>CM060937.1:501323861-506183861 GCA_030765085.1 Allium cepa | reverse complement strand
GAGCTGTGATTTCTTGAATACATCATACAACTATCACTACGCATGAAAAGATAAGTTCAATCATATGGTGAGATTTATTCAAATAGAGAGTGCCTGTGATAGGACCGGCCACTCACTAAGTGAAACCCAAGCTCAGGGGCAAGTCTCCACACTAAAGCCAAAAAAGGATTGATACACGACAATCCTTTAACTAACTCCAGTCTCCTAGAGTGTGAGCTAAAGTATAAACTTATAAATGCGGTTTTGAAGAGGGTGGATCCGTCCACCTAACGACTTCGCCCGTATCTTGACCAATTTTGAGGAGGATGGACCCGTCCATCTAACGACCTCGCTTGTTAACTCAAGGTGGATGTGAATCAACCGTCAACGATCTTGATAAATCCATCGTTCTCGAAGTGCGGACGAAATTCAGACGCCTAAACAGACATGACTTACCGTCTGTCGGTCAACTCTGAATTCGCAGAGCGTGAATTAGAGTATAAAATCAACTCCAAATTCCCAAAATGAGAATTTAGAGTATAAAGATCAACTCCAAATTCCCAGAGTGCGGATTGGAGTATAAACACTAACTTCCTGGAGTGCGAACCGGAGTATCGACCGCGATTAACTCTAAGTCCCCAGAGAGCGGATAGAAAAATAAACATCGACTAACTCTAAATCCCCAAAGAGTGGATTAGAATTTAAACACAAATCGAATACGAATTGATCATCCATAACACAACTCTGAGTCCCCAGAGTGCGGTCAGAGTATAAACATAACTCGGTTGTGAATGACCACTCGCAAACTAACTTAAGTCCGTAGAGCATCGACATATACTTAAAACTTAACAGGCGTGACCGACTGCCGACGTACAAATGCAAATCCCCGGAGTGCAGATGTGATTAATAAGTGAGCGAGTGTGATTCAACCACTCGACCCTCACTTGTTTTAGCATTAATTCAATGACGTTAAGCTCGACGAATTGAAGGCGAAATGCAATTGCTAGCCGATCTTTACAACTCATCCCCAAAACTGGGGGCAGAACATAATTGTAGATCACTGACTGAAGCAGTGCAGCATCTGTGTTCAGCTTAATGTCCAGTCATGACTCGTAGCCGTGATTTCAGAACTTGACAAATAAACTCAAAACTTAATCCAAAGGTCGAAACTTCAAAAGTTTACTGAACAAGAATTCAAATGTTGGAACACTAAGTAAATAAACGATAATTGAGTTGAAGGCAAAATAGAATTTCATTTCAACTAGTTGTGGAAGGAATTTATGTAAAAGTTATTTCCAAAAATCCTACTATCAGGGGACCAAACCCGCACTTATACACGACCTACAAAAGCTAAAGGAAATTCCTGTCTACTCAAAAATGAGCCAAGGAGAAGCATTTATTATTTTACTCCTTCGATTTCCCCTGACCCATTAAAGCTTTCACTTGGTTTTCTCTTCGAGCCCTCGCCTTTCGGCAGCAGAACTCTAGTCGGAGGCATTATATACACTTCCTCCTCCAAACACACATGTATTGTATGCTCCTTGAAGGTAGAGTCGGAGGGACCGGATCAACTGTAGGAGATGGGGTAGGCATGCTAGTGTCAAAAACCGTACCATCGAGACATATCATCCTTAATGGAGCCAGGCCGGGTCCCGTCATTCCACCTGCAAAGCTTCTGGTCCGGGCTGCTGCTTCCATGTAGCATTAATCTCGGTTATAATCTCCTCCTCATGAAGTATTTGCGCATCGCCAGGACTGCCTACAGTTGGACCTGAGGACTCCCCGTGTGTTTCCGCTCATAACGAATGGCAGATCCACAAAGGGATCACTTTGACGCCCGAGAAGTTCCTCCATCATATGTTCATCAAAGGAAAGTGTGCACCTCTGCGTTCCTTCAATAGGCACGGTAGTTGTCGTAGCGACTACTTCGGTTACGATAGCCTCTAGCACATATTGCGCTTCTTGAGTCTCAATTGCAGATTAAATTATAAGTGATCTAATTAAAATCTATAAATGCAAGGGAACAAAATTTTATTTACTTCTCAAAGAATTTCCATACAACTCCTTCAAAAATTCGGAGGCTAAGTCTATTTACACCAACTACTGACAAAAGAAAGAGAAAAGAAAAGGAAAACAATAACATGATTCTAACTTATTTGAGCCAAGCAACATATTACAAGACGACGACTGTTTCTTTGCTCTTCTCTCCTTCTTTGACTTCTCTGAAATCTCCTTTGCTAAGCGCTTTTTCATGGACCCTTTAATTCTTAGCGAGTGGTACCAGAGAAAGGAGGAAGAACCTCCAAGGGTGTGGTCCGGCCAAGAAGAATGACCTTCAGCGGCCTTTTTAGGGGATCGTGTATCTCCACCACCTTGGGTTCAGTCTTTACCTTGACTTTCTTTGTTTTCTTCCTCCTCAAGTTGCTCCTTCATGCTAAGCTTGGAAGTGTGCTCGAAAGCGCCTGTGATTATGACAACATCATCTTCTTTAATGGGTGAAGGATCTTTAGGTTTATCCTCATCTAGCACCCCGATTACTTGAGCATCAGGACCAGGGGTGTCTCCGACATGAGGTGCCTCAGCCTCCTTTTCTTCCAGCTCCATAGCTGGAGTCGGTTTGGGACCAGAATGACCTGCATGATTTCATGACAAGCAGATGTTAGAGTACATCCATTACCCGCCAAGAATAGCAACTTTTTGAACTTTAGAAGGTAAAATTAATTGCCAGCATCTGGTTGACTCTCGATGGTCGTCGAAGTATCCCCCTTGGTGATTGGAGACAATTTATGAATTCCAAGTCCAGGTTTCTCTAGATCGTAACCATCGTGCTAGTCAAGAGGATCTAGAGATGAAGTCATGGTCGGCTAGATGGAAGGGAGGACTTAAGACTCAGTGCTAGACGGGCCAGCGATATCCTCTTCCTCCTTCGATGTCGGGGAAGCTCTGCAAAAGAGAAGTCTTGCTGTGGCCAAATCAGAGAGCTCATTTCCTCGGAGCACTTCTTTCCCAAGTGCCTCCTCATCAATCTCTTCAACGTCGGACTCCATTTTTCAAATCTTAATCGGAGTGTCCCATGGTTCGGCAAGCGATTTGGTGTAGCTATTGCCCAAAAAAGATAGATCGTAGTGAATGAGGACTCTTGCATTAAACTCAACAATAATTGGGTCAAATAAGCTTTTATCTCCTCCCTACCGGACTCAGTCGCTGCCTTTATTCGGGAATTTGCCTCAGCTAGTGTGGCTTTTTTGCCCTCTTCGTGGGCAGCATCCTTCAACACTTCAATCTGAGATAGTTTTCCGTCAAGCGTTGACTTTAATTTTTTGGTCTCGGTAATTTCTTCACAGTATTTCTATGATTCCTCCTGCGTTGCTATTTTCTCTTCTTTTTCTTTAGAAATCCATTAGAACCTACCATTCATAACACGTCCTATCAGCATGTATACAATCATTTCTAACATCCAATGGTCTCAACTAAAGGGTATACACCAAAGTTCTACAGGTAAGTAATTTATACTTATAAGAATTAAATTGGAAACGTACCATAAAAGAGTTGTGGTTGGGTAGCATGGATTTTCTACTTGGACTCCCATATAATTTCTATTGGGTTGTCTCCACATTGGACTTTAACAAGTCTATCCTTTTATTGTGGAGTCTCTTTGCGCCATGCTTTAATGCACGATCGGTGCACGATGAATAAGTGACTCTCACTCTACCTCAACCTCCTTAATTGACTAGGCTTGCCCACGGTAGCTGCATCATCTAAACACTTTCCAAGTGCGACACATGGAAAATGTCATGTACCCTAGCTAACTTATCTGGAAGCTCTACTCTATATTACAACTTCCCTACTCTAGCCACTATCAGGAAGAGACCAACAAATTTTTCGGTGTTAGATTCCCCGAACTAGCAAATCTCATCACATGTTTAAGGGGTGAAACCTTCACGAATAACATATCTCCCACTGCAAACTCCAACTCTATACATCTCCTGTTAGCATAAGATTTTTGCCTATCTGGAGCAGTCTTCATCCTCCTACGGATAAAATCCACCTTCTCCAATGTATCCCTTGCCATATTCGGTCCAAGAATAATTTTATCCATCATATCCCACCAACAGGACGGTGATCTATAGGGCCTATCGTACAATGTATCAAAAGGTGCAATCATAATGCTAGCTTGATAGCTATTGTTGTAGGTAAACTCCACCAGTGGAAAATGATCCTTCTAAGAACCTCAAAAATCTAAAATGCACATCTGTATCAAGTCCTCCGAAATTCGATTGACTCTGTCCATCCATATACGGATGATATGCAGTACTCAAACTCAACTCAGTCACCAAAGCCTCATGTAGACTCCTCTAGAACTCACTAGTGAAAAGCGGATCTCGGTCACTAACGACTTCTCCCATGTATAGATCCGCCAATGGTGCCACCATCCTATTACTCCTTACTGGTATGAAATTAGCACACTTGGTCAATCTATCATCTATGATCCAAATGCTCTCATTCCCTATCCTACTTCTAGGTAGACCATCTACAAAATCCATGGAAATACTCTCCCATTTTCACTAAGGAATATCCAATGGTAGCAACATTCCTCTCGGCATCTTCTGCTCCACCTTTACCCTTTGGCAAGTCATACATCTAGCTACATGCTCTACTACTTGCTTCTTCATACACGGCAAACAGAAAATTCGCTTCATGTCACAATACATCTTGCTTCCACCGAGGTGAAGGTCATCCTAGAGCGGCGAGACTCCGTAAGTACCGCATTTATCAAATCCATACTTCAAGGAACACAAAGCCTATCATCTCTCTATAACCATCCTCTTGAGTCAATGACATAATGCCTCGAATGACTCGATGATTCTCCTTTACCAATCCTCTCAAAAACATCTACTAGCTCCTTATCCTCCTTCTTTCTAAATCGAATATGATCCATTAATGTAGGCCGAACAATTAAGATGCTAGTTGTCCCAGGGTAATATCTGATGACAGTGAAAAATAAATGGTAGAGATATACTTCAAATGTCTCTATTCCAGGAACAAGGGACTCAACACTGCGCGATGTCTGCTCAAAGTGTCTGCCACTACATTTCCCTTGCCCGGGGTATAAGAGATGTCAAAGTCATATGATGTAAAAAAACTCCATTCACCTCTGCTGCTTAAAATTCATGTCCTTTTGGGAGAACAAGTACTTCAAGGTCATGTGATCCATAAATGACTTAAACTGCTCCCTTAAAAGATAATGCCCTCATGACTTGAGCGTGAAGACAATAGATGCCAAATCAAGATTATGTGTACGGTAGTTTCTCTTCTGGGTCTTTAGCTTTCTACTCACATAACTCATCACCCTTCCTTCTTGCATCAATACCGTTCCTAACCCCATTCCATGCGTCAATGGCTTTGTCCCATCCAGTTGCACAAAAACTGGCGCACTAGCCAATGTCTCCTTCAACTTGACAAAAGAGTCTTCATACTTTACCTTCGTGGCATTTTTCAGAACATGGCAATCCTAAATTACTGCTACCTTACTAGGATCAACTAATGACCACTTTCTAAGATGATGTATCCCAAAAGTCGTACCTTCTCTCCCCAAAAGTTGCACTTAGAAAATTTCACGTTCAGCTTATGTGCATGGAGTGTACTGAGTACTATTCCTAAATGCAACACATGCTCCTCCTTACTCCTTAAATATACAAGAATATTATCCACAAATACCATGATGAATTTTTTAGGCAAAGCCCTAATTACTCGGCTCATCAGATCAAAAAATTAGGAAGGTGCATTAGTCAGTACGGAGGGCATGACTAACCGCTCATAAAGTCCATTGGGTGTGCAGAATGTTGTCTTTTGAATACTGTCCTCGGCTATATGCAACTAATGGAATCCTGTAGCCAAGTCAAGCTATGAGAATACTCTAGCTCTAACTAACCGATCAAAGAGATCATCTATGTGGGATAGTGGATAACGATTCTTCTTCATCGGTTTATTCAACTCCCTATAAATGACGTAGAGTATCAGGGAACCATCCGCCTTGGTGGAAAAGACGATTGGCGCTTCCCACTTAGAAATACTTCTCCTAATAAAACCCTTCTCCAACAACTCATTCACTTGTTTATTCAATTCGTGTCTATCCTTTGGACCGTATGCCTTAGTAGTAAGGTGATAGGTCGAACATTCTCAACAAGATAGATCCTAAACTCGATATCTCTCTACGGCAGGAAACTGGCAACCTTATTAAAAAAATATAGGAAATCTCTAATTAAAGGTATTGCTCTTAACTCGTCATGTTATAGGTCTAATGAATATAAGTATCTTAACATAACAGATCCTTAGGGATTGCAATAATACTCTAAGTTACGTCCACTACACATTTGCTCAATCTAACAACCTTCCTATCATAGTCTAAAATAATCCCATACATGGTCATCAAATCCATGCCTTGTATCAACCCAAACCCATAAAATGCTAATATGAAGGCATCACAATCACATTAAACCCCTAAATAAACAACTTCAAACACCTACACTACATAGACAAATAGGCAGATCCTCCTATGGGTTTTGACACAACTACAGGGTCTATGACTATACTAGTGTGTAAGTGTAAGTCATCAACAAGTCTACTAGAAATGAAAGAATGTGAAGCCCTAATATCAATTAAAGTGCAAAAGGATGAACCGAAAAGTGTCAACACAACTTCAATCACCTCTTTCTTACCCTTACCTGCCACTGGCTTTGCACTTGAGCTAGGGACTGCCTCTGGTGCATAAATCGATACCACCTGAGTAGGAGTCTGAGTACAAGCTCTCGGTGGGCTATGTAAGCTCGCTTCAGATGTCCAAACTGATCAAGTTATAGCACTTAACCTTAGAAATATCTGTCTTGCACTTCTTCATAAAATGCCCCTTCCTACCACACTTTCTATAATGCATATCCTTCTTTTATATCTTTCCCTTATGTCCACCTCCACCTTTTTATTGGTTCTGCTATGTTTTTCCTCCAACTTTCTTAGGTTTCTATCCCTTAGCTTCATGCTTGGAGATGGTATTTAGCAGTGTCATCTCCACTAGACCCTCATATATAGCATCCATAGGAATATGACTCAGAGCCAAGTCCTAAAAAGATTGGCTCAGCCCTTTAGCAAATCTGATAGCCTTCTTATGTAGTGTCAATTAGTCTGATACCGAATCTAGCTGACTCATCAAACTAGTTGTCATACTCCTTAACAGACAAATTCCCTTGCTTCAAGTGAAGAAACTTTTTTAACTAGACACCTTCCTCTGCCCTACGAAGAAACTTCACCTCAAATCGCATATGGAACTCATCCTAAGTGATCATCTCTCCCTTAGTCTTAGTCAAACCCATCAAACCAAAGATCATATCACAAATGCAGATCCACGACCTCGAATCCACATAAAACTCTATCCTCGAATATGGATTTCCTCCAAGATTTGAGAAATCTTTACAAACCTTAGTAAAGTCTGCAGCGGTAGGTGGGCGGGTAGGAACTGCACCTGTCGCTTCCTCCGTAGGCCCTCTGTCGGGATTAAGCTCGGCCTGTTCCCTAACCTTAAGGTATTGACGAAACCATATAGAGATGTCCATGCTTAGGATTTCGGTTGCATCACCAAAGCCTGAACCTATGAGAACAGTAATCTTCTATCTATGAATTTTAAGAATTCTATTAGCAACTTTTCACAAATATTATAGGCACGAATTAAAGGGATAACATAGACATGAATCAAAGATAGCATGGGCACGCAAAAGAAAGATCACGGTTGTATAAAATATTTTGAGGAAATCTTTTTAAAACTATTTACTTAATTATAAAAAATATATATCAAAAATTCCATTTTGTAAAACTTCGAAAAACATTAGATAACCCCTTTTTTCAAAAACTTTTCAAATACGTTCCCTCAATATGGTCCTAATTTCTAAGGAACCTTGAATCTATGTTCTAATATCAACTGTGACAAGCTGCACTTCTCGACACATCGATCCAAAGCCTAGTGTGATTTTTGAACTCATGGCATGCCAAGAAATGTGGATTGTCAGGATTTAGACATTTTACATCATAGAGACCAATACAAGCATATATAATCTAAGATACACTTTCAGATCTCAAAAGGAAAGAAATAAACTTGTATATGTCATAAAAAACATAATTCCCAGAAAATATAAGTCATAATCTCAAAAAAATATCAATACATGATCCAATAAAAAGTACATAGTAAAATATCCCTCAAAGTCTGATGCAAGAAGCAAAATGCACAAATAAGCTAGAATAATACATAAAGAGTAGAATAGGATAAAATCATACTTCTAATATTAGCTCAACTCACTAACTATCTAGAGTGGGTAAGTCATCTGCTGCTATATCTGCTTGTAGTGGGGAAAAAGAAGGAAAGAGAATGGCTCAGACATAAAGTCTGGTGAATGAGTATGAGTTCAATATGATAATCATACGTAGTTACCTTAATACTACTATAAATGGTATAGGGTGAGATATAAGTGCCATAAATTCCTAAGGCCCGTCACCTAAAGTTTCTTGTCTAGTACATTCCTACACTTCAAATTTTGCAGGCTAATTCAATGGATCAAATTAAGGATCAAATTTCATATATAATGATCCGCCACCGCTCCTAGAGCTGCCCACTCTATAAGACACCGCTTTCTTGGCTACTAACAATTATAGACACCGCCAATAGGCTACTATAGACATAAGCTTCCACTATTATCATCATCACCAGGCTATTGGGAACGTTTCTCCTTACTACACCTAGAGAGGAAGAACGCAAAATGATGACTTATCATAAGGTCTCATCGTCTACATTCATTTCCACCTCTCGATCATAGCATTGACCACTTATTGCATGCTTTGGATCTTCCTCTCCAATTGTATCATGTGCATTGACAATTTATGAATACTAGGACCTCCTGTTGTGTCGGACCCACTCTATCAAGCATCCATACCAGTTGCACACCCACTATTGGAACCCCTAGTGAGTGCCAATCACAAAAATATATTGCCTCAAATCGATTACTATCCTAAATTGGGTAAACACATTTACCCAATAGCCCTATAACATAACATTTGCTCATAGGGAACTAACTTCCCTACAAGTCCTAACATGCATCTAACTACCTTTAAATAAACCCACAACAATTCATGTTTTATATAATTTTTGTTTATAAATTTAGGCCTTAGGCCAAGGTTTAGGTTGCCAATTTTCAATACAAAAGTCAACCATCAATACCCAGTGGTCGACCGCTATGGTTCAACCATTAGAGTTTCCAGATCAACCAGTCATGAGTAAAAATTGGGGGTTTCATGATTTTCTTATGTCGATTATTTATATTGGTTAATCATTAAGCCTTGTGAAACCTAATTATAGTCTAATCAATAGTTTGTAATTGAATTTAGGATTTCCATTTTCAAAAGAGAAAAGGGGTATATGCACAATTCAAATTAATAGTTAACTGATAATTTAGATTAGGGTTTTAGATTCAAGTCTAGGATTTAACATATTAACATGTTTAATTTAGGGTTTTCTAACATCTTATTCAATTACAATATTTTAAATTAACTACAGTAATCAACTTATCTAATCTATGTCCATTAAATCACCTTGATCTGCCTTTATTGCTTGATCTAATCTCTTAGCTTGAACAAGTTTGATTTTTGGAATTTTAGAAATTAGGGATTTGGAGAAAAATTAAGTAGAGTTTACTTACTATAAGTTTTTAATGGAGAATTAGGCTTTCATTCGCTTAGTATTTATAGGGGTAGGTTTATAGTTTGGGCCATTGGATCAGCGTAGGGAATATTTTTAGAGAATCTGGTTCCTCATCATACTCTTAAGTCGCAAATACGAAATCTGGTTCGTTCATCTTCTCTTCGAAAAGCGAATTACATTCGATTAAGTCCTTATTTTATTTTAGTTTAATTTTCTTATTAAATTTCTACCTAACTTTCTATTAAATTTTCTAGGGTGTCATAATAGGTTAAAGGGAATGATGTTGAAGATGAAGTTTGAAGAAGGTAGTGAAAACTGGTGGCAGTATAGCTATTTATTTATGTTTACGATTTACTCTAATGTAACCAAATTTTATGACCCATCAATGTACAATTTTGAGACATTGTGTTTATGGATATTTGGAATAATGCATTTTTGAGATTTGGAATGTGTGAAATGGGTACTAACTTTATTATTATATTCTGTCCCTTCTACTGTGATATTCTAAAAGTATACATAAATAGCTCTGTACAATTTTTATTTAATCTCTTTTTCCAACCGATAACTAGCTCTGGAATAGATCTAAGTTTTTATGGGCTTTTATTGGGTTAAAAATTAGGGATGTTCTTGAGTGGGTTGTTGCAACTAAGGCAAATGCCTCTCTAAGAATTTTTGTGGATTATCGTTTGTTGAATAGGGTGACAAAGAAGAACAAGTATACACTTCCATATATTGATGAATTGTTCAATAGACACCACAATGCAAAAATGTTTTCTCTATTGGATTTAGCTAAGAAATTCCATCACTTGAGAGGGTAAGGAAGGATATGTTGATTTTATTAGTGTTTGGTTATACCGTTCGGGTTAACCAATATGGGGGTATAATTATGTTGATCTGATGAATCGTGTTTCCAGAAATCAACTAAATAAGTTTGTACTTTGTTCATTGATGGTATCTTGTCTGTTCATGGATGGAGAAGGAACACAAGATGCACTTAAGGATTGTGCTAAAGGTACTGAGGATGCACGAATTGAAGGTGATGGTTTCAAAGTGTTAGTTCAGGAGGAAGATAGTGCGATTCTTAGGTTATATTGTTTCGGAGTAGGGTATCGTCGTGGATCCTACCAAGGTAGCAACACTATTAACTAATTTGATAAAGAAGAACTATATTTTTTCTTAGGATGCAAGGTGCGTGCATGCTTTCATTAGTCTGAAAAAGTGGATGACTAGTGCAGCAGAGTTAGTAATTCCGAGTGGGAATAGGTATTGATGGATTTAATGATTGGTTTATCAAGGACTCGAGCAGGATGCAATAGCATTTAGGAAATAGTCGATAGACTAATGAAGAATGTCGATTTATACCCATAAAATCCAATAGAACAACATTGTCGTTAGCTGAGTTTTAAGTGAAATGGATTATGCGGTTCAATTGTGTGTAGAAGGGCATTATAAGTGATCGAGATCCATTATTCATGAGTAGGTTTTGGAAGAACTTACAAGAGACATTAGGGAGACTATAGGGAAGATTAAGATCATTCGACAGTGAATGAAAACTGCATAAGGAAGACAGAAGAGCTACGTGAATATGAGATGCTAAGGTTTGGATTTCATTATTGGTGATATGGTATTTTCAGGATTTCCCCATTGAAGAACGCAGTTCATTCGGTAAGAAGGGGAAGTTGGCATCGAGATGTATAGGCTTTTTCCGATACTAGAGAGATAAAGAACCTAGCATATAGAGTCAACTTACATCAGAAGATGGCAGGTGTGCACGATAAATTCTTGGAATGTTTTGCATAACTCAGCATGACTGTTACACCGAATCAACCAAGTAATATTATTGTTGAACCGAAACCATCAAGGCTCTAAAGCCAATTTGTATAGTCGAGAAGAATACAAAATAGTTTAGGAGGAAGAAGATGAAATTGTTAAAGGTTCAACGAGGAGAAAGTGAAGGCAATAGGACTTGGGAGACCAAGGAGAGCATGAGGACCGCTTATCCGGATCTCTTTACTTTACCAGATTCCATTTTTTATCGCTAGCTTTCACATTTGGTAATTTATTTTGTTGAGTTAGTACCTTGCATGCTAGGGTTTGTATAGGATTTATTGTTGCCTGTATGTGTATATCTTATGATTGCTATGATTATTTGGATATTAGGCATGCCTGGTATCTATATTTTTATGCCTACGTTTGTTTGGTTTAGATTTCAGGGGTGAAATTCCTAAAATAGGAGAACGTAACGACCCACATTTTAATATTTTAATGGATCATTAAAATATTATTTTTAAAACAAAATTGGATCCAAATTGAATGTAACTTTGGGAAATGTTGAGAATCGACATTTTTGACCCCATGAGTAAATATTGGATAGTTTGTGATATCTTATAAGATCTATAACTTTTGACAGGATTCGAATTAGATTCTCAAACATTTTCAAATAGAAGATACGATGGTTTTTACATTCTATAGATTGGTTATAGTATATTTTTGGATTTTCAATTTGTGAGATATAGTTATTTGAAGTTTGGACGGTTTTTAGGTAGATTAATGGGTAATTAAGTGGTGATTAGCACATCCGTGTGTAACTAGAGTCCCGTTAAAGCCCAGCAAAATCTCCACTATAGTGCATAGCGCTCTTCAACTACTATGCTATTTCAATTTAACATTATAAATAAAAAATTTCTTTAAGCCCCGCAATTTCCTGCTATTCTGCTAAATCAACTCTTTTTAGCATATGGTTCGATAAAATTACTGTATAAAGGTATCCTAACTGGTTCTTTTTTAGACCAAATCAAAAAAGTTATGGTAAAGACGTAATTTTAAGGCATAATTACTCAGTATAAGTTTGAAATCTATTGTAATCACCAAAAAGAATCTTCATAAATCATGATATTCTTCGGTGAGAATGAGAATAAATTAACTTTAAATATTTGAGTTTATCAATGAATCTTTTTGCACCTCCACTATTTTTCGCTATATTCCCGTTATAACTTTTTGCACATCCACCACCATAGAATACACAAGTGCAGCTCTTTAACTTATTTCGAGATTAGGGTTAGAAGCAGCCATTAATCACTATAAATACACCTCTGAACATCTGCTGATCCTTCTTAGCCTTCATTGATCTTCTTCTACGTAAATTCCATCACTTTTTCAATAAGATTAGTCTAAATAAACGAATTAAAAGGAGACTGGACGAGCTATCAGCAAGGGGCTTTTAGATTTTAGAATTTGTGCCTAGGAGAGCATATAGTTAGTGCCCATATTCAGTCCTGCACTTGTTTGAGCAAATCTACTCTTATTTGGTGGTTTTTAGTGATCTTACACTCTAAATGGTTGATTTTAATCTCTCACTTTACTATATTTGTTGATATATATTTTAAAAGTGTTTTTGAAATGTTTCCAAACTTAAAAGTACGATTTTAATTGGATATTTTCTTTAATTTTCAGATCAAGCTCGATTTGCATGTGCTACATTAACTTTGAGGTGACTAATGATGATTTATAGTCTTTATACATAATATATACATATCCATAGGTTTTGATATGTCTTGAATCCAGTTCTAAAGTCAAAATTATGTTTTTTATATTTGGAAACTAGAACTGGAATAAAAAATGAATTTAAAATGATTTAAACATGTTGTTTTGATGCATGATCATTCACATGAATGTTAGGATAGACTATGAATATGTTTTAGGATAAATTGCTATAATTTTATGTATATTTACATGTTCGAATAATGGTTGAATATTGTTGTCATATGTTTGTATGTCATCCTTGAATGTTATTTGTATGTTTGAGTGGTTGCAAATGCCCATCGAGCAAACGGGGTGATAACCGATTCTATTATTGGGGGTGTCCTTATAGAGGGACTAGTGATGTAATCTCCAATTCAATATATAAACAATAAGAGACCTATTAACATAGGATGAACTTTTAGATATCGACTCTAGAGTGTTTGGATTCACTGGTATAACACTCAGATTAAGGTAGTAAGTGTAGCGATCGAATTGGTATGAAAATGAAAGTGTCGGGATGCTACAGGAAGTTGATTCAGGAGGTGGTGCTCAACATAGGATGTTTGGCAGCAAATTTTTGGCCAGGAAGAGCATTACATGGTGTTGGCTTTGGGTCGGTGGTAGGAAGACCGAACCAGAAAAGTTGTAGAGGGTCATTCAGTTTGGGATGAAGTTGCACTAAGTTGGCTTCGATTCGGTCCTAGGCATGCATGGTATTTGCTTCGTTCCAGTGGTAGGAGTGGTCGGTGATGTAGGTGCCAAACAAGAGTTTTTGTTTATGGGGTGTGCTTCAACCCAACATCCTAGCTACTTCGGTCTGGTCTGAGGGAGCTTTACTCTGGAATCGAATAGAGCTTGGAGTTGGTTTTTTTATGGTTTCTTTGGGACTTTTATAAGGTTGCTTAGGGGTGGAGAATGGGTGACTTCAGGATTCTAAGAGGCTATGAATGGGACGATGGGACTTTGACAACTCGATGAACTGAGTGTGTTAGAATAAATGATTCAAGCAAAATGTGTTCGTACCATCTAGAATAACACCGAAGGAGGAAAGTTCGATACAGAGTGAGCTTGTGAAGTAGAAAGTATAGAGGTTTCTACTAAGATCATCCAAGGATCAAGTCCAATACGGAGTGAACTTATGTAGTAGAACATACAGGTTTTTTTACTAGGATCGTCAAAGGAGACAGGCCCAATATGGAGTGACCCTGTAGAATAGAGCATATGGAAGTTTCTATTATTTGGACTTATGCCAAAGGGATCGCTGATAACTCAGAGGTCTTTATGTATGCTCGAGAAGAAGGGATCGGTGGGGATGCACATTGCAGATCGATAGGGGGAGATCTGTTTAACCCTAGACCTATACATGGTGTTTTAGTTTCCTGGCCATAAGGAGTGGCATGGATTCTTGTTTTGATGGATCCATGATGATAGTTAGTCCTTGATTAATACAGGGGATCAGATGAGTTAACTTATAGCCACCATTATTTAAGTTAGGAGATGCAAGATTGTTTGATGCTTTCTTTGTTTGTAATATTTCCTATGTTTGATATGGATGCCTCACGATGTAGATATTATTACATAGTTTGCCTGGGCACCGTATACTGTACTATGAGTAGTCATACATTCATTTGATAATAGATTAGCATATATCTATGTTATATGCGAACTTATTGGAAGCTGGGATAGGTTAGGTATGATTCTCCATACCTTATATTGCAATTTGTTATACCGATTTTACAGTATTTCGATATTATAGATCACTCATACCCGACCGTTGTTTGACTTGAGGTTTATACTTTGCTCCTTTTCATCTTCGTACTCTTAAATGTGTAAACTAGATATAACAGGTCTAAAATAACATACGAAACTGTACGAAGGATGAATAGGTGGCTAGCACTTTCATGTACCATATTTTGGCGCTATTATTGTTATTTCGCTATGCAGCACTGTGGAGCTATAATCAATAGTTATTTATTAGAGACAACTTTCTTTTTAGAGTTTATTTGATTCAATGTATAAACTTGATTTCCACTTCGTTGATGTGCAGGTCGCTAGCACTTTCTACCATATTTTGGAGATATTATTGTTATGTTCTATGCAATGCCATGGAGCAATTATTAGTACTTACTTATTAGAGGCAACTTTCTATTTAGAGTTTATTTAATTTGATGTATAAACTCAATTTCCACTTCGTTTATATAACTGTGGTGGCTAGATGTTCGTTGACTCATCTTGGTTCATTTTGTTATACTGCTATCTCCCTTGTTTATATCAACATTGATTGTTGTATTTTATCTGCGTTATGAGATTTACAACAGGTTCTGTTTAGGATTGTCTTATTTTTACCCTTGACTGCCTCTCTACGTTGATCGAATACTTATTTATGATATTTGGGTATTAGAAATGTAGGGCGTTATAGAGTCGGTACACAAAAGCTGTAGGTTTTTTATACAACGATAATATTGAAGACCAATTGTCCTTTTCTTCATTTATTGCTATGGGAACTGACTGTAAAAGGAAATTTGATGCTCTTCTCAATCCTAACTAGGTGGAGCATCAGAAACTGATAAAAGGATATATATATATATATATATATATATATAAATCCTGAGCAGCATCTTACTATTAGTTAATCCTCTTCTATGAGTGAAGACAAAGATGATGATGTTAGTGATACAGATAAGATGATGATGAAAACAATAATGCTAGGAATATTTTGGGTAGCTTTTTGATTAATAAGGATGATGGAATGGATAGTAAAGATGCCAATAATAGGTCTAAAATAGGAGGTCAAGGAGAAAAAAATAATGTTGACATTCTTTTTCAAGGAAATGATCCTACTAAAGAGATGATCTTCCGACAAAAAATCCTACTGGTAACTCTCCTTTCCTAAATGAGGAACACTTTCCTACAGCATTAAACGATAACTTGTTGTCGCCGATATAGATACCCATTCTTCACCTATTCCTACTCCAAGGAGAAAGATTTCCATTCTACTTCCAAATTTCCTATGTTTTTTGGAAGTTTCGCTTAAGAAAAAAAAAAACTATTTTGAGATTTAATAAGACTAAATTTTTAAGGCTTAATAGAGAAGGAGAAAATCTTTGCAAAGAACTAACGAAAAATTCATGAAACTTCTAAGACATCAAAAATCCTTGAAGATTTTCAAAATAAAAATTCGATCGAATCCTTCACAAGTTTCATTTTATTCAATCGGCTTAGCGTAAAGTTGATGAAGAACTTATAAGGATGCTTATTAAAGACCATTACAAAGTCCTTCATTTTCTATACTTAATCTATATTAGACTTCCTACTACCGGCTTCTCTTTCTTTAGTGATGATTGTTAGGGGTTTGATTAAGAGGCTCTACGGAGAATACAATGATCAAGTTGGTTCATACCCTAATCCCAGTGAGTGTTGGAACTTGCCTCATTTTAGTGCTAACCGATTGATATCAATTCTTTAAAGTAGAATTTAATAAGGATAGGTTTATTGTTGTGTACCATAAGGGATCATATATTCATGAGCCATTATAATTTAGGTTTCTTGGTGTAATTGTAACTTTTTAATCAATTAATGTATATTGTTTGTAATAAAGCTTTTATTGATTTTTATTTTATGTAAAATTAGTTTATAAATCACATATAGGATTTCAAAACTCTTCTAAATTTATTTTATCTCCTACTCCCAAAAGCTTCTTAAGCAAATATAATTAGTTTAACAATGACTTTTAGGGAGACTTCCTCTGCAATTGAGAAGTCCTCTTTAATGAAGTATCGCTTTCTTTGTGACCTTCATTTCGTTTCTTGAATTCAGGTTTATAATTTCCTATGAGAACAAGCAAGAGAGTTGTCTACCAAATACTTGATCTATTTATAATAGATTAATGTGTGGTGAAATCAACCCTCCCATTCATTTGTTTGATTCTTCTTTGGAATGGAATTGTTAGAAGTTTCCTTTAATTAATAATCCTCCTAGTGTAAAGATCCCATTTATAGCTACTTTTACATTTCTCTAATGTCTTTTAGAAGGATTAAAAATTCCTTTTCAAACCTCAATCCCAACAAAAAAGACTTATTTATTCTAGATTGAATGTTTACTTAATTTATTAGTTCATATGCGATTAATTGTTATGTTTTGGTTAGCAATCATACAATTTTCCTTTGCTTTATGATTTTTGTTGATTCCCTAATATTTTAATGCCTGGTGATCTACATTTTACGACAAAAATGATACTCTATCACTTGATAATTCAAATTAGTTACAACATCTCTTTGATATTCAATCTAAACTTGTCCATAACATTGATAATTGCTCCTTCCTGTCTTCCTTCCCCTTAGTATCGATTGACAATGCTAAGGTAGACAAATAGTATAATAAGTACCTTCAAATGAAATCACACCCAAAAGCTTTTCAAGAGTTGGTATTGGACATAGAAAAGACAATATTGCCTAAAGATGAAGAACTCTCAAAAATGTCTCTTTTTAGAACTCAACCTAATAATTCATTTCCACCGGTTCAACTGACCGACTCTGATGCTAAAATTGCTCAGTTGAACAAACAAATTCTTGACTTGGAGGTTTGTAGATCACAAAAATGAATATAAATTGTTTGAAATTCTCCAAATTATGGATGTGTGAACTTGCTACTCCTATCCTACCCCCTTTAATCTCCATCTAAGAAGGTGATTCCTATTTATGTTTGTTAAATGCATAGTGCGAGCCGTTCCATTTCATCATCGACTCCTCCTCTTTCTCCTTTACCAGTAGAAAAAATGGAGGAGCTATTAAGTGTAGAAAAACATTTATTTTTGAATGTAATTGGAAGTTGAAGGAATATTGGAATTGAAAAAACTCTTTGATGAGCTTTTCGACCTACAAATAGAAAAAATTAAACTAAAAAGGAACAATATTACCCTTAAAGTCAGGATATGGAGAATAATAAAAAGATTCTTTCTTGAGACATCTCATAACTAAAAGACCCAAATGAGACTTAGAAGCAAGGAATGTCTCTTCAAATAAACTTTATAGGCTTGTGGGATATATGCGTAAGAAGGAGAGGAAATTGAAACTACATTTGTTAGTTGCAGTCAAGCATATTACGGATCCATCTAAAGCTGTTAGGTCTTTGGAGAAGGAAATGGAAGAGGTTGAGGAACAGTTAGAATTGGTGCATCATTACATATCGGGAGCTTCCCAAATTGACTACCTGATGATAATTTAGTAGATATTATCATTGCTTTTGAATTAAAAATTGATTTTTCATTCCTATCCTTAGAGAAAAATTTCTCCTTAAGAAGGGTTGTTAGGTCGAGTTATCAAACCTATTTATTCCTCTATAGATGTTTGAGCAAACTCAATAGGCTGTCCACCTATTTTATACAACGAAATGGCGTCCTCAAGCAGGAATCGCACTGTACTCTAGATGTTATAGAGAAAGAGAAAGAACTCATGTATCTACATTTTTCAGCTCCGCATCATCCAACTTTGTAATTTATTAGAATTCTTTCAATATAGACTATTAAATATACTTTTTGGGTTTAGATATGCTATGCTTGATAATATGAATGTAAATGTTTTGGGATAAAATATAAAGAATGTGATATGAATGTATATGATGAATGGTTTTCGTTGATACACACATTTTTGTGAATAATGCATGGCTACTTGTTAGCGTACTATTTGTGCATAAGTGGTTATCCCATGACCATTTTTCAACATAATAGATGATTGCGGGTTATGCTGTAATAGATTCCTTTAACTGCTCCCTTTTGGTGGTCTCATCCTTTTGTATTCTTTTTGTGATTTGTATTACCATCTATTCTCTTTCTCTGAATAGTTGCTTTGGTCATACATGAGTGGTGGCCAAATTTTTGTTTGGACCATTCTTAGTATCCTACACTAGATATTCAAATGAATTCCTTAGAGCTGATGCTAAGTGCTTCCTAACTCCATTATTAGGTGCTTTGGAACTTAGCCAAGGGCTTTAAGACCACTTGGTGCTAGTTTTTCTTATGCCTAAAGAATCTCACCGATCTCATTAGATAAGGAGCTTTATTAGATGTAAAGTAACTTAAACCATAGATCGCCTCTTTATTTATACTCATTGAGGGAACGAGTAGGTTTTTGGAGGAAAAAAGTTCTTTTATAGCTCTTAACTGAATACTAAGGAAGGTTTTATTAAAATAGGTTTGCAAGCAAATCCTCTTTATATCGTTTATAGCTGTTTTAGCAAAGATTTTGAAAAGTTTAAAAGCCATTTTAGATTGATTTGATTATTTTTTGAAAATTATTTGAAAATTTCTTTGAAATGAAGTCACAACATCATTTTACTTAGGTTGGAAATTTGGAATTCTATTAAAACCCAACCATTTACCTATTATCCTTCTCTAAGAACCCGATTAAAGAATTTTCCCTGTTAATATCCTTTGATGAACTCTTTTAATTTTCCATGCCTTGTATGATTTTCAATCATTCATGGTAGTGTTCAATGCTGATAGTGTTCAATTGTTAGTTTCATGCCTGTTTAATCTATGGTATTTTGCAGTATTCTCCTCCGTTATTTTCATTTTACCTTTAGTTTTCCTTTTTGAAGGCCAGCCTAGTTCTTATAGAGAGGTAAAATACTTCTTCTCATACTCGGAGGTGTCATGATTGTTCTCTAGAACCTTTACGTGAATAGGACTTTGGAGTCCCTGTGATCTTTTTAAGAGGAGTTGTTAACTCTGTTAGCCATTCCTCTTCCCCTTCGGACTTATATTTCCTTTTTGAAATACTACCTTGTTCCCTTCTTTTTGATGGAGTTGATCTAGTTTACTACATAAGTTTTTCTAAAAAAAGATATTCGCACTGGCCTGAGTTTGGATCATCATTCTCATTTGGGCGAATGGATATGTTATTATTCTTACCTTCCTTTCCATCCAAGTAAGTTCTTTATCTTCTTCCAATCCCTCTGTTAAGGCAAAAATTAGCTTATGTCCAATTTGAAACGGCTTTAAGCTTCATCTATTCTAATCATATTAACCAACCCTTCTTTTTTCCACCAAGTTTGGAGATCTAAATTTTTAAGGTCAATAACCGTGTTTCATCAATTTGGGAGTATGTTCTTTTCTTGTTCTTGGTTGGATCTTGAGTATGATAAGACATTCAAGAATATAAGAATTCATTTGGTTTCGAGGATCCTTACCGAGCTAAAGGCATGATATAGAGTTTAAATAGGGATGTGATGATCGTGTTTGGAGTATCTTTTCTAAACTTAATTCTTAGTGAAAGCAACAAAATGTTAAGCCTTGAATTAGGCCTAATTTTTAAAAAACATAAAGAGATGTTAAGTAATATGAACATGAACTAGAAGTATATCATGACATCATATGCAAATTTCACGTTATTTGTCCTTCTTGAAAATTTGTCAATTACGGTTTGACCTACATGATCAAAAAGTCCTTAATCAAGCTTTTTATTCATGTATTGATTACAAATGAAAAATGAAGAAGAAAAGAATGTGAATGAGGGTACATGTCTGTTTGTAGTAAAATTATACCACTACGTTCTTGGCACATGACATGTATCAATTTTGGATGGCTGAGATTTCTTTACTAATCAATGATGTGGCACACGGTTAACATGGTACATGGAACCCTTGATAAAAATATTTCTCACTCCATTATTCCTCTTTCTTTCATGTTGACATGGCATAATCGGTTTATTATGGTGTTGGCAGATGGATGATTTTGATAGTATTTTTATTAGAGATTAGATACCAATTTTGCTTGAGCCCAATAGCACTTACTTTAGACCTTTAACACCCTTGATTTTTGACTTTCAATAGCTCTTTTCTTCAAACCTTCGATGGCCCTTTTCTTTAAATGTTTATTGTCTCTTTCTTCAGACTTTTGATAACTGTTATATTTAAAATTTTGATGACTCCTTTCTTTAAAACATTGATAGCTCATTCTTTAGACTTCTAATAGCTCCCTCTTTAGACTTTCAATGGTTCATTTTGTTAAACCTTCGATAGTTTTTTCTTTAGACTTCTTTTTGCTCTAGTATTTAAAACTAAATAACTCTTTCCTTAGACTTTCAGTAGCCATTCTCTGTTGTAAGCTTTAATTGCCATTCCCTATTTGAGATTAATTTTTTAGGTATAACATGGTTTGTCAACCAATTGTACAATTCATGTTGGCACCATGGGTGTGTGTGTGTGTGTATATATATATATAGACACACAAACACACATACATATGCCCAAAAGTTTAAATTTTCGAGCAGAGTTACAAAGGACTACCATTAACCTAAAAAATGGATCAACATCCAAAAATTTGATGAAAGCACCAGTTCAGATATAAGTAAAATTAGAATAATAGAAGGAAGTAAAAGAGACGCGGAGTATTTACAGTGGTTCGGCCTAATCTTCGGCCTACGTCCACATTACTCTTTTTATTATTGGTTACTAGTTGTTATTTCTATGGATTGTAACTATTTTTTCACCTAGATCTAAGATATAATGAATTTGATTAAGTTTGTAAGAGATAAGAAGTGAAGAAGGTGTTAATGAATCTCTAAGTCCAAGAGTGTTAATGGAGATTCAATAGTGTGGAGATCCTTTTCTTGTAGCAGGTAGGTTCGTGTTAATAGAAGAATTGGGCAGCATAAAGTCAGAGGCTCAATAGCGTTAAAGTCCAAAAACCAGTCCAAGACAATATAAGAAATATCATGGGTCCCCGGGTTAAGGGCTAAATTCGATACCGAATTAAGGCCCTTAATTCGATACTAAATCTAATCCTTAGCCATCTGATGGCCAAGTCCTTTTGGATTGAGTTCCTTTCTTCATCTAGATGTTCTCCATGTAATTTGGTAGATTGTTAATGAGTTTTGATTGTCATTCTTCCAATGGATTATCTTGCCGTTTGGACCATCACTTCTTTATTCTTGATGATAGGCCCTCTAGAAATCTACGAAACTTCATGAACATACATAGGAGGACTAGAGGATCACTTATGCCAAGTATGAATATGCCCGGGCTTAGTACCTATATTTGGTACCAAATTAAGGTCCTTAATTCGATGTTGAATTTAGGTGCTTAGATCAATCATGGTGAAACTTTACTAAGTCATTTTTTTGCCTTTTCTAAGTGCGCTTGCCAAATGTTAAGTCATTCTGATTTCATCTCGATGTTCTCCTTAATTCGAAAGGAATCAAAATCCTTAATCAGAGGGAGAATCTAATAGGTGGGGCCAGACCACTCCAAACCTTCTCTAAATGCTTCCTTGTGTTCTTGTCAAGTTTCAAGTCATTCTGACCTTAATTCAGTGCCAATCTAAAGCGTTAATTTGTTGACGATCTAAGGCCTTAGTTTAGGGGAGAATTAGGAACTTAGCAAATTTTTCAACCAAATTTTCTAAGCTCAATTCTCTAGTCCTTTTAAGCATGCCTCCCTATTTTCATGTTGTTTTGTCCTCATTTGAATCTTCTAAGTCCAGTTGAAATTTGCTTTGCTAAAAAGTGGGTTAACACTTGCCTCCTAAAGTATGTCTTTCGAATGTGATGTGTGCTTTGCTCAAGAACATGTCACTGTCATTTGTCTTTGATAGTTAGCCTTTCCAACTGCTTTAGTCTTGGTGAATTATCTAGTTCCTTCAGATTCTGTTGTAAACCAAGGGTTTTTCCAAACCTATTACAACTTAAGACTCTAGACATTGCTTAAATGTAATTTGTACATCACAATCATTCCGATTTCACTCGAAGTTATTACATATCGTAATCATACCATGTTCATCTAGGATTTAACTGCCTTATTCTAATTACAAGACGTTCAAATCCTCTTAGAAAAATCAAATATGTTTTCATCCTTAGGTTCGATCTCTCTAGACCATTCGTCATCCTTTCTAGGGTTTAATCCTTGGTGGTTACATGCCGAGTCCAACCCGCTTGCTCTTCGGCAAGGGCACCTACTCTCCGATAAGAGGAACCTAACAACCGGTAAGCCCACCCACTCACTCTCTGGTGAGGGGACCTACCCTCAACCTCTTTAGGTCCTTGCTGAACCAATATGCTTACTCTCTGGTAAGGGCACTCACTCTTCGACGAGGGATACAATGATAATAAGCCCATCCAGCCACTTCCGGTGAAGTGACTTACTTCTTGCACTCTGGCCCTCCTCTTCGGGTGGTAGCTCTATGGCGACCAAAGAAGCTCATCCTTTTAACTCTCCATTGATGTGGCTCACTCCTTACATTCCAGCCCTATTTCTTCGAATGGTAGTTCTAAGGCGATCCAAATCTATATAAGCTCATCTGCTTGCTCTCTGGCAAGGTGACTTGCACCTTACACTTCGGTCTTGTCTTTTTGGATGAGATATAAAGCGATAAATATTAGGCATCACGTTTCCATGGATTTTCAAAATTCAAATTCAAATTAAAACAAATAAGCAGAAATCATAAATAGTTATCCTGTACATCCGACTCACAACGTGCTTTGGATCTAATCCAGATCACATACACGTGTAAGCGGTCTGAGGTTATTATAATCCTATATAGTCATTCCAGACATCTGACTTAGAGCATGACTAGGGACCAATCTTGATTTGGTGCACGTTTAAGCGATCTGGGGTTATTGTTCTAATTTTCATAAGTAAGAAAAGTAGGGTACGAGGGACAAAGCTACCCCTCATTTATCCCGATCATGAGAATACAGGCCGTGAACCAGATCCTTGGTTATTTCTTGGAGTGTTGGTGGTTGCTCCAGCCACACACTGCAGTTCAGTTTCTGCGTACCGTCACAGCTGGTTGTTTTCAGACCAATTACTCAATCATATTGCGAAGGTGTCTACACTCAGTCATTTCATGTCCTTCCGGCTCATGGAATATAAAGTACTTCTCAGAACTTTTCTCCTGACCTGAAGGTTCTCGCCTAATTTCAAAGTAGATCTTCTCTGGGGTTTCAGTTATCTTGGCATCAGAAGAGAACTTCAGTCCCCTCCTAAGCCGTTTAGATTCTCTGCCGTCATCATCAGCTTTTGGTTTTCCTTTGTCCTTACTATATTTGACTTCGGGTGGTCCTTCGCCATCCAAAGCATTGACTTCATCGAGTTCGATGTCTTTGGCTTTAGCGTCTTCCTGACGTAAGTATCTTTCCGCTTCATGGTAGAATCCCATGAGATCCATCGGTGATCTCTTTCCAAAGCAACCATGAAATCTATTTTGCTTGCCACTCCTAAAACCGCTGCCATAAAGATTATTGATGGATCTAGTCTGTCGACGCCAGCCGCCGCTGCATTGAATCTAGTCAAGTTGCTCCTTGGGCTCTCTTCAGGCCTTTGCTTCACAGTCGAAAGCATCATCACATTCTTCGGTCTTGAGACATGAACTCTAAAGTGCCTTAAGAATTAGTCCACCAATTCAGTCCAAGTACGGATTGATCTACTTTCCAGTTATCGAAACCGCATTACAGCCAAGTCCTTTAAGTATAATAGGAAGCACCATCCCATAACCTCCTCCGAAGCCCCTAACACTTACATGTGTCAGATGTATCTCATTAAGTGAACGGTTGGTTCTGAATTTACCATCATATGTCTCCAACGTTGGAATCTTGAAATCGGGAGGATTTCTCGCATTTCAAAAATTGGAAGTGAACGGATTCCTACTCATGTCCTCTAAGCTTTGATTTGGGGTCCACCTCAGATCATTCTCCTTACTAGTTCAACAAGTCAATTTTCGCCGTCCAATAAAGATCTCCATCCTAAGCGATATTCTACCCCATATTCAAGTGGGGGTATTCTGAGACTTACTCTTCCGGCTGCATGCCTATATTCTGATTTATGACTCTAGCCTCATTCTGCCCTCCGTTCCTTTAAGGAAGTTCTGGTACATATAACTTTGTCGGTTGCACTCTAGTATTTAGATTAGCTCCTACACCACTGGTTCCTGGCATTTAAATTAACACTCCGACATTGGTCATTCCATGCCAGCTCAAACATTGATCCTAGTATCAGCATTGATTCCTATGTTGATTTTGTTGAGACTTGGTTTTGATTCATGACACACAGCTATCACTATGACATATAGATTTGACGACTGGTATTGGAAAAAAGAATATATACTATAAGAGGACAAGACTTTAAAACTGGTGTCATTTTACTATACAGCTTTTTATTCCTCACTATTTACAGTATTATCATCATCATTATACTCTGTATTATCATATATCCATATTACACGATCCATAACACACTTTCATTTGGTATCGGAGCATAGCGATTTTCAATTGGTATATAGGCTAATTTTGGCCTTATTCAGCCATCTGAATATTTTCATTCAGACGTCTGAATATTGTGGAACCATAATTTTGTTTCAACATTCATACGTCTGAATAACATTAACCTCCATTTTCATGAATAGACGCTTCTCCTCATCGAAGAGAAACGTTTTCAAAATCAACGGTTGCGCCTGTTCTTTTCAATATAACTTTTCATATGTGGTTGCAACTCTTCATACACTATATATAGATTACTGAATTCAACTAAAAGTTAACCGAATCTATTTTTTAATATTCTTGAAATCTTATCTATTCTCTATTTCTGCATTCAAATTACTTACATTCTATGATCGTTTATCACTTTATCTTCTACAATTATCAAAACACATCACACTATATATCATAAAGGAGAATATTATAGGAATATTGTACTTAATTCACTTATCAGTGTTATTCAAGAACACATTATAGTCAAATACATTTGTTATTTGTAAAGAAGTCATTTTCTGCTGCTCAGGCGTGTGAAGTCCTCTTCGGCTGCTGAGGCGAAATCATGTTCCGCTGCTCAGGTCGGCTGCTCAAGGGTTGTATAGACTCGTTTCTCCGGGTTAAGTGAGGGTTATTGTTTTAATGAAATTATAGCAGGAGTCTGGGACTGGACGTAGAACGGAGCTCCGAACCAGTATAAAAATCTTTGGTGTCATTTACTTTACTGCTTTTATTGTTTTCCGCACTAGTTATTTTTATACTCATATTAGGCATCGGTAGATAACTTAGTTTATATCGCATTGCCACTTCATTTACATTGTTTACAACTGTTGGCCATTTCGATCCTATAGCATAGCAATCACTGTCTTTTGGTGTCAGAGCATAGCGATTTTCAGATTCTAGCATTACCCCCCAAGTATCGGTTGCTCTGGGCGTAGGGGAAATATTATAGCTTATTCCAATCCAACTCCGGTAGCTTCAGTGTTGTTTCCTAGAGTTTGATTCTGATTCCCTAAAGATACAGCCCTCCCTTACTTCTCCATCCTCAAGAAGAAGCTATCCATCATCTCTTGTTTCCTAGTTATCATCTCATCTTGCATCTCCTTCAGCATTCTCTCTATCTCTTCCCTAGTGACATAGATGGATTGATAAGTATTTGAAGACAATTCATGGGTGCCACCAGGCTGTGATTGACTTCCTCTAGCTCTAGATCTAGTGTTTGGTCTCTTCATCTTCTCCAAACCTTAGATTCAAGCTTTAAGTTTTTAGATCTACTTCTTCGTTCTCAATGAAAGCACCAAATGTTAACCTAAAAAATGTATCAATACCCAAAAATCAGATGAAAGCACCAATTTAGATAAAAGTAAAAGTAGAATAACAAAATGCAGTAAAAGTAGAATAACAAAATGCAGTAAAAGAGACATAGAGTTTTTATAGCGGTTAAGTGTGATCTTCAGTCTATGTCCATTTTAAGTTTTTTATTGGTTGCCAGTTGTTATCTCTCTGAATTACAATTAGTTTTTCCCTAGATCTAAGTTATAATTAATTTGAATAAGCATGGAAGAGATAAGAAGTGAAGAAGGTGTTGATGAAGCTCCATGTCCAAGAGTGTTAATAGAGATCCAACAGAATGAAGATCCCTTTCTAGTACCAGGTAGGTTTGAATTTATAGGGGAATTGGATAGTATAGAGTCAGAGGACCAACAACGATGAAGTCTAGAAACCATTCTACGACAACACAAGAAATATCACGGCACCCCAAGTTAAGGACCTAAATTGGGTACCGAATTAAGGTCCTTAATTCAGTATCGAATCTAACCCTTAGCCGTCTGATGGCCAAGTCCTTTTCAGTCGAGTTCCTTGCTTTATCTAGACGTCCACCATATAATTTGATAGATTGTTGATGAGTTTTGATCATCATCCTTCTATGACTTGGATTATCCCGCCATTTGGACCATCACATCTTCATTCTTGATGATAAACTCTCTAGAAATCTATGAAACTTCATGAATATGCATAGGAGGAGTAGAGGATCAGTTGTGCCAAGTGTAAATGCGCTAGGACTTAGCACTTATATTTGGTACTGAAATAAAGTCCTTAATTCGGTGATGAATCTAGGTGCCTAGCCCAATCATGGTGAAACTTTTCCAAATTCTTCTCTTTCCTTTTCTAAGTGCTCTTGCTAAATTTCAAGTCATTCTGATTTCGTCTCGATGTTCTCCTTAATTCAGGATGAATCAAGGTCCTTAGTTCGATGAATGAAGATCCTTAATTTGTGGAAGAATCTAATTGGTGGGACTAAACTACTCCAAACCTTTTCTAATTTCTTCCTTGCATATTTCTAAGTGTACATGTCAAGTTTCAAGTCGTTCTGATCTAAGTCCTTAATTCAGTGCCGATCTAAGGCCTTAATTCGTTGACGATCTAAGGTCTTAATTCGGAGGAGAATTAAGGATCGGAAAAATTTTCAACCAAATTTCTTGAGCTCAATTGTTTGGTCTTTTCAAATGTGTCTCTCAGTTTTCAAGTTGTTTTGTCCTTATTTGAATCTTCTAAATCCAGTTGAAATCTGCTTTGCTGAAAGCAAATTAACAGCTATATTTCATACAAAAACTGTACTAATATTAGTTATATTTGTAGATATTTATTTTATATTTTAGTGATTATTTACAGTTTTCTAATGATAAATTTGATATATACTCTTATCGTTACTAATATTTCTATCGGTAATTAATTCATGGAAGAATGAAATTAAACTAATGTTAGAATGCGTGAAAGTAGCATTCTAGAATTGCCTTTTTTAGTTTTCTTCAAAGAATTGATATTCTAACATCCTTAGGTACCTATGCTATTAGTGAGGGTTTATCAATCTAAACAAAGAAAATGAAAAATGTTCATTAGCTTTCATGTTGGAGGAGATTAGTCTTGAATGTCAAAGACCACTAGCTTAAGTGGCATATCGTGGCATATCGTATGATACTTTAGACTGAGGTGTATGGGTTTGAAACTCTAAGAAATTAAAATGAGTACTTTGCTTCAATAAGTTCTCACTTTTATTTGCGGAAAAAACTTCAGTCATGGCATAATGTGATAAAAAATTGATTTTCTTTAACACAAAGAATTAAAAATAATAATAAACAATATCATGCAATCTAGAAGATCAACAACGAAAAATATACTGCTAGTCTTAAATTCTTTAATGTTGTGTGGTTACTAAGGTATGTGATTATATATCATTACACAAACATTTATAACATCTATTTATGTCCAAATATTAACTTAAGAAAATATCGTTAAATTTACACTTCATTCAAGAATAGGTTGAATTACTAAATTTAATATGATAATTTGATTAATGTAACTATGAATCGACGTAAATAGAAAATGATATGCAAGATTGATTACTTTCCTTTTTCCATCAATTATAAAGAAAATCAACACTAAAATCATAAATTTTAAATTGATTTACAATTGACTTAAAAATAAGCTACCCTAAATCAAATTATGATGCTACCAAGTATTTAGATAGTCTTAATTACTCCATGACTAATCTTTGTTTGATTTTTTGATTTTCTCATGATTTTCCATGAATTTTAGAAGAAAGGTATTAGTTGAGTTTGATGGAGATTAAGGAAATATAGAGTATGTAAGAAAAATTATTTTCAATAACCCCGATTATTATTATGGTTAGGTTTGTAAGATTATGGGCCAAGATGAAATTATATGAAAACAAAGATCTCGGATTCAACGGCTTAAGGGGATAATAACACAATCATTTTCATGGTGTAGCTAATCGTAGGAGGAGACAAAATATTATTAAATTGACTTAGATCAATATGCTTGTATACTAGAAGCAACATGATTTCAAAAACTTATTCACTAGCCACTGTAAAGAAAGATTTTTTATAATAATTAATCATAGAATAATGTCTGACTGGAATATTCTACGCTAAAATGAATCAACCCTTATTTGAATGAGATGGTATATTCAGTAAAGAAGAAGTTTGGTATGCAATTAAGGTGATGTCTAGCGATAAGGCTTCAAGCTCAGATGGATTTTTGATGTTTTTTTATCAATTTTTTTGGCTTATTACTAAAATGATATCCTGAGGATATTCAACAAATTTTACGATGGTAACCACAAAATAAAGAGATTTAATTTTGTTGATGTGATCCTAATCTCTATATATATATATATATATATATATATATTTATTTATTTATTTATTTAGAAGAGGCTAATGATTTTAGACCTATTGTCCATAATTAATAATTCAAAATACTTAAGTATTGGCTAATATATTAAAAAGTACAATGGGTGGCTTGGTGGATAACTCGTAAACAACTTTTATACTAGATAGAAACATAACGGATAAGGTAGTCAATGCATTGGAATTTATCGAGTATTGGAGGGAAACCAATACCACTTATGCACTTCCTAAGTCATATTTTTCCAAAGCAT
Organism: Allium cepa; assembly: GCA_030765085.1. Lineage (NCBI taxonomy): Eukaryota > Viridiplantae > Streptophyta > Magnoliopsida > Asparagales > Amaryllidaceae > Allium > Allium cepa. The sequence goes on along the minus strand of CM060937.1, from coordinate 506,153,920 downwards.
GTGATTTTATTGATACGAGCTTCCTCTTTGATACTTTAAGAGCAAAAGGGTTAGGACAGAGATGGATCTCCTCGATTGGGCTTATTCTTAAATCTAATATGTCTACTATTTCTATCAAAGGAGTCCAAGGAAAATAATTTAGTCTAAATAGGCCTTAGGTAAGGTGATCCGCTTTCACCATTGCCTTTTAACCTAGCTATCGATGTTTTTAGTAAAACTATTATACTTTCCAATGATGACAACATTTTACCTAGACTTGGTGGAGTTATTACAACTGATAGAGTGTCAATATACCAATACATAAATACCCTTCTCTTATGTTCCCACCTGACCCGTCATGCCCTCTTTCTTAAGTTTATCCTATATAACATTGAGTTATTATTAGGTCCTAACGTTAATTTTCATAGAAGCTCTATTCTAATTTTGAAAGGTAACATGAATTTGAAAAATTATCTTGCGAAGAAATTTGAATTTTAGCAGTATGTATTTTTTTGTAAATTACTTTGGTCTTCCACTTGGACCATCCTAAAAATGAATATTGGAATCTTATGATTAATAAAGTAACCAAAAATTTAACACATTGTAAATGAATTTGTCTTTCAAAGCAGGTAAAATCGTGCTAATCTCGCTCGTCTTCCATTTCGATATATCGGTCGTTTGTTTATAAATTTTCCAATTGAGTTGTCGAGAAAATCGATAGGATTAGAAGAAGTTTCCAATAGAAGGGATGAAGTGACTGCATCAATTTAAGCTATTTGGTTAACTAGAACCAAGTTTGTAGATCGAAGAACTAAGAAGAAAAAAAAGAATCGCTAATTTAATAGATTTGAATATGACCCTTCATCTGAATGGATTTGGAAATTCTTAAATGTTAGGAAAACCATGTGGAAAAAAACGTTTATAACTTATATTATATATGTTATAATATGTACAAATTTGAGTATAATCATATATCCTTCTTTCGAAAGAATGCCACTAGAAAAATCATGTTTCAAAGTAAGAATCAAGCATGTTTTGCACTAGGAGTTAGAATATCATGTTGACATAATCCTTGGGTATAGTCTGTTGCCTTTGAAACAGAATTCCTTATCTCTACCTTGTCTCTAACAATAAAAATGACTTTATTTTCATTTTCTAAAATTTATTTTCACTCTTCATTGTAAAGTCCTTTCATATGCCACTGTGGAGAACTCATCTCTATCTCCTCCCACTATTCTTATAGTGCCAAAGCCGCCTTTTACGCACCTACTCCTCAATCAAAGTAACTCGAAATATTTGTGTTGGGCGAATTCTCACCCAGAGGATCTCAAGACCAGGAAGCGTCAGTATCACTCATGTTCACATCTTGCATTTCATTCCGTAAAAAACCACAGTCCACTCGGCATTCACAAATAAGAGCCTCATTCGGCAGAGCATGGCAACCTCCATTCGGCAAAATCCATCCTATAGCTCGTTCGGCTATGTCACATTCGGCATCCCCTGTGTAGACCCATTCGGCAATCCAAGTACTCAACCGGCCCAGATGAGCACCGAACCAACTCACCTCCAAGACCGAACCAACTCCATGTAAACCCATTACCGAATGGCACATATCCACCCATCACCGGACCACCATAGCCGGACCAGGCACCACCGGTCCAAACTCCAACAACTCCCTACCGAACGAGGCTACCACCGGTCCAACCTCACCACCGAATGAAGCTCGCCGAACTAGAATGCTACCAGGCCAGATTGCTCCAGTCCAGGCCCGACAGCAGCTATATACTTCCAAGACCCCCTGCCCCGTACCTCATTCTATAAATAGAGGGGCAGGGGTACAACAATGGCAGACAAGTTTGAGAGCTCAAGCAAGGAAGGAACTTTCGAACTACTTTCATACGCTTGTATACAAAACATTGTACTTGTAACCTGAAAGAAATAAGATAATAACATATAAAGTGGACGTAGGCACATTCTGGCCGAACCACTATAAATCTGTGTGTCTTGACATTTCAGCCCCTGCTTTTTCCATATTTACATACTCATCTAAAATCATTGAAAATCACATATAATCAACTAAATAATACGACTCGGAGGTGTTTGCCCATTTTTTGTGCAAACATTTTTGGTGCTTTCACTGAGAGTAGAACTCAGGCTTCATTTTCTCCCACTCAACCTTCTTCCTAACAGCATCACTCGTTGCTTAGAAATCATGCCTTCCAAACAGAGAAGGGATGTTAATAAAGGAAAAAACATCGCAACTAGCAGCCTTCCAGATCCAGCAATCACATATCAGCCCACTTCAACAGCAGTACCGGATGAAAATCAAGAAAATCCAACTGGTCCCGCAACGGAACAACCAATCACTAGGGCAGATCTGGACAGGGTTGTGGCTGAAGTAACTAACCGCTTCACATCCCAACAAGAAACTTTGGTGGATCAACTCATGTCACGCTTAAGGGATGCTGAAGAGTCCAACCGCAACACTGAATCATGGGGTGAATCCCAATCCGGAGGATCCCGGAGGCAACAAAGGTCTTCACTCTTCGAAGAAGCTATCAACAGGAACAACAATGATAGGGGCCGCGCCCGGACTCAGCCCGAATTCCGACTCGAGGAAGCCCTTGGAACCGAACCCAGCGGGGGAGGCACCAGGCGAGGGTCGGATGTAGCTGAGCCAGTCATGCCACCTAATCATAGAAACCCCGCTGAACGGAGCCGAGCTAGAACCCAGCCCGAAGTTGGCCCCATGGATGTGCTCGAAACAGAACCCCGCAGGGGAAGATCAAGGCAGGGGGCAACTGTAGCTGGTCCTAGCGTGCATCCAAGCAGCCAAAGACAACCACTGGATAATGCTAGAAGTGATAGACTATACCATCCCTACAGGTCATCTGGACGAGATAGATCCCGCAGGGAAGAACCAAGCTCATTCTTGTCCGCTCCAAGTTCTGACGAACGAATGGCACAATTATTCAGAGAATGTGTACAACGGGAGCAAAGGGACCGAGGAATAGGCGCTAGGGTCACCAGCCCCTTTAACCGAAATATCGAAACTGCCATTACTCCCCGGGAATGGAAAATGCCAACCATGGAGCCTTACAAAGGAACTTCCGACCCCATCGTACATTTACAGAGATACACCCAGCATATGCTCATGAGTGGAGCAACAGAAGGAGTATTATGCAAGTGCTTTCCGCTGTTCCTAGCAGATCTAGCTACCTCCTGGTTCTGCCATCTACCCCAAGGATCCATCAACTCATGGGAGACGTTGAAAGAAAGGTTTATCAGCCAGTTCCGCATCCATGTGGAACAGCCCAAGGACGCTTATTCTCTATCCAATGTCAAACAAAAATCCGGGGAGACGCTACAACAATATCTAACCCGGTTCAACGCCGCAGCGGCTGCAGTTCAAGATGCCGATGAAAAACTCACTCTAATGGCCCTCTGTAGTGGTGTACATCCAGACACCAAGTTTGCCAGAAGGTTAACTAAGGAAAAACCAGCTACCTTGCCTGATTTCTTCCATGAAGCTGGAAAGTATATGAGACTTGAAGACGCTGCTACAGAAAGGCAATCAGGACAACAAGGTAAGACAGTTCAGGACAAGGTTCCCGCTGCAGCTAAGGACGCTCGAAGAAATGAATCTAGAGACAATGCTGGGGGCAGAAAGGTTGAAAAGCGCCAATATCGACCAGGGCCAAGATTTGACTCCTACACTCCTTTGAATGAAACAATCGAAAACATCTACCTAGCCACTCAGGGCGAACTCGGATACAAGCGCCCCTCGCACAAGAAAGAATCAGATAACGCACTCAAGTCCGGAAAGTTCTGTCGCTTCCACGAATCCCACGGACATGACACCAATGAATGCCACCATCTTCGGGACTTGATCGAAGAACACATTAGAAGAAGAAGACTGGAACGTTATGTGGAAGGTCAGAACAGGACTCCAACTCCTGTCAATGAGAACTCAAAGCAACCCCTCCCAGAAGTAGGCGGAGGGAATCGCAACAATCACAACACCAGTGGCTCTAGTCAAGAGAAGATAGTGGTCCTTACCATCTCAGGAGGACCACACATCGCCGACAGAAGTTGGGCAGAGATGGAAAGGTACGGCAAGTCGCTTAGAAATGCCGAAGGATATGTTAACTCCATTACGGAGGAACGCCACCCGAAACGAAAAGAAAACGATGACATCGTATTCAGTAGGCGTGATTTGGAAGGAAGACAGTACCCACATATGGATCCCATGGTCATCTCTGCCTGGTTCGGTCCAGCTAAATTTTTTCGGATTCTAATAGACACGGGAAGCTCCGTAAATATCCTGTTCAAACATGCTTTCGACAAAATGAAGTTGTCAATGAAGGATGTATCCCCCTGTGACAAACCACTGCACGGTTTCACTGGAGATGCAAAAATGCCCCTCGGGCAACTTGACCTCTTCGTCGAAATAGGAAGTCATCCTCGCTCCGTTGTGCGAAAACAAACGTTCGTACTAATAGAAAACCACTCGGCTTACAACGCCTTCTTGGGAAGACCAGCCTTGTCTGACTTCCAGATTGTATTAGCCCCCTGGTGCCTGAAAATGAAATTTCCAACAGACAACGGAGTAGGAGAAGTAGAAGGAGATCAAGATGCTGCCCGAGACTGCTACGTAACTGAACTTCGCAATAACCGCAGAAAGAATAAAGGAAAAGATGCATAGACCACTCTCTGCATGAAAAGCTTGGAGGCATAGCAACTAAAGAAAGCCCCTCCTCTCCGATACACAAGCGATCCCTTCAATGAACTAGACCCCAGGGATAAAGAGGAGGAGGCTACCGCCGAGCCTGCAGAGGCTATGGAATTCGTGTCGGTAGATAAGCATGATTCAAGTAGACTATTAAAATCGGATCTCAGCTGAAAACGGAATTGAAGGATCAACTCATTGACTTTCTCCGCCACAACTTAGATGTATTTGCGTGGACCCATGCCGATATGACAGGAATCTCCCCAGACATAGCATGCCACATGTTGAACATCGATCCCACCAAGGTACCAGTAAAGCAGAAAAAGAGGAGCATGGGGGCAGAGCGATCAGCAGCCCTTGATGAGGAAGTAAAAAATCTACTTGCTAATGGCTTCATACGGGAAGCCATCTACCCAGAATGGATCGCTAACCCAGTGCTAGTAAAAAAGGCCAATGGAAAGTGGCGAACATGTATTGACTTCTCCAATCTGAATGACGCTTGCCCGAAAGACTGCTTCCCACTTCCCCGAATTGACCAACTCGTAGACAGCACAGCTGGGCACGAACTCCTATCTTTTATGGATGCATACTCCGGATATAACCAGATCCCCATGCACGCTCCCGATCAGGACCACACTAGCTTCATCACCGACCGCGGATTATATTGTTACAAAGTCATGCCTTTTGGACTCAAAAATGCTGGAGCTACCTATCAACGCCTCGTCAACAAAATGTTCGCAGAACTGATAGGACGAACTATGGAAGTATATGTGGATGACATGTTGGTAAAGTCCAGGAAAGCCAACGACCATGTAAGCCATCTGGACGATATGTTTCGAGTACTTCGCCGATATGGAATGAAGCTGAATCCTTTAAAGTGCTCCTTCGGAGTATCATCGGGAAAATTCTTAGGATTCATCGTCCACGCCAGAGGAATCGAAGCAAACCCTGAACAAATCCGGGCTTTAAAAGAAATAAGGATACCTTCCACTCGAAAAGAAATGCAGAGCCTAAACGGAAAGGTGGCCGCCCTAAGCAGATTCATTTCCAAGGCAACTGACAAGTGTGTCCCTTTCTTCGAAGCACTCAAGAAAGACAAAGGGAGGTTCGAGTGGACCGACGAATGCTTAAAAGCCTTCCTCAACCTGATCGAACACCTTCAGAGACCACCAGTACTCTCAACTCCAAATGAAGGTGAAGTGTTATACCTATACCTCGCTGTATCATCTCATGCTCTAAGCGCCGCCTTGGTAAGAGAAGAAGACCGCACACAACGCCCGGTTTACTTTGTAAGTAAGAGATTTACAGGGGCAGAAGCCAGATATCCTAAACTTGAGAAATTAGCATATTGTTTATTGATCGCGTCACGAAAACTGCGACACTACTTCCAGTCTCACTCCATCAGGGTTCTAACCGATCAACCACTAAGACAAGTGCCCCATCGTCCTGACACTTCTGGGCGACTCCTCAAATGGTGCATCGAACTAAGTCAGTATGATATCACCTACCATCCTCGCACCGCTATCAAAGGACAAGCCATGGCTGATTTCATTGCCGAATTCACTACCAACGAAGGCAAGGAACAATCCGAAGTAGCAAAAAACATCAAGTGGAACCTCTTTGTAGACGGAGCATCGAACGAACAAGGCTCGGGGGCAGGTATTGTGATCATCACCCCCAGGGGAAGAAAGTTGTACTATGCATTAAGATTGGAGTTCACGGCCACTAACAACGATGCTGAATATGAAGCAATAATAGCGGGATTGGAACTGGCCCTAGAAATTGGAATCAATTCCTTATGTATTCATAGTGATTCCCAGCTTATCGTAAACCAGGTACTAGGAGAATTCCAGACTCGAGGAGAACGACTCACAGCATACCTAAAGAAAACCAGACTGCTGCTCGATCGATTGGACCATTATCTAATCAAACACATTCCTCGAGAAGAAAACCAAGAGGCAGATGAACTTGCAAAGCAAGCTAGTATGAAGAACAGCACCATTTCCGGAGCACTAGCAATCTCAAGGCAGCTAGCCCCAAGTTTCGAGCAAGTGAATCTGATAACTGCAATCGAAGAAGGAACCTGGATGACTCCTATCCGGAAATATTTGCAAGATGGCATACTACCCGACAGGCGTGACGAAGCCAAGAAGATCTTGAGAAAAGTTCCCCACTACACAAAACAAGAAGGCATCCTCTACCGGCGTGGCTTCTCTAGCCCCTTATTAAGATGCGTCGCCGGAAGGGAAGCCAAGGAGATATTAACAAACATCCATCAGGGAGGATGCGGAGATCACACTGGAGGACAGACTTTGGCAAGAAAGATACTCCGATATGGATATTACTGGCCCACACTAAACAAAGATGCCCTAGACTTCGTTAAGAAATGCGACAGATGTCAGAAGTTCGCCAAAATTCCTCGACTGCCCACAAACGAAATTACTCAAATGACTAGCCCTTGGCCCTTTGCTGTATGGGGAATTGACTTAATTGGCGAACTGCCAACGGGCCGAGGCGGAGCCAAATATGCTATAGTGGCAGTCGATTATTTCACCAAATGGGTGGAAGCGGAACCTTTAAATAAAATATCTTCAGCAAAAGTTATCAACTTCTTGATCAAAAACATTCTGTGCAGGTATGGAGTCCCACTCAAGATCGTATCCGACAACGGACTCCAGTTTGACAGCGAAGAATTTGCCGACTGGTGCCAAGAGCATGGAATTCATAAAAGCTTCTCATCAATAGCTTACCCTCAAGCAAACGGACAAGTTGAAGCTGTCAACAAAATTCTCAAAACCCTAATCAAGAAGAAACTTGAAAAGTCAAAAGGCGCTTGGGTGGACGAACTTCCTACGGCACTATGGGCATACCGCACATCTTTCAGAACATCAACGGGACATACTCCTTTCTCTTTGGCATATGGATCGGAGGCAATGCTCCCAGTTGAGACTATTGTGCCTTCCCACCGTAGGATCCACTACAACCCAGAGGAAAACGAAGAACTCCTCCTCATGTCTTTGGATCTGATCGAGGAAAGGAGAAACGATGCAGCACTCAAAGCAGCAGCTCACAAACAAAAAGTGGCAGCACAATACAATTCCAAAGTCAAGCATCGCAGCTTACAAGAAGGAGATCTTGTCCTCAGGCGAATCTTTCCGCGCCCCGGGGCACTGGACCCCATCTGGGACAGACCATATGTAATTCATAAAGATCTCCACAACGGAGCTTACATTTTGTCAACAGTGGACGGAGAGGTGTTCCAGAGGGCATGGAACATCCGACACCTCCGTCGATACTTTTCTTAACTTGTACTGCCCATATGAAGTGAATTAACAAAGAGAATCAGTGGACGTAGGCATTTCCGTGCCGAACCACTTTAAAAAATCTTGTCTCTTTTTAACTTGTTCCTTTATGTCTTGGCTGCTCGTTAAGTTTTATCCCTTTCTGTTGAACAAAATCCTATGGAATCTCCCCTCAAGACGCACCACGGCCTCATCTGGACTAGGCCTAACAGGTACGCTACGATTCTATGCACTCGCCAATGAGACACTTTTGCTCCAGCATCCCTCTGCTGCGGGTTAACTCATTGCGCGCCTGCCCTCAAAGCCAACTGTAATGAGCCGATTATAAGTCATCATAAAGGCCGACTATAGCCGATGGCAGCTCATTACGGCGTTCGGCTCGCCGGCAACTGTGAACCTACTTTAAGCCCCAACATAAGGTGTGGCCAGCCAGGGGTAGTTCACAGCCAACGGCACCCACGCTAGCCGGCCACGGTAAATCGAATAATACCCACGATTACGGACCATAATGGTTCGGGTAGTTACCGTGCGCGATCTCGGCTCCGATGTGTCTTAAGTGCGGCTGTGGTAAAAAAGAAAACTCCCCGCGGAGGCGTAAGATGGGTGACAAATGTCTCCAAGACCCACAGCTAGGGAAAGTGACTACAAAACCCGTTTGCCACGAACTTAAGCACATCGACGGCCTTCCGTGACTGGAAGTTTTACTTTTACTATATTTCCATTCCATTTAAATATTTTTCTCCTATCCTGTATAACAAACTCTAAAGTACAGGAAACCGAATAGGAAGCATTCACTCATGAGGCTCTAAGCCTGCGTACTGGGTGGCAGGGCGCTCAGCTATACCCGTGAACAGTTACACAAGACACTCAAAGCTACCGCCTGCGAATAAAACATAAAGGGCGGTACTCTCTTCTCTTGTACATAAATGCGTAACTATAGCTTATTCATACACTGACATTGCAAAACGTGAAATTATATTTCAAGCAAAAACTTAACATCAAACACAACTAGAATCACAGGCATATACATAATTATACTTCTCACACGGCACATAAAGATAGCAACAACATTTAAACATGACAAAATCAGCTTATATTATAAGATCACACGAAGTTATTCTTTGCAAATAATTTTATTACAGTTGCATATCAAAGACTAACATAAACAGTGATAAAAAAGAAACAAAAAGATGGCAGATGCATCCACACTCCATCACCAACTCCCCCAGTCTACTTAGCCGCAGGATCAGAGCCCCCAGCATGTGGATCAGAAGTCCCGCCTGTCCAATTCGGAAGAGGAATTCATTAAACGAACAACCAAGTTATGGAAACACGGGAAGAAAAGAAAGGGAAGAAGAATAACTCACCAGCATCCGCCGCTTGATCCTCATCAGCCAACTGCACGCCCGCTTCCTCTGCAGCAAGCAGCCGCATCCCCTCTTTCACCGCCGCTTGCTCCTCCTTTGAGAACTGAGCAGTAACCGCATTCAAGTTGAAAGCCTCTCCGCCTTCCTTACCCGCGTTCAACTTGGCCTCCTCTAAAGCCTGGAGATACACCTTGGCCATGACCCGAGGGTAATCGTCCATCCAAGACAAGCCGCCCTCCTTCCAAGTGTGGAAGTACATATCCTGCAGCATCTCATCCATCATCCCCTCGTTTTCCTCAAACTCCCTCACCCGGGCCTCGGAAGCTTGCAACTTGGCGACGGCGACGTCCCTCTCTGATTGGTATCTCAAGCAGTCAGCCTGGAGTGACCTCCTCATTTCCTCCTCCTTCAACTTGAGGGACCTCCTCATCTCCTCCATCTCCTCCTTCAACTCGGCCTGAGCCATCTCCGCAGCCTTGAGCCTCCCTGACAACTCCTCTACCCGATCGAGATCCGCATTTCGAACCTCATCCACCGTTGTGATAGCTATGTTAATCCGTTCCCTGCAAGCGACCTCCATCTTCCGTAATTCCGCCCTACTGGCCTTCTCCATGGTCTCTTTCAGCCGCTTGGAGGCTTCCTCATGCTGGGAAATCTGGATGGCTTGGTCGGCGAGCTGCTTGGCCTGATCGGCAACCTTTAACCTCAACCGAATGTTAGCACTCCCGATCTCTTCCCCGGCCTTGACCAACTTAGCATGATGCTCCATTAACTTCTTGGTCTCTGCGGCCACCCGGTCGATATTAGCCTTGGCCTCATCCCCCATGGTGACTACCCGTGTAGTAAGTAAATCAAGATCTAAAGATTTGGCCTCGTCCAGCACTCTTACCATGGGGTTGCGGGGAAGGAGGTGCTCGCCCGTGGTCTCATCGAATGAAATGTCCCGAAAGCTTGGGTCTAAATCAGGATGACCGGCAAAAGGGTCACGAGGCACGGGGCGAGGCACATCGGGACGCCTTATACGAATGACAGTAGGACTCTTGGAAGGAGGAGAAGGGAGTCCGGGCTCCGTGCTCTCCTCCGTAGTATCGCGAGGAGGCTGAATAGGAGGCTGCGAACCAGGGGACGACTCAAATAAGGAACGGCTCCGCTTCCTTTTCTGAATGCCCTCTTCGATGACCCCAAGAAGAGGGCGGTAACTGACTACATCCCCAGTGCGATCAGTAGAAGGTTTCGCGGAAGCTCTCCTCGACTTAAATTGTTCAAGGCGGTGTCGAACATCCGACGTTTTAACCGCCTGGCCTGCCCCTGGAATAAAGAACAAGTGTTACGAACATACAATAATCCACAGTTCAAAAAATGTGCTAAGTTAAAAAGAAAGAAAAGTGGGAAGACACATCTATTATACAAACCCGGCGGAGGAGTGGGATACTGCAATAAGTCCTGGATCTCACCCCAGGACGGAAGTGAACCGTAAAAAATTTCTAAGTCCCTATCGAAAATGGAATCGGCAGAAGACAAAAGTTCACCTTGCATCGCCAGAATCACCCTAGCTGAGGAACCCTTAGAGGATGGGTCAGTGCCAGCCACAGCTTTGCCGGTTTCCTCTGCCTTCTCCGTTCCCTTCTCCGTTTCCGACTCTCCCTCCGACTCCCCGAAGGCCCGACGGAGAGCCTCATCCAGTTCGAGGTCTTGTTCAGAGGTTAGAACAGCAACACCACTACCACCTTGACCGTCGCCATCTCCTCCACCCTCCGACCCTTCTCCAACTTCGCCTCCTTCCTCCTCTTCTACACCTTCCTCCTCCGGAACAGTCGGGCAAGTACTTGGGGAAGGGCCATCAGACTTCTTCAGTTTCTTCCCCCCGACCACGGGACGCTCTGCGAAAGGCTCCCTCTTACCGCTCTTTACCGTAGCCCCCTCCTTAGCTTTAGCAGCCTTCTCCTCAGCCGTGTCTTTTTGCTTAACCACGGACTGGTGCGGTAAGATCAAATTATACTCCAAGAGGGTTGCGTTCCTGATCAAGAAGGAGGCCGACCGGTCACGTGCCGGAATAGCCTTTAGTTCAGCAGCCATTCGCACCAAGGAATCATCCTCCACGACTGCAATACCACCTGTCGCTAGCCAGAAATAGAAGCATGTCAGAAAAAACACTACAGTCAAAACATGGAAAATATAAATGAAATCCATCTTACAGCCGGAAGTGAAAAGGCGGAAAGAAACAGCATCGTCCTTGATGAAGAACCACTCTTTCTTGAACATGGTAAACTTGGAATATAAGTCCAGGACTGGTTTGAAGGGCACGGCCGCTTCCAGACTAATATACGGAGACCCCTTCTTATAGCCTCTTAGGTTGTACAAGTATCGAATTTCCCGGTTAGAAGGAGGACGCCCGTACCTCCTCTGGAAGATAACAAAGAGGCTCACCAGGATGGCATAAGAGTTAGGCTGAAGCTGGAAGGGAGCCACCTTCAAATATGTGGTGAAGCTAATTATCCAAGCGTTGATAGGGGGGATAGCACCGCACATACAATGGTATCTGCTATAAGCGAAGTAGCCTTCGGGAGGATTATATGGCATCACTCCATCTCCCGGCAGCAGCATCAGAGCCCTATCTATCCCGAAGGAACGGGATATGACGTCAAGTTGCTCCTCCTTTAGGGAGCTAGGAAAGCAATCAGGGGGTGAGATCAAAAGTTCCTGTGGACCATATCCATCCACTAGAGACCTCGGAATAGGTCGATGTTGCCCGGATCCTGGTTGGACTGGGGGCAAGGAAGAAGAAGGTTCTCCTGTGCCTCTAGACTTCTTTCTGTCCGATCGTGTTTCCACTTTGCGAGACATTTTCTGCAACACAAAAAAGACTTGAGGTTAGAATAAGAAGTATAGAAACATAAACAAGCAAATATATAAGGCAAGCGTGTAAAAAAGTCCAAGATTCCGCTCAAGGACCAAGTATGAAGTCTCATTCGGCGTTGCAAAACAGGTTCATTCGGCATAAGAAGCATATGGTCATTCGGCACTATGCTCATTCGGCATGGGCGTGAAGTTCGTTCGGCATCAAGGCCTAAAGCTCATTCGGCAAGCAGAAACTTTCGTATGTATTCGGCAAAAGGGAACATACCTGGTTCGGTACTAAATTGGTCCGGCGCATGATTGATTCGGTATTTGTTTGATCCGGTACTTAACTGGTTCGGTGCTCAATATGGTTCGGCTCTACTCGTTCGGTAAAGAAAAATAAAGGGGGTGTAGCCCCTATATATAGGCAAGCACCGGAAAACCGGACCAGCCGGTTCGGCACTAGAAGCCGAATGGAGCCATGCCGAATGAAAGCACCCCGTCCAGAAACAAAGCGTAACACGTGCAGAACATAGCCGGGGGCAACCAGCAGAGACCTGAAACAGGGGGCTTGCAATACGCCTTACTCAGATAAGTACCGAACTCTAGTGTCTACTGATAAAATAGAAATCAGGATAACGATGGATAAGTCGTGAATCTCTCACTAACATGGGTTAATCATTTACACGTGTACGCGACCACGAATGGTCCATAGGCGCGCTCTGAATGGCTATTAACCCTATCGTCGTGAGAATTTACGCTTTGACATCCCTTTTTAAGCTCATCGGTCAAATGGATATTTGATAATTATGAAATGGCCAAGCTACTTACACATGTACGGGATCGCGAACGATCCCTAGGCATGCTCTGAGCTGGCGACAAACCGCCTTGACAAACGATCCAGGGACCCACTCTAACGTGAACCTGGCATCGATAAGGCTAAGCCCCCTCGGGGCACACTAACTCGCCTCGAACGGCGCAGTTCACTTAATCACAAACATTTCGATCCCGAACGGTCGTTATTTGAATTCACACTGAAAACTGTAAATTCCTTTACAGGACATTAGCAGGATACAAGTATCCAGCCCATGGCGTTACAAAACAAACCTTCCTACCACGAGGAAACAAAGCGCGACACATGCAAGCACGTGCCCCACTTTGGGGGGCAAATGTTGGGCGAATTCTCACCCAGAGGATCTCAAGACCAGGAAGCGTCAGTATCACTCATGTTCACATCTTGCATTTCATTCCGTAAAAAACCACAGTCCACTCGGCATTCACAAATAAGAGCCTCATTCGGCAGAGCATGGCAACCTCCATTCGGCAAAATCCATCCTATAGCTCGTTCGGCTATGTCACATTCGGCATCCCCTGTGTAGACCCATTCGGCAATCCAAGTAATCAACCGGCCCAGATGAGCACCGAACCAACTCACCTCCTAGACCGAACCAACTCCATGTAAACCCATTACCGAATGGCACATATCCACCCATCACCGGACCACCATAGCCAGACCAGGCACCACCGGTCCAAACTCCAACAACTCCCTACTGAACGAGGCTACCACCGGTCCAACCTCACCACCGAATGAAGCTCGCCGAACTAGAATGCTACCAGGCCAGATTGCTCCAGTCCAGGCCCGACAGCAGCTATATACTTCCAAGACCCCCTGCCCCGTACCTCATTCTATAAATAGAGGGGCAGGGGTACAACAATGGCAGACAAGTTTGAGAGCTCAAGCATGGAAGGAACTTTCGAACTACTTTCATACGCTTGTATACAAAACATTGTACTTGTAACCTGAAAGAAATAAGATAATAACATATAAAGTGGACGTAGGCACATTCTGGCCGAACCACTATAAATCTGTGTGTCTTGACATTTCAGCCCCTGCTTTTTCCATATTTACATACTCATCTAAAATCATTGAAAATCACATATAATCAACTAAATAATACGACTCGGAGGTGTTTGCCCATTTTTTGTGCAAACAATTTGCAATGGTAAGATCTAGAATATGTAGTGCATATCTCACTAGGCTCCATCGATGGCTGCTGATCCTAACTCTATGAAAGATCGGGTATCCAGACTACACAACAAAAAGGCTATAACTCTTAATGTTAATCAGTATACCATCCTGAGCACAATTCAAACATTTCAACTTAGAAAATGTCAAAGCGTAGAGTAATCCATCCACTTGTATATGGAAAGATGTTATTATAGGTAATCAAGTTCTAGTCTCTCTTCCCTAATATAATTTTAGATGCCTTATAGTTTCACGAGCAAAAGATGTGTTAAAATAATCAATTCGACAATTGACTTAGCAAAAAAACAATGGGATAATTCTATTGTAATTTATGTAGTGGGATCTAGGCCATATTACCTATGCTTCAAAGAATATATGTAGAGGTATGGAAATTAGATAGTGATTTTCAAAAAAAATTCAAAAGAAATGGCTTTTTTATTATTAAATTTGAAAAAAGAGGATTGTGATCATGTGCTTGAAGGATGTCCTTATCTCTATGATAGGAAGTTGGTAACAATGAAGAGATGGGTTCCTAACCTGTTTTAAACAAAAGAGCTTTTTGAAACTATCCTAGTTTGGGTATTTTTTCCTACGCTGAAGCTTGAAATTTTGTCAGTGGAAAAGATAAGTCATATAGCCTCTGTAATAGGTAATTCTATTAAAATGGATAGATTCACTCAATGTATTATTAAAATATCATTTTATTGTGTACTATTTGAAATAAGTAGCCACATTACATTCCTAAATGAAGTTTCCATTCTATGCAAAAATGAGGAGTTATATATGTTGGTGTAAACCAAAATTAAGAGTTGTGTCTGCTGATGTGAAAAGTCATGTCTATTCGAATGAAGAGTCATGTCTATTCGAATGAAAAGTCATATCTATTCAGTGAAGAGTCGTGTCCGTTCACTGAAAAGTCGTGTCTATTGAAATGAAGAGTCGTGTCTATTAAGTAAAAGTCATGTCTATTGAAGTGAAAGGGTGTCTGTTCAAAAAGGTTATGTCCGTTTGTAAGGGTTGTAAACCACTATATATATGTGGTCATTTTGTTGTGTTGAAAGCAAGTTGTAGACAAGACAAAAAGCAAGTTATAAAAAAATTGTCTATTCTCCTCTAAAATTATAATTCTCTCTCTTTTTCTACTTTAACAAATTGGTATCAGAGCTTGGTTGAAAAATGTCAAACAACCTTGTCTCCCTTGTTCCTCGATTCAATGGTGAAAAGTTTGATTATTGGAGCAATCTAATGAGGCTCTGTCTTGAATCTCAAGATTTGTGGACAGTTGTTGAAGAAGGTGTTGGTGCGCCGGAAGATGAAACGCAACTCACAGTTGCCCAAAGAGATCTTTTGAAAAGCAAAAAACAGAAAGATCGGAAGGCTCTCTTCCAAATCTACCAGACACTTGAAATTCAAGTTTATGAGAGAATTTCAAAAGTTGCAAATGCTCAGGAGGCTTGGAAAATATTGAATACAACGTATTCTGGCCAAGATCAAGTAAAAAAGGTTCGCCTGCAGTCACTACGAGCTGAATTCGAAAAGCTCGAAATGAAGGATAGTGAGAAAATCTCAGAGTATTTTACTCGTCTCACTTCCATCATAAATCAGATGGCTTCAAACGGAGAAGTCGTGGAGACTCAAAGAGCCGTTGAAAAAATTCTACGGAGCCTACCAATCAAGTTCGATCATATTGTGGTTGCAATTGAGGAATCAAATGATATTGCTTCACTTTCTCTTGAAGGCTTGCAAGGAAGGCTGGAAGCTCATGAGGCTAGAATCTTGATGAGAAGTAAACAAACAAATTCTTCTCAAGATCAAGCCTTAAAATCTCAATTCACATCCATAAAAGTTCAAGGCCCATCCCATGGCAAAAGTAACAGCAGGAATAGTGGAAAATTTGAAGAATCAAAGGAGGAGAAACGATCATTCCAAAGTAACAAGGCGCGAGGCAAATACAAAGGCAAAAAACCATATTTTGAATGCAATTTCTGTCACAAGCCGGGTCATAAAGCAAATGATTGTTGGGAGAAACATCCTGAAAAGAAGCCAGTTGCTGGCTTTATGCATAATGAAGCAGAAAAATCTGAATCTTTGTTGATCGCTTCGGATGGAAATGTTGAAAACGTATGGTACTTGGATAGTGGTGCAAGTAGGCATATGACTGGAAATAAAAATCTATTTTCAAGTCTTGTGGAAGCTGATGATGGTCAGGTTACTATTGGAGATGCAAAATCATACAAAATTCAAGGTGTTGGCGAAATTTCTTTCAAAACCAAGGCTGGAAAAGTTGAAAAAATGTCGAAGGTTCTTTATGTACCAGGCATACGTAGCAATCTTCTTAGCGTCGGTCACTTGCTGAAGAAAGGATTTGATTTTCGATTCGTTGGAGATCAATGTAGCATGAAGAAGAACGACCAACAAGTGGCAATATTGTGATGGGATCCAACAAATTATTTCCGATCAAACTTGACATCGTAAGCAGTACGTGCATGATTGCTACTTCTAATGATGAAGTTTTCAAGTTATGGCATGAGAGGTTTGGCCATTTAAACTTTCGAAGTTTGAAGGAAATGTCTACCAAAGAAATAGTACGAGGGCTGCCTAAACTTGAAGTGATAAACGAAGCATGTGAGGAATGCCAATTGGGAAAACAACATCGTGAATCTTTCTCATCCAAATCGAAGTGGATTTCTCAGTCACCTCTGGAGCTTGTTCACACCGACCTCTGTGGACCAATGCAAGTGCCATCGCTTGGAGGCAGCAGATATTTCTTGTTATTTGTTGACGATTACACAAGAAAAATTTGGGTTTATTGTGTCAAAGAAAAATCAGATGCCTTCTCTTGCTTCAAAGAGTTCAAATTTCAAGTTGAAAAACATTCCGGTCATCAAATAAAAAATCTAAGGAGTGACCGTGGAGGAGAATACATGTCCTCTCAGTTTGAAGAATTCTGCCAAAATCATGGAATCCGCCATGAGTTAACTGCTAGGTACTCACCTCAACAAAACGGAGTCGCAGAGCGCAAAAATCAAACAATAATGAATATGGTCAGATGCATGTTGAAGAATAAGAACTTGCCTGCATGTTTTTGGGCTGAAGCGGTCTCTTGTGCCGTTTACTTAATCAACCGATCACCAACAAAGAGCTTAAAGGATTCCACTCCAAATGAAGTCTGGTATGGCAAGAAACCAAATGTTGCTCATTTAAAAACTTTTGGCTGTCTTGCATACTCTCATATTCCTGATGCTTTAAGATCGAAGCTCGACGACAAATCTGAAAAAGTCATTTTCATTGGTTATAGCCAAAGGACTAAAGCATACAAGCTTTACAATCCGAAGACGAAGAAGATGATTATCAGCAGAGATGTTCGCTTTGATGAAAATGGGTGTTATAATTTTTCAGATTTTGCAGAATTACCTGGATGGAAAACTCTAAATCTTGAAGAGGAAACTTCTTTGGAACAAGATGTTGATGCTGATGTTGGTATTGAAGAACAACAACTTAAAAATAATAGGGTTGAGCAGGAGCAAAATTCACCACCAACGGCGGAAAGAAGGACGCGATCCTTGAGAGAAATCTATGATACAACCGAAGAAGTTGACACTATGGATCATGTATATTTTGCATTTTTTGCGGGAGAAGATCCAATCACTTATGAAGAAGCATCAAAGGAAGAAAAATGGGTGAATGCAATGAAGGATGAAATCAAGTCTATTGAGAAAAATGGTACGTGGGAGCTTACCACATTGCCTTCACACAAATCAGCCATTGGTGTAAAATGGGTGTTCAAAACCAAAACAAATCTTGATGGCTCCATCAACAAGTACAAAGCACGTTTGGTTGCGAAGGGGTATAAGCAAAAGGAAGGAGAAGATTTCAATGAGGTATTCGCTCCTGTCTCTCGACTTGATACAATTCGATTATTGATTTCTATTGTTGCCCAAAATGGCTGGAAGCTGCTGCATATGGATGTGAAATCAGCTTTCTTGAATGGTTTTCTTCAAGATGAAATTTATCTTCAACAACCTCCTGGTTTTGTGAAGAGGGGCGAAGAGGAAAAGGTGTATAAGCTGCGGAAAGCTTTATACGGGCTGAAGCAATCCCCCCGTGCATGGTATGATCGTATCAACAATTTCTTCTTAAAGAATGGTTTTGAAAGATGTCCTTTTGAACACACTCTTTACATGAAGAAGCATTCAAAAGGAGGTTTCATGATCGTGAGTTTATACGTGGATGATCTGATTTTTACTGGAGATAATATGGAGATGTTATCTGAATTCAAAAATTCAATGATGAAGGAGTTCGAGATGACGGATTTGGGAGAATTACATCATTTTCTAGGGATAGGTGTTCAGCAATCAAAATGTGGGATTTTTATCTCGCAAGAAAAATATGCTGCTCAAGTATTGGAGAAGTTCAATATGATGAATGCAAATCCAGTTTCAACTCCTTGCGTTGCAGGTTTGAAATTGTGCAAAAATGGTGAAGGAAAGTTTGTGGATCCAACTATTTTTCAAAGCCTAGTTGGAAATTTGATGTATCTCACTGCTACAAGACCCGACATCATGTACGCAGTAAGCTTGATTAGCAGTTTCATGGAGAAGCCTTTCTCAAACCATTGGGAAGCTGCAAAAAGAATTTTACGATACGTTAAAGGAACTATTGACTATGGCATTTTCTATGAAGCTCATGTGCCTGTGAAGCTTGTTGGATATACGGACAGCGATCTAGGTGGAAGTATCGATGATTCAAGGAGTACTTCAGGTTATGCATTTAACCTTGGAAGTGGAATTATTTCTTGGTGTTCAAAAAAAAAACAACCAGTTGTGGCACTTTCTACCACCGAAGCGGAGTACATCGCAGCATCTCTAGCAGGATGTCAAACTTTATGGCTAAGAGGAATTCTTGAAAATCTAAGCTTCAAGCAAAAAGATCCTACGATCATTTATTGCGACAATAGTTCTACTATCTCTGTCTCAAAGGATCCTATTTTGCATGGAAGAACAAAACATATTCGTCTACGTTTCCATTTCCTACGAGAACTCGTTCGTGAAGAAGAAGTGAGTCTTGAGTATTGTCGAAGTGAAGAACAAATTGCTGATATCTTCACAAAGCCGCTTGGAGGGACTGCTTTCTCAAGAATTGTTGCTGCATTAGGTGTTCGAAGGAATTTTGGTTTAGGGGAGGCATTGTTGGTGTAAACCAAAATTAAGAGTTGTGTCTGCTGATGTGAAAAGTCATGTCTATTCGAATGAAGAGTCATGTCTATTCGAATGAAAAGTCATATCTATTCAGTGAAGAGTCGTGTCCGTTCACTGAAAAGTCGTGTCTATTGAAATGAAGAGTCGTGTATATTAAGTAAAAGTCATGTCTATTGAAGTGAAAGGGTGTCTGTTCAAAAAGGTTATGTCCGTTTGTAAGGGTTGTAAACCACTATATATATGTGGTCATTTTGTTGTGTTGAAAGCAAGTTGTAGACAAGACAAAAAGCAAATTATAAAAAAAATTGTCTATTCTCCTCTAAAATTATAATTCTCTCTCTTTTTCTACTTTAACAATATATGCAACCAGTTCTGGATGAGTGAAAACCAATTACATGTCAAAACATCAAAAAATTAGGCATCCTAAGAAATTTTGTGCATTTGAAAATGTATGGGTTCCAAAATAAAACATGAATGAAGCAACAAAAACAAGAATATGGACACTAATTCTCAGAACACATCAGCCAAGCAAACACACACTATTATGACTGATTCTGGTTACAAATCATATCAAAGCAACATAAAAAATCAAAATCAAAATAGTGGCTAAGTTGTGGAACAAATGATTAATGCAAATAAGCAAGTCCATAGTTCATTTGTGTTAATATGTCAAGCAAAACATTCAATTAGTTGTACTATAAGTCACAACAACACTCACTTTAAATATTCAGACAACCATGCTCTACTATATATTACAAGCCTCTAAACAGGAAGCATCAATGGAGATACAAATGGGAAATACCACTGTAGTAACTCAAAAAAGTGGCTATATTGAATCTGCAACTGAATGCACATAATTGAACTTTGGTTCAAGTCTACAAGAGAATAATAATCCACAAATTAACAGTGACGTGAATGATACTCCAAATTAAATAATGTTAACTGATAGAGACGTATAAGGAAAACCAGAAGTGAAGGTGTAGTTTTTGAATGCAAAGCTACTGAAAACTCAAAGGTCATAGACAAACCACTTTGGAAGAAATACACTTGTCTGCGTAAGACAAGGTCTAAAAGAACAAAAAAAATCATGTTCAGCTATACTACTCTAAGCGCTCCAAGTCCATGAGTGATTTGGATAACTAATACTGTCTTTTTTAGTATTGAATGTTAGTGGTATGAACTCTCTCACAAGAAAGTAGGATGTTAAACAACATCTTTTGAGTCATAAAATTGGTTTTCTTGAACATAAACTATTTGATAACAATATGCATTCCTTTTCCAGATTTATTAATCATGAATGGACATACTCACACAATAATGCATATGATCACAAAGGTAGAATAAGGATCGTACAGGATCCAACTACATGGTGATCTAACCATATTTTGTCAAAAGTTGACCAATATATTACAAGTCTTATAGAAAATAAAGGAGACTAAAAGAATTTTTATTGTTATATATATGCTAATCTTTGTGATTTGGAAAGAGAACATTTATGTAACTACTAAAAAGAGGGAGTTAAAAATATATGTAAGACTTCCATGGGTGGTAGTGGAAGATGTCAACTGCATATACTATAATCATGATAGAGTTTCTGATTCTAATCACATGTATGTTGGTCTACATTTTCAAGCATGCATTAATTCCAATGGTCTTAAAGAGTTTAATACTTTTAGTAACCATTTTACATAGAAAGGGGCTCAATTTCAGGTTACATAGTAAAACAGATAGATTAATTGTAAATTGGATTTACTCATAAATTCAATCATGTCATTGCTATGCTAAATCATTCAACTAACGACCATTCCCAATCTTATTAAAACTTACATCTGATCAAGGTACTAATGGGAAAACCTTCTAAATATAGTAATTATTGGCTACTACAAACTTGTTATCAATAATTATAAAAAGGAGTATAAATGTTGTGATGGTGGTCCTCTTTTTAAGTTTCATGTCAGGTTGAAAAATGTCAAGGCTAGTTTGAAAAACTAAAACAAAAGCAAAATGAGTATCAGTCAACTATGTGATAGTATTAGAGAAGTTAATAATTCTCTATACCTACAACTTCTAAGTAACCCAAACGAGGAGCATATAATTCAGATGTATAAAGATATTATGGTTAAACTATAACAAAATTCTTCAATCACAAGCAATAGAAAATCATCAAATGGAAAAAGTTAAAATGTTTAACTCAAGGATATCAACCTTCAAAGTTTTTTCATGTCATCATGCCAACATAAAATAAAATGCCAATTCATGATCTATTGGATGAACATCAGCTAACAACAAATCCAAACGAACTTCCTAAACATGTAGCATGTACTTTCATAACTCAACTGAATTAGGAATTAGGAATTAGGTATCATAGTATCATATGTAAAAAGTGTTAAGTAATAGAGAAAAATGAATTAAGTTAAACCTATCTACATGGTGGAGTTGAAAAGTGAAACATTTCAGATAGATGATGACAATAGCTTAAAACCAGATGGATTTAATGCAAAATTCTATAAAATTCACCAGAAACAAAGCAAGGAGGAATTACATCTATCTTTGGCCTCTAAATTTAATTTAGGGAAATTTACTAAAGAAATAAATCATACTTTTATTACTTTTGTACCCAAATCTCATATTGCTGCCAATATAAGTCGTTTTAGATCAACAAAACGATCAATTCTCCAATTCACTTTGATAGCATTTCATTCAATTCAAACATGCAATCATACATACAAACAAGCAAAACAAGCATCATATCATAACAAACAATCAATATAATATTTATATCATATTCTAGCATTCATATGATCAGTGAAATGGTATGCATATTAAAATCATTTTCAAATCATATAAATTCGTCCGTAATTCTTTTTAAATATGAAACTATTCAAATATCATACTTTGAATTTAAAAATGGATCAGACAGGTTTTAAACATATATAGAGGTTGGGAGATGACTGATCTCCCATCAATTAATGCAGAATCAATGAAAAACACCCAAATCAAGCTAGGTTTGAAATGAACAATAATAGATCTGAAATCCACTTGCCCAAAAATAATAATTTGCTTATGTCTAGTTGATCTCCTTTCTAATCTTCCTTTAATTACTATATTTGGCTTAATATAGTATGGATTAATGATGGATTTCAGGTAGTTTACTGGTTGATTATAGATAATTATAGGAAGAAGAAAAGTGATAAATGGTTATCTCTAGAGCTGCAGTTAGCACAATCCCCGAAATGGATTAGTGGGTCTAATTATGGCGGCTAATTACCAATAATCTATGTAAAAATTGTCTAACTTAAAACTGCAATATCTCCTGAACCGCATAGCTAAAGGTCTATTATAACCACTCTACGGAAAGAGAAACCATCGTATATTTTGTTTGGAACAACTTCAAGACCCAATTCAGTTTCTATCAAAAGTTATAGTCTTTACTAGATTTCAAGGTCAAAACTATTCACAATTAATTCTAAGAGTTAGAATGTCAAAATACGGTACTACCAAAAGCTTTACCCCAATTTAAGTTTATTTGGTCATGAAAGAAATTTTTTTATGATCCAGCAATACATTAACAAAGTATAGAGAATGTGGGTCATTACAAAAATTGTTAGATTAGGCAATTCGAGGAAAGCACTTAGATTCATTGGGCCATTTCCTATTATGGAAATAATCAAAAAGCTTGTCGTAACGACCTGCAAATTTATCAGTTTGATAAATTATATTTATTTTTATAATATTCAAAAATAAGTTTTCTAACATAAACTATTATTTTTTGAACAATAAATAATAATGGTAATCTTATTTTAAATAAGTATTTATGAAAATATATACTTTGGAAGAATATCGATAAAATGACTGAAAATCGTTTTATCAACAAACCACTCTATAATCACCAAAAGTCGCACATGAAACTGGATACATACACTTATCTATCCATTTAAACAAGAAAATAAAATAAAATTATTTGTTTGTTTGGGGAATAAAATGTATTTATGACATCATCAATAATGTCATCATATTTAATAATTAATTAATGAGTTTAGATTGATATTTAATGATTTAATAATTATTATAATTATTTAAATATTTGTTTTTAAATGATTATAATTCATTTTAATTACTCATGAAGTGATAATAAATCATACGTATTAGTTTGTGAAGATACCTATATTTGATATGAAATCATACTGAAAATTGATATCGCTTTATCAATATAATAGCACTTTTTGCAGACAATTATTTAATATGGATTTTTATGGTTTTATAATCCAAATGAGATCATTTTAATTAATTAACAATGATGAAAAATTAGTTTTCAAATTTTGTTTACAAATATATGTATGTTAACTAAGAAGTAAAAATATGACTGGAGAACGGAATCGGAATTCGTAGCGGTTTAACGAGTAGAGGTTGTTTTAAGTCATTGCAACCTTATAAGATAAATATGCACACATAAGTGCATACGTATGCATGTCATACATGCACATACATGCACATACATAAATAAACATACATACATGTATACAAATATCAAGATATTTCTCTTATACTTCACCCTTAAGCATCCTTAAAGTCAATGCACATGCCATGAAGTAAAGAGAGGTGATGGAGGCACATAGGGGGGAGGATCAACGTGGAAAATGATGGGAAGGGAGGGAGTGGGTTGGGCATGGTGGAGAAGATGCGACGGAAGATATTTTCTAATTCTATTTCCTGTAAATACACCTCTATACCCTCTCATTTCCTCGCACATTCTACTTCTTCTTCTCCTCCATTCCAAGCTATTTTAATGGCTTCCTAAGTCATGGCAAAGCTATGCCAAAATATCTCCAAAATAAAATAAAATTATACACACATATATACCATGTCGACTCACCTCAAAGCACTAGCCAATCATCTCCTCCAACCTTCTACAACTCACGGCCACCCTCCATCACCATCCAAGGCCTAGAACCACCATTCTAATAGTCAAGGTCAAGAGCGTCAAAGAAAAAGGAGCAAGTTCGAGGAGCTCTGGAGAAAGGAAAAGAGGAGGAAGTGTCGCCGGTTCAATTTAGAAAACTACGGGAAAAGTTTGGTGCAGTGGACGTAAATCATGAGTGCTCGAATTTAGATATAATTATTTAAAACTTAAAATGATGATATACATGTTTAATTGGTTAATAGATACGCTTAATTGAAAATTGATTGATAACTTGGATGATTATATAGTTTATTATATGGATAATTATATGGTTGATAACTTGGTTGAGATAGATTATGAGAAATCATTATAAGAAATGGTTAAGTGATTAAACATGATTAATTTATGGAAAATAAATCCATATAAATATGTTTATGGACTTTATTGAGCCTATAAATGATTTTGAAATATAAAAAGGTTGAACATGAATATTATAATAAGATAATATTATGAAATTTTTAAAAGTAAATATGAGATTTAGTATGAAAAATATTAGTTGAAATGGTTTATAATAGTTTTAAAATGTTTTATTAACATAAAAAATTGATTTGGTGAAGGGTTGACATGTTTTGAAAATTGAGTCAAAAATAGACGCACCACGTAACGGTAGTTCGCGATTTTGCGCCGTAGAAAGTTAAATCCATTCATATGATGAAACCGGAGTCAGAATTATTTGAAATAAGAATTTTTCGAACTCTTATAATTATAGTTTTTAAACAAAAGAAAACGATTGAGATTTTATTTGGTAGATTTTAAAATATGTGCAAATCAAGTTTTCAAAATAATCGCGCTTTGGCAATTTGAAAACCAAAGTGATAAATTCTTTAAAATTAATAATTTTAATTCTTTAAAAATTTAGAATAAATCTATAAATATATTAAAGTGTTTTAAAAGAGATTTGAGTTATAAAAATAAATTTCTAAATGATCGAAAAGTTGTTTTACTCAAATAAGCCTTGAAAGCACTATTCGCGACACCTTTTGTACCAGTTTTTAATAATTTTTGAAACATGGCTTTAAACTTAAGTATTCTTTTCCAAATCTTTTAGAAATGTTTTCAAATAAATAACTAAGTATTTTAAAGATAATGTGGGGTTTTATAGTTTATTTTAAAGAGTTTAAATAAATGATTTAAAGAAAAGTTGTTATAACTAAATGATTTAATCTTGGCTCTAAAAGACGATGAGTAGACTGCACTTTTCTATTCGTGAGATCCATATGTGAGGTGCTTAAACTAAGAAGATGTTTAGCAACAACCAGTACCATGGCGCACCTGTCCTTTTTTCTTGGAGAGGAATAGATAAGTCGAAATGTCAGAAACAAGACAAGTGTAAAAAGTTAAATTTACAAATTTAATTTCATACAACTTGGATTGTATAAATATAATATTCTTATACTTGGTGTTAGGGGTGTTTCAACTGAGCCATTAAAAGGAGGGCACTGCCGAACCAACGCGAGCCAAAGCATCACCGGTCCAAGCGACATACTTCCCTCCTAGCCGAACCAACACACCTCCTACATACCACCGAACCAAACACACCTCCTACATACCACCGAACCATACCATATCCAAGCAATACCGGTCCAACCCTCTCCAAACAATGCCGAACCAAGCTCCATCCACTCACCACCGAACCAGCCACCTTCCCCTACGTAACCGAACCAAAGCATACCGAATCAACCACCACCGAGCCAACTGCCGCTCCAACCCTCGCCGAACCAACTCCACTTCCATATACAACCGAACCAGAACAACATACCACTCTCCACCAAACCAAGATGTTCCAGATCAACCTAGTCAGGCCAGATAGCATCAGCCAGGCCCACCAGCAGCTATATACATCCAGGACCCTTGCCCCCAGCCTCACTCTATAAATAGAGTGGCAGGGGGTACAACAATGGCAGACAAGTTTGAGAGCTCAAGCACGGAGAGAACTTTTAAACAACTTTCAGTTACTTATAATCAAAGCTCTGTACTTGTAATCTGAATAGAAAAGGAGAATAACATATAAAGTGGACGTAGGCACGTTCTGGCCGAACCACTATAAATCTGTGTATCTTTTACAGTTTAGCCCCTGCTTTTTATATATTTGCGTAAATCACCCAGATTACCAGAAACAACACAAAATCAACAAATTCATACGACTTGGAGGTGTTTGCCCATTTTTTGTGCAAACATTTTTGGTGCTTTCACTGAGAACAGGAGCTCGAAGCTTCAGCTTCTCCCACTTAATCCTTTTCCTGTCAGCATCGTTCATTTGGAAAACATGCCTCTCGGATGGAAGAAAGATACTAACAAAGGAAAGAACATTGCAACTAGCAGTATCCCAGATCCAGTAATCAGAGATCAAGACAATCGTCCAGTTCCAACAGCAAACGAAAATCAGGCAAATCCAACAGCCCCTGCTTCGGAACAACCAATTACAAGGACGGACCTAAACAGGGTTGTGGCTGAAGTAACTAACCGCTTCGCATCTCAATAAGAAGCCTTGGTGGACCAGCTCATGTCACGCTTAAGGTATGCTGAAGAATCCAATCGCAACACTGAATCATGGGGTGAGTCCCGGTCTGGAGGATCTGGGAGACGACAAAGGTCTTTCTTCTTCGAAGAGGCTAATAACAGAAACAGGAGCCGAGCCCAGACTCATCCCGAATTCCGACCCGAGGAAACACTTGGAACCGAACCCAACAGGGGAGGTACCAGGCGGGGGCGGATGTAGCTGAGCCTGTCATGCTACGTAACCATGGAAACACCAGTAGACGGGGCCGAGCAGGAGTCCAGCCCGAAGTTGGACCCGAGGAAGTGCTGAGAACAGAACCCAGCAGGGGAAGATCAAGGCAAGGGCCAACTGTGGCTGACCCCAGCATGCCCCCAGAAGGCCAGAGGCAGCCATTGGAGAATGTTAGGAGTGACAGACGATACCATCCATACAAGTCGTCTGGACGGAATCAGTCCCGCAGGGAAGAACCAAACTCATCTCTATCCGCTTCAAGTTCTGATGAAAGGATGGCGCGATTGTTCAGAGAGTGCGTCCAACGGGAGCAAATGGATCGGGGGATAGGTGCTAGGGTAACCAGCCACTTCACCCGCAGTATCGAAACTGCCATCACCCCCCGGGAATGGAAAATGCCAACAATGGAGCCCTACAAGGGAACCTCTGACCCCATCGTACACTTACAGAGATACACCCAGCATATGCTCATGAGCGGAGCAATGGAGCGAGTATTGTGTAAATTCTTCCCACTTTTCTTGGCAGATCTAGCTACCTCCTGGTTCTACCACCTACCCCAAGGGTCCATCAGCTCATGGGAAATGTTGAAAGAAAAGTTCAACAGCCAGTTCCGCATTCATGTGGAACAACCCAAGGACGCTTATTCGTTATCTAATATCAAGCAGAAACCCGGAGAGACAGTGCAACAATATCTCACCCGATTCAACGCCGCAGCGGCCGCAGTCCAAGATGCCGACGAGAAACTTATCCTAATGGCTCTCTGCAGTGGTGTACATCCGCATACTAAATTTGCTAGAAGACTAACCAAGGAAAAGCCAGCTACTTTAACTGATTTCTTCCATGAAGCTGGAAAGTATATGAGACTTGAAGACGCTGCCATTGAGAGGCAGTCGGGGCAACAGGCTAAGACAGCTACAGACAGGGTTCCCGCTGCAGTAAAAGATGTTCGGAGAAATGACTCTAGAGACAATGCTGGGGGCAAGAAGGGAGAAAAGCGCTTATATCGACCAGGACCAAGATTTGACTCTTACACTCCTTTGAATGAAACGATCGAAAACATCTTCCTAGCCACTCAAGACGAAGTTAGATACAAGCGCCCCCCGCACAAGAAGGAGTCAGATAATGCACTCAAGTCTGGAAAGTTCTGCCGCTTCCACGAATCCCATGGACACGACACCAATGAATGCTACCATCTCCGGGACTTGATTGAAGAACACATCAGAAGGAAGAGAGCGGAACGCTATGTAAAAAGCCAGAACAGGACTTCGACTCCTGCCAATGAGAATCCTGGGCTACCCCTTCCAGAAGTAGGCGGAGGAAATCGCAACACCAGCGGCTCTAGTCAAGAGAAGATAGTGGTCCATACCGTATCAGGAGGACCACACATCGCCGACAGAAGCTGGGCGGAGATGGAAAGATACGGTAAGTCACTTAGAAACGATGAAGTCTACGTTAACTCTGTTATGGAAGAACGCCACCCGAAACGGAAAGAGAATGACGACATCACATTCAGTAGGCGTGATCTCGAGGGAAGACAGTACCCACACATGGATCCTATGGTCATCTCTGCCTGGTTCGGTCCAACCAAAGTTTTCCGAATTTTGGTAGACACTGGAAGCTCGGTGAATATCCTATTCAAGCATGCTTTCGACAAAATGAAGCTGTCAATGAAGGATGTGTCTCCCTACAACAAACCACTACATGGTTTCACTGGAGATGCGAAGATGCCCCTCGGGCAACTGGACCTTTTTGTTGAAATAGGAAGTCATCCCCGCTCCGTTGTGCGAAAACAAACGTTTGTACTAATAGAGAACCACTCAGCCTACAACGCCTTTTTAGGAAGACCAGCCCTGTCTGACTTCCAAATTGTCCCAGCCCCATGGTGTCTGAAGATGAAATTTCCAACAGATAACGGAATAGGAGAAATAGAGAGAGATCAATACGCCGCTAGAGACTGCTATGTAACTGAACTTCGCAATAACCGTAGAAAAGATAAAAGGAAAAACGCAGAGACTACTCTCTGCATCAAAAGCTTGGAATCATAGCAACTAAAGAAAGCCCCTCCTCTTCGATATACTAGTGACCCTTTCAATGAATTGGACCCCAGGGACAAAGAAGAGGAGGCCACCGCCGAGCCTGCAGAGGCTATGGAATTCGTAGCTGTAGGCAAACATGACTCAAGTAGACTATTGAAAACCGGATCTCAACTAAAAGAAGAATTAAAGGATCAACTCATTGATTTTCTTCGCCACAACATGGATGTATTTGCATGGACGCACGCTGACATGACAGGAATCTCCCCAGACGTAGCATGCCACGTGCTGAACATCGATCCTACCAAGGTGCCAGTAAAGCAGAAAAAGAGAAGCATGGGGGCAGAACGATCAGCAGCCCTCGAGGAAGAAGTAAAGAACCTACTTGCCAATAACTTCATACGAGAAGCCATCTACCCAGAATGGATCGCCAACCCGGTACTGGTAAAGAAGGCTAATGGGAAGTGGCGAACATGCATCGACTTCTCCAACTTAAATGACGTGTGTCCGAAGGACTGCTTCCCATTCCCCCGAATCGATCAGCTCGTGGACAACACCGCCGGACATGAACTCTTATCTTTTATGGACGCATACTCAGGATATAACCAGATCCCTATGCACGCCCCCGATCAAGACCACACTAGTTTCATCACTGACCGGGGATTGTACTGCTACAGGGTAATGCCTTTTGGACTTAAAAACGCCGGAGCTACTTATCAGCGCCTCGTCAACGAGATGTTTGCGGAACTAATGGAACGAACTATGGAGGTTTATGTGGATGACATGCTGGTAAAATCGAGGAAAGCCAACGATCATATAAACCACCTGGATGAGATGTTTCAAGTACTTTGCCAATATGGAATGAAGCTAAACCCTCTAGTGCTCCTTCGAAGTATCGTCGGGAAAGTTCTTGGGATTCATCGTCCATGCTAGGGGGATTGAAGCAAACCTCGAACAAGTTCGGGCTTTGCAAGATATCAAGATACCATCCACTCGAAGAGAGATGCAAAGCCTAAACGGGAAAGTGGCCGCCCTAAGCAGGTTCATCTCTAAAGCAACCGACAAATGCATCCCTTTCTTTGAAGCTCTAAAGAAAGACAAAGGAAAGTTCGAATGGACTGACGAATGCTCGACAGCCTTCCTTAACTTAATCGAACACCTCCAGAGACCACCAGTACTCTCAACTCCGAATGAAGGCGAGGAACTATACCTATACCTTGCTGTATCGTCTCATGCTTTAAGCGCCGCTTTGGTGAGAGAAGACGACCGCGCGCAGCGGCCCGTATACTTTGTAAGCAAGAGATTTACAAGGACAGAAGCCAGATACCCTAAACTTAAAAAGCTAGCATAATGTTTGCTAATAACGTCACGGAAACTGCGACACTATTTTCAATCTCATTCCATCAGAGTTTTAACCGATCAACCGTTAAGGCAAGTACTCCATCACCCCGACACTTCTGGGCGACTACTTAAATGGTGCATTGAACTGAGTCAATATGATATCACCTATCATCCTCGCACCGCTATCAAGGGGCAAGCCATAGCTGATTTCATTGCCGAATTCACTACTAACGAAGGTAAGGAGCAATCTGAAATAGCAAAAGATATCAAGTGGAATCTCTTCGTAGATGGAACATCAAATGAACAAGGCTTGGGGGCATGTGTTGTGATAATCACCCCAGGGGAAGGAAGCTGCACTACGCCCTAAGGCTGGAATTCGCTGCCACCAACAATGACGCAGAATACGAAGCAATGATAGCCGGATTAGAACTTTCCCTGGAGATTGGAGTCGGTTCTTTATGTCTCCATAGTGATTCTCAACTTATTGTAAATCAAATACTGGGAGAATTCCAGACTCGAGGAGAACGACTCACAGCATATCTAAAGAAGACCAAGCTGCTGCTCAATCAGTTGGATCACTATTTAATCAAACACATTCATCGAGAAGAGAATCAGGAGGCCGACGAACTGGCAAAGCAAGCTAGCATGAAGGACGGCGCCGCTTCCCGAACAATAACCATCTCACAGCAACTAGCCGCGAGTTATGAGACAATGAACATGATAGCTGCAATCAAAGAGGAAACTTGGATGACTCCTGTCCGGAAATATTTACAAGATGGCACACTGTCCGACGAGCGTAACGAAGCTAAGAAAATCTTAAGCTAAGCTTCCCGCTACACATTACAAAAAGGCATCCTCTATCGGCGCGGCTTCTCTAATCCCTTATTAAGGTGTGTCGCTGGAAGGGAAGCCAGGGAAGTCTTGTGCAACATCCATCAAGGAAGTTGCGGAGATCACACCGGAGGGCAGACTCTAGCCAAGAAGACACTCCGATACGGGTACGGGGTTCCACTCAAAATCATATCGGACAATGGACTTCAATTTGACAGCGAGGAATTCGCCGACTGGTCCCAAGAGCACGGAATTCACAAAAGCTTCTCATCTGTGGCTTACCCCTAGGCAAACGGACAAGTCGAAGCTGTCAACAAAATCCTTAAAACCCTAATCAAGAAGAAACTCGAAAAGTCAAAAGGCGCTTGGGTGGATGAACTTCTTACGGCACTTTGGGCCTACCGCACATCTTATAGAACATCAACAGGGCATACTCCTTTCTCTTTAGCATACGGATCGGAGGCCATGCTCCCAGTTAAAACTGTAGTGCCTTCCCACCGCAGGATCCATTACAACCCAGAAGAGAACGAAGAACTCCTCCACATGTCTTTGGATCTAATTGAGGAGAGAAGAAACGATGCAGCACTCAAAGCAGCAGCTCATAAGCAAAAAGTTGCAGCACAATACAACTCCAAAGTCAAGCACCGCAGCTTACAAGAAGGAGATCTTGTCCTCAAGCGGATCTTTCCACGCCCCGGAGCGCTAGATCCAATCTGGGACGGACCCTATGTAATTCATAAAGATCTCCGCAATGGAGCCTATATTTTGTCAACAGTGGACGGAGAGGTATTCCAGAGGGCATGGAACATCCAACACCTCCGTCGATACTTTTCTTAACTTGTAATGCCTATATGAAGTGAATTAACAAAGAGAATCAGTGGACGTAGGCATTTTCGTGCCGAACCACTTTAAAAATCTTGTCTCTTTTTAACTTGTTCCTTTATATCTTGGCTGCTTGTTAAGCTTTATCCTTTTCTGTTGAACAAAATCATGTATGACGACATTTCCATTCCGGAGACTTCACGGCGCAACCTCACCTGGACAAGACCCAATAGGTACTATGCGAATCTATGCACTCGCCAATGAGACACTTTTGCTTCAGCATCCCTCTGCTGCGGGTTAACTCATTGCTCGCGACTGCCCTCAAAGCCAACTGTAATGAGCCGATTATAAGCCATCAAGAAGGCCGACTATAGCCGACGGTAGCCCATTACGTCGTTCGGCTCGCCGGCAACTGTGAACCTACTTTAAGCCCCAACATAAGGTGTGGCCAACCAGGGGTAGTTCACGGTTGACGATCGGCACCCACGCTAGCCGGCCACAGTAAATCGAATAATACCCACGATTACGGGCCATAATGGCTCGGGTAGTTGCTGTGCGCGATCTCGGCTCCGATATGTCTTAAGTGCGGCTGTGGTAAAAAAGATAAACTCCCCGCAGAGGCGTAAGATGGGTGACAAACGTCTCCAAGACCCACAGCTAGGGAAAGTGACTACAAAACCCATTTGCCACGAACTTAAGCATATCGACGGCCTTCCGTGATTGGAAGTTTTACTGTTTCTCACATTTCCATTTCATTCAAAAACTTTTCTCCTATCCTATATAACAATCCCTAAAGTACAGGTCACAAAATAGGGGAACTCTCGCTTGTGGAAATATGAACTCACATCCGGATGACGGAACACTCAGCTACATTCCATACTTAGTTACGCAAGACATTCAAAGCAACCCTCTACAACTAAAACACGAAGGGCGGTACTATCTTCTCTTGTATACAAATATGTAGCTTTAATTTATTCACACATCATATTGGCATTGCAAAACATGAAACAATATTTTGAGCAGAAACTTAGCATCAAATACGATTAAATCACATGCATAAACACGCAGCTGTATTTCTTATGCAACATATCAAAATGACAACCGCATTCGAACATAACAGAATCTGCTTATGTTATAAAGTTACATAAAGACGTTTGTTGCAATGATATAATTACAGCCTAAAAACACAATAATGTTTTGGACTAGTATGTACAGGAATGTCAAACAGACCAAATAAAACAGTCAACTACATCGGGGCTCCGCCTCTGTCATGCCCGCCATCCGGATCTACTTAACTGTAGGGTCAGAACTCCCTGCATGTACTCCAGAGGTCCCGCCTGCCCAATTCAAAAGAAAATCCATCAATAATCACGAAAGATAAGCAATCAAATCATGAAAAGATTAAAAGGGAAGACTTACCAGCGTCTGCTCCCTGGTCGTCATCCTCCAGTTGCACACCCACTTCCTCAGCGGCGAGCAGCCTCATGCCTTCCTTCACCGCCGCCTTCTCCTCCTTGGTGAACTGTGCGGTAACCACATCCATTCTGAAGGGCGCACCACCCTCTTTATCCGCTTCAGCCTTGGCTTCCTCCAAAGCCCGGAGATATATCCTAGCCATAACCCGGGGATAATCGTCCATCCAGGACAGGTTGCCCTGCCTCCTAGTACGGAAATACATGTCCTGGAGCATCTCGTCCATCATCCCCTCGTTCTTCTCAAACTCTTACATCCGGGCCTCAGAAGCCGACAGCCGTGCGACAGCAGCATCTCTCTCCAATCGATATCTCGAGCAGTCAGCCTGAAGGCACTTCCGCATCACTTCCATCTCCTCCTTCGGCTTGGCCTGAGCAAGCTCTGCGGCCTCAAGCCTCCCAGATAACTCCTCCACCTGCTCAAGATCCACGCTCCGAACCTCATCCACTGTTGCGATGGCCATATCAATTCGTTCTTTGCAAGCAGCCTCCATTTTTTGCAACTCAGCCTTGCTAGCCTCTTCCATGGTTTTCTTTAGTCGTCTGGAGGCCACCTCATACTGTGATATCTGGATAGCCTGATCGGCAAGCTGTTTGGCCTGATCAGAAACTTTTAGCCGCAACCGAATGTTAGCACTTCCGATTTCCTCCCCAGCCTTGGCCAGTCGAGCGTGATGCTCCATTAGCCTCTTGGTCTCTTCAGCCACCCGATCGATGTTTACCTTGGCCTCATTCCCCATGGTCACAATCCGAGTAGTAAGAAAATCGAGGTCTAAGGACTTAGCCTCATCAAGCACCCATACCATGGGATTGCGGGGAAGAAGATGCTCACCCGTGGCCTCGTCAAAAGAGATATCCTGAAAACTTGGGTCCAGATCCGGGTGGCCGGCAAATGGGTTGCGAACCAAACCAGGATGGTCCATCGGGGTGACGGTTGGATTTTCGGACGGATGTGGGGAAGGCATAAACTCAGTATCTTCCTCAGTAATATCATGGATAGGCTGGACTGGATCCTAAGGGTCAGGTGAAGGTTCAAACAAAGATTGGCCCCTCTTCCTCTTTTGCATATCTTCTTCAATAACTCCGAGAAGAGGGCGATAACCAACCACATCTCTGGGACGGCTAGTTGACGGCTTTGGTTTGGCGGAGGCTTTGAGTAACTTATACTGTTCAAGGCAGTTCCGAATATCTGATGTCTTGGCCACCTTACCCGTTCCTCGAGTAAAAACCAAGTGCTACAAGCATGCATGAAACTATGATCCGAGAAATATGTTAAGTTAAAAGGAGTAGGAAAACACGCTTATTTTACAAACCCTGAGGAGGAGTGGGATACTGCAATAAGTCTTGAATCTCATTCTAGGACGGGAGCTAGCCATAAAATATTACTAAGTCCTTATCATAAAGGGAGTCTACAGAAGTTGAAAATTCACCTTGAGTTACCCTAGCTGAAGGACCCTTAGAAGATGGATCGGCACCAGTTCCAGCCTTGTCAGCCTTCTTCGCCTTCTCCACCGAGGCTGATCCTTCCTCCAACCCCTCAAAAGCCTGGCAGAAGGCATCATCCGTCCACTCCTGCATCTCCTCTGCCTACTCGAAAGACAAAGTCCCGGCACCACTACCACCCTATCCTTCACCTTCTCCATCTCCTCCGCTCTCCTCCTCGCCTCTTTCCTCCTCTCCACCTTCCTCCTTCGGAATATCCGGACATGTGCTAGGGGAGGGTCCATCAGACTTCTTAAGCTTTTTCCCCCCGACGACTGGAGGTATCGAGAAGGGGTTTTCTCTTGCTGATCTTTGTTGTGGCCCCGCCTTTAGCTTTGGCAGCCCTTTTCTTGGCCGTATCCCTCTGCTTAACCACAGATTGACGTGGCAGAATCAAGTTGTGCTCCAGGAGAGTGGCATTCCTGATCAGGTAAGAAGCTGACCTATCCCTTCCTGAGATGGCCTCTATCTCCGCAGCCATCTGTACCAGGCGATCATTCTCCACGACCGCAAAGCCACCTGTCGCTAGCAAGAAACAAAAGCACATAAGAAGAAGCATTGCCGTCAGGACAAAGAAATTACAAATGAAATTCAACTTACAGCCAGAAGTAAAAAGGCGAAAAGAAACAGAGTCGTCTTTGACGAAGAACCATTCCTTCTTAAACATGGTGAACTTAGAGTATAGGTCTAGGGCCGGCTTAAAGGACACGGCCGACTCTAAACTAATGTACGGAGACCCCTTCTTGTAGCCCCTTAGATTATACAAATATCCGATTTCCCGGTTAGAAGGGGGGCGCCCATACCTCCTCTGGAAGATAACGAATAGGCACACTAAGATGGCGTAAGAGTTGGGTTGAAGCTGGAAAGGAGCCACCTTCAGGTAGGTAATGAAGCTGACTATCCACGCATTGATCGGAGGAATGGCCCCGCACATGCAATGGTATCGGCTATACGCGAAATATCCTTCAGGGGGATTGTACGACATCAATCCGTCCCCCGGCAATAGCATACTCGCTCTGTCAATCACAAAGGAGCGAGAGATGACATCAAGCTGCTCCTCTTTGAGCGAGCTCGGAAAGCAGTCAGGAGGAGAATTCAGGAGCTCCTGAGGGCCATATCCGTCCACTAGTGATCTCGGAGTGGGTCCCTGTCGTCCCGATCCTGGCTGGGCTGGGGGCACAACGGGGGGCTCTCTTCTGTCTGTAGATTTTCTTTTTTCTGATCGAGTTTCCACTTTATGAGACATTTTATCTGCAACACAAGAAAGTACATCGTTAGAACAGAGGATATAAACAAACGAATGTATATAGTCTGCAACTTCACTCGAATTCAAAACTCAAAGGATAAAATATTCCTGAGTCCATTCGGCGTTGAAATTTTTTTAGTTCATTCGGTACTGAGTGTCTTTATTCTCATTCGGTGAAACGAAGAAACCTCGTTCGACGAAAGAGACGCACCTGATTCGGCACTAAGATGATTCGGCACTAGGATGGTTCGGCACTAGGATGGTTCGGCACTAGGATGGTTCGGCATTAAGATGATTCGGCACTAAGATGATTCGGCACTAGATGATTCGGCACTTATGTGGTTCGACTGTCTCATATGATGGGGGTTGAACGAAGGCCTAACAGCTCTACTTATAGACGAAGGCAGGAGGACCGGACCGGTTGATTCGGCACGTATGACCAGAGGGAAACATCCAAGTTAAAACAAAGTACGCCATCTGCATGCACCTGCCCTACTTTGGGGGGCAAGTGTTAGGGGTGTTTCCACCGAGCCATTAAAAGGAGGGCATTGCCGAACCAACGCGAGCCAAAGCATCACCGGTCCAAACGACATACTTCCCTCCTAGCCGAACCAACACACCTCCTACATACCACCGAACCAAACACACCTCCTACATACCACCGAACCATACCATATCCAAGCAATGCCGGTCCAACCCTCTCCAAACAATGCCGACCCAGGCTCCATCCACTCACTACCGAACCAGCCACCTTCCCCTACGTAACCGAACCAAAGCATACCGAATCAACCACCACCGAGCCAACTGCCGCTCCAACCCTCGCCGAAACAACTCCACTTCCATATACAACCGAACCAGAACAACATACCACTCTCCACCAAACCAAGACGTTCCAGATCAACCTAGTCAGGCCAGATAGCATCAGCCCAGGCCCACCAGCAGCTATATACATGCA
Organism: Allium cepa; assembly: GCA_030765085.1. NCBI lineage: Eukaryota > Viridiplantae > Streptophyta > Magnoliopsida > Asparagales > Amaryllidaceae > Allium > Allium cepa. Next base: position 506,116,608 of record CM060937.1, on the reverse strand, counting down.
GGACCCTTGCCCCCAGCCTCACTCTATAAATAGAGGGGTAGGGGGTACAACAATGGCAGACAAGTTTGAGAGCTCAAGCACGGAGAGAACTTTCAAACAACTTTTAGTTACTTATAATCAAAGCTCTGTACTTGTAATCTGAATAGAAAAGGAGAATAACATATAAAGTGGACGTAGGCACGTTCTGGCCGAACCACTATAAATCTGTGTGTCTTTTACAGTTTAGCCTCTGCTTTTTATATATTTGCGTAAATCACCCAGATTACCAGAAACAACATAAAATCAACAAATTCATAGGACTTGGAGGTGTTTGCCCATTTTTTGTGCAAACACTTGGTATTAAATTCCAAGGAAGGAACCCATAGTATACATGTGAATCTCAACGTTATTCGATGGATAAAATAGGTTGCATATGAAAATTGATATCGAGTAGAATCAGTATAATTTCTATGGATCATTTTCTGCTCAATACTAATTGGTTTGGGTTTATAGCAAACGATGTCTTAAATAACATTGTTTTTAAGCGATTTAAAAGTTATGATTTGAAATTAAGAAATCTTGAATAAGGTTTGAATAACTAATTTGGAAATGTTATCCAAGTAAAAGGTAAAATGATTTGGAAATTATTCTAAGATTAAAGGGTATAATTAAACAGAGAATTTGTAAATGAGGCTTAACGATTCCATATACTCTTGAGAAGATAATGGAATAGTTGAAAAGAATATATCTCTAAAAGATAATTGAATGAATGGAAAGATTAATTAATGGGATGATGTTTGATAATCACCTATATACTTGACATCTTTTAATCGATGATTGGTTTGGAGAAACCAAAGTCGGATTTGAGTGATTCCTATTCAAAAACCACTTCAAACCAAGATATACGTTCGGAAGTGAAGACATGTTGAAAACAATGATTTTGAAGACGGAGATCATCATGATGAAGAGCTACATGCCACTAGCTCGACGATTTCATATTATATATATATATATGGTGGGAGTAATACTCTGTTATGAAAATCTTCGATATAAGGACTACTCGCTGCTAATTCTAGGTTTGATTCCTGACAGGATATAGTAGGAGATTACCTTCGGTTTGTCCTGTTCCTAGACAATTTGTATGGATGATTGTCTGACATTGCATTTCTATGAACATGATCATTGATTTTTACAAACGTACATCTGCTTGGTGGTGTAAGAGGTAACCCCTTTTATACTTAACCCCCTTCTTCAAGACGTGCAAGCACCAAGATTGTACATTTATGGAAATCAATAGCGTGTTGTTAGAAATGACAATGTGACATTCAAAGTGGAACCTGTTATGAGAAAGGAAAAGCGAGGCTTTTTGAAAAGCAAAGCATGGATTTGTGGAAAGTAAGAACGTAGCCTCTCAAGCCTCACATCCCAGTAATGATATGGGTAATTATGTAATCTGTAGGACATATATTTCGGACTATCGGTTATTGCGGATACGGAAAGAAAAGGTCATCTTTTGCCTAAGGACCTGCAGTTTTTGGACCCTAGATATTTTATGGTATAGTGGTTTATGAGTCCTTATAGAAAAAGCCACCGAATGCGTAGTAGTGTAGTACATTAGTGCATGAGTTCCTGTACGAAAAGCTACCGGGTACTATGATTGCTTTAAGTGGAAACCCGCAAAGGAAGGAATAGACCACTAGTTCTCTATCATGTTGGAAATCCAATTTCCATACGGGCTTTGCTGTTTTGGTTGTATTTCCAAAATAGCTGCAATGCCTTGCAAACATTCAGCTACCTCTTTGCTGGAATTTAATAATGGTAATAATTTTGGCTATGTTTATATATATTTATTTGGAAAGGATTTTCAAAGCAATGTCATTAGAAATAATATCAAATGGTTTAAGTATTAAGTGTTTTGGTTATCATAAGGCAAAAAGTTGTCCACGTTTATGTGCGGCATGGTCTTATGAGATACCCATGGCTTGTTCAACAACAAAGTCGATCTTGGCACCATCATATATATTTATAAATCACGACTCGCATTGGTTTATGAAGCCTGATCCAAGTATTTTTAATACATGGGTTAGATTTGAGGGGTTTTAGGTTTAGCTAAAGACGTTTGGAGTTTCCAAAGGAGAGCTGGAGATCTTCATCAACCTATAGATGTATTCTATTTTCCAGTACACTTGTTATGTTGTTTTTCAGCAATCGTAAGGACCGAGATTTATAACTGTCCAAGCTGAATATAGGTTAGACTCGTATGTATGTAAATTTCTTCTCTAAAAGATTTTGTGATGAATAATATATGTTATTCCTTTTATGCGAGATTCTATTTTTTCTTCATTTTCTTTTTCCACATAACTATCTGCTTTTTCGTTCAAATTGGGTTATACATGTGTGGTTTATTGTCAATTTAAAATGTACGGAGTTATGGGTCGTTATACTTGCATATTGGGTTAGTCTTTTCAAAAAAAACGTCTGGAGCACACAATGTGTTTCATGCATACGAAAGTATGTGCATTAGACAAGCGTGGTGGTTGAGCCAGGTAATTGGAGGAAGTGGATGTGGAATCAAAAGTTTTTGTGCCTAGAGGACATATTCGGATTGTAGAAAGTAGTGTAAAGAGACTTCAGAACAAGGTTGTGAATTCGTTCAAGTCTAATAGGGCGAAGATTCCAAAAATAACACTTGGGAGCCAGAAGAGAAGATACGTTCTTTATATCCAGCACTTTCTACTGGTATGACTTAATTTATTCCAAGTATTTTTTTTTTATCTGGTTTATTAGAATTGCGTGCTTGCACATAACCTACTTTGTGTTGCTGCGCTTGGTATGCTATTTTTGGTTGTGTGATGATAAGTATATGAGACAGGGATACGTGAGTGTTATTTTGATTCATTGCTCTGCTTTTGATGATTTCAAGGGAGATTATTTTTAAGGGGAAGGGTGGGAGAATGTGACAATCCATAATTTTCAAGTAATAATAAGTTGTAATTAATTATTTAATTGAAAATTAAGCAAACTTATGACTTAAAAGGAATTCATTTAGAGATTAATGAATTAGAGCCCAGGACATGCTCCATTGAGTTCGTAACATTGTTTATATATAAAATACATAATTTTTTTGTTATAATAAGATAAGATTACTAAAACGGGAAGAAAAGAGAAAGAGAGGCAAATTGATCATTTGGCCATAAGCGCTATTTAACCTCTTAAATGAGTCCATCTCCTTCATTTATTTTGTTCATCTTCTTAATTTTTTCCTAAGTAAGAATACAATTTTCTTAACTTTAAAATCACATATCTTCTTCCTACCTTAATCAAAAAATTTGAACTAAATATCTAAATTTGAAGATTCTCTATAAATCTATACCACCAAGTTTGTACTTTAGAGAAGATAGAGACCAAATTTTAGAATCAAAGGAAAGCTCTAGTTGGGTTTCATTGAGCAAGATTTCTAAGGGATTTGGTTAGTGGAATTTCTTCTCTAATCTATATGATCATTTTATGTTTTTAAATCATGGTTTGATGCTAATGTTAGTCAGGACTTGGGTAATGAACTTGATCAGGGATTTTAGAGATGAAGAATCTTGTTGAATGAATGTTTTAAAAAATAAACTATATATTTTGATGTGCTAGAAATTAGTAGAAATTTAATGATATTAGATATAAATGTGTGGTTTGATTGTTGATTGAATTATTGGTAGTGCTGATAGAATTGTATTCAATGGTAGTTGAAGCCATGAATGAACGATGGAATACGAATCTAAAGTGGTTGTTCCAATAGTTAATCTCATACGGTTTGTAAAGTGTTAGAGTTAAAGAATGATTCATAAAATTATTCTCTAATGGTATTTGTTCCATGGAATATCGTTGAGGTTGTGAACCTTTGTGCGAGGTATAGTAGGCGGGCATAAGGTCTCGATTTCATGAGGCTTGATGGCGGGGCAAGGAATGTCGAGGAGACGATCGAGCAAAGTTTAAATGGAAGGATAAATTTTAGTAGGGAAATTTACCGCATCTAGGTTCAACCTATCAGTTGATAAATTAGGTTCTGTCGATTGATCGTAGTAGTTATGCAAGGTGGAGTGGCCAAAAGAAACAGGCTAAAAATAGCCTGTAACAATCGACTGACTAGGTTTAACTGGTCAACTATTCAAAGTGGACTGAAAGGAGAACCATGACCAGTTAACTATTAAACTTTAGCTAGAGTTAGCAACAATGAGTTAGTCGATTGATCGAGCAAGATCAGTCGATTTATCTGTTGTTGAAGGCAAACCTTGAGGATTTTGTCAAGGATTTTAGATGAACTTCGAGTGATATCTTTAACATACGAAGTTGGGTTGAGATGCAATTTGGAAAAGTTTTCATCATTTTTCAAGGTATATAATCCATGAAGTTTTGGTAGGCTTTGAACTAACTTAATTTCAGGGTCCAAGTATGACCCATTCCGATATGTATTTTAAAACCATAAAATTTTGGATAGACCTGGAGGGTGTATTGGGGATGTTAGATGATATTGAGGTCATAGTTAATGAATGTGGATGTGTTTTGATTTGTGTGGTAACTTTAGTAAAGTCGTCCGATGGGTTTTGAGAAGTTGGGATTATTATATTTTGATATATGATTTGATATAATATTGCATATATGGAATAAGTCTGTGTCCCTTGGGTTTGGTCTTGCATTTAGATATGTATAAACCATTAGTGACATGGGAGATTGTGGTGTGGGGTATGTGCCTTCGGGCAGGCCGAGACCATTGATAGAAGACATTCTATCTTGATAATACAGTTATGAACCTTGGATTACATTATAACAAGAGTTATAGGCTTAGAGTTACCTATCATTTTGTTACATGGTAAAAGTATGGTAGAGGTTAAGTATGTATATACCGATTCTCACTCAATACAACCATAGGTGGTGGACGACACATTGAAGCATCATAGTATTGGCCTTACATTAGTTACCATACTTGGCAAGTTTTTGCCCTTCTGGGAGACCCATGGTCCACTAGCCTAGTATGTGACGTTTGGATCACGATGGGTGCCATGTTGTTTTGGTATATGATAGTTTTATCATATAAAGTAGCATGATAGTAGGAATGTACGAATTTACTAGATGCAGGTGAAGATGCAGGTTGAGGTATACTTCCATTATCTCAAGCATTACCATTTGGTATTCTTCGTAATATTAGGATATTAGTAGTCATGCCAATTAGTGATATTTCCTTGTTATCAAACTATATGCCCGACCCACTCTTTATTGTTCTTTGTTATCTATTCTTTGAGTAGGTTGACTTATAAATGAGGATCTATGCTAGCTAGAGGTGATTCATAGAGTCATAGCTATAGTACAGTTATGATTAAACCAATCCAATTTTTGGTGTATTAACATGTAGTCCATATGTATTGTTTTGAGGCATGTATTTAATGGGACTTGATGTACCATTTGTACATTGTGTTATGATGTTCGATCTTGTGTCCGTTGATATGATATGCATCCAATATTCTACATGTTTATACTGATATTATATTTTATATCCTTCCACTATTAGGACTAGTTTATTGAGATACTCCTTGATATTTGTTATATTTATGTATCATACCCCTAATATAACTTCTCAATGACGTTGTTGAAAAATATGATTTCTTGTATACATAGATTCTGGGTGTTATGGAAGGCAGGTCATTACACTACTGTAGTGACATTGATAAAAATTAAGTCAGTCTCAAATATCAAATTTGACATTAATAAGTAGATCGTAATTTGGAAAGGTTCCGAATAAGAAATTGAAGCACACTTGACCGTGAAGAAGAAGTACATCGCCTTGAATGATGCTACAAAGGAAGTAGCATGTTTTACTCATTTTTTTAGAGAGCTAAAGGGAATGCAACCACTAATACTTTTCATTATGATTTCAGTGGCGTAACTGAATTGCGTAAACCAAGTGAATTTATATAAATTAAGATGCAGTCGCCTTAAGTACAACATATAACATTGTTTATAAATTATGGAGAGCTAATCGTTGAAGAAACTGATACAAAGGATAGTATTGCATATTCACTAGATAAAGCACTTTCTCAGTCCACTCTAGAAAGATTGATCAATGGTATGGTTTGAAACACAATAATTGGCACCTAGTGCAAGTGCAAGATGGATAGAGTTGAGGGTATGCCCAAGGAAAATTATGTTATTTCGATTATATAATGATACACTTAACTCATTTGTATGAATATTGTTTGAAATGGAAGTACGCCTTTTGTTCCTATTTCCGTTATATGTGCATATATTTATAATTAAATATTGATGATTACATTTCATATATATAATAAGAGATTATTTGGAGGAAGTATTTAACTAACTGTAGTTATGAATGTGTTCGTGATTGTGAGTAATGAATCATATATATAAATAAACACATATCCTTAAAAGTTCCTGGTCAAGGTGATTTGAGAAAAGAAAACTAATTCCCATGCGAGACTAGTATACCTAATGCTCTTCAATTGATGGATGGTGATATACTGATGTGCGCTGAGGAAAACAAGAGGTTACGTACTTGTAATAATTGTGGATCAAATATAGAATGATCTACTGAGAGTCCTCTATAGGTTTTTTTATATCTATGTTAAAATAGAGGATGTCACATGGTGACGCGCAATGATTTTTGGCCCGTGAGTACCGTGGATCTAGTTTGTTGAGACCCTGCTTTAATGATGGTTGATCACGTGATTACTTCGTGTTAAGATGATAGTTGGGTATGAGATTCAATATTCGAAGTGAAACACGATTCAAAAGAGAATTTGGCTCCTTCGATATAAAAGGTTAATGTCACCGTAACTGGATTTATACTTGAATTTAAATCTTTTTACCAAAATAAATTCATTTATCAATAATTGTTTAGCGATTGACATAAGAAACTTTGGAAATCAACTTTGCAGTTAAATAAATGTATTACTAGGATTTTGATTGATGACCTAATCCAAGATGTTTAGTGACACTGCTTTCTCACGAGATGCCCGAATGTGCCCAAATATTTTAATGACCCATAATTTTGGACACTTCGTATATAAGTACCTAAATTATTTAAATATTTGAATTTTGGATTAAATGTTATTAAAGTGATTTAATAACCTTTTTAACCACCTTTCAAGTCATAATTAGTGATGGTAAATTTTTTTTAGAAAAATGTTGACAAACAAACACTTCAAAGAAATATTGATAATGTTATTGAAAATTATTTTATTGATAAACAGCTTTTTACTCATCAAAAGTTGTTCAATTTTTTTTACAAACACTTATTTGTTCAAGAGAACATTAAAATGAAATAAAAATATTTTTCCATTTATGGAAAATTTAATTTTTGACGATATCATCGGTGATGTCATAGTAGATATTTTGAAAATAAGTTTTTTAAGGAAATACTTAAGTGCTAAGTAAAGAAAAGAGGTGTAAAGCTAGCATGTGAGAGGGAGTGTTGAAAGTGCGGTGTGTATACAATTATATGTGCTAATATAGTACACACGGATCGTGTAATATGGACTACAATATAAATGCGGAAATAAATGATAATAACATAGTAAATAAAAAATAGAAAAATCACACCAGAGATTTTTATACTGGTTCGGAGCACCGTCCTACGTCCAGTCCCAGACTTCTATCTGGATTTTCACTATTAACAACCTCGCTTCACCCGGAGGAACAGGTTTGCAACACCCGAACAACCGAACGGGATTTCACGCCTCTAATACACTGAGGACTTCAACACTTGCCTCTTACAACACAGAGGACTTCAACAAAAGAACAAATACAATTGTTGTTGACAACTTGTGTTCTTGAAAACACGGATTTGTCACTAGCAGTACACCCTTCCTATAATCTTATCCTCAAAGTATGCGAATGATGTTTTGAAAAGATTAAGGAAAGTATATAACTTATTGAATCAAAAGATATGAAATAGTTTCGATGATTCAATAAATAATCGAGAGCTTTTAGAATGCAGGAGTATGTAGAAAGTAAGATCAGAGATTAGATTAAAAAGCATATAAAATCATGTTATTTTAATCAATGAATTAGATGAGTTTATATAGATAAGAATGGTTGTAACTCTTTGTGAGTAGTTGCCATTAAGAGATATGATCTTTGGTGAAAGGTAAGAGATGCAACCTTTGGAGAGGAGAAGTGTCTTTCGGAAAAATTGCTTTCTGTTTAAAAACGGTCGACAGGTTAAAAAGTGACCAGTAGACAGGAATTCAAATATATATACGTTATGTGCATGTGTGCATGTTCATTGTGCATATTATGCAGAAACGGTCGACCGCCTTTTTTACTACCGGTCGACCGGTCTCTGATAATTTGCATAGGGAATGTGCAATGCAATTTCAAATGTATATATATTGATTATATTGAAATGCATGATTATTTGAGGATAGATTTTAACAAGTTTATCACTAATACAATATCAAATAATCAACCTATAATCTAGAGTACCATATGTAGCCATGATGTATTTGTTTTGTCGATCGCCTTTATTATTTGTCAGAAATCAAAACCTTCATAACACTTGTGACTCAACATTCTCCCCCTTTTTGATTGATGACAATATATATCTGCAAATTTGAATCTCCCCCTGAATATGTGATCTCTCTCTTTGAATTCTTATATATGTACGTTCCTGCAAACAATTGTTAGCCCTTTCTCCCCCTTTGTCATCGACAAAAAGGAGTAACAGACACTAGAATAGTAGAATGAATATGATATGCATAGCAAAATAAATCATTAAAACATCCAAAACATAACAGAGTATTCTACAGATCATAATGTCAAACGAAAAATTAGAATAACGACACTATTTAGTACAAGTGTCGATGAATGTTTTTAAAGTGCTAAACCATAATAGAATCTAAGATGAAGCAGATCGTATCTCCTCTTCATCATCATCGTCGTCGTCGTCGTCATCTTCTTCTTCTTCTTCCTCATCATTGTTCCCTCTAGATGATTCTCCATGTCCATGACCACTCATACCAGTAGACTCGTCAGATGATGTCCAGGTGAAAACATGAGCAGCAGGACGTTTTCCTGGGTCTTGTGCTTGAACAGAGGTGGATGTGGAACATGATATAGCATCCCATAGCATACCAAAGAATGACTTGACCTTATTGAAGCGCTTATCAATTTTAGAGTCCATGCGCTTGAGACGTGATTCAAGCAAAAATTGGTTACGCGCAATTGTTTCAAGTGATTCTTTTGTTGATGATTTTGATTTTAATAGTTTCACTTCATCGGAACGAGGACGAGAGGAAGTTGCTCTTTGTTTTCTTGGTCCTCTTTGTTGCCATTCTTCAAAAGACATAATCTCAAGATAAGGTGGAGGAAGCTTCATTCGTTTGATGGTTATTGAATCAATGCATTTTGGTTTTGAGGTTGCAGAATCAGGAGGATTTACCCCCACAAGCTAACATAAGTCGCATGATATATTCATTGTAGAAGAAATGAGGCCGTGTAGAGTTATTTACCTTGAGAATTTCATCAAAAAGCATGTGTACCCAATTGATTTGGATTTCACCATAAATAGCATAGAGTGCTTTGAAGTTTTCTTTATATACTGCATCATAATTTCCAAGTCTAGGAAAAAGAGAATGCATCAAAACACGATGAAGTAGTCTGGCTGTCGGTCGAAGTCCAATAGACTTTGTGCCATCACTATTGTCTTCTATGAACTGATGACTAGTACTATTTCGAGTGAAGACTTCGCAGAAGGTAGATGAAAATTCATCGCCTCGATTTGGTATACCAAGTATAGAGGCAATTCTAGCATGAGTAAGAAAAATTTGCTTACCACAGACCACAGACCAGATGACTCCGTTTGGATTATCAGGTTGATATTCATCGAGATTCATGTTGGCGTAAAACAATTTAATCATCAAATGATTTATCTCCACATTATTTTCTGAAAAATCTATCAATGGAGTAATGTTGGCATTGTTGGCTAACCTCCGAACTCCATAAGCCGTGAAATCATCAAATTTGATGAAAGAGCCTGGATGAAACTTGTAATTTGTCATCTGATTCCATCTTGTTACAGCAATTGGACTTTGAAGCCACTTTTTGGCGGAGATGCTCAGAGATGAAGTTTCAGAGGTTGTTCCTTTCTTAGATTTCTTTTGAGGAGGAGCCATTGTTGGAAGATTTGAGATTTGGGAATTGAAAATAGGAAACTAGGGTTTGTGATTTTGGGAAAAAGAACAGCTTGAGTCAAAAGAGAAAGAGGGTAGAAGGAAAAATGACGCATAGGTATATATAAAAACTGAAAATACATCAACCGGTCGACCTATGAAATATGGCCGGTCGACCGTTTTCAACCAGGGAGCAAACGGTCGACCGGCTATATATGGGGCGGTCGACCGGTTCTGGTCTGCTGAGTAATAATATGTTATTTTGCAAGTTTTTATCATATATCAACCTATATATATTATATTTCATTCTTAATACAAAATATAACCGTTATTACACAAGTGATAGATAAAGATATAATAACCATATATAAATCTAATGAGAAGGTTCGTCATTAGAATTATCGTTGTTTCCTTCAATACGTTTTGACCATGGACTCCATTGTTTCTGAGCTCCTTCATTCTTCTCATAGTTCCGATCCCACGAGTTAGGACTTTTAGATGTTGATAGCCTAGACGGCATTGGTTCATGCACGTCATGCTTGTTGGAAACAGAAAATTGTTGCCAACTTTTCTAAAACGGATAATCGTGCCGATGTCCGTTGTTGCTCGTGATAAAGTTGACTTTGCCCATAATGGAGCTGTCTCTGAAGGTCTATCTGATGTTTCTGGTAGTGGTGTATCTCATCGATTTGTGCTTTGGTACGAGGAGAATAGAACAGTGTCCTCTTCACTCGTTTTGAATTTGGAGTTTTATCAGACATACAAGAGCATTGATGATGACAACTTAGTTTTTGTTTTGGTGTAGTAGGAGAATAATATTCCTCCGACTCAGAACTCGTAATAGAAATGTATGATTCTTGAGCACATTTATCAGAAATGTGAGCCATAGGGAATGTTGTATAGAATATTATGGTTAGATAAAAAAGATGAACAAAATATGAAATTTTTGCAAGCTTATATACAAGTTTCTTATGTATAAACCTATGGATGTGAGTTAATGGAGAATTTTAACCAAGAAAACATAAACAGAAATTTTATTTTAACTCTAAAAATAGCTTTCCTTTTAAAACTGAAATTATAAAATAAGAAAGGAAAGGACGATCACTAAATGAAAAAATGAGTAAAGAAAATGAGTAAAGAGAATTAACCATTAAATCAAGCAGTGGCTTATATTTAAATTAAAAAAAATAGTTTATGCAAAAGTTATGGTTAAAGAATAACTAAACAGAAGACGTTCTTTAGGAATTACTTAGTCAAGATTTTTTCTTGAAATTAAACCAAGCTCTCTTCGTAATCTAATAAAATTAGATTCGAGCAGAGGTTTAGTAAAAATGTCCGCTAATTGATTGTCAGTATGGACATATTCAAGAAATATATTTCCTTTGTCAATATTATCTCGAAGGAAATGATGACGGATATCAATGTGTTTGGTTCTAGAGTGATTTACTGGATTTTTAGAGAGATTTATAGCACTGGTGTTATCACAGTATATAATAGAATTTGATAAATGAATATCAAAATCTTGAAGTGTTTGTTGCATATATAGTACTTGAGTACAAGCGAGAGCTGCTGATATATATTCAGCTTCACATGTTGATAGTGAAACACAATTCTGTTTCTTACTGAACCAGGAGACAAGTGATTTTCCAATAAAATGGCACGTACCACTTGTACTTTTTCTATCCGTTCGTGAGCCACCGAAATCAGCATCACTATATGATTCTAATTCAAATGGACATTCTTTTGGATAAAAAAGACCGAAATCTTTGGTATTATTAAGATAACGAATTATACGTTTCACTGCTCGTAGATGTGATTCCTTTGGATCGGCTTGAAAACGAGCACATAAACAAACACTCATTATTATATCCGGACGACTAGCTGTAAGACAAAGAAGAGAACCAATCATGCTTCGATATAATTTCTGGTCAACATTCTTACCACTTTCATCTTTTTCAAGATGTGTAGTTGTACTCATAGGAGTTGGTTTACCAGATGTATTTTCTAATCCGAAGCGTTTGATAAGGTTTTCACAGTATTTTTCTTGATTGATAAAAATACCGTTTGAAAGTTGCTTTATTTGAAGTCCAAGAAAATAAGATAGTTCTCCCATATGAGACATTTCGAATTCTTTGGTCATAATACTTGCAAATTCTTTGCAAAGTTTATCGTTTGTTGAACCAAAGATGATATCGTCTCCATATATCTGGATAACTAGAATATCTTTTCGAGAATGTTTAATAAACAAAGTTTGATCGACTTTGCCTATTTGAAATCCTGAGTTAATAAGATAGCTACGTAGTCGTTCATACCAAGCACGAGGTGCTTGTTTTAAACCATACAAAGCTTTTTTAAGTTTGAACACATGGTCAGGATATTTTTCATGTACGAACAAAGGAGGTTGTTCGACATAGACATTCTCTTTGATAAATCCATTGAGAAAAGCACTTTTGACATCCATCTGATAAAGTTTGAAATTATGGTGACAAGCAAAAGATAATAGGATTCTAATAGCTTCTAGTCGAGCAACTGGTGCAAAAGTTTCTTCATAATCGATACTTCTTCCTGATTATATCCTTGTGCTACTAATCTTGCTTTATTTTTGGTGATATTTCCTTGTTCGTCGGCCTTATTTTTATAGACCCATTTAGTACCAATTACTGACTGATAAGTTGGTCTTGGAACAAGTTCCCAAACGTCATTGCGCTCAAACTGATTTAGTTCTTCCTGCATGGCAATGATCCAGTAATCATCTGTAGCAGCTTCTTTTGGATTCTTAGGTTCGATATTTGAGAGAAAAGCGACATGACCCATTTGATTGAGTTGACTCCTTGTTCTGACATGTGATGTTATTTCACCGATTATATTTTGAGCCGGATGGTCTCTTAATATTCTTGGTGGTGATTGTAACTCGCATATTTGAGGAATATTCTCAATAATTATTTCCGAGTCAGAATCAATATTTGTGATGATTTGATTGTCAGTGACTATTGATTCGTCATCATCTGATATAGTGTGAGGATGCTAATAGATTTCATCAAAAGAGACATGAAGTGATTCTTCAATAGTTTTGGTTCGTTTATTAAATATCCGATAGGCCTTACTTCGTTCCGAATAACCGACAAATATTCCTTCATCGGCTTTTGGATCGAATTTGCCAAGCTGGTCTTTCGTATTTAAAATAAAGCACTTGGAACCAAAAACTTTGAAGTATGAGATTTTAGGCTTCCTTTTGTTAAATAATTCATAAGGAGTATTCTTGGTAAGAGGTCTTATGGATACACGATTTAAAACATAACAGGCAGTTGCCACAGCTTCTGCCCAAAAATGTTTTGGTAAGGTGGTTCCATTCAATAATGTTCTTGCACTTTCTTGTAAAGTTCGGTTCTTCCGTTCTACAACTCCGTTCTGTTGTGAAGTTCTGGGAAACGAAAAATTATGATATATACCTTTCTTTGTACAAAAATGTTCAAATTCATTATTTTCAAACTCTCCGCCATGATCACTTCTTATATTTGTAACTTTAATCCCTTTTGATTTTTGAATTCTTTTGACGAAAGATTTGAAATGATCGAAAGTGTCACTTTTAAATTGTCCATGTATAACGAGAGAAATCATCAACAATTACAAGCACATATTGACTGTGATTTATTGATTGAACCCTAGTAGGTCCAAATAAATCCATGTGTAGTAACTCAAGTGGTTGTAATGTTGATATGACTTTCTTGGATTTAAAAGATGATTTGGTCAATTTTCCTAATTGACATGCATCACAAATGTTGTTAACTTTAAAACTCATTTTGGGTAGTCCTCTAACTAGATTGTTTTTGGCTAGCTTGTCAATAGTTCTGAAGTTTATATGACAGAAGCATTTGTGCCACAGCCATGGATCATTGTCATTAGCCACAAGACACGTATCTGAATTATGATTAATATTCATATTCAGAATATATATATATTTCTGTCTCTATAACCTTCGAAAACCAAATTATGGTTTTTATCTAAAATACTACACTTATTATTGGAAAATGAAATTATAAATCCCTTGTCACATAACTGACTAATACTAAGCAAATTGTGTTTTAAATTTCTAACTAGCATGACATTAGTAATAAGAGGTAAGTTAGATGTACCGCAATTGCTCACATCGCCTTTGCCGATGATATAGCCTTTTGAATTGTCTCCAAAAGTGACGGAGCCACCATCTGAATATGTAATATTTGTTAATAAACTCTTGTCTCCCGTCGTGTGCTTTGAGCAACCACTGTCCAATATCCACTTTCCTCTTTTCTTAAGTGGGACCTGCAAAAAATAGAATTAAGTCCATGGTACCCACTTTTTATAGGGTCCTAAGAGTTAGGTCTTAGGAGTCCAAACCCATATGGGTCCGGTATCCCCTTTATATATATAATTTTTATTAAAATGCACAGTATTCATGAATTGCTGAATGTATTTGTTCCTAATTAAATTGTTATTTGTTTTAGGAACCCATATTTTGATAGTCTTGAAATTTTTCTTTTGAAATTTCACAACTGGTTTTGGTTTGGAATATAATAAACTAAGATTTTTCTTAGCTTCAGTTTTTTGTACTTTCTTCTTCCTTTTATTTCCAAGATGTTTCTTGGTTTCTTGTTTGTTATATCCCAATCCTTGTTTGTTTGAAATAGATTGTGAACTTTCAATTATTTTTGTCAAATTTTCTCGACCTTTGTTAAAGTTAGAAACATTTTGAGTAATGTCATCAAACTTTGTTTGTAAGCTAGCTTTTTCTAGGTCTAGAATTTTGACTTTTGCTTTAAGCTCATGATTTTCAGTAGTGAGAGCATTATTTTTCTCTTTTTGAGCTTCTATTTCTTGACTCAAAAGAGATATTTGAGAGTCAACATTAGATGATGATTCTTGAATATTTTCAAGTTCCTCTTCTAATATTTTCTTCTCATCTTTTAACATATCTCGTTCAAACTCTGCTCTACTTAAATCTGCTTTGACTACTTTTAATTGACGTTTTATGTCTTTATATTTGACTATCAATTCAGCATTAATATCAAGTAATTCATCAAATGTAGGAATTTGTACCTCATCTTCTGTTGCCATAAAACAAACATTAGCTTGTTCATTCTCTGAATCACTTTCACTTTCTGATGAAGATGACTCTGAATCATCCCATGTTACTGAGAAAGCTCGTTTCTTAGATTTGTCCTTCTTATATTTGAATTTGTCATTTTCTGACTTCTTCTTTTGTTCTGGACAATCTTTCTGCATGTGTCCCTTTTTGTGGCAATTGAAACATTCTATAGCAGATGAAGATAGTTTGTTTGATCCAGGTTTCTTTTTATTGTAACGACTGGCTTTTCGATATTTTAGGAATTTTTTGAATCCTTTCGCAATGAATGCCAAGTCTTCGTCTTCAGAATCTGATTCATTTTCATCTTTCTCAACATGAAATGCTATATTTTTCTTTTCTTCTTTCTGTTCTTTTCTAGCCTGTAAATTTGCTTCATAGGACATTAAATTTCCTATCAATTCATCTGGCTTCATGACGGAAAGGTCATTAGCTTCTTCAATTGCTAAAACTTTTCCTTCCCATTCACTAGTCAGAGAATGTAGGACTGTTGAAACAACATCGAAATCAGAATACTTTTGTCCTAAGCCAATAAGTGCATGGTGAATAGTTTGAAACCGTGAATACATGTCATTTATTGTCTCATTTGGTTTCATTTTGAAATTTTGAAATTGACTTTTCAGCATGGCTATTTTGGCTTGTTTAACCTTGTTAGTACCTTCATGAGTGATTTTTAGTGTTTGCCAAATTTGATATGCAGTAGTGCAGATACTAACACGGTTATATTCATTTTGGTCTAATGCACAGGACAACATATTTATCGCTCTTGCATTTACGGTTGCTGCCGTTTTCTCAGCTGCAGTCCATTCTGAATAATCCGTTGTTGGATTCACTATTTCTCCTTGAGTGGCATTCCAAGCATCATAGCTATTTGATTGCATAAAGAATGACATACGTGTTGCCCAATAACTATAGTTAAGACCATTGAAAAATGGAGGTCTTTGTGTCGATTGACCCTCCGTGTAAGTGGTGTTTTGAGTGCTAGTACTTACGTTATTTGCCAAATTACTATAATATATCAAATAAATGTGTTACGGTTATATGATGACCGTGCTCTGATACCAAATGAAAGTGCGGTGTGTATACAATTATATGTGCTAATATAGTACACACGGATCGTGTAATATGGACTACAATATAAATGCGGAAATAGATGATAATAGCATAGTAAATAAAAAATAGAAAAATCACACCAGAGATTTTTATACTGGTTCGGAGCACCGTCCTACGTCCAGTCTCAGACTTCTATCTGGATTTTCACTATTAACAACCTCGCTTCACCCGGAGGAACAGGTTTACAACACCCGAACAACCGAACGGGATTTCACGCCTCTAATACACTGAGGACTTCAACACTTGCCTCTTACAACACAGAGGACTTCAACAAAAGAACAAATACAATTGTTGTTGACAACTTGTGTTCTTGAAAACACGGATTTGTCACTAGCAGTACACCCTTCCTATAATCTTATCCTCAAAGTATGCGAATGATGTTTTGAAAAGATTAAGGAAAGTATATTACTTATTGAATCAAAAGATATGAAATAGTTTCGATGATTCAATAAATAATCGAGAGCTTTTAGAATGCAGGAGTATGTAGAAAGTAAGATTAGAGATTAGATTAAAAAGCATATAAAATCATGTTATTTTAATCAACGAATTAGATGAGTTTATATAGATAGAATGGTTGTAACTCTTTGTGAGTAGTTGCCATTAAGAGATATGATCTTTGGTGAAAGGCAAGAGATGCAACCTTTGGAGAGGAGAAGTGTCTTTTGGAAAAATTGCTTTCTGTTTAAAAACGGTCGACAGGTTAAAAAGTGACCAGTAGACAGGAATTCAAATATATATACGTTATGTGCATGTGTGCACGTTCATTGTGCATATTATGCAGAAACGGTCGACCGCCTTTTTTACTACCGGTCGACCGGTCTCTGATAATTTGCATAGTGAATGTGCAATGCAATTTCAAATGTATATATATTGATTATATTGAAATGCATGATTATTTGAGGATAGATTTTAACAAGTTTATCACTAATACAATATCAAATAATCAACCTATAATCTAGAGTACCATATGTAGCCATGATGTATTTGTTTTGTCGATCGCCTTTATTATTTGTCAGAAATCAAAACCTTCATAACACTTGTGACTCAACAAGTGTAACATCCCAGAATTTTATCGTTTTGATTTTTTAAAATTTAATTAATTTTAAATATTTAAATAATTGGTTTGTAGAGTTTAATAACTTGTATTGAAATATAGTGATTATTTAGACAGTTGAATTGTGAATTGTGAATTAAAAGAAATTAAATGGATTTAATAGATTTATTTCACTCATTTTAATCAATACATATTAATCGGGAACTCATTTTGTAAATTTGTTTGCAATAATAAATAGTTCGAATAAATAATAAGAAATCAGTTGTCAATAAAATGACTCGATTTTTATTGTAGTATTTTTAATTGAATTTATAATATTTTTCCATAGTTTTTAATATGAACAATATTTAAATTATCGTATCATGTATTTTACGGCAAATGATGGTATTCTTGATATTTCAAAGAATAAAACAATCAATTTATTTTATTATTGATTTGTGACCGTGTTACATTTTAGAGCATGATCGTATTTTATTTTCATTTTTGTCGTTCAGGGTTCGTACGCAAATGGAATATTGTGTAGTGGAATGCTGCAAATCCTTCTTCTCAAAAAATTTTCCAAATCAGATTCAAAATTTTCAACTAAAACTTAATGGTGATATGATGCGTTGCTTGGAAATATTGAATGTACTTGAAAATAATTATTTGCATATGCTTGAAGAAAGAAATTGACTTTATGTTTATAAACTAGGTTTAATGATTCTCCTTTTCGACCCCCGAATGTCGACACTAATACATCCATAGTAGTCATGTGCCAAACAATTAGTGCCGAAAAGGCAAAAATTTAGGGTGAAATAAAATGAAAAGGAAACAGAACAAAAAAAGGAACACAATATCAGGATATAACTAGTAGAACTATAATATATAATATCAAAAGAACATTACAAAGGGTTACTTCGATATCGAAATTTAAAAGTTACAAACAGCCTTGACAGTTACAGCAACATGTCCTCACAAATGCTGATATATATAATATAGTAGTGCAGCGGAAATAAGAATACTACCGTAGATGAAACATCTAACTAGTCTTCTCGAGCTCCAATGAACATAAATGAAAACCTGTCTTCCTCAAACTACTTGAAAGAGCACGCGAGGAATTTAAGGAAACAAAAACCAAGTGTCAGACATAAGTCTAGTATGAGAAACTCAAGAAATATGTGGTCAACATATAATAGTATTTTTATGACCGCATGGAATGCCAAAACGGTTATCCCCTCAAAAGAACCACCATCTAATAAGTACATAATGTGATATAATAGATAATGTCTAAGGTTTAGAATATAAATATTACAACATAGCTGGAATGGTTACATTGGTTATATTCAACAACATTTTTGGGGGCACAATCAAAACTGATAAGGAACACTCGCATAATGGATTTTCTTTGGAGAATTCTCTGATGAAGCCGAATCTGATCTCTTACACAACGGTCAGAAAGTACCTTCCGAGTGTCGTATATCTCTAGATAAAATATATCATTTAGGGTAAAAAAAAGTGGCCTAGCATTCGAACATAAATATGAACAACGTAAACCAAATATCATCAACTCCCGTAGGTCAACAATTGATATGTATCTTTTGATATGGAGTTGATATTACCCTGGCGAGGGTTAGCTAAACCCTAATTCGTGCATCATACTCTGTTTTTAGCAATTTCCAATGTTGAGGTTATGTTCAACATCTTTCTCACGAGTCTTCATCACTTGAAATAACACAAATCCCAATTAGATTCTCATGTCTCAGACAGATCTCGAAACCACGCATGGATTTCAGCATCTCGAACAGATCCACTTCTTAGAGATAGAACATGTATCCAGTCTCAAAGTGGTTTTTGGTAAGTAAAACACTTACCGATCCCAGTTTGTTAAAGATTAAATCGATGAACTTAGTCATTCACTGACAATGAAAGCGATCTCATATGGAAACCAAGTATCGTATACTTACACATTTCCTATATTTTCATGTCACACTATCCCGAGATCAAGAGTGAAGCTGGTAGGTTAGAGCTCTACAGCTTATATCCCTACACGAACATCAATCTTAATTCTCACCAATAGACAAGCCTATTTCATCTTCTTTTAGTGCTAAGTATATGACTAAATGATTTCCGTAAACAAGTAAACATACAAAGCAAGATCAAATCATACAAAGCGCAATTAAGTCACATAAGGGACTTCTAATCCCCATCTGTTTAATTAATATTTTATTAATTAAAACCTCTTTTATGAGAAATACTTCTTTTATCTAATAAATCTCATTTATCAATTTCAACTATTCATTTGTACTCTTTCAATACTTCAAAAGGTATTCATATACTTATCTCTAATGGTATACGTATATTTACAAACTATTAACAAGATTTATTACTTTAAACCTTTACTTTTTCTATCTTTTCCAAAAGATTCCAAACTTATAATTTTCCTTTAAAATATTCATTTTTTAAGATCTAAGTGATTTTATAAATCTATTCGAAAGATTTAAGACTAATGTTACTTACACATTGTCACTACAAACGTAAAGCCATTTCACTTATGCTTGTCTTTAAAATATTAGTTTGAAGATCTATTTACATTCATAAATATAATAAAAAAGGACTAAAAACAAATATTATTAACACATAATCACAACAAACCCAAAACCATTCCATACTTGTATCATCTTTAAAAATATTATTTTATTTTTAAGATCTAAGTTAATAATATTTGGTTAAGTTCGATGGTTGACTAATCGACTATCCAGTTAAAACAATTGCTTATACAGATCAATGTTCTTATACTTAACTTGTTTTCAACATTTCAACTTAACCATTCTTATTCAAGAGTGAAGCCTGGTAAGTTAGAACACTGGTTGCACCAAAGGCTTGCCTAGACACTTCATTCTTAAATCTCACAAATAGACAGGCATACTCGTTGGCTTTTAGTGTTAATTATAGTATTAATGATTACCATAAAGAAGTGACAAACAATACGATTAACTCATTACCAACATCCTCGTTCAAGAGGGAAGCCCATAGATTAAAGCTATATTGCTCTGTCTCTACTCTACATCAGTCTTAACTCCAAGAAATAGATAAGCCTACTTCATCGGCTTTTAGTGTTAGGCAAAGTTTATTACCTTTTAAACAAGTAAGTAAATAACAAGATTAACACATTTCGGACATTCCAACTTAACCATTCCTCGTTCAAGAGGGAAGCTCGGTAGGTTAAAGCTGTTAGTGTTAAACCTAGTCAATTACCATTTTCAAAATTTTCAAATACTTGTACATGGGTTTTAAATATCTATGTAACATTTTACTTAAAAATAACCAATTTAAAATTTAATCAAAAATATGTTTTATATTATAAAACTTTACTTTGAAAATACATATATAATTATTACCAATATATTTAAACTTCCGGCCAACTTTAAAATACTTCAAAATGTGTTTGAAAACATTTCCAAAATATTAGAGAAAAATACTTAATTTAAATATCATTTTGAATACTTAAAACCATAAGCAACTTACTAAAGTATTTATAAATGCTGTTAAAAGTTCTTGTTAAAAACAACATTGAAAACGACGATCTTTGTGACTAGTTTTCACTACTTTAACAAATGATTTAAGATTTGAAATTTTTATAATAAGTACTAACATTAGGATACTCAAAAAACTTGGAAATAAACCTCGAGAATATCTTCCCATTTATTTATAAAAATGCCCGAAAACAAAGGATTTTGAAGTGCACTTATAACGACTATTCTCGCTTCAGATACTTTCAAACTTACTTTAATTTAACTCAGGAGTTAAACAATAATTTAAACATCTAGTTAAACCTGCATACATGTTTAAGAGGGGAATAAAAGTGATGTTATATAATATATAGTCATTATTTTCTTTCAAAAGCAAGAGGGGTTCAAAGTTTATAATAGTTAATGTAACTTTAACTTTATACTTTGCACACAACATATATATATATATATATATATATGCAATATATACATATAAGATAGTATGGTAACTCAATTAGATCCATGCCAACCCAAGCACAAAGCTACAAGAACAAAGAACCACCTCCCACCATCACCAAAATCCTAAAGATCCAACCTTTAGCACTTCTAGACCAAAGCCACACCTCTCCTCCTCCTCTTATGCTTACGCCCTCTCCAAAATGCTCCTCTTCTTCTCACCTCCTCACACTTCTTACTTGCTAATAATGCTTCCCAAGATGTTTTAGGCCTATAGCCAAAATTTATAAGAAATTACAGATGGTTTTGCGAAGACATGAAAAAGTTAGAGAATAATTAGTGGATTAGAGCTTAAGCACATCCACCATTTTTAATTCTCATACTTCATTTCAAGCTTTGTGATTGGTGGTTATTTAACAAGGGTGTTCCCCTCCTTATATAAGCTTTAAATAGTGTAGTATAAGCTTTCTCACCCCTCTTTCATGACATGTAAGGATTACCTCCCATCAACCTTTATCATGTCTTAAGAGTTAAGACTTTCCATTTAAGATCATTTTCATAATATCTTTAATGACATCATCCAAAAAAAATATTTCCATAAATGGAAAAAAATTTCATTTCATTTTATTAATTTCCTAGGCAAATAATTATATGTAAAATAAGTTTGAATAGCAACTGACATTAAAAAACTGTTTATCAATAAAATGATTTTCGACTGTATTATCGATATTTTTCCAAAGTGTGTATTTATGTACACATTTTTACCAAAATAAGTTTACCATCATTTCTTATGATTTAAAAAAGGGTTAAAAAGCTTATTAAATCATTTTATTAACATTTAATGCAAGATTTGAATATTCTAATAATTTATATATTTAAATACGAAGTATTCGAAATTCCGGGTCGTTACATTCTCCCTCACTTAGAACATTTCATCCTCGAAATTCCAACATGAGCAACTAAAGAAACAATTACATAGTAATACTTAACAGCATTCATTCACTAGCAAAAAAAACTCATAGTTCGCTCAAGTTCAAATTACTCTCATCACACAAGGATGGTAAATGACCTATTAAGCGTACTGTACACTCAACGGCCTTAGGTAATCACTTAACAGACTATTCATGCTACCTCGTAGCAAATCGAAGAGTCATGACTTCAACCCTCCATAAGTTAACAAAAATTAGCATGCAAACATACTAAAGCCCGTACGATGTACATGGACTATCCATGCACAATTTTAAATCCGATCACTTGCTCGATGACATAATTTCACTTCCTAACTATTATAGATGACTTGACTGCTCTAATGCGTACTCCGATCAGGTTCCTTGACTAGAAACTTTCGTTCTCCTTACATAGACATATACTATGACAGAAAACTTTGGGTTCTTGTCAAGAATCCATATCAAGTGTTCATCGTCAAGAATCTAGTGAAAAATCCTTGTTCAAAATGGTGTAAACCCTCTTGAAATTATGTACTCGAATACTGGATCAAGAACACTTATGCGAATAAAACGATCTACGTAAAACTTACGTATTTATCCTATTGGTTTCTTAACTATAGCAATGTATTTTACCATTTTTATTTACACTAATAGTATGTCATAATACTAAAATCATTTATGAACATTCCATAAAACATAACTTCAAGTTTATAAATAGTTATAACTTAAGTTCGTATTTGTGTAATACTCTACTACATCCTAAGAGTATATACAAAATATCAGATTCTGTTTTACTTAACAAGCATGTTTAGCCAACTCAAAACTTTTTATAACTTACTACCTTCTCAATTTCAAGTGTAATATAAATTCAACTTTTATATCTTCACAAAACACTTAGTTTCAAATTCTTTATGATTTAGAAATTTTTGACTGTCTAAAATTATTGAAAATATTGTTTCATTTTAACAAATGAAATCTACCAAACAACATATCGTTATACGATGCTCAAACAAAACTATCCTAATGCATAAGGTACATGTGTCCATAAAATAAAAACAAAATTCAACAATTATTAAACACGCTTTACCCAGAAAGGGAAAAATACAAAAAGTTCCAACATTGATTCCGAGCTATGCCACTACCACTCGGGTTTCAAATCTCTTTCTAAAGAAAAACTTTAGAACTAAGCATCCGGGTTTTATTTCATATTGTTTTGAAAGAAGAATACATTATATAACAAATCATACTTTTGAAATCAAATCAGAATCTGTTTTACTAAGACAACTCTATAGCTCCCCTACTTAGAAACCCAAAAATGAAAGCTGACGATAATGAAGTCATCATCAGAATTATTTTCAAACAATAGAAGTAAGTTCGATACATCCAGTTCATGCCTTTTAGACTTAACCAAAATTATTCAAAATTGTATCAAATACTTTATAAATATTACTAAGCACCTTCATCTAAATTTCAAAATCCAATTTCTCAAATACTTACTTTCAAATAATACTATTATTATTTTCTCCAAAATTTTGAAATACATTTTCAAAGACATTGGGATTTAAGTTCTCAAAATATCATTTAAATCCTTCGTGTTTATTAATTATGTTTTATAAACTTTACTTATTTAAATTCTTCCAAATGTTTATTCACAAAATAACTTTTCCTTCCTTTAGAATATAATAAATATCCTTTACTAAAGTTAACTTCTAATCTAACATTACCATTGAACGCCTTATAGTCAAACCATGAAACTAAGTTCACAAGGTGTTCATTTCTACAAATACTGTCTACCCAACCCTTGTGGTGAAAAGGTAAAACTGCCCATAAACTAGTTAAGAAAAATCAATAATCAGGAAATGACAATAAATGCCCATAAATTGCTCGAGTATAACTAGACTAATTAATGAGGCATAATAGATAAACATCACTACCCCCTACATTAATTGAACTATACTTTAATAATTCACACTTATATAAGTTACCTTAAAAAAGATCTTTAATTTTCGTAGTTATAGCTACCTTTAAGGTACACGTTTATAACAAATAAAAATATGTTCTCATATGTATATTACACTCAACACATGCTCGGGAATTCTATTACCCTGTCTCTTAACAATTTATACCCCACCAAATCCAAGGTACTCGCTTAACCTTCAGCCCTAATACCAAGTGTAACGATTTGCATTTTCAACCCTTGAATGTCGACACTAATATATCACGGTATTTACATGCTAAGCACCCAAGTGCTGGAAAGGAAAAAAATTAGAGTGAAATGAAAAGAAAAGGAAATAGAACAAGAAAGAAGATAACACAACATAAGAATCTCAATGGCAAAATGGTAATATATATTATCAAAGGAACAATACAAAGGGTTACTCCAATATAGAAATTTTGAAGTTACAAAACATAAGTACTATCATCAGCCTAGATAGTTATAACAACCTGTCCTCACAAATGCTGATATTTACAATATAGTAATATAGTGGAAATAAGAATACTACGGTAGGTGAAACATCTAGCTTGTAACGACCTGGAAATTTTGACGATTTGAATAACGTAAGTAACTAATTTTTTATGAAAAATAAATAATAAATTTTTGAAATGAAAATTTGATATTTGGAATACGTCTACTTAATATAGCAGTTAGCAGATTTTTATCAAAAAATAAGAAAGTTAGTTCTGTTGTGTAATTTTCAATTTCAATTTAGATCATTTAAATTTGATGAAAATAAAATATTTTTGAAATTGAACATTTTTATATAATAAATTTGTAAACCATTTTCTGAGTTGGAAATCATATTTCGTTTCGCCAAATTTAGATTGCTCTAGCCCCATTATCATATTTTTTGATGTTTTAGCAGCATTTTCGGCAGCGAAAAATCGATTTTTGATAGGTTGGTCGTATCTTTCATATCTGTGTATCATTTTGTTCATCTTACCATGCTGATCTCCGTAGTATATTCATTTGCGTGTTTCGGCATCTGGTACGCGGTGAAATCTGTGATACGGTTGACAGTATCGATACTCGTTTTGAGCCTTTTAAATTCCTTATATTCATTCGTTACCCACCATGAAAATCAATAGACGTTAGAAATTAATATTTTCAGTTTTTGACCTTTACTATTCCACCTTTTCAATTTACAATGCTATTCCATTTGTATTCCTCTGGTTCGTTCTAGATCTCTTCCCTTTTTCACTCATTTGTTCTATTCTTCTTCTTCAAAAAAATTACATATAAAATAAAATTAGATAATGTTAAATTTAATTTGCATTTTTATCTAAAACTGCTTGTTCCTTTTCACCATCGTCAAGACTTCCACACGCTAGAACACATGCTCCTCCACTTGATTTTCTTCCAACCACGATCCTGCTTCTTACCTCTTTCCCTCAAGCGTCTCCCTTCCAGATCACCTATGCTCGACCAATCCGTACACATCTCCCACAGCCGCCAGTCACAAACAAAACACCCAAAGCCCACTTCCACCTCCATTCGCCATCACCTACAGACTCGCCACCATGGAGCCATACCTCCTCTTCCTACCACCAATACAGCCTCTTCGCAACCTATTCTTTCTCCCTGACAGTAATTCGCCATTTCTAGCACCACCTATGCTCGCCTTGTCCCCATGCCAAACAGTCCCCGCCTGACCACCATCTTCACTCGTCAAACCACCCTACGCCAGAATACCTAAGTAGCCCGCATTCACTAACGTCCTCCTGAATCTGTCTCTTCGTCACTTTCACCTTGCTCCGTCCGGCAGTACGACACTATCGCAGCAACCATCTCCCTTAACGCTGCAGCAACCCTCCAACTATTAGCCCACAGTCTTCCTTCAACCACTCCTTGAACCCATCACCGAGACCGCCAGCACCTTGAACGCTCGCCAAGCGCCTCTGGCTATCTCTGGCCAAGCCCTTGATCGCCTCCTAACAGCATGTTCAATAAACTAATGGCCTCTTCTTCCCATTGCTTGCACCAGATCTGAGCCCACGTCTGCCTGACCTACCTTACTCGACATCTCCCTATGCTAGTTAGAATATATAAGTTAATATAGTTTGCATGTGCTGTTCTTTTGTATTGCCGAACCAATGTTTGCTATTTTGAGCATTGAACACCTACCTATCATTTTCCCCATCTCCAAGCAAGCGCCTTCAGCCATCGTACAGACCTCCCTTCATCTCCAACATCGCATTCATTCAACTTGCATTCTCCCATCAGCAGCTTTATTATTTGCCTTGCTTTGTCGTCGTCTCGTTGTTGATCTGTGCTTATCCGTATCAGTTTGGTGATTTGCCGGTTATCCGTGCGCGTGTCCTATTGTCTCTAGCCTCGAAAGTTGAGCTATCACTCACGATTAACATTCTTATATTTACTAAATTTAATTCACTTGAAATGATGATTAAAATATGTTGTTAATTTTGAATTGGTTAGAAATTTAATTAGTAAATACGATATGTTATTTTCTGCAATTGTTTGCCTATATTAATTTACATGTGACATCGTAACTTGTTGTATATCTTTAAACTGTTGATTATGTTATATGCTTGCTATCGATATGTATGTCATTTTATATTATTATTTTATTTGTTCTTAATCTGCAAGTTCTCTCTAGTTTAGAAATTCCCTATGTGCTGAAATGATACATACCCAAACGATCTTATAGATAAGAGGAAAATCGTTATGGGTTGAAATGATAAACCCAAGCGATTTTCATTAATATTGATTTTTGGGATTGCGGGTTGAGATAATATGTACTCGTAATATTTAAATAATTGTGGATTGAAATGATAAATATCTGTATCGGTTGACCATAGGATAGAAAATTATGTACGGACACCGTTGATCTATTTTTGAAAAATGATTTCTAAAGTTTTGAAAGGAAATATATGGGTTTTCATAAATATTGATTTTTAAATTATAATATGAAGATTTCATTTTAATATATATGTAAATTTTAGATTTTTAAAATTATATGTTTTGGAAATTTTAAAATTATAAGTTAAGATTTGAAATGTAAATTATAAAATTTTACTTATAATTTAATATTTTTAAAATACATAAAATGGATTGTATTAATAATAAGATTTAATTTAATAAAATTTAATTTAACTAATATATATAACATCTTTTTAAATATTTTTTTAAATTTATATTAATATTTTGAAAATAGATTTTGTAATAGCTTTAATAAATTAAGGTCGAAAAGATAAATTGAAATTATTTATAATTTGATTTGTTTAAGAATTATATTTAAATAGTAATTTGAGATTTTTTTTAAAGATATGCTTTTATAACTTGATAACTTGATTTTAGTTAAAGGTGAGTAAATGAATATTTTTAGATTCAAACAAGATTGAAATTGAATATTTAATTTTGATTTAAATTTGAATTTGAGATTTTATTTAAATGTTTATAAAAGTGATTAAATGAATATTTTTAGAATTTAGTATAATTGAAGTTAGATATTTAATTTTGATATTGATTTAATTTGTAATTGGATTTTTTATTTGAATGTTATTAAAAATGATTAAGTTAATATTTTCAAATTTAAATAAACCTAAAGTTGAACTTTGAAATGTAAATGAAGTTATCAAACTTAGTTATTGAAAATGTTTGAATATTTAACTTTGAAACCTATAGAATAGGAAGTGGTTTAAATTTGAAATCGGTATAAATTAAAAATGGTTTTATTAAGAATTTGAATTGAATTGTAATTATCGAACTGAGATTTATTTAAATTGAATTTTTGGAACTGAAGTTGATTTGAACTGCTTTGTGGAACTGGGAGAAAAATTCTAATTTGAAACTATTTTTGATATAAACTCTGTTAAATATATAAACTATTTCAACATATGTTATTTTAAATTTATAAACAATTATATATATATATATATATATATTAGTATACAGACTATTTTAATATATAAACTATTTTAATCTATAGCCTGTTTTTAAAAATAAACAATTTTTTATTCATAACTATTTCAATATATATAAACTATTTTCAATATTTAAAATGTTTAAGTTGGAACTATTATGATTTAGATTTAATGGATTTAAATGTGAATATTTTAATATGATGGTTTAAACCATTCTTGGTTATGATTTCGAAAATTAATATGATTTCAAAAGTGATATGATTTCGAAAGTGAATATGATTTCGAATGTGATATGATTTAGAAATGAATATGATATTTTGATATGAATTGTTTGAAATATAAAATAACCACAGTGTGAAATAAGCATTTGGTTCTTAAAGAAAACTGGATTGGATATTGTCATACTCTCTACCAATACCAAAAACCACTTTAACAATTGTGTACATGGTGGAAATGACGTAGGATGGTTTGGCAATGATTCTACATTAGGTATTAATGCAGCCCTGACTCCCGCGAATCATCCTGATGTGGCTAAAACAGGGGCTATACCGGGCTAAGAAAGGTCGCACCTTCGATGGAGCAAGCTTCTTTGATACAATTCTATTACTTTGTGTAACGCCCCACCTCTATACCCACGCTAGCAAAGAGTACTAAAAGATAATACCGTCTGCTAACACGGAGAATAAGGCTGGATAGGAGCGACCATCTATAGTCTTGCTTTAACTATCTATTAAATACGTCGACAATAATCACACCAAACCGATCGACATATCCAACGAATACTTAAAACAAAACCATAGGTGGCTGGAGGATCTATCAGAACAGAATATAACAACTCAAACGTAGGAAACATCACAGAACAGTAAACCATCACATGCACATATACTGATACATAACAGAGTATACAAAACGATACATGGAAAGTGGTATAGCAAACCATAATATACAGACGAGTCAATAATACATATCAGACTTACAACAGATGAGGACTCCACAAAAGCTATGACAAACAAGAAACTAGCGGAATAGTCCATGCGGAAGCAAAAGAGGCCAAGTCCAAAAGCACCTAACCTGAAACATCTCGGTCTGACCCGAGTATAAAATACATGGGTCAGTCTAGCTAAACAAATTAGTTAGATAAACTGAACGATAATGAACCTGCAAGATCATATAGTATAACAAATATCTCTAAGGGAGATAACACAATCATCTAACAAAAGATGAACATAATAAAACAAGCCTCATATCATCGGCAACATAGATAATCAAAGGATATAAATATCCCAAAGCAAGCCAAAAAGGCAAATAACAAATACCCATAAGGTATACAAGTTCCACAAGGTAACCGCTACACATCATGCGGCTCAAAAAGACCAACACCGATGGGCGATACCAAGGGAATATAATCATATCAGTGAAACAACAGAAAATTCCAATTGCAACAAACCTAAATATCTCATGAGCGGTGGTGAAGAAACCACTACAATATCTCTCGAGCGGAAGAAACCACTACGAAGGCGCTACTAAAAGCAACAAGCCAGAAGGAGACAATCCGAAGACACTATCCCAAAGGCAACAGACAATCCCAAATATCTCTCGAGCTGGGGCAAAGGACCAACTCCAAAAGCGATACTAAAGGCAATAATCCAGAAGGAGACTGTCCGAAGACACTATCCCAAAGGCGGCATGTGTCACAAACTCCCAGAAAGGAACCCGAGAAGTGTTAACGTGAGTCCCATAACCACCCGTTCGCACTAAACGGTTTACTATCCGTTAGTCAATTTCACACTCAAAGCAGTACAAAGTTTACCTCATCTCATCGGTAAACCAAACCCAAAGGTCAAAACGTTCAAACGAATAGATTGGGAATTAACTGAAAAGATGAACGCACGTGTTCATTGCACGTGTTTTATCTAATCATTTAATTCTCCTCCCACTTCGCTCGGAGTGCGAAATTGTGTGTGTATGTTTTAAATAGAATTTATAATTTGGAGAAGCGAGCTTTTAATACGATTTGAAGAGATTATTTATAAAACTCGTGAATGAAGTCAAAAACAAGTCATCAAAGTCAAATATGCAATAACAACAAATTGGAATCAACACGAATCGATAAAAGTTGGAAATTAACTCAAAATTAGCCAAAATAGGCAAAACTGCGCATTTCAGACGTCTGAAATTACCTTCCAGATGTCTAACCACTAACCAGACGTCTGAATGCATTTCCAGACGTCTGGATTTTGTCTCTGCATTTTTGCGTCTACCAGGGACCAATTCCAGATGTCTGAATTTCCAAACCAGACGTTTGAATTTCCAAACCAGACGTCTGAATTTGAAACCAGACGTCTGAAATTAGAGTTCAGACGTCTGAAATCCCCCTGTAGGCAAAAATCAGCCAAGCCCATAAAGGCAAAAATCCAAATGAATTGCAAACAAACGAGCGATGGATGCTATGGGTTCATGCCATACGACAACCAAGCACTATTGGCACTTTTATACACCTCCAAAAACATGATCAAATATCAAAGTTAGGATCTTTAAAGAATTGAACCCAAACACTAAAAATTTGGATATTCACCAATTCAATCCAAACCAAAAGCAAGTGCATATGAACAAGGTGTTAGGAATTCATACCCAACATCAATGAAATCAAGAAAAGTAGATGTGAGTTCAAAACTCACCTTTTTAACTCAAGAAGAAGAAGCTCAAATGCAAAGGAACAAGGCCAACCACTCTCTACTTCAACTCTACTAGCTTCAATCTAAGATCAAACAAATATTTTCTAAGTTTAGGTTTAGGAATCTCTGAGATTGAAGAGAGAAAGAGATAGAGAAGATAAAGAAGAGGCTTACCAATTGTTTCTCTTTGATTTTGGAGCAAGAATATGAGCTAGCAAGAAGAACTAGGGTTTGCAATTTCTATTTCCCTTTCCCTTCCACCATTTTCAGTTGGAGCTTGAGTTTTGAAGAGTGGATGAGAGAATGGAGAGGAGAGGGCTGAGTAAGGGTATTAGTTAAGCTAGTGGGCTGAACCCAAACCCTAAACCCAATAGAAAAAGTAGCGAAATTCAACTTACTCCAAACATATCAAAGATTATACTCAAAAAGATCGCAAACGACATTTTGAACTCAATAGAAGTGGTCTTGAGTCCCAATTCAACCGTTTGCAGAAAGTAACTTTTCGGACCATAATCCGACAAACGACGTCATATTTAAATAAAATATTTAAATATACAACCGATAAATATGTGGGTTGTTACAGACTTCCCTTCTTAAAGAAATTGCGTCCTCGCAATTCTTAAGAAGAAAATAAAGAGTAACAACCAAAAAATATCAACACATAAGAATAACAGAATAAGAAGTTCACCATAAAGTGCAAGAAAAGATAAGCCTGAACCTGCTTGCTCAGAGAGTTCTATGGATTCCTAAGCTCAAAATAATTTGGAACACTGACGTGGTACAAACAATACGTCAAATGATCCAAAGCTCAACAAAAGAAGTGCAACAAAACGTCCGATGAACTTGGTAAAAAGATCATTCCATTCGGACATCAACAAAGAACAATCACTTGTTGCTTACAACTAAATGCATTGGCAACACGATCCCCCTTTTCGGGAATAAAAAGAATATCAAGATCATAAGATGCAAGGAACTCGAGCCAACACTAAGTTCCTTATGAGAAATTAAGCATTCAAAAATTATGATTGGTGAGGAGAACAAAATTCCTTACCCAAAAATAATGATGCCAAATATAAAGAGCGAAAACAATAGCCGTGAGCACTAGATCATAAGTGACATACCTAGTCTCCATCGGCTTTAATGATTTAGAAGCACAAGTGATAGCACGTTTTCTTTTGCAAGAGAACGGCATTCAAACCAACACGACTAGTATCGGTAAAAAGATAAAATCTTGGTTCCCTTCGGGAATCCCAAGATAAGAGTACCGAAAAAGAGTCCTTTCAAATAACTTACTTTCTTAAAAGCTAAAATTTTCAAATAAAATTCTTTACCAAAAAGCTAAAGTTTCTAAATTTCAATTACCTTCATGAAATCATATTTCGAGAAAAAATTTCTTATTTCAAATCAATTTATTATGTCAAATTGTCTCATCAAAGCGTTTAGAAGATTCCTATCGATAACGTTGATCAAGTGCATCGACCAGAATTCTTAAAGCACTCAATGGGCAATACAATCACTAAACCATCTTTTATAAGATAAACATGTTTCTAAAAACTTTTAAAAATTCACTTTGTTCGTTTTAAGAACAAGAATCCCATTTATACTTATAAATAAATCTTACGAAAAAGATTTGCAAAAATTTTAAATTGCTACATCCAAAACCAATAAAATACTAAAAATGGAATCATCGAGATATTCGCAGAATACTCGATTCATAAAATGGATGAAATGAGCTAGACAACTGAATGACATAACAAATCATTCATAAGAATCACAACGAGTGCGGAATGTGGTAAGTGGAATCCTAACTTCCGCAACTCGTAGCCAAATGAAAACCAGTGGTAAGGTCGAGCTAAAAAGACCTTAACACTACTCAAAAGATTGCTTAGGTAATAATCCTAAGACAAGACCAAAAATACCGGAAAATTCTCAAACTACAAGAATTAGATAAACAACACTTTCCTCATCATGAGGGCTTAAAGAATAAAATGATGCCATCAAATTGGAAATCGAGATCACAAAGAAAAATAGAGACACGAAGATTCAAGGATTTGTGACACTTGTTACACTCTAATGTATCCTAATATGTGCTTCTATTCTGTGTTTATCATATTTTGTTCTGAACGCAGCTTTGATACCAAGCTGTAACGCCCCACCTCTATACCCACGCTAGCAAAGAGTATTAATAGATAATACCGTCTGCTAACACGGAGAATAAGGCTGGATAGGAGCGACCATCTATAGTCTTGCTTTAACTATCTATTAAATACGTCGACAATAATCACACCAAACCGATCGACATATCCAACGAATACTTAAAACAAAACCATAGGTGGCTGGAGGAACTATCAGAACAGAATATAACAACTCAAACGTAGGAAACATCACAGAACAGTAAACCATCACATGCACATATACTGATACATAACAGAGTATACAAAACGATGCATGGAAAGTGGTATAGCAAACCATAATATATAGACGAGTCAATAATACATATCAGACTTACAACAGATGAGGACTGCACAAAAGCTATGACAAACAAGAAACTAGCGGAATAGTCCATGCGGAAGCAATAGAGGCTAAGTCCAAAAGCACCTAACCTGAAACATCTCGGTCTGACCCGAGTATAAAATACACGGGTCAGTCTAGCTAAACAAATCAGTTAGATAAACTGAACGATAATGAACCTGCAAGATCATATAGTATAACAAATATCTCTAAGGGAGATAACACAATCATCTAACAAAAGATGAACATAATAAAACAAGCCTCATATCATCGGCAACATAGATAATCAAAGGATATAAATATCCCAAAGCAAGCCAAAAAGGAAAATAACAAATACCCATAAGGTATACAAGTTCCACAAGGTAACCGCTGCACATCATGCGGCTCAAAAAGACCAACACCGATGGGCGATACCAAGGGAATATAATCATATCAGTGAAACAACAGAAAATTCCAATTGCAACAAACCTAAATATCTCATGAGCGGTGGTGAAGAAACCACTCCAATATCTCTCGAGCGGTGGTGAAGAAACCACTAGGAAAGCGCTACTAAAAGCAACAAGCCAGAAGGAGACAGTCCGAAGACACTATCCCAAAGGCAACAGACAATCCCAAATATCTCTCGAGCTGGGGCAAAGGACCAACTCCAAAAGCAATACTAAAGGCAACAAGCCAGAAGGAGACAGTCTGAAGACACTATCCCAAATACGCCATGTGTCACAAACTCCCAGAAAGGAACCCGAGAAGTGTTAACGTGAGTCCCATAACCACCCGTTCACACTAAACGGTTTACTATCCGTTAGTCAATTTCACACTCAAAGCAGTACAAAGTTTACCTCATCTCATCGGTAAACCAAACCCAAAGGTCAAAACGTTCAAATGAATAGATCGGGAATTAACTGAAAAGATGAACGCACGTGTTCGTTGCACGTGTTATATCTAATCATTTAATTCTCCTCCCACTTCGCTCGGAGTGTGAAATTGTGTGTGTATGTTTTAAATAGAATTTATAATTTGGAGAAGCGAGCTTTTAATACGATTTGAAGAGATTATTTATAAAACCCGTGAATGAAGTCAAAAACAAGTCATCAAAGTCAAATATGCAATAACAACAAATTGGAATCAACACGAATCGATAAAAGTTGGAAATTAACTCAAAATTAGCCAAAATAGGCAAAACTGCGCATTTCAGACGTCTGAAATTACCTTCCCGACGTCTAACCACTAACCAGACGTCTGAATGCATTTCCAGACGTCTAGATTTTGTCTCTGCATTTTTGCGTCTACCAGGGACAAATTCCAGATGTCTGAATTTCCAAACCAAACGTCTGAATTTGAAACCAGACGTCTGAAATTAGAGTTCAGACGTCTGAAATCCCCCTGTAGGCAAAAATCGGCCAAGCCCATAAAGGCAAAAATCCAAATGAATTGCAAACGAACGAGCGATGGATGCTATGGGTTCATGCCATACGACAACCCAGCACTATTGGCTCTTTTATACACCTCCAAAAACATGATCAAATATCAAAGTTAGGATCTTTAAAGAATTGAACCCAAACACTAAAAATTTGGATATTCACCAATTCAATCCAAACCAAAAGCAAGTGCATATGAACAAGGTGTTAGGAATTCATACCCAACATCAATGAAATCAAGAAAAGTAGATGTGAGTTCAAAACTCACCTTTTTAACTCAAGAACAAGAAGAAGAAGCTCAAATGCAAAGGAACAAGGCCAACCACTCTCTACTTCAACTCTACTAGCTTCAATCTAAGATCAAACAAATTTTTGCTAAGTTTAGGTTTAGGAATCTCTGATATTGAAGAGAGAAAGAGATAGAGAAGATAAAGAAGAGGCTTACCAATTGTTTCTCTTTGATTTTGGAGCAAGAATATGAGCTAGCAAGAAGAACTAGGGTTTGCAATTTCTATTTCCCTTTCCCTTCCACCATTTTCAGTTGGAGCTTGAGTTTAGAAGAGTGGATGAGAGAACGGAGAGGAGAGGGCTGAGTTAGGGTATTAGTTAAGCTAGTGGGCTGAACCCAAACCCTAAACCCAATAGAAAAAGTAGCGAAATTCAACTTACTCCAAACATATCAAAGATTATACTCAAAAAGATCGCAAACGACATTTTGAACTCAATAGAAGTGGTCTTGAGTCCCAATTCAACCGTTTGCAGAAAGTAACTTTATGAGCCATAATCCGACAAACGACGTCATATTTAAATAAAATATTTAAATATACAACCGATAAATATGCGGGTTGTTACACTTTGTGATTTGATTGGGTGTACCTTTGATTTGGGAGTGTGTCTTAAGGTGGACGGTAGTAGCTGCTATACGTTACCACTAGTCTGGGAGCGCAAACAGTAGAATCCTATTGTGGCATTGCCTCGTGTGCCTTGTCAATTGCCTTATCGTGCCCACTACGATTTTTGTTTGTACCGTATCGATGGAATGCCCTTTGATTGCCCTCCAGTTTATGAAGGAATTATGGTGTTGTATAGACTACGGGAATATATAAAAATGTGTTAAGGGGGATATGCGTAACATCTTAATGCTATTTTAATGTTTTACTTTACTGTAGACATTACTTATGCAGCGTATTGTACTATGTATGTAGATAGTTCCATGGAATCTTAGAGGATGGGAATCCCAAGCATCCTTTAAGGTATTTTTGTATTTCACTTGACATTTCACTTGAGTTGATTTACTTGCACAAGAATGTTAATCTTGACTCGAGTGTTTTGTGCTTTGCTTTATGCTCGGGTTAGACTGAGTGTTACAGCATTTGAGACTCACCTTTAGAGCTAAGAGCTTTGCTTGAAGATCTGTCTTATATCTGTTCATCCTTTTGTTATTTCTGGTTGCTTATGTTTAATCTTGTCAGTTACTTTTATATTGGAGACAACTCTGTAACTGAGATTTCTATTGTATTTTTTTTTAAACTCTAATGTTTATATAGTAGCTTTATGGACTATTATTTATCTTTTCCGCTGCTTATTGTTATATTACTTTATGTCTGTGATTCTGTGATTGTTTTGTTTACTGTATATGTTGAGTTTTGCCAAATATAAGTTAACAATCTATTGTTCTGAGCAATTCAAGTCTGACATGAGTGGATGATTGTCGATTTGAATGGTTCAAAATAGCGGGTTGTTACAGTTGGTATCAGAGCTCTGGTTTAGGCAAAACTTGTCATACGGAGTAAAAAAAATAAATCATAGAATCATCTTCATCTGAGCTTGAAATTTCTTCATAAGGATCCTCCTGGATTAAGGTTTCCTTGGAATTTTCGAACTTTCCCCTTTGTTCTGAAGTCTATTCTTGTCTTGTCTTGTTTATGTTTTTTTTGATACTGGCGCATCCCATAACTTCAACCTCAACTGTCAACTTCATCCTTATATGTGACTAATCCCATCGGCTGTTCCACCAACCTTATTATGATTTGTAAAAGGGTGAAATTCCTTTACAATAGGTACCGATTCACTGGAGATTTCAACGTCCTTGGTTTTGATGCTGTTATCTCTTGCAAAGCCTGAACCGATTCTTTAATAGACGACCCGGGCAATTCTCTTATGATCGAATGTCGAATGCTTCAAGATCTTGCAAGCAACTTTATCTTTTCTCTTGATTCATAAACTAGTGATCTCGAGTCCGCTATGATAGTCTGGGATTATCCTAATTTTTCGGTGAAGTCACTTCTATTTCTCCCAAGCGGGAATTTGAATACCGCATCGATCTTATTCCTAGATCTCAACCTATTGTCCTTCCTCCCAGAAAATGGTTTCTCTGAATGGTTGATCATACCCTTTTGGATTAACCAATGCTCCTTCCTTCTTCGTCGATCTCATGAATCCCATTTTCCACGATACTCTCAAACAGTTTGACCTAGTTTTCGTTAACGATATTCTCGTTTTTCTAAGTCTCGGTTGATCCGGTAAAGGCCACCACGATTAGTATAAGTCTATCCATCTTTCCTCTTTTGTAATTTAATTGTCCTATCTTCCTTTTGAGCCTATCCCCTTAGTTAGAATTTCCTTTGATTAGGTTCCTTCTAAATTTGAATCTCTGTCCTTGTCTATTCTTGAATCATCCTTTGAGAGAACGTATTTTAATTGATATAAAATGTTTTATATTTTGTTGTTTGAGTTATTAAGTTTGAATTTTGGGTTTTGATCGTTTCATCTGGCCAATGCTATCGATAGGAATTCCAAAATAATTTAATAGAGCAAACTAACACAATATTGTTTCCAAAATTGGTAAATAAATAAATCTATGTATGATTATATTTTATATATAAAGGTATGAATTTTTGAAATTAAATTTTTAAATGAATTGGTTGATAGAAATGATACACTAGCATATCATTTATTGTTTTGTCAACATTCCTAACTATTGTTGTATGTTATAAGAAGTTGAAATTTTAAAACAGGGTTTATAAATCTGATTTGCAAATGAAATGGATTTAAATTAAAGATTTGAGAATTAAATTCCCGGTGCTTTTCAAAAATTTAGTTTTTAAAGTTTTGAAAATATATTAATTAAAAGTATTTTTGAATGGAAGTTGTTTCTAAAGAATTTTTAAAGAAGTCGGCGCTATACTCTTTTGTGGCTGAAATATAATTTCGATGATGAATGCAACATCATCGACGTTCATTTTCGAGTCTCAAAGTGCAGAGACCACGCAGTAGCTTTGCTACACTTTTGTTTTGGAAAATGGATTTGATTTGGATTTCTTGAGTATGGTTTAAGTATAATATATATATATATATATATATATATATATATATATGGATATATTTATTTCAAAATGGTTTGGAGTGAAACAGGAAATTTAACTCTTAAGTTTTATGTTAAATAGTGGTTTTTAATTATTGAAATGGAGCAAATTTTTTGAATGATTGGATTGTCTAAGATAAGAAATGAAATTTAAAATAACATGAAGCAGTTGAACTAGGATAAAGTCAATTTGTATAATATTCAATGGCATTCCAAAATTTATATAACTTACGTGAAATATTCAAAAGTTAAAAACATTAATGTGAATATGAAATTGAAGGTTATACAAAAGAAAATTTAGGTAATAAAAATGTTCAAATTAAATTTGCTTAATAAAAATGTTATAAATAAAAGGTAAACTTTTATAGTGCTCAATTACACTCAGAAACATTTATAAAACTTACCAGGGAAAAAGTTTGAATGTAATTGAATAGTATAAAATATAAATGTAAGTAATAAGATGTTCAAAATGAAATTTATATGGTTTTGAATTAATTATTATATCTAGTTCTACGTATTTTGAATCTATCTTTCCTTTCTGTTCCTCTATTCTCCTATCTCGTTCCTTTTCGAGGACAAAAAGTTTTGAGTGACCCAGAAATTTTAATGATTTAAATAATTTAATTAACTAAATTTTTCATGAGAAATGAACAATAAATTTTGAAATGAAAATTTAATATTTGGAATACGTCTACTTTAATATAGCATTTGGCAGATTTTTATCGAAAAATATGAAAGTTAGTTCTGTTGTGTAATTTTCAATTTCAATTCGAATCAGTTAAATTCGATGAAAATAAAATATTACTGAAATCTAAATATTTTTATATAATAAATTTATAAATCATTTTCGGCGTTTTAGCAGCATTTACGGCAGCAAAAAATCAAGTTTTGATAGGTTGGTCATATCTCTCATGTCTATGTACCATTCTGCTCATCCCGTCGTGCTAATCTCCGTAGTACATTCATTTGTGTGTTTCGGCGTCCGATACATGGCGAAATCTGTGAAACGGTTGATAGTATCGGTACATGTTTTGAGCCTTTTGAATTTGTTGTGTTCATTCGTCAACCACCGTGAAAATCAATAGACATCAGAAATTAATATTTCCGTGTTTGACCTTCACTATTCCACCTTTTCAATTTATATTGCTATTCCATTTGTATTCCTCTGGTTTGTTCTAGATCTCTTCCTTCTTTCTCTCATTTGTTCTTTATTCTTCTTAATAAAAATTATGTATAAAATAAAATAATGATAAATTGAGTTTATCTGAAACTGCTTGTTAATTTTCACCACCGTCTGAACTTCTGCACGCTCAAACCCATGCTCCTCCACTTGAGTTTCTTCCAACCACGGACCCACTTCTTACCTCTTTCCCTCAAGCGTCTCCCAACTTGATCACCCAGGCTGGGCCAACTCGTACACATCTCCCATAGCCATCATTCACAAACGCAACACCCAAAGCCCTCTTCCACCTCCATTTGCCATCACCCATAGACCCGCCACCATGGAGCCACACCTCCTCCGCCCACCACCAGTGCAGCCTCTCTGCAACCCATTCTTCCTCCCTGACAGTAATTTGCCATTTCTAGCGCCACCTATTCTCACCTTGTCCCCATGCCAAACAGACCCCACCTGACCAACATCTCCCACCGTCATCCACCCCATGCCAAAAAACCCAAGCAGCCCGCATTCACTAACGCCCGCCTGAATCTGTCTCTTCATCACTTTCATCTTGCTCCGTCCAGCAGTCCGCCACCATCACGGCAACCATCTCCCTTAACGCTGCAGCAACCCTCCAACTAACATCCAACAGTCTTCCTCCAACCGCTTCTTGAACCCACCACGGAGACCGCTAGCACCTTGAACCCTCTCCAAGCTCCTCTGGCGTTCTTTGGCTGAGCCCTTGATCGCCTCCTAGCAGCATGTTCCACGACCCGATGGCCTCTTCTTCCCACCGCTTGCACTAGATCCGAGCCCACGTCCACCTGAACCTACCTTACTCGACATCTTCCTGTGCTAGTTCGAATATATAAGATAATATAGTTTACATGTGTTGTTCTTTTGTATTGCCGAACCTATGTTTTCCTTTTTAAGCTTCGACCACCTCCCTATCTTTTTCCCCATCTCCAAGCAAGCGCCTTCAGCCACCGTACAGACCTCCATTCATCTCCAACATCGCCATCCTTCAACTCGCGGTCACCCATCAACAGCTTTATTATTTGCCTTGCTTTGTCACTGTCCCATTGTCAATCCGTGCTTATCTGTATCAGTTTGGTGATTTGTCGCTTACCCATGTGCGTCTCCTGTTTTCTCTAGCCTCGAAAGGTGAGCAATCACTCACGATTAACATTCTTATATTTATTAAATTTAATTCACTTTAAATGACGATTAAAATATGTTGTTAGATTTTGAATTGGTTAAAATTTAATTGGTAAATACGATATGTTATTATCTGCAATTGTTTACCTATATTTATTGACATATGACACCATAACATGTTCTATATTTTTATATTTTTGATTATAATATATGTTTGCTATTGATATTTATGTCATTTTATATTATTATTTTATTTGTTCTCAATTTTAAGTTCCCTATAGTTTAGAAATTCCCTACAGATTGAAATGATTCATACCCGAATGATCTTATAGATTAGGGAAAAATCGTTATGGGTTGAAATGACAAACCCAAGCGATTTACATTAATTTTGATCTCTGGGATTGTGGGTTGAAATGACTTATACTCGTAAATATTCCAATAATTGCAGATTGGAATGATAAATATCCGTATTACTTGACCATAGGATAGAAAATTATATACAGACACCGTTGGTTTATTTTTGGAAAATGATTTCCAAAGTTTTGAAAGGAAATATATGGGTTTTAATAAATATTGGTTTTTAAATTATAATATAAAGTTTTTATTTTAATATATGCGTAAAATTTATATTTTAAAATTATATGTTTTGAAAATTTTAAAATTATAAGTTAAGTTTTGAAATGTAAATTATAAAATTTTACTTATAATTTATTATTTTTAAAGTATATAAAATAGATTTAAATTAATAATAAGATTTATTTTAATAAAATTTAATTTAACTAACGTATACATACATATATATATATATAATATGTTTTCAAATATTTATTTAAATTTATATTAATATTTTGAAAGTAGATTTTGCAATAACTTCAATAATTAAGGTTGGAAAGATAAATCGAAATTGATTTATAATTAAATTTGTTTAAGAATTATATTTAAATAGAAATTGATTTGAATACTCATTAATTTAAGATTTTTTAAAAAAAATATGATTTTATAACTTGATTTTGATTAAAGATGAATAATCGAATATTTTCAAATTTAAATAAGACTGAAATTGAATATTTAATTTTGATTTAAATTTTAATTTGAGATTTTATTCAAATGTTTATAAAAGTGAATAATTGAGTATTTTTAGAATTTAATATAATTGTAGTTAGATATTTAATTTTGATATTGAATTAAATTTGTAATTTGAGATTTTACTGAATGTTATTAAAAATGGTTAAGTGAATATTTTCGAATTTAAATAAAATTAAAGTTGAACTTTGAAATGCAAATAAAGTTATCAAATTGAGTTATTGAAAATGTTTGAATATTTAACTTTCAAACCTATTGTAACGATCCTGGTTTTAAGTCAAATTAAATTTAGTAATTAAATTGAATTTTTGGATTAAATTGTGAATTAATTTGAATTTTTCAAATTAATTAAGATATGTGCCTGTTTATTTATGTAAATAGATTGTAATTTGAAATTTGAATTTGAAAATTTTAAAAATAAATAATATTTTGTTTATTTATATATGTATATAAATTGATTTTAAATAGAATTTTGAATTCGAAGCTCAAAAATAATATTTTAGAAAATAAATTGAATTTAAATACTATATTTTATGATTAATAAAAACTGTTTTCTAATTATAATATGTATATATATATATATATATAATATATTGGAAGTTATGATTTGAATTTAATATAATGGTTTTTCAAAAGCTATTGAAGGATTAGATTCTAATATATATTTATTTACTAATGTGTAATTAGTTTTAAAAAATCATTTTCTTTAAGATTATATAAATATTTATAAAAGGAAATGTATAATTAATTTTAGAAAATATGAAAAGAAATGTATATATATAACAAATTGAAAATATAATATAATATATATTTAAAAACCTTTAATACATGCATAATGCAAATTGGAAGTCACATATATTTTGAACTTAAATATTTTTTTGTTTAAAAGTTGAACTTTGAATCCAAATGGCTTGGAAGTGAAATTGAGTTAAATTAGGAAAGCTTTTGGAAAAGAAGTTTGAAATTGAAATTTAGTTTGAATATAATATATCTTGTTTAATTTTTGAAATTAATTTTGAAATTATGGTTTGAAAGGTTTATATAATATATATATATATGGATTTAAACCCATTTAAATAATTTGTTTTGGGAATTTGAATTTAATTCGAATAGAACTCGCCGAGTATACGGTAGTTCGTTGATTTTCTGATTTTACTTTAAAAGGCTATAACTTGAGTAAATTTGATCGGATTTTTCTGAAACAAAATTTTTTTGTTTTCGAATGATAATAGCTTCCATATAAGGGAAGGATTTCTAGTTTTTCTTGAAAGGATTTCAAATTTAAAATTGAAATAGTTTTGAAAGCTATGAATGAATCTTTGGGTAAACTTTGTTTCATTTTGAAGTGCATTTT
Organism: Allium cepa; assembly: GCA_030765085.1. Taxonomy (NCBI): domain Eukaryota; kingdom Viridiplantae; phylum Streptophyta; class Magnoliopsida; order Asparagales; family Amaryllidaceae; genus Allium; species Allium cepa. The sequence continues at coordinate 506,073,675 of CM060937.1, read as the reverse complement.
CAAAATGGATCTTTTGTTTAAAAGACTAAAAGGTGAATCTTTTATTTAAAAGATTAAGAGTAGAAATTTGTTTAAACCATTCAAATGGAAAGGTTTTGAGCTAAAAGTTGACTTAACTAAAATCCTATTTATCCATATGGTTTCTAAAATTAGCTCTCATTATTCGGTTTAGCCGGGAGAGGACTTTATGTCATAAAACCCATTCCGAATAATGATACGATGTAATGGGAGTGCATTTGAAGACGGCGATGAAGACTTGGGATTTTTGAAAACGAAAGGATCACCCGTCGATTATCTCTGCATCGAGTGGCCGCGGTACAGAGATCTCCATATGTGATGGGGAGTCCGATCAGGATTGTGGATGCCCGGATTTGCAAGGGCTTCTTTGAAGTGCCTTAGGTTCTGTTTAAACCCAGAACGGACTTGTATGGATGTATGTCTGACATTACACTTTGAGATGTAAAGCCAGTTTCTACCAAATACATTTCTGTTTAGTGGCAGAGAATTTATTCTCTTAGCTTAACACCCTTCTCTGAGACGTACGAACTCAGAGGTTATGTAGTTGATGGTTACTAGTGATATATTCCCAATTTGGTAATGTGGCATACTAAGTGTTGTTGATCATTTGTTGATCGAAGCATGGCTTTTGTGAAAAGCGTAGCTTTGTGGATGTGACCTCGTTGGACCTCACAACCTGGGAATGGTCGAAATAGGAAGAACGCGGCAAGGTTATGAGGGTCGCGCCCTTTATGGTATGTGCATTTCCTTCTGGATAAAAAGTGATATAATGGTATGGAGCCCAGATATTTAACTTATATGTTTATTGGAATTTGTTAGTGTTGAGCACTCGGATAAAAGTCGGTGACGACCGGGGGATGGCATACTTATGTCAGTTGTTACCTAGTTATAAAGGTAACCTGGCCTTGTGTTGGCATAAAGCCAGTTAGGTTCTCCGGGTGTCCCTACAGAGATGTACCCATTCAGTGAGGAAATTCCTTAGCCTGACCATTTGTTGGAAATCCAAACAAAACAATACGATCCCTTTACGATTTCAGTTGTATAACCTGCCACCTCAGGTGGTAGCATAGCAGGCATAATATAATGGTATCTACGCTGGCTAAGATTAATATTATACTTTCGAAATGTTATCTGCACTATGCACTAATAATAATATCAAAAGGATTTTTCGTATCAACCATGTTTGATTATCATAAGGAGAAATCTCCTCCAATTGTGTGCTTGCATTGTGTGTATGCGGGAGGCCTTATGGTAGTTTCATTTTCCAAAAAGCATAGAGAAATTCTTTTGTTTTCTTTTATTCAAGATAAAACTGTTTTTATTTGCTCACACCAGTCCCATGACTGACCTGGAGTTTATTGTTCCATTTCTAAACTCTTGGTGTCCATAATTTTCCACACGGACAGGCTAGAGTCAGGTTTTCAGATAATCAAACAGTAGCTTTAGCTTTTGGAAAATCTTTGGAGTCTTTGGTTTGGTGATTGCATTGCGTTTCAAGTTCAGCTTGATGGTGGTTCGAGCTTCTGGTTTGGAGTTTGGCATCGAAGATATTGTTTTCCGCTGTTGTTGCTAGTGTTTTCTGTTGTGTCTTCCGCTATTGTATCTATCTCTGATATTGTTGATCATTTCATTTGTATCATTGTTGTACCAAATGTTGTGTATCAATAAAATTCATTTTGTTTCCTCTGCGTTGTATCATCTACTATTGTTATGAGCTTCAACGAACCAGATTCGACGTTTGAATCTGTGGCATTCGAATACGGGTGAGGTATGGATGTCGATTTTCGAGCGCTGAAGTCTGGGTCGTTGCAAGTGGTATCAGAGCTGAAGGTTGAGTAATAACTTTAGCTCCGGAGTATAACACATTAGGTGACTCATTAGAGATAGGGTTCGAAATGCCCTAGAATGAGTATATCCCTAAGATATTCGTCTGTATGCCTCAATTAATTTTATGACTATTCACTGATAGTGAGTACGAGTGTAAGAATAGGACGAGGTAGGCGATAGGGGAGTACCACTACGAATGGTCAATACCCTGTAACAATATGGAAACAACTTTTCCCCTCAATTTCTTTTGATCATCATCCAGTTTCAATTCTTTGATGACTTCCTGACAGCTACAAGAAGAAGCTTTGGTATGATGGTAGCCCTGCTAATCGTGTAGATATGTTCCTATTTCATATTCTAATCATCAGTTTCTTATTAATTTTCGTTTTAACTTTAATAAATTTGAAATTTTATTTGAAATAAATTGGTTAACAAAATATGAAACTGAATTAAGTTGTATCCGTTTGTCTATTCTTTGGGATCCAGATATATTCTACGAATGGTTAGTTATCCCTTCGGACTAACCAATGCTTCTGCATATTTCGTAGACCGGATGACCCGAGTACTTCGTGAAATATTGAATGAGTTCATTCTCATAATTTTTGATGATATTATTATTTGGCAAGCCAACTGTAGAATAAATATTCAGTTTGATCTGGTAAACCATTTCTCTGTATGTTCATCTATTCTTTGTTGTCTCCCTGTCTAGCAAATTTCAGGGATGAAATTTTCTTAAGGTGGAACCTATAACGATCCCAGTTTTAAGTCTTAAATTGAATTTTTGGATTAAATTGTGAATTAATTTGAAATTTTCAAATTAAATAAGATATGTGCCTGTTTATTTATATAAATAGATTGTAATTTGAAATTTGAATTTGAAATTTTCCAAAATAAATAATATATGTTGTTAATTTATATATATGCATATAAATTGATTTTAAATAGAATTTTGAATTTGAAACTCAAAAATAAATATTTTAGAAAATAAATTGAATTTAAATATTCTATATTTTAAGATTAATAAAAAAATGTTTTCTAATTATAATATATATAACATATATTGAAAGTTATGATTTGAATTTAATATAATGATTTTTCAAAAGCTATTTAAGGATTAGATTCTAATATATATTTATTTATTAATGTATAATTAGTTTTAAAAAAATCTGTTTATAATCAATATCCTTTTAAATGAAAATATAATTCTGTTCATCTACATATTTTTAAATGAAGATATATATATACACACACACATCTTTAAACTGAAACAAAATTGACATATACACCTTACTTAAATTTTTTTATACATACATATATGTATATATATGTATATATACACATAAACTGCATTTAAATACTACACTGTATATTTATTTATATTTTTCCGTACATATAAGTATCTAAGAGAAACAAGAAGTTATACCTTATTGACAAACTACGACCCTGGCCTCTAACTCGATCTCCTCTCGAGGCAGCAGCGCCTCACCCTTCCTGGAGCCTCTCGGCTCTCCTCTCTTCAATAGGGTCGCGTTCGCCTACGTGCCTCCACCTCCTCGAGCTCGAGAACCTCACCGACGTCGCTAGAAAGCACTCTCGCCATTCACCTCCATCGCATAGCCCACCCACCATTGCCTTCTCTGTACCTTTGCCCTCGCCCTTAGCTACTGTCGCCACGAATCTAGTGAGAAAGACGACTCGTAGTTGAGCTCGATCGAACAAAAGGGAGCAAACAAGGTCCCGGTTCGATCTAGGGAAGAAGCTGGTACTTTTGAATTAGAGCAATAGAATATAGCTCGGCCACCACTATCGTTTCTCTTTATTTTTATAAAGAATCAATCTGATTTATTTTATTAAACATTTTAATTTCTAGCTGAAGGAGATAAGCCTCTTTCATTCTTCATTTTTTTAATAAAGGGGACACGTGTACACTATGAAGGACACGTGCATCAAATATCTATACGTGTTACAAAGGCTACAGTGTTTCACATCAACTAATAATTATATTTTAAGTTTAAATTCAAATCGTCTCGATAAATGCAACTCAAAAACTTGATCTCCAATCGAGGCGTGCCGCCAGACGTCATAAGATTATACCCGTATTACGAACGCACTAGAAAAGGTTTTGAGTCCTAACTCGATCGCATGGAGAAGATAGCGTTTTGGACCAGTTATTTTTAGTAAATTTCGATATAATTTCAGCATGTTTACCTATCCTACGCTCACACAACAACTTCAAACACTACAAAAATTGAAATACGATAATAATACACTATTACGGATCCAATGGAACTGGTTCCGTCGAATCCGAGATTGTACCTCAGAGGGCTATTTTTAGATATCGATTTAAATGATATATTTTTAAAACCAAACAAACTACTGTTAAATTCAATTTTAACTCATTTATTATCTTCAATATCATCAATATGAATTTTATAAGCCTTCAAATTATTTTTAACAAGCTCAAAACTGAAGATTCAATATTTTACCCAATTTCAAATTATTTAACTCAATACTTTAATTGCCAAATAAATAGTGATATTTGAAATTCAAGTTGAACTTACTCTCAAATATTTAAATTCAAATATCTAGAAATTCCAGGTCGTCATACTGTAACGACCCGATTTTTCGACGCCCGAAAATCGACATCAATACATCCACTGTATCAAATGATGAACAATGAATGCCGAAAAACCGAACCATTAGGGTTAAAGAAGAAAGAGGTAGAAGAAGAAATAGAAAAAATATCGGAATCTTACCAATGCAATGGAATAAAATATAATAGATGATAACTGATCTTTACACAAAAGAAACTATATATGTTTTATACATACATCATCAGAATACAACACCAGAATTCAACAACATCTATAACACAAAACTGGACAGTTATATTAACTTGTCCTTACCAACTGACAGTACAACTTACAACGCAGCGGAATTATACACCAAGTACATATACTACATCTCGTCATCCAGCTCGTCTCCTGAGCTTCACAGCATCCTTTTCTGTATCTTTAATACTCGGTCTGATCCGAGCATTATGGTTAAATAACACTTGAGTCGGTCTGGAAAACCGGCGTGAGAAAATACACTTAATTGGATTATTAAAGTTTTCAAAATCCTTTGAAATTAAAGGTATCTCATAAACCGCGTCACAAATAAACATGTTGGGTTTTTATCTTACGATAACCAAAATATTTCTTATAAAATTCTCTGATATTATAGTACTGTCTATATACAAATACTTAATCGAATAGCCAAAATTTTTACATTATTAAATTCCAGCTACTAGCCACAAAGTGGGTTCTACAAACAAAAACCGCAAAGGCACGTAGGGAGAATGAATTTCCATCAATGGAAGGGCTACTAGGGTATCGCCCGTCACGGTACGTGGTCTCGATCACCGTACCGAGGATCTACCATGATACCCTGCATCACAAGACCGGAGTTACCCCTTACTGGATAGTCCGAATAAGTTTACCCCACGGTTGGGATCAGCAACCTCCCACACACCCGAATATAAAGGGACATCTAGACAGGTGTGACCTTACCCTAATTGGTTGCTGGCCACTTAGCCTTGTGTGCACCTCCCCTATTTTAACCATTCCCGGTTGATGAGGCTCGAGGCTATGCATTACCTTTTTAGCACACAAACACTTTGAATGCTCATCGTCCTCCTGATGATGTTCTGAAAGCATTCGACCATACAAGTCCGTTCGAGGTTTGAACGGAACCGAAGGCATTACTCTTACTACATCCATTTTGGAATCACCCTCAGTATCAGTAGCGTTTAGCCCTTGCACTTCCCTGCTCCATCTTCGACTCCAGGCTCTTTCCTTCCTCACGAAAACGATTAAACCGGATTGACGTGGTTTTATGGGAAATTAATCCTGATCCCAATCTCTTCGAAACGATCAGCGCATTTGGCCAATATTGATAGTCGGTTATTTAACTATCAATTAACATCCGCAAACAACCATCAAATTTAAATATTTTCTAAATTATTTATTATTCAAAAAAAACTTCACAAGATATCTTCTTCATTTCAATCTTTTGAAATCAGTTTCAGATCTCTTTTCACTCGCAGAATAAATTCCCAAAATTGTTTATTTCCCGCTGAAAATTTACCAAGTCCTAATACTTTAGATTTTAAAATAATTTAAATCACTTTATCCTAAAATATACTTTAAAACATTTAAATTAAAACTACTTAAATACTTTATTCAAAAATGTATACATTAAAACTATTTTATAAAATATAAAACAAATTTTTTAAATAAAAGTTAAGCCAAACTAAATTTTAAAATAAGAGTTACAAATACAAGTTTTCAATTAAAACTTAACCAAACTATCTTTAAAATAAAACTATTTTATAAAATATAAATATTAATAATTATTCTTAAAATCATAATACTAGTCAAACCTTTCAATTAATTACTACTATATTTAATTTAAATAAATGTTTACTTTTAAAATTGAAACAACTTAAATAATAATTTCATAAAACATTCGTCTAAACAAACTTTAAAACTTTTAACTTATACTAAAAATCTATTTTGAAAAACGTACTTTGCTTTTCAAGGAAATATAGTTTTTCTTTCACACCTTTAATAATAAATCGTTATTTATTTTTAAAACAAATTACTCATTCCTTTATAAATTTCCATCGTGAAATTTATACTTCAAATATCCACCGATATCTTATTTCACTTTATAAATCCAGTTTACAAATTCCATAGCCTCATCTTCTTTTAAAACACAATTTCAAACTCTAAATTAATTTCCAAATCGATTTTCAGATTTTTCTCCATTATAAAATAAATTCCTTTACTTGCTCAATTTCATTCCAAAACCCATTAATTTCAGATTTAATTTCTTTATTATAGTTTAAAATCTTATTTAAACTGAAAATACCAATTTCATATTTATTTCAAAATTCTTCTTTTATTCCTTCCTAAACCATTTAAATTCTTAATTTAAAAATAAATCTTTATTCCTTTAATTATTACCACTTAAGTTAAGAATTCATTTATTCCTATTTATTCAAAAATCTCATTTCCCATACTTTGGAATTTATTTATTAGAATTTAAAAATCCACTTTTATCTTTGCCTAAATCATTCTTTGATTTATCCAAATTCTCAATAATTATTTTATTTAAAAATTCTCTCTTTTATTTTCTTTTCAAAAATAAAATCTATATATTTTTGATAACTCAGTATACCCAAATATATCCAATCAAACATAGCATTCAATATTTTCAATCACCAATATAATCTATCTCGGATTATCAAATAAATCATATCACAAAATATTATTGGATCCCTCCAACCCGTTTCCCTGCATCCATAGATGTTAGCATAATATAAAAATACAAATTCCACTTCGATGTGGAATATCATGGTAAATGGGGTTATATCATCTCATCCGCTATTATGCGGCGCATAGGGTCTCATCCGCTTTATAATGCGGGAAATCAATCACTCCTATATATATATATATAATATCACCTAACAGATAAATTATCAAATTCATCCAAGCACATCCAATAATTTAAATTCAAACTATTTAAATTAATAGTAATCTAGATGAGTGAGATTAACTCGTTTTTAATTTTATTGTTTGCAATCCATTCCAAACTGGCTTGTTTCCCATATTTTAAACTTTGTATAAACATTATAAAATTTATTAATATTTGAATTAATTTAATAATCAATTTCCATGTAATAAATTTAATTGACTAATGATTTAATTAAACTATTAATTTTCCTTAGAAACTACATATACACTAATAAAAATAAATTATAGATTTTCAAAATCTACATTTTATAAATTCCTCAAACATTTTAAAATCTCTATATATTTCAAGATCTTTTCTATATATAATTAACTAAGATAGGAATGTGTATATATATTACTTTTTTTCTCCACTGCAAATTTTCTCTTCTAACATATATATATATATATATATATATATTAACAAAAATAAAAATTTGATTTTATATAAATTGCTTGGCATTTAAAATCACTATCTTTTCCAAAGTTTTATGCTTATATTAACCAGTATTTTCTTTCTAAATCTAACCGTGAAGCAAAATTTTTGAATATTTAAAAAAAAAATTAGATAGGGAAGATAGGAAATACCCTCACGACCCTAACAACAACCTACACCTCGGCCACACTCGAACCACCCAAAAGACAATGACTTCGAGCAGCAACAACAACCCTAAAAAAACAACGAGCTCACCCAAAGCCTTCAACTCAGCATCTTCCCATAACATCGAGTATGACTCCTGCTTTCCCCCCATGTTATCCAATCCTAACTGCTCGCGAAACCCTTGCCTTCATCTCGGCTCTGATACCATGTGTAACGACCCGATTTTCGACATCCGAAAATCGACATCAATACATCCACTGTATCAAATGTCGAACAATCGAATGCCGGAAAACCGAACCATTAGGGTTAAAGAAGAAGGAGGTAGAAGAAGAAATAGAAACAATATCAGAGTCTTACCAACGCAGCGGAATAAAATATAATAGATAATAACTGATCTTTACACAAAAAAACTATATCTATTTTATACATACATCATCAGAATACAACATCAGAGTTCCACAACATCTATAACACACAACTGGACAGTTATATTAACTTGTCCTCACCAAACTGACAATACAACTTACGACACAGCGGAATTATACATCAAGTACGTATACTACATCTCCCCTTCTAGCTCATCTCTTGAGCTTAACAGCATCCTTTCCTGCACTATAATACTCGGTCTGATTCGAGCATTATAGTTAAATAACACCCGAGTCAGTCTGGAAAACCAGCGTGAGAAAACACACTCAATTGGATTATTAAAGTTTTCAAAATCATTTGAAATCAAAGGTATCTCGTAAGACCACACCATAAATAAACATGCCGGGTTTTTACCTTACGATAACCAAAACATTTCTTATAAAATCCTCCAATATTATAGTAGTGTCTATATACAAATACTTATTCAAATAGCCGAAATTATTACATTATTAAATTCCAGCTACTAGCCACAAAATGGGTTCTACAAACAAAAACCACAAAGCACGTAGGGAGAATGGATTTCCATCAATGCTAGGGCTACTTGGGTACCGTCCGTCACAGTACGTGGTCTGGATCACCGTACCGAAGATCCACCCTGATCCCCTGCATCACAAGACCGGAGCAACCGCCCACATAACCAAAATAAAAGGACATCTTGACAGGGGTGACCTTACCCTAATTGGTTGCTAGCCACTTAGCCTTATGTGCACCTCCCCTGTTTTAGCCATTCTCGGTTGATGAGGCTCGAGGCTATGCATTACCTTTTTAGCACACTATCACTTTGAATGCTCATCGTCCTCATTACCTTTTTAGCACACTATCACTTTGAATGCTCATCGTCCTCCTGACGATATTCTGAAAGCAATCGTCGACACAAGTCCGTTACGGGTTCGAACGGAACTGAAGGCACTACTCCTACTACATCCATTTTGGAATCACCCTCAAGATTAGTAGCAATTAGCCATTGCACTTCAATGCCCCATCTTCGACTCCTAGCTCTTCTCTTCCTCAGGAATACGTTCAAACCGGATCGAAGTGGTTTTTGGGAAATTAATCCCGATCTCGGTCTCTTCGAAACGATCAACGCATTGGCAAATATGGATAGTCGGTTATTTAACTATCAAATAGCATTCACAAACAACCATTAGACTTTAAATAATTTTCCAAATTATTTATTCAAAATAACTTCGCGAGCTATTTATCCTACTTCATCCCTTTGAAAACAGTTTCAAACCACCTTTCTCTCACGGAATAAATTTTCCAAATATCATTTATTTCCACTTAAAATCACCAAGTCCAAATATTTTAGATTTTAAAACACTTTGAATCACTTTATTCCAAAATATACTTTAAAACATTTAAATTAAAACTACTTAAACACTTTACTCAAAAATATATACTTTAAAAATATTTAAAATAAAACTACTTTATAAAATATAAAACTAATTTTTAAAATAAAAGTTAAGCCAAATTAAACTTTTAAAATAAGAGTTACAAAATTCTATACAAGTTCCCAAATAAAATTTTAACCAAACTATCTTTAAATAGATCTACTTTATAAAATATAAATGTTAATAATTATCCTTAAAACCATAATACTAGTTAAACTTTTCAACTAATTACTACTATAATTAATCTAAATAAATGTTTACTCGTAAAATTTAAACAACTTAAATAACAATTTCTAAAAAAACATTCCTTTAAACAAACTTTTAATACTTTTAACTTATACTAAAAATCGGCTTTCAAAACGTACTTGGCTTTTCAGGGAAATACACTTCTCTTCCACACCTTTAAAAATAAACCACTATTTATTTTTAAAATAAATTACCCATTCCTTTATAATTCCCATCGTGAATTTATACTTCCAAATGTCCACTAAAATCTTGTTTCACTTTATAAACCCAGTTTATAAATTCCATAATCTCACTCCTTTTAAATCACAGTTTCAAACACTTCATCAATTTCCAAATCGATTTCCAAATTTACTCCATTTTAAAATAAAATATTTACTTACTCAATTTATTTCAGAACCCATTTACTTCAGATTTTACTTCTTAATTATGATTAAAAATCTTATTTAACTGAAAATACAAATTTCATACTTTTTCAAATTCCTTCTTTATCCTTTCCAATAAATTTAAAACTTGAATTTTAAAATAAATTCTTTATTCCTTTGAATAAGGTCACTTAAGTTTAAAATTCATTATTTCGCCTTTTATTCAAAAATATCCTTTTCAATATTCGAAAATTATTTATTAGAATTTAATAAAATCAACTTTTATTCTTTTCCAATTCATCCTTAATTTATTCAAATTTTCTATAATTATTTTACTTAAAAATTCTCCCTTTTATTCTCCCTTCAAAAATCCAATCTATATATTTTTGATAACTCAGTATACCCAAATAAATTCAATCAAACCATAGCATTTAATATTTCACTTACCAATATAATTTATCACAGATTATCAAATAAACCATATCACAGAATATTAACAATTTAAATAAATTTGAGGAATCCAGTTGGATCCCTCCAACCTGTTTCCCTGCATCCATAGATGATAACACAATATAAAATACCAATTCCACTTTGGGGAGGAATATCGCGGTATATTGGGTTATGTCATCTCATCCGCTATTATGTGGCACGTAGGGTCTCATCCCATATATAATGCAGGATTCAATCATTCCAATATACACAGACACACACACACACTATTTTCTAACTCCTTAAATTCTCAAAAAAAAATTAGATTGTTTAATATTCTATGATATGGTCTATTTGATAATCTGTGATAAATTATATTGGTAATTGAAAATATTGGATGCTATGGTTTGATTGAATATATTAAGTATACTGAGTTATCAAAAATATATAGATTGGATTTTTGAAAGGAAATAAAAGGGAGAATTCTTAAGAAAATAATTATAAAAGTTTGGATAAATAAATTGGAAAATGGTAAAAGTTGATTTTAAGTTTTAATAAATAAATTCCGAGTATGGAAAAGGAGATTTTGAATAAAGAGGAACAAATGAATTTTTAAACTTAAGTGATATTATTTAAAGGAAATAAGAATTTATTATCGAATTCAAGGCTTAAATTTGGAAAAGATAAAAAAGAAATTTGGAAAAGTATGAAATTTGTATTTCAGTTTAAATAAGATTTTAAATCATAGTGAAGAAGTTAAATTTGAAATTAATGGGTTTGAAATAAATTGAGTAAGTAAAATAATTTATTTTTAAAATGGAGTAAATTTGGAAATCGATTTGGAAATTGATTTCACGTTTAAAAATGGTGATTTAAAAGGAGAATGAGACTATGGTATTTAGAAAATGGTTTTATAAAGTAAATAAGATATCAGTGGATATTTGAAGATGTAACGTCCCACCTTTTCACACGCTTTAATCGACACACATGCCAATTCAAACCATACGGAAGGGCGGATTGTTATGGGATAAATAAGAAAACAAGAAAGAAATAAATAAAAACAAAATAGAATCTCACAGCAGAAGGATAAAATATAATAATCAAATATACAGTTCATGAAGCTGTTTTACAAAATATTTGATTTTACTTACACAATGAATATCAGAGTTACACATACCAATACAATGCAGCGGAACAATATTGAGTATAGTGGAATAATATAGTAGATAATAATACTACAAATCTTCGTCTTCGTCCTTCAAATAAAATCTCCAAATCCTGAAACGCTCGGACTGACCCGAGCGAATTGAAAAGACAAAATACTCGAGTCAGAACTAAAAGATCTTATGTAAGTTAAATCAACAGGAATAAATATTAGTGCAGTAACTCAAGAGATGCTCGGGATTTACATCTCCTAAGGATCCGTTAAACTATTTACTATGTAGTATATTGCGCTATTATAATAGTGTCTATTTGTAAAATAAACTTACTTTTAAATAGCGTTAAGGCTTTACATTTTCCACCTTAACACAGTTATATATTCCCATAGTCTATACAGTACCGTAATCTCCCCCATATTGGGCGTCGTCAGAGGGCACTCCATAGGTATGGTACAAAACCAAAATCGTACAAGGCGCGCTAGGGTAGGTGACATGGCACAACTAGGCAGTGCCAGAATAGACATACCAATTACGCATCCGGGCTGATGGTAACGCATAGCCGCAGCTACCGTCCACCTCGAACAAACACCCCCAAAATCAAAGAAATCAATAGTGGCCACCGAATCAATCCAAAGTCAGAGTATAGTATCGAAAGAGTGCGTTCGATCAGAGGAATGACCTCATTGGCCCGAGAATCGCTCCTGTTTTAGCCACCTTGTGCCAACTCACGGGAGTTGGGTCCACGTATTTACCTTATAGGAAACGCCGTCACCAATCTACTTCATTCTGGAATCTCCACCGCGTACACGGCTGTTAAAGTGGTTTTCGGAGTTGGCAGAAAGTATGACAACTTCCGATCCCGGTCTCTTCAACAACCAAACGTTATTATAACACTGCGGTTATTTTAAAATAATTTATTCTTTAAAACCAGAATATAATACCTCTTTCAAACTATATAAATACGATTTCATTTATATTTTAAAAAAACCAATCAATATTGACATCATTTCAAATATATCTTTTTTTTATAAAACCATACCACTTTAAATTTATAATATCTCGAAACCATACCTTTAAATTTTAACTCCTCAAAACATAATACTTTGAAATCCACAGCTTTAAAACCATAACTTCCAACTTAAATGGTTTGGATATTCAAACAGTATAGAATAAAATAGTTGAATTTAAAATTTCTTTATAAAAGAAAAATAATTTCCGCGACTTTACAATTTATTTATTTAAAATTTCAGTCTAAAACCATAAATTTTAAATTCATTTTCAGTTGAATAAACCACTTCAATTTCAATAAATTTCTAACTTTGAGTATTTAACAATTTCAAAACTTAAGGTTGGAAATTTATATTCAACAATACATTTTTCTATTATTTAGTTTTGAAATGTTTACACAATAAATCAAAAATCATTTAAAATAAAACTCCATTTACTAACAACTTAATCGTTTCCTTCGATTTATTTATACTAGAAACATTCATTTAATTTATTTTGAATAAGAATCCAGTTATAAATATCATACCTTTTAAAATTTCCAAATTTAATAAGTTTACACCAACTTGTGGAGTTAAATTTTTAAATAATCTCAATTCCAAATAAATTCCAATTTACTTCCAATCTTAATTGATTTAAATCATTAAAACTCGATTATTCAACTTATTTATTTTATTTAACAAATTCATAGCTCAAATTCAATAATTCAACTATGTATGTATATAAAATAAGATTTTATATAAGATAAAAATTAATATTTATTAAACCGCATTCTATCCAAACCATAGAAATTATTTCAAAAATAATTTTATATATACATATATATACCGCGGTGCCTATATAAAATTTTCTATCCTATGGTCAAGTGATACGAATATTTATCATTTCAATCCGCAATTTAAAAATAAAAATGCGGTTGTGTATCATTTCAAACCGCAATCCCGAATGAAACGAAATGCATGATAACTTGCAGATTTTAAAATATAGGACACATCATCCATTCACCAAACATCCATCATCAAATATTTATTTATAATCATCATCCAATTTAAGCAAAACATCAATATATACCAGGTGATAAATAACTGGTATCAATTATCAGTTTATATTCAAAAATAAATTTAATAACTGTTAATTGGCAGTTTACATGCAAAAGTAAATATAAATTTACTGGCGGTTAATATGCAATAAAAATAAACATAAATATAACTGGTAGTTAATACGCAATAAATAAATAACAATTTAATGAAATAAAATGCAATTTACTGAGATGATGATTAAAACATGCCAAACAGTCATAAATAAATTTCTAAACACATCACTAATCAATTTAACAAACATAAGAATTTTTAGAAGTTGTGAGTGGGTTAAAACACTCACCTTTTGAATTTAAATTGAATTTAAATCCAATTTAAACCCAAAAATTTGACTGTCTCCAAATTCGTCCAAACCAACGTCAAAGTGTCCGGGATCTCAATACGAACCTAGCGGAGAAAACCGCGCGTGAAACGGAGTTCGTATGTATGAGTTATGATTATTAGAACTAATTGAAATCGAGATTTACAAAAATAAATTAAACAAAAATAAAATACCGTGCCACATGCACTCTTCCCATGTGAAAAACGTGTATGCTTCTTCTTGATTGCTAGCTTTGTTCCATAATTTTTCTTTTATTTCGATTTACTTTAATTTTTCTCCTTATTATATGAATGTATGTATTTTTAAAAGGTTTGAAAAAAAAAGATTTGAAAAAGAAGAATTGAAAAAGAAAAGGATTAAAATAAGAACTGAAAATGGAAGAGAAGATTTAGATTTGAAAAGAAAGAAGAAAGTTTGAAATAGAAGAAAATTTGAAGAAGAAGAAGAATATTTGAAGAGGAAGGAAAAATTAAAATGAGAGATAATAAGGAGATTTGAAGAAAAAAAAGAAAAGGAAAAAGAAGAAGAAGATTAGAATGGAGGCTGTGGTTTCATTTGCGTCATATCTTATTTATAAGGTTTGAGTTAGGATTAGGGTCAAAGAGATTTGAAAAGAGAGACCGCTATTAATTAGAAATAAATGAAATGACGTTTCAGAAAATGAAGTTGGAAAATGAATGGAAAGAAATAAAGTAAATATGAACAAACATTTAGAATTCAAATTTCAAAACAGTCGTTTACTTAATAAATTTTGTTAACCCTAAACATACCGAAATTAACATCTTTTAAAGATTTAATTAACACACAATAAATGAAAATAAATTCTCCACCCAAATTTGTGTCATGAATTAAAAGAATATGCAACATTAAGAAATCTTCATTTCTCCCTCTTTGTGACTAGATTGGAAATTAAACAACATGTTAACATTTCGATTGAATGTTTTACAAGAAATGCATTAACATACATTCCAAAATATGATAGCATAAACAAGGTAATATAAACAGGTGTATAATATATATGTACGTCTTTATCGCCACTTATAGTTTACATTCATAAATAAAAGGTATGAAAATAATCCACGTAAGGAGGCGATGAATGTAAGAGTAAATTTGAAAAGTGAAGATGGAAAGGTAAGTTATGTTGCAATAAAATCTAATAAAGTCTAATTGGAAAGGAAATAGTCAAGTGTAAATCTATTTTACCCCCTTTATCATCTCCTGCTATTATTTAATTTAACAACGTACGAGATTTCAATATGAACTAGCATTAAATTTTGATCTAAAACATAAGTTTGAATTTAGGTATAAACATATATGTAGTAAACTAGCATTAAATTTTGTTTAACACAAAACTTGCATTTTTTTTGTTAAATCTATTAATTGCATTCACTGTTTCTTTCCTTTTAATTGAAACATTTGAACTGCATTAATTGCAATCACTTAAAAAGTTAAATTTTAAAGCAGACAACTAAAATGCATGAAAAAAATAGAAAAGTTGTTTATACACAAGAGTAATAAATAACTTACTGAAATATATTATTTTCCTATTCTTGTAATCAATCAGTAAGCTAAAACATTGTTCAAATAAACATATATTTCTTTTTTTTAAATCAATCATTCTATTCTATATTTTAATGAAATAAGGCCTACATTCATAAATGAAACATTCATTTATTTGATGTAAATGTTCTTTTTATTAAATCGAACTTTCCTTATTTTCACAAAACATAAGCTGCTTTTAATTACACCTATTAATTTACTATTAGTATTTAATTAGAAATTTTCAATTACATTCATTTCAGTTGATTAAGTTTCAAAATGGACTAAATGAATGTAATGAGAATTAAACAATTTTTCCTATCTAATAGTAACTTAAACATATTTACATTATTGGATACAAATAGTAATTATAAATTTCTCACTAAATAATAGTTACTCATCTCTACGATCAATCTTTCAGCTAATAAACATATGTTTACTCCTTTACTAAACTTATTCATTTTTATTCTTTTTGATTTACACTCCTACTATTAAATCAACAATACCTTATGAAATTATTAACATAGGTTTCTTTCTTTTTATTTCATAAATCATTGCCTTGTAAATAAAGTTTACGTTTCTATAACTTTTATTATATTGACACTACAATTATTGTCTTATTCCATATTAATGTAAAATTTATTTACGTTCAATTGCAATATATCCATTTATCATAATATAAACTACAATAAATTGATCAAACATGATTTCCATTTTTATTCAAATCAATAGTCATATTATGATTAAAATTTTCATTGGTTGCATCCTATTGAATTAACATTCTTCGATTACCAATTTAATCTACATTAATTGCACAAATTAAGTAAAACAAATTTTATGAACTAAATAAATAGGTAACTTATAACCATTGTTACCCTTAACTTTTAATTACATTTAAAAGTTCATTAATTACAAGAATTTTTCAAATCATATATATAATTCTAATTTCATCTTTTATTTGTGTTAACTATTTTATTTCCATTTTGCTGAGATTTAGTCACTTATACACACTTAATATTCCAATTCATTTATTTATATTGGTTTCAATTTTTTTTTTTATTAAACCAATTGCCATTTAGGCATATAATTAACGTTTCTATTGATTTTACATTCAAAAATGTTCAGTTATTATCTTAACTTACATAAGGTAATGTTTAATTACATTTAATTGCTATTGATTAAATACATTGGTGACGAACAATAGTTGTCACCATTATACATTTTATAACATTTGTATATTTATTTTTTACCTTTTACATCCCACTATAATCAATGCACACATTAATACAACACATATTATAATCCCTTATACAATACTGATCTTATTCTATTACCCTTAACTATCTATTTTATACAATAATTAAATGTTTACATTTTTTACTTATTAATTTTTTGTTAACCAAGCATAGCATGTTTAAATACAATGAATTGGAATTTCATTAAGATTGTTGATAATTAACTTGTATTAACACTGTTTCACTTTTATTTAGTTATTATTCCATTATTAAATTACAACATTTTATTTCTTTCAATATTAACTCATAAAATATTATTAATTAACAAAATTTAAACATCGAAAATTTATGGGTCGTTACATTCTCCCCCACTCAAAACTTTTCGTCCCCGAAATGGAAAAGAAGAATTAAATAAACAATACGTCTTATTCAAAATATTAACTTCATAAACAAATAATTTACAAATTTTATTACTTTAAATAAAATATACCCATTCTATACCCATTAAATCTTTTATACTTAAATAAATAAAGTTTGGAAATCATTTTCAAAAAAATTTCTAACTTCAAAATTTACGAAAAATTTCGGCAGAGTCTCCTCTGTACGGAGAGCCTCGGGAGAAAATATAATATCAATATAACAAATATTTTCAAAATAATATATATATCCCAACACGGGAAACAATATAATAGCGCTATAAACTGTAATCCGAAAATGTACCTATCTTTTGGGCAATTTACGCTTAATTATGAACCAAAAGCAATTGCTTCCATAACCTGTATTTCACTAATATAATCCAAAAGGTTAACAATTATATAAAGTGAAATATTTAAAGCTGTTTCAAATAATCAACAAACAAATCAATCAACCATCACTTGCAACAAGCATACAACCATCACAAAAAAATCAACACGCATCAATCATTCATTCATATCAAACAAAACAAATAGGTATTCAGGCTCAAAACTTTAAATTGTACGGAAAGAAAAACAAACTACTAAGCATACCCTTCACTCTACAGTCTTAGGTGAAACTAAATAGATTATTCATACTTCCAAACAGATTTTAAAGTATCCTTGCCCAAACTACCCTAATCCAAACGAACAACAATCTCAACCAATAGATTAAGTTTATTCTTATTTATTCCATTCATACTTTTGTTGTTTGATTTCTTTTTCATTCATATAATGGTTTATCTTTTATTTCTTACAGTTTTCATCTTTCAACTTATTTTTAAAATAAATAACTTCATCATATACTTAAGTCTATAATTACTTACTTACAACATTTATCTCTATCATATTTTATTATAGTAAGATCTTCATTATAACTTAAGTCTATACAATAACAACATCAATCCTTATTTATTAAAGAATTTTATTGAATACTCCATTACTTCAAATTTATTACTTGTATAATATTCTGTTTAAAATTCTTATAACATTTTAACTTTTTATAGATGGTAAGTTATATGTATGTTTTTAAGAAATGCAAATGAAACTTATACAAGATTTACCTCATCTTTTAATTTAAATTAAATGTTCAATAATTACATCTTTGGTTTATAAATTACAATTTCAACTTTCTTTAAATTTTATTTATAACCTAGCATTTATCTCTTATTTCAATTAAAGGTTCCAATTTATAAATTAGTTATAACTCATTTCCTACAAAAAATTAAAACTATTGATTAACGGAAACTGAAGAACTAAATACCGGGTTAAATTTCAAATCATTTTAAAATAATAGATAAATATATACTTACAACTTATCTATATCCAAGTATATTTAAAGAAAATTAAAATTCACTTTTGCTTACCAAAATAAATCTGTAGTAAAACTACTACAATGGCCTTCCCACTTCGAAACTCGAAAATGAATGTCGATGATGCGTGCACTCATCACCGAAATTATTTTCCAGCGACAGAGAGGTGTGTACAACTTTTTTTCTTTCCAGAATTTCTTTAAAACCATACTTTCAAATTATGTTGAAATATTTATATCAGAAAATATTTCTAAATACTAATATTATATTTCAAAATCCTTTGAAAGCAATTTTTCAACATCCCGGACTTAAGTTCTAAAATTTCCAAGTTGTCATTGATTTTATTTTCAATCTTATTTTACCTATTATTTATAAATTTTATTCCTAACAACCAATATATTGCAACCAAATATAATCTTTATAAAAATTTATTTTATATATATAGAAATATAATAGGCAAAATTATTTCATTCGCCTATATTAAAAACAAATATTGTGTCGGTCTGCCTATTAAGTTTTTAAAAATCCCTATTGATGTCATAGCATCCCATGCATCAACCAGAATTTATAAATACAAAACGGAATAGATTAACACAATATTAAAACCTTTTTACAACACTAACAAATACGCTCTCTCATATATATACACTCAGCGACTCCCATAGGGTATTACTACCCTATTAGTAAAGAGTCAAACCCCACAAAGCTAAGGTTTATCGCTAAACCAAAGCTCTGATACCAGATGTAACGTCCCGCCTTTTCACATGCTTTAAATCGACACACATGCCAATTCAAACCATACGGAAGGGTGGATTGTTATGGGATAAATAAGAAAACAAGAAAGAAATAAATAAAAACAAAATAGAATCTCACAGCGGAAGGATAAAATATAATAATCAAATATACAGTTCATGAAGCTGTTGTACAAAATATTTGATTTTACTTACACAATGAATATCAGAGTTACACATACCAATACAATGCAGCGGAACAATATTGAGTGTAGTGGAATAATATAGTAGATAATAATACTACAAATCTTCCTCTTCGTCCTTCAAATAAAATCTCCAAATCTTGAAACGCTCGGTCTGACCCGAGCGAATTGAAAAGACAAAACACTCGAGTCAGAACTAAAAGATCTTATGTAAGTTAAATCAACAGGAATAAATATAAGTGCAGTAACTCAAGAAATGCTCGGGATTTACATCTCCTAAGGATCCGTTAAACTATTTACTATGTAGTATATTGCGCTATTATAATAGTGTCTATTTGTAAAATAAACTTACTTTTAAATAGCATTAAGGCTTTACATTTTCCACCTTAACACGGTTATATATTCCCATAGTCTATATAGTACCGTAATCTCCCCCGTACTGGGCGTCGTTAAAGGGCACTCCATAGGTATGGTACAAAACCAAAATCGTATAAGGCGCGCTAGGATAGGTGATATGGCACAACTAGGAAATGCCAGGGTAGATATACCAATTACGCATTCGGGTTGATGGTAACGTATAGCCGCAGCTACCGCCCACCTCGAACAAACACCCCCAAAATCAAAGAAATCAATAGTGGCCACCGAACCAATCCAAAGTCAGAGTATAGTATCGAAGGAGTACGTTCGATCAGGGGAATGACCTCATTGGCCCGAGAATCGCTCCTGTTTTAGCCACCTTATGCCAACTCACGGGAGTTGGGTCCACATATTTACCTTATAGGAAACGCCGTCACCAGCCTACTTCATTCTGGAATCTCCACTGCGTACACGGTTGTTAAAGTGGTTTTCGGAGTTGGCAGAGAGTATGACAACTTCCGATCCCGGTCTCTTCAACAACCAAACGTTATTATAACACCGCGGTTATTTTAAAATAATTTATTCTTTAAAACCAGAATATAATACCTCTTTCAAACTATATAAATACGATATCATTTATATTTTTAAAAACCCAATCAATATTGATATCATTTCAAATATATATTTTTTTCTAAAACCATACCACTTTAAATTTATAATATCTCGAAACCATACCTTTAAATTTTAACTCCTCAATACGAACCTAGCGGAGAAAACCGCGCGTGAAACGGAGTTTGTATGTATGAGTTATGATTATTAGAACTAATTGAAATCGAGATTTACAAAAATAAATTAAACAAAAATAAAATACCGTGCCGCATGCAATCTTCCCACGTGAAAAACGCGTATGCTTCTTCTTGATGTCTAGCTTTGTTCCATAATTTTTCTTTTATTTCGATTTACTTTAATTTTCCTCCTTATTATATGAATGTATGTATTTTTAAAAGGTTTGGAAAAAAAGATTTGAAAAAGAAGAATTGAAAAAGAAAAGGATTAAAATAAGAACTGAAAATGGAAGAGAAGATCTAGATTTGAAAAGAAAGAAGAAAGTTTGAAATAGAAGAAAATTTGAAGAAGAAGAAGAATATTTGAAGAGGAAGGAAAAATTAAAATGAGAGATAATAAGGAGATTTGAAGAAAAAAAAGAAAAGGAAAAAGAAGAAGAAGATTAGAATGGAGGCTGTGGTTTCATTTGCGTCATATCTTATTTATATGGTTAGAGTTAGGATTAGGGTCAAAGAGATTTGAAAAGAGAGACCGCTATTAATTAGAAATAAATGAAATGACGTTTCAGAAAATGAAGTTGGAAAATGAATGGAAAGAAATAAAGTAAATATGAACAAACTTATAGAATTCAAATTTCAAAACAGTCGTTTACTTAATAAATTTTGTTAACTCTAAACATACCGAAATTAACATCTTTTAAAGATTTAATTAACACACAATAAATGAAAATAAATTCTCTACCCAAATTTGTGTCATAAATTAAAAGAATATGCAGCATTAAGAAATCTTCATTTCTCCCTCTTTGTGACTAGATTGGAAATTAAACAACATGTTAACATTTCGATTGAATGTTTTACAAGAAATGCATTAACATACATTCCAAAATATGATAGCATAAACAAGGTAATATAAACAGGTGTATAATATATATGTACGTCTTTATCGCCACTTATAGTTTACATTCATAAATAAAAGGTATGAAAATAATCCACGTAAGGAGGCGATGAATGTAAGAGTAAATTTGAAAAGTGAAGATGGAAAGGTAAGTTATGTTGCAATAAAATCTAATAAAGTCTAATTGGAAAGGAAATAGTCAAGTGTAAATCTATTTTAACCCCTTTATCATCTCCTGTTAATATTTTATTTAACAACATACGAGATTTCAATATAAACTAGCATTAAATTTTGATCTAAAACATAAGTTTGAATTTAGGTATAAACATATATGTAGTAAACTAGCATTAAATTTTGTTTAACACAAAACGTGCATTTTTTTTGTTAAATCTACTAATTGCATTCACTGTTTCTTTCCTTTTAATTGAAACATTTGAACTGCATTAATTGCAATCACTTAAAAAGTTAAATTTTAAAGCAGACAACTAAAATGCATGAAAAAAATAGAAAAATTATTTATACACAAGAGTAATAAATAACTTACTGAAATATATTATTTTCCTATTCTTGTAATCAATCCGTAAGCTAAAACATAGTTCAACTAAACATATATTTCTTTTTTTAAAATCAATCATTCTATTCTATATTTTAATGAAATTAGGCCTACATTCATAAATGAAACATTCATTTATTTGATGTAAATGTTCTTTTTATTAAATCAAACTTTCCTTATTTTCACAAAACATAAGTTGCTTTTAATTACACCTATTAATTTACTATTAGTATTTAATTAGAAATTTTCAGTTACATTCATTTCAGTTGATTAAGTTTCAAAATGGACTAAATGAATGTAATGAGAATTAAACAATTTTTCCTATCTAATAGTAACTTAAACATATTTACATTATTGGATACAAATAGTAATTACAAATTTCTCGCTAAATAATAGTTACTCATCTCTACGATCAATCTTTCAGCTAATAAACATATGTTTACTCCTTTACTAAACTTATTTATTTTTATTCTTTTTGATTTACACTCCTATTATTAAATCAACAATACCTTATGAAATTATTAACATAGGTTTCTTTCTTTTTATTTCATAAATCATTGCCTTGTAAATAAAGTTTACGTTTCTATACCTTTTATTATATTGACACTACAATTATTGTCTTATTCCATATTAATGTAAAATTTATTTACGTTCAATTGCAATATATCCATTTATCATAATATAAACTACAATAAATTGATCAAACATGATTTCCATTTATATTCAAATCAATAGTCATATTATGATTAAAATTTTCATTGGTTACATCCTATTGAATTAACATTCTTCGATTACCAATTAAATCTACATTAATTGCACAAATTAAGTAAAACAAATTTTATGAACTAAATAACTAGGTAACTTATAACCATTGTTACCCTTAACTTTTAATTACATTTAAAAGTTCATTAATTACAAGAATTTTTCAAATCATATATATAATTCTAATTTCATCTTTTATTTGTGTTAACTATTTTATTTCCATTTTGCTGAGATTTAGTCACTTATACACACTTAATATTCCAATTCATTTATTTATATTGGTTTCAATTTTTTTTTTATTAAATCAATTGCCATTTAGGCATATAATTAACGTTTCTATTGATTTTACATTCAAAATTTTTCAGTTATTATCTTAACTTACATAAGGTAATGTTTAATTACATTTAATTGCTATTGATTAAATACATTGGTAACGAACAATAGTTGTCACCATTATACATTTTATAACATTTGTAAATTTATTCTTTACCTTTTACATCCCACTATAATCAATGCACACATTAATACAACACATATTATAATCCCTTATACAATACTGATCTTATTCAATTACCCTTAACTATATATTTTATACAATAATTAAATGTTTACATTTGTTACTTATTAATTTTTTTTAACCTAGCATAGCATTTTTAAATACAATGAATTGGAATTTCATTAAGATTGTTGATAATTAACTTGTATTAACATTGTTTCACTTTAATTTAGTTATCATTCCATTATTAATACAATATTTTATTTCTTTCAATATTAACTCATAAAATATTATTAAATTAACAAAATTTAAACATCGAAAATTTATGGGTCGTTACAGAAAATATAAATTCACGTAGGGAATTTATAAAAGAATGGGTGATTTGTTTTAAAAATAAATAGTGGTTTATTTTTAAAGATGTGAAAGATAAGTGTATTTTCCTGGAAAGCCAAGTTTGTTTTCAAAGCAGATTTTTAAGTATAAGTCAAAAGTTTATAGTTGTTTAAAGAAATGTTTTTAAGAAATTATTATTTAAGTTGGTAAATTTTAAAAGATAAATATTTATTTAAATTAGTTATAGTAGTAATTATTTTAAAAGGTTAATTGGCATTATGTTTTAAAAGATAATTATTAATATTTATATTTTATAAAGTAGTTTTATTTTATAAATAGTTTGGTTAAAGTTTTATTTGAAACTTGTATAGAATTTCGTAACTCATATTTTAAATTTATTTGGCTTAACTTTTATATTAAAAATCAGTTTTATATTTTATAAAGTAGTTTTGTTTTAAATATTTTCAAGTATATATTTTTGAATAAAGTGTTTAAGCAGTTTTAATTTAAATCTTTTAAAGTATACTCTAGAATAAAGTGATTTAAATTATTTTAAAATCTATAATATTTGGACTTGGTGATTTTCAGTAGGAATAAACAATATTTGAGAAATTTATTTCGCGAGAGATAGTTAGGTTGAAACTGTTTCCAAAGTGTTGAAGTATGGAAAATAGATTGCGAAGTTATTTTGAAATAAATAATTTGGAAAACTATTTAATGTCTGATGGTTGTTTGTGAATGTTATTTGATAGTTAAATAACCGCCTATCAATATTGGCCAATGCGCTGATCATTTCGAAGAGAAAGGATCGGGATTAATTTTTCGAAAACCACTTCAATCTGGTTTGAACATTTCATAAGGAAAACAAGAACTTGGAGTCGAAGATGGAGCAGTGAAGTGCAAGGGCTAATCGCTACTAATCCTGAGGGTGATTCCAAAATGGATGTAGTAGGAGTATTGCCTTCAGTTCCGTTCGAACCCGAAACAGACTTATATGGAGGGATGCTTTCAGAACATCGTCAGGAGGACGATGAGCATTCTAAGTGAATGTGTGCTAAAAAGGTAGCGCTTAGCCTTGAGACTCATCAACCGAAAATGGCTAAAACCGGGGAGATGCACACAAGACTAAGTGGCTAGCAACCAATTAGGTTAAGGTCACCCCTGTCTAGATGTCCCTTTATTTCGACTGTGTGGGCGGTTGCTGATCCCAACTGTAGGGTGAACTTATTCGGACTATCCAGTAAGGGTTTGCTCCAGTTTTGTGGTGCAAGGGATTAAGGTGGATCCTCGCTACGGTGATCCAGACCACATACTATGACGGGCGGTATCCCAGTAGCCCTGCCATTGATGAAAATCCATTCTCCCTACGTGCCTTTACGGTTTTTGTTTGTAGAACCCACTGTGTGGCTAGTAGCTGGAGTTTAATAATGTAATGATTTCGGCTATTTGAATAAGTATTTGTATATAGACACTATTATAATATCAGAGGATTTTATAAGAAATGTTTTGGTTATCGTAAGGTAAAAACCCGGCATGTTTATTTGTGGCATGGTCTTACGAGATACCTTTGATTTCAAAGGATTTTGAAAACTTTAATAATCCAACTGAGTGTGTTTTCTAACGCTGGTTTTCCAGACTGACTCAGTGTTACTTAACTATAATGCTCGGGTCAGATCGAGTATTATAGAGTACAGATTCTAGATGGACTGCTGTGGAGCTCAGAAGACGAGCTGGATGACGAGGCGTATTTCCGTAGATTCATAATTCTGTTGTGCAGTGTAAGCTGTATATTTATTTTTGGAAGGGCGAGACATTATAACCGTCCTGAACTATGATGTTGATTGTATTGTACTTTGATGATGTAATATATAAAACAGATATAGTCCATTTGTTTTACAGATTGGTCACTATCTATTATATATTGTTCCGCTATGTTTGTGAGATTCTGATGTCATTTTCTGTTTCTTCTTCTACCTCCTTCTTCTTTAACCCTAATGGTTCGATTTTCCGGCATTCGATTGCTCGGCGTTTGATATAGTGGTCGTATCGATGTCGATTTTCATGTGTCGAAAAATCGGGTCATTACAAAAAAAATCATTTTCTTTAAGATTATATAAATATTTATAAAAGGAAATGTATGATTAATTTTAAAAAATATGAAAATAAATGTATATATATAAAAAAAATTGAAAATATAATACAAAATATATTTAAAAACCTTTAATACATGCATATTACATGTGTAAGTATTATGATATAAGAATTTACAAGTGTAAACCATTTAAAAATGCAAATTGACATTTGTAAGACTATAAATACATGTTAAAACATTTGTAAAATTTATATCATGCATAAAATACAAGTGTCATGCTTGGTTTTATTTTTCTTTTTGAAATTAATGGACAAAGGGAAAATAAGCTATATAAACATCTCTAATTCTCCTACCTTCTTTCTTCTTCATTTTCAAAAGACTATAAATCAGAAGAAAAAAAATCAAAGCTAAAGAAACCTAAAAATCAAAAACAAAAACCAGATTAGAAAAGAAAGACAAAGTAGTTCAAAAATCAAAACAAAGTTCAACCCGGATTATCTCAAACATAAAGATCCAGATCAAACAATCCCAAATCTGAATCCAAATTAGATTCAAGATCATTTTAATTGGAACTTAAATCAAAAAAAATTCAAAACTTAAAACCTGGAAGTGGTTCAACCTGAGGCTAAGCAAGATTCAAGTTGTCGTTCAGATCAAATCAAAGTACAACATTCAAAGATCAAGCATGGTCAGATATAAGATAAAACATTAAAACAAATTCCAGATCAAAGAAATTTCTCTACTCCTTTGTTCAAAAACATCAAGCCTTCTCAGTTCCAGGTTCTCTGCTTAATCAAAATTCCAGGTGCGCAAACTTTTAAACCAGATCCTCTTGATTTCTTATGCATGTAATGATGATGACTTGGAAATATTATATGAATGTAAATATATCTGCAAGTGCGTGTATATATATAGATGTATTGATGTATGCATGTCCGTGTATATACATATACTTCTCTCTGTTATTCTACAGGCAAGAATTCCTCACGAAAAAAAAACTTAACTCGAAATATAAAAAGATTTAGGTGATGATCTTTAGATGAAAATTTATTATAACAATGTAGTACTAATTTTAAAAATGGTTTCAATTGTATTTGTTGAGTGGGTATTTCTAAAATGAGATATCATAGTGAAACCTTTGAAAATTAGAAAAATCAATCATTTTGATTTCGAGTTTGGATTTCATAAACTGAATCGTATGGTAAAATGATGAATTTAGATAATCGGTTACAAGATTTTTAGTGTAGTAAATCATGAGAAATTGCAATTTGGACGGGAAATGAAATTTCATCAATATCCGACGACCACGTGGTTCAGTAATGTCGGGGTTATGGTCAGAGGAGGGTAGTGGGTCAGGGATCTCATGAATAAGGTCTCACGTTTTTCTAGGCGTCGGTGGTTGCAATACGATAGGATTTAGGGTTTAAAACCCAAATTGGTCGAGGTCGGGAAACTTGATCGCTGCATCGTCTCTGGGGCATCGGGGTTCATCAGAGGTTGGGGGATGGAAATGCGGGTCCTCGACAAAGTTGTGGTCAGAGATTCATGATCTCTGGTGGTCGACGTCGTGGGGTCGAGGGGTTTTCAGGTAAGGGTTGTTGTGCCAGTTTGATCGAGATAACTCGATTTCGTTTTCGAGTTAAATTCAATGTTTTGGGTGGTCAGACGTGGTGTGGAGATGGTCGCCGACTTGGGGAAAGTATCGGCGATGATCGGAATAGCTTCGGTGATCTGTGCATGTACATCTGTGCTTGGTTGTGTCAGTGATGTTGCGCTCATGGAAGAAGGAAGCATACTCGGGTGGGAACTCGGGAAAAGGAGAGGTTAGCTCGGGTTCGTCTTCGAATGTGTACGAGAGGGTTATTAACATGTTAACAAGTTTTAGACTTAAAAATAAAACCAAGTTTTAGAAAAATACTCGGGTCTGGACTCGAGTGCATATCGGGTTGAACTCGAAGCAAATATTTTAACAGTTTTAAAACTGAAATGAAAGCAAGTTTTTAAATTTAAAATAAATCAAGTTTAACTCTATTTCTTAGAATCTATTTCTTTATATAGTAAATGTTTTATTTAATAATTAATTTAAGAAAGTTATATGTTTTGTTTAACTTAAATTTGTCAAATTAAAATTCTTTTTAAGTTAATTTAAATCTTAATTTAGAAATACAATTAAGTATTAATCAAATGATAAATGTTTAAAATATATATGTAAATGATATTTGAGTAATTAATAAGGATAATAACATTTGTCTTAAATTTAATTGAAGTCTTGGATAATTAATAATTAATTAAATTAATGAGGTAATTAAAGAGCGGTTAATTTATTAATTAATTAATTAATGATCAAGATTAATTAATTTATAATTAGAGATTAATTAGTTAAGTAATTAAGATTAATTAATTCTTAACTATAAATTAATAAATGTGATCGCCCAAAGGTTTACTTACTTAATTACTTAAAGAATAATTAAGTAATGTGATTAGTTAAAGGTTAATTTATTGATTAGTTAAAGGTTAATTAAATTATGGTTAAAGGTTAATTAATTAATGATTAAGGTTTAATTAATTTAGTAATTAAAGAATAATTACTCAATAAAATTAGTTGAGGATAATTAATTAATTAAAGTTAATTAATTTATAATTGATTAAGGGTTAATTAATTATGTAATTAACTTATGGTTATTTTTATTTATGTGATTAATTAAGGAATAGTTAATTAATTAAGGTTAATTAATTAAGATGGATAATCAAGGTTGATTAATTAAATTCATTAATTAATATTAAATGGTTTGATTAATGTTAATTAAGCAGGAACATAAGAGATTAATTTATTTGATTAAATTAATTATAGATTATGTGATTAATATCTCCTTGCTTATGGATGATTGTTGTGTTTAATGCTTGAATTGTTTGGTATCTCTGATCTGTAATATTCTACGATGTGAATTTCTTTGAATTGATATGTGAACTGTGATTTATTTATCTATGATGATATTACTTGTTTATCTGTGAATGAAAGATAAGCGTTATAATGTTATACCGCTTATCGATATTGTTGTGCTTGAATTGATTATGGTTGTGATATTCTATTATTCTGTGTAAAACCCCTGGATTACACCATACACACAAATATGGATTTCATGAGGAATCGGTCAAGTCACGGATATTTTGAACTTAAATATTATTTTGTTTAAAAGTTGAATTTTGAATCCAAATGGTTTGGAAGTGAAATTGATTTAAATTTGAAAAGCATTTGGAAAGGAAGTTTGAAATTGAAATTTATTTGAATATAATATATCTAGCTTAAGTTTTGAAATTAATTTGGAAATTATGGTTAGAAACGTTTATATAATATATATGGATTTAAACCCGTTTTTAAATAAATTGTTTTAGGAATTTGGTTTTAATTCAAATAGAAGTCGCCGAGTATACGGCAGTTCGATGATTTTTCGATTTTACTTTAAAAGGCTATAAATTGAGTAAATTTGATCGGATTTTTCTAAAACAAAAAACCTTTTGTTTTCGAATGATAATAGCTTTCATATTAGGGAAGGATTTCCATTTTTTTGAAAGGATTTAAAATTTGAAATTAAAATAGTTTTGAAAGCTATGAATGAACCTTTGGTGAACTTTGTTTCAAAATGAAGTGGATTTTAAAAGTGGATCTTTTGTTTAAAAGATTAAAAGGTGGATCTTTTGTTTAAAAGATTAAGAGTAGAAATTTGTTCAAACATTCAAAAGGAAAGATTTTGGGCTAAAAGTTGTGACTTAACTAAATCCCATTTACCTATATGGTTTTTAAAATTAGCGTGCATTATTCGGTTTAGCCGGAGGAGGACTTTATGTCATAAAACCCATTCTGAATAATGATATGACATAATGGGAGTGCATTTGAAGATGGCGGTGAAGACTGAGTATTTTCGAAAACGAAGAGATTACCTGTCAATTGTCTCTACATCGAGTGGCCACAATATAGAAATCTCCATATGTGACGGGGATTCGATCGGTATTGTGGATACCTGAATTTGCAAGGGCTTCTTTGAAGTTCCTTCGGTTCCGTTCGAACCCAGAAAAACTTGTATGGATGCATGTCTGACATTACATGTAACGACCCAGAATTTGACCACTTTAAAATATAATATGTAAACTGATTCTATATTAGTAAGGTTTTATTATTCAAACAATATTAGATAGGATTTGTAAAGATAAGTATACAAATAAATAGTGACATTTTCCTATAACGACAAAAGTGACAAAATGCTGATTTCAGAAAAGTATGTTTCAATGGTTAAATAAATTATCTTAATTTATTTATGAGTGTTTATATTTTTAAATAGCATTATACAAATTTATTTTAAATTTGGTTTACATAAATAAATAGTTTAACTAAAATGTCAAAATGCGATCGTAAAACATTTTGTCGAAAAACGGCGTTTTGTCGATTAAAAGTTGTCGCAACGTCGCCGCACCTTTGTTTTCTTATATAGAAACATATATATTTAAATAGTATAAGTATTAGTTAATTCACTAAACATGTTTAATTTTACTAAATAAAATTAGAAAACTTCTAGAAGTCATTAAGAAAAGTAAGTAAGAATTAACAAAAGTAAGTAAGAAAAGTCAAAAGTAAACATCAAATCAATATCACATCAAAATCCAACATAATTATTATTTTACTTAGCTTGGTTCTTAAGGGATTAAGACATAAAGTAAAGATGTGAAAGGTGATGTTAAGTATTGAAAAAGTGGAGATTGCTTTAGATAAAGTAAGGTTAGTTTGGTAATTTGGTAAGAGGTTATTTTGGTAAATTTACCACTTCTTTCTTTTTCTATAAATATCCACCTCCTTATTCACTTTCATACACATTTTCATCTTCTTCTTTTCTCAAGCTTATTCATATTCTTCCTCTCCTCTTTAATGGCTTCCATGCCATATAAAAAAATTAGAAAGAAATAATGTCAAACTATTTACAAAATATTCAAAAGAAATCAATGTTCATTTTCTGCAAATCAAACTCCTCTTTTCTCCACATTTTACCTCTTATTCTCTCGGATTTAAATTCTTCAAAACAGAACCAAAATGTAAAATTATTTTTTCAAATCATGTATTTTTCCAGTGGCTACAACTTCTATGTTGACCACTTTATCTCATTCTAAAGTTAACTAAATCAAAAATACATTTCTTTCCAGTGCGTTTTCTGGCCCAGTTTTTAAGCCAGAGAACAAGTCATTTTGTTTTGATCCTAACTTGATCATAATAGATCCAAATTAAGAAATACTTTATTTGAAACCATGTATAATTCTAGTGGCTATAACTTTTTTATTGATCACTTTTTCCTATTTTGAATGAGTTACTCATCCTAGGGTATTACTATCCCAATCTCTGATGAGTCTTTACCTAACCAAATCCAAGGTTCTCGCTTAACCTTCAGCTCTAATACCAAATGTAACGGCCTGTTTTTCCGTACCCTTTGAATCGACAATAAACCACACATATCCAACTCAAATTGTACGAATAAGAGGATCATTAAGGGTAGAAAGAAAAAATAGATAGAACAGAATCTCACACGAATGGAATAACATATATTATTTCAATAATAATCTTTACAGCGAAAAAATTTAAATACAATATCAGAGTCTAACCTAAATTCAGCGTGGACAGCTATAAACATCTGTCCTTACAATTGCTGACAAATATCAAACAAAATACACTAAGCATAGTGGATAATAGAATACGTCCATACGATGGTGAAGATCTCCAGCTCTCCTTTGGAAACTCCAATCGTCTTCAACTCAACCTGAAACTACTCGGATCTGACCCGAGTATTGAAAATACCCGGATCAGGCTTGATAAATCAACATGACATACTCGAAATTTATGATGTATTGATCAAGACGATGTTATCAAAAATTTTGAAAAGAAGGGTATCTCATAAGACCACGTCCACATATAAACACAGACGGGTTTTTACCTTATGATAACCAAAACATTTCATACCAAAATACACTTGATATTATTTTTAATGACATTCTTGAAAATACTTTTCAAATAAACTTATTCAAAAAAGGTATCAATATCTGGACTAACTCTAACGAAATATACCCGAACTGGGTCAACGGAATATACCGAGCGGAATATATAATACCAGAAAAGGGTAGCTAAAATCATAAATCTCGTATTGGGATTGGATTTCCAACATGATAGGGAACTAGTGGAAAGATCAATCTGTATCCACGGCTTACGTCCATGACTCAGACGCCATTATACAACAACACAAATGGCTAAAAGTGGATGCAATCTGCGAATAACATCCAAGGACTTGGACTTCGCACATCCCAACCATGAGGCCCAGACGTATCTAGTACCTAGGGCTCAGAACATCTGATAACCCAAATCACTACTATCCGAAATGCGAGCATACATCTGACCGCATAGAATCCCATCATAACCGAGGTGTGAGGCTCGCGAGGCTACGCTCAATTTCTTCAAAGCCACGTTTTTCATACAAAACCACGCTTTGATTATAACAGGTTCCACTTTGAATGCCACATTGCCATTCCATGTCACATGACTTATTTCTAGAAAAGTACAACTTCCTAAGCTCGTATGTCTCAGGAAAGGGTGTTAAGCTAAGAGAAGTTTCCTTCTCTGCCACCAACTGATATACGTTTATAGAAACCACTCAGATGTAATTTAGAATACAATGTCAGACAAACATCCATACAAGTTTGTTCTGGGACTGAACGAAACCGAAGGCACTTTCCTCGACCATTACTAGGCGAGAGCCCTTGCAATTCGAAAAATCTCCATCATGAGGAGACCATTGCTATAATAACTCTATAATGGGGGCCAACCGGAGCATGTTCAACAAGAAGTCTACACGCTATGAAGATCCACGGTCTTCGATAATCATCATCTTCAATATGTCTTCACTTTCGAATGTATACATTAGTTCAAATTGGTTTTCGGATAGGAATCATCCAAATCCGACTCCGGTTCCTTCGAACCCGATCATCCCTTAAAAAGATGTTAAGTTCATATAGGGATACGAATCATCAATCAATTACTTCATCTTCTATTTGAATCAAATATCTTTCTTAGATATATGCTTTTCAATTTATTCCCTTTTTTTTCAAGAGTATATCGAATCATTAAGCCTCATTTATCAAATCATATGATTTATTTAAACCTTTCTTAACTCCTAATCATTTTATCTTTTACTTAGAAAACCTTTCCAAATCATTCTCTTAAATCTTAATCAAAGATTTCTTATATTCAAGTTATAGCTTTTAACTTGGGGAAAATATTCCCAAATCATTCATTACATCTAAAAGATTTTCTTAACTTCAAATTATAACTTTTAAACTTAAAGAAAATATTCCCAAATCATTCATTAAATATAAATCAAATATTTTCTTTTTTTAACTTCAAATCATATTCTTGCAAATCAAAGATTTTCGTAACAGGGCACCACTGCCATCTTAAATATGGTAAATTTCACATCCATTGACTAATGGCAAGTTTCACCTCCAGGGAATAATGACAAGTTTCACCTCCAGGGACTAATGGCAAGTTTCACCTCCAGAGACTAATGGAAAGTAATCCTACATCATGAATATCTTTGTCTTTTAACTTGGAAAAACTTAAATACGATCTTTTAGAGCATCCAGGCTTTCCTTTCAATCTGTTGCACCCCTCGCCTAAGAAGAGAAAACATAGGCCAGGTAAGTTCAGGGCACTGGTTGCTCCATCCCTAACCTTAGTTAAACACCTTATTTTATCATCCCAGATCTCACACGCAAGACAAATATACTAGTTGTTTCTGCATGCTCAGTTTGTTATTATATTCAATCTTCTTCACTTTTTGTTTAAGTGGTATAAACAATTCATCTTAACAATTTATTCAAACTCTTATTTAAAACTTCCGAATTATCTTTACATTACTTAATTATTCCTTTAAAATCATTCACAAAAGATTTAGAAAAGAATTGTTATGTTTAAATTCATATTCAAAAGGTTATAAAATTCACAACATGAAAGTGCTGCAGAAAGTGCTACATAAGCTTACTTGATTTAAACAACTTTTCAATATTTGAAAATTCATATTTTCTATTCCAAATCTCTTTTAAACCATTTTAATTGATTTATCAAATTTATTTCATATTTTTAATCATTTAAAAATATCATTTATAAAGAAATCTTGTTTTAGATTCCAAACTGCAAAACCGCGATGTTTATAGAAAATTGTTTTGGACATATTTCAAAATCTACTTAATTAAATCTTGATTTTCTTTCTTCGTTGGAAAACTATAGATATAATAGACCGAAAAATTCTTATCTCGAAGAATTCTGAGCTATATTTTACTTTGTACACATGTTTAACTTTTATGGAGCGAAATCGCAAACTACCGTTACACGACGCACATAGTTTTGACTTGTTTTTCAATTTCTTTTCAAACTTCTTGAAACTCTTTTAAATGTTTATAAAACATTTCTAAATCATTTTAAACTCATTTTAAACAACATTTCCATCATTTCAAATTCAATTTTCATTTCATTTCATATGATAATATTATATTATTATAATATCATTTTCAATCTTTATATATATTTTAAAATCATTAGGAGGCTAAATAATTTCCATACACACATTTATATGGATTTAATTCACATTTAATTAACTATGATTAATTACTAATCATTTCTCTTATCATTTATCAAACAAGTTATCAACCACATAATCAACCAATTTTCAACCAAGTTATCAAACACTCATTTAACATATTTAAACTTTTCAAATCATTTTACTTGAAATAACTTATGGATTAATTAGTAAATAAGAGTACTCACCTTTAACCAAATTGTTCACTTTCTATCAACATTCTTATCAACAACACTTCACTTAAAATTCAACTAATCGACTTCTACTCCATTAAACACTTGCAAACAACACCTTCTCCATTCCAATGGCTTAGTCGAGGCTTGAGATGGATGTTGGACAAAAGTATAAAGAAGAAGCGGTAGAGCTTTGAACTTGAATTTCCAAGATTTTGATCCGATAAATTGGTTATCTTGTATCTGATTTTAGGCCCTCTAAATCTCAAAATTTAGAAAATATTTTAACTAAAAGGTTTTTGAAAATTATTTTCTCTTGAATTTGAAAAAAAGAATCATTTAAATCCAAGTTGTTTTGGGGGAGATATGATAGAATGAAAAAGAGGTAATATCGATTGACAAAAATGAAGCCCTGTTATCCCATTTTTTGGTCAAAACTGGAATATCAATGTTGAGCGCGTCTCCACCACGATCGAGCTAAGAAGGAGCAACCAGCAAGCGTACCTAAGTCCAGAGTTCCCGAATACCAAGTCCATTCGGCCTCATACCCTCATGTTCATTCGGCTATGCAAGTATACGAGTCATTCGGCACTAAGGCCTAAAGCTCGTTCGGCATTCCTAGTCGTCTCATTCGGCGTTCCCATCCGGCGTTCCCAACACAACTCCATTCGGCATACCGGTCCTAGCAATGCCGAACCAAGCCTCTCCACCTCAATACCGAACCAACCTGCCTCCTCCATCACCGGACCAATCCACCGGCCCACTCATCCTACACCGAACCAACACTCCATCCACTAACATACTACCACCGGATCATACTCCTATCACCGAACGAACTCCACTCAACCCATGCTCCACCGGACCAACCAACCACCGGTCCAACCATCCTTCTCTCCAAGCTCCATGCCGAATGAAGCCTCGCCGAACCAGAAAGTTGCCAGTCCAAACTGCATCAGCCCAGGCCCACCAACAGCTATAAGCATCCAAGATCCCTACCCCCAGCCTCACTCTATAAATAGAGGGGCAGGGGTACAACAATGGAGGACAAGTTTGAGAGCTCAAGCCAGGAAGGAATTCTCAAACAACTTTAGATACTTGTAATCAAAGCTTTGTACTTGTAATCTGAAGGAAAAAAGGAGAATAACATATAAAGTGGATGTAGGCACGTTCTTGCCGAACCACTATAAATCTGTGTGTCTTTTACAGTTTAGTCCCTGTTTTTCATATATTTACATAAATCACCCAAATCACTAAGAACAACATAAAATCAACCAACTCATACGACTTTGGGTGTTTGCGGCCATTTTTTACGCAAACATTTTGGTGCTTTCACTGAGAAGAACCAGCTTCCGCTACATCGGATAGAAGTTGAATTTGAAAATCTAAGAGTTCAGATCTAAGAGTTATGACGAGACAAACAAGTAGAAGGCAAAGGCCAGAGAGAAGTGAAAACCCAGGAAGTCAAGAGGCTTCCTCAGGAGGAAATCAAGCGTCGGCCTTCATCACTAGGGAGGAGATGGAGGCCATGATGAGAAGACAAGAGGAGATGATCCAGAACTTACTTCAACAAATTGGGCAAATTGGAGCACAAATCCAAGGAGCAACTAGAGTTCAGAACGGAGCAGAACCATCTGGCGCAGCACCAGAGCTAGGGGGCAACCCCCAAGCAGCAGACGACTATCAATCAGGCGTCGATCCCGCATGGGGGCACCACACTTGGAGCCAGTTAATCCAATCACAGAGAGTGAGATAGAGGCCTCTGAGCAACCAGGTAAGGAATGAACGCCCAGCCAGGGGGCAGGTAAAATTCCCTCATGAACACGGGGGCAGGTCGAAAACGATGAACAAGTCGCAAAACTCTCACTAGCACGGTTAAATCATTTACACATGCGAGCGATCGCGCACGATCCATAGGCATGCTCTGAATGACTATAGACCGCACCATAGTAAGAGTTTACACTTTGACATCCTCGTCTTGCTCCTGCTTTGACTTTGATTTGAACATTCCTACTGTGGAACTCGTATGACTATTGCTTTAACATTTACAATTCCATGGAAAAATTATTTACTTGTATGCCCGTTGGATCGCGAACGGTCCACGAGCGCCTATTGCATGGCAACGAACTGCCGAAGTCTTTGATTCGAAAAATTCCCCCAAACAATGACTCCAACACTGATAATATTAAGTCCCCCCCGGGCACACTCATTCGCCTCGAACGGCACCCGACTTCGAACAGTCACAATTCGCCTCGAACGGCACCCGACTTCGAACAGTCACAACTCGCCTCGAACGGCACCCGATCACGAACGATCACAACTCGCCTCGAACGGCACAACTCGCCTCGAACGGCACAACTCGCCTCGAACGGCACAACTCACCTTACCTCAAATGGCTCGATCGCGAACGGTCGTCACTTGAGGTCCGCCACATGATCACTGACTGTTACACCTCACCTCAAATGGCTTGATCGCGAACGGTCGTCATTTGAGGACCACCACTTGACCGCACACTGTCGCACCTTACCTCGAATGACTTGATCACGAACGATCGTCATTTGAAGTTGGGCGCTTGACCTTGAACGGCCACATTTCACCACAGATGGCTCGATCCCAAACGATCGACGCATGGACTTACAACTCGACCGCGCACTGTCGCACTTTACCTCGAATGACTCGATCCCAAACGGTCGTCATTTGAAGTAAAGCGCTTGACCTTGAACGGTCACATTTCACTGCAGATGACTCGATCCCGTACGATCGACGCATGGATTTACGCGCTTGACCACGCAGGGTCGCACTTTCCCTCGAATGACTTGATCACGAACGATCGTCATTTGAAGTTAGGCGCTTGACCATGAACGGCCGCGCTTCATCCCAAATAGCTCGATCCCGAACGGTCATCAGTTGGGGCCATATAAACTATCAAGTTCTTTACAGGTTGATGACAGGATATGAACATCCAGCTCATGGCATTACAAAACACGCCTTCCTACCGCAAGGCATATTTTGGGGGGCAAAGTGTTATCCCATTTTTTGGTCAAAACTGGAATATCAATGTTGAGCGCGTCTCCACCACGATCG
Source organism: Allium cepa (assembly GCA_030765085.1). Taxonomy (NCBI): domain Eukaryota; kingdom Viridiplantae; phylum Streptophyta; class Magnoliopsida; order Asparagales; family Amaryllidaceae; genus Allium; species Allium cepa. The sequence goes on along the minus strand of CM060937.1, from coordinate 506,035,573 downwards.
AGCTAAGAAGGAGCAACCAGCAAGCGTACCTAAGTCCAGAGTTCCCGAATACCAAGTCCATTCGGCCTCATACCCTCATGTTCATTCGGCTATGCAAGTATACGAGTCATTCGGCACTAAGGCCTAAAGCTCGTTCGGCATTCCTAGTCGTCTCATTCGGCGTTCCCATCCGGCGTTCCCAACACAACTCCATTCGGCATACCGGTCCTAGCAATGCCGAACCAAGCCTCTCCACCTCAATACCGAACCAACCTGCCTCCTCCATCACCGGACCAATCCACCGGCCCACTCATCCTACACCGAACCAACACTCCATCCACTAACATACTACCACCGGATCATACTCCTATCACCGAACGAACTCCACTCAACCCATGCTCCACCGGACCAACCAACCACCGGTCCAACCATCCTTCTCTCCAAGCTCCATGCCGAATGAAGCCTCGCCGAACCAGAAAGTTGCCAGTCCAAACTGCATCAGCCCAGGCCCACCAACAGCTATAAGCATCCAAGATCCCTACCCCCAGCCTCACTCTATAAATAGAGGGGCAGGGGTACAACAATGGAGGACAAGTTTGAGAGCTCAAGCCAGGAAGGAATTCTCAAACAACTTTAGATACTTGTAATCAAAGCTTTGTACTTGTAATCTGAAGGAAAAAAGGAGAATAACATATAAAGTGGATGTAGGCACGTTCTTGCCGAACCACTATAAATCTGTGTGTCTTTTACAGTTTAGTCCCTGTTTTTCATATATTTACATAAATCACCCAAATCACTAAGAACAACATAAAATCAACCAACTCATACGACTTTGGGTGTTTGCGGCCATTTTTTACGCAAACAAGCCCGAAAATATACTTCAAGGAATTGAGTTTCAGGTGTAGAAGAAATAGGGTTAGTAACACCCTAGAATGAGTTTGAGTGTATTATATATAAGCGCGTATTTTTTAGTGACTAATAAATTATTTTATGTTGATTTATCTATTGAGTGATTTATGGATTTTGATCGATGCGCCTGATCAAGTTATCGATGAGGGTTCCTAAACACTTAAACTAGGCGAATCGACACACTAATTTTGAAAAAATTGGTGAATGAAATAATTTTACCTAGGATTATATTTTGAATATAAAGTATATTTTTTTGAAAAGATGTATATTTAGAAATCAGGATGAGTGAAATTTAAATCTGAACATCAGGTGATTAGAATTTCATAGTTTGACTATAAGATGTTTCATAAAGATTATCGATAAGTAAGAAATCTGATAAGGTAATTAAGATCTTTAATACTTATCCCAAAATAATAAATTGATCAATTATTTGATTTAAAAGTTTAAGTACAAATGCCTTATGAATTAAGTTTCACGATTTGACTATAAGGTGTTTGATAATAATATTTGTTTAAGGAATTAACATATAAGCTGAAAATGTATTTAAATAATAGAAAATGATTTTGTAAAAGTTATATATAAAAGGAATGAGAATTTAAGTTCGATTAAAACAATTGTGGTAATTTAAATGAAGTTAATTAATATAAGATAAAATGAATTTATAAAAAAAAGGTTTTATAAAGTAATCTCTAAAGGATTTTGAAAATGGTATTATTTCAAATAAAAAGAGGTATTTTATGATAAGTAATTCAATTGACTCGAATATAAACTAAAAATGGGCAAGTGATGTTTTCGAATGGTAAGTACTTCTCTTAAGTATTACTCTTCTTATTCAAAGGATATATAATACTATTGGTAATACCAGTTCCTTAGATTGTTTCGGAGTTACTCGATCTATATAATTTTCTTAAGTTAAAGAAATAATGTGAATCATTGATTAGCAATCTTCATAAAAGTGTTTTAAACTAAAGATAAATTGGGATCGCTAATTGATAAGATAAAATGGGATTTCCGACGATTTTGGACAGTCGAAAATTTCCAAATCATACCTAACTTGGAGCTAAGGAATTTATGAAAATTAAAGATTGTGAAATATTCTGAGTAAATGAAAATGAATAAGTATAAATTATAAATATGATTATAAACAAAAAGGAAATTATAACCTAGAAAATGTTTTATTAATGAATTCTAGCATAAATTAAGAATTTGGACTCAAGTCTTTAAAATATGATTGATTTGCATAAGTTATAAGATGAAATAAACTTAAGTAATAATTTTACGAAATGATTCATAAATAATATTAGTGCTAAAGGAAATATACCGAGTTAAAATATTGTGGGGATTTTTTTTATAAAGATAAATTATCTTTTGAGTGAAAAATGGTTTCTTTAGAATATTTTCCTTTATTAAAAATATATGGAAATAAATAATTAAAAGGATTCTATAAAGAAGCTCCTTTATAAAATGATTGATCTTAAGATAAAGTTTTTATGAAAGTTTTTGTGGGTTAATAAATACATATATTATGTAAATCATCTTGTCACACAAATTTTGATCTAAGATTCGAGTTCGGAACTTTGAGGTGTTTACACGGATCCGAAAAAGAATTTATCACTCGATTTCCTGACGATAAACATTGATGAGGATGTTGGTTAGGTAGTTTAGTTTTCTATCATAGTTGAGCACTGTGCAAGGAAAGCAAAGGTTTCTGAGCAAAGAGCCTGATTAAAGTCCTCACTAGAGGATCGGTGGATCGATACTAGTTCGGAAATAAAGTTGTGCATTCGAATAGGAGATCGAATAAGATATTTCATATGGATGATTTGTGTATATTATATGGATTTAAATTTAAAGATATATGTTTTAGGTAAACTTTTGTTTGGGTAATTTCGAGGACGAAATTCTTTTAAGTATGGGAGAATGTAACGACCCAGAATTTGACCACTTTAAAATATAATATATAAAGTGAATTTAAATGTAAAATAGTAAGGTTTTATTGTTCAAACAAAATTAGATAGGATTTGAAAAGAGAATTATATACAAAAATAGTGACATTTGCCTATAACGACAAAAGGGACAAAATGCGGATTTTAGAAAAGTATGTTTCAATGGTTAAATAAATTATCTTAATTTATTTACGAGTGTTTATATTTTTAAATAGCACTATACAAATTTATTTTTAAATTTGGTTTACATAAATAAATAGTTTAACTAAAACGTCAAAATGTGATCGTAAAACATTTTGTCGAAAAACGACGTTTTGTTGATTAAAAGTTGTCGCAACGTCGCCTTTGTTTTCTAATATAGGAACATATATTCAAATAGTATAAGTATTAATTAATTCACTAAACATGTTTAGTTTTACTAAATAAAAACTAGAAAACTTCTAGAAGTCATGTAACATCCCGCCGTTCTGACCGCCCCAGTCGGTCATTAAACCAACTCGAAACGTTCAAAATGACGGATTGTTATTTAGTTTATAGAGTTTAAACAGAATTAGCCACAGAATCACAGAATAATAATAATGTTTTCTCATAAATGAATTTTTTTTCTTTTATACAAATATCAGAGTTTATACAATGCATTTAAATTTTATACAGCGGGATATTTCTTTTAAATACAAAATCCTGAAAACTAAAGTGAAGCGTTTCCTCCTCTCTCTCCAACTCCTATGCCTGAAAATTTTCAAGCTGTAAAATACTCGGTCTGACCCGAGTATTACATTAAAAAGAAAACAATACACGGGTCAGTCTAATTCAAACTCATTTATTAGTGCATAGAGGCAATAATAATCAAACAACAATTAGACGACAGTCAAAGATAAATTCACCTATCTGACATTTTTAACAAAGAAATCGGATAACGGTAAATATAACACTTAACAGTGTTAAACAATACATCAGTAGATTCAATTTTTCAGCAAAGATAGATGAAGGGATTTTCAATGAAGATAATTTATAAACATTGATAATTGCCTAAACGGCAATTAACAACTAAATCGTTAAATTTAAACCAAATCAAATACGATTCAAAATATATTGAATTGGCAACATAAAACAATTTCATCAATAGAAAAACATCAATTAAAGCGTCAATTTTGATTGGCTGCAGTACACGCACGCGTGTACTGCCTCGCCAATACGGCATATGAAATACGCAGAGGATCAATGGATCAAAAGCAAAAGAAATATCAATTAAAATCAATACTGTGTGGCTGCAGACTCAAGTGCTACCAAATAGCGATGTAGCATGAAGGAAACACATAGAACAGTGAACCAGCTAATGAGCAAAGAGTCAGGAACCCAAAACAAATGCAAGTGCAGAATACACCTAAGTGAAGACCACATGCTTAATGCAAAACAAATTCTCAAGTGAAGCCAATATGACAACAATGAATGCTCAGTTACTACATGAATTACATGGAGACAATGCCCAAACAGCTGCAAACACAAGTCCCTGAAGCACAAATGCCAATCTCAATGAAAAAAAAAAAACAAGTGATGAATCAGTGTTCCAACCTAAATATGCAGAACCAAACTATCAAAACATATAAAGACAGTTCACAAGTGAATGAACCAGACCTCAAATGTAACCTTATTTGCAAATTGACATAGCAACACTACAGTGAAGACTACATGGTGAGACTGCACCATATCAATGCTAACATGAAGTGCTCACATGCTCAAAGCTCAATGGAACTACCAGTGTACAATGGAGACCAGACAACACAGCATGTACAACGCAAATGAAATTGAAACAAGTGCACATGCATCAAAATGTGTATGCAATGTATAACAAAGTCGAGGCCGTAAGTAATCAAATTCCCAAGGATGTCGAAGACGATAGGAAAATGCAGTTCAATTCAAACTGCAATAATCAAGTCAAGTAGCTAGGTGCAACAAAACTCATACTCAAGGAAAACAACTGACATAGCAACAGAACTACAGCAGTTTTGAAAACAATGCAAAGATGCATTATGAGACCAGATCGCATAACAATGTACACAGGAAATGCACATGCCAACAGTCAATGGCATGCACCAGTGAACCAAACTACCACATAACAAAACAAGCTACTGTGCAACAGCCCTGGACAATGGAGTACATAGCTACATGAAGCCCAAAGTGAACAATGCAAATAGATCAAACCAATGGCCAATGCCAGCTTTAAAACCAAGTATAAAGCAGTGTCAATGAATAATGCAAGCAAGTTAACAACTACCCATACTGTAGTGCAGCATATAACAAGTGAAGGCTAGCACATCAAAAAGCAACGAAATGATGAAATTCCAAATCACAAAAGTTTTGTGCTTCCGAGGTCAAACTAATACCCAAGGCATGTTCGAACTATTACAAATAAAAGTCATGGTTGCCTAAAAAATTCGAACAGGTCAAAATGCTTAAAAATCAACTCAAGAACAAAGGCTACAACAGCAGGTGAAAGTCACGCATGCTACAGATATGATCAGAAGTGACAATGTTACAAATGACCGAAGTCAAAAAGGGAACCACTGTGATGAACAAGTCATCAACAATTCAGAGCATAAGACAACTACCAAATGAAGACAACAGCCAAAACAAAATCAAATATATGGTGACGGTGACCCAAAATCACAACGGTGCCAAGATGACCGGACTACATGAATACATGGAGCACGGCAACAGTCGACATAAATCAATTGCCAGAAATTCGAAACAAGTGAACACGGAAATCAACATCACAACAAAGCAATCTACAGAATCAAAGTGACCGAAGTCTACAAGAAATCAGAAATCTCAAAGCCGTGAATATCAGACAACCAAGAAGCAAAATTACAAGTTTGAACAAGCTAGAAATCATTCGAAACTTGAGTTTGATGTGAGTAAAAAAAATTACTCACCTTAGTCGAAGAGCATGAATTTGATTCGAAGCCGTGGCACTCGAAGACGAGCGAACCCTAGCAGCCATTGAGCGACTCGAAGAGATGGACGACCGACATGGCGAGGATGAAACCATCACTCGATCTAGCTGCAGGAGTTGGCGCTTTCGATTTGAACGACGCCCTAATTTTTGGAAAGTGGAACGAACGAGATGCGATGAAGCCGCCATTTTTTTTTTCGTGAACGATGAAGTGAAAAGGAAGCTTGGTTGAAAATAAGAAGAGGAGACAGCGTACGTGATGTTTCAGGGAATAGGTCTGCTAAAGAAACCTAGGGTGGCTCGAGTACGAAAATATAGGGTGGTTGTGATTTGATTTGCTTATGTCCTTTGTTTTGGTAGATTTTTTTTCTTTTGTAAATTCAATTTAAATGATAAAATTCCAAAACTGAACAAATCACTTACAAATTCAATCCTGAAGCTTCTATTATCTTCAGTATTATAAATATGAATTTTACAAGCCTTTATAATATTTTTAATCAGCTTAAAATTGAAGATTCAAATTTTTATTCAACTTTCAATAGATTAATTTCTAAAATTTAATCGCCAAATTCATAGTTATATTGGGAATTCAATTTAAACCATCATTCAAATATTTAAAACTAATTAAATATTTTCAATTTAAATTGTTAAAAATTCAGGGTCGTTACAATCTTCCCCCCTTAAAAGAATTTCGTCCCGAAATTATAAGTTAGGAAAAATGATTGTTAAAATCTCACCAATATTTATACCCTTCACAATTTTACCAAGCTCAAAACTTATTAAATAAATAAATATAGTATTCATTCCATTTGTTTTATTTCACTAGCTTTGTTCATTATCTCCTTTGTTCATTGATTTCTACAATCAAGACGCAAAAGTCTTTTACCAAAATTTCCGACTTGAAAACTTAGATTTAAACTTAAAATTCTTCATGTTAGAGATTTGCATATTATATCTTTCCCAAAGCTGTGGACTTTCAAGACATTTTAAAGATCTTCTTCCTTAGTTTATTATGTTGGAATTATGTAATTTTAATTTCAGACTATTGATTTGCTATTTGAAGTTTGAAAATACTTGCTAACTCGAAATTTAACAAGTCTATTGTCGTTCTTACAGACATTAGGCATACGCTGGCCAGGCGCAGGACTAAAAATCTCCAAGTACTAAATATACTTGCTTCAATTCCCAGTGAAAATACTTTTAAAAATTCTTTTAAACATGGATATGGAAAGCACGTTCCCCATGGATCACAGTTTACCCGGCGGTTACGCTACTATCCCAGTAGAATCGCTTGTAACTGTAGATTTCACATATCTCTTGAATTTCGCCATGGTTGTTGCCATAGATCGCGGTTCACATGGTGGTTACGCTACTATCCCAGTAGAATCGCTTGTAACCATAGGCATCTCGCCCCTCGAATTTCGCTTTGGCATCTAGATTGTAGTTTACCCGGCGGTTGCGCCACCATCCCAGTGGAATCGCTTGTAACTGTAGGCATCACGCCCCTCAAATTACGCTAGTCATTCCAACTAATGGAATTCAAATGGCCACTCCAACTAATGGAATTCAAATGGCCAATCCAACTAATGGAATTCAAATGGTCAATCCAACTAATGGAATTCTACGTAGCTACGATTTTCAAATGGACACTCATATCGAGTTCCAATACCTTCATAAATTTTAAATGGAAGGTACTTTTCCATATCCTCAGTTTAGAAAACATAATATCATACATAGGTAGTACTTCATTTCACATTTCGTACATATCATACCTATGTAAACTTACATAAGTTTTCCATAACAATTACTTTCTAAACTGATGGTTTTCGAATTTACTACATTCTCATATATAAGTTCCGAAAACCTCAATATCTCATAACCATAACAAATAGAGGATTCATGAGTTTTCCATCTCATTACCGATTTAAAATTTTCCTCTAAGTCGATTTGGAATTTTAAGGTTATCTCAAACCCAATTCACATTCATAATTCAATTCATTATCGACTTCACACTCGATTTGGATTTGACGTTACACCGTAAATTCTCAACACATAATTGATGTCTACCGATATATAACCTCTGAGCTCGTACGTCTCAGAGAAGGGTGTTAAGCTAAGAGAATAGATTCTCCGCCACCAAACAGATATATATTTAATAGAGATCAATTGCTATGTCGTCAATTCACAATGTTAGACATACAATCCAAACCGACTATCCGAAGTTCAAAGCTCAACTTATATTGTTTTTGGTGTCGAAGTTAAACTCAATTTAACTCAAGATTCAATCTTTTTTGAAAATTTTCCACATTGAACTAATTATTCAAATTTCCCATTTAACTTTTTCAACTTCGACTTAATTCATAGTTTGAATTCCGCATACTTTTCACAATATTGGTTTTAAACCAACTTCAAACTTTCCCAAATATCTTTACAAGATATATATAATTTTCCACACTTAACCATTTGGAAAAAAAATTCAAATAATTTTTCACCTTTCAATCTTTGAAAACAAATTTCAAATCAATTTCCTTAAACGGAAACACTTCCTAATATTTATCCATTTTAAACTTAAAATGGTTCATTTAAATCAATCAAATAAATCCTTACCGATTTATTTTAAACTTACGTTCCAAATCCGTAAATTTATTTCCACACTTCAAAAATAAATCAATATTTATTTTTTTAAACAAATTTCCCTTTCTTTTATAAATTCCATAGTGAATTTACATTTCCAAAATATCTATGAATATACGATTTTCAAATCGATTTCAAATATTCATTTTCAATTTATCTTTAAAAGATAAAATTTCAAACCTTTCACTTCATATTGGAAAAACATTTCCATACTTATTTAATAATAAGTAATTCACAAATCCATTTCTTTTCAACACTTGAAAAATATTCAATATACTTAAATCATAATCAAGTATATATTTCATTCTTTAAGGAAAGCGTTCTTTTAAACACATTTATTTGAGTCAAAACGAATGTTGCGTAAAACATTGTTACGACGACCCAAAATCACTAGTATAGGGATTCGAATTTAAGATAGATATATAAATCCCAATACTACATAAAACATTTCCTTTCGGAAACCATTTACTATAACAACAGTGTTATAGTCCACCATTTTCTTTTATTTCTCTCGAAAACGTCTATTTCGACAATGAATGTTGAAATCTATGTATTTGATGCTTAATATATTTTAAAATATCTTTAAAACCATTAACTTCATTTCATAATATCACTTCCTAAAACATTTCTTTAACATATATTCACTGTCCAAAATCGCGAATATACTTATTTATTCAATTCAATGTTTCTACACATTTATTTAAAAGATTATCCACTGTCCAAAATCGTGGAAAAATTCCCAACCAACTTTTATTATCACAATATTTAACTTAAAGGATAATTCGCTGTCCAAAATCATAAATATATCTCCTTTAATAACTTCTATGTTTCATTTATCAAATTCAATTGGTTTCGAATTTATAAACAATCTTTTCAAATTCCATTTCTATTTATAAAACTTCGATTTATAAATCTCCTTTATTAATTCAATTCAATTTATATAACTCAATTATATGCCAAAAGTCCATTTATAAGTTAAGTACTTATAATTCATTTATTTACTAAATCGTTCTTCACAACATTTGAAATCAATTTTTCAAAAGAATTCAGAATCAAATTTCCAAGATATAGTTCAATGATCCCCTTGGCTATAACCAAATTAACATGTTGTTTTATTTCCCGATTATTACTTTGGAGATATTCAAAATATTTGATTTAAACCAATTCACTAATTCACTTAACTTATATTTTACTTTTCTATAAATCTCGGCAATACGATAATGAGTTTTCGAATGATCGGAACTCAAATCTAAGGAGATCTTACCGAAGAGAAACTATCGCAACCCTAAATTTAGAGAGGGAATTTTCGAAAAAGATCTGAATTTTCAAAATAACTTTTATCTTCAAAGTAACAATTTCATACTTCTTTAGATTTGAAAAACGCTTTCTTTAAAGTGATTCTAGTAACTATTCATATTAAACGCCATAAACTAAATTTTGTGTAAACCAAAGCTCTGATACCACTTTGTAACATCCCATTCTGACCGCCCCCAGTCGGTCATTAAACCAACTCGAAACGTTCAAAATGACGGATTGTTATTTAGTTTATAGAGTTTAAACAGAATCAGCCACAGAATCAGAGAATAATAATAATGTTTTCTCATAAATGAATTTTTTTCTTTTATACAAATATCAGAATTTATACAATGCATTTAAATTTTATACAGCGGAATATTTCTTTTAAATACAAAATCCTGAAAACTAAAGTGGAGCGTTTCCCCCTCTCTCTCCAACTTCTTTGCCTGAAAATCTTCAAGCTGTAAAATACTCGGTCTGACTCGAGTATTACATTCAAAAGAAAATAATACACGGGTCAGTCTAATTCAAACTCAGTTATTAGTGCATAGAGGCAATAATAATCAAACAAAAATTAGACGACAGTCAAAGATAAATTCACATATCCGACCCTTTTAACAAAGAAATCGGATAACGGTAAATATAACACTTAACAGTGTTAAACAATACATCAGTAGATTCAATTTTTCAGCAAAGATAGATGAAGGAATTTTCAATAAAGATAATTTATAAACATTGATAATTGCCTAAACGGCAATTAACAACTAAATCGTTAAATTTAAACCAAATCAAATACGATTCAAAATATATTGAATTGGCAACATAAAACAATTTCATCAATAGAAAAACATCAACTAAAGTGTCAATTTTGATTGGCTGCAGTACACGCACGCGTGTACTGCCTCGCCAATACGGCATATGAAATACGCAGAGGATCAATGGATCAAAAGCAAAAGAAATATCAATTAAAATCAATATTGTGTGGCTGCAGACTCAAGTGCTACCAAATAGCGATGTAGCATGAAGGAAACACATAGAACAGTGAACCAGCTAATGAGCAAAGAGTCAGGAACCCAAAACAAATGCAAGTGTAGAATACACCTAAGTGAAGACCACATGCTTAATGCAACACAAATTCTCAAGTGAAGCCAATATGACAACAACGAATGCTCAGTGACTACATGAATTACATGGAGACAATGCCCAAATAGCTGCAAACACAAGTCCCTGAAGCACAAATTCCAATCTCAATGACACAAAAAAACAAGTGATGAATCAATGTTCCAACCTAAATATGCAGAACCAAACTATCAAAACATATAAAGACAGTTCACAAGTGAATGAACCAGACCTCAAATGTAACCTGATTTGCAAATTGACACAGCAACACTACAGTGAAGACTACATGGTCAGACTGCACCATATCAATGCTAACATGAAGTGCTCACATGCTCAAAGCTCAATGGAACTACCAGTGTACAATGGAGACCAGACAACACAGCATGTACAATGCAAATGAAATTGAAACAAGTGCATATGCATCAAAATGTGTATGCAATGTATAACAAAGTCGAGGCTGTAAGTAATCAAGTGCCCAAGGATGTCGAAGACGACAGGAAAATGCAGTTCAATTCAAACTGCAATAATCAAGTCAAGTAGCTAGGTGCAACAAAACTCATACTCAAGGAAAACAACTGACATAGCAACAGAACTACAGCAGTTTTGAAAACAATGCAGAGATGCATTATGAGACCAGATCGCATAACAATGTACACAGGAAATGCACATGCCAACAGTCAAAGGCATGCACCAGTGAACCAAACTACCACATAACAAAACAAGCTACTGTGCAACAGCCCTGGACAATGGAGTACATAGCTACATGAAGCCCAAAGTGAACAATGCAAATAGATCAAACCAATGGCCAATGCCAGCTTTAAAACCAAGTATAAAGCAGTGTCAATGAATAATGCATGCAAATTAACAACAACCCATACTGCAGTGCAGCATATAACAAGTGAAGGCTAGCACATCAAAAAGCAACGAAATGATGAAATTCCAAATCACAAAAGTTCTGTGCTTCCGAGGTCAAACTAATACCCAAGGCATGTTCGAACTATTACAAATAAAAGCCATGGTTGCCTAAAAAATTCGAACAGGTCAAAATGCTTAAAAATCAACTCAAGAACAAAGGCTACAACAGCAGGTGAAAGTCACGCATGCTACAGATATGATCAGAAGTGACAATGTTACAAATGACCGAAGTCAAAAAGGGAACCACTGTGATGAACAAGTCATCAACAATTCAGAGCATAAGACAACTACCAAATGAAGACAACAGCCAAAAATAGAATCAAATATATGGTGACGATGACCCAAAATCACAACGGTGCCAAGATGACCGGACTACATGAATACATGGGGCACGGCAACAGTCGACATAAATCAATTGCCAGAAATTCAAAACAAGTGAACACGGAAATCAACATCACAACAAAGCAATCTACAGAATCAAAGTGACCGAAGTCTACAAGAAATCAGAAATCTCAAAGCCGTGAAAATCAGACAACCAAGAAACAAAATTACAAGTTTGAACAAGCTAGAAATCATTTGAAACTTGAGTTAGATGTGAGTAAATAAATTTACTCACCTTAGTCGAAGAGCACGAGTTTGATTCGAAGTCGTGGCACTCGAAGATGAGCGAACCCTAGCAGCCATTGAGCGACTCGAAGAGATGGACGACCGACACGGCGAGGATGAAACCATCACTCGATCGAGCTGCAGGAGTTGGCGCTTTCGATTTGAACGACGCCCTAATTTTTGGAAAGTGGAACGAACGAGATGCGATGAAGCCGCCATTTTTTTTTCGTGAACGATGAAGTGAAAAGGAAGCTCGGTTGAAAATAAGAAGAGGAGACAGCGTACGTGATGTTTCAGGGAATAGGTCTGCTAAAGAAACCTAGGGTGGCTCGAGTATGAAAATGTAGGGTGGTTGTGATTTGATTTGCTTATGTCCTTTGTTTTGGTAGATTTTTTTTCTTTTGTAAATTCAATTTAAATGATAAAAGTCCAAAACTGAACAAATCACTTACAAATTCAATCCTGAAGCTTCTATTATCTTCAGTATTATAAATATGAATTTTACAAGCCTTTATAATATTTTTAATCAGCTTAAAATTGAAGATTCAAATTTTTATTCAACTTTCAATAGATTAATTTCTAAAATTTAATCGCCAAATTCATAGTTATATTGGGAATTCAATTTAAACCATCATTCAAATATTTAAAATTAATTAAATATTTTCAATTTAAATTGTTAAAAATTCAGGGTCGTTACAAGTCATTAAGAAAAGTAAGTAAGAATTAACAGAAGTAAGTAAGAAAAGTCAAAAGTAAACATCAAATCAATATCACATCAAAAGCCAACATAATTATTATTTTAGTTAGCTTAGTTCTTAAGGGATTAAGACATAAAGTAAAGATGTGAAAGGTGATGTTAAGTATTGAAAAAGTGGAGATTGTTTTAGGTTAAAGTAAGGTTAGTTTGGTAATTTGGTAAGAGATTATTTTGATAAATTTACCACTTCTTTCTTTTTATATAAATATCCACCTCCTTCTTCACTTTCATACGCATTTTCTTCTTCTTCTTTTCTCAAGCTTATTCATCTTCTTCCTCTCCTCTTTAATGGCTTCCATGCCATATAAAAAATTAGAAAGAAATAATATCAAACTATTTACAAAATATTCAAAAGAAATCAATGTTCATTTTCTTCAAATCAAACTCCTCTTTTCTCCACATTTTACCTTTTCTTCTCTCAGATATAACTTCCTTAAAATAGAACCAAAATGAAAAATTCTATTTTTCAAGCCATGTAGTTTTCCGGTGGCTACAACTTTCATGTTGAACACTTTATCTCATTCTAAAGTTAACTAAATCAAAAATACAAGTCTTTCCAGTGCATTTTCTGGCCCAATTTTTAAGCCAGAGAATAGGTCATTTTGTTTTGATCATAACTTGATCATAAATGATCCAAGTTAAGAAATTATTTTTTTGAAATCATATAAAATTGTAGTGGCTACAACTTCTATGTTGATCACTTTTTCCAGTTTTGTAGTTTTCTATATCTGAAACTCAATTCTTTGAAGTGTTCGGGCTTCATTTTTGTCAATTCGATAATACATCTTCTTCATTCTGTCATATCTCCCTCAAAACAACTTGGATTTAAATGATTCTTTTTTTCAAATTCAAGAGAAAATAATTTTCAAAAACGTTTTAGTTAAAATCTTTTCTAAATTTTGAGATTTAGAGGACCTAAAATCAGATACAAGATAACCTATTTTTCGGATCAAAATCTTGGAAATTCAAGTTCAAAGCTCTACCGCTTCTTCTTTATACTTTCGGCCAACCTCCATCTCAAGCCTCGATCAAGCTATTTGAATGGAGAAGGTGTTGTTTGCTAGTATTTAATGGAGTAGAAGTTGATTAGTTGAAGTTTAAGTAAAGTTTTGTTGATAAGAATGTTGGTAGGAAGTGAACAATTTGGTTAAAGGTGAGTACTCTTATTTACTAATTAATCCATAAAATATTTCAAGTAAAATGATTTGAAAAGTTTAAATATGTTAAATGAGCGTTTGATAACTTGGTTGAAAATAGGTTGATTATGTGGTTGATAACTTGTTTTATAAATGATAAGAGAAATGATTAGTAATTAACTATAGTAAATTAAATGAGAATTAAATCCATACAAATGTGTGTATGGAAATTATTTAGGCTCTTAATGATTTCAAAATATCTACAAAGATTGAAAATGATATTATAATGATATAATATTATAATATGAAATGAAATGAAAAATGAATTTGAAATGATGAAAATGTTGTTTAAAATGAGTTTAAAATGATTTAGAAATATTTTATAAACATTTAAAAGTGTTTTCAAGAAGTTTGAAAAGAAATTGAAAAACAAGTCAAAACTATGCGCGTCGCGTAACTATAGTTCGCGATTTCGTGCCATAAAAGTTAAATATGTGTATAAAGTGAAATATAGCTTGGAATTCTTCGATATAAGAATTTTTCGGTCTATTATATCCATAGTTTTCGAACAAGGAAAGAAAATCAAGATTTCATTGAGTAGATTTTGAAATATGTCCAAAACAATTTTCTAAAAACATCGCAGTTTTGCAGTTTGAAATCCAAAACGGGATTTCATTATAAATGATATTTTTAAATGATTAAAAATATGAAATAAATTTTAAAAATCTATTAAAATGGTTCAAAAGAGATTTGGAATGGAAAATATGAATTTTCAAATATTAAAAAGTTGTTTAAATCAAGTAAGCTTATATAGCACTTTCCGCAGCACTTTTATGTTGTGAATTCTATAACCTTTTGAATATGAATTTAAACATAACCATTCTTTTCTAAATCTTTTGTGAATTATTTTAGATGAATAATTAAGTAATGTAAAGATGATTTGAAAGTTTTAATAAGAGTTTGAATAAATTGTTAAGATGAATTGTTTATACCACTTAAACAAAAAGTGAAGAAGATTGAATATAATAACAAACTGAGCATGCGGAAACGACTAGTACATTTGTCCCGCTTATGAGATCTGGGATGATAAAATAAGGTGTTTAACTAAGGTTAGGGATGGAGCAACCAGTGTCCTGAACTTACGTGGCCTATGTTTTCTTTTCTTAGGCGAGGGGTGGAGCAGATCGAAAGGAAAGCCCGGATGCTCTAAAAGATCGTATTTAAGTTTTTCCAAGTTAAAAGACAAAGATAT
This sequence comes from Allium cepa, assembly GCA_030765085.1. NCBI lineage: Eukaryota > Viridiplantae > Streptophyta > Magnoliopsida > Asparagales > Amaryllidaceae > Allium > Allium cepa. The sequence goes on along the minus strand of CM060937.1, from coordinate 506,020,071 downwards.
TCATGATGTAGGATTACTTGCCATTAGTCTCTGGGGGTGAAACTTGCCACTAGTCTCTGGAGGTGAAACTTGACATTAGTCCCTGAAGGTGAAACTTGCCATTAGTCCATGGAGGTGAAACTTACCATATTTAAGATGGCAGTAGTGCTCTGTTATGCAAATCTTTGATTTGCAAGAATATGATATGAAGTTGAAAAACTAAATCTTTGATTTAGATTTAATGAATTATTTGGGAATATTTTCCCTAAGTTTAAAATTTATAATTTGAAGTTAAGAAAATCTTTGATTTAGATTTAATGAATGATTTGGGAATATTTTCCATAAGTTAAAAGTTATAACTTGAATTTGAGAAATCTTTGATTAAGATTTAAAAGAATGATTTGGAAAGGTTTTCCTAAGTAAAAGAGAAAATGATTAGGATTTAAGAAAGGTTTAAATAAATCATATGATTTTATAAATGACGCTTAATGATTCGATATACTCTTGAAAAAAATGGAATAAATTGAAAAGCATATATCTAAGAAAGATATTTGATTTAAATAGAAGATGAAGTAATTGATTGATGATTGGTATCCCTGTATGAACTTAACTTCTTTTTAAGAAATGATTGGGTTCGAAGGAACCGAGTCGGATTTGGATGATTCCTATCTGAAAACCACTCTGAACCAATGTATACGTTCGAAAGTGAGGACATGTTGAAGATGATGATTATGGAAGACCGTGGATCTTCATAGCGTGAAGACTGCTTGTTGAACATGCTCTGGTTGACCCCATTATAGAGTTATTTATAGCAGTGGTCTCCTCGTGATGGAGGTTTTTCGGATTGCAAGGGCTTCTCGCCTAGTAATGGCCGAGGAAAGTGCCTTCGGTTTCGTTCAGTCCCAGAACGAACTTGTATAGATGTTTGTCTGACATTGTATTCTAAATTACATTTGAGTGGTTTCTATAAATGTATATTAGTTAGTGGCGGAGAAGGTAACTTCTCTTAGCTTAACACCTTTCCCGAAACATATGAGCTCAAGAATTTTTACTTTTCTAGAAATTAGTCATGTGACATGGAATGGCAATGTGGCATACAAAGTTGTACCTATTATAATCAAAGCGTGGTTTTGTATGAAAAACATGGCTTTGAAGAAATTGAGCGTAGCCTCGCGAGCCTCACACCCCGGTTATGATGGGATTTTATGTGGTCAGATGTATGCTCACATTTCAGACAGTAGTGATTTGGGTTATCAGATGTTCTTAGCCCCGGGTACCAGATACGTCTGGGCCTCATGGTAAGGATGCACGAAGTCCGAGTCCTTGGATGTTATTCACCGATTGCATCCACTTTTAGCCATTTGTGTTGCTGTATAACGACGTCTGAGTCATGGATATAAGCCATGGATATAGATTGATCTTTCCACTAGTTCCCTATCATGTTGGAAATCCAATCACCATAGGAGATTTATAGTTTTGATTGTATTCCCAAAATTGTTGTGATTGCTTGCAAATATTTCAGTTACCCTTTTCTGGCATTATATATTCCGTTCGGTATATTCCGTTGACCCAGTCCGGATATATTTTGTTAGATTTAGTCCAAATATTGATACCTTATTTGAATAAGTTTATTTGAAAAGTGTTCCAAGAATGTCATTAAAAATAATATCAAGTGTATTTTGGTATGAAGTGTTTTGGTTATCATAAGGTAAAAACCCGTCCGGTTTATGTGTGGCATGGCCTTATGAGATACCCTTCTTTTCAAAAGTTTTGATAACATCCTCATGATCTATACATCATAAATTTCGAGTATCTCATGCTGGTTTATCAAGCCTAATCCGGGTATTTTCAATACTCGGGTCAGATCCGAGTAGTTTCAGGTTGAGTTGAAGACGGTTGGAGTTTCCAAAGGAGATCTGGAGATTTTCACCATCATATGGACGTATTCTATTATCCGCTGTTCTCAGTGTATTTTATTTGATGTTTGTCAAAAATTGTAAGGACAGATGTTTATAACTGTCCATGCTGAATTTAGGTTAGACTCTGATATTGTATTTAAATTTTTTCGCTGTAAAGATTATTATTGAAATAATATATGTTATTCCATTCGTGTGAGATTCTGTTCTATCTAATTTTTCTTTCTACCCTTAATGATCTTCTTATTCGTACAATTTGAGTTGGACATGTGTGGTTTATTGTCGATTCAAAGGGTACGGAAAAACGGGCCGTTACATTACACTTTGAGATGTAAAGCTAGTTTCTATCAATCATTTCTATTTCGTGGCGGAGAATTTATTCTCTTAGCTTAACACCATTCTCTGAGACGTACAAGCTCAGAGGTTATGTAGTTGATGGTTACTAGTGATATATTCCCAATTTGGTAATGTGGCATACTAAGTGTTGCTGATCATTTGTTGATCGAAGCATGACTTTTGTGAAAAGAGTAGCTTTGTGGACGAGACCTTGTCAGACCTTATAACCCTAAAATGGTCGAAACGGGAAGAATGCGGCAAGGTTATGAGGGTCGTGCCCTTTAGGCTATGTGCATTTCCTTCTAGATAAAAAGTAAAATCATGGTATGGAGCCCGGATATTTAACTTATGTGGTTGTTGGAATTTGTTGGAGTTGAGCGCTCAGATAAAGGTCCGTGATGACCGGGAGATAGCATACTCGTGTCAGTAGTTACCTAGTTACAGAGGTAACCCGGCCTTGTATTGGCAGAGAGCTGGTTAGGTTCTCGGGGCGTCCCTCCAGAGGCGTACCCATTCGGTGAGGAAGTTTCTTAGCCTGACCATTTGTTGGAAATCCAAACAAAACAATACGAGCCATTTATGATTGTCGTTGTATAACCTGCCACCTCAGGTGGTAGCTATAGCAGGCATAATATAATGGTACCTATTCTGGTTAAGATTAATATTATACTTTCGAAATATTTTCTGCACTATGCACTAATAATAATATCAAAAGGATTTTGCGTATCAAGCATGTTGGACTATCATAAGAAGAAATCTCCCCTAATTGTGTGCTTGCATTGTGTGTGTGCGGGGAGGCCTTATGGTAGTTTCACATTCCAAAAAGCAAAGCGAAGTTCTTTTATTTTCTTTTGTTCAAGATAAAAATGTCTTTGTTTGCTCACACCAGTCCCATGACTGACCTGGAATTTATTGTTCCCTTTCTAAACTCTGGGAACCCACAGTTTTCCACATGGGCAGCCTGGAGTCAGGTTTTCAGATAATCAAACAGTAGATGTAGCTTTTGGAAAATCTTTGGAGTCTTTAGTTTGGCGATCACGTTGCGTTTCAAGTTCAGCTTGATGGTTGTTCGAGCTTCTGGTTTGGAGTTTGGAGCTTGGCATTGAAGATGTTGTTTTCCACTGCTATTGCTAGTGTTTTCTTCTATGTCTTCCGCTATTGTATCTATCTCTGATATGGTTGATTATTTCATTTGTATCATTGTTGTATCAAAATGTTGTGTATCAATAAAATTCATTTTGTTTCTGTTATGTTGTATCGTCTAATGTTGTTATAAGCTCCGACGAACCAGATTCGACGTTTGAATCTGTGGCATTCGAATACGGGTGAAGTATGGATGTTGATTTTCGAGCGCTGAAATCCGGGTCGTCACACCTATTGAATGGGAAGTTGTTTAAATTAGAAATCGATATAAACTAAAAATGGTTTTATTGAGAATTTGAATTGAATTGTAATTGTTGGACTGAGATTGATCTAAATTGAATTTTTGGAACTGAAGTTGATTTGAATTGATTTGTGGAATTGGGAGAAAAATTCTAATCTGAAACTATTTTTGATATAAACTCTGTTAAATATATAAACTATTTTAATATATATTATTATAAATTTATAAACAGTTTTTAATATATATATTTATAAATTATTTTTACTATATAAAATATTTTAATCTATAACCTATTTTTAAATATAAACTATTTCTAATTTATAACTATTTTAATATATATAAACTATTTTCAATATTTAAACTTTTTAAGTTGGAATTGTTATGATTTACATTTGATGGATTTAAATGCAAATATTTAATATGTTGGTTTAAACCATTTTGTGGTTATGATTTCGAGAATGAATATGATTTCGAGAATTATGATTTCGAAAGTGAATATGGTTTCGAATGTGATATGATTTTGAAATGAATTTGATATTTCGATATGAATTATAAACTGTTTGAAATATAAAATGACCATTGTGTTAAATAAGCGTTTTGTTGTTAAAGAGACCGGGATCAGATATTGTCATACTCTCTGCCAATACTGAAAACCAATTTAACAACTGTGTACGTGGTGGAGAATCCAGAATGAAGTTGGATGGTTTGGCTATGATTCTATATGAAGTATTAACATAGCTCTGACTCCTCCAGTCAGCTTGATGTGGCTAAAATTGGAGAAATACCAGGCCAAGTGAGGTCACACCTCCGATCGAGTATGGTTCTTCAATACCATTCTATTACTTTATGATTTGATTGGGTGCACCTTTGATTTGGGAGTGTGTCTCGAGGTGGGCGGCAGTAGTTGTTATGCGTTACCACCAGTCCGGGAGTGTATAGACTATGGGAATATATAAAAATGTGTTAAGGGGGGTTATGTGTAACATCTTAGCTCTATTTTAATTTTTTACTTTACTGTATACATTATTTATGCAATGTATTGTATTATGTATGTAGATAGTTCCAAGGATCCTTAGAGGATGGATATCCCAAACATCCTTTGAGTAATTTTTGTATTTCACTTGACATTTCAGTTCAGTTGATTAACTTGCATAAGAATGTTAATCCTAACTCGAGTGTTTTGTGTTTTGCTTTATGCTCGGGTCAGACTGAGCTTCATAGAATTTGAGACTTACCTTTGGTGCTTGGAGTTTTTCTTGAAGATTTATCTTATATTTGTTCAACCTTCTGTTATTTCCAGTTGCTTATGTTTAGTCTTATCAGTTACTTTTGTATTTGAGACTGCTCTGTAATTGAGATTTTTGTTGTATTTTGTCTTTAACTCTGATGTTTATATAGTAGCTTCATGAACTACTATTTATATTTTCCACTGCTTACTGTTATATTACTCTATGTTTATGATTCTATGATTGATTTATTTTCTTTATATGCTGAGTTTAGCCAATTTAAATTAACAATACTTGTTTTGAGCAATTCAAGTCTGATAGGAGTGGATGATTGTCGATTTGAATGGTTTGAAATAGCGGGACATTACAGTTGGCATCAGAGCTCTAGTTTAGGCAAAACTTAGCACATGGAGTAAAAAAAAATCATAGAATCATCTTCTTTTGAGCTTGAAATTTCTTCGTTGGGATCCTCCTGGATTAGGGTTTCCTTGGAATTTTGGAAGTTTCCCTTTTCTTCTGAAGTCCATTCTTATCTGATCATGTTCATGTTCTTTTGACACAAGAGCATCCCATAGCTTCAACCTCAACTTTCAACTTCATCCTTATGTATGACTAATCCCATCGGATGTCCCGCCAACCTTAATATGATTTGTAAAGGGTGAAACTCCTTACAATAGGCGTCGATTCACCGAAGGTTTCTATGCCCTCGGTTTTGATGTTGTTATCTCTTGCAAGGCCTGAACCGATTCTTTAATAAATGACTTGGGTAATTCTATTGTGATCGAATGTCGAATGCTTCAGGATTTTGCAAGCAACTTTATCTATGCTTGATTCTCAACCTAGTGATCTTGACTCCACCCCGATAGTCAGGGATTATCCTGATGTTTCAGTGAAGTCACTTCTCTTCCTCCCAAGCGGGAATTTGAATTCCACATCAATCTAGAGCTCGACTTGTTGTCCTTCCTCCCAAAAAAGGGTTTCTCTGAATGGTTAGTCATACCCTTTTGGATTAACCAACGCTCTTGCCTTCTTCGTCGATCTCATGAATTGCATTTTCCGCGATATTCTCAACCAGTTTAACCCGGTTTTAATTGACGATATTCTCGTTTTCCTAAGTCTTGGTTGACCCATTAATGGTCGCCGTGATTAGTATAAGTCTATCCATCTTTCTTCTTTTGTAATTTAATTTTCCTATCTTCCTTACGAGCCTTTCTCCTTAGTTAGAATTTCCTTTGATTAGGGTCCTTCTAAATTTGAATCTCTATCCTTGTTAATTCTTGAATAATCCTATGAGAGAACGTATTTGTAATTGATATAGATTATTATATATTGTGTTGTTTGAGTTGTTAAGTTTGAATTTTGGGTTTAGATAGATAGGTTTGGCCAACTTTATCCATAGGAATTTCAAATACTTGAACGTAACAAACTGACATAATATTATTTTCAAAATTGGTAAATAAATAATTCTATGCATGATTTTATTTTATATATAAAGATTGATTTTCTAAAATTAGATTTTTAAATGAATTGGTTGATAGAAATGATAAACTAGATTATCATTTATTGTTTTGTCAACATTCCTAAACCATTAACTATTGCTGTATGTTATAAGAATTTGAAATTTTAAAACATGGTTTATAAATCTTATTTGCAAATGGAATGAATTTAAATTAAGGATTTTAGAATTGAATTGCCGGTGCTTTTCGAAAATTTAGTTTTCAAAATTTTGAAAATATATGTTAATTGGAAGTATTTTTGAATGGAAGTTTTTCCAAAGAATTTTTAAAGAAGTAAGTCTGTACTCTCCTCTTTTATGGCTGGAAAATAATTCTGATGATGACCGCAACATCATCGACATTCATTTTCGAGTCTCAAAGTGGAGAGACCATGTAGCAGTTTCGCTACACTTTTGCTATGGAAAATGGATTTGATTTGGATTTCTTGAGTATGATTTGAGTATAATATATATGCACACTTATATTGTAACAACCCGCATATTTATCGAGTTTGTATTTAAATATTTTATTTAAATATTAACTCGTTAATCGGATTTTGGTCCGAAAAGCTACTTTTTGCAAACGGTCAAATTAGGACTCGAGACCACTTCCATTGAGTTCGAAATGCCGTTTACAACTTTTTAAGTATAAACATCGATAGGTTTGGAGTTAGTGAAATTTCACTAACTTTTCCCGCTTTGGACTTTGGGTTAGTTTAGCCTATTAAGCCCAAGTTCCAACCCTCTTCTCCTCACTCTTCATAAATTTCCTAACTAATCAAGCTTTGGCATTAATGGTGGAGGGAATGGGAAATTAAAATTCCAAAACTCAAATTCAATTGCAATCCATCTTTCTACTCCAAATTCAAGAAGAAGACATTGGATTCAAGCTTCTTGTGCTTAGATAGAAGAAGGATTGATTCTTGCTTGCTTAAAACTTCATTTTCATTGATATTTGGTGCAAAGGTGAGATTTTTATCTCACAATTCTAGTCTATAACTATATTGGACTGTTGGGAATGATTCCCCATCACTTTAGCATGTATATTTGCATTTGGTTTGGATTGGATTGGCGAAAAACTCCAGTTTTTAGTTGTTTGGTGAACTTCCTGAGCTTAGGTCGCTCTGCCCAGGTATAGGTCGCTCGGAATCATTAGCTCGCGCGTGTGGAAAAGTCAAGGCCTGCATATTTCGTTCGCCTCGGATTTAGGTCGCCTCGGATTTAGGTCGCCTCGGATTTAGGTCGTAGGTCGTTGGACTTTAGGTCGTTCGCGTATAGGTCGTTCGGCCTTGCCTGCCTCATTAGGTCGTGGGACCTTAGGTCGTAGGTCGTTAGGCTTAGGTCGTTAAGTCGTTCCCTCTGTTGGAAACGTCTCCTCGGTCTTAGGTCGTTAGACCTTAGGTCGCCCCCCCTAGGTCGTTAGACCCTGAGTTGTTCCGCCTTCATTTAGGTCGCATACTCCTTTAGGTCGTATGACCCACTAGGTCGCTTGGCCCCTTAGGTCGCGACACATTTAGGTCGTGTTACCTATATACCCCTAGGTCGAAAGACCTTAGGTCGTGCACCTTTAGGTCGCGAACCCTATTAGGTCGCGAACACCTTTAGGTCGCGAACCACTTTAGGTCGCATGACCTCGTCTCCGTTAGGTCATGAACCTTGTTAGGTCGCTCATCCCTAGCCCGCGTACCTTCTTAGGTCGCGCACCCCCCTTAGGTCGTAACATGTTAGGTCGCACGCCTTTCACACCATTAAGTCGCGAGTTTAATTAGGTCGCTCGGCCTTAAAACGTTAGGTCGCTTGACCTGTTCTATTGTTAGGTCGCTCGACCCTATTCCCCTTAGGTCGTTAGACCTCATTTTGTCTTCACTAGGTCGTACCGTTTTGGTCGGGGCGCTGCCCCCTGGACCCCCGCGACCTGACCGGGCAGGTCGAACCCCGTAAGCGGTGGCGTTGCCCCCGCACCCCCACCTTGGGGGGTTGCCACCCCCCTGGACCCCCCCTCCGTAGGGGATCTTATCTGAAAAATATTGAGCTGATTTCCTTGGATTTTATTCACATCTCCGTATGCGATCTTTGTGACTGATTGTTTCTACAATTGCTTCTGTGTTTTGTCACTTTATAATATAAAGGTTTCAATACTAGTAGTAAATATCAAAACTCTTTTAACAAACAATTTCAACTCTATTTTTAATAACAAAGCTCTTTTCTTAAACCGTTTTCCAATCTATTAGTATATACAAGCCTTTACCTCACTCGGATGAGAAATCTAATTAAACGACTTAGTAAAACAAGTGGTATGAAACGCTTGCGTTCACTTCGTCGGTTAATTCTTGGACTTGTTCGATTGAACCTCTTGTGACAATTTTATTAGTGAAGATTTACAGTTTGTTCGTAAATATTTAAGTTAAGCAAGTGGTTATGGGACATGAGGCTAAACTTCTATATTTACTAGCTTAGTGTAATTGACACTTCTCGTTGATCTTGATGATCGCTTTATGAATTAGACTAGCAATTGCGCGATGTCTCTTTCATTGCAAGGTTAGACTAGACACCACTTGTGTGATTCCACTCACGCATACCTTTTTGCTTTTTGGTTAGTCTTGACCTCAATCTGTGTGATTCCATTCACACATGCGGGGTAGCTCCCCTTGGTCTTCGGACCGTCATGTGATAGGCCTCTTTCCCTTTTTATGATTTCTGGATTTCTCGTGTTGATTTCTGGAATTTATGTCATTGACTTGTTATGAGTACAAATTTAGGGTATGATGCCCTCTTTGGATCTTTGAGAAGATTCTTGTGATATTGATTTATCTCTTATCGGTTGATCTCCTGTTGATCATTATTTGCATACTTATAGTAGTATGTCATTATGGATGTTTATGTTTATGCCATATCTTTTATGTTATATCATGTCATCTGATATTTATAGCTAGACTGACCCGTTTATTATTTTCTTAAATAATACTCGGGTCAGACCGAGATGTTACAGGTGCTTCTGCTTGACTTCTTCCCAGGGATTCATCACTCTGACTTTTGGCTAACTGTTTAGATTAGCAGTTTTTGTTGTATACACTTGAGATATAGACTCATAGTTGTATTCTTTTGTATAGCACGTGTTGCTATTCTTTTGTATTATCGTGGATCTTACTGACCACTACTCTGATGTACACTTTCATGTGTTAGTTATATATTCATACCTTCTTCCGCCTTTGTGATATGGATATCTGTGACTGATTTGTGATATGATTATTTCTATATTTGTTTCCGAAGATTATTTATAGCCACCGTGTGATAAGCAATTACATGGATGGTCGCTCCTCAACAGCCTTATTCTCCGTGCTAGTTGACAGCACTACTCCGGAGTGTTCTTGGCTAGCGTGGGTATAGAGGTGGGGCGTCACAGCTTGGTATCAGAGCCAAACTTCGGAACAATGTAGAATAACTTAACAAGGATCATCGTCCTAGGTCTATCTTAGGAGTCATACCATAGGATTAATTCGAGTCTTCGTACCGATTCATCCTATTTCCTTTATGATTCCTTGTTTTATCTATCAAGATTACTTGATGTTCATTGGTAAATAACCTTCTTCCTTCTCTTCTTTCTTTCTTTAAGGAAGAGAATGTCTAGACCAGGCCGTCCCAGAACTGGATCATCTGGTGCTGCTCCTCCGGATGGAGTTTTTATGACTGCTCAACAGCTTCTTGATTTAGTAACTAATGCTCAAGCAGCTGGAGCTAACCCGGAACCTACTCACCCAAAGTCGGGATTTGCACGCTTGTGCAGCGATTACACCAACTTGGGTGGGAAGCCCTTCAAAGGTTCGGAAAATATCATCGAGGTCCAGGCTTGGTTAAAATCATGCGATCGAATCTTTTCTCGCATGAACCTTATCGATCTCCACCGCGTTCAGGTGGCTTCCAGCATGCTCCAGGAGAGAGCATTGGACTGGTACGAACTCCTTATTTCAGAAATTAATGAAGCGGATCTAACCTGGGAGCAATTTCAGGGACGCTTCGAGTTAAAGTTTGTACCAGAAGCTGGGAAAGTAACCTTGGCTCGACGTTTTATAGACCTTGTTCAAGGTCAATCCTCTGTGACTGATTACGTCGCAGCCTTCGAGTCGCTTTCCAAATATGGGGTTGAATACATCAACACCCCATTGAAGAAGAACCAGAGGTTCGTTTATGGCTTAAATAAGAATCTTAAGAAGCCACTGCTCCTGAAACTAGAAGTCGCATTTGATCAACTCGTCGATATCGCTCTTCGTCTTGAAGAGGCTGATAGAGAGAGTGATGTTGAAGTGGAAGGCGCTAAACCAAACTTCAACAACAAGAAGAGGCCAAACAAATTCAAGGGTCCTTATCCCAACAAAAAGGGTAAGCAGGCAACCCTTGCGGCAAAGTCTCCTTCTCCTAGTGGTGCGAGTTGCTTCAACTGTGGGTCTGGGGATCATTATGCGAATAAGTGCTCTAAGCCCAAATCTTGTCGCTATTGTAAGAGCCCGGATCATTACATACATCAATGCCTCAAGCGTAAAGGCAAGAAGGAAGGAAAGTTGAATGTGGCTCAAGCCCCTGGCAACACATCTCGTGGCCAAGGTATTTCTCATTCCATTCTTGATGGTATTATTTTATTTCATGATCAACCTATTAGAGTTCTCTTTGATACGGGTGCATCCCATTCTTTTATATCAAAGGAACTGGTAGACACTTTTTCGTTAAGTGCTACTGCATTGATGACTTCTTTAAAAATTGCGAATCCTGTTGGTGGATCCGCAACTCTTAGTTTGCTTTGTAAAGATGTGGAGGTTATTTTTTGCGATTTTTCTTTCCTAGCCGATTTGCATGTCATGCGTTACTTAGGCTTTGGAATAATTTTGGGAATGGATTGGCTTAACCGTTATCAAGCCCATATCCTATGTCCTGAGCGGACTATTCATCTCCGACATCCACTATCTGTTAATCAGATTTCTGTTAATCTTAAAGATTCAGAATCCTGTTTGGTGGCATCTTTATATTCTTTAAATCCTCGTGATAACGATGATGATGATGAAGATGATATTATTTCTCGTATTCATGTTGTTCGTGAATTTTCCGACATATTCGAGCCCGTTTTAGGTTTACCACCTAAACGAGCAATTGAGTTCAGAATTAATCTTGTTTCTGGAGCTCAACCTATTACTCGTCCTCCTTATCGCATGTCCAATAAGGAAAATGAGGAGATGCGTAAACAATTATCTGAGTTGGAGACGAGGCAATTTATTCGCTCTAGTTCCTCGCCTTGGGGAGCTTCGGCTATTTTCGTAAAGAAATCCGATGGTACTCTGAGGCTCTGCGTTGATTATCGCAAGCTTAACGATCTTACTATTAAAAATAAATATCCTTTACCTCGGATTGATGATCTATTCGATCAGCTTAGTGGTGCTAAGGTCTTTTCACAATTGGACTTGGCTACCGGTTTCCATCAGCTTCGTATCGCTGAGGATAGCATTCCTTTGACATCATTCCATACTCGATATGGATCTTATGAATGGCTTGTTATGCCATTTGGGTTAACGAATGCTCCATTTTATTTCATTGACCTCATGAATCGAGTTTTCAAAGATTTCCTCGATCGGTTTGTTCTCATATTCATTGATGATATTCTTGTGTATTCAAAAACCGAGGAGGAACATGAGAAACATCTTCGGATTGTATTGGAAACACTTAGGAGTAATCAATTAAAGGCGAAATTTTCTAAATGCCACTTTTGGCAATCTCGTGTGAAATTTCTCGGTCATATTATTTCCGAATCCGGGATATCCGTGGATCCTTCAAAGATTGAAGCGATTCAAGATTGGAAGAGACCGGAGAGTGTGACAGAGATTCGTAGTTTTCTTGGATTGGCGGGCTATTACCGTCGTTTTATTAAAGACTTTTCTAAGATTGCCGTGCCTCTTACTGGCTTGACTAAGAAGGGAGTTAAATACATTTGGTCGGACAAATGTGAAGCCTCTTTTCAGAAATTGAAAGAACTCCTTTCCGATGCTCCTATTCTTGTTATTCCCGAGGGGAATCAAGATTTTGTTGTTTATACCGATGCTAGTCATGTTGGTTTGGGTGCCGTTCTTATGCAAAAAGAACGTGTTGTTGCTTATGCTTCTAGGCAATTGAAGCCGGCCGAGACTAGATATGCCACACATGATCTAGAGCTCGCGGCTATTGTTTTCGCCCTTCGAATGTGGCGTCATTATCTATTGGGAGAGAAATTTATTCTTTACACGGATCATAAGTCTTTGAAATATTTATTTTCTCAAAAAGAACTTAATTTACGTCAACAGCGTTGGCTCGAGTTCCTTGCACCTTATGATCTTGATATTCTTTATACCCCGGTAAGGGTAATCGTGTCGCCGATGCTCTTAGCCGTAAGCAACAAGCAGTTGTTTCTATGATGATATCCGAATGGAACGATCTCGAGATCTTATCCACTTGTGAGATTCGAGAGCGCGTATCCGATTTATGCTCATCGCTTGTTTTATGTAGCCTTGAGGCTCATCCTTCTCTTTTAGACCGCATTCTTGAAGCTCAAGGGCTAGATTCTGAATTGGCTCTTCTTGGCAAAAATGTTAAGGATAAAATTGATATTGAAGGTTTGAAAGACTTTGATATTGATTCTCGTGGCGGCATTCGAAAATTTGGTAGACTTATCGTACCAAATATTGGAGATCTTCGTAAAGATATTTTAGAAGATTCCCATCATTCTAAATTCACCATTCATCCCGGTAGTAGTAAAATGTACGCTGATATGAAGCGACTTTATTATTGGGAGGGAATGAAATCTGATATTGCTAACTTTGTTAAGTGTTGCATGACTTGCCAACTTGTCAAGGCCGAACATCAAAGGCCTGGTGGGTTATTGCAACCTTTAGAAATTCCAATTTGGAAGTGGGATCAAATTTCCATGGACTTTATAGATGGCCTTCCCCGTTCTTGTTCGGGTCATGATAGCTTATGGGTGATTGTTGATAGACTTACTAAATCCGCCCATTTTATTCTGGTTCGGTCTAACCGAACCGTTCCTCTTTTGGCCAAACTATTTGTCAAGGAAATTGTAAAATTGCATGGAGTTCCTACTTCTATTGTTAGCGATCGTGATCCATTGTTTACTAGTGGATTTTGGAAGAGTCTTCAAAAAGCTTTAGGAACGAAGCTTAATTTTAGCACCGCTTATCACCCCCAGTCCGATGGACAAACCGAGCGTGTGAATCAAACTCTTGAAGATCTTCTTCGTGCTTATGTGGTTGATTTTGGTGGAAGTTGGGAAGATCATATTTCACTTGTTGAATTTTCCTATAATAATAGCTTCCAATCTAGTATTGGTATGGCACCTTTCGAGGCACTCTACGGAAGGCCATGCCGATCTCCTTCTTGTTGGCTTGAGGTCGGTGAGAAGCTGGTTTTAGGTCCAAACTTTATTCGTGATTCCACGGAAAAAATTGAACTTATTTGACATAGGATGAAAGAAGCCCAGAGTAGACAAAAATCCTATGCCGATAATCGAAGAAGGAAATTAGAATTTTCTGTTGGGGATCCTGTTTTTATTCGTGTTTCACCTATGAAGGGTGTTGTACGTTTCAGTCGATCGGGGAAGTTAGCGCCTCGATATATTGGGCCATTTCCTATCACTGAACGTATTGGTTCCATGGCTTATCGCCTTGAATTGCCGGCTCAGTTTTCTGCTATGCATGATGTATTTCACGTTTCTCAATTACGGAAATGCCTTCGGGATTCCGATTCTATTCTTGAGCCTACTGTTGTGGAAGAAATTGAATTTTCGTCGAATTTAACTTATGAGCAGCATCCTATTCGAATTATAGCTTCTGAGGTTAAACGACTTCGAAATAAAGATGTTCCGCTTGTAAAGGTTCAATGGTCCTCAAATCCTAAGGATTGTTCTTGGGAATCCAGAGAATTCATCGAGCGTACACATCCGGACTTGCTTACTCCTACTCCTTGAGGTGAACTTCTGGTTACATATGCTTTTATGGTTGTTACTTTTTATTTCCATCTTATATATATTGCGAGGATGCAATTTCTTTAAGGAGGGGAGTCTGTAACAACCCGCATATTTATCGAGTTTGTATTTAAATATTTTATTTAAATATTAACTCGTTAATCGGATTTTGGTACGAAAAGCTACTTTTTGCAAACGGTCAAATTAGGACTCGAGACCACTTCCATTGAGTTCGAAATGCCGTTTACAACTTTTTAAGTATAAACATCGATAGGTTTGGAGTTAGTGAAATTTCACTAACTTTTCCCGCTTTGGACTTTGGGTTAGTTTAGCCTATTAATCCCAAGTTCCAACCGTCTTCTCCTCACTCTTCATAAATTTCCTAACTAATCAAGCTTTGGCATTAATGGTGGAGGGAATGGGAAATTAAAATTCCAAAACTCAAATTCAATTGCAATCCATCTTTCTACTCCAAATTCAAGAAGAAGACATTGGATTCAAGCTTCTTGTGCTTAGATAGAAGAAGGATTGATTCTTGCTTGCTTAAAACTTCATTTTCATTGATATTTGGTGCAAAGGTGAGATTTTTATCTCACAATTCTAGTCTATAACTATATTGGACTGTTGGGAATGATTCCCCATCACTTTAGCATGTATATTTGCATTTGGTTTGGATTGGATTGGCGAAAAACTCCAGTTTTTAGTTGTTTGGTGAACTTACTGAGCTTAGGTCGCTCTGCCCAGGTATAGGTCGCTCGGAATCATTAGCTCGCGCGTGTGGAAAAGTCAAGGCCTGCATATTTCGTTCGCCTCGGATTTAGGTAGCCTCAGATTTAGGTCGCCTCGGATTTAGGTCGTAGGTCGTTGGACTTTAGGTCGTTCGCGTATAGGTCGTTCGGCCTTGCCTGCCTCATTAGGTCGTGGGACCTTAGGTCGTAGGTCGTTAGGCTTAGGTCGTTAAGTCGTTCCCTCTGTTGGAAACGTCTCCTCGGTCTTAGGTCGTTAGACCTTAGGTCACCCCCCCTAAGGTCGTTAGACCCTGAGTTGTTCCGCCTTCATTTAGGTCGCATACTCCTTTAGGTCGTATGACCCACTAGGTCGCTTGGCCCCTTAGGTCGCGACACCTTTAGGTCGTGTTACCTATATACCCATAGGTCGAAAGACCTTAGGTCGCGAACCCTATTAGGTCGCGAACACCTTTAGGTCGCGAACCACTTTAGGTCGCATGACCTCGTCTCCGTTAGGTCGTGAACCTTGTTAGGTCGCTCATCCCTAGCCCGCGAACCTTCTTAGGTCGTGCACCCCCCTTAGGTCGTAACATGTTAGGTCGCACGCCTTTCACACCATTAAGTCGCGAGTTTAATTAGGTCGCTCGGCCTTAAAACGTTAGGTCGCTTGACCTGTTCTATTGTTAGGTCGCTCGACCCTATTCCCCTTAGGTCGTTAGACCTCATTTTGTCTTCACTAGGTCGTACCGTTTTGGTCGGGGCGCTGCCCCCTGGACCCCCGCGACCTGACCGGGCAGGTCGAACCTCGTAAGCGGTGGCGTTGCCCCCGCACCCCCACCTTGGGGGGTTGCCACCCCCCTGGACCCCCCCTCCGTAGGGGATCTTATCTGAAAAACATTGAGCTGATTTCCTTGGATTTTATTCACATCTCCGTATGCGATCTTTGTGACTGATTGTTTCTACAATTGCTTCTGTGTTTTGTCACTTTATAATATAAAGGTTTCAATACTAGTAGTAAATATCAAAACTCTTTTAACAAACAATTTCAACTCTATTTTTAATAACAAAGCTCTTTTCTTAAACCGTTTTCCAATCTATTAGTATATACAAGCCTTTACCTCACTCGAATGAGAAATCTAATTAAACGACTTAGTAAAACAAGTGGTATGAAACGCTTGCGTTCACTTCGTCGGTTAATTCTTGGACTTGTTCGATTGAACCTCTTGTGACAATTTTATTAGTGAAGATTTACAGTTTGTTCGTAAATATTTAAGTTAAGCAAGTGGTTATGGGACATGAGGCTAAACTTCTATATTTACTAGCTTAGTGTAATTGACACTTCTCGTTGATCTTGATGATCGCTTTATGAATTAGACCAGCAATTGTGCGATGTCTCTTTCATTGCAAGGTTAGACTAGACACCACTTGTGTGATTCCACTCACGCATACCTTTTTGCTTTTTGGTTAGTCTTGACCTCAATCTGTGTGATTCCATTCACACATGCGGGGTAGCTCCCCTTGGTCTTCGGACCGTCATGTGATAGGCCTCTTTCCCTTTTTATGATTTCTGGATTTCTCGTGTTGATTTCTGGAATTTATGTCATTGACTTGTTATGAGTACAAGTTTAGGGTATGATGCCCTCTTTGGATCTTTGAGAAGATTCTTGTGATATTGATTTATCTCTTATCGGTTGATCTCCTGTTGATCATTATTTGCATACTTATAGTAGTATGTCATTATGGATGTTTATGTTTATGCCATATCTTTTATGTTATATCATGTCATCTGATATTTATAGCTAGACTGACCCGTTTATTATTTTCTTAAATAATACTCGGGTCAGACCGAGATGTTACAGGTGCTTCTGCTTGACTTCTTCCCAGGGATTCATCACTCTGACTTTTGGCTAACTGTTTAGATTAGCAGTTTTTGTTGTATACACTTGAGATATAGACTCATAGTTGTATTCTTTTGTATAGCACGTGTTGCTATTCTTTTGTATTATCGTGGATCTTACTGACCACTACTCTGATGTACACTTTCATGTGTTAGTTATATATTCATACCTTCTTCCGCCTTTGTGATATGGATATCTGTGACTGATTTGTGATATGATTATTTCTATATTTGTTTCCGAAGATTATTTATAGCCACCGTGTGATAAGAAATTACATGGATGGTCGCTCCTCAACAGCCTTATTCTCCGTGCTAGTTGACAGCACTACTCCGGAGTGTTCTTGGCTAGCGTGGGTATAGAGGAGTGGGTATAGAGGTGGGGCGTCACATATATATATATATATATATATATATATATATATATATATATATATATATATATATATATATATATATATATATATATTTCAAAATTGTTTGGAGTGAAAACAGAAATTTAACTCTTAAGTTTTATGGTAAGTAGTGGTTTTTAGTCATTGAAATGAAGCAATTTTTTTGAACAATTGGATTGTCTATGATAGGAAATGAAATATAAAACAACTTGAAATAGTTGAACTAGGATAAAGTTTATTTGTATAATACTCAATGATATTCCAAAATTTATATAACTTGCCTGAAATATTCAAAAGTTAAAAATATTAATGTGAATATGAAATTTTAAGGTTATAAAAAAGAAAATTTAGGTGGTAAAAATGTTCAAACTAAATTTTCTTAATAGAAATGTTGTAAATAAACGTTAAATTTGTATAGTGCTCAATTACACTAAGAAACATTTATAAAACTTACCGGCAAAAAGCTTGGATGTAATCAAATAACATACAATATAAACGTAAGTAATAAGATGTTCAAAAATAAAATTTATATGGTTTTGAATTAATTGTTATATCTATTTCTATGTATTTCGAATCTATCTTTCCTTTATGTTGCTCTATTCGCCGTTCTCGTTCCTTTTCGAAGACGAAAAGTTTTAAGTGGGGGAGAGTGTAGCGACCCGAAAATTTTAACGATTTAATAACGTAATTAACTATAAATAATAAAATTTTGAAATGAAAATTTGATATTTGTAATATGGCTACTTTAACATAGCAGTTGGTAGATATTTATCGAAAAATATGAAGTTAGTTCTATTGTGTAATCTTCAATTTCAGTTTAAATCAGTTAAATTTGATGAAAATAAAATATTATTGAAATCTTAATATTTCTATATAATAAATTTGTAAATCATTTTCTGAGTGGGACATCATATTTTGTTTTGCCAAATTTGGACTGTTCTAGCCCCATTATCTTATTTTTCGGCGTTTCAGCAGCATTTTCGGCTGTGAAAAATTGACTTTTGATGGGTTGGTCATATCACTCATATATGTGTACCATTTTGTTCATCTCGTCGTGCTGATCTCTGTAGTATATTCATTTATGTGTTTCGGCGTCCCATACGCGGTGAAATCTGTGAAACGGTTGACAGTATCGGTACCCATTTTGAGCCTTTTGAATTCCTTGTGCTCATTCATTACCCACCATGAAAATCAACAGACATCAGCAATTAAAATTTTCAGTTTTGACCTTCACTATTCCACATTTTCAATTTATATTGCTATTTCATTGTATTCCTCTGGTTCGTTCTAGATCACTTTCCTCTTTCTCTCATTTTTTCTATTCTTCTTCTTCAAAAAATATTATATATAAAATAAAATAAGATAATGATAAATTGAGTTTGCATTTCTATCTGATACTGTTATTCCTTTTCACCACCACCAGAAATTCCACACACTCGAACCGATGCTTCTCCGCTTGATTTTCTTCCAACCACAGATCCGCTTCTTACCTATTTCCCTCAACCGTTTCCCCACCGGATCATCTAGGCTCGCAAACCAGTACACATCTCCCATGGTCGCTAGTCACAAATGCAACACCCAAAGCCCTCTTCCACCTCCATTCGCCATCACCCACAAATACCCGCCACCATGGAGCCATACCTCCTCCGCCTTCCACCAGTGTAGACTCTCCGCAACCCATTCTTTCTCTCTGACAACAGTTCGCCATTTCTAACGCCACCTATGTTCGCCTTGTCCCCGTGCCGAACAGACCCTGCCTGACCACCATCTCCACTCGTTAGTCCATCCGACGCCAGAAAACCCAAGCAGCCCGCATTCATTAATTTCCGCTTGAATCCGTTTCTTCATCACTTTCACCTTGCTCCGTCCTGCAGTCTGCCACCATCGCAGCAACTATCTCCCTTAACGCTGCAGCAACCCTCCAACTAGCAGCCAACAGTCTTCCTCCAACCGCTCCTTGAACCCATCATCGAGACCTCCAGCACCTTGAACCCTCGCCAAGCGCCTCTGGCCTTCTCTGGCCGAGCCCTTGATCGCCTCCTAGTAGCCGTTTCCACGACCCGACGGCCTCTTCTTCCCACTGCTTGCCCCAGATCCAAGCCCACGTCCGCCTGAACCTACCTTACTTGACATCTCCATGTGCTAGTTCAAATATATAAGATAATATAGTTTGCATGTGCTGTTCTTTTGTATTGTCGAACCAATGTTTGCCTTTTTAAGCTTCAGCTACCTTCCTTTCATTTTCCCCATCTCCAAGCAAGCGCCTTTAGCCACCATACAGGCCTCCCTTCATCTCTAACATTGCCATCCTTCAACTCGCAGTCTCTCATCAACAAATTTATTATTTGCCTTGCTTTGTCGCTGTCCCATTATCTATTCGTGCTTATCCGTATCAGTTTGGTGATTTGTCCCTTATCCGTATGCATGTCATTTTTTCTCTAGCCTCGAAAAGTGAGCAATCACTCACGATTAACATTCTTATATTTAGTAAATTTAATTCACTTGAAATGATGATTAACATATGTTGTTAAATTTTTAATTGGTTAGAAATTTAATTGGTAAATACCTTATGTTATTATCTACAATTGTTTACCTATATTAATTGACATATGACACCATAACCTGTTGCATATCTTTAAATTGTTGATTACGATATATGCTTTCTATTGATATATATGTTATTTTATATTATTATTTTATTTGTTCTCCATCTGCAAATTCCCTGTAGTTTAGAAATTCCCTATGGGTTGAAATGATACATACCCGAATGATCTTATAGATTAGGGGAAAATCATTATGGGTTGAAATGATAAATCCAAGCGACTTTGATTATTTTTGAGTTTTGAGATTGCGGGTTGAAATGATATATACACGTAAATATTTAAATAATAGCATATTGAAATGATAAATATCTGTATCACTTGACCATAGGATATAAAAATATATACGAATATAGTTGGTTTATTTTTGAAAAATTATTTCCAATTTTTGAACGGAAATATATGGGTTCTAGTAAACATTGATTTTTAAATTATAATATAAAGATTTTATTTCAATATATATGTAAAATTTAGATTTTCAAAATTATATGTTTTGGAAATTTTAAAATTATAAGTTAAGTTTTGAAATATAAATTATAAAATTTTACTTATAATTTATTGTTTTTTAAATAGGTAAATAGTCACAAGGGAGAAGTTGTAAAAAAATTAGTCTCAGCGACAACAAGTTTGCTTTTTACTCTAAAGGACACTTTTTAGTGTAAATGAAAATGATAGTTGCAACTATCATTCTCTGATTTACACTAAAAAGCATCCTTCAGCCTAAAAAACAAACTTTTTGTTCCTGAAACAAAATTTATATCTAACTTTTTCCTTGAGCCTAAAAACCCCTTTTTAAAGTATATAAAATAGATTTAAAATAATCATAAGATTTAATTTAATAAAATTTAATTTAACTAAAATAAAAATTAGGCTAAAGGACATGAAGTTTTATTTTTAGGCTGAAGCACAAATGCTAGTTATATATAGCATTATATTCAACTTTTACACTGTACGAAATGTTAGTTATAACTGAATTATATTCGGTTTTATACTATACAAATGCTAGTAATAACTAGCATTGTTCTTTAGCCAAAAAAATAAACTTGTCCTTCAGCCTAATTTTTTTTCTAACTTTGTCCTTGGGCCTATTTTCCTGTATATATAATATGTTTTTAATTATTTATTTAAATTTATATTAATATTTTCAAAATAGATTTTGTAATAACTTTAATAAATTATTGTTAGAAAGATAAATTGAAATTGATTTATAATTAAATTTGTTTAAGAATTATATTTAAATAGAAATTGATATGAAAAGTCATTAATTTAAGAATTTTTTAAAGATATGATTTTACAGCTTGATAACTTGACTTATATTAAAGGTAAATAAATGAATGTTTTTAGATTTAAATAAGATTTAAATTGAATATTTAATTTTGATTTAAATTTGAATTTGAGATTTTATTTAAATGTTTATAAAAGTGATTAAATGAATATTTTCAGAATTTAATGTAATTGATGTTATTTATTTAATTTTGATATTGATTTAAATTTGTAATTTGAGATTTTATTTGAATGTTATTAAAAATGATTAAGTGAATATTTTCAAATTTTAATAAAATTAAAGTTCAACTTTGAAATGTAAATGAAGTTATCAAATTGATTTATTGAAAATGTTTGAGTATTTAACTTTGAAACCTATTGAATGGGAAGTGGTTTAAATTTAAAAAGGATATAAATTAGATATGGGTTTATAGAGAATTCGAATTAAATTGTAATTTCTGAACTGTGATTGGTTTAAATTGAATTTTTGAAACTCTAGTTGATTTGAATTGATTTGTGGAATTGGAAGAAAAAATCTAATTTGAAGCTATTTTCGATATAAACTCTATTAAATATATAAACTATTTTAATATATATTATTTTAAATATATAAACAGTTCTAAATATATATTTTAATATGCAACCTATTTTGATCTATAACCTATTTTTAAATCTAAACTATTTTTAATATATAATTATTTCATTATATATAAGCTATTTTCAATATTTAAACTGCTTAAGTTGGAACTATTATTATTTAGATTTAAAGGATTTAAATGCGAATATTTAATATGATGGTTTAAACCATTTTTGGTTATGATTTCAACAACGAATATGATTTCGAAAGTGATATGATTTCGAAAGTGAATATGATTATGAATGTGATATGATTTTGAAATGAATATGATATTTCAATATGAATTATGAACTGTTTGGAATATAAAATGACAACGCTGTGAAATAAGCGCTTCGTTGTTAAAGAGACTGTGATCGCACATTGTTATACTCTCTGCCATACTGAAAACCACTTTAACAACTGTGTACGTGATGGAGAATCCAGAACGAAGTAGGATGGTTTGGCGATGATTCTATATGAGGTATTGACACAGCCCGGACTCCATTAATCAACTTGATGTGACTAAAACAAGAGCTATACCGGCCCCAGCGAGGTCGCACCTCTGATCGAGCATGCTTCTTCGATGCCATTATATTACTTTGTGATTGGGTTAGGTGCACCTTTGATTTGGGAGTGTGTCTCGAGGAGGACGGTAGAAGCTATGATGCGTTACCACCAGTTCGGGAGTATAAACGGTAGAATCCTACCCTGGCATTGCCTCGCATGCCTTGTCACATGCCTTATCGCGTCCACTATGATTTTGGTTTGTACCGTACCTGTGGTGTGACGACCCGAACTCGATGCTTGACAAACGACATCAAATCCGTATCGCCGGAACTTGCAACAACATTAGATGAAAAACAACACAGTGGAAACAAAAGATGATAACATTGATATACAACAGAGATACAATGTGATATACATCATGATACAATAACCCAACACCATCAAAGATTGTATACAACACAACGCCACAACGGAAATATATAGACATCTAGCAAAATCTCCAAGAGAAACCAATACTACAACTCCAAATCAAATTCCAAAGCTAAAGCCCTAAATCTTCAAACTCGAACCACCATCAAGTTGAACTTGTAGCAAATGCGATCCTAAACGCGATTTCCAACTAAAAACTTCAAATATCCAAAAGCTAAAAAAGATCTCCAAATGCTACCAAACTAAAGACTTCGAATGCTAACGAATCTATACCTATTATTAGATTATCTGAAAAACCAAACTCTAGACTGCCCGTGTGGAAAATGTGGACACCCAGAGTTCAGGAAGGGAACAATAAACTCCGGGTCAGTCATGGGACTGGTATGAGCAAACAAAAACAGTTTATCTTTAAAACAAACAACAAAAAGAATTTAAAATTGAAATCCGCAATGCTTTTCAGAAAATGAAACTACCATAAGGCCTCCCGCCACACACACCATGTAAACGCAGAATTGGAGGAGATTTCTCCTTATGATAGTCAAAAATGCTAGATACGAGAAAACCATTTGATATTATTATTAGTGCATAAAACATTTGCAAGTATAATATTAATCTTAGCTAGCATAGACATTTCGAACTATGCCTACTATAGCTACCATCTAAACAGTGGTGACCACCATAAGTAAATGGTAGGGTATACAACTACAATCGTACAAGGCGCGTATTAGATGATTGGATTTCCAACAAATGGTCACGCTAAGGAACTTCCCATTGCCACATAGGTGTGCCTCTGGAGGGACGCCCTAAGAACTTACCCAGCTCTCTGCCAACACAAGGCCAATTTACTCCCTTCCTGAGAGTAACACCTAAGATATGCCATCCCCGGTCGTTTGCAACCTTTATCCGAGGATCCTCAACCAAAAGCAACATCACACAATAATAAATTTACAGTGTCCACATGAGTTAAGTATCTAGGCTCCATACCATGATACCACCCTTTTCCAGAAAAAATGGACATACCCTAGGGGCACGACCCCTAAAACCTTGCTGCATCTTTCCTGTTTCGACCATTTCCGGGGTGTAAGGTCCTGATGCAGTCTCGTCTACAAAGCTACGCTTTTTCACAAAGTCATGCTTCGATCAACAAATGATCGGCACCACTTTGTATGCCACATTGCCAAATTCAGAATGTACTACTAGTAACCATCAACTACATAACCTCTGAGCTCGTACGTCTCAGAGACGGGTGTTAAGCTAAAAGAATAAATCTCCGCCACCAAACAGAAATTCATTTTAGAGAAACCAGCTTTACATCTCAAAGTGTAACGTCAGACAAACATCCATATAAGTCTGTTTCGGGTTCAAACGGAACCGAAGGCACTTCCAAAGAAGCTCATGCAATCCGGGTATTCACAATCCCGATCGGACTCCCCATCACATATGGAGATCTCTATATTATAGCTACTCAGTGCAGAGTCATTCGACTGGTTATCCTTTCGTTCTCGAAAACACCCGGTCTTCACCACCGGTCTTCAAATGTAATCCACAACGTCGTATTATTATTATTCGGAATAAGTTATATGACACAAAGGTCCTCTCCCGGCTAAACTGAATAATGAGCGCAATATTTAAAAACATATGGATAATGGGATTTCAGTTAAGTCACAATTTTAAAACCCAAAACCTTTCTTTTCAAATGGTTTAAACAAATTACCATTTTCAAATCTTTAACCAAAAAGATTTACTTTACAAAGTTCACCCATTTTTCACAAAGATCCATTCACAGATTCCAAAACAATTTCCATTTCAAATTGGATTAACTCATCCAATCTTTAAATCAAAGATTTAATTCATAGCTTTCAAACCCGTTTCCAAAGATTCATTTATAACTTGGAAAACCATTACATTTCAAACATGAAATCCCTTTCAACAAAAATTGGAAATTCTTTTCTTATATGAAAGCTTTTATTATTTGAAAAAAATGGTTTTCGTTTCAGAAAAATCCGATTTCATTTATACAAGTTAAAGTCTTTGCGTTAAATTCAAATTCTTAAAACAATACCTTTAAAATGGTTTAAATCCATATAAACATATATATAACTTGTATAACCTTTTTAAATCATAAATTCTCAACATATAATTCAATTTCAAATTTTGAATTCAAATTCAATTCAAATTATCTATATTCTAAAATTTATTAAGTTATTCAAAATAATTTTTATTTTCAAAATTCCATTTTCAAAAGTTTTTCACATTTAACCCAAATCCATTTCCAAAACCTTTTGGATTAAAAATTCAATTTTAAAACCATTTCAAAAATCTATGACTTAACCAATTTCCACGTGCAATCCATATTTGTGTGTGTATGGTGTAGTCCAGGGGTTTCACCCAATAGTGCAACATCATCAATTATCATAGATTCAATCATATCAATATCAATAAGCAGTATATCTCTATAACGCTTATCTTTCATACACAAATTCACAGATAAATAATATACATTTATCACAGATAAAATAAATTACATTCATCACAGCTTGAATTAAAATAATTCATATCACAAAGCATCACATAACAGAGATATCAAACAATTTCGAGCATTCAATACAATACAGCCATCCATAAGTAAGATTAATTTATTATCTGATTAATTGAAACCAGATTAATCACTAATCCAGGTTAATTAATTAATTATAAATTAATTAACTTTAAATAGTTAATTAATCAACCTTAATTAATAAATGAGTAAATCTTTAATCATTAAATAATTAATCCTTAATTATTTAATTATTCTTTAATTAATTATCCTTAATTAATTACATTAATTAATTAGCCCTTAATTAGTTATCCTTTAATTAATTAATAAATTAAATTAACCCTTAATTAATTACCATTTAATTAACCTTAATTAACAAGTGATATTCCTTTAATCACTTGATTGGTCAATTCCCAATCAAAATAATTATCTTGAATTAATAACATTAATTAATTAATCAAACTTTAATAAATCACATTAATAAATCACTTTGATAAATTATCCTTTAATTAATTATCCTTAATATTCTTTAATCATTATTAGATTACTTATATACTTAATTAATTTGAAGATAAATCATTAAAAGTCTTTAATTAATGGACTTCATAATTAATCATTATTAACCATAAATTTATTCAAGAGGTTAAGTTAATTCAAACAACATTTTATCTGGATTAACTCTTTAAATTAAAAATAATTTAAAAGTAAATTATAAATATTGATCACAAAATCAAATGACTAAATTAATTTAAACATAACTTTATTAACCCTTTAATTATTCAATTTCAAATCAAGACAATTATATTTATTTTTTAAACATAGGTTTAAAAATGTTTTAAAATTTAAATCTAGTAAAAACTATCTTTTAACAGTGAACCCGAGACCCACACGAGACCACCCTCGAGCTAACAACCAACTTCCCCGAGTGCCACTTCTAGTTTCTTCCCAAACTCACCTGTCTCCCTTTTCAAACTTCAAAATTTTGTTAAGTTTTTGAAAAACCCGGTACGACGCAAATACACTCGAGTCAATACTCGAGCCAATCCATCATCTCCCCGAAAATTACTTCGAGTCCTCCCTTTCTTTTCCAGACCACTGTCTACTGACACAACCAAAGTGTCGTGCACGTGCACCGATCGTCGAAGCTACTCCGATCAACCATGCCACCTCCAATAAATCATCCTCGACCTCGCTGATCAACCCAAACACCCAACATCATCATCTCTGCCGCAATTCGAAATCGATAATACTAACACCCTTGAACCCAAAACCCGATCATCAGTTTCTTCCTCACGCCATCACTTCCGACCACCTAGACCCGTGCCACCAAGCAGAAAACTTTGCCACATCGCAATGCCTCGAACCATCTCCTCACGATCCATTTCGATCACCCACCAATGCTCGAAATACCCCGAGAAGCACCACGATCAATGTTGGGTATAAAACCCTATTTTGACCTCACCGCGCCGCGACGACAATTAGTAAAATCATCTACTATTTTTCCTCGCATCTCCATTCCTTCAGCCCCCTCCAGTGAGAATCCCGAGGCAAAATGATTATGCGATCATCGAAAATTGATGGAATTTCATTTTCTGTTCAACTCATAATATCCTAAAATTTCCCAAACTAAAAATCCTGAATTTACCCTTAAAATTCATAGTTTTTGAAATTTAGTTAGATGATATAAATGGAATTCAAAATCGTGATACTCAAATATCTATAGTTTAAGTTTTCACTGTATTATTTCATTTTTAAAATCATTTGCTGAATTTAAAATTCTGAAACTACTTTTATAATCATCTTTATACTTAAACTAACAATTTTCATTTAAATGTCAAAGGTTAATACTGACTCGATTGAGAGATTTAAATTTTTGAAATTTACTTGTGCGTGTAACCTCTAACAGAGGTGAGTACAGACATGCACACACCCATTTCTACAATGTATACATGCATATTTGCATGCACACAAACACATTTACAACTTCATTTCAACATTCATCACAACATCAGATCAAAGATCAGAACAAAGGCAAGTTTGCTCACCTGATTCACTTGAAAGCAGAAAACTGGAATGATGTTTTAAGCCTGTAACTTGAATTTTTTTCATCCTGACTTTACATTTGTTTGCTTGATCTTCTTTTTATCTTTCAGGTCTTAATTTTCTGTTTTCAGGTTTGAATGGTTTGAACTTGTACTTGATGTTTGATCCTGTTTTGCTTTGCTTACAGGCTGAATTGCTTGATGCTTTGATCTTCTGCTTTGCTCTTTTGCTTTAGAATTTGTATATGATACTTTGCATCAGGCCTTTGAATTTTGAACAGATTTACTGGCTTTAATTTTTTTTATAGTTGATGACCTTTGATCAGATTGTAAATTGAAATCTAGTTTTCCATATCTGTTTAAATCAATTGCTTCAGATTTAAGAGGATCTGAAACTGGTTTTTGTTTTCATTCCTTTTATCTGGTTTATTTTCTTATTTTCCAGGTTTTGAAAATGAGAAGAAAAATGAAATCTGGTTTTGTTTCTTTTTTTTTACATACATTTTCATGCTACTTAAATTTACAAGATATAAATTGCCACTTGTCTTATTGTATTAACACTTTTTGATATTTGTATCTATTTTTTTACTCTTGTTATTACATATTATTAATTATTTTACAAATGTCATATGCCATTAAAATTGTGTTTAAATCCTAACTTTACTTGATTTATAATTTCGTTTTAAACCTTATGTTATTATAAATTATGTTTCATATCTTTCCTTTTTATTCTTGTCTTTATTTTCATACATTTTAAATATTTACCATTTTCTATGAAAATGAGTTCGAAATCTAATTATACTAAATGAATAAACACTTATATAAATATATATATATATAGACACATAAGTTTTTTAAAATATAAATTTAACTTTTAAACAACTTTTAAACTTTTACTATATTTTAAACGCTACAAATAATATTTTTAATATAACCTTATATCATACTTCCTATTTAAATAAATACATTTCTTTATTAATTATTTATATAAATCTTTTAAAGAGAAATGGCTTTAAAATTTAATTTCACATAACTAATATATTAGAATTTCATTCTAAATTAGCCTTTGAAAAAAAATTATTATGTCAAATTCAAAACATCATTTTTAAATCTAAATGCATATTTAATAAATTAGAAACAAATTCTTATTAACTTAAAAATAAAAAAATTAAATCTAATTTATCTCCAATATATTTATTATTGAGTTTTCAAATACAAATTTCAATTAAAAATCAATATATATATATATATATATATATAAAACTGATATTTTATTTTATTTTGGAAATTTTCTAATTAATTCACAAATAAATTCACATTTTAATTCCAAAATTAGATTAATTGTCAAATTAACCTTGGCCAAAATTCGAGAATGTTACATATTCCCCCTTAAGAAAATTTCGTCCCCGAAATTTGCCGGGGGACAACCAAGAACAGATAAAAGATAGAGAAATATCATTTCAGATCGAACTGAATATCTATTCTGCATTTGGCTTACCAAATCAGAATGTCAACAATAGATATGAGAACAAACTCATTTAATACTTTATCAATTACTCGGTCATCCGGATCTACGAAATATACAGGGCACTGGTTAGTTAGAAGGAATAAATAACCATTCGTGGAATATATCGAGACCCAATGAAATAGACAAAATAGGTTCGATTACGATCTTAGATTCAAGATTTAACTCATTTACGATTTACTGTGAAATAAAACTATGTGTAGTTTCTGTGTCGAACAAAATTCAAACAATTTTATCGTAAACGAGAAGGTTACCTACTAAAATTCATTTTCCTTTATCATCCTTTTGAGGTTGAAGGATCGTCTTTGATTGCTTAAACCTTCGCTACTTAAGCTTGCTTCAGTGCTGGGTAATCCTTAATCCTATATCCCGGCTCGTGACAATAATAGCATTCCCTATATTCCTGTTCTGGCTTCATAAATGGCTCTCTCTTTCCTTTCTTCCAAGGGTTCTTGCAATTGTTCGAGTAGTGGCCTTTCTCCAAGCAATTGAGACAAGTAACATTTTTTACCTTATTATTCTGTATATTCTTCTTTCCATTACCTCTCCACGATTTCTTTCCACCGAACTTCCTTTTCCTCCAATTTGGATTGCTTGTATTCCCTTTCTCCTTCGGAACTTCCTACTTATCCAGAGTGGCATATCGATAGCCCATATCGATCAAGTCAGAAAAAAATTCTTTTACGTGAGCAGTCATTCTTTTCTAGAATTTCTTGCTCATTCCCCGAATAAACTTTTCGTTATTTTTTAAAGGTGAATTCACCAACCCTGGACCAAACCGAGATAATTCGTTGAATTTGTCAAGTAATCCTCAAATAATAAACTTCCCTGCTTCAAATCCATGAACTCCTGGTACATTCTGGAGATACCAACAGACGGCATATATCGTTGTTCGAACACTTCCTTGAAATGGCTCCAAGTGAACTCATCCGTCGGCTCAACCATAGTAACTGTCTCCCACCGAGCTAAAGCCTCTTCCTCAAGTTTCCAGGAAGCTATTAATCGCATCTGATCATCTTCCAATTTTAGTCCCTTGAAAATCCTTTCGCACAATCGAATCCAAGCTTGTTCTTCGATTATGGTTTCCTTGCCTGTGAATGACTTTCCACCAAGTCTGAAGAAACTTCGATATAAATCAGCCAGATTCGGCTGAGGTTGAGTGGGAATATCTGTTGTTGCAGGGACTTGAACAGTTGAAGTGGTACATCCCCTTCCCCTACCTCGTCCTCTTCTTCCACTCATTCTTACTATCTGTAAATAGTAAGAAAACCGGTTTAGGCATTTGGACGAGATATCTTAGGGAATAACAACAGTTAAAGAAAATAGACTGATAAATTTGGGTTTTCAGTTTCACGGGTTGTACTCATTCTAGGGTATACTTCATCCTATCTCTAATGAGCCATCTAATGTGTTACACTCTGTTGCTAAAGTTCTTACTCAACCTTTAGCTCTGATACCACTTGTGACGACCGAACTCGATGCCCGACAAACGACATCAAATCCGTACCGCCGGAGCTTGCAACAACATTGGATGAAAAACAACACAGCGGAAACAAAAGATGATAACATTGATATACAACAGAGATACAATGTGATATACATCATGATACAACAACCCAACACCATCAAAGATTGTATACAACACAATGCCGCAGCGGAAATATATCGACATCTAGCAAAATCTCCAAGAGAAACCAATACTACAACTCCAAACCAAACCCCAAAGCTAAAGGCCTAAAACTTCAAACTCGAACCACCATCAAGTTGAACTTGTAGCAAATGCGATCCCAAACGCGATTCCCATCCAAAAACTTCAAAGATCCAAAAGCTGAAGAAGATCTCCAAATGCTACCAAACTAAAGACTTCGAATGCTAACAAAGCTATACATATTATTGGATTATCTGAAAACTCAAACTCTGGACTGCCCGTGTGGAAAATTATGGGCACCCAGAGTTTAGGAAGGGAACAATAAACTCCGGGTCAGTCATAGGACTGGTATGAGACAACAAAAATAGTTTATCTTTAAAACGAACAACAACAAGAATTTAAAATTGAAATCTGTAATGCTTTTTAGAAAATGAAACTACCATAAGGCCTCCCGCCACACACACCATGCAAACGCAGAATTGGAGGAGATTTCTCCTTATGATAGTCAAAAATGCTTGATACGCGAAAACCATTTGATATTATTATTAGTGCATAATGCAGAAAACATTTGCAAGTATAATATTAATCTTAGCCAGCATAGACATTTCGAACTTTGCCTACTATAGCTACGATCTAAACAGTGGTGACCACCATAAGTAAATAGCCAGTTATACAACTAAAACCGTACAAGACGCGTATTGGATGACTGGATTTCCAACAAATGGTGAGGCTAAGGAACTTCCCATTGCCACATGGGTACGCCTCTGGAGGGATGCCCCGAGAACTTACCCAGCTCTCTGCCAATACAAGGCCGGTTTACTCCCTTTCCAGGAGTAACACCTAAGATATGCCATCCCCGGTCATTTGCGACCTTTATCTGAGGATCCTCAACCACAAAGCAACATCACACAATAATAAATTTACAGTGTCCACACGAGTTAAGTATCTGGGCTCCATACCATGATACCACCCTTTTCTAGAAGAAATGGACATACCTTAGGGGAGCGACCCCTGCAACCTTGCCGCATCTTTCCTGTTTTGACCATTTCCGGGGTGTGAGGTCCTGATGCAGTCTCATCCACAAAGCTACGCTTTTTCACAAAGCCATGCTTCGATCAACAAATGATCAGCAGCACTTCGTATGCCACATTACCAAATTGGGAATGTATCACTAGTAACCATCAACTACATAACCTCTGAGCTCATGCGTCTCACAGAAGGGTGTTAAGCTAAGAGAATAATTCTCTGCCACCAAACGGAAATGTATTTGAGAGGAACCAGCTTTACATCTTAAATGTAACGTCAGACACACATCCATACAAGTTTGTTCTGGGTTCGAACAGAACCGAAGGCACTTCCAAAAAAGCCATTGCAATCCGGATATTCACAATCCCGATCGGGCTCCCCATCACATATGGAGATCTCTATACCGTAGCTACTCAATGTAGAGTCATTTGACAGGTTATCCTTTGGTTCTCGAAAACACCCAGTTTCACCACCGATTTTCAAATGCAATCCATAACGTCGTGTTATTATTCGGAATGGGTTATATGACACAAAGGTCCTCTCTCGGCTAAATCGAATAGCAATATTTAAAAACATATGGATCATGGATTTCAGTTAAGTCAAAACTTTAAAACCCAAAACCTTTCTTTTCAAATGGTTTAAACAAATTACCATTTTCAAATATTTAAACAAAAAGATTTACTTCACAAAGTTCACCCATTTTTCACAAAGATCCATTCACAGATTCCAAAATAATTTCCATTTCAAATGGGATTAACTCATCCAATCTTTAAATTAAAGATTTAATTCATAGCTTTCAAACCCGTTTCCAAAGATTCATTCATAACTTGGAAAACTAATACATTTCAAACATGAATTCCCTTTCAACACAAATTGGAAATTCTTTTCTTATATGAAAGCTTTTATTATTTGAAAACAAATAGTTTTCTTTTTGGAAAAATCCGATTTCATTTATACAAGTTAAAGTCTTTGGGTTAACTTCAAATTCCCAAAACAATACCTTTAAAATGGTCTAAATCCATATAAACACATTTATAACTTGTATAACCTTTTTAAATCACAAATTCTCAACATAGAATTCAATTTTGAATTTTGAATTCAAATTCAATTCAAATTATCTATATTCCAAAACTTTATTAAGTTATTCAAAATCACTTTTATTTTAAAATTCCCTTTTCAAAAAAAATTCACATTTAACCCAAATCCATTTTCAAAACCTTTTGGATTCAAAATTCAATTTTTAAACCATTTCAATAATCTATGACTTAACCAATTTCCTCGTGCAATCCATATTTGTGTGTGTATAGTGTAGTCCAGGGGTTTTACCCAATAGTGCAACATCATCAATTATCACAAATTCAATCATATCAATATCGGTAAGCGGTATATCTCTATAACGCTTATCTTCCATACACAGATTCACAGATAAATAATATACATTTATCACAGATAAAATAAATTACATTCATCATAGCTTGAATTAAAATAATTCATATCACAAAGCATCACACAGTAGAGATATCAAACAATTTTGAGCATTCAATACAATACAATATAGTCATCCATAAGTAAGATTAATTGATTATCTGATTAATTGAAACCAGATTAATTACTAATCCAAGTTAATTAATCAATTATAAATTAATTAACTTTAAATTATTAATTAATCAACCTTAATTAATAAATGAGTAAATCTTTAATTATTAAATAATTAATCCTTAATTATTCTATTATTCTTTAATTAATTATCCATAATTAATTATCCCTTAATTAATTATCCTTTAATTAACTAATAAATTAAATTAGCCCTTAATTAATTACCATTTAATTAATCTTAATTAATAAGTGATATTCCTTTAATCACTTGATTGGTCATCCCTAATCAAAGTAATTATTTTGAATCAATAACATTAATTAATTAATCAACCTTTAATAAATCACTTTGATAAATTATCCTTAATATTCTTTAATCATTCATAGATTACTTATATACTTAATTAATTTGAAGATAAATCGCTAAAAATCTTTAGTTAATAAACTTCATAATTAATCATTATTAACCATAAATTTATTCAAGAGGTTAATTTTAATTAAAACAACATTTTATCTTGATTAACTCTTTAAATTAAAAACAATTTAAAAATAAATTATAAATATTGATTATAAGATCAAATGACTTAATTAATTTTAACATAACTTTATTAACCCTTTAATTATTCAATTTCAAATCAAGACAATTTTTTATTTTTAAACATAGGTTTAAAAATGTTTTAAAATTTAAATCCGGTAAAAACTGTCTTTTAACAGTGAACCCAAGACCCACACGAGACCACCCCCGAGCTAACAACCAACTTCCCCGAGTGCCACTTCAAGTTTCTTCCCAAACTCACCTGTCTCCCCTTTCAAACTTCAAAATTTTGTTTAAGTTTTAGAAAAACCCGGTACAACGCAAATACACTCGAGTCAATACTCGAGCTAATCCATCAGCTCCTTAAAAATTACTTCGAGTCCTCCCTTTCTTTTCCAGACCACTGTCTACTGACACAACCCAAGTGTCATGCACGTGTACCTATCGTCGGAGCTACTCCGACCAACCATGCTACCTCCAAATAATCATCCTCGACCTTGCTGATCAACCTAAACACCCAGCATCATCTCTGTCGTAATTCGAAATCGAACATACTAATACCCCTGAACCCAAAAACCCGAACATCAGTTTCTTCCTCACGCCATCATTTCCGACCACCTAGACCCGAGCCACCAAGCAGAAAACTTTTCACATCGCAACGCCTCGAACCATCTCCTCGTGATCCATTCCGATCACCTATCGATGCCGGAAACACCCCAAGAAGCCCCACGATCAATGTTGGGTATAAAACCCTATTTCAACCTTGCCGCGCCGCCACGGTAGCTAGTAAAATCATCTACTATTTTTCCTCGCATCACCATACCTTAAGCCCCCTCCAGTGAGAATCCCGAGGCAAAATGATTACGCGGTCATCAGAAATTGATGGAATTTCATTTTCTGTTCAACTCATAATTTCCAAAATCTCCCAAACTAAAAATCCTGAATTTACCGTTAAAATTCATAGTTTTTGAAATCCAGTTAGATGATGTAAATGGAATTCAAAATCGTGATACTCAAATTTGCCATAGTTTTAAGTTTTCACTGTATTATTTCATTTTTAAAATCATTTGCTGAATTTAAAATTCTGAAACTACTTTTATAATCATCTTTATACTTAAACAAACAATTTTCATTTAAATGTCAAAAGTTAATACTGACTCGATTGAGAGATTTAAATTTTTGAAATTTACTTGTGCCTGTAACCTGTAAATAGAGGTTAGTGCGGACATGCACACACCCATTTCTACATATATACATGCATATTTGCATGCACACAAATACATTTACAACTTCATTTCAACATTCATCACAATATTAGATCAAAGATCAGAACAAAGGCAAGTTTGCTCACCTAATTCACTTGAAAGCAGAAAAATGGAATGATGTTTTAAGCCTGTAACTTGAATTTTTTTTTTGATCCTGACTTTGCATTTGTTTGCTTGATCTTCTTTTTATCTTTCAGGTCTTAATTTTTTATTTTCAGGTTTGGATGGTTTCAACTTGTACTTGATGTTTGATCCTGTTTTGCTTTGCTTACCGGCTGAATTGCTTGATGCGTTGATCTTCTAGTTTGCTCTTTTGCTTTAGAATTTGTATATGATACTTTGCATCAGGCCTTTGAATTTTGAATAGATTTACAAGCTTTTTTTATAGTCGATGACCTTTGATCAGGTTGTAAATTGAAATCTGGTTTTCCAGATCTGTTTAAATCAATTGCTTCATATTTAAGAGGATCTGAAACTCGCTTTTGTTTTCGTTCCTTTTATCTGGTTTATTTTCTTGTTTTCCAGGTTTTAAAAATGAGAAGAAAAATGAAATCTGGTTCTGTTTCTTTTTTTTAACATATAGTTTCATACTACTTAAATTTACAAGAGATAAATTGTCGCTTGTCTTATTGTATTAACACTTGTTAATATTTGTATCGATTTTTTTACACTTGTTATTGCATATTATTACTTATTTTACAAATGCCATATGCCATTAAAATTGTGTTTAAATCCTAACTTTACTTGATTTATAAATTTCATTTTAAACCTTATGTTATTATAAATTATGTTTCATATCTTTCCTATATATTCTTGTCTTTATTTTCAAACATTTTATATATTTACCATTTTATATGAAAATGAGTTTGAAATCTAATTATACTAAATAAATAAACACACATATATATAAGTTTTTTAAAATATAATTTAACTTTTAATCAACTTTTAAACTTTTACTATATTTTAAACACCACAAAATAATATTTTAAATATAACTTTATATCATACTTCCTATTTAAATAAATACGTTTCTTTATTAATCATTTATATAAATCTTTTAAAGAAATATGGTATTAAAATTTAATTTCACATGAATAAATATATTAGAATTTCATTCTAAATTAGCCTTTGAAAAAAAATTATTATATCAAATTCAAAACATCATTTTTAAATCAAAATGCATATTTAATAAAATTAGAAACAAATTCTTATTAACTTAAAAATAAAAAATTTAAATCCAATTTATCTCCAATATATTTATTATTGAGTTTTCAAATTCAAATTTCAATTAAAAATCTATATATATATAAACAACTAATATTTTATTTTATTTTGTAAATTTTCTAATTAATTCCCAAATAAATTCATATTTTAATTCCAAAATTAAATTAATTGTCAAATTAATCTTGGCCAAAATTCGAGAATGTTACATGTGGAGTGTGCCTCCGATAGCCCTCCAGTTTACAGGGGAATTAGTATATAGACTACGAGAATATATAAAAATGTGTTAAGGGGGATATGGGTAACACCTTAACACTATTTTAATGTTTTACTTTACTATAGACATTAATTGTGTAGCGTATTGTACTATGTATGTAGATAGTTTCACGGATCCATAGAGGATGGGAATCCTAAGCATCCTTTAAGTTGTTTTTGTATTTCACTTGAGTTGATTTACTTGCATAAGAATGTTAATCCTGACTCGAGTGTTTTGTGTTTTGCTTTACGCTCGGGTCAGACTGAGTGTTACAGCATTTGAGACTCACCTTTGGAGCTTGGAGCTTTACTTGAAGATCTATCTTATATCTATTCAGCCTTCTGTTATTTCCAGTTACTTATGTTCAGTCTTATCGGTTACTTTTGTATTTTAGACTACTCTGTAATTGAGATTTCTATTGTTTTTTGTTTTAAACTCTGATGTTTATATTGTAGCTTCATGAACTACTATTTACCTTTTCCGCTGCTTATTGTTATATTACTCCGTGTTTATGATTTTGTGATTGATTTATTTACTTTATATGCCGAGTTTTGCCAAATATAAATTAATAATCTGTTGCTTTGAGCAATTCAAGTCTGACATGAGTGGATGATTTTCGATTTGAATGGTTCAAAATGGGGGGTTGTTACATAGCTCTCTTCTCGAGCTTCAATGAACATCAACAAAAACCTGTCGTTCTCAAACTACTTAGAAAAGCACGTGAGGAATTTAAGGAAACAAAAACTAAGCGTCCTAATTAAGTATGCTATGAGAAATTCAAGAAACATGTAGCCAACAGATAATAGTACTTTTGAGATTGCATGAAATACCATAACAATTGTCCCCTCAAAAGAACAACTATTAACAAGTACATTAAGTGATTACATAGATAAGGTCTAGGATGTAAAATATAAATACTACAACATAGCTGGAATAGTTACATTGGTTACATTGAAGAGCATACTTAGGGGGTACAATAAAAAACCGATAAGGAACATTTTCATAATGGATTTCTATGGAGATCTCTTCGGCGGAGCCAAATCAAATCTCATGCACAAGGGTCAGAAAGTACCTTCCAAGCACCGTATATCTCTAGATAAAATATACTAATTAGATATCCACAAGCGGTCCAGCGTCCAAACATAAACATGAACAACGTGAACCAAATATCATCAACTCCTGCTAGTCAACAATCAATAGATATGGAGTTGGCAAATACCCTGACAGGGGTCGGTTAAACCCCAAGGTATGCATCCTACTCTATTTTTAGCCATTTCCGACGTCGAGGTTACGTTCGGCATCTGTCACATGAGTCTTCATCACTTGAACTGAACATGAATCCGAAATTGGATTCCTATATCTCAGATAGATCTAGAAACAACACATGGATTCTAGCATCTTGAACAAATCCACTTCTAAGAGATAGAATATGTATATCATTCTCGAAATGGATTTTGATAAGTAGAACGCTTATCGATTCCGGTTTCTACAAGACTAAATTAATGAACTTAGTCATTCAATGATAATGATAGTGATCGCATATGGAAACTAAGTCCTGTATACTTATCACGTTTTCGATATTTTCAACTCATGCTATCCCTCGATTTAGAGTGAAGCCGGTAGGTTAGAGCTCTATTGCTCATATAAGAACATCAATCTTAACTCTCACAGATAGACAAGCTTGCTTCATCGGATTTTAATGCTAAGTATACAACTAAATGTTTTCCATAAACAAGTAAACATACAAAGCATGATCAAATCATACAAAGCATGGTTAAATCACATAAGCGACTTCTAATCCCCTTTTGTTTAATTAATCTTTTATTAATTAAAACCTCTTTTATTAGCAAAACTTCCTTTATCCAATAAATTGCATTTATTAATTTCTACTATTCATATGTACTATTTCAATAGTTCAAAAAGTATTTATATACTTATTTCTAATGGTATAAATATATTCACAAATCATTAACAAGATTTCTTACTTTGAACCTTTACTTTTTATATCTTTTTCCAGAAGATTCCATACTTATAATTTTCCATTAAAATATTCATTCTAAAGATCTAAGTGTTTTTACGAATCTATTCAAAAGGTTTAAACATTATCATTACAAACCCAATACCATTTCACTTATGTGTATCTTTAAAACAGTCTTTTAAAGATCTATTTACATTCATAAGTATAATAAAAAAAGAGTTAAAGATGAATGTTATTGACACATTGTTACCACAAGCCCAAAACCATTCCATATTTGTATTATATTCAAAAACATTATTTTCAAAGATCAAAGTTAATAATATTTTGTTAAGTTCGATGCTAATCGACTATCCAATTAAAACAATTGCTTATACAAATCAATGTTTGTATACTTAACTAATTTCAGACATTTCATTATGACCATTCCCCATTCAAGAGTGAAGCCAGATAACTTATAGCATTGGTTGCACCAAATCCTTGCCTAAACACTTCATTGTTGAATCTCACAAATAGATAAGCATACTCGTCGGCTTTTAGTGTTAAGTATAGTATTAATAATTTACATAAACAAGTTACATCCAACATGATTAACCCATTCTCGACATTCCCAACTTAACTATTCCTCATTCAAGAGGGTAGTGTGACGACCCGCCTCTTCAACCCTTGAAGATCGACACTAATACATCCTCGGTATTCATGTGTCGAAAATTTAAGTGCCGAAGAGGCATATAATCAAGGGTTTTCAAAAGAAATAAAGGTAGAAGATAGAATCACTACATAATCTCACATTTTCATTAATAAGACATATGGAAAGTACATACAATCACTTTAAGTGATTCATTAAAGTTACTATAAGTACTAACCTAGCCATAAACAGTTATAACTACCTATCCTTACAGAGACTAGTAGATGCTAAATACATATTACATGGTATATGGGAAATTTGAAATAGATAACTTTTGACAAAAGGACCCTCCAGCCTTCATGCTCCATGCTCCTTCCAAAATGCTCCAAGTAATTGACTACATAGCTTCCCAAAAAAATAGGGCACCTAGAGTTTAAGGTAAAAGGAAAATTAACTCCTGGTCGGTCATGGGACTGTTGTAAGAAACTTAAAATACGAGTATATAGAAAACAAAAGGGTATCTCATAAGACCACGCTACACATAAACACGGAACGGATTTTTACCTTATGACAACAAAATCATTTCTATGTAAAATCCGATGATATTATTTTCAATGACATTCGAGGAAAACCTTTCTAATAAACATATTAAAATAGCTGAAATTATTACATTGGTTAAATTTAATGGCATAATAGGTTTACAAATAAAACTGAAGGCAGTTACTGGAGATTTGGATTTCTAATGAATAGCGAGGTAAGGGACTACCTCTCGTACAGTACATTTCTATAGGAATATTCTAAGGACCAATATCTTCGAAGCCTCTACGAATTAAGATCGGCCTGCCCAAGACCAATAGATGGTAAGGATAGCACCGAATATGATGTCACCCCAGTTATTACCGACCTATTCGGTTTCCCCAACATACAGCACATAATTTAAAGCCGATGTCATGGCGGGTAGAAATAAATAGATCTAGAAAGGTGATATCATACCCTAATAGCTGTGAACCACTTAGCCTTAAAGCAACCTATATTTCACGATTCCCAGAGAGTGAAACTTGA
Source organism: Allium cepa (assembly GCA_030765085.1). Classification (NCBI taxonomy): domain Eukaryota; kingdom Viridiplantae; phylum Streptophyta; class Magnoliopsida; order Asparagales; family Amaryllidaceae; genus Allium; species Allium cepa. Next base: position 505,979,998 of record CM060937.1, on the reverse strand, counting down.
GGTAACGTTTACCATTTTAGAACATTTTCACTTAAAATGCCACATTTGCTACTTTTAACAACACACGATTGATTTCAAGAAAAGTACAACCTCTAAACTCATTCATCTCAGAGAAGGGTGTTACGTATAAGAGAGGTTACCTCCTATACCACCAAACAGATGTACGTTTGTGGAGAGCAATGTACCGTGTACTTAGAAATGCAATATGAGACATTCATCCATACAAGTTGTCTAGGAACATGATAAACCAAAGCCACTCTCCTACCACATCCTGTTGGCATCAACCCTTGGATTAGTAGCAAGTAGTCCTTACATACGAAGATCCCAGAATGAAGGGACAACGACTATTTATTTATCTCAGGAGCAATTCCAAAATTATCAGCAAGCAGTCCTTCCATTATGAAAATCCATGCCTTCAACTTCATTGTCTTTAACATGTCTTCACCTTCGAACTCCTAAATTGGTTAGAAGTGGTTTTCGAATAGGAATCACTCAAATCCGGTCGCAGTTTCTTCGAACCAATTATCGATGAAAAGATGTCAAGTAGGTGGGTGATTATTATTCCATTTATTGGTATCTTTTTTTATCCAAAATATCTCCTAGAGATATATATTTTCAAAATCATTTCTTTTTCAATATACAGGATCATTAAACCTCTCTCAAATTTGGGAAACGAAATGTCCATAGAAATTATACTAATTACACTCTAATTTTTGTATTCAACTTGTGCTATTATTGAATAACGGTGAAATCACCTTTTAAATTCGCAAGAATAGGACGATTTCCTTCCTCGGAATTTATTACCAAGTATAAGAAGATTATCTCTGTTCAACCTAAATTGAATTGACTTAATGATGGTAATTAATTCCTTTATACTTATCTCGTTTTCGACATTTCGACCTTATCTATCCCTGGCCAAGGGAAGAGGACCGATGATCTAGGGCACTAGTTACTCCTGAACATCTCCTTAGTTTAAGCACCTCACATCCATATCTCACAAATAGAAAAATCAGGTCCACTTGTCATCTTTTAGAGCCAAGATTAAACAATTCATTTAAAAATCAGTTTTCTAAGTAAAATTTCTTTAACTTTCTATTAGTACTTCAAAATCATCTTTAAAACACTTAATTATTTATTTAAAAAGATATGTAGAAAGATTGGAGAAGAATAGTTGAGTTAAAACATGATTTGTAGAAGTTATAGAAAACTACTGCAAAAAATGCTGCGAATAGTGTTTTAAGGATACATTGAACCAAACACCAATTTTATTTCATAAACCTTCATTTTTATGTCTTAATTCCTTTTAAAAATATATAATGGAATTTAATTCATATTTTTAAACATTTAAAAATATCCATTAAAATCAATTTCAAAATTTGGTTTTGAACTGTTAAACCATGATATTTTTGAACACTTATTTTGGACTTATTTGAAAATCTACTATATGAAATCTTTATTTTTTTTCTTTTTAAAATTATGGATATAATAGTTTGAAAAATTCTTATCATGAAGAATCCTGAGTTATATTCCATTATATATGTACTCATTTAACTTTCACGGCACGAAATCGCGAACTACCGTTACGCATGCTCCTAGTTTTGACTTGATTACTTTTTTCTATTAAAATCTTATCAGGACAAGTTTAAATGTTTATAAAACATTTATAAATAATTTCAAATCATTTCAAGGGGGTTTAATGATTCCATATCAATTTTACAAATTGATTCGAAAAGTAATTTGCTTGTGTAATATCGACATGTATTTAACGTGACTTGTTTACACAATTAAACACTATATTAAAAACCAACTCTTGATGATCAAAGCATAGTAAACATCCATAGCAATCATATCCTCACACCATTATATATATATATAGAGTTTCTCACTTGATTTTCGATCGGACTAACTTTAAAACGGTTATAGCTCCGCTATCTCGAAACTGAAGCTCACGATTATTAGCACAAATGCACCTAAGGGGTTCGGCCTTGTTGTTGGAGGCTTTAAAGGGCTTGGCCTTGTGTAATGACCCACAAATCGATAGTAATCCACATATGTCAGACTTGAATCACTCAAAACAACAGATTGGTAATTCATATTTGGCAAAACTTAGCATATACAGTAAATTAATCAATCACAGAATTACAAAAATAGAATAATACAACAATAAGCAGCGTAATTGATAAATAGTAGTTCATGAAGCTATTACATAACATCCGAGTTTAAAATAATATACAACAGAAATTTCGAATAGAAAGAAGTCACAAACACATAAGCAAGTGACAAGTGTGAACATAAACAACTGGGAATAACTGGAATAACTAAAAGTTGAATAGATAAAAGATCTTCAAGCAACGCTCCAAGCTATAATGGTGAGTCTCAAATGCTGTAACACTCAATCTGAGCCGAGCATAAAGCAAAATACAAAACACTCAAATCAGGATAAACATTCTTATGCAAGTAAATCAACTCAAGTGAAATGTCAAGTGAAATGCATTATAACTTAAAGGATATTGGGACCACATCCTCTAAGAATCCGTTAAGCTATCTACATACATAGTACAATATGCTACATAGATAATGTCAATAGTAAAGTAAACTATTAAAATAGCATTGAGGCATTACCCATATCACCCTTAACACATTTTTATATATTCCCATAGTTTATACAGATACTGTAAGCTCCACCAAACCAGTGGGATACTCAGGGAGCACTCCAAGATACGGTACAAACCAAAGTCGTAGTGGGCTTGATAAGGCATGTGACAAAGCACGTAAGGCAATGCCAAGGGTAGGATACTGCTGTTTTGCAGAACTAGGTTGGTGGTAATGCATAGCAGCTACTGCCGCTCACCTCGAGACACATTTCCAATATCAAGGTGCAACCAATCAAATTACAAAGTAATAAAATGGTATCGAAGAAGCATGCTCAATCGAAGGTGTGATCTTATTTGGTTTAGGTATAACTCCTGTTTAAGTCACATCAAGCTGACCCGATCGGAAGTCAGGGCTGCGTTCATACCTCCTATAAACGTCGCTAATCCATCCTACTTCGTTCTGGATTCTCCACCACGTGCACAGTTGTTAAAGTAGTTTTCAGTATTGACAAAGAGTATGACAATATCCGATCTCAGTCTCTTTAACAACCAAACGCTTATTTCACACCGTGGTCATTTTATATTTTAAATAGTTTATACTTCATATCAAAATATCATATTCGCTTCAAAATCATATCACTTTCGAAATCATATTCACTTTCGAAACTATTATTCACTTTAAATCATTTTCATTTCCAAAATTCATAACCACATAATAGTTTATATATTAAAACAGTTTATATATTAAAAGAGTTTTAATATTAAAATAGTTTATATATTATAATATATATTTGTAGTTGCTTAAAAATTTAAAATTATATATATTAATGTAGTTTATAGATTTAAAAGAGTTTATATCAAAATAGTTTCAAATTAGAATTGAGACGACCCGACTTTTTCTCCATAAAAAGTCGTATCGTCCTTAAGAAAGAAAGGGATAGAAAAGAGAAAAGAAAGAAGAGAAAGAAGAAACAACACTAGAATCTCAACAGCGGAACGAATAAATTATATTAATAACATAATTATTACATAATGTACAACAATTATCAGAGTTACACAGACAATACAACACATACTAGACAGTTATAAACACATGTCTAGTTATTACAACTCAAAAACAATACAGAAAAACACTCAGAGATATCAACACAGCGGAAAAACTATATATCTATACGCAGAAGCCTCCTGCTCCATTGCTTCTCCACAATACGTCAAAGCTAACCTGAATCTCTTGGCTACTCGTAAAAATTTGAGTACCCAAGAGTTTAAGAAAAACAGAAATAAACTCCGGGTCAGACATGGGTCTGGTGTGAGTAACAGGTTAAAGTTGCTTAACTTTTGAATAACCTTTGAAAAGAAAAGGTATCACGTAAGACCTCCCACACATAAACATGGAAAAAATTACCTTACGCTAACCAAAACATTTGATAGGAAATCCAGTGATATTACAATAGGTCTAGGGTTTTCAAGTAAATATGAAATAGCCGAAATTGTTACATCTATTAAATTCAGCTACTAGCCATAAAAGTGGGTAATACAATCAAAACTGTTGGCACTTATTGGATTTTGGATTCCATACAATGGCAGAGCTACTGGGGTACCGTCCGTCACAGTACGTGGCCTAGATCACCGTACTGAGGAGTACGCCCGCTCCCCTGCAACACAAAGCCAGAACCATTCCTTACTGAACAGTTCCGAACAAGACCACCCCGCAGTTGTGATCAGCAACCGCACCACTAAGCCGAAATAAAGGGACATCTAGACAGAGGTAAATCTCGTCCTACTTGGGCATGACCCACTTAGCCTTGCTGCACCTTCCCTGTTTTAGCCATTCCTCGTTGATGAGGCTTGAGGCTACGATTACCTTTATAGGGCATATCACTTTGAATGCTCATCGTCCACCTGACGATGTTCTGAAAGTATTCAATCCATACAAGTTCGTTCCGGATTCGAACGAAACCGAAGGCATTATCTCATTACACTCATTTTGGAATCACCCTCAGAGTTAACGACGATAACCCTTGCACTCTGAATCTTCATCTTCACTTCAGATTCACGACCTAACGTTAATTTGGATCGATGTGGTTTTCGGATGTGCAAATATGGAAATCCGATCCCGGTCTCATCGAAATCCAAAACGTGTCTTTTAAGGCCAAGTTGTTTTAAAGTTTAAAACAATTCAATTCATTATTTATATACACACAGATAGATAATTCACAACATAACAATGGATAATCAACATTATCATCAGCAGATAATCCATATCATTATAAACAGATAATCCATATCTTCATCACAATGCAACCAATGCATACATATCATATAACATTACTCATCGCATAACTGAGATTACAGCCATACAAGGCAATCGATATCAATCATCAAACATAAGTAAGATCTAATGATCACACCATCTATAATTAATTTAAAATGAATTAAATTAATTACTTAATCTCTAATTAATTTAAAATAAATTAAATTAATTACTTCATCATTATAATCCTTCTTAACTTAATTATTAATTGATTACAAATCAATTAATAGATCATCATCTCAATATTCATTTCAATTAATCATTACTAATTAACCATCTCTAATTACAATAAGTAATTAGCATTTAATATTAATTACACAAATTAATTATACTTAACACTTTACAAATAATTAACTTGTAATTACTTAATTAATTAATTAACTAAAGTTAATTACATAAATCATTTATTCATTATTAATTATTCCTTAATTAATCAATTCTAAATTACATCCTTAATTAATTAATTAATGATTTCTAATTATAATTTAATTAATCTCTCAATATAAATTAATTACATAAGTAATTAATCTGCAATTAAACCACATAAATATTAATCACCCTTGATTAATAACCATTCAGTAATTAACTTCGCTTAATTACTCATCCGGTAAATTAATTACTCTTAATTAATTATCTCAATTAATCCCTTGATTAATTTCAAAGTAATTTAAATCTCAATTACTTCCATCATTAACATCTTTAATTACATCCAGTGATTATTAATTAATTACTTCCTTAAGTAATTACAAACCCATTAATTACATAAAGTAATTATTCATCAATGCACGCATATTTAAATTAATTAAACTTAATTAATCTAAACTAATCACATTAACAGAATTAATTATACTAAGTAATTAATTCATTAATTACTTTCATTAAGTAATTAAACTTAAACAATTTCAAATATTAATCTGATTAATTATTAAAAATTAATTACATTAATTAACTGTTTAAATAATCTTAAGTTAATGACCTTCATTTACATTTCTTAATTACTTAATTAAGAAATTAACTTATATTAATCATTATTAATTACAAATTAATTAATATTTAATTATAATTTAATTAATCTCTAATTATAAATTAATTAAGTGTTAATTATAATCTTAATTAATCATTAATCACTTGATTAATAAATCTTAATCATTAATTAAAATTTAATTAACAATTCTTAATTATAGATTAATTAACCTAAATTAATTAATCTTAAGTCTTTAATTAATTAACTTAAAAATTATTAATTACTTAATTAATCATCCACATTAATTAAATAATAAATTACCCATTTAAATTAACTTAATAATTTAAATGAACACAAATTATTAAAATTTTAATTCTTTAAGATAAACATTCCTTACTTAATTAATCATTTAAAACCAAATTTGTTTCAAATTTACTTTAAATTCCATTTAAACTTCATTTTAAACTTAAGATGCAAATTTATCTAAAACAAGATTCTAAAACAATTCAAAACTTTTATCTAATATGTTAAAAGAAACATCTACTTTATAAATAAGTTTAAAAGAATTTAAATCCCAATTTTAATTTAAATTCAAATCAATTTTTAAAAATTACTTTTAAATTTTCAAAACTGAAATACAGCCTGAACCTTAATTACAGATTTAAACTTAAATTCTTGAAAGCTTACTTACATAAATCTTCAAATCATTTAACCTTTCAATGCGATTAAATGATTTAAATTTAAACTTATTTTATTTTAAAAGCTGAAGTTCAAATTTAATTCCAGATTTAAAAACCCATATTTAAACTCATTTTAAATTTTGTATTTTACAATTTTAAACTTCCAATTCAAATGCAAAACACATATGCATTTACACTTGTGAGTTTTAAAACCAAATTTAAATTTTAAAACTTAAATTATTTCAAATTCCAGATTTGAACCCATTTTAATTATATTCAGTTTCAGATTTCAAAACTCAGTTTAAATTAAATTTATATTTTTTTTACTTTCTTTTAATTTTTAAAAACAGTAACAAATTCCTGCTTTTGATTTAAATCCAAACTAAAATTTAAAAATTCAAATAATTACAAAACCCAGGATTTAAAATTTTTGAATTCAAATTCAATTCCAGGTTTAAACTTAGTTTCAGATTTTAGTTTGCATTTTTAAACTCTACTACTAATATTAAAAACTGTAAACAGGTTTTCTGATTTTGCTTAAGACCAAACTAAAATTTTCAAAATTTAAATTATTTCAAAACCTAAGATTTAAACTGATTGAATTCAAAATTTAAATTCAGTTTTTAAAATCTTAGTTTAGATTTTAGTTTGCATTTAAACCTTTACTTTTAATTTTTTTTAAAAACAACTGGAAACAGGTTCTGTTAATTAAAAAACCTGAAACCAAGCATTTACTCGAGCAAACCCATACTTTGCTTCGAGTCAGCCACCTATCTGCTTCGAGCAGAAACCCAACTTCCCCGAGACTATCGCACTGCAACCAAAACTGTAACAAAATATCATCATCATGCACACCACTGCACTGTGCACCCATACATCCTCTCCGGCCACCTCTGACCAACATCAACGGCCATCTCCCATCGGCCAGCAACTCCCCATCTCCCCTAAAATATCAGATCTTCCCAAATCAACTCGAATTTGAATTCGAGTTCAAACACAAACCTGGAACAGGAAGCTTCAACTCCATCAATACCTGTCAACAACCACATCCTCACGATCCCGGCCACCGGAAAGATAGAAACTCTGGCCACGTCTTCCTCAAACCACCATCTATCAATACCCCAGAAATGGTTGAACTCGATCAACCGAGGAGATCACATTCAAACAAAAACAGTGACCTAGTGAAACTAGGGTTCAAATCCTTAAAACCCAATTCACAACATCAAAATCAAATTTCACCTCAAAACAATCATTTTCCCACTATCTCTGTTAATTTCTCCTCCTCTAAGATTAATCTCATCACCTTGAACCACTTGTGGCAACAGAGATGACCAAAAACCCCATTTACAGTAAGACTAGAACTGCACTTTGGTTTTGATATTAAAAATTGTAAGTTTACTTTTAAAAATCATAATTCTTCATGATGTTTTGAGTCCTAATCCTGAAACATTTATTTATAATGTTTATATTTTCACTTATACAATTCTATTGCTCTGAATTAATACTTCCAGGCAATACAAGTAATACCCAACTGGTATAAATTTTTAAACTCTATTTTTATATCCTAACAAACAAGTTTGTACTAAAGTATAAATATAAACAAGGATTATTATAAAATGGAAATGGATTTTAACAAAAATTCATATTGCAAAAACTAGATACTGACAGAGGCTTATACACAGCATATTTATTCATACTTATTCATACCCATCACATATTAATTTACAGAAATGCATTGCTATTACACAGAAATCATTTAAATTTTAAAAACATGAACATGCATCAGGTTTTAAAAAAAAATACTTAAGCTTTTTAAATTTAGAAAGTTACTCACCTGTAGAGCAGAGCAAAATTTTCAGATTTAAAAGCTCTTGTATTATTTGAAACTTCTTTTGCAATTGCTTGAATACCTTTAAAACTTGCTTTTTGACTCCAGATTTTACATGTAGGCTTTCTTGATTTATTTGTTGCATGCAGGCCCTCGGATTGAAGATGGTTTGCAGGTTTGCATGTTTGTTTATGGGAATTTGATATGCAATTGATTTTTTTAAATAGATGGAAAAATGGCTCAGCTGAAAGAAATTTTTAGATTTAGAATGTAAATGAAGAAAGGAAAAAAATGGAAAGATGCAAGTTTAAATATCTTCTTTATGATTTATTTTTAAAAACAAAGAAAAATAAAATTTAAACAAGACACATGTCTCAATTTTTACACTTGTCATTTTAAAATGATATTTAGTTTACATTTGTTAGTTTAGGCTTTAAGATACTTACACTTGTTAATTTAAGTAATTAGTATTTTTAATTATGTGTTAAAGAAAGTTTAACTTAGTTAATTAGTTTTAATACTTTGTTATGTTTAGATAAATAATTAAAGAATAAACCAATTATAGTTATAAATAAAAACAATATACAATTTAATCATTTAAATAATATTGTTAATCATTTTAAATAAATTTATGAAAGAGGTTAGAACTTATTTGTTGTTTAAATGAATACATGTTTCATATTTTAAATTGTATTTTAAATTTCATATTAAATTTGCAAATCACATTTTATAAATCAATATTTTAAAAAGAATAAAACAAACATTTTTGTAACTTATTTTAATATTCAACTTAAGTCAAAAATACATTTTAACAAATAAAACATTTATCTTATATATAAAATCATATAGTTATTTTATTAAATAGTTTTGAAAAGCTTAATTCAAAAATAAATCAAAATTTCCCAATTTCAAAATATTAAAATTAGAAAATATGATACACTAATTAAATTTAAAACCAAACCCATCTATTTAAAATATATATAAATATATATCCATATTAAATAGAAAACAGATTTATTCACTAATTAATTATTTATTAAAGAAGATTATTGAATCAATTCAAATTTATTAACAAAAATTATCAAATTAATTTAAATTTAAACACAGGTTATTAAATTTATATTGCCATAAATTTCGGGATATTACAATCTTCCCACCTTAAAAGAATTTCGTCCCCCCTTAAAAGAATTTCGTCCCCGAAATTTAAAACAAAGGTAATTTAATAATATTATTAAAGATTTAATTTTAAAACACAGCATATGTTAATTATATGCTAACAACCAATGCAACCAATTCACACAATCAGAAAAAAATCTAATTATCCAGAAAAATTCTGAATAGAACTTCCACGAGTTTCCCCGGTAAAATATCAGGATACTCGCTCTATAGAATCCAAACAATCAATACTACTAAGCTATAAAGCTCCTATCAACAACTCTAAACAGAATATCAGACTACAAACGAGTCTGACTCAACACCAAACCTCCAGAACTACTGGTTCTACAACCAGAATTATCAAACACGTACTCCCTCAGAGATACGTGAAACACCCTGAATCCCAGTTATCCAAACTGGCAATTCAACTCTAGAAAACCAAACACTTATCATACCAAAACACAGAAGAAATCCAAAACACCTCGGATCTAGATTCACATATTACCAAACTTATAGCTCCTTGGATCAAAGAAAAACTTTATCCCAAAATAAATCTCCTACTCCAGAATCCAAATTTCTCTGTCTCTTATCCATAAAATTCTTCCGACTATCCTGGGCTACCAACATCCTTCCTGATCAGCTCATCCCTTGCTGATTCTACTAGAACAGACTGTGTCAAATCAACTTAACATAATGATCTTCTCAAGATCAATCCAAAACTAGGAACACAACTCTACTCCTCAAACAACAGAAGACAGAACAAACTACTCCTTATCCAGAAAAGAAAACAGAAACACTCTCAAACTGCTTCCGCTGCACCGCTCTGATCCAAATTCCTTCGAAACCTGAGCTGGTTCACTAACTTCTATCTCAAGGAACCATCCATATACTAACTGAACCACCGATACCAATCCTGGAAAGGAAACTCGATCTCCAGATGCGGACAAACCCCTGACTTCCCTGAAGACATCCGGACAACTCCAACAATCCAAAAGAACACTTAACTATCGTAAGCCACTTTTGCAATCAACTCAGCCTAATTCCAAAGAAACCGCTCTCTCTTAACCAAACAGAACAGCTCATGCAGGCCTAGCCAATCCATGGAAGAAACGGATCCACTCTGCTGGACTCAGGCACAACGCGAAGCAGACTCGCTTCCTTACTCTTGTTCCAAAGAAACATCTTCGGAAACATCCATAGTCACTGCATCTCACAACGCAGCTACTACTTCCTGAGGTATCAAGATACCATCACTTGCTTGCTTCTGCCCAATCGACAGATCCAAACTCAACTCATCCAACTCTACACTTCAAAGATGAACTCCGAACCTTAATAGGTATCCTTCAGAGATCTATGAAATCCTTATTCCAAGCAAAATTCACTCGTCTACAGTCTTGACAAATACACTTCCAACCTCAACCATTCAAACTCCAACCATCGGTAGTTGTGTTACACACACCACTACCTCATCTACCTTTATAACTTATATTGAAAAACCTGAACAGGTAACCCAACAGACAGGTAGAAACAATTATATATATATATATATATATATATATAATAAAAATACAAATACGCTCTCTCAAGATAGACACCACTCCAAAGACTAAGTAATGATCTAATGATCACACCATCTATAATTAATTTAAAATGAATTAAATTAATTACTTAATCTCTAATTAATTTAAAATAAATTAAATTAATTACTTCAACATTATAATCCTTCTTAACTTAATCATTAATTGATTACAAATCAATTAATAGATCATCATCTCAATATTCATTTCAATTAATCATTACTGATTAACCATCTCTAATTTAAAATAAATATAAACAAGGATTGTTATAAGATGGAAATGGATTTGAACAAAAATTCATACTGCAAAAATTAGATACTGACAGAGGCTTATACACAGCATATTTATTCATACCCATCATATATTAATTTACAGAAATGCATTGCAATTACACAAAAATCATTTAAAATTTAAAAACATGAACATGCATCAGGTTTTAAAAAAAATACTTAAGCTTTTTAAATTTAGAAAGTTACTCACCTGAGTTAAAATGCAGAGCAGAGCAAAATTTTCAGATTTTAAAAGCTCTTGTATTATTTGAAACTTCTTTTGTAATTGCTTGAATACCTTTAAAACTTGCTTTTTGACTCCAGATTTTACATGCAGGCTTTCTAGATTTATTTGTTGCATGCAGGCCCTCAGATTGAAAATGGTTTGCAGGTTTGCATGTTTATTTATGGGAATTTGATATGCAATTGATTTTTTTTTAATAGATGGAAAAATGGCTCAGCTGAAAGAAATTTTTAGATTTAGAATGTAAATGAAGAAAGGAAAAAAAATGGAAAGATGCAAGTTTAAATATCTTCTTTATGATTTATTTTTAAAAACAAAGAAAAATAAAATTTAAACAAGACACATGTCTCAATTTTTACACTTGTCATTTTAAAATGATATTTAGTTTACATTTGTTAGTTTAGGCTTTAAGATACTTACACTTGTTAATTTAAGTAATTAGTATTTTTAATTATGTGTTAAAGAAAGTTTAACTAAGTTAATTAGTTTTAATACTTTGTTATGTGTAGATAAATAATTAAAGAATAAACCAATTATAGTTATAAATAAAAACAATTTACAATTTAATCATTTAAATAATATTGTTAATCATTTTAAATAAATTTATGAAAGAGGTTATAACTTATTTGTTGTTTAAATGAATACATGTTTCATATTTTAAATTGTATTTTAAATTTCATATTAAATTTACAAATCACATTTTATAAATCAATATTTTAAAAAGGATAAAACAAACATTTTTGTAACTTATTATAATATTCAACTTAAGTCAAAAATACATTTTAACAAATAAAACATTTATCTTATATATATAAAATCATATAGTTATTTTATTAAATAGTTTTGAAAAGCTTAATTCAAAAATAAATCAAAATTTTCCAATTTCAAAATATTAAAATTAGAAAATATGTTACACTAATTAAATTTAAAACCAAACCCATCTATTTAAAATATATATAAATATATATACATACTAAATAGAAAACAGATTTATTCACTAATTAATTATTTATTAAAGAATATTATTGAATCAATTCAAATTTATTAACAAAAATTATCAAATCAATCTAAATTTAAACACAGATTATTAAATTTATATTGCCATAAATTCCGGGATATTACAAGAATTGTTTCTTCCAATTTCACAAATTAATTCAAATCAACTTTAGCTCAAAAATTCAATTTAAATTAAACTCAATTCAACAATTTCAATTTAAAAGGTAAGCTTAGAAGTTAAATTAAAATTTTCATTGAAATTATTATTAATTTGTATCGATTTCAAATGTAGGTGTGGACTACAATTTTAAATCACTTCAAATTCAATGGGTTTCAAAGTTTAAATATTCAAATAATTTACAATAACTCAATTTGACAAATTCCATTTATATTTCAAAATTCAATTTAATTTTACTTAAATTTTAAAACATTCACTTAATCATTCTTAATAACATTTAAATAAAATCCCAAATTACGAATATAAATAAAATCAATAATTAAATATCTAACTTAAATTATATTTAATTCTAAAATATCTGCATAATCACTTTTTATAGGCATTTAAATAAAATCTCAAATAAAAAATTAAATCAAATTATATATTCAATTTTATTTAATTTTGAAAATATTCATTTAATCACCTTTCATTAAATCAAGTTATAATCATGACTTTCAAAATCAATAAGTTTTCAATCAATTCTTATTTACATTCAATTCTCAACCAAATTAAATTTCAAATTAACTTAATTTATCTTCTTACCTTTATTTTATTAAGGTTATTACAAAATTTATTCTTAGAATATTGGTACAAATTTTAAATAAATATTTTAACTACAATATACATACTTATCCAATTAAATTTTATTAAACTAAATTTTATTAAATTAAATTTTTTATATTAAATATTACTAAATTAAATCTAATTTTGTTAGATCTATCTTATTTATATTAAACTATATTTTATATATTTACAATTAAAAAATTATAAGTAAAATCATAAAATTTATATTTTACAAACTTAACTTATAATTCAAAATTTTCAAACATATAATTTAAAAATCTAAATTTTACACATATATTAAAATAAAATCTAAATAATATATTTAAAAATAAATATTTATCAAAACCCATATAATTTCTTTCAAAACTTTGAAAATCATTTTCAAAATAGATCAACGGCGTCTGTATATAGTTTTATATCCTATGCTTAAGTGATACAGATTTTATCATTTCAATCCGCAATGATTTAAAATTAACGGGTATATATCATTTCAACCAGCAATCCTAAAATTCCAAAATCAATAAAACCACTTGGGTTTATCATTTCAACCTATAACGATTTTCCCTAATCTATAATATCGTTCGGATATGTATTATTTCAACCCATAGGGATTTCCTAAACTAGCAGAGAACTTGAAGAGTGAGAACAATAAAATAATAATATAAAATGGCATACATATCAATGATCATAATTAACAATTTAAATATAATATATATATGTATATTCAAAAGGTCATAGTGCCAGATGTCAATTAACATAAGTTAACAAATTTTAAATAATAACATATCATATTTAAAAATTAAATAACTAACAATTTAAATTTACAACATATTTCAATTGTCATTTCATGCGAACTAAATTTACTAAATATAAGAATGTTAATCGTGAGTGATCGCTCAGCTTTTGAGGCAAAAGAAAATAGACAACACAACAAGCTACGATTTGAATCGCGAACTCGACAATCGACTAGCCCAAACGAAAATTTCCAAAGCAAAGCAAGGTAAATACGAATTCGAAGAACAAAGCAAAGCTGTTAACTTGGAATCGGTGAAAAAAAACCTAAATTAACTTGATAAAATGGAAAGAAAATATATAATTTTCTACAAATCTAAAATTTACTTACATATCTAGAAAAATATTTATATTATATTTTTAAAAATGAATATTCAATTTAAAACATATATTTAAAATACAAATCATTATGTTACATTTAAAAATAAATATTTGTTAAAATCCATATTTTAAAAATAAATATTTAAAATTCAATAATCTTTTTTATATATATACGTATATAAGAAGTGGAGAGAAAGACTTGGCATAGCACGCAGAGGGTCGGAGCAGGTGGAAATCGACGAGCAGGGGTTGATCGCGCATGAGCTTGTTGCGGAGTTGACAGTAGGCTACTGTTGTATAGGGGAAGGCTAGGCATAGCTATGGCGAAAGGCGGTCAGGTTGCTATGGTCGTGGGTGATGCGGCTAAGGGAGGAGTGGTCTCAACTATATGGAAGGATGGAAACGTGGGTTGGAGAGAATGGACGTGGGTTGACTGGCAGCGACTATGGGTAGAAAAGAAGGGATGTAGGCTACTGAGTTTGGAAGGTGGAAAAGATGGGGTGCTGGCGGGTTTTGGCTACTGTGGAGTGGAGACAAGGTGGCTACTCAAAGCGGCAGTGGGGAAATAGGCTGAGGGAGGTGGAGTTGTTGCATTTGGGAGGGGAAAAATTGATGGAAGTCAGATCTGGTGTGGGAGGAAAAGGTCTCGGCTGAGGTAGTGGGCTGATGCTTCCGTCAGAAGCGAATGGTGAAGGTTTGGCAGCTATAGGAAGTGGAGGTGGGTCAGGGGTTGCTGGCGTCCTGCTTGCATGAAAAGGGAGGTTGATGGAGGAGCGCAGTGGTGGAGTTTTGTGTGGTGGCATGGTGTGGATGACAAGACTAGTAGGTGGATGGAAGAGATGAGCGATATATGTTGAGGGTGGAAGTTCAGCCATGAATGGAAGGATTGCAGCCTTTCAGCGTGAAACAAGCTTTATATAAAACTCAATCCAAAGCCATGATAAATCGAAGAGATGGGACGAGCCCCCAACTTGTCTAGTTCGACCATAAACAGGTGGAATTTAATGCTCGCCCGGCAGAAAGATTTGATGCCCTCAACCTAATTATTTGGTGTTTCCAGGAGCCTGCGTCTGCGCCTTGAAATGGGAGTAGGGCAGACGGGGATCGAACCTGCGACCTTGTTACCAAGAAGCGGGTATCTTACCACTATGCCACCACTTTTCAGAAGAACAGAATCAAAAGAGGGGAGAGGAAGAAAATAAGAGTGAATAACAAATATATGGAAATAGGAAATAGCAAAAGCCAGTGCATTGAATCCAAGGAATATTTGTGGTTAGTGGCTATTGGTTTTACCAAATGGACAAACAAAAGTCCACAGAAAGCCCAAAAGACTCAAATGCGGAACCGATACGGCTAACCGTTTCGTAGATTTTGTCACGTACCGGTCGCCTAAATGCATAAATCAATATACTGTGTGGATCAGCACGACGAGACGAATTAAATGCTACATAAATATCAGTGACACAACCCTTCTATCAAAACTCGATTTTCGCTACCAAAAATGCTGCTAAAACGCTATAAATGGAGCTAGAGCAGTGCAAACTTAGCGAAACGAAATGTAATGTCTCAGTTAGAAGATGGTTTACAATTTTTTATATAAAAATATTCATATTTCAAAAATATTTTATTTCCATCAAATTTAACTGATATTTAAATTTTAAATTAAAATTTCATTATCAAACAAACTTAAATATTTTCCAATGAAAATCTGACACTTGCTATGTTTAGATAGACGTATCTCAAGTATCAAATTTTCATTGCAAAAATTTAATTGTCTACTTTCACAAAAATTTAGTTAATTATGTTATTTAAATCGTTAAAATTTTTGGGTCGTTACACTCTCCTCTACTCAAAAACTTTTCGTCCCCGAAAAGGAACGAGATAGGAGAATAGAAATAACAGAAAGTAAAGACAGATTCGAAATACATAGTACCAGATACGAAAATTAATTCAAAACCATATAAATTTCATATGTGCACATCTTATTACTTATATTTATATTATATATATTCAATTACATATTCTCATTACATTCAAACTTTTTCCAGTTAAGCTTTATTAATGTTTTTAGTGTAACTAAGCACTATACCAATTTACCTGTTATCTACAACATTTCTATTAAGTAAAATTTAGTTTGAACATTTTTTTTATTACTTGATTTTTCTCTTGTATAACCTTCAATTACATATTCACATTAACAATTTAACTTTTTGAATATTTCAAGTAAGTAATATATGTATTAGAATGCAATTAAGTATTATATAAATTATTTTTATCTTAGTTCAACTGTTTCAAGTTGTTTAAATTCTACCCCTCATTTTAGACACTCCAATTATTCAAAAAAGAATTTTTTTTTGCTTCATTCAATAATTGAAAACCATCACTTAAGATAAAACTTAAGAGTTAAATTTACGGTTTCACTTTAACCATTTTGAAATAAATATAACATATATATTTATTTATATTTTGTACATCAAATCATACTCAAGAAATTCAAATCAAGTCCATTTTCCAAACAAAAGTGTAGCAAGGCTACTAAGTGGTCTCCCCACTTTGAGATTCGAAACCGAATGTCGATGATGCTGCAATCATCATCAACATTATTTTCCAGCAAAATAGGAGGAGAGCACTGACTTACTTCTTTTAAAATTCTTTGAAAACAATTTCCATTTGAAAATACTTTCAAATAATATATTTTTTGAAATTTTGAAAGCCAAACTTTGACGAGGACCGAAAATTAAATTCCCATATCCTTAATTTAAATTCATTTCATTTGCAAATCAGATTTATGGACCATGTTTAAAAAAATTCATCTCCTTATAACATACAACAATAGGTGGTGGTTTAGGAATGTTGACAAAACAGTAAATGATAATCTACTACTATCATTTCTAACAACCAATTCATTTAATTATCTAATTTCAAAAAATTATACTTTTATAGATCAAAAATAATCATACATAAAGTTATTTTGTTTACCAATTTCGAAAGCAATCTAGTGTCAGTTTGCTCTGTTCAAGTGTTTTGGAATTCCTATCGATAGCGTTAGTCGGACGAATCGATGGAAACCCAAAATTCAAACTTAACAACTCAAACAATACAATATATAACATTTTTATATTAATTAAAAATAAAATCCCTCATAGGATGATTCAAGAATGGATTCTAGAATTCAAATTTAGAAGGACCCTAGTTAAAGAGAATTCTAACTAAGATGGTAGGCTCAAAAGGAAGATAAGATAATTAATATACAAAAGAGGAGAGATGGATAGACCTGAATTAATTGCGGCGGCCTTAATTGGGTCAACCTTGACTCCATTTTTAGAAACAATGTGCCCAAGGAATCGGACTTCATCCCTCCAGAAATGGCATTCAAAAAATTTGGCTTTCAACTAGTGACTCCTAAGAGTTTCCAGCACATAGCCAAAATGAGATTCATGCTCCTTCTTTGACATAGAAAAGATGAGAATATCATCAACAAAAACCTGTGAAACCTAGTTGAGAATCATCGTAGACAACACAATTCATAAGATCGATGAAGAAGGTAGGAGCATTAGTTAATCCAAAGGGCATGACTAACCATTCATAGAAACCATTCTCCATTTGGAAAGCTGTCTTGGGAATGCTCTCGTCGGCTACACGAAGCTAGTGAAAACTGGTAGCAAGGTCGAGCTTTAGGAATAAGATCAATGCGGAATTCAATTTCCTTCTTGGGAGGATGAAAACTGACTTCACCAAAGACATCCATAAATGGTTAGAAAGGGTGGAGTAAAGATCACTAGGCTGAACATCTAGCGAAAAGATAAAATTGCTTATATAATCGTGAGACATTCGACATACGATCACAAGAGAATTACAATGGATGTCTACAAGAGGAATGTTTTGGGCTTTGCAAGAAATAATAGCATCATAATGCTTTAACCAATCACCCCCAATTAGGATATCAAATGCATCAAAATCGAGGACATAGAAATCTTCTGTTAATCAACGCCTGTTGTAAAGGAGTTTCACCCCTTTACAAATCATAATAAGGTTTGCGGCACCGCCGACGGGATTAGTCACACATATGGATGAAATTGCCAATTAAGGTTGCAAGATGAGCTCAAATTTATTTTAGAGATCAACATAAATAAAGCTATGGGATGCTCCGGTATCAAGAAGAACACGAACAAGAAAAGACAAGAATTGATTTCAGGAAAAAGGGATAGTTCCAAAATTCAAAAGAAATCATAATCAAAGAGGATCCTAATAAAGAATTTCAAGCTCGAACGAAGATGATTCTGTAATTAATTTCTCTCATTCTACGGTATTACTATCTCATCTCTAATGCATTTTTACTCCATATGCTAAGTTTTGCCTAAACCAGAGCTCTGATACCACATGTAACGACCCGCCATTTCGAACCATTCAAATCGACAATAATCCACATATGTCAGACTTGAATCGCTCAAAACAATAGATTGTTAATTTATATTTGGCAAAACGTAGCATATACAGTAAATAAATCAATCACAGAATCACAGACACAGAGTAATACAACAAGCAGCGTAATTGATAAATAGTAGTTCATGAAGCTACTACAGAACATCCGAGTTTAAAACAATATAGAACAGAAACCCCGAATACAAAGAAGTCATAAACACATAAGCAAATGACAAGTCTGAACATAAACAATTAGGAATAACTGTAATAACTGAAAGCTGAATAGGTAAAAGATCTTCAAGCAATGCTTCAAGCTCCAAAGCTGAGTCTCAAATGCTGTGACACTCAGTCTGAGCCGAGCATAAAGCAAAATACAAAACACTCGAGTCAGGGTTAACATTCTTATGCAAGTAAATCAACTCAAGTGAAATGTCAAGTGAAATGCAATATAACTTAAAGGATGTTAGGATTCCATCCTCTAAGGATCCGTTAAACAATCTACATACATAGTACAATACGCTACATAAATAATGTCTATAGAAAAACAAACTATTAAAATAACATTAAGGCGTTACCCATATCCCCCATAACACATTTTTATATATTCCCGTAGTTTATACAGATACTGTAAGCTCCACCAATCGGTGGGATACTCGGGATGCACTACATAAGTATGGTACAAACCAAAGTCGTAGTGGGCTTGACAAGGCATGTGACAAGGCACGTGAGGCAATGCCCATGGTAGGATACTACCGTTTTGCAGAATCGAGCTAGTGGTAATGCATAGCAGCTACTATCGTCCACCTCGAGATGCACTCCCAAAATCAAAGGTGCACCCAATCAAATCACAAAGTAATAGAATGGTATCGAAGAAGCATGCTCGATCGGAGGTGCGACCTCACTTGGCCCAGATATAGCTCATGTTTTAGTCACATCAAGCTGACTCGCGGGAGTAAGGGCTGCTTTCATACCTTATATAAACGTCGCCAAACCATCCTACTTCGTTCTGGATCCTCCACCACGTGCACAGTTATTAAAGTGGTTTTGGGTATTGGCAGAGAGTATAACAATATCCCACCGCAGTCTCTTTAACAATCAAACACTTATGTCACAACATGGTTATTTTATATTTCAAACAGTTCATACTTCATACCAAAATATCATATTCATTTCAAAATCATATTCACTTTTGAAATCATTATTCACTTTAAATCATTTTAATTTCCGAAAATCATAACCACACAATAGTTTATATATTAAAATAGTTTATATATTAAAAGAGTTTATATATTAAAATAGTTTTAGATATTAAAATATATATTTAAAATTGTTTAAAAATTTAAAATAATATATATTGAAGTAGTTTATAGATTTAAAAGAGTTCATATCGAAATAGTTTCAAATTAGAATTGTTTCTTCTAATTTCACAAATCAATTCAAATCAACTTTAGTTCCAAAATTCAATTTAAATCATCTCAGCACAACAATTTCAATTTAAAAGGTTAAAAGTTCAATTCAAATTCCCATTAAAATTATTTTTAATTTATATCGATTTCAAATCCAGGTTTGAACTACAATTTTAAACCACTTCTAATTCAGTGGATTTTAAAGTTTAAATATTCAAACAATTTACAATAACTCAATTTGATAAATTCCATTTATATTTTCAAAATTCAAGTTTAATTTTAATTAAATCAAAAAATATTCACTTAATCATTCTTAATAATATTTAAATAAAATCTCAAATTTCAAATTTAAATAAGATCAATAATTAAATATTCAACTTCAATTATATTTAATTCTAAAATATTCACCTAATAACTTTTTATAAGCATTTAAATAAAATCTCAAATTACAAATTAAATCTAAATAAAATATTCAATTTTATTTAAATTTGAAAATATTCATTTAACGCCTTTAATTAAATCAAGTTATAAAATTATACCTTTCAAAATCTCAAAATCAATAGGTTTCCAATCAATTATTATTTACATTCAATTCTCAAACAAATTAAATTTCAAATTAACTTAATTTATCTTCCCAACCTTTATTTTATTAAAGCTATTACAAAATCTATTTTCAAAATATTAGTATAAAATTTAAATAATTAGTTTAACCACAATATATATACTTATACAATTAAATATTATTATATTAAATATTATTAAATTAAATCTGATTTTATTAAATCAATTTCATTCATATCAAAATATACTTTATATGTTTAAAAATGATAAAATTATAAGCAAAATCCTAAAATTTATATTTTTTAAGCTTAACTTATAATTTTAAATTTTCAAACATATAATTTAAAAATCTAAATTTTACACATATATTAAAATAAAATCTTTATATTATATTCGAAAACCAATATTTATTAAAAACCCATATATTTCCTTTCAAAACTTTGGAAATTATTTTCAAAATAAACCAACGATGTCCATATATAGTTTTCTATCCTATGGTCAAGTGATACGAATATTTATCATTTCAATCCACAATAATTTAAAATTTACGCGTATATATCATTTCAACCCCCAATCCCAAAATTTCAAAATCAATAAAATCGCTTGGGTTTATCGTTTCAACCCATAACAATTTTCCCTAATCTATAATATCGTTCGAGTATGTATCATTTCAACCCATATGCATTTCCAAAACTAACAGGCGAACTTGCATAGTGAGAACGGTAAAATAATAATATAAAATGGCATACATATCAATGATAAACATATATCATATTTAACAATTTAAATATAAAAGATATATATTCAATGGGTCGTGGTGCTAAATGTCTATTAACATAGGTTAATAAATTTTTAACAATAACATATCATATTTAACAATTAAATAACTAAAAATTCAAATTTAACAACATATTTCAATCGTCCTTTCATGCAAATTAAATTTACTAAATATAAGAACGTTAATCATGAGTGATCGCTCAGCTTTTGAGGCCAATGAAAATAGAAAACACAAGAAGCTATGATTTGAATCATGAACTTGATAATTGACCAACTCAAATAGACAACATGAGTTCAACGAACAAACCAAAGCTAATAACTTGGAATCAGTGGAAAAAAACTCAAAATTAACTTGATAAAATGGAAACAAAATATCTAATTTTCTAAAAAAATCTAAAAATTACTCACATTTTTAAAATAAAATCTTTATATTATATTTTTAAAATCAATATTCAATTTAAAACATGTATTAAAATAAAATATGTATATTAAATTTAAAAATAAATATTTGTACAAATTCATATTTTCAGAATCAAAATATCTATATATTATATTTTAAAAATCGATATTTAAAAATCGATAATCTTTTTTTTATATTTATACATATAGAAGAAGAGGAGAGAAAGACTTGGCACAACATGCAGAGGGTCCGAGCAGGCGGAAATCGATGGAGTAGGGGTTGATGGCGCGTGAGCTTACTACAAGGAGGCAGTAGGCTGCTGCTGTATAGGGAAAGGCTAGGCGTAGCTATGGCAGAAGACGTTCATGTTCCTGTGGCCGTGGGTGATGCGGCTAAGGGTGGAGTCATCTCGGCTATGTGGCAGTATGGAAACGTAGGTTGGAGAGGGTGGACGTGGGTTGATTGGCAGCGGCTATGGGTGGAAAAGGGAGGAATGTCGGCTACGAAGTTTGGAAGGGGGAAAGGATGGGATGTTGGCGTGTTTTGGCTGTTGTAGAGTAAAGGCAAGGCGGCTAGTCAGAGCGACGGTGGGGAATAGGTCGAGGGTGGCGGAGTTATTGTGTTTGGGAGGGGAAAAATGGACGGAAGGCGGATCTGGTATGGGAGGCAAAGGTCTCGACCGAGGTGGTGGGCTTCTGCATTGGTCAGAAGGGAAGGGTGTGGGTTTGGTGGCCAGGGGAAGTTAAGGCGGGTCAGAGGTTGCTGGCAGCCTGCTTGCATGAAGAGGGAGATTGATGGAGGCATGCGGCGGTGGAGTTTTATGTGGTGGAAGTTCAGCCACGAATGGAATGATTGCAGCCTTTCAACATGAAACAAGCTCTAGTTATAAAAAATATATATTATATTTCTTTTCAGAAGAACAGAATCAAAAGAGGGGAGAGGAAGAAAATAAGAGTGAATAAACGAACAAATATATGGAAATAGGAAATAGCAAAAGTTAGTGCACTGAATCCAAGGAATATCAATGGTTAGTGGCTATTGGTTTTTCCAGATGGACAAACGAAAGGCCACAGAAAGCCTAAAAGACTCAAATGCGGAACCGATACGGCTAACCTTTTCGTAGATTCTGCCACATACTGATCGCTGAAATGCACAAATGAATAAACTATTGAGATTAGCACTACAAGACAAATAGAATGATACACAAATATGAGTGACATGACCCTCCTATCAAGACTTGTTATGCAGTGCCAAAAATGCTGCTAAAACGCCGAAAATAATATATAAGGAGCTAGAGCTGTCCAAATTTGGCAAAACAAAATGTAACGTCTCACTCAGAAAATGGTTTACCTCTTTTCTTATATAAAAATATTCAGACTTCAAAAATATTTTATTTCCATCAAATTTAATTGATATTTAAATTTTAAATTAAAATTTCACAATCAAATAAACTTAAATATTTTTCAATGAAAATCTAACACTTGCTATGTTTAAATATACATATCTCAACTATCAAATTTTCATTGCAAAAATTTAATTGTTTATTTTCATAAATTTTTTAGTTAATTACGTTATTTAAGTCATTAAAATTCTTGGGCCGTTAGACCTTGCATGGCAAGTGGTGGTGGAGGGCTTCGTTGCACATGACCCTGGTGGAGGAGAAGGAAGATGTCACTAGCTTGAACTTTGGTTTGAAGTGGCATAGATTTTGATTGATTTTGGCATAATTTTGTTTTGATTTTATAATATTTTCTTTCTTAGAATATGGATGCCATTAATATAGAGAAGAAGAGGATAAAGAGCTTATGAATTTTATGAAGAAGAAGCGTGAATGAAGTAAAGAGAGGTGGGTGCTATTTATAGGCAAATGTAAGGATGCAAATACCATGATATTTCCACCCAAACACATCACTATTCATCACCACCACACCTCTCCCCCAACATCGTGTTCGACCAAAATGACCCTCTCTATGTGGATGGTCATTTGCCTCATTTGGATGGTAAGTTGATTTGATTTTTGGTGAGAAATATCTTGATATTTATTTCTTTTTGCCGTAAGTGAATTCATAAACATATATGATAATTCTTATGTGTATTTGAATGTGCAAGGATATAGATGTGTATGTGTGTACATGTGTATATATGTATGTCACTTATAGTTGGAACGTTGTATAATTTTTCTATGTTAAACCATACGATTTCCGATTTCGATTCCCGGTCACATTTTCACTTCTTAGTTAATATACATATATTTGTAAACAAAGTTTGAAAATAACGTTTCCATTATTATATATTAATTAAAAGGGCTACATTTGATTTAAAAAGATTATTAGATTATTTAAATTAAATTTAAATTCAAAAGTTAATTATTCAAAAATGTTGGTATCATTAATGATGTCATAAAGGGTTTTTATTTCAAAAAATAAAATAAATCATTTTATTACATATTCTTGTTAATATATGTAAATGAGTGTATGTATCCAGAGTCGTGCACGATTCCCTTTTTCTAAAAGTAGTTTATTGATAAAAGGTTTTAGGTCATTTTACCTATATTTGTCCGAAGAAGATAATTTTATAAATACTTATTCAAAATACGATTACCATTATTTATTTTGGTTTAGAGCATCACGTGTGTGTTATAAAACCTTATCTTTGAAAAATCGTAAATTAAATCACATTTTTCTAAGTAATGAATTTATTGATCGTTGCAGGAGTTCTGTCCTAAAAAGAATTTCTTCCGTGAATTAGAGATGAGAAGAAGATAAATCAAAAGGAATATATCATATATGATGAAATATATACAAAGCTATGATAAGTGACTACACCACAGGTGGTGAGTACACTATCTCGATATAATATATACAATTTATACATCCATCCTAAATCTGGATATGCCTTGTTTATCCAATCCTTTGTTTCCCATGTACAGTCATTAGCATCACCACTACATTGAACTTTAATTAATTGCACAACCTTTCTCCTTAATCACTTCTCATCATGATCCACGATTTTATCAGGTTGTCTGATAACTGTTAAATTGGGCTCTACTTCTAAATCCTTCTAGGCAGCTGTCTCTATGATTTGCTTCGGATCATACACATACTTATGTAAATGAGATACGTGAAACGCATTGTGTGAACCCAAAAACCTGTCTGGTAATTCTACTTGATGGTCCAATGGGCCAATCTGCTCTCTAATAGGAAAATGTCCAACATATCAAGGAGCTAGCTTAGTTCTTCTAAATATCTCTACTCCCCTCATTAAAGAGATCTTCAGAAATACTTTGTCTCCAACTAAGAATTCTAAATTTCTACGCCTTTTATTGGCGTAACTCTTCTATCTGCTTTGTTCTTCTTTTAGTTTCTTTCTAATCATGTCGACTTTCTCTGAAGCTTCTCGAATCATATCAGGACCAAGTACTAACCGATCTTCGATTTCAAGCCAACATGTTAGGGATCTACACAGGTGACCATACTAAGGCTTCATAAGGTGCCATATCAATACTGACCTGATAGCTGTTACTACAAGAGAACTCTACCAAATAAAGGTGGCTTACCCACGAACCTCCAATGTCTAATACACATGCTCTCAGAGGAACCTCCAATATCATGTTTACTCTTTTGGTTTGCCCTTCAATCTAGGAATGATATGCGGTGCTTATATCTAGCTTTATTCCCAAACCTGTCTGTAAGGCTTCCCAGAATTGATTGGTAAAGATTGGTTCTCGATCGCTTGTGATGCTAGTTAGAACTCCATGTAGCCGAATAATCATATATATCTCAGCTAAGCTTAAGGCTATTCTTGTGGGCTTTACTGGGATGAAGTGTGCACTTTTAGTCAATCTATCAATGATAACCCATATACCTTTATTCCCTTTCCTTGACCGAGGCAAACCATCGATGAAATCCATGGGTATTTGATCCCATTTCCACTTTGGAATCTCGAGTGGTTGGAGTAGTCCAAAAACTTTTTACTGATCACACTTGATCTGCTAACAATTTGCACATCTACTCACATAGATGGAAATGTCTCTCTTTATACCACCCCACCAAAAAGCGTTTTTCATATCTCTATACATCTTGGTAACTCCAAGATGTATTGTGAGTAAAGAATTATGACATTCAGTTAAAGCTTCTTGTCTAATACCATCAACATTGGGAACACATATCCTTTCATTCGTTCTTAGAATTCCTTGCTTTTCCACTTTGAATCCTATCCATTTTCCTGGTATTATATTCTCCTCTACTACCCTGGCTATCCGTGCAATAATTGGATCCTTGAGCCAATTCTCCTTTATATGACAAATCAATGCACGCATCACTAAGTGAGCTATAACGACATGCTTTCTGCTTAGCGGTTCTGCCACAACATTGGTTTTTCCTAATGTATATAGAATATCCAAGTTATACGATGCAAGGAATTCTAACCAATGTTGCTGCCTTATATTCAAGTCCTTTTGAGTGAAAAGATATTTCAAAAATTTATGGTCCATGAAGAGATTAAACTTTCCACCTATTTAAAGGAATATTATTTATCGAGGTAAATTAAAGTTTATTAAAATGAACCTTAAAGAATTCTTACCTAGCAAATAATGTCTTCACATTTTCAATGCAAACACTGTGGCTAATAGCTCCAAGTCGTGTATCGCATAATTCCTTTCATGGATCATTAGTTGTCTGCTCGCATATGCAATGACCTTTCCATGCTGCATCATAATTGCACCTACTCCTTCTCCACAAGCATCACTATACATGGTTAAGCCATTGCTTTGGTCAGCAACAAATAATACAAGAGTAGCAGTTAACCTCTTCTTGACTTCCTGAAATGCTTCTTCACATTTTTGCATCCACTCAAACTTAACATCCTTCATTGTCAGCTTCATTAAGTGAGAGGAAATTTAGGAGAAGTCTTGAATAAACCTCCGTTAATATTCGACAAATCCCAAGAAGTTATGGATGTCCTTCAGAGTCTGTGGTTGTCTCCAATCTTGTATAGTTGAGATTTTTCCTGGGTCCGCTAAAACTCCATCTCCTGACATAATATGTCCTAGGAATCTTACCTCTTTTTTCCAGAAATGACATTTTGAAAATTTTACTTTCAACACATTCCTTCTCAATATCTCTCCAGAAGAATCTCCAAATGCCTTTCGTGCAGTTCTTCGGTCTTTGAATATATGATAATATCATTAATAAAGACCAATACGAATTTGTTGGGCACGTCTCCTAATACTCTATTCATAAGGTCCACGAATAGGAAGGTGCGTTGGTTAGCCCAAATGGCATAACCAACCATTCGTAGAAACTATCTGACCCCCGGAATGCAGTCAAAAGGATGCAATATTTTTCTATTCTCAACTAATGGAATCCAATAGAAAGATCCATTTTTAAGAATACCCAACCATCATGTAATTGATCAAACTAGTTGTCTATGCGGGGTAGAGGATACTTATTTTTAACCATTTGCTTATTTAGGTCTCGATTGTCTAAAGTAGCTATCAAACTTTCCACATAAACTACAGCTGCGCCCGAACTTGAGCGACTTGGTCTAATTAGCCTCTTTTTTAATAATTCATTAGTTTGTTTTACCAACTCAATCTTGTCTTTTGGATCCATCATATGAATAGGTTGAATAATAGGTTTTTCATCAAGGATTAAGTCAATACGGAATTCTATTTCCCAACGCAAGGGCGAACTTTTAACTTACTCAAAAACATCTTAAAATTCTTTAACATCGATATTCTTCACATCTTAAGAGGTTGAAGGATCATTTTTTATAGCATAAAACTTGATATGTTCTCCCTTCTTCATTAATGGGCACTTGTTTTTCCAGTGTCCTAGCAGATGGTAATTGTAAGAAATACTCCTCTGAACCATAGGAGAGATGGTTTCTTACTACTGCTTCTGCACCTTAGGACTCCTACAGCTTGTTGCAAGATAGCCTTTCTTCTAGCAATTATAACAAAACAACATCCATATAACGGTTCTCTGAGATCCTCCACCATTCTTTCCCTGCCATGGCTTCCTTTTCTTGTTCTTATTGTTGCTATTTCCTTGAGCCATCACTGATTCCTTTTATCCAATACTTCATATCGGGAAGCCATATCTAATAGGTCCATAAAAGCTCCCTTCACGTGTGTGGTCATTTGGTCCTAATATTTCTCTTTCATTCTCGCAATAAACATCTCATTCAAGGGTGTGTCTATTAGGCCCGGCACAAAACGAGATAACTCAATAAACTTATTTGAGTACTCCTCCACAAACATATCTTCTTGTTATAGTCCATAAAATTTCTATAAAGACAAGATTTTCCTGCTGTAGGTATATACTGCTCTTCGAATACTTCTTTAAATTTGGTCCATGAGAAATTGTCTTCAAAATCATTCAAAGTGATGTATTCCCAATATGCTAGAGCTCCTTCCTGTAATTTCCAGGAAGCTAAGAATCTCTTTTGATCATCCTCTATGTTCAATTCTTTGAATATTCTTTCACATGAGCGAAGCCATGCTTGCACTTCAACAATAGACTCGGTTCCTTGGGATGGTTTCCCTCCTAAGCTAGTGTAATTCTTGCAAAGAGCCGTAAAAGTAAATTTGGGGTTGCTTTGGAATCATTACTTCTTCCACAACTATGGCATTTCGATCATTAGTGGTTGTCGTGCCACAGCCTCCCCTTCCTCGTCCTCTTCTTGTACTCATCTCTTACTACCTAAATATAGTAAGATATCAATTTAGAATACATAGACGAGAATATCTTAGGGAATGAGTATTAAGCATAAAATGACATGGATGGATTATTCGCATAAAATTACAAATACGCTCTCCCATGGACTAAACTCATTCTAGGGTACTACCAACCTTATCTCTAATAAGTCGACCCCATCAAGGCTTAAGTATTCTCTCAACCTAAGCTCTGATACCAACTATGATGACCCACCTTTTCAACCCTTGAAGATCGACACTTATACATCCTCGATGTTCATGTTCTACAAATTCATGTGCCAAAGAGGCGGATGATAAAGTTCTTCAAAAGAAATAAAGATAGAAGATAGCATGACAATAGAATATCACATTTACATTAATTATACATATGGAAAGTACATAAAATCGGTCCAAGTGATTCATCAGAGTTACTTTAAGTACTAAACCAACCAGAAATAGTTATAACTGCCTATCTTTACAGAGGCTGGTAGTTACTAAATACATACTACTTGATACAACAAAAATTTGAAATAGATAACTATTGACAAAAGGACCTTCCATGCTCCATGCTCCATGCTCCATGCTTCTTCCAAAATGCTCCAAGCTACTAGACTACAACACCACCAAACTGATGTACGTTTGTAGAGATCAATTTACCGTGTTCTTGAAAATGCAATGTCACACATTCATCCATAAAAGTTGTCCAGTAATAAGTCAAACCTAAGACACTCTCCTACCACATCATGTTGGCATCAGCCCTTGAATTAGTAGCGAGTACTCCTTGCATACAAAGATCCCAGAATGAAGGGACCGCTGCTATTTATTTATCTTGGAAGCTACTCCAAAACTATCAACTAGCAGCCCTTCCGTTATGAAGATCCCCACCTTCAACTTCATTGTCTTTAACATGTCTTCACTTTCGAGCTCGTAAATTGGTTCAAAGTGGTTTTCGAATAGGAATCACCCAAATCTGATCCCGGTTTCTCCGAACCAATTAACGATAAAAAGATGTTAAGTAGGTGGGTGATTATTATTCCATTTATTGGTATCTTTTTTTTATCCAAAATATATTCTAGAGATATATGTTGTCAAAACCATCTATGTTTTAGTATATATAGGATCATTAAACCTCTCTCAAATTTTGGAAAAGAAAGGTCCATAGAAGTTATATTAATTATACTTAGTACAAATTTTCGCATTTAACTTGTGTCATTCATTGAATAACGGTGAAATCACCTTTTAAATTCACATGAATTGGAAGAGTTCCCTCCTCGGAATTTAATATCAAGTATAAGAAGATCATCTATGTTCAACCTAAGGTGAATTAAATTAATGATGGTAACTAAATCTTTTATACCTATCTCATTTTCGACATTCTGACCTTATATATACCTTACCCAAGGAAGAGGCCAGGTAAGCCAGGGCACTGGTTGCTCCAGAACATCTTTAGTTTAAGCGCCTCACATCTAGATCTTACGAATAGAAAAATCAGGTCAACTCGTCGGTTTTTAGAGCCAAGACTAAATCATTCATTTAAAAATCAATTTTATAAACAAAATTTCTTTTAACTTTTTATTAATACTCCAAAATCATCTTTAAAACCCTTAATTATTTATTTAAAAAGATTTGTAAAATGATTGGGGAAGGATAGTTGAGTTAAAACATGATTTGTAGAACTTATAGAAACCTGCTGCAGAAAATGCTGCGAATAGAGTTTTAAGGATATATTGAACCAAACACAAATTTTATTTCACAAATGTCCAAATATCTTTTAAACTATTTTAATATATTTATTGAATTTATTTCATATTTTTAAACATTTAAAATATCCATTTAAATGCATTTCAAATTTTGGTTTTACATTGCTAAACTGCAATATTTTTGAAAACTTGTTTTGGACTTACTTGAAAATCTACTAGATGAAATCTTGATTTTCTTTCTTGTTTAAAAATTATGGATATAATAGTTCAAAATAAAATTATCACGAAGAATTTCGAGCTATATTCCATTATATACACTCATTGAACTTTCACGACGTGAAATCGCGAACTATCGTCACGCGACGTGCCTAGTTTTGACTTGATTTTTTTCTATTAAAATCTTATCGAGACAAGGTTAAATGTATATAAATCATTTCAAAGGGGTTTAATGATTCCATATCACTTTTATAACTTGATTCAGAAAGTGATTTCCTTGTGTAATATTGACTTGTATTTAACATGACATGTTTACACAATTAACCACTATATTAAAACAATCAATACATGATCAAAGCGTAGTAAACATCCATAACAATCATATTATATCTTCATTATACACACACACACACACACGCACACATATAGATATTAATTTCACTTGGTTTTTGATTTTTTATCAGACTAACGTTAAAAAGGCTATAGCTCCGTTATGTCGAAATCGGAGCTCACGACTACTAGCATAAATGCTCCTAGGGGGTGTGACCTTGGTCTTGGAGGCTTGAAAAGGCTCGGTCTTTCTTGGCAAGTGGTGGTGGATGGCTCCATTGCACACGGCCTTGGTGAAGGAGAAGTAAGAGATCACTAGCTTGAATTTTGGTTTAAAGTGGTATAGTTTTTGATTGATTTTGGTACAACTTTGTTTTGATTTTATAATATTTTCTTTCTTAGGCTATGGAAGCCATTAATGTAGAGAAGAAGAAGATAAAGACCTTAGGAACCTTTGAAGAAGAAGTGTAAATGAAGTGAAGAGAGGTAGGTGCTATTTGTAGGCAAATGTAAGGATGTAAAAATCATGATATTTCCACACAAACACATCACCATTTCATCACCACCACACCTCTTTCCCCTACATCATGTTCGGTCGAAATGATCTCCTCCATGTGCATGGCCATGTGCCTCCTTTGGAATGTACATTGATTTGATTTTTGGTGATAAATATCTTGATATTTATTTCTTTTTTACCATAAGTGAATTTGTAAATATATATATATATATAGCAATTCTTATATGTATTTGAATGTGCATGGATGTGGATGTGTATGTGTATATAGGTATATATACATGTCACTTATGGCCTGGAATGTCGTATAACTTTTTAACGCTAAACCGTTACGATTTCCAATTCAGATTTTCGGTCATATTTTCACTTCTTAGTTAATACACATATATTTGTAAACAAAGTTTGAAAATAACATTTCCATTGCTATTTATTAATAAAAAGGCTTCATTTGATTTAAAAAGATTATTAGATTATTTAAACTAAATTTAAATTCATATGTTAAGTATTCAAAAATGTTGATATCACTGATGATGTCATAAAGGTATTTTATTTCAGAAAATAAACTAAATCATTTTATTACATATTCTTATTAAAATATGTAAATGAGTGTATGTATCCAGAGTCATGCATGATTCTCTTCTTTTTTTGAAGTAGTTTTATTGAGCAGTTTTCAGTTATTTTACCGGTATTTGTCCGAAGAAGATATTTTTGTAAATACTTATTCAAAATACGATTACCATTATTTATTTTAGCTTAGGACATCATATTTATGTTATAAAACCTTACCTTTGATAAATCTTAACATAAATCACATTTTTCTAGGTGATGAATGTATGGGTCGTTACAAGAATCCCGGTAGGTTAGAGCTCTATTGCTCCTTCCCTGCTTGACATTAATCTTAACTCCCAGAATAGATAAGTCTACTCTGTCGGATTTTAGTGTTAAGCAAATTTAATTACCTTTTAAACATGTAATCAATAATATTAACACATTTCCAACATTTCAACTTAACGATTCCTCGTTCAAGAGAGAAGCCCAATAGGTTAGAGCTCTATTGCTCCGTCCCTATTCGACATCAATCTTAACTCAAAAAAAGAAAGTCTACCAAGTCAAATTTTAGTGTTAATCCTAGTCACTTACCCTTTTCAAACTTTTAAAAACTTGTACATATATATTAAATATTCATGTATGAATATAACTAATTTATAATTTGATCAAAAATATGTTTTATATTGTAAAACCACTTTACTTTGAAAATACATATATAATTATTAAAATTATATCTAAATGCCAAACCAACTTTAAAATACTTCAAAATATGCGTGAAAATGTTTCTAAAAAGATTAGAGCAAAATACCAAATTTAAATATCATTTTGAACACTTAAACCATAAGCGGCTTATTACAGCATTTACAAATGCTGTTAAAAGTCCTCATTAAAAACAACATTGAAAAGCACGATTTTTGTGACTAGTTTTCACTACTTTAACAAATGATTTAAGACTTAATTTTTTTATAGTAAGTGCTACAATTAGAGTAATTAAAATACATAGAAAGAAAACCCTAAGAATATCCTTCCATTGATTTATAAAAATTCTCGAAAAACAAGGGATTCGGAAGTGCACTTATAATAATTATTCTTGCTTCAAAAACTTTCAAACTTACTTCAATTTAGCATAAAAGTTAAACAACCATTTAAACATCAAGTCAAGGCCACAACACATGTTTACGAGGGTAGTAGAAGTGATGTTATGCAATATAAAGTCATCATTTTCTTTCAAAAGAAAGATGGGTCCAAAGTTTATAGCTTTAATTAGTTAATGCACTTCAACTTTATACTTTGCACATAATATATATATATACACGCAAAATATATACTTATAAGGTAGTGAGATAACTCACGTAGATCCATGCCAAACATATTCACAAAGCCACAAGAACAAAGAACCATCCCCCACCATCAAAAAAGCCTAAAGATCCAACCTTAGTACTTCCAAACCAAAGTTACGCCTCTCCTCCTCCTATACTCACACCCCTCTCCAAGATCCCCATATTCCTCTCACCTTCTCCACTTCTTACTTTCTAATAATGATACCATGATGTTTTACATCCATATCCAAATATTAGAAGAGACTGGAGATTATCTGGTTAAGAAATGAAAATGTTAGAGAATAATTAGTGGATTAGTGCTTAAAAACTTCCATCACTTTTAATTCTCATATTTCATTTCAAGCTTTGTGAATTGGTGATTATTTAACAAATGTATTCCCCTCCTTTATAAGCTTCAAATGGTGTAGCATAAGCTTGTTCTCACCCCTCTTTCATGGCATGTACGAATCATCTTCCCACTTCTCCTTTATCATTTCTTAAGAGTTAAGACTTTCCATTAAAGCTATTTTCATACCATAAATGGGAAAAAGTTTTTATTTTATTTTATTAATTTCCTAAGTAAATAAGTGTATACAAAAAAAATTGAACAACTTTTGATGAGAAAAAAAGGTTTATCGATAAAACATTATCGATCACATTATCGATATTTTTTTAAATATTTATTTTTGTAAATATTTTTCCAAAATAAGTTTACCATCATTACTTATGATTTTAAAGGGGGTTAAAAAGCTTATTAAATTATTTATGAATATTTAATCTAAAATTCAAATATTCAAATAGTTTAGATATATAAATACGAAGTGTTTGAAATTCCGGTCGTTACATTTGGCTAATTCAATTTTTCCTTCCCTCCTTCCTTTTCAATTTTTCCCTTTCTTTGTTTTGATGTTTCTAGTAAAAAATATAATGGGCTCAAAGATTCAAAATTAAAAATCAAATCATCCACTCGACTAAAACATCACAAAAATTGTTCCACTGAACTCATGTGAGTATAAGCTTCGATTCTACACAAATTTTGTAGCATGTGATCATGTTTAATGGTGTTCAACATATATGCATGAACTATGTTCTCATTTAGAGAGAGTTTCAAGAAAAGTTAGGCTTCATCGTCTCACCATTGAGTCACTCTTCGAAAAACACCCTTCCTCACCCATTTTTAGCTTGTCCGATCGTGTATAGAGGAACACATCATTTGGGTTTGGAGGCGACCAACATCAGGTCGCATTTCGACCTAAGGCAACAAAGAGGATAATGTTTGGGGCATTGCACTCGGGAGGCGAAGAGGGGTTTGTTGGAATTGTCCGTGGTCAATTTCATCGAGAATCGAAGGAGAAATCAGTGTAGGAGGGATTTAGGAAGTGGGTTGTATATGCATAGGCATATCACTGTGTGTGCATGGGATTAAGGTCCGGGGAAGATGGGATATAGGGCTAACAATGGTATTTTGTTGAAATAGTGAATTAATCAATTTATTTGATTCAATTTCTTATAAAATCAGTAACTATCTCAAATGAGTTTGGATTCGGATGTTGTTTGTTCTATTGTACTCGTAGGAATGCTATCTTCACTAAGGAGTTGGATTCATTGAATTTGAAGATAGAAGAATTTTGAGCTGAAATCGAACGTCCAAAAGGTCAAACCGAAACGCAACAGCGTCAATTGGAATTTCAATGAGTTTACTTACCTCTAAATAAACTATATGATATATCTGTTGCTATAGATTTTTGCTGAATGTTTGGATGATAGTATATTTATTGTTTGTTGTTTGATTTGGTTGGATTCCCGCTTTGGAAAGCATATAACATATTATCTAATTTACAAGGAACTCTTATGATTAAATGTTTTTGTTTGTTCCCACTTGATAGCGGATGGCATAAATAACCATTTTGTTGCAGGGGACAAAAAAGAAGTCGGAGATTTTTTGTAGCGAATATGTCGTTATGGGACACTTCGAAGTGCATATATATTTAAAATTTACAGGGGACTTTTGTATAGAGACCCTAATAGGTTTCTCATAAATATTGATTTATTTATATTCTTATATTGCTTATATTGATGTTGGGTTGAAATGTTTGTGACATACTGTTCGAATTTGTGTAACTGCTATTATAGCGGTTATCGCTATATCGTCACTTATGAAATATCATCTTCTTAACCCTTATGTGCATTGAACTTGTGCTTGTATTTTTACAAGATAAATGTTTGGTCCTATTTTTGCACTTTGAAAGTTGTTTAAACTATATTTTCAAATATATTGAGAACTTTGAAATAAAGTATAAGTATTGATTAAATTTATAAAAGAAGTAATAAATTTGACTTTTTTCCTTCAAAATAATTTTTTTTTTAAATATATAAATGATTATAAGTTTGATTAACTATCTTTCGGGATAATTAATGTGGCTTTAAAATTTATTAAATGACTATAAATTTGATTTATTATCTTTTTGGGTAATTAATGCTGTTTAAAATATATATATATATGTATGTATGTACGTATATGTATATGTATATGTATATGTATATGTATATGTATATGTATATGTATATGTATATGTATTGATTTATGGTCTTGTGGGGTAATTAATGTGTTTTTAAAATTTATAAAAGTATTATATCAATTATCTTTTCAAGATGATTGACATTGCTTATAATTAAATAAAGTATTTAAATTGATTCATTATCTTTCGACATAATAAACATTGTTTTAAATTTATAATAACAATTTATAAATGTGGGGATTTTTAAAAAGAAATGTTTAAAAAACAAAGCTAAGTGTAAATTATTTAAGGGTTTATAGTAAACAATGTTTTCGCTGACATTCATTATTGACCCTTCATTTTAATACATATAGAACTAAAATTTTCTCTTTAAAAGAATGTTTTTAAAGAGTGTTTTTTTAATGTTTTACAAATATTTATGATGTGAAAAATAATCATAAGTCTGAATCAAATGTTCTAAAAGCTTGATTCATTTATTGATAGGGAGTGTATGCGATTTAATTCCTATATACAATCATTCATTTGTTCTCAATAGTTGATTTCTTAATTATCGAATTCGATGCCCCTCTTTATGTTTAATCGATTCAAGACGATTTGTTTGCTCATTTGGAGCATTTAAACTCTTGTTATTCTTAAAGTTAAGAATGTTATCATGGCAAGATAGATAGCAACATTGCCCTAGCTTGTCTGACTTTATTGTTTTCCCCTGGGTACCAATAGTGTCTTTTCGATTATTGATTTATTGACTATCTATTCTAAGATCCTTCTTTATGCTTTGTCAATCTAAGGCGTTTTGTTGCTCTTTTAAGCATTGGCAACTAACACCATGGATAGCTAAAACCATAGAGAGAGTGAGAGCCAAGCCAGCTGGGTCGCGCCCATAAGGGTATATTCACATTTATCTAGAGATTTGTTGGTAGCAACATGCGGTGATGTGAAATATTCGGATGCTCGTGTGTGGCGGGTTCCAGCTTGGAAGTTTTCGAGAGTGATGCCTATTCGGCGTAGGCTCTCAAGTATATTTTATCTGGAGGTATACTTTCATTGTAGGGGGTGCACCGTTCAGTCATGTTGGATGAATTCATTCTGCTTGTTTGATTTGAACCTCAGAGTTAATATTTTCTTAATTGCATTGAGAAGTGCCTTGCTCTCTTCTCTATGTTTAATTGTTTTTTATTCTTTAAGTTTGGACTTTAATCTTGTCTATGTCCATCCTTTCTTGACTGGATTTTTGTTTTGATTGGTTTTCCATTTCTTCATGTATGGATGTTGTTCTTGTGAGGTAAAAACCTATTCCACGTTTAGCACGTGGTCTTACAGAATTTATTAAATGTTCTTTATATTTCTTGATTTTTCCATGCTAGTTAATTTAATGTAATTTAATGAAGTTAATTTAATGTAATCGATGACTATTTTAATGTAATTCCAATCAATTTAAAGTAATTATAAAGTTAATTTAGTGATAATTGTAATAGGAAATAAAATTAATGTTGAATAAAATTTATAAATGTGATTAAATATTATTGTTAATATGGTAAAAGATGATAACTGTAGACTATTGACGTAATAAAACATAAACCGATGCTAATTATATCCATAAGATGATAGTTGTTTGAATAATAACATGTAAATCAAATATAAATGTATTTACTGGAATTTAAATTATAATTAATGAATTTATTTCAATTGTAATTGAACACTGCAATTAGTGCAATATTAACATTAGATTTGACATGGAAATTTATTTTAAAGAATTTTAAATTACTAGGTAGCCAATGATGATAAAAAAATTTAACTTTTAAATTTAATTTTAAAAAGTGATTTAATCGATTTAATAATAATTTATTTAATTAACATGAAAATAGCCATTTTGGCCACTGTCTCTAATTTCGACAAAACCAATTTCATCGGATCTGTAACGGTTAATTATTATAGGATTTCAAGTTTCGTAACGATCGGACCTGTCGTTGGATCGTGCGGGCTCGAAACGCGTAGAAATCAATTTAATGAATTCAATTGAAATAAGCTAATTTTAAAAGCTAACTTCTAAATACAATGGAATTGAGGCTTGAAACTAGTTCCATTGAGTTTAAAAATATCAAAAACATATATTTCAATATATTGGATGACCCATTCTCGTTTCGGGGATGAAACGGGCTTTTCGAGTCATTGTTATCGTTATAATCCAAATCGATCTAGTCCATCATTTTCTATTTCAGCTCTGCCTACATATAGGCTGTTATAAACCCTAGTTGTTTCTCATTTCTTATTTCGGTACGTATCTGTCTATTCAATTATTTGCTACTTCTTCCTTCTTCAATGGCTGCAGATCCAAAACCCTAATTTAATTTCAAAATCAAATTGAAAATCAACATTCTCAAACCTATGTCATATTATATATCGTTAGAAAGCTCACGACGAGCGGAATCTATTTTAGTAATTCATTTTCCTGTTTGATGTATCATTTGGCTAGAAATCGTCGAAGAACCTCGGTAGTCCATTTCTAGGGTTTACGATCCAACGATGGATCGCCGACCGACGATCGGGAGGTTGTGTTAGGAAGAGAAGGTTGAGCAAGTCATATGGTGGTCGTCGTTCGTCACAAAATGGTCAGGATTCGCCAGAAACAGCAGACCTAGTTCGCGGCGGCGCTACTATTAGGGATGGCGGAGTGGGCGCGCAGGCACGGAGGGGGTCGGCATGAGGCTTGAAGGACAGCAGCATGCTCCGATTGAGATGGAAGCGAGCGTAGGCGGCCTGATTTTTGGCTAAGTGATGGCGACTGCATATGGGGCTTGGTGCTCGAGATTAGGGCTGTGGGGTTTCCGCATTTTGTGTGGGTGACTTGTCGTTTTCTTTTTCTTTTATTTAATTTAGAATTTATATTTCAATAGTTCTAACCTTAATATTTTTTGCATACGAACTCGGATTTGAGCTTGGTTTTTCTGGCTGCGATCGTATCAAAATTCTAGACATTTTGGAACTAGTTTGGCTGCATTCTGAGACTATTCAAATTTGGGCTTTATTTGGATTTTAAATCGATTAAAAATCAAAGGTGAGTGTTTTAACCCACTCACAACTACTAAACTATCTTATGTTAGTTAAATTTAATTTATGATGTGATTAGAAATTATTGAGTGATGTTTGGTATATTAAAATTGTCGTTCGAGTTAATTTGAATTTATATTGAATTTAATTGCATTTAATTTAATAATGAATTTACATTTCCAATTAAATACCTGTTAACGACAATCAGTAATTGTTGTGATTTATTGATTGATTTGAATGATGATTATGATTGATGCTAGTGGTTGATATTGGATGACTGGATGTTATATTTATATATTGTTATCACACTACAAGTTCTCTTAGTTTATTGTTTGGAAAATCACTATGGGTTGAAGTGATAGATACCCAAACGATCTATGGAACAGAGAAAAATCATAATGGTTGAAATGATAAGCTCGAGTGATTTTATGGATTTTGAATTTTATTCGAGATTGCGGGTTGAAATGATATATATCCGTAAATTTAAATTATTACGGGTTAAATTGATATATATCCGGATCACTTAACCATAGGGTATGCACACTGGAGTGGTTAAATTAAATGAGTTTTAAATCCTTAATTTTTGTATCCAGTTAAAAGATATTTTAATATAAAACTTGATTTATATAAACTAAATTATGTTTGAAAATCCAAGCTTTAAATGTTGAAAATGGAATTTGTTTAAATGAATTGTTTAAGGGATTTAAATTGAAATTTTAAAGTTGAATTTGAAGCATAAATGAAATTTATCAATATTGAGCGATTATAAATGTTTGAATATTTAAACTTAGAAATCTATTGGATTTGAAATGGTTTAAATTTGTAGTTCAACATGGATTTGAAATCGATATAAATTAAAATTGTTTTGATGTGAATTTGAATTGAAAGATTTAAATTTGAGTTTTGTTGATTTGAAAGTTGGATATGGTCCAGATTTGTCAAAATGGAAGAAACAGTTTAATTCGATATTAATTTCAAATTAGTTATTTTAATATAAACTGTTTAAAGATATATTATTTTAAATTCAAATTTATTTAGATTTTCAAAATATTTTTATATAAACCATTTAATTAATCGGACCATTTTATATTAAACTATTAAAACTATATTTAATCTATTTTTAAACTATTTTAAACTACTTTAATCTATTTTAATCTACTTAAACTATTTTAAACTATTTTAAAACTATTTAAACTATTTATGATTATCTCAACTATTTTCTAAATTTCAAACTGTGCAAGGCTGAATTACTATATTTAAATCCTTGATTTTAAAGTGAATATGGTTAAATGATGTTATAACCTACGTTGGAAATGATATATTTTGAGTACATATGTTGATTTCGAAATGAAGGTTTAACCTATTTTGTGGATATGATTTCGGAAGTGAATAATGATTTCGAAGGTGATATGATTTCGAAAGTGATATGATTTGAAGTGAATATGATATTTTGATACCAATTATGAATTGGTTTTGGAAATACAAGTGTGAAATAAGTGTTTGGTTGTTAAAGAGACCGGGATCAGATATTATCATACTCACTGCCAATACCGAAAACCACTTTAACAACTGTGTATTTGGTGGAGATTCCAAAATGAAGTAGGATGGTTTGGCGAACGATTATGTATGAGGTATTAGCGTGGCCCTGACTCTCTCGAGTCGGCTTGATGTGTCTAAAACAGGATCCACACCATGCTAAGTGGGGATGCACCCTCTATCGGGCAAATTTCTTCGATACAATATTATTACTTTGTGATTGATTTGATGGCCACCCTCCAATTTGATTTTGGGAGTGCGTCTCGAGGTGGGCAATAGTAGCTGCTATGCGTTACCACCAATACAGATCCGCAAAATGGTAGTATCCTACCATGGGCATTGCTTCACAAACGTTGTCACATTCCTTATCGCGCCCATTACAAGTTTGGTTTATGTCGCACCTACAGAGTGCTCCCTGATAGCCCACCAGTTTGTAGTATCTTTATAGACTACGATATTTATATAAAAATGTGTTAAGAGGGAGATGGATAATGTCTTAATGCTATTTTAATACTTTACTGATAGACATATTATAATAGCGTATATTACTGCATAGTAAATAATTTAACGGATTCTTAGAAGATGGTAATTCCGAACATCTCTTAAGTTATTGCACGCATGTTATACACTGGACAGGAGATGTAAAGGTATGGAAACATCTCTGAAGCCGTTACACTCATATTTATTTACTGTTGATTAAACTTACATAAGATCTTTTATTTTTGACTCGAGTGTTTTGCCTTTTCATTACGCTCGGGTCAGTCTGAGCTTTTCAATGAATTGAATACCATTTTATTAGAGGATGAAGACGGAGATTAATCTACTATTTATTTTATTTATTCCACTACATCATGTTGTTCCACTGCATTATTTATTTAATCCTATTGTATGTATAACTCTGATTGTATTGTGAAGTGGAATCAAATGTATTAGTAAAATAGCTTCATGAATTGTTTATTTGGTTATTAAATTTTATCATTCCATTATGAGATTCTGTGTTTTGTTTTATTATTTCTCTCATTTTCT
The DNA here is from genome assembly GCA_030765085.1 of Allium cepa. NCBI lineage: Eukaryota > Viridiplantae > Streptophyta > Magnoliopsida > Asparagales > Amaryllidaceae > Allium > Allium cepa. Next base: position 505,938,463 of record CM060937.1, on the reverse strand, counting down.
TATTTACACCATAACAATCCTCCCTTTTGAATGGTTTGAAATCGACATGTATGGTTTAATGTTGATTTAAACTGTCCAAAAAATTGGGTCATTACATTTTATAACAATAGTCGCTATATACGCACTTAGGAATTTCCTTGTGATCGAAAATTTCTATGAAACTTTATAGAGAGATCCTTAGGGCCTTCTCAATATATTTTTGATTTTTTATATGTATACTTGTTGCCATAAAAAGTTTTAATGTTAAAAAGTAGAATAACATATCGAAAAGTGGCCAAACTTGCGCTTGTGCAAAACTGCCCCATTTTAGCCTTTGTTTTGGAATTAAAGGTTTGAAAAGATAGTTATATTTAAGTATTTTATTGTCATTCATTTTACAAGTGTTTGATAACTTTATTATAGTATTTAAAAAGTGGGTTGAGATTTTAATGAATTTTCAAGAATTAGTAATGATATTTTAAAGAAGAGGTTTAATATTAAATATAGAAAATATGGGGTTTTCAAGTTTCAAAGTGTTTTATAAACTTGTTATCTTAAAATAATATTTTGAGAAAATCTTTTAAAACATATTACTAGTATTTTAAAAGTATTTTTAAAAGTATGATTTCAAAAGAGGTTAAAAATTTCTTAGTGGCCAGATCCTATTTTGTTTACTTGTTTGAAAAGTAATTTACTATGCTTATCACTAAAAGCCGAGCGAGGTAGACTTCTCTATTTGTGAGAGCTAAGACTGATGTTCGAGCAGGGATGGAAATAGTAGTGACTAACCTACCAACTTCCCATTTGAGCGAGGAATACTCAAGTTGGAATGTCAGAAACATGTTAATCTTGTTGTTTACTTACTATTTAAAAGGTAATTAACTATGCTTAAAGCTAAAAGCCAACAAAATAGACTTTTTCTATTTGTGAGAGTTAAGATTGATGTTCAAGTAGGAATATGAGCAATTGAGCTTTAACCTACTGGCTTCACTCTTGACCAAGGAATACTTAAGATGTAATGGTCGGAAACATGTTAATCATGTTGATTACTTGTTCGTTTATGGAAGTCATTAATACTAATCAAAAAGTCAAATGGCATCTTTCCCCTAGTCTGTAAAACGATTTCGTTCTCTAATTCTTCCCTTTTCCTCTTTCTTGCACCTCATCGTTTCCTTCTTCTCATCCTCCCATGCTTCCCCTTAGTTCTGTCAATCCCATCCAGGCAAGTCTTTCTTCTGCCCCATCTATGCCAGGTCCCCCCGTGCCTTCAGTGCCCCGTCACTTCAAGCTTTCGTCGGTCTAGCTCATTGGTCACTTATGTTGAGACTTGGTTTTGATCCATGACACAAAGCTATCACTACAACAAAAAGATTTGACGATTGTTATGACAAAAAGAGAATATATACGACATGGAGACAAGACATCAAAATCAGAGCATCAATTTTTATATTATCTTATTTTGAGTCTTAAATCAATTTTTTTAAGATCTCTCCTTGTTTAAAGTATATAATAGCTTATATGTAATCTTCCTATTTTCAAATGATTCATACATATAAGCATATAAAATATATATATACATAAATATATATATATATATATATATATATATATATATATATTATCAAAAAATTTCTTTAAAATCATATATAACATATATAAACCTGTGAAAACTATGCAAATTTCACAAAAATTACCAAGTCAGTCGACTGACCTGACAATTAATGTGCAACATGCATAGGTGCAAAAATAAATAAATAAATTTTAAAAAAATCGTTTGAAATATCCAGTCGACTGACCTAGAGGTTCAGTTGAACAACTATATTTTCTGAAAAGACACAACTATTTGTGGAGAGTTACGAATCTTTACAAAAAGATTTGGACCACAACACTTCAAACCAGAACTCTTCGTCAATAGTCGATGCTTTTTAACATCTATAAATACATACTCTAACTTGATTCTAATCAACCGAATTTCCTTATCTTTCTTATCTAACTCTCTTGAATCTACTTGCAACTATACTTTCAAATATTCTGCATTAACATACTCTAATCAATATTATACCTTTCTATTCTTCATAAACTTCATATATATACACACACACTCGAGGAGAAGATCATAGGAAGGGTGTACTATAAAGAGACTTATCCGTGTTATCTGAACACAAAAAGTCAAACAATCATTTGTATTTATTGAAACCTGTTCTGCTGCTCAGGCGTGTGAAGACCTCTTCGGCTGTTGAGGCGAAATTATGTTCCGCTGCTCAGGTCCTTGTTCGTCTGCTCAAGGGTTGTATAGACCCGTTCCTCCAGGTTAAGTAAGGGTTATTGTTTTAGTGAAATTCTAGAAGGAGTCTGGGACTGGACGTAAGACGAAGCTCCGAACCAGTATAAAAATCTCTGGTGTCATTTTTGTTATACTGCTTTTATATTCGGCACTAATTACTATATGGCTATCATCACTACACTCTATATCCATATTACACGATCCATAACACACTTTCAATTGGTATTAGGGCAAGGTCATCATATAACCGTAACACAGTTATCTGATAAACTAATAATATGGAAAGTAACACTATTACTAGCATTAACATTAGCTTCATTGAAGAGCAATCCATTGCACGTCCACCACAATTTAATGACATGAATTATAACTATTGGGCCATACAAATGAGAATGAATATGCAAGCACATGGTTTTGATTCATGGAATATAACCCAGACAGAATATATTATTCCTACCGAAATATATTCTACTTGGACAAATACACATAAACTAGATGCCACAGCAAATGCAAAAGCCATGAATATGTTGTTTTGTGCCTTAGATAAAAATGAGTTTAACCGTGTTAGCATGTGCAATACTGCATATAAATATATGGCGTACATTCAAAGTTACACATGAAGGAACTAACAAGGTCAAACAAAGCAAAATATCCATGCTCAAAAGTCAATTTCAAAACTTTAGGATGAAAGAAAATGAATCTATAAATGATACGTATTCAAGATTTCAGGATATCTATTATTCATTAGTATGACTAGGAGAAAAATATTCATATTTTGATATTGGTTCCAAAATCCTTAACTCTATAATGGAAGAATAGGAAAAAAGGTTCTTGCTATTGAAGAAGCGAACGATATTTCCAAAATAACTCCGAAAGAGTTAATAGGAAATCTAATGTCCTATGAAGTGAATTTGCAGGCTAAACAAGTTCAAGCTCAAGATAAAAAGAATATAGCATTCAATGCAGAACAAAAAGAATTAAATTCAGACAAAGACGACCTAGCCTTTATTGCCAAAAACTTCAAGATATTCTTGAAGTATAGAAAAGGAAACAGAAATAAAGAGAAGCTCAAACGGCAATAAACCACCATCTTCATTGGTTCTAGAGTGCTTTAATTGTCACAAAAAGGGGCATATACAGAAGGACTGTCCGGATCAAAAGAAAGAATATCGCAATAAAAGGAAGGACAAATTCAAAAGGAAAGCTTTCTTAGTTACATGGGATGATTCAGACTTTTCTTCTTCTGAAAGTGAGAGTGACAGTGATAATGAACAAGCAAACGTATGCTTTATGGCCAAAGATAATAAGGTTAGTGATTTAATTTTTGATGATATGATAGAGATAAACTCAGAATTGTTATATACTTTAAAAAGTCTCAAATAAAATATAAAGAGGCTGTTGAAAATCAGAACAAGGTAGAATTCGAAAGAGATACGCTTAAAGACGAGAAGAAAATAATGGAAGAAGAACTTGAGAAAACTCAAGTATCGCTTTCAAATGTTAATTCTCAACTGATATTATTAAGTCAAGAAATCGAGACTCAAAAAGAAAAGAATGATGTTCTTGTTTTTGAAATTCATGATTTAAAAACTAATATTAAAATGGTAGAACTAGAAAATTCAAGTCTAAAGACCAAACTAGAAGGAATCACTAAAAACTTTTCAAAATTTAATAAAGAAAGAGAAAATTTATCTAGAATTATTGAAAATTCACAGCCTGTTAACAATAAAAATGGTTTAGGTTATAAGAAGAAAGTCAAGAATTCACAATCTAGTAATTTAAACAATGTTAAGTCTAATAAAAACACCCATATCTTCAAAAAACTAGTTTCTAAAACTATAAATATATGGGTTTCTAAAACTAATAAAAAGTTAATAAGGAATAAGTATATAAGATCATCATAGAAAAAGTTCATTATAATAAGAATTATATCTATAAAAGGGATACTAAACTCACTTGGGTTTGGTTTCCTAAGACCTAAATCTTAGGACCCTATTTAAAAGGTGGGTACCAACGTTATCTTATATTTTTTGCAGGTCCCACTCAAGAAGAGAGGAAAATGGATACTCGATAGTGTTTGCTCAAAACACATGACAGGAGACAAAGATATGCTGACAAATATTACATATTCAGACGGAGGTTCTGTTACTTTTGGAGATAATTCCAACGGCTATATCATTGGCAAAGGTGATGTGAGCAATTACGGTACATCTAATTTACCTCTTATTACAAATGTTTTATTAGTTAAGATTCTAAAACATAATCTATTAAGTATAAGTCAATCATGCGATAAAGGTTTTAAGATATCCTTCTTTGAAAATAAATGTAGTATCTTCGATCAAAATCAAAATCTTATTTTCGAAGGAAATAGAGATAACATGAATATGAAAGTTAATCATAACTCAGACATGTATTTAATAGCCAAAGAAAATGATCCCTGGATATGGCACAAACGATTCTGTCATATCAATTTCAAAACTATAATAAAATTTCTACAAATAGTCTCGTAAAAGGATTACTAAAGATGAGTTCTAAAATTAATAATATATGTGACACGTGTCAACTAGGTAAATTAACTAAATCTTCGTTTAAATCTAAGAAAGTCATTTCGAAATTATAACCACTTGAATTACTTTCATTTGGTATCAGAGCCTGGAATACTATCGATCGTCACAACATCATAGAATAATGGTCAAAAAAATCTAGTCGAAATACAAAAAGCAAAATCCCTGTCAAAGCCACCAGTGAGGACAACAAAAAGGTACTTTTTGATTTACAAATTTCAGTAAAAGATAATAATGAATTAGTTAGTATAAGCAATAACATTTCAAAGCTTAATTTTATTATTTTAGAAAAGATGAAATCTGTTCAATTTGAAAATGAGAAATTAGATTTAGAAAATCAACAGGGTGTTTTGAAACATAATTTTGAGGCTCTTAAAGATTTTCTAGAAGAATAAAATACTATTTTGAAAATGAAAAAGAAAATTTTTCAAAAGAAATTACTGATTTGAAAAGACAAAATGATTTACTACAATCATCTTTAGATAATTCAGAATCTCTAATTTTTCTTCTCGAAAATGAGAACTGTAATTTAAAAATAGAGAATTCTGAATTAAGCAATTAAATTGATACTTTGAAAAATAGTAATGTTGCTTTTGAAAATAATAATTGTGACTTTAAAGCTAAATTCGATAAACTTAACACTGAAGTCACAAAATTTAATAAAGGTCAAAATGATTTAAACATAATTTTATCTAGTTCTAGACCTTTACATGATAGAGTGGTTTAGGATATAATAAAACTGATCATAGAAATAACACTATATATGCTTTCATGTATAATAAATATGTTAGTGCTAGTACTAGATTACGAGTAAAGTCTAAATTCAATTTTAATAGAAATTCAAATACTGCTATGACCAATAATGTTTATAATTACTTTAGAAGTACAAAATCATTGATGGGAAATAAGAATAAAAATTATCTAAGTATTTGGGTTCCTGTTAATTGGAAAAATAGAGAAAAATACATTGATGATTATTTTGATATGGTAGTTAATAATGAAAATTATATTTATAAAGGTTCAACCACACCCAAATGGGTATGGTTTCCTAAAAATTAGAAAATTATAAGAACCTTGGGTATCGCATGCTTTAAATGTTATTTTTTTTCTGATACCTTACGGGTAGTATTTATTTTGTTCCATATTGTTCATGTTCTTTATTCCTTTTTGTCGATGTCAAAGGGGGAGAAAATTATAACTAACATTAAGGATGCAGGATATATACAAAAAGATTTAGAGGGAGCAAGTATTCATATTATATTATATGCAGTCGAAATCTATATCTATTTACAGGTTGTCATCAATCAAAAAGGGGGAGAATGTTGAGACTTGGTTTTGATTCATGACATAAAGCTATCACTACAATATACAGATTTGACGACTGCGACAAAAAGAGAATATATACTACATGGAGACAAGACATCAAAATTGGTGCATCAATTTTTATATTATCTTATTTTGAGTCTTAAGTCAATTTTGTTAAGATCTCTCCTCGTTTAACGTATATATTAGCTTATATATAATCGTCCTATTCCAAATGATTTATACATATAAGCGTATATAATATATATATATATATATATATATATATATATATATATTATCAAAAAAATTCGTTAAAATCATATATATATATAAACCTGTGAAAACTGTGCAAATTGCACAAAAATTACCAGGTCAGTCGACTGAATTGATAATTTCAGTGCAACATGCACAGGTGCACAAATAAACAAATATATTTTAAAAAATTTGTTAGAATATCTGGTCGACTGACCCAAAGGTTCAGTTGCCTGAATTTCTACAACAGCTATATTTTCTGAAAAGACATGACTATTTGTGAAGAGTTACGAATCTCTACAAAATATTTTGTCGCAACACTTCAACTGTGACTCTTCGTCAATAGTCGCTGCTTTTTAACATATATAAATACATACTCTAACTTGATTCCAATCAATCGAATTTTCTTATCTTTTTTATCTAACTCTCTTGAATCTACTTGCAACCAAACTTTCAAATATTTTGCATTAACATACTCTAAGTAATATTATACCGTTCTATTCTTCATAAACTTCATATATATATATATATATATATATATATATATATATATATTTGAGGAGAAGATCATAGAAAGGGTGTGCTATAAATAGTTCTATCCGTGTTATCAGAACACAAAAAGTCAAACAATCATTTGTTTTTATTGAAGTCCTGTTCTACTGCTCAGGCGTGTGAAGTCCTCTTCAGCTACTGAGGCGAAATCCTGTTCCGCTGCTCAGGTCCTTGTTCGGCTGCTCAAGGGTTGTATAGACCTGTTCCTCCGGGTTAAGTGAGGGTTATTGTTTTAGTGAAATTACAGAAGGAGTCTAGGACTAGATGTAGGACGAAGCTCTGAACCAGTATAAAAATCTCTGGTATCATTTTCGTTATACTGCTTTTATATTCCGCACTAATTACTATATAGCTATCATCACTACACTCTATATCCATATTACATGACCCATAACACACTTTCAACTTATTCCATCAGCAGTCAACTTTTCGCCTCTAGGTTTCGCTTCGCCTAATAATTCATCGATTATTTCTGTTTTCAGATCTAAAAACGCCATTGGTCATCACCAACCCATTCTCGGTCTGGGAAGATTCTCTTAATGAGTCGAATCCTATTCGCTACCCGATTTCAGGTACTGCTACCTGTTCAGATGATGTGGTTACCCATTGTCACTGTTGTTTGTGGCGGCGTTGATAATGTGTATGGTCAGTGGTCCATTGTTGATTTTCCGTAATGGTGTTAGGCTGGGTGACTTGGTCACTGACATTGATGAGTTGGACGATATATGTGAAGGTGCTCATACTGTCAATTCTAATATTGGATTAGGCACTAAATATGTTTGTTCAAATGTTAATTCCAAAATTCTTGTTCATGCTAGTTGCAATTTTGTTCATAATATGCAGCTCCCCATTGTATCTTAATCCCATGCTGCTCCCACGCTGTTGTGCCTAATGTTGATGTTAGCTAGCCCGTTATAATGTCTGAACATGTATGTATCAAGTCTTGGCCTTCTCTATTTCGTTCCTTGCTCCCGAAATGCAGCTATTTACTGGCCTATCGACTTTGACATTGTGGAGGATAATAGAATTTGATTCCTCTACCCATTGTTATGCAAGCAGGTGTTGACTACTGGTCAGGCTTCTTGGTAGGTTTTTACTTGGATCCCAATCATATGATTCAAGACTTTAAAAATCTATGCCTTCGACTATGGAAACTTCAAGGTGATCTATGTTTACTCAATGTACTATTCAAATTTTCTAGCAATGAGGAATGTTAGCATGTTCTTGAGGCTAATCCATCTTTTATTGATGGAAAACCGTTCATTATCATTACTTGGTCTACTTCTATGGCGAGTGCTCGTGAATAGGTTATGTCTATTCCTGTTTGAGCATATTTTTCATACATTCTGTCTGTGTAACAACCGTTGATTGGATTGAATTGGTTAGCATGCTCATAGGTAAATTAAAATGTTTTGACTCTAATACTATAGCCCATGAGAAATATGATAAAGTTATAATTGAAATATCCCTTGAAAAGTCTCTACCATCTTCGATTAGAGTTTAGCTTATTGTTGGGCATGTTGCGGAAGTTTGTATTAGATATGGACGGGAGCTAGACATTTGTACCGCTTATCATTCATTTGGCTACCTTGCCGCCTCATGCAAGAATCTAGTCCCGTCCATTGAGAGTCCTCCTCCGCCCAAGATTCCACTTTCCCATCCCCCTATTTGGAAGTGGGTTCATAAGGTTAAGGACATCTCTTCTTTGACTGTTAGCCCACTTGTTGTTCCTTTTGCTCCTAATTCTGTAGCTACTACTGTTCCACCTGATACCGTGTCTCGGCCATCCCCCTTAACTAAAGGTATTGCTTCCCCTATAATTTTTACTTTTGATGCTTCTGCTGATCTTGTGTCTTCAGGTGCTGGCTTGGCCCTCATAATTGAATGGAATTCTAAGGAGAAAATATGGATGCACAAACCATCTAAGATGAGATATGACCCAACCCAAAATGAATTCCAAATATTTGTCAGTGAAGTTGAAGGTGAATCTAGGCATCTTTTCTACTCTATTGTATTGCTAGGAAAGAACTTATTCCTTTGGTTGATGATGATCTTGGTGGTTTGAATATGCTTGTTCTTAATGATGAAAGTTGGGACATAAAATTTATCCCTTGTAAGGATTCCTCTGGTTATGTTGCGGACATTATCACTCTTTTTGAGGGCTTTCTTCATGTCTTTAGCCCAGTCTCTGCGATCAAATAAAGTAGTTCCTCCTCTTCTAAGGAAGAATGTCTTTTAGGTCATTTACAGTAATTTAGGCACTATTGCCTAACTCCTATTATTTATTTTCCTTTTAGTAGTAGATGAGGCATTCTGCCTTGCTCCGCTATTAACTGTATATTTGTTGGTGATAAAAGTAGATGGTCCACTATAAAACCAACTTGCCTTGCCAAAAAAAGTCGACGGAGGTAGACTGGAGAGTCAAGAATGAAATGTCTAAACAAAGCTTTGATATGCAACCAGTGCTCTAACTTATCTGCATTCACTCTTGACCGAGGGATAGTATAAGTTGGGATGTCAAAACAAGTTAAGTATACAAATATTGATTTGTATAAGTGATTGTTTTTGACTGGATAGTCGAATAGTCAACTATCGAACTTGACCCAAAATAAACTTAGGAAGTATTTAAACATCACGGTTTCATACACTTTGAGAACCCTCGGGGAGGAGCGTTGGTATGAAATACCTCTAGCTTTAAGAACTTATATATATGGGATCCCCTGGGGAGGACTCTCATTATATAGTTTGTTTACTTCTGAAAGAACTGGAATTGGGTTCACAAGAAATCCATTGAGTTAGTCATGAAGAGACTGGGATTGGTAAGTGTTTTATTTATCGAATACCGCTGCAAAACTAGTATACGAGTTCTATGTTTTGGAAGCTATTGTGAAGTGGAATGCTATAGAGTAGAACTATCTATCCGAAGGTTATGTCCAAGGAAGAGGCCAATAGAGTTGGACGACTAATGCTGGATTCCAGGGGATTCATGTTCTATTCGAGTAATGAAGACTCGTGTGAGAGATGTCAAATGTTGCCTCGACATCAAAAATGACAAAAAACAGAGTAGGGGCATAGTCTGGGGTTTTACTAACCCACGGCAGGAGATATCAACTCCATATATAGAGTATGTTTATCAATGTTAGTAGCTAGAGTTTGAGATATTTGGGATCACGTGTTAGGGAATATACTAGCTATATTTTCCTTTGAGGTATATTTTATCTAGAGATATACGACATCCGAAGGTAGTTTCTGACCCTTGTGTAGGAGATTGGATTCTACGTCGATCGAAGAGATCTCCATAAAAAAAATCTAATATGCGAATGAACCTTGGCGGTTTCGGTTGTACCTTAAATATGTTATGGTGTGATCAATGTAAGTGTCACAATTATTTGATATGATTTACATTCTATGCCTTAGATATTATCTAAATGAAAGGTTGGTTTCTTTTAAGGGGAACCATTATGAGAATCTGTACAGTCTCATTTGTTATTATTACATGTATTTATGTATCTCAAGTTTTCTCATACCAGAATTACGTTTGATGCTTGGTTTTTTCCCTAAAATTCCTCTTATACTCTTTCGAGTAGGATAAGTAAAGAAAGTTTTACTTTGGACGCTTCAGAGTTTAGGAGACAAGTTGGAGGCTTCCGTTTTTTATATATTTCTATTTCCCTTGCATTGTATTATGTATATATGTATCGGTATTGTGAGGATAGATAGTTATTACCGTCCAGGCCGATGATTGTAATTAGGTTTTGTAACTCTGAAATTTTTATATTTAGAGTAACCCTTTGTACTATCTTTTTGGTATTATATATCATTGTTGCACTGTGAGATTCTAATGTTTTATTATTCTTTTCTTGTTCTATTCTTACCCTGATTATCTGTCTTTCCAGCACTTAGGTGTTCTTTATGAATTGCCTTATATATAACCGATTTAGTTTACAATACTTAGGTTTAAGACATGAATTGTCATCCAATGATAGTGTTCCAAAACCCCTTTTGAGGCGATTTATACAAGATCCCTCATGAACAATTATCACGTGCAATCTTTCGACTCGCACAATCTATCAAATCCTTGGCCTAGGATATGTTGGAGTTTCTTATAAACCCTTATCTTGTATAATTTTGTAAACTGTTATTTAGATGAGATTAATTTTAACCTTCTGTGCCGCTCTTAAGTACATAACCTTTAGAGAGAAGTTAACTCAGCTTCACTTACAATTAATTGTACTTTGTTAAATAAAGTTCGATTACTCATTATTGGTACATCATTATGTACTATAGGGAGGAGTGACTCTTGAGACTGAATCTATAATCATTTTAGGAACGTTTAGAACTCTTTCCAACGTACTTACCCATTTGATCAAATCGAATCATTTTGTTACATATTATTTTATATACTTCCATTATATGTTCTATAAATGTAATAACCCACACCTTAATGGACCCGAATTTCTATTTAATCAAAACGCAAGTCCATTAGGTATAGATTATTGGCTTTGGTAATCTGTAATAAACATAAGTATATCAGAGATCGATCAATATAAACTCATAACAGGATTGAAAGCATAATAGAACATAAATACCGACTAAGACTGCTACCTTAGAATCGATAGTATTCTTTAGATATCTAATTGTCATCTCAACACTAAGCATGAATAAGAACATTTCTCCATCTACCATTCTCGTCTTACTCTAGTAACCTGTCTCTTTAATCTATCTTATGAATTGTAATAAGGAGGGGGTCAAGACAACATTTCGATGATTGGAAAATTACACGCTTTACTTATAATACTAATCTATGTCGATTGATTTCCATGTACACGTTAAGTATATTATATATGGCTAATACGTTAAATTATATGTGCGCGCGCGATATACCTGACCTCCCCTGAGGTATAATTATATATATATATATATATATATATATATGCATTTATACATATATATCTAAACATAAACTACCCAAAACCCCGGCCATTTAATACTTCTTGGATAAGGAGGAAGCTAACCTAATGACGATTTAATACATAAACCCCAATGAGGGCCCTCAGTAGCATAAACACTAGTTGATCGGTCAATGACCCTTATATATGGCTTTATAATTTGATTGGTATACTACTAATGCATCTAAACGACTCATCTAAGGGTTAGCTAGACCACCTTCGACAAACAAACAACTAGCTAAACTTTAAGGTATGTGCGCACCCCATACAGATTCTACACTAGTAAGAACCGAAATCTATCCCGGCATAATCTAAGTCTTTACTACTGACCACTCGGGACCGTTGGTGGTCATAGCTTATATGCCAGCCCTACTACTAGATACCGATCGGATAAAGTTATTGAAATAGCCCGTCGACCTACCCCAGTTGACATTCTGTTTAGACTAACCTAATGCAAGTCAGGGAAAATTCCCCTTTTTATTACTTAATACCTCTTATTAGAAATGAACCAGACCTATTTCCTTAAAATACAGGTCCATTTAATACTTCAAATCTAAGGCGAACCCTTGGTATATTTTTCCCTAACTATACGCAAAAGCATATCCCTTCCTATGAGTCCTATGGTTGGAGATGTCTCATATTAGTAGTAAGTATATATAACTGCCAGTAGCCTCTAGGTGAAGGGAAAACTTCTATTGTGTAACTCTGCTGACATCGCATCCCAATCCACAAGACCAAACCAACCATCATAAGCTTAAATGTTAGGCTAAACACTAATTCATGCTAGTCCTAAACGTATGATTAAGGCCATATAATTCCTACTATAAAAATTATACTGCCTTCTAGCATTTTTAAGCAATAGGCATTGTTATATGTATGTGTATGTGTATGTGTATTCTTGTTTCTAACTATTAATTCCAAACTAATACATTGATTATCATGTTTTAATTTATAACAGATATCCTTCATAAAAGGATTACCATTATAACTTTCTATAAATCACCCAAAAATGAAACTTTTTCTTCGTTTGAAATTACCAGGAATTATCTCTTTTCTTTTACTGAAATAAACATTGCAAACTACGGAGAAGAATATCCATACTTTATACATCTCTTTTCTTTTTGGTATATTCCTTGTTAATTCAAACAAGGCACTTATTCTGCATATATTTGGAATTGGATAATTTATGGAAATGACATAAAAATAGGTACAATTAAATTACACCATGCTTCCAATAAATTAAAACATAGAAATTCATATTCCAAGTCAATTTAGGGCAATCTAAACTAATACTAACATTTTATAGCCCAATTATAAATCTGGAGTAAACTTTACAACTTTATCAACATTCAACTTTAACAAATTTAGGGACTGATTTTTAAATTTTCAGATTGGGGTGTAAATAACATTCCTATTCCAATTACCTATTTTACAGGCACTATTCCTATACATTAATTTTAAGCCTACAACCCATCAGATCTTATATAGGCATAATAACTAAATAAAATTCAACAAGATAAATTTCAGTTATATAATTTAACACTCACATTTCTAGCTTTTCGAATCTCGCAAATCTATCCATCCCTTTACTTGACTCATTTTCCATTCTAATCCAAAAATATATGTATAATAAGGTATATGCATACTATTAGAATACAGATCTGAGAAGAGATTTGAGGTTAAGGAGAATATAGACTTATAACTATAGAAATTTACCTTCTTCTTTCACAACGTTGATTAACTTCTTCTCCTTTTCTCTTCTGCTCTTTTTCTATCATTCTCCCATTTGTATATGTGTATAGTATTTTTTAATTTTTAGAAATAGGGGAGAAGAGAAAATCGTAGAGCTTTGCTGCTTTGGTCAAGAAATATGAGAAGAGAAGTGAGTGGTTAGACATGTATTTATAGGCGCTCGAATCAACCGTATCTATTAGATTAAAATAATTAAATCCAAACCATATGGCCAAGGTTGAAACCTTAGCTGTCACTATATGACCGGTCAATGGCTCCTTTATAAGCAGTCTACTACTAGCATCAACCGACCCAAAGAGTGGGTCAATCAGTGGGGTCCACATTTAACAATATTAATTTCCTATTTTTCGTTTTTATATTATTTTTGTTCCGTAAATTTCAAACGTTGATAACTTCTTTATTTGAGCTCCGATCGTAAAACTCCAAATATGAAAGTTTCTCAGAAAATCACCACAAACACCATGATGCAAGTTAAATGGCCAAACTCTAACATTTGCTCAAATTCTATTTTTGAGCCTTAATAATTATTTATTAACTACCATTATTTTTATGGGTGTTACAATGAACTTGTAATAGACATGCTCCATATGCATCTAACATATATACTCATGCTTATGATAATTCATCAATGAAGACAACAAAGTGCATGGAACCGTTTTGGTATTAATAGACTTATAATTCATACATCTATATGTATAAATCTGAAGAGTTCGTCAACTCTTTTGATGCTCCCACTGAATGGGTGCTTTGCCCTTAATTGTTTGAGATATAATTAACCCGTATCGTATAATTCATAATCATCATATAATAAAAAAAATCTCAAGACTACGACTTAGTCTATTATTCCAAAATAATTGTAGCATAATTTTAGATACTTTAGAATTTTGCAATGCATCACTTTTTAGTGAAAATAAACACCACATTATAATTTTATTTCATAATGAATATTCGTTATATTCACAGTGAAATAAAATTATATCTATTTTTAAATCGACATCGAAAATGGTTATTATTTCATAAATAATATTTGGTATTGTAACAACCCGGGGTTTTACAACAATTAATCATCGTTAAACGATTAATGTTGATAGCTAATTTCTGTTTGGAATTTTTATCGGTTGGTATTCTTTTCATAAATTTGTTTAAGAATTTTATCGGGCTTTAAAATTTGTTTTGGCCCATTTCTTTTGTTGCCGTGATGGGTATCGTTGTCATTCTTTAACCCGTTCCCCATTTTATCTTCTCATTCGAAAACCTAAAAACAAACGAAGCAAAAGAAAAAAATGGCGGCCTCGTCTTCTTTCTGAAATTAGGGCTTGCTCGTGCTCGTTCGTTCCGCAAATTGGAGCTTTAAGAAATAAGAGTGCCGGCGTTTGTCGATCGTTCATCTCTCGATATGCTTCAATTCCTTCCATGGCTTCGACTTGAATGGCTCGAGCGATTAATGACTTCGTCTCCTTGCTTGGCTCTCGGCTGCTTCGATTGTGACAAAGGTGAGTGAATCGACTCTCGCTCACATCTAATTCAAAGTACTGCTTATATATATATTTGAGTAATTTGATTTACTCACATCTAATTCAGCTTAGTAATATGCTTTGCGTTTGACTTGGTTTCGTTGTTGATAATTTCTCTGATTTCGTTGCTGATGATTTCTCTGATTTTATCAAATTCGTGTATTTTAGTGTTACTTGGTTAACTTGGATTAAAATACTCGGCTTTGAATTCTGATGCTTTGACTTCGCTGTGACGATCTTTTCTTGATCACTTGACTTCATTTATGCGATTCCATGATTTTGGTTATTTTTGTATCATACTTGACTTTGAGATAAAAGATGACTTCGTATTCTCTGCCATTGTTCAAACTTCTACTTGATTTTTGTTCGAACTTGGCACTGGTTCACTTTGTAATTCTAGCTTGTCTTATTTTCACTTGAACTTTGGTGAACTGTGCATATATAATAAGTTGTTGTATGATACTAGTCTGGGCTGTTGTACACTTGGTTACATTCTTGGTTGAACTGGTCAATTATTGGTCTCTGACCTGATGTGTAGTATGAGCTACTAGATTGCATTTCATGTGCTTACTTTGATCATGTTACATTTTTGCTTGAGTCTGGATTTACATATTATGTCACTGTCTCTGGCTAATTTTTTGTACTACATGGTCTGGATTAACATATTGCTGTGATTGAGCTCGGGTCGTCTGCATTTGTTTGTGCATTTGTGGTTAGTATGTTTTGTATTTGGCATCTTCACTGTGTTGCATTCATGTTGGGTTAGTTGTGCACTTGCTTGAGTTTCACTGAGCTTTGGCATTTGTTTGTTCATTTGGCTTTGTTTACTAGTCCCATTTCATTTGGACTTTGTTGTTTCACTAACTCGCCTGAAGTTGAGTTGAGTTGTACTACGGCTTTTGGGTCGTGAGTATGATAGTTGCACTATCCAGTTTACAGTGCATACATTCACTGATGTTGTCCCTGCACTCTTATACATCATGTAGTTCATTTGTGTTGGGCATTGAGGTGGACTGAGCTGCATCTGCAGTGTGGTTTCATCAAGTTTGATCATTCATTACAACTGTCTTGACCATTTGAGACAGTTTTCATACCTGTTTCATGTAGTATTTGGGTTCATTAACCACTTATGCACATGCTTCTTTAGTTTTGTTGTATCTGGACTTAATTCATTTGTGATTCTACCATTGTTGCATTTTGGTTTGTGGCTTGTCTGGTTTAATGTGTCATGTACTGATGCACTTGAACCTGATTTGAGATTAATTGTATTCATCCCTTACCTGTTGCATTTGCAGTGTCTTGACATTCATGTCTGCACTCCTTCATTTGATAGTTGCTTGTGAGTTGCATCTACATATTTTCATTTGTGCACTTCTATGTATTGGCTTGGTTTCAGGGTGGTCCACTATACCACTGTTGTCATCTTTTCTTGACATTTTGGAACTTGAACTGTTACATCCATGGGTGACTGCAGTTTCATTTTGTATGCAGTCCTGCCCTTGTTGGTTTGCATTGCATTGATGCAATTGGATTTGTTTTTCTAATTCCACTTGAGTTGAATCCGGTATTCGGGTTTGACCTTGTGTTCGTTTGTGAATTTTTATTGCGTACATATGTGCACATTGTCCATGTCTGTCTACTTTGACCATTGTGGCCGTGACATTGATATTTGAACCTTCATTGATTTTGGTTCGTTGATCTTTTGTGTACATCATCACTGTAGTGGCAAGGCAGTGCACGCAAGCGTGTACTGCAGCCACACGGTATTGCTTTTATTGATATTCTAATTGCTTTTGATTTGTTGATCTTTTGCGAATTCCATATGTTGTAGTGGCGAGGCAGTATACGCGTGTGTGTACTGCAGCCCTACCCGTGTTGACCTTTTAATTGATGTTTCAATTGTTTGAATTGTTTCGTGTGTCCAATTCAATAATTTGAATTTGTTGATTTGTTGTTTAACACCGTTATGTGTTATATCTATCGTTATCTGATTTCTCTATTAAAGGATCGGATAGACGAGAATTATTATGACTATCGTCTATTTGATTATTTAATTATTATTGCTTCTACGCATTAATAACTGAGTTTGAATTAGACTGACCCGTGTATTATTTTCCTTTGAATGTAATACTCGGGTCAGACCGAGTATGTACAGGTTGTTGATATTTTACTTTGGGTTGCTGCTAGAGCTATGAAGTCTTTTCATACCTTTTGGAGTAGACGTTGTCATAGTATAGGAAGATGTATTCATGTATATTATGTACGATAATGTACTGGTTATGTAACTTCCAGAGTCGACAGTTGTAGTTGTATCATATGTATTGTAACTGACATCAGTTATATATATATATATATATATATATATATATATGAGACTTTTGTTATATGTGTTCTACATTTAGTTATCTGTGTTACTATTATATATATTGTCCTAAACTATTATGAACCATCGTAGTTCGTTTTATACTGAAATTGGGTATGTTGATGGAAGTAAATAAATAAGAGATGAAAAAAAATATACCACTCCTATCGAGATAACCAATACTAGTGTAAGTCCTAACTACGGATGGCCGCTCCTATCCAGCCTTATTCTTCATAATAACAGACAGTATTTCCTTTAATACTCTTTGTTATTGTGAGCATAGAGGTGGGGCGTCACAGTTGGTATCAAAGCTTGGGGTTTATGGACATAATATAAAACATAACTTAGATGGAACATATGTTACAATATTTGTCGATGTTTTTAGTTGTGCTTTGAGTCAAAACTAAAGTTTTGAAATTTAGATTAAATTTTTAAATATCTTTATTTAAAAATAAAAGTGAATTTGTGTTTTGATGATTGATTGATTGTGTTCTGTTTATGAGAATGCGCAGCGGAAACAGTGAGACTGTCTTTGCTGAGTACAGCTGATAACCTTTTTGATTTAAAAATCAAAACATGAAATTGAAATAAATTTCATTTATTGTTTACATAGCTGTGTTTAATTTGCTTCTTTGAAAATTTCGAATCCGATATGAGGATTCGAAGCGACTGCAGTTATGAGATTTTTGTTGTTTTGAATTATCTTCGTTGAAGATATAATTGAATGATTTCTTTTTTCATTTTGTGGTATATGTGCAAATTTAAGTTGCACGTTACTACATTAATTTTACGTTGAACCGATGTTTGGTTTTAACGTATTTTGTTGCCGTTATTCTTATAACGGGATTTTTTACACCAATGCTAAATTTTTGAAGCACGGTGTTTTGTTGACATTTTAATGAATGAAAATTCACTGACATTATATTTTGATGCAAATTATTTTGATGAGATTTTGATGTTTAAAAATTACTGTCGCTTTGACTTCAGTAACCGTCAATTTTTAAAGTGGATTTTCAAGCGGTTATTCTGCAATGCTGATTTTGAGATCCGTTTCTATGGTGTTTTGAGAAGTACAATTTTATTATCGAAATTGTCACTAATGTTGCTGTTTTTATCATGGATTTGCAAATCGTTTTAAAAATAAAATTGTTTTCCAAAATTTTTATAGTTTACGCTTTCAAAAGAATGAGGAAGCGATTTAAACGATTCAGCAATATCGAGGACTATGAACCCTTTCTTTTACTGATTCGCTTAATTCCGGACTTGTTCGTTTGAGAATGTAAATTATTGCTTTTATAAAATAAATGAAATTGTTTTCAGAAGTTTTACAGTTTGCGTTTTCAAAAGAATGAGAAAGCGATTTAAACGATTCAGCAAAATCGAGGACTATGACCCATTTCTTTTACTGATTCGCTTAATTCCGGACTTGTCCGTTTGAGAATGTGAAATGTTATTTTTTTAAATACACAATTTTGCACTTTCAAGGAAACGATGAAGAGAATTAAACGATTTAGTAAAACTCGTGGTTATAGGACATGTGCGTTTGCTATTTTGGTTAATTCCGGACTCGTTAATTGAAATATTTGCTGTTTTGATGATTTTCATGTACTTTCGAGCCACTTTGTTGGACCTTCGGGTCATTTGTTGGAGCCTTCGGGTCAATACCAGTACTAGACCTTTGGGTCATTTGTTGGACCTTCGGGTCATTTGTTGGACCTCCGGGTCAATTGTTGGGCGCTAAAATTATAGTACTTGGTAGGCTTCGGCCATTTGTTGATGCCCGTGCGGCGTAGCTTAAAAACTCACCATTTGTTGGGATCGATCCACCTTTTATGTTGATTTTCTAGATTATCTTAATTGATTTCTAGAAATTTGTTGTTTCCAATTATCTGCAGGTAATTGGATATTTGTTGATATGAGTTTTGATTATCGTTTTTGATAATCGGATATTTATTGATTCTGATTATCGTTTTTGATAATTAGATATTTGTTGATTCTGAATATCGTTTTTGATAATCGGATATTTGTTGATTCTGATTATCGTTTTTGATAATTGAATATTTTTTGATTTGAGATTTGATTATCGTTTTTGATAATTGAATATTTGTTGATTTGAGGTTTGATTATCGTTTTTGATAATTGAATATTTGTTGATTTGAGATTTGATTATCGTTTTTGATAATTAGATATTTGTTGATTCTGATTATCGTTTTTGATAATTAGATATTTGTTGATTCTGGTTATCGTTTTTGATAATTGAATATTTGTTGATTTGAGATTTGATTATCGTTTTTGATAATTGAATATTTGTTGATTTGAGGTTTGATTATCGTTTTTGATAATTGAATATTTGTTGATTTGAGATTTCTGATTATCGTTTTCGATAATTGGATATTTTTTGTTTTCTATCTATCTTTGTTGATGGTTAGAGTTTGCTGATTATGGAGTTCGCGTTTTTCTGATTTTCTGGTTGATAACTAGATTGCAGTTTTGCGAATTGTGATTTGGTGTTTTCTAATTGTCTTTGTTGATAATTAGATTTTGTTGTTTTCTAATTGTCGTATCGATAATTAGATATTACTGTTTTGTGATTTCTGTATTCTAATTATCTAATTGATAATTGAATATTGCTGATAATTGCATTTATACAGTTTTGTTGTTTTCTGATTATCCATTTGATAGCTAGATTTTGTTGAGAAATTGTGGATTTCTTTTATGAAATTAAAAGATTTCTTTGGTGTTTATATTCTCGACCTTTATTTTTCTAGCTTAACCAGTTTATGTTAGGAAAATAATTGTTATTGACGCCTTTAATTATGAAAATTGCGGGGACGCAATTTTTATAAGGAGGGGAGTCTGTAACAACCCGGGGTTTTGCAACAATTAATCATCGTTAAACGATTAATGTTGATAGCTAATTTCTGTTTGGAATTTTTATCGGTTGGTATTCTTTTCATAAATTTGTTAAGAATTTTATCGGGCTTTAAAATTTGTTTTGGCCCATTTCTTTTGTTGCCGTGATCGGTACCGTTGTCGTTCTTTAACCCGTTCCCCATTTTATTTTCTCATTCGAAAACCTAAAACCAAACGAAGCAAAAGAAAAAAAATGGCGGCCTCGTCTTCTTTCTGAAATTAGGGCTTGCTCGTGCTCGTTCGTTCCTCAAATTGGGGCTTTGAGGAATAAGAGTGTCGGCGTTTGTCGATCGTTCATCTCTCGAGATGCTTCAATTCCTTCCACGACTTTGACTTGAATGGCTCGAGCGATTGATGACTTCGTCTCCTTGCTTGGCTCTCGGCTGCTTCGATTGTGACAAAGGTGAGTGAATCGACTCTCACTCACATCTAATTCAAATTACTGCTTATATCTATTTGAGTAATTTGATTTACTCACATCCAATTCAGCTTAGTAATATGCTTTGCGTTTGACTTGGTTCGTTGTTGATAATTTCTATGATTTCGTTGTTGATGATTTCTTTGATTTTATCAAATTTGTGTATTTTAGTGTTACTCGGTTAACTCGGCTTTGAATTCTGATGCTTTGACTTCGCTGTGACGATCTTTTCCTGATCACTTGACTTCGCTTATGCGATTCCATGATTTTGGTTATTTTTGTATCATACTTGACTTTGAGATAAAAGATGACTTCGTATTCTCTATCATTGTTCAAACTACTACTTGATTTTTGTTCGAACTTGGCACTGGTTCACTTTGTAATTCCGGCTTGTCTTATTTCACTTGAACTTTGGTGAACTGTGCATATATAATAAGTTGTTGTATGATACTAGTCTGGGTTGTTGTACACTTGGTTACGTTCTTGGTTGAACTGGTCAACTATTGGCCTCTGACCTAATGTGTAGTATGAGCTACTAGATTGCATTTCATGTGCTTACTTTGATCATGTTACATTTTTGCTTGACTCTGGATTTACATATTATGTCACTGTCTCTGGCTATTTTTTTGTACTACATGGTCTGGATTAACATATTGTTGTGATTGAGCTCGGGTCGTCTGCATTTGTTTGTGCATTTGTGGTTAGTATGTTTTGTATTTGGCATCTTCACTGTGTTGCATTCATGTTGGGTTAGTTGTGCACTTGCTTGAGTTTCACTGAGCTTTGGCATTTGTTTGTTCATTTGGTTTTGTTTACTAGTCCCATTTCATTTGGACTTTGTTGTTTCACTAACTCGCCTGAAGTTGAGTTGAGTTGTACTACGGCTTTTGGGTCGTGAGTATGATAGTTGCACTATCCAGTTTACAGTGCATACATTCACTGATGTTGTCCCTGCACTCTTATACATCATGTAGTTCATTTGTGTTGGGCATTGAGGTGGACTGAGCTGCATCTGCAGTGTGGTTTCATCAAGTTTGATCATTCATTACAACTGTCTTGACCATTTGAGACAGTTTTCATACCTGTTTCATGTAGTATTTGGGTTCATTAACCACTTATGCACATGCTTCTTTAGTTTTGTTGTATCTGGACTTAATTCATTTGTGATTCTACCATTGTTGCATTTTGGTTTGTGGCTTGTCTGGTTTAATGTGTCATGTACTGATGCACTTGAACCTGATTTGAGATTAATTGTATTCATCCCTTACCTGTTGCATTTGCAGTGTCTTGACATTCATGTCTGCACTCCTTCATTTGA
This sequence comes from Allium cepa, assembly GCA_030765085.1. Classification (NCBI taxonomy): domain Eukaryota; kingdom Viridiplantae; phylum Streptophyta; class Magnoliopsida; order Asparagales; family Amaryllidaceae; genus Allium; species Allium cepa. The sequence goes on along the minus strand of CM060937.1, from coordinate 505,916,301 downwards.
TAGTTGCTTGTGAGTTGCATCTACATATTTTCATTTGTGCACTTCTATGTATTGGCTTGGTTTCAGGGTGGTCCACTATACCACTGTTGTCATCTTTTCTTGACATTTTGGAACTTGAACTGTTACATCCATGGGTGACTGCAGTTTCATTTTGTATGCAGTCCTGCCCTTGTTGGTTTGCATTGCATTGATGCAATTGGATTTGTTTTTCTAATTCCACTTGAGTTGAATCCGGTATTCGGGTTTGACCTTGTGTTCGTTTGTGAATTTTTATTGCGTACATATGTGCACATTGTCCATGTCTGTCTACTTTGACCATTGTGGCCGTGACATTGATATTTGAACCTTCATTGATTTTGGTTCGTTGATCTTTTGTGTACATCATCACTGTAGTGGCAAGGCAGTGCACGCAAGCGTGTACTGCAGCCACACGGTATTGCTTTTATTGATATTCTAATTGCTTTTGATTTGTTGATCTTTTGCGAATTCCATATGTTGTAGTAGCGAGGCAGTGCACGCGTGTGTGTACTGCAGCCCTACCCGTGTTGACCTTTTAATTGATGTTTCAATTGTTTGAATTGTTTCGTGTGTCCAATTCAATAATTTGAATTTGTTGATTTGTTGTTTAACACCGTTATGTGTTATATTTACCATTATCTGATTTCTCTATTAAATGATCGGATAGACGAGAATTATTATGAGTGTCGTCTATTTGATTATTTAATTATTATTGCTTCTACGCATTAATAACTGAGTTTGAATTAGACTGACCCGTGTATTATTTTCCTTTGAATGTAATACTCGGGTCAGACCGAGTATGTACAGGTTGTTGATATTTTACTTTGGGTTGCTGCTAAAGCTATGAAGTCTTTTCATACCTTTCGTAATAGACGTTGTCATAGTATAGGAAGATGTATTCATGTACATTATGTACGATAATGTACTTGTTATGTAACTTCCAAAGTCGACAGTTGTAGTTGTATCATATGTACTGTATCACATGTATTGTAACTGACATCAGTTATATATATATATATATATATGAGACTTTTGTTATATGTGTTTCGCATTTAGTTATCTGTGTTATTATTATATATATTGTCCTAAACTATTATGAACCATCGTAGTTCGTTTTATACTGGAATTGGGTATGTGGATGGGAGTAAATAAATAAGAGATGAAAAAAAAATATACCACTCCTATCGAGATAACCAATACTAGTGTAAGGCCTAACTACAGATGGCCGCTCCTATCCAGTCTTATTCTTCGTAATAACAGACAGTATTTCCTTTAATACTCTTTGTTATTGTGAGCATAGAGGTGGGGCGTCACAGGTATGTTTTATGAAATTAATTTTTGCAATTTGATGAAGTACGTGTTATATAGTATGATCCCACTATTTCCGCCATTATTACAACAACGTATGAAATATGAATCTTCGTTCAACCACATAATACAAGTTATTTATTCATTTACTGTAATTGGTTTGCAATCGAGAATTTTCAGATCAAGTATCCTAAATTCAAAGAAAGAAATAACATAGAAAACAATTTTTTATGTGAAAATACTTTTGGAATAAAAAACATATTTTACATTCCAATGTTAGTTATCTATTATTATTTTACAAATCTTATATCAAAATTTCTTTATGAGGTAGAAATGACCATTCACTCTTTTCATCCCAACAGTGTCTTAGGTTATATCCACTCCCATAAATTTAATTTCCTTTCATACGGTCAAACCATTCAATGGAAACCCTTATTGCACTATCGTGACGAACTCTTTAAAACAGTGCATTTGGTCATTCCTAATTTTTAAGGACATCAAATAAATTGCACTTCACGTAAACTGATCAAACTGATATTTCAGTGGTCGAATTCTTAGTTATGTCTTGTAGCCTAAGGTCTATTGTTATATTTAACACATCAAGATCATTATTTTAATCAATCATATTGAATACAACATCCAATGCTACAGTTTATTTGTTTATTTCAATGAACTAGTTTTATCGAGGTTTCATATTACGAATCATGGCTATTCACCATATAACATTTATATATATTGGAAATGAATCAAATATTCATATCCTTATATTGCGTTTAGAGTTCAAAATTCATTGAAGACAACAGTCTTGGGTAAGTAAACACGTGGTTGACTAAGTTATGAATGTATTTAGTAGTCATATAATTAGACCCTTGCGTGGGTCAACATGCAAATTTTTATTTTCTTGGTAAGAATATTTTATATTTTTGTTTGTCAACGTTAATTTAATTCATTTATATATCTTAACTGATATGCGTTTTATCGGTTATGTTAATTGTATAAATTTATCTATGTAGTTTATTAGAACTTTATGTAGCAAATTTTTTGCAATGTTAAAAAGGTTAAATGTTACCATTTCATTTTTCTAATAAGGTCCCATAAGATTTTTATGTTTATCAAAACCCTAAGAAAAACATAGAAATCATTTAACTTTTCTAATGGGTGTTAGGACTCGCTTGCCTTAGGATTCTGACCTTGAGAAATATCAACAAATCGTATGACTGCAAGCGATGGATAACACTTTACTTGTTGTATCAGATATAACTCCTATCTCATCGTATTTGTCCTAATCTCATCCCGACTTTGAGAAATATCATCAAATCAGAAGAGATTATTCGCTCATACCCCCTATTTCACGATGGCCTAAGTATAATAATGCATGTGCCTCAAAAAATACGTGCATGTATCTTACCTCATTTAGTTAGTATACTAATAGTGCTATACATACATCTCTAGGTTAAGGAAAATCAACAACTGGAGAGTATGCAAAAACTATTAATATACATATACATATACATACACATACATACATACATACATATATGGTGGATGACAACTTTATATTAAAGATTCATAATTTTAATACATTATATTGAGTGATATCGACTTGTGGAATAATATATTTTTTATATGATACTCTTGCAATTCAAGTGTCCGATACCTCAGATATTACGGTATATGCACTATACAAATGTATTTGTGCCTTAAATCTATTTGGATTCTTTTTCCTGTTCCACTTGATTTTACACATTCATATTATGTAAGTTTAATTATTATATAACTTTTATCATTTAGTTAGATTATATAATACTCTTATGTACATTACGTTAATTAAATCTTATTTAATTAATTAACATTTCAATTAATTTTATGTTATTCAATTAAACATTTTAATTGAATATGCATACCATAACATTTATGGCTATACACATATACCTATATGTATAGATATTTTAATATTTGTTAATTAACTTAATTAATTAATAAGAAATTTAAATCAAATATTAATTTAGAAAATTCCTTATGTATACACATAAATACTTATAACATTTTAAACAATTCAAAATAATGTAACATATATCTATATATATTGTACATGTATATACTTTAATCAATTAACTATTTAATCAATTTATCTAATTTATTAGCCTTATTAATAAAATTAAAATTTTTGAAATATGTTTACTATATTTTCAAAGCACATTGAAAAATATATTATAACATTTATAATGTACATTGTATTTTAAAGCCAACTTTGAAAATCATACTATAAAATTGATAATGTAATTCTTATTTTAGTTTAACTTTTGAATCTAAAATCTTCTTTTAATTTTAAAATAATTTTGAAATTGCATTATAACATTTATAATGTATTTCTTATTTTAAATTTAACTTTTAAATTTAAAATTTCATTCTGACTTTTTAAAAAAAATTGAAAATTAGCCACAGGCCTAATTGAAATGGGCCTTTTCTATTAGGGGCAACTTTTGGACCCACTTCACTTTTCGAGCCAGACCAGTAGCCAGGGAGGACAAGGTACTTGAATACCCAAACTTAAACCTAGACACTACTTTTCTATACACTCTACTAAATTGGTAAGTAGCTCTAACATGACTAATTTAGATTGTATAGACTATTTGGCTCTGATACTATTATTAAAACTGGATCAGTCGAAAGTTGGTGAAATTGATAAATTGAATTTTTTTTCCTATTTGGATCTATTGAGATTATGAAGTCTAAGTAGATTTTAGATCCAATCAAAAAGATGTTTTAGATAAAATCCTTTATTTTATTTAATTAGATTGAAAGAGTTTGAATTTGATATAAATTTAAATGTATAAGTATATCGAATACACCCATTTATGTAACAATTATTACTCATTAAAGTTAATTTGAGAAGTAAACCTTTCATTTCCTTCTCTAAAACCTATGCAATCATTTAAGGGAATAAATAGCTTTAATTAGAGAGAGACATTTCATTTCTCTCTCTAATTAGATTAATGATTCATTAAATGTCGTCGATGATCAATTTAAATATAGCATGAAATGTAAGTATATCAAAATATAAGCATAGTATATATTGTGCAAGTGCAACATATAAGAAGTGTGCATAGTTAATGATTCCCTTTATACATGTTTTCGTTGTCCGATTTTTTATTCAAACAAAGCAACATTTGTTACACACAGACATACACACACACACATATATATAAACACATACACACACACATATATGCATACACTAAAGCGATTTTGGTTGTTTGACATATTTTAAAGTAAAGCAAACAATTTAAAACTAGTTTTGATTAACGGAATTTTAAATCAAAATTGTAATTTTCATAAAAGTCCATTTTTTAAAACTTGCATTAAAAATACATACATATATGTATATTAATACACGCACGCAAACATATATGTGCATACATATATACATATATGTACACAATATGCATATATATACACACACATAATAATTGAACCAATGTTTTAAATTCAAAACAAAATATAATATATGTATTCAATTAGTTTGTAGTTTAAAATATATTTCAATCAATCAAAATAAAAATCTTGAATCTGATTGTTAACTTAAAATAAAATTTAAGATTTAATAGAAAAGTCCATTTGCAAATCTTAAAATGAATTAACTTTTATTCTAATGTAAATAATAACCAAAGTTATCTCAAAATAACTTGCAATAGTGTATTCAATTCCCCAATTAATCAAAACATTTCAAACAAAATATTATTCAAAAAATAATTTCTAAAATAGAAAAGAATTAGACAACAAAGAGTCATGTAAATTCATGGTAAAAGAATTCAAATCTAAACTAAACATACAATATAAACAAAAGAACAAAAAAGGAATGAATCTATTAATATTAACGTGAATAACATAAACTATTAGGAATGAAGAATATGTATGGATCTAAGATGAATCAAAATAATAGATATTTTTTTAGTTAAGAGAAAGGGGTTTTAATTCACATGTTTAAAATTAATCAATTAAACACATAATGAATTATTCAAATCCAAAGATATAATGATAGAACATAAAATTAAATAAATTGAATAATCTTATGATGTTGCCTTTAAATCACACCTCGAATGATGGTGTCTTCTCGGATCTTCAAGATCCACATCCAATCCTTGTAAGAGATGGATGAACCAGTGGTGATTCATTTTATTCAATTTTTTTTTCGATTTAGAGTTGAAAGTTTTTGAAAATCTTTATTTTTGTTTTCTTCCATGGAAGGTTAGGAGGAGAGAAGAGAATAAAATTGAATGAGAAAGAACAACTTATCTGTAGGAAATGAATTAGTAGGTTTATTTTAATTAAAAGAATGAAATCTTTCTCGTTCCTTAATTAAAACTACATTAATTAGTTCTCTTGATTATCTCTCTCTCTCTACTCCTCCCTCTTCACATAGTATGGATGAAAGTACATGTGGCATAAAATTTTCATAAATCACTTCATGCAATTATCTTTTATTTAAACCCGTTTAAAATTACATCGATATTGTATATTGATGTGTGCAAATATAACTTTTATAAATGCATTCAAATAATTACAAACAACTCTCATACATCAACTAAATTAAATAATAATTTATATTTCGTAAATATTAATTAATTTAATTAATTTACAACATTTAATAAATTAATTAAATCATGTCATTTTTTTGGAGAATTCATCATTACGGTTGTGCGACTCAAAGGTGTAAATTTAGTCAGCGATTAATATTGAACAATTTGGATATTAATGTTCACACGTCACCTTAGTTAGTGATGTGACATTTTGACCGAGTTTATCGCTTATACATCTTTGTAAAATCCAATTTTACTTATTATAAGCAGTGCTAGGTTGCAATGATTATTTACATTAATTCTCTTCATCAAAACTATATCACATCAAGACTTATGGAATTTGATTTTGGTCAAAACCCCAACATCATCCATATTTAACTTTGTAATTCCAAACACAAAATCCTTGGTTCAATAATAACAATTATTATTAACCGTACGTCTTTAGCCAGGAACTTTGATTTTGAATTGACTGTGGTTGACCATGATACTAAACCTATATAACCAAGGAGATGAATTCTCTATTGAATAATGTTTCACTTTCAACATTTCAACTCACATCTAACTATAGTCGTTCGATGGATGCTATGCCACGATTTAACTATAATCAAAATGGAGTGTCATATTCTCAAGTTGAGGGAATTATTAACATCATCACTTCCCAAATGTCTATTTGACCTTAGTTATATTAACTAACAGAGAACTCTCGAATGAGTCATTTCATAGTTATCCAATAAATATCAGTATGTAGCCCCTTGGTGCCCCTAACAACCATAAGAAGTATACTACCTAATATTTAGAGAGCGTTACTTACTCTAGCCTCAACGGATGAATCGATATTCATTCTCGAAACATCTTGACTAAGAGTATTTAAAACAATATGTTATTTTCATTGTGATAAAATTCTTATGATTACAACACTTTGTAATTATTATCATATAATATATAATTTAAGGGTGTTCTATATACTTTAAATTAGTTACTTAATTATTTATTCCACTATATAAAAAGTATATGACAGAAAGAAACACACCTTTTATTTTAAATAGATTGGTCACAAAGTTAGATATATGTAACAAATTACATGATTGCCCATAAGGCATACCCCTAACTCAATCACCCACAAAGCCCATGATATGGCATACCATGACTTGAGGGGGAAGTGGTATTTTTTGGTTTGTATTCTAGATTAGGATCTAGGAACTGATAAGAGAAGAAAAAGTAAAATGAAGAGAATTTTTCTTCTCTATTTAAACCGATCCATCCTTTCATTTGTTTATTTTGAAACGCACCTCTCCTTGGCCACTATGCCCAAGCTCACTTCCTCCCCCAACTGTTATATATCTAATCTACATCAAACTAAATCAAATTCAAATTGTACTATATGGTGTTGCAAGGTCCAGTGATTGATTCAAGCGAATCTAGGAGTTCTCACTAAACAAGATGCATTCAAAGGCTGATATTCAAAAGGTAAAATTCTTATTTTATATTTATGTCTTATGTACCATGCGACCGTCTATAGAATGAGTGTGTGTGTATGCATTCATTGTCTCCCTAAAATATAAATATATTTAAATTACATTAATTGATTATATTACCTAACCATGCTCATTTTATTTTAGTTTGACACCAAGTGCGTGTGTTTTTAATAATCTTATTCAACCATATTTAATTTGATATAAATGTTTTATAATATTCTAATTATCATAATTAATTTTGATAATTTTTAATTTGGTTTTACTATTTTTAAAGTCAAATAAACAAATAATATGTATTTAAAATGTATACAAATTAAATTAATTTTTAAAATTGGATTCATTATTTAATAAAAAGGTATTTTTTAGCCAAATTATATTTTTTAAAATAGTATATATGTAACGACCCAGAATTTCTGTCATTTGAAATTCATATATTTAATTGATTTTAAATATTAACAAGTAAAATTTGTAAGTCGAATAAATTTTATTTCGAATATCTAGATTTAATTGGATAATTAAATCGATAATTTAATATTTGAAATTACAGGAATAATTGGAAATTGGGTTTAATGTGATTAAAATTGATTTGTAAAGTTGTATTAAATCATATTGGAGTTAGAACTATGTTACAGAACTTTTAAAATTGAATTAAAAGTTAATTTGGGGAAATTGAATATTTTAATATTTAATTGACGAGTAAAAATAGTCATTTTTCAAACAGTCTCGGATTTCGACGAAACTAGTTCCATTGGATCCGTAATATTAAATTATTGTAAGATTTTAAAATTTCGTGTCAATCGGATTTACGGTTTGTCCGGGGCAAGCTAAAACGCACTGAAATCGGTTTAAGTGAATTTTAAATTTAAATAATTTGATTCGGAAACCTATCTTCCAAATACGATCGAATTGGCTCCCGATATATATTCCATTGCGTTCGGAATGGGGGTAAAACATTATAAACGCCAGGCGGCACGCTTCGTTTGGAGTTCGGAAAAATTCTGGATGAATAGTGTCGCGTAATTTTCTATATAAGGCCTTACTATTTTCTATTTTGCAAAATATTAGGGTTTTAAACCCTAGCTGCTAGCATATTTGTCAATGGCCGAAAATGGCCAACCTTCTTCCTCTGTTATCTTCGAATCCATATGACTGTGATCGCTTGAAGCTCCGCATCGATGATGAATTTTGGCCGCGTTCATCTACGTTTCGTGCGCGATTTTGATGGCGAGATGGTGACGTATGGCCGGGCCTCGGCCATAGGTGGAGCTCGTGACGCTCGTTCGTATGGCACTTGCTGATCGTCTTCAAAGTCGATGGTGTTAGTGCGAAAATTCGTTCAAAATTGGCAGCCATATGGGTTTGCTTGTGTAAGAAACGAAGGGGAGGAGAAGAAGAAACGGTCGGCCGTGATTTCCTTTGGTAAAACGAACGGCCGAGATGGATATAAGGTTTTAAATTAAAAAGAAAATAGTAATTAATTTATTTAAATTCGCATAATGTTTAAAAGGCTATAACTTGTTCATACGAGGTCGAAAATTGACGAAACGACTTGCGTTGGAATCGTATTGTTGAATACTACGCAATGGAGCATGATTGGGATTGATTGGAGCCAGTGGAATTTTAGGTAAAAATTAAACGCATGTTTAATTTTATTCGGAACGGAACACTGCAACTATTATTGGAAGCAAGGTGAGAACTTCTCACTCAATCGAATTTGTTTCGATTTAAATTTTAAATAGTTAAATTTAAAATTGCTCGATTGTGTGATTGAATGATAAATTGCTATTTGTTGTATTGAAATAGACCCTATACTCCGCATATTAAGCGGATTTTATTTTATTTAAACACATATACCGCGATATTCCACCTTGAAGTGGAATTGGTATTACATATGTACTTGGAGTTGATTTCCCGCATTATATAGCGGATGAGACCCTATTGCGCCACATAATAGCGGATGATATTTTATACAAACCCATGTACTGCGATATCCCGTCTTGAAACGGGATTGGTATTGTGCCAACATCTGTGGATGCAGGAAAACAGGTTGGAGGGATCCAACTGGATTCCTCAAATAATTGAATTTGTTTCAATGTTGTGTGTTGATTATTTATAATCTCTGTGTGATTATCTTTCTGATTGAAATCGTTGAAGGCTAAAATTTAGCCGAATAAAATTTTGGTATCGTTGGATACCGGAAATAAATAAAAAATTAATTTTTGAAAATTCAGGTTGAAAGTTTATATTAAAATTTATTTTTAAGAATTAGATAAATTTAAAAGAAGGAATTCTAAAACAATAAAGTTTTATTTATAATCTTATTGAATAAAATCTTAAGACATGGGAAAAGCTTTAATAAATGGATTTTGGGTAATATTATTCAAAGGTTGAAGAATTTATTCAAAATACGGATTTTAAAGAGTTCGAAAAAAAATTGTTTTCTTTAACAGGAATTTATTTTTAAAAGGAAATGAATTTAAAAAAAATCCATTTGGAAATTTATTTGGTGTTTTGAAAAGAATTTTAGAATCAATTTGAAAATTGATTTGGGATTTAGTAGAAATTGATTTCAATTTGAGATTTGAATGAAATTCACTTAGTGTTTAATTTCTTCGAAAATCAATATGGAATTTGATTTGGTTGTTTTGGAAATCAATTGAAAAATTGAATTGTTGTTGAAAGTGAATATTTGAAATCGATTTGAAAATCCTATATCAGTGGATATTTGGACATTTAAATTCACCATGGGGTTTATAAAGGAAAGGGAAATTAGTTTAAAAACAAACATTGATTTATTTTTGAAGTGTGGAAATAAATTTACGGATTTGGAACGTAAATTTAAAGTAAATCGGTAAGGATTTATTTAATTGGTTTAAATGAACCATTTTGAAATGAAAGTGTATTCTCCCTGGAAAGCCGAATAATTTTTTTGAATAACTTTGAAAAATATATACATACATGCATACATACATACATACATACATACATATATATATATATAATTCTAGAATTGGTTTTGAAAAGGATACTTTAGAGAAATTAACCTTTTAAATTGTTTTAAATCCTTTAAGTAAAGATTTATTAAGTTGATATAGAAATGATTATATCTAAGATTTAATCAATAATTGTTTTAGAAAATAGTTATTTAAATAGTTATACTCTATCTACTAATTTTGTTTTGAAAATTAGTTTGTACTTCAGTTATATGTAATATTGGTGTAATATTTTTATAACTAATATTTTAAGTAAAGTGTTTAAAGAAAAATAGTTTTATTTAAAGTGTTTTCCCAATATATTTGGGATAGGTGTTATAAATTATTTTAAAGTATTTGAACTCGGCAGATTTTCAGTGAAAGTGAATAAATATTTGGAAGTGTTTCCACGTAAGAAAAATGATTTGAAAATTGTTTTCAAAAGTTGTAAAGGTGAAAAGTGATTTGAAATTTGTTTTCAAATGGTTGAAGTGTGGAAAAATATATCTTGTAAAGATATTTTTGGAAAATAAATAATTTGGGAAATTATTTGGAATCTGGTGGTGTTGTGCATATCTATTGATAGTTAAATAACCGACTATTAATATTTACCTTTAAATGGGTATTTGTTGTGATTTGCTTGAATTTGAATGCTACACTTATTTTAAAATAAGCGCTCGTTATTTGATTTAGCCAGGAGAGGACCTTTGGGTCATAAATCCCATTCTGAATAGTGATACGTCATAATAGATAGCATTTGAGGACCGATGTTGAAGGCCGGATATTTTCGAAAACGGATGGATTACCGTTGAACGTCTCTGCATCGGCTGATCTCGATATAGAGATTTTATCACCCTTTTTTGATGGAAAGTCCTAACGTGATTAGTGAATATCCGGATTGCAAGGGCTTCTTTGGAAGTGCCTTCGGTTCCGTTCGATCCCGGAACAGACTTGTATGGATGTGTGTCTGACGTTACGATTCAAGATGTAAAGCTGGTTTCTATCAAATACATTTCTGTTGGTGGCGGAGAATTTATTCTCTTAGCTTAACACCCTTCTCTGAGACGTACGAGCTCAGAGGTTATGTAGTTGATGGTTACTAGTGATACATTCCCAATTTGGTAATGTGGCATACGAAGTGCTGCTAATCATTTGTTGATCAAAGCGTAGCTTTTGTATAAAGCGTAGCTTTGTGGACAAGACTTCATCAGACCTCACACCCTGGAATGGTCGAAATAGAAAGAATGCAACAAGGTTTTAGGGGGTAGCGCCCCTTAGGATATGTTCATTTCCTTCTGGATAGAGGTGGTATCATAGTATGGAGCACAGATACTTAACCTATGTTGCTACTGCAAATTTATTACTTTTTGGTTGTTGGTATTGAGGATCCTCAGATAAAGGTTGTTTACAACAGGGGGATGACATACTCGTGTCAGTAGTTACCTATTTTTGTAGAGGTAATCCAGCCTTGTGTTGTGTTGGCAGAGATCTGATTAGGTTCTCGAGGCGTCCTTTCAAAGGCGTACCCATGTGACAATGGGAAGTTCCTTAGCGTGACCATTTGTTGAAAATCCAAAGAAACAATACGAGCCCTGTACGGTTTTAGTTGTAGAACCTGCTATCTAATATGGTAGCTATAATAGGCATACTATAATGGTACCTATGCTGGCTAAGATTAATATTATACTTTCGAAATGTTTTTCTGCACTTTGCACTTATAGTAATAATATCAAAGAAATTCGCGTATCAAACATGTTTGACTATCATAAGGAGAAATCTCTTCCAAGTCTGCGTTTGCATTGTGTGTGTGGCGGGAGGCCTTATGGTAGTTTCTTTTTCTAAAAAAAAGCATTGGGGATGTCTTTTAAATTCCTTTGTTTTCTTATGGTTAAAAATAACTGTTTTTAAGATTTCACACCAGTCCCATGACTGACCTGGAGTTTATTGTTTCCTTTCTAAACTCTGGGTGCCCATCAATTTCCACACGGACAGTCTAGAGTCAGGTTATCAGGATATTCTGGAATTCAGAAGTTGCTGTAAAGATATGGAGGCAAGCTGGATGGCGTGGCGTGTCAATTAGTATATAGTATTTCATTTCCGCTGTTTGTTGTTGTAAACTCTGATAATGTAATGTAATGTGATGTAATGTAATAACAGATATGATTCTTTGTTTTAAAGATTATTCATTGATATATTATATGTTGTTCCACTGCGAAACGTGAGATTCTGTTATTGTTTCTGTTTTCTTCTTCTACTCTTCTTCTTTAACCCTAACAATTCGGTTTTTCGGCCTTCGATTGCTCGGCAGTTGATACAGTGGACGTATTAATGTCGATTTTCGAAAGTCGAAGGATCGAGTTCTCACAATATAAAATAAATTTATTTAATCATTATTTAAATATTGTTTATATTTAATAATATATAAGTACATATACATACATACATATATAGTTTATTGAATAATAATAACAATAACTTTTGGTTTTTATTAAAGATTTATTATTAGCCGGAAAGGAATCATATATATATATATAATTCTTTTTATAATAAAATGCATACATTAATTAATTTATGTAATTTTAAATGAATTTTTAAAAAAAAAATTTGGCTACAATATTATTTTTATATATAACTATATTTATTTAAATTAATTAAAGATACTTTGATTGATATTTACAGATCTAGATTTCATTTTAAAAGTGTTTTACCAAATGCCGTGTTAGTCATTTTAGTGTAAAATTTTGAATTTAAGTTATATCGAGTTAGTCAAAAATCAATACATATACTTTAATATTTCATTAAAAAATATTTCGTAATCAAACATACATACATAATGTATGTATGTATAGACTATATTTTGAGACAATGCATGTATAAATGATGAGTGCATATGTTATAGAGAGTATATATAGATATATTCAAAACTATATAAACATTAAATTAATAAATCATATTAATTAATTAAATAAATAAAATTAAATAAAATTTGATTTTATTTAAATGAACTAGATTAGATTTACTAAAACTCGTTAGACTTTCTAGGTTCACCATTATTCAAATTGAGATTTTTTTTTTTTTTTTTGAAATACTATTCCACCCATTGCTATTCAACCAAGTTCTAATAGTCTCGAATGTTGAAACCCAACTCATGCTTTAACCCATTAAGGATATCAATGTATGTCGAAGTGGACTAGAGGTGCTACAAGAATGCTGTAAATGCACTTTCGACTTTTTATTGCATTGTTGTCTTGTACACAATCGACTTCAACTTACCATACATCATCCTTTGTTTTTAGAGGAGTTGGTTCTAGGCAATCAAAAGCGACTAGACAGACCTGGATATTGTGTTGAATTTTTGGATTTGGATTGTGACTGTAGAAACAATTTAGATACGAAAATATATCCAGGAAAGAAGATAGAAAAAAAAGGGTTGAATGTGAGCGGACCAAAGAGCCTATGTGCCTTGTTACCGATGCATCAAAAATGCAAACATGCAAAATTTGACTAGCGTATCCCTATTATGTCATAATAAGTGGCTCGGGTCAAGCCCATTAGTTGGGCCAAAAATAAGTGCTCCTTCTAAAAACCCAAATTCTATTTCGTTTGCTGCTATATATCTTCTTCATCCTATCCCAAACACAACGATAACAACACCATAAAAACCAAGGAAAAAAAACAGAAGAAGATGGGAGTGAAAATAAGACTGACTCGAACAGGATGCAGAAACAACCCGTTCTATCGGGTGACGGTGATGGATAGCAAGTCTCGAAGAGATGGCAAAGATCTTGAACTCGTTGGTTTTTACAGCCCACGTCCAAGTAGCCTGTCCTTCCTCTTCTTTCTGCTCTTATTTGAATATATTTTTCTCCTTTTATTTTGTTATAATAAGGTTGTTTTGATTTATCAATAGGTCGCAAGAATGGCAGCGATAAACAATTGGGTCTCAATGTTGACAGAATCAAGTATTTTCCGCTCTTCTTTCTTGTCCTTCATTATTGTCTACTCAAAATTTGTAATATATCCCATACTTTGTGCGCTGATTGCTTGTTTTAGGATTTTGCTTCACATATGACCAAACTTTCAGTGTATTAAGCTTATACATGCGAAACTGAAAGCTGCAGTGTAGATTACTCAGATTCACTCCTTCTCTAACTTGGGGTTAAAGACTAAAAATAAATATATCTATGTCTCTACTGGTGAGTATTTTCAAGTTGGGTATGTCACAAACACCCAGTTGTAAGTGAAAACACCAATTTTCAATTAAAATATCCAAATAGAAAGATAAACACGTATACCACATAATAAATATTAGAAAAAGTAAATGAACACACGAGTTTTATAGTGGTTCGGCTATGTCCGACGTATGTCCACTCCAATAATATTTTATTTATACTATTTGATTACCGTTACAAATGTTTTTGCCTTCGAAAAATGATGGAGGAAGATATAGAAAGTGATGAAGGAGAGCCAACTGAAAAAAGTCTTTGCAATGAGCCAAGTCCGCTGTATTTATAGATGAAGACGTGCATGGATTGGGTTGAAATTTTGGCAAAAGAATCTTCAGTCCCATATGACCCGACCTACAAAATTTATGATCGATCGGACACCAAAAAATAATTTAGGCCGATTGTTTCATACTAATTCTAATGGGGTTGCGATCGTTTTTATGGGGTCCTCCATGCCTCTTGTCCATGCTCTCAAAATTTCATGCAATTCCAACATGCCATTTGTGAGATATCACATTTTCCGTAAAACTATGGATCGTCTCGGCTAATTTGTACGATCGTTCGAATAACGATCGGCCTCTTTTTTTAAGATTTGAGAGTTTTGAGCTGGGATAGATCGTAGGGGTGTCCCATAATGTTAGCTACTTGCTCTCCAAATTTCGTGCAATTCCGACATAACGTTTGTGAGATATCGCATTTTCCGTGAAACTATAGAGGGTTCTGACTAATTTGTACGATCGTTCCAATAACCATCGGCCTCTTTTTCTAAAATTTGGAAGTTTTGTCATGCGATCATTTTTGTGGGCTTCACTCTTCAATATATTGATGCTCTAAAAGTTTTAAGTGCATTGACTTTGTAGATTTTGAGATATTGATCGATTTCGTCGATTTATGCTGTTTTATGGATCGTTCCCGATCGATCCATTCGATTCATATACAAATTTCCTTTGGCATAACCCAAGCATACGAATTTCGATTGATTTGAAATTTGAAATGTGGCATAATGGGGCCTTTCTTGTCACTTCATGTTGATTGCACCTTGATTGAGACCGGATCTAAATCTGTCCAACTATTGTCAATAATTTCAAACATTATCGATTTTCGAGTCTGATAACCGTCTCTTCGGGCTTCCTGCCTTGATGATCACAGAAGCTATTTAACCAACTTTTATGATATACTGCCTGGTCAAAAGACGGTATAACATTTGCCCCCCAAAACATGCCTTGCGGTAGGAAGATGTGTTTTGAATTGTCTTAAGCCCAATGTTCGAAGCCCGTTGATTTCCTGCGAACAAATCTGTAACCTTGCCTGATTGTTAGTAGCAGCTGTTCAGGACTGTTAATCAAATTCGTAGCCGTCCCAAGCTGATGATAACCGTACAGGATTGAGTGTCCATTCGAGGCGAAATATGATCTTTCAAGATCGAGTGCCTGTTCGAGGCGTAATGTGATGCCTGCCTGGGAGTAACGTGATCGTTCGAGATCAAGTGTCTGTTCGGGACGAAATGTGATCGTTCGAGATCGAGTGTCTGTTCGGGACGAAATGTGATCGTTCGAGATCGAGTGTCGTTGGGACGAAATGTGATCGTTCGAAATCGAGTGCCGTTCGATATAAAATGTGATCGTTCGAGATCAACCCAATGCGACCTGGGGGCATGCTCCTAAGTATGGATCGATCGGTCCCGATCGTTCTTGGTTGATCAGGTGCCGCTCCAGGCTGTTCCACTCCTCCTGCATGATGTTAGCTTCGTTTCCTTGGTCCTGATTCTGGTTTTCCTCAGCTCCTGCTGCTCCAACTCCGTGATCCATATTTATAGCGTTTCCTACTATTTCATTTCCTTGATTTTGCGCTCCAGCTTGTCCAATATGTCAGAGCAAATCCTGTATCATCTTCTTTTGTCTCTTTAGCATCCTCTCCTACATAGCATCAAGCATTGTTCCCATTTCATATTTGGTGATGTAGATAGATGTCTTATTTGCTCCAGCTCCAGAAGAAGCCTCCTGAGTCCCTTCATGATGGCTTCTATCCTCTAATGGTCACTTTGTTGATTGTCTAGCCATTGCTTTCTAGATCCAAGTATCCAAACTTTTAAATCCAAGATCCTAACTTCCAAATCCGTGGGTGCAAGTCCTTTTCAGTGAAAGCATCAAAATGTTTGTGCCAAAAATGGTCACAAACACACAGTTGTATATGAAATCACTCATTTCCAAAAACAATATCCAAATAGAAAGATAAGCACGTAGATCACATAATAAATAGCTGAAAAAGTAAAGAAACACACGAGTTTTATGATAGTTCGGCTATCTTCGGCCTACGTCCACGCCAATGATCTTTTATTTATACTATTTGATTACAGTTACAAATATTTTTGACTTGAAAAATAATAGAGGAAGAGATGGAAAGTAATGAAGGGGAGCCAGTCGAAAAAAGTCATTTGCAATGAGCCGAGTCCGCTGTATTTATAGGTGAAGATGTACATGGATCGGACTGAAATTTCGGAAGAAGAACCTTCAGGCCCATACGACTCGATCCACAAAATTTGTGATCGATCGGACACCAAAAAATAATTCAGGTCGATCGTTCTATACTAACTCCAATGAGGCTGTGATCGTTTTTATGGAGTCTCTCATACCTCTAGTCCATACTCCCAAAGTTTAGCGTCATTCCAACTTAACGTTTGTGAGATATCGATCGATCTTCACCGTTTTGATTAGAAATTGGATCATAAGAGATCGTTTCATGTTTCATCTTTTTGAGCTGCGATCGATTATGTAGGCTCCCCATAATGTTAGCTACATGCTCTTCAAATTTCGTGCAATTCCGACGTACCATGTGTGAGATATCGCATTTTCCGTGAAGCTATGGATCGTTCTGGCTGATTTGTATAACCGTTCCGATAACGATCAGCCTCTTCTTTCAACATTTAGGAGTTTTGAGTTACTATTGATCATGGGGATGCTTATGATAATAAGATACTTGCTCTTCAAATTTTATGCAATTTCGATGTACCGTTTGTGAGATATTGCATTTTTCATGAAACTATGGATTGTTTTGATTGATTTGTACGATCGTTCCAATAACGATCGGCCTTTTTTTTCTTTAAAGATTTGGAAATTTCGAGCTGTGATCGATCATGGGCGTGCCCCATGATGTTAGCTACCTGCTCTTCAAATTTCATGCAATTCTGAAGTACCGTTTGTGAGATATCGCATTTACCGTGAAACTATAGATCGTTCTGGTAGATTTGTACGATCGTTCCAATAACGATTGGCCTCCTTTTTCAAGATTTGGGAGTTTTGTCATGCGATCGGTTTTGTGGGCTTCACTCTTCAATACAGTGATGTTCTGAAAGTTTCAAGTGCATTAGCTTTGTAGATTTTGAGATATTGATCGATCTTCGTCGATTTACGCTATTTTATGGATCGTTTCCAATGAATCCATATACATTTTTCCTTTACCCATAACTCGAGCATATGAACTCCGATTGACTTAAAATTTGAAATGTTGTCTCATGAGACCTTTCTTATCACTTCATATTGATTGCACCTTGATTGAGATTCGGTCCTAATCCGCCCAACTATTGTCCATGGTTCCAAATATCATCGATTTCCGAGCCCGAAAACCGTCTCTCCGAACTTCCTGCTTTGATGATCATAGAATCCATTAAGCCAACTTTTATGATCTAGTGCCTGGTTTAAAAGATGGTACAACAACAACCAAATCATCTTTAAAATGTTGGTATTGATCCTCCTAAATCATTAGTAATCATATTCAGACTTTCTTCTTCTTGAAATGACTGAAATAAGAAACTCAAGCATGCATCAGTAGACTATGACTTAAGGGGTTTATGGTCTATCTTTGCATATAAGAGAACTTTAAATGAGAATTGAATGATATTCAGCAAGTTGAATTTCATTCGAAGACAAATAATGCTGAAGAAATCAAATATAAACATGGGTCAAAACGTGAGACACCGTTTGAAAAGAAAAATCAAGTAGCTTGTTACTTTTGTAACAGGCTCGACCATTATACCTGTGACCGTCATCTAAGATAAAAACAACTCAAGAACACTGTAAATATGGTCAAAAACAAACTTGTGGTTGTAGTGCAAGAAGCGTACTACGTAGTGGAATTGAAGACATATGGTGGCTTGATACTGGAGTAACCATCCATACATGCAGAGACCATAATCTTTACAAGACATATGATTAAGTTAGGGGAAAATGAAATGAATTGACCTTGACAAATAACGTCCATAGCAAAGCTAATGGAGAAGACCCTATAGAACCTACATTCATTTCAGGAAAAACTACTTTTTTGAACGTATTTTACATGGTAACAAATACTATGTCACATTTATTGATTATTACACTAGACTAGATGCTTATGTTTATTTGATGAAAGCCAAGCACGAAGTTTTTGATAAATTCAAACTTTATAAAGCGAAAGTGGAAACATAGTTAGAACATAAAACAAATAGAAAACAACATGCTTTAGTTTATCAATGCATTACCCTATGTACACCTCAACTAAATGGTGTAATTGGAAGAAAAAGATAGAACATTAGTAGAAATGATCAATGCTTTGTTCAGTAATTCGAATTTATCTAACACTGTATGTGGTGATGCTATGTTATCAGCTTGTTAAATTTTATATAAATTTCATTTGGAAAACAAAAATGTCTCCTCTCTTGGATTATGGTTTAAGAAGACCTGATTCATCAATACTTTAAGTTTGGTTAGAAAACCGGACCTTAAAAGACTAAAGTCGGAAAATAGAGCATTTAAGTGGCACAGGTTATTCTCTTACAATATTGCCTATATATATTTATAATTCTTGATACTTTTGAACTAATAAGATCAACAGATGTAGATTTATTTTTTAAACAAGTGTAGTTCTTGAAATAAATCCGTTGAAACTCCATTGGTGTCATCTAATCCATAACATATTGAGATTAATAATAACAATGATGAATATTATACTTCTACTCAAAACAAGGATATCTTAAAGCCAAATGAAAATGCCAAGCATAGAAGTAAAAGAGCGATAATAGAAAAGGATTATAGTCCTGCATTTGTAACATACTTAGCGGGAGGTAGCAAGGACGAAGTACTTAATGTGATTAGATATGTAATGTAAATTGATAATGATCCTAAAACATATTATGATATAATGAGTTTCGGGGATGTTATTTTCTAGAAAGAGGCTATCAACTATGAAATAAATTCAATCATATCGAACCAAACTAGGTCTTGACCGATTGCCTCCTGGTGCTAAACATATACGTTGTAAATGAATATTCCATATAAAAGTTGAATACAAATGGATCCATTGATAAATTTAAAGTCAGTCTAATTGCTAGGCATTATAAGCAAAAACCTGAAATAGATTATTTTGACATATGTTCTTACAGCTCATATTTCTTCTAATCATTGTCTAATAGCGCTCACATCCTTCAAGGATTAGCTATCCACCAAATAGATGTAAAATTCACTTTTTCTAATCGGGGATTTAAACGAAGAGATATGTATAGAATAACCCGATGGTTTTATAACGCCAAACCAAGAAATGGAATTTTGGAAATTGATGAAATCTCTTTAAGGTGTGAACCAAGCAACCATGCATGTAATGACATGAAAAGTTTGATGATATAACATTATAGTTTTACGATTAATGATGCTGATAAATGCACTTATAACAAATCAAATAAATTTGGTAATTACAATGTGATTGTATGATGATGATATGTTTATACCTAGCTTTGATATATCGTGCATTAAAAAAACAAAGCAGTTTCTATTTTCTAAATTAGATATGAAAGATCTAGGAGAGATTGATGTGATCTTGAAGACCAAAATCTTAAGAAAAGGTGAAGAGTTGGGTTTAACCCAATCTCATTACATTGAGAAGTTGCTTAAGAATTACAGTCGTTCTAACGATTAACCAGATCCTAGAATTAAGTTAATAAACAATATCAGTCGAAGTATTTCTCAACTTGAGTATTTAATCATTATTAGAAGTCTTATGTACGTTATTTTGCATTGCACTAGACTTGACATAGCACATGCAATAAGCATGCTATGTCGATTTGTAAGAAATCTAGGTATAGACCATTGGGAAGCAATCCCTAGAGTGCTAACTTATTTAAGAGGAACCATAAACAATGGTTTAGCTTACAAACACTATCCCACTCTATTAGAAGGATGTATATATGAATGCATTCTGGAATAATGTAGAGCAAAATCCAATTCTTTGATTGAGTGAATCTTTACATTAATAAGTGTTGTCTTGGGATTCTAAGAAGCACTTGTAATTCTAATTCAACAATGTTGTCAGAATTGGTTGTATTAGCAGATGCATGTAAGAAGACAAAATGAGTTAGGAACCTTTGAATAGAAACATATAATGGAAAGTCCAAGTATATGTCTATATGATATGTGTTTCTTTATAATCGTATGATAAGACAACTACTGAAGGGATGAGTATGTCCAGTTGATTATGTAGAGTGCAAAAGAAATTGACGAACTCATTCACTAAGAGTCTTGCAATGGAAATGGTTCCTATTTAAGTGAAAGAAATGAGACTAAAGATCTTCAATGAAGATTGATCATCCATGGCAGACACTCGATCTTTATTTTGAAAAGGACAAACAAGGTTCGATGGATGCAAACATGTTAAGCGAATGAATATTAAACACTAAAATCACATCTCTCATTCATGTATTAGAGTTGAATTATATATGAATCATGATGGATGAATATTCTTAGCAAGTCTTTGTACTTAACAAGGTGTATCGCAGAAATATATTAAATGACTTATCTATATGAGTATGGAAAACAAATCATTTCCTAAGAAAGCTAGATCGCATCTTAAAGTGGGCTCATGAATTCAGGATTTAATCACATGATTATTAACGTGTTTAGCATACAAAATACTCTACTTAAAGAAATCAATTTGTGATTGTTCGGGTCCTAGCATAGTGGTACTTGGTTCGAGACCAGCTCACCATGTATCTTGACAGAACTTTGAAGAATTACACTAAATGGAGGTTAAAATTCGAAAGATACCTCACATTTATGTATTGGTTCCATGTTGATACAATTTTCCATCTTCAAACTACGTCGGTTTGATCCCACTTAGGTACATAGACAATCACTTTAGTGATGTAGCCACTTCCTTTCTTTTATTTCAATTTTGTTTATTTGAAACAGGGTGAGAACGTTGAGTTTTTTCGAGTTGAAAGTATACTCAATAAATGTAAGTTATAAAGAGTTGTTTTTGATAAAAAGAAACCAAAGACATAAAAAAGCAAATGCATAAAATGCAACTGCACCGCTCGTGTATGTATGGGTGATTGGTCGTTTAGGGTGCACTTTTGCACTTTACACTTAACGCATCGCCGGTAGGAGCATCATCAACCATTATTGTAAATTCATCGTTCTTAATCGGATTAAAATAGTACAAAATTTGAATTTAATTACGTCGTTATAAAGTTTCATTAAATCATAAAGTCAATAATTTTATAATTCGTTTGTATTAGATATTGTGGAAGTATCGTCTAAAAGAATCTATTCAAAGATTCTTCAAGTTTGAAGTACGACACCATGATCCTAATTACCAATACAAAAACCACAACATGTGTTGCAATTATTAAATGCCCGTCATCTCTATATCAAAGTCATCACCAAGGTAGTTAATGAGTTAACGTGCAAAAAGGCACCATGTTTGGGCCTTGAGATTTTTGCTCCTTAAGCCTTTTTATGTGCTTTTTATACAACTTTGCACTTTTTCTAAATAAAAATTGCACTATAAATTAACATAAAAAATGATGAGGTTAATGTTAAAATATGTTTGTAAACAATCTTTTGCAAATAAGAAAGCAGTAGCTACTGAATACGAAGTCACAACTGATAAGATTGACCAAAACGATGTCAAATTCAAATCTACACTGAAAATATAGAAATTACAACACAATGCTAGAAATGAAAACGAAATTTAAGTTCAAGTGTTTAACACAATAAATGAAATTTAGTTCAATTTCTAATCACTAGCATCCAATTTTAGTTTAACTAAACTTTTTAAATTCAAGCTAAAATTAAAATTAAATTAACATTACTAAAATTTTAAATTAAAATTAACAGTACTTTAAATTAAAATTGAGAACCTTCAAATTCAACTTCAAATTAACTAAAATTAGCAAGTTTCGAGAACTTGGTTTCGATCGTTTGAAATTTTCATAGTTTCGGACAATTTCGAAAATTTCGGTTTTTGTTTCGGTTTCGGTCTTAGTTTCGTTTTTTGTGGTTTTGAATGTATATGCAATAATGATCCTTGTAAACGTAATTACGTTTGTTTGGTTGGTAAATGTATTTGTTAGCTTAACCCAACACAAACCCAAATAAATGTCCAAATAGATGGTCAAAGCCCGAATATTTCATCCACAACCCAGCTTTAATTAATCATGGACCAAATAAAATATGGTCTCAATTAATTTCAGCCCTAGATTATTTTCCAGCTTTAAATTCTAGCCCTAAGTTACTCAATTACATTCCAGCCCTCAATTACCAAAGCCAAATTAAACATTGTCTTTCATCTTCCTCTCGATATCAACATCGAGTAATATGTCGCAGCCAAATTGGAAGTCATCGCAGCCGAATTCGAAGTCATCGCAGCCAAATTTGAAGTCATCACAGCCAAAATCTCGTCGCCGCCAAAGTCGATGCTATTGTCGAAACTAAAATCGATGTCGACATGGGTAAGTCTCGCATGTGTTTTACTGTCGCTCTTCTTTCCTCCTTCTGATTTTGATTGTGGGTTTTTTTGAATTTTTCTTCGATTGTTTGAATGGGACGAGATTTTGCTCTAATCCCGTCCCGTGACGGTCGGAACCGATACGAGTTGGTCGGAATCTCGTGGTTCCGGCCGAAACCTCAAACCTTGAAAATTAGATTACCATTGACTCAACTTTAAATTTACATTAAATTGTAATTAAACTTTAAAATTAACTAAACTTTAAATATAAACTAAAATTGATTAATATTAAAATAAAAATTAAATTAACATTAACTAAACTTTAAATTAAAATTAACTATATGTTAAATTAAAATTAAACTAATTGCTTTTAAATACTAACTTAAATTTAACTTAGTTCAAAAGCTTGAATTTAACTAAACTTTTTTCGTTAACTTAAATTTAACTTTTAAATCTTAACTATTTTTAATATATATACACACACTCAAATTTTACATAACTTACATGCCTAAGGGGAAAAAGTATTTGGGCCGAGAAGATGAGGCAAAGGGAGCTACAAGCGTGACGATGACGTTGGGCAGGAGTTTGCTGCATTGGTAGTTTAGAGCAGAGATTGCAGACGACCGCTTGGAGCCTGATTTGTAATTGAGTTTTAAATTTCGATTTAATTTAGGGTTGAGATGGGTTCGAAATTAATTTGACTGAAAGAAACACTCATTTTCCAATCCAAGAAGTATAATCCAGTTGAATCATGCACTTTAGACGCCTTGGGGCTCCCTCACTAGCAAAAGACATGCTTTTGGACGTCTTGAATAGCTAGAGCGTCTCAACTTCTAGAAAGGTGCAAGAGTTGTGCCTGAGCCTTTCTGCATCTTACGCGTTCCTAGGCGTGCACGCCTTAATAACACCGGTCGTCAGTATTGTCTTTTTGGTTATGATGTTGGTAGAACAACATATTAGGATACCATATTCTGTCATGCATGATGTGCGTTATGATGGTTAAAATTGAAAGATAGAACCTTATGTGAGATCATAGAAGGAACATATACTATAGCCATTCATGAGGGGGAAGATGTGTAAATTTTAGCATTTTTAAGTAAAACTGTGAATTTTCATTCTGTGTATAACGCATGGAGTTATCAAGAGCACTTTTTTCCTTAAATAATATAAACTAGCGTGTAACATGTGCGTTGTGCATGATAATTTTATGAAAACATAATTTTAAATTTTAGATATTGTTATTGTATTCAACGGATGATAAATATACCGAGATAAATGAATTATAACTTGAATTTGCTTTTATTGTTTATTTATACAATTTTTGATACGTGATTTGAATATTTTTTTAGTTGTATAAAAATCAATTTTACCATTTGTTTGATATGAATGTGATGCACAAACTTTCAACTAATAGAAGATAAGTAATAGTTGTAAAAACGATAGATTATAGAGATTTAAAAATAAAATATCGAAAGAGAATTAAGAAAATGAGAAAATATCATGAATTAATGAAAGTGCTAAAAATACTTTCGTTTTACTATCATTTAATATAAATAATATGGCTTTGACCCAATGATGTTACCAAAAAATGGACTTCTATTCCTATGGAATTGGTAGGATATGGACAATTTTATATACCATGACACACATAAGTTACAAAAGATGATTCTTTTGAACTATCGAAATAAATGACATTTTTTAAGCCATTGCTGTCAAGCCAATGAATATCACCAAAATAATAATAACAATAACAACAACAACAATCATAATAAATATAAGGAGAGAATCAAGGAAATGAGAAAAATCTCATGAATTAATGAAAGAACTAAAATACTTCTGTTTTACTATCATTTAATATAAATGAGGTGGCTTTGACCAAATGATGGTTACCAAAAAGTCGACTTTTATTCCGAAGGAATTGATAGGATAGGGACAGTTTTATATACCATGACCAAGGTATGAGGTATTGGTCGGTACGCCGAAATTTCGACAGTACCGTACCGGTACCGTCACTGACCGAATCGGAACCGATCATAAAATTGGGTTCCGGTTAGGATTTAAAAAATCAAATCAAAAGCATATGAAAAACAAAATCGAAGCCAAATTCGAAATTCAAAATTGATTATACAACTTATCTGAGCAAAATCTTCATTGCCCTAGCAGTCGAGGGTCGACTTTGAGTTGCAAGCCTGCAAATCCTTTTTTAGTCGTGGCATCTTTTTTTATCTTTGATCCGCGACATTTTTTTAGCGGGACAATTTTTTTTCCTTGCCCTAGCAGGGAAATCGGCTTTGAAAAGAAGAGGGGTGGGAGAGAACGTAGAAATTGGGTGTGGTTGGAACGTAGCTTAGGGTTTAAGACATTTGTTTTGGTTGGGATGGGTTGAGCTAATAGATATTTACTTATTTAGTTAATGAATAATTTGGACTGATAATTAATTAGGGCTGAAGTTTATGGCTTGAATCATTTATTTTTAGTCTGGTTGGGTTGGGCTAACACATATTTACCTATCAAATAGAATTGAATTTAATTGCAATTTATTAAGTTTAATTTTGTTTAACTATATTCTAATGATATAGTTGATATTTTCAGGTACACTATGGATTATATTTCTTTATAAACTACATCTTGTATTTTATTTACAACGATTATTATTGCATTTTCATTAAAAACGACTGAATATCGAAACGGACCGAAACCAAAACCGAAACTTTCGAAATTTTCGAAATCACTCGAACTAATAAAATTTTAAACGACCAAAACCGAGTTCTCAATCCTTGACCATGACACACATAAGTTACAAAAGATGATTCTTTTGAACTGTCAAAATAATGACATTTTTAAGCCATTGCTGTCAGGCCATAGGAATATTGCAAAATAATAATAGTAATAGTAGTAGTAGATCCTGTTGAAATAGTGAAAGTATTGCACACTTTAAGCTGCAATGGATTGCTAAACACAAGTATTTGTTACAGTGGTTGAAATGGCGAGAATTTATAAGCTATATATCAATATATAGCACATGGATAAAATGTTGCCTGCAAAGCATTTATCGGTAGCCTATTCGAGTTCACCATCAAATTCCAGATTCAAACTTAGGCGAATAATTGAAACAACTAAGCTTGAGTATTGCATGACAGAGTGAATCAGCAATAAGCCATGAAATATGTCAGTTATCTAAATTAGTGTCGAACGCTAAATGTACAAATAGTCGAAATCTAGCTCAAATATACAAAATTAATTTGCATGCTAGCATAGTTGGTGTATTTTAGGTAAAGAAAGTTTTTCAAGATATTTAAACCCCTTTGGCAATCGAAATTAAATTGTTTTCTTTAAACATATGAATAAATTATAATGCTTTTGCTGTTAATATTAATTTGCACACATATGATACTATTCTTACTACCTGTATTAATAAATATAGGTACTGGCTATCCGTTGGTGCACAACCATCAGAGACAGTTGAACATATTTTGATAAAAGCAGGAATTTTATCGCCTCCGCCCACTTTTCTTGATGAGGCACAATCAAATGAGGCAGCAGGGAAAGAATATCAAGGTATAGTTGAACATATTTTGTTTAATATATATATTTATTAGATAATACAAATTAAAATAATTATACTAGTTTATATGTGACTGCGAGTTCTTATTGGGTATCGTGATTTGTTAAACCAATTACAACTTTCGATAATCATCCACTCCGTTATGTATTTTAAATTAAATAAGGTTGTTAATCATATCATCCACTTCAATTGATGGTAAGCTTTAGTGTTACTGTAGAATGTTAAATCTTGGTTGGCTCTGAAAGTTATTGCACTTCATATATGTCGCAATTTTTTTTACTGCAGATGATGTTTCCACATTGCTCACTGTCAACGGCTTGTAGATGATAAATCCTGCGGCCAGGAATTAAGACGAAGATGCGGAATTCAGTTTCTACTTTGATATAAGTATATTGCTTCTTTTACTATGTTTTGGATATCAAAATGAAAATACTTTGGTTCTGTATTTAAGCAAAAATCTAATGATGTATTGTTTCGCATTTTATTTGCAATGCAAACTTGATTTCATGACTGGTTAAGTATTTGATGATCATGATAACTTGTCAAAGACATTTTCTTCAAGGAAAATGTTTTATTGACATATTGTAAAATGTCCCACAGCAAGCACAAGCACGGAGTAAGTTTATCTTAATACTTTGGCTGGTAAATGTATTGTGTGTGTGTGTATTCTTGTATGCCCGACTTTGTTGTATCAGTATGTAAATGTATTACACAGCAAGCTTTGGTTGCTGCTGCCGCCGTGGGTTGGATCAACCTGCATGCAGTTTGTTGTACGCCGTGAACCTGCATTATTAATTTGGATGATTGGTATGATTATTTCATTTTGTGTACATAGCTTAAGTAGTTATAACTGTATAAATGATGAAAAATATTTACCCTTTATTGTTTGCGTACAAAACTTATTAAGCGTTGGCATGGTTGTAAATGAAAAGAAACATATCAGAATCTAATTCTCTCCCACCTTTGCTTTTTGCCCAACCGACCTTGTCCATTCTTATTTGCGTGATATTTGCTTTTCAAATATTCCTACACCATCTACTGGTCCTTTTCATTGAGATAAGTATTTAAACTTTATATTATATACTGTTTTGTTATATTAGTCAATTCTTTAAATTGTAAATTTGCTAAGGTTCGTATAAATTTTCTGAAACTTTGAGAACCTTCCTCACATCTTCTGTCATCATTATCATGATTTACATTTTTGGTGTGAATACAAGATTCATTGTTTTTAGAATGAGTACGTTATTTTCATTTTGCAGATTTAAATATCAACTGCAGTATATATTGTGGATGCATTCCTAACCTCTGGTAGCAAGTTTCAGGTCCCTGCAAGTTTCGCACAGGTTCTATACTTATGGTTCAAAGCATTGATTTCCTTGAAAAATTGAGAAATGGCATGCTCAAAAGGCGGTAAATACATGCACGATTGTTTGATGATTGGGTATCTGTACTGAACACGAATCTGTAAGAATGGGATGCTCTTCTTCAAGGTTGGAAGATGAAGAAGCTGTTCAGTTCTGCAATGAACGGAAAAAATACGTAAAACAAGCAGTGGAGCAAAGGTATAGATTTGCTTTAAGCCATATCAGTTACATGGATTCTCTAGATAGGGTCTCTCTTGCTTTACTCAACTTTGTTGAAAGAAATGAGCGTCGCGACTTCTTAATGGATCGATACTCAACTATTTGTTCTTCACCAGTTAATCATTTGATGAGTCCTAAGACAAAAACTAGTCAACCTGTGGTTAACTTCTTGAGATCCAGCGGCAACCACACTTCTATACCAATGGAAGAATGGATTGGTGTTCCTGAAACTATCCATATTCAATCTTTCAACCACTTGGGTGATGATGGTTTTTTCACTTTCAACTCTTCGCAAAGTAACAATTCTTCTTTTTCAACTACCTCACCTTATAATAGTATTGATAACAGACCAATTAGCTATCCACCACTTTCACCTCAAAATTCACAGTGGGATCACTTTTGGAACCCATTTACTTCTTTAAATCAGAATACGTACCAAAATGATAACGAGGACGAGGAAATATTAAGTGTAAAAATGGTTCGCAAAAGGGAAGGAATTCCTGATTTGGAGGAAGTTGGAGTTAAGGAGGAAGAGGGAAAAATAAATATAAAATCTGACAATGTTGGCAATGATAACGAAGAGGAGGAGAAATCATGCGACGAGGAACAATGTGTTGAAGGTGAAAAAGAAAAGGCGGGAAATGTCGGTGAACTAAAGGAGCTTAGAACACAAGGGGCAGACAGCAGTAGTATAGAAGTATCGCAAGCTCAAGATACAGTGCAATCAGAAGATACTCCACTTGGTTTTACCGTGTATGTGAATAGACGACCTTCAAGTATGGTTGAAGTCATTAAGGATATAAATAGCCAGTTTGAGAGAATATTGGATGCAAGTAGAGAAGTTGGAGTGATGTTAGAAGCACATAGAGCTCTATATTCTGCCCCAACTCAAATTACAGGTATAGCCAGGTTTTTTTTTTTTTTTTTCATGTTATTTCTATCAGTTGTCATTCATTTCTGCTGCCGAATGCTATTTTAATTTATCAAAGGAAATCGCCAGCCTGTAATGTTGAAATAAATGTGAATGCAGGAGTTAATATTTTTAGCAGGCCATCATCGCGGTCATCATCTTTTAGATTATTACTTGAAAATAGCAATGTAAATAATCGAAGAGAGGAAGAGATAGGGGAAGAAAGCAGCAGTAATTACTCAGAAGAATGTGGTATGATAGCAGGAAGCCACCAATCCACCTTAGAGAGACTGTATGCTTGGGAGAAAAAGCTATACGATGAAGTTAAGGTTCTCCTAAACATACTTTTGTCTCTTATTTATTGATAATTTAATCTTAAACTATATAACTGATAGTCTTTGTCTAACTTTTTTCCGGCATACATGCATGCAGAGTGCAGAGCATATCCGTTTAGCATATGAAAAGAAGTGCATGCAATTAAAGAGACATGATGCCAATGGAGATGAGCCAAGTATGGTGGATAGAACACGATCAATAATAAGAGATCTGAGGACTCAACTGAAGGTTTCCTTACATTCCGTAGAAAGTGTATCTCAAAGAATCAAAACCTTGAGTAATGAGGAATTATTTCCACAGCTTCTAGAGTTGATCCAAGGGTATGCATGATTAGTACATATCTTGAAATCACGTGTTCAACACGTACACACTATTAAGTTTTTTCCAAAGATCATTGCACAACTACATTCAAATGAACATGAAATAAGAACGGTAAACAATTCTTATTTTCATCCTTTATCCTTAATCCTTCAGCCTCTACTAATTAGTTGAGATCCTCCTTTTCCAGTCTCATGTTACCAATTCATCACAAGCCTCTATGTGGTATCTAATCCCAAGGGGTAATACAGTTGGTTAAGGCATGTGTCGCTCACATGCAAAATTGATAGTTCAATCCTTGTCAAATGCATATCAATGTGTTTGTGTTCAGTGCATACTTCTGCAGGTTCTCTAGGTGTTAAAAATTAAATGAAAATATCCATTTGGTATCTATCTTGTGGTAGATTTAGATATCTACTCAATGGGACTTAGACTTCCTTTTTGATTTGGAAACTATGTTTGATTTTCTTCCACTTGCTTAGCACATTGGCTGATTAATCCATTTACTTGGTCTGCAGAGGTGAACAAAACAGAGTACAAATTCAGGCTAAGTCTGCTAAGTACTTGCTCTATGAACGAGGATATCTTTCATTTACTTGTTTGATGCAAATGAAAGTAATTTCGTTAAAATGATTACTCTATCACCTACGTCTTCTCTTTGAAGGGCAGAAAAAAGAGAGAGGGGGGCTTGCCATTTGGTACACTGAATTTGGACAAATAACGGAGGATTTTTGCCATCATCAGTGTGTTAAAACCATAGCAGTGGATTATGCAAACTTTGTACGTAGGATCACGAAACATATTCAAGAAGAGATGGGTATATTTGTATGATGATGTACCACTGCTTTTTGAGAGAAAAGGAACCTACTGACTGATGTAGAGCCCCCTTGAATCTCTTTGAAAGCATCTTTACTTTTAGTTGTAGGGTTGTGTAGTTGGATTTATGCAAGGAAGTGGTTGGTAGTTGTCATTTTTATGTGCCAAATTGATCTCAACTATTCATTTTTGCATTATCACTCACTCTTAAAAGATGATAGATCCCAGTCATTCATCCATTTATTTCAATGAATGGCTAAGATTTCTTAAGGCACATGGTGACATGTAAAAGTAAAACTGAGCTTCTGAAATCTTGGCCATTAAATATTGCAAGAGGTGAGAGGAGCCAAACACCTCAAGACAAATATTTCAATCCCAAAAGCTTCATGGTTGCATAAGCGACATTTAAAGATGAAGTGATGTTGGAAATCATGACGTTCTTTCGTCCTCATGTTTGGGCTAGGTCCATAAATTTGAAATTCCAGTGTCTGTTTCAATTTTGGCAGGGACTGAAATGAAGCCTGACCAAATTCCTGTGTATAATGTTAAGGAAGTGTTTGGTCAAAATGATTAGTAAAATGTCATCTAAAATTCATTGTTCCTAGCAATAAAAAACTCTTGTTACTTTCCAATGGTTACTAGGAATGACTACCATCCTTAGATTATTCTCGAGTAAATAGGATTTCAGTACTGCCCACAAAAAACTAGAGTATTTGTATCATATTATTTGTTAAAAATGCAGGTTGGCAAGGATGTGGAGGGCAATAGCAGAGAGTCATGGAATCCAAAAGCAAATAATAGAAGAAGCCAAACTCCTCCTCTTTTCCTCCTCCTCAGGTAACAATAGCAGCAGCCTATTCCTACATGGATCAGAGACGAATAACCATTCATCCTCAAAGATAAAGCCATCAAAATACGCAACAAAGCTGATAAGCGAGGTAAAACAGTGGGGATCATCCCTATCATCCTTAACAAATGCACAACGTTCCTACGTGCAAGCCCTAACCAGCTGGATATCACGATGTGCACGTCCTCTCATTGTAGGCAATAATGCTGATAATAATGATGACGACGACGATGGTGATGGTGATAGAAGGAATAAGATAGTGTTCAGGAGAGGTGCACCGCCGCTGTGCGCACTGTGCATGAGCTGGTGTGAAATGGTGAGTTCGGTTAGGGAAGGGAAGGTGGTGGAAGGGATGGAGTTTCTTGGGAAGGGGATAGAGGGGGTAAGCAGGAAACAGAGAGAAGAAGGTGCATTGGCTCATGCAGGAGGCGGAGGTGCGGTGGTGGTGGTTGGGGAGAAGTTGGCGGAGGTGGGGGAGAAGGTGCTGTGTGCAGGACTGTCTGAAGTGGTGGGACCTCTTAAGGAGTTTGCGGTTTGCAGTAGGGACGGGTACGAGGATTTGGTGAGGAAGTATTTGGAATTTGGTAGGACTGTGCCACATAGGGTGGATGAAGACTGAATTCCTAGTTAACATGTACATGATTTCACCACTCTTCACTGCTGTAAATTAGTAGTAAATGGAATATATGTACGTATACTTGTGTTGATTCAAAGCTGTTACGAAAAAAAATAAAATTTCCGACTCATTTAAAACCAGGCAACTAAAATAATTTTTTGGGAAGTTTGTAAACATATTCTTATATACCTCGTATTCATCTCCATAAAATTTTGTTTAATTTGATTAATTCAACATATGGTAATGGCTAACACCAACTTTAATATTTAAACATGTTAGTAGATTTCAATTCATCTAAATTTTTAAATAGTGTAACATAGAGTACCATAGAGATATAAAATGACGTATGGCCCAAAAAGGAGTACCGAAGATGTTAACCATAATAGTGTTCAAATATCTTATTTGGCAAAAACATATTTTGAAACCCTTTAAAGGGGTTTTGAAAAAACTTCCAAAAACCGGTTTGACACTTCTTTATTTTGAAACTCCTTAAAAGGTAGTTCTGAATGGAAAATGCTAAGCAACTTTAAGTACCAACTTTAAGTAGAAGTATTGTACTGTAATTTGACCTTTAAGTTGCAACAAATAAACTAATTCGGTAAAATTAATTATGAATTATGTTTGTAACTCATAACAGATTGTTGCTCGTCAGCGTTAGTGTGAATATTCGTAAGCTCATAAGCAAACTTTTCAACAAACCCTGAGTAGAATTGCTCGACTTTAATTCTAATAAACAAGTATATGATAGTCAAGTCAAAATTTGAAAGACACTAAAATCACACAAGGTTTATAGCGGTCCAATCTGAAATGCTCTATATCCATTATTTAGCTACTCTCTTTATAACCTAATTCAAAAGGATTACAAATACAAGCTTTTATCTGAATATGTTGAGCTTCGCAGATCGAACAAAGCACTTACATTTCCTGCACATAGCATAAATATATGAGTTGACGCATACAAAATGAATGTCAAAAAATATTACACGCCAACTTATATTTATACACCTCCAAGTTATATAACAATGAGGGACTATTCTAATTTCAAACAGTCGTTTCAATTTGTAACATGTGAGAAAACCCCAAGAATCTCCCCTTTGTCTTGCGTCACCTTCAAGTAATTCGAAAGCAGTGTTTTCTAATCTTCGACTTTGATACCATGTTGAATCTTTAATTAAATATTTATATTTAAGTTATTTGACTTATTCAAACATTTATTAAATATAAAAAATGTTTATTTATTAAAACTGAAAGAAATATATATACCTACAAAATATTTTTTATTTTAGATTTTAAAACTAAAAGTTGATAAATGTATATTTATAATTAAACCGATAATATTTTTTGAAATACGTGAATCAAAAACATTTTTTAATTTTAAATTCGTATGTGCGTGTATTAGTTTAAAACCAAAATCTAAATTATGTATATGTCGGTATATGTGAAAGTCTCTAAGTGTTTGAGCTAGTGGCTTGTAGCGTTGATAATCTATAATATGGCAATTATAATTTGATATAGCTAAGCAAATAATAAAACAAATGTTGTAAAATTAAATGCAAATTGGAATTTTTATACTGGTTTGGACCGCACCCGACTTCCGGTCCTAGAGTTTTCGGTTTGAATTTTCACTAAACAATAACCCTCACTTAATCCGGAGTAATAGGTGTACAACTCTACTTGAACTTGTCGGACATGACTTCAAGTTACTGGCTGGCAGACATTGCACTTCGCCGTCTTTTGAGAAAAAAAAATCTTCTTTGCAACTTTTTGTCTACAAACACAGATTTTCCATTCAGACTCAATATAAAAATCATATAGCCACTTCAACGGTCTAGGCATTAGAATGAAAATGGTTTAGGATTGTAATTTGAGTCAAAAACGTGAAATATAATGTACAATATGTTTGACATGATTTTAAAAAATGAAAACAGTAATCACTTTAGAAATCATAGAGTAAAGTAACACCCCGTAAAACAAATAGTAATTAATTAAAAGGATTAATAAATAATTATTAAACCTCAAAAATGGAATTTGAGAAAATGTCAGAATTTGGCTACGAAACTTGAACTTTTATGTTCACGGTAATTTTCCAAGCAACTTTCATAATAAGCTTCGCGATCGGAGTTTAAACGGAGAATTATCGACGATTGAAGAATTCGAATCGAAGATAATTTGAAAACATAAATAAGGAAATAAATATTATAAAATACAATAACATTAACAATAACACTCAAGAGGGGATAAATAACAAGGACCACACTGGTCGACGGCCAGAAATGGATAATCGGTCGGTCGGTTAGGGGCCGGTTGCTATTTGAACATTGGCCCAACGGACCAGATTTAATAAATAATAATCTAACGGATAGAATTGATACGAACGCTTATAAATGCAAGCATAATCCTTCACTTTTCTTTTTGTATTTTCTGAACTAAGCAGCGGAGCTCTGCCATGTCTCTCTATCCACTATTTCTAGAGATTATAAAATACACACACATAAACATTAGAGAAGAACATAAAATAAAAGAGAAGGAATGAAAGAGCGAATCAATTCTACAAAAAAGGTAAGTTTAAAAATTTTAAATTTAAACTCAACTTAACTCAAAGCAATGAGAATATGCACCATCTCAGATCCATAATTCTAATGGCGCGCGCGCGCGCACACACACATTTTTGGTTGAAAGAAAGGGGAGACAGGCAAGAAATATGAGGTTGGATCTGGAGAGTTGAAAGCCAAAAGATGAGTGAAAAATTATGTAATTTGCATAATACTAATTTATATTGTTGGAATTCTATTTTTCTTATCATTCCTTAGTGAAAACCATTGAATTGCAGGCTTAAATAAATGAATCTAACGTGAAATCTTTGCCTACATATTCAGTATATTGTCTAACTTTGATGAGAAAGATATATATACGCACTTTAGATCTGGAAGTTAGGGAGAATAGTCCCTAAAATTTATGAAATATAATATCGATAGAATGTGTAGCTAATTCCAGATTTTTGTTATTTAGGGTGTAATTTGTTAAAATTGATAATCATCAATTGGAGATTCTTTAATTTTATTTAGGATTTAAATTTCTATGTTTTAATTCATTGGAATTGTAGAATGTACAATCTAGTTGTATTGATTACTATGTGAATTTTTATAAACTATCCAACTTCACAGTTACATATGAAAACAGTCATTTGAAATAACAAGGAATATTTATATATTCAAAGAGAAGAGATGTGCAAAGTTTGAATGTTTTTTCATAGTTTGCATTACCTATTTCAATGAAAACAAAAGGAGATAATTCCTTGTAATTGCAAATGCAGCACAATCTCACTTTCGATAGTTTATGGAATGCAATGGTAACCTTTCCTTTCTTGGAAAAGGCATGGTTTCAATGCATTAAAATGTAGAAATAAATATTTTTGGAAAATTTACACATAAGTGCATTTTCAGATATTGCTAAATTTAGAAACTAGAATGTTACAAATAAAAATTTACGCATTATAGTTCAATAATTACACTGAGATTTTCAGTTGCAACATTGAATTTTATATCTTCAAATTTGTGCTAGTCATGCGATCATTAAACTCATCCTAAAATAAAAATAAAAAACCTAAACAACAAATCTAAAATTGATAGTTGAAAGAAATAGACTTTAAGAAATAAAAAGTAAACTAACATCTTTGTGTTCATTAAATTTAGGATCATCCACTAAATCTTCATTTTGCTTCATTAACTAGACAAAATGAGTAACAATGTTTTGAGATGGTGCATATGAGTTTTTCTAAGGAAAATGAAGATGATACGGTTTGATTAGGGATGAGCGGTAAGATAGATTTTGGTAGCTAAAATCATGTGGAGAAAAATGATAGGTAGCAAATTTTTAATGGTAGCTAGAAGCATTTTCCTAGATGTCAATAGTAGCACACTACATATATTAAGCTAAGTGCAAGTTTAAGAAATAAATACATAAATGTTCATTATTACATAAATACATATATATGGTAACATGCACTTAATTGTGCATTATAATATTAACTACAAATAAAACGCTAAAATATGAATATTGTAATAAATTAAGAAGTTAACGAGAAGTTATAGTGATCAAGCCAATATGAATTTAATTACAGAGACCAAATATGACATTTATGAAGGAGATTAAATAGGCACGATCAATTAATTCTGAAACATACAAATAAGTGTCGTGAACGCTTGTTCAATATGAATATAAAAGGCCATTTATAAAGGAGATTAATTGGAGGTAAACGAATGTAATAAATGACATTTAATAACATCAATAAAATAGGAAGTTAAAGATAGTAAGCGTATAAAATAAAAAGGGAGTTCATTGAAAGTAAATAAATGAATATGAATAAATAATGAACTTAAGAGACATAATAATTTCTGTAGTTGAAATTATATGACCTCGATAACACGTTTGCGATGGGTATGAATTAGTGGGTCTAACCCAATATTTAGATTAATTATGAATGACTTAGTTTAGAATGGGATGAGATGCGAGATCAGTAGAGTTACATAATGGAAGTCTGTCATCTGCAACGAACTACTAGCCGTTGTGTATACATACTACTGATATAGGAGATCTCCAACTATAGGACTCATGAGGATATACATTCGCATATAGGTTTGTGGTAATTCCAAGAGGGCCTACTTCGGGGTTGTTGTATTAAATAGATGTGTTAGGGTCTGTCTCCTCCCTATATTAGAACCGGTAACTGATCAGGATTATCATATAGGTGCATGTTAGATGGTCGGGATTATTGCTTATAAGCGTTAGAGGAAATCTCTTAAGAGGGTTCTGGTTTGGGACTGAGGTATTAAATGGTCGTGTCAGGGTTTACCTCCTCTCTATCTAAGAAGTAGTAAGTGGCATAGAAGAGATTTCTTACAATGTCAGTTAAGGACTACCAAAAAGGGTTCGTCGGGGATTAGGTATTAAATAGCTAGAGGTTCTGCCCCGAATCGCTATTTTAACACGTCGATAAAATCGACGATTTCAAAAATCGATGAAATTACTTGAAAAATTAAGTTTTAAAAATTTATTGACTTAATCTAATTCAAATAAAATTTATATCCACATTAGAAATCATTTTGATTCCTATTCAACTCAAATTCATTTATTCACCATTTCTCGTATTATGGTAAATCGTTAGATTTGAAATTTAAATTCATTATATAATTTCAACCAAAATCTTCATATTCAAAAATCAATTTTATAATCCAAATTCAATATTTAAACCAAACATTCAAAATCAAACGACGAAAAATCTGGATTGTTACATTCCTTCCCCTTTAAAAGAATTTCGTCCTCGAAATTACTAGGGTAAGACGAATGATCCAAACCCGTTAACTTATCCAAAATCCACTTGTTAAAATTCTATATTTCACCTTTCTAATCCTTAGACTTACATTCACTATCTATTATCCAACATTTATCAAAACCCTTTGTTTCATAATTAGATTCAAAAATCAAATTTTAGTTAATTTTTTTTTTCTAACACCCTAAATTTTCAAATTTTTTTGGCAGAGTCTCCCTTTTACGGAGAGCCTTTTGCATTATGACAAAAATGATAAAATATATGCATCGTCTCCTATGGTCGGAAAACACAATATATATCAATATTTATTTCATTTTTTCTTATCATGCGTAAGCGTACCGTATATTAGCGTTATTAAGCGAGTGAGCTTACTTCATGTGCAGTTTTGCAACCCAAATCTAGCACAATAGCCTCTTGATCCCTATACTTAGTCGAATAAACACATCAGTTTCATAATTTATGAGATTTAATTACTTTATATCCCTTTAACTATTTTAAACACATGATTTCATAGCGCTAACATGATATATCATGTATTTTAGAAGGTACATGCAAATACAGAGTTCCAACATTTAGTTATTCACTACAAATTCAATTTATATGTCATTTCACTCAATTCCCAATGATTTACATACCATTTATTATCATTCAATTCATGTTTATACTAAACAAATTCATATCCATTTCAAATTCATCCAAAATCAATTTACTCACTTTCCATTTATTCAAAGAGTTTTATTTACTTCCGTTTACGTTAACGACAAATTTTCCATGCTATTTGGTTCTATTTATTAATAAAACAACCATTTTAACGTATAAACCATTTGAATTGATTCTAAATTAATTTATCAACTTCTATTAATTCACATTCAACTTTATTCTCAAAAATCTTATTCACTCCATTTTTATTTTCAATGACAATCCAATCCATGCCAATTTATTTATGAACCATTTCATAAATTTATTTGAGCCAAGCTTCCATCCAAAAATATTAACTTACGTTAATTCATTCACTTTCAATCATTTCAACCATACAACTTATGTTCTTTTCCATCTACAATCAAATTCCATTTCATTTATTTGATTCTTATTCAATTTATTTACCTTTGATTGATTCACATTTCCATTTACTTGGTATATTCCAATTTTCAATATATTACTAGAGAATCATTTCATACAATTAATATTAATGTTAATCATACCCTTCTATACAACATATATTTGTTAAGTCTGCTAACGTATTGTTAGCACCAGAGTTGGTCACTAAAACCCAAACAAAGATTTGTGTAGAGAGATAAACGAAGATAGAAAATTAAAATAGAGGAATATAAGCAGAATTAATTGCAAAAACTAGAACACCATATTTATAGTGGTTTAGTGTAACTGCCTACGTCCACTTTGAGTTTTATCATTATTGCTTTTCTAAACAATTGAATACAGATAAAATCCATACACCAACTACTCGAATGCAAATGCTAACTGAAAAAGAACGAGTCTTGAAAGTGGTAGAGTCTCCCCAGTGTTCTCGAAAAAAAGTTCCTTTCACTGTGCCCCTGCCGCTCTATTTATAGGCGAAGGTAGGTGGGACTTCCTTCGCGGGCCCAGGAACAAGGCACTTCGGCCCGTAGTAAGTGGCTTCTGTGCACCAAGCCAGGGCTGTCGAACGGCAGTTGCAGAGCGAGGGATGCCGGTCGAGAATTGTCTACAGCGATCATCAAGTGACTCGAAGCAAATTTATGCCGAACGTCCTTACTTTGTTGTGGGCTTGACAACTTGTTAACTCCTCTGGTATCACTGAGCCAGGGATACC
The DNA here is from genome assembly GCA_030765085.1 of Allium cepa. NCBI lineage: Eukaryota > Viridiplantae > Streptophyta > Magnoliopsida > Asparagales > Amaryllidaceae > Allium > Allium cepa. The sequence goes on along the minus strand of CM060937.1, from coordinate 505,876,841 downwards.
GAATGGTAATTGCCGAGTGACCTTGCTGAGTGACTTTGCCAAATGATGCCAAGCGATGGCGTTAGGCCGAGCGAGGCCGAGCATCACTTAGGAACAAAGGATGCCGAGCGATGGCGTATGGCGTAAGGCCGAGCGATGGCGTATGGCGTAAGGCCAAGCGATGGCATTGCTGAGCGACGGTATATGGCGTTAGGCCGAGCGATGGCAATGCCGAGCGATGACAATGCCGAGCGACGGCATATAGCGTTAGGCCGAGTGATGGCGTTTGAACTCGAGATGTCGAACGATGCATTCAGGCCGAGTGGCACTTAGGCTGAGCGGCACTCAGGCCGAACGGTGCATTCCAGCCGAACGGTGCATTCGCCGAGCGGCACTCAGGTCGAACGACACTCAATATTTTCCTCTTATAGTCGGGCCATGCAACCGGGTAACATTTGCCCCCTAAAGTGTGTCGTATGGGGCAACACGACACGCTTTAAGCCAATATCCAATTCGTACTATCAAAAGTTGAGTGTGGTCAACGAAGGTCAAAAGATGAGTGTCCTCTCTGGCACCTTAGGGCCGTTCGACATATAGATACTGGACCGCATGTCAAGGCACGTTCACTGTCGCCCGACATGATTGCTTACCGAACCATCGAGATATCTTGACCGGCCCACTGGTTGATGCTTGGTCGTCTTCCCTTCTTCCTATATAAAAACCAACACTTCTCCACATCTTCTCTTTATTTTCACTTCGACTCTACAAGACCTCACAACCTAACTTCCTCCGAACTCTAGCTACCTCCCCGATCTTCCTCTCTCATCTTGAGCCCAGTACATTCGCTCCTAAACTTCCCCTGATAACCAACCGAACTTCATTCTTGAACTTAACATCCCCCAATGTTCGTCAAGCATTCTTTTACGTACGATTTCTCCATCCGACCGACTTTTCTAACCTAACGGTTTTATGTGAAGCTTGAGTTCGTGAGTACTTCTTAGTAGGAACTGATGTGGATGAGGGAGGTTGAGTTAGACAAAGGTTCTTGTTAAACTTCAGCGTGATGGAGAGTGGTCGTTGGGTTTGAGAGAAAGGGCTAAGTGAACGACTTTAGCTGCTCGGTAACCAGGGAGCGAGAGAAAGGAGGACGGGTGGGTCGGCATTAGCATTTTGGGCGGTTGTCTATTGCTCGATCATCCCCTTCGTGGTAGTAATGCGAAGGAGGTGAAGGAATGGGAAGTCGTTTGGTCTAGGTAGATAAAGTGTTGAGGCGATTTTAAGAAGTGAGATAGGGGTAAGTGAGTGGATCGACATCTCCGGTCCAGAGTGTCGTTCGGTTGCCGAGTGAGATAGGAAGTGAGTGAGTGGATCAGCATCTCCGGTCCAGAGTGTCGATCGGTTGTCGGGCGATAAAGGAAGTGAGCGAGTCGGTCATCATGGGTGGTTTTAGAAATTAGGGTTAGCGACTTGGTCCCGTTCGGTATTGAAAGTGCGTTGGTGAGATGGATGAGTGGGTCGAAGTCTCTAGTCTAGTGGGTATTTCGGTTGCATGCTTAAGTAATCGCTCGGCATCAAGCCTATAAGTAGCCAATGATAGTCAATATCATTTTGACTCGACCACAACATATGTCAGGTTTAACCACCTCCCAAGCTTGATTACTGGACAGTAAACAAGGACAAGAATTTAAGCAAATAAGTATATCGAACTAATTTGGACTGATAACTTCATGACCGAAACCATAATAAACGTGAACTTAAAATTTTGTAAATAGGGCAACTTGAAGCTTGTCGTGATATCCTTTACTTTTCAAAACCTCAATTTATTTATATTCTTTAACCGAACCATCACATTAGTTCACACACCACGCGGGGGAGCACTTTTGTCGCTATGACTAATATTGATTGCCTTTCAAGTATAGTTCAAACAAGTGTCTATCCAATATTCGATGCTCATTGAAGATATTTTGAAAGTCGATCTCTACTACAGTCTCAAATAAACCTGAGCCAAGTTTTCAACAAGAAGTAGTGGGAAATTCAAATCCGTCGACAACTCCTGTACAGAATATCTCGAGTCCAACGACTGCATTTGTTGAGTTGGCCCCTGATGCCCTAGATGCAGCAATCATCCTAGATGATCTGGTTGATTCTCTAACTTTGAGAATCAATGAAAACGCCCTTTGCCAACTATGCTCAATCCACGGAATTCCTTTTGATGATGTACTGGTTCCATCGGGACAAGATTGTCCTCACCTGCCCCGACCGGATATACTGCTTGCAACAAATTCATGTGTTGGGTTGGTAGCATGCCACCATTCAACTCCTTCCTTCGCGATCTGTTGCAGTATATCAAGATCTCCCCATCACAGTTACATCCCACCAGTCATGCGTTCATATATGGCACGTGTATTATTTTCATGAGCATTCTATTCAGGCTTCCCACTCTCGGTGATATCCGTTATATTTATCATTTCAAGAGACGATCCGACAGCCCGTCTTTCATATTCCTAGAGCCACATAACAAATGCCAAATCTTGACGGGGGCATGGAGCAAATTCGCCCAATATAAGCAAGAATGGTTCTATATGCATTGTCCATCTGGTTTTGCAAAGAGATGGCTAGAAGGGAGTAAGTTTCTTTTATGGGTCAATACTTGTATTCGGCGGAGAGTGCATCCTTTCTAAACCCTTTCTCTACTTTTACAGGTATCGGCCCACATTCCGAAGGTTTCGGGTACTTTGAGGCCGTCGAAGCTATTTGGTCTGTCCCCACGGAAGACCAGGATATCAGATCCATCATTACCAATGAATCGCTTTCTAAATTTGGTCTGTTACTGGAAGGTCGCCGAATAAGTCTTCCTCATGACGTCACCATAGCTGGGTCTGCCTTGGACAAAGGCAAAAAGCAAGCCGGGCCTTCAGCATGTGGTGCCCTAGACACACCCGAGGAAGGAGAGATTAGAGGAACTAAGGTGTTAGAAGCAACGGGTGAAAACGTAAGTCCTGCTCTGAAACCAGTGGTTGAGGCACACGGTACCGAGGCAACGCCTCCCCTTCGAAGGGAAAAAAGAAACTGGCTTACAAATTAAGGAAAAAGAATGTAGGCGGAACTCAAAGGTCACGATTACTCCAATGGAGAGAGAGCAGTCTCCATAACACTTAGAGGGTTCACCGAAAGGCTTATGTGACCTTACTATTCCTAACGACCTTCTTAATTATGGCTTCAACGATCCAAAAGCCCTAAAAATCCATTTGCCCATGAGAGGCGATGAAGGCGTTCAAGGCCATAATCAAGGAGAAAAAACTTCAATAAGTAAAGCCAAAGAAACTGGTTCATCGGGGGAAACACTAGGACACATACAATAACACTTACACTTCACCTTGCACTTAAACTTCAGCCATCATGTGGTTCTGGCTAACTCGTGTTTACTTAATTTCTGTGCAGGCGATATGGGACGCTCCCACGGATTCGATCGCCTTCACGGGTCATCAATTTTCCATCATTATGGTCGGGATTCATGCTCTGGCAAACGCCGGGATAGAGATGACAACGGTGATAGGGACTATCGCTTCCGGGACTCATCACCTCGAAGGTAAACTTACCATCAGTCTTCATACCATCACGATCCTCCCTCTCATCTGAAGCAAGGCATGCAGAAATCTGGTCATAAGGGGCCCCAGTCTGATATCCCCGCGACCAACATTTGGGTTCATTTAGCACCAGACAATCCCGGGAACTTCACAAAAAACACGTAATCTCTAGAAAAACTTCTTCTGCTCCCGCACATGATCCATCGATAATGGAAAGGCTAACCGAGCTTAAGGCCATGTTCCTAAAAATATGCTTCGACGGTCTGAAGTTTCTTCCAGTGATTCATCACATTCTGGGGCATGTCCAAGAAAGTGCCATTGCTTGTAACAATGATGTCTACATTCAACACGACGCATTTGTTCATTTGGCAGAAAAGGTTTCAGAAGTTTATATCGAATGCCAACATGAAATTGATCGTTTGAAACTCAAAGCCATTCGTGACAAAGACATTATCAAAACCCAAGATGAAGAGCTATTCTCATACAAGTCTCAACTTGAAACTGCTCAAAAAACACCAAAGACACAATTGAGGCAGTTAGTCGTCTAGAGGCCACACATAAGAAAGAGATCGACGAAGCGGTTCAACGTTGCGGTGCCTTAGCATTAGAGAAAGACTCCATTTAGAAGGAAAGGGATGCACTCGCTCAGCGAGTCAAAGAGTAGGAAGAGCAACTTCTCAAGGAGAAGGAAGAAAAAACTGCTGCTCAGGAGGAGTCGCAACGATACTACGATGATATTGTTGCCACATGACTCTTGAAGACAAAACTCGATGACAAACTCTCTAAAGTTGAGACGATGAAGGATGAAGCCCGTGAGGAGGGAAAAAGAATAGCATCCGTGGAAATTGATTCTCGCCTTGAGGCGGCTACAAAGGATGGCGTGGAGGAAATCAAGTGCACGTTTGATCCGCTTATAGCCGATTATAATGCTCGAGTTCTCATGCATCATGACTTAACATTTCTCGGTGTGGTTTACCTTGAATCTCTGGTTGAAGCATGGGAGACTTTGATAAAGATCAAAAAGATTGAGTCAGGCACTGAAGAGGTTGACGAAGAAGCTTTGGTGAAGGAATTTCTCTAGGGGAATGAGCCTTCGGACTTGTCTGCAGTGAAAGATCTTTGTAACAGAGACTCCTCCTTATCGAAAGGAAAGAATGACATCGCCGGCCCATCCAGAACCGAGTGTCCAGTTCCCCCTACTCAATCGATTGGTCGTCCATCACTTGACCCCTTCGAGCAACACATTGGCTACGACTCGGAAGATCCTGGCCTTGATGTTCCCATTTTATCTTCCATTCCAGAGGGTGTAACTCCCCGGACAGTTGAGAGTCAGCCAAAAACCGGTACATAACTTTTCTTCTTAAAACGCAAAGGGCCGTCGTTTTCGACGAGCGGTTAATGTATTCTAACATTTGTCTCTTATGACTTCTTAAAGGCCGTTCTGATCCCGAGCCAACTCCTAGGAGCAATGTCGCCACGGAGAAGGAGGAGAAGACGGGTGAGACAATCCAAACGGACGAGATTCCCGGTCCTGACGCTCAATTGATTAAGGCGCTTAATGAGGACAAGTCTGAAAATCCATCATCCATCGAAGAAAATTACAAAGTCGAGATTACAAGCGCCTCTGAACATACTTCAAAGTTGAGCATGGACGAGCAACTTACGGAAGAGAAGAAAAAGAAAGTTGAAATCAAGGTCGAGCCCTAAGTAGTGGAACTAGATGATCCTTTGAACAGACCTTTGAAAGTCATCCTCCCCAGCGGGTCCAGGCAACTGGAGGTTCCTCTTCCTTCCTCGGACATCATTTTCCTAGCAAGCAAAACGTCCAAGAAAAAACGTGTGGGGGAGGAGACGGCTGAGAAACCGAGGAAGGAGAAGAAGCCAAAGAAGTAGTTATCATGCTCGTTCAACGAGAGTTAGCCTGGTTTATGTAATTATTTCTATTTATTTTCATAGCCAGTGTAAATAGACTTTTGATTCTGAGTTTAGGAGGAATTGTAGCGGAACTTTATTTTGGGATTTGTGAATAAAACTTAGTTTCTTTATTTTTCGACGACTTTCGTTTTTCAGCTTACTGTCTAACTCGTTGCCATAACTCGGAATTCGATGAGCACGCGAGCTCTAGTTCACTTCCATGTGACTCAATTTTTTTTTGAAAATCATAGATCTTCTATTCCACGTTTCGGGTACTTAGAATACTTTTAGTCCACCTTCTAGGGACTTAGAGATTTTGAAGTCGCTTATGCTTTAGTCCACACTCTGGGGACTCAGAGTACTCAAGTTTGCACTCCAGGGACTTGGAGTCGTTAATACTCTAGTCCGCACTCTGGAGACTCAGAGTACTCCATACCGCACTCTGTGAACTTGGAGATTTTAAGTCGTCTGTACTCTAGTTCGCACTCTACGGATGCAGAGTACTCCAGTCTGCACTCCGAGGACTTGGAGATTCTAAATCGTTTATACTCTAGTCTGCACTCTAGGGACTCAGAGTACTCCAGTCCGCACTCCGGGGACTTGAAGATTTTAAGTTGTTTATGCTCTAGTCCACACTTTTGGGACTCAGAGTACTCAAGTCCACACTTTGAGGACTTGGAGATTTTAAATCATTTATACTCTAGTCCGACTCTGACTCAGAGTACTCTAGTCCGCACTCCGAGGACTTGGAGATTTTAAGTCGTTTATACTCTAGTCCGCATTCGAGGGACTCAGAGTACTCCAGTCTGCACTCTGGGGACTTAGAGATTTTAAGTCATTTATACTCTAGTCCACACTCTGGGGACTCAGAGTACTCCAGTCTGCACTCCAGGGACTTGGAGATTTTATCATTTATACTTTAGTCCGCACTCCGGGCACTCAAAGTACTCCAGTCCGCACTTCGGGGACTTGGAGATTTTAAGTCGTTTATACTCTAGTCTGCACTCTGGGGACTCAGAGTACTCCAGTCCGCACTCGAGGGACTTGGAGATTTTAAGTCGTTATGTGCATTCATATGCCCAACAGAATAATGTAACTTTAGTTTTTTTCCACGAAATTATCACACCCGGAAACATCAATAATTCATGGAAAAGATTGCTTCAAGCCTTTATTAATGAAAACAAACTAAATTGTCTTATTACATGCCAAAAACTAAGAATGAAAGAAATAAAATATACTGGAAATAATTGCAACTAAAATACGAAAAAATAGACAAAGTATAGTAACGTCGCAGATGCTCGCTATTCCATGAGTATCGCACCATCAACAGTCGCTAGTTTGAAAGTTCCCTCTCCAAGCATCCATTCAATGACGTAAGGACCTTCCCATATGGGATTCATATGCGATGGGACCGGGAAAACTCATTTCAAAACAAGATTTCCACAGATTCTTGGTTGGCATTTTTCATTATAATATCGAGTGACTCGGTGCATATATGCAGCCGCCCTTAAATCAGATTTTTCACGTTTCTCATCAACAAAGTCCAGTGATTCCATTAAAAGATCACGTTTCATCTTAGGGTCATAATAAGTTACCCGATGTGAACGAACTTCAAGTTCTATGAGTATAACAGCTTCTGTGCCATATGCCAATCCGAATGGAGTGTGGCCAGTCGTAGACTTGTGGGTGGTTCTGTAAGCCCAAAGTGCTGTTGGAAGTTCATCCACCCACTTGCCTTTAGCCTTTTCCAAACGTTTTTTCAATATGGACTTGATTATTTTGTTCACGGCTTCTACTTGTCCATTGACTTTTGGATAAGCAACTGCTGCAACATTTTCTCAATGCCATACTTTTGAAAAAATCCTTTGAACTCCCTACTTTCGAACCGAGTTCCATTGTTTGTAATGATAGTTCGTGGGAGGCCAAAACAGAATATAATGTTTCGTACAACGAAATTAATGACCTTCTTGGTAGTGATTGTGGCTAAAGGCTCTGTTTCTGCCTACTTGGTAAAGTAATCGATCGCAACTATTGCGTATTTTGCACCAACTTTGGATATGGGCAAAGAACCGATTATATCGATCGTCCACATTGCAAACGGCCAGGGACTAACCATTTGTGTGAGTTTCATCAGCGAAGTTCTTGGGATTTTTGCATACTTCTAACATTTGTCACATCTCCTCACGTAATCTGCAGCATCCCAATTTACAGTTGGCCAATAATATCCATAGCGGACGATCTTCTTTGCTAATGTATGCCTCCCAGTATGGTCACCACATTCTCCTTCATGAACTTCCTTCAGGACTCGTTTTATCTCATCATGGGCAATGCATCGGAATAAGGGGACTGATAACTCCTTTCGATACATTATTTCATCTTGCATTACATATCGTGAAGCTTTGCGAATGCCTTGCCATCTTTCGCTCTTTCTTTCGAACAAGACCTCGTGAAGCAAGTATTGCTTGAATGGGGTTATCCATGACTCCTTCACGATTTCTATTTCTAACACAAAATCTACTTCCATCACATTTATACTCGAAGCATGTAAGATTTTGAAGGGAACCAATCCCATTTGATGTGCATCGCCAGTACTTGAAAATTTGGCCAATGAATCGGTTTCTCTGCTTTGTTCACACGGGACATGAGAAATATCATAATATTCTAGATTTGCTAACAGCTCTTGAACCTAAGCAAGGTATTAGGCAATCTCTTTCCCTTTGCTTGATAGTCCCCCTGCAGCTGGTACACCACCAATTGTGAGTCACAAAAGATTTCAACCAATTTTACTCCAAGTTCCTTGATAAGTTTCAAGACAGCAAATGAATGCTTCATATTTGGCTTCGTTATTTGTAGCTGGAAAATTGAGCTTCAAAGCATAACAAACTAATCGGTTTTCGGGAGTCACAAGAATTTTACCAACCCTAGAACAACGGTCGTTGGATGCCCATCGGTGTACAGTTTCCATCGAATGGGGGGAATGACATCATGACTATTTGGTTCGTCTGACACGGTGAATTCAACGATGAAGTCTGCCGGCACTTGCCCTTGTATGGCCCTTCGTGGCAGGTAGGTAATATCGAACTAACTCAACTCGGTATTCCATTTTAACATTCTTTCAGAGGTTTCTAGTCGTTGGAGTACCTGTCGCAAGGGTTGATCAGTATAAACATTAATCGAGTGTGCCTGAAAGTACGAATGAAGCTTGCGTGATGCAATCACCAAGCAGTAGTCCATTTTCTCAATTTTAGGATAATTATTGCCCCTGTTAAATGTTTACTGACGTAGTACATCGGCTTTTGAACTCGGTCCTCCTCGCGAACCAAAGCCGTACTAATGGCATGTTGAGATACAGCCAAGTATACATATAATACTTTATGGTCTATAGGCTTCGACAGCACCAGGGGACTTTCCAAATGCCTTACCTGAGCTCGGAATGCGTCCTCACAGTCGGGCGTCCATTCAAACTTTTTCTTTCCTTTCTTTATTATATCGAAGAAGGGAATACACATATCTATGGCTCTGGATATGAATCGACTCAGCGCGGCCACTTTTTTGTTCAAGCTTTGTACTTGCTTTATAGTCCTGGGCACTTGTATGTCTCAAATAGCCTGAATCTTTTCTGGGTTAGCTTCAATTCCTCACGCATTAACAATGAAACCCAAAAAATTTCTTGACACAACGCTAAAGGAACACTTCAGTGGATTGATTTTCATTCCATAATATCTGAGTATATCAAACATTTTCGCTAAGTCTCGAATGTGGTCGTTTGACTGCCATGACTTCACGAGCATAGCATCCACATAGACTTCCATTATTCTACCAATCTGGTTTTTAAACATCTGATTCACCAGACGCTGATAAGTTGCTCCCGCATTTTTCAATCCGAAAGGCATCACTACATAGCAATATAGCGTAACGATTGTGACAAAACTAGGGTGTTCTTGGTTTGGAATATGCATCGGGATTTGATTATACCCCACGTACATGTGTATTAATGACAATAACTCGTGTCCTGCCATTGAGTCGACCAACTGTCAATCCTGGGTAAAGGAAAACTATCCTTAGGGCACGCTTTGTTCAGATTAGAGTAATCTACACAGGTTCTCCATTTCCCATTTGCTTTTCTCACTAGCACGGGGTTAGACACCCATTCAGGGTAGAGGGCGTCGTGGATGAACCCATTAGCTTTGAGTTTGTCCACCTCCTCTTTGAGAGCAGCGGACCTCTTCGGGTTCATGCATCTTCTTTTCTGCTTTACTGGTACGTACCTTGGGCTATGTTCAACATATGACTCTTAATGGACGGAGAAATACCGCACATATCAGAATGTCTCCAAGCGAAAACATCCATTTTCGCTCGAAGGAAATCAGTGAAATCATCGGTCATCGAGCGGTTGAGTTATGATCCAATCTTAAGTACTTGCGATGGGTCATCTCGGCTGACTAGAATGTCAATTGTCAATTCATCCGATGCTGCTTTTGCTTCCCTACGTTCCTCATCATCATCTCTCGAATCTATGTCTCTATAGATTCGATCTTGTTGCCCGACCCAGGGCTCGGGCATTACTTGTCAATTTTTGGTAACTCGGGTGCGGACGGAGCTGTCGGCAACCTTTCCTTTCTCTCTTCGCTGGGCCTCTCTCAGCTCAGCCACATAACATGTACGACTAGTCATCTGATTGCCATGCACAACACCAACTCCTTTGTCTGTCGAAAATTTCAAAGTTAAACACCAAAGCTTCCCGAAAATCTGCCAGGGCCGGTCGACCCAGAAACGCATTGTATGGAGAATCGACATCCAAAACGATGGAAGGCAGGATTCACACCCTCCTATGTTCTCCTTGTCCAAGTTGAACTGGCAATTCTACATAACCCACTGCATCGGTTGTTGCACCATTAAAGCCATGGATATGGGCTTTAGATGGTTTTAACTCCTTTGTCTCCATCTACATTTGGTCATATGCTTTTTTGAAGATGATGTTAACAGAACTTCCATAATCAATCAAAATTCTTTTCACAAATGCTGGCTCGATTGTCGTGGAGATGACCATCAGGTCGACGGTAGGAGCTTCCACCTGATCAGTATCTCTGCTCCTAAATACTATGTCGTCCGCCATTGTTCGCTGCTGCTTAGTCGGAGACCCGTCCTCTATATTTGAAAAGCATTAAAAATCTGCATGCTTTAAGGAATTGGCATAACGCTCCCTCTCTTGCCAATTCATGTCTACAGAATGAGGTCCACCAACTATCGTGTTTATGACCAGTCTACCTACAGTTCGAGCAGGTTCATCTGGATGGTGTAGAGCTTGCCCGCAATCGGGGTTGGATGTTCCTTGTCTACCTTCCCGGGGATTCTTGAAAAACTCTTACAATTTTTTCATTGAAACAACTTTTCTATAGCATCGTGGATGTGTCTACACTCCCTAGTATTGTGCAGGTAAGTCTCATGGAAGCGGCAGTACTTCCTAGTCCGCTTTTGTTCCTTGGTGGATTCTTTTGGGCATGGCTTTCGGTATTGAAAAGTATTACAAGTCGATAGATAGATATTATCCAAAGAGGCATTCAAAGGAGTGTATTCGTTGTAAGTCAAAATCCTTGGTTTTCATTTTCCCGCTTCCCTTTTCTTTCCAGGATTTCCTCCTCCAGACCCTTTAGATTGCCCAGGCTTATTCTGGATATTGACCTGGACCTTCCCCGAGTTATCACCGGACAGTTTTACAGCAATGTTGCTCTTCACAGTCTCCTTGCCAGGCCCTGGTGCATTATCTCGCCTCGTCCATTTGGCTTCCTCTCTTCTTATGAACTGTTAAGCCATTAAATAAAACCTCTCTAGCGTAGTCGGAGGCTTTCCTGCTAGCCAATCGTCAAACTCCGAATCGGGATCCACTCCTCGCATCACAGCCATCAAAATGGCATGGTCATTTGGGTTGCTAACTTTAGTAGCTGTAACGTGAAATCTCTGTAAGTACTCCTTTAACGACTCCCCTAGAGCTTGAATAGCACTGGACTAGGACATCACATCCTTGGGATGAGTGGTATGAATCTTGAACTGTTCCACAAATTTCGTTGCTAATTGATCAAAGTTGGATATAGACCGTGGAGGAAGTTGAGTGAACTACATGGTCGCAATTCCAGAGAAAGTTATTGAGAAGCATCTATACTTAGTTTCATCATTTTATCTAGCTGAATCCATCATCCATTCTATAACGATCCTGACTCGACCTTCGAAAATCGGCACCGGATACGACACTCATATTTAGATGCCGCAGATCCAAACGTCGAATCTGGTTCGCCGGAGCTTATAACACAATTAAATAAACAACACTGCGAAAGAAAAAGAATAATACATTGATATACAGCATTGATACAATATCTGATACAACAAATAATACAATAGATATCAATATACATCAAAGATATGATACAATAAAATAGCAGCGGAAAGGAAAAATAGATAACACCAGCAGCGGAACAAATAACTCTAAGATAGTCCTCCAGAGAGAACTCCAACAACAGCTCGAACCACCATCACGATGCACTAAGACAAGCAAGTCTCGTCCAGGATCAAAGACTGAACTAGCTCCAGATAATCTACTAAACACGACTATCTGAAAAACCTAACTCTAGACTGCCCGTGTGGAAAATAGTGATCACCCAGAGTTTAGGAAAGGAACAATAAACTCCAGGTCAGTCGTGGGACTGGTATGAGTAACAAAAACAGTTTATCTTTAAAAATAAACAAAGAAATATTTTTAAAATAGATACGCAATGCTTTTGGAAAATGAAACTACCATAAGGCCTCCCGCACACACACAATGCAAACGCAGAATCGGAGGAGATTTCTCCTTATGATAGCCAAACATGCTTGATACGCAAATTTTCTTTGATATTATTACTATAAGTGCAAAGTGCACAAAAAAACATTTCGAAAGTACAATATTAATCTCAGCCAGCATAGGTACCGTTATAGTATGCCTACTATAGCTACCATTTTAAATGGCAGGTTCTATAACTAAAACCGTACAAAGCTCGTATTGTTTCTTTGGATTTTCCAACAAATGGTCAGGCCAAGGAACTTCCCATTGCCACATGGGTACGCCTATGGAAGGACGCCCCGAGAACCTAACCGGATCTCTGCCAACACAAGGCCGGGTTACCCCTAACTGGGTAACTACTGACACGAGTATGTCATCCCTCGGTCGTAACCGACCTTTCCCGGGATCCCGATAACCAACAACCACAAAGTAATAAATTCGCAGTAACCACATAAGTTAAATATCTGGGCTCCATACCATGATACCATCTCTATCCAGAAGGAAATGAACATACCCTCAGGGGGCGCGATCCCCAAATAACCTTGCTGCATTCTTCCTGTTTTGATCATTACCGCGTTGTGAGGTTCGACGAAGTTTCGTCCACAAAGCTACGCTTTTCACAAAATCCACGTTTTGATCAACAAATGATCAGCAGCACTCAGCATGCCACATTACCAAGTTGGGAATATATCGCTGATAACCTTCAACTACATAACCTCTGAGCTCGTACGTCTCAGAGAAGGGTGTTAAGCTAAGAGAATAAATTCTCCGCCACCAATAGAAATGTAATTGAAAGATATCTGCTTTATATCTCAAATTGTAATGTCACACATACAATCCATACAAGCTTGAGTTTGAAACTGGACAGCGATCTTAAATTTTTTGAATTTTGTTTTAGTTTGCATGATATTATTTTAGGTTTCTTTTCTCAGTTTTAGTGGACGAACTGATGAAATATGGGAGGCTGATATATAAGAGAAAGTGTACAGGGTATACAATATTTTGTTGTACTAAGGGCATGGCTGAAAATAGTTTTCAACATTTCGAATGACCAAAATATGGCTAGCATTTAATGCCAAGTACTTTATGTCTTCATACCCATCTTATTTGTACAAAGATGTTTTATATTCCTTCTTTTGCAGGTTAACATACATATATATTTATAACTTTGCCTTATTTTTTGCCTTGCACCACTATTTTACAGGCAACATAAAAAATTTACTTGCCTACTTATGCTTCATACTTATATTTTTATTTGTTTGTACTTGTTGACTATGAAATTGTTTGGTGGCTGCAAATCTTATTTCATGTTTTACAAAGAAATCCATGTTCAAAAATATTTACCTTATGTACAACATGCATTCATTTATTTTGTTTCTTTTGTCTTCCATGTCTCTTAACAGTATATATATATATATATGTGTGTGTGTGTGTGTGTGTTCATCCTTATCCTATTTGTTTGAATACTTGATTATATTTGCTTGTACATAGATGTTTGATTTTTTTGTTAATCAACTTGAATATGTTTGACTGTCTTCTTTTGTAAGTGTTCATACTTAAGTATATTATTGTCTTCTACGTAAATATTTATATTTTATTTCTTTTACAAGCTATTACATACATATTTGAGTTGAGTATATTTGTTGTTTTAAATTCGCTAATGTGTTATTTTAAAATTTACATAATTTATTAACATATTTTATTTGAATTTGAAAATTTTCAAATCAGTTTACGAATTAATTTTACGATTTTTATTCAAAAATTAAATTAATTATAAATTCAAACACAGTCAAAATCTGAGATCGTTACAGATTTTCCCCTTAAAGAAATTTCGTCCCCGAAATTTGTAGGCACGAAAACAACAAAGATAGATACACAAAGATAGAGAAACAATTTTCCAGATCAAACTGGATATCTATTCTGTATTTGGCTCACCGAATCAGAATATCAACAATGGATATGAGAACGAACCTATTTAATTTTTTCCACAAGATACACGGGTTATCCAGATTTACGAAGTATGCAGGGGCATTGGTTAGTTCGAAAGGATAACTAACCATTCGTAGAACATATCGGGACCCAAAGAATAGATAAATGGATTCGATTTACCCCAAGAAATTACAACAGAATTTCAAATTTGGTTTTAAACGATATCATTTTATTGATACAATTCAAATTTAGCTTCATATTCTGTTAATCAATTTAACTCAATTTATAATTTTCAATTTCCAGTTTATTCATATTTATTAAAGTCTAAATCGAAAACTGATAAGAAATCGATGAAGATACAAAGTAAGGATTTGTTTTACAACGATTCATAGGGCCATCATCACATCGAAACTTCTTCTGGAGTTGTCACTAAGCAAACAAAAGAATTTGGAAATGAATCAAAGGAAATTGATAGAGAAAGATTGTTTCCGTTGTCATAGGGTATTGATCATATGAAGTGGTACTTCCCCGTCCCCTATCTCGTCCTCTTCTTGCACCCATACTCACTATCAGTGAATAGTAAGAGAATTCACTGAGGCATTCGAACGGATATCTTAGGGATATACCCATTCTAGGATATACTTCACCCTATCTCTAATGAGCTACTTAATGTGTTATACTCTTGAGCTAAAGTTCAACCTTAGCTCTGATAAAAATATAACGATCCTGACTCGACCTTCAAAAATCGACACTGAATACGACACTCATATTCATGCCGCAGATCCAAACGTCGAATCTGGTTCGCCGGAGCTTATAACACAATTAAGTAAACAACACCGCGGAAGAAAAAGAATAATACATTGATATACAGCATTGATACAATATCTGATACAATAGATTATACAATAGATATCAATTTACATCAGAGATATGACACAATAAAATAGCAGCGGAAAGGAAAAATAGATAACACCAGCAGCGGAACAAATAACTCTAAGATAGTCCTCCAGAGAGAACTCCAGCAACAGCTCGAACCACCATCACGATGCACTAAGACAAGCAAGTCTCGTCCAGGATCAAAAACTGAACTAGCTCCAGATAATCTACTAAACCTGACTATCTGAAAAACCCAACTCTAGACTGCCCGTGTGGAAAATAGTGAGCACCCAGAGTTTAGGAAAGGGACAATAAACTCTAGGTCAGTCATGAGACTGGTATGAGTAACAAAAACAGTTTATCTTTAAAAACAAACAAAGAAATATTTTTAAAATAGATACGCAATGCTTTTGAAAAATGAAACTACCATAAGGCCTCCCGCACACACACACAATGCAAATGCAGAATCGGAGGAGATTTCTCCTTATGATAGTCAAAAATGCTTGATACGCAAATTTTCTTTGATATTATTACTATAAGTGCAAAGTGCACAAAAAAAACATTTCGAAAGTATAATGTTAATCTTAGCCAGCATAGGTACCATTATAGTATGCCTACTGTAGCTACCATTTTAAATAGCAGGTTCTACAACTAAAACCGTACAAAGCTCGTATTGTTTCTTTGGATTTTCCAACAAATTGTCAGGCCAAGGAACTTCCCATTGCCACATGGGTACGCATCTGGAAGGACGCCCCGGTAACCTAATCGGATCTCTGCTAACACAATGCCTGGTTACCCCTAACTGGGTAACTACAGACACGAGTATGCCATCCCCCGGTCGTAACTGACCTTTCCCGGGATCCCGATAACCAACAACCATAAAGTAATAAATTCGCAGTAACCACATAGGTTAAATATCTGGGCTCCATACCATGATACCACCTCTATCCAGAAGGAAATGAACGTACCCTCAGGGGGCGCGATCCCCAAATAACCTTGCTGCATTCTTCCTGTTTTGACCATTACCGGGTTGTGAGGTTCGACGAATTTTTGTCCACAAAGCTACGCTTTTCACAAAAGCCACGCTTTGATCAACAAATGATCAGCAACACTCAGCATGCCACATTACCAAGTTGGGAATATATCGCTGATAACCTTCAACTACATAACCTCTGAGCTCGTACGTCTCAGAGAAGGGTGTTAAGCTAAGAGAATAAATTCTCCGCCACCAACAAAAATGTATTTGAAAGAAATCTGCTTTATATCTCAAATTGTAATGTCAGACATACAATCCATACAAGTCTGTTTCGGGTTCGAACAGAACCGAAGGAACTTCCAACGAAGCCCTTGCAAATCCAGATAATCCCTAATCACGTCCGGATTTCCCATCACATATGGAGTCTCTATACCGGGGACCAGTCGATGCAAAGATATTCGACGAGTTATCCTTTCGCTTTCAAAAATATCCGGTCTTCACCACTGGTCTTCAAATGCTACCCATAACGTCGTATCACATATTCAGAATGGGCTATATGACATAAAGGTCCTCTCCCGGCTAAACCGAATAGTGAGCGCAATATTTACAAGAAACATATGGATATTGGGATTTCAATTAAGTCACAACTTATTACCCAAAACCTTTCTTTCAAGTGGTTTAAACTGTCTACCATTTCAAATCTTTAAACAAAAAGATTTATTTTACAAAGTTCACCCAGTTCCACAAAGATTCAGTTACGGATTTCAAAACAATTCTCATTTTAATTGGATTGACTCGTTAAATCTTTAAATTAAGATTTAATTTATAACTTTCAAACTCGTTTCCAAAGATTCATTCATAACCTTTCAAAACATTTTAATTTCATTTTAAATTTGAAACTGATGTGCACGTAAATATGCATATTTTTACCACCATATTTAATCTATTTGAATTAAATAAATGATCATATCGGGTATTTTAACTTGTTTAAAACGAAAATTCAAATTATTCCAAATTGTCGCATATTCATATTCATATATGGCAAAACGGTCATTTATGTGCATATATTTCTTGAGAAAAATTAATTGAAAATTTGTATATATTTTTGTAGGAATTTGATCTCAAATAGAAGTGGTTTCATGAAGATATGCATGCACAAAATTAATACAAAGGAATGAAGATGGAAATTATTCACAGTGAAGAACATGGAGGACCCCACCTAGCCACCTACCTTAATGTACAAATTAAAGTCTAAAGCACATGCTTTTGGAGTTAATGGCTTCATGTACACTTAATGGGGGATTAAGACATGTTAATGATAACTTGGCCTCCACACTTCCTAAGGGGCATTTTGGGCATTCCCTAAAAAAATGAATTAGGATTTTAACACTTGTATAAATACCCCTTATGTTTCATGTAATAGCTCTCTTCTCTTAGTCTCCCACTCTTAGGCCTCCTTCTCTTTAGTTTAGTTTATATCAAATAAAAGAAAGCTCTCTTTCTCTTTTCATGGCTACTTAGCCATTTTTATTTTATGTAATTTTCTTTTCTTTTTATGCAATGTTAATTATTGTTTCCTTTTACTTACATGTTCATTTCCTTTCATGCTAGTAGTGTGGATTTACTTTTATGCAAGTAGAATAGTTTTCTTTTCATTTTCTTTCTTTTTTCTTTCTTTTTTCTTTCTTTTTTCTTTCATGTTGCTTGCTACATTTGTTGATTTGATAACAAATATGAGAGCTTAATTCCTACAATTTAGGGGTAATGAAGCTCTCTAGTATGTAGATGCAATATTATGATGTTTATACTCTCTTTTTGTGCTTTAATGGAAACACTTGAAGTGGTTTAATAATGTTGTTTAGCTTTGAATTTGATAGTCTATGTTGTTCATAACAAATAGGCTATGATTAAACAATCATAACACAAATTGCCTTTTCATCTAAATATGATTATGGCAAAGAAGTGAATGTTGAAATTGAAATTTGATAGCCTATATTTCTAAACAATAGTTAATAGGCTATGCTTAAAATAGATTTTTATTTCAACTTTGTTGTCGTATTTCATGAGAGTTAAATGTGTATTAGTGGTTGTTTTATAGTTTGATGATTTATATTAGGCTAATTAATAGCACAAATATATCATACTTATGATAAACACATCAACTAATACACTAATGAAAAGAAAAGAGAGATCATAACTTCATTTTGTTGATTTATATGACATAGAGAGTGGATTTATCTCTAAATTGTCCTCAAACTCTTATATTTTTATCTATTTTTCTTTGCTAGTTTTTGTTAGTTTCTTATATTTCTAGCTAATCACACTCTTCAACTTCGGTTTAATTTGATTGAATAGAATTTCAAAATCATCAATTCCCTGCGGATCGACCCGTATTCGCCGCGTGCTACATTCGTACACCGTGCGCTTGCGGTTGTTTTTAATTTAAATTCGTTCGACGGTTTTCTAAACCGATAGAACTTCCGTCGTCCGAACAAGTTTTTGGCGCCGTTGCCGGGGAGTTTTTTTGATTTTATTTTCTATTCTTTGAATTATTTTCTTTTGAGTTCATTGTGTGTGTTTATTTTGTGTTTGTTTACATTTAAAAATAAAATTGTGTGCTTGTTGTGAAAACTTTGTTTTCATTTGTTGTGTGCTTGTTTTTCTTGTTTTCTTTTGCATTTGCATTGCAATTCTATTAAAAAAAACAACAACATACACAGTTTCTAAAAAAGAAAAAAAATCATTGTCATTTACATTTTATGTTGTACATTTTTCATTTCCAAATACATATATTTTTATTTTTATCATTTTCATCAACTTCTCCAATCTATTGCACCATCTATTGCTCTCTGCCTCACTCTCTCTGTTCTTGCTTACTTCTCCCCTGTCATCTCTTCAACCCACAAGTAACACCCTCTAGCCATTCTTCCCCTCTGCCTACTTCAAAACAGCAGCACAAACATCTTCCTGCATATTTCAGTGCAATTACTTCATTCAACATTCATCCACCTACCATACTTCTGCTCTGCTCTTTACAAAACTGCATTCTTCTCCTACCTGACTTGCCTTACTGCATATCTACTCTTTTACCGCTTGCTGTCATAAACATCTCATCCCAAAACACTTATCTCTGTGCCATATCAACCTGCTTATACAACATTCATCGCTGTACATTTCCCCCCCACATCCATTGTGCAAACTTGCATACTCCCTGTATCAGTACATTGCATTTCACAAATACTTCCATATTAGTGCACTGCAATTCACAATTTTACTTCAACTTCCAAATCTACTGCCTCTCCATCAACCATACATTTCCTCATATACCACCTTCAAATCTGCCATCAAACTTGTTCTTCACCATCACCATCCTCATTTCAGTTCACCAATACCACATACAAACCATGTAGCGAACCAAACAACGGCCTGCCCAAACACACAAACCATACATAACTCCACCACCAGAACCACCACTCCACATACATACTGACAGCCACTTATTAAAGGATCCTCAAGCATCTTCACCTCACACTTCAATACATTAACATTTCTACATCATATGCCAATCTTCCTCAACACTTAACTGTCATCCACAAACATTCTTCTGTCATCATCCATTTGCACAGCCATCTTACAACAATCCAAAACTGCGAGCATACAAACTGCCTGCCTGACCACCACATTGTCCATTCCATCATATACCCATTTGATCCTGCTACATACTCAACCACAATCACCGTCAATACACACCTGACCACAGTACACCGCCTTGCCTCCCTCTTCAACCTCCACTACTGTTATTCCACATATCCACCTCATCGTATTTCAATCACCGCTACCACGCATCCACAGCCACCTGAAATCATCGCGTCTCCTTCTCAAAAAATCAAATACCTGGCCAAAACCAAACACCTCACCATTACGGCTACAACTCTACCTCGCGATTTGATTTGGCTATTTTGATTTTGCAGTAATTGCTTCTGGAATTTCGATTTGTTGTGATTAAGGTGAATTGTGGTTTCGTCATTTGATTTGTGAATTGTGATTTCTAGTGTACGAGGATTTGCTAATTTTTGTTTTAAGAAATTAAGAACGTGTTATTTGGGGATTGAGCTTGTTATTGGGCCAGTTTGATCAGTTAATTTGTACAAATTGCTTGCTTTAGCTCTTTAGGCTGTGGAATATATTTTGTTTTGTTGTGTTTATATGGTTCTTTTCTAAAAAAAACCAAAAAAAAGAAGTTTATCCTTAAATAAATAAATAAATTTGTTTTGTTTTAGTTTGTTTTAATTTGTTTAAAAAAAATACTAGATAAATCTTATTTAATTTCAGGTTGCCAAAGCAGCATTGCAGAAGGAGCAGAAGTGTCTGCTAAATAAATTGCTTGATTTGCCGATCTTGCCAAAAAAATAACTGCTTACTAGTTTATAAATTTTTCTCTATTTTCATTGCATTGTATATACCTATTGCTTTTATTTGCATTGCATTGTTGTTTACTTGCATTTAAAAAAAAATCATTCTAGTTGCATTGTTAATACACGTTTAATTTCTGCTTTGCATTTCATCCTAGATTTTGATTAAGAATAAGGTTAGACATCGATAACTCTTATTTGTATATTGACAAGTTGTCTTCTTTGAACAATTTAATTTCTTGGTGTCTAGGCTACGGCAGGGTAATAACCATTTATAAATATTACGGTGATTGGTAAATATTATAGTGGTTGTTCCTCTGAAGGTACTTAAACCTTCGGCTGCATTGCTACGGTGATTCGTGATGCACCGATAAATCCTGCCCGTTACCTGGCTGAGAACTATCTTGTTTATTTAAGACAGTTTGTGAGTATACAATTTTGGGTTAACTTAGGATAAATCATTTGTAATTAAACCTTGCATTCATTTATTTGCATTAGTTCATGCATATTTAAGAAAAAAAACAAAAAAATTAAAAAATTCAAAACTAAAAAGAAAATTGTAAATATTCCTTTTATTTTTCTTTGAAATCTTTAAATCCTTTTCCTTTGAAATTTCAAAAATCGAAAAAAATTAGAAAAATAAAAATCCAAAAAAATATATAAAACTTTTTCTTAAAAAAAACAAAAAAATTTGAAAATCAAAAAAAACAAAACAAAAATCAATTTTCCATTTTGAAAAATAAATTCCACCTGTAAATATTTTTCTTTATAAAAAAAACAACAAAAAAAAATCTTGAAAATGTCCGAGTTTCCTCTCTCTTACTCACTTGAATTTAGTTGTGGAAATCAATATAATCCATATGAGTTCACTCCAAATTCGTATGGATATTTTAACAACAACTATTGTTTAAACGATTCGAATTTTGAACCACAAAATTTTCAAAACGATGACCAAGCTTCAAATCTTGAAAATAGTATTTCATCTTTACTTGAAATCCCTACACAACAAAATCAAGAGATAAATGAGTGGTGCAATTCATATTTGTGCTATAACTCGAATCAAGGTTTTCAAAATAATCAAAATTTGAATTCACTTCAAAATTCAAATGATTTCGAGTGTAACCCATGCCAATTCAATTTCGTGTTTCAAGATGAATTTCAAAATAAAGACGAAAATGTAAACCAATTTTCGAATAATTTTGGCAATGGGAATAGTTTCAATAATGATACGATCGAAAACTTTGGTTATCAACAAATTCAAAATGAAAGTTTTCAAATTAATAATCATGAATTTGATTTCGTTGACCAAATGGAAAATGATAACGGGTGTTTATTACTTGAAAAATACAAAAAAATTCATGAAAATCATAATCAAATCTCAACTTGCGAAGAATCAAATAATAATATACCATTTATCGAAATTGACAATTCTTGTTCTCAACAAAGTCAAATTTGTAATTATTAACTTGAAAATTTTCGATTTGAAAATTTGAAACCTTTCAACACAAATTGAAAGTTCATTACTTATGTGAAAGCTTTTATTATTTGGAAACAAATAGTTTTCATTTCAGAAAAATCCAATTTTATTTGCACGAGTTAAAGCCTTTGAATTTAAATTCAAATTCCCAAATCAATACCTTTAAAATAGTTTAACCCGTATAAACTCATTTATAAGTTGAATAGCCTTTCTAAATCCTATTTTCCAAATCATAGAATTCAATTTCAAATATTCAATTCAAATTTAAATCAAAATATTTAAACTTCAAAACTTAGTCAAGTTATTCAAAATAAATTTCATCTTTAAAAATCCATTTCAAAAGCTTTTCACTTTAAACCCAATCCATTTCCAAAACATTTGAATTTAAAATTGTCTATTTAAAAATCCCTTCAAAAATCTGTGACTTAATCAATTTCCTCGTGAAATCCATATTTGTGTATGTATAAGTGTGGTCCAGGGTTTTAACACAATAGTGCAACATCATTCAATCATCACAGATTAAAACATAGAAATATAGTTGATAAGCGATATAAACTATAACGCTTATCATCGATTCACAGATTCACAGATAATATACAAATGTAAATAAATGAATAAATTATACACAGCTCAATCCACAGAACAAGATATCACAGATCAGATAGGACAATCAATTCAAGGCATCTCATACAATACAATCATTCATAAGTAAGGTCAAGCATTCAATAAACATTTATAAGCAGGATTAATTGTTTAGTCCTAATTAATTCAATTTATTTCCAATTAAATTAGTTACTTATGAATTAATTATCCAATCCTGATTTATTAATTACAAACCATTTGATATAAATTAATTAATCAATCACCTTAATTAATTAAATTATTCTTAATTAATCATATTAATTAAGTTAACCTTTAAACCAATTACATAATAAATTAACCCTTAATTAATTATTTAAAGAAATTTAACCTTTAATTACTTACCATTAAGCAATCATCTCATAACAATTTATCATTAATTACCAATTATCAAATGATTTCCTTAAATTAATTAAACTAAATTAATTGACTTCAAATAAATCAAAATATCCAAAATCAATTACAATAAGTAATTAATCCCTTAATTACTTTCATTAAGTAATTACCAAAAAAATGTATAATTGATTATCTAAATTAATTAATCAAATTAATTATCAAAATTAATCACATCAATTTAATTTCTTAATAATCCCTAGTTAATTTTCTACATTAATTAAATTCTTAATTACAAATTGATTAAACACAAGATTATTAATATCTATCTTTAATTACACATTTATAAAATCTTAAATTCTTTATTTAATCACAAGTATAAATTAATTTCATTCTTAATTTACTTACACTTTATATTACTTAATCACCTTACATTTGTAAACCTTTCTTGATAAATTTAAATCAAGTCTTAACTTAACTTGCCAACTTTGTTTGTTTTAGAAAAAAATACTGAACTTAGTTAAACAAAGATAACGTGAAAGAGGTTTGGGCTTAACCCCTAGGAATGAACCCGAGGCAGCATACTGATTACTCGAACAAGACTCGAGTTTTCCCCAAATTCTCCCCGCGTCCCTCTTCTTCTTCCACGCTTTCTTTTCTTCTGCATTTTTTTTATTATTTAAGTTTGAAACTGCAGTACCCATACTAACACGCGCACGCACCCAAATCAAAACTCGAAGCGAACTCCCCAGATTCTCGAGTGTCACTCAGGACGACCCATGCTTCCAAACTTCTGACACACTCACGCCATCGTGCACGTGCACGGCACTGCCGTGCGCCTCCAGTCAACACCCCCCATCGAGCAAGTCGCAAATCATCCATATGTTTGAAAACCAAACTCAATTCGACGCAAATGTTTCGAAATCGAATTTTAGCTTATCAACTCGAACTATAGCCCAGACACCTCCAACAAAATCGCTTCGCCAGCGTTCCTCAGACCACCGGAGAAGCTCAACCCCGTCCACACCACCTCAACACCTTGAACTGCCCTTCCCCAAAGTTTCGAGAAGCTCGGTCAATCGAAGGAGACGAACTCGTCTCGTTTTCCAGCCACAACAATTTCAAACCTTAAACCCTAACTTTGATTCGTTCTACCAATTCGTGCATTAGAAAAATTATTCAACAATTTTTCTGAAATCATAGATGTTCAACCTAGTTTCAAGCAAATTCCTAGCACTTAAAATTTGTTCGCTCATTAGAAATTGATCAAAATGCAAGGTTGGTTCAACTGTGAACTGCACACATGATGCTCCATTAGAAATTATCATTTTTGCACCTAAATTCATCTTTTTACATCACGATTCTGTTCATATAATTAAATCATGGTTTCCAGATTTTCAAATTTTGACCAAATTTTGTTTTCTCTGTACATTTAAAAGCTTTGAGACAACTTCTTAATAAAATCTCCTGAAACTATTTTTAAACCTTCATATAGGTGGAAACAAACCTTTTTCATGTTAAACTCAAAGCAAAAATATAAAAATCTGATGAAGAGGATTCTAAATAAATTGGCTAGCTCAAGCCTATTTTCAAGGAAATAGAGAGGAGGAAGAAAGTCATGTTCATCATTTATATGCAGAGTTGAAACTGAAGAGAAATAGCCAAGCATACTCATCATAATCATGAGCCAAACACAGAACAAATACAACCTAATACTTGGTAAAAATTTGTGTTTACTCACCTGAGATATGTAAACAGGGAACCAAAGAACAGAGGGAAAAGCTTGAGTTTGAAACTGGACAGTGATCTTTAATTTGTTGAATTTTGTTTTAGTTTGCATGATATTATTTTAGATTTCTTTTCTCGGTTTTTAGTGGACGAACTGATGAAATATGGGAGGCTGATATATAAGAGAAAGTGTACAGGGTATACAATATTTTGTTGTACTAAGGGCATGGCTGAAAACAGTTTTCAACCTTTCGAATGACCAAAATATGGCTAGCATTTAATGTCAAGTACTTTATGTCTTCATACCCATCTTATTTGTACAAAGATGTTTTATATTCCTTCTTTTGCAGGTTAACATACATATATATATATATATTTATAAATTTGTCTTATTTTTTTGCCTTGCACCACTATTTTACAGGCAACATACAAAATTTACTTGCCTACTTATGCTTCGTACTTATATTTTTATTTGTTTGTACTTGTTGACTATGAAATTATTTGGTGGCTGCAAATCTTATTTCATGTTTTACAAAGAAATCCATGTTCAAAAATATTTACCTTATGTACAACATGCATTCATTTATTTTGTTTCTTTTGTCTTCTATGTCTCTTAACAGTGTATATATATATATTTATATTTGTGTTCATCCTTATCCTATTTGTTTGAATACTTGATTATATTTGCTTGTACATAGATGTTTTATTTTTTTGTTAATCAACTTGGATATGTTTGACTGTCTTCTTTTGTAAGTGTTCATACCTAAGTATATAATTGTCTTCTACATATATATTTATATTTTATTTCTTTTACAAGCTATTACATACATATTTGAGTTGAGTATATTTGTTGTTTTAAATTCGTTAATGTGTTATTTTAAAATTTACATAATTTATTAACATATTTTATTTGAATTTGGAAAATTTCAAATCAGTTTACGAATTAATTTTACGATTTTTATTCGAAAAATAAATTAAATATAAATTCAAACATAGTCAAAATCTGAGATCGTTATGCATTCAAATCTCATCACATGCTGTCGGGGATCAGTCTTCCCTTCGTAGGCTGGGATAGTTGGCATGCTAAACTTTCTGGGGTATTCGGCCTGTAGAATAGTATCTGTGAATGAAGTATGACTCATGGATATCCCACAATCATCATTAGTCAAGCCTTGATTTTCTCTCATCAACTGTCTGACGTAGCCGATAGGTCGGGGGTTTGTATGGAAGATGGCAGGTTGGAATCCGTTCTACGGGACCATTTTGGTTGGTATCTCCTCTATTGGCGATCTACCAAACGTGTATCCTGGGGACCGGCTTCATTAGGACCTTCGTGGGCCGGCTATCCAGCTTCAACTCACAATCCAGATCCTAAGTTTCCTGCTCCAGCTTGGGTGTGATTTCCTTGATGTAAGTGAGGTGCCATGGCTCCAGGTAGGGAACCTCAACCATCCCTAGTTGATCGATCAGCAACACCTGCTTGTGTTGTTTCAGTTCTGCGGCGTCTATGCCTAGGAGGTTCATCGAATGAAGTCGAGCTGTCAGATGAGGAGTAAGGAGCGAGGCTACCTCTAGCATTCTGATGCTGTTATTGAGTAAGCTGAGTCATAAGGTTGGTGTTAGCTTGGATCTGTTCACTAAGTTGTCTCCGGCTTTCCATGAGTTCTCTCATCGGGTCGCTGAACTCCGTTCTAGTGACAACTTCCATCTAGCTTTGGGCGACGACAGTCCCTGTGCCATGATTAACTTGTTGATTGCTGGGTCCTACTCATTGGACACTAGCAGTCTAGTTGACATCTACGTTGTGCGAGGCTGATCGGGTACGAGGTCTTCCCATTGTAGAGTTGTTAGTAGGAACTTGAAGTAGAATCAATGGACTCCTGTGAATGACTTGGATCTCCTTCGGGGGATTTTTTTTCAATGCAGTAGCTACAAAGTAGATCCTAAAAACCTGAGAATGCGTTCTCAGTGCTTTCACCAAAATGTTAACACCAGAATTGATCACTAACACCCAAAAAAAGATTTGTGTAGAGAGATTAATGAAGATAGAAGATTAAAATAGAGGAATATATGAAGAATTAATTGTAAAAACTAGAACACCAGATTTATAGTGGTTCGGCGTCACTGCCTACGTCCACTTTGAGTTTTATCTTTATTGCTTTTCTAAAAAATTGAATACAGATATAATCCGTACACCAACTACTCGAATGCAAATACTAATTGAAAAAGAATGAGTCTTGAAAGTGGTAAAGTCTCCCCGGTGTTCTCGAAAAAAGGTCCCTTTCACTGTGCCTCTGCCCCTCTATTTATAGGCGAAGGTAGGCCGGACTTCCTTCGTGGGCCCAGGAACAAGGTACTTCGGCCCATAGTAAGTGGATTCTGCGTAGGGATGCCAAACGGTAGTTGCCGAGCGAGGGATGCCAGTCGAGAACTGTCTGCAGCGATCATCAAGTGACTTAAAGAAAAGTTATGCTGAACGCCCTTACTTTGTTATGGGCTTGACAACTTGTTAACTCCTCTGGTATGCAGCGAGCAAGGGATGTTGAACGATAGTTTCTGAGCAACCTTGCTGAGTGACTTTGCCAAACAATGTCGAGCGATGGCGTTAGGCCGAGCGAGGCCGAGTAGCACTTAGGAACAATGGATGTCTAACGATGGCGTATGGCATTAGGCCGAGTGATGGCAATGCCGAGCGATGGCATATGGCGTTAGGCCGAGCGATGGCGATGCCGAGCGATGGTATATGGCGTTAGGCCGAGCGATGGCAACGCCGAGTGTTGGAAATGCCGAGTGATGGCGTTTGAACTCAAGATGTCGAATGATGCACTCAGGCCAAGTGGCACTTAGGCCGAGCGACACTCAGGTCGAACGGTGCATTCAGGTCGAGCGGCACTCGGGCCAAACGGCACTCAATATTTTCCTCTTGTAGACTGGCCATGCAACCGGGTAACACATATTTTTCTTTCCTTTTTGTATGTTGAGTTTGTAAAATTTTGCAATGATATGCAGCCTTATACAGACTACGGTATATTTACCATCGAACTACGTATGTTACATTTGATTACTAACTAGAGTTTATTAGTTGCCAAGGTTAAATCTTACGATCTTCCTTCTATGTTTACAACGCCAAGGTCGAATAGGAAGTTGAAGAGTGTGATAAGTCAAAGTCTAAGATTAACAATGACAATGAGGAAGAAGTGGAAGTGAAGAGGTATAACTTTGAATGGTGTAGCTCCATTGAATAGTACTGCTTAACTTTGTTTCATTCTTACATGTACAACATTGTTATTGAAATGCAAGAAGAAGAGGATGACTGAAGATGGTGTAGCACTTTTGTGTTTAACACATGCTTTTTTTAGTTATGTCTCACTTCTTTTATCTTAGGCAAATGTAAGAAGTGGGCTTTATGTGTTAATCTTTTGAACTAGAACCTATGCACTCTTGTATTGCGGATAGTTAATGTATTAGAGATTAGCAATAGTTTATTTCGGATAATATTTCAGTGTTGAAATGGTTCTCCAGCTTTATTGCTTTCTGATATTAGTGATTTCAAAATTTTATATGCTGCATATTATGTATTTTACGTTGCACGTTCTGCTGGTGCACGTTGATTGCATGATAATTCATGAACTTACCTGGAGTTTATATCATTGTTGAGCTAATGGGAGCTTTGTATTTAATATTTGTAATACAATATATATATATATTCATTTTCCATTCAAAACTTAATTTCATACTTGAATTCATTTAAATAATACCCGAAAGGCACATTCAGTTTATTCACACTTAAATTGAATTTATATATAACTTAAGTCATCACCATTCCACTTCTATTTTATTCTACAACATTTCAAAATATATTTAGTTCGCTTATATTTGAGTCGAATTTCATTTTACAACTCAAAATTTTGTATTCGCTTTAATTTGATTTCATTTCAAATCAAATCCAATTTTTATTCAACTTGGCTTAAGTTAAATTTCAATTTATACAATTCAATTTAACTTACTTAAGTTAAAATTCAATTCCAACTCCAACTCAAATCGATTTAATTTACCTTAAGTTAAATTTTAAATCCACACAATTCCCTTTTATTAACTCGATTTTGTATGACCGATTTCACCATAGAGGGAGGTGAATAGGGTAATGCTACTAATAATAATAAGTAATGCGGAAATATATAAAATAATTGCAGCACGAACAATAACAGAATAATAAAAGCAGAAATAGAGCAACACAGATTTACCCAGCTTCTGCAAATCTTGCCTACGTGCTGCCCCCAAGATTTATACTAAAAATTAAGTAGTCAGACGCTTACACACGTAAAATTGCGACACTCGCTAACGACTAGCCTAAATCTATGCTTAAAACTCTACCAAAACTCAGCTACTGAGTTGTGAATTCTCGAACTACGCCGCCATACTTCGTAACCTAGTCCCACGACTAGAAAGTAACACAATTTAAAATTGAAATTAAAAAATAAAATTAAAAAATAAAATTAAAAATAAATAACAAAAACAAAACCCAATTATATAAAACTTAAGCCCAAAATAAAAATAAACAACATCTGCCCAATTATTAATAAATGAGAACATCTCCCTTTTTTCCTTCTGCATACTTTGGACGATCTTTTTCGTTTCTCTTCCAAAAACTAAGGCTTTGTGAAATTTGAAGCATCGATTCAAAAATTGATCGACCGAGTGTTATATTCACTTCGGCTTTGCTTCATCAATTGTTCCTGGCTTCAATTAATATGCGGTGGCTTCAAGTTGCGTCAAGCTTGAATGCTAGGATCCGATATGAGATTTTCTTGTTCGATTTTGAATTTGCTCAATTTCGATTCAAGTTATAGATTTGTTCATGATTTAGTTATTTGCTATCTTATTTCGTTTGAACTCTAATGAATTTTATATCGATGATGTAACTGGCAATTTATAGGGATTAAAACCCTATTTTATTGTTCATATATTTCTGCTTTGAATTCGTCTATTAATTTTCTCAGCGTTACGATTATTACTTGAATGCTTGTGATAATTCATTTACTTGTTCATCTATGAATTTTAGCTTGACTTGCTTTGGGTCGGTTCCCATAACTTCGGCATTTTCATATTATGACCGTAGTTTTCTGCTATGACTTTGGCATCGTGAATTTTTGAGATAAACCTGACTTCGACTTGTTCAATTATATTTTACCTTGATTGACTTCACTGGTCGTACTAGTTCAACCTGCTACTGTTTTGATTTTCTGCAAACTCTACTTCATATAGACTGCTAGCTTTTGACTTGTTCCAACTGCTGCTTTATTTCGAATGTCTTCATTGCATATGTATATAATTGTTCCAATTGAAATGTGTCATCATGTGTATACATATGTATGTATGTTATGTCTGATTGTTGTGTTGATGTTCATGCGTTGAGATTGTTCATTCATGTTATACTGCTTTGGTTGATTGTCTCATATATATATATATATATGTATGTATGTGTGTGTGTATATATATATGTATATACATATATATGTATATATATGTATATATGTATATATATGTATATATGTATATATATGTATATATGTATATATGTATATATGTGTGTGATTGACTTGATTGCACTTGTATCAATTTGTGGTCATTCATATATAAATCTGCACTTTTGACTGCTTCCATTTGAATACTTGTGTACTCCAGGTTGTTGTGAGTCTGTCCATTGAAGTCTTTTACAATCACTATTTTCTTGGTTTGTTTATGAACCTGTTGTCTGAATGTAGAGACCATTTCATATGTAGAAATGGTTTGGTTCACATATTCATGTATATACATGCATACGTATGAGATGCATGTATATATACGTATGATGCGTGGTTCCTTTGTGTTGAGGCAGTTTCATTGATCTGGTCTGGTACAATATTGAAGTTGGTCTATGGTTGATATGGCTACTCTATCCTTTGGTTCGTTTTATTTTACATTCCTTGTTGTGTGTGTCTGCACTTTTGTTCGTGCCTCTATTTCATATGTGTAGAACTGATGCTAGTTGCTTAGATTTTTGTATCCATTTGCTTCTAGTTTTTGTTTATGTTCACTTGTATTGATTTGAGACTACATGTTGCATTATGTTGTATGTGTGTTCAAGTGATAGCCGTTGTTTCTTGGAGTCACCTGTGCATATGAACTTGTATATGTCTGGTTTTGGTTTATTTTGATCTTGATGAGTCTGATTCTAGTTGCTTTATGTCCAGTGTATTGATCTTGTGTATCACCATATATGTACATACATACATATGTATGTGTGTGTATGTGTTGTTGATCATGCTGCATTGACCCATTCACTTGAATATGTACATTTGAGCTGGGCTTCCTTGGTCTGGTTGCCTCGTAAGTTTGATTTGTAGACTTTCATGTTAAAAATTGAATGCATGCTTGGAGTCTTGTGGGTTGTGTACATATCCATGCTAGATTGCATTGTTGATGTTGAAACTGGTCAGTTCCTTTTCTAGCTTCATTGTCCATGGTTTCATTATGCTTTGCACTCCTATACATATGCGCTGAAGTATGTCTCAATCATGTTTATGTTTTTTGTATGCATATATTTGGTTCATGTTTTTATTTCATTGAACTAGTGCACTATGTATTCATGGCATCACATCTGGTTCTATATGTTGTTGATGACTTTGTACATTTGTTGTTTTTGGTTCAGGTTACATGATCTGATGCCTTTTGTTTTTGCCTCTCAGTTTAAGCTTGTGCTTGGTCTGGTTGCATATGTATATGTGTTTGCATGCTCCATTATACATATTTCGAGTTAAGCTTGCATTATTTTTAGACTTCGACATTGCCTTATGTCTGACCATAGACATATGTATACAAATGTTCCTTATTATGGCCCAACTTGTTTTCATGTGCTTGGGCTATGATGGCCTAAAGTCTTTATGTATTGCACCTGAGTTGAATCCAGACATGGCTCGGGTTTGACCTTGTACTCACCTCTCCCTGCAATTTTATCACGTGTATATCTGTGCGCACGACCTTGTGACATGTACAGTGATACACAGTGCATGTCACAAGCTGTTCATGTAAGATGAACTCAAAAGAAATAAAGGACGAACAATCCAAATAACTAAGGCAAATAACACCTTCAAAAACATATACTTCATTGTGCACTACAAAAATATTTCTTTTTCAATTTTACTACATCAGTGATTGTTTTGCAGATAATTCATATGCCAGATTCAAGATGGAATAGAGTTGAAGATAAATATGAGTGAATGAGTGATATGTAGTGAGGTGAACGTTGTAGATTAAAATTTATGATGTAATCAAAATTGTAATGTAATTGAAATTGAATTGTAACTGAATTTGTGTAAATATAGTGAGATCTGAAGTTTGTGTAACTGAAATTATGTATATATAGTGGGAGATGAAGTTTGTACCATTTAAATTTGTAATAAAATATTTGTTTGAATAAAATATTTATTTGAATATGGATTCTGTGTTATTTATTTTATTCATCAAATATTTATTTAATTATGTGAAAAATAAAATAAAATAGCACAATAGCAAATACATTTAAACAAATATACATATATATATATATATATATATATATATTATCATCAAACAAAAATCTTATACTAGTATATTCAACAGATTTATTTAACTCTACCCAAGTTACATTTTATTTCATATAGGAATTAACATTTCCCAAGTTTTAGTTCAAAAACTTATCCTTTTTTGGTTTCGCTTCTCATTTAAATGGAAATTCCAGAATTCAAACACTCGTTTTTATTTCAAATCATTTTAAAACAATATATATAACTTTGCTTTAACAAACAATTTCCTTGGAATTTTAAACTCAAACTGGGTTATATCCAAAATAAACTCCCTTGCAATTTCTAAAACACCATTTGTTTTTCAAACAAAAATCATCATATCAAATTACTATGGTAGCAATCCTTTCCTTTTTTTTACGACAAATAAGAACTACATAGTTGTCATTCATTTTCCATCATAAGACATCAGTACACAGTAAAAGAGTTTGCCTGCACTTTCCATATTTTTCCTCATATTAAATCAACAAAACAAATAAATAAAACAAGGCATCCGTACATATTACCGACTGTTTTTGCAACAACACACTATTTATCCCTCTCGGCGTTAGCTGAAACCTTTTGCAGAATCATGTTCTCTGCTGAACGAATGGCTTCTGTTGCTCCAGTAATTGTTACTTTCCTATCAGTAGTCCCGGGCATGAAATCTCCTCTATCGGAAATTTTGATTCTAGCACCACTAATCTGGGTAATCTCCATTATGTTTCTTCCAGCACAACCAACCACAGCCCCAATATGTTCATCTGCAACGCCAGTTATAACTGAATTGCTCTCTTGAGGACCAGCAGGTGATCGACCCTTATTGTTTGGATATCTCGCTCCATAACCATTCGAACCATAACTTGGATTGTAAGCTGGAGAAGGCACACCATAACCACCAGGATAACCACCAGAAACTGCATATGTAAAAGGTGAGTTTCAAAATCCTTTACTTAGAAACTCGAAAATGAACACCGATGATGTCGCGATCATCATCAAAATCTATTTTCTAGCGACTAAAGTGAGGCCACTGCTTTTATTCTTCCAAAATCCTTTTAAAATAATGCTATTTATTTATTTCAAAACACTTGGAAAACATTTTCGAAATTTCTGGATTTAAATTTCCAAATTCTAGTTTTAATCAAATTTTAATTTTATCTCATTTGTATAATTATTACTTATATAATTTTATTTTCATTTCCATAAACCATTTTTGATTTTATAGTTTTGTTTTGATAATATCCCAACATATAAATTCACTATAATAATTAAAAAAATTATTTCTTTTATAGGTAAAATTATTTCATTTACCCACTTCAAAACAATATTTACCCACTTCAAAACAATATTTATAAGTATAAAAGCATTTTATTTCCAATTCTTAGGAAATATTCTGTTTATTTCATATTTCTCAAAATCCTTTATAAATTCTATTCGTAATCCCTTAACTCACTTATAACGAATTCTTTAAGTTTTCGAAATTTATCGGTTAGCTTCCTTTTAAATTTTTCCCAAGTCGATTTCACATGTCTAAAATTCCAACTAACCATTTTTGACTTCCTTTCCATGAATTCTAATTCATTCTCGAAGTTCTCATATTTTAATACTTGGAAATTTCTTAAAGTTCCTAGGACTCCACTATAAGATTTCTCTTGTAAAAATCATATCCATTAAATAAACTCCATTTACAAATCTCGAGAGGATTTATAAATAAATTTCAATTATTTCAAAACTATATATACATATATGAAATAAGTATTTTTAAATAATAATTAATTTTAAAACATATTTATTTATTATTAAAATATTAAAACACTTTAAATAAACATCGAAAATTCATTTCCAAATCATTTTTAAATAAACTAATTGATTTACAAAGCTTATATAAAAATTAGAATTTATTTTAATA
The DNA here is from genome assembly GCA_030765085.1 of Allium cepa. Taxonomy (NCBI): domain Eukaryota; kingdom Viridiplantae; phylum Streptophyta; class Magnoliopsida; order Asparagales; family Amaryllidaceae; genus Allium; species Allium cepa. Next base: position 505,842,688 of record CM060937.1, on the reverse strand, counting down.
AATATTAAAAACTTGAATAACTAACTTTCACAAAATACTATAATCTAAATAATAGTTGTTTAAACTACATAGTTTAACAAATATAAATCTCAATTTGAAAACAATTTTAATTTCTTAACAAGAACCTACTTTAAATCCAATATTCCAATTTCAATTTATAAATCTCTTTCAACTCATACCACATTGACTATATTTCAATTTCAAAATCATTCTCATATTCCCATTTATAAAATCTCATTTTTATAAATCCCTTTCTTAATAAAATCCATTTGTATTTCAAATCTATTTTAAATATCAATTTCAGCTCCTTTTCGTATTATCAGAATGTCATTTACAAATCCCTTTATAATTTATTTTAAAAATAGACAAGCACCATTGTCCCAGTGGTTTAATGATTTGGCTTTGGTGCGAGAGGTCACAAGTTCGAAACTTGCCTAGCGTGATTCGAACGTTTATTGACATGTGATATGTTGTCACAATAATTTGTTGTATATAAAGTACCATTTCAAAAAAAAATATTTTAAAAATATCTTTTTAAAACAATTTACGAATAGCAAGTAGAACCAAAATCATATATATTTTTATTCAACTCAACTTCCTTTAAAATAACCCAAATTTCAATATAAATATTTTTATATCAAAAATTTACTTTAATTTCTTTAAATTTAAAAATAATATCTATGGTATTTAAAATACCGAAATTTAGGCCAGTGCTACTATAGCATCCAAACATTCGAATCACACAATAATATATAATAGATTATTCAATTCCATCATATATTATATATATATATATATATATATATATATTTGAGGAATCCAGTTGGATCTCTCCAACCTGTTTCCCTGCATCCATAGATGTTAAATAACATAAAATACCGATCACACTTCGAAGTGGGTATCACGGTAATATAGGGTCATCTTTTATTATACGGGGCGCATAGTGTCTCATCCCCTCCAATCGGCAGGAAATATCCAACTACTAATATATACGACTACATATATAACATAACATCCAACTGATAATAATAATCATCAATTCATCTAATCAATCAATAAATAATTTTAGTTATCATAAATTAATCTAGTCAACCAAATTGAGTGAGATTTACTCACCTTGATTTTCGAATTTGCCACATGTCCACATTAAATTAAACCAACTACAAATTAATCCCATTGCTTAGTATCTATATAAGGTATCGGTCGTGACTTGATTCGACCTTCTCTCAGCAAATCACGTCCTTCGCCAACCGTTCACCATTGTCGTGCCGCCTGTCATCGAACGTTGCCATCTCCTTCAACGTCGCAATTCCCCCCTACAGCCTTGGCTACGAACATCGCGCCTCTTGGACCCATCACAACATCTCTGAATCACGGCCAAACACCCACCTCATGATCCAAACTTCAAGGATTCCATATCGCGACGCTCCCTTTACATGCATCCCTATCCACAAATGCATCCAGCCTCCAGATCATGCCAACGACCCCTACCTTGCTCAATCCCTTAGCGTGACGCATATGCACATACGTGGTTAGTTGCGACCAACTGCAACCCTAAGGTCGCGCACACCAAATCGACGCCGCCCTCCCTTTATTCGTCCCTGCCTCCTATTTCCTTGCACATCCTTGCCCTCTATCACGCGATGTTGTTAGGTCTCCATCGAGTCGCGTGCGCTCATGCTTTTTTTAATGTTATTCGCGATTTTGTTTAATTGAAAAAGGAAATGAGGGAGGCTCATGATTTATATCATTATATAATTTTTTTTCTTTTTTCTTTTCATTCGATTTGTTCTAACATATTAAAGAAAGAGAAAGGAGATCAAATTTAAAACAGAGGACGGCGGCTACATACAGGGATAGGTTGGCTAAAGTAATATAGGGTGGCTGATAAGGGTGGCTATGACTTGGATTGATTTTACTTTTATATATTTTATTTTTCAAAATATCATGAATTGCGTATAGCAAAATCTCAATCTCTTATTGAGGAATGTCGCCTGGCGTTTCTAATGTTATACCGCTATTTCGAATGAAATGGGACAAGTCTCGAGGCCTAACTCGATCATATAGAGAAGATAGTTTTTAAATCGACTATTTAAATTAAATTATTTATAGGCGTTTTTACATTGCACGACCAAACGGTAAATCCAATCGCTATGAAAATTGAAAGCCGATAATAATACATTATTACAGATCCAATGGGACTAGTTTCATCGAATTTCAAGACTGTGCCCGGATCATTATTTTAACTCGTTGATAAAATTGACGATTTCAAAAATCGATGAAATTACTTGAAAATTTCAGTTTTAAAAACTTATTAACTTAATTCTAATTCAAATAAAATTTATATCCACATTAGAAATCGTTTTGATTCCTATTCAACTCAAATTCAATTATTCATCATTTCCCACATTACAGTAAATTGTTATATTTGACATTTAAATTCATTATGTAATTTCAACCAAAATCTTCATATTCAAGAAATCAATTTTATAATCCAAATTCAATATTTAAACCAAATATTCAAAATCAAACGATGGAAAATTTGGGTCGTTAAAGCGGTCAATTTATTTGATCAACTCTATACATTTTAAAGTACTTGATTTATTATTTGAAAAACATTTGCAAAAGATTTGGGAAAAAAATCCTAAGTTTAAATCTTAGTTTCAAAAGTTACCCAAAACTATTGCAAAAAGTGTTGCAGACAAAGTTTTTAAAAACACTTTTGATCAAAACATTAACTTCATTCCACATATGTCTATTTTTATAACTCAAATCCCTTTTAAAACATTTTAGTATATTTATGGAATTTATTTTTATCCATTTTAAAGATTTTGCCATTTTTCCTTCCGAACTGCCAAAGCGCGACGTTTTTGAAAACTAGGTTGGACACATCTAAAATATTACATAATGAAATCTTGATTTTTCTTCTTTATTTGAAAACCATAATTATAAGAGTTCGGAAAATTCTTATTTCGAATCATTCCATGCTATATTCCACTTTACACATTAATTTAACTTTTATTGCACGAAATCATGAAATGTCGTTATGCGACATATCTATTTTTGACTCTTATTTCATATATTTTCAACAAATTTCTGAATTAAATTTTAATGTTTATAAAATATTTATAAATCATTTTAAATCATTTTAAAGAGGTTTAACTAAACTGTTACACTTTTGTTAATCATATAGAAAAGTGATTTCCTTTGTGTAAATTTGATGTGTATTTAACGAAATTGTTTCCACAACCAAACAAACATATCAACCCATCCAAATATGATAAACAACCATAGAAAACAAGCATATCATATCACCACATAATCTATAATAAAAATAAGTAGAGTTTCTCACCAGATATCCTTTTGATCTAACTTTCAATTGACTATAGCTCCGCTATTCTGAAACCGAAGCTTACGAATCTTACACTAAGGCTCCTAGGAGTTTGGCCTTAGGCTTGTAAGGGCGGTGGGATGCTTAGATGGGTGCAGCCTTGGTAGGAGAAGAAGGAGAAGATCACTAACTCAATCTCGACCTCGAAGTGGTATATCTCTCTATATTTTACGACTTATTTTGACAGAACATCGACGCTATTTTTGAATTTTCTTAAGAGGCTATGGAAGCCATCAATGTAGAGGAGGTAGAAGATAAAGGAGCTTAGGAAATGAAAAGAAGAGAGTGTAAATGAAAGGGAGGATGGATGGCGTGTATTTATAAGAAAAAATGCAAGAAAAATATCATGATATTTCTTTTGCCACACATCACCTTGCATCATCCTCCTCCATCATCCTTATGGCCGAACCATACCCTTAATGTTCCATACCCATGTGTGTACAAGTAATGGATAGTTTTGTCTGTTTTGGTTAGGAAATATCATGAAATTTGTAAATAAATACCTTGATATTTATATTATTTTACCATTGGTAAATATGAAATGTAAATGGTAATTCTTAAGTGTTTTCATATGTTCATGGATGTGTATATATGTATAAGTATATATGTGTATATGTATGTCACTTATCACATGCAACGTTGCACAATTTCTCTACGTCAAACCATCACGAATTCTGATTTAATTTACGGTCATATTTTCACTTTTTAGATAAACTATATTGATTGGTAAACAAAGTTTGAAAATAATATTTCTATTATTATTAATAATCCAAAGGGCCTTGTTTGATTTTAAAATAATTATTAAATTATTTAAATTCAATTTAAACTCAAAAATCGATTATTTGAAAATAATGATATCATTGATGCTGTCTAAAAACATTTTATTTTCAAAAATAAAATAAAGAATTTTATTACATATTCTTACTTATATGGATAAATAAGTGAATGTATCCAGACTCTTTTGAGATTTCTGATGGTAAAAAAGCTGTTTATTGATAAAACGATTTTCGGCCACTTTATCGATATTTTTCCAAAGAGTATATTTATGTAATCACATATTCATAATCAGATTACCATTATTAATCATTGTTCAAAACAATATAATTTGTGTTATAAAACATTATATTTGAATATTTTTAAATTAAATATTATTTTCCGAAGTGATAAATTCATGGGTCGTTACAATGAATTAGAAGACTTCTCCATTCCGGTGATTGAAAAATTACGTACTTTACTCATAAAACTAATACATGTTGAGTGATTTCCATTTAAGTGTTAAGTCTATTATTTATGGCTAATCCATTAAATTCTATGTGTGCATAGGATATACCTGACTCCTCCGTGGTATAACTATACACACACACACGCGCGCGCGCACACACACACACACACACATATATATACATACATACATATATATATAAGCCTATATATATATATATCTAAGCATAAACTACCCATAAAACCTAGGCCACTTAATACTTCTTGGATTAGGAGGAGGAAGACCAACCGATCATTTAGTACATAAACCCCGAAGTGGGCGCTCCGCAACGTAAATGCTAGTCCATTGGTTCTAGCTGTAGAGACCAATGACCCCTTATATATAGCTTTATAATTTTGTAATTTGATTGATATACTGCTAACGCATCTCAAAGACTCATCTAAGGGTTGTGCATATCTCATATGAATTTTACATTAATAGGAAGCAAAATCTATTAGAGCGTAATCCTAATCTTTGATACCGACCGCTCGGGCCCGTTGGTGGTCATAGCCTATGTGCTAGTCCTACTACTAAATGCCGATCAGACAAAATTGCTGAAATAGTCTGTCGACCTTCCACAGCTGACATCCCATTTAGACTAATGTATTGTAAGTCAAGGAAAATGCTCATTTTTGTTACTTATACCACTCATTAGAAATGACCAGACCCATTTCCTTAAAATACTGGTCCATTTAATATTTCAAATTCGAGGCGAACCCTTGGTATATTTTTCCCTAACTATACACAAAAGCATATCCCTTTCCACGGGTCCTACGGTTAGAGATGTCCCATATTGGTAGTAAGTATGTATAACTGTTGGTAGCCTGTAGATGAAAGGCAAACTTCTATTGTGTAACTCTACTGACATCGCATCCCAACCCACTAAACAAACCAACCATCCTAAGCTTAAATGTTGGGCTAGACCCACTAATTCATGCTTGTCCTAAATGTATAATTAAGGCTGTATAATTTCACACTATAAAATTATACCACCTTTCTAGCATTTAATTCATATCTTATATGCTTATTTACTATATTCCATAAATGTCAATTGTCGGTAATAAATTGATTATTATTATTCTAATTGGACAATCTCTAATAACATTTATTTACTTATTCTAATTCAATATATTATGTCTATTTAATTTTCGATAAATGTCATATTAAATCCTTTAACTAGTCTCAATAACCACATTTATGTCCCCGTTTAATTTTGTAACTCCCTATTAATTTCACACTACAACCCTTTTAATTTGGAATTACCATATCTTTACCATCTATACATGCTAGTCCTATTATTTAGTACGCTATTAATAACTAATACGAATATTGTCAGAAATTATGCTATGTATATTTATAATTAATAAGTGTGGTTATACGTGTGTGTGTGTCCGTGTGTGTATGTGTGCGCGCGTGTGTGTTCCCATGTTTAACCATTAATTCCTAAACTATAAATTTTCCTTTCCACGTTTTAATTTATCGGAGCTATCCTTCCTAAAATAATTACTGTTACAATTTTTCATAAATTACCTACAAATGAGACTTTTACTCCATTTGAATTATAAGAATTTTCATTTACTGAAATAGACAATGCAAACTACAAGAAGAATATCCATACATTATACCTCTCTTTCCATTTTAGTATATTCCCTGTTAATTCAAACAATGCATTTATGATACATATTTTTGAAATTGGATAATTTATGAAAATTGCATGAAAATAGATACAATTAAATTAAACCTTGCTCCTAACAAATCAAAACATAGAAATTCACACGCCAAGTCAAATTAGGGCAGTTTAAACTAATACTAACATTTTATAGCCCAACCAAAAATGTGAAATAAACTTTACAACTTTATCAACATTCAACTTTAACAAATTTAGGGACTGATTTTCAAATTTCCAAATTATGGTGTAAATAACATTCCTATTCCAATTGCCTATTTTATAGAATATGTAAGCACTATTCCTATATGTTAATTTTAAGCCTACAAATCATTAGATGTTATATAGACATAATAAGTAATAAAATTCAATGGGATAAATTTCAATGTTACAAATAAATTATATAATTCCCCACTCACATTTCTAGCTTTTCAAATCTCCCAAATCTGAATCCATCCATTTACTTGACTCATTTTCCATTCTAATCCAAAAGAATATGTATAATAAGGTATATGCATACTATAAGAATTATAGATCTGAGAAGAGATTTAGGGTCAAGGGAAATATAGACTTATGACCATATAAATTTATCTTCTTCTTTTGCAACGTCGATTTGCTTCTTCTCTTTTTCTCTTTTATTTTCTACTCTTCTATGCTTTGTATGTGTATATAATATTTTATAATTTTTAAAATCGTGGGGAAGAGAAAATGGTAATGCTTTGCTGCTTTGATCAGAAAATATGAGAAGAGAAGTGAGGGGTTGGACCTGTATTTACAAGCGCTTGAATCAGTCGTACATGTTAGTTTAAAAATAATCAAATTTGGGTCATTTAGTCAAGGTTCAAACTTAGTTGCCACTATGTTATCGGTAGATGGCTCCTCTACCGGTAGTCGACCGCTAGCAGTCGAACGGTGTAACGACCCAAAATTTTTAGTGATTTTTATTTATTAAATTAATTTAAATTTTGTGAATAAACAATAAAATTTGAAAATAAAAATTTATTATTTGAAATACGTTTATTTAACATAGCAACTGGTAAATTTTCATCAGATAATATTGAAGTTTATTTTATTGAGTAAATTTTATTTCAATTTAAATCAGTTAAAAATTGATGGTAATAAAATAATTTTCAAACCCAAATATTTGTATATAGAAAATTTGTAAATCATCTTTTAAGTGAGATGTCATCTTCCGTTTTATCAAATTTGGACTTCTCTAGCTCCGTTTACCTTATTTTTTGCAATTTTGCAGCATTTTCGGTGGCGGTAGTTTGAATTTTAATAATTCAATCGTATCATTGATATCTATTTATCGTTTTGATCGTCTTGTCGTGTTGATCTCCACAGTATATTCATCTTTGTATTTCGATGTCCGTATGCGGCAGAAACTGTAAAACGGTAACCGTATCAGTACACATTTGAGCCTTTTGGTTTTCTACTGATTTCCGTTGTTCAAATAGTCAGAAAATGAATGGGCGTTGCTTTTAATAATTCTCTGAATTCATATTGACTTTACTCTTTCCATCATTTCACTTTTGGCTTTCTGTATTACTTTCATTCTCTATTCTTTACTCACGTCTGTTCTTTTTCTCACCTCTTCCATTTTTTAAATAAAATTACAATACTGCTTGCATTATTTCACTGTGGCTAGAACATTATATAAAGTTATTTATATATATCTCAGACCTCACCACGTCCAAAATTTTCAAAACCAAATACTTCATCTCACCTCCAACCTTTTTCCTCCGCCCACCATCTCTTCTTCCTCCCGTGGCCACCGCCACACCTGCAGCTCACCCATCCTCCGCGCGCAGCACCAATAGCACCACCACTCTCCTTCATGGCCTTGCTACTTGTCGACCTACGCACCAACTCATGTTCACCATTTTTTCTCCCCTCCGAGTCCATGCGGCCATCACCCTGCTCATCACGTGTAGCACCGAGTTGCTTGACCTCCCATCCCATAATTCAAGGTGTATACATAATATTTTCTTTGTAGTATGTCGTGAGTTTAGTGCCGTTATAAAGTTACATGAGTTTGTTATTTTATACGTATATATTTATATAAGTTATAGTGTGTATGCATGTGTTTATAAAAGTTTATTTATTTATATATATTGTTGATTCCATAACATTTTTCGTATGCAAGTTTATATAGATAGAGGCTGCACTGTACATATATTATAAGATGTATGATATTTTGGTCTGCATACATTTGTTTATAATAGTTACAGTTATCTATAGTTTTTATTTTTTAAATGTGTTTGAGTTTAAGTTAGGTATATATGTTATATTTATCCACTTATATGCATAAGGACATTTGATATATATATATATATAAAGTTGTTTGTTTATATATAAAGTTGTTTAATAATATATATATATATATAAAGTTTCAAGTGTGCAGAAAATTACAAGTTATATATATCAGTTTTAATATGAATTTATGTTAATTATGGGTTTGTAAGTATATATACATATGTTTATATATATGAGTTGGTAAATCATTTTTCTTTTAGTTGAGTTTATGTATTAACGTGTATGCATCGGTTAGGTTTCAAATTTTATAGATAGAGATTTTGTTTACGTGGCTGAATTTTTTTATCTTTTATTTTATTTTGAGATATATGTTGAAATTGATTTTTTTATATATACGGATATTTTCAAATGAAATACATTATATATGTAATTGATTGCATTTTTAATATGTATATATATAAGTACTTATTACAAATATATTATATGTAAATATGTGTGATTTTAAGATATGTGTTTTAATTTAAAACAATGATTTTTTTTCATTTTTGTATATATATATATATATATATATATATATATTTTAATTTTGTCCAAAATTAATATATCGATTTCAAGGAAAGAAGTATAATATATTAAGCTTACATATATTTGAGTTTGGTTTAGGTAAATATATATATGTTATTTTAATATTTGTTTTAATTTAAATATTGATTTCATGAAAATAATATATATATATATATATATATATATATTTGTTGTTTCCATCAAACTGATTTTAATTATTTTGTCAATTCCTATTTATCAGCTCTATCCGTCGCATTCGTGCACATCTTGTTTCGCTTTGGAATTCGTGTTTGGATCCTCATTATGCGCAATTCCCACTCTTCTCTAGCCTTGAAAGGTGAGCAATCACTCACGATTAACATTCTTATATTTATTAATTTTATTTCAATTGAAATGACAATTGAAATATGCTGTTGTTAATTATTTAACTACCATATTTGATATGCTATTATTTGTAAATGTTCACCTGTGGGATATGACAGCATATCCTAATGTTTATATTTATTTATCATTGATGATATATGCCTGTTATTGCCTGTTACATTATTATCAGTTATCACTCTGCAAGTTCCATATTAGTATAGAATTCCTTATCGGTTGAAATGATGCATACCTGAACGATCTGTACAATAGGAGAAAGTCGTTATGGGTTGAAATGATAACCCAAACGATCTTCATTTGAATTGAATTTGGAATTGTATGTTGAAATGATATATACTCATATATATTTGATTATGGATTGGAATGATAAATATCTGTATCACTGGACCATAGGATATAAATTTATATACAGACACCGTTGGTCTATGTATAAATGTTTTGAAAATGATTTCTATGGTTTTGAAAGCAAATATATATAGTTTTATTTAATACTGAAATTATTTTACATATAAATAAGTTTAATATAAATTGTATTTAATAATAAGTTTTAATTTAATAAAGTTTGATTTAGTTAGTATATAATATGTTTAAGTATTTATTAAGATTTATATTTCAAAAATAGATTTTTGTAATAATTTGAATAAGTTAAGGTTGGGAAGATAAATTTGAATTTATTTGAAATGGTATTTAATTAAGAATTTTATTTAATTAAATCGATTTGAAACTTATTGAAACTGAGATTTTAAAGATATGATCTTATACCTTGATTTTGATTTAATGAATATTTCACGTTTAAAAAATTGAATAAAATATTTGGTAAAACATAATTTAAGGTTATTTAAATAATATTGGACTTACTAAGTGAATATTTCAAGACTAAATAATAATGAAGTTAAATTAAGATCTATATGAAGCTGTAAATTTAGTTTTGAAGATGTTGAATATTTAGTTTTGAAATTTAAATGGTTTATTTTGTGGTTCAAATCTGTATTTGAAATCAATATAATTTGAAATTATTTATTTAGAAACTGAATTGAATTGAAATTGATAAATTGAGATTGCATTAAATTTGAATTTGGATTCGAGTTGACTTGAATCGATTGTGAAATTTGAGGAAGTTATAAATATTGTACTTTATAAATTATTTAATATATGTATACTATATTAATATAAAACTATTTTTAGTCTAAACTATTCTAATATAAATCTATTTACTTTATAAGCTATTTTATTTTATATACTATGATTAAACTATCTAAGTGGTGGAAGTTATGATTTCAAAGTTATGGTTTTCCAAAGCATTATGATTTCAAAGTGTTTTGGTTTTGTAATGGTTGTAACTTTGAAGATGTTATATTTTGGAAATAGATATATTTGAAATAGAAATGATATTTCGGTTTTGAAGTATAAATTAATTTGAAATGACCATGGTGTTATATGACGTTTAGTTGTTAATAGCATTTATTTCTACATTGTAGATAGTTCTACGGATCCTTAGAGGACGGGTATCCCAAACATCCTTTAACTTAATTGTATTTCAGTTGATATTTCACTTGAGTTGGATTTATTGATATAAGAATGTTAATCCTGGCTCGAGTATTTTGTGTCTTGCTTTACGCTCGGGCCAGAATGAGTGATATAGCATTTGAGACTCACCTTTGGAGTTTGGAGCTTCGCTTGGAGATCCAACTATCGATTCAGCTTTCAGCTTTCCAGTTGATTTGTTTAGAGATGTCATCAGTCTGTATTTTATTCTGTTGTATTTTATTTCAAACTCTACTGTTTATATAGTAGCTTCATAAACTACTATTTATCTATTCCGCTGCATTATTATTATATTACTCCGTATCTGTAATTCTGTGATTATTTTATTTACTATATATGCTGAGTTTTGCCAGATATAAATTAACAGTATGATATTTTGAGAAATTCAAGTCCGGCATGTGCGGATGCGAATGGTTGAAAATACCTGGTCGTTACAACCAGGCCAAAGAGGTGGTCGACCGGTAGGGTTTGCATTTAATATTATTGATTTCCTATTTTTGTTTTTTAATTATATTCGTTTCGTAAACTTCAAATGCTGATAACTTCTTTGTTTGAGCTCCGATCACAAAACTCCAAATAATAAAGTTGCTCAAAGAATAACCACGAATGCAATGTTGTAGGTTTCGTGGCCAAATTTAGACGTTTGATCAAATTTCTTTTTTGAGCCTTAATAATTATTTATTAATTACTGTTAATTTTTACGAGGTGTTATAATAAACATATCATAGACATGCTCCATATGTATCAAACATACATATTCATGGCTGTGATAATTCATTGGTGAGTACAACGAAGTATGTGGAACTGTTTTGGTATTAATAGACTTGCAATTCATACATCTATATGTATCAATCCTAGAGTTCATCAACTCTTTTGATGCTCCACTTAATGGGTGCTTTGCTCATTAACCAGTATCATATAATTCATAATCATACAATAAAATTATTTCTCAAAACTATAGCATAGTCTATAATTTCAAAATAATTATAGATACTTCAAAATTGTCCAAAACAAAACCACATTATAGTTTTATTTCATAACAAATATTCATAATATTCACATTGAAATAAAATTATGTCTATTTTTCAATCGACATCGAAAATAGTTATTATTTCATAAATAATGTTCAATGTATTTTACGAAAATAATTTTCGCAATTTGATGTAATTAATAAGTGTTATATAGTATACTCCCACTATTTCTGCCATTTTTACAACAACGTATGAAATATGAAGCTCCATTCAACCACTTAATATACGCTATTTATTTCGTTTACTGTAATTGGTTTATAATTGAAATTTTTTAAATCAAGTATCCTAAATTCAAATAAATAAATATCATAAAAACAATTTTCTATGTGAAAATACTTTTGTAATAGAAATCATATTTTTCATTTCAATGTTAAGCATCAAATTATTATTTTACAAATCTTATATCATAATTTCTTTATAAGAAATGACCATTCACTCTTTTCATCCCAATTGTATTTTAGGTTATATCTATTCTTATACATTCAATTTTCTTTCTAAATGGTCAAACCATTCAAAGAAAATTCTTACTACAATATCATAATGAATTCTTTACAAAAAGTGCATTCGGTCATTCAACTTTAAGGAATAAAATAAATTACACTTTACGTAAATTTATCTAACTACTATTTCAATTGTTAAATTCTTAGATATGACATGTAGCCTTTGGTCTATTATTATATTTAACTCTACAAGATCATTATTGTAATCAATTATATTAAATACAACATTTCACACCACAGTTTACTTGCTTATTTCAATGAACTAATTTCATCGAGGTTTCGCATATTATGAATCATGGCCATTCACCATATAACATTTATATATGATTGAAAATGAATCAATTATTCATATCCTTGTATTGCTTTTAGAGTTTGAAATTCATTAAAGACAATAAACAGTCTCGAGAAGTAAATACGTAAGTGACCAAGTTACGAATGTATGTAGTAATCATATAGTTAGGCCCTTGAATGGGTCAATAAGCAGAAAAATTATTGATAAGTATATTTTATATTTCTGTTTGTCAATATTAATTCAGTTCATTTATATATCTTAACTGATAAATGTTTTATCAATTGTATATATTTATCTATGTAGATTATTAAAACTTTATATTGCAAATTTTCTTACGATGTTAGAGAGGTTAAATGTTACCATTTCATTTTTCTAAAAAGGTCCCACTAGATTTTTAAATTTATCAGAGCCCTAAAAAAACATAAAAATCATTTAATTTCTATTGTGGATGTTAGAACTCGCTTGCCTTAGAGTTCTAACCTTGAGGAATATCAACAGGTCATAAGCCCACAGGCAATGGATAACACTTTACTGATTGTATCAGATGCAACTCAAAACCCATGGTCTTTGTCCTAATCTCGTCCCGACTTGGAGGAATATCAAAGTGAAAGAGATTATTCACTTATATACACTATTTTGCGACAGCCTAAGTATAATGCACGCACCTTAAGGAATAACAAAAAATACGTGCATGTATCTTACCTCATTTAGTCAGTATGCTAATAGTGTTACATATAAAATCTCTAGCTCGAGGAATGTCAACAAGTAGAGAGTATGCAAGCAAACTATTGATATATAAATGATGAAGGACAACTTTATATTAAAGATTCATAATCTTTAATATATTATATTGAGTGATACCGACATGTGGAATAATGAATTTCTTATATAAAAAACCCTCATAATTCAAGTGTCCAACACATCAGATATTACGATATACGTACTATGCACATGTATTTATACCTTCAATCTATTTGGGTTCATTTTCCTTTTCCACTTGATTTTATATATTCATATCATGTAAGTTTAATTATTATATATCTTTTATCATTTAATTAACTTATATAATAGTCTTATGTATATTAATAAAAAAATCTTATTTAATTAATTTAATTAATTAACATTTCAAATTTTCTGTTATTCGATTAAACATTTTAATTAGATATGTATACCATAACATTTATGGTTACACACACACACATATATATGTATACTTATTTTATCATCTATTAATTAACTTAATTAATTAGAAAATTTAATAAAATATTAATTTAGAAAATTTCGTATGTATATGCATATATACTTACATTATTTTAAATAATTAAAGGTAATGTAACATATATATATACATATATTGTACATGTATATACTTTAATTAATTAACTATTTAATTGATTTATTTAATTTATTTGCCCAATTAATAAATATTAAAATTTTCAAAATATGTTTATTATATTTTCAGAGCACTTTGAAAACTATATTATAACTTATAATGTACATTGTTTTCAAATCTAACTTTAAAAAGCATATTATTACATTTATAACGTAAACCTTATTTTAATTTGACTTTTAATTTAAAATCTTATTCTAATCTTAAAAACAATTTTGAAATCACATTATAACGTTTATAATATATTTGTTATTTTAAATTTAACTTTTAAATTTAAAATTACATTTTAATTTTCAATTTTTTTTGAAAATTAGCCTTCTGTTGGGTGCAACTTTTGGGCTCACTTCACTTTTTGAGCTAGGGTAGTAGCTAGGAAGGACAAGCTGCTTGATTACCGAAACTTAAGCCTAGATGCTACTTTTTAGACACTCTATTAAATTAGCATGCTTAATTAGTTAGCACTAATATGACTAATTTAGATTGCATAGACTATTTGGCTTTGATACCATTGTTAAAATCGGGCCAGTCAAAAGTACGTAAAATAGGTAAATTTTAAAAAAAAATTCATATTTGTATCTATTGGGACTATGAAGTCTAACGAGATTTTAGATCCAATCTAAAAAGCGTTTTGGATAAAATTCTTTATTTTATTTAATTAGATTGAAAGAGATTGAATTTGATATAAATTTAAATGTATGAGTACTCAGATACATCCATTTGTGTAATACTTACTCATTAAAGTTAATTTGAGAAGTAAACCTTTCATTTCCTTCTCTAAAACCTATGAAATCATTTAAGAGAATAAATAGTTTTAATCAGAGAGGGAGAAAAACTTTTCATTTCTCTCTCTGATTAGATTAACGATTCATTAAATGTCATTGACGATCAATTTAAATATAGCATGAAATGTAAGTATATCCAAATATAAGCACCATGCATATTATGCAAGTGCAACATATAAGAAGTGTGCATAGTGAATGATTCCATATATATATGTCAAATAAACGTTCGAAAGCAAGTTTCGAACTTGTGACATTCTGCACCAAAGCCGAATCAATTAACCACTTGGACAAAGGTGCTTGTCATTTATATATGTCTTTGTTGTCTAATATTTTTTAAACAAAACAACATTTGTTTGTGTGTGTGTGTGTGTGTGCGTGTGTGTTGTTTACACTAAAGTTGATTTTGATTGTTTGACTTGTTTTAAAGTAAAGCTAACAATTTAAAACAAGTTTAATTATTGGATTTTTGAATCAAAATTGTAATTTTCATAAAAGTCCATTTTGTAAAACTTGAATTAAAAACACATACATATATGTATATTCATACACACACGCACGTAGATACACACATACCCACATATATGTATACAATAATTGAACCAATGTTTTAAATTCAAAACAAAGTATAACACATGTATTCAATTAATTTGTAGTTTAAATATACTACATTTAATCAAAATAAAAACCTTGGATCTAATTGTTAATTAAAATAATGTTTTTAAGATTTAGCAGAAAAGTCCATTTGAAATCTTTAAATGAATTAACATTTATTCTAATGTAAATAATGACCAAATTTGTTTCAAAATAACTTGCAATTGTGTGTTCAATTCATCAAACTTGTAACATAAAATTTAAATCAATTAATCAAAGCATTCCAAAACAAAATATTATCCAAACAATAATTTCTAAAACAGAAAAGAATTAAATAACCAAGACACATATAAATTTATGGTAATAGAATTCAAATCTAAACTTGTAACGACCCGTAAATTTTCGATAATTAAAATAGCTAATTTAATAAGATTTCGTGATTTAATGTTAGAAAAAAATTGTAAGTCGTTTGGAATAATAATAACTAGAATGAAATGCAACAAGATTTTATCTAAGTTAATTATTTATGAATTGAATAAAATCCCAAATCAAGTGAAATGTTATGTAGTCAAAGGTAATTGAATGAATTTGTATTGTATAGGTAATTGTGACACTTGTTTGTAAATAATAAACTTATAAGAAATTAAAAGTTAACGGTGATAATTATTTAAGTTACCTATTCATTTAGTTGGTCGAATTGAATTTGCGAACCAATTGCAATTGAAATGAAAGTTCATATATTAGTTGAGTGCATTATCTCTAACTGTGGATTAATAATAATGTAGAGTTCATTTGGTGTAATATAGTAAATCGACTGATAATGAAATTTTTATTTAAAAATCCAATATTGAAATCCGTCAAATATTGAGCAATTAAATTGTTTAAATTTAATATTTGGAATTTATTGAATAAAATGAATAACGGGAATTGAATAACTGTTTAATGAAAATGGTTGTTCTATAATTTGAATTTGTTAAATTTTACAAGTTCGTTTGAATATTTCAAAAAATAGTGATTTAAGAATAATCAAATTTGTTTAAATTTAATATTATAAATGTTTGAATAATTAAATTCCAAATTTGATACGATTAATTTGATATTGAAATTTAATATATGAAAATAGAGTGAATAATTGATTTGGTTTAATATGATTCAAATTGGTTTCCAAAGGGAATGTAAGTTATATCGGGGTTATAACAGAGTTAATAAGATTTTAAAATTGAAATTATTGGATAATTGAATAACGGGTTTAATATGATTAAAAATGATTTGTAAAAATTTATTTTATCATATTGGAGTTATAGTGATGTTATAGAAATTTTAAAACTGAATTTAAAATTTATTTGTGAAAATTGAATATTTTAATATTTAATTATCGACTGAAAAATAACCAATTTTCGAACAGTCTTAGAATTGGACGAAACTAGTTCCATTAGATCCGTAATAGTTTGTATTACCGGATTTCAATTTTCGTAGCAATCGGAGTTTTCGTTTGACCGTGGCAGCTCGAAACGCATCAAAATTGTTTTAATATTAATTTGGCGAATTAAAATAGTCATTTTTCAAACGGTCTCGGATTTCGACGAAACTAGTTTCATCGGATCCGTAATGTCATATTATTATAAGGTTTCAAATTTCGAGTCAATCGGATTTACTGTTTGTCCGGGGCGAGCCCAAAGGCACAGAAATTTGATTAACCGATTTAATTTCAAATCGATCGTTTATTGCCGTAACTCACACATACGATCGAATTAGCTTCCGAAACCTGTTCCATTGTGTCCGAAACGTAGGGTAAACCCTAGAAACGCCAGCCGGCACGCTTCGTTTGGAGTTCGTAAAATTTTCGATGAATAGTGTTTTGGCGATTTTCTATAAAAGGACCCCCACTTTCTTTGTTTTGCATAAACCCTAGGGTTTCAGCCCTTAGCCGCCACTTTCATTTCAATGGTCAGAAAATTTCGAAACTTCTTCCTCATTTTCCTCTCAATCCATCAACAATTAGCAAAAATTCTCAACTACAAAGTTGTAAAGGGCATCAAGATCTAGCTATCCAACGGTGGAGATCGGAAACGGAGCCACGGATTGACGGCAAAAAGCGATGGAAGCAGCTACGTTTTTCACGCAATTCGAGGCAGAGGATGAGGCCGAGCTTGGAGCTATTTGGAGTGAAGGTGGAGTAAGGCGGTGGCTTCGAAGTGGTGTAACCTGATCGTCTTCAAGTGGAGCGTGGTGGTCGCGTTAATTGATGAAGATAGGCGGCATTGGGTTACTGCGTGCGCGATTTTCACATCAGGGAACTAACGCGTGAAGAGCCTGGGGACGGCCTGGGGAAGAAACGTGATGAGCGGCCCAGATCTATTAGGGTTAGAAACTGAAAAGTTAATTGTAAATTAAATTTATTTAAATTTGTATAAACTTTAAAAGCTGTATCACTTTCATACGAGGTCCGTTTTGGACGAAACTTTTTTCGTTGGAATCGTTTTGTCGAATACTACGCAATGGAGCTGGATTGGAATCGTTTGGAGCTAGAGAAAATTTTGGTTAAAATTAAACGCTCGTTTAATTTTATTCGAAATAAAACGCTGGAACTACATTGAAATCAAGGTGAGTGTTTTATAACGCTCACAACGTACTAAATATCTTTATGCTAGTCAAATTTGATATTATGAAGTGATATGAATTTTATTTGTCCTTGTTTGATAGAATTTAATTGTCATTTGAATTAACCGTCGAAAATTAAATTGACAGTTAAATTTGAAATTAAAATTGAAATTGAATTGCGATTTAATTACCTGACATCGATAACTATGAAATTGCCATAAATTGTATGGCCTATTGGATGATGTATTTCGATGGATGCTTTTGGTTGATATTTGAATGTTTGGATGCTTATTTGCTTATATATATCCTGTTATGCATACATATGATACTGTGATTTAATTTAAGTGATATATATTCATCCCTGACATTTAATTGAAACAAATAATTACTTGGCCATGGGATAGAAAATTATATACGGACACCGAATTGGCTAAAATAATAATTTTTGGAATCGTCGATTTGAAATTATTTAAATGTTTTGATTTAAAAGTTATAATAGAAATCAATTTACTGAAATCGAATTTATCGAAAATTGAGTTTGGAATGTTGAAATAAATTTTGGTTAAAAGATATCGTTAAATAATTAAAGTGGAGACTTTGGGATTTAAAATCGGGATATGATTGAATTTCGAAAATTGATTTGTTTAAAGATTTAACCTTAATTCGAGCTTGGAATATTACTAAGTAAAAGTGATATAAAAATGATATTTTGAAGTCGAGCTTGGAATTGAATCATATTTGAAATTTGGATTTAAACTCGAAAATTGATGGATAATTTTGTTAAGTGTTATAAATGGATATTTTGAAAAATCAAGCTCCAAATCGATATAAATTGAAATTGAATAAATTAAAGGTGAATATAAAATTGAATAAATTTGAAGTCAAAGTTGACATTGATTTGAATTGAAATCGAAATTGAATCGGCAGAATGAAAATTGAAATTGATTTGAATTGGGAAGTTATAATTGAAATGGATTAGTTTTGAAGCTGTTTTATTTTGTTTTCCAAATTACTCGGTTACATAAACCATTTTTGAATACTTAAACTATTTTAATCTATTTTAAATCTACTTAACCCGATTTAAATTATTTTAAACTAATTTATCTATTTCAAATCTATTTTAAGATTTTAAGTATTTTTAACTATTTTAATTATTTAAAACTACTTTTAAACTCCTTAAAACTATTTTTTAAAATTCTAAGATGGTCAATAAGATGAAAAGTTTATATTCAAATCTTGAATTAAAATACGAATTGGGTTAAATGAAGTTGCAACCTAAATTGAAATTTGAATTGATTTTGAAATCGAAATAAGATATTGAGACAAAAATGATTTTGAAACGGAATCTGACATTTTAATAGATACGATGATATTTGAAATGGATTTGATTTTTGAAGCGAATATGATATTTTGATATCAATTATGAATCGATTTGAAATGTAAAAGAGCCAACGGTGTAATAATACGTAGTTATTAAAGAGACCGGGATCGGATATGGACATACTCTCTGTCGATACCGAAAACCACTTTAATAACTATTATACGCGGAGTATTGATCCAGAATGAAGTGGATGGTTTGGTGAACGTGTTGACTGAAGAAAGAGAACGATATTGGATGACCCCTGACATGACTAAAACAGGAGCCGCGCCGGGCCATTGAGGTTCGCCACCTCTAGCGGACACGCTTCTTCAATACCATTTCTATTACATTTGTGATTCAATTTGGGTGCACCCCTTGATTTGGGAGTGTTGTTTCGCGGTGTTGGGGTAGCTGCTGGCTATGCTCAACATCAGTCCAGATCACGCAACTACTAGTATCCTAGTTGGTATCGCCTCATGTACCTTGTCATACTGATTATCCTATTCGTGACCACTACGTTATGTTTTGTGTTATACCTATGGGGTACCCTCTGATAACCACCAGTTTACAGTGGGGCTTACGGTGCTGTATAGACTATAGCATTATAAAAATGTGTTAAGGGGGATTATGGTAACGCCTTAACGCTATTTTGATACTTTATATTACTGATAGGCATTATCTACTTAGCGTACATTACTACATAGTAGATAGTTTAACGGATCCTTAAGAGATGGAAAATCCCGTAACATCTCTTGAGTTATTGCACGCACGTTGACACTGGATATGAGATGTCAAACCCCGTAAACATCTCTGACGCCGTTACACTCATATTTATTTACGATTGATTTAATTTTCATAAGGATATTTTAGTCCTGACTCGAGTGTTTTGTCTTTTCATTACGCTCGGGTCAGTCCTGAGTTTTTTAGATTTTTGAAGATCTATTCTGGAGGATGAAGACGAAGATTGGGTATACTATTACTATTATTACCCTTGCATCATGCTATCTGCTGCATTATTTTATTTGTTCTGTTGAATATGTCTAACTCTGATAAATGTTGTATAAATAATGATCAACGTATAGTAAACAACTTCATGAACTGTTTATTTGATTATTATATTTTATCGTTCCGCTGCAAGATTCTGTGTTGTTTCCTTTCTTTTATTTCTCTTTCCTCTTCTTTTCTTATTTACCCCAATAACCATCTGCCATTTTGAATGGTTTGGAATCGACATGTGTATTTGATTGTCGGTTTAAACTGTCCAAAAAGGCGAGTCGTTACAGTTGGTATCAGAGCTTTGGTTTAGCGATAAACCTTGGCTCTAGTGGGGAATAACTCATTGTAATAGAGGTAAACTATATAAATGAGTTGAGTGTATATGAGAGAGCGTACTTGTTATTTGATATAAAATGGTTGTATATTGTGTTAACTTTGTTCCGTTGAGTATTTATGAATTCTGGTCGATACTTGGGACGCCAAGGCGTCGATAGGAATTTCTAAACACTCGAATGGGACAAACCAACACAATATCGTTTTGGAATATATTTTATGTAAAAGAATTATTTGAATATTTATTCATTTTGATTGAATTGATTGTTAGGAGATGATAATATTAGATTATTATCGTTATTGTTTGATCAGTCAATATTTACAACAATTGATTAAATAACAATGGATTTAGGAAAATGAAATCTTGTAAACACAATTGATAATGAATATAAATAAATTTTAACTTGGATTTGGGAATTTAAATTCCGGTGTTTGAAATTGACTTACAAGAATTTGAAAAATATAATATGAGTATTATATGACAGTATAATTGAGTTGAAATTGTTTTCGAATGATTTTTTTTTAATGATAAGTGTTATATTCCCTTCTCTTGACGCTAGAAAATGATTTCGGTGATGAGTGCACGCATCATCGGCGTTTATTTTTGAGAGTCCGAGTGGGGGAGACCACTTAATAGCTTGTCTAAACCTTGTTTGATTCAAATTTTATTTTATTTTGTATTCTCTATAGTATGATTTGATATATAAATTATATAAGTATATATTATTTCAAACTTGATTTGAAATGAAACCGGGATTGGAATTCTTAAGTCTTTTAATAATTAATGATTTTTTTTTGATTGAAATGAATTTAGACTTGAATCATTAAGGAACTTCTGAATTGTGAAATGAGAAATGAACCTAAGAGCTAAGTGAAAATATCAATTGAAGTAGAAATCCTTAGAATTAGAAAATTATGAACTTAAATAAAATTGAAACTGTAAAACTCGCATAGTATTAAATTTCATTCTATAGCATAGATATAACTCACCAAAATATTTAAGAAGTTCAAAAATGTTATATGAATTGTTAATTGGATAATATACAAGTATAGGTTTGAATAATGAAATATGCATTTAATTAATGGTTTGCAAATATAAATAAAATTGTTAGTAAATAATTGGAATTTAAATTAACATTTAAAGGTGATTCACAATTATGTTAATATAAAATGGAAATACTATATGTGAATGTAAATGTGAAATTAAATTATAGTGAAATTTAAGTAATGACTTAAGAATTAATTAATTGAAAATTCAACTTTAAATGAAAAGAAGTTGTATGTTGTTTAACTACATTCTATTTGCATAACTATAACTTACCAAATACTTAGAAGGTTTAAAATGCTAATAAGGATAAGTATAGAAATAATATACCAGTGTGAGAGTGAATAATAAAATGTAAAGATCTATTGATAGTTGTAAATATAAAAGAAATTTAAGCTCTAAAATGAATGATATATATAAGTGAATGAGTAAAATTTAAAATTAATGAAATATAAAATTGGTAAATGGTAACTAATTAAATTTGAATATAACTAAATGTCAATAAACTTGGAAGTGTATGAAATTAAAATTGACTTGGAAATGTATAATTGATTTAGTGTAGATTTTGGATGGTTGTTAATGTTTGATATGCATTGGTTGTTAGATGGATGAAAATTGATTAAGTAGAATTCATTAGTGTTAATGGAGTTGAAAAACGGAATAAAATATTAAATAATAAAATTCAAATTTGAAGCAAAGTGAAATTAAATATAATTGAGTTCAATTTAAATTGAAGCAAATTGACTTGAATTTAAAATGTGCATGAAACAAACTTGAATAAATCGGAAACAAATTGAATGTAAACCTATTGCATGGATGAATAAGAAAATAAATGACTTTGTGTTTATGATTGTTTTTTTAGAAAATTTGAAGTTTGATGGCTTGTACTTTGGAATAATAAAAGCAAATTTTGGAAAAAATCCAAAATTATCCAATATATGCTGAAACGAAAACAACCATAACTTTTAAATGGCTAAACGGAATTCGACGATCATGGACTTTTCGAAAAGCTTAGAAATTATAGCACAACTTTTTTTTGGATGACTTGAGAAAATTCCTCCGTCTACTAGGTTAAAAACTTGAATGTTACTCGCTGTCCTGTGTAAAAATAAGTGAAATCAGTAGTATACACCCTTAGTATTTTCGCCATATCTTTTGACTAGTTTATCGGATTTTGATGATCTTGCACTTTATGGAAAGCTAAGAAATTAAGCTAAAACTTTTGTTTTAAGCGTTTTGTGTTTTGATGTCGTTTAGAAGGTCGGAAACGTGGGTGAACGTCGCTGACCTGCGCAATTCATTGCCCAGGCTGAGGCGTATACTCTAAGTAAAACGGCCATAATTTTTGAACGTATGGTCCGAATTCGATGATTTTAGACATTCCGGAAAGCCTGAAATGAATGCAACAACTTTTGTTTAGATTCTGTTGCCGAATTTTATCGTTTAGGTGACCTAAAACTAGGATTTGTTTGCTGTCCTGAAATTGGAATCTCAGTTTTGAAGCTAAATATGTTATATATATATGTTGTGTAGGCTAAGTATATCGATCTATCTTTATATGCATGGTTCTAACTTAGTTATTGAGTGTTTAGTAGGTGCGGATTGCGCTTGCTTCGCATTTGGAGCTTGCTTTCGCGCTATATTAGCCGTATAAGCTCGCTAACAATATATAAGGTACATATCTCGGATTACATACCGTACTTTTACACTTTTTCCCTGCGGGATGCCTCATCACTTGATGAGATGTATATTTGTGATATATACTGTCATTTTTTTTCCGATCGAGCCGCGCAAAGGAGACTCTGCCGAAATTTTCCGTAAAATCCGGGTGTTAGAAATTTTTTCAAGTTTTAAAAAAATTTATAACTTGTTTTGATTACTAACTTTTAAAGTTAGGAAGCCGTTTGGAGTAACTTAGTGGAAGCGTAGTTATGACTTTATAAATGGAATTTCATTGTTTATAAGTGGATAATTTTTAATGAAATATATGAAATGTTGAATTCTTTACTTAGTTCCTTTTCCCTTCTTTTTCCTTTTCGGGGACGAAAAGTTTTGAGTGGGGGAGAGTGTAACGACCCGTAAATTTTCGATAATTAAAATAGCTAATTTAATAAGATTTCGTGATTTAATGTTAGAAAAAAATTGTAAGTCGTTTGGAATAATAATAACTAGAATGAAATGCAACAAGATTTTATCTAAGTTAATTATTTATGAATTGAATAAAATCCCAAATCAATTGAAATGTTATGTAGTCAAAGGTAATTGAATGAATTTGTATTGTATAGGTAATTGTGACACTTGTTTGTAAATAATAAACTTATAAGAAATTAAAAGTTAACAGTGATAATTATTTAAGTTACCTATTCGTTTAGTTGGTCGAATTGAATTTGTGAACCAATTGCAATTGAAATGAAAGTTCATATATTAGTTGAGTGCATTATCTCTAACTGTGGATTAATAATAATGTAGAGTTCATTTGGTGTAATATAGTAAATCGACTGATAATGAAATTTTTATTTAAAAATCCAATATTGAAATCCGTCAAATATTGAGCAATTAAATTTTTTAAATTTAATATTTGGAATTTATTGAATAAATTGAATAACTGGAATTGAATAACTGTTTAATGAAAATGGTTGTTCTATAATTTGAATTTGTTAAATTTTACAAGTTCGTTTGAATATTTCAAAAAATAGTGATTTAAGAATAATCAAATTTGTTTAAATTTAATATTATAAATGTTTGAATAATTAAATTCCAAATTTGATACGATTAATTTGATATTGAAATTTAATATATGAAAATAGAGTGAATAATTGATTTGGTTTAATATGATTCAAATTGGTTTCCAAAGGGAATGTAAGTTATATCGGGGTTATAACAGAGTTAATAAGATTTTAAAATTGAAATTATTGGATAATTGAATAACGGGTTTAATATGATTAAAAATGATTTGTAAAAATTTATTTTATCATATTGGAGTTATAGTGATGTTATAGAAATTTTAAAACTGAATTTAAAATTTATTTGTGAAAATTGAATATTTTAATATTTAATTATCGACTGAAAAATAACCAATTTTCGAACAGTCTTAGAATTGGACGAAACTAGTTCCATTAGATCCGTAATAGTTTGTTATTACCGGATTTCAATTTTCGTAGCAATCGGAGTTTTCGTTTGACCGTGGCAGCTCGAAACGCATCGAAATTGTTTTAATATTAATTTGGCGAGTTAAAATAGTCATTTTTCAAACGGTCTCGGATTTCGACGAAACTAGTTTCATCGGATCCGTAATGTCATATTATTTTATGGTTTCAAATTTCGAGTCAATCGGATTTACTGTTTGTCCGAGGCGAGGAAATTTGATTAACTGATTTAATTTCAAATCGATCGTTTATTGCCGTAACTCACATATACGATCGAATTAGCTTCCGAAACCTGTTCCATTGTGTCCGGAACGTGGGGTAAAACCCTAGAAACGCCAGCCGGCACGCTTCGTTTGGAGTTCGGAAAATTTTCGATGAATAGTGTTTTGGCGATTTTCTATAAAAGGACCCCCACTTTCTTTGTTTTACATAAACCCTAGGGTTTCAGCCCTTAGCCGCCACTTTCATTTCAATGGCCAGAAAATTTCGAAACTTCTTCCTCATTTTCCTCTCAATCCATCAATAATTAGTAAAAACTCTCAACTACAAAGTTGTAGAGGGCATCAAGATCTAGCTATCCAACGGTGGAGATCGGAAACGGAGCCACGGATTGACGGCAAAACGCGATGGAAGCAGCTACGTTTTTCACGCAATTCGAGGCAGAGGATGAGGCCGAGCTTGGGGCTATTTGGGGGGAAGGTGGAGTAAGGCGGTGACTTCGAAGTGGTGTAACCTGATCGTCTTCAAGTGGAGCGTGGTGGTCGCGTTAATTGATGAAGATAGGCGGCAATGGGTTACTGCGTGCGCGATTTTCACATCAGGGAACTAACGCGTGAAGAGCCTGGGGACGGCCTGGGGAAGAAACGTGATGAGCGGCCCAGATCTATTAGGGTTAGAAACTGAAAAGTTAATTGTAAATTAAAGTTATTTAAATTTGTATAAACTTTAAAAGCTGTATCTCTTTCATACGAGGTCCGTTTTGGACGAAACTTTTTTCGTTGGAATCGTTTTGTCGAATACTACGCAATGGAGCTGGATTGGAATCGTTTGGAGCTAGAGAAAATTTCGGTTAAAATTAAACGCTCGTTTAATTTTATTCGAAATAAAACGCTGGAACTACATTGAAATCAAGGTGAGTGTTTTATAACGCTCACAACGTACTAAATATCTTTATGCTAGTTAAATTTGATATTATGAAGTGATATGAATTTTATTTGTCGTTGTTTGATAGAATTTAATTGTCATTTGAATTAACCGTCGAAAATTAAATTGACAGTTAAATTTGAAATTAAAATTGAAATTAAATTGCGATTTAATTACCTGACATCGATAACTATGAAATTGCCATGAATTGTATGGCCTATTGGATGATGTATTTCGATGGATGCTATTGGTTGATATTTTAATGTTTGGATGTTTATTTGCTTATATATATCATGTTATGCATACATATGATACTGTGATTTAATTTAAGTGATATATATTCATCCCTGACATTTAATTGAAATAAATAATTACTTGGCCATAGGATAGAAAATTATATACGGACACCGAATTGGCTAAAATAATAATTTTTGGAATCGTCGATTTGAAATTATTTAAATGTTTTGATTTAAAAGTTATAATAGAAATCAATTTACTGAAATTGAATTTATCGAAAATTGAGTTTGGAATGTTGAAATAAATTTTGGTTAAAAGATATCATTAAATAATTAAAGTGGAGACTTTGGGATTTAAAATCGGGATATGATTGAATTTCGAAAATTGATTTGTTTAAAGATTTAACCTTAATTCGAGCTTGGAATATTACTAAGTAAAAGTGATATAAAAATGATATTTTGAAGTCGAGCTTGGAATTGAATCATATTTGAAATTTGGATTTAAACTCGAAAATTGATGGATAATTTTGCTAAGTGTTATAAATGGATATTTTGAAAAATCAAGCTCCAAATCGATATAAATTGAAATTGAATAAATTAAAGGTGAATATAAAATTGAATAAATTTGAAGTCAAAGTTGACATTGATTTGAATTGAAATCGAAATTGAATCGGCAGAATGAAAATTGAAATTGATTTGAAGTGGGAAGTTATAATTGAAATGGATTAGTTTTGAAGCTGTTTTATTTTGTTTTCCAAATTACTCGGTTACATAAACCATTTTTGAATACTTAAACTATTTTAATCTATTTCAAATCTACTTAACCCGATTTAAATTATTTTAAACTAATTTATCTATTTCAAATTCATTTTAAGATTTTAAGTATTTTTAACTATTTTAATTATTTAAAACTACTTTTAAACTCCTTAAAACTATTTTCTAAAATTCTAAGATGGTCAATAAGGTGAAATGTTTATATTCAAATCTTGAATTTAAATACGAATTGGGTAAAATGAAGTTGCAACCTAAATTGAAATTCGAATTGATTTTGAAATCGAAATAAGATATTGAGACGAAAAATGATTTTGAAACGGAATCTGACATTTTAATAGATACGATGATATTTGAAATGGATTTGATTTTTGAAGCGAATATGATATTTTGATATCAATTATGAATCGATTTGAAATGTAAAAGAGCCAACAGTGTAATAATACGTAGTTATTAAAGAGACCGGGATCGGATATGGACATACTCTCCGTCGATACCGAAAACCACTTTAATAACTATTATACGCGGAGTGTTGATCCAGAATGAAGTGGATGGTTTGGTGAACGTGTTGACTGAAGAAAGAGAACGATATTGGATGACCCCTGACATGACTAAAACAGGAGCCGCGCCGGGCCATTGAGGTTCGCCACCTCTAGCGGACACGCTTCTTCAATACCACTTCTATTACATTTGTGATTCGATTTGGGTGCACCCCTTGATTTGGGAGTGTTGTTTCGCGGTGTTGGGGTAGCTGCTGGCTATGCTCAACATCAGTCCGGATCACGCAACTACTAGTATCCTAGTTGGTATCGCCTCATGTACCTTATCATACTGATTATCCTATTCGTGACCACTACATTATGTTTTGTGTTATACCTATGGGGTACCCTCTGATAACCACCAGTTTACGGTGGGGCTTACGGTGCTGTATAGACCATGGCATTATAAAAATGTGTTAAGGGGGATTATGGTAACGCCTTAACGCTATTTTGATACTTTATATTACTGATAGGCATTATCTACTTAGCGTACATTACTACATAGTAGATAGTTTAACGGATCCTTAAGAGATGGAAAATCCCGTAACATCTCTTGAGTTATTGCACGCACGTTGACACTGGATATGAGATGTCAAACCCCGTAAACATCTCTGACGCCGTTACACTCATATTTATTTACGATTGATTTAATTTTCATAAGGATATTTTAGTCCTGACTCGAGTGTTTTCTCTTTTCATTACGCTCGGGTCAGTCCTGAGTTTTTTAGATTTTTGAAGATCTATTCTGGAGGATGAAGACGAGTATACTATTACTATTATTACCCTTGCATCATGCTATCTGCTGCATTATTTTATTTGTTCTGTTGAATATGTATAACTCTGATAAATGTTGTATAAATAATGATCAAAGTATAGTAAACAACTTCATGAACTGTTTATTTGATTATTATATTTTATCGTTCCGCTGCAAGATTCTGTGTTGTTTCCTTTCTTTTATTTCTCTTTCCTCTTCTTTTCTTATTTACCCCAATAACCATCTGCCATTTTGAATGGTTTGAAATCGACATGTGTATTTGATCGTCGGTTTAAACTGTCCAAAAAGGCGGGTCGTTACAAAACTAAACTTACAATATAAATAAAAGAACAAAAGAGGAATGGATCTATTAATATTAACATGAATAACATAATCTATTAGGGAATGAAGAATATGTGCAAATCTAAGATGAATCAGGATAATAGACATGCTTTTAATTGAGATAAAGGGTTTTGATTTACAAGTTTAAATTAATTAATTAAACACATAATGAATCACGAATGATAGAACATAAAAATAAATAAACTAGAGTGTTATCCCAACTTTTGGCAAAGTTAGAATATCCAAAATTTACTGAGAATCAATGATTATTATTCTTGAGTATCAACTATGTGCTGCAGGATAACCATGGATATCGATGAATTTTGTCCGAGTCCAGATTGAGCTACAATTGATGGGACATGACCAGAAAGGTCATAGAAACCAGTGGTTCAAATTTCAAGTCAATCCGAGTTCGTATGCTCAAGATATGATGGATTCAATTTAAGGGAGATGAACCTTGTTAGGTTCGAATCCATTGATTCGACTCCCCTTACTTCGAATCCATCACTTTGGAATACTTCGAATCCATGAAGTTCGAACCCATCCTCATGTCTCAGCTCGACTCCATCTAGTTCGACTCCATCTACTTCGAACCCATCAAGCAAGCAAGCAGTTCGACTCCATCCAAGTGGCCATACTTCGACTCCATCAACCACGTATTGGTTCAAATCCGTCCATTATGCCTTAGTTCGAATCCCTCATGAATAGCATAGGTTCGAATCGATCAGAAGTCAGCCATGCTCCGAATCCATCGACCACACATTGGTTTGTATCAACCCGGTACCCTTGCTTCGAATCCATGGAAGAGGTTGTGTTCGAAACCATCCAGTAAAGCACGCCACAATCGATTCGAAGCACCCCTGTTCGAATCTCTTTGTGAGCAAAGCCTTCGAATCCACTTGGTCAAGGCAGCAAAGAACACGGAGTTGACCCATTCAACTCGGAGCAACAAGTGGATCGACACGAAGAACGCGCGCCACGTCATCGATGCGCATACACTTTGGATGGATTTGAAGCAATGGATTCGAAGGAGGTGGGTTCGAAGCGATGGATTCGAAGGAGGTGGGTTCGAAGCATGGGTTCGAACCAGGCAGAACACACGGAGCTTTGATCTCGAATCGATCATATCTTCCAAACCGTTGATCCAAATGCAATGAAATTTTTACAGGAGCTTACATACATGCTGAAGAATGTTCACACCAAATTTCACCTCGATTGGATGCATTCTTGATCTATTCGAACCTTACTTCGAATCGGTCCCAATGTGGGCCCAATTTCCTAAGGACGGGCGTGTGAGCCCCCTCACGTGCCTGAAGCGATCTACTGGACTTTTAGGAGAAATATCAGCCTCCTACGCCTATAAATAGAGCCCCAGGTCATTCAGAAAAGGGATCGATCTCTCTCTGGCTGGATTTGGATTCTAAAGCGCCGGGACTCTACTAGATTCTACTTTGCACTCCACAACTACCATTGTACTCGAATTTCAGAGCTATAATCCATTGTAATCCGCTGCAATCAACTATAATCAGAGAAACACATCAATAAAAGTTAAAACCTTTGAAGTGGACGTAGGCCGGAGATAGCCGAACCACTATAAATCGTGTGTTCTTGTTCATAATTTCTGTTTCACTGCGTATTGCTTGCTTAGATCCGTGATTTGTGTTTGAATATTGCTGATTTATATATTCCAACACTGGTGCTTTCACAATACTTGGGGTTTGTGACCAATTTTGGCGCAAACATAGAGAATAACCTTGGGATGTTGCACATAAATCAAACCTTGAATGATGATATCTTCTCGGATCTTCAAGATCCATATCCAATCCTTGCAAGAGATGGATGAACCAGTTGTTTTTCATTTTATTCAATGTTTTTTTTTGATTTGGAGTTAAAAGATTTTTGGAAATCTTTATTTTTTTCTGCGATTGAAGGTTAGGAGGAGAGAGGAGAAAAAATTTGAACGAGAAAGAATAAATTCTCTGTAGAAAATGAATTAGTGGATTTTTTTAATTAAAAGAATAAAATCTTTCTCGTTCCTTAAATAAAACTTCATTAATTAGTTCCCCTGATTGTCTCTCTCTCCATTCCTCTTTCTTCACATGGTATGACTGAAATTACATGTCATCAAATGACATAAAATTTCCATAAATTACTTCATGCAATTATCTTTTATTTAAACCTATTTAAAATTACATCAATATCGTATATTGATGTGCACAAATACAACTTTTATAAATGCATTCAAATAACTACAATTAACTCACAAACATCAACTAAATTAAATAAAATTAATATTTTTTATATATTAATTAATTTAACTAATTTACAATAATTTAAAAATTAATTAAATCATGTAATTTTTTGGAGAATTCATCATTACGGTTGTGCGACTCAAAGATGTAAATTTAGTCAGTGATTAACATTGAACAATTCGAATATTAACGTTCACACGTCACCTTAGCTAGTAGTGTGATATTTTGACTGAATTTATCGCTTATACATATGTAAAATCCAATTTTACTTATTATAAGCGGTATTAAGCAGTAATGATTATTTACACTAATTTTCTTCGTCGAAACCGTGTCACATCAGGACTTATGGAATTTGGTTTTGGTTAAAACTCCAACATCATCCACATTCAACTTTGTAGTTCCAAGCCCAAAAACCTTGGTTCAATAATACCAATTATTATTAATCGTACGTCTTTGACCAAAGATTTTGATCTTGAGTTGACTACAGTTGACCATGATGTTAAACCAATATAACTAAGGAGATAAATTCTCTATTGAATAGTGTTTCACTT
Organism: Allium cepa; assembly: GCA_030765085.1. NCBI lineage: Eukaryota > Viridiplantae > Streptophyta > Magnoliopsida > Asparagales > Amaryllidaceae > Allium > Allium cepa. Next base: position 505,810,966 of record CM060937.1, on the reverse strand, counting down.
CGAATGTTTCAACTCAGATCTAACTATAGTCGTTCGATGGACGCTATACCACAATTTAACTATAATCAAAGTGGAGTGTCCACATTACAGTATTCTCAAGTCGAGGGAATTATGTAATATCGTTACCTCGCTAATGTCTGTTTGACCTAGGTTATATTAACCAACAAAGAACTCTCGATTGAGTCGCTCCATAGTTATCCAATAACTATCAGCATATAATCCCTTGGTGCCCCCAACAATCATAAGAAATATACTGCCCAACATTTAGAGAGTGTTACATGCTTTATTCTCAACGGATGAATCGATATACTTTCTCAAAACATCTTGATTAGGAGTATTTAAAACAATATGTTATTTTCATTGCGATAAAATTCTTATGATTACAACACTTTGTAATTATTATCACATAGTATATCATTTAAGGATTTTCTATCTATATACTTTAAATTAATTACCTAATTATTTATATGAGTATATAAAAAGTATATGATAGAAAGAAAAACACCTTTTATTTTGAATAAGATTGGTCATACATGATTGCGTTTAAGGCATACCCCAAATTCTATTACCCACAAAGCCCATAATGTGGCAGACCATGACTTAGGAGAGAAGGGGAAATTTTTGATTTGTATTCTAGATTAGGATCCAAGAATTGGTAAGAGAATAAAGAGTAAAATGAGGAGAAATTTTCTTCTTCTCCTTCTCTATTTAAACCGAGCCATCCTTTCATTTATTCTTTTGGAAACGCACCTCTCCTTGGTCACTACACCCAAGCTCACTTCCTCCCGCAGCCATCGTATAGCTAATCTACATCAAACTAAATTAAATTTAAATGGTACTCTATGATGTTACAAGGTCTAGTGATTGATTCAAGCGAATCTAGGAGTTCTCATCAAATTGGATGCATTCAAAGGCTGATCTTCAAAACATATATTCTTATTTTATATTTACGTCTTATATATCATGTGATCATCTATAAAACGAGTGTATATATGCATTTGTTGTCTCCCTAAAATATAAATACATTTAAATTACATTAATTGGTTACATTACCTAATCATGCTTATTTTATTTTAGTTTGACACCAAGTGCGTGCGTGCATGCATGCATGTATGTATAAACTATTTCATTAAAAAATATTTCGAAATCAATCATACACACATGCATGCATGTATAAACTATATTTTGAGACAGCTAACGCATATATAAACGATGAATGCGTACGTTATAGAGAGTATATATTGATATATTCAAAACTATATAAACATTAAATTGTTTAAATCACATCCATTAAATAAATAAATAAAATTTGATTTTATTTAAATGAACTAGATTAGATTTACTAAAAATCATTAGATTTTGCAGGCCCATCATGATCCAAATTGAGAAAAAAAATTTGAAATCCATTCCACCCATTGCTAAACGACAAAGTCCTAATAGTCTCGAAGGTTGAAACCTAGCTCATGCTCTATCCCATTAAGAATATCAGTGTATAGCTGGAAACCGAAATGAACTGGAGATGCTACTAATGCACTTTTGATTTGTTTTATTGCATTGTCGTCTCCTCGTACAAAATCGACTTCAACTGATCACACATCATTCTTTGCTTTTAGGAGTTGGTTCTAGGCAATCAAAATTGATTGGATGAACCTAGTGTTGAATTTTTGGATTTGGGTTGTGATAGTAGGAAGAATGAGATACGAAAATATATCCAGGGAAAGAAGATAGGAAAATGAAGGTTGAATGTGAGCGGAGCAAAGACCCAATGTGCCTTGTTTTCGATGCATGAAAAATATAAACATGGAAAAAATTGATCCCTATTTTACCATACTAGAATTGGTCCGTGTTTCGCACGCGGACTATTTATATTATTGTAAACAGGAAGTAAGGGTAATTTTGAAATTCCAAAAGACATCGAGTGAATTGATTCAACGAATTTTCTTTATTAGCAGTAAAGATGTTGGGGCTGGATCAAATGGGTCATGAGTCGGGTCAAGCTCACTGGTTGGGCCGAAAATAAATTGTCCTTTTAAAAAGCCGAATTCTATTTCGTTTATGGCTGTATATATTTATTCATCTTATCCCAAGCACAACGATAACTACATAAAAGCCAAGGAAAAAAAAAACAGAAGAAGATGGGAGTGAAAATAAGACTGACTCGAACAGGATGCAGAAACAACCCGTTCTATCGGGTGACGGTGATGGATAGCAAGTCTCGAAGAGATGGCAAAGATCTGGAACTCGTTGGTTTTTACAGCCCACGTCCAAGTAGCCTGTCCTTCCTTTTCTTTCTGCTCTTATTTTAATATATTTTTCTCCTTTTATTTTGTTATAATAAGGTTGTTTTGATTTATCAATAGGTCGCAAGAATGGCAGCGATAAACAATTGGGCCTCAATGTTGACAGAATCAAGTATTTTCCGCTCTTCTTTCTTGTCCTTCATTATTGTCCACTCAAAATTTGTAATATATCCCACACTTTGTGCGATGATTGCTTGTTTTAGGATTTTGCTTCACATATGACCAAACTTTCAGTGTATTAAGCTTATACATGCGAAATTGAAAGCTGTAGCATAGACTACTCAGATTCACTCCTTCTCTTACTTGGGGTTAATGAAGACTGAAATAAATATATCTATGTCTCTACTGCTGATATTTTCAAGTTGGGTTTGGGCATACAACCAAATCATCTTAAAAATGCTGGGATTGATCTTCCTAAATCATTAGTAATCATATTCCGACTTCATTCTTCTTGAAATGACTAAAATAAGAAACTCAAGCATGCATTAGTAGACTATGATTTAGAGAGTTTATGGTCCATCTTTGCATAGAAGAGAACTCCCATAAATGAGAATTGACCGATATTCAGCAAGTTGAATTTCATTCTAAGGCAAACAATGCTGAAGAAGCCAAATATAAACATGGCTTAAAACGTAAGAACGAGACCGTTTGAGAAGAAAAATCGAATAACTTGTTACTTTTGCAACAAGCTTGACCATTATACCCGTGACCATCATCTAAGATAAGAACAACTCAGGAACACTGCAAAAATGGTCAAAAGCAATCTTATGGTTGTAGTGCAAGAAGCGTACCACCTTAGTGGCATTGAAGACATATGGTGGCTTGATACTGGAGTAACCATCCATATATGCAGAGACCGTAGTCTTTACAAGATGTATGATGAAGTTAGGGGAAAACGAAATGAAGTGACCTTGACAAATAACGTCCATAGCAAAGCTAATGGAAAAGGCACTATAGAACCTACATTCATTTCGGGAAGGATTCGTACTTTTTTGAACATATTTTACATGCTCGATATTTATAAGATTATTGTCTCTGGATAGCTTCTTAATAAACAAGGGTTTAAGTTAGCGTATGAATCTGATAAGTTTGTGCTGTCCAAAAGTGGTAGATTCGTTGAATAAGAATACTCTTGTAACTGTATGATTATATTGAATCTAATAAAGGCTACTTTTATTTATACCGTTTATTCTGTTAATTTATGACATGATAGATTAAGACACGTTAATTATAGTTTCCTTAAAAATAGGAACAAACTAAGATTAATTTTCGATTGCAATTTTTAATCCATCCCTAAACGTGAAATATGTACTCAATCGAAAATACATAGAAAATCTTTAAATCTATAGAATGAAAATTTGTTTGGTTCATTTAGTATATAGTGATGTTAGTGAGTTAAAGGTCATACAACTTATGGTGGTACCTACAATTGTTAAATATAGTGCTACACTATCTTAAACAAACAAGCACAAGAGAATTTTTTTAAGATGCTTATCAATTACATTGACTGATATTCAAGGACAAGACCCCATATGGTATTTTCTAGGATCCGCTAAAAACTATTTTTGTGGTGCAATGTGCATAATTGATGGCTTATCATTAAGGTGGTAACAAATACTATATCACATTTATTATTAATTATTACACTAGACTAGATGCTTATGTTTATTTGACGAAAGCTAAAGACGAAGTTTTTGATAAATTCAAATTTTATGAAGCAGAAGGGGAAAAATAATTAGAACATAAAACAAATAGAAACAACATGGTTTGGTTTTGTCAATGCACCACCCTTTGTACATCTCAACTAAATGGTGTAATTGGAAGAAAAAGATAGAACATTAGTAGAAATGATCAATGCTTTGTTCATTAATTCGAATTTGTCTAACACTTTATTGGGTGATGCTATGTATCAGCTTGTTAAATTTTATATAAAGTTCATCTGAAAAAGAAAAATGTCTCCCCTTTTGAATTATGGTTTAACAAAAAACCTGACTTATCAAGACTTAAAGTTTAAATTTGTTCGACATGTGTTAGAAAATCGGACCTTAAAAGACTAAAGTCAGGAAATAGAGCACTTAAGTAGCATAGGTTATTCTCTTACAATATTACTTATATATATTTATAATTTTAAAGTTTAAGTTTGTTCGACTTGTGTTAGAAAATCGGACCTTAAAAGACTAAAGTCAGGAAATAGAGCATTTAAGTAGCATAGGTTATTCTCTTACAATATTACTTATATATATATTTATAATTCTTGATAATTTTGAAGTAATAAAATCATCAATGTGGATTTTTTTTTGTAAGCAACTATAGTTCTTGAAATAAATCCATTGAAACTCCATTGATGTCATCTAATCCATAACGTATTGAGATTAATAATAACAACGATGAATATTATACTTCTATTCAAAACAAGGATATCTCAATGCCAAATGAAAATGCTGAGCATAAAAGAAGTATAAGAGCGATAGTAGAAAACAATTATAGTACTGCCTTTATAACATACCCAGTGGAAGGTAGCAAGGACAAAGTACTTAATGTGATTATATATGTAATGTATGTCAATGATGGTCCTAAAACATATTCCGATGCTATGAGTTCCAAGATGTTATTTTCTAAAAAGAAGCTATCAACGATGAAATGAATTCGATCATGTCGAACCAAGCCGGGTCTTGACCGATTACCTCCTGATACTAAACCTATAGGTTGTAAATGGTTATTCCAAAAAAAGTTGAATGCAAACGGATCAATTGATACATTTAAAATCAGACTGATTGTTAAGAGTTATAAGTAAAAACCTAGAATAGATTATTTTGACACATGTTCTTACAACCAATATTTCTTCTATTCATTGTCTGATAGCACTCACATCCTTCCAGAATTAGTTATCCACCAAGTGGATGTAAAAACCATTTTTTCTAATTGAAGATTTAAAAGAAGAGATATGTATAGAATAACCCGAGGGTTTCATAATGCCAAACCAAGAAATGATATTTTGAAAATTGATGAAATCTCTTTGTAGTGCGAACCAAGCAACCACCCATATAATGACATGAGAAGTTTGATTAAGTAACATTATTACATGGTTTTGCGATTAATGATGCTGATAAATGCATTTATAACAAATCAAATAAATTTGGTTATTATAATGTAATTGTATGATGATGACATGTTTATATCTAGTTTTGATATATCATGCATTTAAAAAACAAAGCAGTTTTATTTCTAAACTAGATATGAAAGATCTAGGAGAGTTTGATGTGATCTTGGAGATCAAAATCCTAAGAAAAGGTGAAGAGTTGGTCCCAATCTCACTACATTGAAAAATTGCTCAAGAATTGCGGTCATTCTAATGATTAACCAACGTTGACTCCATTAGATCCTAGAATTAAGTTAGTAAAGAATAATGGTCGAAGCATTTTGAGTATTATAGCATTATTGAAAGTCTTATGTATGTTATTTTGCATTGCACTAGACCTGACATTGCACATGCAATAAGCATGCTATGTCGATTTGTAAGAAATCTAGGTATAGACCGCTGGGAAGCAATTCCGAGAGTGTTAACTTGTTTAAGAGGAACCATATGTTATGGTTTAGCTTACAAACACCATTCTAGTGTATTTGAAGGATATATTAATGCGTTTTGGAATAATGTAGAACAAAATCCAATTCTTTGATCGAGTGAATCTTTACATTAATAGGTGCTGTGTCTTGGGGTTCTAAGCTGCATTTGTTATTCTAATTCGGCAATGTTGTCACAATTGATTGCATTAACAGATGCATGTGAGGAGACAGAATGACTTAGCAATATCTAAATAGAAACATATAGTGGAAAGTCCAGGTATATGATATACGAGTCTTTAAAGTCATATGATAAGACAACTCCTCAAGAGGGGAGTGTACAGTTGATTACATAAAAAAAGAACTTGACGAACTCATTCACTAAGAGTCTTGCAATGAAAATTGTAACACCCCTTCAAAAATGGGAATAATAGTCCCACATCGCGAAAAAACACTATAAAGTGGATGCTTATATACCAAAATCTTCACCTCATAACAACGTCGAGGCTTATTGGGATGAACAAAACCCCACACCTTGGCTTGACCCATGAGGCAGAGGTGGCTAAGTTTGGGACAATATATGTGTTAAGTGAGGTGCGTGCTGTTACATTTGGTATCAGAGCCATACCCAGCCGGAATTGTGGTCTGTACGTATTACAGCCACGACGCCTGAGTTGTGTTCATGAGCCAACGAGGGCGTTGGGCTCTAAAGGGGGAGATTGTAACACTCCTTCAAAAATGAGAATAATAGTCCCACATCGCGGAAAAATAATATGAAGTTGGTGTTTATATACCAAAGTCTTCACGTCATAACGACGTCGATGTCTTTTGAGAAACAAAACCCCACACCTTGGCTTGGCTCATGAGGCGGAGGTGGCTAAGTTGGGGACAATATATGCGTTAAGTGAGGTGCAGGCTGTTACAAAAATGGTTCATATTCAATTGAAAGAAATGAGACTAAGGACTATCAATGAAGATTGATCATCATTGGCGGACACTCAATCTTTATTTTGAAAAGGACAAACAAGGTTCAATGGATGCAAACTTCATTAAGAGAATGAATATTAAACACTAAAATCATATCACTCATTTATGAATTAGTGTTGAATTCTACATGAACTAAGATAGATGAAGATTCTTAGTAAGTCTTTGTATTTAACAAGGTGTATCACAAAAACATATTAAATGACTTACCTACATGAATATGTAAATATGATCATTTCCTAAGAAAGCAAGATCGCATTTTATGGTGGACTCATGAATTCAGGATTTAATCACATGATTATTAACGTGTTTAGCATACAAAATACTCTACTTAAAGGAAATAAATGTGTGATTGTTCAGGTCCTATCATAAGGGTACTTAGCTCGAGACTAGCTCACCATGTATCTTTACAGGACTTTGAAGAATTTACACTAAGTGAAGGTTAAAATTTGAAAGCTTCCTCTCATTTGTGCATTGGTTCCATGATGCAATTTTCTGTCGTTGAACTACGTTGGTGTTTGCGCCAAAATTGGTCACAAACACCCGATAGTCGATAATTCACAATCACATATCACCAATGAATAATAAGTATGAAGATCACTCAGAAAATTCAAAGGAAAGCAGTAAACAACACATAATTTATAGTGGTTCGGCGATCTGGCCTACGTCCACTCTGAAGTTTATGACTTTATTGATTCACTTGATGATTTCAATCAATTATAGCAGGTTACAGTAGGTTATAGCTCTAAAATTCGAATACAACAATGGTGGTGAAGTGCACAATTGAATCTGGCAGAATCTAGACGTTCCAAAGTTCCAAGATCCCTTTTCTGTTGACCTTGGGGTGCTATTTATAGGCGTAGGAGGTCGATATCGCGCTCAAACTTCGGAAGACTTCTCTTGGCACGTGAGTGGGCCCACGCGATCGATCCCAGCAAGTTTCGACTCGATTCGTGATCGATGCGAACCAATTTCGTATCAATCAAGAAATGGTCCAATCGAGCTGAAACTTGGCAGGAACGTTTTTTAGCTTGTACGTAAGCTTATGCGGAAATTTTATAGCATTTGGACTTGTGGATCTCGAGTTATGATCGATACGAGTTGATGATCTTCGGAATGCTGTCCGGTTCGAATCCATGGTTTCGAATCGATGCTCTTCGAATCGATGGAGCACGTGACAACGCGACAACGTGGCATGCACTCCTCGCATCGATCCACCTTTTGCTTCGAGTTGATCGAGTCGTTTCCATGAACTTCGCCTCGTTTTTATCGATGACTGTTGCGCATATCGAATCGATGGGAATACCCTACTTCGTATCGATAGAGGCAGCCTTGTTCGCATCCATCGAGCCAGCCCTTGTTCGTATCGATCAAAATTACTACAACTTGATGGATACGAACTAGCAGTATTATGATGGATTCGAATTGGTGGAAATGCTGCTTGGCTCGATGGTCACGAATAACGATTGCTCAATGGATACGAAGTTTGGCCACTTGAAGGATACAAATTAGAGATAACCAATGGATTCGATTATGACTCTTCCAGCCGATGGATACGAAGTAGGTGATGGTCGATCGACACGAAGTGAGGTCGTCTGATGGATACGAGGCTGCTCGATGCGAAGTTCATGGATACGAAGATGTGGTCGTTCTGATCGATGCGAAGTCGATGGATTCAAATTGAGGTGTGATGATGGATACGAACCATATGGATACGAAATCAGAGCTTATTGATGGATACGAAACCAAGGCCGTTTCCTTCAATTTGCATCGATCGTAACTTGAACATACGAACTCGGATTGAGCTGAAACTTAGAATGTTGGCTTGATTAGCTTTGCTTGTCGTGTCTTGTTGATTGTAGCTTGATCCGGACTCCGACAAAATTCATCGATATCCATAGCGAAGCAGTGTATAACCAATCTTCGGGATGAACTGTCTTTGGTTTTTTGTTTAATCTTTGGTATCACAGCCTTGCCAAAAGGAGGGATAACAATTGCCCCCAAAACATGCCTTGCGGTAGGAAGATGTGTTTTGCAATGCCATAAGCTGAATGTTCATATCCCGTCGACGACCTGCAAAAAACTTGATAGTTTCATATGACCAGGAATGACGATCGTTATGGATCGTATGTCATTTGAGGTGAAATGCGACCGTTCGCGGTCGGATGCCGTTCGTGGCAAATGGTGACCGTTCTCGGTCGGGATACCGCTTCAAACGAAGGGCGTCTGTTCGGGGTTGGACGTCGTTCTAGACGATTTGCGATCGTTCGCGATCGGGTGTCATTCCGGACGAATTGTAACCGTTCGCGGTCAGATGTCGCACGAGGCAGAATGTGATCTTTCACGATCGGATGCCGCACGAGGCAGCATGTGATCGTTCGCGATCGGATGCCGCACGAGGCAGAATGTGATCGTTCGCGATCGGATATTGAGGGGAGGCTCGGCATTACTATAGTCAGATATCACTTTCGGGTGAATTTCTGAATCAATGACTTTGGCGATTTGTCACCATACAGGACACGCTTGTGGACCGTTCGCGATCCCACACATATACAAGTAACTTCTTTCACAAAATTGCAAATATCAAAGTAATATTCATATGAATTCCATAACAGAAATGTTTAAATAAACCGAATCCAAACATTCAAATCAAAACAAAAACCAGACAAAGATGCCAAAGTGTAAACTCTTACTACGATACGGTCAATAGTCATTCAGAGCATGTCTATGGATCGTTCGCGATCTCATACATATGTAAATGATTTAACTGTGTTAGTGAGAAGTTTACGACTTGTTCATCATTATTCAAATCAATTAATAACCATCCGTGTCCCGGTGCAGGTTCACCCCTATTTGATGCAGACGGTGGTCCCTCTGGCTCCACCGCTAGAGCTCGCCTCCTCACGTACTGAAGTAGCCTACCGTTCCAGATATGCTCTTCCACCTCATCCTTCAGATGTCTACAGTCGTTTGTGTTATGACCGTTCAGCTCGTGGAACAAGCAATATTTGTCTGATTTTCTCTCGTCAACAGTCAGATCCTGTTACATTGGTCTACGATAAGGAACTTGCTCTCTGGTGTCTTGGTAGATTTGCTCCAAACTCTCATTCAGCTCTGAATAAGTGGTGAATCGTGGCTCCCTCCGTGATCGCTTCGACCTGTCATCATTATCCTCAGCCTTTCGTTTCTCTTTACCAACCTCTGCACCTTTTCCAGGTGGATTTCTGCCCTTGATTGTGTAAACATCAATTCCTTCTTCTCCTTCCGCACTAGCATCCTCCAATCGTAAAAACTTTTTGGCTTCATGATAGAATTCTTCCAGATCCATAGGCGGATCTTTAGTTAACGAGTTCTTGAACTCTGTGCCATCAGCTATTCCAGATATGGCTGCCATCATAACCATAGATGGATCTGGTCGATCCACTGATGCTGCTGCCGCATTAAATCGCGTCAGAAACTCCTCAAAGATTTCCCGGCCTTTTGCTTTAGAGTTGCCAAACTCATCACATTCTTGGGTCTTGAAATGTGAACCCTGAATTGCCTCATGAATTTCTCGGTTAAATCAGTCCATGTTCCTATGGAGTTGCTCTCCAGCTGTCTAAACCATAATGCTGCGATGTCCGTCAGATACAATGGAAAGCACCGGGCCATGGCCTCCTATGATGCCCCTATCACTTCCATGTGCCTCATATACCTTGTCAGATGGACTGCAGGATCCGTCCTCCCATCATACATTTCCACCTATGGTAATTTGAATTCTGGCAGGTTCCTAGCCATTCTAATCTCAGGAGAAAAAGGACTCATGTTTACATCTTCTAGATCTATGTTTACTAATCCGCCTCCCATGGCTCGTCTGACCATTTCCGCCAATCTATCATTGTCCGCAAGTTGAAATCCCTGAGTATTGCCTCCAATATGTGCCCCGCGTCCGTGAGAGCTTTCAGGAATCTGCCCCCGGCCGAGCGTTCATCCCTCTATTGCCACCAGGTTGCTCGGATGCCCCTGACTCTCTCTCCGGGATTGGATCAACATGCTCTAGGTGTGTGCCCCCTAGCTCTGGTGCTACGCCGGATGGTCCTGCTCCATTCTGAACTTCGGTCGTTCCTTGATTTTGCGCTCCAAGTTGCCCAATCTGTCGAAACAAATTCTGAATCATTTCCTCTTGTCTTCTCATCATCGTCTCCATCTCATCCCTGGTGATGAAGATCGATGGCTGATTTGCACCTGAAAAAGTCTCTTGACTCACTTCATGCTGGCTTCTTTCTGCCCTTTGTCTTCTACTTGTTTGCCTTGTCATAGCTCTTCAGATCTGAATCTCTAAGCCTTCAAATTTAACTTCCAAATGATAGAATCCCCGAGTTAGCCCTCTCAGTGAAAGCACTAAAATGTTTGCGTTAAAATTGGTCACAAACACCCGATAGTCGATAATTCACAATCACAGATCACCGATGAATATAAGTATGAAGATCACTCAGAAAATTCAAAGGAAAGCAGTAAACAACACAGAATTTATAGTGGTTCGGCGATCTGGCCTACGTCCACTCTGAAGTTTATGACTTTATTGATTCACTTGATGATTTCAATCAATTACAGCAGGTTACAGTAGGTTATAACTCTGAAATTCGAATACAACAATGGTGGTGAAGTGCACAATTGAATCCGGCAGAATCTGAACGTTTCAAAGTCCCAAGATCCATTTTCTGTTGACCCTGGGGTGCTATTTATAGGCGTATGGGGTCGATATCGCGCTCAAACTTCGGAAGACTTCTCCTGGCACGTGAGTGGGTCCACGCGATCGATCCCAGAAAGTTTCGACTCGATTCGTTATCGATGCGAACCAATTTCGTATCGATCAAGAAATGGTCCAATCGAGCTGAAACTTGACAGGAACGTTCTTTAGCTTGTACATAAGCTTCTGCGAAAATTTCATAGCATTTGGACTTGTGGATCTCGAGTTATGGTCGATACGAGTTGATGATCTTTGGAATGCTGTCCGGTTCGAATCGATGCTCTTCGAATCGATGGAGCACGTGACAACGCGGCGACGTGGCGCGCACTCCTCGCATCGATCCACCTTTTGCTCCGAGTTGACCTAGTCGTTTTCATGAACTTCGCCTCGTTTGTATCCGTGACCGTTGTGCATATCGAATCGATGGGAATACCCTACTTCGTATCGATAGAGGCAGCCTTGTTCGCAGCCATCGAGCCAGCCCTTGTTCGTATCGATCAAAATTACTACAACTTGATGGATACGAACTAGCAGTATTATGATGGATTCGAATTGGTGGCAATGCTGCTTGGCTCGATAGTCACGAATAACGATTGCTCAATGGATACGAAGTTTGGCCACTTGAAGGATACGAATTAGAGATAACTGATGGATTCGATTATGACTCTTCCAGCCGGTGGATACGAAGTAGGTGATGGACGATCGACACGAAGTGAGGTCGTCTGATAGATACGAGGCTGCTCGATGCGAAGTTCGTGGATACGAAGATGTGGCCGTTCTGATCGATGCGAAGTCGATGGATTCGAATTGAGGTGTGATGATGGATACGAATCATATGGATACAAAATCAGAGCTTATTGATGGATACGAAACCAAGGCTGTTTCCTTCAATTTGCATCGATCATAACTTGAGCATACGAACTCGGATTGAGCTGAAACTTAAAACGTTAGCTTGATTAGCTTTGCTTGTCGTGTCTTGTCGATTGTAGATTGATCCAGACTCGGACAAAATTCATCGATATCCATAGCGAAACAGTGTATAACCAATCTTCGGGATGAACTGTCTTTGGTTTTTTTGTTTAATCTTTTGGTATCACGGCCTTGCCAAAAGGCGGGATAACAGTTGGTTTGATCTCACTTAAGTGATGTAGCCACTTCGCTTCTTTTAATTCAATTCTGTTTATTTGAAACAGGGCGAGAATGCTGAGTTTTTTCAAATTGGGTTTGACTATGTTGAGTTTTGGTGTAAAAATGGAAGAAGAAAGAATGAATAATGCATCCGTTCCACATTGCCAAAAATAAACTAGTATACTCATACAAATAAAAGTTATAAAGAGCTGTTTTTGAATAAAAAGAAACCAAAGACATAAAAGAGCAAATGCATAAAGTGCAGTGCACCACACTGCGTGTGCATGTGTGGGTGATTAATCGTTTAGGGCACACTTTGCACTTTTCACTTATGCATCGACGGTAGGAGCATCATCAACCATTAATATAAATTCATCATTCTTGATCGGATCAAAGTAGTATAAAATTTAAATCGGATTACGTCATTATTAAGTTTCATTATCATAAAGTCAATAATTCTATAATCCGTTTGTATTAGATATGTTGGAATTATCGTCTAGAAGAATCTATTCAAAGATTTTTCAGGCTTGAAGTACAATACTATCATCCTAATTAACAATACAAAAAACCTAACATGTGTTGCAATTATTGCATGTTTGTTGTTTCTATATCAAAGCCATCACCAAGGTAGTTAAGGAGCTATCGCGCAAAAAGGCACCGAGCTTGCGCTTTGGGATTTTCTGCTCCTTGAGCCTTTTTGTTTGCTTTTTATACAACTTTGAACTTTTTTTAATTTAAAAAAGTGCACCATAATTGAACCTAAAAAATGAAAACTTTAATGTTAAAATACGTTTGTAAACAATCTTTTTGCAAATAAGAAAGCACTAGCTACTGGATATGAAGTCACAACTGATAAAATTGACCAAAACGAAGTCAAATTCAAGTTTACAACATCGAAAATATAAAAATTATGACACAAGGCTAGAAGTGAAAACGAAGTTCAAGTTCAAGTGTTTAACACAACACTTGAAATTTTGTTCAACTTTTAATCACTAGCATCCAATTTTAGTTCTAAACTTTTTAAATTCAAACTAAAATTAAAATTAAATTAACATTACTTAAATTTTAAATTAAAATTAACAATACTTCAAATTAAAATTGACCAACCTTTAAATTCAACTTCAAATTAACTAAAATTAAATTATCATTAAGTAAAATTTAAATTAACATTATTAAATTATAATTAAACTTTAAAATTAACTAAAATTTAAATATAAACTAAAATTGAGTATATTAAAATCAAAATTAAAATAAAATTAACTACACTTTAAATTAAAATTAACTACACTTTAAATTAAAATTAACTATACTTTAAATTAAAAGTAAATTAGACCGATTACTTTTAATTACTAACTTAAATTTAACTTAGTTCAAAAGCTTGAATTTAACTTTTATCTTTAACTTAAATTTAACTTTTAAAGACTAACTACTTTTGATATACATACTCAAATTTTACTTAACTTAGATACATAAGGGGAAAAAGTATTTGGACAGAGAAGACGAGGCAAAGGGAGCTACAAGCGTGACAAATACGCCGGGCAAGAATTTACTACGTTGGCGGCTTGGAGCAGAGGTTGCAGACGGCCGCTTGGAGCACGATTTGTGGTAGTTTAATTTTGACTTAATTTAGGGTTGAGAATGGGTTCAAAATTAATTTGACCGGAGGAAACGCTCATTTTTCAATCCAAGAACTATAACCCAGTTGAAGCACGCATTTTAGACGTCTTGGGGCTCTCTGTCCTAGCAAAAGACGTGCTTTTGGGCGTCTTGAATAGCTAGAGCACATCAACTTCCAAAAAGGCATAAGTGTTGCGCCTAAGCCTTTCTGCATCTTAGACACGCCTAGGCATGCACCTTAATAATGTTGATCACCACACCTTTTTGGTTATGATGTTGCTAGAACAACATATTAGGATACCATATTCTATCATGCATGATGTGCGTTATGATGATTAAAATTGGAAGGTAGAACCTTCTTATGTGAGATCATGGATGTAACATACACTATAGCCATTCACAAAGGGGAAAATGTGTAAATTCCAGCATTTTTAAGTAAAATTGTGAATTTTCATTCTATGCGTAACACATGGAATTAGCAAGAGCGATTTTTCCTTAAATAATATAAACTAACGAGTAACCTGTGCCTTGTGCATGATAATTTTATGAAAATATAATTTTAAACTTTGGATATTGTTAAAATGGTTTTTTTTTTTTTTTTTTTTTTGGTATTCAACGGATGGTAAATATATTGAGATAAATGAATTATAATTTGATTTTGCTATTATTGTTTATCTATACAATTTTTGTTATGTGATTTGAATATTTTTATAGTTGTATAAAAATCAATTGTACAATTTGTTTAATATGAATATGAGACACAAACTTACAATTAATAGAAGATAATGAATAATTGAAAAAAACGATTGATTATAGAGATTTAAAAATAAAATATCAAGAGAGAATTAGGAAAATGAGAAAATCTCATGGACTAATGAAAGAGCTAAAAATAGTAGTAGTAGATCCTGTTGAAATAGTGAAGGTATTGCATAATTTAAGCTGCAATGGATTGCTAAACACAGGTATTTGTTATAATGGTTGAAATGGCGAGAATTTATAAGCTATATATCAATTTATGGCACATGGATAAAATGTTGCCCGCAAAGCATTTTATTGGTGGCCTATTCAAGTCCGCCATCAAATTCCAGATTCTAACTTGGGCGAATGATTGAAACAACTAAGCTTGAGTATTGTATGACAGAGTGAATCGGCAATAAGCCATGAAATATGCCAGTTATCTAAATTAGTGTCAGAATACTAAACGTGCAAATAGTCGAAATCTAGCTCAAATGTACAAAATTAATTTGCATGCTAGCATAGTTGGTGTATTTTAGGTAATCAAAATTTTGAAGATATTTAAACCCCTTTGGCAATCAAAAATTAAATAGTTTTCTTTAAACATATGAATAAATTATAATGCTTTTGCTGTTAATACTGATTTGCACACATATGATACTATTCTTACTACCTGTATTAATAGGTACTGGCTATCCGTTGGTGCACAACCATCAGAGACAGTTGAACATATTTTGATAAAAGCAGGAATTTTATCGCCTCCGCCCACTTTCCTTGATGAGGCACAATCAAATGAGGCAGCAGGGAAAGAATATCAAGGTATAGTTGAACATATTTTGTTTAATATATATATTTATTAGATAATGCAAATTAAAATAATTATACCTCGGTTTATATGTGACTGCGAGTTCTTATCGTGTATCGTGATTTGTTAAACCAATTACAACTTTCGATAATCATCCACTCCGTTATGTTTTTTAAATTAAATAAGGTTCTTAATCATATCATCCACTTCAATCAATGTTTAGCTTCAGTGTTACTATGTTAAATCTTGGTTGACTCTGAAAGTTATTGCACTTCATATGTTGCAATTTTTTACTGCAGATGATGTTTCTGCATTGCTCACTGTCAACGGCTTGTAGATGATAAATCTTGCAGCCAGGAATTAAGATGAAGATGGGGAATTCAGTTTTTACTTTGATATAAGTATATTGCTTCTTGCACTATGTTTTGGATATCATAATGAAAATAATTTGGTTATGTATTTAAGCAAAAATCTAATGATGTATTATTTCTCATTTTATTTCCAAAGTAAACTTGATTTCATGGCTGGTTAAGTATTTGATGATCACGATGACTTGTCAAAGACATTTTCTTCTAAGAAAATGTTTTATTGACATGTTGTAAAATGTTCCACAGCAAGCCCAAGCATGAAGTAAGTTTATCTTAATACTTTGGCTGGTAAATGTACTATGTATACGTATGTGTGTGTGTCTATGTGTGTGTGTGTGTGTTTGTGTATATATATATATATGTATATGTGTGTATATATATGTATATGTGTGTGTATTCTTGTATACCCGACCTTGTTGTATCAGTATGTAAATGTATTACACAGCAAGCTTTGGTTGCTGCTGTTGCCGTGGGTCGGATCAACCTGCATGCAGTCTGTTGCAAACCGTGAACCTGCATTATTAATTTGGATGATTGGTATGATTATTTCATTTTGTGTACATAGCTCAAGTAGTTATAACTGCATAAATGATGAAAAATATTTACCCTTCATTGTTTGCGTACAAAATTTATCAAGCATTGGCATGATTGTAAATGAAAAGAAGCATATGAGAATATGATTATTTCATTTATTGTACATAGCTTAAGTAGTTATAACTATATAAATGATGAAAAATATTTACCCTTCATTGTTTGCGTACAAAACTTATTAAGCATTGGCATGGTTGTAAATGAAAAGAAGCGTATCAGAATATGATTATTTCATTTAGTGTACATAGCTTAAGTAGTTATATGTGAATCTAATTCTTTCCCACCTTTGCTTTTTGCCCAACCGACCTTGTCCATTCTTATTTGCTTGATATTTGCTTTTCAAATATTCCTGCACCATCTACTGTTCCTTTTCATTGAGATAAGTATTTCAATTTTATATTATATACCGTTTTGTTATATTAGTCAGTTCTTTCAATTGTAAATTTGCTAAGGTTCGTGTAAATTTTCTAAAACTTTGAGAACCTTCCTCCCATTTTCTGTCATCATTATCACGATTTACATTTTTGATGTGAATACAAGATTCATTGTTTTTAGAATTAGTACATCATTTTCATTTTGCAGATTTAAATATCAACTGCAGTATATATTGTGGATAAATTCCTAACCTCTGGCAGCAAGTTTCAGGTCCCTGCAAGTTTCGCACAGGTTCTATGCTTATGGTTCAAAGCATTGATTTCCTTGAAAATTCAGAAATAGCATGTTCAAAAGGGGGTTAATGCATGCATAATTATTTGATGATTGGGTATCTGCACTGAACACGAATATGTAAGAATGGGATGCTCTTCTTCAAGATTGGAAGATGAAGAAGCTGTTCAGTTCTGCAAATAAAGGAAAATTTTCGTAAAACAAGCGGTGGAGCAAAGGTATAGATTTGCTTTAAGCCATATCAGTTACATGGATTCTCTAGATAGGGTCTCTCTTGCTTTACTCAACTTTGTCGAAAAAATGAGCGTCGCTACTTCTTAATGGATCGATACTCAACTACTTGTTCTTCACCAGTTAATCATTTGATGAGTCCTAAGACAAAAACCAGTCAACCTGTGGTTAACTTTTTGAGATCCAGCGGCAACCATACTTCTATACCAATGGAAGAATGGATTGGAGTTCCTGAAACTATCCTTATTCGATCTTTCAACAGCTTGGCTGATGATGGTTTTTTCACTTTCAACTCTTCTCAAAGAAACAATTCTTCCTTTTTCACTACCTCCCCTTATAATAGTATTGATAATAGACCAATAAGCTATCCACCACTTTCACCTCAAAATTCACAGTGGGTTCACTTTTGGAACCCATTTACTTCTTTAAATCAGCATACGTACCAAAATGACAATGAGGATGAGGAAATATTAAGTGTAAAAATGGTTCGCAAAAGGGAAGGAATTCCTGATTTGGAGGAAGTTGGAGTTAAGGAAGAAGAGGGAAAAATAAATATAAAATTTGACAAAGTTGACAACGATAACGAAGAGGAGGAGAAATCATGCAACGAGGAACAATGTATTGAAGGTGAAAAAGAAAAGGCAGGAAATGTTGGTGAACTAAAGGAGCTTAGAACACAAGGCACAGATAGCAGCAGTATAGAAGTATCGCAAGCTCAAGATACAGTGCAATCAGAAGATGCTCAACTTGGTTTTACCGTGTATGTGAATAGAAGACCTTCAAGTATGGTTGAAGTCATTAAGGATATAAATAGCCAGTTTGAGAGAATATTGGATGCAAGTAGAGAAGTTGGAGTGATGTTAGAAGCACATAGAGCTCTATATTCTGCCCCAACTCAAATTACAGGTATAGCCAGGTCTTTCTTTTTTCATGTTATTTCTATCAGTTGTCATTAATTTCTGCTGCAGAATACTATTTCATTTTATCAAAGGAAATTGCCAGCCTGTAATGTTGAAATATATGTGAATGCAGGAGTTAATATTTTTAGCAGGCCATCGTCGCGGTCATCATCTTTTATATTACTACTTGAAAATAGTAATGTAAATAATCGAAGAGAGGAAGAGATGGGGGAAGAAAGCAGCGGTTATTACTCAGAAGAATGTGGTATGATAGCAGGAAGCCACCAATCCACCTTAGAGAGACTGCATGCTTGGGAGAAAAGCCATAAGATAAAGTTAAGGTTCTCCTAAACTACGTACTTTTGTCTCTTGTTTGTTTATTGATAATTTAATCTTAAAACTATATAACTGATGGTCTTTGGATAACTTTTGTCCGGCATACATGCATGCAGAGGGTAGAGCGTATCCGTTTAGCATATGAAAAGAAGTGCATGCAGTTAAAGAGACATGATGCCAATGAAGACGAGCCAAGTATGGTGGATAGAACACGGTCAATAATAAGAGATCCGAGGACTCAACTGAAGGTTTCCTTACATTCTGTAGAAAGTGTATCACAAAGAATCAAAACCTTGAGTAACGAGGAATTATTTCCATAGCTTCTAGAGTTGATCCAAGGATAAGCATGATTGGTACACATCTTGAAATACTTGTTCAATACGTACACACTACTAAGTTTTTCCAAAGATCGTTGTACAACTACATTCAAATGAACATGAAATAAGAACAGTAAACAATTCTATTATTTTCATCCTTTATCCTTAATCCTTCATCCTCTGCTAATTAGTTGAGATCCTCCTTTTTCAATCTCATGTTACCAATTCATCACAAGCTTCTATGTGGTATCTAATCCCAAGGGGTAACACAGTTGGTTAAGGCGTGTGTCGCTCACATGCAAAATCGATGGTTCAATGCTTGTCAAATGCATATCATTGTAAATAACATAGTATGTCTTTGAGCTCAGTGCATACTTCTGCAGAGTTTATAAGCGAAGTTTGATTCTTTAGGTGTTAAAAATTAAATGAAAATATCCATTTGGTATCTATCTTGGGGTAGATTTAGATATCTAATCAATGGAACTTAGACTTCCTTTTTGATTAGGAAACTGTATTTGATTTTCTTCCACTTGCTTAGCAAACCAAGCTGTGATGCCCCAAACCATTTTAATTTCAAACTACATTTTCAACAAGCTTTTTGCTAAATCATTTATTAAATGATTTTCTTTTTCCCAAAAACAAAACTCAATTTCTCTTAGAAACAAATCTTCAGTTTTTGAAAAATTTGAAAACACAGTTTATTACCTATTCTCAAAATCAGAGAACACAAATAGAGCTCATCGAGATATTCTCAGAATACTCGATCCTCAAGATTGATGGAATAGACTGGAGTTATAAATCTCAAGTTATTGCTGTTTTAGAACAACACTTTTCCAAACAAAATTCCAAATTTTAATAAGAAATCTCAATTTTGTTTGTTGCATGTTCGTTTGTAAATCACTGTCAGTAAATTGGGCATATCCTTTTCGTTTTAAATCGAAATTTTATTTTCTTTGAAGTTCTGGAAAGGTTGAAAATAATGTAATAATTTTCATGTTAAAACTTTCGAAAATTTTGAACATAGGGTCTAAAAACCCAATTCAGACTCGCTGCCATGTCACTATAAAAATGTGACTTTTTATGCTAAATGGTGTTGCTAATTTGAGCATATCTTTTTCGTTTGTTGTCCGAATTTGACGATTCTTGATGTTCCTGAAAGCTTAGATTATTTGCTATATATTTGAGATGATTTCATTGATGTTTGTGATTTTCCTAATGTATCGCCCTTTTTCGGAATTGGTCCTTTGAACCATTCGATATATATTTATGGCGACTACCTTTCGGGAATTTTAACTTTGGGAGTTCTATTTTTGAGATTTGAGTTGCCTACACTGGCGTTATATGAGATTTTCCTTTTGGCGTTTACTTGAGATTTTATTCTTCTCTTTTGGAGATATATTTTTCTTATGGGGCGTCACAGCTTGGATGCACATTGGCAGATTAATCAATTTACTTGGTCCGCAGAGGTGAACAAAACAGAGTACAAATTCAGGCTATAGTCTGCTAATTATTTGTTGGAGAAAATCCTTTCAGATAATCAGTCTAAAGGAATAAAAAAACCCAACGCAGCGGAAAACAACCGGATCGTGATTGTAGTGAGACGGAACAAATAAAAGATGAACACCAGAACAGACAGTCACAGATCTATGCAATGAAGAAAAATAAATAACACCAGTATTTATAGTGGTTCCAATACCGCGAGGCAATGTACGTCCACTTGGGGAGATGATATTTTATTAATCACTGAAATATCAAAGTTACAAGATTGATTCACTTTTGGAGGCTATATATAAGGAAAATTTACAATATAGGTAAAATTATGCAGAGCTTCAGCTCTCTAGGACGGCTTTGAAATTGGCTGAAATTAACTCTCAATTTCGGCTGTCATTGTTGTCCAGAAGCTCCACTATTTATAGAGTGAAGATATGAGGAAGGGTTGCTGCTATATGGAAGCTCAGGATTTGGTTCGGCATCTTGGTTCGGCATGTTTGGCCTGGCATATGGCACTTGGCATTTGGTTTGACATAATACACTTCAAGTTTGGACCGACATCTTCCAATTGCTGAATGAAAAATCTGGACCGGTCTTCTTCTTCACCTACTTGGTTCGGCAAATACCAAACGAAATATTTCGTTCAGCATCACAAGATCACCGAACGACAAATTTGGTTCGATCTTCCTTCACCGCTCCAAACCAATGTCGTTCCACTTCTCTTCTTTACCGAACAAACTCTACCAGATCAAATCTTTGGTCCGGCATCTCCGCCACCGAACCAAATATTTGGTTCGGTCAACTCTCCATCACTACTGCTCCTACTAGAGCGGCATCAGCTACCACCGGACAAGATCTCTCTTTCGGTCTTCCCACTCCACCGAGCGACCTTTGCTTCTGCGACTTCAAACAATTAATTAGGTATCAAATTCCAACAATTTCCATCTTGCACCTGAATTCCAGACAAGCCTTCCAACTCTATCTACACTGCCATGCTCCAAGCAATGAATATTTATCCAATGAGCTTCGTCAATGTCATCATCCATTACACTCTGTCAACGAACTCCGGCAAAGCTACCGTCCGTCAACAGAGTGTTTGAAGTACCCAGTCCGTGTAGAAACTATTAATCTCCAGAAAACAAACGTCTCCATGAACCATCTCAACTCTCCCCCTATGCCATCCCGTGACACCTAGCACTTCACTAAGCGAATCAAGTCCGAGCAATGCTCGAACTTAGCAACAGACAACGACTTGTTAAATATGTCTGCTGCATTTTCCTTTGTATGAACTTTCTGAAGACGAACTAGATTCTCTTCACTCATCGTGACAATGACGACTCTCTCACCTCAATGTGCTTCGTCCTCGAGCTGAATGTTAGATTTTCGGCTAAGTGGATTGCACTCTGGTCGTCACAGTACACATCCACACTTTCATATACGAAGCCCAAATCACACCACAGTCGCCTCAAATAAAACGTTTCCTTAGCTGCTTCAACGGCAGCTATAAGCTCTGCCTCTGTAGTAGACAAAGACACAATCGTATGCAACCTCACTCTCCAACTGATCGCTGTCCCCCCAATGGTGAACACATATCCGGAGGTTGACTTCCTTCGATCTCTATCACTGGCATGGTCGGAATCACAAAATCCAACCAAGCTGAAATCTCTTCCTCTATCTCCATAGAAAAGTCCATGGTTTGGAGTTCTTCTAAGGTATCTAAAGATACACTTCACTGCTTCCCAATGCGTCTTTCCTGGATTCGCCATGAATCTACTCACCAATCCAACAGCCTGTGCAATGTAGACCTAGTGCAGATCATGACATACATCAAGCTGCCAACTGCATTTGCATATGAGACCTTCATCATATAAGCCTTGTCCTTTTCCGAGATCGAAGAGCCTTTACTAGAAAGCTGCATGTGCAAAGGCATAGGTGTGCTGATTATCTTTGCCCCTTTCATGCTAAACCGAGCAAGCACCTTTCGAATATACTCCTTTTGAGTGAGGCTTAAAAGTCCTATCTTTCTATCCCTTTGGATTTCCATACCCAAAATTTTCTTTGCTTCTCCAAGGTCTTTCATTTCAAATTCCGCTTTTAGCTTTTGCTTTAACTATTGATTTCAGCTTTATCCTCAAAAGCGATCAACATATCATCCACGTACAAAAGTAGGTACACCAATTTACCATTCTTTAAATGCTTGAAGTACACACAAGCATCTTTGATGCTACGATCAAAACCGAGTGAAATCATAAAAAAGTCAAATCTCGTGTACCGTTGTCTAGGCGACTTTTTAAGTCCATACAATGACTTCTTCAATTTGTAAACCCATTTTTCTTTCCCATATACAACGAATTCTTCTGGCTTCTTCATGTAGATGATCTCATCCAAGTCTCCATGCAAGAAAGCGGTTTTCACATTCAATTGCTCCAGCTCCAAGTCATGAGCTGCGACGATAGCAAGCAAAATGCAGATGGACGTATGCCTCACTACTGGAGAGAATATCTCATCATACTCCAATCCCTTTCTTTATGAAAACCCTTTAGCAACTAGTCTAGCCTTGTATCTCCCATCATCCTTCACCTTGAACACCCATTTGCAACCTATGGCTCGGCTTTCTTGAGGAGGTGGTATCAAATTTCAAGTCTTGTTCTTCTTCAACGACTATAACTCCTCCTCCATAGCACATATCCACTTTGAACTGTCACATGACTTCAAAGTTTCATCAAGGTCAAGCGGCTCCTCATGAACCACATGTAGGGCATAGTAAACTGATCACCAAGGCTAAGGTTTGCAAACTACCAACCACCATACCTTTCGGACGGCTTAATAGTCCTACGACTGACCCGGGTAGGTACCGCTTCGCTTAAACTCCTTTCAGCTCCACCTTGAACTGAACTTTCTCTAAATTCATGCACATCACCAGTACTACTAGAAAGTACCTGTGGACTATCCTGTGATGTTTCATCAATTGTGTTTTCCTCGACAGCATCAATAACAACTTTATTATTTGGCTGGAAGACGGGAACTTCTTCCATCTCCTTAGGCCTATCAAAGTCTTCTGGTGTGGTAGGTAGCTTTTACTTTGGATTGAACATAGTCGACTCATCAAAAGTAACATGTCTAGAATGAACAATTTTTCGATCAACAGGGTTCCAAATTCGATACCCTTTGATACCATCGGTGTATCCATTAGTATGCCCTTGTATGCTCTATCCTCCAACTTGTCATCACCTATATGGTGAACGTACACAGGACAACCAAAAATTCGAAAGTAACCAAGATACACTGCTTTACCTCTCCATTTCTCCTCTGCAGTTTTCTCATCTATGGCTGAGCACGAAATTCGATTTATGATATGCGCCGCAGTTAATAATGCCTCAGTCCAAAAGCCTCTAGGCAAGTCCGCCGTCAATCTCAAACAACGAGCCTTCTCTAGTAGAGTCATGTTCATCCTTTCTGCAACCTCATTGGATAGCAGATCTCCGGGTATTGTGAAATGTTTCTGAATGCCACACTGTCTACAAAAGTTGAGAAACTCCTTAGAGACAAATTCACCGCCATTATCAGATCTCAGCACCTTCAACTTAGAAGCAGATTGGTTCTCAACAAGCGCTTTCTAGTCTTTGAACTTCTCAAAACTATCTGATTTGGCCTTCATCACATACACTCATACTTTTCGAGAAGTGCCATCAATGAAAGAGATAAAATACTTTGCTTCTCCAAGAGAAGGAGTAGCAACCGGTCCCCAAACATCTATATGCAGTATTTAAGTACTCGCCTCGATCTATGGAGTCCAACTCCAAAACATACTTTAGTTGCTTGCCTAACACACACTCCTGGCAGAAGTCCATCTTGTCCAAACTTTCTCCTTTGATCATCTTCCGTCTCCGAAACAACTCTAAGTCCTTATGTGAAATATGATACAACCTGAGATGCCAAAGCTTTGTGGCATCAAAAGCACAAGAACTGTCTACTCCAACACACGACTTTTCAAGAACCGTGGTTCCTTTCAGCAAATACAGCTTTCAGAACACATCTCCTTTCATAATAACCAGTGCACCTCTCGAAACCTTCAAACTATCCTTCTCGATAGTTACCTTGCATCCCAAAGATGCCCATTGTCCTAAAAAATTAAGAACTTCCGAAGATCTGGAACATACCGGACACCTATCAAAGTACGTATCACTCCGTCAAATATCCTGATCTTCACTGTACCTTCACCCATTGCTCTACAGCTAGCATCATTACCCATAAGAATAGAGCTTCCCTCTCGTCCAAAGAAAGAACCGAAGCAATTCTTATTAGACGTCATATGAAAAGACGCCCTTGAGTCCAGCATCCAATGGTCTGAGACTTCCGATACAGTTGCAAACGACACGTCGTCCGATATAGAATTCTCCACCGCAAATGATGAAGATCCGTCTTCTTCCTTCTTCAAATTTGGACAATCCTTTTTCCAATGATCAGGTTTCTTGCAGATAAAGCACTTTTCGTCCTTTGACTTTCCTCTTCTGCCATTATCGGACTGCTTAGACTTGGAACGCCCTCTAGAGGGCCAATTCTTCTTATCATCTCTACCTTTTTCAACAAACAGGCCATGAATACTACTTTCATCTCTACTTCCTTCACTTATCTCCTTCATTTGATCTCTCAAGCCCTCAGATAGAAGACTTGGCTTCACATTTTCCACTGTCAATATGTCTCTAGCGAAGATAAGGCTGTTAGCGAAACCTGTGTATCGCTCCGGAAGGGAACACAAAAGAATCATTGTTATTTGCTCATCATCCATCTTCAAGTCAACAGTCTTCATTTTCATCATGAGATCATCAAATAAATTAAGATGTTCCTACACTGAAGTACACTCCCATCCGTATGGTGAAAAATGTTTTCAGCAATATCAGACGGTTAGTCAGAGTTTTCTTCAATTAGTGATTTTCTAGCTTGGTCCAAATGCCCCTAGCAGTGGTCTCACTGCAAATCTATTAGATAACATTCTCTTCTATAGCTAGATGTAAAGTAATAAACGCCCATTTCTCAATCTCCTTTCTTTTTGCGACTGAGTTGTCAGCCGTCAACTCCTCAGGGCCAAACACTACTTCCTTCCTCATTAGAACAACCTTCATCCTCCATTGCCACTTCTCGAAGTCTTTATCCCTATTTCATTTCTCAATTGCCAACTATGAACCTGAGACGATATACATCTCTGTATTATAGGGTCTTGTAACAACTAGAGTTGTTTCAACTTTTGCCATAGCGTCTAACGCTACTCAATTAACCTTGTAGCTCCGATACCAGACTGTTGGGAAAAATCCCTTCAGATGATCGGTTTAAGAGAATAAAAAACTCAACGTAGCGGAAAACAACTGGATCGTGATTGTAGTGAGACGGAACAAACAAAATATGAACACTAAATCAGACAGTCACAGATCTATGCAACACAGAAAAATAAATAACATCAGTATTTATAGTGGCTCCACTGCCGCGATGCAGTGTACGTCCACTTGGGGAGAGAAGATTTTATGAACACTAAAAAATTAGAATTACAAGATTGATTCACTTTTGAAGGCTATACATAAGAAGAATTTACAATATAGACAAAATTTTGTAGAGTTTCAGCTCTCTAGGATGACTTTGAAATTGGCTGAAATTAGCTCTCAATTTCGGCTGCCATTGTTGTTCAAAAGATCCATTATTTATAGAGTGAAGATATGAGAAGGGGTTGCTGCTATATGAAAGCTCAGGATTTGTTTTGGCATCTTGGTTCGGCATATTTGGTCCGACATATGGCACTTGGCATTTGGTTCAGCATAATACACTTCAATTCTGGACCGGCATCTCCCAATTGTCGAACGAGAAATCTGGATTGGTCTCCCTCTTCATCTACTTGGTTCGGCAAATACCAAACGAAATATTTCGTTCGGCATCACGAGATTACCGAACGACAAATTTGGTTCGATCTTCCTTCACCGCTCCAAACCAATGCCGCTCCACTTCTCTTCTTTACCGAACGAACTCTACCGAACGAAATCTTTGGTCCGGCATCTCCTCCACCGAACCAAATATTTGGTTCGGTCAACTCTCCATCACTATCGCTCCAACTGGAGCGGTAGCAGCTACCACCGGACGAGATATCTCGTCCGGTCTTCCCACTCCACCGAGTGACCTTTACTTCTGCGACTTCAAGCAATGAATTAGGTATCAAATTCCAACACTACTTACTCTATGAAAGAGGATATATTTCATTTACTTGTTTGATGCAAGTGAAAGTACTTTTGTTAAAATGATTACTCCATCACCTACCTCCTCTTTTTGAAGGGCAGTAAAAAAGAGAGGGAGGAGAGGGGGAGGGGTGATCATTTGGTACACTGAATTTGAACAAATAACTGAGGATTTTTGCCATCATTAATGTGTTAAGACCATAGCAGTGGATTATGAAAACTTTGTACATAGGATCACAAAACATATTCAAGAAGATGGGAATATTTGTATGATGATGTACTACTACTTTTTGAGAGAAAAGGAACCTACCGACTGATGTCAGCGAGTTGAAATTAAGTTAATACTAAACTTTTTCAAGCAAACAAATGATATTTCATAAACCTAAATGATATCAAAACATATACAATATAAAAATCATAAATTTCAAACCAAGAAAGTAACTCACTAATAAGATTAATACATCTCACCATCAGGTGGCATCGTCCATGATTTTTATATGTTTTAACATTTTAGATCCAATCAGTTTGATTGTCTTTTCTCTGTAAAAGTATTTAGTGTTATAAGTTACTCACCAGAATTTAGCTGTCTCATTGTATTAAAAGTTGTTACCTATACTTTTGTATATGATCTGTATACAAGTGAAACAAACATGAAGCTCAATTGAGAAATCCAAAACAGTGTGAATATTAACTCATATTGCAGTTATAAATGACTACCTGCTATCTAAAGCGTGCTTGTAGAAAAGTAATATTAGTTCTACAGTTGTAAATATCTCACTTAATCCAAAAATCAAAAACTCTGTTGCACTTGAAAATAGAGATACTAATCCATTAGATTGAAATGCTAGAATTCTTTTTTGATAAGTTTCACCCAATCTATTGGCAGCTAAAATTGTTCTAGGTAGTAGACACTTTTCATTAAACCATTGCTATCTTGTTCACTCACATACAGATGAAACTAAACTATTTCCTTCTGCCATGTGATTCTTCTCAACCTCCTGTTAAATTTTTGTAATACAAAATCATAAATAAAGGAAAATAAATATGCAAAAGAAAGAAAGAGAAGATTTTATTTCCTCTAATTAATAGGCATATTTGAGTATGTTTATTTCTCTCTATAATTGGCTGATCAAATTATTTTTTGCCACCTAATGTTAATTTAGGCTTTAAGTAATTGATTATATAAATAAAGAATCGAAGAGAGGGTAAAAATATGGTGGAAAATCTATTTGCTAATTTTCTCTTCTTCATCTTTATTCTTTTTCTCCAACAATTTTAGTCATATAGATATTTGCTCCCTTTCTCAATTTGGCTATTGATTCAATGGTATTTTATTTACCTTAGCTTTGCTCTATTAATCATAAAAAAAATTTAGTGAATAAATAAAGTGGGTAGTTAGGTGGAATATTTTGTTATTACATTTTGATTTCAATTTCGTTTTGTTTTCAATCTAAGTTATCTCTTTGTAATTTGGATGACAAAGATCCATTGATAAAAGCTTTCGCAAAGCGCTACTATTTTCATAACAGTTTGGTATCGGAGCACAGATCATTGCAAAGCTTAAATTAATTTTGGTTTGAAAAATTATTGATGTCGGATATGATTTTGTTTTCAAAGGCGGCTATCTTGGATGAGAAAAATTAGGGTATTTGGAAGCCTAAGATGGAGGATGTTATGTACCTCAATGATCTTCATGATCTGATTGATGTAGATGGAAAGAAACCCTCTGATGTAGATGAGGAACAATGGAATAAGATAGATAAGAAGGCGATTGCTTTGATTCGCTAGTATCTTGATGATTCGGTTTTCCATCATGTGGCTAAATCCGTTAAGGCTTTATGGTACAAGTTGGTATCTTTGCATGAGTCAAAGGGTGCTACTAGTAAGGCTTTTCTGATTCAAAAGTTGGTACAAATGAGATTAAATGAAGGGAAGTCTGTTGTAGAGCATTTGAATGAATTTCAAGATGTAATAAATCAATTGGAAAATAGGAAGGTCAATTTTGATGATGAGTCACAGACTCTTTTATTAATGAGTTCGCTTTCAGAAAGTTGGAAAACTTTGATTGTTTCGTTGAGTAATTCCAATGCTAATGGAACAATCTCTCTAGAAACCTTTCGAACCAGTCTTTGTAATGAGGAGTTTAGAAGAAAATGGTCAGGTATGGAACAATTCGAAGGCTATGGTTGCAAGGGACTTGAAGAAAGATACAATTTAGAAGAAGAAGGATGCTAATGGTAAAGGTGTTATCACTTGTCATTATTGTAATAAGAAAGGTCACATACGCTGCAAGTGTTATGCTTATAAAAGAGATCCGGAAAAGGCTGGACATGGTGATACTAGTATTGATGCACATTCAAGTTTTGCTTAAGGTACCAATAGTGATGCTTCTTGTGATGATCTCTTTAATGAAAATAAGCCTTGGAAGATGGATTCGGGAGCCATTTTTCACATTTGTAGAGATGTGAATTGTTTTTCTTCTTATGAGAAGAATGTCGAAATGATTAGGATAGCCAATGGAGAAGAGATACTGATTCGTGGTATTGGACCTATCCGATTTTGTATGCATGATGGTGTGGATAGAGAAGTCTCTGGAGTGAGATATGTACCCACTTGTTCGCATAATCTTATTTCTCTCGGTCAGTTGAATCACCGTGGTTGCACTTATGAGACTCAGAGTTGGAGTTTTAAGAGTGAAGAAATGTGGTCGTGTAAGGATAAGAGGAGTATTAGAAGTAGAAAACCTTTATAGCTTGGTTGGTTCTGCAGTCGAAAATGAAAAATGAGTGACGGTTGAAGGACCTTGTCCACAGCAAGGTGGAGAGGTTAATATGGTCACTGCTTATGATTCTAGCATTGAGGATCATATTTTAGACAGGAGTCTTCATGTTGATGATGCTCGAGGGATCCATAGTGATTGGGTAATATGCTTAGATCGAGTGATAGACGGGTGTCGAATTGCAAAATCCACAAAGACAAGACGGAGATCTTTGTGGTATTACAAATGTTTTTGAGACAGGATTTGTGTGGCGCGCCTCATGTGGGAGATGCATCACTTGCAGACGGTGGTTGAGGTTTGTAATTTAGTGTGGTTGAGATATGTGGATTTGTGATAGATCTTGATATGGCATGCTTGATACGTTGGAGATATGTGATTTTGCATCAAGGTGGAGTGTTAAATTTTGGTGATACAAAATCAAAAATAAAGGGATATAAATATGCAAAAGAAAGAAAGAGAAGGTTTTATTTCCTCTACGTAATAGGCATATTTGAGTATGTTTATTTCTCTCTCACATTGACTAAAAGTATGTTTATTTCTCTCTCTCATTAAGTAATTGATTATATAAATAAAGACTAGAAGAGAGGGTAAAAGTATGGTGGAAAAACTATTTTCTAATTTTCTCTTCTTCATCTTCGTTCTTTTTCTCCAACAATTTTATCCATATATATTTTTTCTACCTTTCTCAATGTGGTTATTGATTCAATGGTATTTTGCTTACTTTAGCTTTGTTTTATTAATTGTAAACAAAATTTTGGTGAATTAATAAAGTAGATAGCTGGGTGGAATATTTTTTTTATTGCATATTGATTTCAGTTCTGTCTTTTTTTAATCCAAATTATCTCTTTATGATTTGGGTGACAATGATCCGTTGATAAAAGCTTCCGCAAAGTGCTACTATTTTCATAATAGTTTGGCATCAGAGCATAGATCATTGCAAAGCTTAGTGTAATTTTGGTTTGAAAAATTATTGATGTCGGATATGATTTCGTTTTCAAAGATGGCTATCTTGGATGGAAAAAATTAGGCTATTTGGAAGCCTAAGATGGAGGATGTTCCGTACCTCAATGATCTTCATGATCCAATTAATGGAGATGGAAAGAAGCCCTCTGATGTAGATGAGGGAAAATTGAAGAAGATGGATAAGAAGATGATTGCTTTGATTCGCCAGTATCTTGATGATTCAGTTTTCCATCATGTGGCTAGTTTTGAATCCACGAAGGCTTTGTGGGACAAGTTGGTATTTTGTACGAGTCAAAGAGTGCTACTAATAAGGCTTTTCTAGTTCAAAAATTGGTACAATTGAGATTAGATGAAGAGAAGTCTGTTGTATAACATTTGAATAAATTTCGATATGTTATAAATCAATTGAAAAATATGAAGGTCGATTTTGATGATGAGTTATAGGCTCTTTTATTAATGAGTTTGCTTTCAAAAAGTTGAGAAACTTTAGTTGTTTCATTGAGTAATTCCAATGCTAATGGAATTATCTCTTTGGAAACTGTTAGAAGCAGTTTTTGAATAAGAAGCTTAGAGGAAAAAAGGGTCAGGTATGAAATCAATTCAAAGTGAGGCTATGGTGGCAAGGGACTCGAAGAAAGATAAAATTTGAAAGAAGAAGGAATCTAATGGTGAAGGTGTTATCACTTGTTATTATTGCAATAAGAAAGTTCACGTACGCAGCAAGTGTTATGCTTATAAAAGAGATGGAAAAAAGGCTGCGCATGGTGATACTAATAGTGACGCACATGCAGGTTTTTCCGATGGTACCGATAGTGATGCTTCTTGTGATGTCCTCTTTAGTGAAAATATGCCTTGGAATATGGATTCGGGAGCCATTTTTCACATTTGCAGAGATGTGAATTGTTTTTCTTCTTATGAGAAGAGTGTCGGCATGATTAGGACAGCCATTGGAGAAGAGCTACCGATTTGTGGTATTGGATCTATCCGTTTTCGTATGCATGATGGTGTGGTTAGAAAATCCTCTGGAGTGAGACGTGTACCCACTTGTTTGCATAATCTTATTTCTCTCCGTCAGTTGGATCACTGTGGTTGCGCTTATGTGACTCAATGTGGAGTTTTGAGAGTGAAGAAAGATGGTCGCGTAAGTATGAGAGGTGTAACAACCCTATATTTTGTGATTATTTTAATTTTATATTTAAATTATTTTAAATTGAAATTCCTGATTTAAAACTTTATTTTATTTATTAAAGTGGATAATTTTGTTATTTTAAATATACATTTTGATATGTGTGTGAATTAGAATTTTAAACATGACTAAATAGAATATTTTTCAAAAATGTGAATTTTGGTCAATATGGTCAAACTTTGTCTTTTAAATTTAAATTTAAAATTTTGAATTTTTGAATTTCATCCTTCGTTATGAAAATAAATTAAATTTTAAGTATACTTCTTTTCGTTTCGTTGAAATCCGATTTATATTGTGAAAGTTATGCTTTTTACAATATCGTGTGTAAATTGTTTTATTTAACGAAATTTTTTATTTTAATTTATATAAATAATATTTTTGTTTGTAATATTATGTTCTAGTTTGTATATATTTGTGTAATATGACATGTTATATATATATATTTTAGTTTTAAAACATTTTTAAAGTATAGTTGTAGTTTTCAAATGTTAATTGTATATTGTTTACAATTTTTAAAGTCTAGTTTCAATTATTTAGCTATTTTCTTATTTATTTTCTATTTTTCCTTGAATTATTTATTTATTTTTCTTTTTCACTTTATTTTTTTCAGATTTTTATTTTTATTTACTGAAAATTTTATTTGTTTAATTTGATTAAAAGAAAATAGAAATACAAAGAGGCTTAGACCTTTTATTTTCCATTGACTTTTCATTTACCATTGCCTTTTCATTTCTTTCTTTTGTCATTTCATTTATTGGCTGTGCATTTTTCTGATTAGCCATGTGTTTCCCTTCATTTTTCACAGGAAAAATATTTCTCTTCATCCTCAAAAACTCACGGCAAAGGAAAAGTAAAAGAAAATGATCATGACTTCCCTCTTCCTTTATCTCACTTTTTCTCCTTTGTTTTCCTTGTTTTTGCCTTCCTCTTCTTCCTAGCCTTACTTGGCCTAGCTCTCCATTCCATCAACTCCACCATCACCTCCTCCATCTACAGTAGCCATCAGCCCCTCATTTGACCAAAATTCAGGTCATGCCTTCATGTTGAAGCATCACCACAAATCAATGCAAATCTCCACCAAAATTGCCTTAGCCGAACCTATATCTTCACTATCCTTCATATATTCACTTCGGCCACCACTTTGAACCACCACCACCTAATGTGCTCTACACTTGACCATTACCCACCTCTGTCCAGATTTGAAAACCCCATGGCTGTAACGACCCGGAATTTTGGGTCGCCAAATTTTATCGTTTAATTCATTTTAAATGTCGAATATGGATTATAATTTGATTTTGAAATAAAAAAAAGATTTTGGTTAAGTTAATAGAATTAGTTAAATTTCAAATACGGGAATGAAATTGAAATTTGAATAATAATAGCTTAATATTAGAATTGGGATAAATGGGTGGATCTGAGTGTAAATAAATATAAAAATGGTTTCTAAAAATTTATTTAAGTTTATTTTAATTTAAATAGTAACATTGGACCATTGGATGGAATTAATAGTCGATAGATTGAATTTGGAATTTTATATTAATTTAATAATGGAATTTAATAATATAATAATGCAAATAATCAAATTTTGATTTAAACTGAACAGGAATGATTTCTAATGTGAATATAAATTTTATACGAGTTATAATAGATTTAATAAAATTTTAAAAGTGAAATTTTAAGTGATTTTGACGATTTTGAAAATCGCTCGAATTAATCGACGAGTTAAAATAGCCTTCCGGGACACAGACTCGGAATTCGACGAAACCAGTTCCATTGGATCCGTACTAGTTGGTTATTATCGGATTTCAATGTTCGTAGCAATCGGAGTTGTCGTTTGACCCTGGCAGCTCAAAACGCATAGAATATACTTTAACCGGTTTAATTTAAAATTGATCGTTTATTTCCGTAACTCGCACATACGATCGAATTAACCTCCGAAACACGTTCCATTGTGTTCGGAATGCGTAAAACATTATAAACGCCTGTCGGCACGTGTGTTTTGGAGTTCTTTTACAAATGTTCATTAAAATTGAATTTAATAATAAAATAATTAAGTTATGCGTATATATTTACGCGTTTAAGCCAAACCCTAGTCTTCTTATCACCGGCCGCCGCTTGTATACTTCTAATGGCCGAAACTTTCCCCACTTCTCTCCTTGATCTCATCTCATCCACTCAAATTCATCAAAAACGTTCAACATGAAAATCGTAAAGCTCGATGAGCTCTACAATTTGACCGGTTGTGATCGAAATACTTTGAGCGAATTGTCAGTTAATCGTAGTTAAAGGCTGCACGTTTGTGCTTGAAGTTCACGAAGGAGAGGGGGCCGAGCTTCATGATTTCTAGACCGTGGACAGAGCATGCCTGGGCGCTTGTTTTGGCGGTGTCTGATCATGTACACGTGGGGCGAGGAGGAAGCGGCGTCGAGCAATCGAGTGCGTGATATGGGTTATTGGTTCTAGGATCTTGAACGAAGAAGATTGGGGAGAGTGCGGCCCTGATTTCGTTCTTTAAATCGATGGTCTGATGGTATAAAAAAAATTTGTTTTAAATTTTATATTCAAACTTTGAAAATTAATATCCCATGCGTACGTTATCAGATTTCGACGAAACTGGCGACAACGGAACCGTAAAGACGCGTACTACGCAGTGGAGCAGTTCTGAAATCTTTCCGAGCAAGTTAAAATTTAGATTAAATCGAACGCCGTTCGATTTAATTTAAATTTGAACGCTTGCCGAAAACCCAAGGAGAGTTTAACTCGTTCACATCTGGAATATTGGTTAATTTAAATAGTCAATAATTGAATGATTGCTAGATTGGTTGAATATGATAATTATTATCAAATTGAATCGATATATATTGTTGTGCTAATATATGGATGGAGGGAAAACAGGTTGGAGGGATCCAACTGGATCCCTCACAAATATAAATTTAGATTTATATTCTGTGATATATCCTATTTATTATTCTGAGATAAATTGTTTAGATCTTGTTATGCTGTGTTTTATTTATATGTCGTGATGAAATAAATTGAAGTTTTAAATTGTGTTGTGCTGTGATTGGGTGAATACAACCTGAAAATTTTAAATATAAATAGATGAATTGGGTTTAAAGGATATAAAAGAAATTCCTAAGTAAAGAATTTTAAAGGAATCAAATTTAGAAAGGTTGGTTGATAATTTGAAATGTTTGGAAATGTGATCTATATAGGAAATGTGAATTGTTTAAAGAGTAGTAAGATTTATTTTTAAAGAATGGGAAGTGTGCTTTTTCCTGGAAACTTTAGTATGTTTTTAAGAAAGGTTTTCAAATATAAATTTGTAGTTTAAATATGTTAAAATATTTTAGAAGAAATATTATTTTAGAATGTATTAAGTGAAAGCAAATATTTGATTTATTAATTATGGTATTTATTATTTTTAGCAGGTAAAGTAATATTAAGTTTTCCAAGAAATTATAATATAAGTATTTAATTTAATAACTTTATTTTTTTTAAACTAAATTTGACTTAAAGTACTTAGGAAACCCCTATATATTTCCTTAAGTATTATTTTCAATTAAATAATTTCTAGAACTTATTTTAAATATTTTAAACATATGTTTGAAAGTGATTTTCTAGGAAATAGCAATGTGTTTAAAATAAAGGAGCTATTTTTAGAGTATGGAAAGGATTTTACGGGATGAACATAAAATTTAACTGGGATAAAACGTGTTGGATTGACAAAAAGAATTCTTTGGTTATTCTAAGATTGAAGTGTATTTTCCTGAAAGCCAAGTACATTTTTGTAAAAATAGATTTTGAAACGTTTGAGTTTTGAAGTTATATTAAAGAATGGTTTTCAAGAAAATTATTTAAGTTGTAAGAATTTCAAAAGTAAATATATATCAAAGTAGTTATAGAAATAATTATTTTTAAAGGATAATTAGAATTATGTTTTAAAGAATATTATTATTATTTATACTTTATAAATGGTTCTATTTTAAAGATAATCAATCAAAGTATTATTTAGAAATTGTATAGAATTTTAAAACTTTATTTTAAAATTTAGTATGACTTAACTTTATTTCAAAGATAATAGTTTATATTTTATTAAGCAGTTCATTTAAGATACTTTTAAAGGGATATATATATATATATTTTAAATCAAGTATGTAAGAAGTTTTAATATCAATATTTTAACGTATTTACAAGAATAAAGAAATTAAGATTATTTTAAATCTTAAGGATTGGTGCTTGGATGCTTTCAGGGGAAGTACAATTTGGGAAATTTATTCAATAAGAAATTGAGTTTGAAAAGTGTTTCAAGGGGATTTTGAAAATGGAACACATATCTTGTAATGATATCTTTGAGGAAAATAAATAATGTGGGAATTATTTATTGTGTGATGGATGCTTATGGATGTTAATTGATAGTTAAATCACCGACTATCAATATTGGACAAATGCGTTGATCGTTTCGAAGAGACCGGGATTGAGATTTATTTCTCGAAAACCACTTCGATCCGGTTTGTACGTTTCGTGGAAAAACGTTTCGGAGTCGAAGATGGAGCAGTAAAGTGCAAGGGCTAGTCGCTACTAATCCTGAGGATATTTCCAAAATGGATGTAGTAGGAGTAGTGCATTCGGTTCCGTTTGAACCCGGGACGGACTTGTATGGATAAATGCTTTTGGAACATCGTCAGGAGGGCGATGGGCATTCTAAGTGAAACGTTCTAAAAGGTAACGCTTAGCCTCAAGCCTCATCAACCGGGAATGACTGAAAATAAGGGGATATGCAGCAAGGCTTGGTGAGCAGCACTCATTTCCGGGTAAGGTCATTCCTGTCTAGATGTCCCTTTTATTTCGACTTAGTGGTGTAGTTGCTGATCCCTACCGCGTGGTGATCTTGCTCGGGACTATCCAATAAGGCGTAGTCCGGGCCTTGTGTTACAAGGGATCAGGCATGGTCCTCGGTACGCTGATCTAGACCAGGTACTGTGACAGGTGGTACCCAAGTGCCTAGTCATTGTTGGAAATCCATTCTCCCTATCTGCCTTTTACGAGTTTTTTTTGTCATGTAACAATTTCGGCAATTTTATAAGTATTTGTATGTAGACCCTATTATAATATCAGAGGATTTCTATAAAAAGTGTTTTAGTTATCGTAAGGTAAAAACCCGACATGTTTATTTATGGCTTGATCTTACGAGATGCTTTTGTTTTCAAAAGGATTTTGGAAACTTTAATAATCAATTTGGATGCATTATTATCAACTGGTATTCCAGACTAACTCGGATGTTATTTCATTATAATGCTCGGGTCAGACCGAGTATTATATGTTCAGGACAGGATGTTTTGGAGCAGAAGAGCAGCTGGAGTCCTAGACGTATTATCTGTATTTGTATATTTATCCGCTGCTATGATTGTATGGAATTTTCTGACTAGTAAATATTGTTTGTATGAGATTCTCTGATGATATGATGTATAGAACAGATATAGTTTCATTTTGTGTAAATATCTATTATTTTCTATTATATTTTATTCCGCTGCGACTGTGAGATTCTGATATTGTTTAGTTACTTCTTCTTCTATCTCTTCTTCTTTATCCCTAATGGTTCGTATTTCTGTTCCACTTGAGTAAATTGATGTAGAATAGTGTTGACTCAAGGGGTACGGATTTGCGGGCTGTTACACTTGGTTTCAGAGCTTAGGTTGGCGACAACCTAGGCTTTAGTGGGGAAATTACTCATTAAACAGAGTCAATAGTACTCTATAATGAGTTAAGTGTAATAATAGATATGACAGCGTACTTGTTAGTGAATATAAAATTGTTTTTATACTGTGTTGACTTATCGGTTGAGTGTTTATGAATTCTGGTCGGTGCGGGAAGTACAACCGTATTGATATGGGTTTCTAAACTCTTAAACAAGATAAACTGACATAGTATTGTTTTAAATAGGGTAAATGAAATAATTTTACCCAAAATTATATTTTGATATAAAAGAAATAATTTTCTGAATTATTATATATATTTGGTTGTTTGGATGTGAATATCTTAATTAAATAAGAATCTAAAATTTAATCTAAAAATTTGAAATAGTTATAACCAAATAAATTCCATGAGTATATATAAAACAAAGGAAGAATAACTAAACTTGAATTAAACCAGAATTTGAATTCCGGGGATTTTGAAAAGGGTTCTAAATGTATTGAAAACAAAATTTGAAAATTTAAAATCTTGGAAATGTTTGGGAATGTTGTCCAAAGACTTGAAGCTAATGATGGAATATTGTTTTAGGTAATGTGCTTGAATAGAAACTGTTTTGAAATGAATTTATGAAAGCAAGGAAGCACTGAACTCACTTTATCCGCTGGAAAATAATCTTGATGATGCTGGCCACATCATTAGAATTCATTTTCGTGTTTCTAAAGTGATGGATTGCTACCAAAGTGGTTGGTTATGATATTTTTTGGATTTGTTGTGTATAACAGCCGATTTGAAAATTTCAGAAAGGGAAATTGCTTTGGTAAAAACAGATTGGTTTAGAAATCTAGAAGTTTGATTTTATATACCAGGAGAGTATGAGTTATTTACTATTTCAAAATGATTTGGAATAAAACCAGGTAATTGAATACTGGAAAATGAGAATGAAGTTTGGACTTGTATAAGAATATAAAAGGTGATTGGAATCTTTGAAGTGTTGATAAAATAAGGAAGTAAATAGAAAATTTGAATTTAACTTGGGATAAGTTAAATAAATTGGACTTAGAATTAAATTTATTTAGGTTAAATTGGATAGTAAAATTGACTTTGTAATTGTGGGTCGTTGTGTATTGAATTGTACCCATAAGCTATTAAGTGTTATACTTACAATCTGAAATTGTGGATTTAAAATTTGCAACGGATTAAATTGAAGGAATTTGTATCCTTAAGAATTCAGTGATACATATATATAAAATTTGGAATTGTGATTATAAGATGTAAATGAATTAAATTGAGTAATATAAACTTTTAAATAAATAAGTTGGTGAACATAAGAATAGAAAATCAGATTGTGAACCCAAGTAAAATGGAATCACAAATGGGAAATAGTTGAATGGTATGGTGAATTCAAACATAATCTCAAATGAAATGTAAACTAAGATAAAGTGAAGAAAATATAGAATATACAAGGGTGAATGAACTTAAGTCAGTAAATAAAATTTGAACTTGTATATGGAAAATTAAAATTGGATTGAATTGGATTTAACTTCGATTAAATGGAATTGAGTTGAATTTGGATTGAATTAAAATCAAAATTCAGTTGTGTTACAATTAATTTGAATAGAATTAAATTCTTATTTAAAATAGTAAAAGAAATGGTATGAATCCAAGTTGGCTAAATAAAACTTAGTTGAATTTGAATTAAACTTGGAAAGAATCAAATTGAAAGGAAATTTAATTTAGATTAAGTAACAATGATATTATATGAATAAATTTTAACTCAACTAAATTCAGAGGAATTGTTTGAGAATAAATTTAGCGTAAGCTGAATTAAATAAAGAGAAGCTTGAAGATGAATTTAGTGGAAACTAAATTAAATGAAATTTGTATAGGCATGAATGAAATTTTGGTGGTTTGTTAAGAGAATTTTGGAAAGAAAAAAAAAACCCAGTTCTAGTATGAAATTTAGTTTTGGCAATAAAAGCTAAGAGTGTGAATGAATAATGGAATTGGATTATAATAGTGAGGGATTTGACTTATAAATAAATTCAAATGAGTGACATGATTTTAAGTGGTCACATTATTAATAAAATTCGGGGTGAATCGAGGAGATGAATTAAAATTTTTAATGGAGTGAATGAGTAAACAAATTGAATTAAAATTTGTAAATGAATTGGAATTTGATTGAATGAGAATCAAATGAAAATAAAAATAAAATTGATATAAGAAGAAATGGAAATATTGTGAAATTGAAAGAACTTAAGCAATTAGAAAATAGTTGTGGTTGAGCTTATAAGTGATCTTGAATGAAATTTGTTTAGGTAATAAACATTGAAATACAAGTGAAAGATTTTAGTTAATTATTGTGATAAAATAAAGGTGTATGAGTTGTAAATATTAAAGAATGGGATGATATTAATATAAACTTTAGTTGGATGATGAACTTGAAGTGAGAATAAGAAATTGAATTAAAAATTGCAAGGAAATAAGAATATTTGGGTTGTGAATATTTCCGAATGGAATAAATTAATATGAATTTGAACTGGAATAAATTTTAATGGTTATAAGCTTAAGTGATGGTCACTTGCTTGGATAACCTTAAATTTGCATAGAAATTGGTCGTTTTGTTGTAAACAAAAATTTAATTGGCTTAAAGAAACAAATTGAAATGGGTTTTTGAATCAATTGGGATGAATTGAAATTTTATTAAGTGGTTTTGCATATGAATGGAAATGGAGCATAAAAGAAATGTAAATACTTAAAATTTGAAGGTAAAATTTGGTTATGAATCAATTTGGTATTGAATTGAAGTAAAGAGATGTAACTAAGGCATATGTTAATCATGTTGAAGTGGAAATGAATTGATTGTAATAACTATGAATGATATATAATGAACTTGAATATAAATTGTTCGAGTGAGATAAAATGAAGTTTGGGTTTGTAAAGGGGATTTAAAATGATGTTGAAATTGTGAAATTGCTTATAAAGGAAGTTAACAAGCATAATTATGAAGTTTGCTTGTTTAAACTTTGTAATTGATGTGTTTGGGCTAGTTTAATGAAAAGAATGTTGATAAATGCTCATATTATTGGAAACTGATGTGTTTGTTTAACTAAACACAGGTATGGGAGGCAATGGATAGAGTTGGAGTGCGTATATGCGATACTATTTAGCTGTTTTCTTTAAAAATGCTAATAAAGGTACGCCTATGCAATAAAAATAGAAAATATGAACTGTTTTTGGTTTTTCCGACCGTGTGGGTCGATGTATATCTATTATGAAATTACAAAAGCTCCTCCGTACAAGGGAGACTCTGCCAAAAAATTTCGGAAATTTTGGGAGTTAGAAAATTTTTGAAATTTTTTTGAAATATTTCATAATGACAAAGTTGATTTCAAATAACAATTGAAAATAAAAAGGATTTTGGGATAGGAATTGAAACTAGTAGTTTCGATTTGTAACTAAAGAATTTGAGCAAAGTGAAATTAAGATTTCACTAAGTAAGTTTTTCTATTGAGTTTGAAACATTCTTTCTACCTTAGCAAATTTCGGGGACGAAATTTTTATAAGGGGGGAGGAATGTAACGACCTGGAATTTTGGGTCGTCAAATTTGAACATTTAATTCATTTTAAATGTCGAATATGGATTATAATTTGATTTTGAAATAAAAAAAAGATTTTGGTTAAGTTAATAGAATTAATTAAATTTCAAATACGGGAATGAAATTGAAATTTGAATAATAATAGCTTAATATTAGAATTAGGATAAATGGGTGGATCTGAGTGTAAATAAATATAAAAATGGTTTCTAAAAATTTATTTAAGTTTATTTTAATTTAAATAGTAACATTGGACCATTGGATGGAATTAATAGTCGATATATTGAATTTGGAATTTTATATTAATTTAATAATGAAATTTAATAATATAATAATGCAAATAATCAAATTTTGATTTAAACTGAACCAGAATGATTTCTAATGTGAATATAAATTTTATACGAGTTATAAAAGGGTTAATAAAATTTTAAAAGTGAAATTTTAAGTGATTTCGAAGATTTTGGAAATCGCTCGAATTAATCGACGAGTTAAAATAGCCTTCTGAGGCACAGTCTCAGAATTCGACGAAACCAGTTCCACTGGATTTATAATAGTTAGTTATTATGAGATTTCAATTTTCGTAGCAATCGGAGTTGTCATTTGACCCTGGCAGCTCAAAACGCATAGAAAATACTTTAATCGGTTTAATTTAAAATTGATCGTTCATTTCCGTAACTCGCACATACGATCGAATTAGCCTCCGAAACACGTTCCATTGTGTTCGGAATGCAAGCAAAACATTATAAACTCCTTTTGGCACGTGTGTTTTGGAGTTCGTTTGCAAATGTTCATTAAAATTGAATTTAATAATAAAATAAGTAGGTTATGCGTATATTTACGCGTTTAAGCCGAACCCTAGTCTTCTTATCACCGGCCGTCGCTTGTATACTTCTAATGGCCGAAACTTTCCCCACTTCTCTCCTTGATCTCTTCTCATCCACTCAAATTCATCAAAAACGTTCAACATGAAAATCGTAGAGCGCGATGAGCTCTACAATTTGACCGGTTATGATCGAAATCCTTCGAGCGAATTGTCAGCTAATCGTAGTTAAATGCTGTGCGTTCATTCTTGAAGTTCGCGAAGGAGAGGGGGCCGAGCTTCGTGATTTCTGGACCGTGGATAGAGCATGCCTGGGCGCTCGTTTTGGCGGTGTCTGATCATGTACACGTGAGGCGAGGAGGAAGCGGCGTCGAGCAATCGAGTGCGTGATATGGGTTATTGGTTCCAGGATCTTGAACGAAGAAGATGGGAGATAGTGTGGCCTTGATTTCGTTCTTTAAATCGACGGTCTGATGGTATAAAAAAATTGTTTTAAATTTTATATTCAAACTTTGAAAATTAATATCTCATGCATACGTAATCAGATTCGACGAAACTGACGATGCAGGAATCGCAGAGACGCGTACTACGCAGTGGAGCAGTTCTGAAATCTTTCTGAGCAAGTTAAAATTTGGATTAAATCGAACGCCGTTCGATTTAATTTAAATTTGAACGCTCGCCGAAAACCCGAGGTGAGTTTAACTCATTCACATCTGGAATATTGGTTAATTTAAATAGTAAATAATTGTATGATTGCTAGATTGGTTGAATATGATAATTATTATCAAATTGAATCGATATATATTGTTGTGCTAATATCTATGGATGCAGGGAAAACAGGTTGGAGGGATCCAACTGGATCCATCACAAATAGAAATTTAGATTAATATTCTGTGATATATCCTATTTATTATTCTAAGATAAATTGTTTAGATCTTGTTATGCTGTGTTTTACTTATATGCTGTGATGAAATAAATTGAAGCTTTAAATTGTGTTTTGATGTGATTGGGTGAATACAACCTGAAAATTTTAAATATAAATAGATGAATTGGGTTTAAAGGATATAAAAGAAATTCCTAAGTAAAGAATTTTAAAGGAATCAAATTTAGAAAGGTTGGTTGATAATTTGAAATGTTTGGAAATGTGATCTATATAGGAAATGTGAATTGTTTAAAGAGTAGTGAGATTTATTTTTAAAGAATGGGAAGTGTGCTTTTTCCTGGAAACTTTAGTATGTTTTTAAGAAAGGTTTTCAAATATAAATTTGTAGTTTAAATATGTTAAAATATTTTAGAAGAAATATTATTTTAGAATGTATTAAGTGAAAGCAAATATTTGATTTAGTAATTATGGTATTTATTATTTTTAGCAGGTAAAGTAATATTAAGTTTTCCAAGAAATTATAATATAAGTATTTAATTTAATAACTTTATTTTTTTTAAACTAAATTTGACTTAAAGTACTTAGGAAACCCCTATATATTTCCTTAATTATTATTTTCAATTAAATAATTTCTAGAACTTATTTTAAATATTTTAAACGTATGTTTGAAAGTGATTTTCTAGGAAATAGCAATGTGTTTAAAATAAAGGAGCTATTTTTAGAGTATGGAAAGGATTTTACGGGATGAACATAAAATTTAACTGGGATAAAACGTATTGGATTGATAAAAAGAATTCTTTGGTTATTCTAAGATTGAAGTGTATTTTCCTAAAAGCTAAGTACATTTTAAAAAAAAATAGATTTTGAAACGTTTGAGTTTTGAAGTTATATTAAAGAATGGTTTTCAAGAAAATTATTTAAGTTGTAAGAATTTCAAAAGTAAATATATATTAAAGTAGTTATAGAAATAATTATTTTTAAAGGATAATTAGAATTATGTTTTAAAGAATATTATTATTATTTACACTTTATAAATGGTTCTATTTTAAAGATAATCAATCAAAGTATTATTTAGAAATTGTATAGAATTTCATAACTTTATTTTAAAATTTAGTGACTTAACTTCATTTCAAAGATAATAGTTTATATTTTATTAAGCAGTTTATTTAAGATACTTTTAAAGGGATATATATATATATATATTTTAAATCAAGTATGTAAGAAGTTTTAATATCAATATTTTAACGTATTTACAAGAATAAAGAAATTAAGATTATTTTAAATCTTAAGGATTGGTGCTTGGATGCTTTCAAGGGAAGTAACAATTTGGGAAATTTATTCCATCAGAAATTGAGTTTGAAAAGTGTTTCAAGAGGATTTTGAAAATGGAACACATATCTTGTAATGATATCTTTGAGGAAAATAAATAATGTGGGAATTATTTATTGTGTGATGGATGCTTATGGATGTTAATTGATAGTTAAATCACCGACTATCAATATTGGACAAATGCGTTGATCGTTTCGAAGAGACCGGGATTGAGATTTATTTCTCGAAAACCACTTCGATCCGATTTGTACGTTTCGTGGAAAAATGTTTCGGAGTCAAAGATGGAGCAGTAAAGTGCAAGGGCTAGTCGCTACTAATCCTGAGGATATTTCCAAAATGGATGTAGTAGGAGTAGTGCCTTCGGTTCCGTTTGAACCCGGGACGGACTTGTATGGATAAATGCTTTTGGAACATCGTCAGGAGGGCGATGGGCATTCTAAGTGAAACGTTCTAAAAGGTAACGCTTAGCCTCAAGCCTCATCAAC
This sequence comes from Allium cepa, assembly GCA_030765085.1. NCBI lineage: Eukaryota > Viridiplantae > Streptophyta > Magnoliopsida > Asparagales > Amaryllidaceae > Allium > Allium cepa. Next base: position 505,766,261 of record CM060937.1, on the reverse strand, counting down.
CGGGAATGACTGAAAATCAGGGGATATGCAGCAAGGCTTGGTGGGCAGCACTCATTTTCGGGTAAGGTCATTCCTGCCTGGATTTCCCTTTTATTTCGGTTTAGTGGTGTAGTTGCTGATCCCTACCGCGTGGTGATCTTGCTCGGGACTATCCAATAAGGCGTAGTCCGGGCCTTGTGTTGCAGGGGATCAGGCATGGTCCTCGGTACGCTGATCTAGACCAGGTACTGTGACAGGTGGTACCCAAGTGCCTAGTCATTGTTGGAAATACATTCTCCCTGCGTGCCTTTTACGAGTTTTTTTTGTCATGTAACAATTTCAGCTATTTTATAAGTATTTGTATGTAGACCCTATTATAATATTGGAGGATTTCTATAAAAAGTGTTTTAGTTATCGTAAGGTAAAAACCCGACATGTTTATTTATGGCGTGATCTTACGAGATGCTTTTGTTTTCAAAAGGATTTGTGAAACTTTAATAATCAATTTGGATGCATTATTATCAACTAGTATTCCAGACTGACTCGGATGTTATTTCATTATAATGCTCGGGTCAAACCGAGTATTATATGTTCAGGACAGGATGTTTTGGAGCAGAAGAGCAGCTGGAGTCCTAGACGTATTATCTGTATTTGTATATTTATCCGCTGCTATGATTGTATGGAATTGTCTGACTGGTAAATATTGTTTGTATGAGATTCTCTGATGATATGATGTATAGAACATATATAGTTTCATTTTGTGTAAATATCTATTATTTTCTGTTATATTTTATTCCGCTGCGACTGTGAGATTCTGATATTATTTAGTTACTTCTTCTTCTATCTCTTCTTCTTTATCCCTAATGGTCCGTATTTCTGTTCCACTTGAGTAAATTGATGTAGAATAGTGTTGACTCAAGGGGTATGGATTTGCGGGCTGTTACACTTGGTTTCAGAGCTTAGGTTGGCGACAACCTAGTCTTTGGTGGGGAAATTACTCATTAAACAGAGTCAATAGTACTCTATAATGAGTTAAGTGTAATAATAGATATGACAGCGTACTTGTTAGTGAATATAAAATTGTTTTTATACTGTGTTGACTTATCGGTTGAGTGTTTATGAATTCTGGTCGGTGCGGGAAGTACAACCGTATTGATATGGGTTTCTAAACTCTTAAACAAGATAAACTGACATAGTATTGTTTTAAATAGGGTAAATGAAATAATTTTACCCAAAATTATATTTTGATATAAAAGAAATAATTTTCTGAATTATTATATATATTTGGTTGTTTGGATGTGAATATCTTAATTAAATAAGAATCTAAAATTTAATCTAAAAATTTGAAATAGTTATAACCAAATAAATTCCATGAGTATATATAAAACAAAGGAAGAATAACTAAACTTGAATTGAACCAGAATTTGAATTCCGGGGATTTTGTAAAGGGTTCTAAATGTATTGAAAACAAAATTTGGAAATTTAAAATCTTGGAAATGTTTGGGAATGTTGTCCAAAGACTTGAAGCTAATGATGGAATATTGTTTTAGTTAATGTGTTTGAATGGAAACTGTTTTGAAATGAATTTATGAAAGCAAGGAAGCACTGAACTCACTTCATCCGTTGGAAAATAATCTTGACGATGCTGGCCACATCATTAGAATTCATTTTCGTGTTTCTAAAGTGATGGATTGCTACCAAAGTGGTTGGTTATGATATTGTTTGGACTTGTTGTGTATAACAGCCGATTTGAAAATTTTAGAAAGGGAAATTGCTTTGGTAAAAACAGATTGGTTTAGAAATCTAGAAGTTTTATTTTATATACCAGGAGAGAATGAGTTATTTACTATTTCAAAATGATTTTGGAATAAAACCAGGTAATTGAATAATGGAAAATGAGAATGAAGTTTGGACTTGTATAAGAATATAAAAGGTGATTGGAATCTTTGAAGTGCTGATAAAATAAGGAAGTAAATAGAAAATTTGAATTTAACTTGGGATAAGTTAAATAAATTGGACTTAGAATTAAATTGATTTAGGTTAAATTGGATAGTAAAATTGACTTTGTAATTGTGGGTCATTGTGTATTGAATTGTACCCATAAGCTATTAAGTGTTATACTTATAATCTAAAATTGTGGATTTAAAATTTGCAAAGGATTAAATTGAAGGAATTTGTATCCTTAAGAATTCAGTGATACATATATATAAAATTTGGAATTGTGATTATAAGATGTAAATGAATTAAATTGAGTAATATAAACTTTTAAATAAATAAGTTGGTGAACTTAAGAGTAGAAAATCAGATTGTGAACCCAAGTAAAATGGAATTATAATCACAAATGGGAAATAGTTGAATGGTATGGTGAATTCAAACATAATCTCAAATGAAATGTAAACTAAGATAAAGTGAAGAAAATATAAAATATACAAGGGTGAATGAACTTAAGTCAGTAATAAAATTTGAACTTGTATATGGAAAATTAAAATTGGATTGAATTGGATTTAACTTCGATTAAATGGAATTGAGTTGAATTTGGATTGAATTAAAATCAAAATTCAGTTCTGTTACAATTAATTTTGAATAGAATTAAATTCTTATTTAAAATAGTAAAAGAAATGGTATGAATCCAAGTTGGCTAAATAAAACTTAGTTGAATTTGAATTAAACTTGGAAAGAATCAAATTGAAAGGAAATTTAATTTAGATTAAGTAAGAATGATATTATATGAATAAATTTTAACTCAACTAAATTCAAAGGAATTGTTTGAGAATAAATTTAGCGTAAGCTGAATTAAATAAAGAGAAGCTTGAAGATGAATTTAGTGGAAACTAAATTAAATGAAATTTGTATAGGCATGAATGAAATTTTGGTGGTTTGTTAAGAGAATTTTGGAAAGAAAAAAAAAACCCAGTTCTAGTATGAAATTAATTTTGGCAATAAAAGCTGAGAGTGTGAATGAATATTGGAACTGGATTATAATAGTGAGGGATTTGACTTATAATGGAATTGGATTATAATAGTGAGGGATTTGACTTATAAATAAATTCAAATGAGTGACATGATTTTAAGTGGTCACATTATTAATAAAATTCGGGGTGAATCGAGGAGATGAATTAAAATTTTTAATGGAGTGAATGAGTAAACAAATTGAATTAAAATTTGTAAATGAATTGGAATTTGATTGAATGAGAATCAAATGAAAATAAAAATAAAATTGATATAAGAAGAAATGGAAATATTGTGAAATTGAAAGAACTTAAGCAATTAGAAAATAGTTGTGGTTGAGCTTATAAGTGATCTTGAATGAAATTTGTTTAGGTAATAAACATTGAAATGAAAGTGAAAGATTTTAGTTAATTATTGTGATAAAATAAAGGTGTATGAGTTGTAAATATTAAAGAATGGGATGATATTAATATAAACTTTAGTTGGATGATGAACTTGAAGTGAGAATAAGAAATTGAATTAAAAATTGCAAGGAAATAAGAATATTTGGGTTGTGAATATTTCCGAATGGAATAAATTAATATGAATTTGAACTGGAATAAATTTTAATGGTTATAAGCTTAAGTGATGGTCACTTGCTTGGATAACCTTAAATTTGCATAGAAATTGGTCGTTTTGTTGTAAACAAAAATTTAATTGGCTTAAAGAAACAAATTGAAATGGGTTTTTGAATCAATTGGGATGAATTGAAATTTTATTAAGTGGTTTTGCATATGAATGGAAATGGAGCATAAAAGAAATGTAAATACTTAAATTTGAAGGTAAAATTTGGTTATGAATCAATTTGGAATTGAATTGAAGTAAAGAGATGTAACTAAGGCATATGTTAATCATGTTGAAGTGGAAATGAATTGATTGTAATAACTATGAATGATATATAATGAACTTGAATATAAATTGTTCGAGTGAGATAAAATGAAGTTTGGGTTTGTAAAGGGGATTTAAAATGATGTTGAAATTGTGAAATTGCTTATAAAGGAAGTTAACAAGCATAATTATGAAGTTTGCTTGTTTAAACTTTGTAATTGATGTGTTTGGGCTAGTTTAATGAAAAGAATGTTGATAAATGCTCATATTATTGGAAACTGATGTGTTTGTTTAACTAAACACAGGTATGGGAGGCAATGGATAGAGTTGGAGTGCGTATATGCGATACTATTTAGCTGTTTGCTTTAAAAATGCTAATAAAGGTACGCCTATGCAATAAAAATAGAAAATATGAAATGTTTTTGGTTTTTCCGACCGTGTGGGTCGATGTATATCTATTATGAAATTGCAAAAGCTCCTCCGTACAAGGGAGACTCTGCCAAAAAATTTCGGAAATTTTGGGAGTTAGAAAATTTTTGAAAAAAATTTGAAATGTTTCATAATGAAAAAGTTGATTTCAAATAACAATTGAAAATAAAAAGGATTTTGGGATAGGAATTGAAACTAGTAGTTTCGATTTGTAACTAAAGAATTTGAGCAAAGTGAAATAAAGATTTCACTAAGTAAGTTTTTCTATTGAGTTTGAAACATTCTTTCTACCTTAGCAAATTTCGGGGACGAAATTTTTATAAGGGGGGAGGAATGTAACGACCTGGAATTTTGGGTCGTCAAATTTGAACATTTAATTCATTTTAAATGTCGAATATGGATTATAATTTGATTTTGAAATAAAAAAAGATTTTGGTTAAGTTAATAGAATTAGTTAAATTTCAAATACGGGAATGAAATTGAAATTTGAATAATAATAGCTTAATATTAGAATTAGGATAAATGGGTGGATCTGAGTGTAAATAAATATAAAAATCATTTCTAAAAATTTATTTAAGTTTATTTTAATTTAAATAGTAACATTGGACCATTGGATGGAATTAATAGTCGATAGATTGAATTTGGAATTTTATATTAATTTAATAATGAAATTTAATAATATAATAATGCAAATAATCAAATTTTGATTTAAACTGAACCAGAATGATTTCTAATGTGAATATAAATTTTATACGAGTTATAATAGGGTTAATAAAATTTTAAAAGTGAAATTTTAAGTGATTTCGAAGATTTTGGAAATCGCTCGAATTAATCGACGAGTTAAAATAGCCTTTTGAGGCACAGTCTCAGAATTCGACGAAACCAGTTCCACTGGATTCATAATAGTTAGTTATTATGGGATTTAAATTTTCGTAGCAATCGGAGTTGTCATTTGACCCTGGCAGCTCAAAACGTATAGAAAATACTTTAATCGGTTTAATTTAAAATTGATAGTTTATTTCCGTAACTCGCACATACGATCGAATTAGCCTACGAAACACATTCTATTGTGTTCAGAATGCAAGCAAAACATTACAAACGCCTTTCGGCACGTGTGTTTTGGAGTTCGTTTGCAAATGTTCATTAAAATTGAATTTAATAATAAAATAAGTAGGTTATGCGTATATTTACGCGTTTAAGCCGAACCCTAGTCTTCTTATCACCGGTCATCGCTTGTATACTTCTAATGGACGAAACTTTCCCCACTTCTCTCCTTGATCTCTTCTCATCCACTCAAATTCATCAAAAACATTCAACATGAAAATCGTAGAGAGCGATGAGCTCTACAATTTGACCGGTTATGATCGAAATCCTTCGAGCGAATTGTCAGTTAATCGTAGTTAAAGGCTGTGCGTTCATGCTTGAAGTTCGCGAAGGAGAGGGGGCCGAGCTTCGTGATTTCTGGACCGTGGATAGAGCATGCCTGGGCGCTCGTTTTGGCGGTGTCTGATCATGTACACGTGAGGCGAGGAGGAAGCGGCATCGAGCAATCGAGTGCGTGATATGGGTTATTGGTTCCAGGATCTTGAACGAAGAAGATGGGAGATAGTGTGGCCTTGATTTCGTTCTTTAAATCGACGGTCTGATGGTATAAAAAAATTGTTTTAAATTTTATATTCAAACTTTGGAAATTAATATCTCATGCGTACGTTATCAGATTTCGACGAAACTGGCGATGCAGGAATCGCAGAGACGCGTACTACGCAGTGGAGCAGTTCTGAAATCTTTCTGAGCAAGTTAAAATTTGGATTAAATCGAACGTCGTTCGATTTAATTTAAATTTGAACGCTCGCCAAAAACCCGAGGTGAGTTTAACTCATTCACATCTGGAATATTGGTTAATTTAAATAGTAAATAATTGAATGATTGCTAGATTGGTTGAATATGATAATTATTATCAAATTGAATCGATATATATTGTTGTGCTAATATCTGTGGATGCAGGGAAAACAGGTTGGAGGGATCCAACTGGATCCATCACAAATAGAAATTTAGATTTATATTCTGTGATATATCCTATTTATTATTCTGAGATAAGTTGTTTAGATCTTGTTATGCTGTGTTTTACTTATATGCTGTGATGAAATAAATTGAATTTTTAAATTGTGTTGTGATGTGATTGGGTGAATACAACCTGAAAATTTTAAATATAAATAGATGAATTGGGTTTAAAGGATATAAAAGAAATTCCTAAGTAAAGAATTTTAAAGGAATCAAATTCAAGAAGATTGGTTGATAATTTGAAATGTCTGGAAATGTGATCTATAAAGGAAATGTGATTTGTTTAAAGAATAGTGAGATTTATTTTTAAAGAATGGGAAGTGTGTTTTTTCTTGGAAACTTTAGTATGTTTTTAAGAAAGGTTTTCAAATATAAATTTGTAGTCTAAATATGTTAGAATATTTTAGAAAGAAATATTATTTTAGAATGTATTAAGTGAAAGCAAATATTTGATTTAGTAATTATGGTACTTATTATTTTTAGCAGGTAAAGTAGTATTAAGTTTTCTAAGAAATTATAATCTAAGTATTTAATTTAATAACTTTATTTTTTTAAAACTAAATTTGACTTAAAGTACTTAGGAAACCACTATATATTTCCTTAAGTATTATTTTCAATTAAATAATTTCTAGAGCTTATTTTAAACGTATGTTTGAAAGTGATTTTCTAGGAAATAGCAATGTGTTTAACATAAAGGAGCTATTTTTAGAGTATGGAAAGGATTTTACGGGATGAACGTAAAATTTAATTGGGATAAAACGTGTTGGATTGATAAAAAGAATTCTTTGGTTATTCTAAGATGGAAATGTATTTCCCTGAAAGCCAAGTACGTTTTTTTTAAAATAGATTTTGAAACGTTGGAGTTTTGAAGTTATATTAAAGAATGTTTTCAAGAAAATTATTTAAGTTGTAAGAATTTCAAAAGTAAATATATATCAAAGTAGTTATGGAAATAATCATTTTTAAAGGATAATTAGAATTATGTTTTAAAGAATATTATTGTTATTATTTATACTTTATAAATGGTTCTATTTTAAAGATAATCAATCAAAGTATTATTTAGAAAATGTATAGAATTTCATAACTTTATTTTAAAATTTAGTATGACTTAACTTTATTTCAAAGATAATAGTTTATATTTTATTAAGCAGTTTATTTGAGATATTTTTAAAGGTATACATATATTTTAAATCAAGTATGTAGGAAGCTTTAATATCAATATTTTAATGTATTTACAAGAATAAAGAAACTAAGATTATTTTAAATCTTAAGGATTGGTGCTTGGATGCTTTCAAGGGAAGTAACAATTTGGGAAATTTATTCCATGAGAAATTGAGTTTGAAAAAGGGTTTCAAAGGGATTTTGAAAATGGAACACATATCTTGTAAAGATATCTTTGAGGAAAATAAATAATGTGGGAATTATTTATTGCGTGATGGATGCTTATGGATGTTAATTGATAGTTAAATCACCGACTATCAATATTGGAAAATGCGTTGATCGTTTCGAAGAGATCGGGATCGAGATTTATTTCTCGAAAACCACTTCGATCCGGTTTGTACGTTTCGTGGAAAAACATTTCGTAGTCGAAGATGGAGTAGTGAAGTGCAAGGGCTAGTCGCTACTAATCCTGAGGATATTTGCAAAATGGATGCAGTTGAAGTAGTGCCTTCGGTTCCATTCGAACCCGGGACGGACCTGTATGGATGAATGCTTTCGGAACATCGTCGGGAGGGCGATGGGCATTCTAAGTGAAACGTTCTAAAAGGTAACGCTTAGCCTCAAGCCTCATCAACCGGGAATGACTGAAAATCAGGGGATATGCAGCAAGGCTTGGTGGGAAGCACCCATTTCCGGGTATGGTCATTCCTGTTTATATGTCCCTTTTATTTCGGCTTAGTGGTGTTGTTGCTGATCCCAACCGCAGGGTGATCTTACTCGGGACTATCCAGTAAATGGTAGTCCGGGCCTTGTGTTGCAGGGGATCAGACGTGGTCCTTGGTACGCTGATATAGACCTGGTACTGTGACAGGTGGTACCCCAGTGCCTAGTCATTATTGGAAATTCATTCTCCCTACGCGCCTTTTACAAGTTTTGTTTGTATTACCCACTCTGTGGCTAGTAGCTGGAATTTAATCATGTAACAAATTCGGCTATTTTATAAGTATTTGTATATAGACCCTATTATAATATCAAAGGATTTTTATAAAAAGTGTTTTAGCTATCGTAAGGAAAAACCCGACATGTTTATTTGTGGCGTGGTCTTACGAGATGCTTTTGATTTCAAAAGGATTTTTGAAACTTTAATAATCAATTTGGATGCATTATTATCAACTGGTATTCAAGACTGACTCGGGTGTTATTTTATTATAATGCTTGGGTCAGACCAAGTATTATATGTTCAGGACATGATGTTTTGGAGCAGAAGAGCAGCTGGAGTCCGAGACGTATTATCCGTATTTGTATATTTATCCGCTGCTATGATTGTATGGAATTGTCTGACTGGTTAATATTGTTTGTACAAGATTCTCTGATGATATGATGTATAGAACAGATATAGTTTCATTTTGTGTAAATATCTATTATTTTCTATTATATTTTATTCCGCTGCGACTGTGAAATTCTGATATTGTTTAGTTACTTCTTCTTCTATCTCTTCTGCTTTATCCCTAATGGTTCGTATTTCTGTTCCACTTGAGTAAATTGATGTAGAATAGTGTTGAATCAAAGGGTATGGATTTGCGGACTTTACAATGGCCGAGCCCCAATTGACCCATAGACCGAGCCAAAAAGTTGAACAAACCCTTGCCATTTTTCCTTGACCAATTTTATGCTTCATGTTATAACCCTACCACTTCATACTCCTTCTAGCCGTGAGTTATGATGCCAAACCCAAGCTATATCACCATCATGGCTGAGCAAATGAACCCCCTTGGTCGAGCTTTTGAATGGTTGTAGCAAGGTCCAGTTATCTTGTCTTTTTGTTGCTTTTTAATTTCAATTTATTTCAATGTATTTTGGTTGTATATTCATATGTTATATTGTCTTTTTTTGGGTTGTTTACAAGATGATATCTTGGTTCTCTCCGCTCACTTTAATCAAAGTCATGATGTGTCATGCCGTATCGTGCTTTCTGGAATTCATTTGTGTTGTTTGATTTGCTAACTCCACCTTGAAAAAGTGAGTTTTTCTCGCTTTGACATTTTTACTTGTGAAATAGTGAATTGATGACAAGTGTTTAGTAAATTAAAAATGTTATGCAAGTAAATGATGATTATATGATATGCTATGTCATGTTATTACCATGTTAACTTTGTTATCTATCACCTGACGTATGATATATGACATTATATTGTGACATCGACGTAGTTTATATTGTTTATGTACATGATCATCACTGCAAGTTCCATGTTAGAATAGAATCACTATGGGTTGAAATGGTACATACCCGAACGTACTTTAGATAAGTAAAAATCATTATGGGCTGAAATGATAGGCTCGAGTGATTTTTATTGTATTTTATTTGACTTGGGATTGCGGGTTTGAACGCACATGGGCTGGCAGTAACGTAGTAGCCACATACGCCCACCTCGGTACACACTCCCAATCAAAATCGGAGGATGGCCATCAAATCAACCACAAATAAGAGTATAGTATCGAAGAAGTGTGTCCGACCAGAGAAGCTACCCCTTTTGGCCCGAGATCGCTCCTGCTTTAGCCATCTTAAGCCAACTCACGGGGGTCGGGTCCACGTAATATACCTCAAGAACGTCGCCACCATCCTACTACATTCTGAAATCTCCACCGCGTGCATGGTTGTTAAAGTGGTTTTCGGAGTTGGCAAAGAGTATGACAACTTCCGATCTCGGTCTCTTTAACAACAATCGTTATTATAACGCCGTGGTCATTTCAAAATAATTTATACTTCAAAAAAGTCAAATCATTTCATTTCAAAACTATATTCCGTCCAAAATAGTTTATACTTCGCAACCAAAACCATTTTTATTTCAAAACATATATTCAAATGAATACTATATCATTTCCATTTCAAACATATAATCGCCTTTCAAAAATCATAATACTCTCAAAGTTATAACTCTTCCGAAACCAAAATACTTGAAATCATTACACTTTGAAAATCATAACATTTCAAAATCATATATTTGAAATCATGGAACATTCCTTTAATTCTTTACATTTTACAAATTTATTCAATTAAACCTACTTTTCAAATTTCCAATTTAATTCAATTCAAACCATTAGTTTAAATTCAGTTTTCCAATAAACCATTTCAAATTTTATCAATTTCAAATATTGTTTTGATCCATAAATAAATTATTCAATCCTTAGTACATTTCAAAGTTCTAATTTCCCACATTTCAGAACTAATTATATAATTTCATACATCTCAAATTTGACTTCATTATTGATTAGTTTTGAAATATTCATTTCATAAATTCAATACTTATTTAAATAAACTCAAATTACATGAATACCAAATATGCTTTCATACTAATATAACTTCAAATATTCATTTATCAAAATCAAATATCATTCCAAATTCATATTCTTTATCAAAATAAAGATCAAATAATTTCCAAACCATTTCAATCATCAAAATATCATATCCTTTCAAAACTCATTACCAAATCATTATTTGAATTTAAATTCAAATATCAAATTTAAATATCATTTTAAAATCAAATATGTTATTCATTTATTATTTCAAATATCATTTCAAAACGTATTTCAAAATTCCATTCAAAAACCATTATTTAAATTCAATTTAAATTCTTTAAAATTCAAATTTAAATATTAATAATATATTCCAAATTCCAAAAATTTCACAAACAATCAATTTCAAAAGTTAAATCATTTAACACTTTAAAATATAACTCAAATAGTGTTAAAATCTGTAATATTTCAAAACACTGTCAAATTATAGCAACGACGTCATTTATAAAGTGCTATCTTAGCTTACAGTTTCCAAAATAGTTTAGTTTAGGAACAGCGGCATTTATAAAATGCCGTAATAGCTATTTAATTCGTTCAACATAGTTAAATTCTAAAACAACAGCATTTAAAAATGTTGTCATAAGACCATAGCATTTTTGGGAAATGCTATTAATAAAATTCCAGATTTTATTATAATTTTTCAGAAACAATAAAACTTCAATTTTAGCAAATATTAAACTTATAAATCATATTTTTAGGCTTTTAAACTTCAGATTTAAATAAACTTAACATATGATTTAGCACAACAAGACTTTATAATAAAATATCCAATTAAAAACACAATTCATTTGTTAAGTAAAAATTCATTGTATCCTAACTTATAAATTTAATAAAAACTTAATATTTTACTTCAAATATCATTTCAAAACTTCAAATTTAATTTCCATTATTTACTTACATTTTAAAAATAAAATTTAAAGTCAAAAATCACATTTACTTCAAATTTACATACTTAAATTTACAAATTGAAAACTTATTAGTTAACTTTCTCAAAACCATAATATATATATTTTTAAATCAAAATTTCATACTTTAAAAAATGCATTTCTATATAAAAATCATTTAAAAATACACCACGGGGTCTGTATATAATTTTCTAACTAGGTCAAGTAATACAGATATATGTCATTTCAATCTGTAATTTAAAAAGAAAACCTATCTACCATGGCATTGCCTTGTGTGTCATGTCACCTACCATACCGAGCTTTACTACGAGTTTCTATCTGTGTTGTACCTATGCAATATTTATGGTAGGCTCCCGATCTGGAGGTACGATGGTACTGTATAGACTATTGATATTATTTTGTGTTAAGGGCTATATGGGTAATCCCTTATCGCTATTAAAAGGTAAGTTTATTTTACTGGTGACATTATTATAATAGCGCAATATTACTACACAGTAAATAGTTTAACGGATCCTTAAAGGATGGGCGATCCTAAGCGTCCTTTAAGTTACTGATGCATTTTTGTAACTATTCACTTGAGTTGATTTACAATTCATAAGTATTTATGTCCTTACTCGAGTGTTTTGTGTTTTGCTTTATGCTAGAGTCAAACAGAGTGATTCGGCATTCAAGACTCATCTTCAGAGTTAGAGCTTTGCTTGAAGATCTAGCCATCTATTTTGCTTTCAGTATCCAGTGATTTCAGTAATGTATTCTGATTTGTACCTGATATATCTTGTGGCTCTTCTGTTGTATTTGATTGACTCTAATGTATCTTATTTTTATATAGTAGCTTCATGAACTACTATCTCTTTTAATTCCACTGCATTATTAAGTACTCCGTGTCTGTGATTATTTATTTACTGTATATGATGAGATTTTTCAAATTTTATTTACAACGCGGTATTTTGAGCAATTCAAGTCCGATGTGTGTGGATGCGAATGGTTGGAAATATCGGATCGTTACAAGAGGAGTATTGGAAGAAGGAAACCTTTATAGCTTGGTTGGTTCTGTAGTCGAAAATGGAAAGCGAGTGATGGTTGAAGGATCTAGTCCACAGCAAGGTGGAGAGGTTAATGTGGTCACTTCTTATGATTCTAGCATTGATGATCATATTTTAGATAGAGATCTTCATGTTGATGATGCTCAAGGATCGATAGTGATCGGTAATGAGCTCAGATTGAGTGATAGACGGGTGTCGAATTGCAAAATCCACAAAGACAAGACGGAGATCTTTGTAGTATTACAAACGTTTTTGAGACCGGATTTGTGTGGTGCACCTCATGTGGAAGATGCATCACTTGTAGGCAGTGGTTAAGGTTTGTAATTTAGTGTGGTTGAGATATCTAGATTTGTGATAGCTCTAGATATGACATGCTTGATATGTTGAAGATATGTGATTTGGAATCAAGGTAGAGTGTTAAATTTTGGTGATACAAAATCACAAATAGAGGGAAATAAATATGCAAAAGAAAGAAAGAGAAGATTTTGTTTTCTCTAATTAATAGGCATATTTGAGTATGTTTATTTCTCTTCCTAATTGGCTAATCAAATTATTTTTTACCATCTAATGTTTACTTGGGCATTACGTAATTGATTATACAAATAGAGACTAGGAGAGGGGGTAAAAGTGTGGTAGAAAATCTGTTTGCTAATTTTTCTTCTTCATCTTTGTTCTTTTTCTCCAACAATTTTAGTCGTACAGATATTTGCTCCCTTTCTCAATTTGGTTATTGATTTAGTGGTATTTTGATTACTTTAGCCTTGTTCTGTTAATTGTAAATAAAATTTGGATGGATCAATAAAGTGGGTGGTTGTATGGAATATTTTGTGTTATTGCGCTTTGATTCAATTTCTTGTTGTTTCCAATACAAGTTATCTCTTTGTGATTTGGATGACAAAGATTCATTGATAAAAGCTTCCGTAAAGCGCTACTATTTTCATAGCACCTCCATAGCTAACTATAATTTAATATCATGCATCCATCTTGTGAACACATTTCTACATTAGTAAAACTTGAACCTTAAAAATGCGGTCTAAGAAAGTATGAGCTTTAAACATGGTTTCCACTAGTAAGTCGGTATGCATTTTCAAAACAAGAAAGTAGCGTATGGTTTGAAAATGAGTTTTGTCTTTTGCATTTTCAACCGTCTGCATTAAAACATACAGAAGAGGAGGAACAGTGAAAAATAACCGATTCACATTTCTAGCAAACACTGTAGAAGTGCCTGAGTTCTTAAGAATGATATGGACTCCATGCAACTTGCTTTTCAGAATCCCCACCGGACATACTTTCTTGCAATTCTTCAGACAGTTCCGAAAGTGCAAGAGATAGAGAGATGCTATCTCTGTTTCATTCTGACTATCATTAATTGAAACACCATCTAATTTGTCTTGTACAATTTCTTGTACACCAACTTCACGTTCATTAACTAAAGTATCACTGACATTACTTACAGTTTTGAATGTAGGAGATGCTTCAGAAATCCGCACTTGCTCAAGCATAATAGCCATGGATTCATCCATTTCAAAGTAAAAGTCCAACAAGTAAAAGAATTTCTAGAAATACAAGTCTAGTGAACAAAAAATTCTAATATACGCATTAAACATGAAAGACCAATAAGCAAAAGGAAAAAAAAAACAAAAAAAAAAACAAAAATTGTTCCATCAATTTTCAAACACTACTAGAGCTACAGTGTATTCCAACGCCCAGTTTCCAACGGCCACCAACAGCATTTCCAACGGCTTCCAACGGCTCGTTGGATCTTGACGTAACCGTTTGAAGCCGTTGGAAAATAGCCGTTTGCGGCCGTTGGAAGCCGTTGGAAAATTTCCTGCATATTTCCAGAGACCGATCTTTCAGCTCATTCATCCTCTTCTTCACTACTTCCCCCCATTTCCAACATTCCACCACCTCCAAATTTCAGCTGCCGGCCCAAACACCATCCCAACCACCTCCAACGCCGTCTACAAGCTGCTCCTGCCCATCTCCACCCTTCTAGCTCTCCAAATCAGTAATTTTGCTAAACCTAATATTTAGGTTTTTTTGATTTAGGGTTTAATTCGGATGTTGATTGATTCCTATTTGTTAGTGTATGCATATTACATCATGTTATCCCCTAATTGCAACTATTATACCATAGTGAACAAGTTATTATAACCGATTGAAAATTTTGTAATTTAGGATATTGCATTATAGTTTATGTTGATTTGGTTAGTATATTACGTATGTGCGTGATAGAGTTTATTGCATTTGAAAGCCGTTAGAATGGATATTGCATTTGGGCGAACACGAGTTTTGTATTCGTGCGAATACGTGAATTGATTTAGTGTGTAAATGATTTTGTAATAAATGAATTTTATGTACAAATTTTTTGTATAAGTGAATTTAGTTCTTATGTAATAAAACGGTAAAATATAAACTAATATTAATTAAACGAGTTATATATTTAAATTTAATATAAACAAATATTTAAATCCTTAGATATATTTGGCCCCGTCTGACAAGTGTTGTATATGATCGTTTTAGGGATATTCGTTTTTTCCACAAAACGGACAACTCTAATCATTTGATACATCATTTGTTGGATTTGTCCCTGTATTGGACAAGTTACAAACACTATAAAGTAATTATATTCCGTCAATCATATCACTTTAAACGGTTCACAAAATTTCGACGGCATTTCCTTTACGTTCCTTGTGTACACGCATTTGTGTACGATACAAGAAACACGGGGGAAATGCTGCCTAAATTTTGTGAATCGTTTAACATGATATGATTTACGGAATATAATTACTATTGTATTTTTAATGGGAAGTAGGATAACTGACCATCAAAGAAAGACACATAAGTGGCAATGAAACAATAGTTGCTTATTTAAAATAAAGTTTGTGAAATTAGCAGTTTGCGGCCGTTGGAAAATTTCCTGCAAAATATAAAATGAATGATTTATAACATTTTTACTCTATCATAGGTTTTCTAGTAGGGAAACATGGTCAATTACTTTAATGATCAGAGCTGGATGTATCAAAGAAGGGAAATTAGTGGCGCAATAAGCAAACATTTTCTAAAAGGGGTACAAGTGTTCATCGAATTTGCTATAAGTAATATTGCAAACGATGAAGAAATCCGTTGTCCGTGTAGTAGATGCAAATTGTTGAACTATTTAGAACCGAATATGGCTAAGGTTCATTTGCGCCAATTCGATTTCGTACCCAATTATTTGCTGTGCGATCGTCATGGAGAAATTGTAGCCCCTAATAATCAAGAACAGTCGGTGGAGGTCATCAGTGAAGAAGGTAGTACGAATCTCATAGAACATATGGTCGAAGATGCAGCACGATCAATGTTCCCTACCGTTGTAATTGATAACGACGATGTTAACATCGAAGAGGAACCAAATGTTGGAGCTAAAAAAATATATGATTTATTGGATCATGTTAAAAAACCCCTTTGGAATGGATGTTTAAGCGGCTCTCAATTATCGGTAACTGCAGAATACATTGCAATGAAATCAAAATACAACCTTAGAGAAGCTGGATTTACGGCTGTTGTGCAAGCTGCTAAATGTCATATGCCATCCGATAATTTAATGTGCGAAAATTATTATGAAGTGAAAAAACTTATGTCATCTTTCGGTTTGCCATATCAAAAAATAGATACATGTTTAAAGGGTTGCATGTTGTATTGGAAAGAAGACATCAATCTTAGAAATTGTAAAATATGTAATCAGGAAAGATAGAAATCGAGGAAAAAGAAGGGAAAAGAAGTTCCGTACAAGCGTACGCATTATTTGCCCCTCACCCCTAGACTTCAACGATTATATGCATCATCTGTAACAGCGCATCATATGAGATGGCACAGTGTGAGAACATCTCAAGAAGGTACGTTGACACACCCAGCCGATGGAGAAGCATGGAAACATTTTGACAAGAAATATCTCGATTTCGCAGCGGAGAGCCGAAATGTTAGACTAGGTTTATGTACAGATGGCTTCTCACCGTTTTCTCAGTTTGATTCTAAATATTCATCTTGGCCTATAATAATCACACCTTACAATCTACCTCCGTGGATGTGTATGAAAACTCCATATATGTTTCTCACGATTGTCGTCCCTGATCCTGATGATCCGACACAGGGCATTGATGTTTACTTACAACCGTTAATCGAAGAGTTGAAAATATTATGGTATGAAGGAGTTGAAACATACGACATATCAAAAAAGAAAAAATTTCGGATGTTCGCTTCTTTGTTATGGACTATTAGCGATTTTCCTGCATATGCAATGCTTTCGGGTTGGAGTACGGTCGGTCGTTTTACTTGTCCTTATTGCATGGAAGAAACACGAGCATTTTCTTTGCCAAATGGAAAGAAAATTTCATGGTTTGATTGTCATCGATGTTTTCTTCATATTAATCACCCTTTTAGAAGAGACAAAAAAAACTTCATAGCTAATAGACATGAGACTCTACGACCACCAGCGGTTTGGTCAAGCGAGGATATATATGAACTTGTAAAAGATTATCCAAAGATACACGAGACCGGACAACAAGAAGAAATTCAAGGTAAATCGACGTTTCATAATTGGTGCAAACAAAGTATATTCTGGGAATTGCCTTATTGGAAAAATCTATTAATCCATCATAACATTGACGTAATGCATAACGAAAAAAACGTATTTGATAATGTGTTTTATACAGTTTTGAATGTGAATGGCAAGACTAAGGACGATTTGAAATCTAGACGTGATATAAAGAAAATATGCAATCGTCCTGAGCTTCATATGACTCCCACAATAAAAAACCCAAAGCATGCTATGAACTAGACAGCAACCAAGTTAAAGTACTGTTACAATGGGTGGAAGGATTACGATTTCTCGATGGAATTTCCTCTAATCTTCGTAGATGTGTCGATTATAAAAATGGGAGACTGAGTGGAATGAAAAGCCATGATTGTCATGTAATGATGGAAAATTTGTTACCCATCGCTTTCAAAGAATTGTTACCGGTAAAAGTTGGACGGTAATAACAGAACTTAGTTTATTTTACAAGGAGCTTTGTTCAACTACGTTAAAAGTTGACCGTCTACTTAAACTTGAAGAAGAAATTCCTATACTGCTCTGCAAACTGGAGAAAATATTTCCTCCGGGTTTCTTTAATGTAATGGAGCATTTACCTGTTCATCTTCCATATGAAGCACGTCTTCAAGGTTCTGTGCAATATGGATGGATGTATCCATTCGAAAGGTATGTTACTATATTGAGTATGTAAATGTTGATTTAAGTATAAATATAGTAGTTAATACTTAACCCAAATATTTTTTATTAGGTACTTAAATCATTTAAAGAAAAAAGTGAGACAAAAAGCTCGAGTTGAAGGTTCTATTTGCAAATCATATATCGAAGAAGAAGCTTCTTTCTTTTTCTCTCATTATTTTAAAGACCATGTGAACTTATCATTTGTAAGTGTTCCGCGTAATGACGATCAGGCCGTTGAACAAGATTCTTCTTCTGAATCAGTATTATCTATTTTTAAACAACATGGCCGACATGCTGGAAAATGTGAGGTAGTATGGCTAGATGATAAAGAATACCATGTAGCACACACATATATTCTTCTTAATTGTCCTGAGTTGCACCATTTGTTAGGTAATTAGCACATTCCAAGTTTTGTTAAATTTAATACTACATGTGTGAATAAATAATAATGTAATATATCATGTTTGTGTTTGCAGTATTTATGAATCACAAAATCCAGGCGGCGATTTAAGCAAAGATTTCAGTACTTGGTTTTCGAAATACGTTTCTGATCCCACGAATAATGTGCTCGATAAAGGACTGAAACATTTGGCATTTGGACCGAAAAGAAAAGTTAATACGTATCCAATATTTTTTGTAAATGGATATAAATTCAACACCAAAGAATACGGTGCTAAAAAATTAACAAACAATACTGGTGTATTTGTTAAAGGCAGTGATGACCCTAATAATCATATAAATGATTTTTATGGCGTGTTAACTCAGATATTGCAGTTGATATATTTTACAAGACCCGTGGAGGATGTTTATTTGTTTAGATGCAACTGGTTCAGCAATGTTCCAGGTTCTGGTATTAACGTGCATCCAAAATATAATCTTATAGAAATTAAACATACCTCGCGTTATCAAAAGTACGACCCATTTATACTAGCCAAACAAGCCCTACAAGCTTATTGTGCCCGTTATCCATCTCTAAAAAGGGATAAAGCAGATTGGTCTGCGGTTTTTAAAACGAAAGCAAGATTTACGTTCGATGGACAAAATATTCCAGACGAACAAGCCTATCAAGCAGATCTGGAGGAAAATGCTGAAATAGCAATTACAGACGATCAAACTGATTTTGGACCTTTAAATGATGAGACAAATGTATTAGTCGAAGCATTTGAGAGTGTAGAGGAAAACGACATAGAGCACAAAATCGAGTCTGAATCAGAAAACGATGAGGACGACTGAGTAATATCCGGTAATTTTTAAAAGTATTCACATTACATTGTTCTCTGATTAATAATGCATTTATCCAATTTATACAATTTTAATGACAATAAGTCTATACTCGCACACTCAACACACACACAACATGACATATTTGTATCATATTGTATTACATTTTTTAATGGTTCATCATATCATGATTATTATGAATTGTATATGTATGTATATATGGCAGGTATATATATTATGTCCGGTTCTGGTTCCGGGTCTCGGCGACGTGGCTCTTCACGTCATATTGGAGAGAGTAGTGATGAGCCACCAGCTCGGCCACTTGTTTACTTGCAGCCTAAGGCTGATGAGACGTAAGTATCATAATTAGCAAGCATAGCATTTTAATTTTTTAATTGTACATGATATATCTACAATTGTCTAAAGTTCAATTTTATATTTAACGTAGTGGATTTGAGTTGGAGCAATCCAAAGTGGTTCTGAACATTTCGAAGCAGACGTACATGGCTAGGATGACCGATTGCTGGCCCAAGTGGGGCAAGATCCCCGACGACGTGAGAGAGACGATTTGGCAAGATTTTCTGGTAAGTTTATACCGCTTTACAAGATGATTCATTAAATACAAATAAATAATTAGTAATATTTTCTCATTGTACAGGGCGCCATAGATTTGCAAGATCCTGACGTCAATTTAGTTCAGCGACACTGGAACTCCAGGATCGCGAAGAACTATAGGGAGACTATGTCGGAGATTAAAAAAGTAGGAAAGAAGCCCAAGTGGATGAGCGCGACTGTATGAGAGAAGTGGGTTGAGTGGTGGAACTTTGAGGAGTTCAAGGTAAATCTACAATAAATCTCAGCAATTTTTTACCGTTTAATAAATAATTAATCATTGTAAATTTGCAGGAGGAGTCAGCTAGTAACTCGGCAAACAAGAGCAGGAATCCTGTATCACACCATGGAGGCTCCAAATCTTTCCAGCATCACCGCGAAGATTTGGTAAATTTATCTATTATCACATTTGTATATTGATCAGTTCAGTAATTAGTTATGTACAGTTCAATTATCCAAATTATCAATTGCAGGAACGAGCTCGTGGAGGCTCTGTTGGCTTAGTGGACGTGTTTGCTCACACCCACGCGTCTAGGCAAGTAGATGAGGCTGGCAATATCATATATCAGTGGGGTGATCAAGATAGGGCGACTGAGGCATATGTATGCATTTTTTAATTTCTAATACTTACACCGATAAGTTTATTAATTTCTAGCTATGCAAAATAATTACATGCTACTATTTTTCAACTGAAATTGTTTTTTTTTTCATTATAGTCGAGGTTGCAGGAGACACAGGCATATGCGCTTCAGCAGTATGGTCGTGATGCACTGACACAGGAGGAGCAGGATAACATTTTTACCGCTGTTATAGATCCGGCGCAACGGAGTAGACGTTTTATCTTCGGGAACCTAACGGTAATTAATCCTTTTACATATGTACAAAAATTCAGCGTTTAGATATATAATGTTATAATATTTTATATGCTGAGACAACCCTTTTGCTATTATTTCTATTTGCAGGCTCGACAAGCTCAAAAAGACCGAGACAAAGAAGAAATCAAGGAGCTTAGAGCTATGATTGAGCAGCTACGGGAGGAGAATCGTCTACGAGCCATCCAGATGGAGCAGCTGGATCAAAAGCTTGCGTAGTATTTGCAGAATCATGGTACCCTTCCTTCGTCGTCTGATGCTTCTGGAGGCGACAAGGATCCTTGAGGAGGTATGTTTTTGAGTATTTGTGTTTGAACAATGTATATATTGACTTGGAGATGTTTTGATGTTGATGGTGATGTTGTATATATTGGTACGGAGTGAGTGAGAAATATTTTAATGGTATGTACATGGTTTATCGACATTTGTTGATGGTATGTACGTTGATGGTATATTTTGTGATGTTTGATCGGTTTGGTTTGTTTATATTGGTGTTTTATTGATTTATGTGTGTTTTTTGTATTGATATTGATATATATGTGTGGAATTGATTGGAAATGGAATGGAAATTGAATGGATTGAAAATGGTATGGGTGGAAGGTAAATAGGCTTGCTGTTTTACAGCGAAATAAACCCAGTTTTTCCAACGGCTTCCAACGGCTTATTGCCCATTTTATTGTAACGGTTTCTGACGGATTCCAACGGCCCCAAGCCGTTAGCGGCCGTTGGAAATTCCGTTGGAAAGCGTTGGAAGACATGGGATTTATTCCAACGGCTATTCCAACGGCCGCCAACGGCTATGAGCCGTTGGAATAGCCGTATTATCTTGTAGTGAAACATGCAAGTCAAATGAGCTTAAAGTTTATCCTTACAATTATTTACTTGCATTGCTTTCAGTTTTTACGATGGCTGATAGTGCTATCAGGAATTCTGAGTTTTCAGCAAGATGCATGCTAAAGACAAAAATAAGTTTTAACGGAGGTTTTTATCTCCAGGAAAAGGTTAAAGAAAAATTTAGTTTTAGAGACAAGAAGTTTGTTTTTAGTCTGAAGAAATTTTTTTAATGTAAATCACAGAATGATAGTTGTAACTATTATTTTCAGTTTACACTCAAACGTGTTCCTTCAAACTAAAAAGCAAACTTGTTGTGCTTGAAACTGTATTCTTTTGCAACTTCTTCTTGTGTCTATTTTACTATTTTATCAAACTCAAAAAAGGGTTCTTAATTTGGAAGATTAAATATATACCACATCATGTAGTTTGGTGTTAGAGTTTTTTTAAAAAAACTTGGATCAAGAAGTCTTAAAGATTAAATCTCCTTGGCAAAAAAATTATCTTTCAAACAAAAAAAAATTGCATGTCAAATTAGAATGTCACACAAATATATCAAAATAGCAGGAACTCATATAACCACGGCAAACCGATTGATATGACCAAAGATCTCAGTCTGTTGTATATGAACCTTGTAGGGGTCATATTATATATGGTTTTAGTATGTCATAGTATATGTACGTCAGGTAGTACAAACAAACCACACACCTCAAGGTAATTAAGTAATCTCTTATTTGCAGCATCAGACCAACGTCTAAAGTATAGTAAAATGAATAGTCATATTGTTTTACAAATGAAAAATTATAACCTTCTGATAGAGATTATTGCATGCATGCACAAATAACAAACTACTGAAGTCAAGCTATCAGCATCAGAACCCCTGCAAACTCCACTAGGGTTGCCGACGACAACGAATAACTTCATTTGAACAAAAATATGTTATATTAACTACATTTTCATTTTATAAAGTAAGGAGACAAAAATATTTTTGTGTAAATCTTTACTTTTCAAATAGTATATACTATTTTGTTGAATGATAGTTACTTTCTACGTGTAAATTTTATTGTAAAAGTGATAAAACAATATATTTTATGTAATTTCATACTAGAAAATTTAAATGAAAATTTTAGTTTGATTGCAAATTTATTTAAAAAGAAAAGACGACTACGTAATAATGTATGTGTATAAACTAAGAAATAAAAGGTTTGGAATAAAATCAATTTTCAGTTAGAAAACATACCCGGTGCTTACCTGATTTAGGTTGAGGCTCATTGGGCATTGAATAGATCCAAGTTGCGTACGCCGAGCACTTATGAACATCCAGAAACTGTATACATTCACGTTCCGCTTTTTATCAAAAGGAAGTCATCATGGTTTAAGATAATGAATAATTTATCCTTGCTCATGACCGACTTAGCTACTGCTTACCTTTCCTGCTATCAGGTTCATTTCCTGTGTTCACTGAGTCCCTCACCTATCTATCCTTTGCTTATATGTCGTCATCTTTTGTAGCATTTTTCCTTTTAAAAATTCATGTCCTGCACTTTCACAATGCTATTCACTTCGCTTTAGATATGAACTTGAAAATTCTATCTCCTTCGGTTCAGAATTAGGAATGAAAGCTTCAGAATATTTCATGGCTAGCATCCATTATACAGATCCATTGTGAAGTTGTTAGATATATTTGGTACTTTGTTGTAATTATGACGTAATTAGACAATTATAATTTAGGAAATAAACATCGGCTAGTGAAATTATAAGTCAGGAAATAAGCAGCCACTGGTAGAACTGCAATTAAGGAAATAAGCAACGGCTAGTAGAATTAAATAATATATAACCATATACAAAGAGCTTGTAGAATCGAAAAAAAATTGCATTAAAAGTAATTATTCATCTATTCTTCTTTAAAATTCAATATATTCAATATGGTATCAGAGCATGTCAAATTCTGATTCAAAAGTTCTGCAACAACATCAATTGCTACAGATATCAAATAACTGCAGTAAGTTCAACATATCTCAATCTCACAACATTAAACTCACAAATATCATACTCACTGACATTAGAAATTACATTCCTTGGTCAAGATTGTTGGTGATTGATCTAGATTAGATCTGAATACATAAACCATATTGATTCAATTGAGAAACATGTATATGAAATTAATAGCGGAAGGTGTACCTGAATCAATCGATCCTTTATTGATGTGAAGATTAATTTGAATTAGATCATCCAAATTGACACAAGTTTAGATCTGTAAATTCTCTTTAGAAGAGAGTGGAGAGAAATATGATAAGACTCGTGTAATTTGGGAACCATAACCTCATATATATAGTGTGTGACTTTTTTCAGTTCGGACATTCAACAAACTAAAATTGTCACTCCGATATTCACACATTATAATTTTACATAACGAATATACCTCTTAAGTCTTAATATGTTTATTCCAACAATAGATCACGTAATTAGACTTAATTATAAGATGACCCACGCATTCAAACATTAAAACATGTGACCCCATTATATTGAATTATTGCAACAATCTCCCCCCGGACCACATATGTAACTTTATAGAATGTATTCAACTTTATGGGCTCTTAAATGGCTATCTTGATAATATGGTATATTTAAAACAATCACGTCCATTAATTGTGTTAACATAGAATCAAAGTGGCTTTCAGTACTGTTTTTGTAACTAAACTCATCAATGATCACAGATATCAAACGACATAGATCAATCATGCATGTGTAGTATGAAAATTACATGAAATATAATCTTACATGTATATTTCCAACTGGTCCTACTTTACTTTAATGAGATCAAAATTACAAATAATATATATAAACAATTGAAGTGCAAAAGAAAACTTTATTTCCGATTGAAAAACCAAAGCATGTCCATAATAAAATATAGAGCAGTGTCGCGAAATAAGTGACTAAGTACAAACCTCTCTTAAACAAAAATACCCTTATACAAAAGATACACACATTTTAGCAATATGCTCATAAAAGATCTTGGATGGTATTCCTTTTGTAAGCTTATCCGCTAGCATGGAATCTGTCCCACTATACTCTATGGATATTAACCCATTCCATACTCTCTTCTTTACTTTTAGAAACTTGATGTCAATGTAATTTGACTTGCTTGAGCTTCTATTGTTATTATAATATAATACTGCAAATGTATTGTTATAATATAACTTTAATGGTCTTTTAATATTATCAATAATGCGCAGCCCAGTGACAAAATTCCACGGTTATTTTGTATGGTTAGATGCTTCATAACAAGCCGCAAACTCTGCTTCCATAGTGAAAGAAGCTATGAGTGTTTGTTTAACATTTTTCCATGATATAGCCCCTCCACTTAATAGAAATATGTACCTTGAAGTGGATTTTCTACAATCCGGGCATCCAGCAAAATCAGAATCAGAATACCCAATGATCTCCAACTGATTTGATCTTCTATGTGCAAGAATATAGTCCTTTGTTCTTTGAAGATACTCCATAACACTTTTTGTTGCTTTTCAATGATCCATTCTAAGGTTACTAAGATACCTGTCCAACACTCTTACAATATACGCAATATTCGGATGCTACACGCTTAATCATACATTAGACTCTCTATAGCAGATGCATAAGGAATATTTTGCCTTTTTTTAGCTTCAAGTATGTTACTAGGGCATTGTTTAAGACAAAAGTTATCTCCTTTAGCAACAGAGGTATTACCCATTTTACAATCTTGCATGCCAAACCTTTTAAGCATCATTTCTATATAGCTCTTCGACAATCCAAGAATATTTTTTTGAGCGATCACGATATATTTGGATTCCTAATACAAAAGAGGCATCCCCAAGATCTTTTATTTCAAAATTATCTAAAAGAAATCTCTTGGTTTCGTGTAAAATATGTAAATTATTACAGGCAAGCAGCATATCATCATATAAAATCAAATATATGAATTTTCTCCCACTAAACTTGTGATACACATAGTTACCTGTTGAATATGCGATTATATGATTTTTGTTTGATGATAATAAACATATATACATTCATTTAAATGTATTTGTTAATGTACTATTTTATTTTTCACAGGTTAAATAAATATTTGCTGAATAAAATTAAATAACATAGAATTTGAATTCAAACAGAAATTTTATTCAAACAAATATTTATTATAATTTTGAATAGTACATATCCAAGCTCTCACTATTCACTATACAACGTTGATACAAATTCAATTACATCACAATTTTACATTTACAGTTGACCTCACTACATATCACTCACACTCGTATTTATCTTCAACTTCATTCCATTTAGAATCCAGCATCTGAGCAATCTGCAAAAATATTTACTAACGCAGAAAATTGAAGAAGAAATATTTTTGCAATATAAAATAAAATATGGATTTTGAAAATATTATTTGCCTAAGTTATTTGGGTTGTTCGTCATCATTTACATTTGAATTCATCACACACGAACAATGTGACATGCACAGTGTATCACTGTACATGCCATAAGGCCTTGCACACCGATATACACTTGATAATGTTACAGGGACAGGTAAGCACAGGTCAAACCCAAATTACCGGATTCAACTCAAGTGCAATAAAATAAATGTCACAACTCTCATCACAAGGTCAAATCCGAGCTTAAGCTGGATTCAACTCGGGTGAAATTTCGAAAAATAAACAAAATGCAAAGTTCAAGTCACTGCAATCATGACTCAACTTAATGCAACAACCAAAGTCAAGGCAACATGAAGTCAGCAACTTCAAACTACTCATATACACAAGTGAATGAAAATTATGTACTCAATGCAAAGACCTGCTTATAAATACAACAAGTGATAACTCAGCAATACTCAAAGACAAGGGTGCACATTATCAATGCCGATTTCAAACCAACATAAATGACACAGTGTACACAAATGACACAATGCAATATGCATCAGGTTACATGCTGTTTGCTGTGTTACAAGGCAAGACCACCAGTGAACCAGACTCAAATGAACAGGTAGATGAAGATGCAGTGAAGCCAATATGGCAAACAATGTCAATGCAAGTATATCAAATGAGGTGTTAAATGCAACATGATGCAGCAACAGTATATAAAGTGCATGGTCGCATTCAAGTCGTAGAAACATGTACACAATGCTACTACCATGATGAACAAAGCTGACATCAAGGATTTGAATGCAAGCAAAACAAGTAAATGAAAACATACATGAACACTTGCAATAGAAAATGGGCAGTGGACATGATAAGTGCAGACACTACATGAGCCCAAGTGCAAAACCAAACACAACAGTATGTTGAAGCAACCGAGACATCACATACATATATGTGTACAAATGAAGTACAACAATAACAGCAGTATACAAGTACAGGCCGCAAAAAAATACTTCATGCAAGCTACAGATATATGGTGATGCACAAGTAATAATGTAACCAAGTGTACAACTGTCCAGGCTCAAAGGTAAATATACAATATGAAGCAGTGCAAAATTTTCAACGAACTTCAAGTGTCATGATCGAACTTAATGCAACAAGACCAAGTCCAGCTACCAACTGTGTATACATGAATCAAGCTACCGCATGACAGTGATATGCACAGTGCACATAAGTACAACAATAATAACAAGTTTGAAGATAATGATATACAGGTTAAACCAAAACAGTAAGGTTTAGGGTCGAACACAGATGAACCATTAACAAAGTCAAAGAAATCAATATCGAACAAATTCTTACAGGCAATAGCAAATCGATTTTATCAAGGCCAAGGTCAATGCAAAGCAAAACCGAAGTCATAGTGAAATCACCACAGTCATGTAAATGAATAAGTCAACCAGAACAAACACGAAATCAAAACATGGCCGAAGTCAAAGAAAATCAACACCGTGATGACCACGATATCAATTCAAAACCGTGTCAACCAAGTAACACGAATTTATACGCATTTGAATAAGTCAGTGAAATCTCAATCATCCAAGCAATGATCAAACGGCCGAAAGCATAAAATTGAAAAAATCAGACGAACAAAAATATAGGAGTTCGGCTCCTATAAATTGCAATAATCATCATCGGCATAGATCAATCGAGTTCAAGCATTGAATCAGAAAGTAAAAGAGCAAAAAATTACTTACTGAAGCCATACCATAAACTCGATCAATTTCAAAGAGACCGTGAGCAAAACAGAGAAGCATGTGATCGACGAAGCAAACAAAGTGATAAATCTTCCATTCGATCTAGCAAACAAAGCCGGCATCTTTGAAATTTCCAAAGCCCTAATTTCGCAAAGTGGAACGAACAAAGAAAAGGAATAAAGCCGACATTATCTCGAACAAAAGGAACGGCCCAAATATTATAAAAAGGGAAAAAGAGGGCCGGCCTTTTATTTTAAATTTATAAGGGTTATAGTTTTTAAAATCAGGGTTATTTTAATTTTAAATTGTTTATAATTGTATTTTCATTTTTAAACCGTTAAATTTCTAGCCGTGTGACTAGGGGACAAACTACGTGGCGTAGTTTGAGAATTCGCAACTCAGTGGCTCAGTTGTGGCAGAGTTTTGAGCGTAGAGTTAGATTTAGTCGATAGCGGGTGTCGCGAGTTTACGTGTGTAAGCGTCTGACTATCTAATTTCTAGTAGAAACCTTGGGGGCAGCACGTAGGCAGAGTTTTACCGAAGCTGGGTAAATTCTGCGTCGTTCTATTTCTGCATTTTATTATTCTATTATTTTTTGTGCTGCTATTATTCTGCTGTGAACTGTGAATTGAATAATTTATAAACTTCCGCAATAAATTTTTATAATTAATAGTATCACCCTATTCACCCCCCTCTAGGATGAAATCGATCCTACAAGTGGTATCAGAGCTAGGAATAGAAGTCAATTTTTGTTTTAAAAATTCGTGTTTCAAAAATCGATTTTTGTTTTAAAAATTTGAAATTTTAAAATGGCTTCTTTTAATAATGCTTTTGATGAGGGTCAGTCCATAGTTAGACCACCAATGTTCAATGGTGAATATGCTTACTGGAAAAATAGGATGGAAATTTTTCTGAAAACCATTGACGCTTGGAATATTGTTGAGACAGGTTATAGAATACCAACTATAACTGTAGATAATCAGGAAATAGAGAAACCAAAGGATCAATGGACAGAACTAGAAAACAAATTACAAAATGTTAATGCTAAAGCTATGAATTCTATTATCTGTTCATTGGATCAATTTGAGTTTAATCATGTGTCACATTGTCTAACTGCGCAGGAAATATGGCACACACTAGAAGTGACTCACGAAGAAACATCTCAAGTCAAAGAATCTCGCCTTGCCATGTTAAGTAGCGAATACGAGAATTTCATAATGGCAAAGGAGGAAAATGTCAAAGAGATGTATGGACGACTTTCCAATATCATATACAAATCAAATGCTCTCGGAAAATCATACACGGAAATGGAAATAGTTTGAAAAATCCTCAGAGTTCTTCCACGAAGATTCGAATCAAAAGTGACTGCCATTCAAGAATCAAAAGATTTAAAACAGATGAAAATTGAAGAACTCATCGGTAATCTCACCACT
Source organism: Allium cepa (assembly GCA_030765085.1). Taxonomy (NCBI): domain Eukaryota; kingdom Viridiplantae; phylum Streptophyta; class Magnoliopsida; order Asparagales; family Amaryllidaceae; genus Allium; species Allium cepa. Next base: position 505,737,145 of record CM060937.1, on the reverse strand, counting down.
TATGAGCTAGAAATAAAATTCAAGGAAGAGCGTGAAGGAAGGGACACTCGAAAGAAATCAATAGCGCTCAAAGGAACAACCGAAAGTGATGATAATAACGATGATGATGATGGAGCAACAAAGCTGGCACTACTAATAAAGAAATTCAAAAGGTGGAATCGTAAATACGGAAATCCAGCTCGAAATCAGCAATTGAAAAGCAGAATAGGGAAAGCACTTAACTACTCAGAAGAACAGGAGATCATATGTCATAAGTGCAACCAACTCGGACGCGTCAAGCCCAATTGTCCTCGAAATCGACGCGACTTTGGAAAGAAACAGAAAAAGAAAAGTTTTTCAGCCACTTGGGATGAAATGGATGAGGATGATAAAAGCACTAGCAGTGAGAGCGAAAAAGGAGATTTGTGCCTTCGTGGTGATATAACTGACAATGATGATGATGAGCCAAGCGATGTATCAAAACTTACTCATTCAGAGTTGCTTATATATTTTCATAAAGTAAATGGTTGTTTTGAACGACTTAGGGAGAAGTATGCCAAACTTGAGTCACAAAAAGACACTTTGATAGAATTAAATGAACAACTTGACCAATTAGTTAAAAACTATCAAAGAAGGATCCCTAAGTGTGATAAGTGTCCAATATTCGAAGAGGAAATTAAAAAATCAGAAATCAATATAAAATCACTTGAAAATGAAATTCTGATTTTAAAAAAGAATGAAAATACTAGGAGAGATAATTCTATTAAAAAGTGCATACAATTGTTAAACGAAAATGAATCTCTCAAAACACAGGTCCAACAATTGTCAACGACTTTAGATAAATTTTCAAAAAGTGAAAAATCATTGAATATGCTATTAGGAAAGCAAACTGTTAATACGGTAAGACAAGGACTTTGATATAATCATTCTGAAAATGTTGAAAGAAATATTAATCAAGTTAATTCTATGTGCACGATTTGTAGAAAATATGGACACAATCACAATAATTGTTGGTATAGACCCAAACATGTGAAAATTATACCGATTTGGGTTCCAAAAGGAAAACATAAAAACTCTCAAAGTTAAACAAATTTGGGTGCCGAAAGGAACAATTATAAATAGTTTTGGGTCTTTACAAAATTGTTTTTCAAGATTTTCTGCCACTAACAACCATGGACCTATAAAAACAAATAGGTCACATAAATCCTTTCCCGTGTAGGTGTGGTGGCAAGCTAAGGAACAACAACAGTGTTCTTTGGATTTTTTGGCTGTTCCAGAAACACAATGGGCGACAAAGCAAAGTTCCTTAGCCTAGTATAAAGGTGACAGAATCACAATGGATAACAACGAAAATATCGTAAAGGTAAAACATGTAATGGTATATTTATTTGAACGATATTAAATGCGATAATCTGCACCATATTCGGAATTAAAATCAGCCAATATTGAGATGATGAAAAGATGATGATTTTGATTATGACTTATTCAAAATAGTTGGCCAATTATATTCTTATGCCAAAACACTATAAAATTCTCTAAATTCTTTGAATTACTTCGTATATTTTAGTTTGGATTAAAAATAGTGTTTTATTGGATAATACATTTGGTTATAACACGGCTAACTCTATATTCACGGTTTTTTATTATTAACACGACTTCAATTCAAATTCAAGAGAATGTCATTTAAATTGCTGTTAAAATTGAGTTTGAAATTTTTGGTGCACACTTCATGGTTTGGTCGATCAAATTCAATTAATGATAATTTTGAGTGAAAAAGAAATTTAGATGCCGATTACACTTGTAATCTAGTTGATAGAAAAATTACTAGTTGAACGTGATTTTTGAGACATTTAGTAACTGCATCGTTTTTCAAAGAAAATATCTGCATATTTTGCAATTCAAATAATTTTCAAATAGCAGAAATTTTTTCTCATATAACCCCCTCGAGAAAATCATTTTTGACCATATTTTCAGATTAGTCATTTTGAAAAATTGATTTCATAATTATTTTTAAATTTGATTTTAAATGACTATTTTGACTAATCTGACTCCCTAATAATTATCGAAAAGATAAATAGTGATTGAAAAAGTGACGAGTGTTGATATTTATCATATATTATAACTCGAGAAAGTATAATTAGAAAATTTCTTTAGAAATTTAAACAAGAGTTATGAAACTTTTTGTTGGTAAAAATTCCATGACCATCTCTATCTCTATCATATTTCTAACGACCATCACTCATCAAAATTCTATATAGTTTGTCGATATGTGGTACTTTAAACAGGAATAATTCGTTTTTCATTTTTACATTTTTTTTAAAATAATAGAAAAAATTTGTATAGTAAAAAAATATAATAATAAATAAATACCAAAGTATTCACTCTCATTTAAAAGTCCTCACGGTTATGCATGGGTGAATTACTTGGAATTTATTATGTGCTTCCATGCTCATTTAAAAGTCCTCACGGTTATGCATGTATGGAACGCATATCAAAAGTTGATTTTTAAAATAAACAAGTTGATTCTAATCCCATTTAAAAGTCCTCACGGTTATGCGTGGTTAGAAGATACTTGAATTCATTTTTTTAAGATAAAATTGAAATACTGCTAATCTCATTTAAAAGTCCTAACGGTTATGCATGGTTAGTAGATATTCAAATTCTTGATATAAATATACCACAAATAGACAAAACTGTATGGTTTTATATGATGTCATAATTCCCATCATTCTAAAAGTGGAATATGCGCCTAACAAAATATTTATGATTTTTGTTTGATTTTTTATTGAAATTTAATATTTATATTCAATTGAGTTTTAATGTTGAATTAATATCGATCACCTTATCTTTATTTTCTCTAACACTATTATTCTTTTGTTGATAACAAAAGGGGGAGAGAAAAGTTAAGATTTTGTCAAATAAAATAAAGCAAAGGTCATATAATTTTCTATTTGCATCTAGGCTCAATTGCATATTATTTAATTGTATGCATATTTGTAGGTGGATCTTTGTGTAGAGAGGAAGCATTTAAATAGAGGGAGCAATTAGAGCATATCAATGATCAAATACATTTAACATATTCAAAATCTTAAATATATGTTTGTTATCAACAAAAGGGGGAGATTGTTGAATATGCGATTATATAATTTTTGTTTGATGATAATTAACATATATACATTCATTTAAATGTATTTGTTAATGAACTATTTTATTTTTCACAGGTTAAATAAATATTTGCTGAATAAAATTAAATAACACAGAATTTGAATTCAAACAGAAATTTTATTCAATCAAATATTTATTACAATTTTGAATAGTACAAATTCAAGCTCTCACTATTCACTATACAACTTTGATACAAATTCAATTACATCACAATTTTACATTTACAGTTGACCGCACTACATATCACCCACGCTCGTATTTATCTTCAACTTCATTCCAGTTAGAATCCAGCATCTGAGCAATCTGCAAAAATATTCACTAACGCAGTAAAATTGAAGAAGAAATATTTTTGCAACATAAAATAAAATATGGATTTTGAAAATATTATTTGCCTCAGTTATTTGGGTTGTTCGTCATCATTTACGTAAAATTCATCGCACATGAACAATGTGACATGCACAGTGTATCACTGTACACGCCACAAGGCCGTGCACACCGATATACACTTGATAATGTTAGAGGGACAGGTAAGCACTGGTCAAACCCAAATTATCGAATTCAACTCAAGTGCAATAAAATAAATGTCACAACTCTCAGCACAAGGTCAAATCCGAGCTTAAGCTGGATTCAACTCAGGTGAAATTTCGAAAAATAAACAAAATGCAAAGGTCAAGTCACTGCAATCATGACTCAACTCAATGCAACAACCAAAGTCAAGGCAACATGAAGTCAGCAACTTCAAACTACTCATATACACAAGTGAATGAAAATTCTGTACTTAATGCAAAGATCAGCTTATAAATACAACAAGTGATAACTCAGCAATACTCAAAGACAAGGGTGCACATAATCAATGCCGAATTCAAACTAACATAAATGACACAGTGTACACAAATGACACAATGCAATATGCATCAGGTTACATGCAGTTTGCTGTGATACAAGGCAAGACCACCAGTGAACCAGACTCAAATGAACAGGTAGATGAAGATGCAGTGAAGCAAATATGGCAAACAATGTCAATGCAAGTAGATCAAATGAGGTGTTCAATGCAACATGATGCAGCAACAGTATATACAGTGCATAGTCGCATTTAAGTCATAAAAAAATGTACACAATGCTACTACCATGATGAATAAAGCTGACAGTAAGGATTTGAATGCAAGCAAAACAAGTAAATGAAAACATACATGAACACTTGCAACAAAAAAAGGGCAGTGGACATGATAAGTGCAGACACTACATGAAGCCCAAGTGCAAAACCAAACACAACAGTATGTTGAAGCAACCGAGACATCACATACATATATGTGTACAAATGAAGTACATCAACAACAGCAGTATACAAGTATAAGCCGCAACAAAATGCTTCATGCAAGCTACAAATATATGGTGATGCACAAGCAAGAATGTAACCAAGTGTACAACTGTCCAGGCTCAAAGGTAAATATATAATATGAAGCAGTGCAAAACTTTCAACGAACTTCAAGTGTCATGATCGAACTTAATGCAACAAGACCAAGTCCAGCTACCAACTGTGTATACATGAATCAAGCTACCGCATGACAGTGATATGCACAGTGCACATAAGTACAACAATAATAGCAAGTTTGAAGATAATGATATACAGGTTAAACCAAAACAGTAATGTTCAGGGATGAACACAGATGAACCATTAACAAAGTCAAAGAAATCAATATCGAACAAATTCTTACAGGCAATAGCAAATCGATTTTATCAAGGCCAAGGTCAATGCAAAGCAAAGCCGAAGTCACAGTGAAATCACCACCGTCATGTCAATGAACAAGTCAACCAGAACAAACACAAAATCAAAACATGGCCGAAGTCAAAGAAAATCAACACCGTGATGACCACGATATCAATTCAAAACCGTGTCAACCAAGTAACACGAATTTATACGCATTTGAATAAGTCAGTGAAATCTCAATCATCCAAGCCATGATCAAACGGCCGAGAGCATAAAATTGAAAAAATCAGACGAACGAAAATTTAGGAGTTCGACTCCTATAAATTGCAATAATCATCATCGGCATAGATCAATCGAGTTCAAGCATTGAATCAGAAAGTAAAATAGCAAAAAATTACATACCGAAGCCATACCACAAACTCGATCAATTTCAAAGAGACCGTGAGCAAAACAGAGAAGCATGCGATCGACGAAGCAAACGAAGTGATAAATCTTCCATTCGATCTAGCAACCAAAGCCGACATCTTTGAAATTTCCAAAGCCCTAATTTCGCAAAGAGGAACAAACAATAAAAAAGGAATAAAGTCGACATTATCTCGAACAAAAGGAACGACCCAAATATTATAAAAAGGGAAAAAGAGGGCCTGCTTTTTAATTTAAATTTATAAGGGCTATAGTTTTTAAAATTAGGGTTATTTTAATTTTAAATTATTTTAATTGTATTTTCATTTTTAAACCGTTAAATTTCTAGTCGTGTGACTAGGGGACAAACTACGTGGCGTAGTTTGAGAATTCGTAACTCAGTGGCTGAGTTGTGGCAGGGTTTTGAGCGTAGAGTTAGGTTTAGTCGATAGCGGGTGTCGCGAGTTTACGTGTGTAAGCGTCTGACTATCTAATTTCTAGTAGAAACCTTGGGGACAACATGTAGGCAGAGTTTTGCCGAAGCTTGGTAAATTTTGTGTCGTTCTATTTCTGCATTTTATTATTCTGCTATTTTTGTGCTGCTATTATTCTGCTGTGAACTGTGAATTGAATAATTTATAAACTTCCGCAATAAATTTTTATAATTAATAGTATCACCCTATTCAACCCCCCCTCTAGGGTGAAATCGATCCTACATTTCCATTTATGTTTGCCTCGAAACCAAATGAGGTAACTACTTTATGAAAATTGTGGTACCATTGACGAGAAGCTTGTTTGAGCCCATAAATAGATTTTTTAGTTTGAAACCATATTCTTTGGATCTCCAAACACAAAGTTTTTTGGTTGTAGTATATAAATTATTTCCTCAATGTTTCATTCAGAAACGCAGTTTTAGCATCCATTTTTTGTAACTCAAGGTCATAATGTGCAACAAGCGCCAAAATTATTCTAAAAGAGTCTTTCGATAAAACCGGAGAGAAGGTCTCTTTAAAATCGATGTCTTTCTTCTAAGTAAAACCTTTTACTATAAGATGAGCCTTATAGATTTCCACATTACCTTTTTGCATCCCACTTGGTTTTAAATATCCATTTATAACCAGTGGGTTTCTTACCTTCAGGTAAAGAGACAAGATCCAAAATTTTATTGTCTTGTATGGATTTATACTCTTCGTTTATAGCTTCAATCCACTTTTGAGAATAAGCATCTTGCATGTCTTGGTGACAATTGATAGGACCATTTTTCACCAATCTATTATTATCCTCTATTTCTCGAAGAAATACCACATAATCATCCGAAATGGCATTTTTCCTCTCTCTAGTAGATCTCCTTAGTGGCAATTTATTTTAAGGTTGTTGATTCTGTTCTTGTGGAACATTGCCCTTATCTTGAAGAGGGTTTTCTTCAATATTGTTTTGTTATGGTTCCAGATTAACTTCTTCATTAATGATAGGAATTATAATCTGTACATTATCACAAGAAGTAACTATAGTAGGAATCATAAATGATGATTCCTCCTTAAAAAAATTGTTCCATACTTCATTTCTCCACCTAACTTAACATCCTCAAAAATGGTGCACTTCCCGCCTCAAAAAATTTCTTCAGTGTGGGACCATAAAATTTATAGCCCCTATATCACTCAGAATAACCAATAAAGTGACTGCTCATTATTTTAGAGTCCAATTTTCTTTCATTTGGCCTATAGGATCTTGCCTCAGCTGGACATCCTCAAACTTGAAAATGCTTTAGAGTGGGCTATTTGCCTATCCAAAGCTTATAAGGTGTCTTGGAAGCTGTTTTAGTGGGTACCCTATTAAGGATATAAACTGTAAGATAGAATGATTAATCATACTCTTCACCATGTTTTTAAAAATTCTGTTTCGTCTCTCAACAACACCATTCATGTTAGGTGAACCTGACATTGTGTACCATGGGGATATTCCACATTCCTCTAGGAATTGGGTAAACGATCCTAGAAATTGTTCACCCGATCCATTAGATTTACCATAATATTCACCTCCACGGTCAGATCTGAAAGCTTATTCTTTTGTTGAGTTGGTTCTCAACATCTACCTTAAATTTCTTGTACTTGTCTATGAATTCTGATTTATCATGTATAAGATATAGGTAGTTATATCTTGAGTAGTCATCTATGAATGTGATAAAATACAATTGACCATTCCATGATGCCATATGGAATGGTCCACAAATGTCCGTATGTATCAATTCTAAGTCATCGGTTGCTCTATTGACATCCATTTTCGTATGTTCGGTCTGTTTTCCCTTGATACACTCTACACAGACATCAAAGTCTAAAAAATCAACAGATTCCAAAATTACATCCGACACAAGTCTTTGAATTCTAGTTTTAGATATATGACCTAAGCGCTTGAGCCACAATGTGGCTGAATTTTCCTTATTAGATTTTCTTCTAGTACCACGCAATTCCACATGCAAGGCTTTATAATAAGAGGTATTAACATCAAGCATGTATAAGTTATCATAAACATTGAGAGAACCGGTTCCAACAAGATTTGAATTTATTGATAAACTAAAAATACCATTTTCAAACGAACAAGAATAACCAGATTTGTCCAACTTAGAAATAGAAACCAAATTCCATCTAACTGACAGTGCAACAAAAGTATCAAATAAATCCAAATAAAATTTAGTTCCCAATTACAACTTAAAATTCCCAATAGCCTCCACTTTAACAAATTTTCCATCATCCACATAGATTTATCTTTCAGCATCAGTTGGATTTTGGTAACTCAGGCAACCCTACATAAAAACACTTATGTGAGTAGAAGCACTAGAATTTAACCACCAAGTGTTTCTAGGTACTGTAGCTATATTTACTTCAAAACAGACCAAAGAAAAGGATGCACGTTTCTCAACATGCTATGCATGATATTTGGTACAATCATTCTTTAAATGTCCAGCTTTCTTACAAAAGTAACAACCATCAGCCCTATTATGTTGTTTCTTTTCCATTGGACCCTTAGCATTTTATTTATCCTCCTTTCTCTTTTTGTCTTTTCACTTAGGGGTGTATGTCAAATGAGCACTTTCAGTCTTATCATGCTTCAATCTCTATTCCTCTTGTACACAATATGAAATGAGCTCTTTAAGAGTCAATCTCTCCTTTTGATAGTTATAATTAATCTTAAACTGGTTGTATTGTGAAGAGATATTAGTACCAAATACACGATCAAATCATCCGAAAGCTCAAGCTTAAGTGCCTTAAGTTTTGAAGCAACATTAGTCATTTCCATAATGCAACCCTTATGTTCCCTTTACTTTGATACTTCACAAAAATCAAACGCTGCAAAAGCGTGCTTGTTTCCGCCTTCAATATCAGCAAAGAAATATTTACATTAATTATCTTTTCATATACCGCGCTCCTAAATGCCTCTGGAATGCCACGCTTTATGATCATTAGAATCGTGTGATTTGAACGATCCTACCTCTCAAAGTTCTTTATTACATCAGAAGAACTTTCATCCATAAGAGGGGTGGGTGCATCCATCCTAAGTGCAAGGTCGAGATCCATGTAGCCAAGAACAAGCAATATGTTCTCTTTCCAATCCTTTAAGGTTGTTCCAGTCAGGATAGGAATGTTGTTAATTGTGATGACCCGATTTTTTGACGACCTAAAGTCGACATCGATATGCCCACTGTATTAAATTCCGCACAATAAAATGCCGTAAAACGAACCGTTAGGGTTAAAGAAGAAGAAGATAGAAGAAGAAACAAAAACAATAACAGAATCTCACATTTCACAGCAGAACAAATATAATAGATAAATGAATAATCTTTAAAACAAAAGCACTATATACATTTTACATTACATCTTCAGAGTGTTACAACAACAAACATCAGAAAAAAATATAATATATACAAGTGATACGCCTAGCCATCCATCTTGTCACTAGATCCCCACAGCTTACTTTTCTGACTTCGCTCCAGAACAACTGCTAACCTGACTCTAGGCTGCCGTGTGAAAAATTATGGGCAACCATAGTTTAGAATGGGAACAATAAACTCCATGTCAGTCATGGGATTAGTGTGCGATTTTAAAAACAGTTATTTTCATAAAGAAAATAAAAAGAAACCGGCTATGCTTTTGGAAAATGAAACTACCACAAAGCCACCCGCCACACGCACAATGCAAACGCAGAATTGGAGGAGATTTCTCCTTATAATAGTCAAACATGCTTGATACGCAAAGTTTTTCTTAATATTATCATTAGTGCATAGTGTGGAAAACATTTCGAAAGTATAATATTGTAAAGGCCCGCAAATCCGTACCCCTTTGAACCGACAAAATTCCACAACAGATCAGTCCAAAGTGGCACAAAAGTATGAGCCTTCGGGTAAAAGAAGAAAAGAAACAACATCAGAATCTCACATCGCAGCGGAATAAAATATAATATGTAGAATACAGTTTTAAATACAAGAAATATGTAATGTATACATATGTACATACATACCATCATCAGAGTACATCAAGCATCCATACAGAGGCAACTTAATAAATGTCCATACACAGCGGAAATAATAGACAAATACGGAAATACGTCCTGTCATCAGCTCGTCCCCTGAACTCCAGCATATAACCTGAACCTGTTTAACTCGGTCTGACCCGAGCATCATATAAAACAACACCCGAGTCAGTCTGGAAAACCAGCGTGAGAAAATCACACTCAATTGGATTATTATATTTTCAAAAATCCTTTGAAAAACAAAGCATCTCGTAAGAGCACGCCACAAATAAACATGTCGGGTTTTTACCTTATGATAGCTAAAACATTTTTATTAAATTCGTCTGATATTATAATAGTGTCTATAAAAAGTAAAATAGAATCTAGCTGAAATGCTTTGCATCTCACGTTTCAGCAATTGTTGGGCACAATCAAAACCGTACAGGCGCTTGTTGGAGATTGGATTCCATACAATGGCAGGGCTACTGGGGTACCGCCCGTCATAGTACCTGGTCTAGATCAGAGTACCGAGGACCCACCTTAACTCCCCTGCAACACAAGACCAGAACCATAACGTACTGGATAGTCCCAAGCAATATCACCCCGTGGTTGGCGCGACCAACCACCCACTAAGCTGAAATAAAAGGGACATCTAGACAGGGGAAACCTTACTCTCCAGTGGGGGCTACCCACGAAGTCTTGATGCACCTCCCCTGTTTTAGCCATTCCCGGTTGATGAGGCTTCAGGTTAAGCGTTACCTTTTAAGAACGAGTCCCACTTAGAATGTTCATCGTCCACTTGACGATGTTCTGAAAGGCATTCAATCCATACAAGTTGCCCTGGGTCTGGGCAAACTGAATCACCATCTTCAACTCTTTATGGTCTTCATTCGTAATCGTTCAAACCGGATCGAAGTGGTTTTTGGATAATTAAATCTGATCCCGGACTCTTCGAAACGATCAGCACATTGTCCAATATTGATAGTCGGCTATTTAACTATCAATTAATCATACACAAGCAACCATCAAATAATTTACTCAAATTATTTATCACAAATATCTACTTAAGATATTATCTTCTTATTTCAATGCCTTGAAATTAGATTCAATGCATTCTATTTCTCGTGAAACCATTTAAGTCTTTGCCAACCATTTATAATATTTTCCCACTTCAATAGTTCTCAAAACTTGGAAAATATTCCTTTATCTCTTATTTCTTTCCTCAAAAATCATTTACAATCTCATTTGTAAATTTTCCAAAGCCATTTAGCTTATTAATATTTCAGGTTTCATTCCTACTATTCTTAAGAATTTTATCTTACATTGAAATTCACTAATCTTAAACTTGGAATTTATTCAAGTTCTCATAACCCTTTATAAAATCTTGTCTAAAGATCTTATTCAAATTAATCGTACTTGTTTGACTTCAAGAGAATTTATAATTGGATCTTCAAAACATTTTTGAAAACATCTTGGCTTATAAAGTAAGAATAATGGTTTAATTTCAAATTATGATTTAAGGTAAAAATTTAATTCATATCCAGTTATTAATAAATTTTCAAAGCTGGTTTAGAAAACTATAATTTATTATAATAAATACTAAGCATTAAAATAACTTTTCCGAAATATTCTAAATCTAGATAAAAGTTCTAAACAAATTATATAGTATAGTAATTTTGAAAATATTCCTTTAAAACCAATTTATATTTTTAAAAAACCCAATATTCATCCATAAATTCCTCTTGACCATATTTTCGTTTCTTACTTTCAGAAATATTCAGCTATTTCCTTCCAAAACCAATTTTCATAACTCAAATTAAGCCCTTACCATAACTTATCTCATTACGTATTCGCTAATACTTCCTATCTCATTTATAAACTCCGTTTATAAACTTGTAACTCCCTGAGTTTTCTTTTTCATTTATTTATAAAAACAATTTATTCAAAAATCCTATTTTTTATAATTTTATTCTTTAATAAAATCCCATATTTGTTTTTTTTAACAAAATTTCATTTCTTAATAAGGTTCCTTATTTTATTTCTTAATAAAGTTCCTATTAATTTATTTCTATTCATCGATTACAATACTTCTTAGAGTCTTTGTACATAATTTAATTTTTTCCAAACTCAACTTTAACTAATCTTAAGTTTAACCAAAGTAATAAATATTCTTTTAAATTTTACTTTAGTCTCAATTGAAGTAAATTCAAATCCTAAAGAAATATTCTTTTAATTTAAATTTCATTTAACTTCCTTCAATTAAATTATTTATAGCATTTTAAAAATTAGTAAATTCCAATATCCATGTTATTTAACATTATATAATTCAATTCGCATGCAAATCCATATCAATTCATTCATCCTGTCATATGACAATATATATATATAATAAATAAATATCTTTGAGGAATCCCGTTGGATCCCTCCAACCTGTTTCCCTGCATCCACAAATGTTAGCACAATAACATATCAATTCCACTTTCAAAGTGGGATATCACGGTATATAAGTTTATAATATCTTTCAGTGGATAAACTATTATAAATCATCCAAATAATCCAATGATTTAAATTTAACATTTAAATTTTAATCTAGGGCATCCAAATGAGTGAGAAAATCTCACCTTTGCTTTTAAGTTGCAATCCCTTCCAATCTCAACTTGTTTCCATACTTTTGACCTTGAATAACAATTGCATGGATTTTATTAATATTCAAACAATCGAATAATTATTTATCGTTTAAATAAATTTATATTAATCTAATAATTTAATCTTAACTAATGATTTATTTTTAGCAAATAATTAAATTTTAACTAATTTTCCTTTTAAAAATCTTTTAGTGACTAAACTAATTAAATAAGTAAATTAAACAAATTAATCATCCTAATTAAATTATTATAAAATAAACTAGTTAAGGTGAAAATATGTATATTTTATTTTCTTTTGTTATATACTTATGAAAATATCCTATATAGATTTTATCAAATCCAATTCATATAACATCCTATATTTTTTTCAACATCTTATATATATACACACATATATATATATATATACTGTCTTTAGTTATTTAAATTAAACTAGAAATAACTTAAGATTTAAAACTGCATAACCGTTAATTTAAATTTTATTTCCCTTTTCTAAACCAAAATCCTAGCTTACAGTAAAATTTTAAATTTCAAATATACACAGGATTACCTCACCGACGCTCTCCAAACTCAGGCCCAAGATGTCGCTGCGGGACTACCTCCAAGTGTCGTGGTTTCATTGCGACATCGTCTACCGCCTTCACTGAACCATGCGACCGCCTTCGCGAGTACCAAAACGAGCAACCACGCATGTCGTCGCGTGAACGTCCACTGTCGCGGCCATCCAGACAAGTCGCCATCGTCTCCATCGCCGCGTGACCCATCGATTTCCTTGCCCACGAAATCGCGATCTCCTTCTTGCTTTCAAAAATCACGGCCCGCCCCCAATCGCTCGAACGCGATGGGATTTAGTGTTCCATTTTATTTTTTATACGTGCCATGAATCGGCTTGAAGGAAGAGAAAAGGAGGAAAAAATGAAGAGGCTGATCGAAAATAAAATATGAGGGGGTATCGCGATTGTGAAGAAGAGGAGCGGCCATTATTATTATTTTCTTTTCGATTTTGATATCTGAGCGAAAGAAGAAGTGTCGTGATTCATAAAGCAGATGGATTTGATTATAGCTTCTAGGTGAAGACACAGAGTATGATTAAGACGAGAAAAGTAGGTCGGCTGAGATGAAATAGGTCGGCTATGTGAAAAGATTTTTGACAGATGAAAAGATGTAGGATATTTAAATTTAAAACGATTAATTATTGTCTTGACGTTTCTACCTCGTACGCTCACACGAAGACTCCGAAAATTTCGAAATTTGAAATCCGGTAATAATTCAATATTACGGATCCAACGGAACTGGTTTCGTCGAAATCCGAGACTGTGCCTCGGAAGGCTATTTTTAAATATTAATTTAAATGTTATATTTTTAAATTGAATAAACGTCCGTTAAATTAAATTCTAATCCATCTTTTATATTTAGTATTATCAATATAAATTTTATAAGCTTTTAAATTATTTTTAACAAGCCTAAAACTCTTTATTTTAAATTTTACCCAATATCCAACTATTACTTTAATAATTAATTTATTCAATAGATTATTAAATTCTGAATCCTTTTATTAAATAAAACCAAACTTTTCATATTAAAATCAAAGTAAAGTTCAGATTAAATATTTAAATCCAACTTAAATATTGCAAATTAGCCGTTCAAAAATCCGGGCCGTTACATTCCTCCCCTCTTAAAAGAATTTCGACCCCGAAATTACTAGTTAGGAAGAATGGTCCAATACCCGTTACTACTTTTTTTTCAAAACCAACAATTCAACATCCTACCAAACTATCTTTTTTAATAAAAGTCGCATTATTCTTCTTATTAACTTTCTAAACTTTTCCTTAGTTTCAAACTATACTATTTGTTTAACCATTCAATTTTCAATTTAAAAATCAAATTTTGACTTAACAAAATTTTCTCAAATTTTTTTTCTAACTCCCTAACTTCCTGAATTTTTTTTCCAGCGTCTTCTTTGCGCGGCTAGCTTGGTACAACTACAAAATGGCTCTACGGCCTCCCAAAACCCAAAAGAAAAAAAAGTCAAGTGGCTCGATCAAAATCCCAATCAATTTCCATATAGAAATTTAAACACATACCTTTTTGTCGAGCACTTCAAATTTATCTTCTGAAATCAAAATCAATTCTCTTTACCTTTATATTACCTGCATATCTTACACAGGAATATGTCCAATCACAATATTCAAAACATTTTATTGACTCTTTTACAAATGTCAATATCTATTCATTCAAATATTATTTTAGATTATATTTGAAATATCAATTCGCAATTGAGAATGCATAATTCCTTACTTAAGTTAGTATAAGCATTTTATGTGTTTCTTATTATTTATTTTCATCTTACCACTTTAGTTTATATCTATTCTTATTAAATTTGATTCTTCCATTTCCATATGAATTCAATTTATCTTTAATTCTGAATATTTAAATTCTATTTTTCATTTATAACAAATTCATGTCATTATTTTAAATTAATTTCATTCACTAATATATTTCAATTTCTAATTTGAAAATGTTTGTCGTTAACAAAATTTTCAAAAACTTTCAAAAAGTTTTTAACTCCCAAAATTTTCGAAATTTTTTGGAAGAGTCCCCTTTGTACGGAGGAGCTTTTGCAATTTGACAATAGATATAAGTATATATACATCGACCCACACGGTCGGAAAAACAAAAAACAGTTCATATTTCCTAGTTTGTATTGCATATGCGTACCTTATTTAGCTTTTAAGCAAGCGGCATATTTATTTAGCATTTGCGCGATAAAAATCTCGCTAAAAAGTCTTCTGGTACCTGTACTTACTCAATTTAAACACATAAGTAACATATTTATGAAATTTATAACATTGCATTCATTTAAGCAACTACAACACATCAATAACATAAGCAATGCAATATAAATAACTTCATAACAAATTTATATAGTTTCCAAACTAGTTCCATTTGTTTATAGCTGACATAAATACCGTTTGCATTCAACTTTAAGTGGGTTACAACACATTTACTTAACTCCAATTCATAATTATGTCCAAACAAACCCATTTCCATTTAATTGATTTCAAAAATCAATTTCTGCTTCTTATCAATTCAAAACCATATTTTATAAACAATTATACGCGAATCAAGTTTTATAAACAAGTAATAAGGTTTCCAGATTAATTCAGTTTCTTTTACTTGATTTATATCATTCTATCCAATTCGGAATGATTTTCAATATCATTCTTTTATTCAATTCATTCTTAATCAGAACAGTTTTGTATTCATGGCAATTTTATTCAAAAATCAAGTTTAATTACTTCTATTATTCCGTAGAACTTTTTTTTAATCTTGTTTACGACAACAACAATTATTTCATGCAAATTCGACAATATTAATTCAAACAAACAATTTCTTTAGTTTTATAACTGTTTTAAAAATGGATTCCAACTCAAGTTACATGAAATTTCATTCCATTCTAATTTATTTTTAAACCATATATTTGCATTGATTTCATTTTCACATTGATTTTATTCAAAACAATTTTTATTAAGCTCGACAACCTCAATGCTTAAAATTTAACAATCATGTCCCAAATTTATATAAGTCATGCTTCATTGAATTTTAGACTTAAGTTAATTTACTTCAAATTATTTAATTTTCATAACATAAGTTTATTTCATTTGCCCATAAATTCTTTTCCCAATTTAATTTGATTTTATTAAATCAAATCTCTTTCATTTACTTCTTAGCTCAATTAATTATTTCATTTAAAAAATTCAATTCCCATGTTCGATTCATTCTCGAACTTATTTAACTTATTACAAGACCATTTTCACTTTATTTATACACAATTGGATTTTGTTTGCACTTCTAACCATTATATTTAATCAAATTTCATTTTATTTGCTAACTAATCCAAGTTGAATTTTATAATTCAAGGTCTCTTCCTCCCATTTACTTTAATTCACCCTTCACTTTTATTAATTTACCATTCAACTTTTATTTAACCGATTCAAGGTTTATTCACATATTAAAGTTACTAATTTATCCCAAATTAGTTTACTCCCAATTTATAATTCAACACTTGGTTTTTAGCTTCAAAAAAATATCTTCATTTAAATTTTTTTGGTTCAATTCTATTTGACTTATTTGTTCCACTTTAATTTTATAAGTCCCACTTCTTATTTATCTTCACACTTCCATTCATTTACAGTTAACCACATTCCCATTTTTATTTTAATTCGGGTTTATATATTTTTATTAACCAAGTATATTTTTATTTCAACGCTTCTCAATTCTTTTATAAGCTATTAAGTCTTATTTATTCAAATTCAAATTTCACTTAACTCAGCTGACATTAAACTCAACCTCATTTCATTATTATGAATTTTACCCAAGTGAGAGTTTTATTACAATATCATCTACATATCAATTTAATTCATCTTCATTCAAATTTAAACATTAACTTAGCTTAGTTAATTCCAGTTCAATCAAAGTTCTCGATCCAATTAAGTTTGCTATTTACCCTCCAATCACATCCAAAGTTTAATGTACTTTACCAATCTATTTTATTCAATGAACTTTCACTTTCTTCGAAATCACCTTTCCAGAAATTTTAAATCTTTAGTTAATTTACTTATTGCAACTTCTTACTTAAATTCATTTCCAATTTATTTGATACTCATCTAGATCAAATCCCATGTGATTTAATTAGCCATTCTAAATTTGTTAAGATAATATCCAAGGCCAATTTATTCCATCCATACTTGATTTGGATTTTATTTGTAAATTCAAACTATCTTTACTTTAATCCAATTCATACTAATTGTGATTCATATTTAATTTTACTTACCATTTCAATGGAATTTCTTTTATAACTCGGGTTTCATCCCTGATCCCATTTTTTAATTCAAATTACAATTTAATTCAAATACAAATGAATTTTATTTTCAGTTTAATTCAATTTACTTCCATTCACATAACTTAAATTAATTTCAATCCACTTTAAGTTTTATTTCTCATTTCAACTTCATTTAAAATCTACTAATTTATCCCTTCTAAATCATTAATTAAATTTCAAGTTTTAAATTTTAGTCCAAGTTAAATTTCCATCTATAACTTTTCGCTTTAAGTTTTAATTCCAAAATTCAATATTTAATGTTTTTCTTGATTAGATAACTATTTTAAATTTAATCATCTCATTTGTCAAAAATATTATCATCCAAACATCCAAGTTATAATAATTAAGAAAATATTCCTTTTACATCAAAATATATTTTGGATGAAATTATTTCATTCACCCACTTTTGAAAATCAATATTGTGCTGAATTGCTCTATTTAAGTGTTTAGAAACCCCATCGATACAGTTTTCGAGGCTGTGCCGACGAAGGTTCATATACCACTCAAAAAATCAATCAACACAATATAAAACCATTTTATATTCACTAACAAATACGCACTCATATCTATAAATACGCTCAAACTCATTCCAGAGTACCATTGACTCTATTTTCTAATGAGTAATTCCCCACCAGAGCGAAGGTTCTCGCTTAAACTTTCAGCTCTGATACCGAGTATAAAGCCCCGCAAATCCGTACCCATTTGAACTGACAAAATTCCACAACAGATTAGTCCAATGTGGCACAAAAGTATGAGTCTTCTGGTAAAAGAAGAAAGAGGTAGAAGAAGAAGAAAAGAAACAACATCAGAATCTCACATCGCAGCGGAATAAAATATAATATATAGAATACAGTTTTAAATACAAGAAATCTGTACTGTATACATATGTATATACCATCATTAGAGTACATCAAGCATCCATACAGAGACAACTCAATAATTGCCCATACACAGAGGAAATATTAGACAAAAACAGAAATACGCTCTGTCATCAGCTCGTCTCCTGAACTCCAGCATATAACCTGAACTTGTTTTACTCGGTCTGACCCGAGCATCATATAAAACAATACTCGAGTCAGTCTAGAAAACCAGCGTGAGAAAATCACACTCAATTGGATTATTATATTTTCAAAAATCCTTTGAAAACAAAGCATCTCGTAAGACCATGCCACAAATAAACATGTCAGGTTTTTACCTTACGATAGCTAAAACATTTTTGTTAAATTCGTCTAATATTATAATAGTGTCTATAGAAAGTAAAATAGAATCTAGTTGAAATGCATGCATCTCACATTTCAGCAATAGTTGGGCACAATCAAAACCGTACAGGCGCTTATTGGAGATTGGATTCCATACAATGGCAGGGCTACCGGAGTACCGCCCGTCACAGTATCTGGTCCAGATCAGAGTACCGAGGAGCCACCCTAACTCCCCTGCAACACAAGACTGGAACTATCCCTTACTGGACAGTCCCAAGCAAGATCACCCCGTGGTTGGCGCGACCAACCACCCACTAAGCCGAAATAAAAGGGACATCTAGACAGGGGAAACCTCACTCTCTAGTGGGGGCTACCCACGAAGCCTTGCTGCACCTCCCCTGTTTTAGCCATTTCCGGTTGATGAGGCTTGAGGTTAAGCGTTACCTTTTAAGAACGAGTCCCACTTAGAATGCTCATCGTCCACTTGACGATGTTCTGAAAGCATTCAATCCATACAAGTTGCCTTGGGTCTGGACAAACCGAATCACCATCTTCAACTCTTCACGGTCTTCATTCGTAATCGTTCAAGCCGGATCGAAGTGGTTTTGGGATAATTAAATCCGATCCCGGACTCTTCGAAACGATCAGCGCATTGTCCAATATTGATAGTCGATTATTTAACTATCAATTAGTCATACACAAGCAACCATCAAATAATTTACTCAAATTATTTATCTCAAATATCTACTTAAGATATTATCTTCTTATTTCAATGCCTTGAAATTAGATTCAATTCATTCCATATCTCGTGAAACCATTTAAGTCTTTGCCAACCATTTATAATATTTTCCCACTTCAATAGTTCTCAAAACTTGGAAAATATTCCTTTATCTCTTATTTCTTTCCTCAAAAATCATTTACAGTCTCATTTGTAAATTTTCCAAAGCCATTTAGCTTATTAATATTTCAGGTTTCATTCCTGCTATTCTTAAGAATTTTATCTTACCTCGAAATTCACTAATCTTAAACTTGGAATTTATTCAAGTTCTCATAACCCTTTACAAAATCTTCTCTAAAGATCTTATTCAAATTAATCGTACTTGTTTTACTTCAAGAGGATTTATAATTGGATCTTCAAAACATTTTTGAAAACATCTTGACTTATGAAGTAAGAATAATGGTTTAATTTCAAATTATGATTTAAGGTAAAAATTTAATTCATATCCAGTTATTAATAAATTTTCAAAGCTGGTTTAGAAAACTATAATTTATTATAATAAATACTAAGCATTAAAATAACTTTTCCGAAATATTCTAAATCTAGATAATAGTTCTTAACAAATTATGTAGTATAGTAATTTTGAAAATATTCCTTTAAAACCAATTTATATTTTTAGAAAACCCAATATTCATCCATAAATTCCTCTTGACCATATTCTCGTTTCTTACTTTCAGAAATATTCAACTATTTCCTTCCAAAACCAATTTTCATAACTCAAATTATGTCCTCACCATGACTTATCTCATTACGTATTTGCTAATACTTTCTATCTCATTTATAAACTCCGTTTATAAATTTATAACTCCCTGAGTTTTCTTTTTCATTTATTTGTAAAAATAATTTATTCAAAAATCTTATTTTTTATAATTTTATACTTTAATAAAATCCCATATTTGTTTTTTTTACAAAATTTCATTTCTTGATAAGGTTCCTTATTTTATTTCTTAATAAAGTTCCTATTAATTTATTTCTATTCATCGATTACAATACTTCTTAAAGTCTTTGTACATAATTTAATTTTTTCCAAACTCAACTTTAACTAATTTTAAGTTTAACCAAAGTAATAAATATTCTTTTAAATTTTACTTTAGTCTCAATTGAAGTAAATTCTAATCCTAAAGAAATATTCTTTTAATTTAAATTTCATTTAACTTCCTTCAATTACATTGGTTATAGCATTTTAAAAATTAGTAAATTCCAATTTCCATGTTATTTGACATTATATAATTCAATTCGCATGCAAATACATATCAATTCATTCATCCTGCCATATGACAAGATATATATATAATAAATAAATATCTTTGAGGAATCCTGTTGGATTCCTCCAACCTGTTTCCCTGCATCCACAAATGTTAGCACAATAACATATCAATTCCACTATAAAATTGGGATATCACGGTATATGAGTTTATAATATCATTCAGTGGATAAACTATTATAAATCATCCAAACACATCCAATGATTTAAATTTAACATTTACATTTTAATCTAGGGCATCCAAATGAGTGGGAAAATCTCACCTTTGCTTTTAAGTTGCAATCCCTTCCAATCTCAACTTATTTCCATACTTTTGACCTTGAATAACAATTGCATGGATTTTATTAATATTCGAACAATCGAATAATTATTTATCGTTTAAGTAAATTTATATTAATCTAATAATTTAATCTTAACTAATGATTTATTTTTAGCAAATAATTAAATTTTAACTAATTTTCCTTTTAAAAATCTTTTAGTGACTAAACTAATTAAATAAGTAAATTAAACAAATTAATCACCCTACTTAAATTATTTTAAAATAAACTAGTTAAGGTGAAAATATGTATATTTTATTTTCTTTTGTTATATGCTTATGAAAATATCCTATATAGATTTTATCAAATCCAATTCATATAACATCCTATATTTTTTTCAACATCTTATATATATACGCATATATATACTGTCTTTAGTTATTTAAATTAAACTAGAAATAACTTAAGATTTAAAACTGCATAACAGTTAGTTTAAATTTTATTTCCCTTTTCTAAACCAAAACCCTAGCTTACAGTAAAATTTTAAATTTCAAATATACAAAGAATTACCTCACTGACGCTCTCCAAACTCAAGCCCAAGATGTCGCTGCGCGACCACCTCCAAGTGTCGTGGTTTCATCGCGACATCGTCTACGGCCTTCACTGAACCACGCGACCGCCTTTGCGAGTACCAAAGAGAGCAACCAAGCATGCCGCCACGTGAACGTCCACTGTCGCGGCCATCCAGACAAGTCGCCATCGCCTCCATCGCATCGTGACCCATCGATTTCCTTGCCCATGAAATCGCGATCTCCTTCTTGCTTTCAAAAATCACGGCCCGCCCCCAATCGCTCGAACGCGATGGGATTTAATGTTCCATTTTATTTTTTATACGTGCCGTGAATCGGCTTGAAGGAAGAGAAAAGGAGGAAAAATA
Organism: Allium cepa; assembly: GCA_030765085.1. Classification (NCBI taxonomy): domain Eukaryota; kingdom Viridiplantae; phylum Streptophyta; class Magnoliopsida; order Asparagales; family Amaryllidaceae; genus Allium; species Allium cepa. The sequence goes on along the minus strand of CM060937.1, from coordinate 505,715,426 downwards.
AAGAGGCTGATCGAAAATAAAATATGAGGGGGTATCGCGATTGTGAAGAAGAGGAGCGGCCATTATTATTATTTTCTTTTCGATTTTGACATCTGAGCGAAAGAAGAAGTGTCGTGATTCATAAAGCAGATGGATTTGATTATAGCTTCTAGGTGAAGACACAGAGTATGATTAAGACGAGAAAAGTAGGTCTGCTGAGATGAAATAGGTCGGCTATGTGAAAAGATTTTTGACAGATGAAAAGATGTAGGATATTTAAATTTAAAACGATTAATTATTATCTTGACGTTTCTACCTCGTACGCTCACACGAAGACTCCGAAAATTTCGAAATTTGAAATCCGGTAATAATTCAATATTACGGATCCAACGGAACTGGTTTCGTCGAAATCCGAGACTGTGCCTCGGAAGGCTATTTTTAAATATTAATTTAAACGTTATATTTTTAAATTGAAAAAATGTCCGTTAAATTAAATTCTAATCCATCTTTTATCTTTAGTATTATCAATATAAATTTTATAAGCTTTTAAATTATTTCTAAAAAGCCTAAAACTCTATATTTTAAATTTTATCCAATATCCAACTATTACTTTAATAATTAATTTATTCAATAGATTGTTAAATTCTGAATCCTTTTATTAAATAAAACCAAACTTTTCATATTAAAATCAAATTAAAGTTCAAATTAAATATTTAAATCCAACTTAAATATTGCAAATTAGCCGTTCAAAAATCCGGGTCGTTACAAATATTAATCTTAGCCAGCATACAACCATTATTGTATGCCCACTACAGCTACCATGTTCAATAGTAGGTTAGCGCCACATTCCATGGCAGGTTATACAACTAAAACCTTATAGGGCGCGTATTGTTTCTTTGAATTTCCAACAAATGATCCAACTAAGGAACTTCCTATGCCACATAGGAATGCCTCTGGAGGGACGCCCCGAGAACCTAATCGGATCTCCCCCAACACAAGGCCGGGTTACCTCTGTAACTAGGTAACTATTACACGAGTATGCCATCCCCCGGTTGTTACCAAACTTTATCTGAAGATCCTCAACCAAAAAGCAACAACCATAAAGTAATAAATTTGCATTAACTACAAAGGTTAAATATTTGGGCTCCATACCATGATACCACCCTTTTCCAGACGGAAATAAACATACACTTAGGAGGTGCTACCCCCAAATAACCTTGCTACATCCTTCCTGTTTTGAACATTTTCGGGTTGTGAAGTCCGACGAAGTCTCGTCCACAAAGCTACGCTTTACACAAAAGACATGCTTCGATCAACACATGATCAGTGGTGCTTCGTATGCCACATTACCAAATTGGGAATGTGTCACTAGTAATAATCAACTACATAATCTCCGAGCTCGTACGTCTTAGAGAAGGGTGTTAAGCTAAGAGAATAAGTTCTCCACCACCAACAGAAATGTATTTGATAGAAACCAGCTTTACATCTCAAAGTGTAACGTCAGAAACACATCCACACAAGTCCATTCCAGGTTTGAACGGAACCGAAGGCACTTCAAAGAAGCCCTTGCAATCCGGATATTCACTAATCATGTTCGTAATCCCCATCACAAAGGGTGATCAAATCTCTATACCAAGGCCACTCGGTGCAGAGACATTCGACAGGTAATCCTTTCATTTTCGAAAATACCTGGTCTTCAACACCATCTTAAAATGCAATCTCATTTCATCGTATCATTATTCGGAATGGGTTTTATGGCACAAAGTCTCTCCCGGCTAATCCGAATAATGAGCGCTTATTTTTAAAAATAAGTGTTCATTCAAATTTCAAACAAATCATAACAAATTTCCACTTTGACCTTTTAAATAAAAGATCCATCACAAAAATTCGATGTGGTTTTCGAATAACCATTCGGCATCCGACCCCCGGTCGCATCCAAATTCAAATGTCGTTTAAAGGCCAATATTTTTAACTATCAATCGATATTTACAACAATCACTATCAAACAATATTCACAACAATCACCAAGATTTAAACAATTTTCCCAAATTATTTATTTTCAAAATATTTTCGCAAGATATATTTTCATATTTCAATCCTTTGAAAACAAATATCAAATCATTTTCCTCACGTAGAATATATTTACAAATATTTATTCATTTCCACCAAAAATCTACCGAGTTCAAATATTTTAAAATAATTTAAATTACTTATCTAAACATATATATTTAGAAACAATTTAAAGTAAAACGATTTTATAACACTTTATTTAAAATATTAATCATGAAATTTTATATCAATATCTCATATAAAACTCAAGTCCAAATAATTTCAAAAGTAAAGATTATTTGATAGAGTATAACTATTTAAATAACCATTTTCTTAATCAAATATCAATTTAATTCTTTAAATAATCACTTCTATAATTAATTAAATAAAACTTTACTTTAAAGATTTTCAAAATAACTTAAGAAAAATAATTTCTCCACAAACATTCTTTTAAAACCAACTCTAGAACTTTTAATTTATATTTGAAAGCTACTTTGAAAACATACTCGGCTTTCCAGGGAAGAATTCTCTTTCCATTTCAAAATGATCCCTTTAAATCAATTAATAAATCTTTATTGATTTATTTCAACTCATATTCCAAATCCGCAAATTTCTTTCCATACTTTAAAAACAAACCAATATTTATTTTTAAACAAATTTCCCTTTCCTTTATAAATCCCCATTGTGAATTTAAATATCCAAATATCCATTGATATATGATTTTCAAACTGATTTCCAAATATTCACTTTCAAACACCAAATCAAATCTCAAATTGATTTCTAATTCTATTTTCCAACACCAAATCAAATTTTCCAAATCGATTTCCCAAAGATTTATTTTTAAACATCAAATCAAATTTCCAAATTGATTTCAAAGATTTATTTCCAACACCAAATCAATTTTCATATTGATTTCTAAATTTATTTCAAACACCAAATCAAATTCCAAATTTGATTTATAAATTTATTTCCTTTTAAAATAAACTCCTTTATCTCTTCCATACTATTTGAAATCCGTATTTTAAATAAATTCTTCAACTTTTGAATAATATTACTCGAAATCCATTTATGAACCCTTTTTCCATATTTTGGAATTTTATTCAATAGGATTACAAAAATCAACCTTTATCCTTTTTTTTTAAATTCCATCTTTGAACTTTTCCAATTTTCAAAAATTAATTTTACTATAAATTTTCTACTTAAATTTCAAAAATCAACTTTATTTATTTCTGGTATCCTACGATACCAAAAATATGTTCGGCTAAACTATAGCCTTAAACGATTTCAATCACAATATAATCATACAAATTATAGATAAATCAATACACAATATTGAAACAAATTCAAATATTTAAGGAATCCAGTTGGATCCCTCCAATCTGTTTTCTTGCATCCATAGATGTTAGCACAACAATTAAATACCAATTCTACTTCGAGGTGGAATATTGTAGCGACCCGACTTCCTATCTCTAGGAAATCGCATCACCAGTGAAGAAAGAAAGGGATAGAAGAAGAAAAGAAAGAGAAAGAAACAAATAACAACATCAGAGAACTCACAGCGGAACGAATAAAGTATAATAATTAACATAAAATATTACATAGTATCTCATTACATCAGAGTACACAACTATACAACACATACTAGACAGTTATAAACATCTGTCTAATTCATATAACTCAAGTATATAAAATACAACACAACATACACAGCGGAATCATAATATCTACACGTGGAAGCCTCCTGCTCCATTACTCCTCTAGAATTCGTCAAGCAAACCTGAATCACTTGACTACTCATACATAATATGAGTACCCAAGAGTTTAATAAAACAGAAAATAAACACTCGGGTCAGACAGGGGTCTGGTGTGAGTAAACAGTTTAAAATTGCTTAACTTTATAAAACCTTTGAAAGAAAAGGTATCACGTAAGACTTCCCACACATAAACATGGAAAAGTTTTTACCTTACGCTAACCAAAACATTTGATAGGAAATCGAGTGATATTATAATAGTGTCTAGGGTTTTCAAGTAAATATGAAATAGCCGAAATTGTTACATCTATTAAATTCCAGCTACTAGCCACAAAAGTGGGTAATACAATCAAAACCGTAGGGTCTCGTAGGGAAAATGGGTTTCCATCAATGGCAGGGCTACTGGGGTACCGCCCGTCACAGTACGTGGCCTAGATCACCGTACCGAGGAGTACTCCCACTCCCCTGCAACACAAGGCCGGGACTATTCCTTGCTGAACAGTCCCGAACAAGACCACCCCGGCGGTTGTCCGGAATTCAACCGCCCTACACAGCCGAATAAAAAGGGACTTCTAGACAGGGGTAAATCTTGCTCTCCAGTGGGAGCGACCCACGAAGCCTTGCTGCACCTCCCCTGTTTTAGCCATTCCCGGTTGATGAGGCTTGAGGCTGCGATTACCTTTATAGGACACAATCTCTTAGAATGCTCATCGTCCGCCTGACGATGTGCTGAAAGCATTCAATCCATACAAGTTCGTTCCGGGTTCGAACGAAACCGAAGGCACTATCTCGTTGCACTCATATTGGAATCACCCTCAGAGTCAACGACCATAGCCCTTGCACTCTAATTCACCATCTCGAACCTATAAGTACTATTCCGTCAAACTCATTTCGGAGTCACCCATAGAGTTATACTGACGTATAGCCCTTACACCTCGAGTCTTCACTTGCTCCACTTGGATTAACGACCTAATGTTTAATTGGAATCGATGTGGTTTTCGGATTCCAAATATGGAAATCCGATCCCGGTCTCATCAAAACCAAATGCCATTATAATGTCCAAGTTGTACTTAAGGGATTTAAACAGTTTAACTTATTCAGGATGATATAAACAGATATATGAATAACATTATCACAATAGATAATTCATAACAAATATTCATCTCACAATGCAGATAACATAACATAGATATCCAATTATCCAGTATCAACCAATCACCCAATATCAATCATCCAATAGCATTCAACATCCAATATCAATCACTCAATACCAACCATTCAACATTAATCAATCACCCATAGCATAATTGATTAACTCTTAATCAATTTAATTAATCTCTAATTAGATTAATTACTATCCTTTAATCACTTGGATTATTCTAACTCCTGCTTCATTGATTTATTACAAATCAAATTCATTGATCATCTCCTAATGATCTTCTTTAATCAATCTTCTTTGATTAATTATCCTTTAATTACATTCAAGTAATTATCCTGAACCATATTCAGTAATTATTCTTTAATTACTATCATTAATTACAATAATTAATGACCCTTCATTAATTAATTAACTATAATTAATTACAATTAATTAATCACACTTAAATTAATTACTTACATTAATTAATAGTCTTTATTAATTAATAATCCTTTAATTAATTAAATAATTAACTTGTAATTAATCATCTCATTAATCATAAACAGTAATTAACAATTTGTAATTACTTACCTTAATTAATTAACCTCTTAATTAAATATATTAACCTTGATTAATTACTTTAATTAGTTAATCTTTAATCACTTTATTAAGTAATTATTAAACAATTAAGTTTAATAAATAAATCCTTAATTAATTTCCTTATTAATTAATTAATTACACTTAGTAAATAATCTTAAATTAATCCCATTTATTAATTAATCACATTAATTAATTAACTAAAATAATTTAAATAATTAACTCTTAATTTCTTACATAAGTAATTTTCTCTAGTTACTTCCCTTAATAAATCTTAATTACTTTCTTAATTAATTACTTAACAAATAATTAATTACATTATTAAATAATTCTTAATTAATTAATTATTTCATGATTAATTAACTTCAAAAAAATCAATTATATTAATCAATTCTTAATTGATAACATTAAGTGATTACCCTTTAATCACTTCCATTTTAATTACTTTCATAAGTAATTACTATTCTAATTATATTCAAAAATTAACCATTAACTACTTAATTAATCCATAATTAAGTGATTATTTAAAATAAATAAATAATTAACTAATTATTTAAAATTAATTAAACAATTAATTAATTAATTTCTATTATTTGAAGAAAGTCTTTAATAAATTAAGAAAACCATAAATCTTAATCAACTTAACTTATCAACAAATAAGTATTCTTAAGTTGATTATTCAAATAATTTAACCTTATTTATTTCCATAAATAAATTATTGAATTATTTAAATCTTATTAAATCAAAGACAATTTATTAAACTTGGTTTACAAAATCATAATAATAGTCTTACTTGGAGATAATCATTTTCAAATTTAAACATTTTAACTTATCAAGTTTTAAACTAATTTATTTTCAATATAAATTGAAAATTGTTATTAAAACATTACTTTAACTTTAACTTACGTCTTTGATCCAATAATTAAATTCAAAACACTCTTCAAATTTGAATTTTAAAATTTAATTAAAATAATAAATTTTTAAACATACAACCTAAAACATTTTTTTTTATTTGAAAATAAATTCAAATTTCACTTTTGAATGTTTAATTTACCTTCTTTAAGAAACAACAAGTTTAAGTTTAGTTCCCTTCATAAACTTGTTTATACTTGGTGCTTGATTCTTAAATTATTCAACTCGAGTTTATTTTACAACCATACTAACACAGTACTAACTAATACTGCAAACAAAATCACTCAAGTCGAAACTCAGCAATTCCTTCTGCCTACCCCAAGAACAACCCAAACTCCTCCGAGTCCAACCCGTATGCAACACGAAAACTCACCCGAGACAAAAGCCCAGATCACAACTCCGAGTCATCACGATAAAGTCGCGAGCTTCTCTTCGGGAACGATCCCTTCTTCCCCAACTTCACCTTCCAGCTCCTTATTCCACTGCACAGAGCGTCATGGTGCACGTGCACAAGAAATCTCGGCCAGCGACAGCTACCACGACCATCTACAACCATCACACAATTGCATGTGATCTCGAAAACGTCACCAGATCCTTCAACACATAAGCGAAACGAAATACGATCATCACGCTCGAAAATCTGAAGAACAACACGTCACAAACTCCCACATCACTGTCACTACGATGTCGTTCGGCCCTTGCCTTCTTCACCACAGATCGCCGTGCCCTCAAGCTTCAATCTTCCCCAACGCGATAGAACTCGATCCTCTATCCGAGTCGCAAATGCCTCAGTACCCAAGGCAACAAAAACTAACTGCAAACCCTACTTTGCTCTAATTCGATCAATATACTCATTACAAAAAAATTTATGCATTTTTCCCATTATCAGCATCACGAATACCAGCTTCGATCGAAAATCTAGCTTCAAATATCAATTTAATCTTCGGCAATCACTAAAAACCCCAAAAGCATTCGAACCCAAAATTCATGATGATTCCTCAACTAAAAATTTTGATATGCATGTTAAAATCCATTATTTTCAATTATTAACCCATTCCTGAAATCAATCTACAAAATTATGAATATTTATTTTGACATGCAATTAATTCTTACTGTATATTTTCATTAAAAAAATGATTTACTCATATAAAAAATCCTAATTCCATTTTAAAATCATCCTTATACATTTACATACAATTTCCATTTATATTTTTAAGATTAATGTCGATTGATTTAGAGTATTGGATTTCTGAAAACAACAGAGCCTGTGAAGCAACAGTGAACAGAACATACATACAGACTCATTTCCACCCATATATTCATACCCAAAATCAAGCATACACAACAGTATTCAGGTAAACATGCATCCAAAGTCATAGCAAAATTTATCACATCCATCAACATCCTACTATAGATTCATTAAAACTGTTTTTAAAATGAAGGTTTACTCACCTGTTCATTAGAGAAGCAGAGCAGATTTTAATTCTTATTTTCCAGGCTAGATCTTTAATTCATAAAATGCATTTGCTGATGAAGTGAATTCCTTTTCATGCTTTCAATAATCTTTGATTTGCAGGTTGTAATTTGATTTAGTTGCAGATTTGAAAGGTTGCAGAATTGATTTTGCAGATTGATCTTCAAAACAGGTTGAAGATTGAATTCCATTTGAATTGCAGTTGATTTTATCTTTACTTTTAGTTTTGATTTCTTATTTGAGAAAGTGATTTATTGTTTTTCCATAAACATTTGAAAGAAAATAAACAAAGGGAAAAAAAAATGAAAGAAAGTTATGTTTATAAAAAAAATAAAGACACTTGTTCTTAAAGATTACACTTGTCATTTATATCCTAATTTACTTACATTTGTCATTTAACTTACTTAATTACTTTACATGTGTTAAAGACCTTTGCAAAAAAAAAATTGCTTTTAAAACCTTATAAAAATAATATTTATATCTTATATCTATGTAATATGAATTTTTGTATTTTTAATGTTAATAAACTTTTGAATTTAGATAAATATACAAGTGTTAAAGATATTTTATAAACATTGGTTTTATACATAGCTTATGTTTTTAAAACAAATAAATGTATAATATATGTATTTTTAAAATTTAAAACATTTATGTATATACTTATAACCATTTAAAATTCAAACTTTTAATAGAAACAAAACAAAACTTTAAATTATAATTTCATACATATTCAAATTATTAATAGATTTAAATTCAATTTCAAAACAACTCAAATTATAACATATACATACATATATATTACAATTTGAAAATGCATCTTTATTTAAAACAAATGATATTTCTATTCACAATATATATCAATTATATAAAACAGAATAAAATTTCATTAGCTTTTGAAAAACAATTCTTAACAAAATTTTAAATTGTTAAAAGATATTGATTATACTTACCAAATTAAATATTTATCATCCTTAATAAAATTAATTTCACCAATTTTAAATTAAAATTATAAAGAAAATTTATCAAACCAATTTAAATTATTATTGCAGATTATTAAATCGATATTGCCCAAAATTCCGGGTCGTTACAATTCTCCCCCCTCAAAAGAATTTCGTCCTCGAAATTTAAAAGCAAAGGTAATTTAATAACCCAATAAAGATTTTAATTTCAATTAGCAAAGCATTCCTAACAACCAGTAACTAACAACCAAAGCAATCAATCACACAAATAAACTTAACTAATTATCCTGACATACGTCAGAATAAAACTCTAATACTATTTCGAGTTTCCCAAGTAAAAATAACCAGGAGACTCGCTCTACAGAAGCTAACTAACAAACTACACCACCACAATCCAAAGACCCTCTCTTCTCTAGATTCACCAATCTGAACTGAACATTAGATTATACTCAAATCCAGCTCAACATTCAACTCCAACTGAACTACAGATTCAACAAGCAACAATAAATCATACACATACTCCCTCAGAGATACGTGAAATATAATGAACTCCAGTTATCCAAACTGGCAACTCAATCTCATAGACAACAAATCTTATCTTATCAGAACACAGATAAGAAATCTCAAATGCCAAAGCACCAACCAACCAATCTTACTCAATTTCTTCTCTCTTAACCAGAGAAATCTAACAACACTGAAGTCTCCAACTTCGAATTCCAAACTCCTTATCTCATATCTGTATAACTCGACAGACAATCCAGGCTTCCAATCTTCTTTCTGATCAGCTCAACCTATGCTGATACTTCCAGAAACAACTAGACCAAAGCAAACAGAACTTAATTCCTTCTTTGTACAGCTGCTACCTTGCTTCCGTTGCACAACTCTGATTCAGAAATAGGTAAGAACATTATTGATGAACACGAATACAAACTTATCCAATATATACCAGAAACTTTGTTCATCAAATCCATATAATCTCAGTGACACATCCGACTCGATCACACAACCTTACACAGAATCCAATTCAAAAACAAGATCTAACCAAATCCAAATTCCAAAAATAAATTCTTGAGCTGCTACACCAATCTCTACCACTAGGCTAATCACCCAAAATTGCTTCTGGAACCAAAACAATATGGAACTCAACTTCAGGTGCAGACAACCTTCTGATTACTCCAGCAGCTCCTACTTCCACATGAGAACCCTCAGTCTCAAACAAAAGAATGCTCAAGAAAATCCCAAATTAATCGCAAGTCACTTTTGCGATCCAAACTAATCCGGATTCCAAAGAAACTGTCCTCTCTTTACCAATTAGAACAGCTTAAAGCTTTTCCAAACAAGGTTAACCCTTCAAGAAAACATCACCACCTTCAGCCCGGACTGCTGAAAGAGAACCACAAAGATTCTTAAACCACCAGAGAAACAAACCACACTACTACTTCTAAACTCCACCTTAAAGATACTGCAAAGCTAAAAGATCTCCTCGTCAGCACACCGAACACTTCGAGTTACACTGCTACCACAGTTAACCAAAAACTTCTAATCCAAATGCTTCTCCAAAACAAAAACCATCAACAACCCACACAAAAGACCTCTGAGATGGAAAACAATCCTTCAAGAAACTCGGACTCCAAACCAAGCACACACAACTCGCTTTCCTTAGGGAATAACAAATGAGACCATGCCAAAGCAAATAACTTATAGACCTTAGTCTCATATCCCAAAACTGCTAACCTCCATGCTAAAGATCCAAACAACTTCTACACAGACGAGTCTTCCCTGAGGCAGGCAAAGACTGCTCCTCAATCATTTCCAAAACTGATTCAAGAGAAAACATCTTCGGAAAATATCCAAGAATACTGCATCTCATCACGCAGTTATCAAGATACCATCACTTACTACTGCACTACCATCAAATCCAAACTCAAGAAAAATTCGCTTACCCGAGCGAAATCCAAACTTATTCTTCAAAGATAAATTCCAAATCTTTAAAAGATTTCCTTCGGATATCAGAGAAATCCTTATTCCAAACTACAAATCTCACTCGAGACGGTATTAGGTCTACAGTCTCGACAAATACTTCCAACCTCAACATATGGACCTCTTCCATCAGTGGTAGTCGTGTTACAAACACACACCACTACTCCATCTACCTCTAAAACTTATGTTGGAAAATCCGAACAGATAACCCAACGGATTAGGTTGATATATAAATATATATATATATATATATATATATAGATATATAGTTACATATAAAAATTACAAGTACCCTCTCTCAAGAAAGACACCCCTACAGAGCCTAGGTATTCACTCAACCTAACGCTCCTTAAAGAAAGACACACTCAGAGCTTAGGTATTCGCTCAGCCTAATGCTCTGATACCAACTGTAGTGACCCGACTTCCTATCTCCAGGCAATCGCATCACTAGTGAAGAAAGAAAGGGATAGAAGAAGAAAAGAAAGAGAAAGAAAGAAACAACAACATCAGAGAACTCACAGCGGAACGAATAAAGTATAACAATTGACATAAAATATTACATAGTATCTCATTACATCAGAGTACACAACTATACAACACATATTAGACAGTTATAAACATCTGTCTAATTCATATAACTCAAGTATATAAGATACAACACAACATACACAGCGGAATCATAATATCTACACGTGGAAGCCTCCTGCTCCATTACTCCTCCAGAATTCGTCAAGCAAACCTGAATCACTTGACTACTCATACATAATATGAGTACCCAAGAGTTTAATAAAACAGAAAATAAACACTCGGGTCAGACAGGGGTCTGGTGTGAGTAAACGGTTCAAAATTGCTTAACTTTAGAAAACCTTTGAAAGAAAAGGTATCACGTAAGACTTCCCACACATAAACATGGAAAAGTTTTTACCTTACGCTAACCAAAACATTTGATAGGAAATCGAGTGATATTATAATAGTGTCTAGGGTTTTCAAGTAAATATGAAATAGCCGAAATTGTTACATCTATTAAATTCCAGCTACTAGCCGCAAAAGTGGGTAATACAATCAAAACCGTAGGGTCTCGTAGGGAAAATGGGTTTCCATCAATGGCAGGGCTACTGGGGTACCGCCCGTCACAGTACGTGGCCTAGATCACCGTACCGAGGAGTACTCCCACTCCCCTGCAACACAAGGCCGGGATTATTCCTTACTGAACAGTCCCGAACAAGACAACCCCGGCGGTTGTCCGGAATTCAACCGCCCCACACAGCCGAATAAAAAGGGACTTCTAGACAGGGGTAAATCTTGCTCTCCAGTGGAAGCGACCCACGAAGCCTTGCTGCACCTCCCCTGTTTTAGCCATTCCCGGTTGATGAGGCTTGAGGCTGCGATTACCTTTATAGGACACAATCTCTTAGAATGCTCATCGTCCGCCTGACGATGTGCTGAAAGCATTCAATCCATACAAGTTCGTTTCGGGTTCGAACGAAACCGAAGGCACTATCTCGTTGCACTCATATTGGAATCACCCTCAGAGTCAACGACCATAGCCCTTGCACTCCAATTCACCATCTCGAACCTATAAGTACTATTCCGTCAAACTCATTTCGGAGTCACCCATAGAGTTATACTGACGTATAGCCCTAACACCTCGAGTCTTCACTTGCTCCACTTGGATTAACGACCTAACGTTTAATTGGAATCGATGTGGTTTTCGGATTCCAAATATGGAAATCCGATCCCGGTCTCATCAAAACCAAACGCCATTATAATGTCCAAGTTGTACTTAAGGGATTTAAACAGTTTAACTTATTCAGGATGATATAAACAGATAGATGAATAACATTATCACAATAGATAATTCATAACAAATATTCATCTCACAATGCAGCATAACATAACATAGATATCCAATTATCCAGTATCAACTAATCACCCAATATTAATCATCCAATATCATTCAACATCCAATATCAATCACTCAATACCAACCATTCAATATTAATCAATCACCCATAGCATAATTGATTAACTCTTAATTAATTTAATTAATCTCTAATTAGATTAATTACTGTCCTTTAATCACTTGGATTATTCTAACTCCTGCTTCATTGATTTATTACAAATCAAATTCATTGATCATCTCCTAATGATCTTCTTTAATCAATCTTCTTTGATTAACTATCCTTTAATTACATTCAAGTAATTATCCTTAACCATATTTAGTAATTATTCTTTAATTACTATCATTAATTACAATAATTAATGACCCTTCATTAATTAATTAACTATAATTAATTACAATTAATTAATCACACTTAAATTAATTACTTAAATTAATTACTTACATTAATTATATTAATTAATAATCTTTATTAATTAATAATCCTTTAACTAATTAAATAATTAACTTGTAATTAATCATCTCATTAATCATAAACAGTAATTAACAATTTGTAATTACTTACCTTAATTAATTAACCTCTTAATTATTACTTTAATTAATTAATCTTTAATCACTTTATTAAGTAATTATTAAACAATTAAATTTAATAAATAAATCCTTAATTAATTTCCTTATTAATTAATTAATTACACATAGTAATTAATCTTAAATTAATCCCATTTATTAATTAATCACATTAATTAATTAAATAAAATAATTTAAATAATTAACTCTTAATTTCTTACATAAGTAATTATCTCTAGTTACTTCCTTTAATAAATCTTAATTACTTTCTTAATTAATTACTTAACAAATAATTAATTACATTATTAAATAATTATTAATTAATTAATTATTTCATGATTAATTAACTTAAAGAAAACAATTATACTAATCAATTCTTAATTGATAACATTAAGTGATTACCCTTTAATCACTTCCACTTTAATTACTTTCATAAGTAATTACTATTCTAATTATATTCAAAAATTAACCATTAACTACTTAATTAATCCATAATTAAGTGATTATTTAAAATAAATAAATAATTAACTAATTATTTAAAATTAATTAAACAATTAATTAATTAACTTCTATTATTTGAAGAAAGTCTTTAATAAATTAAGAAAACCATAAATCTTAATCAACTTAACTTATTAACAAATAAGTATTCTTAAGTTGATTATTCAAATAATTTAACCTTATTTATTTCCATAAATAAATTATTGAATTATTTAAATCTTATTAAATCAAAGACAATTTATTAAACTTGGTTTACAAAATCATAATAATAGTCTTACTTGGAGATAATCATTTTCAAATTTAAACACTTTAACTTATCAAGTTTTAAACTAATTTATTTTCAATATAAATTGAAAATTGTTATTAAAACATTACTTTAACTTTAACTTACGTCTTTGATCTAATAATTAAACTCAAAACACTCTTCAAATTTGAATTTTAAAATTTAATTAAAATAATAAATTTTTAAACATACAACCTAAAACATTTTTTTTATTTGAAAATAAATTCAAATTTCACTTTTGAATGTTTAATTTACCTACTTTAAGAAACAACAAGTTTAAGTTTAGTTCCCTTCATAAACTTGTTTATACTTGGTGCTTGATTCTTAAATTATTCAACTCGAGTTTATTTTACAACCATACTAACACAGTACTAACTAATACAGCAAACAAAATCACTCAAGTCGAAACTCAGCAATTCCTTTTGCCTACCCCGAGAACAACCCAAACTCCTCCGAGTCCAACCCATATGCAACACGAAAACTCACCCGAGACAAAAGCCCAGATCACAACTCCGAGTCATTACGATAAAGTCACGAGCTTCTCTTCAGGAACGATCCCTTCTTCCCCAACTTCACCTTCCAGCTCCTTATTCCACTGCATAGAGCGTCATGGTGCACGTGCACCAGAAATCTCGGCCAGCGGCAGCTACCACGACCATCTACAACCATCACACAATTGCATGTGATCTCGAAAACGTCACCAGATCCTTCAACACATAAGCGAAACGAAATACGATCATCACGCTCGAAAATCTGAAGAACAACACGTCACAAACTCCCACATCACTGTCACTACGACGCCGTTCGGCCCTTGCCTTCTTCACCACAGATCGCCGTGCCCTCAAGCTTCAATCTTCCCCAACGCGATAGAACTCGATCCTCTATCCGAGTCGCAAATGCCTCAGTACCCAAGGCAACAAAAACTAACTACAGACCCTACTTTGCTCCAATTCGATCAATATACTCATTAGAAATTTTTTTATGCATTTTTCCATCATCGGCATCACGAATACCAGCTTCGATCGAAAATCTAGCTTCAAACATCAATTTAATCTTCGGCAATCACTAAAACCCCCAAAAGCATTCGAACCCAAAATTCATGATGATTCCTCAACTAAAATTTTTGATATGCATGTTAAAATTCATTATTTCCAATTATTAACCCATTCCTGAAATCAATCTACAAAATTATGAATATTTATTTTGACATGCAATTAATTCTTACTGCATATTTTCATTAAAAAAATGATTTACTCATATAAAAAATCCTAATTCCATTTTAAAATCATCCTAATACATTTACATACAATTTCCATTTATATTTTTAAGATTAATGTCGATTGATTTAGAGTATTGGATTTCTGAAAACAACAGAGCCTGTGAAGCAACAGTGAACAGAACATACATACAGACTCATTTCCACCCATACATTCATACCCAAAATCAAGCATACACAACAGTATTCAGGTAAACATGCATCCAAAGTCATAGCAAAATTTATCACATCCATCAACATCCTACTATAGATTCATTAAAACTGTTTTTAAAATGAAGGTTTACTCACATGTTCAATAGAGAAGCAGAGCAGATTTTAATTCTAATTTTCCAGGCTAGATCTTTAATTCATAAAATGCATTTGCTGATGAAGTGAATTCCTTTGCATGCTTTCAATAATCTTTGATTTACAGGTTGTAATTTGATTTAGTTGCAGATTTGAAAGGTTGCAGAATTGATTTTGCAGATTGATCTTCAAAACAGGTTGAAGATTGAATTCCATTTGAATTGCAGTTGATTTTATCTTTACTTTTATTTTTGATTTCTGATTTGAGAAAGTGATTTATTGTTTTGCCATAAACATTTGAAAGAAAATAAACAAAGGGAAAAAAATGAAAGAAAGTTATGTTTATAAAAAAAATAAAGACACTTGTTCTTAAAGATTACACTTGTCATTTATATCCTAATTTACTTACATTTGTCATTTAACTTACTTAATTACTTTTCATGTGTTAAAGACCTTTGCAAAAAAAATTGCTTTTAAAACCTTATAAAAATAATATTTATATCTTATATCTATGTAATATGAATATTTGTATTTTTAATGTTAATAAACTTTTGAATTTAGATAAATATACAAGTGTTAAAGATATTTTATAAACATTGGTTTTATACATAGCTTATGTTTTTAAAACAAATAAATGTGTGATATATGTATTTTTAAAATTTAAAACATTTATGTATATACTTATAACCATTTTAAATTCAAACTTTTAATAGAAATAAAACAAAGCTTTAAATTATAATTTCATACATTTCAAATTATTAATAGATTTAAATTCAATTTCAAAACAACTCAAATTATAACATATACATACATATATATTACAATTTGAAAATGCATCTTTATTTAAAACAAATGATATTTCTGTTCACAATATATATCAATTATATAAAACAGAATAAAATTTCATTAGCTTTTGAAAAACAATTCTTAACAAAATTTTAAATTGTTAAAAGATATTGATTATACTTACCAAATTAAATATTTATCATCCTTAATAAAATTAATTTCACCAATTTTAAATTAAAATTATAAAGAAAATTTATCAAACCAATTTAAATTATTATTGCAGATTATTAAATCGATATTGCCCAAAATTTCGGGTCGTTACAAATATCGCGGTATATGAGATTATATAAAATCACCCGCTGTATAATGCGAGAAATCAATCGCTCCAAATATACATATATACACACACATTATATATACTATCACAATTCAACAATCAATCAACAACTAAAATTTCCAATTTAAATTTGGGTCAGAAGATCTCACCTTTGCTTTTATTTTGCAATCCATTTTCCATCACGACTTGTTTCTTTAAAGTTTTAGACCTTGTTTAAATAATTTATACAGTTTATTAATATTCGAATAAATCAAACAATTTATTAGCATTTAATAATTTAATTAAACTAATTATTTTCCTCTTTTTTTAAAATCTTTTAGTAGCTTAAGATTAATTAATTAAATTAATTGAACAAATTCATCATCTTAATACATTATTTTTAAAATAACTTAGAAAGTTAAAATGGATATTTGTAAAGTATTTTTATTAATATTCATAATAAATCGAACAACTAACTATCATTTCTATTTACATTTAAAATTTCTTTTCTGTAAATCAAATTATCTTTTATTGTAAATAATTTTTCTTCTATATTATCCAAACATATATAAATTTAAATTAAATTTAACTGAGAAATTAATTAGAAAAATGAATACCTTACTGTTAACAACTCGCTCCACCCTCGCCACTTTGCAGAGACGTCAGCCACCATCGACATCCCCTGTTTTATCCAAATCTAGTTCAACCTAGGCCACCTCCACACGCTTCAACTTTGCCGTGCTCACAGACATCGCGACTATCCCTTCAGCGCTGCATGTGAACACCCATCACCACTGTTTCCTTCACCAATGTTGCAATCAAACACTCGCGTGTCTCGAGGAAATTCGCGACATCCCTTCAAGATCGGATCGACATTCCCCAGAGACCACACATCTCGCCACCACAACATCGCCCACACGACCGTCGCTCTCTTCCCAACCCTTCGACCTTGCGCTACTTGATTCGCTCGTATATATTTATTGATTTCGAATCGATGAAGAGGACGATGTGAATGGTGAATTTGATCGCCATAAGTTTATGAATTATTAGCTCGGCCATTATGTTGATTTGAAATTGGTTTGAGTTGAGGATCGAGAGGCTTTCTGAAGATTCAAATTCACATCGGCCATTTTATTATTTTTCTTCATTTTGATTTCTGTTTTCGATAAAAAGAGGGAAGATTATATTTTTTTTTCAAAAGCAACGCGTGCTTAACCATGAACAACACATGCTAGAAATTTTAATACGTGTTTTATGCAGGGTCCTGTCACAATAATTAAATGCAACAACCTCATTTAAATTTGAATTTAAAAATTTAAATTCAAACCGTCACAATTACGCGACTCAAAATTTCAATTTCAATCGAGACGTGTCACTAGACGTTTATAATGTTATGTGCCTATTCCAAACGCAACGGAAAAGGTTCCGAGCCCGAATTCAATAGTATGGAGAAGATAGCTTTTCAGACCCAGCTTTTATATTGAATTTTCGATTTAAATTCAGCGCATTTGCTTACTGTGTGGCCAAAAGATACTCCAAAGGCTACGGAAACCGAAATCCGATAATAATACAATATTACGGATCCAATGGAACTGGTATCGTCGAATTCTGAAGCAGTGCATCGGAAGGCTATTTTTAAATGTCGATTTAAATGATATGTATTTCAAAACTGAACAAATCATTTCCAAATTCAATTCTGAAGCTTCCATTATCTTCAATATTATTAATATGAATTTTCTAAGCCTTTGAAATATTTTAAACCGGCTTAAAAATCAAGATTCAATATTTTACCCAATTTTCAAATAATTTAATTTAATAATTTAATTGCCAAATAAATCCTGATATTTTTAAATTCAAGTTAAACTAACTTCCAAATATTTAAAATTAATTAAATATTTAAATTTTAAATGTTAAATTTTCCAGGTCGTCACCTTAATATTGGTAGATATCGTAATTAAATTAGCTGTAATTTTAACACAAGAATCAATCAAATACTCGTATTATAAAACAAAACCGCAGTAAAGTCAAATAATTGGTAAGTCTCTTCTCAAGATACCTAGCAGAACATTAATAACAAGTCTTTGGACAGTAATCTTAATTTTAAGTGGTACTCTTGTTGTAATGATCAAACAATGACAACAAGTTCAAGTCAAATATCAGTCTTCCTTTGGGTCGATTAGATATTCACTTGCAAAACCATATGATTGTCACTTATTTATCATCACATATGTATTAATGATTCGGTCAAATATTAGTCTTCCTTTGGGCTGCTAATAATCACATGAATAAATACACATAAATATCAAACATTTTTTTCATGAATAACTAAAATAAGAGTGGTCACTTCGGCGACATGTTATTTCAATTAATTCACTTGTAATGTAGGATATTTACAGTTAGTTTGCAAAGAGATACCAAATAATATTTGAATTGGTTTATTTTAACTCATTCATTTATGCGTATTCCATAAATTTCTATTTTCAATTTTATACATATTGAAAATATGATTTTATAGCCGTAAATTTTTTTGACATTAACTAAAACTGTAAGAATACATAACAAATTGTATTTGCAATAACAGCTATTGATTTAATATTGCATACTTTATTTATGTAACATCCCAAATTTCATCAATTTAAATTGGTAATTTATTTGAACTTTTGGAATTTAATTTGAAAATAATTTAAATAATATCAATTCAAATAAAATAAATTTTAAATTGTATGAATAAGATTTCAATTTCACTTCAGTTTAAAATTTGAAATAACTAATGTTCTTAAAATCATTTGAATTTAAATTATACATATGTTTGTGTATATAAGTAAATTTGAATTTGAATTTAAAAATTTGAATAAATGGCTTAGGAAAATAATTTGCATTTGAAATCATGAACATGTAATTTACTTAATGTAATATTTTGTTAAAAACATTTCTTCTTTTAAAATTTGTATATAAAATAAATAGAAAATTGTATTTATTAATAAAGTAAATATAAGATAAGTTTTATTTAAAAATATTTAACTCATATAAAATACAAGTGTTAAGCATGAAATAAGAGACAGTACAAATGTTGTTCATATAATAAGTATTTTTAACAAGTGTAATGATTTTGGATAAATGGCATTTTATTTCATCTTTGAAAAAAAAATAGAAAACAAAATATTATAAACCCTTACCTCCTCTCTCTCTTCTCTTTTACCATTATTTTCAAAAGACAAAAAAATATATGTAACATTCTAAAGTCAAAAAAAGAATTAGAAACAAAATAATCAAACTTGGCAACTTCCTCAACAATTAAACAGAAGCTAAGATCATTACATAAACAACAAGAATCAGGTTCAACTCAAGGATTTGCAAATTCCAGCATTAAAGTTGCAAACCAAAGTTTCTCTGTTTCATTAGAAACAAAACTGTAAGTAAGTTGAATTTTAGTCTGTTGTTGAGAAATTAAGTAAGCAAATCCATCAGAGATTAAGCAAATTTATATTAACGAGTTGTAGATAAAAGAAATTCAAGATTAAGTTAAGCAAAACAGTTCCAACCTTTCAAACTTTTGAATTCCAGGAAGCTTTTCTGCTCAAATTTCAAGGTGAGTAAAATTTGAAACTATGGAATTCAAATATGTGTTTGAGATCATGCTTGAAGTCAAGATTGGTTGCATGTATATAAAATGTATGTGTATGTGTTTATAATCCCTGGGCATGTTGATATACAGGGATCTTTCACCCTGTTTCCTGGTTCCAGGTTTTTACAAAACCTGTAAAAATTCCTGATAATCTGTGT
The DNA here is from genome assembly GCA_030765085.1 of Allium cepa. NCBI lineage: Eukaryota > Viridiplantae > Streptophyta > Magnoliopsida > Asparagales > Amaryllidaceae > Allium > Allium cepa. Next base: position 505,694,893 of record CM060937.1, on the reverse strand, counting down.
TTTAGTTATTGTTAGGGTGAATTGTTAAAATAAAAAGTGTAAAAATTGACCAAAGCATAAATTTAAAAATACTTGTAAGTATTAAAAATAAATGGTTTTGATGGAAATCAAGCAAACACAATAAAACTCTGAACTAAGTAAAAATTCAAATATCATATCATCTTATTTCAATAATATCATTAAATCGTTACCAAAAATGTTGATTTTTAAAACTTAAATCAAGATTTTTAGTTATGTATTTATCGAAAAATCGCGAGATGATCAGATTTGAGTTTTTGGGCAAATTACGGTGGTCGACGACATTGTTCGCCTCATGATCAGAGCTGCAGCTAGTCGGGAGGTCGTTGAGTCTAGGAAAAATACTCAATGAAATTTCAGATCACCATAATGGGTGATCAGAGTTGAACTAGGGTTTAACCCATGTTTTTTTTCATCACTGAAAAATTGTTGCCGCAAGTTCATTAGAGAACCGGAATCGATCGCATGTGCGCCAATTGAAGCATTAGTCATCGTTGAAGCTTCAGACACGATCACACGACCTTTGATGGTCGGAGGAGGGAGGACGTGGCGTTTTTGGTGACTATGCTTTGTTCCTGTTTGGGTTTAGTGTCGAAATTTCAATTTCGTCAATGATTTGGTTATCTGGGTGGCTGAATTGTTTGGGAGGGTTGCCACTGACTTATTGACGGCCGAAGCTTTGACCGGAGGTGGCTGCTTCAACTGTGCATGTGCACGAGGCCGGAGTTGTATCAGTGCGGATGATTTGGGAGGAGAGGGATGTGTCTCGAAGCTTCTCTTGGGAAATTTTGGTGATGGCTCGATGTTGAACTCGAAGTGATTTCTGGGTTGTGCAAGTTTGTACTTAACAAAAAAATTTAGTTAAATTTTTTGGGGGCATACAGGTGGATTTGGTAAACGAGTCAAAGCATGTAGCAAAAAGGATCGGGGAAGACTCGAAGTGGCCCCAGGGTTGATACACAAAACATTTTTAGCTTAAAATAAAAATTCAAATTTTTAAACAATTTTAAATGTATCTTTTCAAATGATGTTTTTAATTTAAGTTTAAACCGATTAAGGTTTTAAATAAGATATTTTAAAAGTAATTAAATTTAATTTAAATTTTGTTACATTATTTTATAAAAAAATTATATTAATTAAATAATGAAATTAAGAAGGGTAATTAAGATAAAATGTTATTTAAAACTAATCTTAATCCTTTAAGTTAAATTGTGTGATAAGGATGATTAATTGAACAAGGGTTATAAGAAAATCAAAGTGATTTATAAAGGTAAAAAGATTTATCTCTAATTTATTAAGTAATAATGATTGTTAATATAATTACTTAAAGAATAACTATTTAACTAATTACTTAGTATAGATTAATTATGTAAATCTTTAAGGTTAGTTGATTTGTAATTAATTAATTAAGAGATAATTAGTTAATAAAAAGTAATTAATAATTAATTAAGGAATAATTAATTAATAAAGATAATTAAGATTTAATTAATTAACAATTAAGGATTAATTAATAATTGATTAATTAAGGAATAATTAATCAATAAAGATAATTAAGATTTAATTAATTAACAACTAAGGATTAATTATTAATTAAGGAATAATTAATTAATAAAGGTAATTAAAATTAAATTAATTAACAATTAAGGATTAATTAATTAAGGTAATTAATTAAGGAATAATAAATTAACGAAGGTAATTAAGATTAATTTATAATTAATTATTGATTAAAGAAAATTAACGAAAGTAATTATATGGGTAATTAATTTAAATCACATAATTAATTCATTTTAATTGAAGATGATTGATTTTTATTGAATACTGTGTATTGGGTTGATATCTCTGATATGTAATTATGATGCTATGTGATATGAATTGCTTTGTGCTGAGCTGTGATTTCTGTGTGAATGTGAAAACCCATTGGCCCGTAAAACGACATTTAAATTTCGATGCGACAAGGAGTCAGATTCCAATTGGTTATATGAAACCCACATCGAACCTTGATGGTAAATCTTTGTGATTGATGTATCCATGTGTTTTAAAATTAATCGCTCACTATTCGGACTAGCTAGGAGAGGACTTTATGTCATATAACCCATTCCGAATAGTGATATGATGAAATGGATAGCGTTTGAAGACGGTGGTGAAGACCGTGTGTCTTCGAGAACGATAGGATCACCTATCGAATGTATCTGCACTGAGTTGCTAAAGTATAGTGATCTCCACATGTGATAGGGAACCCGGTCGGGATTGTGGATACCCGAATTGCAAGAGCTTCTTCCTTTATTAGACGAAGTGCCTTCGGTTCTGTTCGAACCCGGAACTGACTTGTATGGTTGTATGTCTGACATTACACTTTGAGATACAAAGCAGATTTCTTTCAAATACATTTCTGTTGGTGGCGGAGAATTTATTCTCTTAGCTTAACACCCTTCTCTGAGACGTACGAGCTCAGAGATTATGTAGTTGAAGGTTATCAGTGATATACTCCCAATTTGGTAGTGTGGCATGCTGAGTGCTGCTGTGTGTTGCCGATCATTTGTTGATCAAAGCAAGGCTTTTGTGTAAAGCGTAGCTTTGTGGTCGAGACCTCATCGGACCTCACACCTCGAAAATGGTCGAAACAGGAAAGATGCGGCAAGGTTATGAGGGTCGTGCCCTTTAGGGTATGTCATTTCCTTCTGGAAAAGGTGGTATCATGGTATGGAGCCCAAATATTTAACCTGTATGGTTGCTGCAATCTCACTACTGTGTGGTTGTTGCTTTGTGGTTGAGGGCCCTCGGATAAAGGTTGCAAATGACTAGGGGACGGCATACTCGTGTAGTAGTTACCTAGTTCCAGAGGTAACCCGGCCTTGTATTGGCAGAGAGCTGGTTAAGTTCTCGGGACGTCCCTCAAGAGGCGTACCCATGTGGCATAGGAAGTTCCTTATCCTAACCATTTATTGGAAACCCAATTACCAATACGAACCCAATATGTTTTCAATTGTATAACCTACCATTCTTAAATGGTAGCTATAGTAGGCATAGTATAATGGTACCTATGCCGGCTAAGATTAATATTATACTTTCGAAATGTTTTTCTACACTATGCAAATATCAAAAGAAATTTTCTCGTATGAAGCATATTTGGCTATCATCAGAAGAAGTCTCCTCCAATTCTGCTATTGCATTGTGTATGTGGCGAGAGGTCTTATGGTAATTTCATTTTCCAAAAGCATACCAGATTTTCTTTTATAAATTTGTTTTCATTCAAAGCAACTGTTTTTGTTTACTCATACCAGTCCCATGACTGACCTAAAGTTTATTGTTCCCTTTCTATACTCTGGGTGCCCATAATTTTCACATGGGCAGCTTAGAAGCAGGTTATCCGTGTCTGGAGCCAGTTTGGAATCTTTTGAAGTCTTTTTGTTTGGAAGCTATCAAATTTTGGAATTTTTGGCTTTGGCAACCTTTTGAAGTGTTGGAGTTTTTGAAGACCTTATCATAGTAGAAGCATGTTGGTTCCTTTTGAAGTCTCTATTGTCATTCCGTTGTGAAGTTATCATTATGCTGTTATTATATCATTAGGTAGCACTCTGATATTGATGTTAAATGTTGTAATGGATATTGTGTCTGGTGTTGTATCTGTGGTGTTGATCAATGATATTCATTTTGTTTCCGTTGTTTATATTCATCTAATTTTGTTATAAGCTCCATCCAAACTGGAGTTCGATATTTGAATCTCCGGCATTCGAATACAAGTGAAGTATTTGATGTCGATTTTCGAACGTTGGGTTTTAAGTCGTGACAAGTGGTATCAGAGCTAAAAGTTGAGTAAGAACTTTAACTATGGAGTATAACATATTTGGTGGCTCATTAGAGATAGGGTGAAGTATACCCTAGAATGAGTATAAATCAAGAGATTGTAACCCTAAATTTTCTTTGTCCATTTCTTTTAACTGTTGATATTCCCTAAGATATCTCGTCTGTATTTCTAAATCAAGTTTTCTTACTGATTATAGATAGTATGAATGAGCAGATGAAGAGGAAGAGCTAGGGGTCGAGGAAATGCCACAACAGCTGGTCAAGTTCCCCCAACAGCAGAAGCATCTTTATCTACTCAACATCAGCCGAATCTGGCTGATCTATATAAGAGTTTCTCGAGGCTTGGTGGTAAGCCGTTCACCAGCAAAGAGTCGATTGTCGAGGCCCAAGCATGGATCAGATCATGTGAAAGAATTTTTAAAGGGCCAAAGTTAGAAGATGATCAGATGCGACTCATAGCTTCTTGGCAGCTTTAAGAAGAAGCCCTAGCATGGTGGGAGACAGTTACTGTAGATGAGCCAGAAGGCGAGTTTACTTGCGAGCGATTTAAAGAAGTATTTGAGAAGCGCTATATGCCATCAACTGGTATTTCTCGAATGTACCAGGAATTTATGGACTTGAAGCAAGGGAGTTTGTCATTTGAGGAGTACCTAAACAAATTCAACGAATTTTCTTGTTTCGGTCCAGAATTGGTAAACACACCTTTAAAGAAAAATGAAAGGCTCATTCGTGGGATGAATAAGAAGTTCCATGAAAGGATGACTGGTCATGTCAAAGAATTTTAATCGATATGGGGTACAGATATGCTACCTCGGATATGCAAGAAGCCTCGGTGGAGAAAGGAAATACGAGCAATCAAAATTGGAAGAAAAGGAAATTTAGAGGCAAGAAACCATGGCAGGGTAAGGAGAAGAAGAAGAGAAATCAGGAAAACCCAGTAGGGAATGTTACTTGTTTTAATTGCTTAGAAAAGGGCCATTACTCGAGCAGATGTACGAAGCCTAAGAAACAAGTAAATCAACCTATACAAAAAAACCCAGGAAATGCTATTACTGTCAGAAACTGGGGTAGAAGTCAAAGACTGCCCAACAATGAAGCAATATCAAACAACAAAGGTGTACACAGTAAAAGATAAACCTACAACTTCTAAAGCAGAAAAGAGGAAAGGAGTTCTGGAAGGTAACCTTACTATTTATGATAGAATTGTTAGAATTTTGTTTGACACGGCTGCTGCACATAGTTTTATCTTTCAACAAGCTGTAAATCAATTAAATCTTGAACCTGATTTTGTCAACGAGCCCATTTGCATAAAAAATCCAGTTGGTGGCCCCGCAAACCTTTGTCTACGATGTAAAGATGTTCCTGTCTCATATTCTTGTTACCAATTACCTATCAATCTCTTTGTCCTTGATTTTAATGAGTTTGAAATCTCCCGAACCTAGTCTGGAGTCTATACCCATCATCCGGTAATTTCCAGACATGTTTGAAGAAGTAAAATCCTTACCTCCACACAGAGTGATAGAATTCAGAATTGACTTAGTACCTAATGCTCGTCATGTTGTTCACGCAAGTCGCGCGATGGCACCCAGGGAAAGAATTGAATTAGTCAATCAAACTCGAGATTTGCTAAATAAAGGATTAATTCGTCCTAGCGTTTCTGAATGGGCTTCAATAGTGGTGTTTGTTGCTAAATTTGACGAATCCTTGAGATTGTGTGTGGATTACCGTGATTTCCATAAGATGACTCTCAAGAACAAATTTCCTCTACCTAGAATTGATGATCTGTTTGATTAACTGCACGACGCTCGTTTCTTTTCGAAGTTGGATCTAGCCCAGGGATTCCATCAACTACGAATTGCCGAAGATTGTGTTCATTTGATTGCCTTCAGGGGCCTAACATATTCTAAGAATGGTTAGTCATGCTTTTCGGACTAACCAATGCTCCCGCATACTTCGTAGATCTAATGACTCGTGTGTTCCGGGAAGTACTGAATAAATTTGTGCTTGTGTTTATTGACCATATTCTGGTCTACTCCAAAACCAAAGAGGAGCATGTTGAGCATCATAGAATGTTTTGGAGATATTGAGAAAGAATATTTTGTTCGCCAAATTTTCCAAATGCCATTTTTGGATCAAGGAAGTTAAATTTCTCGGGTACATTTTTAATGAAGAAGGAATTTCTGTCGATCCTAGCAAAGTTTCCGCTGTTCTTGATTGGAGGAAACCCACTACTCCGAAAGAAGTTCAAAGCTTTCTAGGTTTAGCGGGTTATTACCGAAAATTTGTTCAGGATATTTCTAAGATAGTTTGTCCCTTGACTAAGCTAACGATGAAGAATGAAAAATTCAATTGGACTCCAAAATGTGACGAAGCTTTTCAGGAGTTAAAGAGGAGATTAACTACTGCTCATGTTCTCCCTATTATAAACGGAAACCAAGGTTTATCTGTTTATACCGACACCTGTGGTGATGGTTTGGATGTGGTACTAATGCAGAATGGGAAGGTAATTGCCTACGCGAGTAGACAATTATGTACACATGAAAGAAACTACCCAAAACATGATTTAAAGCTTCTAGCCGTTATCTTCGCTTTGATAATATGGCGACATTATCTTCTGGGTAAGAACCTTTTTCAGCTTTCTTAACGATTTAATAAATTTAATTTAACTTAATAAATATACTTAATGAACTCTCTTTATTTTAGGTGAAAATTTTGAATTATTCATTGACCATAAATCTTTGAAATATCTCTTCACCCAGAAGGATTTAAATTTGCGACAACAACGTTGGTTAGAATTTCTAGTGTCCTATGACCTAGATATTCTTTATACGCCTGGAAAGGCCAATGTAGTTGCCAATGCCTTGAGTAGGAAGCATGCTACTCTTGCTCATCTTGTCGTTACTCGTACTCTTCTTAAGGAGATCGCCAGTAAACAGAAAGAAGACAAGTTTCTTCTAGAAATTTATAGAAGAATTCGTCGTGGCGAAAATTCCAGTTTTGAGGTCGATAAGAATAAAATTGTAAGGCTAAAAGGTAGGTTGCCAGATATCTCGGAATTAAAACGAGAAGTTTTGAACGAATGCCACAAATCTAAACTCAGTATCCATCCAGGAGTTAATAAGATGTATAGAGATATCAAAAAAAAATTATGGTGGAAGATAATGAAGAGGGATATATCTATATATGTGAGTCGTTGTGCTACCTGCCAACAAATCAAAAGCGATCAGAAGAAGATGGCGGGTTTACTCCATCCTTTGGAGGTACCCAAATGGAAACAGGATCAAGTATCGATGGATTTCATCGACGACTTGCCCCGTACTCGGAAAGGCAATGAGGCAATTCGGGTTATTGTGAACCGTTTGACTAAGACAACCCACTTTTTACCAGTGAAATCTACCTGCATAGCAGCGAGTTTAGCCGAATTATATGTGAAAGAAATTATTCATATCCACGGTTTACCCAGCAGTATAGTGAGTGATCGTGATCCGATTTTCACTAGTAGGTTTTGGAAGGCATTCCAAGCTGCATTAGGAACAAAACTGAACTTCAGCACTGCTTATCACCCACAGTCTGATGGGAAGACTGAGAGGATTAACTGAACCTTAGAAGACCTTTTGCGAGCTTGTATTCTCGACTTTGGTGGTTCTTGGGAGGACCATTTGTATCTGGTCGAATTCTCATGCAATAATAACTATCAGGCCATCATCGAGATGGCTCCTTTCGAAGCTTTATATGGTCGTCTGTGTCAATCACCTGCATGCTAGATCGAGTTAGGTGATAGACTCTTCCTTGGACCAGATATGATTAAGGAAGCCACAGAGAAAGTAGATTTTATATGGAATAAATTAAAAAAGGCTCAAAGTCGTCAAAAGAGTTATTATGATCGTAGAAGAAGGGATTTGGAATTCCAGATTGGAGGCTCTGTTTTCCTCAAAGTGTCTCCGATGCGTGGTGTGTTAAGATTTGGGAAGACTAGTAAGCTAGCACCACGGTATATTGTTCATTTTCCTATTTTGGAGAGAATCGGTCCTTTAGCATATTGAGTGCAGCTACCTAGCTGGTTATCTGGCGTGCATGATGTGTTTCACATTTCTAACCTCTAGAAAAATGTGCACGATCCAGATAGTATCATTGAAGAAGCTACCCAGCAGGATCTCGAAATCACTTCCAATTTAGCGGTTAAAAAAGAACCGATTAAGATTATAGATTGTGATGAAAAGCAATTAAGAAACAAAGTTGTGAAATTAGTTAAAGTGCAGTGGAGCGGTGATCAAAAGGACTGCACCTGGAAAACTGAAGATAGCATGTAGAAATCATATCCCAATTGCAGAGTGGATATTCCGGCTTAAACTGGTAAGCCCTATCTTTTTCTATATTCTTATATCCTTTGTTTGCTTTTCTCTCTCTCTTTCAAATTTCGAGGACGAAATTTTCTTAAGGATGGGAAATTAGTAGCATCCTAAATTCATCAAAAATTGGTAATTTATTTGAACTTTTGGAATTTAATTTGAAAATAATTTAATAATATCAAATCAAATAATAACTGTTAAATTGTATGAATAAGATTTCAATTTCATTTAAGTTTAAAATTTGAAATAACAAATGTTTTTAAAATCATTTGAATTTAAATTATACATACGTGTGTGTATATGAGTAAATTTGAATTTGATTTGAATTTGAATTTAAAATTTTAAATAAGTGCTTTGGAAAATAATTTGCATTTGAAATCATGAACATGTAATTTATTTAATGTAAAAATTTGTTAAAAACATTTCTTCTTTCAAAATTTGTATATAAAAGTAAATAGAAAATGTATTTATTAATAAAGTAAATATGACATAAGTTTTATTTAAAAATATTTAACTCATATAAATTACAAGTGTTAAGCATGAAATAAGAGATAATATAAGTGTTGTTCATATAATAAGTATCTTTAACAAGTGTAATGCTTTTGACAAATGGCATTTTATTTCATCTTTGAAAAAAAAATAGAAAACAAAATATTATAAACCCTTACCTCCTCTCTCTCTCTCTTCTCTTTTACCATTATTTCAAAAGACAAAAAAAATGTAACACTCTAAAGCCAAAAAAAATTCAGAAACAAAATAATCAAACTTGGCAACTTCCTCAACAATTAAACAGAAGCTAAGATCATTAAAATTACAATAAGAATCAGGTTCAACTCAGGGATTTGCAAACTCCAGCTTTAAAGTTGCGGACCAAAGTTTCTCTGTATCATTAAAAAAACAAAATTGTAAGTAAGTTGAATTTTAGTTTGTTGTTGAGAAATTAAGTAAGAAAATCCATCAGAGATTAAGCAAATTTATATTAACAAGTTGCAGATAAAAAAAATTCAAGATCAAATTAAGAAAAATAGTTCCAGCCTTTCAAACTTTTAAATTCCAGGAAGCTTTTCTGTTCAGATTTCAAGGTGAGCAAACTTTGAAACTATGGAATTCAAATCTGTGTTCGAGATCATGCTTGAAGTCAAGATTGGTTGAATGTATATAAAATGTATGTCTATGTGTTTATAATCCCTGTTCATGTTGATATACAGGGATCTTTCACCCTGTTTTCTGGTTCCAGGTTTTTAAAAACCTGTAAAATCCCCATAACCTCTGTTTTAGTTATCGTTAGGGTGAATTGTTAAGACAAAAGTGTACAAATTGATCAAAGCATAGATTTAAAAATATTTGTAAGTATTAAAAATAGATGGTTTTGCTGGAAATCAAGCAAACATAGTAAAACTCTGAACTAAGTAAAAATTCAAATATCATATCATCTTGTTTCAATAATAGCATCAAAATCGTTATCAAAAATGTTGATTTAAAAACTTAAATCAAGATTTTTAGTTATGTATTTATGGAGAAATCGCGAGATGATCAGATTTGAGTTTTTAGACAAATTACGGTGGTTGACGACATTGTTTGGCTCGTGATCGGAGCTGTAGCTAGTCGGTAGTTTGTTGAGTCTGGGAAAAATACTCAATGAATCTTCAGATCACCGTAGTGGGTGATCGGAGTTGAACTAGGGTTTAACCCATGTTTTTGTTCATCGCTGGAAAATTGTTGCCGCGAGTTCATCAGAGAACCAGAATCGATCGCATGTGCGCCAATCGAAACATTAGTCATTGTTGAAGCTTCAGGCACGATCGCACGACCTCTGATCGTCGAAAGAGGACGGACGTGGCGTTTTTGGTGACCAGTGCTTTGTTCCAGTTTGGGTTCAATGTCGAAATTTTGATTTCGTCAATGATTTGGTTTTCCAGGTGGCTGAATGGTTTGGGAGGTTGCCACTGACGTTTTGACGGTCGGAGCTTCGACCGGAGGTGGCTGCTTCAACTGTGCAGCTGGAGTTGTATCAGTGTAGATGGTTTGGGAGGAGAGGGATGCGTCTCGAAGCTGCTCTCGGGAAATTTTAATGATGGCTCGATGTTGAACTCGAAGTGATTTATAGTTGTGCAAGTTTGTAATTAACAAAAAAAATTAGTTTAAAATTTGGGGCATACGGGTGGATTTGGTAAACGACTCGAAACAAGTAGCAAAAAGGGTCAGGGACGACTCAAAGTGGACCCAGGGTTGATACACAAAATAGTTTTAGCTTAAAATAAAAATTCAAATTTTTAAACAATTTTAAATGTATCTTTTCAAATAATGTTTTTAATTTAAGTTTAAACTGATTAAGGTTTTAAATAAGATATTTTAAAAGTAATTAAATTTAATTTAAATTTTGTGACATTATTTTATAAAAAAGTTATATTAATTAAATAATGAAATTTAGAAGGGTAATTAAGATAACATGTTATTTAAAACTAATCTTAATCCTTTAAGTTAAATTGTGTGATAAGGATGATTCATTAAACAAGGGTTATAAGAAAATCGAAGTGATTTATAAAGTTAAATAGATTTATCTTTAATTTATTAAGTAACTAATGATTGTTAATATAAATACTTAAAGAATAACTATTTAATTAGTCACTTAATATCAGAGATTAATTAAGTATATCATTAAGGTTAACTGATTTGTAATTAATAATTAATTAATTAAGAAGTTAATTAATAAAAAGTAATTAATAATTAATTAATTAAGGAATAACTAATTAATAAAGATAATTAAGATTTAATTAATTAATAATTAAGGATTAATTAATTAATAATTGATTAATTGAGGAATAATTAATTAATAAAGATAATTAAGATTTAATTAATTAACAATTAAGGATTAATTAATAATTAATTAAGGAATAATTAATTAATAAAGGCAATTAAGATTAAATTAATTAACAATTAAGGATTAATTAATTAAGATAATTAATTAAGAAATAATAAACTAACGAAGGTAATTAAGATTAATTTATAATTAATCATTGATTAAAGATAATTAGTGAAAGTAATTATATGGGTAATTAATTTAAATCACATAATTAATTCATCTTAATTGAAGATGATTGATTTTTACTGAATACCGTTTATTGGGTTGATATCTCTGATATGTAATTGTGATGCTATGTGATATGAATTGCTTTATCCTGAGCTGTGATTTCTATGATGAATATATTTCTATGTAAATGTGAAAACCTATTGGCCCGTAAAACGGCATTTAAATTTCGATGCGACGGGGAGTCGGATTCCAATTGGTTATCTGAAACCCACATCGAACCTTGATGGTAAATCTTTGTGAATGATGTACCCATGTGTTTTAAAGTTAAGTGCTCATTATTCGGACTAGCCGAGAGAGGACTTTGGGTCATATAACCCATTCCGAATAGTGATACGACGAAATGGATAGCATTTGAAGACGATGGTGATGACCGGGTGTCTTCGAGAACGATAGGATAACCTATCGAATGTCTCTGCACTGAGTTGCTCCGGTATAGAGATCTCCACATGTGATGGGGAATCCGATCGGGATTGTGGATATCCGGATTGCAAGGGCTTCTTCCTTTGTTGGACGGAGTGCCTTCAGTTCTGATCGAACCCGGAATAGACTTGTATGGTTGTATGTCTAACATTACACTTTGAGATATAAAGCAATTTTCTTTCAAATACATTTCTATTGGTGGCGGAGAATTTATTCTCTTAGCTTAACACCCTTCTCTGAGACGTACGAGCTCAGAGGTTATGTAGTTGAAGGTTATTAGTGATATACTCTCAATTTGGTAGTGTGGCATGCTAAATGTTGCTGTGTGTTTGTTGATCAAAGCTAGGCTTTCTGTAAAGCATAGCTTTGTGGTCAAGACCTCATCAGACCTCACACCCCGGAAATGGTCGAAACAGAAAAGATGCGGCAAGGTTATGAGGGTCGTGCCCCATAGGGTATGCCATTTCCTTCTGGAAAAGGTGGTATCATGATATGTAGCCCAGATATTTAGCTTTCTTGGTTGCTGTAATCTCATTACTTTGTGGTTGTTGCTTTGTGGTTAAGGGCCCTCAGATAAAGGTCGTAAACGACCAGGGGATGGCATACTTGTGTAGTAGTTATCTAGTTACAGAGGTAACCCGAACTTGTGTTGGCAAAGAGCTGGTTAAATTCTTGGGACGTCACTCCAGAGGCATACCCATATGGCATAGGAAGTTCCTTAGCCTGACCATTTGTTGGAAATCCAATTACCAATATGAACCCAGTACGTTTTCAATTGTATAACCTGCCATTCTTAAATGGTAGCTATAGTAGGCATAGTATAATTGTACCTATGCTAGCTAAGATTAATATTATACTTTCAAATTGGTTTTCTACCCTATGCACTAATAATAATATCAAAAAAAAATTCTCGTATGAAGCATATTTGGCTATCATAAGAAGAAATCTCCTCTAATTCTGCGATTGCATTGTGTGTGTGGCGGGAGGCCGTATGGTAGTTTCATTTTCCAAAAGCATACCAGATTTTCTTTTATAAATTTGTTTTCATTCAAAGCAACTATTTTTGTTTACTCATACGAATCTCATGACTGACCCGTAGTTTATTGTTCCCTTTCTAAACTCTGGGTGCCCATAATTTTCACACGGCAGCTTAGAAGCAGGTTATCCATGTCTAGAGCCAGTTTGGAATATTTTGAAGTCTTTTTGTTTGGAAGCTATCGGATTTTGGAAGTTTTGGCTTTGGCAACCTTTTGAAGTGTTGGAGTTTTTGAAGACCTTATCATAGTAGAAGTATGTTGGATCCTTTTGAAGTCTTTATTGTCGTTCCATTGTGAAGTTATCATTATGCTGTTATTATATCAATAGGTAGCACTCTGATATTGATCTTAAATGTTGTAATGGATGTTATGCCTGGTGTTGTATCTATGGTGTTGATCAATGATATTAATTTTTTTCGGCTGTTTATACTCATATAATGTTGTTATAAGTTCCATCCGAACTGGTGTTCGAAGTTTGAATCTCCGGTAGTCGAATACAAGTGAGGCATTTGATGTCGATTTTCGAACACGGAATTCAAGCCGTGACAATTTAACTATCAATATTCAAGACAGAAGATAAAACAAATCTTAACATAACACGGTCCATACATGTGATGTTGGAAGAAAATGATTAGCTAAAAATTGTAGCGGTGGTTGATCCCAGACATAGTGGGAAGCAACAAAAATAAATAGTCCATGTCAAAATAGCTTGTTATATCTGAACAAGCAAATATGAATACATGTAATATTATAACAGATCCAAAACAAACTATAAAGCCTTAAAGAAAAATTAGTCCAAAAGTACAAATCAACGTCGCTGCACGTGATGAGTAAGCTGTACAAAGAAAACTAGATAACGGCATCAACCTTGTGTGTTCCCTTTTTTCATAAAAAAGGAAAATAATAATAATAATAAAGGTCTTTTATAGGACAATACATAGTACTAGAACATTAAAAGGCATGAAGATGATTCCATACATGTGAATGAAGCAAAACTCAACATGGTAACCATCTATAACAATAAAAAAATTATACAGTCGCAATACTACTGACGATAAAATATGAATAATATGAGTAGCAACAATTAAAGGCATCAGATCCGAACAAGCAGAATTAATTTATGAATTATATATATAGATCTGAAACAAAGGCTTCAAATCAATCGATAAGAAAAGAGCAAATCTCATAAATACGAAATAAAGGCATCGATTGAATCAACCAAAATTGTAAATCTCAGAACCCTAATTTCATATATACTTAAAATCAAGAAATATCTTGATAAAATCAATGATGGGTGGCTTTGATACCACTTATTGGTGACTAATCTATATTTTTGAATACATATAACCCATATTAATTCAATTGAGAAAAAAGTATATGAAATTAACAGCGGAAGACGTACCTGAATCCATCGATTTTGAATTGATGTGAAGATTAGTTTGGATTAGATCTTCCACATTGACACAAGCTTAGATCCATAAATTCTCTTTAGAAGAGGGTAGAGAGAATATGATGAGACTTATGTAATCTGAGGACCGTAACCCATATATATATAGTGTGTAACATTTTTCAGTTCGGCCCTTCAACAAACTAAAATTGTCACTCTGGTATCCACATGTTATAATTTTACATGACGAATATACCCCTTAAGTCTTAATATGTTTATTCAAAAAATAGATCACGTAATTAGACTTAATTACAAAATAGCCTAAACATTCGAACATTAAAATATGTGGCCCCCATTATGTTGTATTATTCAAACAAAGATCAGTATCAATTGGTCTTCATGGCAAAGGAAAAGCAAGCTTTATCACTAGAAAAAAGGAGAAACCCAAAGTAGCAGAGCCAAATAAGCCAACTTCCAAAGAGAAAGAAAAAAAATAGAAGAACGAGAGACAACCGACCAATCAATCATGTCATGGCTTCTTAGCACAATGGAACCCCACAATTTAAACGTGCCCATGTGCTCAGCACATCACAGGAGGTTTGGAACAAAGCCAAAAAAGGTATGTCTAAATTTTTTTTTGCTCATATCTTAGCCTTAAACAAGAGCTTGTCCAAATTAAACAGAGTACTCAAATTAATAACAAACTAATAAAAGAGATTATGTCAAAATGAAAATAGCTCAATGTTTATCTCCCACCAATAATAAACCCAGTTGAAATCCAAAAAAGATCCGAATAAGAAATAATTTTCACCTACCGAGGGGCTCTTTATCAAAGCTATGAACCAATCAGGTTTGATGTCTTGGCATTAGTTGAGAAACTAAGTTTTGATGATGTAGTGGCAAGAACCGAGCAACAACAATCTCAACGAGCCCATATGATCCCACAACAAGTTAAAAATCAAAAGAATAAGATGTTTCAGCTAAAATAGTCAAACTCTAGTCCCAAGGACACCACAAGAAGGAATGGAGCTTCGAGCATCGAGCAGTGTGGTCACTACAAGAAAGCAGGGCATAACAGTGATGGTTATTGGTTCCTCCATCCTTACCTTCGACTCATAAGAGGGAAGGGCTACATAGAAGGTAATTGGGGCAGTAAAAAAGAAGAAGAAATTTGATGCTTTTAGCAGAGGAGTGGAGGTAGAAGGGGATGGATATGAATCGACTCAATGGACTAATAACACATCCAATTCAGTGGGATCTTCTGTGAAATCAAACGGTGCAATTGAATCAACTGTTAACTCAATTAAACGGTCTGTTGCAACAAAAAACTTAAGATTTTGTGCATTCTAATGCTATTTTTAATTCATCGAAAGTCAACAGCAGTTTTGCAATTGCAAAAATGCATCAAAATAAAAATAGATGGATAATTGACTCAAGTGCTACTTACTATATGACATGAGACGAAAATAAGTTTACCAATGTTACATGAAATAAAGACCCTCTACATGTAAAGTCCAAATTCATGGTTTTGGTACAACAAGCTTCTTAGAGAAATGTGAAAGATATCTTATATTTACCAGATTTTAATTCAAAATAATTGTCAATTAGTAAAATAAACTACGAATTGAATTGCGATGTTATATTCTCATCGTATAGAGTGACCTTTCAAGATCGAGAATCAGGGAAGAAGATTGACGAGAGATGTCTAGAAAATGGCCTCTATTATCTTGATGAAAGTACCACTAAATGTCATGCGTCATTAAATTTAGTAGATTATGATAAATTGCTGCGTTGGAGATTTGGCCAACCATTTGACTAAATTTTGAATAAACTTTTTTGTTATAAATTAGATTTCAAAAACTGTGATGTTCGTAAGCTTTTAAAACAAACTAAACCTTTTCTTTATCTACTCATAAGTAAGAAAAATGCTTGATTTAATTCATTTTGATATTTGGGGTCCAGCTCATGTTGATTCCTATGATCATTTTAAATATTTTATCACATTTATTGATAATTTTTCTTACACCGCTTGGGTTTACCTTTTAAAAAGAAAAAAAATTCATATTTTCAAGAATTTTACAATTTTATAGAAAACCAATATAATGCAAAAAAAAATTGATCTAAAAGTAGGACAGAATTCGTAAGAAAATATTTCATGGAATTTTTTGTAAAAAAGGAATTTTACACAAAACTACTTGTATTAATACATCTGACCAAAACGGAGTTTCAAAAAGAAAAAATCGATATTTACTTGAAGTCAATAGATCACTTATTTTTCAAACTAACATTCCAAAATCTTATTGGTTTTATGCTATGCTAACTGTGACTTACCTCATAAATAGATTGTCAAGTGTCATGCTTAAAAATATGAGTCCCTTAGAAATTCTTAAGAATAGGAAAATAAATTTAGATCACATAAGAGATTTTGGATATATATGTTCAATCACATAAAAAACATGACAAGCTAGTCAAAAATGATGTTAATGCCATATTTTTAGGATATTCATCTGCAAAAGAGGGTATAAATGTTATGATTCAAAAAATCGTAAACTTTATATCTGACGAGGCGTATCATTTTTTGAAAATAAACGATATTATCAGATAAGAGAACAAGGAAGTACACATGGTAAACCAGTCATATTATCTCCAATTAATTCATGTTTCCTGAAGAAACAAATCAATAACAGAATGAATCATACAAAAGAAGAATGAATAAGAGAAACTAGTCTAATTTGTTCAGGGGAAGAAGAAGGGATAAATCAATCAAGTGAAGAACTAACTCATGAAGAATCAACGCAAGAAGAAAATGCCATAAGAAGATCTATAAGAAAAACTCGATCTCCCGTCAAATTAAGAGATTATGTATCCCAATAGGTGATGTATTCAATGTAAGATTTTATTTCATTTAGTTCGGTATCCCCTTCATATCCAACCTACTTAAGTAATGCCACTAATCAAATGGAACCAACCAATTTTAATGAAGCCAATCAATGCCCAATTTAGCATAAGGCTTTGAATGAAGAACTTCTAGTCTTAGAGAAAAAATGACACATAGGATATTATTAGTTCACAAAAAACTCACATATTGCAATTGGATATACAAAATCAAATACAATAATGATGGTTTTATTGAAGGTATAAATGTAGGATACTGGCCAAAGGATTTACCCAGACGTATGGTATTGACAACAAAGAGATTTTTGCACCAATAGAACAAATGAATATGATTAGAATTTGCTGTCAGTTGCCACCAACTGGGAATGGAATTTGTTCCAAATGGAATTAAAAAATGCATTCCTTCAAGAAAATTTAGAAACGGAAGTCTATATGACTCTTCCTTCGTGCTACAAAAGTGACATGAACTCATCACTGGTGTGTAAATTAAAAAAAGCAATATTTGGTCTAAAGCAATCTCCAAGAGCATGGTACGCTAAGCTAAGCTTTTCTCTTTTAAAGATTTTTTTTTAAAAGTACTGCTGATTTCTTTATGTTCATCAAATGCTCATAAAATACCACTACTATTATTCTGGTATATGACATTATTATCACTGGACATAATAATGAGAAAATTAAAAGGGATAAACAATATTTAAAAAATGAATTTGACATCAAAGACCTTGAAAAACTTTCATAGAATTGAAATTGCCCACTCAAGTAAACGATTATTTCTATCTCAAAGAAAATATGTCCTTGATCTGTTAAAAGGAGACTGGTAAATTAAGAGAAAAACCAACTAATACTCCTATGGATAGAAATGTAAAATTTGAAATTGAAGATGTTGAGTCATTGTCTGACATAGGACAATATCAGAAGATGGTAGGCAAATTAATTTACCTTACAGTAACCAGATCTGATATTGCCTTTGCAGTTAGCATTATAAGTCAATTTGTGCATTCTCCATGTACCAGCCACTTGTGTACAATTGATAGAATATTGAGATATCTTGAAAGCACTGCATATCAAGGAAATTGGATGAAGAAAACCAATTATAAAAGCTGGAAGCTATAACATAAAATCAACCACAAGGTTTTGTACCTTTGTAGGCGGTATCTTGGTCACTTGGAAAAGTAAGAAGCAGAATGTTATAGATAGATCAAGTGTAGAAGTAGAACATTGAGCCATGACATCCACAGTAAGTGAGCTTATTTGGATTAATCAATTGCTTAGTGATATGAAGATAGCGCACACAAAAACGATTGCAAATGTCCTGTGATAATCAAGCAGGACGTCATATTGTATCCAATTCTGTCTTCTATGAGACGACAAAACATATAGAGGTAGATTGTCACTTTGTTAGAGAAAAAGTGTAATCGGGGGAAATAGAAACTTCATTTGTTAAAAGCAAAGAGCAACTTGCAGATATTTTCACAAAAGCACTCGATAATACCAACCATTTGAAAAAACTTAATAAGTTGGTTTTCATAAATTCATTTGAACCTCACTTGAGGGGGAGTGTTGAGAAATATGAATGATAGCCTAAAAATATTTTGTCTTGGCTGAAAAAGGAAATAAATAAAAGGCTAGCATCCATTATACAGCTGTTAGCTATACTTTGTATTTGTTATAATTATGGCGTAATTTGGTAATTATAATTTAGGAAATAAGCAACGACCAGTTGAATTATAATTTAAGAAATAAGCATTGCTAATAGAATTAGAATTAAGAAAAAAAGCAACGGCTAGTAGAATTAAGTTATATAATCATATACAAAGAGCTTGTAGAATAAAAAAATTGCAATAAAATTAATTATTCATCGTATTCCTTCTTCTCTAAAATTCAACACCTTCATTTCCCTGTATAACTTAATCTCTTATTCTCCTTACCCATTCTTGTATATGGTCAACCTTCCCCAAGTAGGAAGCATTTTTGATAAACAAGACGAATCGGGTCTAACTAAGTCATAATTCATTGCTTGAAGAAATATTAAACCTTTACAGAAACTTACCGTAGTAGTTCAACTATCTAAATCCTTAACTATCATTTCCTCATGCACCAGTCTAGCATCCTCTGCTCTACTACATATGATATTCATCTTCATAATTGAACTTTTAACCAAAACATCACCGAAGAACCCCGTTTTCTTTACAACTCCATAAACTTTCCATGCACTTTTAATTGATTTCATTTCTCCACATGCCTTCACGGCCATACAAATTGTAATAAATCTCGCTCAATTTTTAGCTCAAACCTTTTACCAAACGATCATTGTGTTATAAAGATACCTTTGCATTCACAAATTGATACTTATTACCACAGTTTGAGGTTGCTATCATGGTTTCAACATAGCGTTTGCAGACCGAAGTTTGATAGAGATGTTGCAAGTTGAGGTTGGAAGAATCATCTGTTGTAGGTTGAAAAAATAACCATCGTAGGTTGATGTTGATCAACTCAATAATGAAATGATTTTGTAATGGCCAAGGATTGGTTGCTATGATTTTTGAAAAAGGAAACTACTGCCAGCATTTAAAAAGTGGGAGCAAGTCTAAATTTTGTCCATATTCATTAGAATCTGCCAGCAGTTCTTCTGAGGAGGTGCTGGAAACTTCCAGGCAGGTATTAAATGCATTGGTCGATGGAAACGAGGCTTGAGGAGTGAGAGGTTTAGTGTATCAATATGTGCATATGTGTGCAGGCTGTGCACGTGCACAACTGATACAAATGATTTTGTTCCTGTATTGTTGAATAATTGGGATGTTTTACACTATTGAGTGGTGTATCGGTGCTTGGGCTTGTATATCTGTGAGTGTGGTATGTTGAGTTAGCCTAGGTGTGGTTGAGTCAAGTGTGCAAGTGGTTAAATCAAGTGTGTAAAGGCCTAGGTTGTATATATACAGTTGTGCATGTACTATTAATGTTGTTGAGAAATCTGAATGCAAATTTGTCTTCTTAGCCATTTCAATTCAGTTACAATTTTTAGTTCAGTTCTTTTACCTTTCGTTCTTGTTACTTAGTTTAAATTCTTACTAGCTATAATCTTAATTTGATTTCATTTCATCCTTTGTTAATTCCTGCACCTCAATTTCCTTTTTTCTTCTTTTTTTTCCAATTACCCTTCATGTTATATTAATCACATTCTTGTTATTTCTTTCTTTAATTCTTGTTCTTGTTGCTCTCATAGCTTCAGTTCATCTTTATATTTGTTCTTGTTCAAATTTCTGTTCGTTAACATTTTCAGTTGCTAAAATCTTATTTCATTTCAGTTCTTTTTTATTATTCTTGTATTTCTGCCTCAGTTCTTTGCATTTCAACAAGATATAATTCAATTACTTCATAGTTTCTTTGAGTACAATTCATTCCCAATCTTCTTGCATCATTTACATTGCCCACATTTACAACTGCTTTCAGATCATCACCACATATCACTAAAACAGCTATAATATCATCATCTTCATCATCAAAACACCCCACCACCTCACCAGAAAATACAACACACCACCATGTCAAAGAATGTTAAACAACCGACCTCTTTCATCTTCATCATCAAAACACCCCACCACCTCACCAGAAAATACAACACACCAGTATGTCAAAGAAGGTTGATCAACTTGCAACAGTTCATAAATTAAAAGAATTTAGAAAGAAGCTATTGAAGGTTGAGTAGGGGGAGGTGTCGCTGGTTGGTGAAGGTAGAAAATAGGTCATTGATTGTTGAGAAAGAAAAAGAAAATGGGGAATAGTTATCGTGGGTTGATCAACATCTGACAGATCAATAATGAAAAGATTTCAGGAGTAGTCATCGTAGGTTAATTCACATAGGAAACTAAAAATTTTAAAGATTTTTGAAAGTAGTTATCGCAGGTTGATCAAATTGCAATAGTTTGTAATTTAAAATTAATTTTTCTATTTTACAAAAATAGCCAGATTCCAAAATTCTATGATCAATGTGCTCACAGAAATTTTCTATATTTTTCGAAACAATTTTTGGAATATTTAATAAAATTTGAAATCAAGACATTTTGGTCATTAAAAAATCCCCAAGTTCAATTCTTAGTAAAAGCAACAAAATGTTAAATAAATTTCGATCCAACCTAAAATATTTTAAAAAAATCTATAATTTAAATAAAAATTTAAATATGTCCATGATTAAAATAATATATGTCCAAAATGTCCAAAAATATTCAAAGTTTAAGTTTTTTTTTCTTTCATATGCAAATGATAGGAAATTCAAGTATATATACGATATTCATGCCTAATAGTCAACATGAAAAAAGTACAAATATCATCTCTATTGTTACAGTCTAAAAGCCAAGGATGGAGTCAATATGCAATTTTCTATTTATAAAGGTATATGTTCGATTTCACCCTAGAGGGGAGGTGAATAGGGTGATATTAATAAGTATAAAAATTATTGTGGAAATATATAAAATAATTGCAGCACAGATAAAAGCAGAAATAGAACAACACAGCTTTACCCAGCTTCGACAAAATCCTGCCAATATGCTGCCCCCAAGGCTTCTACTAGAAATTAAGTAGTCGGACGCTTACACATGTAAACTTGCGACACCCGCTATCGACTAATCTAACTCTACGCTCAAAACTCTGCCACAACTCAGCCACTGAGTTGCGAATTCTCGAAATACGCCACTGTAATTCATCCCTTAGTCACACAACTATACTTTTATAAAAGTATGAAAGTAAATTACAAAATAAAAAACAAACACTAAACTAGAAACCCGAATTTTAAATATTAAGCCCAATTGAAATTATAAGAGTCGGCCCATAAACTAACAACACGGTGATAAAAGAAGTCCCCTTTTATTTTTATGTTATCGGCCGCGCATTCTCTTTAGTTCAATTCCTTCATTCGTTCCTCTTCGAAAAATTAGAGCTTGGGAAATTAAAGCTAGCGATTCCAGTTAATCGATTGAATAGATATGTTCGCGTTGATTGCTTTGTCGATCGATCATATTGCTTTGACTACACTCGGCTGCTTTAATTCATCGAGTTCGATTTGAATAAATCCGATATGTGATTTCCTTTGTTACTCTCGTTGATACGCTTGAACTCGATGATTTTAATTGCTGATGATGTTGATGGTATTTATAGGGAATAAAACCCTAAATTACCGTTCACTTGAATTCATATGATATTTCAGCTCGGTCGTTCGATTTTACTTGAGTATGTGTGATTTGTTTAGACCGATTTAATTTGTATATTTCTTTGCTTGATTATCACGACTTGCATTTTCTTTGTATTTGGTTCCAGTCTTTTCTTTGTTGATATCTCTTATTTCGGCACTTTGAATTTTTGAGATAATTCGCTTTTTTTTATTTCTTTTATGACTTGTCGATTCTTGTTATCACCTTGGCTACCACGGCTTTGACTTTGTTATTTATAATCGGACATGTTCAGATTGAAACTTCTATGACATTAACTTTGTTCATTGAAGTATGTTGACATGGTCTTTCCATTGAGTTGACCTGGTCGCACTTCATTTCAATTGCACTTGAGTTATATTGTTACCACTGTCTGTTACACACGTTTTCACTCAGTTCATATTGTCAGTCATTTGTTGCTTCATTGTTCCATTACTATTCCACTTTGTTGCATTCATCATGTGCTTTGATGTAGCTTGATTGTTTGCAATATTAAGCTGGTCTAATTTTCATATATGCATATATATATACTGTTTATATACATGTGCTAGCTGCTGTTTTGGACTTGCATTCTTGTACATTTTGTGTGAAGCTTTCTGAACTATGTATGTATGTATGTATACATATGTATATGACACTGCATATAAACTTGTAAATGTTGAGGCTTGAACAATTTTCAGACTTGGAGTCAACTTGTTTTCATTTGAAGCTGTACTGGGTTGTAGCCACGAGCTAGTTTGCATTTGTTTCCATTCTGGACTGGTCTTTGTTGCTCCTTTTGAGTTGCAGTCTGAAGGTTGTGATGAGTTACTTCATGTCTGTTCATGCCTGAGTGTTTGCAGTCTTGTCGATGTTGAAGCTTAACTTTCATGTGGTTGTTGTGTTCATTTGTTTGGTTTTGCATTTTGGTCTTAACATTTCATTCTGGTTGACAGGTTTCTTTGAACCAGACCATATTTGTTGAGCATGCTCATGTTTGGTCTAGACTTCATATGCACTGACCTGGTGTTGTTGATATTTGAGTTCCTTGATGACATGCATCCATGTATGCTATGTACTTTATTTTTGTTGCATGTTGCCCTTGGGTGATTGCCATTCACTTGTGTACCTTTCTCTGCTACCTTTTTTCTTATGTCTAGTCTTGGCCATTTGGTTATGTGCATAACATATATATGTATACAAATGTGTGTGCATATATATATATGTGTGTGTGTGTGTGTGTGTGTGTGTTTGGGTCTGCTGCACCATGTAGTTTGCTTAAAGTTGTAGCCTTGCTTGCATATTGAATTGCTTCCGTTGTATCTCATATTACCACTGCATATGTATACATGTTGTTTACTGCTTCACTGCATCTCATATTGTCACTACATATGTATACATGTTGCTTACTCATGTATATATGTATGCTAGTGATTTTGCTTTGCCTCCATTTAACCTAGTGATTCTTTGTCATCATCCTTTGAAACTGTTTGCTCATACTTTGATTGTGCAGCCTGCATTGAAATGTTGTGCACTACATGTATGTATGTATACATATGTGTTTACATATGTATATATGTATGTTAACTTTTGCGGTTTTTTTCTATCTTTGTTGTTTGTGAATCCATGCCTCATTGTATTCAAAACTGTTTGCACATTTCCTTGGTCTGACTACATTTTTTTGTTGCACATTTGAGTTTAAGTTTGAAATTTTGTGATCAGTTGGTTTGTACATTTTATTCTGGTTTAATTTGTTTCATGACTCTACTATCGAGTCTGTTCTCATGTGTACACATTTGTGCACTTGTTAGCATGGTCTGGTTTTGGATTCTTATAGCATGAGGACTTGTACTCGACAATTTTGTGATGCTTTTGTATTGCACCTGCGTTAAATCCAAACTCGGCTTGGGTTTGACCTTGTGGTCACCTATCCCTGCATTTTTATCAAGTGTATATCGGTATTTATGGCCTTTTGGCATATATAGTGATACACTGTGCATGTCACAATTTGTTCGTATAGATGAATTCAAAAATAAATGATGACGAACAACCCAAATAACCAAGGCAAATAATATTTTGAAAAACACATTTTATTTTACACAATAAAAATATTTCTTTTTCAATTTTACTATGTCAATGATTATTTTGCGAATAATTCAGATGTTGGATACAAATTGGAAGAGTTAAAAAACAAATATGAGTGAATGAATGATACGTAGTGAGGTACAAATGCAAATGACAACTGTATAGTGAAAAATTGTATTATAATTTGAAATTGTATTGTAATGGAAATTGTGTACATAGTGAGAGCTCAAATTTTGTACTATTCAGAATTATAATAAAATATTTCTTTAAATAAAATATCTGTTTGAATTTAAATTCTGTGTTACTTATTTCATTCAACAAATATTTATTTAATTATGTGAAATAAAATAGTACAATAACAAATACATTTAAATGAATATATATAAATATATATATTATCATCAAACAAAAATCATATACTAGCATATTCAACAAAAGGTTCTTATGTCCAAAAGTTTGAGTCGTCATCTTCTTTTTCGACCATTAGAGGAGTTCTCAAGCTCTTAAGATAGCTTAAAAATTTCATGTCCTAAAAAAGAATTTATGCTAAGAATAAGTAGAAGAGAGACGCCCCTTGTCATGTGGTGGTCGATATCTATTTGTAGGGGTTGGTGAGTGGAATGGCTTGCTTGTATTGGTCGATTGAAATTGACGTTGATCAATGACTTCGCATGATAAAGTCTTGATGGTGCCATATTTCACAATCTTAGAATCAGAATAATTCATAAGGATTGCTGTCTTGACCATGACATTAACACAGGTGGCATGGTTGTATAGAGATTCCTTGAAGCTTTGCTATATACATTTTCTTCATATTGATGCACTTTCTCTTCACATGATTTATTTCTATTTTGTTGAATGTCATCTATATCTTCTTTTAGCATATCCTTGGATTGATTTCTTTGATGCAGAGCAACCAGTATACTTCAATGAGTACATTTTACTCTAGTATCCCCTACTTCTCCATTTCTTCAATATTTTTTCCAATTCAATAACAGGTTTTCCTTTATTTTACATAGTTTTGTCTAACGTGCGATGGTTGTATAAATATTTATCATGAGATAGCCATGTAGATCTCATCATGCGGTAATTTTTCATTATCTTGCTATAATTTTTCTTTATCAACATGCAATGGATCAATTCTTTAGTTTGAAATAGTTCATTGTTTCAGATTGCGATATCCCATGGCTATCAACTTGCGATCAGTAACTTCAACTTGCAATAACTTCTTTCTTGACTTATGGTAGTCTCTCTTTATTCCTGACTTGCGATAGCTTTTCTCTACTTTTGACTTGCGATAACTTGTGCATCTTCTACTTGTGATAGGTTCTTAAAATTATTAACTTGCGATAACTTTCATATTATCAACATGCGATAGCTTGCGTATCCTCAATGAGAGGCGTTCACTACTTACAATGGTGTCAAATTGAGATGGCCTTGTCCATATCAACTTTTAATGGTTCGCACATTATTTATTCCTAGAAATATGGGTGTAACATAAGTCATTATAGATTCTTTCATACATCTTCAGCCAATCACATGCTTTAAATTTGGCTTCATTCCATCTTACATTTCTCTAACCAAGCTTTGATAATCTTGGTTAGTCTAAGCTAAGTTATCTGTAATAGCTTGCCCAGGTCCCTTGGAACATGCAACGCTTATTGTGGCACTGGATGTTGAACTTGCTACTGCATTAGGTTTGTTATGAATTGTTGAAAAAGCACATTCATGACTATATTCTCGATAATTGGAGCTGGTATCTGAACTCTAGCCTCAACTCCTATATTCGACGATGTCTCCCCACCTTGTCCATTAGTTTGAGTACTCTCATCCTCTCTTCTTGTACTTTCCTCGCCTAATGTAAGTCTTCCACTCCTAATCTCCATCTTGCTTTCTCTTTTATACAAGCCTTTATTAGAAACGAAAGGTAAAAAAGTGAAATGACGCTAGAAGGATGAATATACCTTGCTATATACATACATACATACATATATATATATATATATGTATGTATGTATGTATATAGCAAAGTACAAGTACGTTATATAGTAGCATATACCCTCCCTAAGGCATTTGTTTTCAACTAAGGACTTAACTATTCTGGCTCGATTTTACTTAAAAGTCCTTTAACTTAATCTGATACTGAACTGTAACATCTCCCACTTTGAAATCTAAAATTCTACAACTGTCTTTGAATTATCTTTCGATGACAGTGTGAGTTCACTGTTTATATAATATTATAAGTAAGTAGAGCAACCAAATATTTTCGTTACTAATAAGTTCCATAATAGTCTTTACATTTTCATTAACCTAAAACCATGCCCACATAGGGTCCAAAAACTATAGGACATAAATAAAATGCCATGCTCGACATATGATGATGTCGTCATGAACATTTATATAGCGAAAATCAAAGCAAATTTTAATTCCAATTAAACTGCCTACTTTCGTCTTCGACAAGCTTATTCATCCTTTCAAAGCTATTTGCCTAAGTCTAAAAACTCAGCCTAATCAATCAATTACATGTGTTTTTATTGTTGTCTTACCTATAAACCCACCGGTACTCACTTAGATAGGCTGATTTTATGGACTTAGGAAAGTACTATTGAAAGGACAGATAAGAATTCCGAGGTTGAAAGTAGGAGACTTAGTTGAAAATATTTTTTTTATGATTTCCATTATATAAAAATTCATGAAGGCATCATCGTTTGTCATGCACGATGCTTTATTCATGTTCTGTTGCATTTTGACCCAAGGGCAAGTTTTTAGGTTAATGGAAATGTAAAGACTATTATGACGTTTATGACTAATGAATAATGAAAATATTTAGTTCCTATGTTTACTTAGACTCTTTTATATACACTAAACTCACTCTGTCGCTGAAAGATAATCCAAGAGTGATTACAGCATATCGGGGTTTCATCTTTGGATTTCTGAGTAAAGGATGTTACACTCGTTAGATAAATATAATAAACCAACCTAATAAGTATAAGAACGTATGTAATTTTATCAAATTTACTCTAATGAATTTGCATAGATCAAATGATAATTATGAAGCTATTTTCAAAAAGAAGATAACTACTAGTAAAAATTATAAAGCTCGTTTACGAAACATTAAAATTGTACGCTTATTTAAATAAATCTAGTATGTTGTCTCCAACGAGGCCATGGTTAAACCTGATAAAGATGCCACACCCAACAACTTAACAAATACGAAGACATGTCGCTAGATTACAAGCTTACCCATTACTATGTGCTATCAACTATGGGTACTGAGCTCCAATGATAGCAAGAGAATTTGGACTTTTGAGAAATATTCAAGAATCTACAGAAGTTGTATGGTTGGCAGCCTTTTAAAACAAGGTGCAATATTTCATGGAAACCGTTCCATGCAAAGATGAGCAAGGGCACTTCAATCCAAGATCATATACTTAATATGATTAGGTATATTGCCAAGTAAGGAGCTATACTTGACACCAAGCTTCAAATATATTTTATTCTTTGGTCGTTGACTCTATAGTTTGACCTATTCATATTCAGTTTCGGTATGAACTTTTTGAAGTATACTATCATAGGCTTCCTTAGCATGTTAAGGATGGCTAAGAGTACCTTCACGAAGGACAAAGCTTAGTGATTGCGTTAAAGGTACCTCTTCCACGAATAATTCGAGAAAGAGAAAGCGTAATCAATGGGTGGAAACAATAAATCTATAGTGTATAAGAAAGGTGAATGTCAATTTTTCTCAAAGAAGGGATATTAGAAGCGGAACTGTTCAAACTATTTAAAAGTTCTTAAGGGTAGAAAATCATACTCCGCTTCTAAAGGTATTTTTCATGTAGAAATTTGGTTGTCTATAAATTATTCTAATTGGATTTTAGATACTGAATTTTTAACTCCTATCTACGGTTATTTATAGGGACATAGGAGTAAAAGGGCCCATGGAAAAAGGAAGCATGGAATTCCATGCTGCAAGTGGGGAATCATCGTTGTCAAAGAAATAGGAGAGTAGCATGTGAAGCTTACTAATGAGAATAATTTAATTTTATATAGTTGCCGTAATGTACAAAAAAAATTATTAGTGGAATAATTTTTGTTTCCCATTTGACTAGAAAAGGATATGATTTTACTTGTAATGGCAGTATTATGAATATTTATTATGGAAAAAATATAATTGGTTTTTGTGCTTAAGGTAATGACGATTATGTACTTAATATGAATCATATGCTTTCTGTTGAAAATACTAATGCATATAAAATATGTTATAGTTACCTTTGGCATCGTAGACTAGTCAATATCGATAAGAAATGATTAAACGAGTCAAGAAACCAAGGTTTCTACATTGATGGATTCTGAATCATTTAATGCTTGCACATTGTGTTCTAAAAGTAAAATGACCAAGCACCAACTCAATAGGAAGCAACGATAAGACATGTAGAATCTTAAGACCAATTTATGGTCTTAAGTAATAATCAAGGAGTTAGAATAATTTTTTTGACAAAGCAAGCAAGCAATTTGGTTTAAGTCAAAACATTAAGAAACACAGGTATATAAGAAACAACGGAATGGTGTTGTAAAGTCTTTAGTGTTATAATATTTTTAGTATTATACGTCAATGACTTGCTACTGACTGGTAATGATATACCAATATTACAGTCAATGAAACCTTATTTTTCCATTAATTCTCGATGAAGGATTTAGGTGGGGCATCCTTTATATTTTTTTCAAAGGCAAATAGGTTTTTATAGTAGCTTGTTCACTTTCTATGAATAAACAGTTAATATAGGTGTGAGGTAGAATACTTGAATATTTTCAACACATATGCCTAAGGTGTAATAACTCACATTTAAGTTGCATATGGTAAACCGAAAAAAATTAGCACAAACTCATACATGACCCAAGATTACCACACACTGAATTTCTTACAAACAAACATCAAAGATGGCGAAATCTCAAAGATAATATTATAAGGAAAATGGAAAGCTAGAATGGTACAACAACCAAAGGTAAGGCATAGAAAATATTGCATTGAACATTCTCAATATCATAACAAAGCGACATTTCACTATAGGTTACATGTCAACCGCCAAAACCACATAAGATTGAACTAGGGCATCGATCGAAAAGTGGGGCACTCTGACTAAACCTAAACAAGATTTTGACCTAAAACTTGAAGCATTATAAATTATGCTAGTAAAATCACATCTACTATACTAGTGGTAGTCATCATGAATAGTTAGAATGCTCAAAAAGTGGATGAGGCATCATAATTGACATGCAAGCCAAAGCATCACATAACTAATCATAGCATTCATTCATAGACTGGCTACATCAGTACATTCCACCAAGCTATGGCAGAAGACTAAGAAATGATGAACTACAGTCAAAACCCACACCAAACACCAAATATCTTAACACCACTAAAAAATAGCGATTCTATAACCAAAGCACAAAATCAATAGCCAAAATTACAAAAGTAGTGCAACCTAAGTCATCTAAACGGGTGGCTTCAACATCTAAAAGAAAAGTGGAAGATAAAGACATATGAGGTGTAACATCCTCCTACTTGAAGGCCTAAAACTAATGGCTATGAATGTTGAAGTCATCTATAGTTATTAATCCTCGACGACCAAATACGACGGTGTTAACTACACTGATACACGGAAACATATGAATATGGAAAAAATTTAAAACATCAAACAAGTTCACATTCCATTTCAAAACATTTCCAATTCATTACATAATCCCACAATCATCAACAATGTTCAGAGAAAATATATTTATTACAACATACGCCAAGAGCGACATATGAAGATGCCCCCTTGGATGATCAGAGTATATACATGCAATTTGACAACTTTACCATTACAAATAACATAGAGAAATCAAAATAAAAGAGAATTCTAGATATCTATCATGCCTTCTGCACGTTTTTGGAAGCTTGTTCATCAAATGAGGTACCTGAAAACCTCAACTCTCAAAATACTCAAAATCAATTGAGTACCCAAGAGTTTAACGGGAAAAATAAACATCGAGTCAGGTATAAAGACCGGTATGAATAATAATCTATCATCTCAAACCATTTAGATATCTAGTGAGACCATGCCGCTTAGCTGAATTAGTTTTTCCCTCATTAGTGTCCTAAAACCCTTCTAAAACCATATACTGCGCTCCTGCATCCGTAATGGTAAAAACAATTAAAAAATTTTATAACATGATGATATGCAAAACAAATGAATCAGTTTTGGATTACCTATCACCATTCATTTTGATTATCTATCTCAATTATAGTTTCTAGGATTACTATTAACCTATTAGTTTTCATGGGCTGACTAATAATCAGTAAAATATTTAAGGACTCTCTATCCAATTGCATAGTTTTCATGGGATCACTATAAACCTATTAGTAACTCCAATATCATCACTGTCTTCATAGGTTGGCTAGGAACCTAATGGTTACTCCAATATCTTCTCTTCTTATCGTAGTTTTCATGGGCTAACAAGGAACCTATTGAAATCTATCAATATCTTAATCTGAATATAGTTTTCATGGGCTAACAACAAACATACTGGCCCTTGCCAGTATCAAATCATAGTTTTCATGGGCTTACTATGAATTTGTCTTTCTGACATCTTCATTTACACATAATTTTCATGGGCTAACTATGAACCTATTGGCCCCTACCAATATCTTTTCCAATGTATAGTTTTCATGGGCTTACTGTGAATCTATTGGCCCCTGCCAATATCTTTTCCTTTCATGTTTTAGCATCCTATATTTTGGTCTTTCTTACCTCCTAGATGTGATTGTACTCATTCAGGAGTTATCTTAATTTATATTCACAACTAGGTCAACCTAAGTGGTTATTCTCCCCTTCCCAAATACAGTTATGGGTCCAAAACAATGTGAATATGAACATAAATGAGGAAGCAAACATAATAACTTGGTTAATCCCTTTAACCTTTTAATTGAAGAAAATTTCTTCAAAAACTTATTTTCAAAACACTTTATTTAATTATGACATGATTTTATTTCAAAATTGAGATTGAATTATTTTCTTTGAAAACTAAGGCTATCGGAATCTTCAAAACTTTGCTTTTGATTTCACTAAATAGCCTCTTTCAAAAGCACATAAATATCTTTTCAATACATTAGGCCCCTATCTTTCGAAACACTTTAAAACTTCTCTTTCAAAACCTTTCGAACGTATTAAAGTATTTCTTATTGACAGTTAGAAGCATAGCTTTGAAACTATTGAAATTACCACTTTCGAAACTTTTGAAAGTATCCCTTCCAAAGTCATTGAAAGTCCCTATTTCAAAATCATTGAAAGTCCCCCTTTCGAAACCATTAGGTTTATACTTAAAATATTATTTGTGTCAAAGTGAATATAAACAAAAGTATATTTTTCCAAGCCATCCTTTATCATATATAAATGTTAGGGAAAACAAGATGTCGTCAGTACCATCCCCTTTGAAAGCTTTAGAACATTTAAACAAAACATTAAAGGATAACATGGAAACTCCTTTTCGAAGCCATTGCCTTCGAAACCCTTGGACCCTTTCGAAAGCATTTAGGAAGAGGCTTAAAATATCTTTAAAAACAAGCACTACCTTCTGAAAGCATTGATGACTTCAGTACACTCGAAAGGCTAAAGAATGGCAGTAAAGCTTTGACTAGGTCAAAACCCTTCCTTTCGAAAGCTTTATTTTATAAGTAAAGAAAACCCTTTAAAAAATTACTCTTTAAAACATAAGTTGATGGCAACCCTGTTCGAAAGCATTTAAAACCTCTTTCGAAAACATATGCTTTGACTCCTTTAAAGACTTTAATGAAACAAAGGCAGGCGCTTCTCTTTCTAAAACAAAAAGGATATCGACCCACATGCTTTCGACACCTAACCATCCACATTTCTCTAATCCACTACGTACCATCTATATGATACCTTGTGTATTGGTCTCAGCTTAGTGGTTTCAATTTGGTTTAATGAGAAAGCTCTGAGTCGAAGGGTACTTCTAAAGAAGGTGGAATCAACTTTTCTGGGTAAACCTGATTTAACACTAATTAAAACAATCACTTTCTAGCTAATCTGCCACATGTAAGCACAAGATTGGTTGCCTTAACTTTACAAATTATTTAATTAAATAACTACTACTAATTTTAGATCTAAACCATGGTTAAGTCAACAAATAAGCCCTTTCATTAAGCAAAACCAATATTGCAAAGAAGTCCCTCTTCTAAAATAATTTAATTTGCATAACACTTACAAAAAAATCCTCAAAATTCCAGAAAACCACTTTGATCATGTTATCTAACATATCAAAATTTCAAACCCAAATTCTCAATATATTTTTTGAAATATATTCATAAACCCAAATAACCATTTTTTCCTTTGAAAATTCAAAATAATCTTTCCATATCTTGGAAAATTATCAAAATTAAAACCCAGCTTCAAAATCATGTTTTACGTAACGTAAAAATTTTCCATGGCATTTAAACATCAACATAAATTGGTTTTTCCCTAAAACCGTGTATAACCTTTTTTAAAAATTCTTGTTTAAATCAAATAAATTGTGAGTCAAGCACATCATCATCCAAATCATCATAAAAATGAATTTACCCTCATATCCGAAAATATATGATTATAAAAAAAATAGAGATGGAATTATTATTCACCTTAATTAAGATAAGGAGATTAGATTGAGATTACTTACCCCTAAGCTTGATTCCTAGCTTTACTTTGCTTTTTCTTCTCTTAATGGCCAGCTCTTATTTAAGTTTTTATTTTGCGTTTTCAAAATGACATGAATGGGAAATAAAATGGTAGGAAAGAAAATATATAGGGGTAAGGGTTATGTACGACAAATACCCAATATACCTTTATGTAAATTAATTAGCTTATAACTCATTCTTAAGCCCACTTAATTATTTAAGTAAGCACGACCTTATTACATTTATTCAAATCTCAACCCCCTTATTACTTAACATTTAGATTAATATATTTAATTTATCTAATAAAATTTTATGAATAATGTTATCAAAAATTAGAGGTGTTACAAGCTTCCCTCCTTAAAGAATTTCGTCCGCGAAATTCAGTAAGGACCAAATACTAAATATAACAATTATCTGTAATGACTCCTAATAACCATACTAGCCTACCTAACTAGGAAATATCTATATAAATCCAATATATACATATCCTTAATATAGATCATGATAAGTATCTCGAATCATGTCCTATGTCTCTTAAGTACAGTCATTCTCGTTGTTGCTCCTCTGAACTTTCACCAACTTGACTATCTTGTTCCTCAATCTTTTCTCATCTACTACTACAACCCAAACTGTTTGTCTAACAAAATGTCAAATTAGGCTCTACTACTAGATCTTCCAACCCTGTCGGGGCAATAGTAGCATCCAGATCATGCACATAATTGCGAAGTTGAGACATATGAAATACATTATCTATGTAACGACCTGGAATTTTGGGCAATATCGATTCAATAATCTGCAATAATAATTTAATTGGTTTGATAATTTTCTTTGTAATTTTAATTTAAAATTGGTAAATTTAATCTTTTAAAGGTTAATAAATTTTAATCTGACAATATTGATAAGAATTGTTTTCCAAAAGCTAATAAATTTTATTCTATTTATAATATATATGTTTGATATATATTGTGAATATGAGATCTTTTGTTACAAATTTAAGACGCATTTTCAAATTTTAATATATATGTATGTATATGTTATAATTTGAGTTGTTTTGAAATTGAATTTAAATCTATTAATAATCTGAATATGTATGAAATTATAATTTAAATCTTTGTTTTGTTTCTATTAAAAGTTTGAATTTAAAATGGTTATAAGTATATACATAAATGTTTTAAATTTTAAAAATACATATATCATACATTTATTTGTTTTAAAAAAAATAAGCTATGTATAAAACCAATGTTTATAAAATATCTTTAACACTTGTATATTTATCTAAATTTAAAAGTTTATTAACATTAAAAATACAAATATTCATATTACATATAAATACTATTTTTATAAGGTTTTAAAAGCAATTTTGCAAAGGTTTAACACATATAAAGTAATTAAGTAAGTTAATTGACAAATGTAAGTAAATTAGGATATAAATGACAAGTGTAATCTTTAAGAACAAGTGTCTTCATTTTTTATTTTATAAACATAACTTTCTTTCATTTTTTTCCCTTGTTTATTTTCTTTCAAATGTTAATGGCTAAAACCAAAAATCCATTTACAAACCTGAGATTTTAAAATCAACATCAAAGTTTCCTCAACTTCAACCTATAATCTTCAACCTGCAAAAAAAAAAAAAAAAAAAAAAAATTAGAAATATGCAACAATTAAAAATCTGCAGTATGCAAATCAACATGCACCATCAACCTGCAATTGAAGTAAATATCCAACCTACATGAAGTATAACTTCAATTCTAAAGCTTGCAAAGGAATTCACTTCATCAGCAAAGCAAGAATTTAAAGTATTTTCAGATTTAATGAATCAAGAACCTGGAAAGTTTAAACTGCTCTGCCTCTTTAATTTAACAGGTGAGTAAATCATCTTTTGAAAACAGTTTAGTATAACTTGTGATTTAATGATGATGCATGTGTAAATCTATATTGATGATAAATGAAAATTCGTTTTAAATTGGATTGCATGTGAAATTAAAATGTTTAATTGCCTGTAAATTGAAAATTGAATACTGTGTTTAATAGGAACAGTCAAGTTTTTTCAAAAATCTAAATAACTTTGGTTTTATCATGAATTGGACTATGGTATGTTGATGAATGTTGTTTGTAATCATATAGTATATCATTTAAAAATAATTATAAGATTTTAAATTGAAGAGATTACTCAGAATTTTTAAATTACAGTAAAATACTGTTACACATGAAAAATAAATAATCTTGTTTGTTGATTTAGATTACATGAATGAATTAGTGATTGGAAATCATGATTTTTGATATATGTTTCATGTTTTTTAGTTTGATAAATCATGAGAATCTTTGGTTTGATCGTTTTGGGAATTTTTGTGAACTGCCAATGATTTACGCAATAATTTGATTCGATTCTTTGGTTGAATCTTGCTTGAATGTTGTAGATTATGGGAAAAATACAAAATAATTTTTCTAGATAGTGGATTAAGGGAATTTGAGTGAACTAGGGTTTTTGTTGGTTCTTGCTTCAGCTTGATTACTGAGGCGTTCGCGATTTGGAGTCGTGACCGGAATCACTGGCATTTGGGAATGAAGAAGTTTAGGTCGAGACGAAGGTGTGGTAGGGTCAGCGACATATAGCAACGTCGTGAGGATCGGCAAAGGGGAGGTTTGGTGGTCATTGTTTTTTGCAGTTCCAACTTGATACTCGAATTTCGATACGCGAGTTGTATGATCGAGCTGGGTTCGTATTTGAGTTCGCACATGGACGTGGGATCGATGGGGAGGGTCGCGACGACCAAAGGCGGCCTCCGGCAGTGGGACACGTGCATGGTGTTGGTGTGTGTACAATTTGAGGTACTGGGTATTCGAAGCTTTGGGGAAGATAATGGAAACTCGAAGTAGCTCTCGCGTCTTCCCATGCTTGACTCGAAGTGGGTGGTATCTGGGTATGCTTCGAGACGTGCTCGGGGTTTGTTGGGTTTCTACTCGGGTTTTACCTGAGACTTTCTCTTGTGCTAGAATATGCAAGTTTTATAAAAGATAAGTTTTTATAAAAGAAAAGAAGTTTACAATTTAAAGACTTGTTCTTGGAAAATTAAGTTAATCAAACTTTTTAAAATGTTATTTGAATTTATATTTTAAAATTTAAATGGTTTTAAGATGATTTCTTCTGTAAATAATCATCTTAATTAAATTTTGAGTTTTAATTCAAAGAATGTTTTGAATTTAATTATTTAATCAAAGTTTTAAAGTAATGTTTTAATAACAAAGGTTTCAAATTTATTTTGAAATAAATAAGTTTAAATTAGATGTTAAAGTGTTTTAAATTTCGTAATTGATTACTAAATTCCTTATTTCCAAATAAGGTTATTATTATAATTTTAAAATCAAAATAGAATAATTTATTTTTAAGTTGTGAAAATTTGATTAAACTCAAATAATTTATTTATGGAAATAAATAGGGTTAAATTATTTGGATATAAATTTAAGAATACTTAATTAACTTTGATTTATTAATAAGTAAAGATTGATTAAGATAAATGTTTAATTAAGGATTTTTGAAATATAAGTAATTAATTAATTGTTTAATTAATTTTAAATAATTAGTTAATTGTTTATTTAATTTTAAAATAATCACTTAATTAGGGATTAATTAAGTGTGATTACTTAATGAAGTAATTAATGGTTAATTTTTAAATGTAATTAGAATGGTGATTATTTATGAAAGTAATTAGAGAAGTTACTCATGTGAGTAATTAATTAGAAGTGATTAAAGGTTAATCACTTAATGTTATCAATTAAGAATTGATTAATATAATTGTTTTAAAGTTAATTAATTATGGAGTAATTAATTAGTTAAGATTTATTTAATGATGGAATTAATTATTTTTAATAGAAGTAATTAGAGATAATTATTTATGTAAGTAATTAAGAGTAAATTACTTAATTATTTTATTTAATTAATTAATTTATGGGATTAATTAATGAATGAGATTTATTTAAGATTAATTACTAAGTGTAATTAATTAAAATGTAATTAATTAATTAATTAATTAAGGATCAATTGTTAATTTAATTGATTAATAATTACTTAGTGAAGTAATTAAAGATTAATTAATTTGATTAATTAATCAAGGATTAATATAATTGATTTGGAAATAATTAATTAAGAAGTTAATTAATTAAGTTAAGTAATTACAAATTGTTAATTACTGTTTATGATTAATGAGATGATTAATTACAAGTTAATTATTTAATTAATTAAAGGATTATTAATTAATAAAGATTATTAATTAATATAATTAGTGAAGTAATTAATTTAGGTAATTAATTAAAATATAATTAATTAATTGTAATTAATTAAGGATTAATGTAATTAATTATAGTTAATTAATTAATGAAGGATCATTAATTATTGTGATTAATGATAGTATTTAAAGGTTAATTACTGATTATGGATTATAGATAATTACTTGAATATAATTAAAGGATAATTAATCAGGGAAGATTAATTAAAGAAGATCATTAAGGAATGATAAATGAATTTGGTTTGTTATAAATCAAGGAAGCAGGAGTTAGGATAATCCAAATGATTAAAGGATAGTAATTAATTTAGTTAGAGGTTAATTAAATTGATTAAGAGTTAATCAATTCTGCTATGGGTGATTGATTAATATTGAATGGTTGATGTTGAATGATTGATATTGGATGTTGAATGATGTTGGATGGTTGATATTGGGTGTTTGGTTGATACTGGATGATTTGGATGTCTATGAGATATGTGATATGCTGCTTTATGAGATGAATGTTGATATGAATTATCTATTGTAATAATGTTATTCATCTATCTGTTTAGATATCATCCTGAATATAAATTAAATTGTTAAATCCCTTAAGTACAACTTGGACATTAAAATGGCGTTTGGCTTCGGTGAGACCGGGATCGGGTTTCCATATTTGGAATCCGGAAACCACATCGATTCCAATTAAACGTTAGGTCGTGAATCCAAGTGGAGCAAGTGAAGACTCGAGGTGTAAGGGCTATACGTCAGTATAACTCTGTGGGTGATTCCGTAATGAGTTTGACGGAATAGTACTTATAGATTCGAGATGGAGATTTAGAGTGCAAGGGCTATGGTCGTTGACTCTAAGGGTGATTCCAAAATGAGTGCAACGAGATAGTGCCTTCGGTTTCGTTCGAACCCGGAACGAACTTGTATGGATTGAATGCTTTCAGCACATCGTCAGACGGGCGATGAGCATTCTAAGATAAAAGTATTCTATAAAGGTAATCGCAGCCTCAAGCCTCATCAACCGAGAATGGCTAAAACAGGGGAGGTGCAGCAAGGCTTCGTGGGTAGCTCCCACTGGAGAGCAAGATTTACCCCTGTCTAGAAGTCCCTTTTTATTCGGCTGTGTGGGGCGGTTGAATTCCGGACAACCGCCGGGGTTGTCTTGTTCGAGACTGTTCAGTAAGGAATGGTCCCGGCCTTGTGCTGCAGGGGAGTGGGAGTACTCCTCGGTACTGTGATCTATGCCACATACTGTAACGGGCGGTACCCCAGTAGCCCTGCCATTGATGGAAACCCATTTTCCCTACGAGACCCTACAGTTTTGTTTGTATTACCCACTTTTGTGGCTAGTAGTTGGAATTTAATCATGTAATAATTTTGGCTATTTCAT
Organism: Allium cepa; assembly: GCA_030765085.1. Classification (NCBI taxonomy): domain Eukaryota; kingdom Viridiplantae; phylum Streptophyta; class Magnoliopsida; order Asparagales; family Amaryllidaceae; genus Allium; species Allium cepa. The sequence goes on along the minus strand of CM060937.1, from coordinate 505,656,259 downwards.
ATTTACTTGAAAACCCTAGACACTATTGTAATATCACTGGATTTCCTATCAAATGTTTTGGTTAGCGTAAGGTAAAAACTTTTCCATGTTTATGTGTGGAAAGTCTTACATGATACCTTTTCTTTCAAAGGTTTTCTAAAGTTAAGCAATTTAAACCCGTTTACTCACACCAGACCCCTGTCTGACCCGAGTGTTTATTTTCTGTTTTATTAAACTCTTGGGTACTCATATTATGTATGAGTAGTCAAGTGATTCAGGTTTGCTTGACGAATTTTGGAGGAAATATGGAGCAGGAGGCTTCGACATATAGTTATATATGTATATATTGGTTCCGCTGTGTGTTTGGTATCTGTTTCTTCTGTTGTACTTGAGTTGTATGAATTAGACTGATGTTTATAACTGTCTAATATGTGTTGTAAAGTTGTGTAACTCTGATGTAATCTGATACTATGTAATATTTTATGTGATATATTATATTTCATTCGTTTCGCTGTGAGTTCTCTGATGTTGTTGTCTTCTTCTTTCTCTTTCTTTTCTTCTTCTATCCCTTTCTTTCTTCACTAGTGATGCGATTTCCTGGAGATAGGAAGTCGGGTAGCTACCTTTGGTATCAGAGCATTAGGCTGACCGAATACCTAAGCTCTGAGTGTGTCTTTCTTTAGGGGGCGTTATGTTGAGTGAATACCTAGGCTTTGTAGGGGTGTCTTCCTTGAGAGAGCGTACTTGTAATTTTTATATATAACTATATATATATATATTTATATATCTACCTGATTTGTTGGGTTATCTGTTCGGATTTTCCAGCATAATTTTAAGAGGTAGATGGAGTAGTGGTTTGTGTGTGTAACACGATTACCACTGATGGAAGAGGTCCGTATGTTGAGGTTGGAAGTATTTGTCGAGATTGTAGACCTGGTACCGTCTCGAGTGAGATTTGTAGTTTGGAGTAAGGATTTCTCTGACATCCGAAGGAAATCTTTTTGAAGATTCGGAATTCATCTTTGAAGTGTAAGTTTGGATTTCGCTCGGGTGAGCGAATTATTCTTGAGTTTGGATTTGATGGAAGTGAAGAAGTAAGTGATAATATCTTAATAACTGCGTGATGAGATGCAGTATCCATGGATATTCCAGAAGATGTTTTTTTTCTTGAAGTAGTTTTGAAAATGGTTGAGGAGCAGTCTTTACCTGCCTCAGGGAAGACTCGTCTGTATAGAAGTTATCTGGATCTTCAGTATGGGAGATTGGCTGTTCTGGAATATGGGACTAAGGTCTATGAGTTACTTCGCTTCGGCATGGTCTCATTGATCGTATCTTAAGGAAAGCGAGATGTTGATGCTTGGTTTGGGCCCGAGTTTCTTTTGGAATGTCTGCCATCTCGGAGGTCTTTTGTGTGGTTTGTAGATGGTTTTGGTTTTCGAGAAGCTTTTGGATTAGAAGTCTTTGGATAGCTGTGGTAGCAGTGCAGCTTGGAAGTGTTCGGTGTGCTGACAAGAAGGTCTTTTGGCTTGGCAGTATCATCGAAGTTGAGTTTGGAAGCTGCAGTGTAGCTTGTTTCTCCGATGGTTCTGGAATCTTGTGGTTCTTCTTTTAGCTGTCCAAGCAGATGGTGACTGTTTTCTTAAAGAATTAACCTTAGTTGGAAAAGCTTTGAGCTGTTCTAATTGGTAAAGAGAGGACAGTTTCTTTGGAATCCAAACTAGGTAGGATCGCAAAAGTGACTTGCGATTGGTTTGGAATTTTCTTGAGCATTCTTTTGTTTGAGGCTGAGGATTGTCATGAGGAAGTAGGAGCTACTGATGTAATCAGAAGGTTGTCTGCATCTGGTATTGAGTTCCATATTGTTTTGGCTCCAGAAGTGATTTGGTAGCTAGCCTGGTTGAAGAATGGTTCTTGGAGAAGGTAGAATTGGTGTAGCAGCTCATAAATTTTTGTATTTGGTTAGATCTAGTTTATGAGTTTGGATTTCAGCTATAAGGTAGTGTGACCGAGTCAGATGGGTCACAAGATTACATGGATTTGATGAACAAAGTTTCTGGTTTATATTGGATAAGTTTGTATTCATGTTCATCAACAGTATTCTCATCTATTTCAGAATCAGAGTTGTGCAGCGAAAGCGAGGTAGCAGCTGTGCGAGGAAGGAAGCAAGTTCAGTTTGCTATTGCTTGAGGAGTAGAGCTTGTGTTCTGGATTTCAACGGATTATGGAAGGCTTTTCTGTTGGATAGGATCCAGAAACTGGTTTGTGTTGGTCTAGTTGTTTCTGGAAGCGTCAGCATAGATTGAGATGATCAGGAAGAGAATCGGTAGCCCAGAATTGTCTGTTGAGTTATGCCGATATGAGTTAAGGAGTTGGTATTCGAAGTTGGGGACTTCATTGTTGTTGTGATTTCTCTGGTTAAGAGAACATAAATTGGATAAGATTGGATGGCTGGTGCTGACGAAATTGAGATTTCTTATCTGTGTTCTGATAAGATAAGATCTATTGACTATGAGATTGAACTGCCAGTTTGGATAGCTGGAATTCATTATATTTCACGCATCTCTGAGGGAGTACGTGCATGATTCACCGATTGGTTATGGAATCTGTAGTTCAGTTGGAGTTGGATGTTGAGCTGAATTTGAGTATAATCTGATATTCTGTTCAGATTGGTGGATCTAGAGAAGAGAGGAGCTCTGGATTTTGGTAGTGTAGTTAGTTTGTTAGCTTCTGTAGAGCGAGTCTTCCAGTGATTTATATTTTGGAAACTCGAGATATTATTAGAGTTTTATTCTGATTTATGTCAGGATAATTAGTTAAGTTTGTTTGTGTGATTGACTGCTTTGGTTGTTAGTTACTGGTTGTTAGGAATGCTTTGCTGATTAAATTAAAATCTTTGCTGGGTTATTAAATTACTTTTGCTTTTAAATTTCGGGGACGGAATTCTTTTAAGGGGGAAGGATTGTAACGACCCGGAATTTTGGGCAATATCGATTTAATAATCTGCAATAATAATTTAATTGGTTTGATAATTTTCTTTGTAATTTTAATTTAAAATTGGTAAATTTAATCTTTTAAAGGTTAATAAATTTTAATCTGACAATATTGATAAGAATTGTTTTCCAAAAGCTAATAAATTTTATTCTATTTATAATATATATGTTTGATATATATTGTGAATATGAGATCTTTTGTTTCAAATTTAAGATGCATTTTCAAATTGTAATATATATGTATGTATATGTTATAATTTGAGTTGTTTTGAAATTGAATTTAAATCTATTAATAATTTGAATATGTATGAAATTATAATTTAAAGCTTTGTTTTGTTTCTATTAAAAGTTTGAATTTAAAATGATTATAAGTATATACATAAATGTTTTAAATTTTAAAAAATACATATATCATACATTTATTTGTTTTAAAAAAAATAAGCTATGTATAAAACCAATGTTTATAAAATATCTTTAACACTTGTATATTTATCTAAATTCAAAAGTTTATTAACATTAAAAATACAAATATTCATATTACATATAAATACTATTTTTATAAGGTTTTAAAAGCAATTTTGCAAAGGTTTAACACATGTAAAGTAATTAAGTAAGTTAAATGACAAATGTAAGTAAATTAGGATATAAATGACAAGTGTAATCTTTAAGAACAAGTGTCTTTATTATTATTTTTATAAACATGTAACAACCCGCATGTTTTTCGATTTTATATTTAAATGTTTTACTTAAATATTTTATCGATACTCGAAATTTTGTCCGAAAAACTACTTTTTGCATACGGTCGAATTAGGACTCGGGACTACTTCCATTGAGTTTAAAATGCCGTTTGCGACCTTTTTGAGTATAAGCTTCGATATGTTTGGAGAAAGTAGATTTTTTTTCTACCTTTTCACTTTGGGATTGGGTTTGGGCTCAGCCCTATGTTTAACTTATACTCAAATCTGAGCCACTCCTCCTCAATCACCCTCACTTTCTCCTCTTTTCAGTTTTAAAGCAACAATGGTGGGAGAGATGGGAAATTAAAACTTCAAAACCCTAGTTTTCTTTTGCAAATCAAGTTCTAGCTCCAAACTAATAGAAGAACCCATTGGTAAGCTTCTCTTCTTCTTCTCCAACTCAATCTCTTATCAATTTCAGAAATTCCTAAACCTAACTTTGGGAATGTTCTTCTTTTAAAGCTTAGAATCAAGCTTCTTGAGTTGCATTTAAAGAGTGGTTGATTCTCCTTTGCTTTCAAGCATCTTCTTCAATCGTTTGGGTTCAAAGGTGAGATTTTTAATCTCACATCTAGGTCTATGATTATCTTTGATTGTTAGGTATGAATTCCTAATACTTATTCATGTGTATTTGATTTTGATTTGGATAGGCTTTGTGAATATTCCAAATTTTAGTGTTTTGAGTTCAAATCTTCAAAAATCATAGCTTTGTTGTTTGAACTTGTTTTTGGTGATGCATCGAAGAGCTTATAGGACCGGGTAGTCGATTGGCATAAACCCCTAGTGACCGTGCTCGCCCGATTGCATTTTGAAGAAGATAGCATCTTCATTTCATAGGCTGGAAAACAGCCTTGGTGCCAGTCAGTCGACTGGTTTTGAAATTCAGTCGACTGGCTGTAGCACATAGGCATTCCGTAGGCAAATTACAGAGGCTCGGGTCCTCTGTTTCCCTGCAATCAGTCGACTGGATTTTTAGGTCAGTCGACTGACTGCAGGAAATGAAATTTTTATGTTTCTGCTTCAGTCGACTGACTGCAGAGGTCCAGTCGACTGATTTGCTCCTATTTGCCTATTGTGCCTATTTGTGCATATTTTTGCTTGGTTTCCAAATTTAATCGATTCGTGATTATCCGATTTGTTGATTTTCATTTATTATCGACTTTGGTGTCTTTTATATCTGGATTTTTAGGAATATCCATTTTGATGGATTCAGATCGATTTCTTTGGATTTTTATTCACGTCTTTGAATGTGAATTTTGGTGATTGATTGTTCTACAATCACTTTTGTGATTTGTCACTTTAAAAATATAAAGGTTTTCTATACTAGTAGTAAATATCAAAACTCTTTCCTCAAAACGATTTCAACTCTATTTTCAATATCCAAACTCGTTTTTAAAACCATTTTTCAATCTATTAGTATATACAAACCTTTACCTCACTCGTATGAGAAATCTAATTAAATGACCTAGTAAAACGAGTGGTATGAAACGCTTGCATTTACTTCGTCGGTTAGTTCTTGGACTTGTTCGATTGAATCTCTTGTGACAATTTTCTAGTGGAAACTTACAATTTGTTCGTAAATATTTAAGTTAAGCTAGTGGTTATGGGACATGATGCTAAACTCATATATTTACTAGCTTAGTGTAATTGACACTTCTTTATAGTCATTGACGATCATTTTTGTGGTTTAGACTAGCAATGTGCGATGTCTCTTTGTCTGCGAGGGAGACTAAACCCCGTTTTGTGGAGTTTCGACTCAAATTGGTGGGGTAGCAACCCATGGTCTTCGGGCCGTTTGTGGAGCTTCGGATCAATTTGTGATGGTTAGCAACCATGGAATTAGCGTTCCGTTAGTGATACACGTGTTGGTGAGCTTTATGCTCCCGTTTGTGATAGGCCTTCCCCCCTTTTGTGATTTTTGGATTTATTGAGATGATTTCTAGAATTTGTGTTTCACCAATTTTCGTGATTTCCATTGATAAGATTTATCAATATTTGTGCATTGGTGAATTTGTGTGTCATTGACTTGTGTGGTTGACATTGATATAATCGTCAATAATTGTGGTTTGATGAACGAAATAAGAGTATGACATTTCTTTGATTCTTGTGTAGATTTTGTGACATTGATTAATCCCTTGATGATTTTCAACTACTTATATATATCACTGCTTGGCATTGTGATTTTTGTGTGTTTAGTCATATCTCTTATTCTATATCGTTTCATCTGATATTTATAGTTAGACTGATCCGTTTATTATTTTCTTATTAAATAATACTCGGGTCAGACCGAGATGTTACAGGTGCTTCTGCTTGACTTCTCACTTGGGATTGATTTCTCTGACTTTTGGTTAATTACTTAGATTAGTTGTTTTTGTTGTATACACTTGAGATATAGACTCATAGTTGTATTCTTTTGTATAGCACGTGTTGCTATTCTTTTGTATTATTGTGGATCTTTTTGACCACTACTCTGATATACACTTCCATGTGTTAATTATATATTCATATCTTCTTCCGCCTTTGTGATATGAATTATCTGTGACTGATTTATGTTATGCGTATTTCTAAATTTGTTTCCGAAGGATTTATATAGCCACTGTGTAGTAGCTTTGAGTTTGTATCGGTATGTCGGATTTCCTCTTGAAATAAAATGCATGTTTTACTATTTGACATATCGGTGCTCGCACAAAGAAATTACATGGATGGTCTCTCCTCAACATCCTTATTCTCCGTGCTAGTTGACAGCATCCACGGTAATGTTCTTGGCTAGCGTGGGTATAGAGGTGGGGCGTGACAGCTTGGTATTAGAGCCAAACTTCGAAACAATATGGAATATTATAACAAGGATCATCGTCCTAAGTCCATCTTAGGAGTCGTGCTTTAGGATTTTATTCGAGTCTTCGTACCGATTTATCCTATTTTCTTTTATGATTCCTTGTTTTATCTATCAAGAATTGCTTGATATTCAATTTGGCGAATAACCTTTTTCTTCTTCTTTCTTTCTAAAGGAAGAGAAATGTCTAGACCAGGCTGCCCCAAAGCCGTAACTTCTAGCACTCCACCCCAGGATGGAGTTTTTATGATTGCTCAACAGCTTCTTGATTTAGTGACAAATGCTCAAGCAGCTGGAGCTAACCCGGAACCTACTCACCCAAAGTCGAGATTTGCACGCTTGTGCAGCGATTACACTAATTTGGGTGGGGAGCCATTAAAAGGTTCCGAAATCATTATTGAAGTACAGGCTTGGCTAAGGTCATGCGATCGAATCTTTTCTCGCATGAATCTTATTGACCTTCACCGAGTTCAGGTGGCCTCTAGTATGCTCCTAGAAAGAGCATTGGACTGGTACGAGCTTCTTGTTTCTGAGATTAATGAAGCAGATCTCACCTGGGAGCAATTCCGGGAACGCTTCGAGTTGAAATTTGTACCAGAAGCAGAGAAAGTGACATTGGCTCGACGATTTATAGACCTTGTTCAAGGTGAGTCCTCCGTGACTGATTACGTCCCCTCCTTCGAGTCGCTTTCCAAATACAGGGTTGAATACATCAACACCCCTTTAAAGAAGAACCAGAGGTTCGTCTATGGCTTAACCAAAAATCTCAAGAAGCCATTACTTCTAAAGTTTAAAGTTTCTTTCGACCAACTCATTGATATCGCTCTTCGTCTTGAAGAGGCGGATAGGGAGAATGATGTTGAAGTGGTGGGTTCCAAACCGAGCTTCAACAACAACAAGAAAAGGACTAGTAAATTCAAAGGTCCTTATCCCAATAAGAAAGGGAAACAAGCAACCTCTGTGGAAAAGACTTCTTCCTTTGGTCATGGGGAATGCTATAATTGTGGTTCGAAGGACCATTACGCGAACAAGTGCCCAAAGTCTCTCTCTTGTCGCTACTGCAAAGGTCCCGGTCATGTTATATCTTCATGCCCCAAGCTTCAGGGCAAGAAGGAGGGAAAGTTGAATGTTGCTCAAGCCCCTGGCAACACATCTCGTGGCCAAGGTATTTCTCATTCTATTCTGGATGGAATTATTTTATTTCGTGATCATCCTATTCGAGTTCTTTTTGACACGGGTGTATTCCATTCTTTTATATCAAAAGAACTTGTTGATACTTTTTCTTTGGATGTTTTGTGTTTAATGACTTCTTTGAGAATTGCGAATCCGGTTGGTGGATCTGCAACAATCAGTTTATTGTGTAAAGATGTCGAGATTATTTTGGGTGATTTTTCTTTCCGAGCCGATTTGCATGTCATGCGCTACATAGGCTTTGGAATGATTTTGGGAATAGATTGGCTTAACCGTTATGAAGCCCATATCCTATGTCCTGAGCGGACTATTCATCTTCGACATCCTCAATCTGTTAAGCAGATTTCTATTAATCTTAAAGATTCGGATTCCATCTTGGTTGCATCTTTATATTCTTTAAATCCTCATGATAACGATGATGATGATGAGGGTGATATTATTTCTCTTATTCATGTCGTTCGTGAATTTTCCGACATATTTGAGCCCGTTTTAGGATTACCACCTAAGCGAGCAATTGAGTTCAAAATTAATCTTATTCCTGGAGCTCAACCTATCACTCGTCCTTCTTATCGTATGTCCAATAAAGAAAATGAGGAGATGCGTAAACAATTATCCGAATTGGAGACGAAGCAATTTATTCGCTCTAGTTCCTTACCTTGGGGAGCTTCGGCTATTTTCGTGAAGAAATCCGATGGTACACTTAGGCTTTGCGTTGAGTACCGCAAGCTTAATGATCTTACTATCAAAAATAAATATCCTTTACCTCGGATTGATGATCTATTCGATCAACTTAGTGGTGCTAGAGTCTTTTCATAATTAGACTTAGCTACTGGATTTCATCAGCTTCGTGTTGCAGAGGATAGTATTCCTTTGGCATCGTTTCGAACTCGTTATGGATCTTATGAATGGCTTGTTATGCCATTTGGTCTAACGAATGCTCCGGCTTATTTCGTTGACCTTATGAATAGAGTCTTCAAATACTTCCTCGACCGGTTTGTTCTCATCTTTATTGATGATATTCTTGTGTATTCTAAAACCGAGGAGGAGCATGAAAAACATCTTCGGTTTGTGTTGGAAACTCTTAGGAGTAATCGTTTAAAAGCAAAATTTTCTAAATGCCATTTTTGGCAATCTCGTGTGAAGTTTCTCGGTCATATTATTTCCGAATCCGGAATTTCCATGGATCCTTTAAAGATTGAAGCGATTCAAGATTGGAAGAGACCGGAGAGTGTGATGGAGATTCGTAGTTTTCTTGGGTTGGCGGGTTATTACCGTCGTTTTATCAAAGACTTTTCTAAGATTGCCGTGCCTCTCACTAGCTTGACGAAGAAAGGTGTTAAATACATTTGGTCGGACAAATGTGAAACTTCTTTTCAGAAATTAAAAGAACTCCTTTCTGATGCTCCTATTCTTGTTATTCCCGAGGGGAATCAAGATTTCGTTGTTTATACCGATGCTAGTCGCGTTGGTTTGGGTGCCGTTCTTATGCAAAGAGAACGTGTTATTGCTTATGCTTCTAGGCAATTGAAGCCTGCTGAGCTAGATATGCCACTCATGATTTAGAGCTCGCGGCTATTGTTTTCGCCCTTCGTATTTGGAGTCATTATCTTTTAGGAGAGAAATTTGTTCTTTATACCGATCATAAGTCCTTGAAGTATTTATTCTCTCAAAAGGAACTTAATTTGCGTCAACAGCGTTGGCTCGAATTTCTTGCACCATATGATCTTGATATCCTTTATACTCCCGGAAAGGGAAATCGCGTTGCGGATGCACTTAGTCGAAAGCAACAAGCGGTTGTTTCTTTGATGATAACCGAATGGAACGATCTCGAGATTTTATCCACTTGTGAGATTCGAAAGCGCGCATCCGATTTGTGCTCATCACTTGTTTTATGTAGCCTTGAGGCTCATCCTTCTCTTTTAGACCGCATTCTTGAAGCTCAAGGGCTAGATCCTGAATTTGCTCTTCTTGGCCAAAATGTTAAGGATAAAATTGGTATTGAAGGTTTGGAAGACTTTAATATTGATTCTCGTGGCGGCATTCGAAAATTTGGTAGACCTATCGTACCAAATATTAGTGATCTTCGAAAAGATATTTTAGAAGATTCCCATCGCTCTAAATTTACCATTCATCCCGGTAGTAGTAAAATGTACGCGGATATGAAGCGACTTTATTATTGGGAGGGAATGAAACTTGACATCTCTAACTTCGTTAAGCGTTGCATGACTTGCCAACTCGTTAAGGCCGAACATCAAAGGCCTGTTGGGTTATTGCAACCTTTAGAAATTCCAATTTGGAAGTGGGATCAAATTTCCATGGATTTTATAGATGGCCTTCCCCGTTCTCGTTCGGGTCATGATAGCTTATGGGTGATTGTTGATAGGCTTACTAAATCTGCCCATTTTATTCCCGTTCGGTCTAACCGAACCGTTCCTCTTTTGGCCAAACTCTTTATCAAAGAGATTGTTAAATTACATGGAGTTCCTACTTCTATAGTTAGTGATCGTGATCCATTGTTTACTAGTGGATTTTGGAAGAGTCTTCAAAAAGCTTTGGGAACGAAGCTTAATTTTAGCACCGCTTATCATCCTCAGTCTGATGGACAAACCGAGCGTGTGAATCAAACTCTTGAAGATCTTCTTCGTGCATATGTTCTTGATTTTGGTGGAAGTTGGGAAGATCATATTTCTCTTGTTGAATTTTCCTATAATAATAGTTTCCAATCTAGTATTGGTATGGCACCTTTCGAGGCACTCTATGGAAGACCATGTCGATCTCCTTCTTGTTGGCTTGAGGCCGGTGAGAGGCTAGTTTTAGGTCCAGATTTTATTCATGATTCTACAGAAAAGATTGATCTTATTCGTCATAGGATGAAAGAAGCCCAGAGTAGACAAAAATCCTATGCCGATAATCGGAGAAGGAAGTTAGAATTTTCTGTGGGAGATCTTGTGTTCATTCGTGTGTCACCTATGAAAGGTGTTGTACGTTTCAGTCGATCGGGAAAATTAGCGCCTCGATATATTGGGCCATTTCCTATCACCGAACGTATTGGTTCCGTGGCATATCGACTTTTATTACCGGCTCAATTTTCTGCTATTCATGACGTGTTTCACGTTTCTCAATTACGGAAATGCCTTCGAGATTCCGATTCTATACTTGAGCCCAGTGTTGTGGAAGAGATTGAAGTTTCACCTAATTTAACTTATGAGCAACATCCTATTCGTATCATTGCTTCAGAAGTCAAACGACTTCGAAATAAAGATGTTTCGCTTGTTAAAGTTCAGTGGTCTTCAAATCCTAAGGATTGTTCTTGGGAATCTAGAGAGTTCATCGAGCGAACACATCCGGACTTACTTCCTCGTGCTCTTTGAGGTGAACTTCTTATTTCAAACTTCTTTTGTGTTGAATATGCTTTTATGGTTGTTACTATATATCTTCTTCTTAAATATTGCGAGGACGCAATTTCTTTAAGGAGGGGAGTCTGTAACAACCCGCATGTTTGTCGATTTTATATTTAAATATTTTACTTAAATATTTTATCGATACTCGAAATTTTTTCCGAAAAGCTACTTTTTGCATACGGTCGAATTAGGACTCGGGACTACTCCCATTGAGTTTAAAATGCCGTTTGCGACCTTTTTGAGTATAAGTTTCGATATGTTTGGAGAAAGTTAATTTTTTGCTACTTTTTCACTTTGGCTTTGGGTTTGGGCTCAGCCCTATGTTTAACTTATACTCAAATCTGAGCCACTCCTCCCCATTCACCCTCACTTTCTCCTCTTTTCAGTTTTAAAGCAACAATGGTGGGAGAGATGGGAAATTAAAACTTCAAAACCCTAGTTTTCTTTTGTAAATCAAGTTCTAGCTCCAAACTAATAGAAGAACCCATTGGTAAGCTTCTCTTCTTCTTCTCCAACTCAATCTCTTATCAATTACAAAAATTCCTAAACCTAACTTTGGGAATGTTCTTCTTTTAAAGCTTAGAATCAAGCTTCTTGAGTTGCATTTGAAGAGTGGTTGATTCTCCTTTGCTTTCAAGCATCTTCTTCAATCGTTTGGGTTCAAATGTGAGATTTTTAATCTCACATCTAGGTCCATGATTATCTTTGATTGTTAGGTATGAATTCCTAATACTTATTCATGTGTATTTGATTTTGATTTGGATAGGTTTTATGAATATTCCAAATTTTAGTGTTTTGAGTTCAAATCTTCAAAAATCATAGCTTTGTTGTTTGAACTTGTTTTTGGTGATGCATCGAAGAGCTTATAGGACCGGGTAGTCGATTGGCATAAACCCCTTGTGACCGTGCTCGCCCGATTGCATTTTGAAGAAGATAGCATCTTCATTTCATAGGCTGGAAAACAGCCTTGGTGCCAGTCAGTCGACTGGTTTTGAAATTCAGTCGACTGGCTGTAGCACATAGGCATTCCGTAGGCAAATTACAGAGGCTCGGGTCCTCTGTTTCCCTGCAATCAGTCGACTGGATTTTTAGGTCAGTCGACTGACTACAGGAAAGGAAATTTTCATGTTTCTGCTTCAGTCGACTGACTGCAGAGGTCCAGTCGACTGATTTGCTCCTATTTGCCTATTGTGCCTATTTGTGCATATTTTTGCTCGGTTTCCAAATTTAATTGATTCGTGATTATACGATTTGTTGATTTTCATCTATTATCGACTTTAGTGTCTTTTATATCGGGATTTTTGGGAATATCCATTTTGATGGATTCAGATCGATTTCTTTGGATTTTTATTCACGTCTTTGAATGTGAATTTTGGTGATTGATTGTTCTACAATCACTTTTGTGATTTGTCACTTTAAAAATATAAAGGTTTTCTATACTAGTAGTAAATATCAAAACTCTTTCCTCAAAACGATTTCAACTCTATTTTCAATATCCAAACTCGTTTTTAAAACCATTTTTCAATCTATTAGTTGTTTGATGTGATTTTTTGTTTGATGATAACAAAATATATATCAATATATATGTGTTTGCAGTTTGGACTATATACAGAAAGGAAGAAATATTCATATTGAATAATTATACTATTGCACAGAATTTATATAATTCAACCAGTATTTTTTTATTCAATATAATATTTTATTACAACACTTAAACAATACAAAGTTTTCAGCTCTCTCTATATATACATACACCAGTTCATACATTTTACACTACAACACTCAACACTCAGTTTTTTCACTCTGTCTGCACATCTACATCTATCTGCATTATCCAGCTCCACTTCTTGTCCTGTCTCCTGTGTACCTGTATAATTAGCAACTACAACAGTAATCTGAAAACAAACAAATTTGAATGTGCAAAAATAGAAATTTGTTTGTGTCTCAGATACATGGGTTATTGTCATCATCTTTGATTGTGTAATATCTGTGCATATCAGTGTTCTTACAGATAATCGTGAGTGGCTGCAATACACACGTGTACATGTATACACGTGTGCACTGCCTCGCCAACTCGTGTGCTTTATCAACAAAATCAATCAATACTTCAATGAATTCAACATGAAGCAGTGCAAACTCCCGAAGACACAACAGTGTTGGAAACTGCACCAATGCCAATTAAAACAGAGAGTATATATATATAGTGATGCATAGCAACTGCATAGCTGCTACCAAGCAAACAAAGACTAGACAGCACAGCATGTACAAGGATCAATGAATTGAATGAACACGACCAGACACACATGAACAGAACATCAACTGGGCAGAGAAAAAACAACTCAGTCAAGTCACAATGAAACTGCAGTAGACAAGTACACAACAAACCCGAATGTCACAAAGCATAAAAACATGTATGCAACACAGTGAGCTACATGAACAAATGCAACAGTGTGAAGTGATGTAACATCAATTACAGGTACTCAACAAAATGAAGCAGTAGTAAATCAAAGTGTGCAACTCGAGAATGGATACAAGTGACTCAGACCAAATGCAGTGACATACTGCAACAAACAAAGTCTCGACCAAAATCAGTAACACAATGCAAATACAACAACAGAGCACAGTGCACAAAAGTCACAAACAAGGTCAAACCCAAGATAGGTTCAACTCAAGGCAACTTGAAGCATACAAGGTCAGACAAACCACTGCAACAGCAAACACAGTGAAGCTACAAACATCGAGTGCAACAACAAACTCTGTGCACATGTACAGGGATGAATACAACATGATGAAGCAGTGGAAACAAACTCAAGTGCAACAGTTGAATACATGAACAAGTGTAGCATCTGATACAGTGAAAAAGCCCAAGTCAAGATGCAGCTACAATGCAACACAGTGATAATGCAACATGGAGTATGCAAGTGAAATTCGAATTGTCAAAACAGTTTCAAGTTACAACAAAGAAGTCAGTGGCAGCTCCAAAATCAAGATCACACAACATGAAGCAGTTCAAATCCAAGTACAAACCCAAGAATATATGCATACACACATACATTTGTATGTATGCACATATATAGTACACAGGTGAATGTGCAGTAGGGAATACAAAGACAGTGGCAAGTACAAGTCAGTGCAGAAATCAAGCCGAAGTTAAAGAACAAATTCGTATCTTTTGATTAAGTCTTTGATTAAGTCAAAGAAATCTATTTTGGAAAGAAATCTCTGCATCAAATTTCTTGAATTCATATATGGTCAGTATTAATTCAAATAGGGGCCGAGACAACAAATATAGGAAGAAATTTTCGAATTAATTAATTCGAAAACAAATATGGACAGCAATAATTCGAAATCAAATCAAGAAAGGAATACTCCAAATCCAGAACAATTTCAGGATAAATAATCAACGACGTTCAAAAAATCAAATCTGACAGTGGTTATTAGGGTTTCAACCCTATAAATAAACCCCAAGAAATCATCATAGAACACAGAGAAATCGAGTTAAAAAGCAAGCAATAAAACGAGCAACAAAAGAAATAACATACCGAATCAACAACAACTCGATCATCAGAGAACGAGCAAGCCGAGCAACGCAATTTCAAAAGTCAACAATTAATCATCAGAAATCGAGCACAAGCAAGAGCCGAAAGCCTCAATTTGGATCGATAGCTTAAAGCCCTAATTTTATCAAAGACTCAAACCCTAATCTCAAAAGCAAGGCCGACATTATTTTTACAAGCAAAAGAAGAAACGAAGTGGATCGGGTTAAAGAACATTAGGCCGGCTTTGTTTAGTTATTAAAGGGGCTTTAGTTTTATTTAGGGTTTAAACTTTAGAAGTTTTTTTGTTGAGCAAAAATTAAGGATTAACGTTTATATTTTAATTTTTTGCTCTTGCATTTAATTTTGAAGTTTTTTTTAGTCAAAAGAATTTGTAAATCACCACCTAGGGTTTAGGTGTTCTCAGATTGTCTAGGTAGAGTCGGTTCAGTTAGCAGGGTTTGCGAGTTTGCAAAACTCTATAGGCGGTAGCAGGGTTTGCAAGTCTGTTAGAGTGATTGTAAGCGGGAAACTGTTCAATTCTAATAGAAATCTGGGAATGCAGCAGTAGGCAGGGGTTGCCGAAGCTGGGTAAATTTTGTGTGTGATTTACTTTTCAGCATATTTATTTTTACAGCTTGTTTCTGTGTTTAATTCGGAAAAATTTGCTATAACCCTATTCACCCACCCCCCCTCTAGGGTTAATCTAGATCCTACAAGTGGTATCAGAGCTAGGTATTTTACTTTAACTCTAGAGTCATGAATCCACCAAATAATGCTTTTTCTGAGGGGCAATCTATTGCTAGGCCACCCATGTTTAATGGGAATGGTTATGCTTATTGGAAAGTTAGGATGAGTATTTATCTTAGTTCTGTCGATTATGAAGTTTGGGATATTATTGAAACTGGCTATAAATCTCCCACTATAGTTATTGGTGATACTGAGATTCCTAAACCTAAGGATAGGTGGGATGCTAACGATAAGAAACTAAAAACTACAAATGCCAAAGCAATGAACGCTTTGATCTGTGCTCTTGATAAAAATGAGTTTAATAGAATTTCTCATTGTACAACAGCACAGGAAATTTGGCACACTTTGGAGGTGACACACGAAGGAACTTCTCAAGTCAAGGAGTCACGTCTAGCTCTATTTAGCAATGAACACGAAAACTTTGTGATGGAAAAGGGCGAGAACTTAAAGGATATGTTTGGACGATTTTCAACTTTGGTGTACAATGCTAGAGCGCTTGGGAAGGTCTTCACTGAAGTAGAGCTTGTGCGGAAGATACTGCGAGTCTTACCAATGAACTTTGAGGCAAAAGTCACGGCAATACAAGAATCGAAAGATCTGAGTAAACTAAGCATGGAGGAGTTGGTCGGAAACTTGATGGCATATGAGCTTGAGCTAAAGGCAAAGGAGGAACGTAACAACTCCGAATCAAAAAAGAAGACAATTGCCTTGAAGAGCAAAGAAGAAAGCGATGAAGAAGAAGAAGATCCAATTGAAGAGCTTGCGATGGCTGTCAATAATCTTAGAAAATGGTCAAAATTCAGGCCACGCAAGAAGAAAACAAGTGGTAATAGGTCAAAAAATTCTGACGATTCCGATAATGAATTGACATGCTTTAACTGCAAAAAGCCTGGCCACATCAAACAAAAATGTCCACTTCTCAAAAACAACAAAGGAAAGAAAAAGAAGAAGAATGCCTTTGCAGCAACTTGGGATGATGAAGAAGGATAAGAAGTTTCGGATAATAGCTCAGAAGAGGCTAACTTATGCCTTATGGCAAAATCAGATTCAGAAACAAGTTCAGAGGAATCCAGTGAGGTACGTGACTATTCTTATAAAGAACTTGTTTTGATGTGTTATGATCTTACTAATACAATTGATACTCTTGAAACTAAAATTGAAAAATTGAAGTCTGACAGGAGAGAACTTGTTCATGAGAATACTAGGTTAGAAACTGAACTTGAAAATATTCAAAACCTAGACTGTAAAAAATGTAAAATTTTAGATTCAGAGATATCAAGACTTAAGAATAGCTTCGACAATCTTGAAAAAGAAAACTCAAGTCTTAAGGAAACCATTGACACTAGGAAAAAGGATTTTATAAATAGATGCACCACACTTGTAACTGAAAACACAACACTAAAAACCAAAGTCCAAAATCTTGAGAAATCTCTGAATAACTTTTCAAGAGGAAAAAATCATTTAACATGTTATTGGAAAATCAACTCTTTGCTAATAACAGAAAAGGACTAGGTTTTGGGAAAACACAGGTTGATGATTATGCAAAAGGTAAGAGTGTCTTTGTTAGAAGTGAAATTGGACATCGTGTTGAAAATTGTAGTCATAGGAACAAGAACACAAAATTTATACAAGTTTGGGTTCCTAAGAATTCTACAAACAAATTTCATGTCTATAGGAACAAAAATGAAAGGACAAAACAAGTTTGGGTTCCAAAGGGATTGTTTATTCACAATGCTTCAGTTACTAATATCATTGGACCTAAGAGTTTCTCTAGGTCATCCTCCTCTCTCTTTATGTAGGTCTGTTGGTGGGCTAAGGAGCAACAAGAATGGTTTCTAGACTCAGGTTGTTCTAGACATATGACAGGTGATAAATCTAAGTTCCTTAGCCTAGAGAATTTTAGAGGTGGAAATGTGATCATGGGAGACAATAGCAAGTGTAAGATTATTGGGAAAGGTGAAGTAAGTAACGGTACTTTTTCATTGACTAATGTTTTATACGTTGATAATTTGCATCACAATCTCATTTCTATTAGCCAACTATGTGACAAAGGTATGAATGTGGTTTTTGATAGTGATACTTGCAAGATCATTGATAAAACTTCAAATAACATAGTTTTTATGGGCAAAAGAAAAGGAAATGTTTACTCGCTTTCGTTTGACAATCTAAATCTTTCCAGATGTTTGGTAGCCACTGACGAAGAGGCATCTTTATGGCATAGGAGACTTGGACATGCTAGCATGAGTCTCTTAAAAAATCTTGAAATGAAAGAATTAGTCAGAGGGTTACCACATCAGAAATTTAAAGATAACAAAGTGTATAAAGCATGTTCCTTGGGCAAGCTTAGTCGATCATCATTTCGCCCTAAAAACAATGTTAGCACATCAAGGGTCCTCGAATTAATTCATATGGACTTATTTGGACCAAATGAAATTGCAAGCTTGAATGGAAAACGTTATTGTTATGTATTGGTTGACGATTATTCTAGATTTACATGGGTTTATTTATTAGCCAAAAAGTCTGAATCTTTTGATTATTTTTCAAAATTTGCTAAACTTGTTCAAAATGAAAAAGGAGTTTCAATTAAAACTTTAAGAAGTGATCATGGAGGCGAATTTGAAAATTC
This sequence comes from Allium cepa, assembly GCA_030765085.1. NCBI lineage: Eukaryota > Viridiplantae > Streptophyta > Magnoliopsida > Asparagales > Amaryllidaceae > Allium > Allium cepa. The sequence continues at coordinate 505,638,216 of CM060937.1, read as the reverse complement.
GGAATTTGAAAACTTTTGTGAAGAAAATGGTTTAAAACATGAATTTTCTGCTCCACGAACACCTCAACAAAATGGGGTGGTTGAAAGGAAAAATCGTACATTGCAAGAATTGGCTAGATCCATGTTGAGTGAGTATAAACTACCTCTAACTTTTTGGGCAGAGGCGGTGAATACTTCGTGCTACGTAATGAATAGAGTAATGATTAGACCAATACTTGGCAAAACGTCTTATGAAGTGTGGCATGAAAGGAAACCTAACATCTCTTACTTTCGTGTTTTTGGATGCCCTTGTTTCATTCTTAACACAGGCGATCAACTTGGAAAATTTGAATCAAAGGCCGATGAGGGAATTTTCATGGGCTATTCAACCAGGAGCAAGGCTTACAGGATATACAACAAACGAACAAAGACAATTGTTGAATCAATCAATGTGAAATTTGATGAATCTGATCTAGAAAGGACGACTGAAAAAACGATTGATGATGGGGTAGATCATGAAGGCATTAAAGAAGGGACATCTAGTGAGAAAGATGAAAGTAGGACTGTTGATGCTGATAGATTGAAGTTCAAAACCAATCATCCTCCTGAATTGGTTATAGGAGATCCTACGGAAGGTATACGCACTCGCTCTTCATTTGATAAAAATTTGTGTGCGTTTTGTTGTCATAGTGGTTTTATTTCTGAAATTGAACCTGATTCTGTTGAAATGGCTCTTTATGATGAAAGTTGGATTCTAGCAATGCAAGATGAACTTAATCAATTTGAGAGAAATAAAGTTTGGAAATTAGTTCCTAGGCCAAATGACTATCCAATTGTAGGAACTAAATGGGTGTTCAAAAACAAACTTGATGAATCAGGAAATGTAATTAGAAACAAAGCTAGGTTGGTCGCAAAAGGATATAACCAAATAGAAGGCATAGATTTTGATGAAACATTTGCTCCAGTTGCTAGGTTAGAAGCCATTAGGATTTTGCTAAGCTTTGCTTGTTATAAAGGTTTCAAACTTAAACAAATGGATGTAAAAAGTGCTTTTCTAAATGGTGATTTGAAAGAAGAGGTTTTTGTTGAACAACCCCCCGGTTTTGAAAATCACGATTCTCCAAATCATGTGTATAAACTTGAAAAAGCATTATATGGTCTTAAGCAAGCTCCTAGAGCTTGGTATGACTGCCTTTGTACATATCTTTTGGAAAATGGCTTTAAAAAGGGGAGTACTGACACGACACCGTTTCTATTACATAAAGGAAGTGATTTTTTGATTGTTCAGATTTATGTAGATGATATCATTTATGGCGCTACTAATGAACTCTTGTGCGAGAAATTTGAACAAGTCATGCAGGCTAAATTTGAGATGAGCTTGGTTGGAGAATTGAAATATTTTCTTGGATTTCAAATCAAGCAAAGCAGTGATGGCATTTTCATTTCACAATCCAAGTATGTGTTGGAACTTTTGAAGAAATTTGGAGTTGAGAACTCCAAATCATTGAGAACTCCTATGAGCCCATCAACAAAGTTGGACAAAGACGAGAAAGGAAGTGCTGTTGATCAAAAGAAATATCGAGGGATAATTGGTTCACTTCTCTATCTTACTGCTTCTAGACCTGATATTATGTTTTCTGTGTGTCTGTGTGCACGTTTTCAATCTAATCCTAAAGAATCTCATTTGAAAGCCACTAAACGAATTTTGAGATATCTTTCACACACAAACAAACTTGGGTTATGGTATCCTTCTTGTGAAAATTTTGATTTAGTTGGCTATTCTGATGCTGATTATGCTGGTTCATTGGTTGACAGGAAAAGCACTAGTGGAACATGGTTTATGCTAGGACACTCGTTAGTTTCATGGTCAAGTCGAAAACAAAACTGTGTTGCATTATCCACCACTGAAGCAGAATATATTGCTTTAGGGAGTTGTTGTGCTCAAATTTTATGGATGATGCAAACTCTTTCTGATTTTGGCTTAGTTTATAAACAAGTTCCATTAAAATGTGACAGTAAAAGTGCAATAGACTTATCAAATAATCCTGTTCATCATTCACGCACAAAACACATTGATGTGAGACACCACTTTCTTAGAGATCACATTGCTAAGGAAGACATTTGCATTGAATATATTTCAACTGAGACTCAACTTGCTGATATTTTCACAAAACCCCTCCCAGAAGAAAGATTTTCCAGATTACGTTTGGATTTGGGGATTATAGAAATTGACTAACCATTTTTCATTTTCTTCGTTGAAATATTCTTGGATATATACTTTCAACTTAAATTTCTAGGATTCAAACCAGTTTTGGATATTATCCAAAGATTGATTCGAATATGGTATTCAGTACTGGATATTACATAATATAATTAACTTGGTAAACTTATTCCACGATCATTTCTATTTCTACCATCTTTCTATCGTTTCATAATGTTTTTTTGTAAAATAAGAAGAGTGAATTATTTAAAAATATATATATATATATATATAAAATATATATATATACAATTATAATAATAATAATAACTCTCATGCATCCATTCTCATTTAAACGTCTTTATGGTTATGCATGGATGGAGCATGTGAGTGAATTATTTTTATCATTACTCCATTCTCATTTAAAAGTCCTTATGGTTATGCATGGATGGAGTATGGTAACTAAGTATTCTGGTCTCACTTAAAAGTCCGGATGCTTAGACTAATAAGTAACTGCTAATCCCATTTAAAAGTCCTTATGGTTATGCGTGGTTAGTAAGTGCTTATTTTTTTTTGTGCTTAAATGTCAAATTAATGTTAAAATATCTCTCTTCTTAAACCGATCATCGATCCATTCTCTACAATGTGGAAGTTGTTATCTCGTTATGATATATTATTTTTGGTTCCTAATGTTCCATTGTTTTTTGTCAGTCTTTTGATAATGCCAAAAGGGGGAGAAAAGAACTAGATTTTGATAAGGAAGTAAATATTTTTTGGAATACTTCAACAATATTTATTTAATGTTGTTAGATAATTTTCCTTAGTTCGTTTATTCATCAGTAATTTTTGTTATCTTCTAAATAGGGAGTGGTCTTGGTTGTAGGGGGAGCATTCAAATAGGAGGAGCTAAAACATTTCATGCTCAAACACATGTATTAGCATTTCAAAATCTTTAATATATATGTTTGTCGTCATCAAAAGGGGGAGATTGTTTGATGTGATTTTTTGTTTGATGATAACAAAATATATATCAATATATATATGTGTTTGCAGTTTGGACTATATACAGAAAGGAAGAAATATTCATATTGAATAATTATACTGTTGCACAGAATTTATATAATTCAACCAGTATTTTTTTATTCAATATAATATTTTATTACAACACTTAAACAATACAAAGTTTTCAGCTCTCTCTATATATACATACACCAGTTCATACATTTTACACTACAACACTCAACACTCAGTTTTTTCACTCTGTCTGCACATCTACATCTATCTGCATTATCCAGCTCCACTTCTTGTCCTGTCTCCTGTTTACCTGTATAATTAGCAACTACAACAGTAATCTGAAAACAAACAAATTTGAATGTGCAAAAATAGAAATTTGTTTGTGTCTCAAATACATGGGTTATTGTCATCATCTTTGATTGTGTAATATCTGTGCATATCAGTGTTCTTACAGATAATCGTGAGTGGCTGCAATACACACGTGTACATATATACACGTGTGCACTGCCTCGCCAACTCGTGTGCGTTATCAACAAAAGCAATCAATACTTCAATGAATTCAACATGAAGCAGTGCAAACTCCCGAAGACACAACAGTGTTGGAAACTGCACCAATGCCAATCAAAACAGAGAGTATATATATATATAGTGATGCATAGCAACTGTATAGCTGCTACCAAGCAAACAAAGACCAGACAGCACAGCATGTACAAGGATCAATGAATTGAATGAACACGACCAGACACACATGAACAGAACATCAACTGGGCAGAGACAAAACAACTCAGTCAAGTCACAATGAAACTGCAGTAGACAAGTACACAACAAACCCGAATGTCACAAAGCATAAAAACATGTATGCAACACAGTGAGCTACATGAACAAATGCAACAGTGTGAAGTGATGTAACAGCAATTACAGGTACTCAACAAAATGAAGCAGTAGTAAATCAAAGTGTGCAACTCGAGAATGGATACAAGTGACTCAGACCAAATGCAGTGACATACTGCAACAAACAAAGTCTCGACCAAAATCAGTAACACAATGCAAATACAACAACAGAGCACAGTGCACAAAAGTCACAAACAAGGTCAAACCCAAGATAGGTTCAACTCAAGGCAACTTGAAGCATACAAGGTCAGACAAACCACTGCAACAGCAAACACAGTGAAGCTACAAACATCGAGTGCAACAACAAACTCTGTGCACATGTACAGGGATGAATACAACATGATGAAGCAGTGGAAACAAACTCAAGTGCAACAGTTGAATACATGAACAAGTGTAGCATCTGATACAGTGAAAAAGCCCAAGTCAAGATGCAGCTACAATGCAACACAGTGATAATGCAACATGGAGTATGCAAGTGAAATTCGAATTGTCAAAACAGTTTCAAGTTACAACAAAGAAGTCAGTGGCAGCTCCAAAATCAAGATCACACAACATGAAGCAGTTCAAATCCAAGTACAAACCCAAGAATATATGCATACACACATACATTTGTATGTATGCACATATATAGTACACAGGTGAATGTGCAGTAGGGAATACAAAGACAGTGGCAAGTACAAGTCAGTGCAGAAATCAAGCCGAAGTTAAAGAACAAATTCGTATCTTTTGATTAAGTCATTGATTAAGTCAAAGAAATCTAATTTGGAAAGAAATCTCTGCATCAAATTTCTCGAATTCATATATGGTCAGTATTAATTCAAATAGGGGCCGAGACAACAAATATAGGAAGAAATTTTCGAATTAATTAATTCGAAAACAAATATGGACAGCAATAATTCGAAATCAAATCAAGAAAGGAATACTCCAAATCCAGAACAGTTTCAGGATAAATAATCAACGACGTGCAAAAATCAAATCTGACAGTGGTTATTAGGGTTTCAACCCTATAAATAAACCCCAAGAAATCATCATAGAACACAGAGAAATCGAGTTAAAAAGCAAGCAATAAAACGAGCAACAAAAGAAATAACATACCGAATCAACAACAACTCGATCATCAGAGAACGAGCAAGCCGAGCAACGCAATTTCAAAAGTCAACAATTAATCATCAGAAATCGAGCACAAGCAAGAGCCGAAAGCCTCAATTTGGATCGTTAGCTTAAAGCCCTAATTTTATCAAAGACTCAAACCCTAATCTCAAAAGCAAGGCCGACATTGTTTTTACAAGCAAAAGAAGAAACGAAGTGGATCGGGTTAAAGAACATTAGGCCGGCTTTGTTTAGTTATTAAAGGGGCTTTAGTTTTATTTAGGGTTTAAACTTTAGAAGTTTTTTTGTTGAGCAAAAATTAAGGATTAACGTTTATATTTTAATTTTTTGCTCTTGCATTTAATTTTGAAGTTTTTTTTAGTCAAAAGAATTTGTAAATCACCACCTAGGGTTTAGGTGTTCTCAGATTGTCTAGGTAGAGTCAGTTCAGTTAGCAGGGTTTGCGAGTTTGCAAAACTCTATAGGCTGTAGCAGGGTTTGCAAGTATGTTAGAGTGATTGTAAGCGGGAAACTGTTCAATTCTAATAGAAATCTGGGAATGCAGCAGTAGGCAGGGGTTGCCGAAGCTGGGTAAATTTTGTGTGTGATTTACTTTTCAGCATATTTATTTTTACAGCTTGTTTCTGTGTTTAAGTCGGAAAAATTTGCTATAACCCTATTCACCCCCCCCTCTAGGGTTAATCTAGATCCTACATTAGTATATACAAACCTTTACCTCACTCGTATGAGAAATCTAATTAAATGAGTTGGTAAAACGAGTGGTATGAAACGCTTGCGTTTACTTCGTCGGTTAGTTCTTGGACTTGTTCGATTGAAGCTCTTGTGACAATTTTCTAGTAGAAACTTACAATTTGTTCGTAAATATTTAAGTTAAGCTAGTGGTTATGGGACATGATGCTAAACTCATATATTTACTAGCTTAGTGTAATTGACACTTCTTTATGGTCATTGACGATCATTTTTGTGGTTTAGACTAGCAATGTGCGATGTCTCTTTGTCTGCGAGGGAGACTAAACCCCGTTTTGTGGAGTTTCGACTCAAATTGGTGGGGTAGCAACCCATGGTCTTCGGGCCGTTTGTGGAGCTTCGGCTCAATTTGTGATGGTTAGCAACCATGGAATTAGCGTTCCGTTAGTGATACACGTGTTGGTGAGCTTTATGCTCCCGTTTGTGATAGGCCTTCCCCCCCTTTTGTGATTTCTGGATTTCTTGAGATGATTTCTAGAATTTGTGTTTCACCAATTTTCATGATTTCCATTGATAAGATTTATCAATATTTGTGCATTGGTGAATTTGTGTGTCATTGACTTGTGTGGTTGACATTGATATAATCGTCAATAATTGTGGTTTGATGAACGAAATAAGGAGTATGACATTTCTTTGATTCTTGTGTAGATTTTGTGACATTGATTAATCCCTTGATGATTTTCAACTACTTATATATATCACAGCTTGGCATTGTGATTTTTGTGTGTTTAGTCATATCTCTTATTCTATATCATTTCATCTGATATTTATAGTTAGACTGATCCGTTTATTATTTTCTTATTAAATAATACTCGGGTCAGACCGAGATGTTACAGGTGCTTCTGCTTGACTTATCACTTGGGATTGATTTCTCTGACTTTTGGTTAACTACTTAGATTAGTAGTTTTTGTTGTATACACTTGAGATATAGACTCATAGTTGTATTCTTTTGTATAGCACGTGTTGCTATTCTTTTGTATTATTGTGGATCTTTTTGACCACTACTCTGATATACACTTCCATGTGTTAATTATATATTCATATCTTCTTCCGCCTTTGTGATATGAATTATCTGTGACTGATTTATGTTATGCGTATTTCTAAATTTGTTTCCGAAGGATTTATATAGCCACTGTGTAGTAGCTTTGAGTTTGTATCGATATGTCGGATTTCCTCTTGAAATAAAATGCATGTTTTACTATCTGATATATCGGTGCTCGCACAAAGCAATTACATGGATGGTCGCTCCTCAACAGCCTTATTCTCCGTGCTAGTTGACAGCATTCACCGTAATGTTCTTGGCTAGCGTGGGTATAGAGGTGGGGCGTGACAAAACATAACTTTCTTTCATTTTTTTCCCTTGTTTATTTTCTTTCAAATGTTAATGGCTAAAACCAGAAATCCATTTACAAACCTGAGATTTTAAAAACAATATCAGAGTTTCCTCAACTTCAACCTATAATCTTCAACCTGCAAAAAGAAAAAATAGAGATCTGCAACAATTAAAAATCTACAGTATGCAAATCAACATGCACCATCAACCTGCAATTGAAGTAAATATCCAACCTACATGAAGTACAACTTCAATTCAAAAGCATGTAAAGGAATTCACTTCATCAGCAAAGCAAGAATTTAAAGTATTTTCAGATTTAATGATTCAAGAACCTGGAAAGTTTAAATTGCTCTGCCTCTTTAATTTAACAGGTGAGTAAATCATCTTTTAAAAACAGTTTAGTATAACTTGTGATTTAGTGATGATGCATGTGTAAATCTATATTGATGTTAAATGAAAATTCATTTTAAATTGGATTGCATGTGAAATTAAAATGTTTAATTGCCTGTAAATTGAAAATTGAATACTGTGTTTAATAGGAATAGTCAAGTTTTTTCAAAAATCTAAATAACTTTGGTTTTATCATGAATTGGACTATGGTAAGTTGATGAATGTTGTTTGTAATCATATAGTATATCATTTAAAAATAATTATAAGATTTTAAATTGAAGAGATTACTCAGAATTTTTAAATTATAGTAAAATACTGTTACACATGAAAAATAAATAATCTTGTTTGTTGATTTAGATTACGTGAATGAATTAGTGATTGGAAATCATGATTTTTGATATATGTTTTATGATTTTTAGTTTGATAAATCATGAGAATCTTTGGTTTGATCGTTTTGGGAATTTTTGTGAACTGCCAATGATTTACTCAATAGTTTGATTCGATTCTTTGGTTGAATCCTGCTTGAATGTTGTAGATTATGGGAAAAATACAAAATAATTTTTCTAGATAGTGTATTAAGGGAATTTGAGTGAACTAGGGTTTCTGTTGGTTCTTGCTTCGGCTTGATTACTGAGGCGTTCACGATTTGGAGTCGTGACCGGAATCACTGGCATTTGGGAATGACGAAGTTTTGGTTGAGACGAAGGTGTGGTAGGGTCGGCGAGATATAGCAACGTCGTAAGGATCGGCAAAGGGGAGGTTTGGTGGTCATTGTTTTTTGCAGTTCCAACTCGATACTCGAATTTCGATACTCGAAGTAGCTCTCGCGTCTTCCCATGCTTGACTCGAAGTGGGTGGTATCTGGGTATGCTTCGAGACGTGCTCGGGGTTTGTTGGGTTTCTACTCGGGTTTTACCCGAGACTTTCTCTTGTGCTAGAATATGCAAGTTTTATAAAAGATAAGTTTTTATAAAAGAAAAGAAGTTTATAATTTAAAGACTTGTTCTTGGAAAATTAAGTTAATCAAACTTTTTAAAATGTTATTTGAATTTATATTTTTAAATTTAAATGGTTTTAAGATGATTTCTTCTGTAAATAATCATCTTAATTAAATTTTGAGTTTTAATTCAAAGAATGTTTTGAATTTAATTATTTAATCAAAGTTTTAAAGTAATGTTTTAATAACAAAGGTTTCAAATTTATTTTGAAATAAATAAGTTTAAATTAGATGTTAAAGTGTTTTAAATTTCGTAATTGATTACTAAATTCCTTATTTCCAAATAAGGTTATTGTTATAATTTTGAAATCAAAATAGAATAATTTATTTTTAAGTTGTTAAAATTTGATTAAACTCAAATAACTTATTTATGGAAATAAATAGGGTTAAATTATTTGGATATAAATTTAAGAATACTTAATTAACTATGATTTATTAATAAGTAAAGATTGATTAAGATAAATGTTTAATTAAGGATTTTTGAAATATAAGTAATTAATTAATTAATTGTTTAATTAATTTTAAATAATTAGTTAATTGTTTATTTAATTTTAAAATAATCACTTAATTAGGGATTAATTAAGTGTGATTACTTAATGAAGTAATTAATGGTTAATTTTTAAATGTAATTAGAATGGTAATTACTTATGAAAGTAATTAGAGAAGTTACTCATGTGAGTAATTAATTAGAAGTGATTAAAGGTTAATCACTTAATGTTATCAATTAAGAATTGATTAATATAATTGTTTTAAAGTTACTTAATTATGGAGTAATTAATTAGTTAAGATTTATTTAATGATGGAATTAATTATTTTTAATAGAAGTAATTAGAGATAATTATTTATGTAAGTAATTAAGAGTTAATTACTTAATTATTTTAGTTAATTAATTAATTTATGGGATTAATTAATGAATGAGATTTATTTAAGATTAATTACTAAGTGTAATTAATTAAAATGTAATTAATTAATTAATTAATTAATTAATTAATTAAGGATCAATTGTTAATTTAATTGATTAATAATTACTTAATGAAGTAATTAAAGATTAATTAATTTGATTACTTAATCAAGGATTAATATAATTGATTTGGAAATAATAAATTAAGAAGTTAATTAATTAAGTTAAGTAATTACAAATTGTTAATTACTGTTTATGATTAATGAGATGATTAATTACAAGTTAATTATTTAGTTAATTAAAGGATTATTAATTAATAAGATTATTAATTAATATAATTAATGAAGTAATTAATTTAGGTAATTAATTAAAATATAATTAATTAATTGTAATTAACTAAGGATTAATGTAATTAATTATAGTTAATTAATTAATGAAGGATCATTAATTATTGTGATTAATGATAGTAATTAAAGGTTAATTACTGATTATGGATTATAGATAATTATTTGAATATAATTAAAGGATAATTAATCAGGGAAGATTAATTAAAGAAGATCATTAAGGAATGATAAATGGATTTGATTTGTAATAAATCAAGGAAGCAGGAGTTAGGATAATCCAAATGATTAAAGGGTGGTAATTAATTTAATTAGAGGTTAATTAAATAGATTAAGAGTTAATCAATTCTGCTATGGGTGATTGATTAATATTGAATGGTTTATGTTGAGTGATTGATATTGGATGTTGAACAATATTGGATGGTTGATATTGGGTGTTTGGTTGATACTGGATGATTTGGATGTCTATGAGATATGCGATATGCTGCTTTATGAGATGAATGTTGATATGAATTATCTATTGTAATAATGTTATTCATCTATCTGTTTAGATATCATCCTGAATATAAATTAAATTGTTAAATCCCTTAAGTACAACTTGGACATTAAAATGGCGTTTGGCTTCGGTGAGACCGGGATTGGGTTTCCATATTTGGAATCCGAAAACCACGTCGATTCCAATTAAACGTTAGGTCGTGAATCCAAGTGGAGCAAGTGAAGACTCGAGGTGTAAGGGCTATACGTCAGTATAACTCTGTGGGTGATTCCGTAATGAGTTTGACGGAATAGTACTTATAGATTCGAGATGGAGACTTAGAGTGCAAGGGCTATGGTCGTTGACTCTGAGGGTGATTCCAAAATGAGTGCAACGAGATAGTGCATTCAGTTTCGTTCGAACCCGGAACGAACTTGTATGGATTGAATGCTTTCAGCACATCGTCAGGCGGGCGATGAGCATTCTAAGATAAAAGTGTTCTATAAAGGTAATCGCAGCCTCAAGCCTCATCAACCGGGAATGGCTAAAACATGGGAGGTGCACCAAGGCTTCTTGGGTAGCTCCCACTGGAGAGCAAGATTTACCCCTGTCTAGAAGTACTTTTTTATTCGGCTGTGTGGGGCGGTTGAATTCCGGACAACTTCCGAGGTTGTCTTGTTCGGGATTGTTCAGTAAGGAATGATCCCGGCCTTGTGCTGCAGGGGAGTGGGAGTACTCCTCGGTACGGTGATCTAGGCCACGTACTGTGACGGGCGGTACCCCAGTAGCCCTGCCATTGATGGAAACCCATTTTCCCTACGAGACCCTACGGTTTTGTTTGTATTACCCACTTTTGTGGCTAGTAGCTAGAATTTAATCATGTAACAATTTCGGCTATTTCATATTTACTTGAAAACCCTAGACACTATTATAATATCACTGGATTTCTTATCAAATGTTTTGGTTAGCGTAAGGTAAAAACTTTTCCATGTTTATGTGTGGAAAGTCTTACGTGATACCTTTTCTTTCAAAGGTTTTCTAAAGTTAAGCAATTTAAACCCGTTTACTCACACCACACCCCTGTCTGACCCGAGTGTTTATTTTCTGTTTTATTAAACTCTTGGGTACTCATATTATGTATGAGTAGTCAAGTGATTCAGGTTTTCTTGACGAATTTTGGAGGAGATATGGAGCAGGTGGCTTCGACGTATAGTTATATATATATATATATATATATATATATATATATATATATATATATATATATATATATTGGTTCCGCTGTGTGTTTGGTATCTGTTTCTTCTATTGTACTTGAGTTGTATGAATTAGACAGATGTTTATAACTGTCTAATATGTGTTGTAAAGTTGTGTAACTCTGATGTAATCTGATACTATGTAATATTTTATGTTATATATTATATTTCATTCGTTCCGCTGTGAGTTCTCCGATGTTGTTGTCTTCTTCTTTCTCTTTCTTTTCTTCTTCTATCCCTTTCTTTCTTCACTAGTGATGTGATTTCCTGGAGATAGGAAGTCGGGTCGCTACAATCTACACCCGCCATACTGCTCGGTAACTCTACTTTGTATGCAAGCTTTCCAATCCTCTCTACAACATATCTCGTTGCCAAATTTCTAGACTTTTCGAACCATACCACACCCTTCATCGGTGAAACCTTAATGAAAACCCTGTCTCCAACTGAGAGTTTTATGTCTTTACATCTTTTATCTGCATAACTCTTCTACCTGGATTGAGATTCCTTTCTTGGATCAACTCAATCTTCTTCAATGCCACCCTAACCAAATTTAGACCTAAGACCAATCTATCTCCAGTTTCCAACCAACATGTTGGTGACTTGCATGGCCTTCCATACAAAGCTTCAAAAGGTGTCATCGCTATACTAGTTTGGTAACTATTATTATAGGAAAACTCAACCAAATGTAGGTGATCATCCCAAGATCCACCAAACTCCAATACACAAGCTCTCAATAAATCCTCGACTACCTTATTGACTCTCTTTATCTTCCCATCCGTCTAAGTGTGATATGCAATACTCATCTTGAGCTTAGTGCCTAACACATCCTATAAACTTTTTTAGAATTTGCTAATGAATAAAGCATCTATATTGCTAACTATGCTACTAGGAACTCCATGTAGTCTAACTATGTTCTTCATTAACAACTTAGCTAGTACAGGCGTCATCCTGGTTGACTTTACTGGAATGAAATGGACACTCTTAGTCAATCTGTCCACTATGACCCATATACTTTTATTTACTTTGTTCGACCTTGATAACTCATCAATAAAATCCATGGATATTGCATCTCATTTCCAAATTGGAATCTCTAGAGGCTAAAGCTAGAGGTGGGCATTTAACCGACTTAACCTTAACCAAACTGTTTTAATCGACATAATCGGTTAACCGAACAGTTGTTTAACCGACCGACATTAACTGACCAAAGTTGGTTCGTTTAACGGTTAAGGGTTTTACATTTTCGGTTACCCATCAACAGAAATAATTTCCCCCTTTCTCAAACATTAAAACCATGCCCCTAACCAGTGACCCAATCTAACTTAATTTTCTTATGCTACTTTGATGCTTTCATTCAGTTCTCTCTCATTGTCATCTCGTTCAGATAAAAACCCTAGATCTACAGTATTTGATTTCAACAAAATCCCAAAATTTCCTTCAAATAAATCTACCAAATTATGTTATGCTACCTTTTGTTTTACCATCATGGTGCACCACCGCCTCTAGTCTTGCTTTCGTGTTGCCTGGATCCTTTTGATGTGAGCTATGGTGAAGGCTGGTCAGATGAGCATGCATACGAGTTTTTATTTTGTTTACTAGTCTACGAAATAACTGTTCTATTTGAGTTTAGATCTTGTTTGAAATATTTTTATTAAATTCATTATGCATTGTTAATTTTGCATGGGAAAACACTAAGCAGAAGAAAGCTTCCCAAATTTTCATCAAAATGTATTATAATAATGCATTATATTGTATTGCAATCATGTATTGCCTCTAACATCAAACAATTTGGTTTAGTTCTCCTGAAAATGAATTTGTATGTGTTGGTAATGATTGGTTTATGAATATAGTTCCCCTCTAATACCTCTCATAAGTTTCTTACAATCTTTAATTGGTTGGTAAGTCTCGGTTTCTATAGAAGAAATTTATGGATTAAATATACATAGATGATTTACTAGATCTTAATTCACTGTAAGTATATAATGACTAGTCATATTTTGCCGTGGGAATAACAAGCTTGCATTTGCTATGTATTTTCTTTAGATCTGTCATCTTATGTATTCACAATTATGCCAGCACGAAATTTAACCTTACGTTTCTCATATAGGTATATTAGATTAGATTAGCAATTCAAAAACACTGGCCAAAATAAGCATGTGATAATACAACTGATTAGATTGGCTATTTTACCATGGAGAATTTTACATGTGAATATACAACTAATTAGTCAGAAACATTGGCTAAAATAAGCGTCTTCGTTCAAAATATTTATAACTGCGGGTATATTAGTTAATCAACAAAACATAATCAACAACTCTCATTTAAACACATAGTTTGTACAAATGAACTAACCATCCCAAATTATATGAACTAACTATGTATAAAAATTAATTAGTGACGCAGCGGATTAACACTTTGACATGCTAATAATGTTTGATACAAATTGACGCAACCTTCTTCCTCACGAAATGTGGATTTTGTGTCAATTAAACCGAAAGAACGATAAATGTCCAAATCCGTTGATCTCTTGAGATACCGGATTCTAGCTATTTGCAACACGTTGATCGCGCACGATTCTGCGTCAGAAGATCTACGATTCTTCGACGTTGATCTCGCGCACGAGATTCCGTGAATCGGCTTCAAGTTCGTTGATTTGAAAGCACTCGAATATCTGAAGATGGAAGAAGAAGAAGGAGATCACACTCAACTTCAACAAAAGTGGCAAAAGCACACAAACAAATTTTATTCAAAAATCCACATCTTTACAAGTGACACAACACTCCTATTTATAGGGATTTACAACACACACGCAACCCATCATATACGACCTACGACAAACGACACACGACCTAAAATGTGCGACATAACAACATAACATTATACGACTTTCAACACATACGAGTTACGACTTAACATCATACAACACAACATTACATGAATTACGGCATTACATGCAACCCAGTGCAACACGGTAACGACATAACGACCTAACAACATACACGACTTAATAGCAACATGACCTAACAGTACAACATGCACGACATAAGAACAAACGACACATAAGCATCAGCGACTTAAGGAAGCAACGACTTAAGGCAGCAGCGACTTAGGGAATGCGGCATAGGTTGGTTAGCTCGCGAACGACTTAAGAAATCAATCCGGCATAAGGTTGAGCGACTTAAAAAGGATCGACTTAAGAAGATAGCGGCACAAGTCGCAGTTGGTATAACTCACTAGGTCGCTCAGGTGACTCAGATGTTGTGTTAGGTTGCTCCCTTAGCTCGTTAGGTCGCTCGGGCGACTCAAGGCAAGGTGTTAGGCCGCTCGCGCGACTCAAAGCAAGTGTTAGGCCGCTCACGCGACTCAAGGCATATGTTAGGCCGCTCACGCGACTCAAAGCAAGTGTTAGGTCGCTCACGCGACTCAAGGCAAGTGTTAGGTCGCTCACACAACTCAAGGCCTAGTGCGCTACAGCATCCTCCCCTGGTTGAAAAGAATTCGACCCCGAATTCACATTTTCCTCTTCTTCGACATGCTTATTCTCATGATATGGAATCAAGTGTTTAACGTTGAAAACGTCAGCAGTATGTATATGATCCGTAGTCTCAACTAATAAGCATTCTCATTAATCTTCTTTACGATCTCCAAAGGACCAATCTTTCTAGCAGCTAGCTTGTTGTAAGAACCAATAGGAAATCGACTTTAGTCAATATTGCATATACAAAATCTCCTTCTTTGAATTCAACATGTCGTCGTTTGATATCTGCGGATTGCTTATATTTCTCATTTTCCTTAAGCAACCATTCCCGCACACCTTGTGACATTCTTGCAGCTCATTCACCAAATCACTAGCTCGTTTGATCACTCCTTTCTGCTGTAGTACTATAGATAAATCCAATGGTCCCTTCGGAATTGTCGAGTAAACAACCTGGAATGGACTGAAACCAGTGCTACGATTAACTGCGTGGTTGTGTGCAAACTCAGCTTGACACAGCTTAGAATCCCAACTCTTCAAATTATCATTCACGAGGCATCTCAATAGATTACCCAGGGATCTATTCACAACTTCTGTTTGTCCATCCATCTATGGATGATATTCACTACTAAATCTCAGCTTTGTCCCGATCATTCTCCATAGGCTCATCCAAAAATGACTCAGAAAACGAGTGTCTCTATCTGAAACAATAGATTCAGGCAACCCATGAAGACGATAGATCTCTCTGAAGTATAACTGTGCAACATTAACTGCATCTGCCATCTTCTTGCATGCGATAAAATGTACCATTTTTGAAAAACGATCAACCACCACATAGATAGAATCATTGTCACGTTGCGTCCTCGGCAAACCCAATACAAAGTCCATACTAACATCCACTCATGTCTTAGTAGGTATAGGCAACGACAGATATAAACCTGCATTTGTCGTGGTCCCCTTTGAAACTTGACAAATATGGCACCTCTGAACAAACCTTTCAACCTTTTTTCTCATTGACGGCCAAAAATAAGACTTCGAAATCAACTGCATAGTATGCTCGCGGCCCACGTGTCCTTCCTCATGCAATTCTTTGATGATCTTCATTCGTAAACTACAATCTGGAATACATAACTGATTTCCTTTGAATAGAAAACCATCAACCAGCATATATTCATCCATATTTCCCTGCTTGACTTTGTCTAAGATCTTGGAAAAATAAGAATCTGATGTAAGCAAATCTGGAAGTAAATCAAAACCCATCACCTCTACTCGCATGGTTGTTAGTAAACTACTCCTCCTACTCAATGCATCAGCAACGCGATTAGTTACTCCAGACTTATGCTTGACGACGAACATAAATTACTGCAAATAAGCTATCCACGATGCATGCCTAGCTGCAATTTTATCCTGCCCTTGTAAATGTTTCAATGCTTCATGGTCCGTATACAGAACAAATTCTTTGTGGAACAAGTAATGTCTCCAATGCTTCACAGCCTGCACAATAGCATAGAACTCCACATCATATGTATTGTATCTCATCTTTGCTCCAGAAAGTTTTTCACTGTAATAAGCAATTGGACGTCCCTTCTGACTCAACACTCCTCCAATTCCAACTTTAGATGCATCCGTATGTAATTCAAATAGTAACTGAAAATCTGACAACACTAGAATCGGTGCTGACGTTAAAAGTTCCTTGATCTGTTCAAAAGCAAATCCTGCCTCTTCCGTCCATGAAAACTTCTTTCCCTTCATACAATCAGTAACAGGAGCCATCACACTACTAAAGTACGGTATAAATCTTCGATAAAATGAAGCTAACCCATGAAAACTTCTGACTTCTGTTATAGTCTTGGGCTGTGACCAATTTCTGTTTGCGGCAACTTTACTCTGATCCACCTGTATCCCTTCCTCAGACACAACATATTACAGAAATAAAACACTTGGCGTCATGAACACGAACTTCTTCGTCATTGCATATAATTGTTCTTGATGAAGAATAGTTAACACCTTTCGCAAGTGTTGAATATGCTCCTCTGTGCTTGCACTATAGATCAAGATATCATCAAAGTAAACAACAACAAACTTCCCAATGTAAGGTCTGAAAATTTGATTCATCACCCTCATAAAAGTACTTGGTGCATTAGATAGACCAAATGACATAACCAACCATTCATATAATCCTTCCCGTGTCTTGAATGATGTCTTCCATTCATCACCTGGTCTAATGCGAATCTGATGATAACCACTCTTAAGATCAATCTTTGAAAAGATTAAGACCCGCTAAGTTGATCCAATAGATCATCAAGTCTTGGCATAGGAAATTTGTATCTGACAGTTATTTTGTTGAGTGCCCTGCTATCTGTACACATTCTCCATGAACCATCTTTCTTCGGCACTAAGAAAGATGGTACAACACAAGGACTGAGACTCTCTCGAACATGCCCTTGCTCAAGTAACTCCTCAACCTGTCTCCTTAACTCTTCATGCTCTTTCGAACTCATACGATAATGTGGCCTATGCGGTAAAACAACACCTAGCACTAGATCAATTTGATGTTGTATGTCCCTCAATGGCGGTAACTCCTTGGGTAATTCTGTAGGAAAAACATCATCAAATTCATTCAACACTGGTCCAACCTCCGCAGGAATTTCACAATCCTCTCTTGCTTCATACCCAATCAACATAAACATTTCAGCACTATCTTTCACTTCTTCAGCAAACTCTCTCGAAGATAATAGGTTAGTTGATTCCACCTTTTTCTCTGACTTGTTTTCACTTTGTTCACGCTTCTTAGGAACCAAAGTAATTTGAGTACCTTCGAACATGAAACTGTAGCTGTTGGTGCAACCATTATGTTGTACAGCTCGATCATATTGCCATGGTCTTCCCAATAGTAAGTGACACACATCCATGTCAATAACATAACACCAAATATCATCTTTGTATTTCTTCCTAATAGAAAATGTAACAAATGCTCGTCTTCCTACTGTAACTTCTCCACCTTTCTTCAACCATGATAGTTTATAAGCTTTAGGATGTTTTTCAGTCTTCAACCCTAACTTTGTAACGGCTTCTTCAGAAATAATGTTATCATAGCTTCCCGCATCAATAACAAATCGACAAACCTTCCCTAAGATAGTATATGTAGACTGAAAAATATTGCTTCTTAGTTAACTAGACTCATTCTCATTCTTTAGCACTAAACAAGACCTCATCATCATCAAGTTACATCCTTCATCTCCCGACACAACTTCTTCATCTTCATCAAACTTCGATGGTTGAGTATAATCAATCTCAGCTTCCACATCCTTGTACTCACATTCCTCTACAACTAAGGTTCTCTTCTTTGGCTTCGTACATTCATTGCTTTTGTGGCCACTCTTGACAATTATAGCACTTGATACTGTCATTGACCTTTGCTTTAGCGGCTTCTTTGACAATTGATTTACTGACTGCCTTGGAAACATCAGCACTGCCACTAGCACCCTTATTCTGATTGTTGGAACTCGTAAACACACCACCTCCTCGTCTCCCTTGTTTCTCCCAAGCTAAGGCTTTCTGATGTGCTTCAGCAACAGACATTGGACTAAACATATTCACCATGTCTTGAATTTGCATTCGTAACCCTCCAATATATCTAGCTATTAGTTGTTCCTCGGTTTTGATAATATCATTCCTTGCAATCAATTGATAAAATTCATCTACATAATCATTCTCTATCCTCGTCCCTTGTCTCAAGTTCTGCAAACGTTGATACATAAGAGATTGATAATTGTATGGCAAGAAAAGTTACTTTCATCATCTTTCTCATCTTCTCCCAAGTGACAAATTTTGATTTTCCCATTCTCTCCCGAGTTAGTTTAGTTTGCTACCACCAAGCCATAGCTCTTCCCCTTAGCCTTGTAGAAACTGACAGAACTCTGCGATTCTCAGGCACCTCCTTGAATTCCAAAATCTCTTCAACATTTGACAACCAATCAAGAAATTCTTATACTTGCATCCCACCTTTGAATTCTGGAATTTCCATCCTCATACCTGACTCCCATTTACGATCATTTTCCGAATCAAGATATTGATTTTGCCCTTGGCCTCGATCTCGATAATGAATACTTCCTCTATCACCATATTCCTCAAAATCAAATGTACTTTGATATCGATCCCGTCCATCTACATCTCTCCGACCATACATGTCCCTTCTACCCTGTCTTTCAGTATCACGATATGGATCATCTTCAAATCCACGATGAGTTCTTCTTTCTTCATTTCGATACTCATGGTGTTCTCTTCTCATTGAAACTGAAGATTCTCTCCTCTCTCGATAAGACTGGGGTGACATTCTCCTTTCACGCGAAACTGATGGTGAAACCCTGTTTCCACTCTGGTGCGAAACTGGTGAAGTTCTCCTTTGACTTTGATTCATGTCTTTCATCAATTTCTCTAACTTTCCAATACCTTCATCGAACTTTTCATTGATACGCTGCTCCATCTGTTCAGCTTCTTGTCTTCTATAATCCCTCAACATTATGATAACGATTAGCAAGTCTCGGAGGCATGATCTAGCTTTGATTTAGTTTTGATTTGACTCGACTTGGACTTAGCTCGGCTTCGAACTAGCTTCAACTTAATCTTACTTAGCTCCAATCCCAATTTAACTTGGCTCTCGTCTTTGATATGGCTCGGATCTGATATGGCTCTGATACCAAATAAGTGACGCAGCGGATTAACACTTTGACATGCTAATAATGTTTGATACAAATTGACGCAACTTTCTTCCTCACGAAATGTGGATTTCGTGCCAATTAAACCGATAGAACGATAAATGCCCAAATTCGTTGATCTCTCGAGATACCGGATTCTAGCTATCTTCAACACGTTGATCGCACACGATTCCGCGTTAGAAGATCTACGATTCTTCGACGTTGATCTCGTGCACGAGATTCCATGAATGGGCTTCAAGTTCGTGGATTCAAGCACACTCGAATATCTGAAGATGGAAGAAGAAGGAGATCACACTCAACTTCAACAAAAGTGGCAAAAGCACACAAACAAATTTTATTCAAAAATCCACATCTTTACAAGTGACACAACACTCCTATTTATAGGGATTTACAACACCACGCAACCCATCATATACGACTCACGACATACGACACACGACCTAAAATGTGCGACATAACAACATAACATCATATGACTTTCAATACATACGAGTTACGACTTAACATCATACAACACAACATTACACGAATTACAGCATTACATGCGACCCAGTGCAACACAGTAACGACGTTACGACATAACGACCTAACAACATACGCGACTTAACAGCAACACGACCTAACAGTACAACATGCACGACATAAGAACAAACAGCACATAAGCATCACGACTTAAGGAAGCAACGACTTAAGGCAGCAGCGACTTAAGGAATGCGGCATATGTTGGTTAGCTCGCGAACGACTTAAGAAATCAATCCGGCATAAGGTTGAGCGACTTAAAAAGGAGCGACTTAAGAAGATAGCGGCACAAGTCGTAGTTGGTATAACTCACTAGGTCGCTCAGGTGACTCAGACGTTGTGTTAGGTCGCTCGCTTAGCTCGTTAGGTCGCTCGGGCGACTCAAGGCAAGGTGTTAGGTCGCTCACGCGACTCAAAGCAAGTGTTAGGCCGCTCACGCGACTCAAGGCATATGTTAGGCCACTCACGCGACTCAAAGCAAGTGTTAGGTCATTCACGCGACACAAGGCAAGTGTTAGGTCGCTCACACAACTCAAGGCCTGGTGCGCTGCATCAATTAGCCTGTAAAGTAACAAAGTTTAATTCAATAATTTAGTTTATAAAGTTTACACAAATGTTAAATGATATAAAACCTGGAGATGGTTGGTTTATAATAATTAGTTAATTTATATAACTGATTCGGTCTTTGAATTTTATGAATACAGTTCCCTGTCTTGTATAAATGAACTAGTTGTTATGTACTAATTGCATACAGAATTAGTTCATTTATATAACTAATTTTGAAACATGAGCATACATCTAACTAGTTCTAAGAGTATACATTTAATGAAACCAATAGCTTGCATCTCAATGTAATATAGTTTAATAGGTGGATAACTAATATTGTATGCAACTACTTAAACTCATATTTTGTTATAATATTTCCAAGTGTATTCATGTGTTTCAACTTTCTTCATGCTTGCTAACATACTGGTAACTGTGAGTTTGTTGACATGCTGTTAACTGCAAGTTGCTTCTTTCTGTATTGTAATATTTTTTCGCCTGCCTTGTTGAATGTTGTAGTTTGTACTTGACGTATTTTTTGTAGTTTGTGTTGCATGTATTGTAATTATTGAAATTTATACTGAACTGCATTGCTTTCTGTTCAACCCTTTTAATATGGTAAAAAGCGTACACAATAAAACGAATCTCATTTCCTAAATATAAATAAAAGAAAGAAACATTGAATGCATTGTTCAACAGAACCAATAAGTTAGGCAACGCACAGGCTATCAATTCTTCTTCTCATAATTACAACCGACTAATCAAATCGACTCTTGCTTCTTTCTATGAATTGGCAGATTCCTACCTGCAATTTCTTCTCAACAAAAGACACTACTCATGTATTCTAAAACAATAAAAATGTCTGCAACAATGGAAGCAACACAAAACTGCAACGAAGACTCGGTAAGACAAAAGAGAAAGGTGTGGTAGTGATTACAATTACTTCCAAATGCCATTGCATTATTTAAGGTGCACTAAATCAGATTATTAATTAATGCCTAAATGAAAGCTTGATCGCCTTCTCATGGAATAGGGACTACTTGTTGTCGGTAATCTTGAGTAGAAGAGGAGTTTTGCAATAGGTTGTTTCCTTTGGCTTGCATGTTTTTATTATACATATCACTACTTGAGTGTTATGCAGAATAATATATTGATGTTTTTCACTCATCATATTAATCTATGTAGTACCACTCTATACTAGAAAATAATGAGAATGTTTTGCTGCGTTGTCGTACTTTTATTTACTATAATTACTGAACTTTTTCACGTGTTGTTATGTTGCCGTACGTTTATTTACTATGTTTGAGCTAGGATCAGTGATGAGTTGAGAATGAAGTTTAATGTCTAAATCATTATGTGATGTAATGTATTAAAGCATTATGCTATGGGAAAAGTATGATATGTGATGGGTGGAGAAGGAAATGTGATGTTTATTTACTGAGTTTGAATTACGAAGGATCGAGAATGAAGTTGAGATTGTGCTTTGAGTTTGATTTTTCTATATCGATGAATTTTTAAATGCTGAATGCGCTAAATAACATGGTTACCTTAATATCGGTTAACCAAATAACAGTAAGTAGTTAACTATTTAATATTCATGGTTAACCGCGGCTAAAGTTTGGCCGTTCGATCGGTACAAACTGGCACAACTTGTTATCGGTTTGGTTACCGAACCATATAGTTTGGTAGGTTAGGTCGGTAAATTAATCGAATGGCTCGGTTAACCAACCGTGCCCACTCCTATATTTGCTACACATAATCCTTACCCTCGTATATTTTTGTTCCTATCATTTTATTTCCAATTCACATCATTTTGAAAGTGCAAAACAAAAACTTAAAGAAGAGCCGACCATTAAGAGAAGAGAAATCAAAGTAAAACTAGCGATTTAGGCTTAGGGGAAATTAATCTCAATCCAATCTCCTTATCTTAATCATGGTGAATAATAATTGCATCTCTATTTTGTTTTATAATCATATGTTTTCGGATTTAAGAATAAATTTGTTTTTATGATGATTTGGATGTTAATATGCTTGAATTACAATTTGTTTGATTTAAGCAATAATGTTTAAATAAAATTATACATGGTTTTAGGGCAAAACCGATTTATATTGATGTTTAAATTCCATGGAAAAGTTTTATCTTATGTAAGCCATGATTTTGGAGTTGAGTTTTGCTTTTGATAATTTTCCAGGCCATGTAAAGATTGTTATGAATTTTTAAATGATAATATGGTCATTTGGGTTTATATGTTTATTTCAAAAAATATATTGAGAATTTGGGTATAAAATTTGATATGTTAGATAACATGATTAAAGTAAATTCTAGAATTTTTGGGTAATTTTTCCCCAAGTGATTTGCTATGCAAATTATATTATTTTAGAAGAGGGACTTCTTTGAAATATTGGTTTGGCTTAATGGAAGGGCTTATTTGTTAACTTAAGCATGGTTTAGATCTGAAATTAGCGGCAGTTATTTTAGTAAAGAATTTGAAAAGTTAAGACAACCAATCTTGTTCTTAAACATGGCAGGGTAGTTAGAAAGAGCTTGGTTAAATTAGTGTTAAATTAGGTTTATCCAGAAAAGTTGATTCCGCTTTCTTTAGAAGTACCCTTCGACTCAGAGCTTTCGCCTTCAACCAAATTAAAACCACTAAGCCGAGACCAATACACAAAGTATCATATAGATGTTACGTAGTGGATTAGAGAAATGCAGAAGGTTAGGTGTCAAAAGCATGGCTTCTGATGGGGTCGATACCCTTGTTTGTTTTAGAAAGAAGCACCTGCCTTTGCTTTAAAGCCTTCAATGGAGTCGAAGCATATCTTTTCGAAAGAGGCTTTTAAATGCTTTCGAAGGAGGTTGCCATCAACTTATATTTTAAAGAGTAAGCTTTCGAAGGGGTTTGCTAACTTATAAAATAAAGCTTTCAAAAAGAGGGGTTTCGATTCAGTTGAAGCTTTGCTGTCGTTTTTTAGCCTTTTGAGTGTATTGAAGTCATCAATGCTTTCAAAAGGAAGTGCTTGTTTTTAAAGATGTTTGAAGTCTCTTCCTAAATGATTTTGAAAGGCTCCAAGGGTTTCTAAGGCAATGGCTTCGAAAGGAGTTTCAACGCTATCCTTCAAACGGTTCGGTTAACTGATTATGTCATTTAAAATGGTTCAGTTAAGGTCGGTTAAATTGGTTTATGGTTAAGCCGGTTAAATGCCCACCCATAAAATACCTAATATACACTTATGTAAATTAATCATCTTATAACCCATTCTTAAGCCCATGTAATTATTTAAGTGTACGACCTTATTATATTTATTCAAATCCCAACCCACTTATCACTTAACGTTTATATTATTCTATTTAATTTATCTAATTAAATCTCTTGAATAATGTTATTAAAAACTATGGGTGTTATATGAGGATAAACGCATCGCATCTAATAAGCATGGAGTTTTGAAGAGGCATGCATGGTGGAGAGTGTAATATCCAAAACATGATAAGAGATGAGAACTAAATTCTAGCACTAGACAGAGCAACAGGAGTATAGTGGAGGCATTTAGACACTGCAAGAAAAAACAAAGAAAAACTTAGGCCTAAAAAAAAGAAAAGGGGGGAAATAAATGGAACGGTAGGGATGAAATGAGAAAACTGATTTATGGAGGGTTAGGGAGGAAGTTGGATTAGAATGGTAGGGAAGAATGGGGTTGGAGAAACCATGGCACTAATGAACTGCATATTCGAAGCTTTATTTTACGTAGGGAATCTTTTATACTTGGTATAAAAATGTATAAAAATATATCTAAAGGATATTGCGATTGTGCCAAAATTATACATGGACAGTGTACTAAAGCGATTTATTATTGAAAATTCCAAGCATGGAAATGTTATAGTGAAAAAAGAATGGTCCTTTCTGAAAAGAACTCTCCATCTATGTATTAGGAGAGGCAATGCATGAATCGGATTTCTAATGCTTGGCCATAGGATCGATTATTAACGTCGTGCTATGTACAAAGATGGATGCTGCTTTTACACTAGTTGTTATTACTCTATATCAGTCAAATTTAGGAGAAAATCATTGTGTAGTAATCAAAGTCATCTTAAGTATTTAAGATATACCTAGTACTTGTCTCTCATATACGAAAACAACGAACTCCTTAGAAGGGATATCCAAATTCAAGTTTTTATAGCAATATTAACGAGAGTAAATCAGTCTCATGTCTGTATTTACACTCAATTGAGTGATCGATAGCTGGAAAAGTTAGAAGAAATAACTTTTGGCTATTTGACCATGGAGGCCGAATACATCGCCTTGGATGATGCTTGCAAGACTTCATTATTGAGATAGTGGTGGTCCAAGCATTGAAGGTTTGATGCTTTTGTACTGTGTCACTGATGCAGCAAAAATGTTTGCTCAATAAACAATGAGCTTAGAAGAAATTAAGAAACATCCTTTGTAAGTTTCAATTGTTAAGATGGTTTATCAAATAGCGAGAGATCATAAAAAAAGAGTAGATACAAATATAACATAGAAGATCCACTCAATAAGACGCTTTTAATGTTTAATTTTTGAAGATTGATTAGTGGCATGAGGATGAGGCGGCATAATTGGCCCTAAGTGTACGTGGGAGACTGATAGAGTTAAGTCTATTTCCTAGGGAAAATTATGTAATAACTACATAAACTTAACTCAATAGATGTGGCGACCGCCTTTGCCACTAGCACCTAATATAACTAAATAATGCGCTGTTGCGTTGCCCGGTTATGTAGGTTGATTATCAATAAAAGAGAAAAAAAATAAAACATCATAGAACCTGTCGTATATCTTATAGTGTATCTAACAAAATATAATAGTCATCATAGATACAAAATAGGAGAGACGGTAATAACTAAGTGAACCAAATATCGGTGCATAAATCCACAATGTTATACAACATAGTAGTAGGGTTTGTATAAAGTGAAAGTAAACTTAAATAAACTATCCCATAATAGTAAAGAAAATTTTCCATGTTCCATAATGTTGTACGGTGGAATAAGCAATAGTATACCCATATATAATACGAGAATGCTCCATCCAGCTCATCCACTGCACAACCGCCGCGTATCACCTAGACCTACTACCTAGTTTACTCATTAAGAGTACTCAAAATAATTGGAAGCAATGCATAAAACTTCGAGTCAAAAACTAGTCTGGTGTGAGAGATAAGTAAATCTCAAAATACTATACAGGTCGATATAGCAAGTAACAAAGATATACGAACCATATATGACTTGTCCATGCAATCAAAGAGTTAATCCATAACATCATAATATGCTTCTCTATAATCATCATAAAAATATACTACATTATAAGTACAACAATAGGTGTCCAGGTATACCTATCCACAATACCTACCTCAAGTGACATCTAGAGAGATGGACTATGTGGTAAACAACCAAAGAAAACATGACATCTATCATCCACTCCTCACTGTCATCGATATGCTTGGATATAAGACAACTTTCATAGCACAATCATAAGCAAGAGACATAATCAACTCTTGGTTCCATAGTGCTCGGTCCATGCCACTTTGTAAAGCTAGGATATAGACCCATAGTCATAAGGTCCAAGGTAATCCATGGTCATAAGACCAATCTGGACATAGTCATAATCCAAGTGAGCATCCCCACGAGCGCCCTACACATGAGCAAATAGGAAATCACCAAGTGTTTATGATCCCTTTGCACATGCCTTTATAATGAAATACAATCATAATTTCATTCTACTCACATCCAATATTGAACACGGTCATGATTCCACTCAAGAGCTCCCCTTATTGAACCCGCCCTTTAGATCATTGCATCGACCTCGGTCACTGAGCCCTATCATCGGAACCAAACTCCATTCACCATCGAGCTACAATCATCGAAGTTCCAAATCCATCATCCTTCATCGTGCTACTACATCTCCATCAAACCCTAAGCGAATAAACAAACATCTTTAACCAATAGAGCCAACACTTCCCCTCCTTAAAGTTTCATCACCAAGGTCCCCCAAATTTCATGTCGATACCGACCAAAAGAGGTCGGTACCGATATGATTTTCTTCAACTATACTTAGTGAAAATTTGGCTAAGTATTTTTCACTCGATTTCTCCTCTTTTAACATGCTTAAGACCCTGAGCCCCCAAGTCCTCGGTAACTTCCTGTAGTGAAGAAAAGTGGTTGATACCGATAAAAAAATGATCTATGTCAAGCTCTATACTTAGCCAATTTCTAACCGCCATCTTCTAAAGTTCCTTCCTTGCATTTTCCTAAAGCTTTCCCCAAAGTCCCTTGGCTTTTTCCTCAAAGTAACCTTCCATTATCGACTAGATCTACAACAACTCACTTGAATATAACTTATCTCAGCACTGACAAGAAGTTGAGTGCCTAAATCAACTCTAAACAACAGGCGATCAAAATCACAAGCTCCACCCCTCCTCTATAGCCTGTCCTCCAAGTTTCATCTAATTTCAAGCATCTTTGCCTTCGTTTTCCTGAATCGACAACTTCTTTCCCAACTTTACTGAAACACTAGCAAACCATATCAAAAATATCATCCAAGCATATATAACATTCATAAGCATTCAACAAACATATACAATCCATCCAAACAAGATTATCATGCGTGGTCTAACTTTGATCTCATTTTGTACCAAAATGACCATCATCCAAAATAGGTTATAAAACCATTAAAATCATAGCCAATTTTTTGAATTCCAACCACAAACATTTTTAAAGGTTTATTTAAAGTTCAAAATTATTTTATAATGAAAATCATATTAAAAACATTTTTAATTATATGGTCAAATATATAATAGTGAGAGGTCAAGAATCACTCACCTGATATTCAAATCTCTACTTTAAACCACTAGATCTAACGTAAACAACAACTGATCCTAAGTCAAAGCTCCAAAATGATGAATTTGTGAACTCATTTGTTAATTTCCCTTTTATCTATGGATTTGGCTAATATTAGTAAGGAAAGAGAAGAGCTTTTTGATGAAACATGGGCTAATGGAGGTTGGGAATTATTTTAGGAAAGTAGGAAAATGATATAGGGAAGTCCCATTAGCCCCAACTAGGTACAATTCCTGAAATTAGTTAGTAAGCTAAGCTTTGGACCTAATTAACTACCCACTAATCTGTCCAATAGGATATATCTCTTAAACATTAAGTCTTTTTTCCTATTGTAACCACTCTATGGAAAGAGAAACCATAAGCTCGATAAAACAGAGGTGGTTTTTGATCCTAACTCGACCCGTGTTAGAAGGTCTTAAGAATTTCTGGTTCTGAAATGTCTGATAAAAATTCTAAAGATGGAAAATGTCCCTAGTAGTAATTTGCCAAAGTTTTTGAGTCATACGACTTCGTATGAATCAAACAATAATATTTTGCGATCCTTCTAATATGTAAAATACGAGTTGTTACACTCTCCTCTTATTTTGGAATTTTGCCCCTGAAATCTCCAAACAAATCAAAGAACAATTAACCATAGTTACTGGCATGCCTAATAATCTTGTGCGGCCATCAAACTTATTAAACAAGCAGCCATCCAATCAATAATATAGTTAAACATAGCCTAGCATGCGAGATATTATACTACCCT
The DNA here is from genome assembly GCA_030765085.1 of Allium cepa. NCBI lineage: Eukaryota > Viridiplantae > Streptophyta > Magnoliopsida > Asparagales > Amaryllidaceae > Allium > Allium cepa. The sequence goes on along the minus strand of CM060937.1, from coordinate 505,609,714 downwards.
ATATGATATAAAAAGTGAAGGTAAATATAAAAAACCGTATGTCTTGCCATGCAAAGAGCTTCGGATATATAGCCCTCAAGCTCTCCTCTATTTCCCACGTGTAATTTCTTTCATTTTTGCCCCATTAAACCATCACCAGCTCCACCCTATTCCTCTTAAATTGTTTCGTATCACGTCTAATAATACAAAGTGACGTAGGAGGCTTTAAAGCTTCTGGCTAAATCTTGACATAATCAAATTGATTTGGTGCAATAGTCATGACTGAGTCATGCGTGGAATACGTTATGCACACCTACTACCTTCTGATGTAAGCGACCATATATGTTATGTTCTCTATCTTCCCTACTATCAGAAAAGGACCAACAAATTTCGGTGCTAAATTCCTCTTACTGCCGAATCAAATAACATTCTTCAATAGAAAAATCTTCACAAACACCATTCACTGATAAAGAACTTCAAATCTTTGTGCCTCTTATTAACATAACTCATATGCATAGCAACTTTCATCCATGGCCGGAAGATCTCAATCTTCTTCAAGGTCTCTCTAATCACACCGGCCTAAGTATCAAATTTTCTCTTGCTTCCAACTAAAATGAAGGAGCATTACATGGTTGAGGATATAATGCATCATACGGTGCCATACCGATATTAGGCAAATAGATATTGTTGTATGCAACTTTACAAATGCAAATAATCATCCCATGAGCTTTCGAAAATGAGTACCCAAGCTTCAAGAGATCCTCCAATATACGATTCACCCACTTGGTCTACCTATCAGTTTGCAGGTGATAAGTTGTACTAAGATGTAGCTCAAGCTCCAACACCTTCTATAAGCTCCTCTAAAACCCACTAATGAAAAAAGGGTCTCGAACACTCACAATGCTCTTCGAAACACCATGGAATCAAACCGCCCACTCTACATACAACATAGCCAATTTGGATGCCATTCTAATAGAATTAACAGGGATAAATCGAGCACTCTTTATCAGTCTATCGACTATGATCTAAATGATATTGTACCCTACTCTGGTCCTTAGAATTCCATCAACAAAATCCATAGACACATACTCCCATTTCCACTTAGGAACTTTAAGTGGTTACATCAATCCACTTGGCTTCTTTTGCTCTGCCTTCACCAACAGGCAGTTTATACGCTTTGAAATGAATGTCCTCGCATCCTTCTTCATCCATTCCTAATAACATGTCTGCTTCATATCATGGTTCATCTTATTACCTTTAGGATGTATAGTAAATCTAGAGTGATGATACTCTCGTAACACCTCATCACATAGTCCATCGACATCGGGACAAAACAATCTTCCTTCCTTGTCGAGCCAACTATATTTTTCAAGTTCATACTACTTCATCTTTTTAGACTCTACTCCTCTTTCTATCTTTACCATGATCCCTACTAGTCTAGCATCTCGTTTCTGACTAGCAGCGATATGCTCAATCAAAGTAGGTCTGATTGTCGAACTTGTTAACTTCTTTGGAACTAACTCGCAATGAAATTCGAATCCATGGCAAGTGATATACTCCAACTACTTCCACTTTAGGAATACGCTCCTAAGCTTGCACATCTTCTACTCAATGCATCGATGATTGCACTTTCGTTACCAGGCATATGAGAAATTCTAAAATCATAGGAAGCTAAGAATTTCGACCATCGTTGTTGGCGAAGATTGAGATCCTTTTGGGAGAAAAGATACTTTAAGGATTTATGTGAATGAATAGCTCAGACCTTTCTCCTAATGGATACTACCTCCATATCTTTAGAAAACACCATCATCGCTAACTCCAAATCATAAGTTGGATAATTCCTCTTGTGCGATTTCATCTGTCAATTGGCATATGCGACAATTTTCCTCTCTACATCAACACCATCCCTAGTCCAGAACATAGGTGCCTGTGTATACTATCAGCTCCTCGTTTCCCTTGGAATGGTCAATACTGGCACACTCATTAACCTCACTTTCAGATTTATAAATGCATGCATACACTTTGCATCCTAAACAAAAATCCATTTCTTTTTCATCAAATTGGTCAATGACTTTGCTACCTTTGAGAAGTCCGTGATAAAATGTCTAAAATATCCCACTAATTCTAGGAAATTCCTCACATCAGAAGCGTTCTTGGGTTGGTTTCAATCTTGGTCCGCTTCCACTTTCAAAGATCTACTGCGATGCCCTGCTTCGAAATAACATGACCCAAGAATCCCACTTCCCACCTCCAGAAGTGACACTTTGAAACTTCATTTTTAACATGTTCTTCCTGAACATGTAACGACCCAGAATTTCTGCCATTTGAAATTCGTATATTTAATTGATTTTAAATAAAAGTAAATTTTATAAGTTGAACAGATTTTATTTCAAATATAGTGGTTTAATTGAATAACTAAATTTTTAATTTAATATTTGAAATTGAGGAAATAACTAAAAATTGGATATAATATGAATAAAAATGGTTTATAAAGTTGAATTAAATGATATTTGAATTAGAATGTTGTTAGAAAAGTTTTAAAATTTAATTAGAAGTTAATTTGTAGAAATTTAATATTTTAATATTTAATTGACGAGTAAAAATAGCCATTTTTCAAACAGTCTCAGATTTTGAAGAAACTAGTTTCATCGAATCTGTAATGTTATATTATTGTAAGATTTAAAATTTCATATCAATCGGATTTGCGGTTTGTCCGGGGCAAGCTAAAACGTGTAGAAATCTGTTTATGTGAATTTTAAATTTAAATAGTTGATTCGAAAACCTATCTTTCAAATACGATCGAATTGGCTCCCGATATATATTCCATTGCATTTGGAATAGGTAAAACCTTATAAACGCCAGGCGGTACACTTTATTTGGAGTTCGAAAAATTTTCGGGTGAATAGTGTCGTGAAAATTTCTATAAAAGGACATGTTTTCTTCATTTTTGCAAAGCCTTAAATCATCTAGGTCTAGCCGCCACAAACTATTCAATGGTTAGAAAACTCCATTCTTCTTCCTCGATTATCTTCTCATCCATTCACTTTCAATAAAAACCTTCAACTAGCAAATTGTAGAGCTCCACGAGCTCTATCATTCCAACGGTCGAGATTGGATTTGGTGATGCGGATTGATGACAAATTGAGCTTGACCATCCGATATTCATTCACGTTTTTCAAGGAATAGTGACAGCCGAGCTTCATGGTATTTGGACCGAAGGTGGCTAGCGCGTAGGAGCTTTGAACGACTGTAGTTGATCATCGTCGAAAGGATCGTGGTGGTTGCATTAATTCACGAATGAACGGGGGCTATGGGTTATCCTTGCGTTTGAAATGCCTGGGTTGGGAAGAAAAGGCACACGACCACGATTGTGTTTTGCAAATCTAGCGGCCAAAATGAGTCAGGTTAAAAAAATATCAAATTAATTTATTTAAATTCCTATAATGTTTAAAAGGCTATAATTTTGTCATACGAGGTTGAAAACTGACGAAACGACTTGCGTTGGATTCGTATTGTCGAACACTACGTGATGCTGGTGTGGAGCTGATTGGAGCTAGTGTGAATTTTGGATAAAATTAAATGCTCGTTTAATTTGATTCGGAATAAAATGCTGAAACTGCTATTGGACACAATGTGAGTACAACTCACTCTTTCTGACTCACTGATATTTTTATATAAGTGATAAATAATTTATTACATGATGATTGATGATTGTTTGGATGAGATATGATATATTGATTGGTATTTAGATATATATATACACCTGCCTAGTGGAGCAGATGACCCTATATGTTCCCGTGTATGAGCGGATGGCCCTTTGTACGCACGTTTGCCTTGAAGCGGACATTGTACACATATTCTAATATGTATATTTGTTGCAGGTGACAAGTTGGAGGGATCCAACTGGATTCCACAACCGTATTGATTTTATTTACAGATATTGTAATATATTATGTTATCATATGGTATATGATGTTTTGGATGCCGTGATTGATCTATTTGGTGCTATTGTAGCGTTGGGCCTATTTTGGAGTTTTCAAAATGTTAATGTAACGATTTTGAATTTAAAAGAATTTTAAAGTGATTTTGAAGATAAATGTTTTATTAAATTTTTTGAATCGTTAAGAATTGATTTATTTTGAATAAATAAATGTGATAATTTTTATGTTATAAAAATTATGATTTTTGTGAAATAAAATAAGAGTATGATTTCTGGAGTTATATAAGTTTTAATAACGATTCGAAATTATTAAAAGAATAAGTTTAGTTAAAATCGATTTTTTTGAATTATATTAAATGGTTTATATGGAAGATTTATAAAATTGATATTTTATAAATCAAAGTAATTGAATTATAGACAAGATTTGTAAATGTTAAAACGAAGTTATAAATGGATTTTATAATTGAATACGATTTATAGAATTTGTGAAGTTATAAAAGAACGAATTTGTAAATAAGAGAATTTTAAGTTAATTTACTTATAATTGGATTTTGGCATGTAGTTGAGATATAAATGAAATTGATTTATAATGGGATTTTATAAGTTGAAGCTTTTATAAAATATGCAAATGTGAATTTGTAAACATTGTTTTACAAATCCGAAATCAATTGAATTTGGTAAGTTAAATATAGAAGCTTATTTAAAGAGATATATCCACGATTTTGGACAGTGGATAATCCTTTAATGAATATATAGAAGCAATGATTTGGTAAAAGAACTATGTCCATGATTTTGGACGGTGGATAATTCTTTAAATAAATGTGTGAAAACGTTGGATTTAGTAAACAAATTATATTTACGATTTTGGACAGTGAATAATAATTTAAATAAAATGAATATATTGGAAAGTGATATTATTAAATGTAGTTAAATGGTTTTAAAGATGTTTAAAAATGTGTTAGATATCGAAACCATAGATTTCAACAATCATTGTTGAAATAGACGTTTTCGAGAAGTAAGAAAATGATGGACTATAACACTGTTGTTATAGTAAATGATTTTCGAAAGGAAATGTTTTTGTGTAATATTGGGATTTATATATCCATCTAAATTTCGAATCCCTATACTAGTGATTTTTGGTTTTCGTAACAATGTTTTACGCAACATTCGTTTTAACCCAAATAAATGTGTTTAAGAGAACGTTTTCCTTATATAATAAAATATATACTTAACCGTATTTTAAGTATACTGAATATTTTCTAAGTGTTGAAAATAAATTGATTTGTGAATTACTTATTGTTAAATAAGTATTTGGAAATTTTTTTCCAATATGAAGTGAAATGTTTTGAGAATATATCTTTTTAAAAGATAAATTGAAGTGAATATTTGGCAAGTTATTTAATTTATGGAAGGTTAATAAAAGGGCCTAGTGATTGTATATAGTGCTGAATATTTGCTTGTTTGCTTTGATAGTTTAATAACTGACTATCAAATTGCCCAAAATTTTTAGTTCCTCGACTTGATGTCAGAATTATTTAGTCGTACACTTATTACGTTGCCTTCTGTGTAGGCTTGATTATCATTTGTGTTGAGGATGTTGATTCGTATAGTGCGGAGTATTACTCTAATCTATCAAGCTTCCTTCTTGGACCAAAGGATAGCAAGTTGAAAGTTGGAGACGTGATAAGTCTATGAGACTTGGTTTCTGTGTGAGGTTGAGAAACGCTTTTGCGTTGTTGGTGCGAAGAGACCGGGATCGATTTATCCGAATACCACTTCGAACCAACGTATATGCGACGATTGTGTAGGTTGCTTGTGATGATATTGATATTCCGGAGTTTCATAGTAGGGGACTGCATGTTGATCGTTTGGGGTTAAAATCCCAACATAAATACATTAGCAGTGGTCTTTTCATTTATGAAATATCCAATGCGAGGACTATTCACTACTAATCCTAGCGATTTCCTGATAGGATGTGGTAGGAAAGTACCTTCGGTTTGTTTTGTTCCTGGATAACTTGTATGGATGTTTGTTTGACATTGCATTTCTAAAGATTGCGTACATTGGTTTTTACAAACGTACATCAGCGGTGGCGGAGAAGACAACTTCTCTTAGCTTAACACCTTCCTTGAGACATACTATCTTAAGGGTTGTATTTTTGTGGAAGGCAATTAGTAGTCAACAGAAATGGTCGTGTGGCATTCTAAGTGATGTGATTGTGATTTGTGAAAGGTAATCGTTACCTCTAGCCTCATCAAATGGAATGACCAAAACAGGGTTAGATGCAGCAGGGCTATATGGGTCATTCCAATTAGGATATGATCATCCTCTTTTAGATATATTTTTACATGCTATGACGTCGTGAATCTGATTATTGTGGTTTGTATGCTATGAGGGCCCTTGGCAAAGGTCGGTAACGACTGGAGGATAATATATTCGGTACCATCTAGTTATAGAGGTGGGTCGGTCTTGTATTGGTAGAGGATCCTTAGTGATGGTCCTCGGTACATTTTTCTAGAGATGTACTGCCGAAAGGTAGTCCCTTCATCTGGTCATTTGTATGGAAATCCAAACTCCACTACGTTATTGCCATTTTGATTTTATTACCCAATTGGGCCATATGCTGGAATTTAATCAATGTAACAATTTCGGCTATGATTAATATTATTTGTATATAGTAGACACTACTAATATAACACGACATTTGATATGAAATGTTTTAGTTATCGTAAGGTAAAAACATGTTCGTGTTTATGTGTGGACTTGTCTTACGATATACTTTGTTTTGATAAAAGAAAAGTTTTGGTAATTTAATAAATTCAGTTGAGTGTGTTTCTCACGCTGGTTTACCAGACTGGTCCGAGCGTTCTTCCCTTTCAATGCTCGAGTCAGACCGAGTATATTTACGGGTCTAGATTTGATGCCTTTGGAGCTTCAACAGGAGAGCTAGAGATCTTCATTTTCGTATACACGTATTTGTTTGGATTATCCGTTGTGCTTTGTTTGTTGTTGTATATTATCGGCAATTGGGAGGACAGGTTATTATAACTGTTCAAGCTGATAACTATTGATTGGTTGTTGAACTTTGATTGATGTGTATATATATAGTTTCTGTTTTGTACAGTCATTCATGTGATATTATATATTTTCCACTGCGATGTGAGATTCTGTATTGTTCTGTTTGGTTCTATCTTCTCTCTTTCTTCTCTTCTCTTCTTCTCTCTTCTTTTCTTTCTCTTGACTTTTCGTTAGTTTGTGCTTTTGGGGTCGGACATGTGTGGATTATTGTCGATTCAAAGGGTATGGATTTGCGGGTCGTCACACTCGGTATCAGAGCTTAGATTTTCTATATTCCTAAGCTTTGATGTGTACTCATTATAAATAGGGACATTAGCACCCTAGATTGAGTTTGAGTGTATTATATGTATGAACGCGTATTTGTTAGTGAATATCCAATTTTTTATATTATGTTTGCTTATCCGTTGAGCTGTTTGTGAATTCTGGTCAGTATGTGGAATGCCATATTATCGATAGGGATTTCCAAACACTTAAACGTGGAATGTCGACATAGTATCATTTTAAATTAGGTAAATGAAATAACTTTACCTTGATTATATTTTATATATAAAAGGAAATAATTTTTCAAGAATTATTAAAGTTTATATAAATGAATTATTGGTTGTTTGAAAATGTAAATATACGTAAGTTAATAAAAGCTGTTTGAATAATCTAAATAGAAACAACAATTGTAAAAGAATGAATTATATAAGCAAACGAAGTGTAAAGTATAGAATTATAATTAAATATGATTTACAAATGTCAAATAATCTTATATATAAGAAATGAAACTATGTGAGTTATAAATAAAAATGGATTTAAGCTAAGAATTTGGAAATTTTGAATCCCGTTTATTTTGGAAGTTGTTTTTCAAAGTTAAAGAGATTATATTGCTATAACTCTGAACACGATAAATAAATTTGAAATGATCTTATATAAATAAAGTGAAGTGTGAAATTATATAAGTAAGGATTTTTAAATGCGATTTATGGATGAAAGAATTTTTTTAAAAGAATATAAAGCACTGAATTCGCTACTGTTGCTGGGAAATAATAAGGGTGATGACTGCAGCATCATTAGTATCATTTTTGAGTTTTTGTGTGATGGATTTGTTACCAACAGTAAATTGAAAATTGAATTTTTGTTTTGATAAATAAAGTTGATTTAAAATCCAAGTTGTGATTGATGAATATAAGTGAAATGAGTTTTGGACTTATAATATGAAATAATAAAAATTTAGCTTGGTAAAATTGAAATAAATTTGAGATAGCATATTAGATGTATGATTTGAAATTTAACTAAAGGAAGGTTAAATAAATTGAATTGGATTAGATATGTTACTGAAATCGAAATTAAACTTAAGATGGTAAGTGATTACATAATACGAATTTGGAAGTTTATAAAAATAAGTTGTATAACATATAAAATGAGATAAGGTAAGTAAAACTAATTATTCAAATGGTTAAACAATTTTGTTAAGTAAAACAAAATATGAATTTGAATGGTGATATGAATTTGACTTAAGTAAAGTTAAATAAGATAGAATTTCAATTGAATTAAAGTGAACTTAAGTTGTATAAGTGAAAGTAAATGCAAGTAAGAATGAAATGAAACACAAATTAAGTAATGTTTAATGAAGTTGATTTTGTGTATCGATGTAAATTAATAAAGTGAAATAAAATGAATATGAACTTGAGCTATATAAAGAAATTCAAGTTTAGTGGTTAAATGAATTAGCATTAATAATGTTATTGTTAAGAAGTTATGAATTAATAATAATATTGGAAGTGTTGTACAGATGTAACGACTCGGATTTTGCCCGCTCGAAAATCGACATCCATACTTCAAATCGTATTCGAATGCCGTAGATTCGACCGTTCAAATCCGATTCGCCGGAGCTTATAACAATCATTAAGTAAACAACACAGCGGAATAAAAGAACAATACATTGATATACAGCTTTGATACAATATCTGATACAACAGATAATCCAATAGATATCAATATACATCAGAGATATGATACAATAAAATAGCAGCGGAAAAGAAAATAGATAACATCTAGCATACGGAACAATATAACTCTAAAATAGTCTTCAACGAAGAACTCCAGAAACTGCAACTCCATTTCCAAGAATCAATCCAGCAGTAGCTCGAACTCCCAATAACATATCACCAAGCTCAGCAAGACTGGTGTGGTCCAAAGACTGAACTAACTCTAGATAATCCACTATATCTAACTATCTGTAAAACCCAACTCTAGACTGCTCGTGTAGAAAATAATGAGCACCCAGAGTTTAGGAAAGAAACAATAAACTCCGGATCAGTCGTGGGACTGGTATGAGCAACAAAAACAGTTTATCTTATAAAAATAATATAAGAAAGAATTTTAAAGTCAATTCGCAATGCTTTTTAGAAATGAGACTACCATAAGGCCTCCCGCACACACACACAATGCAAACGCAGAATCGGAGGAGATTTCTCCTTATGATAGTCAAAGATGCTTGATACGCATTAAAAGAACATTTGATATTATTACTAGTGCATAGTGTAGAGAAAAATTCATTTCGAAAGTAGAATATAAATCTTAGCCAACATAGACATTTCGAACTATGCCTACTATAGCTACCATCCAAACAGTGTTGCGACACCATAAGTGAATGATAGGTTCTACAACTAATACCGTACAAGTTTCGTATTGGGAATTGGATTTCCAACAAATGGTCAGGCCAAGGAACTTCCCATTGCCACATGAGAATGCCTCTGGAAAGACATCCCCGAGAACCAAACCGGAACTCTGCCAACACAAGGCCGGGTTACCCCTAACTGGGTAACTACTGACACGAGCACGCCATTCCCCGATCGTAAACGACCTTTCTCACGGGATCCCGAAAACCAACAACCACAAAGTAATAAATTCGTAGTAACCACATAGGTTAAATATCTGGGCTCCATACCATGATACCACCTCTATCCAGAAGGAAATGTACATACCCTAAAGGGTGCTACCCCTCATAACCTTGCTGCATCTTTCCTGTTTTGACCATTTCCGGGGTGTGAGGCTCGACGAAGTCACGTCCACAAAAACATACTTTATACAAAAGCCATGCTTTGGGTCAACAAATGATCATAGAAATGATCACTAAGATAGACGATCAAATAAACGATCCTATCACAATAATCAACACAATGATCATTTCAGCAACACTCAGCATGTCACATTACCAAATTGGGAATATATCGCTGATAACTTCAACTATATAACCTCTGAGCTCGTACGTCTCAGAGAAGGGTGTTAAGCTAAGAGAATAAATTCTCCGCCACCAACAGAAATATATTTGAAAGAAATCTGCTTTATATCACAATTTGTAATGTCAGACATACAATCCATACAAGTCTGTTCCGGGTTCGAACAGAACCGAAGGCACTTACAAAGAAGTCCTTGCAACCCGGATATTCACAATCCTGATCGGATTTTCCCATCACTTAGGGAGTTTCTATACCAGCGCGACTCGGTGCAGAAACAATCGATAGGTCATCCTATCGCTTTCACAAATACCCGGTCTTCATCACCGGTCTTCAAATGCTATCCATAACGACGTATCACATATTCGGAATGGGTTATACGACACAAAGGTCCTTTCCCGGCTAAACCGAATAGTGAGCGAAAATATTTTCAAAACATATGGATATGGGATTTCAATTAAGTCACAACTTAATAATTCAAACTTTCTTTCAAATGGTTTAACAAATTACCATTTTCAATCTTTAAACAAAAAGATTCATTTTCACAACCTTTAACGGTTTAAACAATTTTCACATTTAAATCTTTTAAACAAAAGATTTATTCACATATTTTCCAAATCAATTTTCATTTCAATTTGATTTAACTCGTTAAATCTTTAAATCAAAGATTTAACTTATAGCCTTCAAAACAATTTCATTTCAATTTGATTTAAACAAATCATCAATTTAAATCTGTTAAAAATAAACAGATTTAATTCATAGCTTTCAAAAAGAATTCATTCATAACTTAGGAAAATCATTTCTCTATTCAATCTTGCAATTCCCCTAATTAACTGGAATCTCAGTTCTTATCTAAAAGTGTTTATCATTTGAAAACAACAGTTTTCATTTTGGAAATCTGATTCATTTATACGAGTTGAAATCCTTGAGTTAAATTCAAATTCCCAAAATAATACTTTAAAAATGGTTTAATTCATAATGACTAGTATAATATCATTAATCCCTAATTTCAAATTACAGAATTCAATTTCAAGTATTGAATTTAAATTTAAATCAACTTATTTAAATTCCAAAACTTAATCAAGTAATTTAAAAATAATAAATTCTATTTTGAAATTCCATTTTGAAAGCTTTTCACTTCTATTCCAATTCCATTTCCAAAACATTTGAATTCAAATATTCAAATTTAAACTATTTCAAAAATCTGTGACTTAATCGATTTCCTCGTGAAATCCATATTTGTGTGTGTATAAGTGTGGTCCAGGGGTTCAACTCAATAGTGCAACATCATACAATTATTACAGATCAGAATACAGAAATATAGTTGATAAGCGATATAAAACTTATAACGCTCATCGTCTATTCACAGATTCACAGATAATATACAAATGCAAATAAATATACACTGCTTAATCTACAGAACAAAATATCACAAATCAGATAGGATAATCAATTTAAGGCATCTCATACAATATAATCATTCATAAGTAACGTCTAGCATTCAATAATCATATATAAGTAAGGTTTAATTAATCATTTTATCCGGATTAATTCAATTAATTTCCAGTCAAATTAATTTCTTATGAATTAATTATCAAATTTCGATTAACTAATTTCAAATCATTTAATATCAATTAATTTATCAAACATTTTTAATTAATTAAATTATTTTTAATTCATCATATTAATTAAATCAATCTTTAAACCAATGTCCTAATTAATTAACTCTAATTAATTAGTTAAATAAATTTAACCTTTAATTACTTATTTAATTAGTCCAATTCATCAATTAATTAAATAATAAATTATCCATCCTGATTAACATAATTTAATGAATTTCAAATCATTAAATCTTCCTTGACTTTTAAGATAAACCTCATTCTTAGAAATGATTACATTATTATTATAAAAAGGGTTTTAAAACAATTTCCATTTCAAATTTACTTTTAAATTTTCAACTTTGAAAATCATTTTAAAATCTTTAAGTTAATTAGAAATCAAAAATTATTTTGAGATAACCATGTTATCTCAACTGATTACTTAATTTTAATTTATTTAACCTATTAATTTAAACACTTGAAAACATTTCTACATAAGAACATTGATTTGTTAAAGTTTTATACCTCATCATTATTTTTCAAACATACTTCTTAACAGTTTTAATTTAAATTAAAATTCAATAGTACTTTTAAAATCATTAGACAATTCGAATTATTATTTCTAGACTAAACTTAAAACTGGAAATTATATCAAACTTAGGTTTCAAAATTTCTACTTTGAAAACAAAACAGTTTGAAAATGTAACTGGCAACAGGTTTGTACCTGTCCCCAAACATCTACTGCATCCTTCCCCCTAGTTTACTTCGAGTAAACGCGAGTCTCCCCCCTCAGGAAAACATGATCTGCTTCGAGTCTTCCCCCTACACAAATTCGAACCCCAAAAAAAAAAAAAAACACAACCTCACCATCATTTTCCCCACCGTGCACCTGCACACCCACGTTCGCCGACGCCAACCACCAACGGCCATCTCCACAAGTCACAAACCCAACTCACAACCCATTCCAATCATCTGGACCACCCAGTTATCTCGAAATCAATTTTGAGATGCTCAACCCAAAACCTGGCAACACCGAAATTCTGTTGCCCCTAACCTGTCAACATCGCCTCGTGTGCGGCGCCTCGACCATCTGAAGTCACGCGACTCCGGCCACGTGTTCCCTGACCATCGACGCTCCCCTCCCCCAGATCTCGTACCACTCGATCTCCTAGAGAGGTCGCGGTGGCTTCACAAATCTCAGCGACAAAAAAAACCAATTCAAACCCTAAAGTTGCTTCGATACAACAATACACCCAATTGAAAAATTATTTGATAATTTTCCTAAGATAAATGATGTTCACGCTAGCCTCAACACGATTTTCAACATTTATAATTGATTTAATGATTCGAAAATGGGAAAAATGCAACTTCGGTTCACCTACACACTGCCCTTAAAATCCCACTCTAAAAATCACTTCACCCATCTTAAAAATCATCATTTTCAGCATGGATTCTAGTTAGATATCTGAATCTATGATCAGAGAAGTTCGAAAATTTGCAAATCTTGAGTTTGTTCAGCATATTGGGTTTCTAGAGAAAATCTGTAAGTTGTTTTAATCTGAACTAAATTTTTAGACTTATTTTACAATGATATAAACATCTTTTGTTTGAATCTGAAGTTCAATCATAAATCAGAAAGAGGGTAAATGATTTTTAAATCAAACAGTTTGAGTTTGAACTAAGAACAGATGTGTTTCAAACAACAGCATGCATACTTATTTTCAATCTTCCTATATATATATATATATATATATATATATATATATATATATATGCACACACATACATTCCTCAGTTACACTTGCACAAATTCAAGCCCTTAAAATTTTTTTGAAGAAAAAAAGTTACTCACCTTGCTTTTCCAGAATAAAAAGAGTACTGCAATTTTAGAAACAAGCTTTGAATTTCCAGTTGCCAACCTTCTACTTTGATCTCTGGATTTAGTTAAATTGTTGTTTTGTTCAAAGCAAAATTTTGGTTTAAGTTTGAGATGTTTTACTTCAGTTTTCCTTAGACAAGAATGAACGAATTTAAAATGAGAAGTGGATGTATATAAATTGAATATACAGGGTGATCATTTGTTTATACAAAGCAGGTACAAGATTTTGCTTTACTTGTATTTTTTAAATCTTTGGCCAGAGATATTGGTATGGAGGCTGGTGATACTTGTTGTGCTAGCATTTAATGCCAAGATATGTGTCTCCATACCTACCTCATTCTATCCTTTTTCTTGCTTCAGCTGAAGTGATCTTGTGTTGGAGGTGATACTATATTCATAGATATTATTATTTGTACAAGTTAATGTTATCTTGTTTGTTATGTTATGTACAGTTCTCACTTTACTTGTTCATGCATATTTGTACTTTGTTTTTTTTATAAGCTTATGCCTTAATTCTTTTATTTATATTTTTGTTTTCCATGCTTGCTTTGTTTTCATTTACAAGTGTACATACTTGTATGTATTTTTGTTTTGTAATACTTCCTATATATGTTTACTTATTGTTTTTGTTTTATATATAATTGTTCTTATTTTTATTCATAGCTTAAATATGAATTATTTTACTTTACAAAATAAGTGAACTTCTATTTTTAAGTTACTCTTATTACTTTTGTAGCCCACTCCATTTGTATTATCTTGTATTGATTTATTAATATGAGATTAAGATATATATATATATATATATATATTTACTTTATATTGTTATATCTTATATTTTATTTACTTCTTATTTATTGTCTTGTATTTATTATATATATTTTAACCATCAATAATAAATTAACAATTCACTTATTTATTCATTTCGTACTTGTGTCAATGTATATACTTTAATATTTATTTTTCAAACCATTAATATAAGATTTAAATTCAAATCAAAATATATATATATACACACAAGATTTTAAAATTTCAAATTGACTCATATATACCCAAATATACACACACATATATATATATTCACATATATACATATATATATAATATAAAAAAAATTAAATGATTTATATAGAATATATTTGAACTCGGGGAAACTCACATCACTATTTAAAATTAATTTTATAAATTTTTATTCAAAATTTCATTTAATTATTAATTTAAATTAAATAAAAATTCAGGATCGTTACAACAGAAGTATGAATATAGTGAATACTAGAATTCAATCCGAATTGAATATTAAACCAAATTGAATGTAAGCGAAGTAAACAAATTTGGTAATGTTGGTTATGCATTGTTTGTTAAATGGATGTTAATTGATTGTATAGAAAATCCATATGAAATTGAACTAATGAAATGGAAAGCTAAGTAATTGAATTCAAACTGGAAATAAACAAATTTGAATGGAATTGAATTTGATGTAATTTGGAAGTGAACCAACTTGAATGTAAATTAGTGAATATAAATTAATTGAATATGAATGAATGTATGTTAGTAAAATCCAATGTTAATGAATCAAATGTGATTTAAATTGAAAATTAATTCAATGAATATTAATGAGAAGTGAATCTATATTGATTTGGCTATGGATGTTAGTTGGATGATAGTTGGTTGATGGTTGGATTTGTTGTTTTTGTTGCATTTTCTATAATGGCGATGTGAAAACCCGGATTTTTGAGCATCTGTTAATTTGATAGATAATTAATATTAAACAAATGAAATTTGATAAATAAAGATATCAAGAAATAATAAAGATTGTGTGTGTGTGTATATATATATATATATATATATATATATATAGATAAGCAGATTTTAAATAGAATTTTTTTAAAAAAACAAAATTTAAGATGTGTTTGCTTAAAAGTGTATATTTATATTTATGAGTTGATTTTTAAATTTGGATTAGAATTGGAATTCTGGATTTAAATTTAAATTTAAAAAGATAAATACTTTAAAACTATTTTGGATTTAAAATAGGGTTTGTTTTATATTATTTTTCTTAGACAAAACTTTATTTATAAAAAAAATGAAATGGTTTTAAATTAATAAAATAAATACAAAAGCTTTATAAACATTTAATATATATATATATATATATATATATATATCATGCATAATTTCAAATGTAAGTTTAATAAATAAAATTTAAACAAGAGATAAAGTTTAAATATAAACACATAAAACATTAATAAAAGTAAATTAAAATTTATAATATAAATATATAAAGTTAAAATATACATGAATAAAGGTATTTTATAGATTTAAGGAATTAACAAATACATAAAACATATTAAGAACATTATAATTTCAAATGTAAACAAATTATAAAACATAAGAATATTAATAAAGGAATTAAACATTTGTAAGACTTTTAATATATGGAATGAACACTTGTAGCCTTTATAATACATGTAAAAACAAGTGGCCAAAAATGTTACTTTTGTTAAAATATAAATTTTTTAAGGTAAATATCAAAGTTGAAACTAGGCTGAAGTTATTCTCTCATCTTCATAGACTAAAACCAAAGGAAGAAAATTAAAATAAAAAGAGAGGAACTGGAAAACTGGAAAATCAAGTGCAAAACAACAAGCAAAATCAACTCAATAGGAACTCAATCCATAAACCTAGCAGAAGGGATCAATTTACCAAATCAACATAATCAGATCAGTGCATATTTATAAAACAATTTCATATTTAAGAATATAAGCCGGATTCTTTGTCTCTGTTCTAATTGCCAGGTGGGTATACAAATCCTCTTCAGCTGCTTGATTTTGAGTGGTGATAATGAAAACTTTAAAACTGTTTAATCTCTGAATGTATGTAGTAAACCTGATTTTTTAACTTGTGACGATGTTTTGCATGGTTAATTTAAATAGTTATATGTAGGAATACATAAATATATTCTTGAAAATGTCAGTATTTTCAATATTATTCTCTGTTCTTAAACTACAGAATGCAAAAATAATGCAATGTCAATTGTACTTTCTGTGATCATTTTTATGTAATGATGTTTAAATATTAATTGTTAAGAGATAACCAGATTTTAACTTAAAAATAGTTTCAGGTAAGACTGTAGGAGGTTTTCCACTAGGAAGTAAAATTACAGTAAAAACTCGATTTTTATAAAAATTTCGATTTCAATAATTAAAGGTTTCTTGAATATAACTTGATTCGCAATTGGAAATTATGAATTTTAAAAATGAAATTAGGATTTTTAAGTGAGTATTTAGGGGAAATTCGCGTGATGAACACGAATTGGGTTTGAGTAAATTTCTGACGATCGTTGTAATTTGGAGTCTCGGGATCGTGCTTGGAGGTGGATGTAAGGCATGGGGTCACAGCAAAATTTTTTTTTGGATTTTTCGATCACCGTGGTGACGACGTGAGGTCATTGTAGGGTTTTTGTACTGCATTGAGTCAAGAGTCTTTGCGAGGCATTACTGAACTCGTCGAGGCATCGGAACATCATCGGGGGGGGGGGGGGGGTAGAATAGGAGTGTATGACATTGTTGAAGCTTTGGGTGAAGTCTTGTATTTTCTGGTGGTTAGAGTTGTCTTAGCGCGACGGTTTTAGGTCGCGGTGGTTTGCTTCTATGAGTTCGTTCATGTCTTTTTCGATTTCGTGATTGTTAAGGGAATTTGGTGGTCGGGGTTGATAAAGGAGGGCAAGGGTGACTTGCCGGAGTTGAGATGAGGGGCCGGAGCTCCGCCGTGGATGGGTGCATGTGCACCATATTGTCTGTGCATTTGAGTTGGGATGTGATGTTGGAATTACTCGGGTAGAAGAAGGATTAGGCACGAGTTGTTTTGTGGCTAGCTCGCGTTGCCTATCAGGCAGGACTTGGGAACTGATGTGGTTGTCTTTTTTTTCGTTATTCAATCATGTTTCAGGTTTATCAAAATGTGAAGTTTTAAAGGAATTTTTTTAAAAACCAAGATCTGATATAAGTTGTAGCAGTTTAAAACAAGATTTCAAAATTTCAAATGTTTGAAGTTATTTGTTTAAGTGATTATATAGTAGGTTAATTACTATATGTGTTATTTTAGATGATTTAAATGATGTAATTGAATATGTATAAATTATTTAATAAAGATGGTAAATTAATTTATGTAGTCAGTTAAGCGAAAAGTTAATTAACTTAATTATTAAGGTAATTAGTAAATTAGTTGTGTAATCAATTTAGGGGATTGATTTGTTAATTACAACAAATAAATTAAAAGATGATAAATTTATTAAGGATAAATTACTTAATGTAATTGATTAATGATAATGATTAGATGTCATTAATTAACGTGAGTAATTATTGGGCAATTACTAAATGAGATTTGATAAATAATTACTTAATGTAAGTAAATTAAAGAATTAATTGATAAGGATTAAGTAATTAAATTCGGAATTAAAGATTGAATTAATAACCAATTTAAGGTAAATTAATTAAGGATAATTAATCAATGAAACAATTATTTGATGAAAATAAATAAAAGGGGAATTTCTTAATTACTTAGTATAATTAATTAAAGAATTTATCAATTAAGGAAATTAATCAAGGATTAGTTAATTAATGAGTGCAATTAATTAGAGGATAATTAATCAATATAAGTGGTTATGGAATACTTAATTTGTGTAGCTAATTAAGGATCAATGTATTAAATCATTATTAATTACTTTACAAGAGTAATAAAGGGGTTAATTAATGTGACGGGTGAAGGTTAATTTGTGCAATTAATTAAGAATTAATGACTTATTGTAATTAAAGAATAATTAATCAAGGATGATTAATTAAGTTGGATAATAAAAAGACGATTAATTAATTGATTAACGTAAAGTAAAGGTAACTCAAGTGATTAAAGTTAGTGATTAATTTAATTAGAAATAAATTAAATTAATTTTGAAAGTAATCGATCTTGCTTATGAATGATTGAATAATGTAAATGTCTTGAATTGGTTGATATCTCTGATATGAGACGTTTTCTAATATGATATGTTTGAGTAGACAGTGATAATATGGATATATATATATATATATATATATATATATATATATATATACACACACACACATCGTTGATGAATTGCTGTGTATAAAAGTGACATCTTCTATTTCAAATTTAATTGTATTTCACTTGAATAACGTGGGTTCAGATGGTATTGAATTCGAAGAGACCGGAATCGGGTATTAGTAAATACCCGAAAACACTTTGATTCTTTATAGATTAATATATGAAATCAATAGGTTGGTATGGATTGATTTAAGTGAGTTAGACCATTTAATCTAAGTTCTGGTATTTAGAAATTGATGTGTGATGTAAGTGATGTCTATAACAATTTGTGAATTTGTAATTGATACAAGTTACCCGGGTTATATATATAAGTGATATGCTTTTATAATTCTCGTTGGATGGGTTTACTCACGCTGGTTTCCAGCCGACCCAGGTGTTACTTTGATGTAATGCTCGGGTCAGACCGAGTATTACAGCTTTTCAAGAAGGACGTTCTGGAGTTCAGGAGGCGAGCTAGATGGTAGGAACGTATGAAGCGTTTTCTGCTGTGCGTATTATTGTTGATTATATGGGACATGTTGTTTTAAACTGTCCAATGATGTGTAAATGTTGTAACTCTGATGTATAAAAATATTAGTGTACTGATACAGTTCTTCTTTGTAAAACTGTTATTTATGTGATATTATATTTTGATCCGCTGCGAATGTGAGGTTTCTGTGTTTTGGTGTTTTGTTTCTTCTTTTTCTTCTATCTCTTCTTCTTTTTCATAAATATTTGGAATTTTCGGGATCGAAAATTTCCGGGTCGTTACATTTTGGTATCAGAGCTGAAAGGTTAAGCGAGAACCTTGGCTCTGGTGGGGATTACACATTAAATAGAGTCCGTAGTACTCTAGAATTAGTTGAGTGTGTTTATATATATATATATATATGAGAGCGTACTTGTTATTTTCTTATATGAAGATTTTAAATGATTTTATATAAGAATATATTTTGATATATAAAGCAATATCTCTTTCTAATAAATATTAAGATAATTGGTTGTTAAATTATTGAAATTAAATTTAATAGTAATAGAAGTACAACCAAATTGGAGTTAAATAAAGATAAGTTTGAAATGGATTCTAACTGAAATTAAATCTTGAAGTTGGGGAAGAATTTCTGAATAACATGAATAGAATTGGTTTCAAACCGGAGAAATATAATGGTTATTATGTTTAATAATGGGATTCAAACCGTGAAGTTCTGAATTCTAAATTTAAAACATTTGAAAATTGTTTTCAAAATGTTGAAGGAAATGATAAATAATATTATTCAGAATGGTTCTGAAAAGTAATCTGATTTTGAAATGAGAAGTTGTTTGAAACTTTATTTGAAATTAAAAACCAAAGATGTTAAAACATAAGGTATATATTAGTAATCTAATTTATAGGTTAGGAAGCTCCTCTAGAATTCAGTCCTTGAGAGAGATGACTAAGAGTGAAGAAGGGAAGGTTAGGCGCAGAGAGCAAAGAGCAGCTGCATATAGGGATCGAGAAGAAGGAATTCGAGAGTATGAGAAATAGGTTAAGGAAAAGGCTGAACCAGGACCTTATGATAACGTCACCTGCTACAGATGTTTCAGTAAGGGACATTACGTAGCCAAGTGCAATAAAGCAAGGGAGGAATTGAAGGGTACATTCCATCGGTTTCGCTCTGAGATCTTGTGCTTTAAGTGTCATAAGTAAGGACATTTTCTAAATCATTGCTCTGAAGTGAGAAAGGCAAAGCGTAAACCTATGGAACCGGTCAACGAGTCGACTATCTGCTATCATTGTAAGAAGACAGGACACATTGCTAGGAATTGTTTCGAGAGGCAAAGAGGAGTAAGGTTATAGAACGTACTGTTGGAGGCGTGAAGGTTATCCAGATTGATGACAGGGTAGAAACATTTTGTCGTAAATGTTATAAGTGGGGACACCCTGTTGAGAAGTGTATGTTCGGGCTTTGCCCCTTGGAAGGAAGTCCATAGGAAGGATACTTGTAGGAGTATTAGGGCTCTGTTCTTTCCAAACCTCTAGGCAATTGAAAGACATCCATATTTATGACTTTTGTAAGACACTTATTTTGGATTAATGTATGTAATGTAAGAACTACTAATATGTAGTGAATTAATGTACGGAATCATTTTGGACTTAAGACTGAAATGTTTAA
The DNA here is from genome assembly GCA_030765085.1 of Allium cepa. NCBI lineage: Eukaryota > Viridiplantae > Streptophyta > Magnoliopsida > Asparagales > Amaryllidaceae > Allium > Allium cepa. Next base: position 505,588,769 of record CM060937.1, on the reverse strand, counting down.
GGTAAAACTTCAAGGGTTGGGTTATAAAAAGTTAAGTTTGGTGATAAATTGAATTTCAAAGATTAAGTTGTTTAAAAAGGATTTGAATTATTATTATTTGAACTTTGAAATAGAATTTGGATTCAGAATTAACTGGTTTAAAGATATAAGTTGAATTGATTTAAAGAATTGAATCAGTATTTAAAAATTTAACTCAAATTTATATAATTCGGGATGGTTTAAATTTGAAATTTAAAGTGAATTAGTTCAATTCACTTCAAATTAAATTTGATTTGAATTAATCAGTATTGTGATTGAAGATTGATAAGTTTAAAAGTTCAAATGGAAAATTTGAATTGGATTGATTTGAAATGAAAGTTGAATAAAGTTAAATTTGGAAAGAAACTGAGGTTAATTAAACTTGAATTGGGGTTGAATCAATTTCAATGGAAATTGAAGTAATTTAAAATTGGAATTGGGTCAATTGAAATAGAAGTGGAAATTTAAATTGGTTGATGAGAATGGAAATTGGAAAGTGAGGAGTTTTGACTCTGGACTATCTTTAATATAAATTGTTTTAATATAAACCTATTTTTCCAAGCTATTCATTATATATACAACCTTTCTTTTAAAAGCCAAACTATCTTGTACTTGTTTTACAATTATTTCTGAAACTGTTTAACGATTTTCCAACTGTTTATAAACTAATTACTATATTCCAACTATTTTACAAAACTAATTATTATCTTACTATTAATTATTTTGCAATTTTCTATAATTTCTATAATTATTTTTACTATTTTCTAACTATTTTACATCTATTTTACAAACTAGTAATTATTATCCAACTACTTATCTATTTTTAAAATTTTCAAGCTATTTTCTAAACAAACTGGTCGGAGTTCAAACTGTTATTGGTTAAATACCCAATCAAGATAAGAATAGAGGTGAAAATCCAAATGGATTGAAGAAATTGTGAGTAAGTGAATGAAAATCGAAGTGAATGTGAATAGAAATGGAATTGATTTGGCAAATAACCAATAAAGATAAATACGTAGGGTGTACGTATGTTATTCTATTCGCATAGTGATTTGATCCAGATTCGAGCACAGAATTTCGAGATAGTCATATCGATCCAAGTGGGATTTTTCACTCGATTTTCGACGGCGAACCTGGATATGGATTGTTTATTAGTTCTAGGTATTCTCTATCATAATTATGACTATGCAAGGAGAATGACGGTTTCTGATCAAGAAACCAGATCAGTGTCTGCACTAGGAAGTTGGTTGGACAATACCAGTTCGGAAGTGAAATCGTGTGATCGAGTGAGCGATCAGATTGGTATAGCGTACGAATGATAAGTGTACATCGTACAGATTTGAATGAAATTGATATTGGAAGGAGTAATCAAATTGGAATATTTGATTTTCAATAAACAAAGTTATATATCTTTGTTATATATAAGATGAAACTTCCCTGATTGAATCTGTAGCCAGAAGAAATTGGATTATTGGAAATAATTGAAGTATAAAAGGGGTTTTATACAGATTTAAGATGGTCCAAAGATTTTTATCAAGGATTATATATATATAAAGGATCTTATGAGGATTTTGGTAAAGGTTTTGCGAACCTTTGAATTTGGAAGGGCTTTTGATTTTTGGGTAAAATCAATATTGAAATTTGGAAAGCCTAGTTTGAGAATTATCAATTTTGGGATAATCGATTTTGGTATAAAGGAGCTTTGTATGAGATCATACTAGGTGTATGATTTGAAAGATACTATATGTGTATAGTATAAAGTGTTTTGATGATGGCTCTGGGGAAAAAGGGCGCTCCCTTAAAATGAACTTCTCAGGAGTACCACCGGGTGGTGCTGCCTTAAGCCCCAAGGGGGGTTCTAAAGTTGATCATGTGAGGAGTCCGGACAAAACTAGTTCCTGAGGATTATGAGTAGATTATACCATAGCGAAAGTCGTGTGTGCCATTGAGAGCCAACAGTTTGCGTTTGATTTTATATCCATAGACTGCGACCTATGGTAACATAGCGAAAGTCGTGTGTGCCGCTGAGAGCCAACAGTCTGCGTTTGATTTTATATCGGTAGACTGCGACCTATGTAGGAGTGGAGAAGTTTCATTTCGACAGCGAGAATCAGAGGCCGCAGAGAGCCTGCAGTTACATGGACTTTTGCTGTGATGGCAACGTAACCCTGGAATGTAACTGCGATCTGTTGTGGGTTCCATGGCGTAATCGAGAGGCCGCGGAGAGCCTACAGTTACATGGACTTTTGCTGCGATGGCAACGTAACCCTGGAATGTAACTGCAACCATGGACGGGGGTGATGATTTCCAGAACATTCTCACCAAATATATATCCTCTATTTTCAAAAACTATTTTTTTATATTTATAATAAAATTATTTTCCAATTATTTTCACTAAGTGTTGAAAATGGGTCTGCTAAGTACTTATAGATTTTCAGTTGTACGCCTGATCAAAATATGACCGAATTTCTGTGAGAACAAGGATGGACTTGTTAAAACATCGAGTTATAAAGAGTAATTTCATAAAAACTATTTTATAATATTATGTAAATTTTAAAAAGTGTTTTAAAATGATCAAAGGATAATTTTTATGATAAATAGTATTTTAATAAATTTCTGGTTTCGTTCCTTTTCGAGGACGAAAAGATTCAAAGGGGGGAGAGATGTGATAACTCGGATTTTTGAGCATCTGTTAATTTGATAGATAATTAATTTTAAACTATTGAGATACCGATTTCATTTGATTAAACAAATGAAATTTGATAAATAAAGATATCTGGAAATAATAAAGATTGTATATATATAGATAAGCAGATTTTAAATAGAATTTTTTAAAAAAAACAAAATTTAAGATGTGTTTGCTTAAAAGTGTATATTTATATTTATGAGTTTATTTTTAATTTTGCATTAGAATTGGAATTCTGGATTTAAATTGAAATTTAAAAAGTATTTTGGATTTAAAATAGGGTTTGTTTTATATTATTTTTCTTAACGAAAACTTAATTTATAAAAAAATGATATGATTTTTGATTAATAAAATAAATACAAAAGCTTTATAAACATTTAAAATATATATAATGCATAATTTCAAACGTAAGTTTAACAAATAAAATTTAAACAAGAGATAAAGTTTAAATATAAACACATAAGACATTAATAAAAGTAAATTGAAAATTTATAATATAAATGTATAAAGTTAGAATATACATGAATAAAGGTATTTTATAGATTTAAGGAATTAACAAATACATAAAACATATTAAGAACATTATAATTTCAAATGTAAACAAATTATAAAACATAAGAATATTAATAAAGGAATTAAACATTTGTAAGACTTTTAATATATGGAATGAACACTTGTAGCCTTTATAATACATGTAAAGACAAGTGGCCAAAAATGTTATTTTTGTTAAAATATAAAATTTTTAAGGTAAATATCAAAGTTGAAACTAGGCTAAAGTTATTCTCTCATCTTCCTAGACTAAAACAAAAGGAAGAAAATAAAAATAAAAAGAGAGAAACTGGAAAACTGGAAAATCAAGTGCAAAACAACAAGCAAAATCAACTCAAGAGGAACTCAATCCATAAACCTAGTAGGAGGGATCAATTTACCAAATCAACATCATCAGATCAGTGCAAATTTATAAAACAGTTTCAGATTTAAGAATATAAGCCTGATTCTCTGTCTCTATTCTAATTACCAGGTGAGTATACAAATCCTCTTCAGTTTCTTGATTTTGAGTGGTGATAATGAAAACTTTAAAACTGTTTATTCTCTGAATGTATGCAGTAAACCTGATTTTTTAACTTGTGACAATGTTTTACATGGTTAGTTTAATTAGTTATATGCAGGAATACATAAATATATTCTTGAGAATGTCAGTATTTTCAATATTATTCTATGTTCTTAAACTATAGAATGCAAAAATAATGCAATGTCAATTGTACTTTCTGTGATCAGTTTTATGTAATGATGTTTAAACATTAATTGTTGATAGATAATCAGATTTTAACTTAAAAATACTTTCAGGTAAGATTGTAGGAGGTTTTCCACTGGGAAGTAAAACTACAGTAAAAACTCGATTTTTATAAAAATTTCGATTTCAATAATTAAAGGTTTCTTGAATATAACTTGATTCACAATTGGAAATTATGAATTTTAAAACTGAAATTAGGATTTTTAAGTGAGTGTTTAGGGGAAATTCGCGTGATGAACACGAATTGGGTTTGAGTAAATTTCTGACGATCGTTGTAATTTGGAGTCTCGGGATCGTGCTTGGAGGTAGATGTAAGGCATGGGGTCACAGCAAAATTTCTTTTGGATTTTTGATCACCATGGTGACGACGTGAGGTAATTGTAGGGTTTTTGTTCTGCATTGAGTCGAGAGTCTTTGCGAGGCATTACTGAACTCGTCGAGGCATCAAAACATCATCGGGGGGGGGGGGGGGGGGGGAGGAGGGAGGTAGAATAGGAGTGTATGACGTTGTCGAAGCTTTGGGTGAAGTCTTGTATTTTCTGATGGTCCGAGTTGTCTTTGAGCGGCGGTTTTAGGTTGCGGTAGTTTGCTTCTATGAGTTCGTTCATGTCGTTTTTCGATTTCGTGATTGTTATGGGAATTTGGTGGTCGGGGTTGATAAAGGGGGGCAAGGGTGACTTGCCAGAGGTGAGCTGAGGGGCTGGTGCTCCGCCGTGGATTGGTGCATGTGCACCATATTGTCTGTGCATTTGAGTTGGGATGTGATGTTGGAATTACTCGGGTAGAAGAAGGATTAGGCACGAGTAGTTTTGTGGCTGGCTCGCGTTGCCTATCGGGTAGGACTTGGGAACTGATGTGGTTGTTTTTTTTTTGTTATTCAATCAGGTTTCAGGTTTATTAAAACGTGAAGTTTTAAAGGATTTTTAAAAAAAACTAAGATCTGATATAAGCTGTATCAGTTTAAAACAAGATTTCAAAATTTCAAATGTTTGAAGTTATTTGTTTAAGTGATTATATAGTAGGTTAATTACTATATGTGTTTTTTAGATGATTTAAATGATGTAATTGAATATGTATAAATTATTTAATAAGGATGGTAAATTAATTTATGTAGTCAGTTAAGGGAAAAGTTAATTAATTTAATTATTAAGACAATTAGTAAATTAGTTGTGTAATCAATTTAAGGGATTGATTTGTTAATTATGGCAAATAAATTAAAAGGTGATAAATTTATTAAGGATAAATTACTTAATGTAATTGATTAATGATAATGATTAGATGTCATTAATTAAAGTGAGTAATTGTTGGGCAATTACTAAATGAGATTTGATAAATAATTACTTAATGTAAGTAAATTAAAGAATTAATTGATAAGGATTAAGTAATTAAATTTGTAATTAAAGATTGAATTAATAACCAATTTAAGGTAAATTAATTAAGGATAATTAATCGATGAAACAATTATTTGATGAAAATAAATAAAAGGGGAATTTCTTAATGGAAGTAATTAAGAATTAAATACTTAGTATAATTAATTAAAGAATTTATTAATTAAGGAAATTAATCAAGGATTAGTTAATTAATGAGTGCAATTAATTGGGGGATAATTAATCAATATAAGTGGTTTTGGAATACTTAATTTGTGTAGCTAATTAAGGATGAATTTATTAAATCAATATTAATTACTTTATAAGAGTAATTAAGGGGTTAATTAATGTGACGGGTGAAGGTTAATTTGTGCAATTAATTGATAATTAATTACTTATTGTAATTAAAGATTAATTAATCAAGGATGATTAATTAAGTTGGATAATAAAAAGACGATTACTTAATTGATTAACGTTAAGTAAATGTAACTCAAGTGATTAAAGTTAGTGATTAATTTAATCAGAAATAAATTAAATTAATTTTGAAAGTAATCAATCTTGATTATGAATGATTGAATAATGTAAATGCCTTGAATTGGTTGATATCTCTGATATGAGACGTTTTCTAATATGATATGTTTGAGTAGACAGTGATAGTATGGATATATATATATATATATATATATATATATATATATATATCGTTGATGAATTGCTGTGTATAAAAGTGACATCCTGTATTTAAAATTTAATTGTATTTCACTTGAATAACGTGGGTTTAGATGGTATTGAATTCGAAGAGACCGGAGTCGGGCATTAGTAAATACCCGAAACACTTCGATTCATTATAGATTAATATATGAAATCAATAGGCTGGTATGGATTGATTTAAGTGAGTTAGACCATTTAATCTAAGTTCTAGTATTTAGAAATTGATGTGTGATGTAAGTGATGTCTATAACCATTTTTGAATTTGTAATTGATACAAGTTACCCGAGTTATATATATAAGTGATATGCTTTTGTAATTCCCGTTGGATGGGTTTACTCACGCTGGTTTCCAGCCTGACCCGGGTGTTACTTTGTTGTAATGCTCGGGTCACACCGAGTATTACAGCTTTTCAAGAAGGACGTTCTGGTGTTCAGGAGGCGAGCTGGATGGCAGGATCGTATGGAGCGTTTTCCGCTGTGCGTATTATTGCTGATTATATAGGACATGTTGTTTTAAACTGTCTAATGATGTGTAAATGTTGTAACTCTGATGTATAAAAATATTAGTGTACTGATACAGTTCTTCTTTGTAAAACTGTTATTTATGTGATATTATATTTTGATCCGCTGCGAATGTGAGGTTTCTGTGTTTTGGTGTTTTGTTTCTTCTTTTTCTTCTATCTCTTCTTCTTTTTCATAACTATCTGGAATTTTCAGGATTGAAAATTTCCGGGTCGTTACAGGCATATATAGTTGTTGTATTGGTATATGTTATATATTAATATTACTTTAACATATACATGTTTCTCATTGATTGTTGAGTGTTTAGTAGGTGCGTATGGCGCTTGCTTTGCATTTGGAGCTCGCTTTCGCGCTATATTAGCCGTACATGCTCGCTAATAATATATAAGATACATATCTCGGATTACATATCGTACTTTTACACATTTTTCCCTTCGGGATGCTTATCCTTGATGATGAGATGTATATCTGTGATATATATATTGTTATTTTTTTTTGGATCAAACCGCGCAAAGGAGACTATGGCGAAATTTTTTGAAAATTTAAGGCGTTAGAATTTTTTTGGGAAAATAGAAAAACTTGCAAAAACTAAAGTTTGATTTTTGAAATGAAAGTTAAACGATAGTAGTTGGTTTTGAAAAGATAACTAAAAATGAATTTGAAAACTTAGTAATGTTTTTGTGAGAATTTTAACTAATAAATTTTGGAAAATTTAAAAGGTTAATTAGATTTGGTAAATCTAAATTGAGCGAATTGTTTTGGAAGTTAATGGATTTTGTGACTTTTTCTTACTTGGTAATTTCGAGGACGAAATTCTTTTAAGTAGGGGAGAATGTAAAGATCCAGAATTTCTACCATTTGAAATTCGTATATTTAATTGATTTTAAACATTTAAAAGTAATTTTTATAAGTTAAATAGATTTTATTTCAAATATAGTGGTTTAATTGAATAATTAAATTGTTAATTTAATATTTGAAATTGAGGAAATAATTGAAAATTGGATTTAATATGAATAAAAATGATTTATAAAGTTGAATTAAATCATATTTGAATTAGAATGATGTTAGAGAACTTTTAAAATTGAATTAGAAGTTAATTTGTAGAAATTTAATATTTTAATATTTAATTATGAGTAAAAATAGCCATTTTTCAAATAGTCTCGGAATTCGACGAAACCAGTTTCATCAAATCTGTAATGTTATATTATTGTAAGATTTCAAATTTCATGTCAATCAGATTTACGGTTTGTTCAGGGCAAGCTAGAACGCGTAGAAATCTGTTTAAGTGAATTTTAAATTTTAATAGTCGATTCGAAAAACTATCTTTCAAATACGATCAAATTGGCTTTCGATATATATTCCATTGCGTTCGGAATAGGGGTAACCTTATAAATGCCAGGCGGCACGCTTCGTTTGGAGTTCGAAAAATTTTCGGGTGAATAGTATCGCAAAATTTTCTATAAAAGGACATGTTTTCTTCATTTTTGCAAAACCTAAATCATCTAGGTCTAGCCGCCATACTCTATTCAATGGCCAGAAAACTCCATTCTTCTTCCTCGATTATCTTCTCATCCATTCACTTTTATGAAAACCTTCAACTAGCAAATTGTAGGGCTCCGCGAGCTCTATCAATCCAACAGTCGAGATTAGATTTGGTGATGCGGATTGACGACAAATCGAGCTTGACCATCCGATATTCATTCACGTTTTTCAAGGCATAGTGACAGTCGAGCTTCATGGTATTTGGACTGAATGTGGCTAGCGTGTAGGAGCTTCGAACGGCATTAGTTGATCGTCGTCGAGAGGATCGTGGTGGTTGCGTTAATTCACGAATGAATGGCGGCTATGGGTTATCCTTGCGTTCAAAATGCCTGGGTTGGGAAAAAAGGCACACGGCCACAATCATGTTTTGCAAATCTAGCAGTCGAGATGAGTTAGGTTAAATAAATAGCAAATTAATTTATTTAAATTCGTATAATGTTTAAAAGGCTATAATTTTGTCATACGAGGTCGAAAACTGACGAAACGACTTGCATTGGATTCGTATTCTCAAACACTACATGATTGAGCTGGTTTGAAGCTGATTGGAGCTAGTGTGAATTTTGGGTAAAATTAAACGTTCGTTTAATTTATTCGGAATAAAAAGCTGGAACTGCTATTGGACGCAGTGTGGGTACAACTCACTCTTTCTGACTCACTGATATTTTTATATAAGTGATAAATAATTTATTATATGATGATTGATGATTGTTTGGATGAGATATTGAGACGACCCGACTTCCTATCTCTAGGAAATCGCATCATCTTGAAGAAAGAAAGGGATGGAAGAAGAAAAGAAAGAGAAAGAAGAAACAGAACAACATCAGAGAACTCACAGCAGAACGAATAAAATATAATATCACATAAAATATTACACAGTATCATAATACATCAGAGTACACAACTAAACAATGCATATTAGACAGTTATAAACATCTGTCTAACTATATAACTCAAGTACAACAGATACAGATACCAAACAAACACAGCGGAACCATAATATATATCTACACATGGAAGCCTCCTGCTCCATATCTCCTCCAGAAATTTGTCAAGCAAACCTGAATCACTTGACTACTCATACATAATATGAGTACCCAAGAGTTTAATAAAACAGAAAATAAACACTCGGGTCAGACAGGGGTCTGGTATGAGTAAACGGGTTAAAATTGCTTAACTTTAGAAAAACCTTTGAAAAGAAAAGGTATCACATAAGACTTCCCACACATAAACATGGAAAAGTTTTTACCTTACGCTAACCAAAACATTTGATAGGAAATCCAGTGATATTATAATAGTGTCTAGGGTTTTCAAGTAAATAAGAAATAGCCGAAATTGTTACATTTATTAAATTCCAGCTACTAGCCACAAAAGTGGGTAATACAAAAAAAACCGTAGGGTCTCGTAGGAAGAATGGGTTTCCATCAACGCAGGGCTACTGGGGTACCGCCCGTCACAGTACGTGGCCTAGAGCAACGTACCGAGGAGTACGCCCACTCCCCTACAACACAAGGTCGGAACCATCCCTTACTGGACAGTCCCGAACAAGACAACCCCGCAGTTGGCCGTGGCCCAACTGCCCACACAGCCGAATAAAAAGGGACTTCTAGATAGCGAAAATCTTGCTCTCCAGTGGAAGCTATCCACGAAGCCTTGCTGCACCTTCCCTGTTTTAGCCATTCCCGGGTTGATGAGGCTTGAGGCTGCGATTACCTTTATAGGACACATCTATCTTAGAATGCCCATCGTCCACCTGACGATGTTCTGAAAGCATTCAATCCATACAAGTTCGTTCCGGGTTCGAACGAAACCGAAGGCACTATCTCGTTGCACTCATTTTGGAATCACCCTCAGAGTCAACGACCATAGCCCTTGCACTCTAAATCACCATCTCGAACCTATAAATACTATTCCGTCAAACTCATTACGGAATCACCCACAGAGTTATACTGACGTATAGTTCTTACATATCGAGTCTTCACTTGCTCCACTTGGATTCACGACCTAACGTTTTATTGGAATCGATGTGGTTTTCGGATCCCAAATATGGAAACCCGATCCCAGTCTCACCGGATCCAAACACCATTTTAATGTCCAAGTTGTACTTAAGGGTTTTAACAATTAACTTATATTCAGGATGATATAAACAGATAGATGAATCACATTATCACAATAGATAAATCATATCAACATTCACCTCACAACAACATATCACCTAACAGAGATATTCAAATCATCCAGTATCAACCCATATTAATCACCCAATATCACTCATCCAATATTGATCATTCAATATCAATCAATCAACCAATATTAATCAATTATCCAAACAGAATTGATTAACTCTTAATCAAATGGATTACCCTTAAACCATCTTTATTTATTTATTACAAATAAATAAATTAATCATCTCTTAATGATCTTCCTTAATTAATCTTCCTGATTAATTATCTTTTAATTACATTCAAGAATTTATCTTTAGCCATATTCAGTAATTAACCTTTAATTACTATCGTTAATTAATGATCCTTCATTAACTTCCATTTATTAATTAATTATAATTAATTACATTAAACCTTAATTAATTACAATTAATCACACTTTAATTAATTACTTTTTCTTAATCAACCTTGGTTAATATCATTAATAACATTAATTGATGATCCTTACTAATTAATAATTCCTTTAATTAAATTAACTTGTAATTAAGCATCTTATTAATCATAATCAGTAATTAACAATTTGTAATTAATTATCTTAATTAATTAACTTCTTAATTAATCATATTAACCCTTTGATTAATTAATCTAAGTACTTAATCTTTAATTACTTCATTAAGTAATTATTAATCAATAAATAATCATTAATTAATTACTTTATTAATTTATTACAATTTTAATTAATTTCACTTAGTAATTATTCATAAATTAATCACATTTATTAACTTATTAATCACATTGATTAATTAACTAAATTAATTAAGTAATTAACTCTTAATTACTTAACAAGTAATTATCTTCTAATTACTTCATTAATAAATCTTGATTACTTCTTCATTAATTACCTAAAAGTAAACATTAATCAATCCTTAATTCTTGAATTAATTAATTACTTCATGATTAATTAACTTCAAACAATTAACCTCAAACAATTAACTTAATCAATTCCTTAATTGATAACATTAAGTGATCATCCATTAATCACTTCAATTAATTACTCTCATGAGTAATTTATCACTAATTACTTTCATTAATAATTACTTCTTTCCTTAACTACATTTAATAATTAACCATTGATTACTTTATTAAGTAATCACCCTTAATTAATCCATAATTAAGTGATTATTAAAATTAAATAAACAATTAACTAATTATTTAAAATTAAATAATTAAATAATTAATTAATTAACTAATCTCCTTATATTTTAAATCTTTAATAAATTAAGAAAATCATTAATCTTAACTAAATCTTACTTATTAACAATCATATTAAATTAAGTATTTTTAAGTTAAATTAAGTATTTTTAAGTTAATTATCCAAATAATTTAACCTTATTTATTTTCATAAACAAATTATTTGAATTAATCAAATTTTAACAACTTAAAAACAAGTTATACTATTTAGATTTCAAAATCATTACTTAACTTTATTTGAAATTAAAGCATTTAGAAATCAAAATTTTGAAATTTAAAAATACTTTATTTATCCAATTTATAACTTATTTATTTTCAAAATAATTTGAAAACTTTACTCTTTAAAAACATTACTTACAATTTACTTTAAAAACTTTGGTTTGATATCTAAATTCAAACAATTCCCTTCTAAATTAACATTCAAAATTAAATGAAGTTAATTACTTCAAAAAGAATTCATTTTTAAAACAAATTAGAATAAATTCAATTAACACCCTGTATTTCAAACATCAAACATTTAACTTATAAACTTACTTTCTTTTATATCTTGTTTATAATTTAATGCTTGATCCATATTTGTTCAACTCAAGTTAAAATTTATAACTTATCATCAATTCAAACTGGAGTTACAATGTAACTTATATTTCGCTTCCTTTAATAAACTTGTTTTATAACTTAAACTTGATTTTTATTTATTTTAAACAACAAGTTTTTAACTTGTATTCTGATTCTTTTATAAAACTGGTTTATGGGTTAATGCTTGGTTTCATTATACAGGTTTTAAGTCAGCAGCCTTATAACATTACCCATAACATCTAGAAAGGCGACACCCAAAAAAAAACCCGAGCAAATCAACGAATCAACTCGTGCCTGACCCGAAACAATGCCCAGATCTACCTACTTCGAGTCGAACTTCGAAATACACGAGAGCTTCTCCAGTCAAGACCCTTCTTCTCCATACCCAATACTTCATTCGTCCCAAATCGTGCATGGTGCACGTGCACCGGTCACACTGGCCAACGACGATCGGCGCGTCGATCTCCTACAATCCCCTGTTCACATGCGAACTCGAAAATGACACCAGATCGAACCATAAACACGCGAGTCAAAATTCGATCACCTGCTCGAAAAAACTACAGCTGCTCACACTGAAAAATCCATGGTCGCCTCCACCTGAAAACCCCAACGACCTTCCAAAGCGCCACCGAACCTCCATGCTATCATCCCCCACGTCACGATCGACTCCGATCATATATCCAAGTCGCGAATGCTTTCACAGCTCAATCCAGCCAAAACTGAAATAAACCCTAGATTGATCGGTTTCAAATGATTCATTCATTTAAAAATTCCAATCGTATTTTTCCCTTCATCTCTATCATGAAAACAAGCTTCTTCCAGAATTACAAATCAAATTATTGTAGAGATCGACGGAAATCACCAAAAACTGCAAAAATGCTCAAACCCAAAATTCACCTTAATTTCACAACTAAAAATTATGATGTGAACTTTAAAAATCATAATTTTTGGTCCTTAACATATTCACGAAATCCAAATCTGAAAAAATGGAAGTTGATTTTTGGCATGCATCAGTAGTTTACAGTAATTTCATCTTTTAAGAATTATTTGTAACTTAAAAATCACAAAAACTACTCTTAAAATTTCTATCTATCATTTACATACAAATTTCATTGAATCATTATAATCAAACAATGGGTTAATGGAAGATTTAAATTTTCTGAAGGATTGAGCAGCCTGTCCGAAAGAAACAGTAAGCAGGGTATTTTTTTTCCATAAATACACAAGGTTATAAATATAACTACAAATTCGATAATAAACTGAATGATTTTCAGGCAATATCAATCAAAACTTTCAGATCATCACATGCATGTAATAAAATCCCAGATCGACTGTTTTTAAAATTGTTTACTCACCTGAATTATAAGCAGAGCAGTTTTTATTTTATTTCCAGGCACTTGAACATAAATTTTAAAAATGTCTTGACTTTGCTGTCTGAAGAAAATCTCACTGCATGTTGTAAAAGTTGATCTCTTTGCATGTTGAAATTGCAGTTTAAATTTGCTTTTGAACAGGTTTGCACATTTGTAGTTGAACATCACTTTTGAATTTGCAAGTAATAAATCTTTGCAGTTTCATTTTGTTTGTAGATCTGCTTTTGCTTTTAAGGTCAGGTTTTAAAAGAAATTTATGGTTTGAGAAATTTTTTACAAGATTTTGGTTTTAAAAACTTTTCTTTGTTTCAGCTCAGAAACAAATGGAAGAAGAGATGAAGAAGTTTTTCATAAATTGAATTATGTAATGTTTTAAAAAAAATGAAGACACTTGTTTAACATTCTTACATTTGTCATAATCTTGTTTATTTGCCTTACAAGTGTTATCAAATTGATTAACAAATTTACACATGTCTTTCTTAAGTTTTTTTTTTAATAAACTTTTATTTAATTTAAATGTAAATATAAACCTACTTATTTAAGTTACTTTATAAGTAAATTCTTATATATGTGAATGTAAATTTACTTTTAAAAGAAAATATTATAAAACTAGTTATAATATAAATATACATCTTATACATGGATTTAAAATCTAAAACATATACATATACACATTTATACCCATTTTATATTAAGCATTTTTTTTCTGTAAAGAAAACAAACAAAATGTTTAAATCCTTTTAAACTATCATATTTAAAATAAATATCAATCATATATTTTAAAACAAACAATTATCTTATATTTTGAAAACAATGAATAATCTTAAGTTTACTTTTGAAAATATTAATTAAAATAAAGCTTTAAATTACAATTATAAGTTATCAATAGGTTAAATAAATTTCAAAACAATATCAAATTATAACATATACACACATATATATTACAATTTGAAAATTCATCTTTTATTTAAACAAAAGATCCTCTATTCACAATATATATCAAATATATATATATATATATATATGTATGTATGTATGTATGTATGTATATATATATTATAGATAGAATAAAATTTCATTAGCTTTTGAAAAACAATTCTAACCAATTTTAAATTGTTAAAAAGATATTGATCACACTTACCAGATTAAATATTTGTCATCCTTTAAAAGATTAATTTCACCAATTTAAATTAAAATTATAAAGAAAAATTATCAAACCAATCTAATTATTATTATTATAGATTATTAAATTGTTATTACCTAAAATTCCGGGTCGTTGCAATCCTCCCCCCTTAAAAGAATTTCGTCCCCGAAATTTAAAAGTAAAGGTAATTTAATAACCCAGCAGAGATTTTAATTCCAAACAGTAAAGCATACTTATCAATCAGTTACTAACAACCATAGCAATCAATCAAACAAACAAACCTAACTAATTATCCTCACACAAATCAGAATAAATCTTCTAATAGTATCTCGAGTTTCCTAAGTAAAAATTTACCGAGAGATTCGCTCTACAGAAGCTAAACTAACTACACTACCAAAATCCAGAGCTCCACTCATCTCTAGATCCACCAACCTGAATTGAACATCAGACTACACTCAAGTCTAGCTCAACTTCCAAATCCAAATAAACTACAGATTCAACAACCAATGATGAATCATACACGTACTCCCTCAGAGATACGTGAAATACAATGAATTCCAGCTATTCAAACTGGAAATTCAATCTTATCCTATCAAAACACAGATAAGAAGTCTCAAATGCCTCAGAGCTAACTGTTCTCTTAACCAGAGAAATCTTAACAACAATGAAGTCTCCAACTTCGAATTCCAAACTCCTTATCTCATATCTGTATAACTCAACAGACAATCTTGGGCTGCCATTCTCTTCCTGATCAGCTCCACCTATGATGATGCTTCCAGAGACAACTAGACCAAAACAAACCGGTTTCTGGATCATACTCAACAGAAAAATCTTCCAAAATCCATCGAAATCCAAAACATAAGCTCAACTGACCAAGTAATAGCAAACATAACTTACTTCCTTCCTCGCACAGCTGCTATCTCGCTTTCGCTGCACAACTCTGATTCTGAAATAGATGAGAATACTGTTGATGAACACGAATACAAACTTATCCAATATATCCATAAAAATTTGTTCATCCAATCCATAAAATCTGAGTGACACATCTGACTCAGTCACACAACCTTACAGCAGAATCTAACTCAAAAACTAGATCTGCCCAAACCAAATCAAAAATTTCTGAGCAGCTACACCAACTCTTCATCTTCAAGAACCATCCTACTACCAGGCTAACTACCAAAATCACTTCTGGAATCAAAACAATATGGAACTCAACTCCAGATGCAGACAAACTTCTGATTACATCAGCAGCTCCCACTTCCACCTGAGAACCCTCAGCCTCAAACAAAAGATTGCCCAAAGAAAAATTTCAAAACTAACCGCAAGTCACTTTTGCGATCCAACCTAATTCGGATTCCAAAGAAACTGCCCTCTCTTTACCAACTAGAACAACTTTAAGCTTCTCCAAACAAGGTTATCCTTCAAGAAAACTTCACCACCTGCCCGGACTGCTGATAGAAGAAACTCCAAGATTCCTGAACCATCGGAGAAACGAGCCACACTGCTACTTCCAAACTCTACCTCGATGATACTCCAAAGCTATAGACCTTCTCTTTAGCACACCGAATACTTCGATTTGCACTGCTACCATATCTAACCAAATGCTTCTAATCCAAAGGCTTCTCCAAACCCAAAACCATCAACAAACTACACAACAGACTTACGAGATGGCAGACGTCCTCTCAAGAGATTCAGGCTCCAAACCAAGCATCAACATCTCGCTCTTTATAAGGAATGAAAAATGAGACCATGCCAAAGCGAAACATCTCAAAGACATTAGTCTCATATTCCACACAGCCAACCTCCTTGCTGGAGATCCAGATAACTTCTACATAGACGAATCTTCCCTACGGCAGGTTAAGACTACTTCACAACCTCTTCTAAAACCGCTCCAAGAGAAAACACCTTCAAAAAAAATATCCATGGATACTGCATCTCATCACACAGTTATCAAGATATCATTACTTAATTCTACACTTCTGTTCGTCGACAGAAATTCTATCGGTTTAGAAAACCATCGAACAGATTTAAATTTAAAAATAACCGCAAGCGCACGGTGTACGAATGTAGCACGCGGCGAATACGGGTCGATCCACAGGGAATTGATGATTTTAAAATTCTATTCAATCAAATTATACCGAAGTCGAGAGTGAATAGCTATAAATGTAAGAAACTAACAAAAACTAGCAAAAGAAAATGATAAAAATATGAGAGTTAAAAGAACAATTTAGAGATAAATCCACTCTCTAGATCATATAAATCAACAAAATGAAGTTATGATCTCTCTTTTCTTGTCATTAGTGAATTAGTTGATGTGCTTATCATAAGTATGGTATATTTGTGCTATTAATTAGCTCAATATAAACCATCAAACTATAACACAACCACTAATACACATTTAACTTCTCATGAAATATGACAACAAAGTTGAAATAAAAATCTATTTTAAGCATATCCTATTAACTATTGTTTAGAAATATAGGCTATCAAATTTCAATTTCAACATTCACTTCTTTGCCATAATCATGTTTAGATGAAGAGGCAATTTGTGTTATGTTTGTTTAAGCATAGCCTATTTGTTATAAACAACATAGACTATCAAATTCAAAGCTAAACAACATCATTAAACCACTTCAATCATTCTCATTAAGCACAAAAAGAGAGCATAAACAACAAAATATTGGATCTACATACTTGAGAGCTTCATTACCCCTAAATTGAAGGGATTAAGCTCTCATATTTGTTATTATATGAACAAATGTAGAAAACAACATTAAACAAGAAGAGAAAAAGAGAGCAAATGAAAGGAAAAATTATTCTACTTGCATAAAATAAAAGAGAGCTACACTACAACATGAAAGTAAATGAACATGAAAAGGAAAGAGCATGTATTAAATTGCATAAAATAAAAAAGATTACATAAAATAAAAATGGCTAAGTAGCCATGAAAAGAGAAAGAGGAGCTTTCATTTTATTTTTGATCTAAACTAAACTAAAGAGAAGGAGGCCTAAGAGAGACTAAGAGAAGAGATGGCTACATGAAACATAAAGGGTATTTATACAAGTTAGAAACCCTAATGCATATTTTTGGGGAGTATCCAAAATGCCCTTGGAGGAAGTGTGGTCACCAAGTAACTATTAACTTCCACTAATCATCCATTAAGTATGCATGAAGATTTAATGGCCATAAGCATGTGGATTAGCTTCTACTTTGTACATGAAGAAAGGTGGGTAGGTGGGGTCCTCCATTATCATGCCTTTGAATTATTTCCATCTTCATTTGTTCTATTCACCCTTGTGCATACATATGAAGCCACTAGTGTTTGAATTTTAATTCCTACAAATACATAGAAATTTTCAATTAAATTTTCATAAATTAATAAATGCACAAAAAAGACAATTTTGTCCCTATATGAAGATGAATATGTGACAATTTGAAAATAATTTGAATTTGGTTTAAACAAGTTAAAATACCCAATATGATCATTTATTTAATTTAAATAGAATAAATATGGTGGTAAAAATATGCACATTTACGTGCACATCAAATACCCCCACACTTATCTTTTTATTCGTCCTCGAATAAACTAAAACTAAGATAAATCCGTTTTCGTAGGGAGCACGATTGCATTGAGCATATGTAATAAGCCGTTAAACCTCTGGGTGTCCCCAGTAGGACGAGTGTTGTCTCGTGAGGGTTTTCATCGGATACTACCCACAAAATCCAAATGCAGGATGAAAATATTTACAAATGCAAGATTTATTTACAAAGAGATGAATGCAAGTTTTTGAAAATATTTACAAATGAAGGATTTATTTTTAAATTGACACGAATAAGTTAAATATAGGTTTTGGTTATTATCTTGAAAATTTATGTCATTTACTCGTCAAAATTTCCAACAAAAATCAAGTTATCATAACAAATAGACAATAGTTTAACTTGTTGTTTCGGTTGATAACAAAGTATAATTATAAAATGGATCCTTAGTTGATTATCAAAGTTTAGCAAAGTGGTATTTTCATTTCTTTTCAATAACAAATCAAATCAAATAAGTAAAAATAGTGCTAGGATTTCAATTGCTTGCTCCCTCATTATTTTCAAGAAAAATTACTCACCTAGCTCAGGTAAACTGAGGCCAGATATACCACCCATGCACTGCCTTTCGGGCTTATGTGAGGGGATACAGAGCATGGCGAGTGCACACACTTTCATGCATACACTATCGACCGTAGGTGGTTTTTATTAAGTTTTTTTTTTACATGTGTTCCATACATCATAACCGTGAGGACTTTTAAATGAGTATGAAATCACATAATCAAAAATTCCAAGTATTCACCCATGCATAACCGTGAGGACTTTTAAATGAGAGTGAATACTTGGATGTTATTATTTTTTTATTTTTTTATTTTTTTGAGAGGGAGTTTTGCAAAATCATCTTAGCATCATTTAACTTAGAAGACAAAAAAATGTTATGTCCTTTACTTTAAATCAACCACTTTTTAAAACAAAGATTTTCAATTAGGATGTACTTCATAATTAACACGCATGAATCTTCCTATATACTAGTTAAACCATTATTATTTGTACTCAAACTTCATTTTTATTTTTGTTAAGACCAATAAATTTTCAAAAATTTCAATTTAATAAACCAAAGCCATATATTTATCTTATAGTGTTTCTTTTAAAAATAAATCAAAAGAAAATATGTTTTTGGGATTTTTTTTTTAATTTTTTTTTTTGATTTCAAAGCAAAAATAAACCATGAAAGAAAAAAAAATTTGAAGGTGAGTCTCCCCCCCCCCCCCCCCCACACTTGATTTTGACTGTGTCCCCACAGTCAACCCAAGTGGAAGGAGAAAAATAAAATAAAAATCCTATATTTACATGAAAGATTATTATTTACAAGAGATGAGAAAGTATACAGTCAAAAAGTAAATGAAACGGTCTTCTAAAGACCGATTCATTTGTCTCGTCAAGTATGCGAGACATAGCTTAAGCTCGAAAAACCAAATCGTAAAAGATTTCGAAGTTGATTGTCGATTTGGAAAAACGAATTTTGTTTTATTAAAAATTGAACAAGTTGTTTTGTTTTCAATGATTTTTGGGGTTGATAAAACAATTGATTGAAATTCACATTTATTTTCACCAAATTGAAATTGAAGTTTATCATTGAAAACTTCTTCCAAATTATCGATTTAAAAGTCAAAATGGTGATCGAAATCTTCCCCATCAGAATTTAATGACTCATTTTCGAAAAGTCCATAAAACTCGTGTTCGTTAAATTCGTCATCCTTTGTTGGATTGTCAACAACTTTATTACATATCTCAAGTTCAAAATCCAAAGTTGTTGTATTCAAATTTTCGAAACCGAGAAAAGGAAGATCGAATTTTAAATTTGGTTCCATACCCTCAAAAGAATTGAAATCCAACATAATTACCGTCTTTTCAACAACTTCGTTAAGATCATCATTTTCAGTTTCAAAAGTTGTTGTTTGAAAATCGTCAATTGTGGTAAAAGATGGATTATCACTTGACTCATCACACGTTGGAGTTTGATTTTGTTTATCACGTTGTTTCATATATGTTTCAAACAACGAATTCGTGTGATCATCGTAAATTTCATTCATTTGCTCAACAAAATCCAATTTATAGCTATTAACATGAGAATTTTCGATTTGGATTTGTTGAGAACAAAAAATTTCACTTGTATCGTAGTCAAGATTATTCCCATTGCCAAATTCGTTTGAAAAATTGTTCCCATTTTCATGTTGAGTTTGAAATTCATTTTGGAGTTCAAAATTGAAGTCGCATGGGTTATAATCGAAATCGTTTGAATTTTGAATTGAATTTAAATTTTTAAATCCTTGACTCGAGTTATTGCACAAATATGAATTACACAAATCATTTATACTTTGATTTTGTTGTGTAGAGAGTTCAAGTAAAGATGAAATGTCATTTTCAAGAGTCGAGGGTTGGTCATCATTTTAAAAATTTTGTCGTTCGAAATCCGAATTATTTACACAATAGTTATTGTTAAAATATCCATAAAAATTTGAAGTGAAATCGTATGGATTATATTGATTTTCAAAACTATTGTAAAATCCAAGTGAGTCGGGAAACTCAGACATTTTCAAGAATTTTTTTAGCAAAGGAAAAATATTTACAAATTTATTCAAAATGGAAATTTGATTTTTATTTTGTATTTTGGTTTTTCAATTTTTTTTTTTGAAAATATTTTATATTTTTTTGGATTTTTGATTTTCTAAATGTTTTTGGATTTTTGAAATTTCAAAGAAAAAGGATTTAAAAAACTTCAAAGGAAAAGGAATATTTACAATTTTTTTAGCTTGGATTTTGAAATTATTATTTTTTTGTTTTTTTTAAATATGCATGGACTAATGCAACTAAATGAATGCAAGTGCCTAATTACGAATTATTTATCCTGAATTAACACAAATTATATAATCACAAATTGTCTTAAATCAACAAGATAGTTCTCAGCCAGGTAACGGACAGGATTTATCGGTGCGCCACGAATCACCGTAGCAATGCAGCCGAAGGTTTAAGTACCTTCAGAGAAACAATTCAGTATAATATTTACGAATCACCGTAATATTTATAACTGATTATTGCTCTGCCGTAGCCTAGACACCAAGAAATTAAATTGTTCAAAGAAGACAAATTGTCAATATACAATTAAGTGTTATCGATGTCTAACCGTTATTACTAAACAAAGTCTAGGATGAAATGCAAAGCAGAAATTAAACGTGTATTTACAATGCAACTACGAATGATTTTTTTTAATTTTTTTTAAAATGCAAATGCAATCAACCAACAATTCAATTCAAATAAAACTAGAAATGAGAGCAGAATTTTTTTTAGCAAGCAGAGCAATTTATTTTGACTAGCTAAGGAAGCAATTTTCAGCAAGCTATTCTTCCTTTATTTCCTGCTTTGGCAACATGAAAATTAAAAACTAAGATATATACAATTTTTTTTTTTTGGTTTTTTTTTTGCGCCAAAAACTTGTTCGTCGACAGAAATTCTATCGGTTTAGAAAACCGTCGAACGGATTTAAATTTAAAAATAACCGCAAGCGCACGGTGTACGAATGTAGCACGCGGCGAATACGGGTCGATCCACAGGGAATTGATGATTTTAAAATTCTGTTCAATCAAATTATACCGAAGTCGAGAGTGAATAGCTATAAATGTAAGAAACTAACAAAAACTAGCAAAAGAAAATGATAAAAATATGAGAGTTAAAAGAACAATTTAGAGATAAATCCACTCTCTAGATCATATAAATCAACAAAATGAAGTTATGATCTCTCTTTTCTTGTCATTAGTGAATTAGTTGATGTGCTTATCATAAGTATGGTATATTTGTGCTATTAATTAGCTCAATATAAACCATCAAACTATAACACAACCATTAATACACATTTAACTTCTCATGAAATATGACAACAAAGTTGAAATAAAAATCTATTTTAAGCATAACCTATTAACTATTGTTTAGAAATATAGGCTATCAAATTTCAATTTCAACATTCACTTCTTTGCCATAATCATATTTAGATGAAGAGGCAATTTGTGTTATGTTTGTTTAAGCATAGCCTATTTGTTATAAACAACATAGACTATCAAATTCAAAGCTAAACAACATCATTAAACCACTTCAATCATTCTCATTAAGCACAAAAAGAGAGCATAAACAACAAAATGTTGGATCTACATACTTGAGAGCTTCATTACCCCTAAATTGAAGGGATTAAGCTCTCATATTTGTTATTATATGAACAAATGTAGAAAACAACATTAAACAAGAAGAGAAAAAGAGAGCAAATGAAAGGAAAAATTATTCTACTTGCATAAAATAAAAGAGAGCTACACTACAACATGAAAGTAAATGAACATGAAAAGGAAAGAGCATGTATTAAATTGCATAAAATAAAAAAGATTACATAAAATAAAAAAGGCTAAGTAGCCATGAAAAGAGAAAGAGGAGCTTTCATTTTATTTTTGATCTAAACTAAACTAGAGAGAAGGAGGCCTAAGAGAGACTAAGAGAAGAGATGGCTACATGAAACATAAAGGGTATTTATACAAGTTAGAAACCTTAATGCATATTTTTGGGGAGTACCCAAAATGCCCTTGGAGGAAGTGTGGTCACCAAGTAACTATTAACTTCCACTAATCATCCATTAAGTATGCATGAAGATTTAATGGCCATAAGCATGTGGATTAGCTTCTACTTTGTACATGAAGAAAGGTGGGTAGGTGGGGTCCTCCATTATCATGCCTTTGAATTATTTCCATCTTCATTTGTTCTATTCACCCTTGTGCATACATATGAAGCCACTTGTGTTTGAATTTTAATTCCTACAAATACATAGAAATTTTCAATTAAATTTTCATAAATTAATAAATGCACAAAAAAGACAATTTTGTCCCTATATGAAGATGAATATGTGACAATTTGAAAATAATTTGAATTTGGTTTAAACAAGTTAAAATACCCAATATGATCATTTATTTAATTTAAATAGAATAAATATGGTGGTAAAAATATGCACATTTACGTGCACATCAACTTCCGACAGATCTATACTTACACTTAAAAGATAAATTCCGAATTTTTTAAAAGATTTCCTTTGGATATAAGAGAAATCCTTACTCCAAACTACAAATCTCACTCGAGACGGTATTAGGTCTACAGTCTCAACAAAAACATCCAACCTCAAACAAATGGACCTTTTCCATCAGTGGTAGTCGTGTTGCACACACACCACTGCTCTATCCACCTCTAAATCTAATGTTGGAAAATCCGAACAGATAACCCAATAGATCAGGTAGATATAGATATATATATATAGTTATATATAAAAAAAATACAAGTACGCTTTCTCAAGTAAGACACCACTCCAGAGCCTAGGTATTCACTCAACCTAATGCTCTGATACCAGCTGAGACGACCCGACTTCCTATCTCCAGGAAATCGCATCATTTTGAAGAAAGAAAGGGATAGAAGAAGAAAAGAAAGAGAAAGAAGAAACAGAACAACATCAGAGAACTCACAGCAGAACAAATAAAATATAATATCACATAAAATATTACACAGTATCATAATACATCAGAGTACACAACCTAAACAATACATATTAGACAGTTATAAACATCTGTCTAACTACACAACTCAAGTACAACAGATACAGATACCAAACAAACACAGCGGAACCATAATATATATCTACACGTGGAAGCCTCCTGCTCCATATCTCCTCCAGAAATTTGTCAAGAAAACCTGAATCACTTGACTACTCATACATAATATGAGTACCCAAGAGTTTAATAAAACAGAAAATAAACACTCGGGTCAGACAGGGGTCTGGTGTGAGTAAACGGGTTAAAATTGCTTAACTTTAGAAAAACCTTTGAAAAGAAAAGGTATCACGTAAGACTTTCCACACAAAAACATGGAAAAGTTTTTACCTTACGCTAATCAATACATTTGATAGGAAATCCAGTGATATTATATAGTGTCTAGGGTTTTCAAGTAAATAAGAAACAGCCAAAATTGTTGCATTTACTAAATTCCAGATACTAGTCACAAAAGTGGGTAATACAAACAAAACCGTAGGGTCTCGTAGGAAGAATGGGTTTCCATCAATGGCAGGGCTACTAGGGTACCGCCCGTCACAGTACGTGGCCTAGATCAACGTACCGAGGAGTACGCCCGCTCTCCTGCAACACAAAGCCGGAACCATACCTTACTGGACAGTCCCGAACAAGACAACCCCGTAGTTGGCCGTGACCCACCTGCCCACACAGTCGAATAAAAAGGGACTTCTGGACAGGGAAAAATATTGCTCTCCAGTGGAAGCTACCTACGAAGCCTTGCTGCACCTCCCCTGTTTTAGCCATTCCCGAGTTGATGAGGCTAGAGGCTGCGATTACCTTTATAGGACACATCTATCTTAGAATGCTCATCGTCCACCTGACGATGTTCTGAAAGCATTCGATCCATACAAGTTCGTCCCGGGTTCGAACGAAACCGAAGGCACTATCTTGTTGCACTCATTTTGGAATCACCCTCAGAGTCAACGACCATAGCCCTTGCACTCTAAATCACCATCTCGAACCTATAAGTACTATTCCGTCAAACTCATTACGGAATCACCCACAGAGTTATACTAACATATAGTTCTTACACATCGAGTCTTCACTTGCTCCACTTGGATTCACGACCTAACGTTTAATTGGAATCGATGTGGTTTTCGGATCCCAAATATGGAAACCCGATCTCGGTCTCACTGAATCCAAACGCCATATTAATGTCTAAGTTGTACTTAAGGGTTTTAACAATTAACTTATACTCAGGATGATATAAACAGATAGATGAATCACATTATCACAATAGATAAATCATATCAACATTCACCTCACAAGAGCATATCACCTAACAGAGATATTCAAATCATCCAGTATCAACCCATATCAATCACCCAATATCACTCATCCAATATAGATCATCCAATATCAATCAATCAACCAATATTAATCAATTATCCAAACAGAATTGATTAACTCTTAATCAAATGGATTACCCTTAATCCTTCTTTATTTATTTATTACAAATAAGTAAATTAATCATCTCTTAATGATCTTCCTTAATTAATCTTCCTGATTAATTATCTTTTAATTACATTCAAGAATTTATCTTTAGCCATATTCAGTAGTTAACCTTTAATTACTATCGTTAATTAATTATCCTTCATTAACTTCCATTTATTAATTAATTATAATTAATTACATTAAACCTTAATTAATTACAATTAATCACACTTTAATTAATTACTTTTTATTAATCTACCTTGGTTAATATCATTAATTACATTAATTAATAATCCTTATTAATTAATAATTCCTTTAATTAAATTAACTTGTAATTAATCATCTTATTAATCATAAGCAGTAATTAACAATTTGTAATTAATTATCTCAATTAATTAACTTCTTAATTAATCATATTAACCCTTTGATTAATTAATCTAAGTATCAATAAATAATCCTTAATTAATTTAATTAATTTATTACAATTTTAATTAATTTCACTTAGTAATTAATCATAAATTAATCACATTTATTAACTAATTAATCACATTAATTAATTAACTAAATTAATTAAGTAATTAACTCTTAATTACTTAACAAATAATTATCCTCTAATTACTTCATTAATAAATCTTGATTACATCTTCATTAATTACCTAAAAAGTAAACATTAATCAATCCTTAATTCTTAAATTAATTAATTACTTCATGATTAATTAACTTCAAACAATTAACTTAATCAATTCCTTAATTGATAACATTAAGTGATCATCCATTAATGACTTCAATTAATTACTCTCATGAGTAACTTATAACTAATTACTTTCACTAATAATTACTTCTTTCCTTAATTACTTTGAAATTTAAAAATACTTTATTTATCCAATTTATAACTTATTTATTTTCAAAATAATTTGAAAACTTTAGTCTTTAAAAACATTACTTACAATTTACTTTAAAAACTTTGGTTTAATATCTAAATTCAAACATTTCCCTTCTAAATTAACATTCAAAATGAAATGAAGTTAATTACTTCAAAAAGAATTCATTTTTAAAACAAATTAGAATAAATTCAATTAACACCCTGCATTTCAAACATCAAACATTTAACTTATAAACTTACTTCCTTTTACAACTTGTTTATAATTTAATGCTTGTTCCATATTTGTTCAACTCAAGTTAAAATTTATAACTTATCATCAATTCAAACTGGAGTTACAATGTAACTTATATTTCACTTCCTTTAATAAACTTGTTTTATAACTTAAACTTGATTTTTATTTATTTTAAACAACAAGTTTTTAACTTGTATTCCGATTCTTTTATAAAACTGGTTTATGGGTTAATGCTTGGTTTCATTATACAGGTTTTAGGTCAGCAACCTTATAACATTACCCATAACATCTAGAAAGGCGACACCCAAAAAAAACCCGAGCAAATCAACGAATCAACTCATGCCTGACCCGAAGCAATGCCCAGATCTACCTACTTCACACTTACTAGATTAAATATTTGTTATCCTTTAAAAGATCAATTTCACCAATTTAAATTAAAATTATAAAGAAAAATTATCAAACCAATTTAATTATTGTTACAGATTATTAAATTGTTATTGCCTAGAATTCCGGGCCGTTACAGATATGATATATTGATTGGCATTTGGATCTATATACCTGCCTAGTGGAGCAAATGACCCTATACGTTCCCGTGTATGAGCAGATGACACTTTGTACGCACATCTGCCTTGAAGCGGACAATGTACACATATTCTAATATGTATATTTGTTGCAGGTGACAGGTTGGAGGGATCCAACTGGATTCCTCAACCGTATTGATTTTATTTATAGATATTGTTATATATTCTGTTATCATATGGTATATGATGTTTTCGATTCCGTGATTGATCTATTTGATGCTATTGTAGCATTGGGCCTATTTTGGAGTTTTAAAATGTTAAGGTAACGATTTTGAATTCAAAAGAATTTTAAAGTGATTTTAAAGATAAATGTTTTATTAAATTTTCGAATCGTTAAGAACTGATTTATTTTGAACAAATAAATGTGATAATTTTTATGTTATAAAAATTATGATTTTTGTGAAATAAAATAAGAATATGATTTTTGGAGTAGTATAAGTTTTAATAACGATTTGAAATTATTAAAAGAATGAGTTTAGTCAAAATCGATTTTTTTGAATTATATTAAATGGTTTATATAGAAGATTTATAAAATTGATATTTTATAAATCAAAGTAATTGAATTATAGACAAGTTTTGTAAATCTTAAAATGAAGTTATAAATGGATTTTATAATTGAATACGATTTATATAATTTGTGAAGTTATAAAAGAACGAATTTGTAAATAAGAGAATTTCAAGTGAATTTACTTATAATTGGATTTTGGCATGTAGTTGAGATATAAATGAAATTGATTTATAATGGGATTTTATAAGTTGAAGTTTTTATAGAATATATAAATGTGAATTTATAAACATTGTTTTATAAATCCGAAATCAATTGAATTTGGTAAGTTAAATATAGAAGCTTATTAAAGGAGATATATCCATGATTTTGGATAGTGGATAATCCTTTAATGAATATCTAGAAGTAATGATTTGGTAAAAGAACTATATCCACGATTTTGGACAGTGGATAATTCTTTAAATAAATGTGTGAGAATGTTGGATTTAGTAAACGAATTATATTCATGATTTTGGACAGTGAATAATAATTTAAATAAAATGAATATATTGGAAAGTGATATTATTAAATGTAGTTAAATGGTTTTAAATATGTTTAAAAATGTGTTAAGTATCGAAACCATTGATTTCAACATTCATTGTTGAAATAGACGTTTTTGAGAAGTAAGAAAATGATGGATTATAACACTGTTGTTATAGTAAATGATTTTCGAAAGGAAATGTTTTTGTATAGTATTGGGATTTATATATCCATCTAAATTTCGAATCCCTATACTAGTGATTTTGGGTTATCGTAACGATGTTTTACGCAATATTCATTTTGACCCAAATAAATGTGTTTAAGAGAATGTTTTCCTTATATAATAAAATATATACTTAATCGTGTTTTAAGTATAATGAATATTTTCTAAGTGTTGAAAATAAATTGATTTGTGAATTACTTATTGTTAAATAAGTATTCGGAAATGTTTTCCAATATGAAGTGAATGTTTTGAGGATACATGTTTTTAAAAGATAAATTGAAGTAAATATTTGGCAAGTTATTTAATTTATGGAAGATTAATAAAAGGGCCTAGTGATTGTATATAGTGCTGAATATTTGTTTGTTTGCTTTGATAGTTAAATAACCGACTATCAAATTGCCCAAAATTTTTAGTTCCTCGACTTGATGTTGGAACTATTTAGTCGTACACTTAGTATGTTGCCTTCTATGAAGGCTTGATTATCATTTGTATTGAGGATGTTGATTCGTATACTGCGGAGTATTACTCCAATCTATCGAGCTTCCTTCTTGGCCCGAAGGATAGCAAGTTGAAAGTTGGAGACGTGATAAGTCTATGAAACTTAGTTTCTGTATGAGGTTGAGAAATGCTTTTGCATTGTTGGTGCGAAGATCGGGATCGGTTTATCCGAAAACCACTTCAGACCAACGTATATGCGACGATTGTGCAGGTTGCTTGTGATGATATTGATATTCCGGAGTTTCATAGTGGGGGACTGCTTGTTGATCGTTTGGGGTTAAAATCCCAATATACATCCAGTAGTAGTGGTTCTTCATTTATAAAATATCCAATGCGAGGACTATTCGCTACTAATCCTAGGGATTTCCCGACAGGTTGTGGTGGGAAAGTACCTTCGGTTTGTCCTGTTCCTGGACAACTTGTATGGATGTTTGTCAGACATTGCATTTCTAACGATTGCGTACATTGGTTTTTACAAACGTACATCAGTGGTGGCGGAGAAGGCAAATTCTCTTAGCTTAACACCCTCCTTGAGACATACGAGCTTAAGGGTTGTATTTTTGTGGAAGGCAATTAGTAGTCAACGGAAATAGCCATATGGAATTCTAAATGATGTGATTGTTATTTGTGAAAGGTAATCGTTACCTCTAGCCTCATCAACCGGAAATGACCAAACCAGGGTTAGATACAGCAAGGCTATGTGGGTCATTCCCATTAGGATATGATCATCCTCTTCTAGATATATCTTTACAGGCTATGATGTTGTGTATCTGATTATTGTGATTTGTATGCTATGAGGGCCCTCGATAAAGGTCGGTAACGACCGAAGGATGATATATTCGGTACCATCTAGATATAGAGGCGGGCCGGTCTTGTGTTGGTAGAGGATCCTTAGTGATGGTCCTTGGTACATTTTTCTAGAGATGTACTGCCGGAAGGTAGTCCCTTCACCTGGTCATTTGTATGGAAATCCAAACTCCAGTACATTCGTGCCATTTTGATTGTATTACCCAATTGGGCTATATGCTGGAATTTAATCAATATAACAATTTCTGCTATGATTAATATTATTTGTATATAGTAGACACTACTATAATATAACACGACATTTGATATGAAATGTTTTAGTTATCGTAAGGTAAAAACATGTCCGTGTTTATGCATGGGCTTGTCTTACGAGATACTTTGTTTTGATAAAAGAAAATTTTTGGTAATTTAATAAATTCAGTTGAGTGTTTTTCTCACGCTGGTTTACCAGACTAATCCAGGCGTTCTTCCCTTTCAATGCTCGGGTCAGACCGAGTATATTTACAGGTCTAGATTTGATGCCTTTGGGGCTTCAGTAGGAGAGCTGGAGATCTTCATTTTTGTATACACGTACTTGTTTGGATTATCCGCTGTGCTTTGTTTGTTGTTGTATATTATCAGCAATTGGAAGGATAGGTTATTATAATTGTTCAAGCTGATAACTATTGATTGATTGTTGAACTCTGATTGATGTGTATATATATACAGTTTCTGTTTTGTAAAGATCATTGATATGATATTATATATTTCCGTTGCGATGTGAGATCTGTATTGTTCTGTTTGGTTCTATCTTCTCTCTTTCTTCTCTTCTCTTCTTCTCACTTCTTTTCTTTCTCTTGACTTTCTGTCAGTTTGTGCTTTTTAGGTCGGACATGTGTGGATTATTGTCGATTCAAAGGTTACGGATTTGCGGGTCGTCACAGAACACTTCATGCACAATCCAAAAGTGCATCTTATATTCCATCTACATCCTAAAATGGACTAAAATATGATCCACGAACGCAAGCACATACTCGTTCGATCGATCCCCAAAGACATGGTCCATGAGATCAATTAAGTATGTTGGAGTAATGGTTAGACCGAGCAGCATGACCAACCACTTATGGGAACCAGCCAGTGTACAAAATGTGATAAATAACACACTCTCCTTTACTACTCTCAATTGATGAAATCCTTTTGCCAAATCCAATCGAGAGAACACCTTCAGAATGAGGAGCTGATCAAACAAGTCATCATTGCACATGAGTGGATACTTGTTCTTCCTTATTACCTTATTCCATTTAGGATAATCTAGATGCAACTTCAGAGAGTCATCTGCCTTCGTGGAAAGTACTACATTTGTGTCCCACTTAAATATGCTCCTACGAATAAACCCTCTCATCAACATGTCATTTACTTGCAACTCTAATGCGTTCTACTCTTTGGGTTTCATATGCCTCAAAGGCATAATTATCGGTTTAGCATACTTCACCAAATTTATATTGAACTCGGTCTCTATATTGGTAATCTAGTTGCTTCCTAAAATATGTTTGGATACTCCCTCCTATAGCATATATGACGACTCGTCATGTGGTATCTCGAGTTAGTATAGAAAACTAACCATCACATCATTATTAGGTAGGTAGCCTATCTCCACCTAGTGCCCATCATCTATCCCTAACGTCACCAAGCCTATCACAGCCCACCACTACTTCGTATTTCTTTAGCCACCCCATCCCTAAGATAATTCCAAACTGAATGAAATCCTAAAAATGCAATAAAAAAAGAGCATTCATGAGTCGAAAAGACCAAACCATACAAAACTTAGTGGGGCCGCCAATTGGGTACATCACAATTCAAGACAGATCAACAATTTTGGGTTTCAATCCCAAGTTATCTACTAGGTCACTAGATATGAAGGAATGAAAAGCCTATGCATCAAACAAAATACGTATGAGAATATTATAAATGGAAAGAATACCTTGAATAATGATGCTCTTCCCATTCTCCTTCGTCGAGGGAGCACTTGACGAAGTCAGGACAACATCCAAAGCATATGCCTTTACCACCTACTTCTGCTTCACTCGTTTAGGACAATACTTTGAATGCCCCATCTTGTAACAGTTGTAGCATTTCCTCCCTTCAGCCTTATAGTCTTTAATATGGTAACCCATCTCCCTACGGTTGTAGCAATAGGCTCCCACTTGCCCTTCTTTTTGCCAACTTTACTCTACAGTTGCTTCCTTTTACCATTCCACTTCTTCTTTGCCTTACCGCCTTGCTTTGGTTTTTTCTCTTCCTTAGCAATAGTGGTTCATTTGGAATTGGGGCACTGACTCCCAAAGTGAAGGGCTTTCTCCACTATCTTTTCAAATGGCTCGTCAATGGCCCCGTGAGCTTAATTAGCTTCTCATTCTTCTTTATGAAAGACATACTATACTTCGACAAATTTTCGAATTTGGCAACATATTTGAAGGCCACATATGTCCCTGATTTAAATCAGCAAACATTCTGAATAGCACAGACTTCTGGGCAGCTAGGATAAACTTCTCCTCAAATCTAGCTTTAAATTGACCCAAGTGAAGTGGCCCTTGGGAGTAGTTATCTTAGTAGCATTCCACCAACCCATAGCACACCCTTAAAGCTGTTTAGAGGCCAGATTTCTCTTTATGGCATAATCGATTTCGATATCCCTAAAGATACGTTCGAAGGTGTCCAAGCACCCTTATATCTTGATGACTAATTTGTTCCCAAAAATGGATTTCCTCCAATGGTGGAATAATCCTCACTTAGTTTGGGAAAGTCAGCCCTTGATGCCTGCATTTGAACACTACCTGTAGCAACAATCGAACCGATTGCTTGGGCATTTTGCAACATGTCCAACTCTATCATATTGAACATCATCTGCAAGTTAGGATTAGCAGCCCCCAAGCCTGCTTCATCCTCATCAACTCTAGAAACATAATTCTTTGTAGCATTTCTTGTATGCTGGCTCATTCTTGATCTGTAATAAGAATAATCAGTCTCTCATAAAGAAAACAATATGTGTTAGCACCATAATTGGTCACTAACACCCTAGAGAAAGATTGTATAGAGAGATTAATGAAGAAAGTAAATTAAAACAGAGAATTATATGCTAAATTAAATGCAAAGACAAGAACACCGGATGTATAGTGGTTCGGCGTAACTACCTATGTCCGTTGTGAATTTAATCTTTATTGCTTTACTTAATGATTGACTACAGGTGCAATCTGCACACCAACTACTTGAATACAATTGCTAAGTAAAGAAAACGAGTCTTGAATGCAGTAGAGTCTCCTCAGCGTTCTCGGAAAAGGGTCCCTTTCACTATGCCCCTGCTCCTCTATTTATAGATGAAGATGGGTTGGACTTCCCTAATGGGCCTAGGAGAAAGATACCTCAGCCCGTGGTGAGTGACTACTACGTTTCGAGCCATAAAATGCCGAACGAGGCAGTGTGTTGAGTGGAGTGTGTAGGCCAAACGAGGCTGGAATGTCGAGCGAGGTTCATGCCGAACGAGGCTGGAATGCCGAGAGAGGCTCATGCCGAACAAGGTTGGAATGCCGAGCAAGGCTCATGCCGAACGAGCCTCTATGCCGAGCGGGGCTGGAATGCCGAGCGAGGCTCTATGCCAAGCAAAGCTTTATGCTGAGCAGGGCTAGAATGCCAATCGAGGTTTTATGCCGAGCGGGGCTGGAATGCCGATCTAAGTTTTTATGCCGAGAAGGGCTGGAATGTCGATCGAGGCTCATGCCTAATGAGGCTCTATGCCGAGCGGGGCTAATGCCAAGCGAGGCTCATGCTGAACGAGGCTCTATGCCGAGTGGAGCTGGAATGCCGAACGAGGTTCACATCAAACGACCTCGTTATGCCGAACGGCCCTGCCATGCCGATCGAGGCTCTATGCTGAGCGGTACTTATGCCTAGCCTCTAGCTACTTGGTCAAACATCCAAGTAACACTTGCCCCCCAAAGTGCATCATGTGGATGAACATGATGCGCTTTGAATCACGAGTCCTTCATGTATTCCACCGAGCCTCTATTCCGAATGCCAATCGAGCCATTGTATGCCAAACGACATACTAATGCCGAACGACATACGAATTCCACATGACTTACTAATGCCGAGCGACATACGAATGCCAAACGACATTAATGCCGAACGATGGAGTGGCCTTGACCGGTTCTACTGGTCACTGTCCCTTCACCTTCTTTTCTTCCTATTATAAAGGTCAGTACTTTTCTTCCTCTTCCCTTTTTACCTTTTACCTCCGCTCTAATATTCTTATGAACTCTCCTCCTTCCAGACTTCTACTAACACCTCGACTTCCTTTTTGATTCCTGTATCCTCCTTGTCCCTTCTTGACTGCCCTTAATCACAAATCTGAGAAAATTTCGCTTCTAAATCAAGCACAATGCCAAAATTTGACCTTCTCTTCTAGGTACGGACCATTTACCTGCTCAACTCTTCCCAAATAGGGATTTAAGACAAGACTTGAACTCACCATCTTCCTCTAACCACGAATAATGTTAGTCGCGTAGATAAGGAAGTTGGACTCTAGGCTTAAACAAGTCTTGAGATTAAATAGAGAGGAAGGTGGAAGAAAGCGTTGACCCAGTGGGAACCGGTGAGGGTTGAGATGTTCGGTCATAGGTGGCGTGCGATTTGAAGTGGTGGTTGACCAACCACCTTGGAGGATATTTAATTTGCATGAGAGAAAGAGTTGGAAGAAGATGTATGGAAGTGTTTCGGCATGACTCCCTCATGCCGTACGAGGTAAGGGTGTGTAAGAGTAGAGTTGAGGTTGACGTTGCGTGCCGAGCGGTGTGGTTTGATTTATCTACGGCTCGGCATGACCCCCTGTGCTGAACGACATTATAGGGAGTGCAGGTGAACAGTGGGAGATGGGTAGAGTGCCAAACGAGGTGGTAGTGCATGACATGTTGGATGACTCGTCGTGCCGAGTGGCAGAGAGGATGTGTAGGAAGGGAGTTGTTGTTGAGGGTTAAGTGCTAAGCGACGTGGCTCGGCATGATTGCGGTTCGAAATATCTTGCTTCATGCCGAACGGTAATGATAGATGCTAGGGGAGTGGTGTACAAATGCAACACTAGTCGAACATAATGCATAGTTACTCAACCTATTTATGCCTGAATATATGACAGTGAACAAGGACGGACTTAAACAACTAAGCATATCGGACAATCCAGATTGATAACTCCCGTATTTAGACAATTGTAAACTTGACCTTAACTTGCTTAATACTGTTAATAACCTTTCACATGCAGTGTTGATGCTAAGTTCGAAACATAAACCTTCTCACGATAAGATCTTGCAGACGGTCAAAGATGACGGTCTTCGAAGATGATAGTTCGAAGCCCAACTTTATCACACCAACTCAGTGACTTTTGATTTCTTGGCATTTATTTTTGAATGATCGCACTAGTTCACACACCACATGGGAGGATTATTTATGTTGTTAAGTCTAATGTCGATTGCTTTTCAAGTTTAGTTCAAACAGGTGTTTCGCCAGATTCAGTCATTCAATAGAGATGTCTAGGAAATCTAGCTCCGCCACCATCTCGGACAGACCAAGGCTATCCTCTCAACAAGAAGTAGTTGGAACTTCAAATCCGTCGACTACTCTTGTACAGGACATGCCGAGCCCCATGACCACATCTGTCGACTTGGCTCTCGACGCCTTAGATGCAACGATCTTTTTAGACGATCCAATCGATTCCCTAGCCTTGAAGATTAACGAAAGCACGCTTCGTCGTATATGCTCATTCCACGGGATTCCTTTCGATGATATGTTGGTTCTAGCGGGGCAAGATCGTCCTCACTTGCCCCCAGTCGGATACACGGCCTACAACAGATTCATGTGTTGGGTCGGTAGCGTGCCGCCGTTCAATTCCTTTCTTCATGATCTGCTACAGTATATCGAGATCGCCCCATCGCAATTACATCCAAACAGCCACGCGTTCATATACGGCACTTGCATTCTCTTTATGAGTGTCCTCTTCAGGCTCCCGACTCCTGGAGAAATCCAATATATCTATCGCTTCAAGAGACAGTCAGATAGCCCATCTTTTTTATTTCTCGAGCGCATAGCAAGTGCCAAATCCTGACCGAGGCATGGAGTAAGTTAGCCTAGTATAAGCAGGAGTGGTTCTATGTGCGTTGTCGTCCCGGGTTTGCGAGAAGATGGGTGGAAGGGAGTAAGTACTTTTTCTAGATCAATACTCGTGTTTGGTGGAAGCTGCACCTTTTCTAACTCTTCCTTTACTTTATCAGGTATTAACCCACGTCTCGAAGGCTCCGGATATTCTGAAGCTGTTGAAACTATCCGAGCTACTCCTATAGAAGACCGGGACATTAGATTTCTCATTTCAAATGAGTTGCTCACGAAGTTTGATTGTTAGCGGAAGGTCGCCGAATAAGCCTCCCTCTAGGCATCACTGTAACCAGGCCTGTCTTGAGCAATGGCAAAAAGGCAGGCTGGGTCTTCATCACGTAATCCCCCTGACACACCAGAGGAGGGGGAGATTAGAGAAGGCAAGACGCCCGAAGTACCGGGTGAAAAGGTTAGTCCTACTCGGGACCCGATGGTCGAGGTTCATGACATCGAAACGACACCTTCCCCTTCAAAGGGAAAGAAGAAATTGACCAATAAGTTTAAGAAGAAGAAGGTGGGTGGAACTTATATAGTCAACCTTATTCCAGTGGAGAGAGAGCATTCCCTCCAACACTTAAATTCTCTGAAAGGTCTGTCGAACCTCACTATTCCTGATGATCTGCTTAATTATGGCTTCGACGATCTGGAGGCTCTTAAGCTTCATTCACCCACGGGAGGCGATACAAATGCTCAAGCCCAGAACCAGGGAGAAAAAAACTCCTATTAGTATAGATAAAGAAACTTGTCCATCGGGGGGAACACTAGGACATACACAAACACGTGCACTTCACCTTGCATTTAAATTTCTGCCATCACTCTACACTTTGTTGACATGTCGTTATTTAAATTCTGTGCAGGTGACAAGGGGCGTACACATGGACTTGACCATCTCCGTGGTTCACCTATTTTTCACACTTTGACTGGGATTCGGGTTCCGGCAAACGTCGAGATAGAGATGATTCCGGCGATCGAAACTACCACCATCGAGAATCATCCTACTGAAAGAAAACCTATAGTCAGTCCTCCTACCCTCACGATCCTCCCCCTTAATTAGAGAACAGCAAAGAATAGTCCACACATAAGGGGCCCTGCCTGAGGCCTATCGGGATCTACAATCTGGTTCATCTAGTACCTGGCAGTTCCAGGATCCCCACAGAACACCTACAGTTTTCATGCAAACTCCTCTCGCTTTTATATCTGATCCATCGGTAGAAGAACGATTTGCTGAGCTTAAAGCCACGTTCCCAAAGATATGCTTTGATGGCTTAAAATTTATCTTGGTAATTCACTACATTCTAGGACATGTCAAACAAAGCTCTATTGCTTGTACTAATAACGTCTATGTCCAGCATGATGCCTTCGTCCACTTAGCTGAAAAGGTCTCAAAAGTCTCCGTCGGGCTTAAACATGAAATTGATCGCCTGAAGCTCGAGGCTATCCATGATAAAGACTTTATCAAAGCTCAGGATGAAGAGCACTCTGTTTATAAGTCTCAACTTGAAGCCGCCCAACAGACTGCTAAGGACACTACGGAGGCCGTCAATCATTTGGAGTCAACTCATAAGAAAGAAATCGACGAGGCAGCCCAACGCTGTGGGGCCCTGGCTTTAGAGAAGGATTCAGTGCAGAAGGAAAGGGATGCATTTTCCCTCCAAGTCAAAGAGCTGGAGGATCAACTCTGCAAAGAAAGAGAGGAGAAAACTGCTGCCCTAGAAGAGTCGCAACGATATTACGACGAGATCGTTGCTACGCGACTTATAAAGGCAATGATGAGATTTCTATGATCGGGATGCTGAAGGATGAGGCCCGTGAAGAGGGTAAGAAAATAGCATCCGCAGAGATTGACTCTTGCCTCGAGGCAGCTATAGAGGCTGGCAGGGAGGAGGTCAAATGCATGTTTGACCCACTTATAGCAGAATTCAACGCCCGTGTCCTCATGCACTAGGACTTAACTTTTCTTTGCGAGGGCTACCTTGAATCTCTAGCCGAGGCATGGGAGACTTTAATAAAGATCAGGAAGGTCAAGCTGGGCACCGATGAGGTTGATGATGAGGCTATAGTGAAAGAATTTCTTAGGGGGAATGAGCCTTCAGACTTGTCTACAACGAAGGCTCTCTACTGCAAAGGCTCCTCCTCATCCAAAGGAAAAGATTCCATTTCCGGTCCATCAAGAACCGAGTCTCCAGTCCTTCCTCCCACTCAATCGGCTGATCGGCCAATACTCGATCCATTCGAGCAACATGCTGGTTATGACCCGAAAGACCCTGGCCTCGGTATTCACATTCTATCAACTAATTCGAAGGGCGAGACTCCTCGAACGATTGAGAGACAGCAAGAAACCGGTACATAACTCTCCTTTCTAAAGTTTAAAGAGCCGTCATTTCCGACGAGAGATTATTGTATTCTAATGTTTGTTTCTTGTGATTTTTCATAGGCCGTTCTGATCTTGGACCCACTCCAAGGAGCCGTGACGCGAAGGAGAAAGAGAAAACAAGCGAGGCTACTCATGCAAGAGAGACTCCTGGTCCGGATGCTCAAGTGATTGAGGCACTCGATGAGGATAAGTCTGGGACTTCATCTCCTATCAAGGTAATTATGAAATTGAGATCACAAGCGCCTCTGAGCATACTTCAAAATTGAGCATGAAGGAGCAGCTCGCGGAGGAAAAGAAAAAGACCGCTGAAATCAAAGTCAAGCCCCGGGTTGTGGATCTAGATGATCCTTTGAACAAGCCTTTAAAGGTCATCCTTATCCTCCCTGGTGGGTCCAGGCCATTAGAGGTCCCTCGTTCTTCCTCAGTTATCACTTCCTAACGAAGCAAAACTTCCAAGAGAAAATGCGTGGAGGAGGGGTCGTCAGAGAAGACGAAGGACAAGAAACCAAGGAAGTCAAAGAAGTAGTTGTTACTCTCGTTCGACCAGAGTTAGTTTAGATTATGTAATTGTTTTATTTTTTTCCATAGCCAATGTAAATAGACTTTTGGCTCCATGTTTTGGAGGAGCTGTAGTAGAACCTTATTTGGGATGAATAAAATTTAGTTCTTTTTCTTTCAAAAGACTTTCATCGTTCAACTTTTTGTATAATTGTGGTCGAAAAGCAGGCTATTGTGAGTTACATAACTTGCAATTCATTTTCATATAAGTCGGAAATTCTTTGGAATTGTACACTCTTTATTCTACACTTCGGATACTTAGAATATTTTTTTAGTCCGTGGGCCAGGGACTTGTAGACTTCAAGTCATTTGTATCATAGTCTGCACTCTGGGGGCTTAGAGAATTGCAAACCGTTTATACTCCAATCCGCACTTTGGAAACTCATAGTACTCCAGTCCACACTCAGGGGACTTGTCGATTTAGTTATTTATACTCTAGTCCGCACTATGGGGACTCAGAGTATTCAAGTCCACACTCAAAGGACTTGGAGATTTTAGTCGTTTATACTCTAGTCTGCACTCTGGGAACTCAGAGTACTCCAGTCCGCACTCAGGGGACTTGGAGATTTCGAGTCGTTTATACTCTGGTCCGCTCCCAGGGAACTCAGAGTACTCCAGTACGCACTTAGGAGACTTGGATATTTTAAGTTGTTTATACTCTGGTCCGCGCTCAGGGGACTCTGAGTACTCCAGTCCGCATTCAGGGGACTTGAAGATTTTTAAGCCATTTATACTCTGGTCCGCACTCAGGGGACTCAAAGAATCCTGTCCGCACTCAGGGGTCTTGGAGATTTTTAAGTCGTTTATACTCTGGTCCACACTCAGGGGACTCAGAGTACTCCAGTCCGCACTCAGGGGACTTGGAGATTTTTAGATGTTCGTGCGCGTTCGTACATCAGACAGAATAATGTAATCTAGTGGTTTTCCGTAAAATTAACATACAAAGAAACATCAATAATCATGGAAAAGATGGCTTCAAGCCTTTATTAATGAAAGTAAGCTAAATTGTCTTATTACATGCCGAAAACTAAGAATAGAAATATGCTGGAAATAATCGCAACTAAAATATGAAGCAAAAGAACTAAGTATAATAATGTCACGAGTGCTCGCTATTCCATGCTCGAGGGAGTGTCGCACCATCAACGATCGCTAGCTTGAAAGTTCCCTCTCCAAGCTTTCTTTCAATGACGTATGGACCTTCCCATGCGGGATTCATATGCGACAGGACCGGAAAAACTCGTTTCAAAACGAGGTTACCCACATCAAAGATTCTCAGCCGGACCTTTTCATTATAATAACGACCAACTAGGTGTCTATATGCAACCGCTCTTAAATCAGCTTCTTCGCGTTTTTCATCAATGAAGTCCAGTGATTCTAGCAAAAGATCCCGATTTAACTCAGGATAGTAATAAGTTACCCAATGTGACGAAACTTCAAGTTCTACGGGTATAA
The DNA here is from genome assembly GCA_030765085.1 of Allium cepa. Lineage (NCBI taxonomy): Eukaryota > Viridiplantae > Streptophyta > Magnoliopsida > Asparagales > Amaryllidaceae > Allium > Allium cepa. Next base: position 505,548,704 of record CM060937.1, on the reverse strand, counting down.
CAGCTTCCATGCCATATGCTAATGCGAATGGAGTGTGGCCAGTCGCGGACTTGTGGGTGGTTCTATAAGCCCAAAGCACTGTTGGAAGTTCATCCACCCACTTGCCTCTAGCCTTTTCCAAACACTTTTTTAATATGGACATGATTATTTTGTTCACGGCTTCCGCTTGTCCATTGGATTTTGGATAAGCAACTGCTGCAAACTTTTTCTCAATGCCATACCTTTGGAAAAATTCTTTGCCTTCGAATTGAGTTCCGTTGTCTATAATGATAGTCCGTGGAAGGCCAAAACGACATATAATGTTTCATACAATGAAACTAATGACCTTTTTGGCGGTGATCGTGTCGAAAGGCTCTGCTTCTGCCGACTTGGTAAAGTAATCGACCGCAACTATCGCATATTTCGCACCACCTTTAGATATGGATAATGAACCGGCTATGTCGATTCCCCACAAAGGCAAACGGTCAGGGACTGACCATTTGCGTGAGTTCCGTCGGCGGAGCTCTCGGGATTTTCACATACTTCTGCCATTTGTTTCATCTCCTTACATAGTCTGCAGCGTCCCGATTTACGGTTGGCCAATTGTATCCATAGCGGAGGACTTTCTTTGCTAATGTCTGTCCCCCAGTGTGGTCACTGCATTCTCCTTCATGGACTTCTTTTAGGAATCGTTTTAGGGCAATGCACCAGAGCAAGGGGGTCGAGAATCCCCTCCGATACATTATTCTGTCCTGCATTACATACCGTGAAGCCTTACGAACGACTTGTTGTCTTTCACTGCTTCCTTCGGGCAAGACCTCGTGTAGCAAGTATTGCTTGAATGGGTTCATCCATTTTTCCTTCTCGATTTCTGTTCTAACAGGAAATCTACCAAAAATCTACCTCCATCATATTTATACGTGGAGCGTGTAGGGTTTCAACGGGAACCAATCCCATTTGCTGTGCATCGCTAATGCTTGCAAATTTTGCCAATGAATCGGCTTCTCTGTTTAGTTCACGTGGGACATGCATAATATCATAATATTCTAGATCTGCTAGCAGTTCTTGAACCCGTGCAAGGTATGCGGCAAGCCTCTATCCCTTTGCTTTAATCCCCCCGCACCTGGTACACCACCAGTTGTGAGTCGTAAAAGATTTCAGCCGATTTTACCTCCAGTTCTCTGATAAGTCTCAAGCCAACAATCAATGCTTCATGCTCGTCTTCGTTATTTGTCACTAGGAATTCGAGCTTCAAAGCGTAACAAGCTGATCGATTTTCGGGAATCATAAGAACTATGCCAGCCCCCGAGCATCGGTCGTTAGATGCCCCATCGGTATACATCTTCCATCGAATGGGAGGTATGACATTATTACCGTCTGATTCGTCCAACATGGTGTATTCAACAATGAAGTCTGCTAGTGCTTGCCCTTGTATCGCCCTGCATGGAAGGTAGGTAATATCGAACTGACTCATATCGACATTCCATTTTAACATCCTTCCAAAAGTTTCCAGTCATTGGAGTACCTGCCGCAAGTGTTGATCGGTATAAACACTGATTGAGTACGCCTGAAAGTATGGCCAGAGCTTGCGTGATGCAATCACCAAGCAATAAGCTAATTTCTCAATCTTAGGATAATTTCTTCATGCCCCCATTAAACATTTACTGACATGGTACATAGGCTTCTGAACTCGGTCCTCCTCATGAACCAGAGCCGTACTGATAGCATGCTGGGATACAGCCAAGTACACGTACAATATCTCATGGTCTACCGGTTTCGACAATATTGAGGGACTTTCCAAATGCCTTACCAGAGCTTGGAACGCTTCCTCACCGTCGGATGTCCACTCAAAATTTCTCTTTCGTTTCTTTATAACATCGAAGAAAGGAAAACACTTATTTGTAGTTGTGGATATTAATCGACTCAGTGCGGCCACCTTCCCATTCAAGCTTTGCACTTTTTTTTATAGTTTTAGGCACTTGTACGTCTCGAATAGCTTGAATCTTCTCCGGGTTAGCTTCGATTCCCCGTGCATTCACAATAAAACCCAAAAACTTCCCCGAAGCAACGCCAAAGGAACATTTCAAAGGATTGATCTTCGTCCCGTAATGTCTGAGTATATCAAACATCTCTGCTAAGTCTCAAATATGGTCGTCTGACTATCGTGACTTCATGAGCATGTTATCCACATAGAATTCCATTGTTCTACCAATCTGGTCTTTAAACATTCGATTCATCAGACGCTGATAGGTTTCTCCCACGTTTTCCAATTCGAAAGGCATTACTACATAGCAATATAGCCCCACTGGTGTGTTCTTGGTCTGGAATGTGCATGAGATCTAACTGTATCTTGAGTACGCCTCCATAAATGACAATAACTTGTGTCCAGCCGTAAAGTCGACGAGCTGGTCAATTCTAGGCAAAGGAAAACTATCCTTCGGGCATGCTTTGTTAAAATGAGAGTAATCAATGCAAGTTCTCCACTTCCCGTTCGCTTTCCTTACTAGCACAGGGTTGGACACCCATTCAGGGTAGAGGGCATCATGAAAGAACCCATTGGCTTTGAGTTTGCCCACCTCCTCTCTAAGAGCAGGGCACCTCTCTGGGGCCATGCCTCTCCTTTTCTGTTTTATAGGAACGTACTTTGGGTCTATGTTCAACATATGACTCGCAATAGCGAGAGAAATCCCGCACATATCAGAATGTGTCCAAGCGAAAACATCCAGGTTCGCTTAGAGGAAATCAGTGATCCTTGGCTATTGACCGGCCGAATTGCGATCCAATCTTAAGAACTCATGATGGGTCATCCTGGCTGACTGGAATGTCAATCGTCAGTTCAGCCGGTGTTGCTTTTGCTTCCCTGGGTTCCCCATCATCATCTCTCAAATCTATGACTCGATAGGTCCGAGAGTGGCGCCCGAGCCAGGGCTCGGGCACTACTTGTCAATCGCTAGTATTTCGGATACTGACAGTGCTGTCCGCAACCTTTCCTTTCTCTCACCGCTGGGCCTCTCTCATCTCAGCCACATAACATGAGCGATCGATCGCCTGATCGCCATGCACCACATCGACTCCCTTGTTTGTCAGAAATTTTAACGTCAAACACCACGGGGCCAAAACTGCCCTAAACTCCACCAGGGCCGGCCGACCTAGAAACACATTATATGGAGAATCAACATCCAACACTACAAACGGTAGGATTTGCGCCCTCCTACGCTCACCGTCTTCCAGTTCAACTGGAAACTCAACATACCCCACCGCATCGATCGCTGCACCATTAAAGCCATGGATACGGGCTTTAGATGGCTTTAAATCTTTTGTCTCCATCTTCATTTAGTCATTTGCCTTTTTGAAGATGATGTTGACGGAACTTCCACAATCAATTAAAATTCTTTTGACATAAGCTGGCCCGATCGTCGCAGATATGACCATCGGGTCGATGGTAGGAGCCTCCACCCTACCCGCATCTTGGCTCCTAAACACCATATCGTATTTCATCATGCGTTGCTGCTTTGCAGGGATCCCATCCTCCACATTCAAACAACACTCATAATCTGCATGCCTTAAGGAGTTAGCATATCGCTGCATCTCTTGCCAATTCTTGTCTGTAGGGTGAGGTCCACCGACTATGTGTTTATGACCAATTTACCCACGGTTCGAGCAGGTTCCTCTAGTTGGCATTGAGCCGGCCCACGTCCGGGGTTTGATATTCCCTGCCTTCCCTCCTGTGGGTTCTTGAAAAATTCGTACAATTTTTTCTATCTGGTCAGTTTTTCGATGGCATCATGGAGATGTCTACACTCGTCCGTATTATGCCCATAAGTTTCATGGAAGGCGCAATACTTCCCAGTCCGCTTCCGCTCCTCCGTTGACTCCTTTAGGCGCGGCTTTCTATATTGGAATGTATTACAAGTTGATAGATAAATATTTTCAAGAGAAGCATTTAGTGGGGTGTACTCGTTGTCGGTCAGAATCCTTGGCTTCCATTTCCCTACTTCTCTTTTCTTTCCGGGATTTCCTCCTCAAGATCCTTTAGATTGCCCAGGCTTGTTCTGGACATTGACTTGAACCTTCCTCGAGTTATCACCAGATTATTTCACGGCGATGTTACTTTTCACAGACTCCTGAACAGGACCTGGTGCCTTATCTTGCCTTATCCATCTAGCTTCCTCCTTTCTTATGAATTGATGAGCTTTTGAATAGAAACGCTCCAACATTGTTGTGGGCTTTCCTGCCAACCAATCTCCAAACTCTGAATTCGAATCTACACTTCGCATTACCGCCATCAAAATTGTGTGGTTGTTAGGGTTGCTAACTTCAGTAGCCGCAACATGAAATCTCTACAAGTACTCTTTCAATGACTCTCCTGGAGCCTGGATTATGCTTGATAGGGACATCATATCCTTAGGATGAGTGGCGTGTATCCTGAACTGTACTACAAATTTTATCGCCAACTCGTCGAAGCTGGATATAGACCGTACGGGAAGTCGAGTGAACTACATAGTGGCGATTTTGGATAAAGTAATCGCGAAGCATCTACACCTGGTTGCATCATTCGCTCTAGCCGAATCCATCATCCACTCATATCTCATCACATGTTGCCTGGGATCTGTGTTTCCTTCACAGGCCATGATAGTTGGCATACTGAACTTCCTGGGATACTCAGCCTGTAGGATGGAATCGATGAATGGAGTATGACTCCTGGATATCCCCCAATCTTCGTTGGTTAAGCCTTGATTTCTCTCATTAGCTGCCTGACCATAGCTAATAAGTCTGGAGTTTGTATAGAGGGTGGAAGGTTGGGCTCTATCCTAGGGGACCGCTCCGGTTGATGTCCCCTCTATTGGCGATCTGCCAAACGTGTATCTTGAAGGCCATCTTCATTAGGGCCTTAGTGGGCGGGCGTCCTGTCTCCACACGCGTTCTGGCTCCTAAGTTTCCCGTTCTGGCTTGGGTGTGGTCTTCGAGATGTGAGTGATCCCTAGTTAATCGATCAGTTGCACCTGCTTGTGCACTTTCAGTTTTACGGCGCCTATGCCTAGGAGGTTCATCGGACGAAGTCGAGCTATTAGATGAAGAATATGGAACGGGGCTACCTCTACCATTCTGATGTTGTTGTTGTGTAAGCTGTGTCGTGAGGTTAGCGTTAGCATGAATTTTTTCAGCAAGTTGCCTTCTACTTTTCATGAGTTCTCTCATTAGGTCATTGAACTCCGTCCTAGTGACAACTTCCATTTGGTTATGAGCTCCGGTAGTCCCTATGCCGAGATTAACTTGCTGATTGCTAGGTCCTATCTGTTGTACGCTTGCAGTCATGTTGATGTCCGTGTTATGAGAGGCTGATCGGGTAAGTGGTCTTCCCATAGTAGAGTTGTTGATTGAAACTCTGAGTAGATTCAATGGACATCCTGTCAATAAGTCGGATCTCCTTCGGGAGATTTACTCAATCCAGTAGCTACAAAGCAGATCCTAGCGGCCTGAGAATTTGATTCTCAGTGAAAGCATAAAAATGTTAGCACCGGAATTGGTCACTAACACCCTAGAGAAAGATTGTGTAGAGAGATTAATGAAGAAAGTAAATTAAAACAGAGAATTACATGCTAAATTAAATGCAAAGACAAGAACACCAGATTTATAGTGGTTGGGCGTAACAACCTACATCCGTTGTGAAACAATTGACTACAGGTTTCTGCACACCAACTACTTGAATACAATTGCTAAGTAAAGAGAATGAGTCTTGAATGGAGCAGAGTCTCCTCAGTGTTTTCGAAAAAGGGTCCCTTTCACTGTGCCCCTGCCCCTCTATTTATAAACGAAGATGGGTTGGGCTTGCCTAATGGGCCTAAGAGCAAGATACCTCGGTCCATGGTGAGTGACTACTGTGTGCCGATCTGCAAATGTTGAACGAGGCAGTGTGTTGAGTGGAGTGTGTAGGGCGAATGAGGCGGGAATGCCGAACGAGGCTGGAATGCCGAGCGAGGCTCATGCCGAACGAGGCTCTATGCCAAACGAGGCTGGAATGCCGAACGAGGCTGGAATGCCGAGCGAGGCGCATGCCGAACGAGGCTCTATACCGAATGAGGCTGGAATGCCGAGCAAGGCTCATGCCGAATGGGGCTCTATGCCGAGCGGGGTTGGAATGCCGAGCGAGGCTTTGTGCTAAGCGGGGCTGGAATGCCGACCGAGGTTTTATGCCAAGCAGGGCAGGAATGCCAATCGAGGTTTTATGCCGAGCGGGGCTGGAATGCCGATCAAGGCTCATGCCGAAGGAGGCTCTATGCCGAGCGGGGTTAATGCTGAGTGAGGCTCATGCCGAACGAGGATCTATGCCGAGCTGGGCTGGATTGCCGAACGATGTTCATGCCGAACGACCCTGCTATGCCGAATGGCCCTGCCATGCTGATCGAGGCTCTATGCCGAGCGGTACTTATGTCGAGCCTCTAGCTACTTGGTCAAACATCCAGGTAACAATATGAATGGTGTTCGTATGTGCATGTGACTTATATACGATATCAACTGCTATATAGTCTTGGAAACCAATATAACAAGTATGCTCTCTCTTACTCTCTCTTATATATATAAACACACACTTTGGATCTAGTGTAGAGTGTTACCTCTTTCCCAATCTCTACTGGATCACAGTATCAACTCAGCTGAATCATGTAACCAGGCTCTAATACCAAATGTGACGACCGCCCTACACCATCAGCACCTAGTATAACTAAATACTAATCTACTATGGTGCCTTATCGATGTTGGATTATTGTTAATGAAATAAAAGAAAAAACACCATAGAACATGTCGTATATCTCACAGCGCAACGAATAATATATAATAGTCATCATGGATATAAGACAGAAGAGACAATAATAACTAAGTGAATCAAATATCAGAGCACAGATCCACATGGTTATAAAATATAATAATAGAGTTATTCAAATGGAAGTTAACTTAAATATAATATCTCATAATAGTAAAGCAAGCATTGTATAAGCTCCACAATGTTGCATAGTGAAATAAGCAATAGTATATCCATATGTAATACGAGAATTTTCCATCCAGCTCATCCTCTACACAACCACTGCGTATCACCTATACCTGGCATCTAGTCTACTCAGAGACAATAAGAAGCAAAACATATATAAAGCCTTGAGTTAGACAACAGTCTAGTGTGAGTGGTAAATGGATCTCAAAATACTATACAATTCGATATAGTAAGGAACAAGGATATACGAACCATAACTGGCATGTCCTTGCAATCAAAGGGTTAGCACATAACATCATAATATGCTTCTCTATAATCATCATAAAGGTGTACTACATTATAAGTACAACAATGGGTGTTTATGTATCCCTATCCATTATACATACCACATGCGACATCCTAGAGTGATATATTATGGAGGATATAACCAAAGAAAATATAACATCTATCAACCAATCCTCACCATCACTCAATGTGACTGGATATAAGACAACTCTTATGGCACGATCATATGCAAAGACCCAATCAAATCCCGGTTCCAATGTGCTCAGTCCATGCAGCTTCCTAAGGCTAGGATATAATCCCATAGTCATAAGGTCTAGGGTAATCCATAGTCATAAGATCTGGACATGGTCATAATCTAGGTGGGTGTCCCTACGTACCCCCTCTACATGAGAATATGTGAAACCTCTGAGTATTTACGATACCTTCACACATGCTTTCATAAGGAATGCATTCATAATTCCTTTCTACTCATATCCTTAGTGGAACACAGTCATAATTCCACTCATAAACCCCCTTTGTTAAAGCTGCCCTTTGGATCTTTGGCCCAATCATTGAGCCACTATCATCAGGATATAACTCCATTCACCAACGAGTTATCATCGTCAAAGTTCTAAAGCCATCATCCTTTATCAAGATGCTACATCACTATTGAACAATAACTAAATAAAAAAACATCTTCGGCATGACCTATATAGCCAACGCTTCCTCTCCTGGAAGTTTCATCACCAAGGGCCCCCAAGTTTCATGTCGATACCAACTAAAAGAGGCCGGCACTGATATGATTTTCTTTATTTATACTTAGCCAAAATTTGGCTAAGTATTTTCCACCCTAATCCCTCCTCCTTTAGCCTACCCAGGACCCTTTTCTCCATTCCCTAAAGCTCCCAAGTCCTCAGTACCTTCCTATAGTGAAGAAAAGTGGTCGGTACCAATCAAAATGATCAATACCAAACTCCATACTTAGCCAATTCTGGCCACCAACTTTTGGAGTTACTTCCCTAAATTTCCCTGAAGCATTCCCAGAAGTTTCTTAGCTTTTTCCTTGACGCAACCTTCCACTGCCGACTACATCTGCCACTACTCCCCCGAAAAGAACTTATCTAGGCACTGACATGAAGTTGAGTGCTTAAATCGACTACAAACATTTGGCGATCAAAATCATATGCTCCTCCCCACCTCCCGAGCCCATCCTTTAAGTTTTATCCAAATTTTAACATCTTTGCCTTCATTTTTCCTGAAATGACGACGTCCTTCCTAACATTACTAAAACACTAGCAAATCATTATCAAAACAATTCCTCCAACACATAACATTCATAAGCATTCATAAAACATATATAATCCATCCAAACAAGATTATCATGCATAATTTAATCGAGATCTCATTTTATACCAAAACGACTATATGATCGAAAAGAGGTTGTAAAATCATTTAAAATCAAATCCAGGCTTTTCAGTTTTGGCTATAAACATCTTTAGAAGTTTAAATGAAGTCTAAAACTATTTGATATGAAAATTATAATAAAAACATCATTTTTTTACATTATGGAAAAGCATAGAATAGTGAGAGGTCAAGAATCACTCATTTAATACTCAAATTACAACTTTAATTCCCTAGATCTGATGTAAACAACAGCTAATCTAAAACCAAAGCACTATAAAGACCCCTTTGCTAAATACCCATCTAATGTTGGACTTGGCCAAGATTGGTAAGGTAAAAGATGAGCTTCTTGATGATATGGGGCTAATGGAGATTACGAATTATTTTTAGAAAGTGGGAAAGTGATATGGAAAAGCCCCAGAGGCCCCAATTAGGCACAATTCCTGAAATTAGTTGGTGGGCTAAGCTTTGGGCCTAATTAATTACCAACTAATATTACCAATAAAAAACTAAATTTTAAATGGTAATGTCTCTTAAAAGGTAAGTTCATTTTTCTATTATGACCGCTCTATGAAAAGAGAAACCATAACTAAGGAGTGGGAGGACACGATCAATAACTAACATATCATACCACTGGCAAGATCGCAAGGAGGAGGTAAACCTTTGTTTAATCTAATTAATCATATACATATATTTATATTCACATATGATAAAAAATACTTTAGATATTTAAATTTTTAAATGTTAAGTAGATTTATATCATATATGTTTAAAAAATTATTTTGGTTTTAATAAGTATAACCTTTTATTTTCAAATCCAAAACTTTAATACATACATAAACATATTATAAACACATAAATAGTTTATTCATTAAATAACTAAATTAGTCTTCAATTTAATATTTAAAGGAAAAATATTATTTTATTTCTCTTATATTGGTTAAATAAAAAAAATATTTCATAATACCTAAATATATGTATGTATGTTTTGTGTGTTTATGTGCATACACCTATATAAATTACGACACACAAATTTTACTTATTTTTTTTGGTTTACTTACGGATATCAACAAAAATATATAAACACACACACACATAGGTATATATAGACACACACACATACACATACACACACATAACGCAATGACCTGGCTTTTTGGAGCTATTAAGCAGACACACATGTCAAACTCAAAACATTCAAAAGGGCAGATTGTTATGGGGTAAATAAGAAAAAAAAGGAATAAAACAAACATAGAATCTCGTAGTGAAATGATAAAAATATAATAATCAAATAATAGATCATGAAACTGTTTTATAAATACATTTGATTATTCTTTACAACACAAACATCAGAGCTACATAAATGGGAATAACTAAATAAATGCAGCAGAACAACATGATGCAGCGGAATAAATAAGTAAATAATAATAATACAAATCTTCGACTTCATCCTCCAGAAATACTCAGGTTGACTCGAGCGAATTGAAAAGACAAAACACTTGAGTCATAACTAAAAGATCTTATGCAAGTTAAATCAATATTAAATAAATATGAGTGAAACAGCGTTAGAGATGTTTGCGGGTTTTGACATCTCTTATCCAATGTCTAACGTGGCACTTAAGAGATGTTCGAGATTCACACCTTCTAAGGATCCGTTAAACTATCTACTATATAGTACAATACGCTATTATAATAGTGTCTACAATAAAGTGTAAAGTATTAAAATAACATTAAGGCATTACTCATACCCCCCTTAACACTTTTAATATATTCTCATAGTCTATACAGTACTGTAATTCCTCCATAAACTGGAGGGCTATCAGAGTGCAATCCATGGGTATGGTACAAAACAAACTCATAGAAGGCGATCTATGGCATGTAAACATGGCACTCGAGGCAATGTCAGGGTAGATTTACCAATTGTAGAACCGGGCTGATGGTAACACATAACAGCTACTACCTTCCATCTCAGAACACACTCCCAAATCAAAATCAAGGGGTTTCCACCAAATCATCACAAATGTCATAAAATGATATCGAAGAAGCATGTTTGCTTGGAGGAATGACCTCACTTGGCCCAAGTATAGCTTTTGTTTTAGTCACATCTAAGTTGACTCACGGGAGTCAGGGTCGCGTCATACCTTATGTAGAAATCGTTCGCCAAACCATTCTACTTCATTTCTAGAATCTCTACCATGTACACAGTTGTTAAATGGTTTTTGGTATTGGCAGAGAGTATGCCAATATCTGTTCCCGGTCTCTTTAACAACTAATGGCTTATTACACACTAGATGGTTCCTTTTTAAATTTTAAAAGGTCAATTCACAGTTTATATCAAAATATCATATTCACTTTCAAATCATATCTCTTTCGAAATCATATTGACTTTCAAACTATATTTGGTTTAAAAATCATATTCACTTCCAAAATCATATTTACATTTCAAATCATAATTTCTTTCAAAATTCATATTTTCAATTTGGTTAAATCCTTACTTCAAAATCATATTTTCAATTGATTATAAATTTAAATCCCAACTTAGGTTATAACCTTAATTAACCGTTTTGCCTTTAACGCAATGAATTTGAACATAAACGTTACCACTTTACTTAGTCTGAAAATTTTGGAAATAGTTTAAGTAGTCATAAATAGTTAAAATAGTTGAAATAGTTAAATTTTAGATTAAAATGTTGTTAAATTGATCTAGATAGTTAACTTGATTTAAATTAGATTAAATATAAGTGAAATAGATTAAATTGCTTTAAATATAGATTAATTATATTTAAAATAAGTTATTAATTAGTTTTATATTAAATTAAATGTTTTAAAATAGGTACAATGATTTAATATAGTTAATATAGGTTAAAATAGTTTAATAATTTGAAAATCTTAAAATTTAGAATCTTTGAAATGATATATCTTTAAAACAGTTTATATTTGAAATTTAGAATCTTTGAATTTGATATCTATATCAATTTAAACTATTTATTACATTCCAACACAATTAGACCATTTCAATTTCAAAAACCTAGTTTCAAGTTTTCAATTCTAATCCTAAATAATATATTTAATTCAATATCGCTCCCATTCCATGTTGAAGTATCAATTTAATTTACTCAACTTTCAATATATTTCAAGGTTATACTTCAACTAATTCAATAACTCAACTTTGATAAAATTTCATTTATACTTTAAAATCCAACTTTAAACTTTCAATTTAATTTCTTAAAGCAGTTCCTTTAAATTAATTTACATTTCAACATAAGACTTGATTTTCCAATAATAATTCAATTTACATAAATCAAATTTTGTTTCAAAATATCATCGAAATCATGGATTTAAAATCATTTAATTTAACCAATCCGGTGTGCGTATATAATTCTCTATCCCACAATCAAGTGATACGGATATTTATCAGTTCAATCCGCAATTTTAAAATTTATGGTTATATATCATTTCAAACAGCAATCCTGAATTTAATTTTGAAATCCATAAAATCGCTTGGGCTTATCATTTCAACCAAAAATGATTTTCCTTACTATATAGATCGTTCGGGTATGTATCATTTCAACCCATAGAGAACTTGCAGAATGATAACAATATATAAATAAAACGTAACATCCAATCATCCAATAACAAAAATCAAACATACATCACAATCATCATCCAAATCAATCAATAAACATCTAGATTACTAATTATCATTAACAGTTATTTAACTTGCAATTTAAATTCAATAATAAATTAAATGGCTATTTAGTTCAAATAAATTCAAATTAATTTAGATGATAATTTAAATATATCCAACAGCAAAAAATAAATTCCTAATCACATTACAAATTTAATTTACCTAACATAAGAAATTTTAGATGTTGTGAGTAGGTCAAAACACTCATCTTTGAATTCAAATTGATTTGAAATTTGAAAATAGGCTCAAAATTAAAAAATATTAGAATTTATCCATACCAGCATCAAAATGTCTAGAATTTTGATACGATCCCAGCAAAATAAACCGTGCCCAAATCCGAGTTCATATGGAAAAGATACGATGATAAGAACGAGTTGAAATTGAAATTTAACAAAATAATTATAAGCAAATACTAACATGGCACCTCACCTCCCTCTCTCTCTCCAGAAACGCCGGCAGCCTCATACAGGAAAACGCACCTATGCCAAACTTTGACCAACATTTTCCACCATCTCGACCGCCGTTGATCAAGCCACCGCCACCATCACCCTCGGCTCGACTGGGCGCACCAATCCTTGGCCACCGTAGTTGCTCCGCCGCCCCACATCGATGAACGAAGTTCAAAAATTTTCCGATCGCCGCCTCCTATACGAAACCCTAATCAATTATTGTCGGAGATCTTGCTGTTGATTCGACCAGCAAACTCCCAGATGAACAGCGCGTGTCCCCTCCACGCGATGGTAACTTCGATTCGGCGATCCAAACACGTTGATCAAGACACGATGAACGACCATGACTGTTTTGGATGATTCTGGCCAAACAAAAATCCAAATCGAAAAATACATAGGAGATTTGACTTGTGCTCGTCAAGAGCTTTAAATCGATATATAATTTGCCAAGTTTTTGAGGAGTTTGATTTTGGAATTGAAATTGAAATTGAATTGAGGGATTTGGTTTTGGTTTATCTGCCATTGGAATGAAAAGTTGAGTAGGAAATGTGCATACAGACAAATGAAAATAAGAAGTAGCTAGGTTTTATAACAGACTATTTATAGATAGATCAGAAATAGAAATGAATGGACCAGATTGATTTACACGTTGAACGATAAACGACCCGAAAAGCCCGTTCTGTCTCCGGAACGAAAGTGGGTCATCCCATATATCAAAATAGACGTTTTCAATAATTTTAAACTCAATGGAACAAGTTTCAAGTCCTAATTCACTTGTATAAGAAGTTACGTTAAAATCATCTTATTCCAAATTTATTTCAATTAAATTTATTTATAGGTGTTTCGAGTCCGTACGATCAAACGACAAGTCCGATCGAAACGAAACTAGAAATCCTGCAATAATAGTACGGATCTGGTGAAACTGGTTTCATCGAAATCCAAGCCAGTAGCCAAAAATACAAAATGGCTATTTTTACGTTAATTAAATAAATGATATTAAATTAATTAAATCACTTTTCAAATCAAATTTAATAGTTAACAATTTCTATCATTTTATATTATTTAATCATTTATAATCCTTTATAACAAATTTCTATATCAATTCAATGTTGAATATTTCACCAATCTACAGTGTTAAATTTCGATTTCCAATAAATTCAGTAATTGCAAACTTAAATCTCAGTAGTCCATTTGTTTGACTTTCAATCTTGTTACTCAATCAATTATCATCTTATGGGTATAATTAACATTGTTTTATATCCTATTACACAAATATTCTCTATTTTCATCTTAATTTCCATTAACGTAAATTTTTATTTTCATTTAACTGCAATAATCCAAATTATTATCTTAATTTACCTTAACGTAATAATTAATTATATTTATTGCAATTGATTTCTAATCTAATTTAACAGATAAAATAAATAGATGATAATTTAAAGTCGTTACCTTTTTTCTTAATTAAATCACCTTTATAATTTTTTTATTACAAACAGATATTATAATTGCTTGCATAATATTGATCTTATTCAATTACCATATATTATACTATTTCATACATTACTTCAATATTTACATTTGTTCCCTTATGTTAAATTTATTACCAAGTTATAACATTTACATTATTTATATTGGTTGAAATTTCATTAGAGTTGGTAATAATTAACTCAAATTAACATTGTTACAATTCATTCTATTTATTATTTCATTAATAATTTACAAATTTTTATTTCGTTAAATATTAAATTACCAAAATCTTATTAAATTAACATATTTAAATTATCGAAAATTACGGGTCGTTACACTTTCCCCTACTAAAAACTTTTGGTCCTCGAAAAGGAAAAGAAAATTTTAAGCAATCAATATATCTCTTATTCAAAATATTAAATTTATGAACAATTAATTTACATAATTAAATAATTTAAATAAAATATATCAAATTTATAAACAATTAAATCCATTTAATACTCAAGTTAGTAGAAGTTTGGAAAATATTTCATAAAGAATTTTAAGTCCAAAATTCATAGAAAATTTCGATAGAGTCTCATTTGTACTGAGAGACTCGAGAGAAATAATAATAACAATAATAACAACATATATCATATATTTCAAAATAATATACCCCAACAGTGTTAAACAATATAATATCGCTATAAAACCATAATAAGAGAACATCCCTATTTGTCGAGCAAATAACGCTTATTTTATGAAACCAAAAGTAGTAGCAATTGGTTCCATGCCTGTATTTCACTAATATAATCCAAAGATGTTAATAATTAAATATAAGTGAAATATTTATTTTGCTTCAATTTATGACTATCAAATCATAACAATATTCACTTGCAAACAACATACAACAAGCACTTTCAATCAAAAGCATATCTGCGGATCGGGAGATTACCCTAAATACTCCATGGGCTATGGGAGAAAAACAAACTCATAGTAAGGCTCGATATGGTAGGTGACACGACACAACTAGGCAATGCCAGGGTAGATATACCAATTACACTTCCGGGCTGGTGGTAACTCATAGCAGCCACTACCGCCCACCTCGGAACACATTCCCAAATCAAAATCGGAGGATGGATATCAAATCAGCCACAAATATGAGTACAGTATCGAAGGAATGTGTCCGATCGAAGGAGCTACCTCACTTGGCCCGTCGATCGCTCATGTTTTTGCCACCTTATGCCAACTCACGGGAGTTGGTTCCATGTTCATACCTCAATAGGATCGTCGCCACCATCCTACTTCATTCTGGAATCTCCACCCCGTACACGGTTGTTAAAGTGGCTTTCGAAGTTGGCAGAGAGTATGACAACTTCCGATCCCGGTCTCTTTAACAACCAAACGTTTTTATAACACCGTGATCATTTCAAAATAGTTTATCTTCAAAAAATCAAATCATTTCATTTTAAAACTATATTCCTTTCAAAATAGTTTATACTTCGAAACCAAAACCATTCTATTTCAAAACTATATTCAAATCAATACGATGTTATTTCCATTTCAAACATATATTCACTTTTCCAAAATCATAATACTTTCAAAGTTATAACTCTTTCGAAATCAAAATACTTGAAATCATTACAAATTGAAAATCATAACATTTCGAAATCATACATTCATTTAATTCCAAATTTTTTTCAGTTAAACTCAAATTCTTAAATTTCAATTTAATTTAATTCAAACCATCAGTTTCAATTCAATTCAGTTTTCCAGTAAAGCATTTCAAATCTTATTAATTTCAAACACCAGTTTTATCCACCAAATAAACGGTTAAATTTTAAATATATTTCAAAGCTTTAATATCACACATTTCAAAACTAAACTTTATAATTTCATATATCTCAAATTTGACTTCGTTATTACTTAGTTCTTGAAATATTCATTTAGTAAATTCAATATCATTTAAATAAATCCAAATTACAAGTAAACCAAATATCCTTTCATACTAATATAAACTTTAAATATTCACTTATCAAAATCAAATATCATTTCAAATTCACATTCTTTATCAAAATAAAGATCAAATCATTCAAAACCATTTCAAAAATCATTTCCTTTCAAATCCACCATAAATTCATTATCATTCCTTAATTCAAATATTCAACTTAAATATCATTTCAAAAACCAAATATGTCATTCATTTATTATTCCAAATATCATTGCAAAACACATTTCAAAATTCATTTAAAAATTCATTTGTCTTATTACATTTCATTCCATTTAACACATAACCAAGTAAATCTTATTTAAATTCAAATTCAATTTGAATTCCTTAAAAATTTAAATTTAAATATTAAAATATATTCAACCTCCTTAAATTCAAAAATAATCAATACCAAAAGTTAAATCATTTAACACTTTAAAATATAATTCAAACAACGTTATAATCTATAACATTTCTAAACATTGTCAAATTATAGCAACGACAGCATTTTTAAAGTGCTATCGTAGCTTATAGTTTCCAAAATAGTTTAATTCAAGAATAACGGCATTTATAAAATTCCATAATAGCTATTTAGTTACTTCAAACATAGTTAAGTTCAAAACAACAGCATTTTAAAGTGCTGTCATAAAACTGCAGCATTTTTGGGAAATGCTGTTAATAATATTCTAGATTTTAGTAAAACTTTTCAAAAACAATAAAACTCCAACTTTAGCAAATTTTAAACTTATAAATCATATTTTTAGGCTTCTAAACTTTCACATTTAAATCAATTTAACATACGATTTATCACAATAAAAATTTATAATTGAATATCAAAATTTAAAAACTCAATTAATTTGTTAAGTCAAATTCACTGTTTATTTACATATAAATTAAATAAAACTTAACATTTTACTTTAAATATCATTTCAAAACTTTAAAATTAATTTCCATTATTTATTTACATGTTTAAAATATAATTTAAACTCAAAAATCACATTTACTTCTAATTTACATACTTAAATTCAAATTCAAAACTTAATATTTAGCTTCCTTAAAACTATAAAATATATATTTTAAATCAAATTTCATACTTATAGAAATACATATCTTAATAAAAATCATTCAAAATATACCACGGGGTCTGTATGTAATTTTCTAACCTAGGTCAAGTGATACAGATATATATCATTTCAATCCGTGGTTTAAAAAGAAAAACCGGGTTCTACCATTTCAAACCCATAATCCAAAGTAAATAAAATAAATAAAATCTCTTAGGCCTATCATTTTAGCCCATAGTGATTTTTCCCTCTTCTAAAGTCCGTTCGGGTATGTACATTTCAACCCATAGTGATTCTGTTCTACAAGAAACTTGCAGTGTGAATATATGCACAAACAATATAAACAGATACACTAACATGTAAATGTCACAATATAATGTCAAATATCATATGTCAGGTGATAATTAACAGAGTTAACATGGTAATAACATGGAATAACATATCATATCATCATCATTTACTTGCATAAACATTTTTAATTACTAAACACGCGTCGTCAATTTACCATTTCATAAGTAAAGATGTCGGAGTGAGAAGGACTCACCTTTTCAAGCTGAAGACCACTACGACACACAAAACGATTCCAAAGGCACGACAGGCATGACTAGTGATTAAAATGAGTGGAGAGAGCCAAGAAATCATATTATCACAACAACTAAAACAAGACAATGCAATATAACATATGAATATATTTAACACAAAACGATATAGAAACAAATTGAAATACGAAGCAATAATGAACAAGATAGATTAGACCTTGCTTCAACCACTCCAATGCTTGGCCTTAGGGGACTCTATGCTCGGCCTTGATGTGTGTTTGGTCCGGTATGGTATCATATAGGTCAAGTTACAGGTGGATGAAGGTGGTGGACGAGTTACCACATGAAGCATACATGGGTTCAAGGAAAAATAGTAATGATTTTGGTGAACACAAGGCTTGGCATGATCACACATGAGCTCGGCCATAGGTCAATTGGGTCAGGTCAGATCTGGAGCTTGCTAAAGTGATGGCCAGAAGATGAAGTGATGGCTGGAGGTTGTAATGACCCGATATTTTCAACCATTCGCATCCGCATATGTCGGAGTTGAATTGCTCAAAATACCACGTTGTAAATAAAATTTGAAAAATCTCAGAATATACAGTAAATAAATAAACACAGATCATGGATACAGTGTAAATAATAATGCGGCGGAATTAAAGAGATAGTAGTTCATGAAGCTACTTTATAAAAAAAAATAAGATACATTAGAGTTAAACAAGATACAATAGAAGAGTATAAGATACATCAGGTACAAATCAGAATACGTCACTTAAACCACTGGATACAGAAAGCAAAATAGATGGCTGGATCTTCAAGCAAGCTCCAACTCCGAAGGTGAGTCTTGAATGCTGAATCACTCGGTCTGACTAGAGCATGAAGCAAAACACAAAACACTCGAGTCAGGACATAAATACCTATGAACTGTAAATCTACTCAAGTGAACAGTAACAAAATGCACCAGTAACTTAAAGGATGCTTGGAATCGTCCATCTTTTAAGGATCCATTAAACTATTTACTATATAGTAATATTGCGCTATTATATTAATGTCTACAGTAAAATAAACTTACTTTAAAATAGCGTTCCAGGCTTACCCATATCACCCTTCACACATAATAGTCCCAGTAGTCCATCCAATATAATGATATATCCAGATCGGGAGACTATCAAAGGATACCACACGGTCTACGGGAGAAAAACAAACTCGTAATAAATTCTCGGTATGGTAGGTGACATGGCACACAAGGCAATGCTAGGCTAGATATACCAATTACGCACACGGGCTGATGATGACGTAGCAGCCACATATGCCTACCTCGAAACACACTCCAAATCAAAATCCGAGGATGGCCATCTAATCAACCATAAGTAAGAGTATAGTATCGAAGAAGTGCGTCCGACCAGAGGAGCTACCCTTTTGGCCCGAGATCGCTCTTGTTTTAGCCACCTTAAGCCAACTCATGGCAGTCGGGTCCACGTAATATACCTCAAGAACGTTGCCACCAACCTACTTCATTCTGGAATCTCCACCGCATACATAGCTGTTAAAGTGGTTTTCGGAGTCGGCAGAGAGTATGACAACTTCCGATCCTGGTCTCTTTAACAAACAAACGTTATTATAACGCCATGGTCATTTCAAAATAGTTTATACTTCAAAAATCAAATCATTTCATTTCAAAACTATATTCCTTTCATGATAGTTTATACTTCGAAACCAAAACCATTTTTACTTCAAAACCATAATCAAATCAAAATAGTTTGTACTTCGAAATCAAAACCATTTTTACTTCAAAACTATATTCAAATCAAAATTGTTTATATTTCGAAACCAAAACCATTTTTACCCAAAACTATATTCAAATCAAAATAGTTTATACTTCGAAACCAAAACCAGTTTTACTTCAAAACTATATTCAAATCAAAATAGTTCATACTTCGAAACCAAAACCATTTTTATTCCAAAACTATGTCCAAGTAGATATGATATCATTTCCATTTCAAACATACATTCACTTTTCAAAATCATAATACTTCAAAGTTATAACTCTTTCGAAACCAAAATACTTAAAATCATTACACTTTGAAAATCATAATATTTCGAAATCATACATTTGAAAATTTCAAATTTATTCAATTAAACTCAGTTTTCAAATTTCCAATTTAATTCAATTCAAACCATCAGTTTCAATTCAATTCAGTTTTCCAACAAAACTTTTCAAATCTTAAAAATTTCAAATATAGATTTGATCTACAAAATAAACCATCCAATTTTAATATATTTCCAAACTTTAATATCACACATTTTGTGACATCCCGGAATTTTGACCCTATTATTATAATAAGTTTTTGATCAAATTTAAAATAAAATACGAGATTTTCATTTATAAATAAATAAGATGTTTGACATTTTTAGTTGTATATGTGTTATAAAGGAATTTATAATTTCAAATTATAAAATAGACTCTTTTTACAATATTTAAAATTAAATCTGTTTTATTCTATTAAATTAAAAACTATAAATTAATGACATTTAATATCAAAAGTATAAAAGTAGTTAATAATGATGAGTATAATAATACAATTCTATTCATATTAAATATAAATATAAAATATACAAATATAAATACATTACAAAATAAATATTGGAAAGATTAAACTTTAAATAAAAACAAGATTTAAGAAGTGTTTCAAACAATAGCTTTTATAATTAAAATAAAATAAGCTTATAAATATTTAATATAAGTATAACATAAAATATGGCTATAAACATAAGTCTACATGAACATAAGTACAAAACTATAACATGAATATAAGATATAAATAGAAAATGTAACTATGTTAAGATCAAATATCTTTAAACAAAATTAACTTGTCTGCAAACATTGTCTATATGTTAGAATAAGTATGAAGACAAAATGAAACATGTAAGTAAACTGTATATGCATAAGAAAACAAATATTCACATCTCAGTTCAAACATAAGGAGCTGCAAATATCTTTATAAAATATATTTGTCAGCAAAACATTATAAGTATAAACCTATATGAAAACATCTTAGTACAAACACAAATCTGCAAACTTCTTTGTACAAATGTTTGTGTCAGCAAACATTAATTATGTGTTAACTTAAGTGAAAACATATACATTTAATTAGCACTATATATTGTCCTCTCAGGTTTTATTACAATCTCCCAGCCGAAATATTTGATTGATCTCAGCTCTTAGTACAACAAGATATAGCAAAATGTTATTATATCTAGAGGAGGCTTATTTGAGAAGCTAATGTCATATATAAAACAAGAAAAACAAAAAAACTGTTCTTAACTGTAAATAACACATCATTCTATTTGTATATATATATATATATCATTTAGTACAGTCATTAAACTTATGACGACAAACCTGAGAAAACATTGTTTTGCTTTGCAAATATATATTGATTCAAAGCAGAAAAGCTAAAGAAAGGTTTCAGGAAATTTCACCTGCAGTGTCTTCTTCAACACTTTGCCTCCTGTTCAAGTTGTTCTTGTGAGTAAACAAAGTTTTTGTTTTAAAGTTTAAGTTAATTAAATAGTCATGATCCTTTAACCAATATAGTTTATATATGGTTTTATGTTTGAATATGAATCTGTATATGTTATACTGCATACTTATTTCCTCTGTTATGTGTTTTGGTGGTTACAGTTAATTATTCTGGTTCAAAATTCAATCTAATCTCATCAATATAGAAATCTATAATTATTTCAACTTAACATGATGTTAAAACTAAATTAAGGTTTGATTTTAAAGCAAATTTTAAATATGTTAAAGGGGGTACCTTTCTGTCACATGTTATACAGGTAATGCACATATTACTTGATAAATTCAAATGTTTAAATTTGTTAGTTTGGATTCAAATCTTGAATAAACATTACAAAGTGGGATTTTTAAAACAAAGATCAAAATTTAATATTCAAGAAGCAGTTTGGGTTTAAAGAAAATTTGCATTTTTGCTTAATTCAAGAGATTGATTTATTTTTAGTTAATGAAACTTGGATTGAAGAAAGTTTATACATCTATAAACTCAGGAAAAATGTAAATTAAATTCTCTATTGCTTTAAGTTGGAACACGAGACCCTATTAGGGCTTTTACTGGGTGTTTATTTCTTCTCTGTTACTCATCGATTTCATCATCGTTACGTGACCGAGCTGCACGAGATTTGGTGGGGTGATGGTTTAGTGTGTCGTGGTTGTGTGGGTGAAGCGGCGGCAACTCCGGTGGCTTGTTCGATGATCGCGAGCGAAATTGCCAAAGGAATTGTTTGCGGTGTTTTCTTAAAAACTTTAAATTTTTAGTTTCGACCTTATTTTGAATCTCTGGGTTTCGATTATGGGTGAGAAGGGAAAACTTGGTTTGTGGGTAGTGACGAGGGCCATTGGAGGCGCGGTGAACCACCGTGCACGTGCACGGTAGCGTTGGGGAGGGAATGTCGTGTCGGCTGATAGGAGAGTCTGGGCCGTTGCGCGTTTGACTCGAGAAATTTTGAAGTTTCTTCGGGTCTGCGCTCTAGGTCATGTGTGTGTTTGATTGTTGTAGTTTAAACTTAAACTAAAAAAAAGAAAAAGAAGTAAGAACAGAGGAAGAAGAAGGGGTTCAGGGGAAGGGCTTGGGTCAATGGAATGAGTAACTCGAAGCGCTGCACGAGTTTGCCTAGGGTAGTGCCCGGGATTTTGGTCATCTGCAGTATTTCAGTAATGTAAAGGTTGTGCAATTTGTTTTCTTCAAATTTGTTTAAACGTTTTGAGCTTAGAAAATGTTTAAAAGGGGTTAAGCTAAGATTTGTTCAAATTTTAATTATTATAGTCAAAAGTTTAACGACTTTTCTTAAACACTTAAATCATTTTAATTAAGAAATATAAGTTAACTAATAATTAAAGTTTGTAGTTAACACTAAAATTGATTTTCAAAATAAAAGAAAAGGGAGACTTGTAAACGTTAATTAAGTTGAATGATTGATATCAATAAATTATTTTCGAAAGTAATTTAAAACGATTAACATTTTAAAACTTAAATAGAGTTTGGGTTATGTAACTATTTTGTGATAAATAAATAGTAATTAGCTACTTGAGTAAATAAATAAATGATTAGTAGTTGAGTAATTAAGAATAGTTCAAACACAGTTAGTGATGGATTATAAGTAAATAAATAATTGAAATCAACTATGTAAGTTAATTAATGAATGAATTAATAGTTAGTTAATCAAGTAATTTAATTATGAATCGATAGATAATTAATTGAGTACTTGATTTAGAATTAATTGTTGATTGATTAAGTAATTAGCAGATAACAAATGGGATAATTAAGTTTTATTGATAAATAATTAAAGATATTAATTAGTGATCAGGGTACAGTTAATTAAGTAACTAAAGTTAAGTCACTTAATTAAGGTAATAGTAAATTAATAGCATGAAATAAAATAATTACGTAATTAAGACTTAATAGTAAATTAAGGAATCATTAATTAGATGATTTGAACTGAAATAAGAAATTAATTGTTAATTAATAACTAATTAAATAGAGTTAAGTGATTAAATCTCAGGTAATTAATTCTAAATTGAATTAATTACAAATAAGATTTAAAGGTAATTGCTTATGAACTGTTGTGTTGAATATCTAATTGTGATATTTATGTGATGATATTCTGTGATGCTCTGTGATATGTTATGTTATATCTATGATGCTTTTATATGTTTTATCTATGATAAATGCTATGTTAATTCAATTGTTGAATTTAAATTATTTAAACTGTTAAGTTAATTAGACAACTTGGCCCTTAAAATGGCGTTTGGATTCGATGAGACCGGGATCGGAAGAATCAAATTTGGTTCTCCGAAAACCACATCAATCCAATTTAAACGTTAGGTCGTGAATTCGAAAATGAAGATCAAGATGGTGTTTTCAGAATGCAAGGGTTATCGTCGTTGACTGTGAGGGTGATTCCAAAATGAGTGTAATGAGATAATGTCTTCGGTTTCGTTCGAACCCGGAACGAACTTGTATGGATTGAATGCTTTCAGCACATGTCAGGCGAATGATGGGCATTCTAAGTGATATGTTCTTTAAAGGTAATCGCGGCCTCAAGCCTCATCAACCGGGAATGGCTAAAACAGGGGAGATGCAGCAAGGTTAGGTGGGTCATGCCCAAGCAGGACAAGATATTTCCCTGTCTAGATGTCCCTTTTTATTCGGCTTAGTGGGTGGCTGGTCGCGCCAACCACGGGGTTTATCTTGTTCGGGACTATTCTATAAGGAATGGTTCCGGCCTTGTGTTGTAGGGGGTCAGGATTGATCCTCGGTGCGGTGATCTAGGCCCCGTACTGTGACGGGCGGTACCCCAGTAGCCCTGCCATTGTTGGAAATCCATTTTTCCCTACGAGACCCTACGGTTTTGATGTATTACCCACTTTTGTGGCTAGTAGCTGGAATTTAATCATGTAACAATTTCGGCTATTTTCTATTTACTTGAAAACCCTAGATACTGTTATAATATCACTGGATTTCCAATGAAATGTTTTGGTTAGCGTAAGGTAAAAACTTACCCGTATTTATTTGTGGGAAGTTGTAACGACCCGCCGCTCTGACCGCCTCTAGTCGGTAATTAAACCAACTAGAAACGTTCAAAATGACGGATTGTTATTTAGTTTATAACATTTAAACAGAATCAGTTACAGAATCATAGAACAATAAATATATTTCACATAAATGAGCTTTTCTTTTATATACAAATATCAGAGTTATACAATGACTTACATTTCAATACAGCGGAACAATTTATTTATTATTTAGTACAAGAAAAAAATTTCTTAAAAAACTTTAGTGATGCGGTAATCCCCCTCTCTCTATATTCGCTGCCTGAAAATCTTCAAGCTGTAAAATACTCGGTCTGACCCGAGCGTTTTATGCAAAACACAAAAACACTCGAGTCAGGATTAATCTTTATTCAAGTAAATAAATTTGCAATGAACTGAATAAAATGGTAACAGCCATAAAGCATGAACATGTGTGGACAATGGAAAACAAGCCCTCAGGTCAGAGACAACACTCAAGCCAAATGAAAACAAACTACCGAATCAAGTGACCAACAGAAGTTCGAGGCAGTAGTGTTCATGAATACAACTACAACTACAAAGGTTCAAGGCTGAGACAAACCCAATGCACCAATGCAACAGCATACAAGGTGCAGACAACTCAACTCAAAAGCAATGCATGACTACAATATAAAGCATGTCGAGCTCAATACAATCTAGTATGCAAAATGGAGAGTATACAAGTGCAGACAACAGGGCTCAAACCACAAGTCACAAAAGTTCAAGTGAAAGTACTGACAAAATGCAAAGAGCAGCAGTGACAATGAGTATTGCAGTAATGGATGCAAAGAAACCAAATGCTATCAGCTCAGAAAGTATACAACATGTCAATGCAACACAGTGGCAACAACAAGACGCATACAGATGACAATGAACTCAAGTAGAGACCACAAAGACTTCAAGACAGTGATTCAATCAGACCTGACCTAAGTTAAAGAAGGCGGAGTGAATGCAGACCACAAAATAGCATCAAAGGCAAAGACTCAGCAATGTCAAAGCCAAGAAGAAACTACATGACAAACTAAACACAGTCCAGATAATCAAGCCAGAGCCACCAAAGTGCAGGGCAACTACAAAGTGCAGTGGAACTACAGAAATGCACCAAGAAAGTGGATGAACCAGACAGAGAACAACCATAAATGAAGTAGTGCAATGCAGACTTAAAGTTACAAAACAAAATGTCAACTTTCAATGAAACAGATCAAGTGACAACATGTACACCGTGATATATTGTGCACCAGTAATGCAAGCTATAGATACAAAGAACAGAGAACATGCATGAAGAACCAGAACACAAGTGACTGAAACAACTTCACAAATTCTTAACTAGAACTCACAAGATTTCCACTAAAATTCATAGCTTGTTTAGATGAATCAGATTATATAATTTCAAAGTGAAATTGTTGTTATAAGTTTTTTTTTACCAAAACTTGATTTTTACTGTAAGATTAATTTTTTTTTACAGTTCATTTGTCAAACAATTCTATCTTAAACTATTTTTAAAACCAAGAATATAGTATTATTAACAAATTCTCTTCAGTAATCAATGTCAAATTACAATTATACAGGAAGTTATAATTATCTAGTGATAATGGTTGTCTGTTATCAACCACGGAGCAACAAATATACAATACTCAGAAACAAGTATGCAGGCAATATCATACTTATAAATACACTTTTATATTCAATCTCAAAGCAATCATTAGAGGCTATAATTCACACATGCAATAAGACTCATCCAGATAGAAAGAACTGTTTATGTGATTGAATTTTGGAATTAAAACAATTAATTCTGGGCTAATTTCAAACCATCACTGTATATGTTTCATTTTCTAAATGAATATTCAATTTGAACACTTGAAATTTCAAACCACTTTTGTAACGACCCGCCGATCTTACCGCCTCTAGTCGGTAATTAAACCAACTAGAAACGTTCAAAATGACGGATTGTTATTTAGTTTATAACATTTAAACAGAATCAGTCACAGAATCACAGAACAATAAATATATTTCACATAAATGAGCTTTTCTTTTATATACAAATATCAAAGTTATACAATGAATTACATTTTAATACAGCAGAACAATTTATTTATTATTTAGTACAAGAAAAAAATTTCATGAAAAACTTTAGTGATGCGGTAATCCCCCTCTCTCTATCTTCGCTGCCTGAAAATCTTCAAGCTGTAAAATACTCGGTCTGACCCGAGCGTTTTATGCAAAACACAAAAACACTCGAGTCAGGATCAATCTTTATTCAAGTAAATAAATTTGCAATGAACTGAATAAAATGGTAACAGCCATAAAGCATGAACATGTGTGGACAATGGAAAACAAGCCCTCAGGTCAGAGACAACACTCAAGCCAAATGAAAACAAACTACTGAATCAAGTGACCAACAGAAGTTCGAGGCAGTAGTGTTCAAGAATACAACTACAACTACAAAGGTTCAAGGCTGAGACAAACCCAATGCACCAATGCAACATCATACAAGGTGCAGACAACTCAACTCAACAGCAATGCATGACTACAACATAAAGCTTGTCGAGCTCAATACAATCTAGTATGCAAAATGGAGAGTATACAAGTGCAGACAACAGGGCTCAAACCACAAGTCACAAAAGTTCAAGTGAAAGTACTGACAAAATGCAAAGAGTAGAAGTGACAATGAGTATTGTAGTAATGGATGCAAAGAAACCAAATGCTATCAGCTCAGAAAGTATACAACATGTCAATGCAACACAGTGGCAACAACAAGACGCATACAGATGACAATGAACTCAAGTAAAGACCACAAAGACTTCAAGACAGTGATTCAATCAGACCTGACCTAAGTTAAAGAAGGCGGAGTGAATGCAGACCATAAAATAGCATCAAAGGCAAAGACTCAGCAATGTCAAAGCCAAGAAGAAACTACATGACAAACGAAATACAGTCCAGATAATCAAGCCAGAGCCACCAAAGTGCAGGGCAACTACACAGTGCAATGGAACTACAGAAATGCACCAAGCAAGTGGATGAACCAGACAGAGAACAACCATAAATGAAGTAGTGCAATGCAGACTTAAAGTTACAAAACAAAATGCCAACTTTCAATGAAACAGATCAAGTGACAACATGTACACCATGATATAATGTGCACCAGTAATGCAAGCTATAGATACAAAGAACAGAGAACATGCATGAAGAACCATAACACAAGTGACTGAAACAACTTCACAAATTCTTAACTAGAACTCACAAGATTTCCACTAAAATTCATAGCTTGTTTGGATGAATCAGATTATATAATTTCAATGTGAAATTGTTGTTATAAGTTTTTTTTTTACCAAAACTTGATTTTTACTGTAAGATTAAATTTTTTTACAGTTCATTTGTCAAACAATTCTATCTTAAACTATTTTTAAAACCAAGAATATAGTATTATTAACAAATTCTCTTCAGTAATCAATGTCAAATTTCAATTAGACAGGAAGTTATAATTATCTAGTGATAATGGTGGTCTGTTATCAACCACAGAGCAACAAATATACAATACTCAGAAACAAGTATGCAGGCAATATCATACTTATAAATACACTTTTATATTCAATCTCAAAGCAATCATTAGAGGCTATAATTCACACATGCAATAAGATTCATCCAGATAGAAAGAACTGCTTATGTGATTGAATTTTGGAATTAAAACAATTAATTCCGGGCTAATTTCAAACCATCACTGTATATGTTTCATTTTCTAAATGAATATTCAATTTGAACACTTGAAATTTATTTTTAGAATAATTTCACTTATAACAACCCTCTTTCATTCAGATTTTATAATTCAAAATCGTTGGTTGTGGTGATTTGGAATTTCCTGACAGGTTTAAAACCTGAAATGGACATACAGAGGCAAGATTTGCCAATTTTCAGGCATGCAAACATAATACACAGCAACAACAAAGAACACCACAGGCAGAGGTCAATAAGTATTGAAACAGTTCACTTCCAAGTACTTCCAAATTTCCTTTTTAAATTTAAGGTTAAAAATGAATAAAATTTAAATAAAAATAAAAACAAACTTTCTCATTTCAAAACTGGATACAACTTAAATTTAATTCTAGATTAAACTTTAATTTAAAACTTTTACTCATATTTTTAATGAACCTTAATTTGAAAATTGTTTAGAACAAAACACTACAGGTTTTAAAATCTGAGACTAAACACAAATTATACCCAAGACTAGATTTTTAAAACCCAAGCCAGAAAACTTTGTGAATAAACATTCAAAAATAAGATTTACATCCATATCATCATCTTAACTTCCAGAATTCATAGCTTAAATAGCAATCATTCACATGCCAAAAATGATTCACATTCATACATGTACATTATCACTTATACAAAACAATTCCAGGTACCAAACCAAAAATCACAACACACACTAGGCCTAAGTCATTTATTTACAGGTAAACAGAGAAAAAGGATTTGGTTTGCTAAGTTGATTCCAGGTTGTAAAAGAATCAAGCCTTTGATTTTCAAGCTTTGCTTTAAAACTTTTTAAAAACTGCAGTTGCCCCAAGCCACAATCCCATACTATATTCAAGATTTTTTTTTCTTTCTTTAGTTTGAAAACTACAAACTGGATTGAGCTTATCTTTAAGCATACACACAAGTGTGCAGTGTATTTCAAATCAAAAATCCAGTTAAAACAACCATGCAACCAACAATCACAATTGAATATATATTTATCAAAGCATACTTCGATATTAACTCGAACTTCCACCTAAATAACCAAGATAAGAAGTTTACTCACAAGTATTAATTTTCTTCTTCCTCCGATCGACTAAGTTAGGGCTTGTGATAATTTGGGGCATTCGTTCGATTGCGTTGCCTTGCTCGATCGTTTTATCGTTGCTCTCTCTGGCTGCGTCGTCTTCTACCCAGCTAGCAATGGTGAGTTTTCTCACGATTAATCATTATTCAAGTTTTTAAATTTGTTTGAATTGAGTGCTTGGTTGCATGCTATGATTTGGTGTTATTTGGCTTCCATTTGCTCGGTAAATTTGCTTTTAAAACTGATAAGAACAGATAAGTCTCTGCATGTATGGTTGTTGGTGTTATACATATATAATATTTCATTTCACATTTCGTACATATCACACCCATGTACTTACCTAAGTTTCCCATAACAATTACCTTCCAAACTAATGGTTTTCGAATTTATCGTATTCTCATATATACGTTATGAAAACCACAATATCTCATACCCATGACAAATAGAGGATATTGAAAAGTACCTTCCATTTAAAAAAATTTGTGAAGGTTGTTGGAACTCGAGATGAGTGTCCATTTGAAAATCGTAGCTACGTAGTATTTCCATTAGTTGGAGTGACTATTTGTATTTCCATTAGTTGGAATGTCCATTTGGACTGGTATCCCTCATGATGGATCATCATGATGGGATAGTGTACTAGCGTAATTCGAGGGGCGAGATGCCTATGGTTACAAGCGATTCTACTGGGATAGTAGCGTAACGGCCGTGTGAACCGCGATCTATGGCGACAACCATGGCGAAATTCAAGAGATGAGAAATCTACAGTTACAAGCGATTCTACTGGGATAGTAGCGGAACCGCCGGGTAAACTGTGATCCATGAGGGAATGTGCTTTCCATATCCATTTTTAAAAAAGATTTTTTTTAGTATTTTCACTGGGAATTGAAGCAAGTATATTTAGTACTTGGAGATTTTTAGACTTGCGCCTGGCCAGTGTATGCCTAATGTCTTTAAGAACGACAATAGACTTGTTAAATTTCGAGTTAGCAAGTATCTTCAAACTTTAAATAGCAAATTAATTGTTGAAATTAAAATCTCCATAACCCCAACTTAATAAACTAAGGAAGAGGATCTTTGAAATGTTTTGAAAGTCCACAGCTTTGGGAAAGATATAATATGTAAATCTCTAATATGAAGTGTTTCAAGTTTAAAATTGAGTTTTGTAAGTCGAAAATTTTAGTAAAAGATCTTTTGCGTCTTGATTGTAGAAATAAATGAACAAAAAGAAATTAATGAACAAAGCTAGTAAGATAAAACAAATAGAATGAATTTTATACTCATTTATTTTTAAAAAAAGTTTTGAGCTTGGTAAAATTGTGTAAAATATAAATATCGGTGAAATTTTAACAATCATTTTTCCTTACTTGTAATTTCGGGGCGAAATTCTTTTAAGGAGGGGGATTGTAACGATCCTGAATTTTGAACAATTTAAATCGGAAATATTTAGTTTAATTTTAAATATTTGAATGATAATTTAAATTGAATTCCCAATATAACTAGGATATTGGCGACTAAATTTTAAAATTTAATCTATAAAAAGTTGGATAAAAATTTAAAATTGACTTTGGAGTTGAAATTGAATATGGAATTTGTATTATAAATTTAAACTAATGACTTAGGAAAATAATTTGGATACAAGAAATATTTATGTAAATTTATAAATGGATGGTTAGTTTAAATAACATTTTTCTTTTCTTTAAAATAAAAAGGAATAAAATTTTATTCAATACAAAATAGATAAATAAATACTTATAGTAAAGAACTCAAACAACATATTTATAAATTTTGAAAAAAAAGACATAATGTAACTATATTGGAGAAATTTTAACAACATAATTTAAACAAATTTACAAAACAAAGTAAAGAAAATAATTATACAAAACAAATTGAATTTAAAATGAAAGAAGAAAAAATATATGTAAAAAAAAAATCCATTGCCTTATTCGTTTCGACCCGATACCCATCCCACTCTCTATTCATTTTCATTTCGTTCGAAACCCTTCACCCAAAATCATTACGAAAAAAAAGATTAATAATGGCGGCTCTCAATTTTCTTCTTCCTCCGATCGACTAAGTTAGGGCTTGTGATAATTTGGGGCCTTCGTTCGATTGCGTTGCCTTGCTCGATCGTTTTATCGTTGCTCTCTCTGGCTGCGTCGTCTTCTACCCAGCTAGCAATGGTGAGTTTTCTCACGATTAATCGTTATTCAAGTTTTTAAATTTGTTTGAATTGGGTGCTTGGTTGCATGCTATGATTTGGTGTTATTTGGCTTCCATTTGCTCGGTTAATTTGCTTTTAAAACTGATAAGAACAGATAAGTCTCTGCATGTATGGTTGTTGGTGTTATTTGCTACCATTTGCTCGGTAAATTTGTTTTAAACTGATAAGAACAGATGCTATTTGAAATTTGTTTTTAAACTGATAAGTACAGATAAGTCTCTGCATGTATGTTTGTTGGGTGTTATTTGCTATCACTTGCTCGATTGCTTGAATTTAAACTGTTGAGAGCAGATGCTATCATTAAAATCTGATAAGAACAGATGCTATATCAAAAACTTTGCTTGTTTGTTGTTCCTGCATGTGATGGATCTTTAAATCTGGTTAAGGAAAATGTAGTAAAGAAAATTAATACTTGTGAGTAAACTTCTTAACTTGGTTATTTAGGTGGAAGTTCGAGTTAATATCGAAGTATGCTTTGATAAATGTATGTTCAATTGTGATTATTGGTTGCATGGTTGTTTTAACTGGATTTTTAATTTGAAATACACTGCACACTTGTGTGTATGCTTAAAGATAAGCTCAATCCAGTTTGTAGTTTTCAAACTAAAGAAAGAAAAAAAAAATCTTGAATATAGTATGGGATTGTGGCTTGGGGCAACTGCAGTTTTTAAAAAGTTTTAAAGCAAAGCTTGAAAATCAAAGGCTTGATTCTTTTACAACCTGGAATCAACTTAGCAAACCAAATCCTTTTTCTCTGTTTACCTGTAAATAAATGACTTAGGCCTAGTGTGTGTTGCGATTTTTGGTTTGGTACCTGGAATTGTTTTGTATAAGTGATAATGTACATGTATGAATGTGAATCATTTTTGGCTTGTGAATGATTGCTATTTAAGCTATGAATTCTGGAAGTTAAGATGATGATATGGATGTAAATCTTATTTTTGAATGTTTATTCACAAAGTTTTCTGGCATGGGTTTTAAAAATCTAGTCTTGGGTATAATTTGCGTTTAGTCTCAGATTTTAAAACCTGTAGTGTTTTGTTCTAAACAATTTTCAAATTAAGGTTCATTAAAAATATGAGTAAAAGTTTTAAATTAAAGTTTAATCTAGAATTAAATTTAAGTTGTATCCAGTTTTGAAATGAGAAAGTTTGTTTTTATTTTTATTTAAATTTTATTCATTTTTAACCTTAAATTTAAAAAGGAAATTTGGAAGTACTTGGAAGTGAACTATTTCAATACTTATTGATCTCTGCTTGTGGTGTTCTTTGTTGTTGCTATGTATTATGTTTGCATGCCTGAAAATAGGCAAAATCTTGCCTCTGTATGTCCATTTCAGGTTTTAAACCTGTCAGGAAATTCCAAATCACCATAACCAACGATTTTGAATTATAAACTCTGAATGAAAGAGGGTTGTTATAAGTGAAATTATTCTAAAAATAAATTTCAAGTGTTCAAATTGAATATTCATTTAGAAAATGAAACATATACAGCGATGGTTTGAAATTAGCCCAGAATTAATTGTTTTAATTCCAAAATTCAATCAAATAAACAGTTCTTTCTATCTGGATGAATCTTATTGCATGTGTGAATTATAGCCTCTAATGATTGCTTTGAGATTGAATATAAAAGTGTATTTATAAGTATGATATTGCCTGCATACTTGTTTCTGAGTATTGTATATTTGTTGCTCTGTGGTTGATAACAGACCACCATTATCACTAGATAATTATAACTTCCTGTCTAATTGAAATTTGACATTGATTACTGAAGAGAATTTGTTAATAATACTATATTCTTGGTTTTAAAAATAGTTTAAGATAGAATTGTTTGACAAATGAACTGTAAAAAAATTTAATCTTACAGTAAAAATCAAGTTTTGGTAAAAAAAAAACTTATAACAACAATTTCACTTTGAAATTATATAATCTGATTCATCCAAACAAGCTATGAATTTTAGTGGAAATCTTGTGAGTTCTAGTTAAGAATTTGTGAAGTTGTTTCAGTCACTTGTGTTATGGTTCTTCATGCATGTTCTCTGTTCTTTGTATCTATAGCTTGCATTACTGGTGCACATTATATCATGGTGTACATGTTGTCACTTGATCTGTTTCATTGAAAGTTGGCATTTTGTTTTGTAACTTTAAGTCTGCATTGCACTACTTTATTTATGGCTGTTCTCTATCTGGTTCATCCACTTGCTTGGTGCATTTCTGTAGTTCCACTGCACTTTGTAGTTGCCCTGCACTTTGGTGGCTCTGACTTGATTATCTGGACTGTATTTCGTTTGTCATGTAGTTTCTTCTTGGCTTTGACATTGCTGAGTCTTTGCCTTTGATGCTATTTTGTGGTCTGCATTCACTCCGCCTTCTTTAACTTAGGTCAGGTATGATTGAATCACTGTCTTGAAGTCTTTGTGGTCTTTACTTGAGTTCATTGTCATCTGTATGCGTCTTGTTGTTGCCACTGTGTTGCATTGACATGTTGTATACTTTCTGAGCTGATAGCATTTGGTTTCTTTGCATCCATTACTGCAATACTCATTGTCACTGCTGCTCTTTGCATTTTGTCAGTACTTTCACTTGAACTTTTGTGACTTGTGGTTTGAGCCCTGTTGTCTGCACTTGTATACTCTCCATTTTGCATACTAGATTGTATTGAGCTCGACATGCTTTATGTTGTAGTCATGCATTGCTATTGAGTTGAGTTGTCTGCGCCTTGTATGCTGTTGCATTGGTGCATTGGGTTTGTCTCAGCCTTGAAACTTTGTAGTTGTAGTTGTATTCATGAACACTACTGCCTCGAACTTCTGTTGGTCACTTGATTCGGTAGTTTGTTTTCATTTGGCTTGAGTGTTGTCTCTGACCTGAGGGCTTGTTTTCCATTGTCCACACATGTTCATGCTTTATGGCTGTTACCATTTTATTCAGTTCATTGCAAATTTATTTACTTGAATAAAGATTAATCCTGACTCGAGTGTTTTTGTGTTTTGCATAAAACGCTCGGGTCAGACCGAGTATTTTACAGCTTGAAGATTTTCAGGCAGCGAAGATAGAGAGAGGGGGATTACCGCATCACTAAAGTTTTTCAGGAATTTTTTTTCTTGTACTAAGTAATAAATAAATTGTTCCGCTGTATTAAAATGTAATTCATTGTATAACTCTGATATTTGTATATAAAAGAAAAGCTCATTTATGTGAAATATATTTATTGTTCTGTGATTCTGTGACTGATTCTGTTTAAATGTTATAAACTAAATAACAATCCGTCATTTTGAACGTTTCTAGTTGGTTTAATTACCGACTAGAGGCGGTCAGAGCGGCGGGTCGTTACAGGAGTCTTACGTGATACCTTTATTTTCAAATGTTTTCAAAAGTTAAACAATTTAAACCGTTTACTCATACCAGACCCTTGTCTGACCCGGAGTTTATATTTTGTTTTTCATAAACTCTTGGGTACTCAAATTTTTATGAGTAGCCAAGTGATAGGTTTTGGACTTTGATTCCTGGAGGAGCTTGGAGCAGGAGTTTCCAGACGTATGTAGCTATTTACCTAGTGCAGCTGCGTTAGTGGATGTGTACTGTATCTCTGATGTATATTGTGATAGATGTATGTATGGCTGTCATATGTATTGATACTGTATAACTCTGAAATATGTAAAACTATGTAAATATTTATATGATATTATATTTTGTTCCGTTCCGCTGTGAGATGCTGATGTTGTTGTTCTTTCTTTCTCTTTCTTTTCTATTTCTATCCCTTTCTTTCTTAATGATGAAACGTCTTTCTGGGCTGAGAAAGCCGGGTTGTCACAGTTAGTATCAGAGACAGGTTAATAATAACCTTGGCTCTGGTAGGAATCACTCATAGAATAGAGTTTGTAGAACTCTAAAATGAGTTGGAGTGTAATAATAGATATGAGCGCGTATTTGTTAGTGAATATAAAATTGTTTTTATATTGTGTTGATTTATCTGTTGAGTGTTTATGGATTCTGGTCGGTGTGTGGGACGCCATTTCATCGATAGGGATTTCTAAACTCTTAAACAAGATAGACCGACACAGTATTGTTTTTAAAGGTAGGGTAAATGAAATAATTTTACCCAAAATTATATTTTGATATAAAAAAAATATTTTTCTGAAATAACTATATATACTTGGATGTTTGATTGTTAATAGTACAATCAAATAAAAATTTAAATGTGAGTGGTTTATAACCAAATAAAATTATTTAAGAATGATTTTAAATAAAAAGGAATATAACTAAAATTTGATTAAATAGAATTTAAGTCCCGGGAATTTGGAAGGTGTTTAAATGAATTTAAACAAAGGATTTGGGAATTTGAAATCTTGGGAATGTTTGAAATGTTTTTCCAAAGGTTTGAAGGCAATACTGGAATATTGTTTTGAAAAATATTGTTGAATGGAAATTATTTTGGGAAAATTGTGGAAATAAGAAAGCACTGAACTCACTTTAGTCGTTGGAAAATAATCCTGATGATGATGGCCACATCATTAGTATTCATTTTCGAGTTTCTAAAGTGATGGATTGCTATCAGGATATTGTTTGGGCTTGTGGGGTATACAAGTTGTTTTAGAAATTTTCAAAAGAGAGAAAATTTGTTTTGGTGAAAACAAGTGTTTGGAATTTGGAAATTTGATTTGATATACCAAGTGGGTATGTGTAGTTATCATTTCAAAATAGTTTTGGAAATGAAAACCGGGCATTTGAAATCTAAGAATTCTAATTAATAATGTGAAAGGTTTGAATAAATCAACTATTGGATTTATAAAGTAAAGTTGATATTAATAAGAAGAAATCGGGGATTGTAATCCCGGAATTAAAATTTAACTTAAGTGAATGAACATAAGAAAACATATTGGAGATTAACCTGAGATAAGTTAAATTGAAGTTCAAAATGAACTTAATTGGATATAAAAACTGGAAAGGAAGATAATTGTAATGACAGAATGAAATTTATACTTTAAGTGTTATATATATAATCTGAAATTGTGATTATAGGATGAAATGACCCAAATGAGTAATGTAAACTTTTAAGTAAACAAATAAGTTTTGAGCTCATATATTGAGAAATAAATGTAAAGGAATGGTAAGTTGCTGAATTTAACTGAAGTGGAGCTAAAATAAGATTGAATTTGAATGAAATTCCATCGAGTTATGGGTAAATTGAATGGGATAAATTCTTAGGTAAATTAGTAAGTCTTGAATTTGGTTAAAATAGAATTGGTGTGAGGTGTAAACAAATCTAATTCAAGCATAAAATAAATGACTTTATTATAAACTCAATAATAAATTGTTCATGAAAATTTAAGGATGGATAAAAGAATAAATAAATAGTTGGGATTTGATTTAAGAAATCAAATCAAGATTTAAATGAAAATTGGTGGAATAGAATAAACCTAAGTTGTTAGGTGGAATAGTTTGAAGAAAATAAATGACTTAAGTAAATTGTGAAATGATTATTTAAAATATTGATAAAATGGTTCGGAATCAAACTTTTGTAATGAAAGAAAATACAATTGTGAATAAATTAAATGTGGTGGAGTCAAGTGTAAATTGAGTTGGAATCAATTTAAGGTTTGTTATAAAGCTTAAGTGATTGTTTATTCACAATAATATTGTTGAATTGCATAAAAAATGGGTTGTTTGAAGTAAAAGAGATTAGATAAAAATTTATGAATTATTGGAAGCAAAATAGGATGATTTTGAATATGAGTTTGTTTTGCCCAAATGAATTAAATGTATAAGCAAGTAAGTTGTAAATCCCTTTAAACTAAAGAGAATGGTTTGGGAATTGATTGGAATTAATTGTAATAAGGATCGGAACCTTACATATGTGCTTATGAAAATATGTAATGCTAAACAAATGGAGACTCTGCTAAAAATTTTCAAAATTTTGGGAGTTAGGAATTGAAAATAAAAATAATACAAAAATTTAGCAATAAACAATTTCAAATTGAAAATTTGAAATAAACTAAAGAATGAAACTAATTTGAAAATAATGATAAGAATCAGTTATAAATGAAAGATAGACAATAAAATTCAATATTCAGAGTTGTAGATAAATTGAAATTCATAGGGAATTGGAAATTCAGATTTAAAATAAGAAGATATTAAAACTGAAGCGGTAGAGTAATAATATAAGAATATATATATAATGCTTATATTAAACTTAAGAAGTGAAAAGAGAAATTCTTAAGTAAATTTGATATTGAGAAACTTATTCCAAGTGGATGGAAATCAAATTAATGTGAACAAAAGAAATTAATATAATTAACAATCAATGAAAAAATACGTAGGATGGACGTATATTATTCGCATAACAATTTGATCCAGATTCGAGCACAGAATTTCGAGATAATTATATATCGATCCGAGTTAGGATTTTTCACTCGATTTTCGACGACGAACCATGGATATGGATTTTGCTTGATTCTGGAAATTCTCTATCATAGTTTTGACTATGCAAGGAGAATGACAGTTTCTGATCAAGAAACCAGATCTGAGTCCGTACTAGGAAGTCGAGTGGACGATACTAGTTCGGAAATGAAATTGTGTGATCGAGCGAGCGATCAAATTTTATATTGCGTGCGAATGGTATATGTACATCGTACAGGCTTGATTGAATATATATTGAATTCTGTAAAGAAGTCAAGAAAATTGGGAAAGAATTAATACTGTAGATTTCAGAATTAAATTGCCAGAGTGGATATCTGGAATTTATGGTGTATTCCATATATCTCATCTAAGGAAATTTGTTCATGATTCACCATTGGTTGTTAAACCAGTAATTCTGAAATTTGGATGTTGAGCCGAACTTGACTGTGGTCGGGAATTCAGTTCGAATTGTTGATCATCGAGAGACAAACTCTCGATAATTTTAGGAAAGCTTATCCGAATTCGTGTTCGGATAGCTAGTGTTGTTTGTTAGGATAGACTGTTTGGTTATTTGTTAATATATGAATGATATGTATGTTTGGATTGCGAATATAAAAGCTTTTGAATTAACTGTTGTTTAAATTTCGGGGACGAAATTCTTTTAAGGGGGGAGGATTGTGACATCCCGGAATTTTGACCCTATTATTATAATAAGTTTTTGATCAAATTTAAAATAAAATACGAGATTTTCATTTATAAATAAATAAGATGTTGGACATTTTTAGTTGTATATGTGTTATAAAGGAATTTATAATTTCAAATTATAAAATAGACTCTTTTAACAATATTTAAAATTAAATCTGTTTTATTCTATTAAATTAAAAACTATATATTAATGACATTTAATATCAAAAGTATAAAAGTAGTTAATAATGATGAGTATGATAATACAATTCTATTCATATTAAATACAAATATAAAATATAAAAATATAAATACATTACAAATTAAATATTGGAAAGATTAAACTTTAAATAAAAACAAGATTTAAGAAGTGTTTCAAACAATAGCTTTTATAATTAAAATAAAATAAGCTTATAAATATTTAATATAAGTATAACATAAAATATGGTTATAAACATAAGTCTACATGAACATAAGTACAAAACTATAACATGAATATAAGATATAAATAGAAAATGTAACTATGTTAAGATCAAATATCTTTAAACAAAATTAACTTGTCTGCAAACATTATCTATATGTTAACATAAGTATGAAGATAAAATGAAACATGTAAGTAAACTGTATATGCATAAGAAAACAAATATTCACATCTCAGTTCAAACATAAGGAGCTGCAAATATCTTTATAAAATACATTTGTCAGCAAAACATTATAAGTATAGACCTATATGAAAACATCTTAGTACAAACACAAATCTGCAAACATATTTGTACAAATGTTTGTGTTAGCAAACATTAATTATGTGTTAACTTAAGTGAAAACATATACATTTAATTAGCACTGTATATTGTCCTTTCAGGTTTTATTACAATCTCCCAGCCGAAATATTTGATTGATCTCAGCTCTTAGTATAATAAGATATAGCAAAATGTTATTATATCTAGGGGAGGCTTATTTGAGAAGCTAATGTCATATATAAAACAAGAAAAACAAGAAAACTGTTCTTAACTGTAAATAACACATCATTCTATTTGTATGTATATATATATATGTATATCATTTAGTACAGTCATTAAACTTATGAAGACAAACCTGAGAAAACATTGTTTTGCTTTGCAAATATATATTGATTCAAAGCAGAAAAGCTAAAGAAAGGTTTCAGGAAATTTCACCTGCAGTGTCTTCTTAAACACTTTGCCTCCTGTTCAAGTTGTTCTTGTGAGTAAACAAAGTTTTTGTTTTAAAGTTTAAGTTAATTAAATAGCCATGATCCTTTAACCAACATAGTTTATATATGGTTTTATGTTTGAATATGAATCTGTATATGTTATACTGCATACTTATTTCCTCTGTTATGTGTTTTGGTGGTTACAGTTAATTATTCTGGTTCAAAATTCAATCTATTCTCATCAATATAAAAATCTGTAATTATTTCAACTTAACATGATGCTAAAACTAAATTAAGGTTTGATTTTTAAAGAAAATTTTAAATATGTTGAAGGGGGTACCTTTCTGTCACATGTTATAAAGGTAATGCATATATTACTTGATAAATTCAAATGTTTAAATTTGTTAGCTTGGATTCAAATCTTGAATAAACATTACAAAGTGGGATTTTTAAAACAAAGATCAAAATTTAAAATTTTATATTCAAGAAGCAGTTTGGGTTTAAAGAAAATTTGCATTTTTGCTTAATTCCACAGATTGATTTATTTTTAATTAATGAAACTTGGATTGAAGCAAGTTTATACATCTATAAACTCGGGAAAAATGTAAATTAGTTTTTCTATTGTTTGAAGTTGGAACACGAGACCCTATTAGGGCTTTTACTGGGTGTTTATTTCTTCTTTGTTACTCATCGAGTTCGTCATCATTTCGTGACCGAGCTGCACGAGATTTGGTGGGGTGATGGTTTAGTGTGTCGTGGTTGTGTGGGCGAAGCGGTGGCAACTCCGATGGCTTGTTCGATGATCGCGAGCGAAATTGCCGAAGGAATTGTTTGCAGTGTTTTCTTAAAAACTGTAAATTTTTAGTTTCGACCTTATTTTGAATCTCTGGGTTTCGATTATGGGTGAGAAGGGAAAACGTGATTTGTGGGTAGTGACGAGGGCCGCTGGAGGCGCGGTGAACAACCGTGCACGTGCACGTGGCGTTGGGGAGGGAATGTCGTGTCGGTCGATAGGAAAGTCTGGGCCGTTGCGTGTTTGACTCGAGAAATTTTGAA
Organism: Allium cepa; assembly: GCA_030765085.1. Classification (NCBI taxonomy): domain Eukaryota; kingdom Viridiplantae; phylum Streptophyta; class Magnoliopsida; order Asparagales; family Amaryllidaceae; genus Allium; species Allium cepa. The sequence continues at coordinate 505,507,931 of CM060937.1, read as the reverse complement.
GTTTCTTCGGGTCTTCGCTCTGGGTCGTGTGTGTGTGTTTGATTGCTGTAGTTTAAAATTAAACTAAAAAAAAAAGAGAAACAGAAATAAGAACAGAGGAAGAAGAAGGGGTTCAGGGGATGGGCTCGGGTCAATGGAATGAGTAACTCGAAGCGCTGCACGAGTTTGCCCAGGGTAGTGCTCGGGATTTTGGTCATCTGCAGTATTTCAGTAATGTAAAGGTTGAGAAATTTGTTTTCTTCAAATTTGTTTAAACGTTTTGAGCTTAGAAAATGTTTAAAAGGGGTTAAGCTAAGATTTGTTCAAATTGTAATTATTATAGTCAAAAGTTTAACGACTTTTCTTAAACACTTAAATCATTTTAATTAAGAAATATAAGTTAACTAATAATTAAAGTTTGTAGTTAACACTAAAATTGATTTTTCAAAATAAAATAAAAGGGAGACTTGTAAACGTTAATTAAGTTGAATGATTGATATCAATAAATTATTTTCGAAAGTAATTTAAAACGATTAACATTTTAAAACTTAAATAGAGTTTGGGTTATGTAACTATTTTGTGATAAATAAATATTAATTAGCTACTTGAGTAAATAAATAAATGATTAGTAGTTGAGTAATTAAGAATAATTCAAACACAGTTAGTGATGGATTATAAGTAAATAAATAATTGAAACCAACTACGTAAGTTAATTAATGAATGAATTAATAGTTAGTTAATCAAGTAATTTAATTATGAATCGATAGATAATTAATTGAGTAGCTTGATTTAGAATTAATTGTTGATTGATTAACAGCAGATAACAAATGGGATAATTAAGTTTTATTGATAAATAATTAAAGATATTAATTAGTGATCAGGGTACAGTTAATTAAGTAATTAAAGTTAAGTCACTTAATTAAGGTAATAATAAATTAATAGCATGAAATAAAATAATTACGTAATTAAGACTTAATAATAAATTAAGGAATCATCAATTAGATGATTTGAACTGAAATAGGAAATTAATTGTTAATTAATAACTAATTAAATAGAGTTAAGTGATTAACTCTCAGGTAATTAATTCTAAATTGAATTAATTACAAATAAGATTTAAAGGTAATTGCTTATGAACTGTTGTGTTGAATAACTGATTGTGATATTTATGTGATGATATTCTGTGATGCTCTGTGATATGTTAGGTTATATCTATGATGCTTGTATATGTTTTATCTGTGATAAATACTATGTTAATTCAATTGTTGAATTTAAATTATTTAAGCTGTTAAGTTAATTAGACAACTTGGCCCTTAAAATGGCGTTTGGATTCGATGAGACCGGGATCGGAAGAATCAAATTTGATTCTCCGAAAACCACATCAATCCAATTTAAACGTTAGGTCGTGAATCCGGAAATGAAGATCGAGATGGTGTTTTCAGAATGCAAGGGTTATCGTCGTTGACTCTGAGGGTGATTCCAAAATGAGTGTAACGAGATAATGCCTTCGGTTTCGTTCGAACCCGGAACGAACTTGTATGGATTGAATGCTTTCAGCACATCGTCAGGCAGACGATGAGCATTCTAAGTGATATGTTCTTTAAATGTAATCGCAGCCTCAAGCCTATCAACCGGGAATGGCTAAAACAAGGGAGATGCAGCAAGGCTAGGTGGGTCATGCCCAAGCAGGACAAGATATTTCCCTGTCTAGATGTCCTTTTTATTCGGCTTAGTGGGTGGTTGGTTGCGCCAACCACGGGGTTTATCTTGTTCGGGACTGTTCAGTAAGGAATGGTTCCGGCCTTGTGTTGTAGGGGGTCGGGAGTGATCCTCGGTATGGTGATCTAGGCCCCGTACTGTGACGGGCGGTACCCAAGTAGCCCTGCCATTGTTGGAAATCCATTTTTCCCTACGAAACCCTACGGTTTTGATTTGTATTACCCACTTTTGTGGCTAGTAGCTAGAATTTAATCATGTAACAATTTTGGCTATTTTCTGTTTACTTGAAAACCCTAGACACTATTATAATATCACTGGATTTCCTATGAAATGTTTTGGTTAGCGTAAGGTAAAAACTTACCCGTATTTTTTTTGGGAGTCTTACGTGATACCTTTATTTCCAAATGTTTTGAAAAGTTAAACAGTTTAAACTGTTTACTCATACCAGACCCATGTCTGACCCGGAGTTTATATTTTGTTTTTCATAAACTCTTGGGTACTCAAATTTTTATGAGTAGCCAAGGATAGGTTTTGGACTTTGATTCCTGGAGGAGCTTGGAGCAGGAGTTTCCAGACGTATGTAGCTATTTACCTAGTGCCGCTGTGTTAGTGGATGTGTACTGTATCTCTGATGTATATTGTGATAGATGTATGTATGGCTGTCATATGTATTGATACTGTATAACTCTGAAATATGTAAAACTATGTAAATATTTATATGATATTATATTTTGTTCCGTTCCGCTGTGAGATGCTGATGTTGTTGTTCTTTCTTTCTCTTTCTTTTCTATTTCTATCCCTTTCTTTCCTAATGATGAAACGTCTTTCTGGGTTGAGAAAGGCGGGTCGTCACACATTTCAAAACAAAATTTTATAATTTCATAACTTCATATCTCAAATCTAATTTCATTATTATTTAGTTTTGAAATATTCATTTCATAAATCCAGTATTGTTTAAATAAACTTATATTACAATTAAACCAAATATCTTTTCATACAAATATAAACTTCAAATATTCATTTATCAAAATCAAATAACATTCCAAATTCACATTCTTTATCAAAATAAAGATTATATCATTAAAAACCATTTCGAAATCATTAAAATATCATATCCTTCAAAACATCATTATCAAATCATTATTTGAATTCAGTTTCAAATATTCAAATTTAAATATCATTTAAAAATCAAATATGTCATTCATTTATTATTTCAAATATCATTACAAAATACATTTCAAAATTCCATTCAAAAATTCATTTATCTTATTTGATTTCATTCAATTTAACACATAACTAAGTAAACCTTATTTAAATTCAAATTCAATGTAAATTCCTTAAAATTCTAATTTAAATATTAAATTATATTCAAAACTCCTTATATTTCATAAATAATTAATTCCAATAGTTAAATCATTTAACACTTTTAAATATAACACAAACAGTGTTAGAATCTATGACATTTCAAACATTGACAAAATATAACAACGACAACATTTACAAAGTGCTATCGTAGCTTATAGTTTCTAAAATAGTTAGTTCAAAAATAACGGCATTTATAAAATGTTGTAATAGATATTTAGTTATTTCAAACATAGTTACGTTCAAAACAACAGCATCTAAAATGTTGTCATAAGACTACAGCATTTTTAGGAAATGATGTTAATAAAATTTCAGATTTTATTTTAACTTTTCAAAAACAATAAAACTTCAATTCTTATTATTTAAATTTATAAATCATATTTCTAGACTTCAAAATTTCATATTGAAATCATTTTAACATATGATTTATCGTAATAAAATTTTAAAATCAAATGTTCAATTTTTAAAACTCAATTCATTTATTAAGTCAAAATTTCACTGTTTATTAACTTATAAATTAAATAAAACTTTGCATTTTACTTTAAATATCATTTGAAACTTTAAATTTAATTTCCATTATTTACTTACATTTTTTTAAATAAAATTTAAAGTCGAAAATCACATTTATTTCAAATTTACATACTTAAATTCACAAATAAAAAACTTAAGTTTTAACTTTTTCAAAATTATAAAATATATACTTTTTTAATCAAAATTTCATACTTTTAAAAATACATATCATAATAAAATCATTTAAAAATATACCACGGGGTCTGTATATAATTTTCTAACCTAGGTCAAATGATACAGATATATATCATTTCAATCCGCAGTTTAAAAAGAAAACCCGTGTTCTATCATTTCAAACCCGCAATCCCAAGTAAATAAAATAAATAAAAATCGCTCAGGCCTATCATTTCAGCCCATAACAATTTTTCCCTATTCTAAAGTCCGTTCGGGTATGTATCATTTCAACCCATAGTGATTCTATTCTAACAGGGAACTTGCAGTGTGATCATAAATAAATAAACTGTATAAATAATGTCTCTGTCACAATATAATGTCATATATCAGATGTCAGGTGATAATTAACAGGTTAACATGGTAATGACATGGCATAGCATATCATAAAATCATCATTTACTTGAATAAACTTTTTTAATTACTAAACACTTGTTATCGAGTCACCATTTCATAAGTAAATATGTCAGAGTGAGAAAAACTCACCTTTCAAGCTGAAGACCACTACGACACACAAAACGATTCCAAAGACACGACAAGCACGATACAGCACGACTAGTGATTCAAATGAGTGGAGAGAGCCAATATATCATCTTGTCACAACAACCAAAACAAGACAATGCAATATAACATGTGAATATATTTAACACAAAACGATATAGAAACAAATTGAAATATGAAGCAATAATGAACAAGATAGATTAGACCTAGCTTCAACAACTCCAATGCTTGGCCTTAGGGGACTCTATGTTCCGCCATGATGTGTGCTTGGGTCAGGTATGGTATCATATAGGTCAGGTTACAAGTTGGTGAAGGTGGTGGAATAGTTATAATATGAAGCATACATGGGTTCAAGGCAAAATAGAGTACTTTGTGCAACATTTGGCTCGGTTATGCCATCATATGGGCTCGCCCAGGATAGTACAGGTCAGGTTAGAAGTGTTGATGGCTAGTGTGGTGGCTAGAGAGGTGTAGCTGCTGATGGTGGTGGTTAAGGGGGTGGCCAACATGATAGATGAAGTGGATGTGGTCTTTAAAGCTCGGCTAGGCTTGTTTAAGGGGATTGCTTGCAATTTTTGTGGGGTTTTCAACATGGGGAGGCCATGGCCTGATTTGGAGGATGGGATAGGTGGTGGTTGCTGCTATAGATGGTGGAGATGATGGTGGAGCCGATGGAGTAGGAGCTAGGCCGAGCAAGCTAGAAGAAGCAATGGTAAAAATCAATAGAATATATGAAAAGGAGAAGAGATAAAGGAAGAAGACATTAGAAAACTTACCATTTTTTTCCTAGCCGTGAGTTTTTGGAGAGAAAGGAGTTTTCTCACGTGAATGAGAAGAAAAATACACGGCAATGCAAAAAAAAATTGACGGTCAAAAGATAAAATGAAAAGAAAAAGGAAAATGGAAAGACAAGTTAATAAAAAGACATAGAAATGAAAGGTCATTGTCTCTTAGAATTTCTTATTTCATTTAAATCAAAATAAACTAAATACAATTCAGAAAATAAAATAAAATACTGAACAAAATACAATAAAAAATAAAATAAATAAATAATTTAAGGAAAAATATAAAATAAATACGAAAATAGCTTAATGATTGAAACTAGACTTGAAAAATAGAAAACAAAATACAATAAGCATTAGAAAATTATAACAACACTTATAAAATGTTTTAAAAATAAAATATATGCATAACATGTCATATATACATAAATTAGAACAAACAAAAATATTATTTGTATAATTTAAAATAAACAAATTTTGTTAAATAAATCAATTTATACACAATATTGTAAAAAGCATAACTTTCACAATATAAATCGGATTTCACCGAAACGAAAAGCAATATTCTTGAAATTCAATTTATTTTCATAATAAATATAAAATTAAAATTTAAAAATATTTAAATTTAAAAGTCAAAGTCAAAGTTTGACCAGATTGACCAAAATTCACATTTTTTGGATGTATTCAATATATTTAGGTTTGAAATTATAATTCACATACAAATCAAAAATAATATTTAAAATAACAAAATTATTCATTTTAACAAATAAAATAAAGTTTTATCCATAAGTAAAATAAAGTTTTTAAATCAGGAATTTCAATTTAAAATAATCAAAATATACAATTAAAATAATCACAAAATACAGGGTTGTTACAGAGGTGGTGGCTATGGGGTGGCCAAAGCGATAGGTGAAGGGGATGTGGCCTTTAAAGCTCGGCTAGGCTTGTTTAAGGGGATTGCTTGCAATATTTGTGGAGTATTCAACATGGGATGCTGTAATGGTCAGTAGAGTAGGAGGAGGAGCCACCAAGTATGGTGGAGGTGGAGGTGAAGTGATGATCGAATGATCCATGGCCAAGAAAATATAGGAGAAAACAAGGCTAAAAATCAATGAAAGAGAGGAGAAAAAGTGGAAATAATGCCATGAATTCTTACTCAAAATTTTTTGGGAATTAGAGATGCTATGAGTTTGAGATGGAGAGAAGGATTTAACATGAAAAGTGAAGAAGAGATGCACGACAATAATAAGGAGTAAACAGTCTAAAGATAAAATGAAAAGCCAAAAAGGAATTGAAGGGACAAGTAAATGAAAAGTCAAGGAAAATGAAAAGTCTTTTCCCATTTGAATTTCTATTTTCTTTTAAATAAAAATAACTAAATAAATTTCAGTAAAATAAAAAAAAAGCTGAACAAAATAAATGAATAAGAAAACGAAAATATAATTTAAGGAAAAATAGAAAATAATTAAGAAAATAGCTAAATAATTGAAACTAAGATTTAAAAATTGAAAACAGAATACATTGAACATTAGAAAATTAAAATCACACTTTTAAAATGTTTTAAAATAAAATAAATACATGACATATTATACATATTAGAACATGTTTTGATAAATAAAATATTATTTATATAAATTAAAATAAACAGTTTTGTTAAATAAAACAATTTACACACAATATTGTAAAAAACATAACTTTCACAATATAAATCAAATTCCAACGAAACGAAAAGCAGTATTTTTGAAATTTAATTTATTTTCATAATAAATAAAAAAATTCAAAATTTCAAAAATTTAAATTTTAAATTTAAAAGTCACAGTTTGACCAGATTGACCAAAATTCACATTTTTGGAAAATATTTAATTTATTCAAGTTTGAAATTCTAATTTACATACAAATCAAAATTTATGTTTAAAATAACAAAAATTATTCATTTTAATAAATAAAATAAAGTTTTTAAATCAGGAATTTAAATTAAAAATAATTAAAATATACAATTAAAATAATTAGAAGATACAAGGTTGCTACACTCTCCTCCACTCAAAACTTTTCGTCCCCGAAAAGGAATTAGGTACGGAAAAGAATAGAAAAAGATAGAATGAAATGGGATTAAGACAAGATGACAAGAAGATTGAAATTATACCTGATAACGGTTGTTACAGATAAGTTTAACAAGGTGGAGACAATCTTCTCATGATCTTCCAGAATCAAGAACACAAGCACAAAAAAAAATCTTCTAAAATCTGATTCACCTTTCCGTTTGACCGATGGTCAGTGGATGGAAAGCAGCGCTTAGATTCAAAAATGAATACCAAAGGTCATCAAAGATTTTCAAACAGACTGGTATAAGCAATAGCCTTCCTGCTTTGTAGCAAGATAAGGGAAATAAGGACAACCAAAAGATAGTTTGAAAAACAAAATAAGATAATAAATTTGAAACCATGAAAATTTCAATTTAAAATGATAATTAATTTTACATAAGTTAAATAAATCTCAACTATCTCTAATTTCAATATCTTATCCTCCAATTATCTTAAATATACAATCTTTAAAAATCATGGATTTGAAAAATCTTTCATTATACTCAAAAATGCACTCAATAAAATTAATTCCTCTTTATTCCTAATTATAATTAAATTTATTCTTCTCAATATATTTTATCATCTATGTTAAATATATTTATACTTATTGTAACTGCTTTAAATTTGTTCTTAGTTCCTTTAACATCATTTTATATTGTAAATTATTCCATTACCCTTTCTCTCTATTTACCTCTGTTAATCTTTTTATAACTAAAATTTAAGTGTATAACATTAATTATAACCACTCAGATTTTATTTATAAAAATCCTTTTTATATTGTATATTATCCAATTACATATTTAACTTCTATATAATTTAGGTAAATTATATTGGAACGAAATTGTGTATTATACAAATAAAACTTTCTAATTTAATCATTTCAAGCTTGAATATTTATCCAAATCTTGAAATTATACTTAAAATTATCCTTCAAAATAAAATTTAGGAATTAAATTTCCGATAAATTCCAAACTATTTAGAGATAAATAAATACACATGCACTACATATATATATATATATATATCCATTAAAATTTAAATCATAAATCAGCATATGTTATAAATCCAGTCTTATTTAAGTAATTCAAATCAATTAAATTCTTAAGACAAAACTGTAGCAAGACTATCGAACGATCTCTTCACTTCGAAACTCGAAAATGAATGTCGATGATGCTGTAGTCATCACCAATGTTATTTTCCAACGACAAAGAGAAGAGCACTAATTTTAAACTTTAAAATTCTTCGGAAACAAATTTCTATTCAGAAATACTTTAAATATTATATCCTCTAAAACTTTAAACGCAAGGCTTTAAATCCATCGAAAATTAAATTCCCAAATTCTTGTTTTAAATTCATTTTAAATTTCCAAATAAATTTATAACCATGTTTTATAGTTCAATTATTTATATATGAAACCAGAGATAATGATATATAAAATCAAATATTATTTCTTAGCAACCAATTCAATAAAATCCAGATAAAGATTTATAATATAGTTATAGAATTTATTTCATTATTAAATTTAAGAAAAAACATATCGTGACAGTTTTCTCTGTTCAAGTGTTTTGAAAATCGTATCAATAGCGTTGATCAGACGAACCGATCGGAAACCCAAATCAACATCAACAACTCAAACAACACAATATACGAAACATTTTAAATATTAGTTTACAAATACACTTCAAAAATGTTCTAAAGATAAGCTGGAAACAAGATGAGGTGATTAAATAGCAGAATAGGATGATGGATAAGCTTATATAAATCGCGGGCAACCTTAACTAGGTCAACCGTGACTTAAAGAATAAGATTGATGTGGATTTCTGGGGTAAATCAACATTCGATCTCAAGAGATAGAATTTGGAATTATAAGAGATACTAGCATCTAAACCGAAGATATAAAATCTTTGGTGAATCAATGCTACTGTAAAGGAGTTTCACCCCTTTACATATAAATTAGAGATTGGCGAGACTGCCGACTCACTATAAAGATCATTCGAAGTGGAGTTATGCGATACTCCAGAATCAAAAGAAGATGAATAGTGAGGGACACGAATGGATTTTGAAACTGCATGGAGAGTTCCAAAATTCAAAGGAATTGAGTCAAAAAGGAAGAGATTCAAACTCGAATGAAAGTGATTCTGTAAATGTAAATACATTTACCATATATGTTAAGCTTTGCCTAGAGCTGCCAAAGCTCTGATACCAAATGTAACGACCCAATATTTTCAACCACTTGCATCCGCACATGTCGAACTTGAATTGCTCAAAATACCGCATTGTAAACAAAATTTGGCAAATCTCAAAATGTACAATAAATAAATCATCACTGATCACAGACACAGAGTAAATAATAATGCAGCGGAATTAAAAGAGATAGTAGTTCATGTTGCTACTATATAAAATAAGATACATCAGAGTTAAAAAAGATACAACTGAAGAGTAACAAGATACATCAGGTAGAAATAAGAATACATCACTGAAATCACTGGATACTGAAAGTAAAATGGATGGCTGGATCTTCAGGAAAAGCTCCAACTCCGAAGGTGGGTCTTGAATGCTGAATCACTCAGTCTGACCCAAGCATAAAGAAAAACACAAAACACTCGAGTCAAAACATAAATACTTATGAACTGTAAATCAACTCAAGTGAACAGTAACAAAATTCATCAGTAACTTAAAGGATGCTTGGGATCGCCCACCCTTTAAGGATCCGTTAAACTATTTACTACGTAGTAATATTGCGCTATTATAATAATGTCTACAGTAAAATAAACATGCTTTAACATAGCGTTGAAGGGTTACCCATATAGCCCCCAACACGTAATAGTCCCAGTAGTCCATCCAGTATCAGCATATCTCCAGATCGGAAGAATACCCTAAATACTCCATGAGCTACGGGAGAAAAACAAATTCGAAGTAAGGCTTGATATGGTAAGTGACACGGTACAACTAGGCAATGCCAGGGTAGATATACCAATTACGCTTCCGGGTTGGTGGTAACGCATAGCAGCCACTACCGCCCACCTCGGAACATACTCCCAAATCAAAATCGGAGGATGGCCATCAAATCAACCACAAGTAAGAGTATAGTATCGAAGGAATGTGTCCGATGGGAGGAGCTACCTCACTTAGCCCGTCGATCGCTCATGTTTTAGCCACCTTATGCCAACTCACGGGAGCTGGGTCCACGATCACACCTCAATAGGATCGTCACCAACATTCTACTTCATTCTGGAATCTCACCACGTACATGGTTGTTAACGTGGTTTTCAGAGTTGGCAGAGAGTACGACAACTTCCAATCCCGATCTCTTTAACAACCAAACGTTATTATAAACGCCGTGGTCATTTCAAAATAGTTTATACTTCAAAACAATCAAATCATTTCATTTAAAAACTATATTCCTTTCAAAATAGTTTATACTTCGAAACCAAAACCATTTCTATTTCAAAACTATATTCAAATCAATACGATATTATTTCCATTTCAAAAATATATTCACTTTTCAAAAATCATAATACTTTCAAAGTTATAACTCTTTTGAAATCAAAATACTTGAAATCGTCACACTTTGAAAATCATAACATTTCGAAATCATACGTTCATTCAATTCCAAATTTATTCAGTTAAACCCAAATTCTCAAATTTCAACTTAGTTCAATTCAAACCATCAGTTTCAATTAAATTCAGTTTCCCAACAAAGCATTTCAAATCTTATTAATTTCAAATATCAGTTTTATCCACCAAATAAACTGTTAAATTTTCAATATATTTCAAAGCTTTAATATCCTACATTTCAAAACTAAACTTTATAATTTTATGTATCTCAAATTTAACTTCATTATTACTTAGTTTTTGAAATATTCATTTCATAAATTCAATATCATTTAAATAAACCCAAATTACAAGTAAACCAAATATCTTTCATACTAATATAAACCTTAAATATTCATTTATCAAAATCAAATATCATTTCAAATTCACATTCTTTATCAAAATAAAGATCAAATCATTCAAAACCATTTCAAAAATCATTTCCTTTCAAATCGATTATAAATTCATTATTATTTATTAATTCAAATATTCAATTTAAATATAATTTTAAAAACCAAATATGCCATTCATTTATTATTCCAAATATCATTACAAAACACATTTCAAAATTCATTCAAAAATTCATTTATCTTATTACATTTCATTCCATTTAACACATAACCAAGTAAACCTTATTTAAATTTAAATTAAATTTAAATTCCTTAAAAATTCAAATTTAAATATTAAAATATATTCAACCTCCTTAAATTTCACAAATAATCAATTCCAAAAGCTAAATCATTTAACACATCAAAATATAACAAAAATAGTGTTAAAATCTATAACATTTCAAAACATTGTCAAATTATAGTAATGACAGCATTTTTAAAGTGCTATTGTAGCTTATAGTTTCCAAAATAGTTTAGTTCAAGAATTGTTTGCGCCAAAATTGGTCACCAACCCCAAATGTCGTAAAAGCGCCAAAGTATGAATATAAATCAGCAATATCCCAAACACAAATCACAGATCATAGCAAATTACAAGCAATAATCCAAAAGTAATGAACAGAGACACAAGATTTATAGTGGTTTGGCTATCTTCGGCCTACGTCCACTCCAAAGTTTTTTATCCTTTATTGATTATCCTTGCTGATTACAGATGATTACAGCAGTACCAACGATGAATTTTGAATACAATTGCTGTATTAAAAATGAAGAAGTGAATCCGGCAGAGTCTGGGCGTTGAATGGCCAAAAGATCCTTTTTCTGTAGGCTCTGGGGCTCTATTTATAGGCGTAGGAGGCAGAGATCGAGCTAAAACTTCGGGAGACTTCTTCTGGCACGTGAGTGGGCCCATGCGACCGACCCCACCAAGTTTCGACTCGATCTGTGATCGATACGAAATGATTTCGTATCCATCAAAAAATGATCCAATCGAGCTGAAACTTGGCAGGATTGTTCTTTATCATGTATGCAAGCTGTTGTGAAAATTTCATTTTTGGATCAGGGATTTAGGAGATACGATCGATACGAGCTGATATTCTTCGTGGACTGCAGATTTCGAATCCATGCTTTCGCATCCTTCTTCTTCGACTCAATTAGAAGCACGTGTGCATCGATGACATGGCGCTACTCCCAAGGCTCGATTCATACTCCCCGCCGCTTCTATCGCTTCTTTCCTAGAGACGTGGGCTTGCATCCATGTTTTATGCTTCGTCCATATCCATAACTTCGCAACGGCATGCTCGTACCCATCGATTCGTGTTTCTCTTTGCATCGATTTCAGGAGTACACTTCGCATCGATCATTCACCTATTGATCGATACGAAATGACCATAGAGGTTATCGATACGAAGTGGTTGTGATGGAGCGGAGGATGGATATGAAGCTCATCCCCAGGATGGATACGAGCAAGACCTTACCTGATGGATACGAAGAAAGCTTTACCTGATGGATATGAAAGTGCCAAATCCTTCTGCTATCGATACGAGAGTATCGATTCGAGACGTGCCGCTTCTTTCCATCCTGACCGATACGAAACCATCGAGTCGAACCAAAACCTGATCGATGCGAACCCCATCGAGTCGAACTTCTGCCGATCGATTCGAAGCCGATCGATACGAAACACCAACTACCTGATCGATACGAAATGTATCGATACGAACCATCCCTGTGCGCCGATGGATACGAACAACATGCTCTTCCTACCTTGCATCGATCATATCTCCTTCATACGAACTCCGATTAACCTGAAATTTGAAACATAGCCTCTCCTAGTCCTCATCATCATCTCCAATCGATTCCGTCCCGATCGGAGCTCAACCAAATTTTGATGACATCGATTGCAGCCTTGATTCCAATCGATCACCAATCCAAATATCCATCATTCCTTTCCAATTTGTTGATATTCCAGCCTTGACAAAAAGGTGGGATAACATTTAGCCCCCAAAACATGCCTTGTGATAAGAAGGCGTGTTTTGAATAGTTTCGAATCTGATATCCGAAGTCCATAGCCAATTCCATGTCCATTCGAACTCGACAACCGTGTCCTAATCCATCCTTATCCAATAGCCAATAACCGAATCCAAGACCTCTCCTGGTCGATATCCAAATCCATAACGTCTCTGGGCTCTTGCCAAGCGCAATCCACACCTGACGACCGTGGTCCAGTGTCCCTGGACGTTGAGCTAACCTCTCCGGGTTCTTGCCAAGCGTAATCCACACTTGACGACCATGGTCCAATGTCCCTGGATGCAAGAAATGTCGTGGCTTAAGTCCTAAGCCGAATCCTGGTCACTCCGGACCCTTGTTGAGCATAGTCCATACTCAATGACCTGAAAATAACAATTGATAATACAGGGCCTAAGTCCTGGGCCGAATCCTGGTCACTCCGGACCCTTGTCGGGCATTGTCCATACTCGACGACCTGAATAAGTCAATTTACCACGTTCGGGCAAAGCGACTCACCCCTTGCCAGGCATAATCCATACCCGACGACCTTTTATCAAAAACCAGATAAAAATCCAATCAAAATCCAATCCAAAATCCAAATCAGAAAATCAAAAATCCAAACCAGCATCCAAAACAGAAACCAACCATCCAAATGAAAATACAAAACATAAAGCAAACAAAACCAGGAGTTCAAACCAAACCAGAAAACCAAGTGTTCAATTCAAAACAAAAAAAATTTCACAAACCATGGCTTCGCGGTTTATCATCATTCAGAGCACGCCTAGGGGCTATCTCCATCCCCACACATGTGTAAATGACTTAGTCGTTTGCTAATGTTTTGTTACTTATTCCATATTATCCAAGTCAATTGATAATCAATCGATCATCGTTCCTGGGCCTCACATTGTCATGGTGTGAGGTAGACGGTGGTTTCTCCTGTTCCACCGCTGCATTCCATGCTCAAACATACTGCCTTAGTTGTCCATTCCTGACATGTTCCTCAATTATGTCCTTTAAGTGTCTCAAGCTATTGGTATTATGTCCGTCCAAATCGTGGAAGAGACAGTGCCTTCCTGATGCCCTCTCCCGTTCGGATGGTTCTCTCCTGGCCGGCATCCGGTAAGGGAGGCGATTCCTGGTTTCCATGTATATCCGCTCCAACATCTCGTTTAATCCTGTGTATGTGGAAAACTTTGGATTCTTCCATCGCTTTCCAGCTTTTCCTGAATTGTCATCCAGCTTCCTTTTTCCCTTATCCTTATCTGAGCTTCCATTGGATGGTCCTCCAACCTCAGTCGCGTTCACCTCCTTTAGCTTTAGATCCATACTCGCATCTTCTTGCCGAAGGAACCTTTCGGCTTCGTGAAAGAATTCCTCAAGATCTTGTGGGGGATCTCATATTAAAGACACCTTAAAATCCGAATCCTCTCTGACTCCTGATACCGCCGCCATCAAAACCATCGATGGATCGGCCAATCCACCGAAGCAACTGCCGCGTTGAATCGAGTTAGAAAACCTCTATGTGATTCATCCGTCCTTTCTTTTACCGATGTCAATGTCATTACATTCTTTGGTCTCCTGATATGAACCCGAAACTGCCCCCAAAAACTTATCTACCAATTCCCTCCAAGTCCTGATAAATCCCTCTCCAAGTTGCCTAAACCACATTGCAGCTAAGTCCGTCAAGTACAAAGGGAAGCATCGGGACATCACCTCCTCCGATGCCCCAACACTTCCATGTGTCTAGTATACCTCATCAAATGATTAGTCGGGTCAGCCTTGCCATCGTATACTTCCACGCTAGGTAGCTTGAACTTAGGTGGGTTCTGTGCTATCCTAATTTCCCGAGTAAACGGAGTCCCATTTACTCCTTCCATATCTCTATTGGTCATCCTCCTTGCATAGTTTTCGTAATGATCTCCACTAATCCAGCATTTTCTGTAAAGGGTTGCCCCCCGTGCCCTTGAGGAAACTCTGATACATATTCCTCATGCGATTTATTAGTACCAGCGTTCATTCTAGCCTGTTGGGTTCCATCCAAAGGTCTTCCAATGTCAGATCCTGCAGGCCTGGCCCCAAGTCCTCGTTGGTCACCTCCAAGCTCTGTATTCCATTCTCCATTAGGTTCCAAAACCCTAGCTCCTTGTTCCACATCCACAGCCGCTGTAGCTGTTCCTAAGTTCTGCGTCCTTGCAGCTCTCATCTGCTTAAAGAAAGTCTGCTTCATTTCCTGTTGACTTTTCAACAATCTCTCGTAAAGAATTTGCCATAGCTTCCATTTCATCCCTGGTGATGTAGACGAAAGCTTGTCCTTCTCCTGCTCTAGAGGATGCCTTCTGGCTTCCTCCTTGTTGGCTTCTCTCATCTCTTTGCCTTGTTTGTCAAGTCATTGTCTTCAAATCCAAACCCCTCGAACTCTTCAAATCTGAACTTTGATTCTGATATAGCGGGTGCTAGTTGTTCTCAGTGAAAGCACCAAAGTGTTTGCGCCAAATTTGGTCACAAACCCCAAATGTTGTAAAAGTGCCAAAGTATGAATATAAATTAGAAATATCCCAAACACAAATCACAGATCACAGCAAATTACAAGCAATAATCCAAAAGTAATGAACAGAGACACAAGATTTATAGTGGTTCGGCTATCTCCGACCTACGTCCACTCCAAAGTTTTTTATCCTTTATTGATTATCCTTGCTAATTACAGATGATTACAGCAGTAGAAATGATGAATTTCGAATACAATTGCTGTATTAAAAATGAAGAAGTGAATCTGGCAGAGTCTGGGCGTTGAATGGCCAAAAGATCATTTTTCTATAGGCTCTGGGGCTCTATTTATAGGCGCATGAGGCTGAGATCGAGCAAAACTTTGGGAGACTTCTTCTGGCACGTGAGTGGGCCCACGCGACCGATCCCACCAAGTTTCGACTTGATCTGTGATCGATACGAAATGATTACGTATCCATCAAAAAATGATCCAATCGAGCTGAAACTTGGCAGGATTGTTCTTTATCATGTATGCAAGCTGTTGTGAAAATTTCGTTGCATTTGGATCGGGGATTTAGGAGATACGATCGACATGAGCTGATGTTCTTCGTGGACTATAGATTTCGAATCCATGCTTTCGCATCCATCTTCTTCGATTAGAAGCACGTGCACATCGATGACGTGGCGCTACTCCTAGGGCTCGATCCATACTCCCCGCCGCTTTGACCGCTTCTTTCCTGGAGACGTGGACTTGCATCCATATTTTTTGCTTCGTCCATATCCATAACTTCGCAATGGCATGCTCGTACCCATCGATTCATGTTTCTCATTGCATTGATTCCAGGAGTACACTTCGCATCGATCATTCACGAACTGATCGATACGAAACGACCATGTGGGTTATCGATACGAAGTGGTTGTGATGGAGCGGAGGATGGATATGAAGTTCATCCCCGGGATGGATACGAGCGAGACCTTACCTGATGGATACGAAGAAAGCTTTACCTGATGGATACGAAAGTGCCAAATCCTTCTGCTATCGATACGAGAGTATCGATTCGAGACATGGCGCTTCTTTCCATCCTGACCGATATGAAACCATCGAGTCGAACCAAAACCTGATCGATGCAACCCCATCGAGTCGAACTTCTGCCGATCGATACGAAGTCGATCGATACGAAACACCAACTACCTGATCGATACGAAATGTATCGATACGAACCATCCCTGTGCGCCGATGGATACGAACAGCATGTTCTTCCTACCTTGCATCGATCATATCTCCTTCATACGAACTCCAATTAACCTGAAATTTGAAACATAGCCTCTCCTAGTCCTCATCATCATCTCCAATCGATTCTGTCCCGATCGGAGCTCAACCAAATTTTGACGACATCGATTGCAGCCATGATTCGAATCGATCTCCAATCCCAATATCCATCATTCCTTGCCAATTTGTTGATATTCCAGCCTTGACCAAAAGGTGGGATAACAAGAATAACAGCATTTATAAAATGCCATAATAGATATTTAGTTATTCTAAACATAGTTAAGTTCAAAACAACAGCATTTTAAAGTACTGTCATAAAACAACAGCATTTTTGGGAAATGCTGTTAATAATATTCAAGATTTTATTATAACTTTTCAAAAACAATAAAACTTCAACTTCAGCAAATTTTAAACTTATAAATCATATTTTTAGGCTTCTAAACTTTCACATTTAAATCAATTTAACATATGATTGATTTTATAATTAAATATCAAATTTTAAAAGCTCAATTCATCTGTTAAGTCAAATTCACTGTTTATTTCTTATAAATTAAATAAAAATTAACATTTTACTTAAATATCAATTCAAAACATTAAATTTAATTTCCATTATTTATTTACATTTTTAAAATATAATTTAAAGTCAAAAATCATATTTACTTCAAATTTACATACTTAAGTTCAAATTCAAAACTTAATATTTAGCTTCCTTAAAACTATAAAATATATATTTTTAAATCAAATTTCATACTTTTAAAAATACTTATATTAATAAAAATCATTTAAAATATACCACGGGGTCTGTATATAATTTTCTAACCTAGGTCAAGTGATACAGATATATACCATTTCAATCCACGGTTTAAAAAGAAAAACCAGGTTATATCATTTTAAACCCGTAATCCCAAGTAAATAAAAATAAATAAAAATCGCTTAGGCCTATCATTTTAGCCCATAAATATTTTTCCCTATTCTAAAGTTCGTTCGGGTATGTATCATTTCAACCCATAGTGATTCTATTCTATAGGAAACTTGCAGTGCGAATATATGCATAAACAATATAAACAGATACACTAACATGTAATTGTCACAATAAAACGTCAAATATCAGATGTCAGGTGATAATTAACAGTAACATGGTAATAAAATGGCATAACATATCATATCATCATCATTTACTTGCATAAACATTGAGAAGAACTCACCTTTTCAAGCTGCAGACCACTACGACACACAAAACGATTCCAAAGGCACGACAAGCATGATATAGCACGACTAGTGATTCAATTGAATGGAGAGAGCCAAGATATCATCCTGTCATAACAACCAAAACAAGACAATGTAATATAACATATGAATATATTTAACTCAAAACGATATAGAAACAAATTGAAATACGAAGCAATAATGAACAAGATAGATTAGACCTTTCTTCAACCACTCCAATGCTTGGCCTTAGGGGACTCTATGCTCGACCATGATGTGTGTTTGGGTTAGGTATGGTATCATATAGGTCAGGTTATAGGTGGATGAAGGTGGTGGAAGAGTTACAACATGAAGCATACATGGGTTCAAGGCAAAATAGTAATGATTTTGGTGAACACAAGGCTTGGCATGGTCACACATGAGCTCGGCCATAGGTCAATTAGGTCAGGTCAGATCTGGAGCTTGCTAAAGTGATGGTTAGAAGATGAAGTGATGGCTGGAGGTGGTGGCTATGGGGTGGCCAAAGCGATAGGTGAAGGGGATGTGGCCTTTAAATCTCGGCTAGGTTTGTTTAAGGGGATTGCTTGCAATTTTTGTGGAGTTTTCAACATGGGAAGGACACGGCCTATAATGGTCAGTGGAGTAGGAGAAGGAGCTGCCAAGTATGGTGGGGGTGGAGGTGAAGTGGTGATGGAATGATCTATGGCCGAGCAAATCTACGAGAAAACAAGGTTAAAAATCAATGAAAGAGAGGAGAAAAAGTGGAAGTAATGCCATGAATTCTTACTCAAAAAATTCCAGAAATTAGAGATGCCGTGAGTTTGAGATGGAGAGAAGGATTTCACGTGAAAAGTGAAGAAGAGATGCATGACAATGATAAGGAGTGAACAGCCAAAAGATAAAATGAAAAGCCAAAAAGGAATTGAATGGACAAGTAAATGAAAAGTCAAGGAAAATGAAAAGTCTTTGTCCATTTGAATTTCTATTTTCTTTTAAATCAAAATAACTAAATAAATTTCAGTAAAATAAAAAAAGCTGAAAAAAATAAAATGAAAAAGAAAAAGAAAATATAATTTAAAGAAGAATAGAAATAATTAAGAAAATAGCTAAATAATTGAAACTAGGATTTAAAAATTGAAAACAGAATACAATGAACATTAGAAAATTATAATCACAGTTTTAAAATGTTTTAAAATAAAATAAATACATAACATGATATATTATACATATTAGAACATGTTTTGACAAATAAAATATTATTTATATAGATTAAAATAAACAGTTTTGTTAAATAAAACAATTTAGACACAATATTGTAAAAAGCATAACTTTCACAATATAAATCCGATTTAAACGAAACGAAAAGCAATATTCTTGAAATTTAATTTATTTTCATAATAAAATAAAAAAATTCAAATATTTAAAATTAAAATTCAAAGTTTGACTAGGTTGACCAAAATTCACATTTTTGGAAAATATTCAATTTATTCAAGTTCGAAATTATAATTTACATACAAATCAAAATTTATATCTAAAATAACAAAAATTATTCATTTTAATAAGTAAAATAAAGTTTTTTAATCAGGAATTTAATTTAAAAATAATCAAAGTATACAATTAAAATAATTAGAAGATACAGGGTTGTTACATATTTCGATTCAATTATTTATAATAACTAATGAATTCATTATTCAAGTATTACATATATTTTATTACAGTTTAGTTCACATTTATTAATTTATATACTTGGTCTCTATTAGGTATTAATATTTATAAGTGCATAAGTTCATACCTAAGTTTCTTACTTTTAATTTACATTCGTCCTTTCTTATCTAATGTTTTTGAATATTGAATCCATTTTCTAAATCATATCGACAAATTTCTAAAGTTATAACCATTTAATTTAATATAGTATTCATTTTATTATTTACTTTATAAATAGCTTCAAACATTCACTTAAGTTACAATCATTTACTTACAATATTCACTTTTCTATTACATTCTATTTAATAACATTTTAATTATAACTTAAGTTTGTAACCAATATAATATCAAAATTCTTATTTATAAATGAATTTTATTGAACACTTTCATTACTATAAGTTTTACTTGTGCAATATTCCATTAATTTTCTTATTAACATTACAAAAGTTAATATTTTGGTAAGTTATACATATGTTTAAAGAATGCAATTGAAAATTAAACAAGTTTATCTGATTTGTTTTTAATCAACTGGAACGTTCAATAGTTACATCACTTTAAATTTTTATATCCTTTTGCTTACAAGTTACAAGCTTCGAATTTCTCGTATATTTCATTTATAACTTAGCATTTAATTTCTTATTTTCATTTATAAATTCTAACTATTAAAATACTCAAGATTTCATTTGATTACAATAATTGGAAATCTCAAATTTACAGAAATTAAAAACTAAATGCCAGATTCCCTACAATTCATTTTAATATATATATATATATATAAATAATCAAATTTAGAAAATAAAATTTAAGATTTTTTTATCAAACAAATGTGTATTAAAGCTACTACAATGGCCTTCCCCCTTCAAACTCAAAAATGCATGTCGATGATGAATGCACTCATCACCAAAATTATTTTCCAGCGACAGAGAGGGGAGTATAGAACTTATTTCCTTCAAAAATTCTTTTAAAACATTTCTTCCAAATCATATTGAAACATTCATTTTACAAAATGCTTCTAAATACTATTAGTATTATATTCCAAAATTATTCGAAAGAAATTAAAATTTCAAAATCTCGGAACTTAAATTCCTAAATTCCTATTTATATTCATTTTATTTGTAAATCTTATCTTCAATCAATGTTTATACATTTCACTACCTAACAAACCAACATATTACAACCAAATATATCATATAAAATTGTTATTTTATATACAAAAATATGTAATAGGCAAAATTACTTCATTTACCTATATTTCAAAATAAAAATTGCATCGGTCTACCCAATTAAGTGTTTAGAAACCCCTATCGATGTCATAGCATCCTATGCACCAACCAGAATTTATAAATGCAAAATGGTAACACAATATAAAACTTTTTATAACGCTAACTAATATGCTCTCTCATATATGTACCCTCAACGACTCATTCTAGGGTACTACTACCTTAATTAATATGAGTTAGAGCCCACAAAGCTAAGGTTATCGGTAAACCAAAGCTCTAATACCAACTGTAACAACCTGCCTTTTTGGACGTTTTATGCAGACATACGTGTCAAACTCAATGCATTCAAAAGGGCAGATTGTTATGGGGTGAATCACAAAAATAGAAAGGAATAACACTAATACAGAATCTCACAGTGGAATGACAAAATATAATAATCAAATAACAGTTCATGAAGCTGTTTTATAAATACATATTATTATTCTTTACAACACAAACATCATAGTTACATAAACGAGAATAACTAAATAAATGCAGCGGAACAGCATGATGCAGTAGAATAAATAAGTAAATAATAATAATACAAATCTTCATCTTCGTCCTCTAGAAATAGGGTCTTCAACCTTGAAATGCTCAGGCTGGCCTGACAAATTGAAAAGACAAAATACTCGAGTCGGAACTAAAAGATCTTATGTAAGTTAAATCAACAACAATAAATATAAGTGGAACGGCATCAGAGATGTTTATGGGTTTTGACATCTCCTATCCAATATCTGACTAAGTGTAGTAACTTAAGAGATGTTCGAGATTCACATCTACTAAGGATCCCTTAAATTATCTACTGTGTAGTACAACACGCTATTATAATAGTATCTACAATAAAGTAAAGTATTAAAATAGCATTAAGGCATTACCCATATCCCCCTTAACACATTTTTATATATTCCCACAGTCTATATAGTACCGTAATTCCTCTGTAAACTGGAGGGCTATTAGAAGGAAATCCATGGGTATGGTACAAAAAAAATCATAGAAGGCGATCTATGGCATGTAAACACGGCACTCATTGCAACATCAGGGTAGATTTACCAATTGCAGAACCGGGCTGGTGGTAACACATAGCAGCTACTACCATCTACCTTGGAACATGCTGCCAAATCAAAATCAAGGGGTAGCAACCAAATCATCACAAATGTCATAAAATGATATCGAAAAAGCATGTCTGATCAGAGGAATGACCTCACTTTGCCCAAGTATAGCTTCTGTTTTAGTCACATCTAAGATGACTCATGGGAGTCAGGGTCGCGTCATACCTTATACATAAATCCTTCCCCAAACCATCCCACTTCATTTCTAGAATCTCGACCACGTACACTGTTGTTAAAGTGGTTTTCAGTATTGGCAGAGAGTATGCCAATACTCGATCCCAGTCTCTTTAACAACCAATCGCTTATTACACATTAGGTGGTTCTTTTTTAAATTTCAAAAGGTCAATTCACAATTTATATCAAATATTGTGACAGTTCGGATTTTGCCCGCTCTAAAATCGACATCCATACTTCAAATCGTATTCGAATGCCGTAGATTCGACCGTTCAAATCCGATTCGCCGGAGCTTATAACAACATTAAGTAAACAACACAGCGGAATAAAAGAATAATACATTGATATATAGCTTTGATACAATATCTGATACAACAGATGATCCAATATATATCAATATTCATTAGAGATATGATACAATAAATAGCAGCGGAAAAGAAAAAAAGATGACATCTAGCAGCGGAACAAATAACTCTAAAATAATCTTCAAGGAAGAACTCCAAAAATAACTGCAACTCCATTTCCAAGAATCGATCCAGCAATAGCTCGAACTCCCCATAACAATGCACCAAGCTTGGCAAGACTGGTGCGAACCAAAGACTGAACTAACTCCAGACAATCCACTATATCTAACTATCTGAAAAACCCAACTCTAGACTGCTCGTGTAGAAAATAATGAGCACCCAGAGTTTAGGAAAGAAACAATAAACTCCGGATCAGTCGTGGGACTGGTGTGAGCAACAAAAACAGTTTATCTTTTAAAACATTCAACAAAAGAT
The DNA here is from genome assembly GCA_030765085.1 of Allium cepa. NCBI lineage: Eukaryota > Viridiplantae > Streptophyta > Magnoliopsida > Asparagales > Amaryllidaceae > Allium > Allium cepa. The sequence goes on along the minus strand of CM060937.1, from coordinate 505,484,800 downwards.
TTTCAAAGTCAATTCGCAATGCTTTTTAAAAATGAGACTACCATAAGGCCTCCCGCACACACACACAATGCAAACGCAGAATCGGAGGAGATTTCTCCTTATGATAGTCAAAGATGCTTGATACGCATTAAAAAGAACATTTGATATTATTACTAGTGCATAGTGTTGGAGAAATTCATTTCGAAAATAAAGATATAAATCTTAGCCAACATACGACCATTATCGTATGCCTACTATAGCTAACCATGTTCAATAGCAGGTTACCGCCACATTCCATGGCAGGTTATACAACTAATACTGTACAAGGTTCGTATTGTTTCTTTGGATTTCCAACGAATGATCAGGCCAAGGAACTTCCCATTGCCACATGAGAATGCCTCTGGATGGACATCCCCGAGAACCAAATCGGATCTCTACCAACACAAGGCCGAGTTACCCCTAACTGAGTAACAACTGACCGAATATGCCATCCCCCGGTCCTTTGGGACCTTTCACCGAGCGCTCGCAATCAATTCACACAATCATAAAGTGTTTTCAACATGAGTAAGTATCTGGGCTCCATACCATGATACCACCCTTTTCCAGAAGGAAATGCACATATCCTAAAGGGCGCTACCCCTCATAACCTTGCCGCATCTTTCCTGTTTTGACCATTCACGGGGTGTGAGGCTCGACGAAGTCTCGTCCACAAAAAACATACTTTATACAAAAGCCATGCTTTGGGTCAACAAATGATCATAGAAATGATCACCAGGATAGACGATCAAATAAATGATCCTATCACAAATAATCAACACAATGATCATTTCACAGCAACACTCAGTATGTCACATTACCAAATTGGGAGTATATTGCTGATAACATTCAACTACATAACCTCTGAGCTCGTACGTCTCAGAGAAGGGTGTTAAGCTAAAAGAATAAATTCTCCGCCACCAACAGAAATATATTTGAAAGAAATCTGCTTTATATCTCAATTTGTAATGTCAGACATACAATCCATACAAGTCTGTTCCGGGCTCGAACAGAACCGAAGGCACTTACAAAGAAGTCCTTGCAATCCGGATATTCACAATCCCGATCGGATTTCCCATCACTTAGGGAGTTTCTATACCGGCGCGACTCGGTGCAGAAACAATCGATAGGTCATCCTATCACTTTCGCAAATACCCGGTCTTCATCACCGGTCTTCAAATGCTATCCATAATGACGTATCACATATTCGGAATGGGTTATACGACACAAAGGTCCTTTCCCGGCTAAACCGAATAGTGAGCACGATATTTCAAAAAAAATGGATAATGGGATTTCAATTAAGTCACAACTTATTACCCAAACCTTTCTTCAAATGGCTTAACAAATTACCATTTTCAATCTTTAAACAAAAAGATTCATTTTCACAACCTTTAACGGTTTTAAACAATTTTCACATTTTAATCTTTTAAATAAAAGATTCATTCACAGATTTTCCAAATCAATTTTCATTTCAATTTGATTAACTCGTTAAATCTTTAAATCAAAGATTTAACTTATAGCCTTCAAAACAATTTCATTTCAATTTGATTTAAACAAATCATCAATTTAAATCTGTTAAAAATAAACAGATTTAATGCATAGCTTTCAAAAAAGAATTCATTCATAACTTAGGAAAATCATTTCTCTATTCAATCTTGAAATTCCCCTAATTAACTGGAATCTCAGTTCTTATCTAAAAGTGTTTATCATTTGAAAACAACAGTTATCATTTTGGAAATCTGATTCATTTATACGAGTTGAAATCCTTGGGTTAAATTCAAATTCCCAAAAAATAATACTTTAAAAATGATTTAACTCATAATGACTAGTATAATATCAATATTGAATTCTGTAATTTGAATTAAAGTATTTAAATTCCAACACTTAATCCAGTTATTCAAAATAAATTTCCATCTTTGAAATTCCATTTCAAAAGCTTTTCACTTCTATTCCAATCCCATTTCCAAAACATTGGAATTTAAAAATTCAAATTTTAAACTATTTCAAAAATCTGTGACTTAACCGATTTCCTCGTGAAATCCATAATTGTGTGTGTATGGTGTGGTCTAGGGGTTTAACACACAATAGTGCAACAACATTCAATCATCACAGATCAAATCACAGAAATATAATTGATAAGCGATATAAACTATAACGCTTATCGTCTATTCACAAATTCACAGATAATATGCAAATGTAAATAAATGAATAAATCATACACGACACAAATCACAGAACAAAATATCACAGATTAGACAAGACAACCAATTCAAGGCAACTCATTCAATACAATCATTAATAAGTAAGGTCAAGTATTTAATAATTATTTATAAACAGGATTAATTAATTGTTAAATCCTAATTAATTCAATTTATCTCCAATTAAATTAATTACTTATGAATTAGTTATCAAATTCTGATTTATTAATTACAAATCATTTGGTATAAATAAATTAATCAATCGCCTTAATTAATTAAATTATTCTTAATTAATCATATCAATTAAATCAACCTTTTAGACCAATTACATAATTAATTAACTTTAATAAATCAAAATACCCAACTTTAATTTCAATACGTGATTAATCCTTAAATTCATTCTTAATTAATTATTATATCTTAATTAATTAACAATTAACTCATTTATTAATTAACTTTAAGTACTTAATTACCAATAAATTTATCACTTCATCATTAATCAATCTAGCTAAACTCTGATTACTATTGTAAGCAATCAGTCCTAGTTACTTTCTAAAGTAGTTAATCAATATTAATTAGTCATCTTAATTTAACATTTAATAGTTCTTCTTAGAAACTTTGGAAAATCGAGTTATTATTAACCATAAACTTAAATGTTAATAAAATTTATACTTAACTTAAAATAATTACTTAATTAAGATAATAATTAAGTATTAAAGACATTATTAAAGTGTTAACTAAAATAATAAGGACTTGTATTACATTTTAACTCAACAGTTAACCTTTATTTAGCTAGAGTATTTAAAAATTATAGAAAACATATTACTTCATTTTACTTTCAACATACATCACTGTAATTCTAGAATAACCCGAGACTCCCCTTACTTAGACTCGAGTTTACTTCGAGTTTCCACCTCCTTTTCCCGTGCCAATCTCCTGCCTTCCTTTTCTTCTTCCTCTGTTCTTTCTTCTTCTGTTTTTTTTTTAGTTTACGTTTTAAACTACTGTAAATCATCACACACGCACACGCAAGGGAAAACCCGAAGCCAACCTCAAACAGACCCGAAGAAAACTTAGAAATTCTCGAGCAAAACACGCAATGCCTCCCGGACTTCATTCAGCAGACATGGCGCCACCGTGCACGTGCACGTCGTCGGCGGTGAGCTCCAAACGCCACCACCACCTCGAGCAAGTCGAAATTCGTCCATGTATCAACTCTAGATCGCAACAGTCCCCATTACTTACGCGAAATCAAATTCGAGTATATACTCGAAAACCTGGAACACGAATGCCTTCCCACCTCCAAACCTGTCAACGGCAACTGCTCCCTCCACCGACCACCAGAAAACCTCCACCACCGGCCACGCCTTCGCCTACGACCCTACCACCATCTCCCAAAGGCGCGCGTAACTCGATGCTCGTAAGAGGTCGCGATGGCCAAATTCTCGACCACCCAAAAAATTAGGTTTAGAAACAAATTTTGCCAAACGCCGTTGCCACAGTGAACGTGAGTGTCTCCGAGTATTTTTCCCACCGTCAACGTAAGCTCGTCCATCTCCAGTAGGAACCCCGATCACCATAGTCCCTCCGACCATTCGAAATAGCCAAAAACCCATTCTCAGGTCAAAGTCGAAATGCACATTCAATACTCAACAAAAAAAACTTGATTTTTATTCTAAAAATCATAGTTTTTAAAGATACAATAGATTACAGGTCTGAATCTACGATTTAATCATGTTGGAGTTTTTGATAACATCAAGTTTTCACTGTTCTTCTTATTTTCCAGAAAATATTCAAACTTATTTTACTTGAAAATATTTTTAAAATTAAGCTATGATGATTTTAAACATACTTTGTTTTAATAACACTGGCTAAAAGGGATTGAGGAAGGTGGAATTGAATTTTGAACTTTTAAATCTTATATTTGTATGTAAACTAAGAACAGGTATAAATATACCCTGTTCACAGACATTCATGCTTATATTTGTATGTATATACATATATACAACACTTTTACTTCTATGCAAACAATTTTCACCACTTACTTCACATACATCAAGCATGAACCAGGGTTTTTTTTTTTAAAAAAAAAAGTGTTCACTCACATGGATGGTTTGAATAGCAGAGAACAGACTCTGCATTTGAAAACTGATCTTTGATTTGAGTTGCCCTCCCTTTTGATCTCTGGTTGTCTTGATTTGTTTGATGTTCTAGTTGAAGTTTACTTTAGATTTTCTCAGCTAGAATGGAACGCAATGATGAAAGATGTTTGATATAGGAAATGAAGTAGTTTGATAAATATAAAGAAAGCTTACAGGTTAAAATATTGTTTTGTACTCTAGGCATGGTTGAAGTTGTATGTACTTCGGCTGATATGTATAAGGTAGTGTACTAAGGATCTTGGTATCAATTGCTATGTCTTGTTCATATCTAAATATATTATTCTCATTTTGTTTGTACAAGTTTACTGCCTAGGTTGATAAAATACATTATAGTGGCTGAGATATTTGCATTACTTCATTCCATACCTACTTATTCTATTTTTATTTTTGCCTTTGTTTATGCTTGCCTTACATATTTTATTCTTGCTTGTCTCGGCTATGATGATAGCAGTATGGTGAGCTGCAGCTTTGTCTTGACAAAATGCTTTTGTTTGCTTTGTTCTTTCTTTTGCAAGCTTAACAATACTTTGTTTTTCACAGAAACATATCAGAATGTACTTTTGTTCTCATGCTTGCCTGCATATTGTCTCGGCTGAAATGATGGTATGCACATTTGTTTTCCTCAAGCCTATCCTTATCTTACTGGCAACATGATATTATTTTGTTTTGTCTTCTATTTTATAATGAAAAATAAATTCCTATAAATGTTATGTTGTTATACTTTTTTTTTTCTTCTAGTGTAATCGCTTTATTTTGTTTCTTCCTTGCATTATATTTGAATTGCATACTTATATATTTGTTTTGTTTACTTTGCTTATTTATTTGTTTGAATACTTTTATTTGCTCTTATTTTATTTTATTTTTCTTTGCATACTAAAACTTTTATATTTGTTTGTATTTACTTTGTTTTGTTTATGTTTATTTTATTTTGTCTACTTACTTTAAAATATAATTGAAATTCCATAACTTTGTTTTGTACATAGATGTTTTATATATATTTATTTGGTTCCATACTTAACTTTTATTTATCTCTATTTATAACTCAAATATTTATTTTACTTCTATTTTTAGTTTAAATATTTATCATGAATTTTACTTTAATTAATTATTGTTTTACATTTCTCTTTGTACTCATATATTTTATATAACTCAAATTATCATCATTTATAAATTTTTAAATCAATTTATTTATTTATTTCTATACTTGTGTCTAAAGTATATTATTTATTTTTCAAAATCATTTATTTAAGAATTTATTTAAAATCCAATATATACATATATATTCACATATATACAAATTTCAAACCCATATGACTTAATATATTTTCTATTTGAATCGGGGAAACTCGCATCATTTATAATCAATTTTACAAATTTTAATTCAAAAATTCATTTAAATTATCAATTTAAATTCATAAAAATCCGGGGTCGTTACAAACTTCCCCCCTTAAAAGGATTTCGTCCTCGAAATTCGCAGGCACGAAAACAACGCAGAGATAGCTAGATAGAGAAATATCTTTTCAAATCAAGCTGGATATCAATTCTGCATTTGGCTCACCAAATCAGAATATCAACAATAGATACAAGAAATTACGATAGAATTTCAATTTTTGGTTTTAAACAAAATCATTTTATCGATACAATTCTAATCATTCTTCATATTCTATTAATCAAGTTAACTCAATTTAAAATTTCCAATTTATATTCATTAAGGTTTAAATCGAAAAGCCGATAAGAAACCGATAAAGATACGAAGTAAAAATTTCTTACAACGATTCGTAGAGCATCACCGCACCGAAACTTCTTTGTGGAGCTGTCATGGAGAATTTCAAAAGAATTTGAAAATGAATCAAAGAAAATGATAAGAAAGTTATTTCCACTGTTGCAGGGTATTGACTATTTATAGTCGTACTTTCATGTCCCCTATCTCGTTTTGTTCTTGCACTCATACTTACACTCATACTTACTATCGGTGAATAGCAAGAGAATTTACTGAGGCTTTCAAACGGATATCTTAGGGATACACTCATTCTAGGGATACTTCACCCTATCTCTAATGAATTACTTAATGTGTTATACTCCTGAGCTAAAGTTCAACCCTTAGCTCTGATACCAAATGTGACGGTTCGGATTTTGCCCGCTCTAAAATCGACATCCATACTTCAAATCGTATTCGAATGCCGTAGATTCGACCGTTCAAATCCGATTCGCCGGAGCTTATAACAACATTATGTAAACAACACAGCGGAATAAAAGAATAATACATTGATATACAGCTTTGATACAATATCTGATACAACAGATGATCCAATAGATATCAATATTCATCAGAGATATGATACAATAAATAGCAGCGAAAAAGAAAAAAAAAGATGACATCTAGCAGCGGAACAAATAACTCTAAAATAGTCTTCAAGGAAGAACTCCAAAAATAACTGCAACTCCATTTCCAAGAATCAATCCAGCAATAGCTCGAACTCCCCATAACAATGCACCAAGCTAGGCAAGACTGGTGCGAACCAAAGACTGAACTAACTCCAGATAATCCACTATATCTAACTATCTGAAAAACCCAACTCTAGACTGCTCGTGTAGAAAATAATGAGCACCCAGAGTTTAGGAAAGAAAAAATAAACTCCGGATCAGTCGTGGGACTGGTGTGAGCAACAAAAACAGTTTATCTTTTAAAACATTCAACAAAAGATTTTCAAAGTCAATTCGCAATGCTTTTTAAAAATGAGACTACCATAAGGCCTCCCGCACACACACACAATGCAAACGCAGAATCGGAGGAGATTTCTCCTTATGATAGTCAAAGATGCTTGATACGCATTAAAAAGAACATTTGATATTATTACTAGTGCATAGTGTTGGAGAAATTCATTTCGAAAATAAAGATATAAATCTTAGCCAACATACGACCATTATCGTATGCCTACTATAGCTAACCATGTTCAATAGCAGGTTACCGCCACATTCCATGGCAGGTTATGCAACTAATACTGTACAAGGTTCGTATTGTTTCTTTGGATTTCCAACGAATGATCAGGCCAAGGAACTTCCCATTGCCACATGAGAATGCCTCTGGATGGAAATCCCCGAGAACCAAACCGGATCTCTACCAACACAAGGCCGGGTTACCCCTAACTGAGTAACAACTGACCGAATATGCCATCCCCCGGTCCTTTGGGACCTTTCACCGAGCGCTCGCAATCAATTCACACAATCATAAAGTGTTTTCAACATGAGTAAGTATCTGGGCTCCATACCATGATACCACCCTTTTCCAGAAGGAAATGCACATATCCTAAAGGGCGCTACCCCTCATAACCTTGCCGCATCTTTCCTGTTTTGACCATTCACGGGGTGTGAGGCTCGACGAAGTCTCGTCCACAAAAAACATACTTTATACAAAAGCCATGCTTTGGGTCAACAAATGATCATAGAAATGATCACCAGGATAGACGATCAAATAAATGATCCTATCACAAATAATCAACAAAATGATCATTTCACAGCAACACTCAGTATGTCACATTACCAAATTGGGAGTATATTGCTGATAACATTCAACTACATAACCTCTGAGCTCGTACGTCTCAGAGAAGGGTGTTAAGCTAAAAGAATAAATTCTCCGCCACCAACAGAAATATATTTGAAAGAAATCTGCTTTATATCTCAATTTGTAATGTCAGACATACAATCCATACAAGTCTGTTCCGGGCTCGAACAGAACCGAAGGCACTTACAAAGAAGTCCTTGCAATTCGGATATTCACAATCCCGATCGGATTTCCCATCACTTAGGGAGTTTCTATACCGGCGCGACTCGGTGCAGAAACAATCGATAGGTCATCCTATCGCTTTCGCAAATACCCGGTCTTCATCACCGGTCTTCAAATGCTATCCATAATGACGTATCACATATTCGGAATGGGTTATACGACACAAAGGTCCTTTCCCGGCTAAACCGAATAGTGAGCACGATATTTCAAAAACAAATGGATAATGGGATTTCAATTAAGTCACAACTTATTACCCAAAACCTTTCTTCAAATGGCTTAACAAATTACCATTTTCAATCTTTAAACAAAAAGATTCATTTTCACAACCTTTAACGGTTTTAAACAATTTTCACATTTTAATCTTTTAAATAAAAGATTCATTCACAGATTTTCCAAATCAATTTTCATTTCAATTTGATTAACTCGTTAAATCTTTAAATCAAAGATTTAACTTATAGCCTTCAAAACAATTTCATTTCACTTTGATTTAAACAAATCATCAATTTAAATCTGTTAAAAATAAACAGATTTAATGCATAGCTTTCAAAAAAGAATTCATTCATAACTTAGGAAAATCATTTCTCTATTCAATCTTGAAATTCCCCTAATTAACTGGAATCTCAGTTCTTATCTAAAAGTGTTTATCATTTGAAAACAACAGTTATCATTTTGGAAATCTGATTCATTTATACGAGTTGAAATCCTTGGGTTAAATTCAAATTCCCAAAAAATAATACTTTAAAAATGATTTAACTCATAATGACTAGTATAATATCAATATTGAATTCTGTAATTTGAATTAAAGTATTTAAATTCCAACACTTAATCCAGTTATTCAAAATAAATTTCCATCTTTGAAATTCCATTTCAAAAGCTTTTCACTTCTATTCCAATCCCATTTCCAAAACATTTGAGTTTAAAAATTCAAATTTTAAACTATTTCAAAAATCTGTGACTTAACCGATTTCCTCGTGAAATCCATAATTGTGTGTGTATGGTGTGGTCTAGGGGTTTAACACACAATAGTGCAACAACATTCAATCATCACAGATCAAATCACAGAAATATAATTGATAAGCGATATAAACTATAACGCTTATCGTCTATTCACAAATTCACAGATAATATGCAAATGTAAATAAATGAATAAATCATACACGACACAAATCACAGAACAAAATATCACAGATTAGACAAGACAACCAATTCAAGGCAACTCATTCAATACAATCATTAATAAGTAAGGTCAAGTATTTAATAATTATTTATAAACAGGATTAATTAATTGTTAAATCCTAATTAATTCAATTTATCTCCAATTAAATTAATTACTTATGAATTAGTTATCAAATTCTGATTTATTAATTACAAATCATTTGGTATAAATAAATTAATCAATCGCCTTAATTAATTAAATTATTCTTGATTAATCATATCAATTAAATCAACCTTTTAGACCAATTACATAATTAATTAACTTTAATAAATCAAAATACCCAACTTTAATTTCAATACGTGAATAATCCTTAAATTCATTCTTAATTAATTATTATATCTTAATTAATTAACAATTAACTCATTTATTAATTAACTTTAAGTACTTAATTACCAATAAATTTATCACTTCATCATTAATCAATCTAGCTAAACTCTGATTACTATTGTAAGCAATCAGTCCTAGTTACTTTCTAAAGTAGTTAATCAATATTATTTAGTCATCTTAATTTAACATTTAATAGTTCTTCTTAGAAACTTTGGAAAATCGAGTTATTATTAACCATAAACTTAAATGTTAATAAAATTTATACTTAACTTAAAATAATTACTTAATTAAGATAATAATTAAGTATTAAAGACATTATTAAAGTGTTAACTAAAATAATAAGGACTTGTATTACATTTTAACTCAACAGTTAACCTTTATTTAGCTAGAGTATTTAAAACTTATAGAAAACATATTACTTCATTTTACTTTCAACATACATCACTGTAATTCTAGAAAAACCCGAGACTCCCCTTACTTAGACTCGAGTTTACTTCGAGTTTCCACCTCCTTTTCCCATGCCAATCTCCTGCCTTCCTTTTCTTCTTCCTCTGTTCTTTCTTCTTCTGTTTTTTTTTAGTTTACGTTTTAAACTACTGTAAATCATCACACACGCACACGCAAGGGAAAACCCGAAGCCAACCTCAAACAGACCCGAAGAAAACTTAGAAATTCTCGAGCAAAACACGCAATGCCTCCCGGACTTCATTCAGCAGACATGGCGCCACCGTGCACGTGCACGTCGCCGGCGGTGAGCTCCAAACGCCACCACCACCTCGAGCAAGTCGAAATTCGTCCACGTATCAACTCTAGATCGCAACAGTCCCCATTACTTACGCGAAATCAAATTCGAGTATATACTCGAAAACCTGGAACACGAATGCCTTCCCACCTCCAAACCTGTCAACGACAACTGCTCCCTCCACCGACCACCAGAAAACCTCCACCACCGGCCACGCCTTCGCCTACGACCCTACCACCATCTCCCAAAGGCGCGAGTAACTCGATGCTCGTAAGAGGTCGCGATGGCCAAATTCTCGACCACCCAAAAAATTAGGTTTAGAAACAAATTTTGCCAAACGCCGTTGCCACAGTGAACGTGAGTGTCTCCGAGTATTTTTCCCACCGTCAACGTAAGCTCGTCCATCTCCAGTAGGAACCCCGATCACCATAGTCCCTCCGACCATTCGAAATAGCCAAAAACCCATTCTCAGGTCAAAGTCGAAATGCACATTCAATACTCAACAAAAAAAACTTGATTTTTATTCTAAAAATCATAGTTTTTAAAGATACAATAGATTACAGGTCTGAATCTACGATTTAATCATGTTGGAGTTTTTGATAACATCAAGTTTTCACTGTTCTTCTTATTTTCCAGAAAATATTCAAACTTATTTTACTTGAAAATATTTTTAAAATTAAGCTATGATGATTTTAAACATACTTTGTTTTAATATCACTGGCTAAAAGGGATTGAGGAAGGTGGAATTGAATTTTGAACTTTTAAATCTTATATTTGTATGTAAACTAAGAACAGTTATAAATATACCCTGTTCACAGACATTCATGCTTATATTTGTATGTATATACATATATACAACACTTTTACTTCTATGCAAACAATTTTCACCACTTACTTCACATACATCAAGCATGAACCAGGGTTTTTTTTTTTTTTTTAAAAAGTGTTCACTCACATGGATGGTTTGAATAGCAGAGAACAGACTCTGCATTTGAAAACTGATCTTTGCTTTGAGTTGCCCTCCCTTTTGATCTCTGGTTGTCTTGATTTGTTTGATGTTCTAGTTGAAGTTTACTTTAGATTTTCTCAGCTAGAATGGAACGAAATGATGAAATATGTTTGATATAGGAAATGAAGTAGTTTGATAAATATAAAGAAAGCTTACAGGTTAAAATACTGTTTTGTACTCTAGGCATGGTTGAAGTTGTATGTACTTCGGCTGATATGTATAAGGTAGTGTACTAAGGATCTTGGTATCAATTGCTATGTCTTGTTCATATCTAAATATATTATTCTCATTTTGTTTGTACAAGTTTACTGCCTAGGTTGATAAAATACATTATAGTGGCTGAGATATTTGCATTACTTCATTCCATACCTACTTATTCTATTTTTATTTTTGCCTTTGTTTATGCTTGCCTTACATATTTTATTCTTGCTTGTCTCGGCTATGATGATAGCAGTATGGTGAGCTGCAGCTTTGTCTTGACAAAATGCTTTTGTTTGCTTTGTTCTTTCTTTTGCAAGCTTAACAATACTTTGTTTTTCACAGAAACATATCAGAATGTACTTTTGTTCTCATGCTTGCCTGCATATTGTCTCGGCTGAAATGATGGTATGCACATTTGTTTTCCTCAAGCCTATCCTTATCTTACTGGCAACATGATATTATTTTGTTTTGTCTTCTATTTTATAATGAAAAATAAATTCCTATAAATGTTGTGTTGTTATACTTTTTTTTTTTCTTCTAGTGTAATCGCTTTATTTTGTTTCTTCCTTGCATTATATTTGAATTGCATACTTATATATTTGTTTTGTTTACTTTGCTTATTATTTGTTTGAATACTTTTATTTGCTCTTATTTTATTTTATTTTTCTTTGCATACTAAAACTTTTATATTTGTTTGTATTTACTTTGTTTTGTTTATGTTTATTTTATTTTGTCTACTTACTTTAAAATATAATTGAAATTCCATAACTTTGTTTTGTACATAGATGTTTTATATATATTTATTTGGTTCCATACTTAACTTTTATTTATCTCTATTTATAACTCAAATATTTATTTTACTTCTATTTTTAGTTTAAATATTTATCATGAATTTTACTTTAATTAATTATTGTTTTACATTTCTCTTTGTACACATATATTTTATATAACTCAAATTATCATCATTTATAAATTTTTAAATCAATTTATTTATTTATTTCTATACTTGTGTCTAAAGTATATTATTTATTTTTCAAAATCATTTATTTAAGAATTTATTTAAAATCCAATATATACATATATATTCACATATATACAAATTTTCAAACCCATATGACTTAATATATTTTCTATTTGAATCGGGGAAACTCGCATCATTTATAATCAATTTTACAAATTTTAATTCAAAAATTCATTTAAATTATCAATTTAAATTCATAAAAATCCGGGGTCGTTACAAACTTCCCCCCTTAAAAGGATTTCGTCCTCGAAATTCGCAGGCACGAAAACAACGCAGAGATAGCTAGATAGAGAAATATCTTTTCAAATCAAGCTGGATATCAATTCTGCATTTGGCTCACCAAATCAGAATATCAACAATAGATACAAGAAATTACGATAGAATTTCAATTTTTGGTTTTAAACAAAATCATTTTATCGATACAATTCTAATCATTCTTCATATTCTATTAATCAAGTTAACTCAATTTAAAATTTCCAATTTATATTCATTAAGGTTTAAATCGAAAAGCCGATAAGAAACCGATAAAGATACGAAGTAAAAATTTCTTACAACGATTCGTAGAGCATCACCGCACCGAAACTTCTTTGTGGAGCTGTCACGGAGAATTTCAAAAGAATTTGAAAATGAAACAAAGAAAATGATAAGAAAGTTATTTCCACTGTTGCAGGGTATTGACTATTTATAGTCGTACTTTCCTGTCCCCTATCTCGTTTTGTTCTTGCACTCATACTTACACTCATACTTACTATCGGTGAATAGCAAGAGAATTTACTGAGGCTTTCAAACGGATATCTTAGGGATACACTCATTCTAGGGATACTTCACTCTATCTCTAATGAGTTACTTAATGTGTTATACTCCTGAGCTAAAGTTCAACCCTTAGCTCTGATACCAAATGTGACGGTTCGGATTTTGCCCGCTCTAAAATCGACATCCATACTTCAAATCGTATTCGAATGCCGTAGATTCGACCGTTCAAATCCGATTCGCCGGAGCTTATAACAACTTATGTAAACAACACAGCGGAATAAAAGAATAATACATTGATATACAGCTTTGATACAATATCTGATACAACAGATGATCCAATAGATATCAATATTCATCAGAGATATGATACAATAAATAGCAGCGGAAAAGAAAAAAAAAGATGACATCTAGCAGCGGAACAAATAACTCTAAAATAGTCTTCAAGGAAGAACTCCAAAAATAACTGCAACTCCATTTCCAAGAATCAATCCAGCAATAGCTCGAACTCCCCATAACAATGCACCAAGCTAGGCAAGACTGGTGCGAACCAAAGACTGAACTAACTCCAGATAATCCACTATATCTAACTATCTGAAAAACCCAACTCTAGACTGCTCGTGTAGAAAATAATGAGCACCCAGAGTTTAGGAAAGAAACAATAAACTCCGGATCAGTCGTGGGACTGGTGTGAGCAACAAAAACAGTTTATCTTTTAAAACATTCAACAAAAGATTTTCAAAGTCAATTCGCAATGCTTTTTAAAAATGAGACTACCATAAGGCCTCCCGCACACACACACAATGCAAACGCAGAATCGGAGGAGATTTCTCCTTATGATAGTCAAAGATGCTTGATACGCATTAAAAAGAACATTTGATATTATTACTAGTGCATAGTGTTGGAGAAATTCATTTCGAAAATAAAGATATAAATCTTAGCCAACATACGACCATTATCGTATGCCTACTATAGCTAACCATGTTCAATAGCAGGTTACCGCCACATTCCATGGCAGGTTATACAACTAATACTGTACAAGGTTCGTATTGTTTCTTTGGATTTCCAACGAATGATCAGGCCAAGGAACTTCCCATTGCCACATGAGAATGCCTCTGGATGGAAATCCCCGAGAACCAAACCGGATCTCTACCAACACAAGGCCGGGTTACCCCTAACTGAGTAACAACTGACCGAATATGCCATCCCCCGGTCCTTTGGGACCTTTCACCGAGCGCTCGCAATCAATTCACACAATCATAAAGTGTTTTCAACATGAGTAAGTATCTGGGCTCCATACCATGATACCACCCTTTTCCAGAAGGAAATGCACATATCCTAAAGGGCGCTACCCCTCATAACCTTGCCGCATCTTTCCTGTTTTGACCATTCACGGGGTGTGAGGCTCGACGAAGTCTCGTCCACAAAAAACATACTTTATACAAAAGCCATGCTTTGGGTCAACAAATGATCATAGAAATGATCACCAGGATAGACGATCAAATAAATGATCCTATCACAAATAATCAACACAATGATCATTTCACAGCAACACTCAGTATGTCACATTACCAAATTGGGAGTATATTGCTGATAACATTCAACTACATAACCTCTGAGCTCGTACGTCTCAGAGAAGGGTGTTAAGCTAAAAGAATAAATTCTCCGCCACCAACAGAAATATATTTGAAAGAAATCTGCTTTATATCTCAATTTGTAATGTCAGACATACAATCCATACAAGTCTGTTCCGGGCTCGAACAGAACCGAAGGCACTTACAAAGAAGTCCTTGCAATCCGGATATTCACAATCCCGATCGGATTTCCCATCACTTAGGGAGTTTCTATACCGGCGCGACTCGGTGCAGAAACAATCGATAGGTCATCCTATCGCTTTCGCAAATACCTGGTCTTCATCACCGGTCTTCAAATGCTATCCATAACGACGTATCACATATTCGGAATGGGTTATACGACACAAAGGTCCTTTCCCGGCTAAACCGAATAGTGAGCACGATATTTCAAAAACAAATGGATAATGGGATTTCAATTAATTCACAACTTATTACCCAAAACCTTTCTTTAAATGGCTTAACAAATTACCATTTTCAATCTTTAAACAAAAAGATTCATTTTCACAACCTTTAACGGTTTTAAACAATTTTCACATTTTAATCTTTTAAATAAAAGATTCATTCACAGATTTTCCAAATCAATTTTCATTTCAATTTGATTAACTCGTTAAATCTTTAAATCAAAGATTTAACTTATAGCCTTCAAAACAATTTCATTTCAGTATGATTTAAACAAATCATCAATTTAAATCTGTTAAAAATAAACATATTTAATGCATAGCTTTCAAAAAAGAATTCATTCATAACTTAGGAAAATCATTTCTCTATTCAATCTTGAAATTCCCCTAATTAACTGGAATCTCAGTTCTTATCTAAAAGTGTTTATCATTTGAAAACAACAGTTATCATTTTGGAAATCTGATTCATTTATACGAGTTGAAATCCTTGGGTTAAATTCAAATTCCCAAAAAATAATACTTTAAAAATGATTTAACTCATAATGACTAGTATAATATCAATATTGAATTCTGTAATTTGAATTAAAGTATTTAAATTCCAACACTTAATCCAGTTATTCAAAATAAATTTCCATCTTTGAAATTCCATTTCAAAAGCTTTTCACTTCTATTCCAATCCCATTTCCAAAACATTTGAGTTTAAAAATTCAAATTTTAAACTATTTCAAAAATCTGTGACTTAACTGATTTCCTCGTGAAATCCATAATTGTGTGTGTATGGTGTGGTCCAGGGGTTTAACACACAATAGTGCAACAACATTCAATCATCACAGATCAAATCACAGAAATATAATTGATAAGCGATATAAACTATAACGCTTATCGTCTATTCACAAATTCACAGATAATATGCAAATGTAAATAAATGAATAAATCATACACGACACAAATCACAGAACAAAATATCACAGATTAGACAAGACAACCAATTCAAGGCAACTCATTCAATACAATCATTAATAAGTAAGGTCAAGTATTTAATAATTATTTATAAACAGGATTAATTAATTGTTAAATCCTAATTAATTCAATTTATCTCCAATTAAATTAATTACTTATGAATTAGTTATCAAATTCTGATTTATTAATTACAAATCATTTGGTATAAATAAATTAATCAATCGCCTTAATTAATTAAATTATTCTTGATTAATCATATTAATTAAATCAACCTTTTAGACCAATTACATAATTAATTAACTTTAATAAATCAAAATACCCAACTTTAATTTCAATACGAGATTAATCCTTAAATTCATTCTTAATTAATTATTATATCTTAATTAATTAACAATTAACTCATTTATTAATTAACTTTAAGTACTTAATTACCAATAAATTTATCACTTCATCATTAATCAATCTAGCTAAACTCTGATTACTATTGTAAGCAATCAGTCCTAGTTACTTTCTAAAGCAGTTAATCAATATTAATTAGTCATCTTAATTTAACGTTTAATAGTTCTTCTTAGAAACTTTGGAAAATCGAATTATTATTAAGCATAAACTTAAATGTTAATAAAATTTATACTTAACTTAAAATAATTACTTAATTAAGATAATAATTAAGTACTAAAGACATTATTAAAGTGTTAACTAAAATAATAAGGACTTGTATTACATTTTAACTCAACAGTTAACCTTTATTTAGCTAGAGTATTTAAAACTTATAGAAAACATATTACTTCATTTTACTTTCAACATACATCACTGTAATTCTAGAAAAACCCGAGACTCCCCTTACTTAGACTCGAGTTTACTTCGAGTTTCCACCTCCTTTTCCCGTGCCAATCTCCTGCCTTCCTTTTCTTCTTCCTCTGTTCTTTCTTCTTCTGTTTTTTTTTTAGTTTACGTTTTAAACTACTGTTAATCATCACACACGCACACGCAAGGGAAAACCCGAAGCCAACCTCAAACAGACCCGAAGAAAACTTAGAAATTCTCGAGCAAAACACGCAATGCCTCCCGGACTTCATTCAGCAGACATGGCGCCACCGTGCACGTGCACGTCGCCGGCGGTGAGCTCCAGACGCCACCACCACCTCGAGCAAGTCGAAATTCGTCCACGTATCAACTCTAGATTGCAACAGTCCCCATTACTTACGCGAAATCAAATTCGAGTATATACTCGAAAACCTGGAACACGAATGCCTTCCCACCTCCAAACCTGACAACGGCAACTGCTCCCTCCACCGACCACCAGAAAACCTCCACCACCGGCCACGCCTTCGCCTACGACCCTACCACCATCACCCAAAGGCGCGAGTAACTCGATGCTCGTAAGAGGTCGCGATGGCCAAATTCTCGACCACCCAAAAAATTAGGTTTAGAAACAAATTTTGCCAAACGCCGTTGCCACAGTGAACGTGAGTGTCTCCGAGTATTTTTCCCACCGTCAACGTAAGCTCGTCCATCTCCAGTAGGAACCCCGATCACCATAGTCCCTCCGACCATTCGAAATAGCCAAAAACCCATTCTCAGGTCAAAGTCGAAATGCACATTCAATACTCAACAAAAAAAACTTGATTTTTATTCTAAAAATCATAGTTTTTAAAGATACAATAGATTACAGGTCTGAATCTACGATTTAATCATGTTGGAGTTTTTGATAACATCAAGTTTTCACTGTTCTTCTTATTTTCCAGAAAATATTCAAACTTATTTTACTTGAAAATATTTTTAAAATTAAGCTATGATGATTTTAAACATACTTTGTTTTAATATCACTTGCTAAAAGGGATTGAGGAAGGTGGAATTGAATTTTGAACTTTTAAATCTTATATTTGTATGTAAACTAAGAACAGGTATAAATATACCCTGTTCACAGACATTCATGCTTATATTTGTATGTATATACATATATACAACACTTTTACTTCTATGCAAACAATTTTCACCACTTACTTCACATACATCAAGCATGAACCAGGGTTTTTTTTTTTTTAAAAAAAAAGTGTTCACTCACATGGATGGTTTGAATAGCAGAGAACAGACTCTGCATTTGAAAACTGATCTTTGCTTTGAGTTGCCCTCCCTTTTGATCTCTGGTTGTCTTGATTTGTTTGATGTTCTAGTTGAAGTTTACTTTAGATTTTCTCAGCTAGAATGGAACGAAATGATGAAAGATGTTTGATATAGGAAATGAAGTAGTTTGATAAATATAAAGAAAGCTTACAGGTTAAAATATTGTTTTGTACTCTAGGCATGGTTGAAGTTGTTGTATGTACTTCGGCTGATATGTATAAGGTAGTGTACTAAGGATCTTGGTATCAATTGCTATGTCTTGTTCATATCTAAATATATTATTCTCATTTTGTTTGTACAAGTTTACTGCCTAGGTTGATAAAATACATTATAGTGGCTGAGATATTTGCATTACTTCATTCCATACCTACTTATTCTATTTTTATTTTTGCCTTTGTTTATGCTTGCCTTACATATTTTATTCTTGCTTGTCTCGGCTATGATGATAGCAGTATGGTGAGCTGCAGCTTTGTCTTGACAAAATGCTTTTGTTTGCTTTGTTCTTTCTTTTGCAAGCTTAACAATACTTTGTTTTTCACAGAAACATATCGGAATGTACTTTTGTTCTCATGCTTGCCTGCATATTGTCTCGGCTGAAATGATGGTATGCACATTTGTTTTCCTCAAGCCTATCCTTATCTTACTGGCAACATGATATTATTTTGTTTTGTCTTCTATTTAATAATGAAAAATAAATTCCTATAAATGTTTTGTTGTTATACTTTTTTTTTTCTTCTAGTGTAATCACTTTACTTTGTTTCTTCCTTGCATTATATTTGAATTGCATACTTATATATTTGTTTTGTTTACTTTGCTTATTTATTTGTTTGAATACTTTTATTTGCTCTTATTTTATTTTATTTTTCTTTGCATACTAAAACTTTTATATTTGTTTGTATTTACTTTATTTTGTTTATGTTTATTTTATTTTGTCTACTTACTTTAAAATATAATTGAAATTCCATAACTTTGTTTTGTACATAGATGTTTTATATATATTTATTTGGTTCCATACTTAACTTTTATTTATCTCTATTTATAACTCAAATATTTATTTTACTTCTATTTTTAGTTTAAATATTTATCATGAATTTTACTTTAATTAATTATTGTTTTACATTTCTCTTTGTACACATATATTTTATATAACTCAAATTATCATCATTTATAAATTTTTAAATCAATTTATTTATTTATTTCTATACTTGTGTCTAAAGTATATTATTTATTTTTCAAAATCATTTATTTAAGAATTTATTTAAAATCCAATATATACATATATATTCACATATATACAAATTTTCAAACCCATATGACTTAATATATTTTCTATTTGAATCGGGGAAACTCGCATCATTTATAATCAATTTTACAAATTTTAATTCAAAAATTCATTTAAATTATCAATTTAAATTCATAAAAATCCGGGGTCGTTACAAATATCATACTCACTTTAGAATCATATCTCTTTCGAAATCATATTCACTTTCAAATTATATTCACTTTCAAAATCATATTCACTTCCAAAATCATATTTACTTTTCAAATCATAATTTCTTTCAAAATCATATTTCCAATTTGGTTAAATCCTTACTTCAAAATCATCTTTCAATTAGTTATAACATTTGAATCCCAGCTTAGGTTATAACCTTAATAACCGTATTTACCTTTAACCCAATGAATTTTTACATAAACACTCCCAATTTACTTAGTCTGAAAATTTTGAAAATAGTTTAAGTAGTTAGAATTAGTTAAAATAGTTGTAATAGTTAAATTTCAGATTAAAATGTTGTTAAATTGATTTAGATAGTTAAATGGATTCAAATTAGACTAAATATCATTAAAATATATTAAATAGCTTTAAATATAGATTAATTAGATTTAAAATAAACTAAAATGGGTTAATTAGTTTTATATTAAATTAAATGGTTTAAAATAGGTAAAATGATTTAATATAGTTAATATAGGTTAAAATAGTTTAATAGTTTGAAAATCTTAAAATTTAGAATCTTTAAAATAATATATTATTAAAATAGTTTATATTAAAACATGAGTTTGAAATCTATATCAATTTAAAGTTTAAACTATTTATTTCATTCCAACACATTTAGACCATTTCAATTTCAAAAACCCAATTTCAAGTTTTCAATTCTAATCCTCAATAAAATATTTAATTCAATATCGCTCCCAATCCATTTTGAAGTATCAATTTTAATTTACTCCAATTTCAATATATTTCAAGGTTACACTTCAAACTAATTCAATAGCTCGATTTTGATAAAATTTCATTTATCCTTAAAAATCCATCTTTAAACTTTCAATTTAATTTCTTAAAGCAATTCCTTTAACCAATTTACATTTCAACAAAAGAATTGATTGTCCAATAATAATTCAATTTATATAAACCAAATTTTATTTCAAAATATCATTAACGAGATTCAAAATCACGGATTCAAAATCATTAGTTTAACCAATTTATGTCGGTATATAATTCTCTACCCTATGGTCAAGTGATACAGATATTTATCATTTCAATCCACAATTTAAAAATTTATGGTCATATATCATTTCATACTGCAATCCCGAATTTAATATTGAAATCCAAAAAATCGCTCGAGTCTATTATTTCAACCCATAACGATTTTTCCTATTCTATAGATTGTTTAGGTGTGTACCATTTCAACCCATATGGAACTTGCAGAATGATAATAATATATAAATCAAACATAACAACCAATCATCCAATAGCAAAAATCAAACATACATCACAATCATCATCCAAATCAATCAATAAACACCAATAGATAACTAATTATCAATAACAGTTAACTTGCTATTTAAATTCAGCAATAAATTAAATGGCTATTTAATTCAAATAAATTCATATTAACCGAGATGATGATTTAAATGTATCCAACGGTAATAAATAAATTCCTAATCACATCAAAATTTTAATTTAACTAAAATAAGAAATTTTAGAAGTTGTGAGTGGATCAAAACACTCACCTTTGAATTCAAATTGATTTGAAATTCAAAAACCGGCTCAAAATTCAAAAAATTCAGAATTCGTCCAAACCAGCATCAAAATGTTCGGAATTTCTATACGATCCCCTAAAAAAACTATGACCAAATCCGTATTTGTATGGAAATGATATGATGATTAGAATAAATAATTATAAGAAAATACTAACGTGACACCCCACCTCCCTCTCTCACCAGAAACGCCGTCAACCTCGTATAGGAAAACGCCACCCTAGCCAAACTTTGACTAACATTTTCCACCATCTTCGGCCATTGTTGATGAAGCCACCGCCACCATCATCCTCGGCCTGACCGGCCACACCAATCCCTTGCAACCGCAGCTGCTCCGCCACCCCATGTCGATGAACGACGTTCAAAAATTTGAGGACCACCACCTCCTATACGAAACCCTAATCAATTATTGTCGAAGATCTACCTGTTAATTCGACCAGCGAACCCCCTAGATGAACAATAAATGGATTTATGTCACAAACATCCTCGTTGACATATGGTCTTAACCTATATTATCATTGGACGTAAAATTACCATGGATAATTATACACATATTCCTATATTACCTTGGGTTAGAAAAAACCTTGATATAGATATAATATTCGTATCATGAATATGAACATGTTAAAATACTAAAATCACAATTAAATTAAATACAAATTAATAATTTAAACTAAATTAATATTATCATTATTAAACAACATCGATATAAATATTTTAAATACAAATGAATTAAAAATATGCCCTAAAATATATGTTTAATAAACATTAAATATGATTTAGTATATGTTTATCGTTCATCTAAACACATAACATGATCATGTGCAAATTAATAAAAGGAGTATATTTTTGGAAATTCACTATATGAACCTCATTGCCAATGAACGTGACCCAACAACAGTACCAGAGCTCGAATTGTGCTTATATCAATAATTAACCAACATGTAGAGCACTCTTTTGAAAAATATAATTAGATGGGTGTCTAAGGAAAACGTGTTTAAGTAAGGATAAGTTTTCTTAATTAAGAAGTGTTCTTATGATTATAAGACCTCCCTACTCCTAGCCATTACGTAGCTCATTACAATGGCATGTTCCAAGGGTATGCCTTTGTGCATGACTTATTTTTTTTGAATATTACGATTATTCAAATAAGCATATATAAATATTATAAAATAAACTAGAATTGTGTTAAAGTTAAATAAATTTACATAACTTAATAAAGAATTATAAAATTTAAAACTTAATTTTTTTTTTAAATTAGAATAAATGTAAGTATTTATTTACAAAAGGGAATACAATATATATAACTTAATGAATTATAAATTTATTATATATATATATATATATATATATATATATATATATATATATATGCGCACGCGCACGTGCGTGCACGCACGTGCATATGTGTGTTATGTAAAAATAGGAGCTTAAATGAATAAAACCAATGAGACTTAAGGGGGTATAAAATAGATGTATATAAAGATATATGATATCATGATTTAGACTAATCTCCATTAAATTATCGATAATACTTTATAAAATTATTTTGAATTATGAATTTAAAACAATAATGTTCATCATCATTCCTATGGTTGTTTAGCACCATTAAGCCATAGAATACCTAAGATGATGTATTGTAATTAGATAAGTAAGAATGTTATGTAAACATATTGAGCACCCTTAAGGGTAACAATAACTGCCCTTGGAATATCACAAAATGATGGGTTTAAGGTATCCTATGTATTTCTTAATTTTTTAGCATCCTCAATGTCATGAATACGATTAGGGCATTATAAAAGTCAGTTAGGTGTAACATATGAGATATAGTTAGTAAAATAATACTTAGTATTTATGGGATTTTAATTTGTTTGAGCACTCTCAAGGTTATGGTTACATGATAAATGGGTCCTAACATCCACTAAAGGAATTTATGGAATTCCCGTACCTAAATCGTACTTTTATGAGATGCATAATTAATAGGAGACTTATTAGACAAATATAATAAATGAACCTAAAAGTATAAGAACATATATATTAACCCACATTTTGGCAAGGCCGTAGATAGATAGATTTAACTAAATTGACTACTCGTTTGTTGAGACTAGAATACGATGGGTTTGGGTCAACTAGATGGATAGATGAATCAATCATAGATGATAAATATGATTACGAGGTCGGGTTCGGCATAACATGGGTCAGTCATGAGCACCCAGTCATTGGAGTTTGGCCATGTGGGTCGGTCGTTCGGGGTCAGTGCAATTTGATTATATTGACAATAGGTGGTCTGGTCCGGTTGGGAGGTGGTTTGGTTGAAGTGGTTTGTGTTCGACGTGGAATTATACTCGGGTCAGCATCTTAGATCGAATCGGCATGGAAGGGACAGCGCTAGGTCGGCTATGATGAGAGAACATCTTTGGTTTGGCATTCTATTCTGGGGTCCGTATACATATATGGTTCGGCATAATGTAGTGGGTCGGCATGTCTGTGTAGGTCGGCATTAGATGGTAGTGTGGTTGGAGTAAGATAGCTCTTATGGAAGGTCATGGATAGGTTGACCTTGGTGGGTCATCACGAGTTGTTCGGTCAAGGGAGACAGACCAAAGTGGGTCGGTATATGCAGATCGATGGATATGGGCCGGTATATATGGACCGATATGTATGGGTCCGTCATGTGTGGATCGACAAAGATAGTTAGGCTGAGGTGGTTTGGCAATGTTGGGTTAGACTTAGCGAGTCAGTCATATAAGGTTGGTCAGGGAAGATGTGACGAAGTGGTCGGCGGTGACTGAACAGGAGCATCCATTAACCACCACAAAATGGAGCGAGCCCAGCTTAAAGGAACAAGTCATCAACTAATCAGGATGGTATGGAATAAGTAGCAAACTCTGGGAAGACAGCTAAGTCACTTGCTCGTGTACGGCGATGGAGATAGCATCTAGACATGCTCTAGGATGATGATAAACCGTGACGCTCTAGTTTGTGAAATCTGCCTTTTCTTTATAATTTGGATATTTTCTTTTTATGGTTTGGTTTTGGAGTATGGTTCGAACTCTTGATTTTGTTGGTTTTCTGGGTTTGGATTTTGATTTGGATGCTTGATTTTTGATTTGGATTTTAGTTTGGACTTTTGATATGGATTTCTAGTTTCTGGTTTGAATCTGGATTTCGGATTGGGTTTTGGTTGGCTTTTTGTCTGATTTTTGGCTAAAAGGTCCTCGAGCATGGACTATACTGGGAAGGGGTTTGGAGAGACCAGGATTTGTCCTAGGACTTAGGCCCCATATTATCTACCAGTTACTATTTCAGGTCGTCGAGAATGGACTATGCTCGGCAAGGGTCCTGGGTGGCTAGGATTCGGTTTAGGACTTAAGCCATGGCATTACTCAGTGTTCAGGGGCACTGAACCAGGAACACCATGGCATTACTTAACACAGGTTGTCGAGTGTAGAGTTCAAATGGAAAGAACCCGGGGAGGTTACAGATATAGATTTCGGCTTCTAACAACTACGAATTTGGCTAAGTACCCGGAGAGGTTCTAGTTTTGGATATGGACCCGACGAGGTCCCAAATATGGACCTGGTGAGGTCCCGGATATGGATTTTAGGATCGACAAGGTCTTCGATTTGGATTTCCAGACCCGAAGTGGTCTTAGACTCTGATAAAATGATCTAGAGAGATCGTGGATTCAGCTAACGAATTTGGGATGGATTCGAAATTTGATAATGACACGGAGTAGTTGTGGATTTGGATAAGGATATGGCAATGGCACTAGGTTAAAAAGGATCGGATGGTATGGCCGTGGATGACATATGGAGTTTGGATGACGGATCAAAAGTTATTCAAAACACGCCTTCTTATCGCTTGGAATGTTTTGGTGCGACAAATGTTAACCCGCCTTTTGGTAAGGCCGTAGATTGGCGAATTTAACAAAATCAACTACTCGTTTGTTGAGACTGGAATATGATGGGCATGAGTCAACTGGATGGATAGACGATCAATCACGGATGATAAATTTGATTATGAGGCCGGGGTTCGGCAGAACATGGGTCGGCGATGAACATTTGGTCATTGGAGTTCGGCCATGTGGGTTGGTCGTTTGGGTCGGTGCAATTTGATTGGGTCGGCAATTGGTGGTTCGGTCTGGTTGGGAGGTGGTTTGGTTGAAGTGGCTCAGGTTCGGCATGAAATTATACTTGGGTCAGCATCTTGGATCGGATTGGCATGGAAGGGACTGGGTTGGGTCGGCTTTGATGAGAGAAAATCTTTGGTTTGGCATTCTATTCTGGGGTCAGTATATATATATGGTTAGGCATAATGTAGTGGCTCGGCATATCTGTGTGGGTAAGGATTAGATGTTAATGTGGTTGGAGTACGATAGCTCCTATGGAAGGTCATGGATAGGTTGATCTTGGTGGGTCGTCATGAGTTGTTCGGTCAAGGGAGACAGGCCAAAGTGGGTTGGTATATGAGGATCGGTACATATGGGCTAGTATATATGGACTAGTATGAATTGATCGGCCATGTGTAGATCGGCCAAGATAGTTAGGTTGAGGTAGTTCGAAAATATTGGGTCAGACTTAGTGGGTCGGTCACATAAGGTTAGTCATGGAAGATGAGACGAAGTGGCTCGGTATGGATGGGTTCGGCCTCAAGGGAATTGGAACGTGTTGGTCAGCTCTAAGCGGTTCAGCCGCAGCGGGTCGGTCGGCGTAGCAAGAAATTGGTCAATTTCTTCGAGCACGATTTAGGTCTACTACGAGTCAGTATCCAGGGGATTTAGGGTCGGCATATATGGGTCGATGGTTGTGGATCGTCTTGCCTAAGTCGATCAGCTTTAATTAACACTTATGGGTCGAGCTACCTTAGTCATAGGCCTGCACAGGGGAACCGGCCTATCTTCATCTATAAATACAACATTTGGGGTTTTAGAAAAGCGGATCTGATACTATTCCCATTCCTTTTCTCCACTAAGGCTACTTTGTCATTATTGTTTTTAAAAACTTTGGGTTGTAATTGTAATTGATTCTCATGTCAATAGAAAGGAAATTTTTGGATGAACCACTATAAATCCTATGTTATTACTGCTTTCTTTTTAATTTTCACTGTTTTGCACATTCATCTCTCTACATACATTCTACCTATGATCTGGGACTGTGATTTGGTGCTTTCATCTGGATTTGATATCAGTGACCAATTTTGGCGCTAATAATATGCAATATTATCTAATTCACTTTAATGGATTTGCATACATCAAATGGCAACAATGAAGCTATTTTTCAAAAATAACACATTAACTTGTGTAGAATAAAAAGACTAAAAAGACTGGTTAAGAAATGCTAATATTACATTCACCTATAAAAAGCACTAACAAATTATCACGAATGAACCCATAGCTAAAATTAACAAAGATGCCATAACCGAAAAACTAAAGGAATATAAGGACTAGTCACTAGACTGCGAGCTTTCACATTATTATATGTTGTTAACTATGAGGATTGAACTCCAAAGATAGAATGAGAACATGGATATTCAAGAAATATTTAAGCACCTACAAAGTTGTATGGTAAGTAATCATATAACGTAAGGTGCGAGAATTCATAGAAACCATTCCATGTGAAGATGAGCAAGGGCAATTCAGTCCAAGATCATGTACTCAATATGACTGAGTATATTTCCAAGTTAGGAACTATACCTAACATAGAGCTTCGAACTAATTTATTTTTCATTTGTTGACTCCACAGTTTGATTTGTACGAATTGAACATGAACTCATTGTAGTGTTCTCGAGCGAATTAAGTTAGTTGCTTGTTGTCAAGTATAGCTTTCTTTAAGTAATTTAAAAAGAGAAAGCTTAAGTCAAAGGGTGGCAAGGATAAAGCTAATGTGCATAGGAAAGGTGAGTTTCACTTTTTCTCAAAGAAGGGGCACTATAAGAGGAACCATCAAGACTATTTAAAGAGGTCAAGGGAAAGGAATCATGCTTTGCTAATAGAGGTAATTTTCTATTAAAAAATTGTTTGCTTCTATTTGGATTTAAAATACTAGATCTACAAATAATATTTGTAGTTCATTACAGGTTTCATGAGAAGAGGCTTGTGGGAAGATAAAGCCTGGAATTCCAAGTTGAAGTGGAGTACTGTCGCTGCCGAAGCATTGAGAGAGTACCATGTAATAGTGGATGCAATTTAATATAATTTCTATTATGTATCGAATTATATTAGTGGAATAATTTATATTTCCTATTTCATGAAAAATGAACATGGTTTTATTTGTAATGGCGGTATTATTATGAATATTTTTATGAAAGAAGATAGTTGGTTTTGGTCCTTTAAATATGGCATTTATGTGCTTAATATGAATCATATGTTTGTTGCTAAAAATAATACAGCAACCTTTAGCATTGTAGACTACTCAGTACAAATAAGAAATGATTGAACAAGTTAATGTACCAAAGTTTTCTTCCATATAGATTCTAAATAAGTTGATATTTGTACATTGTGTCTTAATGGTAAAATGGCCAAGAATTCATTCAATGTTAGCAATGAAAGAGTTAATGAACTAATAAGGCCAATACATAGTGATGTATGTGGTCATATGTATACAACAACCAAGTATGGAACCTTAAAGTTAGTAACATTTGCTGGTGATTTATCAAGGTATGGATATGTGCTTCATGAAACACAAAACACTGTTCTACAGTAAATTCATATTGTATAAGAATGAAGTAGAAAACCAAACAAATAGGAAACTAAAAATACTTCGATCTTATCGAGGCGGTGAGCACGCCGGGTATGAACTCTACGAGTACCTAAAGAGAACAGGATTATCTCTCAAGCCACTCCTCTATATATTCTACAACACAATGGTGTTTCAAAAAGAAGGAATCAAACCGTTCTGGAGATGGTTCGACCAATAATGAGTGATGCTGAGCTTCCTCTTTGGGATGTGCGTAAGAAACTGTGGAAGATATGTTAAATAATGCACCACTTAAATGTATTATATGCCTAAGAATCCATACTAGTATTGGGCTGGTAAGAAAGTCCACCTTAATTACCTTAAGATTTTGAATTTTTCAATTTACTATAAACATAAACCCGCTAAGCTTAAGGCAAGATTTATATTGTGAAAGTTGATAGGGTATCCAAGAAAACTTCATTGATAAATATTCCACCATCTTGAGGAAAAAAAGGTGTTTATTTCGAGACATGCTACCATATTGGAAATGTAATGCCTCTCTTGAGACTTTATTGGTAGTTAGATACATACATATATATATATGTGTGTGTGTGTGTGTGTGTGTGTGTGAAATACAAGAACCTTCCATAGAAATCGAGTATATAGATGCAATTCAACTCCCAAAGAAAATAATCAACCTATTAGAAGTTCTAGTAGGAAAACT
This sequence comes from Allium cepa, assembly GCA_030765085.1. NCBI lineage: Eukaryota > Viridiplantae > Streptophyta > Magnoliopsida > Asparagales > Amaryllidaceae > Allium > Allium cepa. The sequence continues at coordinate 505,455,825 of CM060937.1, read as the reverse complement.
CATGTGTTGGAAAGATACTATGTATTTCTCATTGACAACAAGAATAAGAATTGCATCGTTCATGATGATGATCCCCTCAATACTGATCAGCTTTGGAGAGTAAAGACTCTAACTTGTGGCTTGATGTAATGAAATCCAAAATAGATTCTATATACAAAAGCAACGTATGGATATTGGAGAGTGTATCTAAGGAGGAAAAACTAGTCGAGTATCGATGGAACTTTATTGAAAAGACCAATTCAGATGGAAAGATCAAGACCTACAAAGCATGTTTAGTCATGAATGGTTTAGGTAGAAATCAAAGCATTATGAATTAACATTTTTTTAGTTACCATGCTTAAGTCCATTTGAATACGACTAGCAATGGCCGCTTACTATGGCTATGAAATTTGGTAGGTGGGCATTAAAACAACATTTCCAAATGATTATTAAAGAGACTATTTATATAATATATGAAAAGGTTTCAATGTCAGTGGAAGCAACGGTAAGGCATATAGAATCTCAAGAACAATTTAAGGTCTTAATGAAGCAGTAAGGAGTTGGAACAATTTATTTGACAGAGTAATCAAACAGTTTGGTCTCGGTCTAAACATAGAGGAAGCATGCATATATAAGAAAGAGAAGAATAGTGTTGTAATGCATTAGTACTATATGATGGTGCTTTCTTTACTTATTGGTAAGGATGTGCAAAATGTTACAACCAGTGACAGCATGGTTGTCCTATAATTTATCGATGAAGGATTTAGGCGAGGCATCATTTATAAAAAATTTCAAGGAAAACCATTTTTATAATGGTCCATCCACTTTATAAATAATAGTCAATACAGGTATGAGGTTGAATACCTCAAAACCTTTGATGTATACACCTAAGGCATAGTAATCCACAATTAAGTTGCATATAACAAACTCATAAAAGTTCACTCAAACTCATGCATGACTTAAGATGACCACACACCGAACTTCTCACATACACTAAAGATGGCATAATTTCAAAGATAATACCATTAGGAAAAATGCAAAGCTAGAATGGCACAATAACCAAAAGTTAAGAGCAGAACAAAGTCACATTGAGCATACCTATATCATAAAAGATCATTATTTCATAATAGGGCACATGATAGCCACCAAAATCACATAAGACTAAACTATGAGTGTGATCAAAAAAAGGCATTGTAGCAACTAAACTATGAGTGTGGTCAAAAAAAGGCACTATGGCTATCCAAACTAGACATAGGCTTAAAATATAAAGTACAACAAAATATGCCAACATAATCACATGTGCTGCACTAATGGATGTCACTATGAATAGTTGAAATAATTGAAAAGTAGATGAGGCATCCAAATTTACACGCTAGCCAAAGCATCACACAGCTAATCAAAAAATTCATTCAAAGATTGACTATAGTAGCGCACTCAACCAAGCAATGGTAGAGGGTTAAGAAATGATGAACTCCAACCAAAACCCACTCTAAATACCAAACATCTAAACCCTACAAAATAACAGCGATTCCACAACCAAACCGATAGAAAACAACAGCCAAAATTACAAAAAAAAACCCATTAGCATGACTAAAGTTATCCAAAATGGGTGGCTTCAACATGCATGAGGAGAAGGAAGATAAAGACATAGAGGTTGAATGAAAGTCTATTAATTAGCATGGAGTTATGAAGCAACGAGAATGGTAGGGTGTAAATACCCATATTTTTATGTATTACTGGATCATTAAAATATTTTCATAATCAAATTGGGTTTGATTATGCTATACCTTTTGGGAATGTTGGATATTGACGTTTTTTAGCCTTAAAATTAATGTAGACGATTTTGACTTTCAAAACATGGAAGTGCTAAAACTTTTAATAACAAATAAATAAGGGTCTAAAGCCATTACAAAATGAATGATACGATGATTTCTCTTTTTTATAGAGAAACAAAAATAGATTTTTGGTCTTACATTTTAGGATATATCAACATTTAAAGTCGACAATTTTTAGATAGACTAGTGGATAATTAGACTAAGCCCATAATCAGCCTACTAACCCATTTTAGGATTAATTGAAGCCGATTAAACTTGGTGGGACAACAACAAACCAATTTCCCATGTCCCAAAAACACCTACCCTCATTAATCAACTTCTTTGCCCTATCTTAAATCCTTACTATTTAATGCCTAATCAAGCAATCAAAGCATGATGTGCATAATGATTAGAAAGGGTTACTCTTGGGATTTGTAAACAATTGCCTTATGATTTGTGTTAGGATGTTCATAGTAGTTATACCTTATTTTTGGTGAATCCAGGTGATTTGGTGAGTGATCTATGATCTTTCACTACTTTAAAATGTTTTTAAATGATAAAAATTTGTTCTTGAAATGTTTCAAGGTAAAACAAGAATTTAAAAGATTATGTTCACAAATATTTTAAGAATGGATTCATATGCTTTAATGTCATTTTCTATTGATTTTGATATGAGTTCCATGCACTATTATGTTGTGTAAATGTTAATTATGGCTTGATACAATACTCGTGTTATATGGATGTATTTTTGTATAATTATTTTTTATGTTGTTTTCTTAGAATAGCACATGGTTTATCGATATGAATTTGTGAATATGGAATGGCACTAGAAAGATTGAAGTTGTAGCTATAGAGTTTGGAGTTTTCATTTAAATTAGAGCAGAAAATGGGATGGCCATTGACGAAAAAGGAGCTAAAAAGCCTTACGAAAATTTCTGCTATAATTTGATCGATCTACACTAACTATCCTTGTGGATCGGTACCGATTGATCATAAATGCTCTTAATAGGATGCAAACGATAGGAGTTACTCATTGTATTGGGTGTATAGGATCAGTTGCATAATGTTTGGATAGATGAATTTGAAGGTAGATGAAGAAGACGATCGATCTTGATAGTATGAGAAGTAGTATGGAAAATCCAAGCCAAGTGAAAGAAAACACAATAATTATTCAAGGAAAGCACACGGGAGACTTAGGCATAGAGTGAAGGAGTTTATCTTAGCCAAAAATTTGGCTAAGTCCCAAGAAAAGAGGTCAGTAAGAACCATATCAATCGACATTGAACAATACCATTTTTGGTGAATGATGAAGTGTCTTTGGGGAAATGTTGAATGCTTAAGGAAGATATGAAATTAATTCTAGGATGGATATAGAAATCAAAAATTTGGCAAAGTACTTAGTGTAATCGTTCGGCACCGAAAGATCACCATTGGCCAACTGGTACTACAATTGATGTGATGTGGTCTTGGTAATATGAGGAGACTATATAATCGATCACATGTAGTTTCATTGGGTGGATGTCGAGATATGGTGGATAGATGATCAATGTGATGCTTTGGTGAAAATGTTTGGGTGAAAATTGGGGACTTTATGAGTTTGCTTCAAGCCTAGCCTAGGAGGATTGATGTATTGCTATAGATTTTACCATAGGAGGTCCTATAGATGTGTTTAGTTCCGAGTTTTGATGAATGTGATGTATGAGCTGCTTTGATGATCCTTTCAAGTGGAGTGAGTTTGCTGGACTTAGTGGTGGTCAATGGAGGCATGTTCAATGATGTGAGTCAATGCAGTGGAACGTATGACATGTACAGCTATCTAAGTGCATGCCAAATTATTGTTGAATACTTATGTGGAGGAGGTTGTGTTTGTAAATATGAATAGGCAAGGATACTTATTGCTCGATTTTCTCATAAGTAATTAGCACGTCGACTAAGGTGCATTTTGGCCCAATCAAAGGTGGCCAGTTACCGTATAACCAACCCACACGTGCCAACACATGCTCAAGTTGGTTCCAACCAATTCCATCTACTCAACAAGACATCAAGCTAAAGACTAACCATCTTATCCTAAGGCAGCATTCATGGTCAATTCATCATGTGAAGACCAAGCTAGGAATAACTTGCCCAATCTACTCCAGCCTAGCTCAATGACGACCGACCTATCATGTCGACACACTTTCGGCCTAAATCAAAGTTAGCCCATCAACTCAACATCACTTCAGTTGCCAGCCGGATTAACCCAAGACTGCCTCAACAGCTAGCATATTCAACAAAACCAACTCAACCATGATCCGTCCTTTGCTTAGCTTTAGTATAGCCACTTTCAATTGCTCCCAGGTAGCATGGTCTTGTCATCTCACATATGGCCTAGCATCACCTTCGTGGCATTGTTCTTAGCACCGATCAACTCTCTGCAAATTTAGGCATAGAACAAATAGCTCGTTCATCGCTATCTTCATCTAAACTAGCTTCAAGACCACCCTTCTAAACCTGCTCCATAGTCGATTGGCATGCTCGTGGCAACTTCGGATAACACCATCTATCAAGGCAAGCCTAAGTATAATCGTCTCTGACTCTGCATCACTATAGATCATCTCGTCATATTATAGCTAGCCTTGCTTATAGGCATACAAAATTAAACCATAAGCCATACATCCAACTATAAAAGATACTGTAGTGAAGGAGGCTAGAAATGCACCTTCTCCTGTAGCTTGCCGTCAGCATTTAATGCACATTAAATGCAATGAGTGTAGCTGAAACAAAAGGGCTTTATCATGCTTCTCAGCCACTTGTTCCATTCTACCTTTACCGCTATGTCCCATCACATCAGATGATTACAAAATAGCCAGACATGTTTTCCACCATTTCAATAATGCAATCTCAGCTGTCCTTCATCAATTTTAGCCACTATAAATACCTTATGCTTTGCCACTTCTAAGAGGTTGAAAAATATTAGAACTCTAGCCGTTATCAACTTCTAAGCTCTTCAATAGCATATCAAACCCTAAGTACTTGAGATTAGCTACATTTCCAGTCTGCTATATTTCTTATTCTCTTGTAATTCTCTGTGATTGTAAAAGAAATATAGTAAGACATCTTTACAAGGAACATAAGCAATCTTGCCAAACCACTCTATATTTGGTGTTATTTTACTTTGCTTAGCTTACATTCTTCTTCGTTTTACATTTTTAAGCCTAGTGGTTAGCAAGTAACATTTGCTTTTATGGCAAAACCACGCTAATTCTAAAGTTGGTCAAATCTCCGGCTAATAATTTGGCGCAAGAAGAGGGCTTCCCCCTAAAGCTCTCCCCTATCATCACTTTCCTTCTCTACGAAAATCTAATTTGACTTGTTACCATAGACCTAGTTCCTATCTTGATGGTAATAACTCCAACAGGCATGAAATCAATGACACTGTCACCTGTGTTGCTCGCCCTTCCTTTGCTTAATAATGAGATGTGGCATAGTGTGTTATAATAATTTACAAATGTGGGTATCATAACACCTCGTAAAAATTTATAAGAAATTAATTAACTAATAATAAGGCTAAAAATGAAATTTTATAAATGTTAGAATTTGACCAAGAAAGTTACACCATTGCATTCGTGATGATTTTTGATCAACTTTCATATATAAAGTTTTATAGTCCAAGCTCTAATGGAAAAGTTAATTAGGTTTGAAGTTTTCAAATTTAAAATAATTCAAAGTGAATTTTAATTTAAATTTTTTATTAATGTTAATGTTGAAATTTAAAATGCTAACAAATATATTTTTACATGATGGATGCATAGGGTTTAAGCAACATTAAATATTTAATGTTAACATTAAAAATCAATAGGGAAAGAAATCAATTTAAAAATGGCAACACTTATTATTGCCTAATTCAATAGGCAGGTCGACCGCCTAGGGAGGAGCGGTCAACCGATGGTATGTGGTAACTAGGGTTTTCTAAGGGACAAACGACTCGAATTTTATTATTTTGATCCAACTTAAATCCAATGGTCTAAGCACCTTCTAACCACTGTAAATAGGAGGATAGCCTCCTCACATTTATTCATAAAAATATTTGGAATGCTACTGAAACACTATTAGTCTTCTTCCTCGACTAGATTTAAGAATTCAAATGCAAGGGAAAAAGATATTAGGTTTATATGTGTGCCTCTATATGTATTCTACTTTTATTCTTCGCTAATCCTTAAATTATGAATCTAACTTATATACAAACCAGTTGTTGTATATTTCAAAAATAAGAATTTTAAAGGAGAAATTAGGAGTGGACATGAATCTAATCCAAAAGAAGGCAGACAAATTATCTATAAGTGATAATCGTAGTTTTTCACGCTATAGTATTTGTATTGTAGAAGTATCGATTTGTTTTATGCCATAAGGAATTTTGTTCACGAAAACCCTAAAACTAAAACACCAAAATTACCCTAAAATGAAATGTCAATTCTTATGTTTATTAAAATCTCAATTGATTTATATTAATATAATGGAATTTGTTATATTGCTGCACTTTGAATATTTAATATTCTATTCCACTTCCAAATTTTCTCTTTTGTTATGATAAATGGTTCTAAAAAGAAAATAAATTAGGAAATAGTGTTTAAAGCACAAATTCTTTTAATCATAGTTTGCGCTTCCTATTTCCATAATTTATATATAAACTCCTTTTTCATTATATATGTAAAAGTTGAATAGAATATAAAGGGTTTAAATTGTATGTTTTATAGGCACTAATTCTAATATGTATTAATATAAAATAAGTTTGGTATTTGATTCTATTTTTATGCAAGTCTATTGTTTAGCTAAGGATATTAGCTACTTTGTAAGTCATTGTATGAAGGTATTGTATCAATTGGAACATTTAACATTTAAACGATTAGTATAGGACGGGGAAATCCAAGGATGACTAGGAATATTTGGTTAGCTTAAATTACATATGTGTAAATTTATTAGCGTGTGAATATATTATTAGCATATAATGAATAGCATAGTATAGATAGGTTAATTGGCGTTAAACCCTATAGGAAGGAAGTAAGGATAATTATGGAAATTAATCCATAATTGAAGACGGAATAGCGAGTTTCCTTATGTGGCCTATGCCGACTCGCATTTCGGAAGGTTTAAGTCGAAAATAAACCACACATGTCCAACTCATACAATTTAAAACATAAATAATCAATGGGTTAATTAAGAAAAATAAAAAAAGAAACAAACAAATACAGAATATCGCAGCAGAGTAATAGAGTACGGTAATCAAATAAGCAGTTCATGGAGCTGTTTACACTATACGTTTCGTTATACTTTTACAACATCAATAAGAGTTATACCTACAACAGACGCAAAATAACTTATGCATCGGAACAACCGTGATACAGGGAATAATACTAGTAATATAATACACCAAATCTTCATCCTTCAGAATAATACGATCTTCAATGCACTGAAAACTCAAGGCTGACCTGAGCATAAAGTAAAACAATATACTCAAGTCAGAACTAAAATATCCTTATGTAAGTCGAATCAATATCACATATAATAAGAGTGTAATAGCGTCAGATATGTTTATAGGTTTTACATCTTCTATCCAGTATAACGTGCATGCAACAACTTAAGAGATGTTATGAGATTTTCCATCTCTTAAGGATCTGTCAAAATATTTATATATAGTAGAATATGATATATATATATATATATATATATATATATATATATGTAATGTCTAACCAATAAGATAAATATTTTTCCTATCGTTAAGGCTTTACACTAATCCCTCTTAACATGTTTTTAAGCATTGGCGAATAATCTGCATGTAACACCTTAGTAGCACGTCGGGGGATAGGGATGCACCATGATATGACAACACTAAATCAAACTCGTAGTGGTCTCATATAAGAATAAAAGTATGACAAGGCATGTGAGGCAATACCCAAGGTAGGATACTACCAGTTCGAGTTGCCGGGCTGGTGGTAACGCATTGTAGCCACAACCGCGCACTACGTACATCCAGCCTATATCGAATCAAAGAGAGGTCGTCCCAACTCAAGGTGTACTAATAGAAATCAACATCAATGATAATAGTATGGACCGAGTCTAAAATAAAATTGAAGAAAAGATGTCTATTAGAGGTGCTACCATCATTGGCTTTGTCAAGCTGTCCTGTTTTAGTCTTTTCAAATTGACACAAGTATCGGGACTATCCATCATCGTTCTCTTTCTTCAAACACAGTAATAAACACCAAATCCAATCACTTCATTCTGGAGCCTCATGTATGTACATAGTTGTTAAATGGTTCCAACATTAACAGAGAGTATACCAATAATCAGCCTCGATCTCTTTAACAACCAAACGTCATTTTACATACCATTTGTTCTTTTACATTTCGAAAACGATTCTTACTTGATATCAAAATATCATATTCATTTCAGAACATCCTTTATTTCAGTATCATCATATTTACTTCATATGTCATTTTCACTTGAAAATATCATTTCATTCAAATTTCCATTTCGAATTTCAACTTTCGTTATAACTTCATTTTAACCCCATTTACATCTAAATCAATGATTTAAATTAACAGTTCCCAACATTAACCAGTTTGAATTTTTAGAATAGTTCAAATATTTTAAATAGTTAAAATAGTTTAAAGATTGAAAATAGTTTCGATATAAAATAGTTTGAGCATTGAAAATGGGTTATACAACAAAATGATTCGAAAATTTATAAAGATAAACATTAAAACTGTTTATAGAAAATATTTTATAGTGAAAATAGTTTTAATTTTAAAACCATTTTCTATCCATTTTTAATAAATCTGGATTAGGTCCAAATTTCAATCAAACTGATTCAATTTCAAAACTTTTTATTCAAATCATCTTCAATCTAAAATCAATTTAAATCCACTCAATTTCGATTTTAATTCAATTCAACTTCAATTTCGATTTCAATTCAAATCAACTCCAATTTCAATTTCGATTCTAAATAACTCAAATTTAGATTTCAATTGGAATTAACTTCAATTTTCAAACGTTCATTTTTAACTTCAAATCTGATTCAATGGCTTAAGTTTCAATCCTCATTTTAAACTATTTCAATTTATATAGATCTCAAGTCCAATTCTGAAATACCGATTTAAAGTCACCTTAATCCAATTAAACTTCAATGTTTGAATTTAGATTTAAGTCTTCAAACTAATTCAATTTTAAATATTTCAATTTCGAGTCCAAATTTGAAATATTTATCCAAATTACTTTAACCAAGATAAATTTTCAAAATTCGAATAAAATTCAACTCCCATTATTCAAGTCGTATATCGATTATAACTTCGGATTCCAAGAAAAATTCTTTAAACAATTTCTTTTACAAATTTCACCTTCAACATATCAAAGCTCGAATTTGAAAATAATTCAATCATTATACCTTCAATTTTTATTTCTTTAATATAAAATCATTTAAATAGTTCAAATTCAAGAATTTAAAACCATTTAATTTAAACAATCCGATGTTCCCCATATAATTTTTGTATCTTATGGCCAAGTGATTAGTTATTTCGATTTTAGTTTCAGGGATGGATATATATCATTTCATTCCAAATCAAAGTGTCATAGGTATATATCATTTTAACATATTTCTTTATTTATTCGAATATAATTCAAATAATATTTTATATGTTGTCAAATAATATATAGGGTGATAACAGGATATATATATATATATATAAACATCCAACCATCCAAAAATCAACCGATAGCATCCAATATCATTCAACAGCCAAATCAGCCAATAAATCATAATAGTTAACTAGTTATGAATCTCAATTATTTAACTAGTAGTTCAATTTCAATTTCGATTTTGCTATCATTACAAATTCCTAATAGTTCGATTCATATGTCAGTTTAAATGTCAGTTAAATTACCAAATAGTAGTCAATAAAGATAAATCACCTCATGATTTCAATTGAACTAACATCAGAATATTTTAGTATTTCGTGAGTGGTTTAAAACACTCATCTTTTTTTGAAACTGAAAACTTTTAAGAATCAAACAAATTCGAATCCAACTCCATGTCATAGACAACTTCGATACGAATCCAATGCAAATTGTTTTGCTCGAATCCAACCTCGTACGAGAAAGTTATGAATTAGAACATTCTATATAAATTAAAATTTAATTAACAAAATAATTAACATGAAAATTTAAACCTTCTCTTTCCATTTCCTCCTCACGTGTATACGTTCCATGTAGCGACTATATTCGTTTATTTATTTTCGTGCATGCCACCTACAACCACATCGCCGAGCTGCCGCTATTACCCACTGCCTTGGCGCCGTGCCATTCCAGAGTTGTGTGCCCCTTTACCCTACCGCCATAGCAAGTGCGCACCACGCACAAATTGAGATTGTGAAACCCAAAACACTACAGACGAACGCAAGGGTTTTACCAATTCCTCGGTCGACGATAGCTCGATCCAACAGGTATTTTGCTTCGTATCGACGTGCTGTACGTTTTCCTAGTTGAAATGAAAGGCTAATTTGGCCTCTAGATGCTTCGATCAAAGATGGCCATTAGATTGTTTAGTTTTAGTGGTGGCCGGAATTTTATTTTAAGGTTAGGGTTAGCTAATGGAAGAAAGTTGTGGCTATTTATAATAAATTTTTCGTGGCACTATTCATCCGTAAAATTTTAAACTCCAAATAAAGCATGCCGCCTGGCATTCTATATGTTATACTCCTATTTCGAACACAATGTAGTATATATCGGAAGCCAATTCCATCATATTCAGAAGGTAGCTTTTTAAAATCAAATTATTTTAATTTAAATAACTTTAATAAATTTCTATGTGTTTCTAGCTTGCATGACTAAACGATAAATCTGAATGCTACGAAATTCGAAATCTTGCAATCATTCACTATTATGGATCTAATGAAACCGATTTCGTCAAAATCCGTGACAGCGACCTGAAAGGCTACTTTGGTATGTTAATTAAAATAAAAAAATTAATTTAATCATTTTTAAATCAAATTTAAAAGTTTACTATTTCCCTTCTTATTTAAATAGAATTTAAACTAACTTTTGAAATCATCTTCGTTCACATTAAATCCAAGATTCAATTATTAATAGTTCCAAATATTAAATATAACAATTAAATTGTCAAATAATCACTAATTTGAAATATAAGTTATTTAGCCAATAAATTGTCCGTTTAAAACGAATTCAAATAATAAAACAATTACTTCCATTTTACAGTAATTCAACATCCTTGCAATAACTATATACGACAAAAGTTATTCGTTTCTTACCAAATAAATGTTTTCTTATATTTTAAATTTATACTTATCAAAATATAATTTTGTATCAATGAACTTATGCTTATACTTTTAACAAACATTTATTCGATTCTTTATTAACTTAACATTGATTATTTTAATTTCTATTATCAATTACTTAGATTTTATATTTTTTGATTTGCTTTCTAATATAAGTTATCATTAATTTATTGAATTTTGTTATTTAAATTTTTTTATCTAAGTTCATATCTAATAAATTACATTAACAAATCATTAAATTTTTATTTCTAACCATTTTGGTTCAATAATTATATTAAATGTAATAATTTTAAATAGTTAAAAATAAGGGTCGTTACGTTCTTCCTAATCAAAACTTTTCGTCCTCGAAATGGAATTAAGGAATCTACCATTTGATAGATTTTACCCAAAATAATCAACAAACAAAACATAACATCTATTTTGAAAAAACTTTACCATGCTTCTGCTATGCCACTCTACTATCGGCTTATTTGTAGAACAAGTTATAGAATTTGGAGTCTCAAAATTTTTCTAATACCCGAATTTACGGAAAGTTTTGGCATCGTCTCCTTTGTGCAGATTGATCGAATTTTTTTTAAATATACATACATACCATAAATTACATCTCATCTCAGTGATGAGGCATCATATAGGGAAAAATATAAAAGTACGGTATTCAATCCATGATATGTACATTGTTATTATTCATTTGAGTGAGTTCACCCATATTAAGCGAGCAAAAGCACGTCGAATAACATATATGTCCAAACGATCTTCATATGTACCTATCTCAACTCAAGTTTGAACATTAGTCACTTATAATAAGATATAGAAAACATGCATGAGTTCAATAGAACTATGTAACATGTATTCTTAATCTAAATCATAAGCATAAGCACTAATATACAACATAACAATCATATGTAACCAAAAATAGTTATAATAATGATTTTCCACAAAAGAAACCATCCAACAATTAATATTCATCTGATTAATCCAAACTATATCAATTTACATTATCCGGTATCACCAATTTAAGTATACACTATCATCTCTTATTACATCTATTCTTCATTAACATCCAAGTGGTTTACTCATTATATCTCATTCTTATTCCTGATTCTTTTATTTACACTCAATTCCATTTACATTTATTTGTTCTACATTTAGTCTAAATCAAATTTAGTTATTTATATTGCTTTCACTTACAATCAATTCATTAACATTCACTTATTAATATTCACTTTAAATTTCAATTTATGTTTAACAACATTTCATTCCATATAACATTAACTTAGTATATTTTCTTTAATACTAACAACACTTAACAACCATTTCATAAAATTATTTACTTAAGTTATAAATATTTTATATAATACTTCATATTTTTTTTATTACTTCACATCTAAGTTCATATTTGTTTCTATCAAATAACATTCTAAACCAAATTCAATCCTTTTTGCTACTTAAGTTGAAATGCATTTTATAACTTAAGCTCATCTTCATTTCAAAAGTCAAATTCTGTTTTATTAACTCGTTTTTATACCACTTTACTTAGACTGGGTTAAAATTTTCTTTTTCTCATCATTTACATTCATCAAATTTAAAATTATTTTCAAATCTATAAGTTGTGTAAACTTATTCACTTAAAATTTCATTTCATTATTTTATCTAATTCATTTCAAATATATTCGCTTTCATTTAAACTTTCTTAAGTTAAACTTCATTTCATTTACTTTGTTTCGCTAACTCGATTCATTTAACATTACTTAAGTTAATTCTTCTATTTTATATTTCAAATTCAAATTTATTTCTGTTTTCTTAACCAAAATGTTCAACTGTTTTTTATTTGGATTTACTTTCCTATTCAAATTCATAAGCTGTAAACTTATGCTTATCTATACTATTTCAAATTTTCTAAGCCCAAAAACCTTTTTCATATATTTTTCAAATCATACTTGGAATTTTACAATTAAAACTTATTTTTACCAAAACAAAACTTGAATATAAATTATTAAGGTAGCAATCTATCACTTAGAGACCAGAAAATGAATATCGACGATGCCGGGTCACCCTTAGAATTATTTTCCAGCAACTAAAGTGAGATCAATGCTTTTACTTCTTTCAAACTCTTTTCAAAATATAATTCTAGTTAAAATCACTTCCATAATAATATTATTATTATTTTTGATGACTTAAAAATAAATTTTGAAAATCGACGGGATTTTAAATTCTAAAATTCTCGGCTTTTAAATCCTTTATATTTATAAGCCATATTATAAATAGAGTTAAACAATTCCATTACCTTACTCTCAAAATATTTCATTGATTTTCGTCTTTTTTATTGCAAATAATTCTTATTGTAATTAGATTTCAATTCAATTTAATTATCAAACGCTTCGTGAAGCAAAATTAACAAAGTATTCATATTTAGTTTAATTGAACCAATAATCGTTGATAACTAAATATCATCATCTCCTAACAATAAATATCCATAAATAAATCTGTTCATAAACCTATATGGTTATTTATGGAAGATTATTTCTTTTTATATATAAAATATGATTTAGGTAAAATTATTTCAGTTACCCTACTTTAATATAATATTATGTCGACTTGCCTCGTTTAAGTGTTTAGAAACCCCTACCGATAACATGGCGCCTCATGTACCGACCAATACATAAACAACTCAACCGATAAGTAAACACATAATAAAAAATTTAATAACACTAAAAATACACGCTCTAATACACATACATACTCAAACAAACCCATTTTAGGGTATTTCTGCCCTATCTCTAATTAGTTAATCCTCATCAAAGCTAAGGTTATCGATAAACCAAAGCACTTATACCAATTGTGATGACCCGCATTTCGGGAGGTTTAAGTCGCTAATAAACCACACATGTCTAACTTCAATAATTTGAAACATAGAAAATTAATGGGTTAATTAAGAAAAATAAGAAAAGAATAAAACAAATACATAATCATATCGCGGAATGACAAAATATAATAATTAAATAGACTGTTCATGAAGTTGTTTACACTATATATGTTTGATTATACTTTTACAACATCAATCAAAGTTATACATACAATAAAAACAAAATAAATAATGCAACAAAATAAAATGATGCAGGGGAATAATATCAGTAATAAAATATACCAAATCTTCGTCCGCCAGAATAATATGATCTTCAATGCACTGGAAAAAGCTCAGGCCTAACCCAAGCATAAAGTAAAATAATACACTCGAGTTAGAACTAATATATCTAAATCAAATAAGTACACACATAAAAGGAATGCAATAGCGTCAGAGATGTGTACGAGCTTTACATCTCATATCCAGTGTATAATGTGCGTGCAATACTCAAGAGAAGTTACAAGATTTTTCATCTCTTAAGGATCCATCAAAGTATCTATATATAGTAGAGTACACTATATATGTAAAGTTTAATCAATAAGATAAATATTTTTCCTAGCGTTAAGGCTTTACATTATCCCTCTTAACGCGTTTTTAAGCATTGACACACAGTCAGAAGAGCTATTATGACCGACGAAGGGGAAATTTGGAATTTCAAGTTGGAGATTCTGTATTCCTGAAAGTATCTCCGATGCGGGGTGTATTGAGATTCGGGAAAACTGGAAAGTTGGCACCGCGTTATATTGGTCCTTTTCCTATTCTGGAAAGGATTGGTTCTCTAGCATATAGAGTGCAGTTACCCAGCTGGTTGTCTGGCGTACATGATGTGTTCCATATTTCTAACCTTCGGAAATATGTGCACGATCCAGATGATATTATTGAAGAAGCTGCTCAGCAGGATCTAGAAATCACTCCTAACTTAGCAGTTAGAAGGGAACCGATAAAAATTGTTGATCGTGATGAGAAGCGATTAAGAAACAAGATTGTGAAATTGGTCAAAGTTAAATGGAGTGGCGATCCAAAGGACTGTACTTGGGAGACCGAAGATAATATGAAGAAATCATATCCCAAATGCAGAATTGACATATCGATTTAAACTGTAAGTCATTTCCTTATTTATAAATTCGTCTATTCTTTGTTTACGTTTCTCTCTCTTTCAATTTCGAGGACGAAATTTTCTTAAGTAGGGGATATTGTAACATCCCGGAAATTTTGAATTTAAAAATTTGGTAATTTTAAATGTAAATTCGAGAAATTAAAAAGAAATAAAATATTGAAATAAAATTACATAGTTATTTAATGTTAATAGAAATAAAAAAAATTGTTAAAGTAAGTTATGATGAAATTATAAAATTTAATAACATAACAAATAATTAAACATATGAACAAATGAACAAATAATTAAACAAATGAATCAAATGAGTATGTTACTAAATCAAACCAGGTAAGTGTAAGAAACTAAAACAAAACATAACATGCTTCATTTAATGCTAGTATTAAATGCTATTTACTCCTTTGCATGTACAAAAGCATTTCAGCTGAGATTTGGTTTGTAGGTCAACAAACAAAGATATAGAAAAAAAATGTACTTATAAAATATAACTAAACAAGAACATGCTGCAAATAGGAAAAAGAGGAAACCTGAACATTCCATTTTCATACTTTCATTAAATGCCATCACCTTTAGCAAAGAAGCATAACTGCATTAAATACAAGCAACATACTTTCATTTAATGGTTTTACTGCACAAGCCATAAAAACAGTTTTGATTTACCTTTATACCATAAAACATTGTACCTGCCTACCTCCTTATATACATGGCAATTGCCTTAGTTTATACGTTCAACAAATTTTTGCAAAGATCAGAAATTAAAAAGAAAAGGGAAACATTACTTTATATTTCAAAGTGAAAATAAGTTACTGAAGAAAGAAGAACAGAGGAAATTCAAACTGCAGTTGCAAAATAGTCTCTGCTCGTCCATTATACAGGTGAGTAAACATGATTGTAAAGGATATTAAGTTTATTTAAAAACAGTTTAAACTTCCATCATAACTGTTTTATTCATATTACAGTATGATGATATACCAGTCATGCTCTGTGTCATTCATGCAGGGATTACATATGTTTTTAAAAAAACTGAAGTCTATTTGTTTTAAATCACTAACAAGCTATGATTTTTCACATAATCAAGTTGGTTAAACCATGAAACAAGATTTTGCCAGTTTATTGAAATATACAGTGGATTATCACCACTGTAACTTTGGTTACAGGTAATCAAGAAGAAATTGGATAAATTCAAGTATTATAAAAAGCTAATCCAAGTTAATAGCTTAAATTCTTACTACAAATCATGATTTTTACAACAGAAATGAAGATTTCTAGTTGGGTATATACAGAGCAGTTCGAGCATGAACACATATCGTTTTCTTTGAATTTCTGGTTATAAATCAAATTATAAAGGCTGAAAATTTATTTGTGGCAAGCTCGAACATCAGGGACTTCGAGAAAATTATCAAAGGAATTTTCCATTGCGTGAAATTTGAATACGAGATCGTTTTAGGGTTTTAGTTCCAGTTTTGAACGTGCTTAGCAAAAAGAGGATTTCGCCCTCTTGAGTTGACCGAGCTTCACGATGACTTGAGGAATGATAGCTTGGGGTGTTGTCGAACTATGGACGGAGTTGCTGGGTTTCTGGCGGCGTCAGGCGGCGTGGCGAGGCGTTGACAGGGACGAGTGGCGGTTCCAATTTGTGTTACAGGTTGCGTGCTCGAACTCAATTTTGAATTCGAGATGATAAAGGAATTTAGGTGATCGGGGATTGAACTAGGGAGGATTTTTGACTTACTCATCGATGCAGCGACGCCTGAAGATCATCCACGGCGTCGTGCACGTACACGTGCACGAATTGATGACCTGGAAAAATTTGATTACCTGAAGCATTTAAGGTTTGCACTCGTGTGGGTTGACTCGAAGTTTTGATCGGGGAAATAGGGCAGAAACTCGAAGGGGGAATCGAGTGGCTTCAGGGTTTTATCGGGATGAAATTTGAACTTAAACTAATTTTGAAAATTTTTATTTACACGGGTAGCATGGGGTTGAAACTCGAAGCAGGGAGCATTTGAGCTCGGGCGTGACTCGGGGGAGCCTCGGGTTGGCCACCTGAAACAATATATTCAGTTTGAAATTTGTCGAAAACTTAAGTTTAATTTTTTTTTTATAAGTATTCTTTATAAAATGATGATTGTTAATGGAATGTGAAGTTAAATCAAACAATGATTAAATAATTTATGATTTATAATTACTTTGTAATTAATAATAATAAATAAATAAAAGCAATTAAAATTTAAGTTGTAAATTAAGAATCGTTAATTTGATAATTTAAGTTGATTGAAAAAAAAATTGATAGTTACATTAAGATAATTTATTAAGGAATAATAAATTAATATAGTCAATTGAGATTTAATTAAATTGTAATTATAAATAATAAATCATCGATTTAAAGTAATCAAGAAAAAAAAATATTTATATGGTTAATTTATTAAATCCCATTCACTTTGATTGGAAACAACCCACTACTCCAAGAGAAGTTCGAAGCTTTTTGGGTTTAGCAGGCTATTACCGAAAATTCGTTCAAGATTTTTCTAAGTTGGCTAGTCCGCTGACTAAGTTAACAATGAAAAATGCAAAGTTCATTTGGACTGCAGAATGTAAAGAAGTTTTTCAAGAGTTGAAAAAGAGATTGACTACTGCTCCTGTTCTCACTTTTGTTAATGGGAACCAAGGCTTATCTGTCTATACTGATGCATGTGGTGAAGGGGTAGGTGCAGTATTAATGCAAAATGGAAAGGTGGTTGCCTACGTGAGTACACAATTACGTCCGCATGAGAAAAACTACCCAACGCACGATTTGGAACTTTTGGCTGTTGTTTTCGCTTTGAAAATATGGCGACATTATCTTCTGGGTAAGAATCTTTTTCAGCTTTCCTAAAAATTTATGAACTAGCTTAACTAAAGAAATATGCCTAATAAACTCTCTTTGTTTTAGGTGAAAAATTCGAATTATTCACCGACCATAAATCTTTGAAATATCTTTCCACCCAGAAGGATCTGAATCTGCGACAACAACGTTGGTTGGAATTTCTGGCATCATATGACCTAGATATCCAATATACTCCGGGAAAAGCCAATGTGGTTGCGGATGCTTTAAGCAGAAGACATGCTGTTCTCGCATATCTTGTTATCACTCCTACTCTCCTTGAGAAGATCGCGAGCAAACAAACCGAAGACAAGTTTCTTCGAGAAATGCGTAGAAGAATAGATCGGGGAGAGGATACTACTTTTGAAATAGATAATAGAGAAGTTATAAGATTAAAAGGCAGGATTTGTGTCTCTGACATTCCAGAAATGAAACGTGAAGTATTGGATGAATGCCACAAGTCCAAATTCAACATCCATCCAGGAGTCAATAAAATGTATCGAGATGTTAAAAGAACATTCTGGTGGAAAACGATGAAGAGAGACATATCTATTTATGTGAGTCGCTGTGCTACTTGTCAGCAAATCAAGAGCGACCAAAAGAAAGTGGCCGGTTTACTTCAACCTTTGGAAGTACCGAAATGGAAGTGGGATCAGGTATCGATGGATTTCATCGACGGATTGCCACGAACCAAGAAAGGCAATGAAGCGATTTGGGTTATTGTGGATCGTCTAACCAAAAATGCTCATTTCATTCCAGTTAAATCTACTCGGACTGCGGCAAGCTTGGCAAGTATATATATAAAGGAAATTGTTCGCCTCCATGGTATTCCCAGTAGTATAGTGAGTGATCGTGATCCGATCTTCACTAGTAGATTTTGGGAAGCATTTCAGGACGCATTGGGAACGAAATTAAATTTCAGCACTGCTTATCACCCACAATCTGATGGGCAGACTGAAAGGGTCAATCGAATTTTACAAGACCTACTGCGTGCTTGTGTTCATGATTTTGGTGGTTCTTGGGAGGACCATTTGCATCTGGTTGAATTCTCTTATAACAACAGTTATCAGGCCAGTATAGAAATGGCTCCTTTCGAAGCTTTATATGGTCGTCCGTGTCGATCACCTACATGCTGGATCGAATCAGGTGATAGACTTGTTCTTGGACCGGATATGATAAAAGAAGCCACTGAGAAGGTAGACTTTATTCGAAAGAAGTTATTAACTGCCCAAAGCCGTCAGAAGAGTTATTATGACCGACGAAGGGGAAATTTGGAATTTCAAGTTGGAGATTCTGTATTCCTGAAAGTATCTCCGATGCGGGGTGTATTGAGATTCGGGAAAACTGGAAAGTTGGCACCGCGTTATATTGGTCCTTTTCCTATTCTGGAAAGGATTGGTTCTCTAGCATATAGAGTGTAGTTACCCAGCTGGTTGTCTGGCGTACATGATGTGTTCCATATTTCTAACCTTCTGAAATATATGCACGATCCAGATGATATTATTGAAGAAGCTGCTCAGCAGGATCTAGAAATCACTCCTAACTTAGCAGTTAGAAGGGAACCGATAAAAATTGATGATCGTGATGAGAAGCGATTAAGAAACAAGATTGTGAAATTGGTCAAAGTTAAATGGAGTGGCGATCCAAAGGGCTGTACTTGGGAGACCGAAGATAATATGAAGAAATCATATCCCAAATGCAGAATTGACATATCGATTTAAACTGTAAGTCATTTCCTTATTTATAAATTCGTCTATTCTTTGTTTACGTTTCTCTCTCTTTCAATTTCGAGGACGAAATTTTCTTACGTAGGGGATATTGTAACATCCCGAAAATTTTGAATTTAAAAATTTGGTAATTTTAAATGTAAATTCGAGAAATTAAAAAGAAATAAAATATTGAAATAAAATTACATAGTTATTTAATGTTAATAGAAATAAAAAAAATTGTTAAAGTAAGTTATGATGAAATTATAAAATTTAATAACATAACAAATAATTAAACATATGAACAAATGAACAAATAATTAAACAAATGAATCAAATGAGTATGTTACTAAATCAAACCAGGTAAGTGTAAGAAACTAAAACAAAACATAACATGCTTCATTTAATGCTAGTATTAAATGCTATTTACTCCTTTGCATGTACAAAAGCATTTCAGTTGAGATTTGGTTTGTAGGTCAACAAACAAAGATATAGAAAAAAATGTACTTATAAAATATAACTAAACAAGAACATGCTGCAAATAGGAAAAAGAGGAAACCTGAACATTCCATTTTCATACTTTCATTAAATGCCATCACCTTTAGCAAAGAAGCATAACTGCATTAAATACAAGCAACATACTTTCATTTAATGGTTTTACTGCACAAGCCATAAAAACAGTTTTGATTTACCTTTATACCATAAAACATTGTACCTGCCTACCTCCTTATATACATGGCAATTGCCTTAGTTTATACGTTCAACAAATTTTTGCAAAGATCAGAAATTAAAAAGAAAAGGGAAACATTACTTTATATTTCAAAGTGAAAATAAATTACTGAAGAAAGAAGAACAGAGGAAATTCAAACTGCAGTTGCAAAATAGTCTCTGCTCGTCCATTATACAGGTGAGTAAACATGATTGTAAAGGATATTAAGTTTATTTAAAAACAGTTTAAACTTCCATCATAACTGTTTTATTCATATTACAGTATGATGATATACCAGTCATGCTCTGTGTCATTCATGCAGGGATTACATATGTTTTTAAAAAAACTGAAGTCTATTTGTTTTAAATCACTAACAAGCTATGATTTTTCACATAATCAAGTTGGTTAAACCATGAAACAAGATTTTGCCAGTTTATTGAAATATACAGTGGATTATCACCACTGTAACTTTGGTTACAGGTAATCAAGAAGAAATTGGATAAATTCAAGTATTATAAAAAGCTAATCCAAGTTAATAGCTTAAATTCTTACTACAAATCATGATTTTTACAACAGAAATGAAGATTTCTAGTTGGGTATATACAGAGCAGTTCGAGCATGAACACATATCGTTTTCTTTGAATTTCTGGTTATAAATCAAATTATAAAGGCTGAAAATTTATTTGTGGCAAGCTCGAACATCAGGGACTTCGAGAAAATTATCAAAGGAATTTTTCATTGCGTGAAATTTGAATACGAGATCGTTTTAGGGTTTTAGTTCCAGTTTTGAACGTGCTTAGCAAAAAGAGGATTTCGCCCTCTTAAGTTGACCGAGCTTCACGATGACTTGAGGAATGATAGCTTGGGGTGTTGTCGAACTATGGACGGAGTTGCTGGGTTTCTGGCGGCGTCAGGCGTCGTGGCGAGGCGTTGACAGGGACGAGTGGCGGTTCCAATTTGTGTTACAGGTTGCGTGCTCGAACTCAATTTTGAATTCGAGATGATAAAGGAATTTAGGTGATCGGGATTGAACTAGGGAGGATTTTTGACTTACTCATCGATGCAGCGACGCCTGAAGATCATCCACGGCGTCGTGCACGTACACGTGCACGAATTGATGACCTGGAAAAATTTGATTACCTGAAGCATTTCAGGTTTGCACTCGTGTGGGTTGACTCGAAGTTTTGATCGGGGAAATATGGCAGAAACTCGAAGGGGGAATCGAGTGGCTTCAGGGTTGTATCGGGATGAAATTTGAACTTAAACAAATTTTGAAAAATTTTATTTACACGGGTAGCATGGGGTTGAAACTCGAAGCAGGGAGCATTTGAGCTCGGGCGTGACTCGGGGGAGCCTCGGGTTGGCCACCTGAAACAATATATTCAGTTTGAAATTTGTCGAAAACTTAAGTTTAAATTTTTTTTATAAGTATTCTTTATAAAATGATGATTGTTAATGGAATGTGAAGTTAAATCAAACAATGATTAAATAATTTATGATTTATAATTACTTTGTAATTAATAATAATAAATAAATAAAAGCAATTAAAATTTAAGTTGTAAATTAAGAATCGTTAATTTGATAATTTAAGTTGATTGAAAAAAAAATTGATAGTTACATTAAGATAATTTATTAAGGAACAATAAATTAATATGGTCAATTGAGATTTAATTAAATTGTAATTATAAATAATAAATCATCGATTTAAAGTAATCAAGAAAAAAAATATTTATATGGTTAATTTATTAAATCCCATTCACTTTGATTGGAAACAACCCACTACTCCAAGAGAAGTTCGAAGCTTTTTGGGTTTAGCAGGCTATTACCGAAAATTCGTTCAAGATTTTTCTAAGTTGGCTAGTCCGCTGACTAAGTTAACAATGAAAAATGCAAAGTTCATTTGGACTCCAGAATGTAAAGAAGTTTTTCAAGAGTTGAAAAAGAGATTGACTACTGCTCCTGTTCTCACTATTGTTAATGGGAACCAAGGCTTATCTGTCTATACTGATGCATGTGGTGAAGGGGTAGGTGCAGTATTAATGCAAAATGGAAAGGTGGTTGCCTACGCGAGTAGACAATTACGTCCACATGAGAAAAACTATCCAACGCACGATTTGGAACTTTTGGCTGTTGTTTTCGCTTTGAAAATATGGCGACATTATCTTCTGGGTAAGAATCTTTTTTAGCTTTCCTAAAAATTTATGAACTAGCTTAACTAAAGAAATATGCCTAATAAACTCTCTTTGTTTTAGGTGAAAAATTCGAATTATTCACCAACCATAAATCTTTGAAATATCTTTTCACCCAGAAGGATCTGAATCTGCGACAACAACGTTGGTTGGAATTTCTGGCATCATATGACCTAGATATCCAATATACTCCGGGAAAAGCCAATGTGGTTGCGGATGCTTTAAGCAGAAGACATGCTGTTCTCGCATATCTTGTTATCACTCCTACTCTCCTTGAGAAGATCGCGAGCAAACAAACCGAAGACAAGTTTCTTCGAGAAATGCGTAGAAGAATAGATCGGGGAGAGGATACTACTTTTGAAATAGATAATAGAGAAGTTATAAGATTAAAAGGCAGGATTTGTGTATCTGACATTCCAGAACTGAAACGTGAAGTATTGGATGAATGCCACAAGTCCAAATTCAACATCCATCCAGGAGTCAATAAAATGTATCGAGATGTTAAAAGAACATTCTGGTGGAAAACGATGAAGAGAGACATATCTATTTATGTGAGTCGTTGTGCTACTTGTCAGCAAATCAAGAGCGACCAAAAGAAAGTGGCCGGTTTACTTCAACCTATGGAAGTACCGAAATGGAAGTTGGATCAGGTATCGATGGATTTCAACGACGGATTGCCACGAACCAAGAAAGGCAATGAAGCGATTTGGGTTATTGTGGATCGTCTAACCAAAAATGCTCATTTCATTCCAGTTAAATCTACTCGGACTGCGGCAAGCTTGGCAAGTATATATATAAAGGAAATTGTTCGCCTCCATGGTATTCCCAGTAGTATAGTGAGTGATCGTGATCCGATCTTCACTAGTAGATTTTGGGAAGCATTTCAGGACGCATTGGGAACGAAATTAAATTTCAGCACTGCTTATCACCCACAATCTGATGGGCAGACTGAAAGGGTCAATCGAATTTTAAAAGACCTACTGCGTGCTTGTGTTCATGATTTTGGTGGTTCTTGGGAGGACCATTTGCATCTGGTTGAATTCTCTTATAACAACAGTTATCAGGCCAGTATAGAAATGGCTCATTTCGAAGCTTTATATGGTCGTCCGTGTCGATCACCTACATGCTGGATCGAATCAGGTGATAGACTTGTTCTTGGACCGGATATGATAAAAGAAGCCACTGAGAAGGTAGACTTTATTCGAAAGAAGTTATTAACTGCCTAAAGCCGTCAGAAGAGCTATTATGACCGACGAAGGGGAAATTTGGAATTTCAAGTTGGAGATTCTGTATTCCTGAAAGTATCTCCGATGCGGGGTGTATTGAGATTCGGGAAAACTGAAAAGTTGGCACCGCGTTATATTGGTCCTTTTCCTATTCTGGAAAGGATTGGTTCTCTAGCATATAGAGTGCAGTTACCCAGCTGGTTGTCTGGCGTACATGATGTGTTCCATATTTCTAACCTTCGGAAATATGTGCACGATCCAGATGATATTATTGAAGAAGCTACTCAGCAGGATCTAGAAATCACTCCTAACTTAGCAGTTAGAAGGGAACCGATAAAAATTGTTGATCGTGATGAGAAGCGATTAAGAAACAAGATTGTGAAATTGGTCAAAGTTAAATGGAGTGGCGATCCAAAGGACTGTACTTGGAAGACCGAAGATAATATGAAGAAATCATATCCCAAATGCAGAATTGACATATCGATTTAAACTGTAAGTCATTTCCTTATTTATAAATTCGTCTATTCTTTGTTTACGTTTCTCTCTCTTTCAATTTCGAGGACGAAATTTTCTTAAGTAGGGGATATTGTAACATCCCGGAAATTTTGAATTTAAAAATTTGGTAATTTTAAATGTAAATTCGAGAAATTAAAAAGAAATAAAATATTGAAATAAAATTACATAGTTATTTAATGTTAATAGAAATAAAAAAAATTGTTAAAGTAAGTTATGATGAAATTATAAAATTTAATAACATAACAAATAATTAAACATATGAACAAATGAACAAATAATTAAACAAATGAATCAAATGAGTATGTTACTAAATCAAACCAGGTAAGTGTAAGAAACTAAAACAAAACATAACATGCTTCATTTAATGCTAGTATTAAATGCTATTTACTCCTTTGCATATACAAAAGCATTTCAGCTGAGATTTGGTTTGTAGGTCAACAAACAAAGATATAGAAAAAAATGTACTTATAAAATATAACTAAACAAGAACATGCTGCAAATAGGAAAAAGAGGAAACCTGAACATTCCATTTTCATACTTTCATTAAATGCCATCACCTTTAGCAAAGAAGCATAACTGCATTAAATACAAGCAACATACTTTCATTTAATGGTTTTACTGCACAAGCCATAAAAACAGTTTTGATTTACCTTTATACCATAAAACATTGTACCTGCCTACCTCCTTATATACATGGCAATTGCCTTAGTTTATACGTTCAACAAATTTTTGCAAAGATCAGAAATTAAAAAGAAAAGGGAAACATTACTTTATATTTCAAAGTGAAAATAAATTACTGAAGAAAGAAGAATAGAGGAAATTCAAACTGCAGTTGCAAAATAGTCTCTGCTCATCCATTATACAGGTGAGTAAACATGATTGTAAAGGATATTAAGTTTATTTAAAAACAGTTTAAACTTCCATCATAACTGTTTTATTCATATTACAATAAGATGATATACCAGTCATGCTCTGTGTCATTCATGCAGGGATTACATATGTTTTTAAAAAAACTGAAGTCTATTTGTTTTAAATCACTAACAAGCTATGATTTTTCACATAATCAAGTTGGTTAAACCATGAAACAAGATTTTGCCAGTTTATTGAAATATACAGTGGATTATCACCACTGTAACTTTGGTTACAGGTAATCAAGAAGAAATTGGATAAATTCAAGTATTATAAAAAGCTAATCCAAGTTAATAGCTTAAATTCTTACTACAAATCATGATTTTTACAACAGAAATGAAGATTTCTAGTTGGGTATATATAGAGTAGTTCGAGCATGAACACATATCGTTTTCTTTGAATTTCTGGTTATAAATCAAATTATAAAGGCTGAAAATTTATTTGTGGCAAGCTCGAACATCAGGGACTTAGAGAAAATTATCAAAGGAATTTTTCATTGCGTGAAATTTGAATACGAGATCGTTTTAGGGTTTTAGTTCCAGTTTTGAACGTGCTTAGCAAAAAGAGGATTTCGCCCTCTTGAGTTGACCGAGCTTCACGATGACTTGAGGAATGATAGCTTGGGGTGTTATCGAACTATGGACGGAGTTGCTGGGTTTCTGGCGGCGTCAGGCGTCGTGGCGAGGCGTTGACAGGGACGAGTGGCGGTTCCAATTTGTGTTACAGGTTGCGTGCTCGAACTCAATTTTGAATTCGAGATGATAAAGGAATTTAGGTGATCGGGGATTGAACTAGGGAGGATTTTTGACTTACTCATCGATGCAGCGACGCCTGAAGATCATCCACGGCGTCGTGCACGTACACGTGCACGAATTGATGACCTGGAAAAATTTGATTACCTGAAGCATTTCAGGTTTGCACTCGTGTGGGTTGACTCGAAGTTTTGATCGGGGAAATAGGGCAGAAACTCGAAGGGGGAATCGAGTGGCTTCAGGGTTGTATCGGGATGAAATTTGAACTTAAACAAATTTTGAAAATTTTTATTTACACGGGTAGCATGGGGTTGAAACTCGAAGCAGGGAGCATTTGAGCTCGGGCGTGACTCGGGGGAGCCTCGGGTTGGCCACCTGAAACAATATATTCAGTTTGAAATTTGTCGAAAACTTAAGTTTAAATTTTTTTTATAAGTATTCTTTATAAAATGATGATTGTTAATGGAATGTGAAGTTAAATCAAACAATGATTAAATAATTTATGATTTATAATTACTTTGTAATTAATAATAATAAATAAATAAAAGCAATTAAAATTTAAGTTGTAAATTAAGAATCGTTAATTTGATAATTTAAGTTGATTGAAAAAAAAAAATTGATAGTTACATTAAGATAATTTATTAAGGAATAATAAATTAATATGGTCAATTGAGATTTAATTAAATTGTAATTATAAATAATAAATCATCGATTTAAAGTAATCAAGAGAAAAAATATATATTTATATGGTTAATTTATTAAATCCCATTCACTTTGATTGGAAACGATTAACTATCGCTGTGCACTATATTGATATCTCTGTTCTGTTTGTGATTCTGTATGATGTAATTGCCATGTTATTGCACTGTGATTATGATTTGTTCTGTATTGACGTAAAAACCCTGTTGCCCGTAAAACGGCATTTTAAACTTCGATGCGACAGGGAATCGGATTTCAGTTGGTTATCCGAAACCCACATCGAACCTGTGAATATTTGTGAATGACATCCACATGTTTTAAAATTTGACACTCACTATTCGAATTAGCCGGGAAAGGACCTTTGTGTCATATAACCCATTTCGAATATGTGATTCGACGTTATGGATAGCAATTGAAGACCGGTGTTGAAGACCAGGTATTTGCGAGAGCGATAGGATAACCTATCGATTGACTCTGCACCGAGTTGCTCCGGTATAGAGTTCTCCATATGTGATGGGGAATCCGATCAGGATTGTGGATATCCGGATTGCAAGGACTTTTTTGGAAGTGCCTTCGGTTCTGTTCGAGCCCGGAACAGACTTGTATGGATTGTATGTCTGACATTACGAATTGAGATATAAAGCTGATTTCTTTCAAATATATTTCTGTTGGTGGCGGAGAATTTATTCTCTTAGCTTAACACCCTTCTCTGAGACGTACGAGCTCAGAGGTTATATAGTTGAAGGTTATCAGCAATATATTCCCAATTTGGTAATGTGACATGCTGAGTGTTGCTGTGAAATGATCATTGTGTTGATCATTTGTAATAGGATCATTCGTTTGATCGTCTATCTTGGTGATCATTTCTATGATCATTTGTTGACCCAAAGCACAGCTTTTGTATAAAGCGTGGCTTTGTGGACGAGACTTCGTCGGACCTCACACCCCGAAATGGTCGAAACAGGAAAGATGCGGCAAGGTTATTGGGGGTAGCACCCCTTAGGGTATGTGCATTTCCTTCTGGATAGAAGTGGTATCATGGTATGGAGCCCAGATACTTAACTTATGTTGATATCGCAGATATATATATATATATATATATATATATATATATATATATATGATTTTGTGATTTGTTGCTGGGGCCCCGGTTAAAGGTTGGTTACGACCGGGAGATGGCATATTCGTGTCAGTAGTTACCCAGTTAGGTGTAACCCGGCCTTGTGTTGGCAGAGATCCGGTTTGGTTCTCGGGGACGTCCTTCCAGAGGCGTTCTCATGTGGCAATGGGAAGTTCCTTGGCCTGACCATTTGTTGGAAATCCAAAGAAACAATACGAAACCCTGTACGGTTTTAGTTGTACAACCTGTCATGCAGCGTGGCGGTAACCTGTCATGCAGCGTGGCGGCTATAGTAGGCATACGATAATGGTCGTATGTTGGCTAAGATTAATATTCTGTTTTCGAAATGATTTACTTCACTATGAACTAGTATAATTTCAAAGAATTCTTTTCCTCGTACCAAGCATATTTAACTATCATAAGAAGAAATCTCCTCCAATTCTGCATTTGCATTGTGTGTGTGGCGGGAGGTCTTATGGTAGTTCCATTTTTTAAAAGCATTCCGAAAATTCCTTTATAAATCTTGTTTTTATCTAAATGCAACTGTTTTTGTTTACTCATACCAGTCCCATGACTGATCCGGAGTTTATTGTTTTCTTTCCTAAACTCTGGGTGCCCATTATTTCCACACGGGCAGCCTAGTAGCAGGTTTCTGTATTTTGGAGCTCTCATCTTGGAGCTATCTTAGGAGCTTTTGGAGATTACAGGTGTTTAGCTTTTGGGAGTTCGTAATCATCTCTCTCATTTGAGAACTTTTGGATATATGTTCACTGTTGTATTATCATGATGTTGTATTTGGAGTTGTAGTGTATGTATTATGTACTCTGTTGCAGTATGGATATTATGTCGATGTTGTAACAGTGATGTTATTTATGATATTGATTCTGTTCCGCTGTTTTATATTCATCTAATTGTTGTTATAAGCTCCGGCGATGCAAATTTGGTGTTGTTTATCGAACATCGAGTTTGGGTCGTCACAAAGGGTAATAGTATGGACTGAGTCCAAAATAAAATCGAAGAACAGATGTCCGTTAGAGGTAGCTAGCCTCATTGGCTTTGTCAAGCCATCTTGATTTAGTCATTTCGAATTGACACAAGTATAGGGGTTGTCTATCATCCTTCTCTTTCTTCAAATCCAGCAACGTGCACCAAATCCAACCACTTTATTCTAGGATCTCCTTTATGTACATAGTTGTCAAAGTGGTTCCAACACTAACAGAGAGTATGTCAATAATCAGCCATGTTCTCTTTAACAGCCAAACACCATTTTACACACCGGTTGGTTCTTTTATATTTGGAAATGGATTCATACTTGATATCAAAATATCATATTTACTTCAGAATATCCTTCATTTCAAAATTATCATATTTACTTCATATGTCATTTTCACTTGAAAATATCATTTCATTCGAATTTCCATTTCGAATTTCAACTTAGGTTATAACTTCATTTTAACCATATTTGCATTTAAATCAATGATTTAAATAAACGATTCCAAACTTTATATAGCTTGAATTTGAAAATAGTTTGAATAATTTAAATAGTTAAATAGTTTAGAGATTGAAAATTGTTTGATATAAAATAGTTTGATTATTGAAAATGGGTTACATATAAAATGATTTGAAAATTTAAATAAATTTTAAAATAGTTTATAGTAAAATAGTTTATAGTGAAAATAGTTTCAAATTTAAAATTATTTCTTTCCATTTCCAAGAAATCTGGACTCAGGTTCAAATTTAAATCAAACTAATTCAGTTTCAAATCTTACAATTCAAATCATCTTCAATCTCAAATCGACTCGATTTCGATTTCAACCCAAATCAACTTCAGTTTTGATTTCGATTCAAATCAACTCCAATTTCGATTTCAATTCGAATCAACTCCAATTTTGATTTCAATTCAAATTAACTCCAATTTTGATTTCAATTCAAACTAACTTCAAATTTGAAACATTCATTTTAACTTCAAATCCGATTAAGATCTATTCAATGGCTTAAGGTTCAATTCAATTCTCATTTTAAACAGTTTCATTTTATATAGATTTCAAGTCCAATTCTAAAATACCGATTTAAAATCACTTTAGTCTAATTAAACTCCAATGTTCGAATTTGGATTCAAATCTTTACGTTAATTCAATTTTGAATATTTCAATTCCAAGCCCAATTTTGAATTATCAATCTAAATTACTTTGACCAAGATAAATTTTAAATGTTCGAATAAATTCAGACCTTTAAAGCAATTAAACTTCCATAAATCAAATCGTATATCGATTATAACTTCAAATTCCAAAATAAATTCTTTAAACAATCTCTTTACAAATTTCACCTTCAACATTTCAATGCTCAAATTTGAAAATAATACGGTCTTTATAAATTCAATTTTATTTCTTTAAAAAAATCATTTAAATAGATTCTGGTTCAAGAATTTAAAACCATTTAATTTAAATAATTCGATATTTGTATATAGTTTTATATTCTATGGAAAGTGTTTAGTTATTTCGATTTTAATTTTAGGAATGGATATATATCATTTCAACCCAAATCAAAGTGTCATAAGTATATATCATTTCAACCTATTTCTCAATTTATTTGAATATAATTCAAATAATATTTATATGTTGTCGAATAATATACTGGGTGATAATAGGATATAAATAAATAAACATCCAATCATCCAAAATATCAACCAATAGCATCCAATCTGAATCAAATCCAAATCGGCCAATAAATCACAACAGTTAATTATTTATCAATATCGATTAGTTAACTACAGTCCAATTTCAATTTTAATTTAACTACCAATTACAAATTCCTAATAGTTCAATTCATATTTCAATTTAAATGTTAGTTAAATTACCAAACAAGAGTCAATAAAGATTAATGACTTCATGGTTTTAACTTAACTAACATCAGAATATTTTAATATTTCGTGAGAGGTTTAAAACACTCTCTTTTATTTGAAAGTGAAAATTTAAAGAGTCATACAAATTCGAATTCCATGTCATAGACGACTTCGACAAAAACCCAATGCAACTTGTTTCGCCTGAATCCGACCTCGTACGAGAAAGTTACGAGTTAATTAACATTTGATACAAATTAAAATTTAATTAACAAAATAATTAACATAAAACTTTAAACCTTCTCTTCCCTCTTCCACCTCATGCCTATACATTCCAAGCCACGACTATATATATAGACACATAAATATTTTGTTCATGCCACTAGCCACCACGTCGTTGAGCCACCACTAGGACCCACCACTACGCCATCCCACAGCCGCGCTCGCCGTTCGTCGAGCCGCCACAGCACACGCATGCCCCCACGCACCAATTGAGATGGAAAAACCCAAAAAATTATACAGAACCTGAGAGCTTTGCCAATGCCTCGATCGACGATAGCTCGATCCAACCTGTGGTCTGCTTCGTATTGACGTGCTCTACATTTTCCTAGTTGAATTCGAAGGCTAATTCAGCCTCTAAAGGCTCCGATCGGTGATGCCATTAGATTTTTAGTATTAACGGCGGTTGGAATTTTATTTTAAGGTAAGGGTTAGCTAATGGAAGAAAGTTGAGGCTATTTATAGAAAATTTCCCATGGCATTATTCATCCATGAAAATTTCGAACTCTAAACAAAGTGTGCCGCCTAGCATTCTATATGCTATACCCCTATTCCAAAACACAATGTAATATATATGGGGAGCCAATTCCATCATATTCAGAAGATGGCTTTCCAAAATCAAATTATTTTTCTTGAAATTCCTTTAATAAATTTCTACATGTTTTTAGCTCGCACGACTCAACGATAAATCGAGTGCTATGAAATTTGAAATCTTACAATCATTCACTATTGCGGATCTAAGGAAACTGGTTTTGTCGAAATTTGTAACGACACTAATTTTAGTTAACATTATCTCGGACATTTAATTAGTTAAATTAAATGAAATAGTGAAATGGTTAAGGGATTGAGATTTGTGTTAATAGACGGAGCAATGCCAATTTAAACCAATGGACTATGGAAAACTAAAATGAAATGGATAAGGCAAATAGATCAGTGGAAAAGTAGGAATTAGTATATTTTTATAGCATAAACCCAAAAGCCACATTTATTCTCACGTTAAAAACAAAATCAAGTACTAAGATGTAAAATATGTTAGTGTATGATTTTTGTTTGATGATAATAAATATTTATATATTTGTTTAAATGTATTTGTTGTACTATTTTATTTTTTACATAATTGAATAAATATTTGTTGAATAAAATAAGTAACTCGTAATTCATCTTTGAACAAATATTTTATTTAAACAAATATTTTATTACAAATTCAAATAGTACAAATTTGAGTTCTCACCACGTTTACACATTTTCAATTACAATATAACTTCAATTACAACACAGTTTTCAATTTACAACTTTTACCTGACTACAAATTCACTAACACTCATACTTGATCTTTAACTCTATTCCAGCCTGTATCTAACATCTGTGCAATTTACAAAATAAACACTGATGCAGTGAAATTGAAAAAGAAAATATTTTGTAGTGCTCAATGAAGTGTGTGTTTTGAAAGTATTATTTGCCTCAGTTATTTGGGTTGTTCGTCATCATTATTTATATTTTCATCTCACACGAATAACTTGTGACATGCATAGTGTACCACTGTACATGCCATAAGGCCGTGCACACCAATATACACTTGCTTTTTAGAACCGTAGGGACAGGTGAGCACAAGGACAAACCCAATCCGAGGCCGAATTCAACTCAAGTGCAGATTTGAGTGAACATGTTCAATGGCATGGTTTGGTGCAAAGAAACAAATGCAAGAACAGTTCGAAGCCAGAACAACATGAATAAGAACCAGCATATATAATGAAGACTCCAAAATGCAAAAATGTGAACACAAAGTGAACCCAGACCTCAAATGAACACAAGATCGAACACACTTGAACCATGTATCATACATGAGAAATAGAGACTTGAGCACACACCCATACATATGCAACAGTGAACACCAAATACAAGACTCGAGTGAACCAAAGTGATAACCAGATAGTGGTGAACACTATACAAATGAGCACATTAGACTCTGCATGGATTCAAACTAGAACCAAAAACAAAATAAAACCAAGTGCAACAGCAACTAAAAAATGACTAATATGCAAACAAATGCAAGGCACCAAGAATGATGAACAAAGCCAAATCGAGCTAACAGTTAACATGGAGCCTCAACAAAATGTACAAGCCAGTGCAATCAAAACTAAAGTGAACCAGTCTCCATTTCAGACATGAGCAAAGTGGTGTATGTAGCAACTATCACATGCATACAACACTCGGTCGAACCAGACTACAAATAGACCATCACAATCAGAAGCATGATCTCAACTCAACGGAACAAAGCTATACTCCACATGCATACAAACAAGATATGTACAGGTTCAATGCACAGGGGCTCAAAGAAATGCAAGTGTACAAACCAACATGGATAACAAGAACATAACACATACTCAAATGACAACAGGCAAGTGGAACCAAATGTAAAAAAGATCCAGTCTCTAAAATGAACAAAACTCAAGTAAACTAGGCTTCAAAACAAAATGTACACACATGAAAACATGAACATACATGAGGACTTCAAATGAAACCATATGCAAGCTTTCATTTTTTGACATGAGAACATGCAAAAAAAACTTTAGATGTCAGACCTGTCAACATACCAAAACTCCAAACAACACAATTTCAACATTTTATGTATGTGAAGGCAAGTATGAGTCAATGCAATGCAATGACCAGACTATAGCAATAAACTTCAAATGAAAATACAAGTGCACAAATCAAAGGTTAAAAAGACTGCAATAATAAAGAGACTCGAGCACACATGAAGCACGTATGTAAACCTAACGGACCAAAAATGTATAAAAACAATGCAGACAACAGTTAAATTGGAAACAAAGGAAATATTGAAACGGTGATATGCCAAGCAGTTTACACTTCTATGGAAACTTACAGAAAATCAGTTTACATATTTCAAGAAGAAACAATCAGAGCATTTAGTAGTTCGAAAACCAAGTGTTAGAAATTTACATGAAGCCGTGATTCAAATGATCAAATCAATGTTCAAAAAGAGAATGGAACAGCAGTTCAAATATTGCCAGCAAAGAATGAAACACACGATTAAGTTAGATTTTATCTCAAAAATTCAAATTTCATAGTCATAAGAGCAATAACGCAAAGCAGTTCGAATATATCAAAGTTGGAACAAGTCAGAATTATCACGACCAACCAATCGAAAATCAGAGGTCGGTCTAGCAATGTGACAAATTCAAAAAAATTATACAAATGTAAATATAGGGTTTTCATTCTTATATAACCTAATTATCATCATTTGCATATAGGCGTTCGAGTTCAAGAAAAAATCAAAGAGCATACATAGAATGAATCACAGAAAACAATCCAGAGCTCGAACAGAAGTCAAGCTTAATTGAAATCGAAAATGGAAATCACATACCAATTTTCATACAAGTCGAGCTTGAGACAATTGAAGCTGTTGTAAAGCTATCAAAGAAAGGAATCAACCGCAAAGCAATTTGAAGAACAAAGGTTGAAGCAGAAAGCGAAAGCATCAATTCGAACGTATAATTCAAGCGGTGACTTCAATTCTCAAAGTCCTAAAATTGTGAAGAGGAACGAAAAAGAAAGGCGGCCACGAAAATAATAAAAGGAAGACGTCATTTTTTCTTGTATTATAATTTAAAGTGGGCCAACTTCACTTAATAGTTGGGCTTAAATTAGACTTAGGGTTTTGTATTTTGTTTTTATTTTGTAATTTCTCTTTTAACTTGTGTGATTGTCTATTCTTATGACTAGGTTACGAACTACGGTAGTGTAGTTCAAGAATTCGCAACTCAGTGGCTGAGTTGTGGTATGGTTTTGAGCATAGAGTTAGGTTAGTCATTAGCATGTGTCATAAGTTTACGTGTGTATGCATCTGACTACTTAATTTCTAATAGAAACCTTCGGGGCAGCACATGAGTTAGGTTTTGCCAAAGCTAGGTGAATTTGTGTATGATCCCTTCTGCTTTACTTTTCGTTATTATTTTTATTTCCACATTATTTTTTTATTAATATCACCCTATTCACCCCCCTCTAGGGTGAAAATGATCCCACAAGTGGTGAACCAGGTTAATAGCAAGGATATCTGACCCTAGTTGTAAATCTAGCTGGGTCAGCCCAGTATTGTTCCCCCTATTTTTGATGGAACGGATTTTTTAAATTGAAAATTAAAAATGGAATTTTATTTAAAGTCTATTAATTTTGAATGTTGGGATATTATTAAAAATGGTATGATATAGTAGATAAGAAAAATACATCGATTAATGTTTTTTCTATGCATACACTATATTCTCATATTAATCGAGATAAATTTATCTATACTCTCATTATGGAAGTGCAAAGGAAATCCGAAATACTTTTAATGCAATATATAATGCAAAAGTCAACAACGTTGAGAAGTCCACTGTAATCAACTCAGTTGAAGAAACGTGCTTGACGGGATTTGCAAAAGACATTGGTATTTAAGATTCAGTAGCCGATGAGAAAGCGATCTTTCATTCAATGATTTAGTTCTTTTATGTCAAAAATTAATTGAAAATAATGAAGCTCTTGAGAAGATAAATAATGAGTTCAAAAGGGACTAATCTAACCTATGTTAGAGAAATAATGATTCGAAAAATGAGCATAAAAATATTAAGAAAAATAAAAATCCTAATTGCAAAAGGTGTTAGGACTATGAAAAAGAATTTTCCTATTTTCATGAAAACTTTCAAAAGTTAGAAAATGAAATTTTGATTCGGGAGAAAAACAAAATTGAGTTGATTTGTAAAAATAATGTTTTGCAAAAAGAGTTGGATAGTGTTAAGAGGTCTGAAAGTTCTAAATGTGCGGATTTGGAAAAGAAATTAAATGAGATCAACGAAAATTTCAAAACCCTTGAAAAAGAAATGACAACTTTGAGCAAATTTGAAATTATTCGATTAAGTCACGAGTTTGAAAAGAAGAATGAAAAAATAAAGGATTTTGAACAAATTGAATTTAAAAAACTCCGATCTTTGAAACTGAGATGCTAAAAATTGAGTCAAAAATTAGAGAACTTGAAAATAAAAACAAGGGCTTGAAAATGAATAATTTTGAAAAGAGAGATACTACTATTGTTTGTTGTTCGAAGCTAAGAAGTTAAATTAAACTTTTAAAATCCAAAATTAATAAACTAGAGTTGATTACTCTGAAATTTTTCACTAAAGAAAAATCATTTAATATGCTCCTAGAAAATCAACTCTTCGTGTGTAACGACCCAACTTCCTACGCCCAGGAAGAAGTATCGTTAAAAAGAAAAGAAAGAGGTGAGAAAATAGAAGAGATAGAGAAGAAAGAACAACAACATCAGAATCTCACAGCGGAACGAATAAATTATAATAATCACATAAGTATTTACATAATATACAACGTCAATCAGAGTTATATAGATAATACATCACATACTAGACAGTTATAAACACCTGTCTAGTTATTACAACTAAACTCAAATAAATGACTCAGAGATACCAACACAGCGGAACTATATATATATCTACAACGTTGAAGCCTCCTGCTCCATTGCTCCTTCAGATTTCGTCAAAGCTAACCTGAATCCCTTGGCTACCCGTAAAAATTTGGGTACCCAAGAGTTCATGAAAAACAAAAATAAACTCCAGGTCAGACATGGGTCGGGTATGAGTAACAGGTTAAAGTTGTTTAACTTTGAAAATCATTGAAAATAAAAGGTATCACGTAAGACTCCCCACACATAAACATGGAAAAGTTTTTACCTTACGCTAACCAAAACATTTGATAGGAAATTCTGTGATATTATAATAGGTCTAGGGTTTTCAAGTAAATAGAAAATAGCCGAAATTGTTACATCTATTAAATTCCAGCTACTAGCCACAAAAGTGGGTAATACAATCAAATCCGTTGGAACTTATTGGATTGTGGATTCCATACAATGGCAGGGCTACTGGGGTACCGCCCGTCACAGTACGTGGCCTAGATCAACGTACCGAGGATTACTCTGTTCATCCCCTGCAACACAAGGCCGGAACCATTCCTTACTGAACAGTCCCGAACAAGATAACCCCGCAGTTGGTGTACATCCAACCGCCTACAAAGCCGAATAAAAAGGGACATCTAGACAGGGGAAAATCTTGTCCTGCTTGGGCATGACCCACCTAACCTTGCTGCACCTCCCCTATTTTAGCCATTCCCGGTTGATGAGGCTTGAGGCTACGATTACCTTTATAGAAAACATTTCTTAGAATGCTCATCTCCTACCTAACGATGTGTTGAAAGCATTCAATCCATACAAGTTCGTTCCGGGTTCGAACGAAATCGAAGGCATCATCTCGTTACACTCATTTTGGAATCACCCTCAGAGTTAACGACGACAACCCTTGCACTCTGAATCTTCATCTTCACTTCGGATTCACGACCTATCGTTAATTTGGAATCGATGTGGTTTTCAGATATTCCAAATAAGGAAACCGATCCCGGTCTCATCGAAATCCAAAACGTGTCTTTTAGGGCCAAGTTGTCTATTTAGTCTTAACAGTTTAATCAATATACACACAGATAGATAATTCATAATATCACAGTAGATAATCATATCATCATCATAAACAGATAATCAAAATTATCAACCCAATCGGATAAAAACATACTATCATGCTTAAACAAACATCCAAGTCACATAGATAATATTCATCTCATATCTGGGTTCACAACCATCAAATGAAATATTAATTTCATTCATCCATAAGCAATGATTTATAATCTTACCATTTGTAATTAATTTAAAATGAATTAAATTAACTACTTCTATCTCTAATTAATTTAAAGTAAATTAAATTAATCACTTCATTCATAAATCCTGCTTATACAACCAATAATTAAATTTATACAAATTAATTAATTAATCTCTAGATATTTATCTTGATTAACTCCTCTAACTGATCATTTTCTAATTACAGTAAGTAATTAGTCTTTAATTAATTTTACAAATTAATTTTTCTAAATTATTCCTAGTAATTAACTTTTAATTACTTCATTTATAATTAATTACATTTATTCTTAATTAATTACATAAATTAATCTCCACATCATTAATTGTTTCTTAATTAAACAATTCTTAATTTACATCATTAATTATATTAATTAATGATCTCTAATTCAGATTAAATTGCTTTATTAATCACATTAAGTGATTAATCTTTAATTAAACACAATTATTAATCACCTTTGATTAATAACAACCAGTAATTAATTATCCTTAATTACTCATATAAATAAATTAATTATCCCATAACTAATTATCTCCATTAATTAATCCTCTGATTAATTTCAAAAGTAATTATCCAAATTACTTTATTAACATATAATCTTTCACTAATTACATTCAGTAATTAACATTAATTACTTCACTAAGTAATTATGCTCCATTGCATACACTAAGTAATTACACTTATCAAAATGATTTCTTAATTTAATTAAACTTAACTTAAATTGATCATTTTATCAAAATTAATTACCATAAGTAATTAATCTCTTAATTCCTTTTATCAAGTAATTACATTTAACAATTTACAATAGATTATCCAATTAATCTAATTAATTATCCAAAATATATCCTATATATTAACTAATTAATAATCCTTAGTTAATTGTCTTCATTTAATATCATTTCTTAATTTACTTCTTAATTGATCTTTATTTATTAACTTTAATACATAGGTCATTTCTTAATTACCCTATTATCCTTAAGATAATTCATTCTTTAATTAATGACTTCATTAACATTACATTTTAAATTTAAATATCATTTGAATTGAAGATTCAAAATGATTATAATTTATATTCAATTTAAAATCTTTTAAATTAAACTACTTGAATTTTTAATTCAAATTTAAATTCTACATTACATTAATATTTAACTTGCAAACCTCAAGTTAAACAATTTATTTATTTTTCATTCAAAAATCTTAAATCAAAGAATTCTCACAAATCAAGTAAAGTTTTATTTAAACAAAGTACTTGTCAACTATTTTATTTGAACTCATTCTTAAAATATTCATATTTAAACTGATTTAAATTTTCAGATTTTGAATTCTAAGCAAACTTGAATTTCTCAATTTATTTGATTTAAAACTTCGATTTAACTTTCTTTTAACAACTAGAGTCAAAAACTTGATTTTTAAATCCAAATTTCATTTTAAACTTTAAAATTCAAATATCCATTTGAATCAAAACTCTAACAAAAATCATATTTAATTGCAGTAACATTTTGTTTCAGATCTAATTTTAAAATCTGGAAATTATCATGTTTTAAATCTGAAAACCCCTTAAATATTTTAAAACTGCATTTTTAAGATTCAAAATATAAATTTGAATTTATACTTCTAATTAGATTTAGACTTTATAAAATCTTAGTTGACAACTTAAATTCAATTACATCAATATTTCACTAACTTACCATTTAATTTTGCTTTAAATTTAGTTTAAATTTAAATGTACAGGTTGTTTATACAACCTGTAGAAATTTAACTTTTACCTGGGACCAAAACAATGTTGCTTCGGGTCAACTGCCTCTGTGCTTCGAGTAAAAATGCAATTTACTCAAGACTTCCCCGAGTCCAAAACCCTGCACACTAAAAACTGCAACCATCAAACCTGGAAACCATCACAATTATCCACCCACTTCAGTGCTTCGAGTCACGCACTCATATGACTCGAGTGATTTCCCGAGGCAAAATACTCTGCAGCCAAAAACACAACATCACCATACTTCACTGGCACGGTGCACGTGCACCGTGGCCCCAGCCACCTCCGGCCATCCTCTGGCACTCCCACATGACGCCAGTCACTTCCAGATCCCATCACAATCACCAGATGCTAGCCCCTTGCTCTAAAAAAAAAAATACACCTTCTCCTCTACAACCTGGAAACACAACAAGCAACAGCCCCAAAACCTGAAACCTCCCCCGCTCTTCAAACTCCGACCACTGGAGTACCACCGCCTCTGGCTACAGCTTCTACCATGTCCCCACAACCATCCCCCAGAGTTTCCTCGAACTCGATCCTTTCTTGGCCTCGAAACGATCAAGTTTCCAGCCATAGGCAAAACTAGGTCTAGGAGATAAAGCTAGCTACCACCGTCACCTCCGGTCATAGATCAACTTCTTGACAATTTTCCTGGCCTCACCGACCATTCAACTACCTCCAAAACGAACCTTAAGCCCTCCGATCAACTACACTTCCAGAGGCAACCCAAAATGCTCGAATGGTTCAACCCAGTAAAGCATGTTCATAGCTCAACTAAAAAATGTAATTGAAGTTTTAAAAATCCTAATCTTGATTTAGTAATAAGTTCATAAACTTGAATTGATGGATCATGACAACTGAAGTTTTGACTTGTTTTATAATTTGCTCTGTGACTTCATTTTGTTTTCTTTTCAGGCTTACTCAAATTTGTATTTAACTTTCTTATAAATTTTAACCATCCATCTATGCTAATTCAAAAATTTTAGACTAAGTCCTAATCCAAACAGTATGAAGGTAAAAAGATGATGACTTTTAAATCACACTGATACTTGAAGTAAGAACAGAAAATTACAGAAATAGCTATACAGAGATATCACAAACACAAACAGTATATACATATTACAGACATCAACCAAGCAACCATAACTAAAATTTTAAACTTCAAAGATGATGTTATTCACAGCAATGGGAAAACAAAGCAAGTTTATAATGAATCAGTTTGGATTTGCAGGCTTAAACATACTGTAATTTCCATTTCACAATAACCCAGAGTAAAAATGAATATATAAATATTCATTCAATATATTCAGGCATTCAAATATTTGCATGTAACAGGTTTAAAAACTTGAGAAATTTAAAAGTGTTACTCACCCAAGTTTGCAGTGGAACAGAGGATGATACAAGAGTTCTGCAGTTTGCAAATTTTGAATTTTCTGTAACCCTTTTTCTTTTTTTTTGAATTTTGACTTGAACTAGAAAATATGTAATTTTGTTTATACTCTTTTGTTTCTCCTCAGTTTTGTTTCATGAGTTACTAACTGAACTAAAAATGGAATAACAAATGATGAATACATATATAACTTCAACAATATGTCTTCTTGAACAAGCTTTGACATAAAATAATATTTGCTTTATTATCATATGTACTAAGACCAGACAATAATTGAAATATTTCGGCTGGAGATATGTTATTTCAGATGCAAAGGTGGCTAATTAATGTTTGCTGCAGATTTAAATTTGTGTTTGTACTAATGTTTTTATTTACGCTAACATCTTATTAATGTGTGCAGATTTGGCTTGTACCGCTGTGCATATAAGTTTACACTAATTAATATTTTGCTGACATATAACTTTACAAAGATATTTGCAGTATTTGTAATAATATTTTGCTGGCACTTATTTTACTTTTATAAAGATATTTTGCAGAACCTATGTCGGAACTAAGATGTGAATGTTTGGCTTGCAAATGCATATAAAGTTTACTTGCATGTTGTCATATTGTCTTCATATCTATATTAACATATAAAAGATGTTTGCAGGTTTTATATGTTGTTCATGTTGACTTAAGTTTATAACTATTTAATATAATACTTATTTTAAATATTAATAAGCTTATTGTAAATATTATTCTTAAACATACAATATGGTTAACTACTTAACCTTATTTTTATCAAGCCTAATTTAAATGTAAGCTAAAATTATTTTAAACAAACTAAACTTAAATCTTGAGTAATTTAAAATCATATGATCATTTATTAAATAGTTTAAATATCAAATTTCTAAATTTTCAAAAATATTAGAATTAGAAACATGTCTATTTATTAAATTAAAACAAAGATTATCTATTTACAATATATACAGATATATACATTATAAATAGAAGGCAATTTGATTAAATTTCTATAATATTTCTGTTTAGAAATCTTTCTATAATCTTTGATAGACCTTTGGTAATCATTTTGAATCCACCTTTTTCGTGCTTGTGTTCTTGATTCTGGAGGATCTTGGAAAGATCACCTCCACCTTGTAAAACTTACCTATAACAACAGTTATCAGGTATAACTTCAATCTTCTTATCATCTTATCTTAATCCTATTTCACTTTATCTTTTCTGTACCCTTCCATACCTCATTCCATTTCGGGGACGAAAAGTTTTGAGTGGGGGAGAGTGTAACAACCCTGTATTTTGTAATTATTTTATTGTATATTTTAATTATTTTAATATAAAATTTTGATTTAAAAACTTATTTTACTTATTTGAAATGATTAAATTTATTATTTAAATATAATCTTGATTTTTATATGAGTTATAATTCCAAACTTGTGTAAGTTGAATATTTGCCTGAAATGCTGATTTTGGTCAAAATAGTCAAACTGTGACTTTCAACTTAAAATTTTAAAAGTTTAAAAAATTTAATTTTTTTCTTTTATTATGAAAGTACATAAAATTCTAAGAACATCACTTTTCGTTTCGTTGAATTTGGATGTAAATTGTGAAAGTTATACCTTTTACAATATTGTGCGTATATAGGGTTATTTAACAATGACTATTTTAAATTGTATAAATTACTTCTTCTTTGTTATATTTTATTTTAATATGTCATAATATGTTATATTATGCATGTTTTGACTTTTAAGTATTTTTAAAATGATAATATAATTTTTCTAAAGTTTATTTGAATTTATTTCAATTTATAAAGCCTAGTTGGTATTTACTGCATTTTTCTTTATTTAACTTTCTATTTAATAAAAATTAAATTATTATTTTACCTTGAAAATGTTTTAAAACCATTTTTAATTCAAATTTTGTGTTAAAATATATTTTTTTGTGAAGTAATAAATTTTCCAAAATAATTGGTGATTTTCTTGTAATTTTTATATCAGGGTTGCTATTTTTAAGCAATTTCTTATTTCCTTTTTCTATTTTACTTAAAATAAATTATTTATTTTATTTTATTCTTACTTAGTTTTGGTTTTAAATAACATTTCTGAGTTTATTTTGTTTTTATAAAATTAAAAAGAAAAGGAAATGCAAAAGGTTTAGAAGGTTAAGAGATCTTAAAAGCCTGAAACGTAAAGGCATTTTATCCGTTTCTTTTTACAATTAATACATCAATTTATTGATTTATTTTATACATTCACTTTTATTTCTGTGTTTTACTTTATTTTATTCATTTTACATGTATTTAAATTTAAGAAAATTTTTCCAAAGTGTATTGAAGTTATTTCTAATTCCTAAATCTAGTTTTCATTTTTCTGTGCCATTTTTCTTATTTTAATCATATCTAATTAATAATTAATTATTAATATTTTGTTTATCTGTTATATTTTCGAATTCTAACTGAAATTTATAAGTGTTTTCAGTTATTTAAGATGTATATGAATATATATAGGAAGTTTAAAAGGTTTGAAAGCAAAGAAACGTAAAACCGTTTTAACGTTTCTTTTTCCGTTTCTTTTCCAATTAATAGATTTAATTTCCTTTGACCGTTCCTTTCTTTATTGTAGCTGTGCATTTCTTACCTCATTTTCACGTGAAAACATTCCTCTCCACTTCATTTTTCACGGCTAG
This sequence comes from Allium cepa, assembly GCA_030765085.1. NCBI lineage: Eukaryota > Viridiplantae > Streptophyta > Magnoliopsida > Asparagales > Amaryllidaceae > Allium > Allium cepa. Next base: position 505,412,303 of record CM060937.1, on the reverse strand, counting down.
AAAGGTTTGGTAATGGCTCCTCTTTTCCTCTTCTTTTTCCATTGTTTTCTTATATTTTGCCTTGTTTTCTCATGTGTATTGCTTGGCCTCTACCACCCACCATCACCACCATACTCTCCACCATCCCCTACCACTCTTCCTTGGCATCATCTCCAGCCATCATTTCAGATCCATCCATGGCCACACCTCCCTTGGTGACAAAACTCCACAAAATTGCAAATAATGTCACAAAAACTCAACTTATTTAACCTTGACCCTATATATGCTTTATGTTGCACCACTACACCTTCATCTCCACTTGTTGCCTCGCCTATATGATGTTAAACCTGACCTATATGATGTCATACCTGAGCCAAAGCATCATCATAGCCAAGCATAAGTGTCCCTTAGGCCAAGCATTGAAGTGGTTGAAGCAAGGTCCAATCTATCTTATTCATTTTGCTTTGTATTTCAAAATTGTTTCAATGTTATTTTATGTTGAATATATATTGTCTTGTTTGTTTTGTTTTGGGTTGTTGATACAAAATCATATCTTGGCTATCTTTCAACTCAAATCAAAAGTCGTGTAATTGTGCTTGTCGTGCCTTTGGAGTCGTGCTTGTATGTTGTTTTGGTCTCTAGCCTTGAAAAAGTGAGTCTTTCTCACTCTAACATTTATATTTATGAAAAGTGAATTGATGGCAAGTGTTTAGTAATATAAAATGTGATGATCATATGATATGCTATGCCATGTTATTACCATGTTATTACCATGTTAAAACTGTTAATTTTCACCTGACATCTGATATATGACTGTATATTGTGATATTGACATTGTTTATATTATTCCTGTATATGATCACACTACAAGTTCCCTGTTAGAAAAAATGTTATGGGATGAAATGATAGGCCAGAATGGTTTTAAATTTTTCATTTTGACTTGGGATTGCGGATTTGAAAGATTTTCTTTGTAAATTATGGGTTGAAATGATATATTACCCATATCACATTACCTAGCGTAGAAAATTATTTACAGGCCCGTTGTTAAAATATGTTTTTCTAAAATTTTAAATATTTTAGAAATTTAATTATTATAATATTTTGATTTTAAATTTGATAAAAAAAGTATTTTTGTAAATTATTATTGATTTTCTGAATAATTGTAAGTGAAATGAATTAATGAAAAAGTTAGAAATTTTGAACGTGAGTTATTTTGGAAATTTGGATTTAATTATAATTGGAAATTTAATTGAATATGAAATTATGATAAATTTATGATAATTTGAATTTAAATGAATTTAAAGTGATTTTTATATCATATTATGATTTTTAATAAAGTTGAAATGTGAAATGAATAAATATTTTAAGTTGAAACTTTGAAATATAACTAGAATTGGAAATTTATGAAATTGACGTAAAGTGAACTTTTAGTTAAGCAAATAAAAATAAAACTAAGTTATATTTGAGAATTTGAACTTAAGTGTTAAGTTGAAATTTAATGTAATGGATTTTAAAATTGAACATTGCATTCTAATAAGTGGATTATTATTAAATCTTGACTTTTGAATGGAAATTTAACACTGTAAAATCGTAAACTTGAGAAAAATTAATTGATGTTATAAATGTGAAAATGTATGACTTTATAAGTTAAAAATGTTTTAATAAAAATATAACTGGTTGAGAAATTTTATTGAATATTTGAAGTTAATTGACTGCATTTTTGAAATGATATTAATTACAATGTAAATGATATTACAGCAATTATAAACACTATAGTTGATGATAATGAACTAAAAAAAAGCTATTGAAAAAAACTATTATAAAAATTGTTGTAAGTACTATGATTTTTGAATTTAAATAAGTTTATTTGAAATTTAAGAAAACTCTATTACAACATTTTTAAACGTTGTCTTTTGTTAAATTGAACTGTTTTGAATGTAACTTTCCGCAGAGTTTTCTAAATGATGCGAAAAGTGAATTTTCACTATTTTGATAAACTTAAGTGAATAATTGAACATTGGAAGTTGAAATTTTTGGAAATTTAATAATTTAATTATTAAACATAATAACTTCATTTTTATGATTAAAAATGATTTTTGGAATATATACTGTTTTGAAATATGGATTTAAATGATATTTTAAATTGAATAAAATGAATAATGATTTGAATTGAATGTGGTTTCAAAAAGATATGATATATTGATATATTAAATGATTTAAATGTGGTTTTGAAAAGATACGATATTTTGATATATTAAAACGATTTGAAAATGAAGTTTTGAAAGGATAGGATATTTTGATATATTAAAATGATTTGAAACGAAGTTTTGAAAGATATGATATTTTTGATATTAAATGATTTGAAACACGGAGTTTGGAAGATAAGACATTTTGATATTAACATGATTTAAAAAGAAGTTCTGAAAGATATGATATTTTGAAAATGAAGCTTTGAAAGGTTATGATATTTTGATATATTAAAATGATTTGAAAGGTAGTGTTGAAAGGGTATGAAAATTTAATATATTGAAATGGTTAGAAATGACTTGATATTTATTTTAATAAATATTTGAATTGAAAGATATGTTACGATGATATATTGAAATGGTTTGGAAATGATTTAATCTTTATTTTGATAAAGATTTGGGTTGAAATGATAGTTTATTTTGGAAAAAAAAATATTGGTTTAAAGTTATAACTACGGGTTATAATAACGATTGGTTGTTAAAGAGGCCGGGATCGGATATTGTCTTATAGCCGGCCAATACCGAAAACCACTTTAACAACTGTGTACGCGGTGGAGATTCCAGAATGAAGTAGGATGGTGGCGACGTTCTCGAGGTATATTACGTGGACTCAACTCCCGTGAGTTGGCATATATGACTAAAATAGGAGCTATACCGGGCTACACAAAGAGTCGCACCCTTTCATCGAGCATGCTCCATCGGAAACCATTCTATTACTGTTGTGATTCGATTCGGTGGCGCCACTTTGATTCGGGGGTATTGTTCGAGGTGGGCAGAAGCTGCTGGCTTGCCGTCACCACCGGTTCGGGAGTGCAAACGGTGTATCCACCCTGGCATTGCCTCGCGTGCCGTGTCATATCCTTATATCGAGCCCACTACGATTTTGGTTTTAAAGATCCGACCGCGTTAAGGTTCACCATCCCCTTAACGCTATTTTCTATATGATTATACTTTACTGATTAGACACTACCGTATATAGCGTATATTACTACATTGTAAATAGTTTAACGGATCCTTAGAGGATGGGCGGTCCCAAGCATCCTTTAAGTTACTGATGCATTTTTTTACTTTTCACTTGAGTTGATTTACAGTTTATAAGTATTTATGTCCTGACTCGAGGGTTTTTTGTTTTGCTTTACGCTCAGGTCAGATTGATTGAGTTAGCATTCAAGATTCACCTTCGACGTTGGAGCTTTCCTTGAAGATCCAGCCATCTATTTTGTTTCAGTATCCAGTGGTTCAGTGATGTATCTGATTTGTGCCTGATGTATCCAGTTACTCTTCTGTTGTATCTTATTTAACTCTGATGTATCTCATATTTATATAGTAGCTTCATGAACTACTATCTCCTCTTTTACTTCCGCTGCATTATCATTACTCTGTGTCTGTGATCTGTGACTTTATTTACTGTATATTCTGAGATTTGCCAAATTTTTAATTACAACGCGGTATTTTGAGCAATTCAATTCCGGCATGAGTGTCTACCTATACACTTATAATGGATGCGAATGGTTGAAAATACCGAGTCTTTACATAGATCAACTTCCTGACAATTTTCCTGGCCTCACCTACCATTCAACTACCTCCAAAACGAACCTTAAGCCCTTCGATCAACTACACTTCCAGAGGCAACCCAAAATGCTCGAATGGTTCAACCCAGTAAAGCATGTTCATAGCTCAACTAAAAAATGTAATTGAAGTTTTAAAAATCCTAATTTTGATTTAGTAATGAGTTCATAAACTTGAATTGATGGATCATGACAACTGAAATTTTGACTTGTTTTATAATTTGCTCTGTGACTTCATTTTGTTTTCTTTCCAGGCTTACTCAAATTTGTATTTAACTTTCTTATAAATTTTAACCATCCATCTATGCTAATTCAAAAATTTTAGACTAAGTCCTAATCCAAACAGTATGAAGGTAAAAAGATGATGACTTTTAAATCACACTGATACTTGAAGTAAGAACAGAAAATTACAGAAATAGCTATACAGAGATATCACAAACACAAACAGTATATACATATTACAGACATCAACCAAGCAACCATAACTAAAATTTTAAACTTCAAAGATGATGTTATTCACAGCAATGGGAAAACAAAGCAAGTTTATAATGAATCAGTTTGGATTTGCAGGCTTAAACATACTGTAATTTCCATTTCACAATAACCCAGAGTAAAAATGAATATATAAATATTCATTCAATATATTCAGGCATTCAAATATTTGCATGTAACAGGTTTAAAAACTTGAGAAATTTAAAAGTGTTACTCACCCAAGTTTGCAGTGGAACAGAGGATGATACAAGAGTTCTGCAGTTTGCAAATTTTGAATTTTCTGTAACCCTTTTTCTTGTTTTCTGAATTTTGACTTGAACTAGAAAATATGTAATTTTGTTTATACTCTTTTGTTTCTCCTCAGTTTTGTTTCATGAGTTACTAACTGAACTAAAAATGGAATAACAAATGATGAATACATATATAACTTCAACAATATGTCTTCTTGAACAAGCTTTGACATAAAATAATATTTGCTTTATTATCATATGTACTAAGACCAGACAATAATTGAAATATTTCGGCTGGAGATATGTTATTTCAGATGCAAAGGTGGCTAATTAATGTTTGCTGCAGATTTAAATTTGTGTTTGTACTATTGTTTTTATTTACGCTAACATCTTATTAATGTGTGCAGATTTGGCTTGTACCGCTGTGCATATAAGTTTACACTAATTAATATTTTGCTGACATATAACTTTACAAAGATATTTGCAGTATTTGTGCTAATATTTTGCTGGCACTTATTTTACTTTTATAAAGATATTTTGCAGAACCTATGTTGGAACTAAGATGTGAATGTTTGGCTTGCAAATGCATATAAAGTTTACTTGCATGTTGTCATATTGTCTTCATATCTATATTAACATATAAAAGATGTTTGCAGGTTTTATATGTTGTTCATGTTGACTTAAGTTTATAACTATTTTATATAATACTTATTTTAAATATTAATAAGCTTATTGTAAATATTATTCTTAAACATACAATATGGTTAACTACTTAACCTTATTTTTATCAAGCCTAATTTAAATGTAAGCTAAAATTATTTTAAACAAACTAAACTTAAATCTTGAGTAATTTAAAATCATATGATCATTTATTAAATAGTTTAAATATCAAATTTCTAAATTTTCAAAAATATTAGAATTAGAAACATGTCTATTTATTAAATTAAAACAAAGATTATCTATTTACAATATATACAGATATATACATTATAAATAGAAGGCAATTTGATTAACTTCTAAAAGATAGATTATGTAACGAGACGGATTTTGCCCGCTCAAAAATCGACATCCGTACTTCAAATCGTACTCGAATGCCATAGATTCGACCGTTCAAATCCAATTCGCCGGAGCTTATAACAATCATTAAGTAAACAACATAGCGAAATAAAAGAATAATACATTGATATACAGCTTTGATACAATATCTGATACAACAGATGATCCAATAGATATCAATATACATCAGAGATATGATACAATAAAACAGCAGCGGAAAGAAAATAGATAATATCTAGCAGCGAAACAAATAACTCTAAGATAGTCTTCAAAAGAGAACTCCGAGAACTGCAGCTCCATTTCCAATAATCAATCCAGCAATAGCTCGAACTCCCAATAACGATGCACCTAGATAACCAAGACTGGTGCGATCCAAAGACTGAACTAACTCCAGATAATCTACTAAACCTGACTATCTGAAAAACCCAACTCTAGACTGCTCGTGTAGAAAATAATGAGCACCCAGAGTTTAGGAAAGAAACAATAAACTCCGGATCAGTCGTGGGACTGGTGTGAGCAACAAAAACAGTTTATCTTTAAAAACATTCAATAAAAGATTTTCAAAGTCAATTCGCAATGCTTTTTAAAAATGAGACTACCATAAGGCCTCCCGCACACACACACAATGCAAACGCAGAATCGGAGGAGATTTCTCCTTATGATAGTCAAAGATGCTTGATACGCATTAAAAAGACATTTGATATTATTACTAGTGCATAGTGTAGGAAAAATTCATTTCGAAAGTAGAATATAAATCTTAGCCAACATACGACCATTATCGTATGCCTACTATAGCTACCATCTAAACAGTGATGACCACCATAAGTAAATGGCAGGTTCTACAACTAATACCGTACAGGGTTTCGTATTGGGAATTGGATTTCCAACGAATGATCAGGCCAAGGAACTTCCCATTGCTACATGAGAATGCCTCTGGATGGACATCCCCGAGAACCAAACCGGATCTCTACCAACACAAGGCCGGGTTACCCCTAACTGAGTAACAACTGACCGAATATGCCATCCCCCGGTCCTTTGGGACCTTTCACCGAGCGCTCGTAATCAATTCACACAATCATAACAAAGTGTTTTCAACATGAGTAAATATCTGGGCTCCATACCATGATACCACTCTTTTCCAGAAGGAAATGCACACATCCTAAAGGGTGCTACCCCTCATAACCTTGCTGCTTCTTTCCTGTTTTGACCATTCACGGGGTGTGAGGCTCGACGAAGTCACGTCCACAAAAACATACTTTATACAAAAGCCATGCTTTGGGTCAACAAATGATCATAGAAATGATCACCAAGATAGACGATCAAATAAATGATCCTATCACAAATAATCAACACAATGATCATTTCACAGCAACACTCAGTATGTCACATTACCAAATTGGGAATATATCGCTGATAACCTTCAACCATATAACCTCTGAGCTCGTACGTCTAAGAGAAGGGTGTTAAGCTAAAAGAATAAATTCTCCGCCACCAACAGAAATATATTTGAAAGAAATCGGCTTTATATCTCGATTTGTAATGTCAGACATACTATCCATACAAGTCTGTTCTGGGTTCGAACAGAACCGAAGGCACTTACAAAGAAGTCCTTGCAAATCCGGATATTCACAATCCCGATCGGATTTCCCATCACTTAGGGAGTTTCTATACCGGCGCGACTCGGTGCAGAAACAATCGATAGGTCATCCTATCGCTTTCGCAAATACCCGGTCTTCACCACCGGTCTTCAAATGCTATCCATAACGTCGAATCACATATTCGGAATGGGTTATACGACCCAAAGGTCCTTTCCCGGCTAACCCGAATAGTGAGCACGATATTTCAAAAACAAATGGATAATGGGATTTCAATTAAGTCACAACTTAATAATTCAAAACTTTATTTCAAATGGTTTAATCCAATTACCATTTCAATCTTTAAACAAAAAGATTCATTTTCACAACCTTTAACGGTTTAAACAATTTTCACATTTTAATCTTTTAAACAAAAGATTTATTCACAGATTTTCCAAATCAATTTTCATTTCAATTTGATTAACTCGTTAAATCTTTAAATCAAAGATTTAACTTATAGCCTTCAAAACAATTTCATTTCAATTTGATTTAAACAAATCATCAATTTAAATCTGTTAAAAATAAACAGATTTAATTCATAGCTTTCAAAAAGAATTCATTCATAACTTAGGAAAATCATTTCTCTATTCAATCTTGAAATTCCCCTAATTAACTGGAATCTCAGTTCTTATCTAAAAGTGTTTATCATATGAAAACAACAGTTTTCATTTTGGAAATCTGATTCATTTATACGAGTTGAAATCCTTGGGTTAAATTCAAATTCCCAAAAATAATGCTTAAAAGTGGTTTAATCCTTATATAACCAATATAACATTTTTAATCCCTAATTTCAAATCATAGAATTCAATTTCAAGTATTGAATTTAAATTTAAATCAAATTATTTAAATTCCAAAACTTAATCAAGTAATTTTAAAAATAATAAATTTTATTTTGAAATTCCTTCACATTTATTCCAATTCCATTTCCAAAACATTTGAATTTAAAAATTCAAATTTAACTATTTCAAAATCTGTGACTTAATCGATTTCCTCGTGAAATCCATATTTGTGTGTGTATGGTGTGGTCCAGGGGTTATACACAGTAGTGCAACATCATTTCAATCATCACAGATTAACAGATAATATACAAATGCAAATAAATATACACTGTTCAATCTACAGAACAAAATATCACAAATCAGATAGGATAATCAATTCAAGGCATCACATATCAGGGATATTAACAATTCAACACCCAATAAAATTCAAACATCATAAGTAGGATCAATTTAATCATCTGATAAATTTAAATCAGATTTATTTTCTATGAATAATTCTTTTCACATTTATTATCAAATAAATTTCAAGTAAATGATCCTCATTAACTATTCATAATTATTTAATTACTATTCTTAAGTAATTAACCTCAATTTAATTATTGTTAATTATCATTTAATTAACCTTTAAAATCATATATTTAATCACTGATTATTTAATTAATTAAGTTTTAAACTGTAACTTAATAAATCTTAATTACTTGATTAAATAAATTAATCAATTATTCACTTGAACTAATTTAATGAGTGCATATCATTTTATCTTCACTAATTCAAATTTAAACTTATTCTTATTTATCATTTAATCATCACTCACAATACGTTTTAAAGACATTTATTTTCCCAATTACTTTCTAAATTTCATTTCAAAATTTGATACTTAAAATAAATTCCAATTTATCCTAAATAAAGATTTAAAACTAATTTTTCAAAACCCCTTTTAATTACATATTTAAAAGCATACCTTAACACTTAAACTTATTTACGATTTAAAATAAAAACCGAACTTAACTTCAGTATTTAAATTTTCCATTAAATTGTACATTTCAGCTTTTGAAAAGATTAAAATTTTAGAATTGTCAAGTAAAACGAAAACTGAAACCCATCTTTTAAATCTTCTTTTTCTTAGACCCTTATTTTATTTCAAATTTAAATCAAAGATAAAAATAAAATAAAACTTGAATTTAAACTTAAAATCTATTATAAGCTTCATTTAGACTTGGTTCAGTTTAATTTTACTAAAATCTGTTAAACAGATTGTTCCCAGGCTTCAAGCCTTGAACCATTTCACCGAGTCAAACAGCGAAAAACTTCGAGACGCCTCCCCCCTTTCTTCGAGTTCATCACGTCATTCACCTTCCTTCCTCCCCAGTGCACACACGTGCACCGTGCACCTACCCACGCTCCTCCGGCCACCGATGAGCACCCCGTCTATCCCACACACACACACGAACCCGCGAGACCCCAAAGCATTATCCAGATCGAAGAAAGTTCGATCAGATCAAATTTGACCCAATCGAACCCACTGACCCAAAAACTCGACCACCCAAAAACCCATCGTACCATCACCCACGACCACCGGCCACCTCGAAACTTGGTCCGAAGCTTCGCCACCACCCAACGCCTCTAACCCACCTAGTCCGATCGCCTCTAATTCCCTGATGCCCTCGCATTGCCTCGACAACCGAGCCAAACCCATTACCCCTCTTAAACCCTAGTTTCGATCCAACCCAAAAATTTACTCATTCGAAATTTTTTTCAGTATTTTTCCTAGATTCTACGATCATACTAGTACCTCCATGCCAAATTTTGCCAAAAGTTAACACGCCGATCATCAGATTTTCCCCCAAAACCATATCTCGTTCATCTCGCAACTGCTCTTTTATCTTAGCCCTAAAAATCATGATGTTTGTTTTAAAAATCAAGTTTAAGTAAGAGAATTCAGTTTATATGCTTGAAATTGTGAATTAAAACATTTGTATCTCAACATATTTCAAGCTTGCTCAGTATTCTTGCTTTCCAGAGCTATTAACCTGTGTGTTCTTCTTTAAAATTTGTTTTTATCTTTAATTTATGATATAACAACCGATTTTTTGTTTGAAACTTAAGCCCAAACAATACATAGAACGAGGGTAAATAATTTATTTTCTTAAATAAGAATTTTGAGTTTAAAACCACAACACAGAGAACCTGTACAACAATAGCCTGTATAAATACTTCCAGCTTTTAAATTTGTCCAGAAAACCATATATATACACACAACTTATTCAAAGATATATATAACCAACATATTTATACCTTTAAGTTTTATAAAAAAATATGCTACTCACTTGTGTTTCCCGAAAATGAACACATAAGTAAATTTACACAGTCCATACTTACTCAAGATGCATATTCAACAGATATATATATATGCTTGCTCATTTAAGAGTGAGGTTACTCACTTGATTTCCAGGAAAGAAGAACTGATTTGTATTTATGTTGAAACAGCAGTTTGAAATTTTGCAGGCTAAAGCTTCTTCTTCTTATATTTTTCTTGGTTGAGTTGATTTTTTTTTTTTTTTTTTAGTTTTATTTACTTCATTCATTTTTTTCTTTCATTTATGATGAAAGAACTAAAACGAGAGTTTGATGTATATATATAAAAATATAAACAGTGTGCAGGTTGATAATGTTTTCTAGTACAATAGTGTGAACATTGATTTGTTTTGTACTAAGGCATGGCTGAAATGTTTTTAGTTATGGCTAGAGAAACTTGCATTAATTGCCAAGTACTGCCGTGTGTTTACAACCTTACCTTTCTTATTTTTGCCAAGTACATTATACTCTACAGGATGCCTATTTATCTCATTTATTTTCTTTGTTTTGCTTACTTAAATGTATTTGCTTTTATTTGTTTATAGGTTGAGATGATGTAGCATGCTTTCCCAGGTTGCTTCTTGCCTGCATACTTGTATTTTTCTTTTGTCTTGTTTTATATGCTTATGTTTTCCACTTTTGCAAGCCTAGATATTTCTTTTGTCTTGCATTTCTTTATTACGGCTGATGTGCTCAATATTTTAGTTGCTGAGATGATATTATGTATTTGTTTTATAAGCTACAGCGTATATACTTATCTTTTCTTTGCTTGTACTTCTTTGTTTTGCTATAGTTACTTACTTTATACTTCATGCTCATTTTATTTTCATTTTATTTCTCAAAATCATTTATATAAGAATTTATTTAAAATCCAACATATACATATATATATATTCTCATATATATACATATATGCAAATTTTCAAATCAATTTGACTTAATATATTTTATATTTGAATCGGGGAAACTCGCATCATTTAAAAATCAATTTTACAATTTTTAATTCAAAATTTCATTTAATTATCAATTTAAATTAAATTAAAAATCTAGGGTCGTTACAGACTTCCCCCCTTAAAAGGATTTCGTCCTCGAAATTCGCAGGCATGAAAACAACACAAAGATATATTCATTCAATCTCCTATAATTCCTCAAACATAAGATATGAATTCCAAACTCAAGTCGGAATATCTCAGAATACATACCAATTTGTCCCTCTTCGGACTTTGGTATTCACAAGAAATTGCAATAGAATTTCAAAATTTGGTTTTAAACAAAATCGTTTTATCAATACAATTCTAATCATTCTTCATATTCTATTAATCAATTTAACTCAATTTAAATTTTCTAATTTATTCAAAATTTCCAATTTCAATTTTCAAATTCATATTCATTAAAGTTTTAAATCAAAAAGCTGATAAGAAACTGATGAAGATACGAAATAAAAATTTCCTACAACGATTCGTAGGCCTTCATTACACCGAAACTTCTTTCTGTAACCGTCATGAATCAATCAAAAGAATTTGGAAACGAATCAAAGAAAATTGATAGAGAAAGTTATTTCCACCGTTGTTACAGAGTTTTGACTAATTATAGTCGTATTTACCTGTCCCCTATCTCGTTCTCTTCTTGCACTCATACTCACTATTAGTAGATAGTAAGAGAATTTACTGAGGCATTCAAACGGATATCTTAGGGATTACTCATTCTAGGGATACTTCACCCTATCTCTAATGAGCTACTTAATGTGTTACACTCCTGAGCTAAAGTTTTAACCTTAGCTCTGATACCAAATGTAACGAGACGGATTTTGCCCGCTCAAAAATCGACATCCGTACTTCAAATCGTACTCGAATGCCATAGATTCGACCGTTCAAATCCGATTCGCCGGAGCTTATAACAATCATTAAGTAAACAACACAGCGGAATAAAAGAATAATACATTGATATACAGCTTTGATACAATATCTGATACAACAGATGATCCAATAGATATCAATATACATCAGAGATATGATACAATAAAACAGCAGCGGAAAGAAAATAGATAATATCTAGCAGCGAAACAAATAACTCTAAGATAGTCTTCAAAAGAGAACTCCGAGAACTGCAACTCCATTTCCAATAATCAATCCAGCAATAGCTCGAACTCCCAATAACGATGCACCTAGATAACCAAGACTGGTGCGATCCAAAGACTGAACTAACTCCAGATAATCTACTAAACCTGACTATCTGAAAAACCCAACTCTAGACTGCTCGTGTAGAAAATAATGAGCACCCAGAGTTTAGGAAAGAAACAATAAACTCCGTATCAGTCGTGGGACTGGTGTGAGCAACAAAAACAGTTTATCTTTAAAAACATTCAATAAAAGATTTTCAAAGTCAATTCGCAATGCTTTTTAAAAATGAGACTACCATAAGGCCTCCCGCACACACACACAATGCAAACGCAGAATCGGAGGAGATTTCTCCTTATGATAGTCAAAGATGCTTGATACGCATTAAAAAGACATTTGATATTATTACTAGTGCATAGTGTAGGAAAAATTCATTTCGAAAGTAGAATATAAATCTTAGCCAACATACGACCATTATCGTATGCCTACTATAGCTACCATCTAAACAGTGATGACCACCATAAGTAAATGGCAGGTTCTACAACTAATACCGTACAGGGTTTCGTATTGGGAATTGGATTTCCAACGAATGATCAGGCCAAGGAACTTCCCATTGCCACATGAGAATGCCTCTGGATGGACATCCCCGAGAACCAAACCGGATCTCTACCAACACAAGGCCGGGTTACCCCTAACTGAGTAACAACTGACCGAATATGCCATCCCCCGGTCCTTTGGGACCTTTCACCGAGCGCTCGTAATCAATTCACACAATCATAACAAAGTGTTTTCAACATGAGTAAATATCTGGGCTCCATACCATGATACCACTCTTTTCCAGAAGGAAATGCACACATCCTAAAGGGTGCTACCCCTCATAACCTTGCTGCTTCTTTCCTGTTTTGACCATTCACGGGGTGTGAGGCTCGACGAAGTCACGTCCACAAAAACATACTTTATACAAAAGTCATGCTTTGGGTCAACAAATGATCACAGAAATGATCACCAAGACAGACGATCAAATAAATGATCCTATCACAAATAATCAACAAAATGATCATTTCACAGCAACACTCAGTATGTCACATTACCAAATTGGGAATATATCGCTGATAACCTTCAACCATATAACCTCTGAGCTCGTACGTCTCAGAGAAGGGTGTTAAGCTAAAAGAATAAATTCTCCGCCACCAACAGAAATATATTTGAAAGAAATCGGCTTTATATCTCGATTTGTAATGTCAGACATACTATCCATACAAGTCTGTTCTGGGTTCGAACAGAACCGAAGGCACTTACAAAGAAGTCCTTGCAAATCCGGATATTCACAATCCCGATCGGATTTCCCATCACTTAGGGAGTTTCTATACCGGCGCGACTCGGTGCAGAAACAATCGATAGGTCATCCTATCGCTTTCGCAAATACCCGGTCTTCACCACCGGTCTTCAAATGCTATCCATAACGTCGAATCACATATTCGGAATGGGTTATACGACCCAAAGGTCCTTTCCCGGCTAACCCGAATAGTGAGCACGATATTTCAAAAACAAATGGATAATGGGATTTCAATTAAGTCACAACTTAATAATTCAAAACTTTATTTCAAATGGTTTAATCCAATTACCATTTCAATCTTTAAAAAAAAAGATTCATTTTCACAACCTTTAACGGTTTAAACAATTTTCACATTTTAATCTTTTAAACAAAAGATTTATTCACAGATTTTCCAAATCAATTTTCATTTCAATTTGATTAACTCGTTAAATCTTTAAATCAAAGATTTAACTTATAGCCTTCAAAACAATTTCATTTCAATTTGATTTAAACAAATCATCAATTTAAATCTGTTAAAAATAAACAGATTTAATTCATAGCTTTCAAAAAGAATTCATTCATAACTTAGGAAAATCATTTCTCTATTCAATCTTGAAATTCCCCTAATTAACTGGAATCTCAGTTCTTATCTAAAAGTGTTTATCATTTGAAAACAACAGTTTTCATTTTGGAAATCTGATTCATTTATACGAGTTGAAATCCTTGGGTTAAATTCAAATTCCCAAAAATAATGCTTAAAAGTGGTTTAATCCCTATATAACCAATATAACATTTTTAATCCCTAATTTCAAATCATACAATTCAATTTCAAGTACTGAATTTAAATTTAAATCAAATTATTTAAATTCCAAAACTTAATCAAGTAATTTTAAAAATAATAAATTTTATTTTGAAATTCCATTCCAAAAGCTTTTCACATTTATTCCGATTCCATTTCCAAAACATTTGAATTTAAAAATTCAAATTTAACTATTTCAAAATCTGTGACTTAATCGATTTCCTCGTGAAATCCATATTTGTGTGTGTATGGTGTGGTCCAGGGGTTATACACAGTAGTGCAACATCATTTCAATCATCACAGATTAACAGATAATATACAAATGCAAATAAATATACACTGTTCAATCTACAGAACAAAATATCACAAATCAGATAGGATAATCAATTCAAGGCATCACATATCAGGGATATTAACAATTCAACACCCAATAAAATCCAAACATCATAAGTAGGATCAATTTAATCATCTGATAAATTTAAATCAGATTTATTTTCTATGAATAATTCTTTTCACATTTATTATCAAATAAATTTCAAGTAAATGATCCTCATTAACTATTCATAATTATTTAATTACTATTCTTAAGTAATTAACCTCAATTTAATTATTGTTAATTATCATTTAATTAACCTTTAAAATCATATATTTAATCACTGATTATTTAATTAATTAAGTTTTAAACTGTAACTTAATAAATCTTAATTACTTGATTAAATAAATTAATCAATTATTCACTTGAACTAATTTAATGAGTGCATATCATTTTATCTTCACTAATTCAAATTTAAACTTATTCTTATTTATCATTTAATCATCACTCACAATACGTTTTAAAGACATTTATTTTCCCAATTACTTTCTAAATTTCATTTCAAAATTGGATACTTAAAATAAATTCCAATTTATCCTAAATAAAGATTTAAAACTAATTTTTCAAGACCCCTTTTAATTACATATTTAAAAGCATACCTTAACACTTAAACTTATTTACGATTTAAAATAAAAACCGAACTTAACTTCAGTATTTAAATTTTCCATTAAATTGTACATTTCAGCTTTTGAAAAGATTAAAATTTTAGAATTGTCAAGTAAAACGAAAACTGAAACCCATCTTTTAAATCTTCTTTTTCTTAGACCCTTATTTTATTTCAAATTTAAATCAAAGATAAAAATAAAATAAAACTTGAATTTAAACTTAAAATCTATTATAAGCTTCATTTAGACTTGGTTCAGTTTAATTTTACCAAAATCTGTTAAACAGATTGTTCCCAGGCTTCAAGCCTTGAACCATTTCACCGAGTCAAACAGCGAAAAACTTCGAGACGCCTCCCCCCTTTCTTCGAGTTCATCACGTCATTCACCTTCCTTCCTCCCCAGTGCACACACGTGCACCGTGCACCTACCCACGCTCCTTCGGCCACCGATGAGCACCCCGTCCATCCCACACACACACACGAACACGCGAGACCCCAAAGCATTATCCAGATCGAAGAAAGTTCGATCAGATCAAATTTGACCCAATCGAACGCACTGACCCAAAAACTCGACCACCCAAAAACCCATCGTACCATCACCCACGACACCGGCCACCTCGAAACTTGGTCCGAAGCTTCGCCACCACCCAACGCCTCTAACCCACCTAGTCCGATCACCTCTAATTCCCTGATGCCCTCGCATTGCCTCGACAACCGAGCCAAACCCATTACCCCTCTTAAACCCTAGTTTCGATCCAACCCAAAAATTTACTCATTCGAAATTTTTTTCAGTATTTTTCCTAGATTCTACGATCATACTAGTACCTCCATGCCAAATTTTGCCAAAAATTAACACGCCGATCATCAGATTTTCCCCCAAAACCATATCTCGTTCATCTCGCAACTGCTCTTTTATCTTAGCCCTAAAAATCATGATGTTTGTTTTAAAAATCAAGTTTAAGTAAGAGAATTCAGTTTATATGCTTGAAATTGTGAATTAAAACATTTGTATCTCAACATATTTCAAGCTTGCTCAGTATTCTTGCTTTCCAGAGCTATTAACCTGTGTGTTCTTCTTTAAAATTTGTTTTTATCTTTTATTTATGATATAACAACCGATTTTTTGTTTGAAACTTAAGCCCAAACAATACATAGAACGAGGGTAAATAATTTATTTTCTTAAATAAGAATTTTGAGTTTAAAACCACAACACAGAGAACCTGTACAACAATAGCCTTATAAATACTTCCAACTTTTAAATTTGTCCAGAAAACCATATATATATATACACAACTTATTCAAAGATATATACAACCAACATATTTATACCTTTAAGTTTTATAAAAAAATATGCTACTCACTTGTGTTTCCCGAAAATGAACACATAAGTAAATTTACACAGTCCATACTTACTCAAGATGCATATTCAACAGATATATATATATGCTTGATCATTTAAGAGTGAGGTTACTCACTTGATTTCCAGGAAAGAAGAACTGATTTGTATTTATGTTGAAACAGCAGTTTGAAATTTTGCAGGCTAAAGCTTCTTCTTCTTATATTTTTCTTGGTTGAGTTGATTTTTTTTTTTTGTTTTAGTTTTATTTACTTCATTCATTTTTTTCTTTCATTTATGATGAACGAACTAAAACGAGAGTTTGATGTATATATATAAAAATATAAACAGTGTGCAGGTTGATAATGTTTTCTAGTACAATAGTGTGAACATTGATTTGTTTTGTACTAAGGCATGGCTGAAATGTTTTTAGTTATGGCTAGAGAAACTTGCATTAATTGCCAAGTACTGCCGTGTGTTTACAACCTTACCTTTCTTATTTTTGCCAAGTACATTATACTCTACAGGCTGCCTATTTATCTCATTTATTTTCTTTGTTTTGCTTACTTAAATGTATTTGCTTTTATTTGTTTATAGGTTGAGATGATGTAGCTTGCTTTCCCAGGTTGCTTCTTGCCTGCATACTTGTATTTTTCTTTTGTCTTGTTTTATATGCTTATGTTTTCTACTTTTGCAAGCCTAGATATTTCTTTTGTCTTGCATTTCTTTATTACGGCTGATATGCTCAATATTTTAGTTGCTGAGATGATATTATGTATTTGTTTTATAAGCTACAGCCTATATACTTATCTTTTCTTTGCTTGTACTTCTTTGTTTTGCTATAGTTACTTACTTTATACTTCATGCTTATTTTATTTTCATTTTATTTCTCAAAATCATTTATATAAGAATTTATTTAAAATCCAACATATACATATATATATTCTCATATATACACATATATGAAAATTTTCAAATCAATTTGACTTAATATATTTTATATTTGAATCGGGGAAACTCGCATCATTTAAAAATCAATTTTACAATTTTTAATTCAAAATTTCATTTAATTATCAATTTAAATTAAATTAAAAATCTAGGGTCGTTACAGATTAACAGTTAAATATTTATTTAAAAGAAGATTAATAAATCAATTCATATATTATTTACAAATATATCAAATCAATTTAATTTTTAATGTAGATTATTAAATTAATATTGTCCCAAATTTCCAGGATATCACATTCTTCCCCCCTTAAAAGAATTTCGTCCCCGAAATTTCAAACAAAGGTAATTTAATAATCCAATTAAAAAATTAAATTTTAACACAAGCATATATCAACATAAACTAACAATCATAGCAACCAATTCATCCAAACAAACAAATCTAACTATTCAAACAAAATTCTAAACAGAATTTTCTCGAGTTTCCCCAAGTATAAAATACCGGATTACTCGCCCTATAGAATCCAAACATCCAATACTACTACCAAAGTACAGAGTTTCCACTCATCTAAATCTACAAAACAAATCAAAATATCAGACCAAACTCAAGTCTGACCCAACACTACAACTCCCTGAACTGCTGATTCTAAAATTAAAGATAGATCTTACACGTACTCCTTCAGAGATACGTGAAACACATCGAATTCCAGTTATCCAAACTGAAAATCCAATTCTGAAACCAAACATTTATCCAAAATCAAATCTCCGATCACGGACTCCAAATTTCTTCGTCTCTTATCCACAAAATTCTTCGGACGATCCTGGGCTTCCTTCATCTTTACTGATCTACTCAATCCTTGCTGATGCCCTATAAACAAACTGAACCAAAGACAATCCAACAAATGGATCTAACCAAGATCAACCAAAACTCAGAACACATCTTTATTCCAAAATTAGAAAACAGAACTCACATCTCTCGTCCGGAGAGATAAAACAGATGCAATCCAACCTGGTTTCAGATCCTGAAAAATTTCCCGTTGAACTCTCTAATCCAAACACTGCAACATCCAATTTCTTTCAACTAGAACATCTACCACCATGCTTCCACTGCGCCACTCTGACTGAACAAATGAAAATGCTGATTATGAACTCAAGCACAGACTGGTCAACACATTCCAAAAATAAAACTCAGAAGTTCCTTCAAAATTCTGAGCTGCTTCACCAACTCAATTTCCAGATGTTAACAAAACCCTAACTTCCAGAAGACATCTAGAAAAATCTTTGAAACTCCAAAAGAACACCCAAACTATCGCAAGTCACTTTTGCGATTGATATAGCCAAATTCCAAAGAAAACTGCTCTCTCTTTACAAATCAGAACAGCTTACACTTAGGTGGCAAATCCATCGAAGAAACGGGTCTACATAATTACTTCTGAATTCCATTACAGAAAAACTGCTAAGCCAGAAGATCTCTTGCCAACACCAAAAACATTCCAAGCTGAATTGCTGCCATAGATGCTAAGATTTCCTATCCAAAGATTTCCGAGAAACTCGGACCTTAAAACAAACAAAACACCCAGCTGAGCACAGCCACAACACCGAAGCAGTCACTTCTCCTTACATGTTCCAAAGAAACATCGTCGGAGTTATCCATAGTCACTATGTCTCATCACACAGCTACTACACCTTGACGTATCAAAATATCTTGATTACTTCTGTCTACCCGACAGATCCAAACTCTAGCTCAACCAAACTTTTACACTTCAAAGATGAACTCCGAACCTCAACAGGTTTCCTTCAGAGATCAATGAAATCCTTGCACCGTCCAAAACTTACTCGAGACGGTATTAGGCCTACAGTCTCGACAATTACACTTTCAACCATTGATAGTTGTGTTACACACACCATTACCTATCTACCTTTATAACACATTGGAAAACCTGAACAGGTAACCCAACAATAGGTAGAAATAAATATAAATATATATATACCAAAATTACAAATACGCTCTCTCAAGAAGAAATCACATAAGAGCCTAGGTATTCACTCAACCTAGCGCTCTGATACCACTGTAACGACCCAACTTCCTACGCCCAGGAAGAAGTATCGTTAAAAAGAAAAGAAAGAGGTGAGAAAATAGAAGAGATAGAGAAGAAAGAACAACAACATCAGAATCTCACAGCGGAACGAATAAATTATAATAATCACATAAGTATTTACATAATATACAACATCAATCAGAGTTATACAAATAATACATCACATACTAGACAGTTATAAACACCTGTCTAGTTAATACAACTCAACTCAAATAAATGACTCAGAGATACCAACACAGCGGAACTATATATATATCTACAACGCTGAAGCCTCCTGCTCCATTGCTCCTTCAGATTTCGTCAAAGCTAACCTGAATCCCTTGGCTACCCGTAAAAATTTGGGTACCCGAGAGTTTATGAAAAACAAAAATAAACTCCGGGTCAGACATGGGTCTGGTATGAGTAACAGGTTAAAGTTGTTTAACTTTGAAAATCATTGAAAATAAAAGGTATCACGTAAGACTCCCCACACATAAACATGGAAAAGTTTTTACCTTACGCTAACCAAAACATTTGACAGGAAATTTTGTGATATTATAATAGGTCTAGGGTTTTCAAGTAAATAGAAAATAGCCGAAATTGTTACATCTATTAAATTCCAGCTACTAGCCACAAAAGTGGGTAATACAATCAAATCCGTTGGCACTTATTGGATTGTGGATTCCATACAATAGCAGGGCTACTGGGTACCGCCCGTCACAGTACGTGGCCTAGATCAACGTACCAAGGATTACTCCCTTCATCCCCTGCAACACAAGGCCGGAACCATTCCTTACTGAACAGTCCCGAACAAGATAACCCCGCAGTTGGTGTACATCCAACCGCCCACAAAGCCGAATAAAAAGGGACATCTAGACAGGGGAAAATCTTGTCCTGCTTGGGCATGACCCACCTAACCTTGCTGCACCTCCCTTGTTTTAGCCATTCCCGGTTGATGAGGCTTGAGGCTACGATTACCTTTATAGAAAACATTTCTTAGAATGCTCATCGCCCACCTAACGATGTGTTGAAAGCATTCAATCCATACAAGTTCGTTCCGGGTTCGAACGAAACCGAAGGCATCATCTCGTTACACTCATTTTGGAATCACCCTCAGAGTTAACGACGACAACCCTTGCACTCTGAATCTTCATCTTCACTTCGGATTCACGGCCTATCGTTAATTTGGAATCGATGTGGTTTTCGGATATTCCAAATAAGGAAAACCGATCCCGGTCTCATCGAAATCCAAAACGTGTCTTTTAGGGCCAAGTTGTCTATTTAGTCTTAACAGTTTAATCAATATACACATAGATAGATAATTCATAATATCACAGTAGATAATCATATCATCATCATAAACAGATAATCAAAATTATCAACCCAATCGGATAAAAACATACTATCATGCTTAAACAAATATCCAAGTCACATAGATATTATTTATCTCATATCTGGGTTCACAACCATCAAATGAAATATTAATTTCATTCATCCATAAGCAATGATTTATAATCTTACCATTTGTAATTAATTTAAAATGAATTAAATTAACTACTTTTATCTCTAATTAATTTAAAGTAAATTAACTTAATTACTTCATTCATAAATCCTGCTTATACAAACAATATTTAAATTTATACAAATTAATTAATTAATCTCTAGATATTTATCTTGATTAACTCCTCTAATTGATCATTTTCTAATTACAGTAAGTAATTAGTCTTTAATTAATTTTAAAAATTAATTTTTCTAAATTATTCCTAGTAATTAACTTTTAATTACTTCATTTATAATTAATTACATTTATTCTTAATTAATAACATAAATTAATCTCCACAACATTAATTATTTCTTAATTAAACAATTCTTAATTTACATCATTAATTATATTAATTAATGATCTCTAATTCAGATTAAATTGCTTTATTAATCACATTAAGTGATTAATCTTTAATTAAACACAATTATTAATCACCTTTGATTAATAACAACCAGTAATTAATTATCCTTAATTACTCATATAAATAAATTAATTATCCCATAACTAATTATCTCCATTAATTAATCCTCTGATTAATTTCAAAAGTAATTATCCAAATTACTTTATTAACATATAATCTTTTACTAATTACATTCAGTAATTAACATTAATTACTTCACTAAGTAATTATGCTCCATTGCATACACTAAGTAATTGCACTTATCAAAATGATTTCTTAATTTAATTAAACTTAACTTAAATTGATCATTTTATCAAAATTAATTACCATAAGTAATTAATCTCTTAATTCCTTTTATCAAGTAATTACATTTAACAATTTACAATAGATTATCCAATTAATCTAATTAATTATCCAAAATATATCCTATATATTAACTAATTAATAATCCTTAGTTAATTGTCTTCATTTAATATCATTTCTTAATTTACTTCTTAATTGATCTTTATTTATTAACTTTAATACATAGGTCATTCCTTAATTACCCTATTATCCTTAAGATAATTCATTCTTTAATTAATGACTTCATTAACATTACATTTTAAATTTAAATATCATTTGAATTGAAGATTCAAAATGATTATAATTTATATTCAATTTAAAATCTTTTAAATTAAACTACTTGAATTTTTAATTCAAATTTAAATTCTACATTACATTGATATTTGACTTGCAAACCTCAAGTTAAACAATTTATTTATTTTTCATTCAAAAATCTTAAATCAAAGAATTCTCACAAATCAAGTAAAGTTTTATTTAAACAAAGTACTTGTCAACTATTTTATTTGAACTCATTCTTAAAATATTCATATTTAAACTGATTTAAATTTTCAGATTTTGAATTCTAAGCAAACTTGAATTTCTCAATTTATTTGATTTAAAACTTCGATTTAACTTTCTTTTAACAACTAGAGTCAGAAACTTGATTTTTAAATCAAAATTTCATTTTAAACTTTAAAATTCAAATATCCATTTGAATCAAAACACTAACAAAAATCATATTTAATTGCAGCAACATTTTGTTTCAGATCTAATTTTAAAATCTGGAAATTTTCATGTTTTAAATCTGAAAACCCCTTAAATATTTTAAAACTGCATTTTTAAGATTCAAAATATAAATTTGAATTTATACTTCTAATTAGATTTAGACTTTATAAAATCATAGTTGACAACTTAAATTCAGTTACATCAAGATTTCACTAACTTACCATTTAATTTTGCTTTAAATTTAGTTTAAATTTAAATGTACAGGTTGTTTATACAACCTGTAGAAATTTAACTTTTACCTGGGACCAAAACAATGTTGCTTCGGGTCAACTGCCTCTGTGCTTCGAGTAAAAATGCAATTTACTCGAGACTTCCCCGAGTCCAAAACCCTGCACACTAAAAACTGCAACCATCAAACCTGGAAACCATCACAATTATCCACCCACTTCAGTGCTTCGAGTCACGCACTCATATGACTCGAGTGATTTCCCGAGGCAAAATACTCTGCACCCAAAAACACAACATCACCATACTTCACCGGCACGGTGCACGTGCACCGTGGCCCCAGCCACCTCCGGCCATCCTCTGGCACTCCCACAAGACGCCAGTCACTTCCAGATCCCATCACAATCACCAGATGCTAGCCCCTTGCTCTAAAACAAAAATACACCTTCTCCTCTACAACCTGGAAACACAACAAGCAACAGCCCCAAAACCTGAAACCTCCCCCGCTCTTCAAACTCCGACCACTGGAGTACCACCGCCTCTGGCTACAGCTTCTACCATGTCCCCGCAACAATCCCCCAGAGTTTCCTCGAACTCGATCCTTTCTTGGCCCCGAAACGATCAAGTTTCCAGCCATAGGAAAAACTAGGTCTAGGAGATAAAGCTAGCTACCACCGTCACCTCCGGTCATAGATTATAACAACCCTGTATTTTGTAACTATTTTATTGTATATTTTAATTATTTTAATATAAAATTTTGATTTAAAATCTTATTTTACTTATTTGAAATGATTAAATTTATTATTTAAATATAATCTTGATTTTTATATGAGTTATAATTCCAAACTTGTGTAAGTTGAATATTTGCCTGAAATGCTGATTTTGGTCAAAATAGTCAAACTGTGACTTTCAACTTAAAATTTTAAAAGTTTAAAAAATTTAATTTTTTTCTTTTATTATGAAAGTACATAAAATTCTAAGAACACCACTTTTCGTTTCGTTGAATTTGGATGTAAATTGTGAAAGTTATACGCTTTACAATATTGTGCGTATATAGGGTTATTTAACAATGACTATTTTAAATTGTATAAATTCATTCTTCTTTGTTATATTTTATTTTAATATGTCATAATATGTTATATTATGTATATTTTGACTTTTAAGTATTTTTAAAACGATAATATAATTTTTTTAAAGTTTATTTGAATTTATTTCAATTTATAAAGCCTAGTTGGTATTTACTGCATTTTTCTTTATTTAACTCTCTATTTAATAAAAATTAAATTATTATTTTACCTTGAAAATGTTTTAAAACCATTTTTAATTCAAATTTTGTGTTAAAATATTTTTTTTGTGAAGTAATAAATTTTCCAAAGTCATTGGAGATTTTCTTGTAATTTTTATGTCAGGGTTGCTATTTTTAAGCAATTTCTTATTTCCTTTTTCTATTTTACTTAAAATAAATTATTTATTTTATTTTATTCTTACTTAGTTTTGGTTTTAAATAACATTTCTGAGTTTATTTTGTTTTTATAAAATTAAAAAGAAAAGGAAATGCAAAAGGTTTAGAAGGTTAAGAGATCTTAAAAGCCTGAAACGTAAAGGCGTTTTATCCGTTTCTTTTTACAATTAATACATCAATTTATTGATTTATTTTATACATTCACTTTTATTGCTGTGTTTTACTTTATTTTATTCATTTTACATGTATTTAAATTTAAGAAATTTTTTCCAAAGTGTATTGAAGTTATTTCTAATTCCTAAGTCTAGTTTTCATTTTTCTGTGCCATTTTTCTTATTTTAATCATATCTAATTAATAATTAATTATTAATATTTTGTTTATCTGTTATATTTTCGAATTCTAACTGAAATTTATAAGTGTTTTCAGTTATTTAAGATGTATATGAATATATATAGGAAGTTTAAAAGGTTTGAAAGCAAAGAAACGTAAAACCGTTTTAACGTTTCTTTTTCCGTTTCTTTTCCAATTAATAGATTTAATTTCCTTTGACCGTTCCTTTCTTTATTGTAGTTGTGCATTTCTTACCTCATTTTCACATGAAAACATTCCTCTCCACTTCATTTTTCACGGCTAGAAAGGTTTGGTAATGGCTCCTCTTTTCCTCTTCTTTTTCCATTGTTTTCTTATATTTTGCCTTGTTTTCTCATGTGTATTGTTGGCCTCTACCACCCACCATCACCACCATACTCTCCACCATCCCCTACCACTCTTCCTTGGCATCATCTCCAGCCATCATTTCAGATCCATCCATGGCCACACCTCCCTTGGTGACAAAACTCCACAAAATTGCAAATAATGTCACAAAAACTCAACTTATTTAACCTTGACCCTATATATGCTTTATGTTGCACCACTACACCTTCATCTCTACTTGTTGCCTCGCCTATATGATGTTAAAACTGACCTATATGATGTCATACCTGAGCCAAAGCATCATCATAGCCAAGCATAAGTGTCCCTTAGGCCAAGCATTGAAGTGGTTGAAGCAAGGTCCAATCTATCTTGTTCATTTTGCTTTGTATTTCAAAATTGTTTCAATGTTATTTTATGTTGAATGTTTATATATTGTCTTGTTTGTTTTGCTTTGGGTTGTTGATACAAAATCATATCTTGGCTATCTTTCAACTCAAATCAAAAGTCGTGCAATTGTGCTTGTCGTGCCTTTGGAGTCGTGCTTGTATGTTGTTTTGGTCTCTAGCCTTGAAAAAGTGAGTCTTTCTCACTCTGACATTTATACTTATGAAAAGTGAATTGATGACAAGTGTTTAGTAATATAAAACGTGATGATCATATGATATGCTATGCCATGTTATTACCATGTTAAAACTATTAATTTTCACCTGACATCTGATATATGACTGTATATTGTGATATTGACATTGTTTATATTATTCCTGTATATGATCACACTACAAGTTCCCTGTTAGAAAAAAAATGTTATGGGATGAAATGATAGGCCAGAATGGTTTTAAATTTTTCATTTTGACTTGGGATTGCGGATTTGAAAGATTTTCTTTGTAAATTATGGGTTGAAATGATATATTACCCATATCACTTTACCTAGCATAGAAAATTATATACAGGCCCGTAGTTAAAATATGTTTTTCTAAAATTTTAAATATTTTAGAAATTTAATTATTATAATATTTTGATTTTAAATTTAATAAAAAAAAGGATTTTTGTAAATTATTATTGATTTTCTGAATAATTGTAAGTGAAATGAATTAATGAAAAAGTTAGAAATTTTGAACGTGAGTTATTTTGGAAATTTGGATTTAATTATAATTGGAAATTTAATTGAATATGAAATTATGATAAATTTATGATAATTTAAATTTAAATGAATTTAAAGTGATTTTTATGTTATATTATGATTTTTAATAAAGTTGAAATGTGAAATGAATAAATATTTTAAGTTGAAACTTTGAAATATAACTAGAATTGGAAATTTATGAAATTGACGTAAAGTGAACTTTTAGTTAAGCAAATAAAAATAAAACTAAGTTATATTTGAGAATTTGAACTTAAGTGTTAAGTTGAAATTTAATGTAATGGATTTTAAAATTGAACATTGCATTTTAATAAGTGGATTATTATTAAATCTTGACTTTTGAATGGAAATTTAACACTGTAAAATCATAAACTTGAGGAAAATTAAATGATGTTATAAATGTGAAAATGTACGACTTTATAAGTTAAAAATGTTTTAATAAAAATATAACTGGTTGAGAAATTTTGTTGAATATTTGAAGTTAATTGACTGCATTTTTGAAATGATATTAATTACAATGTAAATGATATTACAGCAATTATAAACACTGTAGTTGATGATAATGAACTAAAAAAAAAGCTATTGAAAAAAAACTATTATAGAAATTGTTGTAAGTACTATGATTTTTGAATTTAAATAAGTTTATTTGAAATTTAAGAAATCTCTATTACAACATTTTTAAATGTTGTCTTTTATTAAATTGAACTGTTTTGAATGTAACTTTCCGCAGAGTTTTCTAAATGATGCGAAAAGTGAATTTTCACTGTTTTGATAAACTTAAGTGAATAAATGAACTTTGGAAGTTGAAATTTTTGGAAATTTAATAATTTAGTTATTAAACATAATAACTTCATTTTTATGATTAAAAATGATTTTTGGAATATATACTGTTTTGAAATATGGATTGAAATGATATTTTAAATTGAATAAAATGAATAATGATTTGAACTGAATGTGGTTTCAAAAAGATATGATATTTTGATATATTAAATGATTTAAATGTGGTTTTGAAAAGATACGATATTTTGATATATTAAAACGATATGAAAATGAAGTTTTGAAAGGATAGGATATTTTGATATATTAAAATGATTTGAAACGAAGTTTTGAAAGATATGATATTTTTGATATTAAATGATTTGAAACACGGAGTTTGAAAGATAAGACATTTTGATATTAACATGATTTAAAAATAAGTTCTAAAAGATATGATATTTTGGAAATGAAGCTTTGAAAGGTTATGATATTTTGATATATTAAAATGATTTGAAAGGTGGTGTTGAAAGGGTATGAAAATTTAATATATTGAAATGGTTAGAAATGACTTGATATTTATTTTAATAAATATTTGAATTGAAAGATATGTTACGATGATATATTGAAATGGCTTGGAAATGATTTAATCTTTATTTTGATAAAGATTTGGGTTGAAATGATAGTTTATTTTGGAAAAAAAAATATTGGTTTAAAGTTATAACTACGGGTTATAATAACGATTGGTTGTTAAAGAGACCGGGATCGGATATTGTCTTATAGCCGGCCAATACCGAAGACCACTTTAACAACTGTGTACGCGGTGGAGATTCCAGAATGAAGTAGGATGGTGGCGACGTTCTCGAGGTATATTACATGGACCCAACTCCCGTGAGTTGGCATATATGACTAAAACAGGAGCTATACCGGGCTACACAAAGGGTCGCACCCTTTCATCGAGCATGCTCCATCGGAAACCATTCTATTACTGTTGTGATTCGATTCGGTGGCGCCACTTTGATTCGGGGGTATTGTTCGAGGTGGGCGGAAGCTGCTGGCTTGCCGACACCACCGGTCCGGGAGTGCAAACGGTGTATCCACCCTGGCATTGCCTCGCGTGCCGTGTCATATCCTTATATCGAGCCCACTACGATTTTGGTTTTAAAGATCCGACCGCGTTAAGGTTCACCATCCCCTTAATGCTATTTTCTATATGATTATACTGTACTGATTAGACACTACCGTATATAGCGTATATTACTACATAGTAAATAGTTTAACGGATCCTTAGAGGATGGGCGGTCCCAAGCATCCTTTAAGTTACTGATGCATTTTGTTACTGTTCACTTGAGTTGATTTACAGTTTATAAGTATTTATGTCCTGACTCGAGGGTTTTGTGTTTTGCTTTACGCTCGGGTCAGATTGATTGAGTTAGCATTCAAGATTCACCTTCGGCGTTGGAGCTTTCCTTGAAGATCCAGCCATCTATTTTGTTTCAGTATCCAGTGGTTCAGTGATGTATCTGATTTGTACTTGATGTATCCAGTTACTCTTCTGTTGTATCTTATTTAACTCTGATGTATCTCATATTTATATAGTAGCTTCATGAACTACTATCTCCTCTTTTACTTCCGCTGCATTATCATTACTCTGTATCTGTGATCTGTGATTTTATTTACTGTATATTCTGAGATTTGCCAAATTTTTAATTACAACGCGGGTTTTTAAGCAATTCAATTCCGGCATGAGTGTCTACCTATACACTTATAATGGATGCGAATGGTTGAAAATACCGACTCAGCATATGGAGTGAATGTATTTACAGAATCACTTTCATTCGAGTTTGAATCTCTTCCTTTTTGACTCAATTCCTTTGAATTTTGGAACATTCCCTACGGTTCCAAAATCCATTCGTATCCCTCACTATTCATCTTCTTTTGATTCTGGAGTAACCCATAACTCCGCTTCGAATGATCTTTCTAGTGAATCGGCGATCACGCCAATTTCAAATTTAATTGAAAAAGGGGGAAAACTCCTTTGCAGTTAGCATCAATTCACCAGAGATTCTTATCTATCCTTGGTTTAGATGCTAATATCTTTTGTTATTCCAAACTCTAACTCTTGAGATCGAATGTAGATTTACCCTAGAAAAATCAACATTGATCTTATTCTTTAAGTCACGGTTGACCCGGTAAATGTTGCCCGTGATTTATTTAAGCTTATCCACCTCCCTATTTTGTTATTTAATCATCTTGTCTTTTGTTTTCAACCTATCTTCAAACATTGTGAATTATACTTGTAAATATATTTTTTTTATATTGTGTTGTTTGAGTTGTTGATGTTGATTTGGGTTTCCAATCGATTCGTCTGATCAACGATATCGATAGGATTTCTAAAACACTTTGACAGAACAAACTGACACAATATTATTTTAAAATTTGGTTAATGAAATAAATTTTGATATATAAGTAAATTTATGAAACTTAATGAAATGATTTAAATTGATAATTTGAAATGATAATACTTGATTTATCATTTATTGTTCTACAAATAGATCTATAAATATTTGTTTATAAATTTATTTGGGAACTGAAATGAATTTAAAACAAGAATTTGAGGATTTAAATTCCGATTATTTCGAACTTTGGTTTAAAGTTTTAAAAGGTTATATTATTTAAAGTATTTTGAATAGAATTTGTTTTCAAAGAATTTTAGAGGTTTAAAATTAGTGCTCTTCTTTTTGTCGTTGGAAAATAACTTCGGTGATGATCGCGACATCATCGACGTTCATTTTCGAGTTTCGAAGTTAAGAGACTGTTCTGTAGTCTTGCTACAGCTTTGTTTTGGGAAATTAAATTGATTTGAATTTCCAAAATATGACTTGATTTATAATATATATATATATAGATATATGATTGAAATTTGATTTGACATATTATATATGTATATATATTATTTCTTATCTCTAAATGGTCTGAAGAAATCGGAAATTTAATTCTTAAATTCTATTTTTAAAGAATAATTTCAATTATAATTTTTTTTTAATGATTTAAGCTTGAAATGATTGAATTGGAAATTTTATTTGTATAATACAATTTCATTCAAATATAAATTACCAAAATTTCAGAAGTTAAAAATGTAATTGGATAATATACGATATAAAAAGATTTTCTAAATAAAATCTGAGTGGTTATAATAAATGTTGTGCACTTAAATTTTAATGATTAACAGAGGTAAATATAATAAAGGGTGATTGAATAACTTACAATAAAATGATGTTAAAACAACTAAGAACGAAAGAAAGCAGTTATAATAAGTGTAAGTATGTTTAACATAAGTGATAAATATAGTGGGAGGAATAAATTTAAGTTTAATTAGGAATAAAGAAGAATAAAATTTATTAAGTACATTGTGAGTGTAATAAATGATTATTTTTCAAACCCATGGTTTTAAAAATGGTTAATTTTAGATGATTGGATAATAAGATAATGAAATTTGAGATAGTTAAGATTTATTTAACTTGTGTAAAGATTTATTCTCTGCTTAAGTTGAAATCTCTATGCTTTCAAATTCATTTCCTTATTTTGTTTTTCAAACTATCTTTTGGTTGTCCTTATCATCCTTATCTTGCTATAGACCGGTATAGGCATCTTTCTATAATATTTCTGTTTAGAAATCTTTCTATAATCTTTGATAGACCTTTGGCAATCATTTTGAATCCACCTTTTTCGTGCTTGTGTTCTTGATTCTGGAGGATCTTGGAAAGATCACCTCCACCTTGTAAAACTTACCTATAACAACAGTTATCAGGTATAACTTCAATCTTCTTATCATCTTATCTTAATCCTATTTCACTTTATCTTTTCTGTACCCTTCCATACCTCATTCCATTTCGGGGACGAAAAGTTTTGAGTGGGGGAGAGTGTAACAACCCTGTATTTTGTAATTATTTTATTGTATATTTTAATTATTTTAATATAAAATTTTGATTTAAAAACTTATTTTACTTATTTGAAATGATTAAATTTATTATTTAAATATAATCTTGATTTTTATATGAGTTATAATTCCAAACTTGTGTAAGTTGAATATTTGCCTGAAATGCTGATTTTGGTCAAAATAGTCAAACTGTGACTTTCAACTTAAAATTTTAAAAGTTTAAAAAATTTAATTTTTTTCTTTTATTATGAAAGTACATAAAATTCTAAGAACATCACTTTTCGTTTCGTTGAATTTGGATGTAAATTGTGAAAGTTATACCTTTTACAATATTGTGCGTATATAGGGTTATTTAACAATGACTATTTTAAATTGTATAAATTACTTCTTCTTTGTTATATTTTATTTTAATATGTCATAATATGTTATATTATGCATGTTTTGACTTTTAAGTATTTTTAAAATGATAATATAATTTTTCTAAAGTTTATTTGAATTTATTTCAATTTATAAAGCCTAGTTGGTATTTACTGCATTTTTCTTTATTTAACTTTCTATTTAATAAAAATTAAATTATTATTTTACCTTGAAAATGTTTTAAAACCATTTTTAATTCAAATTTTGTGTTAAAATATATTTTTTTGTGAAGTAATAAATTTTCCAAAATAATTGGTGATTTTCTTGTAATTTTTATATCAGGGTTGCTATTTTTAAGCAATTTCTTATTTCCTTTTTCTATTTTACTTAAAATAAATTATTTATTTTATTTTATTCTTACTTAGTTTTGGTTTTAAATAACATTTCTGAGTTTATTTTGTTTTTATAAAATTAAAAAGAAAAGGAAATGCAAAAGGTTTAGAAGGTTAAGAGATCTTAAAAGCCTGAAACGTAAAGGCATTTTATCCGTTTCTTTTTACAATTAATACATCAATTTATTGATTTATTTTATACATTCACTTTTATTTCTGTGTTTTACTTTATTTTATTCATTTTACATGTATTTAAATTTAAGAAAATTTTTCCAAAGTGTATTGAAGTTATTTCTAATTCCTAAATCTAGTTTTCATTTTTCTGTGCCATTTTTCTTATTTTAATCATATCTAATTAATAATTAATTATTAATATTTTGTTTATCTGTTATATTTTCGAATTCTAACTGAAATTTATAAGTGTTTTCAGTTATTTAAGATGTATATGAATATATATAGGAAGTTTAAAAGGTTTGAAAGCAAAGAAACGTAAAACCGTTTTAACGTTTCTTTTTCCGTTTCTTTTCCAATTAATAGATTTAATTTCCTTTGACCGTTCCTTTCTTTATTGTAGCTGTGCATTTCTTACCTCATTTTCACGTGAAAACATTCCTCTCCACTTCATTTTTCACGGCTAGAAAGGTTTGGTAATGGCTCCTCTTTTCCTCTTCTTTTTCCATTGTTTTCTTATATTTTGCCTTGTTTTCTCATGTGTATTGCTTGGCCTCTACCACCCACCATCACCACCATACTCTCCACCATCCCCTACCACTCTTCCTTGGCATCATCTCCAGCCATCATTTCAGATCCATCCATGGCCACACCTCCCTTGGTGACAAAACTCCACAAAATTGCAAATAATGTCACAAAAACTCAACTTATTTAACCTTGACCCTATATATGCTTTATGTTGCACCACTACACCTTCATCTCCACTTGTTGCCTCGCCTATATGATGTTAAACCTGACCTATATGATGTCATACCTGAGCCAAAGCATCATCATAGCCAAGCATAAGTGTCCCTTAGGCCAAGCATTGAAGTGGTTGAAGCAAGGTCCAATCTATCTTATTCATTTTGCTTTGTATTTCAAAATTGTTTCAATGTTATTTTATGTTGAATATATATTGTCTTGTTTGTTTTGTTTTGGGTTGTTGATACAAAATCATATCTTGGCTATCTTTCAACTCAAATCAAAAGTCGTGTAATTGTGCTTGTTGTGCCTTTGGAGTCGTGCTTGTATGTTGTTTTGGTCTCTAGCCTTGAAAAAGTGAGTCTTTCTCACTCTAACATTTATACTTATGAAAAGTGAATTGATGGCAAGTGTTTAGTAATATAAAATGTGATGATCATATGATATGCTATGCCATGTTATTACCATGTTATTACCATGTTAAAACTGTTAATTTTCACCTGACATCTGATATATGACTGTATATTGTGATATTGACATTGTTTATATTATTCCTGTATATGATCACACTACAAGTTCCCTGTTAGAAAAAATGTTATGGGATGAAATGATAGGCCAGAATGGTTTTAAATTTTTCATTTTGACTTGGGATTGCGGATTTGAAAGATTTTCTTTGTAAATTATGGGTTGAAATGATATATTACCCATATCACATTACCTAGCGTAGAAAATTATTTACAGGCCCGTTGTTAAAATATGTTTTTCTAAAATTTTAAATATTTTAGAAATTTAATTATTATAATATTTTGATTTTAAATTTGATAAAAAAAGTATTTTTGTAAATTATTATTGATTTTCTGAATAATTGTAAGTGAAATGAATTAATGAAAAAGTTAGAAATTTTGAACGTGAGTTATTTTGGAAATTTGGATTTAATTATAATTGGAAATTTAATTGAATATGAAATTATGATAAATTTATGATAATTTGAATTTAAATGAATTTAAAGTGATTTTTATATCATATTATGATTTTTAATAAAGTTGAAATGTGAAATGAATAAATATTTTAAGTTGAAACTTTGAAATATAACTAGAATTGGAAATTTATGAAATTGACGTAAAGTGAACTTTTAGTTAAGCAAATAAAAATAAAACTAAGTTATATTTGAGAATTTGAACTTAAGTGTTAAGTTGAAATTTAATGTAATGGATTTTAAAATTGAACATTGCATTCTAATAAGTGGATTATTATTAAATCTTGACTTTTGAATGGAAATTTAACACTGTAAAATCGTAAACTTGAGAAAAATTAATTGATGTTATAAATGTGAAAATGTATGACTTTATAAGTTAAAAATGTTTTAATAAAAATATAACTGGTTGAGAAATTTTATTGAATATTTGAAGTTAATTGACTGCATTTTTGAAATGATATTAATTACAATGTAAATGATATTACAGCAATTATAAACACTATAGTTGATGATAATGAACTAAAAAAAAGCTATTGAAAAAAACTATTATAAAAATTGTTGTAAGTACTATGATTTTTGAATTTAAATAAGTTTATTTGAAATTTAAGAAAACTCTATTACAACATTTTTAAACGTTGTCTTTTGTTAAATTGAACTGTTTTGAATGTAACTTTCCGCAGAGTTTTCTAAATGATGCGAAAAGTGAATTTTCACTATTTTGATAAACTTAAGTGAATAATTGAACATTGGAAGTTGAAATTTTTGGAAATTTAATAATTTAATTATTAAACATAATAACTTCATTTTTATGATTAAAAATGATTTTTGGAATATATACTGTTTTGAAATATGGATTTAAATGATATTTTAAATTGAATAAAATGAATAATGATTTGAATTGAATGTGGTTTCAAAAAGATATGATATATTGATATATTAAATGATTTAAATGTGGTTTTGAAAAGATACGATATTTTGATATATTAAAACGATTTGAAAATGAAGTTTTGAAAGGATAGGATATTTTGATATATTAAAATGATTTGAAACGAAGTTTTGAAAGATATGATATTTTTGATATTAAATGATTTGAAACACGGAGTTTGGAAGATAAGACATTTTGATATTAACATGATTTAAAAAGAAGTTCTGAAAGATATGATATTTTGAAAATGAAGCTTTGAAAGGTTATGATATTTTGATATATTAAAATGATTTGAAAGGTAGTGTTGAAAGGGTATGAAAATTTAATATATTGAAATGGTTAGAAATGACTTGATATTTATTTTAATAAATATTTGAATTGAAAGATATGTTACGATGATATATTGAAATGGTTTGGAAATGATTTAATCTTTATTTTGATAAAGATTTGGGTTGAAATGATAGTTTATTTTGGAAAAAAAAATATTGGTTTAAAGTTATAACTACGGGTTATAATAACGATTGGTTGTTAAAGAGGCCGGGATCGGATATTGTCTTATAGCCGGCCAATACCGAAAACCACTTTAACAACTGTGTACGCGGTGGAGATTCCAGAATGAAGTAGGATGGTGGCGACGTTCTCGAGGTATATTACGTGGACTCAACTCCCGTGAGTTGGCATATATGACTAAAATAGGAGCTATACCGGGCTACACAAAGAGTCGCACCCTTTCATCGAGCATGCTCCATCGGAAACCATTCTATTACTGTTGTGATTCGATTCGGTGGCGCCACTTTGATTCGGGGGTATTGTTCGAGGTGGGCAGAAGCTGCTGGCTTGCCGTCACCACCGGTTCGGGAGTGCAAACGGTGTATCCACCCTGGCATTGCCTCGCGTGCCGTGTCATATCCTTATATCGAGCCCACTACGATTTTGGTTTTAAAGATCCGACCGCGTTAAGGTTCACCATCCCCTTAACGCTATTTTCTATATGATTATACTTTACTGATTAGACACTACCGTATATAGCGTATATTACTACATTGTAAATAGTTTAACGGATCCTTAGAGGATGGGCGGTCCCAAGCATCCTTTAAGTTACTGATGCATTTTTTTACTTTTCACTTGAGTTGATTTACAGTTTATAAGTATTTATGTCCTGACTCGAGGGTTTTTTGTTTTGCTTTACGCTCAGGTCAGATTGATTGAGTTAGCATTCAAGATTCACCTTCGACGTTGGAGCTTTCCTTGAAGATCCAGCCATCTATTTTGTTTCAGTATCCAGTGGTTCAGTGATGTATCTGATTTGTGCCTGATGTATCCAGTTACTCTTCTGTTGTATCTTATTTAACTCTGATGTATCTCATATTTATATAGTAGCTTCATGAACTACTATCTCCTCTTTTACTTCCGCTGCATTATCATTACTCTGTGTCTGTGATCTGTGACTTTATTTACTGTATATTCTGAGATTTGCCAAATTTTTAATTACAACGCGGTATTTTGAGCAATTCAATTCCGGCATGAGTGTCTACCTATACACTTATAATGGATGCGAATGGTTGAAAATACCGAGTCTTTACATAGATCAACTTCCTGACAATTTTCCTGGCCTCACCTACCATTCAACTACCTCCAAAACGAACCTTAAGCCCTCCGATCAACTACACTTCCAGAGGCAACCCAAAATGCTCGAATGGTTCAACCCAGTAAAGCATGTTCATAGCTCAACTAAAAAATGTAATTGAAGTTTTAAAAATCCTAATTTTGATTTAGTAATGAGTTCATAAACTTGAATTGATGGATCATGACAACTGAAATTTTGACTTGTTTTATAATTTGCTCTGTGACTTCATTTTGTTTTCTTTCCAGGCTTACTCAAATTTGTATTTAACTTTCTTATAAATTTTAACCATCCATCTATGCTAATTCAAAAATTTTAGACTAAGTCCTAATCCAAACAGTATGAAGGTAAAAAGATGATGACTTTTAAATCACACTGATACTTGAAGTAAGAACAGAAAATTACAGAAATAGCTATACAGAGATATCACAAACACAAACAGTATATACATATTACAGACATCAACCAAGCAACCATAACTAAAATTTTAAACTTCAAAGATGATGTTATTCACAGCAATGGGAAAACAAAGCAAGTTTATAATGAATCAGTTTGGATTTGCAGGCTTAAACATACTGTAATTTCCATTTCACAATAACCCAGAGTAAAAATGAATATATAAATATTCATTCAATATATTCAGGCATTCAAATATTTGCATGTAACAGGTTTAAAAACTTGAGAAATTTAAAAGTGTTACTCACCCAAGTTTGCAGTGGAACAGAGGATGATACAAGAGTTCTGCAGTTTGCAAATTTTGAATTTTCTGTAACCCTTTTTCTTGTTTTCTGAATTTTGACTTGAACTAGAAAATATGTAATTTTGTTTATACTCTTTTGTTTCTCCTCAGTTTTGTTTCATGAGTTACTAACTGAACTAAAAATGGAATAACAAATGATGAATACATATATAACTTCAACAATATGTCTTCTTGAACAAGCTTTGACATAAAATAATATTTGCTTTATTATCATATGTACTAAGACCAGACAATAATTGAAATATTTCGGCTGGAGATATGTTATTTCAGATGCAAAGGTGGCTAATTAATGTTTGCTGCAGATTTAAATTTGTGTTTGTACTATTGTTTTTATTTACGCTAACATCTTATTAATGTGTGCAGATTTGGCTTGTACCGCTGTGCATATAAGTTTACACTAATTAATATTTTGCTGACATATAACTTTACAAAGATATTTGCAGTATTTGTGCTAATATTTTGCTGGCACTTATTTTACTTTTATAAAGATATTTTGCAGAACCTATGTTGGAACTAAGATGTGAATGTTTGGCTTGCAAATGCATATAAAGTTTACTTGCATGTTGTCATATTGTCTTCATATCTATATTAACATATAAAAGATGTTTGCAGGTTTTATATGTTGTTCATGTTGACTTAAGTTTATAACTATTTTATATAATACTTATTTTAAATATTAATAAGCTTATTGTAAATATTATTCTTAAACATACAATATGGTTAACTACTTAACCTTATATTTATCAAGCCTAATTTAAATGTAAGCTAAAATTATTTTAAACAAACTAAACTTAAATCTTGAGTAATTTAAAATCATATGATCATTTATTAAATAGTTTAAATATCAAATTTCTAAATTTTCAAAAATATTAGAATTAGAAACATGTCTATTTATTAAATTAAAACAAAGATTATCTATTTACAATATATACAGATATATACATTATAAATAGAAGGCAATTTGATTAACTTCTAAAAGATAGGTTAACAGTTAAATATTTATTTAAAAGAAGATTAATAAACCAATTCATATATTATTTACAAATATATCAAATCAATTTGATTTTTAATCTAGATTATTAAATTGATATTGTTCCAAATTTTCCGGGAGATCACATCGTGAATAAAAAAAGGATTTAGATTTGCAAAAGTGTGAAAATATGAACAAACGACAAATAACACGGTCAATGGGATAAGTGTGATACATAAATGCATAAAGTGTGGAAATATTGGTCATGGCAATTCTTATCAAAACATATACAAACAAAAACCTGTTAAACAAATATGGATTCCAAATGGTATGAATATAAATGGTTTGAAATTTAAACAAATTTGAATTCCCAAGGGTACAATTGTTGATACCAGCGGTCTGTTATATGAGAAAATTTGGGTACCAATGATTTCAATAGATAATAAAAGTGCTCCTACATCCTTAGTAAGGCCACTTGCCTTCTCCAAAATTTAGACACGTAAGTGGGCTAAGGAACAAATTTGATGGAGATGGATTTCGAGTTGTTCTAGGTGATTGATAAGCTAAAATTTAAATGTTCCTTAGCCTATAAAGATCATATGGAGATCATCGCATTTTGGATATCATGGCATCGAAGGAAAGCAAGGTATGATCTCTTAACTCAATTTTGTTCACATATTGTTAATTATGTTCTCACCAAATTGTTGAAGTATTTCTGCAACATATTGAACATCTCATCTTTGATTTTTGAAATTGTTAAAGTTCGAAAAGCTAACCGATAATGTTACAACTTTTCTGTTTTTAGTTTTTATTGATTCATTTCGGAATGTCATGAAAAACTGCTTTGTCGAATTTTTTGAATGTCTGTTTTTGCTCAATATCGATTAATTTACTTATGCTTGATATAAATGGACGTGCTGAAAAATTTCAAAAAACAATTCAAGTGTTAAGGAGCATATGTTTTTCTTATGTACCACTGTATATCACCATGAATATCTCAAATACATGTGGTTTCCAATAACATCGCATGTTGAAATCATTTTTGCAATTATTTAATTATTTATATTAATTTTTAACTAGAAGTCATTTTCACAAAACCCCCTATAGAAAATTGATTTCCACTTATTTTAGTTTTTGAAACTTAGATTTTCATCATGTTAAAAATACTGGTTTATTTCGATAAGATATGTACTCTAGAAAATATAATCGTTGACTAACTAATTCTTTTAGAACTCATCAAAATTATTATAGTGCTTGAAAACTAATGGATAGTGATTAAATTATATTTCTTAACAAGAGGAAGTATAATTTTATAATTTCATGAAAACTAAACAAATTTTACAATATTTTTAGGTTAGTACTTATTCCATGATCATTTCTATCACTTTCACCTTTCTTTTAGTCCGTACGTTATAATAAATGTGCAGAATTTGGTATTTCAAAATAAAAAAAATTTGTAAAATAATTATATCCTAAAGTATTCGCTCTTATTTAAAATTCCTCACGGTTATACATGGGTGAATTACTTGAATTTCTATATATGTGCATCCATTATCATTTAAAAGTCCTCGAAGTTATGCATGGATGAGACACAAGTGATACCAAATGTAAAGCTCTATTATCACGTGTGACGAACAGGCAACTCCAGCACCCGCCCCGGTAGGCTTTTCAACCATCCCGCTACCCTTCTGCTTTTCAACATGGGGGTACTCCTGCTTTTCAACATGGAGGTGACCGCAAGTGATACCTCGGATCTGCTTTTACGGCAAGCCTTTCGACTATCAACCAAGCCTTTCACTCTAGGGACATGTAGGGGCAAGAGTCTAAGCTTCGTCACTGTTCACAAAGCGAGAACCCCCTATCATGCTGAACATAATCAAGCAAAACCGATGTACGTAATCGTTAGAAATGCGATGTCAGACAAACGTCCATACAAGTTGTCCAGGAATAGGACAAACCGAAGGCACTATCCTCGGCCATTATTAGGCGAGAAGCCCTTGCAATCCGCAAAATCTCTATCACAAGGAGACCACTGCTATAAATAACTCTATAATGGGGGCCAACCAGAGCATGTTCAATAAGCAGTCTTCACGCTAAGAAGATCCACGGTCTTCAATCACCATCTTCAATATGTCTTCATGTTCGAACGTATACATTGGTTCGTAGTGGTTTTCGGATAGAAATTACCCAAATCCGACTCCGGTTCCTTCGAAATCCAATCATCGACAAAAGCGAATACGAGTATATAGGATTTATTAAGTCTCTTTTCACTTCAATTCTTTCCAGATGATTTCGAAATCTCTTTCTTTTGACTTAAAGTAATTCTAAGTAATTCATTCTTTTGCTTTTGGAAAATATCTCAAATTTCCTTACTTAATTCTTGATCCAAATTTCTTAACTTTTAAGCAGGTCAAAAACAATGTTATTTAAGACATCGTTACGATAAACCCTAAATCAATCTTAACAAACATTTTGAAGTAAATAGGATCGCATAAATCATTCATTTTGGAGATTACTTAACCTTTGGATAATACCAATCTTCTTTTACTTCA
Organism: Allium cepa; assembly: GCA_030765085.1. Lineage (NCBI taxonomy): Eukaryota > Viridiplantae > Streptophyta > Magnoliopsida > Asparagales > Amaryllidaceae > Allium > Allium cepa. The sequence continues at coordinate 505,371,727 of CM060937.1, read as the reverse complement.
AAAACTTAATACAGAATCTTTTTATTTAAGAGCATCCGGGCTTTCCTTTTGATCTGTTCCACCCCTCGCCTAAGCAAAGAAAACATAGGCCAGGTAAGTTTAGGGCACTGGTTGCTCCATCGCTAACCTTAGTTAAACACCTTGTTTTATCTTCCCAGATCTCACAGGCGGGACAAATGTACTAATTGTTTCCACATGCTCAGATTTTCAACGTTATTTTGGAATTGCTTATAAATATCCCAAATTATCTTTCAAAACGCTTAATTATCCTTTTTAAAACATTCACAATTGATTCTGGGAAATGTCTTTATATTTAAACTTATATTCCAAAAATTATACAATTCGCAGTATAAAAGTGCTGCCGAAAGTGCTAAATAAACTTATTTGAATTAAATCACTTTTAAATGATAGAAAACTCATATTTTCTAATCCAAATCTCTTTTAAATCATTTAAATAGATTTATCAAATTTATTTCATGTTTTTCCATAATTAAAAACATTCATTTAAACAAATTTTCTGTTATGGTCACTTAATTGCACCAGCGCGATTTTTCTAGAAAATTGATTTGGACTTAATTCAAAATCTACATATCGAAACTTTGATTTTCTATCTTCGTTTAGAATATATGGATATAATACTCCGGAATTTTCTTATCTCGAAGAATTCCGAGCCATGTTCCATCTATACAGTCATTTGAACTTTTCGGCGCGAAATCGCGAACTACCTTTGCGTGACGCGTCTAGTTTTAACTTATTTTTCAATACTTGAAATAATCAATTCAAATTTGATTTCAACACTTATAAAATCATTAGAAACCATTTTAAATCAATATTTTCACTTTTTAAAGTATTTAAAATATATTTTCACTATTACCATATTATAATATTACTATATTCACATTATTTTAATATTAAATTTTAAATTCTAATTTCAATTCTAATCTCAAATGAAACACATTTAAAACTTAGATTTCAAATCTAATTTCAATTTAAACTTCAATTCAATCTCAAACTAAACTTCACTCTTTCAAAATCGATTTCAATTTTACTATTCATCACAATTTCAAATTAACTATTCTTTCCAAATCCGATTCACTTCAAATTTTAAATTCTCTTTCATTTTAACTTTAATTTCACTTTTAAATGAAAATAGACTTATTTTTCCACAATTTCTCATATTAATAAAATATGGTCTTACTAAACAAAGTGATTACTTAACTAATAGGAATTTGATATCCAAATTATCATAACAACCATACAACATCCATATAACATCAATATTTTCCATACGGTAAATGTCATAACATTACTACGGATTATCCAACATATTCAAACATTCAATCAAACATTCATATCATCAAATGGTGATTATTTAACATAACAATGTAGCATGAAAATCAATAAAATTTAAAAAGCAGTGAGAGTTTCTCACCTTCATATCCACTCCGTCAATCTTTAATGTGAGATACGCGTTTCTCGCTAACGTGTTATTTCCAACGTCTCGCCTTTTTCCGTTTCCTTTTCGAATGCTTTTGTTTTCCTTTCTTTTTCTTTCTCTTTTCTTTTTTTCTTTTCTTCTCTCTCTCTTTTTTTTTTTTTATATCGAGGACGTGAGTTTTTGGGAGGAGGAGAGGGTGTGGCCATGGGCTTTAGGTGTGTAGGAAGGGGGTATAGGAGAGTATGGGCTCGGCTTGGCTTGTAGGGCTCGGCCTTGGGCATTGGAGCTCGGCCTAGGGGTTTTGAGGTAGGCCGTGGGGTGTAGGGGTGAGGAGGAGGTGGGTAGGTGATGGTTTAGAGGTAGAAGGAAGAATGGAGGTGGAAGAGATGTTAGATGCATGGAAATGAAGGGGAAGAAGAAGGAGAAAGTGGAGAAGAAGGTAGAGAATGAAGTGTGAAAAATGAAAGGTATGGATGCATATTTATATTTGAGCTTTGGTTGGTAAATGACTAAAATACCCTTCTCTACTTGTTGACTTTTTTATTTACTTTTCTACCCTTGATTTGACCTTTGCTTAGTGGAGAAGAAATGGTTTGATTTGAATTTGTACTTAAGAAATGATGTTTGGATTTGATTTATGTACTTATGAAATGATTTTGCCCCTTTTTCTTACACTTTAAAATGTTAAAATAACATTTTCTCCTTTTGCATGCATACACATCACATCTCATTAATGTGATTTGAATTTATAAAATGATTACTTTCTTTTCTTTCTTAAAGTTTGTGTTTTAAATGGAAGACTTTTGCATGATTTGATTTGCATTAAATGGATTTGTAAGTATGCATTAATAGTGAACATATGTGTCATTACTTCCTTAAGTTAGCTTTCTTTTCACTTTTCCATTTGTTTGAATTTTAGGTGTATGTGTTACATCATGTGTAAGAGAAGAGATGGTTATGTAATGATGTTGTTTAATTTGTTTACTTTTACACTTTTTTATCAAATCATAACTTTTACATTCTTTTTATATTTATGTAAATATTTTCAAAAGTAAACTCCTTTTGTTTTTAGTGCTAAATGTCAAATGTTTATATAGTTTGTAAACTTTTATTTATAAGTTAGAAAACATATCAAGTTGCAACAACTTGTCGACAACTTGTTTGGGTTGAAAACGGCGTTTTTAACGACAAATTATACAGTCAAAATTTGACGTTTTTATTAGACTATATATTGAAGTAAACCAAACATTAAAATGAACTTCTTACTTCTTTAAATAAGATAAAACAAGTCTCTTTATATTTTAAAATCATATTTAATTAATATCAAAATCTTTAATTTTACAGTTTATGTAAAACTGACAGAATGCGACAAATTTTTGGTTATTTTTGTAAAACGATTATTAACAAACTTTTAAATCTTTTAACATACTTTTATTATCTTTATTAGATGTTTTAAATAAGATTTATCTTTTTAAATAAATATTTGAATTCATTTATTTAAGCCTTTATTTATTTTTAACAAAACTTAAATTTGTCGATTTGTTCCAAAATCCAAATTTATACTTTTTAAATTTTATTAACTATAAAAATAGATAATTGTTATTATATATAACATATTTATTTAAGATTTAAACTCCTTTTAAATTTAAATCGTACGAAATCTCACATTTTCGAAGTAGCGAAATTACGGGTCGTTACATTCTCCCTTACTTAAAAGCATTTCGTCCTCGAAATGAAATCAAAATAAAGAAATCTATCCATACTCATCTCCTCAAATAATTTGGCTTATTTCTACTGATGATAGTAAAGAAGAAAGCCAATATCATAACAACACTAAAAAAGATGATGCCAAACATACATACCAAGATTTTTCACACTAACCTGAGTACTTATCACGTACTTACGATTATATACATATACATCAAGTCTAACTTCTATTGTACTCATCCTAGTGCATATTGCACACTTAAGATAATATATACAACAACCAAACAAGACTATGCATCCAAAGCAAACACACTGATACTATATCAAGATACCACCACATAACTCATAATCTGACCTGAGCATGTACTTTACCTGACGTCTATATATATACATACCACAACATCAGTCCAACCACTATATCTTAGTGCCTACTATTTGAGATAACTGTCTAAATACTATGTAGACAGACCCAACACATCATATTAGATGTGATATTTGATTCGATATATTATTTGAATCCACAACTTTTCTTCCGAACTAGTATCGAACCTCCGATTTTCAAGTGCGGACTTTGATCAGACTTCTTAATCACAAACCCTTGCTTTCCTTGCATAGCTCTCAACTATGATAGAAAACTTGTGTACATAATCATAAACTCTCATCAATGTTCGCCATAAAATATCGAGTGATAAATCCTTTTTCGGATTGGTGTAAACACCTTAAAGTTCTGTACTCAAATCTTAGATAAAAATTTATGTGCCAAAATGATCTACGTTTTAACTTATATACTTATCCACATTCATCTTTACCTAACACATTTCTTTAAAATTTCTATTAATCCAAGTTTATTTCACAACCATTTCTTCCTTCTAATTATGTTATTACTTAAGCATACAAATATGACTTAAACTTGTATAATATTCTTTTACTTCTTAAGAGTATATATACATATCCTTAATCTTTAAATTGTTATTACTTCAATTAGGGTCTTCAACAAATGTGGAATTCTATTATTCCAAATAAATAAGTTATAAAACTCAATCCTTAGTTTTCTTTACCTAAGGTTTCAATTTGCTATTATTATTTATCCAATCCATATATTAATAAGACAACTTTACTAAGTGTACATCTTTTTTTCTTACTGATTCTATGATTAACTACTTAACTTATTTACTTATCCATTTTCTAAATCAAAATTCTTAAATCAATCAAATACCTTATAGTCAAATTGTGAAACTTAATTCACATGGTATTTGTTACTTAAACATTTTCATCCAACAATCAAACTACTAACCATATTTTTCAAAAATATCCACTTCTATTCTTACTTCATTTTGAATTACAAATGTTACCCTAAATGTATCACTAATCCAAAGTTTTATATTAGGATGACATTTCTTATATCTTTTGTTCCTAAATTTCACCTTGATTTTAACCTAGTCAAAGTTTCTAAATTTCAAATTACCTTATCTCCTTTATAAGTTATAGAACTTACCCTTTCATATTATATTTACCCAAATTCTCAATTTTGGCTTATCTATTTTTTTCTATTTTACTGATAACAATTTTTCCTCTGTGTACATTTTCTCTTTACTTTCTCTTGTAGCTTCAATATTATCTTCAAATATCCTATAATCAAATCATTAATTTTAATTCACAAGATATTCGTACTTAGCTTTTAAATCCACCCATTATGATAATTACTTAATCATTATTATTTATTAATACTAAATATCTAGGGGCATGTGATTAAAGTTTTAAATTCTAGCTTTCAACTAATTAATTCTATATAGAATATCTTATAGTCAAATTGTGCAATTCTAATCCAAGGTATTCATAATTTAGTTCTACTAAGCTAAATTACAATCAATCCTTAATTTCCAACCCAAAAGATAATAATATCCCCTTTAATATTTATAATATAAACCAAAGGTAAAATTATTTCATTTACCAAATTCCTTAAAACAAAATCATTTTTATAAAATTAACAAATACGCGCTCAATATATATAATACTCTCATAACTCATTCTAGGGTGTTGCTAACCCTATCTCTAATGAGATACTCATCCTAGGATATTACTAATCCTATCTCTGATGATATTTTACCCATAACAGAGCCAAGGTTCTCGCTTAACCTTCAGCTATGATACCAAATGTAAAGTTCAATTATCACGTGTGACGAACGGGCAACTCCAGCACCCGCCCCAGTAGGCTTTTCAACCAACCCGCTACCCTTCTGCTTTTCAACATGGGGGTACTCCTGCTTTTCAACAGGGAGGTGACCACAAGTTATACCTCGGATCTGCTTTTACGGCAAGCCTCTCGACTATCAACCAACCCTTTCACTCTAGGGACATGTAGGGGCAAGAGTCTAAGCTTCGTCACTGTTCACAAAGCGAGAACCCCCTATCATGCTGAACATAATCAAGCAAAACCGATGTACGTAATAGTTAGAAATGCGATGTCAGACAAACGTCCATACAAGTTGTCCAGGAACAGAACAAACCGAAGGCACTTTCCTCGGCCATTATTAGGCGAGAAGCCCTTGCAATCCGCAAAATCTCTATCACGAGGAGACCACTGCTATAAATAACCCTATAATGGGGGCCAACCAGAGCATGTTCAACAAGCAGTCTTCACGCTAGGAAGATCCACGGTCTTCAATCACCATCTTCAATATGTCTTCATGTTCGAACGTATACATTGGTTCGAAGTGGTTTTCGGATAGGAATTAACCATATCCGACTCCAGTTCCTTCGAAATCCAATCATCGATAAAAGTGAATACGAGTATATAGGATTTATTAAGTCTCTTTTCACTTTAATTCTTTCCGGATGACTTCGAAGTCTCTTCCTTTTGACTAAGAGTAATTCTAAGTAATTCATTCTTTTGCTTTTGGAAAATATCTCAAATTTCCTTACTTAATTCTTGATCCAAATTTCTTAACTTTTAAGCGGGTCAAAAACAATGTTATTTAAGACATCGTTACGGTAAACCCTAAATCAATCTTAACAAACATTTTGAAGTAAATAGGATCGCAGAAATCATTCATTTTGGAGGTTACTTAACTTTTGGATAATACCAATCTTCTTTTAATTCAAAAACTTAATACAGAATCTTTTTATTTAAGAGCATCCGGGCTTTCCTTTTGATCTGTTCCACCCCTCGCCTAAGAAAAGAAAACATAGGCCAGGTAAATTCAGGGCACTGGTTGCTCCATCCCTAACCTTTGTTAAACACCTTGTTTTATCTTCCCATATCTCACAGGCGGGACAAATGTACTAGTCGTTTCCACATACTCAGATTTTCAACTTTATTTGGAATTGCTTATAAATATCCTAAATTCTCTTTCAAAACGCTTAATTATCCCTTTTTAAAACATTCACAATTGATTTTGGAAAACGTCTTTATATTTAAACTTATATTCCAAAAGTTATACAATTCGCAGTAGAAAAGTGCTGTCGAAAGTGCTAAATAAGCTTATTTGAATTAAATCACTTTTAAATATTTGAAAACTCATATTTTCCAATTCAAATCTCTTTTAAATCATTTAATAGATTTATCAAATTTATTCCATATTTTTCCATGATTAAAAACATTCATTTAAACAAATTTTCTGTTATGATCACTTAACTTCACTAGCGCAATTTTTCTTGAAAATTGATTTGGACTTAATTCAAAATCTACATATCGAAACTTTGATTTTCTTTCTTCGTTTAGAATATATGGATATAATAGTCCGGAATTTTCTTATCTCGAAGAATTCCGAGCCATATTCCACTCTATACACTCATTTGAACTTTTCGGCGTGAAATCGCGAACTACCATTGCGCGACGCGTCTAGTTTTAACTTATTTTTCAATACTTGAAATAATCAATTCAAATTTGATTTCAACACTTATAAAATCATTAGAAACCATTTTAAATCAATATTTTCACTTTTTAAAGTATTTAAAATATATTTTCACTATTACCATATTATATATTATTATACTCACATTATTTTAATATTAAATTTTAAATTCTAATTTCAATTCAATTTCAATTCAATTTCAATTCTAATCTCAAATTAAACACATTTAAAACTTAGATTTCAAATCTAATTTCAATTTAAACTTCAATTCAATCTCAAACTAAACTTCACTCTCTCAAAATCGATTTCAATTTCAATTTCACTATTCATCTTAATTTCAATTTCAAATTAACTATTTTTTTCAAATCCGATTCACTTCAAATTTCAAATTCTCTTTCATTTTAACTTTAGTTTCACTTTTTAATGAAAAAAGACTTATTTTTCCACAATTTCTCATATTACTAAAATATGGTCTTACTAAACAAAGTGATTACTTAACTAATAGGAATTTGATATCCAAATTATCATAACAACCATACAACATCCATATAACATCAATATTTTCCATACGGTAAATGTCATAACATTACTATGGATTATCCAACATATTCAAACATTCGACCAAACATCCATATCATCAAATGGTGATTATTTAACATAACAATGTAGCATGAAAATCAATAAAATTTAAAAAGCGGTGAGAATTTCTCACCTTCATGTCCACTCCGTCAATCTTTAATGTGAGATACGCATTTCTCGCTAACTGTTATTTCCAACGTCTCGCCTTTTGCTGTTTCCTTTCCGAATGCTTTTGTTTTCCTTTCTTTTTCTTTCTCTTTTCTTTTTCTTTTCTTCTCTCTCTTTTTCTTTTTTTATATAGAGGACGTGAGTTTTTGGGAGGAGGAGAGGGTGTGGCCTTGGGCTTTAGGTGTGTAGGAAGGGGGTATAGGAGGGTATGGGCTCGGCTTAGCTTGTAGGGCTCGGCCTTGGGCATTGGAGCTCGACCTAGGGGTTTGGAGGTAGGCCGTGGGGTGTAGGGGTGAGGAGGAGGTGGGTAGGTGATGGTTTAGAGGTAGAAGGAAGAATGGAGGTGGAAGAGAGGTTAGATGCCATGGAAATGAAGGTGAAGAAGAAGGAGAAAGTGGAGAAGAAGGTAGAGAATGAAGTGTGAAAAATGAAAGGTATGAATGCATATTTATATTTGAGCTTTGATGGTAAATGACTAAAATACCTTTCTCTACTTTTTGACTTTTTTATTTACTTTTCTACCCTTGATTTGCCCTTTGCTTAATGGAGAAGAAATGGTTTGATTTGAATTTGTACTTAAAAAATGATGTTTGGATTTGATTTATGTACTTATGAAATGATTTTGCCTCTTTTTCTTACACTTTAAAATGTTAAAATAACATTTGCACATTTTCCATGCATACACATCACATCTCATTAATGTGATTTGAATTTGTGAAATGATTACTTTCTTTTCTTTCTTAAAGTTTGTGTTTTAAATGGAAGACTTTTGCATGATTTGGCATGCATTAAATGGATTTGTAAGTATGCATTAATAGTGAACATATGTGTCATTACTTCCTTAAGTTAGCTTTCTTTTCACTTTTCCATTTGTTTGAATTTTAGGTGTATGTGTTACGTCATGTGTAAGAGAAGAGATGGTTATGTAATGATGCTGTTTAATTTGTTTACTTTTACATTTTTTTATCAAATCATAACTTTTACATTCTTTTTATATTTATGTAAATATTTTCAAAAGTAAACTCTTTTTTTTAGTGCTAAATGTCTAATTTTTATATAATTTGTAAACTTTTATTTATAAGTTAGAAAACATATCAAGTTGCAACAACTTGTCGACAACTTGTTTTGGTTGAAAACGGCGTTTTTAACGACAAATTATACAGTCAAAATTTGACGTTTTTATTAGGCTATATATTGAAGTAAACCAAACATTAAAATGAACTTCTTACTTCTTTAAATAAAATAAAACAAGTCTCTTTATATTTTAAAATCATATTTAATTAATATCAAAATCTTTAATTTTACAGTTTATGTAAAACTGACAAAATGCGACAAATTTTTGGTTATTTTTGTAAAACGATTATTAACAAACTTTTAAATATTTTAACATACTTTTATTTTCTTTATTAGATTTTTTAAATAAGATTTATCTTTTTAAATAAATATTTAAATTCATTTATTTAAGCCTTTATTTATTTTTAACAAAACTTAACTTTTGTCGATTTGTTCCAAAATCCAAATTTATACTTTTTAAATTTTATTAACTATAAAAATAGATAATTGTTATTAGATATAACATATTTATTTAAGATTTAAACTCCTTTTAAATTTAAATCGAAGGAAATCTCTCATTTTCGAAGTAGCGAAATTACGGGTCGTTACAAAAGTATACAACTTATATAAACCTGGGGTAACTTATCAATTTATAACTTCACAAGTTATTATAGACATCACCTATTTCAAACATTGATTTCTAAGTGCCAAAACTTAGATTAAATGGTCCAATTCACTTAAATCATTCCATTTCAGCCTATTGATTCCACATATCAATCCATAAAGAATCGAAGTAGTTTCGGGTATTTACTAATACCAGACTCCGGTCTCTTCGAATTCAATGTCATCTTAACCTAAGTTATTCAAGTGAATACAATTAAATTTTAAATACTGGATGTCACTTTTATACACAGCAATTCATCAACGATAGATAACCATACTATCACTGTCTACTCAAACATATCATAATAGAAAACATTTCATATCAGAGATATCAACCAATTCAAGACATTTACATCATTCAATTATTCATAAGCAAGAATGATCACTTACAAAATTAATTTAATTTATCTCTAATTAAATTAATCAGTAACTTTAATCACTTGAATTACCTTTACTTAACATTAATTAATTACCAATTAATTAATTAATCATCTTTTTATTATCCATCTTAATTAATCACCCTTGATTAATTATCATTTAATTACAATAAGTAATTAATTCTAAATTAATTACACAAATTAACTAACCTTCACCCATCACATTAATAATTTCTCTTACAAAGTAATTAACAATGATTTATTACATTAATCGTTAATTAATTACTCAAATTAATTATTCCATAATCACTTACTTTGATTAATTATTCCCTAATTAATCTGTAACAGCCCGCTATTTTGGACCATTCAAATCGACAATAAAACCGTACATGTCCGACTTGAATAATTCAAAATACCGAATTGTTAATAAAAATTTGGCAAAACTTAAAATATACAGTAAATAAATCAATCATAGATCACTTACACAGAGTAATACAATGCAGCGGAATGGATAAAAATAGTAGTTCATGAAGCTACTATATACATTAAAGTTAGAAATAAAATACAACCGAATAGTTCAAATGCCATGAAGTCTCCAATGCAACAGATGGCTTCTCTGAACCAATCAACTGGATGACTGAAGGGATAGATAGCTGGATCTTCAAGCAAAGCTCCAACTTCGAAGATGAGTCTCAAATGCTGTATCTCTCAGTCTGACCCGAGCGTAAAGCAAAACACAAAACACTCGAGTCAGGATTAACATTCTTATATCTATAAATCTAACTCAAGTGAAATATCAACTAAAATATAATTAACTTAGAGGATGTTTGGGATAACCATCCTCTAAGGTTCCATGGAACTATCTATAAGATAGAAATATACACTATAACACCGTAGTCTTCCAACTTAATTTATACTTCAAAACCAACTATCATTTTCACTTCAAAAATCTCTATACTTCCCAAATAGTATTTATATATATTAAATAATTTATTCAGTAAAGAAATTTCAATTCCCTCAACTTAACCAATCGTTTAACATCAACCCGACCTTCCCATTTAAATCTTTTTCAATCTCAATTTATCAATTTAAATTCAACTCAATTTCTAAAATAACCATTTCAATTTTATTGATCTCAAGTTCGGATTTGAAATCACCAAATACCCTTTATATTTCAATATATTTCAAAACTTTAAGTAATCAACGTTTCAAACTAAACTTTATTCAATTTAGTTTTCTAAATAATAAATTCAACTTATATCGATTCAAATACAGATCTGAAACACCCATTTATATTCTAGTATAGTTCAAAGATTTAATATTCTACATTCCCAAAGTTCAATTTTACAGTTTCATAAGATCTTGATTTAATCAAATTATTATTTAGCCTTGAAATATTTCCTCCTTAGATTCAACATCATTTAAGTAAACCTGAAATTACCCTTTTACTCAATATTTTCTTTAATTTATTTAAACATGAAACATTCAATAAATCACTTAAAACAAAAATCCAGTTACAAAATCATACCCTTAAATTTCCCATTCAATAAATTCAAATTGATTTAATTAAATAAATCTTCATTTGAATACCATTTTTAATAAACCAAATTTATCTCCCAATCTTAATTATTAAAATTCTTTACACGGTAAAATTTGAAATATAAATCTTAAATAATACTTAAACATATTTTATGGATTAAATCAGTCTAAAATATTATTAAATTTATATATAAAGTTTCCATTTATATATAATATTTTAAGAACCAATATTTATTAATTCACATATGTTTCTTTTCAAACTGTAGAAATTTATCTTTAAATTATTTATATGGACCAACGGTGTCGGTATATATTTCCTATCATATAGTCAAATGCTACGGATATTTATCATTTCAATCCGTACACTAAATATATACGGGTGGATATCATTTCAACCCGTAATCCCAAATTCAATTTAAATGAAAATCGTTTGGGTTTATCATTTCAATCCATAACGATTTTCTCCTATTCTAAAGTCCGTTCGGGTATGTATCATTTCAACCCATAGTGATTTTTATACTAACAGGGAACTTGCAGAGTGATAGCAGATATGAAAATAATAATAATAACAACAGGTATATATCATCAAAATAAATATAAACAATAGGATATGGTGTCATATCCCATAAGTGAACTATTACAGATAATAGCATAAATATAACAATTTAAATAACTACAGCAGCATATTTCAATTGTCATTTCAATTGAAATCAAATTTAATAAATAAAAGAACGTTAATCGTGAGTGATTGCTCACCTTTCGAGGCTAGAGATATATGATGATGAAATGAGCTATGAAATCCAAAACAACGCTGGATGGACAAGATTTGATGTAGAAAATAGGCACGACGGACAAGGCTGATAATGGGAAATCGATGAGAATGAATCGAATCAATTTTGATATTACAGAAAAAAATATAAATTATTATGATATTAATTCTCCCAAAACCAATTTTCAAATTAAAAATGTATATTTAAAATCTATATATACCTATATGTAATTTAAACATAATTCGTCCAAAAAAAACCATTGTATTATATTTTATAGTCAATAATTATTATAAAAACAATATAACCACTTATTGTAATATATATTACTTAAAAACCCCATGAAAGCAACCTATATATGTTCATAATAAAAATGTATATATAGAAATTCCAAATGCATAGCCTATATTCGGTTATATATATATATTATGTAAGTCTGAAACAAACACCTAAACGCATATATATGTCTCGAGATTTATAAACAACAAAATACTTATAATGACACATGCACTCATATACTTATATAGACTGTGAACAAGTATACATACTATGCCGTATAAAATCCAACACTAAAAAAAGAAGTAAACTCACACTGAAAACATTTTAGTCAATTATTAAATATATATATTAACTAGCGTATAAAACTAGCGTATCCTGTAACTTTATAATATATAAGCTATATCAGATATGAAACTATCATTATATCAGATATATAAATAGTTAAACATTTTATACAAAACTATCATAACTTTATTAAATTAAACATACATTACACACTTACACAAATAGACCGTAAACTGTAAAACTTCACCCATTTTAAAGTGGTAACAATACGCTTGCTAAAAATATAACCCACATAGCTCGTACTTCCCTATAAAACTATATAAATATTTGTAAGCTAACCATTAATATAGTCTAATTCACAATATGCATACCTTTATAACTTTAAATCAAATGTGTATATATATACTTATAACCAGTTATTCACAAAATACATAGCTTTAAACATATCATATATTTAAATACATATACAATCGACTGATAAGATGAGTATGCTTTACGTTTTATATATGTACTAACTTTTTATATAATATTTATATATACACTTATCAAATTTTATAACATGCGAACAAAATTTTATATTATATAGAATCTGAAAACTGCAAACATTTCATACTTGGAACCATACTATATTTATAAGATGTATATATGATATCTTAAATCAAAAAAAAAAAAAAAAAACTTACTTTGCTATAATACATACAATATTACTGCATAGATATACATTACTGACATATATTAAACTATATATTAACTAATATATAACCTTCAAACTTTTAAAATTGAATACCAACGTGACACATAAAGTATAAAACAATCAAGTTATCAAATCTCTATACATAGTATAATATCATACACACTATGAACGAAAAAAAAAAAAAAAAAAATACTGTTATGAACTCATATATATAATACCATATGATACATAACTAACATGAATTTAAAATCATGTAGGACAGATCACATATTCCAAATACAGACTTATAGAAAATATACAATAACACATATATATTATAAATATATGCTAACCTATTACTCAAAGATAACGTGTGGCATGATTGTTGATGGTGAAGGCTCTGAGGATGGCTGAGCATGCAGGCGATGACAACACGTGTAGAGAGATATGTGCATGAGAGGAGGAGAGAAAAACGCGGAGGGAGAGGGATGAGTTGGATGTGGTGGGTGACGAAGCGATGGGAGGTGGAAGCACGGTAAAAGAAGGGAGAAAATAGGTGGATCTGTAGAAAGAAAAATGGAAGAAGGAGGAGGAAGAAAACTTAAAATGAGGAATGAGATTGGAAGTGACAGCAGTTTGCAATATGAAAGAAACGAAGTCAAACAAGGTTATAAAGGCAAAATAAATAAAGAAAAGAACCGTTGCATACGAAACGTATACAATAAATATGAATTGATTTGAATAGTAATGGTCAAATTCAGCTGAAAAGATTAAAGCGAATAAATACGGAGCATTGGTTATGGTAAAGTAACGCACAAAATTAGGGGAATAACAAAGGAAAGGACTGGTCAAAATAAATGAATGTAAACGTGCAACGAATATAAAAATCTATATAATTAAACCGATGGAAACGAAGGAAGCAAATAAAAGAAAGGGAACGAAGGAAAAAAAATAAGCTGTGTCCCGAGCATAAATAAAGGTGGTAACGTATGAGAGGAATGAGAAAAACAAACGGGCACAATTTGAAATCAATGCAATAAAACGGCCAAAAGCTGATTTTTAGGAAAATTATTAAAGAAATATTCCTTGGGCTGCGCGTTTGAGATCCGAAAAGGCATGGAAATCAAAAAGTTATAATTTAGATTGGAATGAAAACATACAGGAAATAATAAAGGAAAAAAAAATAAATGCGAAATAATCATATAGCATTTATTACGTTTCAAACTTTTGACATGGCATGGGATGGAAACAGCTGTACGCTAATTGAGAAGCTATTAAAGCAATTTATTATTAGTGGCATGTTATACGTTTTTATATTTATTTATTTCCTAGATCTCAATTCATATCTGATTATACTATGCAGATTTATCTTTATTACTAAACGTTCAAAAAGAATAAAACGTATACAAATTTTCTTGATTTTCGAAACAAAATTAACGGCTAAAAGATGATGAAGGGACAAAATATAAGAAAGGGAAAGAGATGAATGCGTACAATTATTTATAAGAAAAGAGAGAGACAAGAAAAACCCACAATTAAAAATGAATGAATGAACGCTGAAAGTCAGTCAGGAATATAGAAGGTACAATATGAAATAATGGTAATCACAACTACTTTTTTTAATGCAGACCTTAAATCAACCCTTAAAACATATACTTCATATATGTAGTTAAATATAGTATATACTTCTCTTCTTCTTTGGTTCATATGATATATGAAACCCTTAACTATCGTATTTATAGCTGACGACATATGTATAGATATACTAAATATGCACTAAAATAAACTAGAAATGGTGACACAAAAACCCAAAATCAAATATATATATATATATATTTAACATGACTAGAAATCAAACTTCAGTAAAACTATATACTAGTATCAAGACTAACATATATATATATATAGCTATTATAACACATATAAATTAAATAAAACTTGGTATAAATACGCTTTACTATATATACACTTCAAATAGACCATCATACATATACAGTGGTTTTCCAAAATAACTATATATGGAACGTACTCAACATACTTAAAATTTACACACCTTGCTGAAAAGCAAAAGGAGACCGTAAATTTATTACCCACGCTATTGATATTTATACCCAATAGAAATGAACTATGCTACCAAATTTACATCAAACTTAACTTATATTATAGTATAAATAATAGTTTATAAAGTTTTTGTACTAGATCTTATAGGTATAACCACAACCAAACTTTAAAATATATGTACACAGCTCGTACTACAAATCATTAATATACATAACATATTTTCTTTTTTTTTTCAAAATTTTATTATTAATAATTTCTCAAAATCCAATTCAATACGTTAAATACCAATTAAAAATTGCTAAAATTTTATGGGTCGTTACACTCTCCCCCACTCAAAACTTTTCGTCCCCGAAAAGGAATAAAGTAGGAGAATAGAAACAACCAGATGAAAAATTTAGACTTTGAAAAACAAATTAAAAAATTTATTTAAAACCATATACTTTTTCTTTTGTTATTATTTAAATTGATTAATATTTAATAGACTACTCATTTTATCAAATCCATTCAATTAATTATGAGATCAATTATTTATAAAACACTAATTTTCTCTCTTATTAAACCAGGTAGAATATAAATAAACAATGTTTTAAAGGATATATTCAAAAGAAGGAAAGAAGGAAAGAAGATAGATTCGGAAAAGAGAATATAGTTGAATAAATAAAGCAGGGAAGATAAGGTAGATTCAAAAGAATAGAATCGGGCAAGAATCGTACATTTCAAACCATGAGAGTTTCAATTTCAAATATTAACACAAAATTTCTTTGTTGGAAATACTTTTATAATAAATACCTTTTATATCGAAATAAATCTTTTCTTTCAAAAATATTTTTATAACTCGATGTTTCAACAAGTTTATCCTCGTTCTTGCAGACTCTGGCCATGCGTTGATCAGGCGCAAAGCTAGAATTCTTCAAGTACTTAGTAGACCTGTTTCAACAACCAGTGAAAATACTTGAAAAAAACTTTAAAAACAGATATGGAAAGTAAAATCCAAACAAAACAACCAAACCAAAACCTTTGTCCGATCATGGTTCGCAGATACACAATGGTTACGCCTGGGTCCCCCAGGAAACAATCCATATCCGTAAGCTTTCTCAGCCCTGCGAGTTACGCCATGATGACTAGTAGAGTGCAGGATACACAATGGTTACGCCTGGATCCCCCAGGAAACAATCCGTACCCCTAGGCAAGACTCAGCCAGGCACTTGCGCTACTATTCGCGACCTACACAGATTGCAGGATACACAATGGTTACGCCTGGATCCCCCAGGAAACAATCCGTACCCCTAGGCAAGACTCAGCCAGGCAATTGCGCTGTGCATTCACGAGAGAAAAAAAAACCATGGGTTACGCCACGGTGGGAAACACTCGAGTATTACATCCGGAAAACCGAAAATCAGAGAGAATAATATCGATAGAATGAATCCACGATGTGGCCACAAAGCGGATATCAAGCAGAAGGCACTTTCCATATCTTTACTTCGAAAATATATATCATATAGTACCTTTTCAAATCACTTTCAAATATTGTACTTATATAAAGTCCATATATATAGGATTCCTTTCTCAAATCGAATACTTTCCAAATCAATAGTAGATCAAATCATACTTATATATATTTCGATTAAATAAAATCTCTTTCCAAATTGAGTACCTTTCAAATCAATAGATTTCAAATCAACCTCATACTTATACAATCCATTTTATATAAGTTCGACCACTCCCAAATCAAGTGCTTAGTAATCTAAGGTTCTCAATTTCAAATTATTTCAATACCAATTCAGTTTCAAAATCATATATGATTTCACCAAATTTTCTTCCAAATTAAATGTCTGAATTTCAAAGTTCCCAAAATAATAGGTGTAGAAAATTATCCCAGTTTCCAAATTAAAATAATTCAAGTCAAACAAATTCATTTCCAAAATCACCATATAAGTACTGGGTTTTTTTTTTCAATTTAATTTTCAAAACCAAATATTTTTCTCAAAATCAATTATATTCAAAATGGTTTCCAAATTTATAATTATCCCTTTAAAACCTTTAAACTATTTACTTCGATTTGAAATATCCAATTTACCTTTTTGAAAACCATTATTTAAAACTAAAATTCTTTCAAAACATTTAAAAACTAAATTCCATATTAGTATAATTAAAATAGCCATGTTCTCTTACTTAATAAAAGGTTTAACCTCATACAACAAAACTTGCATACTTTATCAAATATTTTATACCTTTCGAAATATCTTGGTTTTTAAACCTTTAAACCTTGATTTGGAAGTGCTCGAACCTTCAAAATAGTCGGTGAAAATCAATTTCAAATCCAAGAGATGGAAATCAATTTTTATAAATAGAGTTATTCTAAGTCAAATCAAAAACTCGAGGACTGAACACCGGTCTTACTTCAAATTGTTTCAAATATATACATATATCTTTCGAAAATATCAAATTATACTTCGGAATTTGAAATCAAAAACGGTTTTACAAAATCACTCGCATAGCGAAGCTATTAAAGTGGCCTCTCCCCCACTCTGAAACTCGAAAATCAATGTCGATGATGCGTGCACTCATCACTGAAATTATTCTCCAGCGACATAAGTGAGTTCTGGACTTCTATTTTCTTGAAAACTTCTTTGAAATTTCTTCAAATTATTGGAATTCATTTGAATTCATTTGAAATATTTCTTATTCGGAAAAATACTTTTAAATCGTATTATTTATATATAATTTCCAAAATCTTAAAACCAATTTCAAAATACCGGAATTCAATTCTCGAATTTCAAATTTAACACTTCAATTATAAATCATTTTTATATAAATCAATTTCTTATAATTTTTTTCAAAATTTCAAATCCTTTCAAAACCCTTTTTATATAGAATAACATTTCTTATTTGCTTTATATATAGGTATATAATCTCTACCGAAAACATTTTCTTTATATATATAGAATAAAATCATAGTTATCAAAATAATAATTTCGGTATAAACAATTTCTAAAATACAAACAAAACCCGATTTTCAAAGGATGATTTAAGGATGGATTTCAAAACAAAGATAGAGATTTAATTTAAAGGAACTCTAATCAATAGAATCCTGATTCGAAGATAGACTCGATCGAAGATGAGATAATTAAGTTACAAAATAGAAGATGGATATACTTCTATAAATCGCGGGCGACCTTTACCTGTCAACCGTGATTCCAAAATTAGATCGGTGTAGAATTCTGAGGCAATTCGACATTCGATCGTCGGAGATATAGAATTCGGCATAACAAGATATATCAGCATCGTAAACCGAGGATACAGGAATCTTCGGTGAGTCAATGCCAATTGAAAAGGAGTTTTCACCCCCTTTACAAATCATTCAATGGAGTTATGGGATACTCCAGAATCAAACGAATATAAATAGGGAGAGACAGAATGAATTTCGAAACCGAGGGACATTCCAAAACTCAAAGGAAATTGAGTCAAAAAGGAAGAGATTCAACTCGAACGAAAGTGATTCTGTAAATAAATTTACCATATATGCTAAGTTTTGCCCAGAGCCAAAGCTCTGATACCAACTGTAACAGCCCGCTATTTTGGACCATTCAAATCGACAATAAAACCGTACATGTCCGACTTGAATAATTCAAAATACCGAATTGTTAATAAAAATTTGGCAAAACTTAAAATATACAGTAAATAAATCAATCATAGATCACTTACACAGAGTAATACAATGCAGCGGAATGGATAAAAATAGTAGTTCATGAAGCTACTATATACATTAAAGTTAGAAATAAAATACAACCGAATAGTTCAAATGCCATGAAGTCTCCAATGCAACAGATGGCTTCTCTGAACCAATCAACTGGATGACTGAAGGGATAGATAGCTGGATCTTCAAGCAAAGCTCCAACTTCGAAGATGAGTCTCAAATGCTGTATCTCTCAGTCTGACCCGAGCGTAAAGCAAAACACAAAACACTCGAGTCAGGATTAACATTCTTATATCTATAAATCTAACTCAAGTGAAATATCAACTAAAATATAATTAACTTAGAGGATGTTTGGGATAACCATCCTCTAAGGTTCCATGGAACTATCTATAAGATAGAAATATACACTATAACACCGTAGTCTTCCAACTTAATTTATACTTCAAAACCAACTATCATTTTCACTTCAAAAATCTCTATACTTCCCAAATAGTATTTATATATATTAAATAATTTATTCAGTAAAGAAATTTCAATTCCCTCAACTTAACCAATCGTTTAACATCAACCCGACCTTCCCATTTAAATCTTTTTCAATCTCAATTTATCAATTTAAATTCAACTCAATTTCTAAAATAACCATTTCAATTTTATTGATCTCAAGTTCGGATTTGAAATCACCAAATACCCTTTATATTTCAATATATTTCAAAACTTTAAGTAATCAACGTTTCAAACTAAACTTTATTCAATTTAGTTTTCTAAATAATAAATTCAACTTATATCGATTCAAATACAGATTTGAAACACCCATTTATATTCTAGTATAGTTCAAAGATTTAATATTCTACATTCCCAAAGTTCAATTTTACAGTTTCATAAGATCTTGATTTAATCAAATTATTATTTAGCCTTGAAATATTTCCTCCTTAGATTCAACATCATTTAAGTAAACCTGAAATTACCCTTTTACTCAATATTTTCTTTAATTTATTTAAACATGAAACATTCAATAAATCACTTAAAACAAAAATCCAGTTACAAAATCATACCCTTAAATTTCCCATTCAATAAATTCAAATTGATTTAATTAAATAAATCTTCATTTGAATACCATTTTTAATAAACCAAATTTATCTCCCAATCTTAATTATTAAAATTCTTTACACAGTAAAATTTGAAATATAAATCTTAAATAATACTTAAACATATTTTATGGATTAAATCAGTCTAAAATATTATTAAATTTATATATAAAGTTTCCATTTATATATAATATTTTAAGAACCAATATTTATTAATTCACATATGTTTCTTTTCAAACTGTAGAAATTTATCTTTAAATTATTTATATGGACCAACGGTGTCGGTATATATTTCCTATCATATAGTCAAATGCTACGGATATTTATCATTTCAATCCGTACACTAAATATATACGGGTGGATATCATTTCAACCCGTAATCCCAAATTCAATTTAAATGAAAATCGTTTGGGTTTATCATTTCAATCCATAACGATTTTCTCCTATTCTAAAGTCCGTTCGGGTATGTATCATTTCAACCCATAGTGATTTTTATACTAACAGGGAACTTGCAGAGTGATAGCAGATATGAAAATAATAATAATAACAACAGGTATATATCATCAAAATAAATATAAACAATAGGATATGGTGTCATATCCCATAAGTGAACTATTACAGATAATAGCATAAATATAACAATTTAAATAACTACAGCAGCATATTTCAATTGTCATTTCAATTGAAATCAAATTTAATAAATAAAAGAACGTTAATCGTGAGTGATTGCTCACCTTTCGAGGCTAGAGATATATGATGATGAAATGAGCTATGAAATCCAAAACAACGCTGGATGGACAAGATTTGATGTAGAAAATAGGCACGACGGACAAGGCTGATAATGGGAAATCGATGAGAATGAATCGAATCAATTTTGATATTACAGAAAAAAATATAAATTATTATGATATTAATTCTCCCAAAACCAATTTTCAAATTAAAAATGTATATTTAAAATCTATATATACCTATATGTAATTTAAACATAATTCGTCCAAAAAAAACCATTGTATTATATTTTATAGTCAATAATTATTATAAAAACAATATAACCACTTATTGTAATATATATTACTTAAAAACCCCATGAAAGCAACCTATATATGTTCATAATAAAAATGTATATATAGAAATTCCAAATGCATAGCCTATATTCGGTTATATATATATATTATGTAAGTCTGAAACAAACACCTAAACGCATATATATGTCTCGAGATTTATAAACAACAAAATACTTATAATGACACATGCACTCATATACTTATATAGACTGTGAACAAGTATACATACTATGCCGTATAAAATCCAACACTAAAAAAAGAAGTAAACTCACACTGAAAACATTTTAGTCAATTATTAAATATATATATTAACTAGCGTATAAAACTAGCGTATCCTGTAACTTTATAATATATAAGCTATATCAGATATGAAACTATCATTATATCAGATATATAAATAGTTAAACATTTTATACAAAACTATCATAACTTTATTAAATTAAACATACATTACACACTTACACAAATAGACCGTAAACTGTAAAACTTCACCCATTTTAAAGTGGTAACAATACGCTTGCTAAAAATATAACCCACATAGCTCGTACTTCCCTATAAAACTATATAAATATTTGTAAGCTAACCATTAATATAGTCTAATTCACAATATGCATACCTTTATAACTTTAAATCAAATGTGTATATATATACTTATAACCAGTTATTCACAAAATACATAGCTTTAAACATATCATATATTTAAATACATATACAATCGACTGATAAGATGAGTATGCTTTACGTTTTATATATGTACTAACTTTTTATATAATATTTATATATACACTTATCAAATTTTATAACATGCGAACAAAATTTTATATTATATAGAATCTGAAAACTGCAAACATTTCATACTTGGAACCATACTATATTTATAAGATGTATATATGATATCTTAAATCAAAAAAAAAAAAAAAAAAAACTTACTTTGCTATAATACATACAATATTACTTCATAGATATACATTACTGACATATATTAAACTATATATTAACTAATATATAACCTTCAAACTTTTAAAATTGAATACCAACGTGACACATAAAGTATAAAACAATCAAGTTATCAAATCTCTATACATAGTATAATATCATACACACTATGAACGAAAAAAAAAAAAAAAAATACTGTTATGAACTCATATATATAATACCATATGATACATAACTAACATGAATTTAAAATCATGTAGGACAGATCACATATTCCAAATACAGACTTATAGAAAATATACAATAACACATATATATTATAAATATATGCTAACCTATTACTCAAAGATAACGTGTGGCATGATTGTTGATGGTGAAGGCTCTGAGGATGGCTGAGCATGCAGGCGATGACAACACGTGTAGAGAGATATGTGCATGAGAGGAGGAGAGAAAAACGCGGAGGGAGAGGGATGAGTTGGATGTGGTGGGTGACGAAGCGATGGGAGGTGGAAGCACGGTAAAAGAAGGGAGAAAATAGGTGGATCTGTAGAAAGAAAAATGGAAGAAGGAGGAGGAAGAAAACTTAAAATGAGGAATGAGATTGGAAGTGACAGCAGTTTGCAATATGAAAGAAACGAAGTCAAACAAGGTTATAAAGGCAAAATAAATAAAGAAAAGAACCGTTGCATACGAAACGTATACAATAAATATGAATTGATTTGAATAGTAATGGTCAAATTCAGCTGAAAAGATTAAAGCGAATAAATACGGAGCATTGGTTATGGTAAAGTAACGCACAAAATTAGGGGAATAACAAAGGAAAGGACTGGTCAAAATAAATGAATGTAAACGTGCAACGAATATAAAAATCTATATAATTAAACCGATGGAAACGAAGGAAGCAAATAAAAGAAAGGGAACGAAGGAAAAAAAATAAGCTGTGTCCCGAGCATAAATAAAGGTGGTAACGTATGAGAGGAATGAGAAAAACAAACGGGCACAATTTGAAATCAATGCAATAAAACGGCCAAAAGCTGATTTTTAGGAAAATTATTAAAGAAATATTCCTTGGGCTGCGCGTTTGAGATCCGAAAAGGCATGGAAATCAAAAAGTTATAATTTAGATTGGAATGAAAACATACAGGAAATAATAAAGGAAAAAAAAATAAATGCGAAATAATCATATAGCATTTATTACGTTTCAAACTTTTGACATGGCATGGGATGGAAACAGCTGTACGCTAATTGAGAAGCTATTAAAGCAATTTATTATTAGTGGCATGTTATACGTTTTTATATTTATTTATTTCCTAGATCTCAATTCATATCTGATTATACTATGCAGATTTATCTTTATTACTAAACGTTCAAAAAGAATAAAACGTATACAAATTTTCTTGATTTTCGAAACAAAATTAACGGCTAAAAGATGATGAAGGGACAAAATATAAGAAAGGGAAAGAGATGAATGCGTACAATTATTTATAAGAAAAGAGAGAGACAAGAAAAACCCACAATTAAAAATGAATGAATGAACGCTGAAAGTCAGTCAGGAATATAGAAGGTACAATATGAAATAATGGTAATCACAACTACTTTTTTTAATGCAGACCTTAAATCAACCCTTAAAACATATACTTCATATATGTAGTTAAATATAGTATATACTTCTCTTCTTCTTTGGTTCATATGATATATGAAACCCTTAACTATCGTATTTATAGCTGACGACATATGTATAGATATACTAAATATGCACTAAAATAAACTAGAAATGGTGACACAAAAACCCAAAATCAAATATATATATATATATTTAACATGACTAGAAATCAAACTTCAGTAAAACTATATACTAGTATCAAGACTAACATATATATATATATAGCTATTATAACACATATAAATTAAATAAAACTTGGTATAAATACGCTTTACTATATATACACTTCAAATAGACCATCATACATATACAGTGGTTTTCCAAAATAACTATATATGGAACGTACTCAACATACTTAAAATTTACACACCTTGCTGAAAAGCAAAAGGAGACCGTAAATTTATTACCCACGCTATTGATATTTATACCCAATAGAAATGAACTATGCTACCAAATTTACATCAAACTTAACTTATATTATAGTATAAATAATAGTTTATAAAGTTTTTGTACTAGATCTTATAGGTATAACCACAACCAAACTTTAAAATATATGTACACAGCTCGTACTACAAATCATTAATATACATAACATATTTTCTTTTTTTTTTCAAAATTTTATTATTAATAATTTCTCAAAATCCAATTCAATACGTTAAATACCAATTAAAAATTGCTAAAATTTTATGGGTCGTTACATAATCATACTTCATTAATTAACTAACCCTTGATTAGTTCTTTAATCTATCAATCTTTAATTAATTACACTAAGTAATTAATCCTTACTTACCTCCCTTAAGTAATTTACTTTAAATTAATTACTTTCATCTAGTAATTATCCCATTGGTTAAATAATTATCCTTATTTATTTAACCTTAAATTATAAATTAATCCTCAATAGATTAATTAAGCAATTACCACTTTAGATTTTAATCATCTCTTACTTATTTCCGTCCAGTAATTATCCCATAATTAATTAAGTTAAATCAGTTAACCCTTAGTTACTTTCACTAGTTAATTATCTTTAGCTAACTACATTCATTTATTAACCTTAAATTAATCACATTAAATATTAAACTATCCTTAAATTAATTACAATCGGTAATTATTCCTTAATTACTTATACTAGGTAATTAACTATCCATTATTTTCCTTAATAAAGTATAATCAAATTGTAAATGTTGAATATGCACTTATATGATTTTTGTTTGATGATAATAAACATATATACATTCGTTTAAATGTATTTGATAATATACTATTTTATTTTTTACAGATTAAATAAATATTTGCTGAATAAAATAAATAACACGGAATTTGAATTCAAATGAATATTTTATTCAAACAAATATTTATTACAATTTTGAATAGTATACAAATTCAAAGCTCTCACTATTCACTATACAACTTTGATACAAATTCAATTACATCACTCACTATTTTACATCAGCACCTCACTACATATCACTCACACTCATATTTATCTTCAACTGCATTCCAGTTTGAATCCAGCATCTGAGCAATCTGCAAAAATATAAACTAACGCAGTAAAATTGAAAAATAAATATTTTTGCAATTCAAAAATAGAAGATAATTTTTGAATATATGATTTGCCTCAGTTATTTGGGTTGTTCGTCATAATTTAAATTTGAATTCATCATACATGAACAACTTGTGACATACACAGTGTATTACTGTATATGCCACAAGGCCGTGCACGCTGATATATACACTTGGTAATGCTACAGGGACAGGTGAGCACAAGATCAAACCCAAATATACGGACAGGTTCAACTCAGGTGCAATAAATTCAAGAATACGACACGAGCACAAGGTCAAATCTGAGTTTTTGTAACTGGATTCAACTCAAGCGCAAATCAAAAGTACACATGAATATGAAACTAAACAGTCAAGTTCAGTGGTCAAATGCAATAGGCCGAGAACCAGACTCATGCATGCAACATATTCACCAATGAATCATCAAAGTGGCAACTGGCAATAACAACTACACATATACATACCACAGATGCAACCGATCAGTTCGACATATACATGAAGGCAGCAAGTCAGTGGACAGACCAGAGTACAACAGGCAAGCACAATGCATATATAGCAATAATATACAAGCCAACAGCAAAACAAGCAGTGCAGACCACAAAAGTGCAACAAGTATTGCAGTAATAAACATGGTCAGAAGCAAGGCAACAGAGACTCAAGCAACAACATGGACTGCAACAAATACATGATGCCCAACTCAAATGAATATCAGTGCAAGTGTCGACCAGGTAGCAAGGAAGATCAACACAGCAAGCTACAGCATCAAGTTGACCAAGATGCTACAGATTTCAGCAAATGAACCAGAATGCATATGTAACCAGCAGCCCCAAAAACCAAGACAGTAGTGTGCAACTCGAGTTTCAAAAGAATCAAAGTAAATGCACAGCATAAATAAGACCAAACTGCATAAGTGACCACAAAGACAGATGTACATAATGAAGCAGTACAAATGAACCATCAAAGAATGCAACACAGTGATGAGACCAGATGAAAATACTCTTAACTGCAAGTTCAAACCAAAACACAAGTGTGGCAAATGCAAACTGTGGTGAAGCAACAAAGATGAACTAGACAGTGATACAAGTTCGAACAATGCTCAATGCACAACCAACAAGATATCATCAAAAACCAAACAAGGGACAGGCCATAACATGCAGACCAAACACATGAGTGTAAACAAATGAATCAGCAAGGCAATGCACAAATGCAATAGAATGCAATGCTCAATATCACTACAAACTGCGGTGGACAGTGAAGGCAGCAACACACCACCAAGTGAATGCATCAGGCATTAACAAATGAGTAGTTCAAATGAACTCGATCAGTAACCAAGGCTACAACAATGAAAAGTAATGTATGCAACAGAATTTCAAATGAAACAAATCCAATTTTATATGCATCTGTAACCTATCAAGCAGAATCAATAATTCAACAGTGACAAACATCGTATGGAAATGCTCAACACAAATGACCAGAGACGAAGACTACAAGATGAACGAGTCAAGGCCGAAGCAGTAGAAATCAACATCGTGGTCATCACGAAAATGAATTAAAGCCGTGACCACCAAGCAAGAATATACATACATATGAACAAGTCAACATCAAAGCCGTGGGACGCAAGAAATGAAATTATACGCATATGAAAAAGTCAGAATCGATCTCAATCATTCAAGCATCATCAAGTGGCCGAGATGAAGAATTTGAAAAATTCAAATCAACATATACGAACGTAATTCTAGGAAATCAAATCCTATATAATACCCAAAATTATCATCGGCAAGAGTATCAAGTTCGAGCAAGCCAAAACTAGGAAAAGCAAATAGCAAAAAATTAACATACCAATTATAATTCGAACTTGATCGAATTGAAGTAGCCGACAGAAACTCAAAGAGACATATCGATCGACGAACGCAAGGAACAGAATTATATTTATCTCGGTCGAAGCTACTGGAGTCGGCGACCTCAATCATACCAAAAGCCCTAATTTTTTAAAGGAAGAAGAACGAACAAAGAAACAAGTGCCGGCATCAATTAAAAGAGGAGCGGCCATTTTTTTCATGAACGAAAAAATAAAAGGAACGGGTTGAAGAAGTGAATAAGGGGCCGGCCTTTGTTTAATTTGGGCTTTGTTTTTTTTAAATAGGGTTTTGTTATTTAAATTGTCTTTAAATTGTATTTTTCTTTTAAACCGTTTTTAATTTTCTAGTCGTGTGACCAGGGTACAAACTACGTGTTGTAGTTTGGGAATTCGCAACTCGGTAGTTGAGTTGTGGCAGGGTTTTGAGCATAGAGTTAGATTAGTCAATAGCGGGTATAGCGAGTTTACGTGTGTAAGCGAGGGACTATCTAATTTCTAGTAGAAACCTTGGGGGCAGCACGTAGGCAGGGTTTTGCCGAAGCTGGGTAAATTCTGTGTTGTTCTGTTCTGTTATTTATATTCTGCTATATCTGTGCTGCTATTCTGTGATCTGAATTTAAATTAATTGATAAGCTTCCGCAATTAATTTTTATAATTTACACTATCACCCTATTCACCCCCCCTCTAGGGTGAAATCGATCCTACAAGTGGTATCAGAGCTAGGAATAGAAGTCAACATTTGTTTTAAAAATTCTATTTTTTTTGAAAAAATCAGTTTTTGTTTAAAAATTTGAATTTTTAAAATGGCTTCTTTTAATAATGCTTTTGCAGAAGGTCAATCCATAGTTAGACCACCAATGTTCAATGGTGAATATGCTTATTGGAAAAATAGAATGCAAATTTTTCTGAAAACCATTGACGCTTGGAATATTGTTGAGACAGGTTATAGAATACCAACTATAACTGTAGATAATCAGGAAATAGAGAAACCAAAGGAACATGGACAGAACTGGAAAATAAATTACAAAATACTAATGCCAAAGCTATGAATTCTATTATCTGTTCATTGGATCAATTTGAATTTAATCGTGTCTCACATTGTCTAACTGCGCAGGAAATATGGCACATACTAGAAGTGACTCACGAAGGAACATCTCAAGTCAAAGAATCTCGCCTTGCAATGCTAAGCAGCGAATACGAGAACTTCAAAATGGCGAAGGAAGAAAATGTCAAAGAGATGTACGGACGACTCTCCAATATCGTATACAAATCAAAAGCTCTCGGAAAAACATACACCGAACTAGAAATAGTCCGGAAAATCCTCAGAGTCCTTCCACGAAGCTTTGAAGCAAAAGTAACTGCCATACAAGAATCGAAAGATTTAAAACAACTTAAAGTTGAAGAACTCATCGGAAACCTCACCACTTATGAGCTAGAAATGAAATTCAAAGAAGAGCGTGAAGGAGGTGACACTCAAAAGAAATCAATAGCTCTCAAAGGAACAACCGAAAGTGATGATGATAACGATGAAGATGATGGAGCAGCAGAATTGGAGCTGTTAATAAGGAAATTCAAAAAATGGAATCAAAAACATGGAAATTCAGCTCGAAATCAAAAAGCAAAAAGCAGAATAGCCAAAGCACTAGACTACTCAGAAGAACAAAAGTTTATTTGTTATAATTGCAGCAAACCCGGCCATATCAAGCCCGATTGTCCACAAATTAAATCCAGCCATGGAAAGAAATAGAAAAAGAAAAGTTTTGCAGCCACTTGGGATGAAATAGACGAGAATGATCAAAGCACTGGCAGTGAAAGCGAAAAGGCAGAATTGTGTCTTCGAGGTGATACAACTGACAGTGACGATGACGAGCCAAGTGAGGTATCAAAACTTACCCATTCTGAGTTGCTTATATATTTTCATGAAGTAAACGGTTGTTTTGAACGACTTAGGGAAAAATACACCAAACTTGAATCTCAAAAAGATACTTTGATAGAATGTAATAAACAACTTGATCAATTAGTTAAAACCTATCAAAGTAGGATCCCTAAGTGTGATAAGTGTCCAACATTTGATGAAGAAATTAAAAAATCAGAAATTAAAATAAAATCGTTTGAAAATGAAATTCTGATTTTAAAGGAGAATGAAAATACTAGGAGAGAGAATTCTATTAAAAAGTGCACACAGTTGTTAAACGAAAATGAATCTCTCGAATCACAAGTCCAACAATTGTCAACGACTTTAAATAAATTTTCAAAAAGTGAAAAATCGTTGAATATGCTATTAGGAAAACAAACTGTTAATACGGTTAGACAAGGACTTGGATATAATAATTCGAAAATTGTTGAAAACAAGATTAATCAAGTTAATTCTATGTGCACAATTTGTAGAAAATTTGGACACGATCACAATAATTATTGGTATAGACCCAAACATGTGAAAACTATACCGATTTGGGTTCCAAAAGGCACAAATATAAAATCTCTCAAAGTTAAACAAATTTGGGTGCCAAAGGGAACAATTATAAATAGTTTTGGGTCTACACAAAATTATTTTTCAAAATTTTCTGCCACTAACAACCATGGACCTATAAAAACAAATAGGTTACATAAATCCTTTTCCGTGTAGGTGTGGTGGCAGGCTAAGGAACAACAATAGTGTTCTCTGGATTTTGGCTGTTCCAGAAACACAACGGGCGACAAAGCTAAGTTCCTTAGCCTAGTATAAAGGTGACAGAATCACAACGAACAACAACGAAAAATATCGTAAAGGTAAAACAGGTATGGTATGTTTTAAACGATATATTAAATGTGATAATCTGCACCGTATTTTGAATTAATTCAGCCAATATTGTGATAGATGAAAAGATGATGATTTTTGATTCTGATTTATTCAAAATAGTTAAGCCAATTATATTCTTATGCCAAAAACACTATAAAAATCTCTAAATTCTTTGAATTACTTCATATATATCATTTTGGATTAAAAATAGTGTTTTGTTGGATATTACAATTAGATATAATATGACTGACTCTATATTCACGGTTTTCGATTATTTACACGGCTTCATTTCAAATTCAAAAGAATGTCATTTAAACTGCTGAAAAAATTGAGTTTGAAATTTTTGATGCACACTTCATGTTTTGGTCTATAAAATTCAATTGATAATAATTTTTGAGTGAAAGAGAAATTCAGATGCAGATTATCCTGGTAATCTAGTTGATAGAAAAATTACTAGTGAAACGTGATTTTCTGAGACATTTAGTAACTGCATCGTTTTTCAAAGAAAATATCTGCATATTTTTCATTTCAAATAATTTTCAAATAGCAGAACATTTTCTTTTAAAAACCCCCTGGAGAAAATCATTTTTGACCATATTTTCAGATTATTCATTTTTGAAAAATTAATTTCATAACTATTTTTGAATTTGATTTTAAATGACTATTATGACTAATCTGACTCCCAAATGATTATCGAAAAGAAAAATAGTGATTGAAAAAGTGATGAGTGTTGATATTGATTATATATTATAACTCGAGAAAGTATAATTAGAAAATTTCTTTAGAAATTTAAACAAGAGTTATAAAACTTTTTGTTGGTAAAAATTCCATGACCATCTCTATACCTATCATATTTCTATCAACCATCACTCATCAAAATTCTATATAGTTTGTCGATATGTGGTACTTTAAACAGGAATCGTTCGTTTTTCATTTTCAATTTTTTTTTTTTTAAAAAAAAAAAATATATAAAAAAAAAAAATATAAATAAAAAAATAATAATAAAAAAAATAAATAAAATAAATACCAAAGTATTCACTCTCATTTAAAAGTCCTCACGGTTATGCATGGGTGAATTACTTGGAATTTGTTATGTACTTCCATGCTCATTTAAAAGTCCTCGCGGTTATGCATGTATGGAACGCATATCAAAAGTTGATTTGTAAAATAAACAAGTTGATTCTAATTCCATTTAAAAGTCCTCACGGTTATGCGTGGTTAGAAGATACTTGAATTCATTTTTTAAAATAAAATTGGAATACTACTAATCTCATTTAAAAGTCCTAACGGTTATGCATGGTTAGTAGATATTCAAATTCCTCATATAAATATACCACAAACAGACACAACTGTATGGTTTTATATGATGACATCATTTCCATCATTCTAAAAGTGGAATATGCGCCTAACAAAATATTTATGATTTTTGTTTGATTTTTTTATTGAAGTTTAATATTTATATTCAATTGAGTTTTAATGTTGGATTGATATCGATTACTTTTTTCTCTATTTTCTCTAACACTATTATTCTTTTGCTGATAACAAAAGGGGGAGAGAAAAGTTAAGATTTTGTCAAATAATTTTCTATTTGCATCTAGGATCATTTGCATATTTTTATTTGTATGCATATATGTAGGGGGAGCATCATGTAGAGAGGAAGCATTTAAATAGGGGGAGCAATTAGGATATATCATGATCAAATACATTTAACATATTCAAAATCTTAAATATATGTCTGTTATCATCAAAAGGGGGAGATTGTTGAATATGCGCTTATATGATTTTTGTTTGATGATAATAAACATATATACATTCGTTTAAATGTATTTGATAATATACTATTTTATTTTTCACAGATTAAATAAATATTTGCTGAATAAAATAAATAACACGGAATTTGAATTCAAACGAATATTTTATTCAA
The DNA here is from genome assembly GCA_030765085.1 of Allium cepa. Classification (NCBI taxonomy): domain Eukaryota; kingdom Viridiplantae; phylum Streptophyta; class Magnoliopsida; order Asparagales; family Amaryllidaceae; genus Allium; species Allium cepa. The sequence continues at coordinate 505,339,721 of CM060937.1, read as the reverse complement.
ACAAATATTTATTACAATTTTGAATAGTATACAAATTCAAAGCTCTCACTATTCACTATACAACTTTGATACAAATTCAATTACATCACTCACTATTTTACATCAGCACCTCACTACATATCACTCACACTCGTATTTATCTTCAACTGCATTCCAGTTTGAATCCAGCATCTGAGCAATCTGCAAAAATATAAACTAATGCAGTAAAATTGAAAAAGAAATATTTTTGCAATTCAAAAATAGAAGATAATTTTTGAATATATGATTTGCCTCAGTTATTTGGGTTGTTCGTCATAATTTAAATTTGAATTCATCATACACGAACAACTTGTGACATACACAGTGTATTACTGTATATGCCACAAGGCCGTGCACGCCGATATATACACTTGGTAATGCTACAGGGACAGGTGAGCACAAGGTCAAACCCAAATATACGGACAGGTTCAACTCAGGTGCAATAAATTCAAGAATACGACACGAGCACAAGGTCAAATCCGAGTTTTTGTAACTGGATTCAACTCAAGCGCAAATCAAAAGTACACATGAATATGAAACTAAACAGTCAAGTTCAGTGGTCAAATGCAATAGGCCGAGAACCAGACTCATGCATGCAACATATTCACCAATGAATCATCAAAGTGGCAACTGGCAATAACAACTACACATATACATACCACAGATGCAACCGATCAGTTCGACATATACATGAAGGCAGCAAGTCAGTGGACAGACCAGAGTACAACAGGCAAGCACAATGCATATATAGCAATAACATACAAGCCAACAGCAAAACAAGCAGTGCAGACCACAAAAGTGCAACAAGTATTGCAGTAATAAACATGGTCAGAAGCAAGGCAACAGAGACTCAAGCAACAACATGGACTGCAACAAATACATGATGCCCAACTCAAATGAATATCAGTGCAAGTGTCGACCAGGTAGCAAGGAAGATCAAAACAGCAAGCTACAGCATCAAGTTGACCAAGATGCTACAGATTTCAGCAAATGAACCAGAATGCATATGTAACCAGCAGCCCCAAAACCAAGACAGTAGTGTGCAACTCGAGTTTCAAAAGAATCAAAGTAAATGCACAGCATAAATAAGACCAAACTGCATAAGTGACCACAAAGACAGATGTACATAATGAAGCAGTACAAATGAACCATCAAAGAATGCAACACAGTGATGAGACCAGATGAAAATACTCTTAACTGCAAGTTCAAACCAAAACACAAGTGTGGCAAATGCAAACTGTGGTGAAGCAACAAAGATGAATCAGACAGTGATACAAGTTCGAACAATGCTCAATGCACAGCCAACAAGATATCATCAAAAACCAAACAAGGGACAGGCCATAACATGCAGACCAAACACATGAGTGTAAACAAATGAATCAGCAAGGCAATGCACAAATGCAATAGAATGCAATGCTCAATATCACTACAAACTGCGGTGGACAGTGAAGGCAGCAACACACCACCAAGTGAATGCATCAGGCATTAACAAATGAGTAGTTCAAATGAACTCGATCAGTAACCAAGGCTACAACAATGAAAATTAATGTATGCAACAGAATTTCAAATGAAACAAATCCAACTTTATATGCATCTGTAACCTATCAAGCAGAATCAATAATTCAACAGTGACAAACATCGTATGGAAATGCTCAACACAAATGACCAGAGACGAAGACTACAAGATGAACGAGTCAAGGCCGAAGCAGTAGAAATCAACATCGTGGTCATCACGAAAATGAATTAAATTCGTGACCACCAAGCAAGAATATGCATACATATGAACAAGTCAACATCAAAGCCGTGGGACGCAAGAAATGAAATTATACGCATATGAAAAAGTCAGAATCGATCTCAATCATTCAAGCATCATCAAGTGGCCGAGATGAAGAATTTGACAAATTCAAATCAACATATACGAATGTAATTCTAGGAAATCAAATCCTATATAATACCCAAAATCATCATCGGCAAGAGTATCAAGTTCAAGCAAGCCAAAACTAGGAAAAGCAAATAGCAAAAAATTAACATACCAATTATAATTCGAACTTGATCGAATTGAAGTAGCCGACAGACACTCAAAGAGACATATCGATCGACGAACGCAAGGAACAGAATTATATTTATCTCGGTCGAAGCTACTGGAGTCGGCGACCTCAATCATACCAAAAGCCCTAATTTTTTAAAGGAAGAAGAACGAACAAAGAAACAAGTGCCGGCATCAATTAAAAGAGGAGCGGCCATTTTTTTCATGAACGAAAAAATAAAAGGAACGGGTTGAAGAAGTGAATAAGGGGCCGGCCTTTGTTTAATTTGGGCTTTGTTTTTTTTTAAATAGGGTTTTGTTATTTAAATTGTCTTTAAATTTTATTTTTCTTTTAAACCATTTTTAATTTTCTAGTCCTGTGACTAGGGTACAAACTACGTGTTGTAGTTTGGGAATTCGCAACTCGGTAGTTGAGTTGTGGCAGGGTTTTGAGCATAGAGTTAGATTAGTCAATAGCGGGTATAGCGAGTTTACGTGTGTAAGCGAGGGACTATCTAATTTCTAGTAGAAACCTTGGGGGCAGCACGTAGGCAGGGTTTTGCCGAAGCTGGGTAAATTCTGTGTTGTTCTGTTCTGTTATTTATATTCTGCTATATTTGTGCTGCTATTCTGTGATCTGAATTTAAATTAATTGATAAGCTTCCGCGATTAATTTTTATAATTTACACTATCACCCTATTCACCCCCCCTCTAGGGTGAAATCGATCCTACAGTAAAATCTTAAATAATTAAGATAAACCACCTACTTAAATTAATTACTTGTTTTCATCAATCAACTTATTTGAATTAAAAAGCTTTGAAATAAATTTATTCAAAGACACCTCGTTATTAAAATTTAAATATACTTATATTTTGAAGTCTATTTGATAAAGCTTGGAAACTTGATCATATTTACTTGTTCTAAAAAGTGGATACAAAATCTTTCCCTGTTTAAAACCTTAAAAGAAAGATCAATGCAACTCGATCTCCCAATGAAAAATACCCGAGTCTCAAAACAAAAATTTCGAGTCAATTCTCGAATTACACACAATCATACAACTTCGAGTCCAACGCGACATTTACACGAGCCAACCCCGAGAGTATCCTTCTTCCCAAACCTCTTTCCAACTCCAGCTACCATGTGCATCCTTGCACCATGCACATCGACTAACCCAACTCCTGTAATGAACGCGATTTTTCGACGCTCGAAAAACGACATCAATACGTCCACTGTATCAACTACCGCATAATCGAATGCCGGAAAACCATACCGTTATGGTTAAAGAAGAAGAAAAGGTAGAAGAAGAGAGAGAAAAAAGAAGAAATAGAAAACAATATCAGAATCTCACAATCGCAGCGGAACAACATATAATAGATAAATGAATAATCTTTACACAAAGAACTATATCAGTTATTACATTACATCACATCACATTACATTACATCTTCAGAGTATACAATAACAAACAGCGGAAAAGAAATACTATATACTAGTGAATACGCCATGCCATCCAGCTTGCCTCCAGCAACTCCTGAATTCCAGAATATCCTGATAACCTAACTCTAGACTGCCCATGTGGAAATTGGTGGGCACCCAGAGTTTAGGAAGGAAAACAATAAACTCCAGGTCAGTCATGAGACTGGTGTGAGAACTTAAAATACTTTATCTTTAAAACAAAGTACAGGATAATTTTAAAATAGATTCGCGATGCTTTTTAGAAAATGAGACTATCATAAGGCCTCCCGCACACACACACAATGCAAACGCAAAATCGGAGGAGATTTCTCCTTATGATAGTCAAAGATGCTTGATACGCATTAAAAAGAAACATTGATATTATTACTAGTGCATAGTGTAGAAAACATTTCGAAAGTAACGATATAAATCTTAGCCAGCACAGGCATTTCGCACTTATGCCTACTATAGCTGCCATCCGAACAGTAGTGACCACCATAAGTGAATGATAGGTTCTACAACTAAAACTGTACAAGATCGTATTGTTTCTTTGGATTTCCATCAAATGGTCAGGCCAAGGAACTTCCCATTGCCACATGGGCACGCCTCTGGAAAGACGACCCGAGAACCTAACCGGATCCCTGCCAACACAAGGCCGGGTTACCCTTCAAACTGGGTAACTACTGACACGAATATGTCATTCCCCGATCATAACCGATCTATATCCAAGGATCCTCGGTTCCAACAACCACAAAGTAATAAATTTGCAACAACAACATAGGTCAAGTATCTGGGCTCCATACCATGATACCACTCTATCCAGAAGGAATGACATACACTAAAGGGCCGCTACCCCCTAATAACCTTGGTGCATCCTTCCTTTTTTAACCATTTCCGGGTTGTGAGGTCCGACGAAGTCTCGTCCACAAAGCCACGCTTTATACAAAAGCTGTGCTTTGATTCAACAAATGCTCAACCGCACTTAGCATATCACACTACCAAATTGGGAGTGTATCACTAATAACCTTCAACTACATAACCTCTGAGCTCGTACGTCTCAAAGAAGGGTGTTAAGCTAAGAGAATAAATTCTCCGCCGCCAACAGAAATATATTTGAAAGAAATCAGCTTTATATCTCAATTTGTAATGTCAGACATACAATCCATACAAGTCTGTTCCGGGTTCGAACATAACTGAAGGCACTTCCAAAGAAGCCCTTGCAATCTGGATATTCACTAATCACGTCCGGACTTTCCATCACTAAGGGTGATAGAACCTCTATATCGGAGATTAGCATGCAGAGTCATTCGACGGTAATCCTTCCGTTTTCACAAATATCCGGTCTTCAACACCGGCCATCAAATGCAATCAAGATAACGACGTATCACATATTCGGAATGGGTTATACGACCCCAAGGTCCTTTTCCGGCTAACCTGAATAGTGAGCGCTTATTTTTGAAAATAAGTGTGGCATTCAAATTCAAGCAAATCACAACAAATACCCATTCAAAGCTAAATATTGATAGTTAGTTATTTAACTATCAATAGGCGTGCACAACATCGCCAGATTCCAAATAATTTTCCAAATTATTTATTTTCCAAAAATATCTTTATTAGATACATAATTTCTACACTTCAACCATTTGAAAACAAATTTTCAAATCGCTTTTCACCTTTACCACTTTTGAAAACAAATTTCAATCATTTTCCTTACACAGAAATACTTTCATTTCAAAATGGTTCATTTAAACCAATTAAATAAATCCTTACCGATTTACTTTATATTTACGTTCCAAATCCGTAAATTTATTCCCACACTTCAAAAATAAATCAACGTTATTTTTAAACAAATTTCCCTTTCTTTTATGAATTCCATAGTGAATTTACAATTCCAAAATATCTATGAATATACGATTTCCAAATCGATTTCTAATATTCATTTTCAATTTACCTTTAAAAGATAAAATCTCAAAATATTCACTACATATTGGAAAACATTTTCATACTTATTTAGTAATAAGTAATTCACAAATCCATTTATTTTCAACATTTAGAAAATATTCAATATACTTAAATCAAAATCAAGTATATATTTCATTCTTTAAAGAAAACGTTCTTTCAAACACATTTATTTGGGTCAAAACGAATGTTGCGTAAAACATCGTTACGACAACCCAAAATCACTAGTATAGGGATTCGAAATTTTAGATGGATGTATAAATCCCAATACTATATAAAACATTTCCTTTCGAAAATCATTTACTATAACAATAGTGTTATAGTCCACTATTTCCTTCTATTTCTCGAAAACGTCTATTTCAACAATGAATGTTGAAATATGTGGTTTCGACACTTAATGCATTTTAAAACAACTTCAAATCGTTTTAATTCTATTTAAAATATCACTTCCCCAAAACACTTTAATATATTATTCACTGTCCTAAAATCGTGAATATTCTTCGTTAACCAAATTCAACATTTTTCTACACATTTTGTTTAAAAGATTATCCACCGTCCAAAATTGTGAATATACCTCCTTTAAAAATCTAAAATAATTGACTTATCAAAATAAGTCGGTTTCGGATTTATAAAACAATGTTTATAAATTCCCATTTATATTTTTATAAAGACTTCAATTTACAAAATTTAAAAATCTTACTACTTATAAAATTCCATTTATAACCTCATTTTCAGCATTAACAGAACTCCTTTTATAATTCCATTATTTTTATTTATAAAAAATATATTTTATAAATCTCATCTATAAACCATTTATACTTATTCGAAAATCTCAATTAAAATGCCAAAATCCGATTTATAAGTTAATTACTTATAAATCTTTTATTTTACAAAAATCAATTCATTTTGTAACTTCCCAATTTATAAATCTATAAATTTCATTCACTTATGAAATCCATTTTTTTTCATTTTAACACTTACAAAAAAAACTCGTTTTATAATTCTATTATTTTTAATTTGTAAATATCAATTTTATAAATCTTTTATATAAACCGTTTATAAAAATCCAAAAAAAATCTCAATTTAAACTATTTTATAAAATTCATTAACACCATATTTCAAAAATCACATTTTAACTATATTTCTCAAAAATCATAAATCTTTATAATATTAAATTTTATAACGTTAATTTGTTTAAAATGAATCAATTCAAAAATTTAATAAAACGTATACTTTCAAAAATCACTTTAAAACCCTTTTTAAATTTGAAAATCATCACTTTAAAATCTTTTTATAATTCCAAAATTGGCCCAATGATGCAAAACACCAAATAGTCAATCACGACAACAAAGACATCATATATCAGTATATGATAATCAACAAATATCACAATATCTGTAATCAAATAAATACTGGTGAGGAATCCAGTTGGATCCCTCCAACCTGTTTCCCTGCATCCACAGATGTTAGCACAATACCAATTCCGTTCCAATACGGAATATCGCGGTATAGAATTTGTAAAATATTATCCGCTATTATGCGGCGCAATAGGGTCTCATCCGCTATATAATACAGGAAATCAACTCCAAGTAAATAAATAATACCAATTCCAATTAAGATGGAATTATCGCGGTATATGTTTTTAATAAATAACCTCCGCTTAATATACGACGTATAATGTCTATTTAACAATCAATATATAATAATTTATCATCCAGGCATACAATCATCAATTTAAAATCTAACTATTTAAAATTTAAATCGAAACAATTCGATTGAGTGAGAAGTTCTCACCTTGCTTTCAATTCAGTTGTAGTGTTTTATTTCGAATAAAATTAAACGTGCGTTTAATTTTACTCGAAATTTTTACTAGCTCCAAACGACTCCAAACCAGCTCATTTGCATAGTGCTCGACAAAACGAACCCGTCGCAATTCGTTTCGTAATTTTTCGACCTCCTATGACAAAGTTATAAACTTTTAAACATTACACGAATTTAATATAATTTCAATTCATAAATTTCTTTTTATAACTTCAACCTTCAATCACGGCCGTCCAAATTTCTACATGAAATCAAGGCCATATGTTTTTGCTTCTTCCCAAACACGTTGCTTCTAGGAAAATCACGCACAGCCGAACCCATAACCCCAAACTAGGGTTGAATATCGTGACCTCCATGATCAACTTCAGGTCGATCAACGACCTTCACCTTGTAGCCCTCACCACCTCCCACCATCGCCCTGAGTACGGCCAAGATCGGTCACGACAACACCTTGATTTTCGAGCATGAACGGCGCACGTTCGAACGAGATTTCCCATCAATTCGCAGCTCCGTTTCCGATCTCAGCCGTTGAATTCGTAGTATTCGTTGCCCTCTATGATTTCTTAGTTGGAAGTTTATCCAATTAACTTGTAGATATGGAGAAATTAAGGGAAGAACTTAGGAGATTTTCGGCCATTGGTGAATAAGTGGCGGCTGGCTTAGAATTAGGGTTAGGTTTTGTTTCTTGTTGCAAATGAAAATAATGAAGGCCTTTTATAGAAAATTTTCAAATTACTATTCATCCAAAATTTTCCAAACTCCAAATGAAGCGTGCCGGCTGGCGTTTATAAGGTTTACCCCGTGTTTCGGACACAATAGAACATGTTTCGGAGGCCAATTTGATCATACGTGCGAGTTACGGAAATAAACGATCAAATTTAAACTAAATCGGTTAACCAAATTTCTATGCGTTTTGGCTTGCCCCGGACAAACCGTAAATCCAATTGACACGAAATTTGAAATCTTACAATAATATAACATTACAGATCCGATGAAACTAGTTTCGTCGAAATCCGAGACTGTTTGAAAAATGACTATTTTAACTCGTCAATTAAATATTAAAATATTCAATTTTCACAAATTAACTTTTAATTCAATTTTAAAAGTTCTATAACATCATTCTAACTCCAATATGATATAATAAAATTTTACAAATCATTTTCAATCATATTTAACCCAATTTTCAATTATTTCTGTAATTTCAACTATTAAATTATCGATTTAATTATCCAATTAAATCCAATTATTCGAAATAAAATTTATTCGACTGTTTAATTTCACTTATTAATATTTAAAATCAATTAAATATACAAATTCTAATTGACAGAACTTCTGGGTCGTACTCCAGTTGACACTGAAACCCTCCGCAAGTCGACAATGATGAACTCAACCTGATCAATCACCCTAAAACCCGATCCACACTACAGAACAAAATTGATCATATTCGAACCCAAACAGGTAAAAACCAGATCACCTAAACTACCCTGCGCCTCCTACCTCCAATCACCAGAGTCCATAGCGATATGCTTGAAGCACACCCTAGTCCCCTTTCTCCATTTCCCCACGACCAGTCATCTCCGACGCATTTATGGAGATACACCAACCAAAAATCCTTCTTTGACCAAATCCTGTGCTAAAACCCTAAATCAGAGCCTCGCCGATGACCTGGTGGTCGAAAAATCTTGCGAATATTTTTGCTAGGACCCACGAGCTCACGGCCTACTCCAGCTGCGCCCCTGACATTCCCAATTCACCCGATCACGAGGAATCACCCAAAACCTTAACCACGTTCAACACCCATTTCCTCTTGTTTTAAAAACAGAAATCAAGAATATTCTTCTAAAAATCATGTTTTCAGAGGCTTAAGCAGATTATATCCATGAATCTATAAATTATTCAAGTCAAAACTTTTTCATTTTCAAGTTACACGGGGATATCAATATTCTGGTTAAAACTATATTCAATTCCTACTTAAGAATATTTCTAAAACTTGATTCTTGTTGTTACAAAACTAATTGGTTCATATATCTAAGCCTGAAAAAAAAATTAGGGGTGTTGCAAATTTGATTTTTTTTTTTGAACATAGCAGAAGTCTGTCTTTGAAAACAAAGAAGATACACTTGTGTACAGGCATTCCTAAATTTTCTATACACATATACACAAGCATTCATCTTAAAACAACCTTGTACAGGCATTCCTAAATTTTCTATACACATATACACAAGCATTCGTCTTAAAACAACCTTGCAAACATTTATACAAATATTCATCACAATTTTCTTCAAGAATTCACCACATGCACCAAGTTTAAACTGAAAAAAAGCCTTTATTTTACTCACATGTTCCTTAAGAACAGAGAACAGTTGATCCCTTTTTTTTCTGGAATAAGATGCTGATATGGAACTGAAAGCTTAAACATGAATGTGAAGTTGCCTGATTTTTAAACTTTTGCTTTGAGTACTTGATATGCTTCAGGTCTGAGATTTTGCTTTTAAATTTGAGAAGATTGTTTAATACATTCTAGTTTGAGTTGCAATGGTTTATAAGCTTCAGTTTAGATTTTTTTCTTCTACTCTTTGCTTTGATTTCGGGATGTTTTTTTTCTTGTTTGAAATTGAAGATCAAAAGAAATGAGAAGAGAGTAGAAATGTGCATATATTTTCCTTTATCTTTTATTCATAAAAACAAAATAATAACACTTATGTTTATATAATAAAAATAAAGCTAACACTTGTAATTATAAAAATTTACACTTGTCAACTAGTTTGAACACTTGTAACTCTTTATGTATTTTGCGTTTAAATCCTTGTCTCACTTATTTATTACCCATGTTAATATGTTACCATTATATTTATGTTTTACCTTAATATATATATATATATATTATTACATATGTTCTATATAAATTATGTAATTTAGAAAAGGGGAACATCAACTCCTTTATTAAATCTTGTTTAAATTTTATTTATTAAACTTACATTTGTAATTATGCATGATATATTTATTTTAAATGTTTATAAAGCCTTTGTAAATTATCATGTTGAACTCAACCAATAGCTTTCTAATCAGCATTTATATATACACACACTTGTATATATGCATATGGACACACTTTAAAAAATTTCATAAATAATAGAGTTTACACAAATATATATATTTATATATATATATTTAATGATTTACAATTAGATTCATCGTTTTAATTCAACTAGTATTGTTTCAAATTCATCTATATACATCCAGATATCCTTGTTTATCAAATTTTCATTTGTTTAATTAAATGAAATAAGTATCTCAATAGTTTAAAATTAGTTAATTATCAAATTAACATATGCTCAAAAATCTGGGTTATCACAATTTTGTTTCTAATTAATAATATATTATGATTTTTGTATGATTAATTAGAATTTGAAATTAATATTTCCCTCTTGATTTGATTTATATTTTTAATCAAAATCATAGCTATTTCAATTACTATTATTATTTTTGATGATAACAAAATGGGGAGAGAGGTTAATATATTGATTTTTGAGTGATATCCTTACTAATATTTGAGAGTGTTTTTATTCAAAGTTTTTTTTTAAATTAATTTCTCAGTTTTAACTACACGCATCTATTTTGGGGGAGCTTCATTATAGGGGGAGCATTCAAATAGAGGGAGATAATAGAATTCGTCAAGAATAAATACATTTAATAAAGTCAAAATTTTAACATATATTTGTTATCATCAAAATGGGGAGATTGTAGAATATGCTAGGTATGATTTTTGTTTGATGGTAATAAACATATATATATGTTTAAATGTATTTATTGCTGTACTATTTTATTTTCACATAATTAAATAATTATTTGTTGAATAAAATAAATAACTCAAAAATATTTTATTCCAACAAATATTTTATAACAAATTCAAATAGTACAGATTTGAGCTCTCACTACATTTACACATTTTCGATTACTATACAACTCCAATTACAACATAAATTTTAATTTCAACCTTTACCTCAGTAGAAAATTCACGCACACTCGTACTTGATCTTCAACTCTATTCCATCATGTATCCAGCATATGTACTATCCACAAAATAAACAATGAGGTAGTAAAATTGAAAAAGGAAATAATTTGCAGTGCTAAATAAATTATGTGTTTTGAAAATATTGCTTGCCTCGGTTATTTGGATTGTTCGTCATCATTTATTTAATTTTTCATCTCACATGAACAACTTATGACATGCATAGTATGTCACTGTACATGCCACAAGGCCATGCACATCAATATGCACTTGCTTGTTAAAACTACAGGGAAAGGTGAGTACAAGGTCAAACCCAAGCCAAGGTCGAATTCAACTCAAGTGCAGCTTGAGTGAACATGTTCAATGGCATGGTTTGGTGCAAAGAAACAAATGCAAGAACAGTTCACAAGCCAGTACAACATGAACTAGATTCAGCATCACATGCAATGATGACTCTAAAATGAAAAAGTGTGAACACAAAGTGAACGCAAACCTCAAATAAACAGAAGCTCGAACACACTTGAACCAGAGATGTATGCATACATATGAAACAGAGACTTGTGTACACACCCACACATATGCAACAGTGAACACAAAGTGCAGGACTTGAGTGAACCAAAATGACAACCATATAGTGGTGAACACAATACAAATGAACACATCAGACTCTACATGGATTCAAGCCAGAACAAAAAAAAACGAAGTGCATCAGCAACTAAAAAAAGACTAATATGCAAACAAATGCAAGGCATCAAGTATGAGAACAAAGCCAGATCGAGAAAACAGTTAACAAGGAGCCTCAACAAAATGTACAAGCCAGTGCAATCAAAACTGAAGTGAATCATTCTACATTTCAGACATGAGCAAAGCGGTGCATGCAATAACTAGCACATGCATACAACACTCAGTTTAACCAAACTACAAACAGACCATCATAATCAGAGGCATGAGCTCAATCACTCAATGGAACAAATCTATACTCCACATGCATACAAACAAGATATGTACAAGTTTAATGCACAGGGGCTCAAAGAAATGCAAGTGTACAGACCAATATGGATAACAAGAACATAACACACACTCACATGATAACAGGATAGTGGAACCAAATGTACAAAAGCTCCACTCTCCAAAATGAACAAGACTCACGTAAACCAGACTTCATATCAAAATGTACACACATGAAGCCATGAACATACATGAGGACTTCAAATGAAACCATATGCATGCTTTCAGTTTTAACATGACAACATGCAAAAAGCTTTAGATATCATACTAGTCAACATTCAAAACTCCAAACAACAAATTTCAACATTTCAATTGTGTGAAGGCAAGTATGAGTCAAAGCAATGTAATAACCAGACTACAACCATAAACTTTAAACGAAAATACAAGTGCATAAATCAAAGGCTAACATGGATGCAACAACAAAGAGACTCAAGTACACATGAAGCTCATATGCCAACCAAACCACAACACAAATGTACAATAACAATGCAGACAACAATTAAATTGGAAACCAAGCAAATAGTGAAACAGTTATATGCAAATTAGTTCACAGTTTTACAAAAACTTATAGAAAAGCAGTTTACATTTTTCAAAAACAAACAATCAGAGCATTTAGCAGTGCTAAAAACAAGTGTTAGCAATTTACATAAAGTCGTGATTCAAATGATTAAGTCACGGTTTAAAAATAGAATGGAACAATAGTTCGAATATTTCTAGCAAGAACGGAACAAATGATTAAGTCAGATTTTATAACAAAAATTTAAATGTCGTAGTCATAGAAGAAATAATGCAAAGCAGATCAAATATATCAGAGATGAAACAAGTTAGAATTATCACAAGCATCCGATCGAAAATCAATAGCCGAACATAGCAACGTGACAAATTCAAAAAGATTTATACGAACGTAAATATAGGGTTTTCATCCCTATATAACCCAATTATCATCATCAGCATATGGGCATTCAATTTCAAGGAAAAATCAAAGAGCATGCTTAGAACGAATCACAGAAAACAATCCAAAACTCGAATCAAAGTCGAGCTTAATCGAAATTGAAAAAGGAAACCATATACCAATTTTCATACAAGTCGAGCTCGAGACAATTGAAGCTGTTGTAAAGCTATCAAAGCAAGAAATCAACTGCAAAGCAATTGGAAGAACAAAGATTGAACCAGAAAGCTAAAGCATCAATTCAAACGTATAATTCAAGCGGTGACTTTGATTCTCAAAACCCTAAAATTATGAAGAGGAACGAAAAAGAAAGGCGGCCACGAAATAATAAAAGGAAGATGTCATTGCTTCTTGTGTTATAAATTTAAGTGGGTCGGCTTCACTTAATAGTTGGGCTTAAATTAGAATTACGGTTTTGTATTTTGTTTTTATTTTGTAATTTCTCTTTTAACTTATGTAATTTTCTAGTCTTGTGACTAGGTTACGTAGTGCGATGGTGTAGTTCGAGAATACGCAACTCAGTGGCTGAGTTATGGCAGGGTTTTGAGCATAAGGTTAGGTTAGTCATTAGCGGGTTTCGCAAGTTTACGTGTGTAAGCATTTGACTACTTAATCTCTAATAGAATCCTTGGGGGCAGCATGTAGGCAGAGTTTTACCGAAGCTGGATAAATTTGTGTGTGTTCTCTTCTGCTTTACTTTCTATTATTATTTTTATTTCTGATTAATTTTCAATTAGTATCACCCATTCATTGCCTCCCCTTCTAGGGTGAAAATGATTCTACATAAGAGAGGCCGGTCACCTTAAGGGAAAACAAGAAGAAGATAAGAGGAAGAAGCTTAAGCAACTTAATCCATGAATAAATCTCAACACCTTAATCACAAGCTAATGGTGAATAATAGGTTACATCTCATTTTATGTTTTTGATTTTTGTATCAGATTTGAATATTTTTGCAAAGTATGTTGCCAAGTTTTTTATTGTTAAAATGGATATATGCTTGTTGGTGATTTATGCTACTTCATATGGATTTTATGATAAATTTTAAAGTGAAAACCCTACTAAATAACATTCAAAGGCCATGCGATTTTAAGATAAAAATAGAAATAATATTTTTGAGATGGGTTTCAATTTCATAATTTTCTAGATTAATGTGGATTTTTATTTAACTTTCTAGTGAAGAAAATGGTTAATTGGATTTAAAATTAATTATGGCTATTATATATATGTTTTGGGATAGAATTTTAATATGTCAGAAAACATGTTAAAACGATTTATGGGAATTTTTATAGAATTTTCTTAAGTGGTTTAACAAGTGTACAAAATTATTTAAGGTATTAGACTTAAATGTTTTATTTATTAAAGGGTAAGGGCTTTGTCATAGGTAAGACTAAAATAATGTTACACATATAAAGGGGTATACAGAGTGAGGATCAGTTGACCTTGGAAGAAGTAAGTTAGGGACAGACTGTCCTAAAGAGGAATATCTAATAAAAGTTAGATTGTTTGTTTATTTTGTCTAGTAGGCTTGCGTCAGCCAAAGGTTAGTTGTTAACCAGCCAAAACTATAGTGTTTGGATAGACAGTCCATTAATTACCTAATTTGTATGCTTATAATTGATATTATTATTTTAACTACTTTGGTTGGAGGATTTTGATTCGCAAAAGATTTGTTTAAATGATGATATTAGTGAGGGAAAACTCGTTCCGCTAAGCGGCATGGTCTCACTTAATATCTGATTACTGAGATGTATAGTATTATTCACACCAGGATTTACATCTGACTCAAAGTTTATGTTTCTCCCCTTAGACTCTTGGGTGCCCAAAATTGATTTAAGTAGGTTGAGAGCTAAGGATTTACGAGTTTTTAATAGGTAGACGAATAATGCTTATGGAGATGACCAAGAGGTTGATGTTAGCTATTTAGGAGTTGTTATATTTTGATTTTTGTTGTGATGTATTTAGACAGTTTTTGTCTATTTAGTGCTCTAATCAACCAAGGAGGCATCTTCATATGTCACTCTTGGCATATTTATATATAATTATATTTGAATTGAACTTAGAAAATGATTGGGATTATGTAATTGGATAAGAAACATGTTTTGTGAATTGTAATCTGAAAAATTGCTTTTGAATCTATGATTTTTTTCATATCATGTGCTTCTAATATTATAGATACCATTAGCATTACCATGCTTTGTCTGCAAAAGTTAATACTGTAGATGACTGCGGCATCTATAGTGCTTAGATTTGGGCCTCAAGATATAGGATGTTACAAAATTCGAGACAGTGGACCGAAAGACTATTTCCATATGCTAACTAAAACAAGAAATTTTCAAAATCCGTTTAATCGCCTTTAAATTCAAATTTAAAATTTTATTATCTTCCCTCTTATTTAAATAGAATTTAAATCACTTTTGCAATCATTTTCATTCACACTAAATTCAAGATTCAATTATTTAAACAATTCCAAATATTAAATATAATATTTAAATAGTCAAATAAATCACTATATTTGAAATATAAGTTAATTAGCTTATAAAATGTTTTTAAATTGAATTCAAATAATAAAACTACTTTCATTTTACATTAATTCGGCATCTTTGCAATTATTCTACACAGCAAAATTATTCATTTCTTACTAAGTAAATGTTTTATTATTTCTAAAATTTAAACTTATCAAAAATACAATTTCATGTAAATAAACTTTTTCTTTTACTTTTAATAAATATTCATTCAATTTTTTACCAACTTAAAATTGATTATTTCAATTTCTGTTATCAATTACTTACAATTTAATATTGTTTAATTTACTTTCTAAGATAAGTTGTCATCTTTTATCTTATTGAATTCTATTATTCAATTTTTTTTATCTAAGTTCATATCCAATAAATTACATCAATAAATCGTTAAATTTTTATTTTTAACCATTTTTTGTTCAATAATTATATTAAATTTAATAATTTAAAATAGTTAAAAATGCAGGTCGTTACATGGCCTTAATGCGAAATGCGGTGAGGAATGGTATTATGTTATGGGAGTGGAATCATGACTAAGTTATAGGATGTGAGGTCAGTTAAAAGCACACTGAAGTCTTGCCAGCTAATCTGATTACCAGAAGTGTTACACTAGGGCTATGTAAGGCATTGTCTATAATAAGCACCCACAGTGGACAGAGGTTAATCTCAATTCTGTAGGGTTAATATTCCCAGTTAATCTAGTTACCAACGCATACGAATAGTCAAACTAATGTGAGACGTCACAATTTGAGTTACAGGTTATAATGCGTAGGACCTGCATTTGGGTTTATGGTATTAAGTAGCTGCTATAGGATCTGCCTCCTTCCCACTTAATATGTATTAAATGGTCGATATTATCATTATATATGGCAATATAAAATCTCTAGAGGGGTCTGCTTTAGGGTTGAGGTTGTAGGGTCCGCCTTTTTCCATAAATTATTATTAAGTGACTTGATGGGATTTCATGCGATGTTAGTTAGTAAGTACCAAAGAGGGATCTACCTTGGATTAGATATTAAATAATGGGAATATGCCTGGGATATAAATATTAAATGTTCAAAGTGCATCTAATTCCCATTAAAGAGGTATTAAGTGGCTTAGGTTACTCCTTCTCACATTGTTAGGACATGATTGATTATAGTTTTGTTAAATAGGAAAGGGCCTCAGACCTATAGTTGAAGGTACGTTGGGGAGTCAGATATGAAAACCTACGGGCTTATAGTTGGAGGTATACTTGATAGGATATAGTGTAGGATGTTTAAGATATATTATTATCTAAATGATATTGCCTAAATACTATTAAGGTAAGACTTGAGATATTCATTCACCAGATGTTGTTATTCTGATCTCCTATTAATTACAATACACAGGTTAAGGGAACGATGTTGATTTAGAAGATTAAGGTGGAGGCGAAGTATTGTGGCAGTTTATCTATCTATTTATTTTTTTGATATATTTTGATGTACCTAATTTTAGACATGTTGTTGTTGTTTTGGGATATTGTATTTTGGATATTTGATATGATATGTTGTACTTTTGGAGATTTGAATTTCTATGAAATGGGTACATATTTCTGATATTATATTTTATCTTTTCCACTGTGAGATGCTGATAGCATAGATAGATTACTCTGTATATTGTTCATTCTATCAATTTTACCAACCAATAGTGGACGAATGGGCCTAAGGTTTGATGGGCTTTTATTGGGTTGAAAATTAGGCTCATTTCAAGGTGGGGTTGTTGCATTTGGTATAGAGTTTAGGTTACCCGATCAACGGAGTTAGGTATACGTAAGAGTATGTATTTGTTATTTTTGAAAGTATTTTTCAAAACCCTACTATATATAAACTCTTATCTAAACATACGCAACACATTTGGTAAATCTTTATTTTCAATAAATAACACTATCTTAAGAAATTGCAACTAAAATTTTAAACATAAAACTAGTTGATTATGGTTGAAAATCATTCCTATGAGGTTAGGAACCCCACCACCTAAGAAATATCCACAATTAAGGGGATGCGAGAATGTTGAAGCAATATCTTAGGCATGCAGGGCAAGTTCTAATTCCTCAACAAGCTACATCAGCAACACCACTGCCTCGCCCGCTCAAGCAGCACCTAGCCTAATAGATTTCCCCAAATTGTGTAAAGACTTCTAGAATATAGGAGGTACATTGTACACAAGAGTCGAAGTTTTTATGGAAACAAGGGCCTAAATTAACGGATGAATACGTATATTTTGAAAGTTAGGATAGGAAGATCAGATCAAGAGGAAGATGGCTGCATGGAATCTAAAAGGGGAGGCGCTAGATTGGTGTGCTATATGGCTGAAGAAGGAATCACGTGGGATAAATTCAAAACTCACTTTGAGCCATGATTCATGTTTAGAGCTAAATTGAGTTTGCAATCAGATATGTTTATACAGCTTAGGTATAGAAACTCCATGTTGAAGGAGCATATCAGTAAGTTCATAGAATTAGCTAAATTTCGATTAAGCTTGATCGATACTCCCATAAAGGAGGCTTGAAGTTCGCTAAAGGCTTGAATTCCCCTCTTAGGGAGATGCTTTTGACCCAATTACTCACAGGCGACACTTATGAGATGATAGTTGAAATGACCCTGTTGTAGACAGTTAGTAATGAGGAGAAGGAGAAAGTAGGACCGATGCAAAATTAATATGGTGCTAAGAAGGGAGGATTTTGTGCTAATAAGAAGGCCAAAGGGAAAATTAAGAAGGGAAGTATAACATGTTGTAGTTGTTATAAGAAGGACATATTGTTAAGGATTACAAGGCGGGATTGATAAGAGAGGAGTCCAAAGGAAAATGCTGCCACTACCATAAGGGGGGACACTGCAAGAATCGATGTCCAATGCCAACTAAGGAGGGACAAACTGAGTTATCTTATGCTATTGTGGTTGTACCCATCTCAAATACACTCCTTCTAGAGATTAAGGAAAAACTACAATTAAGGTACAACTATTATTTCTACGAATACTCTTCATACCTTATTTAACTCGGAAGCATTATACTCATTCATCGCTAGAAATATAATTAGCTCCTTAAGTCTAAAAACTTAAGTTAACACTAACCTAGTAGTCGTATCAAATACTATTGGAGGATCGATACATCTTTCTTGAATTTCCAATGACTTAGTTATGGATATAGTAACGTCGATTTTATACCTAACACATATGTTCTTGGTTTGAGGGGTGTGGACAAATCCTTGAGATGGATTGGTTAACTTACTACAGGATGTCTTAGATTGTGATAGGAGGACCTATAAGGCGAGATGTAGATGTTCGTTGTACACCCTAAAAATCAATCGAGTTAGGCTATTTAAATTCGCTAAACCTATCACAAGATAAGCTCTCATCTGTGCCTATATTTTGAAATTTCCTGATGCTTTTGAAGAAGTCATGTATCTCCCGCCTCGAGGGGAGATCGAGTTTAGGATAGACTTGGAGAAGGATGTTGGACCTATTGTTCTACCATTAAGACACATAACCCCAGAGAAAGGCAAGATTTAGAGAAGTAGATTTCAAAGCTATGACAGAAGGGATTTATTCGTCGATGTACTTCTGAATGAGGAGTGTCTATTGTCTTTATCACTAAGGCAGATGATTCTTTAAGGTTGCACATTGATAATGTAGAACTCAACAATTTGACCAAGAAGAATAAGTATCCTTTACCTATAATAGATGATTTGTTTAATTAGGTTGTTGTAGCCAAAATCTTTTCCTAATTGGACTTAGCTATGGGAGTCCATCGATTGAGGATAGCTGAGGATAGTAAGAGCAAGAAAAAGACCGCCTTTTACACTTCGGATGAACTGTAGGAATGGAAAGTGAAGCATTTTGATTTGACGAATACCACTGCATATTTCATAGATTTGATATGTAGAGTCTTTAGTGGGCAGCTAAATAAATTCGACATAGTGTTTGTGGATGATATTCTAGTGTTCTCCAAAAATAAGGGTGACCATGAAAATCACTTGAGAAGGCACTAACTAAAAGTCAAATTCCTAAAATGCCACTTTTGGAAGAAGGAGATAAGATTCTAGGCTTGATTTTAAGAAGGGATTGTTTGTAAACCCCACAATGGCAGAAGTTATTCAAGAATAGAAGGTTTCGAAGAACACTCTAGAAGTTGAAGTTTTCTTGGAATGGCAGGTTACTACAAGAAATTCATCAAGGACTTTGCTAAGATAATAGTTGTAGGATCGATTTCACCCTAGAGGGGGGGTGAATAGGGTGATGGTATAAATTATAAAAATTAACTGAAGAAGCTTATAAAATATTTTCAATACAGATCACAGAACAATAGCAGCACAAATAATAGCAGAATAATAAATGCAGAAATAGAACGACACAGAATTTACCCAGCTTCGGCAAAACCCTGCCTACGTGCTGCCCCCAAGGTTTCTACTAGAAATTAGATAGTCCCTCGCTTACACACGTAAACTCGCAACACCCGCTATCGACTAAATCTAACTCTACGCTCAAAACCCTGCCACAACTCAACCACTGAGTTGCGAATTCTCAAGCTACGCCACGTAGCTTGTCCCCTAGTCACACGACTAGAAATTTAAAACGGTTTAAAAAGAAAATACAATTAAAAAACAATTTAAAACAAAATAACCCTATTTAAAACCCTTAAAATAAAGGCCGGCCCCCTTTTATATTTTAACCCATTCCTTTTAGTTTCTTCGTTCCTTTGCTTGTATAATGGTGGCCGTTCCTCTTGCAAATTTAGGGCTACGTTCCTTTTCCAGATTTAGGGTTTTCGAAGAGCCGACTTTTGTTCGATCGAAATATATGTTTTCTCCTTGCTTGCTTTCGTCGATCGTTTGCCTCACTGTTTTGCTCACGGCTCTTGAATTGATCGAGTTCGATGACAATTTCGGTAAGTACTTTATTCTTTTTTCTTTTCTGGATTTGGCTTGCTTGAACTCGATACATTGATTGCCGATGATGATTGGGTTATATATGCGTTCGATTCCCTAAATCTTCAATCGTATATATTTATTTGAATTTGTCAAATCCTTTGTACTGCCGCTTGATCATGCTTGGACGTTTGAGATGATTGCCACTTGTTCAAAAACGTATACTTTTTGTTGCTTGAATCCCACGGCATTGATTTCAACTCCTTGGTCATCACGTTGTTGATTTTGACTTGATTCGACTCCTTTATTTCCAAGGCTCTGACTTTGAACCGTGAATTCAACTTCTTTTACCTGATGACTTCGGCCATTTTGATGTAGCTCTGTCTTTGTGCATTACTGAAACACTGCTGATGTTTGTTGCTGTCCATGTTGTTGCTTGAGTCTCTGTTGCCTTGCTTCTGACCATGTTCCACAATTTTTGGCCATTCTTGTTGTCTTGAGTCTGTGCACTAGTGGTCTTCATATTGTGTATGTTATATGGTGTCTCTACTGTGTTGCATTATTATCATTGCTACCTAGTCGACTTGATTCTCTGTTGTAACTGGATCAGTTGCCTTCAGTTGCTTGTCGAATTTGCATGTATAATTTTGAAATTCCTTTGTGCCTTGGTTATTGTCGTTGTACACTTGTTTTTGTTGCATTTTTTTTCGGCCTATCGTGGTTATGTAGTCTTGTTCATGCTGTACTTGGGTATTTGCAGTTGGTATTTGAATTTCAGTTTTGTTCACTGATGCACTCGAGTTTTGTTACTTGAGCTGCGGACTTGTTGCAGTTTGGTTTGGATGTACTATGTCTTTTGAGCATTGCATTACTTCATGTATCATGTGTACTCTTGAGTCGCATTGAGTTGGTCTTTTTGACATGTTATTGTGTTGGCATTTGTGGTTTGAGTTATGCTTCTTTGATCATGTTGGCTATTTGGTCGTCTGCACCTCTGATATGCAGCAGCTTGGTTATTTTGTACTTCTGGTCTTTGTTTGTTTAATGGTTGTTGCACTCTGGAGTTAGTCTTGATTGTGTATTTTGATGTTGTTGAGCCACTGTGCTTCGAGTATGTGTACTCGAGTGTGATCTGTGCATTTCTTTGTTTGTTGTGAAGTTGTGCACTTGCCTGCACTTGTACTTCTGGTTCTTCATGCATGTTCTCCTTTGTATTCTGGTCAGTGGTGCACTGTGCCTTGAACGTGGTCTCTGATCTGATTCTTGATCATTTCATGTTGATTTTTGAAATTTCACTTGAGTTGAATCCAGTTTCAAAACTCGGTTTTGACCTTGTGCTGAAGTCGAGATTCTATTTATATTGCACCTGAGTTAAACCTGTTTTTTTTTATTTGGGTTTGACCTTGTGCTCACCTGTCCCTGTAGCATTATCAAGTGTATATCGGTGTGTACGGCCTTGTGGCATATACAGTGATACACTGTGTATGTCACAAGTTGTTCGTGTATGACGAATTCAAATATGAATAATGATGAACAACCCAAATAACTGAGGCAAATATTATTTTCAAAAACCATATTTTATTTTATATCGCAAAAATATTTTATTTTCAATTTTACTGCGTTAGTAAATATTTTTGCAGATTGCTCAGATGCTGGATTCAAACTGGAATGAAGTTGAAGATTAATACGAGTGCGAGTGATATGTAGTGAGGTGAAAATGTAAAAATGAATTGTGATGTAATCAGAAATGTATTGTAATAGAAAATGTATATTTATAGTGAGAGCTTGAAGTTGTACTATCAAAAATTGTAATAAATATTTATTTGAATAAAATATTCGTTTGAATTCAAATTTAGTGTTATTTATTTTATTCAGCAAATATTTATTTAATGTATGAAAAATAAAATAGTACATTAACAAATACATTTAAACGAATGTATATATGTTTATTATCATCAATCAAAAATCATATAAGCGCATATTCAACAATAGTCCCACTAACTCAACTAACCAAGAAAAATTTAGCTTTTACATGGCATAAGAAATGTACGGAAGCATTCAAGAAGCTAAAAGAGCTATTGACCAATGCAATGGTACTTACCATACCCAATGGGACGAAGCCTTTCACTATTTACACTGACATATGTGGTACGGGTAAGGTAAGGTAATAGCCTATGCAAGTAGGCGGTTGAAGGACCATGAGAAGAGGTACAAAAATTACAACTTAGAATTAGCAGCTACCGTCTTTTCTTTGAAGATGTGGAGGCACTATCTTTTGGAAGAAAGGTTTGAGCTATTCGTTGACTACAAATCTCTTAAATAATTATTTTTCCAAAAAGATTTGAATCTTAGGTAGCAAAAATATATGAATTTTATAGCATCATTTAACTTTGAGATATAGTATACCCTCGGAAAATGAAATGTTTTCACCGACGCTCTTGGTCGAAAGCATGCTACTCTGGGTGCTATATGTATGAGTGGAGGCAGTTGTTCCTCTTATACTTCAATTTTCAACTACCAAATAAACCCATTCTAGGCTATTTGAAAGTCGTGGAGATTAAGCCAATAGATGGACCACATCGAGGAAGAGCAACAGAAAGATGCGGCTACAGCAGATATTTTGGGAAAATTGTGAAGAGGAGAGCATTTCCCTCATTGCGATAGATATGCCATTGACAAAAGAGGATATTTGAAAAGAGATGGACGTTTCTGTGTTCCCATGGTTCATTCTAGAGGAAGTTTTGGCCGAGTGTCACCACTATCGGATGACCATTAATCCTGGTGGAGATAAAATGCATAACGATATGAAGCGGATTTCTACTGGTTGTGGATGAAGTAAAGAATAGCCGAGTTTTTCCCTAATTGTTAACGTGCCAAAAGATAAAGGCAGAACAAGGGATCCTGGAGGTTTTTTATTGCCGATAGAGGTGTCGACTTAGAAGTGGGAGAATATATTGATGAAATTTATAGATGGGTTGCCTGGGAGTTAAAGAGAAAATAAAGTTGTTTGGGTTATTATGGATAGATTCATTAAAAGTTCCCACTTTATTCTACTTAAAAGTAATGGGATTGTAGCATCTCTTACGCAAATTTATATTAAGAAAGTGGTATGACTGCATGAAGTCGCTATTAGCATTGTTAGTGATAGAGACCTCTTATTCACTAGCAAATTTTAGAGGAGTTTGAAATTAGCTTTAGGAACAACATTGAATCTTAGCACTACCTACCACTCATAGGCGACGGTCAGAAAAAGATGGTGAATAGGATTTTGGAGGATTTGTTGAGAGCTTGTATTATGGATTTTGAAGACATTGGGAACATCACTTACCCTCAAAAGAGTTTGGGTACAATAATAGTTATTATGCAACGACTGGTATAGTGCCGTTTGAAGCATTATATGAGAATATGAAACATTCTATTTGGAATACTCTTTAACATCAAAAATCACTTAATTATGAGAGCTTGTGTTGCCCCTTTTGTAAATTATCTTATCTCACTTTCGATCCTACTTTATTAGTTTGAATTTTATTTGATTAGGGTTCCTCTAATTTGGATCTCTATCCTTGTTTTTGAAAACCATTCTGGAATCATAGAGTGAGAGAGTGTGTTTGTAATTAATATAAAAATATCCTATACTGTGTTGTTTGATTTGTTGATGTTGATTTGGGTTTTGATCGATTCGTATGATCAACGCTATTGATAGAAATACCAAAACACTTGAACAGAGAAAACTAACACATATAAGTAAATGAAAATATAAAACATGGCTTATAAATTTATTTGGAATTGAATTAACTTTATATTAAGGGATAAGAATTAAATTTTCGATATTTTAAAAAACTTGGTTTTAAATTTTAGTGCAAATTATGTAAAGTATTTTCAAATAGAAATCGTTTCCAAAGAATTTTAAAAAGTTTTAAATCAGTACTCTCCTCTTTTGTCGTTGGAAAATAATTTCGGTAATGACTGCAGCATCATCCACATTTATTTTCGAGTCTCGAAGTGGAGAGACCACTTAGTAACTTTGCTACACTTTTGTTTTGGAAAATGAATTTTACTTAAATTTCTTAAGTATGATTTGATGCATTATATATATAGGTATATGATTATAGTTTGATTTGATTTGATATAATATATATATATATATATATATATATAAATGCTTGAAGTGAAAATGAAAATTTAACTCTTGAATTTTATGTTAAGGAAGACTTCAATTATAAATGTTTATACACTTAATTTATAGTTATAAAAATGTTAATAAAGATAAATAGAATAATAATATAATGAGTATATAAATATGAATTTAGAAATAATTAATATTGAATTTTAGTGAAATTAACTTAAGTGAAATCAAATGGATTAAATAAATAAGTTAAATAAATAAATTTTGTTCTGTAAGAAATCTTTTTGTAACAAACATTAGTAACTGAAATTAAACAACTGAATGAAAATACCTTGAATTGAAATCAGTTAGTTGAATATAAACCAATTTAAAAATAATTGAAATTTAAATGATTTTTAATTAATCGTTTTATTTTATATTTCAAAACTATTTTTCTTTTGGTTATTTCTATTCGCCTACCTCGTTCCTTTTCGGGGACGAAAAGTTTTGAGTGGGGGAGAGTGTAACGACCCGTAAATTTTAATGGTTGTATTAGCATAATTTACTGAATTTTGTGAAATTTCAAATAATAAAATTTTGAATTAAAAATTTGATATTTGGAATACGTCTATTTAAACATAGTAAATGGTAAATTTTCATCAGATAAAATGGAAGTTAATTTTCTTGTGTAATTTTATGTAATTTAAATCAGTTAATATTTGATGAAAATAAAATGTTTTTCAAACCTGAATATTTTTATACAATAAATTTGTAAATCATCTTCTAAGTGATATGGCATATTTTATTTCACCAAATTCGGACCATTATTTCTCCGTTTATCTAAATTCTAGCATTTTAGCAGCAATTTCGGTACAGATTTTTGACTTTTGATAGGATAATCATACCACTAATATTTGTACAACGTTTTGATCAATGCGTCATGCCAATCGCTGCAATATATTTTTTGTGTGTTTTGGAGTCCGAGAGACGGTAAAAATCTACGAAACGAATTCTGCATCGGTTCCGTAATTTGGCTTTTGGATTTCCGTGACTATTCATTCTCACCGTGTGTAACCAACAGTCATCAACATTTATCAATTCAGCTTTGACCCTTACTATTGCCACCGTTCACGTCCTTTTCAGATTCAACTTACTCATTCTTTTCCTCTTCTTCTGTTCATATTTTTGTTTGCAAAAAAATGAAGCACAACTTTAATGTTTTCAGTCTGTTCGAAATTTTAATCAAATTTTTTTTTTGTCTTTTTCTTTGACTTGAGAAGCCCTCTTCTTCCACCATATCCTAGGAAGAGCACAAACACATCTCCTCCCAAACCACCTTGCTCTCCTCCATACCCTACCTCACCCATGCTTGCCGGGCATCTCCATGGATGCAGCCCACACATCAAACTCCAGGCCTGCTCTCTCCCATCACCTCAATGCTCACTCATCCATCTTCTCTCTCCTCTTCCACCTATTCCACTGCTCGACCTCCGCCCTCCAAGCACCGGCAAGCCCAGCCAAGACCCACCATCTCTTCCTTCGGCAATCCATGCGCAAGCCTCGGCCGAAGTCAGCTCAGCCATCATCACCTAGACAACCCCATCCAAAGCCAAGAGCAGCCTCTCCCTTTCTACCACCAATCCGGGCTTTCCTCCTCTCTCTCACCTGCACGTGCAAGCCGAGTCATTTTCCCCTCCATAGCCTTCTCTTCTTTGTTAAGGTATATATACATGTGCATGTGTGTGTGTGTATAGACACACACACACACACGTATTTCATCTTGAAAACATATGTCTTTGTTTTGTTGTGTACAGTAGTGCTATGTTTTGTATAAAGTGTTATTTATATAAGGTATATTATATGTTAGTTAATATATATATATATATATACATTAGTTATGTAAGCTATGTAAGTTAGATATATGTTGTATATCAGTTTATATACATAAAGTATATATCATTTTGTTTCAAAATAGTTTTGTACATATATTAAGTTATATAAGTCATATGTGATTGCCGTCTACATATATAGGATAGTTATGTGTTATAAGATATGTGTTATAGTTTATTATATGTTAATTTATATCAATTTATATATGTAAATTATATTTAGTTTGATGTTTTTTTGTATACATATGTCGGTCTGCATATTTATACTAAGTTTACATTTCGCATAGTAATTACATAATATGATAGTAAGTATATTTCACGTCAGTTGTATATATCACAGAAAGTATGTTTGCTGGTAGTGTGCATGAATGCATATTGATTTCCAAAATTGTATATATAAAGTTTCAATGTGTAAGTGGATTTATATAAAAAGTTTATGTAGTATGTTTTGTTTGGACATGGATATAAAACTTTGTTTACAAATTTATATAAGTTATATATATAATAAATTGTTTATATTGATTTTATAATAAATATTGATATTTGGATCTTTACTTTAGAAATATATATGTATAATTTTAAATATGAGTTTAAAATTTTATATTAATTATTAGAGAAAGATATATGGGTATAATATATTTTTTTATTTCATTTTATGTTAAACTAATTAGATTTGTTCTCTTCGGTTTATGTTATCAACTCTATCCATCAAATTCATGCCAATCTTGCTTTGCTTTAGAATTCATGCTTGGATTCATAACTCGATTTCATTATCTATACTCTCTAGCCTCGAAAGGTGAGCAATTACTCACGATTAACTTTCTTATATTTATTAAATTTAATTTCACTTGGAATGATAATTGAAATATGCTTCTAGATTTAACTGTTATTTATGTAATTGCGATATATGACATGCCATTATCTGTAACTGTTCAACTGTGATATCTGACACCATGATCTTCTATTTATTTTTATCCATTATTGATGATATATGTCTGTTATTGATATGTTATATTATATTCATAACTGTTCTCACTCTGCAAGTTTCCTATTAGCATAGAATTTTCTATGGGTTGAAATGGTACATCTTGTAGAATAGAAGAAAATCTTTATGGGTTGAAATGATAAACTCAAGCAATTTTCATTTACATTAAATTTGGGATTGAAAAGATATATACCCATAGATATTTAAATTGCAGCTTGAGATGATAAATATCTGTATCATTTGACTATAACATATAAAATTATATACAGACACCGTTGGTCTATACATACTTTAAAATGATTTCCAATGTTTTAAAAAGGAAATATATATATGGCTTTATATAAATATTCATTTTAAAAAAAATATTTTAAAATAATATATATATATATATATGTTATTTTATATATGTTTAAATTACTTGACTTTTAAAATTATTTGTTTTGGGAAATTTAAATTTATAGATTAGTTTTGAATATATAATTTTAAGAATTTACTTATAATTTTACTATTTTTAAAACATGTATAAATTATTTTTAATATAAAATAAATTTAGATAAGCTATAATTTAATAAAGTTTAATTTAATTAGTATATATCATGTTTTAAATATTCATTTAAAATTTTATTTAAAAAAAATATATTTTTATAATAATTTCAATAAATTAAGGTTGGGAAGATAAATTTGAAATTGTATTTATTTAATAATTATACTTAAATAAGATTGATTTGAAACTTATTAAATTTGAGATTTTAAGATATGATTATATAACTTGATTTTGATTACAGTGATTAAATGAATATTTTAAGGAAATAAATTAAAGGGAATATTTAGTTTATTTATAATTTAAGGTTTTATTTAAATGATATTGGATTGACTAAGTTAATATTTCAATATTAAATAATGGTAAAGTTGAATTTGAAATATAAATGAATTTATTAAAAGTTGAGTTATTATAAATATTTGAATATTTAAAGCTTTGAAACCTATTGAAATTGAAATGGTTTGATTTGTAGTTCAAATTTATATATTGAAATCAATATAAATTAATGGTTTATTTAGATGTTGAATTTAATTGAAATTTTTGAATTAAGATTTAATTAAGCTGAATTTTAGAATTCAAGTTGATTTGAATCGATTTGTGAACTTAAGGAAACTCTTTTTATTATATAAAGCATTTTAATATATATATATATATATTATTTTATAATTTTTTAATATATATAAAAACTATTTTAATATAAAATTATTTTAATATACTAATTAAACTAATTTTAATTTATAACTATTTTAGTATGCATAAATTATTTTAATATATAAACTATTTTAATATAAACTATTTTAATATACTAATTATTTGAATATAAACAATTTTAAGTTATAATTATCTTTAATATGTAAACTATTTTATTATATAAACTACTTTATTATATATATACTACTATTAATAATTAAACTATTTAAGAGGAGAGTGCTATGATTTCCAAAGTTATGATTTCAAAGTGTTATAATTTCAAGTGTTATGGTTTTGAAAGTGTTATAACTTTGAAAGTACTATGATTTTGGAAATGGATATATTTTAAACAATGATATCGTATTGATACGGTTTTGAAATAGATGATGATTTGTTTTGAAATATGAATTATTTTAAATGAAATGACCACGGTGTTATAATAATGTTTGGTTGTTAAAGAGACCGGGATCAGTTATTGTCATACTCTCTGCCAATACCGAAAACCACTTTAACAACCGTGTATGCGGTGAAGATTCCAGAATGAAGTAGGATGGCTGGCGACGATCCTATATGAGGTATATACATGGACCTGACTCTCATGGGTAAGCTTAAGGTGGCTAAAACAGGAGAAAATGATGGGCCAAGTGAGGTAGCTCCTCTGATCATACACACTTTTTCGATTCCATTCTATTACTTTGTGATTGATTGGGTGCACCCTCGGATTTGGGAGTGTGGATCGAGGTGGGCGATGGCTGCAGCTATGCGTTACCACCAGCTCGGAAAGTGTAATTGGTATATCTACCCTTGCATTACCTAGTTGTGCCATGTCACCTACTTTATTAAGACCATTGCGAGTTTGTTTTATGTCATACCTATGGAGTGCCCTCTGGTAGCTTCCAGTTTACGGAGGTATTACGGTAGTGTATGGACTATGGCATTATAAAAATGTGTTAATGGGGATATGGGTAACTCCTTAATGCTATTTTAATAGTTTATCTTACTATAGACATGTTATAATGGCGTATACTACTACATAGTAGATAGTTCCACGGATCCTTAGAGGATAGGCGTCCCAAACATCCTTTGAGTTACTTGTATTTCAGTTGATATTTCACTTGAGTTGGATTCATTTATATAAAAATATTAATCGCGCCTCGAGTGTTTTGTGTTTTGCTTTATGCTCAGGTCAGACTTAGTGTCACAGCATTTGAGACTCACCTTTGAAATTGGAGCTTCGCTTGGAGATCCATCTATATCTATTCAGCTTTCAGTATTCAGTTGACCCCATTAATATATTCAGATTTTTGTTATTTGACTATTGTACTATGACTTCTATGTATTCAAGACTTCTGTTGTATCTTGTTTTAAACTCTCTTATATATGTAGTAGCTTCATGAATTACTATTCATTTGTTTTTGCTGCTTATTGTTATATTACTATATATTTATGATTCTATGATTGATTTATATGCTGTATATGCTGAGCTTTGCCAAATATAAAATTTACAATCTGATATTTTCGGCAATTCAAATCCAACATGTGCAGATGTGAATGAAATACCGGGATGTTACACCATGCAAATCGCCTAATTTTCGGTCGAAAACCACTGACATAATTCTGCTTGGACTATATTTGATTTGCGAGACCTTGAAAAAGATAGAGAAGATAAGACAGGGAATGAAGGCTGCACAAAACCATCAGAATTCCTATGCTAACAAGAAAAGAAAGGAAATGGAGTTTGAGGTAGGAGACATGGTATTCGTTAAGGTTTACCCTCTTAGGAAGGTTATCAGATTTGATCCATCAAGAGGTCGGTACCAAGGTTTGTTATGCCTTACCCGATTATAGAAAGGGTGTGGAAACATGTGTATAGAGTAGAGCTACTTGATAAGATAGCAGGAGTCCATGACATCTTTCATATTTCGCACTTATATACACTACCACTATATTAGAGCCTGATCAATTAGTAGATATTGAGACGGAGCCAATATCACCTTGTGCCACATCACATATACATATAGTGAAGTATGGGACTAGGAAGCTTCGCAACAAAAAAAATAGGCTTGTCCAAGTACAATAAGGATATAATCTGGCTAAAAGCCCATGGGAAACTAATGAGAAGATGGAGGCCTATTATCCCGAGCCTTTCTCCAGTAAACTTTCCCTCTTAAAATTTAGGTTTTTGGTTGTATTATGGTTGCTAGATTGGATGGTAGGAATGATTGCAATGCTTTTTACTATTATATTTGCATTCATGTACAAGTTTTTTCATATTTAAGGTGTTTGCACACATACTTATATGTCACGATCTGGCATTCATGCAAAGATTGGGCTTACTATAGTATGTTTCATAAATAATCACATTGCACTTTTGGCTAAACAGATAGTTGGGTGATAACTTGGTTTTATAATATGAATGATGAGTGCGCATTACACTATCTGTCCCTTACAGATTTTAGGGACAAAATCCATTGTAGGGTGGGAGAATGTAACATCCTGTAAAAACTTATAATAAATTAATTAACTAATAATAAGGCTAAAAAAGAAAATTTTGTGAACGTTAGAATTTGGCAATGAAATTTAAAAACATTGTATTCATGGTGATTTTTTAATCAACTTTCATTTATAGAGTTCTATAATCGAAGCTCAAATGGAAAAGTTATTGAACTTTGAAGTTTTCGAATCTGTTACCTGGAGATTTGACCAGGCAACTAGACACTCGGCATTTGCATACCGTTCGGCATCCCGAGCGTTCGGCAAAACATACTTGGCCGACTTGCAGGTTCGTTCGGCACAAATGGTTCGTTCGGCATTCAAGTTCGATCGGATTCCAGGGACGTTCGGCGTTCAAGAGCATTCGGCATTGAGAGCCATTCGATATTGCATATCGTTTGGCATTAAGTGCCACTCGGTATCTATGGACGTTCGGCATGGCAGAGTCGTTCAGCATTCCCTATTGCTCGGCATCCAGACCTTGTTCGACACTCAACCCCGTTCAGCATAAATCTCGATCGGCATTCGAGATCGTTCGACATCCAGAGGTATTCGACGTTCATGCCTTATTCAGCATTCGAGATCGGTCGGCATCCAGAGGTGTTCGGCATTCATCCAATCTCGACCGGCTTCGATTATTGCTCGTCCTGCACTCCCCATTCAGCACATCACTTCATTCGGCATGAAGATATTGTTCGGCATTTTGTTACTCGGCATCTATGGATCGGAACACATAACTCACTCTTTTTGGGTCGAGATATTTAATGCCAGGCCCACCAGGGAAGTCCAACCCATCTTCGTCTATAAATAGAGAGCCAGGGGCACAGTGAAAGGGACCTTTTTCGAGAACACGGAGGAGACTCTACTGCATTAAAGACTCATTCAAGACTTATCTTTATTTCTTAGCAATTGTATTCAAGTAATTGATATACGGATTGTATCTGTAATCGATTATCAAGAGAAGCAATAAAGATCTACCTCAAAGTGGATGTAGGCAATTACGCCGAACCACTATAAATCTAATGTTCATTTTTTCTGCATTTAAATTTACGTACTTGTTCTCTATTTAACTTTACTTTCTTCACTAATCTCTCTACACAATATCTCTTAAGGGTGTTAGTGACCTATTCTGGTGCTAACATTTTGGCGCTTTCACTGAGAATCGATTCTCAGGACGATAGGATCTACTTTGTAGTTACTGGATTGAAAAATCCCCCGAAGGAGATCCAAATCATTCGTAAGACATCTGTTGATTCTACTCAGAGTTACAACCGACAACTCTACCATGGGAAGACCACGAACTAGATCGACCTCTCACGACACAGATGTCAATGAAACTGCTAGTGTGCAACAGACAGGACCTAACAATCAACAAGCAATTCAAGGTGTAGGAACCTTCATCCAGAACTAAGCGGAGGTCATTTCCTGAACAGAGTTCAACGACTTGATAAGAGAACTCAGGGAAAGTAGAAGGCAACTTGATAAACATATCCAAAACAATACTAATCTCATGACTCAGCTTGCCCAGCAGTAGCATCAGAATGCTGGAAATAGTCCTACTCCTTATTCTTCATCTGATAGCTCGACCTCAGCTGACAAACCTCCTAGGCATAGACGCCGCAAGACAGAAGCTGCACGGACAGGTGCCATTGATCGATCTGCCAGGGATCAGGCACGTGAAGAGACCGGACACCCGGCTCATCAAGACCCAAATCAAGTTGGCCTTCAGGACGCACATTTGGCCAACCGTTAGTAGGCGGGACATCAACCCGCACGGTCCCATGGAGCGGAACCCAACCTCCCACCCTCTATACAAACTCTAGATTTATCAGTCATGGTCGCAGTTAATGAAAGAGAACCAAGGCCTGACCAACGAAGATTGGGGAGTGTCCAGAAATCATACTCCCTTTACAGCCATTATCTTATAGGCTGAGTACCGCAAGAAATTCAGTATGCCGACTATCCCAGCATACGAAGGGAAGACTGACCCTAGGCAACACGTAATGAGGTATGAATGGAAATGGATTCAGCAAGGGCGAATGATGCGACTAAGTGTAGGTGATTCCTAATCACTCAGTCCGAAATCACCACTGTGTGGTTCACTCGACTTCCTCCGCGATCCATATCCAGCTTCGATGAGTGAGCGATGAAATTTGTTGACCAATTCAGGATACATGCTACTCGTCCAAAGGACGTGATGTCCTTATCAAGCGTAATCCAGGCTCCGATAGAGTCTTTGAAAGCATGGTTTCATGTTGCCGCCTCTGAAGTTAGCAATCCTAACGACCATGCAGTTTTGATGGCGGTAATGCAAGGTGTAGATCCAGACTCGGAGTTTGGTGATTGGTTGGCGGGAAAGCCCCTAACTACGTTGGAAGATTCTATCCAAAGCTCATCATTTCATACGGAGGGAGGAGGCTCGATGGACGAGATGAGATAAGGCACCAGGGCCTGTTCAGGAGACTGTGAAAAGTAACATCACCGCGGAGCAGTCCAGCGATAATTCGGGAAAAATTCAAGTCAATGTCCAGAACAAGCCTGGGCAGTCCAAAGGATCCGGAGGTGGAAATCCCGGAAAGAAAAGAGAACCAGGGAAATGGAAGCCAAGGATTCCAACCTACAATGAATACACTCCTTTGAATTCTTCTCTTGAAAACATTATCTATCTACCCGTAACACCTTTGAATATAGAAAGCCGCGCCCAAAGGAGTCCACTGAAGAACAGAAATGGACAGGGAAGTATTGTCGCTTCCATGAGACCCATGGGCACAATACCGAGGAGTGTAGACACCTCCATGAAGCCATAGAAATGTTGATCAGGCATAAAAAGCTGCAGGAGTTTGTTAAAAACCCACCAGAGGGTAGGCAAGGAATGTCGGACCCCAGGCGTGGACCGACTCCACGTCATCCAGAGGAACATGCCTGCACTGTAGGTAGATTAATCATAAACATATAGTCGGAGGACCTCATCCTACAGACAAGAATTGGCAGGTGATGGAATGATATGCTACCTACTTGAGACATGCAGATTATGAATGTTGTTCGAATGTGGAAGATGGAACCCCCGCAAAACAGCAACGCATGATGACTGACGATATAGTATTTAGGAGTCGAGACGCGGACAAGGTGGAGGCTCCTACTACCGACCCAATGGTTATATCTGCAACAATCGAGCCAGCTTACGTG
Source organism: Allium cepa (assembly GCA_030765085.1). Taxonomy (NCBI): domain Eukaryota; kingdom Viridiplantae; phylum Streptophyta; class Magnoliopsida; order Asparagales; family Amaryllidaceae; genus Allium; species Allium cepa. The sequence continues at coordinate 505,305,182 of CM060937.1, read as the reverse complement.
AAAATAATTTTGATTTATTGTGGAACTTCTGTCAATATCATCTTCAAGAAAGCTTATGACCAAATGAAGATGGAGAAAAAAGATTTGAAAACATGCAAAGCCCGTATCCACGGCTTTAATGGTGTTGCGACTGACGCAATGGGGTATATTGAGTTACCAATTGAACTGGAGGAAGGTGAACGTATGAGAGTGTGAGTCCTACTGTTCATAATGATGGATGTTGACTCTCCGTACAACGCATTTCTAGGTCGTCCGGCCCTGGCGGAGTTTAGGGCCGCTTTGGCCCCATGGTGCTTGACATTAAAATTCCCGACAAACAAAGGAGTCGGTGTAGTACATGGCGATCAGGCGACCGGTCGTGCATGTTATGTGGCAGAGTTGAGAGAAGCCCAGCGGAGAGAAAAAGGAAAGGTTGCCGACAGCTCCGTCCACATCCTAAAAACTGATGATTGACAAGTAGTGCCCGAGCCTTGGTGTAACAACCCGCACATTTATCAATTTTATATTTAAATATTTTATCTAAATATTTTATCGTTCGTCGGATTTTGGTCCGAAAAGTTACTTTTTGCAAACAGTCGAATTAGGACTCGAGACCCCTCCCATTGAGTTCAAAATTCCGTTTGCAACCTTTTTGAGTATAAACATTGATATGTTTGGAGCTAGCTAAAAATTTGACCTTTTTCACTTTGGGTTTGGGTTTGGATTCAGCCTACTAGCCAACTTAATACCCAAATCTGAACCACTTCTACCCATTAACTCTCACTTCCTACTCTTTTCAGTTCTAAAGCAAAAATGGTGGAAGAGAATGGGAAATAGAAATCCTAAACCCAAGTTCATTTGCAAAATCCAAGATCTAGCTCCAAATTCTAAGAGAACCCATTAGTAAGCATCCTCTTCATCTTCTCCAACTCTTTCTCCATTCCATTTCAGAAATTCCTAAACCTAACATAGGAAATATTTTACTTATAAGCTTAGATTGAAGCTTCTTGAGTTGTTATTGAAGAGGAATTGATCTTAGCTTGTTTTAAAAGCTTCTCCTTCATTGATTTGGGTTCAAAGGTGAGATTTTTATCTCATATCTAAGTCTATGATTATCTATGATTGTTAGGTATGAATTCCTAATATTTATTCATGTGCATTTGGTTTTTAATTGGATTGGTTCTATGAATATTCAAATTTTAGTGTTTTGAGTTCAAATCTTAAAAAATCAAAGCTTTATTGTTTGAACATGTTTTTGGTGATGCATCGAGAAGCTTATAGGGCCGGGTAGTCGATTGACATAAATCCCTAGTGTCCGTTGCTCGCCCGATTGCATTTTGAAGAAGACTGCATCTTCAATTCATAGGCTAAGAAAATAGCCTTGGTTCCAGTCAGTCGACTGGTCTTGAAATTCAGTCGACTGGCTGTAGCACATAGGCATTCCAAAGGCAAAATTTAGAGGCTCGGGTCCTCTGTTTCCCTGCAATCAGTCGACTGGATTTTTGGGTCAGTCGACTGACTGCAGGAAATTAAAGATTTTAGTTTCTGGTCCAGTCGACTGAACTCAGTGAGCAGTCGACTGACCTGCTCTTAAATGCCTATTTTGCCTATTTGGGTTGTGATTCCAATTTTTATCGATTCGTTTTGATTCCTAATTGATGCTATCAATTTTTCGACTTTGATGACTTCTAATATGGAATTCTTGGAAATATCCATTTTGATGGATTTGATATCGATTTCTTTGGAATTAATTCACATCTTCGTATGTGAATTTTGGCGATTGATTGTTTCTACAATCATGTTTGTGCTTTGTCACTTTAAAATACAAAGGTTTCTATACTAGTAGTAAATATTCAAACTCTTTATCAAAGATTATTTAAACTCTATTTTCAATATCAAACTCGTTTATAAAACCGTTTTCCAACCTATTAGAATGTACAAGCCTTTACCTCACTCGTATGAGAAATCTAATTAAACGGCTTAGTAAAACGAGTGGTATGAAACGCTTGCGTTTACTTCGTCGATTAATTCTTGGACTTGTTCCATTGAATCTCTTGTGACAATTTTCTAGTGGAGATCTACAATTTGTTCGCAAATATTTAGTTAAGCTAGTGGTTATGGGACATGATGCTACACTCATATATTTACTAGCTTATTGTAATTGACACTTCTTGATGATCGATGATGATCATTTTATGGTTTAGAGTAGCAATGCGCGATGTCTCTTTGATTCGGTTCATCGGACGTTACGCTGTACGACGTCGTTGTTCCACTTTATTGTGATTTGGTTCATCGGACGTTACGCTGTACGACGTCGTTGTTCCACTTTACTGTGTGTTGGTTCATCGGGAGTTACGTTGTACAACGTCGTTGTGCCGTTTTATTGTGTTTTGGTTCATCGGATGTTACGCTGTATTACGTCGTTGTTCCATTTTATTGTGTTGTGGTTCATCGTACGTTACGCTGTACGACGTCGTTGTTCCATTTTATTATGATTTGGTTCATCGGACGTTACGCTGTACGGCGTCGTTGTTCCATTTTACTATGTGTTGGTCCATCGGACGTTACGCTGTACAATGTCGTTGTTCCATTTTATTGTGTTTTAGGTTCATCGGACGTTACGCTGTACGACGTCGTTGTTCCTATTTATTGTGTTTCTAGATCATCGGACATTACACTATACGACGTCGTTGCTCCGAATTATTTGATCTTTGGATTTCTAATGGTTGATTTTTGGAATTTATGTTTCACCAACTTGTACAAATTGGCATTGATATGTTTATCGTTATTTGTGGCTTGGTGAATTAAATAAAGAATTTGACATTCCTTTTTATCTTTGAGAAGATTCTTGTGATATTGATTAATCTCTTATTGATTATTCATTTACATACTTTTCATAGTATGTCATTATAGTTATTATATGTATATACCATATCTCTTGTTCTATATCATTTCATCTGATATTTATAGCTAGACTGGTCCATTTATTATTTTCTTATTAAATAATACTCGGGTCAGACCGAGATGTTACAGGTGCTCCTGCTTGACTTCCTATCTGGAACTATCTTCTAACTTTTTCTTATATACTTTGGTCTAGTAGTTTTTGTTGTATACATTTGAGATATAGACTCCTTAATGTATACATATTCTTTTGTCTAGCACTTGTATCAATTCTTTTGTGATATTGTGGATCTTGTTAGACCACTACTCTGATTAACACTTTCATGTGTTATATTCATATCTATTTTTGCCTTAGTGATATGAATTATCTGTGACTGATTTATGTTATTTTTATTTCTATATATGTTTTTGAAGATTATTTATAGCCACTGTGTAGTAGCTTTGAGTTTGTATCGGCATGTTGGATTTCCTCTTGAGATGAAATGCATGTTATATTTTATCTGGCATATCGGTGCTCGCACAAAGCAATTACACGGATGGTCGCTCCTCAACAGCCATATCCTCCGCTCTAGTTGACGGCATTACCCTGCAGTATCCTTGGATAGAGAGGTGGGGCGTCATAGCTTGGTATCAGAGCCAAACTTCGGAACAATGTAGAATAATCTAGCAAGGATCATCGTCCTAAGTCTTTCTTAGGAGTCGTGCTTTAGGATTTAATTCGAGTCTTCGTACCGATCTACCCTATTTTCTTTTAGATTCCTTGTTTTATCTATCAAGATTGCTTGATATTTATTTTTGAGAATATCTTTTCTTCTTCTTTCTTTCTTAAAGAAGAGAAATGGTTAGATCAAATCATCCCAGTGCCGGACAATCTAGTGCTGCTCCCCAGGATGAAGTATTTATGTCTGCCCAGCAGCTTCTTGATCTAGTAAAGAACGCCCAAGTAGCCGGACCCATTCCAGTGCCTACTCATCCTAGATCCGGTTTTTCACGCTTGTGCAGAGACTACACCGATTTGGGTGGAAGGCCATTCAAGGGATCCGAGAGTGTTATAGAAATTCAAGCTTGGCTCAAATCATGCGATCATATCTTTTCTCGCATGAACCTTATTGATCTACATCGAGTCCAAGTGACTTCTAGCATGCTCCAAGAAAAAGCATTGGATTGGTATGAGCTTTTAATTTCTGAAATCGTTGAAGCGGATCTCACTTGGGAGCAATTCCGGGAAAGATTCGAATTGAAATTTGTGCCGGAGGCTGAAAAGGTAACTTTGGCCCGGCGTTTTATTGACCTTGTTCAAGGTGAATCTTCTGTGACAGACTATGTCGCATCTTTCAAATCTCTTTCTAAATACGGGGTTGAGTATATTAATACCCCATTGAAGAAAAATCATAGATTTGTGTATGGCTTGAACAAGAATCTTAAGAAGCCATTACTCCTGAAACTTGAAGTTTCATTTGATCAGCTTATTGATATCGCTCTTCGTCTTGAAGAGGCCGATAAAGAGTGTGATGTTGAAGTTGTGGGTGCCAAACAAAACTTCAACAACAACATGAAGAGGCCTATCAAATTCAAAGGCCCCATTTCCAACAAGAAAGGGAGGCAAGAAACTCCGGTAGCAAAAGCCGATACCTCTAGTCGTGGACGATGCTACAATTGTGGTTCCACGGACCATTATGCAAGGGAGTGCCCGAAACCTCTCTTTTGCCGTTATTGCAAAAGTTCGGGTCATCTTATATCTACATGTCCCATTCTTCAAAGTAGGAGAGAGGAAGAGCCGAATATTGTGTAAACTCCTCGCAACTCTTTTCGTGGTCAAGGTATTTTTCACTCAATCCTTGATGACATTTGTTTTCCTTTTTCGAGTTCTTGTTGATATAAATCCATCTCATTATTTTGTACCAAAAGAACTTGTTGATTTCTTTCCTTTAAAACATTTCTGGGCTTGATGACTTCTTTGAGGGTTGCGAATCCGGATGGTAGATCTGCAACACTCAATTTGTCTTTATTGATGTCGAAATTATTTTATGTGATTTTTCATTCTGAGCCGATATTTTTACTTAGGCTTCGGAAATTGACTTTTTTTGAAAGGATTGGCTTAATCGTTGTGAAGCCCATATCCTATTTTTCGAGTGGACTATTCTTCTTCGACATTTTCTATCTGTTAAGTAGATTTCTATTTTTCTTTGTGATTTCGATTTTGAATTTTTGGGTTGCATGGTTTTTATTCCTTAAGCCCACTTAAAAGGAAAGTGTTATTCTCTCATTCGTGTGGTTTGAGAATTTTATGGTATCTTTGAGCTTGTCTTAGGATTATCTCCTAAGCAATCTTTTGAGTGGTGTTAAGGTCCTTTTTTTTGTTCGGCCTTGCCACCGATTTTCATTTGCTACGAGTTGCGGGAGTTAGCATTCCACTTACCACATTCCGCACTCGTTACGATTCTTATGAATGACTTATTATATCATTCAGTTTGTCCAGCTTATTTCATTCATTTTATAAGTTGAGTATTCTATGAGTATTTCGATGAGACCATTCTTGTATTTATGGATTTTGGATGAAAATAGTAATTTAAAATTTTGCAAATCTTTTTCATAAGATTTATTTATAAGTACAGTTTGATTTTGCTCTTAAAACGAGAAAATAATATTCTTAAAACTTTTTAAGAGATATTTTTATCACATAAAAGATGATTTTGTGATTGTATTGCCCATTGAGTGCTTTAAGAATTTTGGTCGATGCGCTTGATCAATGATATCGATAGGAATTTCCTAAACGCTTTGATGAGGCAATCAGACATGATATATATATTGAATTGTAAAAATGTAAATTTTTATAGAAAGATTATTACATAAAGATAAATGTAATTTTGAAAGTTTTAGTTTTCCAAGAAAGAAGATTATTTGAAAGAATTCTTTTTCGATACTCTTATTTTTGTGTTTTCCAAAGGGAACCAAGACTTTGCTATTTGTACCAATACTAGTCGTGTTGGTTTGGATGCCGTTCTCTTGCAAAAGATGAACGTGCTATCACTTGTGCTTCTAAGTCATAAAAGCCTATCGAGACTAGGTATGCCACTCATGATCTAGTGCTCGCGGCTATTGTTTTCTCTTTTAGAGTTTGGCATCATCATTTTTGGGGGAGAAATTTGTTCTCCACCTCGATAATAAATCTTTGGAATATTTATTTTCTCATAAGGAACTTCATGTTGACTCGAGTTCCTGGCATCTTATGATCTTGATATTTTGGAAATCGTGTTGCCAATGCGCTTTGTCGTGGGCAACAAGTTGTTGATTCTTTGACGTTGTCTGATTGGAATTATCTTTTTATCAAGTTCATCGGACGTTTTGATATACTTCGTTTTATTGAGCTTTATCTCATTTCTTTTATGGACTAGCGTCCGATGTTCTTTTATGGTGCTCGGTTCATCGGATGTACTGTTATTATACTACATCGATGTTCTGTCTTATCTGGATCAATGGATGTACCATTATTAAACTACATCGTTGTTCCGGTTTATCGGTTCATTGGACGTACCGTTTTTGTACTACGTCGGTGTTCCGAAATTATCCGGGCGTACCATCCGTTGCACCGGCTCAATTTTCTGCTATTCTTGACGTTTTCCACATCTTTTAACTATGGAAATGCTTTTATGTTTCCGATTTTTATTCTTGAACCCGATGCTATTGAGGGGATTGAAGTTTCACCAAATTTGACTTTTGAGCAACACTCCATTCGCATCATTGCTTCGGAGGTTGAGTGCCTTTGGAATAAAGATGTTCTTCTTGTGAGAGTTCAATGGTTCTCAAATCCTAGGGATTGCTCTTGGGAATCCAGAGAATTCATCGAGCGATCCCGTTCAGGCTTACTCTTTCATGCTCTTTATGGTGAACTTCCTATTTCAAATTTTCTTTTGTGTTGATATGCTTCTATGGTTGTTAATTCTTATTTTCTTCTTAAGTATTGCGAGGACACAATTTTTTTAAGGAGGGGAGTCTGTAACAACCCGCACATTTATCAATTTATATTTAAATATTTTATCTAAATATTTTATCGTTCGTCGGATTTTGGTCCGAAAACTACTTTTTGCAAACAGTCGATTAGGACTCGAGACCCCTCCTATTGAGTTCAAAATGTCGTTTGCAACCTTTTTGAGTATAAACATTGATATGTTTGGAGCTAGCTAAAAATTTGACCTTTTTCACTTTGGGTTTGGGTTTGGATTCAGCCATTAGCCAACTTAATACCCAAATCTGAACCACTTCTCCCCATTCACCTCACTTCCTCCTCTTTTTAGTTCTAAAGCAAAAATGGTGGAAGAGAATGGGAAATAGAAATCCAAAACCCTAGTTCATTTGCAAAATCCAAGATCTAGCTCCAAATTCTAAGAGAACCCATTGGTGAGAATCCTCTTCATCTTCTCCAACTCTTTCTCCATTCAATTTCAGAAATTCCTAAACCTAACATAGGAAATATTTTACTTGTAAGCTTAGATTGAAGCTTCTTGAGTTGTTATTGAAGAGGAATTGATCTTAGCTTGTTTTAAAAGCTTCTCCTTCATTGATTTGGGTTCAAAGGTGAGATTTTTATCTCACGTCTAAGTCTATGATTATCAATGATTGTTAGGTATGAATTCCTAATACTTATTCATGTGCATTTGGTTTTGAATTGGATTGGTTCTATGAATATTCAAATTTTTAGTGTTTTGAGTTCAAATCTTCGAAAATCATAGCTTTATTGTTTGAACATGTTTTTGGAGATGCACCGAGAAGCTTATAGGGCCGGGTAGTCGATTGACATAAATCTCTAGTGTCTGTTGCTCGCCCCCGGTTGCATTTTGAAGAAGACTGCATCTTCATTTCATAGGCTAAGAAAACAGCCTTGGTGCCAGTCAGTCGACTGGTCTTGAAATTCAGTCGACTGGCTGTACACATAGGCATTCCAAAGGCAAAATTTAGAGGCTCGGGTCCTCTGTTCCCTGTAATCAGTCGACTGGATTTCTAGGTCAGTCGATTGACTGCAGGAAATTAAAGATTTTAGTTTCTGGTCCAGTCAATTGAACTCAGTGAGCCAGTCGGCTGACCTGCTCTTAAATGCCTATTTTGCCTATTTCGCCCATTTGGGTTGTGATTCCAATTTTTATCGATTCGTTTTGATCCCTAATTAATGCTATCAATTTTTCGACTTTGATGACTTCTAATATGGAATTCTTGGAAATATCCATTTTGATGGATTTGATATCGATTTCTTTGGAATTATTTCACGTCTTCATATGTGAATTTTGGTGATTGATTGTTTCTACAATCATTTTTGTGCTTTGTCACTTTAAAATACAAAGGTTTCTATACTAGTAGTAAATATTCAAACTCTTTATCAAAGATTATTTAAACTCTATTTTCAATATCAAACTCGTTTATAAAACCGTTTTCCAACCTATTAGTATATACAAGCCTTTACCTCACTCGTATGAGAAATCTAATTAAACGGCTTAGTAAAACGAGTGGTATGAAACGCTTGCGTTAACTTCGTCGGTTTATTCTTGGACTTGTTCCATTGAATCTCTTGTGATAATATTCTAGTGGAGATCTACAATTTGTTCGCAAATATTTAAGTTAAGCTAGTGGTTATGGGACATGATGCTAAACTCATATATTTACTAGCTTATTGTAATTGACACTTCTTGATGATCGATGATGATCATTTTATGGTTTAGACTAGTAATGCGCGATGTCTCTTTGATTCGGTTCATCGGACGTTACGCTGTACGACGTCGTTGTTCTACTTTATTGTGATTTGGTTCATCGGACGTTACACTGTACGACGACGTTGTTCCACTTTACTGTGTGTTGGTTCATCGGACGTTACGTTGTACAACGTCGTTGTTCGGTTTTATTGTGCTTTGGTTCATCGGACGTTACGATGTACGACGTCGTTGTTCCATTTTATTGTGTTTTGGTTCATCGGACGTTACGCTGTACGACGTCGTTGTTCCATTTTATTGTGATTTGGTTCATCGGACGTTACGCTGTACCGCGTCGATGTTCCATTTTACTGTGTGTTGGTCCATCGGACGTTACGCTGTACAACGTCGTTGTTCCATTTTATTGTGTTTTGGGTTCATCGGACATTACGCTGTACGACGTCGTTGTTCCTTTTTATTATGCTTTGGTTCATCGGACGTTACGCTGTACGACGTCGTTGTTCATATTTATTGTGTTTCTGGATCATCGGACGTTACGTTGTACGACGTCGTTGCTCCGAATTATTTGATCTTTGGATTTCTAATGGTTGGTTTCTGGAATTTATGTTTCACCAACTTGTACAAATTGGCATTGATATGCATGTCGTTATTTGTGGCTTGGTGAATTAAATAAAGAATTTGACATTCCCTTTTATCTTTGAGAAGATTCTTGTGATATTGATTAATCTCTTATTGATTATTCATTTACATACTTTTCATAGTATGTCATTATGGTTGTTATATGTATATACCATATCTCTTATTCTATATCATTTCATCTGATATTTATAGCTAGACTGATCCGTTTATTATTTTCTTATTAAATAATACTCGGGTCAGACCGAGATGTTACAGGTGCTCCTGCTTGACTTCCTATCTGGAACTATCTTCTAACTTTTGCTTATCTACTTTGGTCTAGTAGTTTTTGTTGTATACATTTGAGATATAGACTCCTTAATGTATACATATTCTTTTGTCTAGCACTTGTATCAATTCTTTTGTGATATTGTGGATCTTGTTAGACCACTACTCTGATTAACACTTTCATGTGTTATATTCATATCTATTTTTGCCTTAGTGATATGAATTATCTATGACTGATTTATGTTATTTTTATTTCTATATATGTTTTTGAAGATTATTTATAGCTAGACTGATACATTTATTATTTTCTTATTAAATAATACTAGGGTCAGACCGAGATGTTACAGGTGCTCCTGCTTGACTTCCTATCTGGAACTATCTTCTGACTTTTGCTTATCTACTTTGGTCTAATAGTTTTTGTTGTATACATTTGAGATATAGACTCCTTAATGTATACATATTCTGTAACGACCCGGAATTTTGACGATGTATTTTAATAAATCTTTAATCTAATTTAAATTACATATAAGCTTGTCAATGTTTAAATTGATGAGATATTAAATATTTAACAGTTATGTATGTCTGTAAAAGAAATTTTGGTTTAAAAAATTAAATAGAATATGTCAAAACCATTTAAACAAAATTTGTCTTATTCAATAGAATCAAATCAAAGATTCATTATTTTTGATATCTGATAAAATACATATGAATACAATTTTGGTTTTTAAAATGATAAGTTTGAAAATAAACAAACGTGGAAATATTAAACATAAACATGGAAGTGCAAAACAATATAGGTATAAACATTCAAAAACTAGTATAAAACATAATCATATATTATAAATGTAATCAAAGTAACATAAATATACAAAATATAAATTATAATTTGACATATATAAATACAAGTATTTTTAGTCAAATAATGATCTTCAAAATTCAAATTGAACAACACAACATCCTTAATAAAAATGTTAAAAACATCATATGAACAAGTATACAATTTCATATAAAATATAACTATCAATATAAATAAACCAATATGTTAACAATCACTTTTAGGAAATCATATCAGGAAGTTTGGAAAAAATATAACCTGTATATGCAAATAAATAATGCAAAGAAACAAGACAAGTTGCATTTGTTGTACTTAACAAATGAAAACAAAATCAAAGGCAGGTTTCACTAAGAATAATACATATATGTGTTGTGTTCAGTTTATTGCCTTAAAAAAAACAAAACAAAGTTCACTTCAATATAAAACAAGTTTTCAACTCAAAGATAATAAAATTAAATTCTGTAAAACTTGCTAGCCGAAATAATGATAAATGTCTTGTACAACAAAGTAAATAACATAAATATCTTTGTACAAAATCTCAACTGTCAGTAAACCATTAATTATTTGCTATCATAATTAATAACATAAGCATTTATTAGCATAACATATTGTTTAAGTATAGTACACAGCCGAAATTCTCCTATATCATTTCTTTCTGCAGTGTGTTATCTTAACCAACTAAAAGAGTAAATGACAATGCAGATGGAACTGGCCAGATACAACCTATGGTTAAGTAGCTTTAACTTATATATATATGCACCTATATATATCACCTATAAACTTTCAGTTTATCTATTTACACTGAACAAAACCTAAACTAAAAAGAAGAAAAACTGAAGAAAAAAAACTAAGGAAGAGAAGAAACAAAGAGGGGAGTTTCAGGAAAGCTTCTTTTGCAGTGTTTTCTTCAACATCTTCTGTTCAAATTTGATCAAGTGAGTAAACAAACTAATTTCAACTTAGCTTGCATGTTTTCTTCTTTAAGATATGTGTTGATGTAGTTTAAACATACTGTTCTGTGTATGTCTGTTTGCACTGGAAGTTTGCATAGTTGTTCTTGATCAATACTTTAAGTTTTGTACAAAATAAAGCAAATAAATTTACAAAACATATTTGTATAGCCATTTGACTGTGGTAGTGAAATAATTCAAGTTTGTTTATATTAAAACAAAGCCTGTAAAACATGTTTGAAGTTTAACAGTATGATATTAACTCTGTATTTCAAACTACAGATTAAAAAGAAAATCAAAGTTTAAAATTCAAATGTTGAAATTTGTAAATCCAATAACATATTTGGTTTTCATAAACATAATTATGATTTTTAACTTAAAAATCTTGATTTTTAAGCAAAGAGAAATAGAGCAGTTTTAAAATGAATCAAAAATGGGTTTTTGTCAATTTAAGAAGATTGAGTTAATTATAACTTCTGTAAATCAGCAGGAAGCAGGTTTGTAAACTAATTGATTCTAGAAAAATGTCAATTTATTTTTCAAAAGCATATGTTTTGATTTTGAATCAAGAATAGGGTTTGTGTGTTTAAGTTTTGATGCTCTGTAAAAAAATGAGTCTCGGCATCATACATTAATCGAGTTGGCCGCGACTTTTGGAGGAGCTAGGTGGAGGTGTAAGCGACGTCCTGGTGAATTTTTATCACCTCCGGTGATGTGTGGTTGTCGCACGAGTGATTCGTCCATCGGTGATGTTTTCGTATGCTTGAGCTACAGGTCGAATTTTTCATTTCGGCTTGTAATTGAATTTTGGGCTTCGATTTCACTCGAGTGGATCATTTGTGGTGTGTGGGGACTGTAGAGAGTCGTCGCAGGCAAGATGAGCCACCGTGCACGTGCACGGTGGCGAAGTGGAGTTCGAGGATCCGTGAGTGGTGCGCGTGCTCGAGACGTTTGAGAGGATGCTTCGAGTGTTCCTGTGTTTCCCTCCGAGTCGCGTACGAGAGTAGCTACAGCAGTTCGTTTACATCTTAACTTTAAAAAAAAAAAGAGAAGAAGAACTGGGGAGAAGAAAGAGAAGGGAAGAGTAACACGGGAGAGCGACGAGGGAAACTCGAGTTTTTCTCGAGTAAGGAACGATGCGTCACGGTGCTTTTAAATGGACCGGTACTGATTTTTTTACAAGTATATAACTAAGTTAATTAAACAACTGTTAATTAATTAAGTTAGCATTTTAATTAAAGATTGATTTAAGTAAATATATAAAGGTAGGAGATTATCAGTAAGTAGTTAGAATGTTGATTAAAATTTATACTTGAATTTTAAATAACTTTAAGTTGATTTTGAAATAAAAAATTTAATCCTAAGTTAAATCAATTCAAATCTTAAGAATGTAAGCTTATCATTAAAAAGTTAATTAGTGAATGAAAGTTAACATTCGAGATTAATTAAAGATATTACACTTTAATTAAATTGATAATTAAAGTAATTTTTGATAATTAAATAATTAATCCATTTTAATAAGTAAATTATTATTTAATAGTTAATTATTAAGAATAAACTAATTAATTGAGTAATTGAGTAATAGTTAATGAATAGAAGTTAATTAATTAAATAAGTAATTAAAGATTAGATAACTAATAAATTAATTATTAATGATTAACTAATTAATAAATTGATCATTAATAAGCTAATAAATCAGTAATTAATTAAACAGGATAAAATAGTTTATTCTTGGACAAATAATTTGGTTAAGTAAAGCTAAACTGTTTGGTAGGCATTGATGATCATGTTGATTGACTGTGATATCTGTTGATGATATTTCTGTGATATGTTGTGATATATTATGGATATCTGTAAACTGTATATGATTTATCTGATATATCTGTTATGTTAATTCTTGATATTAAATTAAACTGTTAAGTTAAATAGACAACTTGGCCTTTAAAATGGCGTTTGGATCCGATGAGACCGGGATCGGAAGAATCAATTTTGATTCTCCGAAAACCACATCGATCCAAATTAAACGATAGGTCGTAACTTATCAGATGGAGATCGAGATGGTGTTTCAGAATGCAAGGGTTATCGTCGTTAACTCTGAGGGTGATTCCAAAATGAGTAACGAGATAATGCCTTCGGTTTCGTTCGAACCCGGAACGAACTTGTATGGATTGAATGCTTACAACACATCGTCAGGCGGACGATGAGCATTCTAAGTGATATGTTCTTTAAAGGTAATCGTAGCCTCAAGCCTCATCAACCGGGAATGGCTAAAACAGGGGAGATGCAGCAAGGTTAGGTGAGTCATGCCCAAGCAGGACAAGATTTTCCCCTGTCTAGATGTCCCTTTTTATTTCGGCTTTGTGAGCAGTTGTTGGCCACAACTGCGGGGTTATCTTGTTCGGGACTGTTCAGTAAGGAATGGTTCCGGCCTTGTGTTGCAGGGGATGAAGGGAGTAATCCTCGGTATGGTGATCTAGGCCCCGTACTGTGACGGGCGGTACCCCAGTAGCCCTGCCATTGTTGGAAATCCATTTTCCCTACGAAACCCTACGGTTTTGATTTGTATTACCCACTTTCGTGGCTAGTAGCTGGAATTTAATCATGTAACAATTTCGGCTATTTTCTATTTACTTGAAAACCCTAGACACTATTATAATATCGCAGAATTTCCTATAAAATGTTTTGGTTGGCCTAAGGTAAAAACTTACCCGTATTTATTTGTGGGGAGTCTTACGTGATACCTTTATTTCAAATGATTTTTAAAGTTAAGCAATTTTAACCTGTTTACTCATACCAGACCCATGTCTGACCCGGAGTTTATATTTTGTGTTTTCATAAACTCTTGGGTACTCAAATTTTTACGAGTAGCCAAGTGATAGGTAATTGGAAGTGTTGATTTCTGGAGAAGCTATTTTGGAAAGAAGACCAGACGTATGTATATATATATATATATGTAGTTCCGCTGTGTAGTTAGTGATGCAGTATTTTGGATGTATGTATGGACATATATGTATATGACAGTCCTGTTATATGATATTGTATGACTCTGATGTATGTATAACTATGTAATAGTTATGTGATGTATTATATTTTGTTCCATTTCGTTGTGAGATTCTGATGTTGTTGTTCTTTCTTTCTATTCTTTTCTATTTCTATCCCTTTCTTTCTTAATGATGAAACGTCTTTCTGGGTTGAGAAAGGCGGGTCGTCACAGTTGGTATCAGAGCGCTAGGTAAAGCGAGTACCTAGGCTCTTGTGTATATTTATCTTGAGAGTGCGTATTTGTATTTTCAATATTATATATATATATATACCTATCTAAATTGGTTAAGTTACCTGTTCAGGTGACCGACATGAGTTCAGGAAGAAGAGGCAGAGTTAGGGCCAGTACTTCTACAGATAATGGACGGAGTCAGAATGTTAGTGAGGCTGTCAATCCAGTATCATCTCAAGTTAGCTTTGCAGCCTTATGCAAGGATTTCAAACATCTTGGAGGCCAACCATTCAAAGGTTCGGAGTCAATAATTGAAGTTCAGGACTGGCTACGCTCTTGTGAACGTATTTTCAAGAGCATGAGATTGTCTGATGAGCGTAAGTGGCACATGGCGTCGTGGCAACTGCAAGGTGGTGCAGCAGCATGGTGGGATTCAACTATTACAAATATTTCTGAGGATGACATTTCTTGGGATAGATTCAAGGAGATGTTTGAAGAGAAGTATGTGCCGACGGCAGGGAGAACCCAACTGTATCAGGATTTTCTGTACTTGAAGCAGGGTAGTATGTCTATTTCGGAGTACGAAACTAGATTCAACGAACTCTCTTGTTATGGACCAGGACTCATCGATACTCCTCTGAAAAAGAATGAGAAATTTGTGCAAGGGTTGAGACCTGAATTCCATGGGAAATTGACAGTGCTTCTGAAGGGATCTTTTGTTGATTTGATTGATATGGCATTGAGGTATGAGAGTTTGATGAGTAAGAAGCCGGTGGATCCAGTTGCAGCTTCAAGTGGGAATTTCACTAATCCGAATAAGCAAAAGTTTGATCCCAAATGGAGGAAGCCGAATAAGAAGAAACCTGGGAATAACAACGGACCCCGAAAGTGCTACATTTGTCATCAGGAAGGGCATTTGGCAAATAAGTGTCCTAGGAAGGGATTCCAGCAGCAACCGCACCAGAGAGGCCCAGGATCAGCTATGGTTCAGAAATCATTGTGCTTTAATTGTCATCAGCCAGGACACATGATCAAGAACTGTCCACTTCTGCAGAGAGCACCTCAGAATAAAGTTTTTGTTTTGGAAGCCGGACCATCTTCTTCTTCGATGGGCAAAGGAGTATTAGAAGGTACTTTACTTTTAAATGGAAAATATATTAGAGTTTTGTTTGATTCGGGTGCTTCCTTGAGTTTTATTTCTTTGGACTCTGTTGAAAAGTTTTCTCTTACCCCTAGTTCAGTAGATAGTTCTATCTTGGTGTCTAATCCTATAGGAGGGGTGACCAAACACTACACCACAAAAGGCTTTTAACAGCGTTTGATAAACGCTGTAATATGATACAACAGCGTTATTTCAAACGCTGTATAACGACATGCTGTCGTATATACATAACTTACAACAGCTTTTCTATAAACGCTGTTGAAACATCTCTGTGACAGCGTTTATTACGAGCTGTCAATAATGTTTTCAACAGCGTTTATAACGTGCTGTATTATGTTTTCTAAAAGCTGTTATTGAATCATCAACAATTTCGACAGCATGTTAAAAACGCTGTTATTGAATCATCAACTATTTCGACAGCATGTAAAAAACGCTGTTATTGACAATTTCAAGATAATTACAGCACGAATTAAACGCTGTTGTTTCTTCATTGACAGCATTAATCAAACGCTGTCTTCTATTTATATAACAGCTTTAATATTCCACTCTATTTTTGAATATTCCAGAATTATATTTTGAGTATATTGAAGCAACTAGCATATATAACATGTTCTAATAACTATTAATTAGATACATAAACGTTTACATGATATATACGTTCAGTATATTACAATTACAAATATATACATTCAGTATATTACAATTACATGATATATACGTAAACTGCTAACAACTCCTTGCGGCAAATCAATAAAAAAGACTGCAATTGCAACTGCTAACAACTGCTACTACCAACTCTCCATTCACAGCAAACTCCTTGCGGCAACACTCAACAATATCCTGCTCCTCCTTGTAAACAACTATTGCATTACTTCTGACAATCAATACTCATTGCCACAGTCGACAAACAAAAACGCCTCGCCTCCTTGAACTAAAACCCCTCATCTCACTGACATCCTTCTCCTTTTCCAAATACCCCGCACTGTTATGAAACAGTTAAGTCAGAATAAGCCCTCTGCATTAATTCAAACACTTCCTGAAACAAACACTACCACATCAACACTGCCTGTTACTTGCCAACATATCTATTAACAGCCAAAGCAGAAACACCTACAATAAAATCACACATTTATTACCCATTACTTGTATATTATTGCAAGTTGAAAAAAGCAAAGTGACAAACATATTAGATACAACATTGATAATAAGATATTCAGTGCTAGTGTTCTTCTTAAAATTGACACAACAACAAAAATATTATGGTACAGTCAACAATATATAACGATTTTTAGTAAAATATATAAAAGATCTGATGATACTTCCACATTTTTCTAAAGACTTGTGATATTTTATCATTTAATTAAGTGATATCACCCCATGGGAAAGAATAAAATCTGATATTCAAAACATTGATTTCCAATTCCTATATTCATGAACTAAGTGCATCAAGAAATTGACACAAATAAAAAAAAATGTCACAACTAATTATACAGAATATTTGATGCAGTAAGATTTTTTTTAAACCATTTAACATAGGGAAATGAACAAAAATAGAGAATTCAAAAGTACTATATTCTTGGTTATGTTGACCTCTAAATTAACTTTATATTTCCCTTATTCACTTAGTTGATTTTAACTTTATTTTGAAAGGACCAAAGAGTAGTAGAAATTGAAGTCGTTTTCTGTTTAATAAACTTAGAATACCAAAACATTGAGCATTACGCTGTACTTAAATCTAGTAAAAAACAACAATATATTTTAAAATGCCAAAATAACTAACTAACGGTTGATTCCCAAAGGGCCAAAAGTGTAGACATATTGCACTAAAATAGTCACGTAAAAAACATATGTAACAATCAAAATGCAAAATTGATAGGGATATAAAATAGATACCATGAATCGTTTGAAAGCTGTTTGGATTTTGACTGCTGCAGTGTCTTCATTGAGAGATCGCGAGAAATTAGTTGAAATTGGGATTCGAATAATTTCAAAAGTGTCATAATAATCATCAAGTTTGTGGTAACTGGTTTCAATAACAATAGGAGCAGAATTATGAAGGATGGAATATCTTAGGGAGTCTACATCAAAATTGCTACAGCTTACATATCCCCAACCCCTCTTGCGTTTGTTGTTATGTTTCTGCTATATCAGACATATTCAATTAATGTATATTGTAGATATAGGCTTAGATATATTGCAGATTTATGTGAAAAAATATAGTGTACTAATTGATTCTTTATTAAAATGAAATGTGCATAACAACATTAAAAGAAACACTTATACCTGGACGTGTTTCTCCTCTGAAAAGAAAAAATCAAGCCATCTCCTTATCTTCCCCATATCTCCTTTTCTGGAAAAAGAAAACAATATATAATTTGTTCATACAATACAAATAATTGTTGGCAGAACAAATTGCATCTTATATGTAAAACAGGAATGCAATATGCATGGAAATTAAATAGAGAATAGATGCATAAAGGTAGCAAATGCAATAATGGGTGATCACTTATAGAAAAACACTGGATACAATGAAGATTTCTAACAATCGTTTAAATAGCTAATGTAAACAATATTAAAACTGAGATTAAATGCCTGAATACCTGAATGAAGTAACTGCCAAGCAATTAAAGTTTAATAACAGCAAGCCTGAATGAAAAATCAAAATTTATGCCTGCACACTAAAAAAAAGTGTACACTTGCAAGGCCATGCATGAAGGTAAGCTAGTATGAATAAGTCTGGCTAATCTAGAATGTACTAAAAGAACTGTATATGCTTAGTTACTGCAATGTAATCAATTGTATAAACACAGACGTAATTGCTAGATATAAATCTAATTACTGCCAACGAATAATACACCGAACAAAGCAGTCTAATGTAATTGAACTCCATAAAATATTACTACATGGTCATTACTAATTATGGCAATTATATCATCATAAAACTCCAATATCATTACTTATTAAATCCAAATTCTAACAAATATTGCTATATAGAATCCATTTTCCAAACAGACAGTTTCGCATATAATTTCATGTCATAAGACATATGAAAACCATAACAAAAGCATATTAAAATCTCAGCGTAAGAAATTGATTCAGTCTCTTTTACATAAAAAAGATCAAATCAAATATTACTAACTTAAATTGCAAGTCAAACTGTAAAAAAAAGCTTGGGCACAAAATTCATGAGCTTTATTTAAGCTTTCTTTATAAAACTCATCTTTATTTAAATACTATTTAAGACCAAAATAATAGTATAAAAGTTTTTTAAAAAAAGTGAAATTTAAAACTAATATCACACAGACTGGGAGTCAACCACGAAGATATTGAACCATGGCTTATCATATTTCACATCCATTAAAAAAAGCAATAATGGGATTTGAGAGGGGATGTAGACAGAACATCCAAACTGATGAGTATTCCACAAAAATAAAAGAACTTGAATCTAAATACATGAAAACTATTTCATAAAAAAAGAATCGCTTTTATCAAAAATTGCAAGTAATAAAAGTGTCGATTACTCATGAAAAACTGAGTGCTCAGGAGAAAGAATAAAATCCACACCTAAAATCCACTCTCCCATCTTCACTGCATGAAAAAGGCAAATTAGATCTTAAAATCTCAGTAATCACAGCTGTAGTAATATTTTTATATGCGTGCAGTACCTTTCTGTGCAAAGTAATTAATTGTGAATGATAAACGATAGTATTCCCTTTGTTTGACATTTCCAAATTTGTATTCACTTGCAATAAATGAATGGTGTGTTATATAATATCATTGGCCTAGCTATAAGATTCTGAAACACACCAACTTGTCGGTTATCATTATCGATAAGATTCAAACACCGAGCAAAACAATTATATATCAATGTTGATTCGATGAGCTAGAAAAAAAACCTGAAGCTAGTCATAAAATATAATTACAAAAAGTATTAATTTTTGGTAAAGCTAAATTCTTCAAATCACTTTGGTGGACTATGTTAGAATATTCCAATGCTTGCATCATTGGAGCATGCACTTAGCTATCCCGAGTGCCCCAACAAAAAGCTGTTCATTATCTTTATGTATTCAAGTCTAATTCCTGACAAATGATATTGTCCATGAGGGTATAAACTTGGATTTGGAGTTTCAGTGCCATTTTGCTAGCTAATAGTACTATGATGCTATAAATGCATGCTCCAACTGCAGATACACCCTACAACAAAACAAAATTATGATGTTCGTACAAGCCACCGTTATTAATTAAAAAGAAAATAAACAATATATTGTTTGCATACATGTATAAGCACAAGAAACCATCTCATATTGTTTGTATACAATTAAGGTCAAGAGATTGGGTGAATTACTTGTTGAAAAGAGCTAACTGATTAGAGGTGCTTTACCTGGATAGTTCCTTTTCCTTTGATACTGTCACCCATATCGATACTCAATTCGTCTTTGGCGAGCATTTGACCGTACCATGCATTACGCCCTTTAAGCAAGGTAACATAAGTGTCTGCTAGCAGTGGTCCTGCTAATTTCTCTGGCTCTTCTGTCAACAAGTGTGTGATGAATATCATTTCTAAAGTGCAATGCGCAAAGTACACTGATTTGCTTGTGGCACTCTCGTTTGTTAGAGCAGCCACCATACCTGCATAGCACAACAGTTTAGCGCACAACCAATATTTGGTTCCTACATGATTTATGTATATAATAATGTTAATACTAAAATTTAGCTGAATTAAACAACAAAGTTATCATGAATGCAAACAGCATAGACACCTTTGTTTACCTACATTAGGTGCTTGCACTTGAAGCTTACTAGCACACCTACAAGCATGCACAATATGTGTACATTAATTCTTCAGGAAGAATCATATTGTGTACTTTGTAATCTTCTTGAATTAGAATATGAATGGAGAAAATTAAAATGACTAATGTATTTCAGAAATCCAAGCTATACAAAAATTCAAATAAATTCAAGCTGGATTTCTCCAAAATTTAAAGCCCCGTTTGGTTTGCCCATTTTAGTTTTGGATTTCCATACAAAAAAAAAAGTGCATGACTCATGTATTTTGAAAGATAGCCAATTTGAAAATTGAAGTTAACATACAAAATAGAAAACATTTTTTTTTCATGTTCCGAGAAATAAAGAAAGCATGGAAAATAATTCATTTCCTCTGCTGTTCCTTCATCGTCATAATGGCTTAGACTATTTAAATCTTTTTCCCTGCTATCCTCATATTTTACGATGCATGTTGAAAACACAAAATTAAAAAAGAAACCAAATGGGTGCTAAATGATATTAAAATGGTAAAACTGTTTTACAGATTTGACAAAGAAAGCACCAAACAAATGTGTAGATGCAAATTGAAATAAATAAATAAAATATCTACTGGTGTTGTTGATTAGCTACTGATAGTGGAATACACATATCAGTTTTTATATAACAGCCTCATGGATGATACAAATTTTTTAAGAGGAATGCTTCAATTATTACTAATTCTGGAGTCCACAATTTGCTAGGGATCCAAATATTTCCATCAGTTACTTGATGATCGAGGGCAATTTTATTATCTTATTTGAAAGTGGTTGAACTTGTAGAGTTGCTATTATTAGTAGCAAAAGGTTTGCTTCTAATTCAGGAATCAGATCTTCTTTATTCATGTCAGTTTAAATTTTCTGAGAAAACATGTGGGTCATTTGAATCATATTGTTCTAATAAGGATTGATAGGTACAAAGGCATATATTACAACGGGGCTAAATAAATATTTCCTTTTTACGCCTTTAACTAACCTCATACACTCTAAATAGAGAACTGCATCTCTACCAATGCATAGATAGCCCAGATTTACAAACTAAGATGAGCCAAATGCCTGAAATGTCATGTCATGATGCACCCCATGAGGTACAAACTATCTTTATACATGTCTCTGTAACACATAAGTATGATATAATGGCACTGACATGCACGTGTATGTTAAGTTTGCTCGTAAAAGCACGTCTAGAGATACGCTTATATAGTATAAGGAAATTTGATATATATCAAGCAGGGAAAGTTGTAGGTGCTTACAACTACTCTGGCCTTAAGTGCAGATAAAACCCTCAACAATGAATGGCTTTTTAATAGTAGAAGGGGCAGTGATTTTAGAGCATTTATTCTTCTTGTTAAGCATTTCTAGACTAACAAAAAGAGTTGGCAAACACTGAAAGAACCACCTAAAGATATATGGTTTGCTTTTGTGCTACAAGTAACAAAAAGAGCTTTAAGACCCATATGGTTTGTCATTCTTCATATGTTTTTGAGTTTTTCACGACATAAAATATCTCACTGGTGTATTGTTCCTCAAAGGCATTTTTGAAAATACCCATTTCTCAAAATTGATTTTCAATGCACCAAAAATATATTTTTTTTTAAATGTTTTCTAACCTTTTTAGATAACTCAAACTAAAAACGGAAAATGAACTAAAAAACACAAACTTAAAACCAAACACCACCCTTAGATTTTAGAAGCAATCATGTGAAACAATTTGGATTTCAACGTCAGCAGGTACATATAAAATTAAATGAAGAGATTTAATATCTCACAATGGCAAAAGAAAATCGAAAGCTTACCAGCACCAATAGCATAGACATTCTTCAAGCCTCCCATGACTTCATGTGTAACAAGATCGCTATTATCCCATACGATAAAATGTGGCTGCCTCAGAAATTTAGCAAGAGGTTTTCTCCACTTATCAGACCCACATATTCGAGCATTAGCATACTCCTTGTTGTAAATTTCTAAAGCTATGTTTGGTCCACCAAGATAAAGAATATTCTCCATCGGAACCCCAGCTGCAAAATTTGAATTTCACACATTAGAAAACTAGAAAATGCAAATGTCATTCTAATGCAAATATCAACCAATTGCGATTACAGTTTTTTTCCAAACATTAGCTATTCGGTTCAATAGCAAGTGCAATAAACAATTAAATTTAACAATTAAATAAAGAAAATCAAAGTTCAAATTCAAAATTTAATCTAATTTGAACTAATTTAATTTCGAGCTTGAATTTGCAGTTCTCTACTTACCGATGGCAGCGATGAAGAGTATAGGGTGGCGAGTGCGACCTAACTAAGCTCCAAGCGATGCGATTGGCCGACTCAATGAATGATTTCTCTCCGATACAAGCATAGCCAAGCAGCCACAGCTTTGTGAGCAACGGTCGTGATAGAGAGGAGTAGTTTTAAAGAATTTGCTGAGCAGAGGAAATTAAGATTTGGAAAGGAGTCGTTTTAAAAGATTTGCAGAGAGGAAGCGATTAAGATTTGGAGGCGTAGGTGATTTAGGGTTGCTTATTTTGGGTAGAAGAGGGAAATTAATTATACGCGGCAATGAAATTTTCAGAGGGAACGATATTTCGCAATTTGCTGAACAAAATTCTCAGCGTTTTCCTATGTTGTCTTCAGATTTTTCTACCTATAAAAGGTTGCACAACAGCAATCAACATATAAACGCTGTTCTCCATTGCTGTTAAAAGCAATTTTTCTTGTAGTGAAATTAGACTCTATTTGTAAGGACTTGAAGATCTCTTATCTATCCCACAGTTTTTCTTGTGACCCATATGTGTTAAATTTTAAGGGATTTGATCTTATTTTGGGTATGGATTGGCTGGATAAGTATAAAGCCGTCTTGAATTGTGATGAGAGAACAGTTTCGTTGGAAACTGATCTGGGTAGAATTGCCAGAGTGTCGTGTGATAATTCTGGAATTCACTTGAGCAGTCTTCTGCATAGAATGGAGACATCTGAAGAGAGAGTTGAGGACATCGATGTGGTTCAGGATTTTGCTGATTTTTTTGAAGAAGTTAAGTGTCTGCCACCACATAGAGAAATAGAGTTCTGTATTGATTTGATTCCAGGAGCTGTGCCAGTAATTCAACCCAGTAGGAGAATGGCTCCTAGGGAAAGAGAAGAGTTGATTAAGCAGACTCAGAATCTTTTAGAGAAGGGATTGATTAGACCTAGTTTTTCTTGTTGGGGTTCAGCGGCGGTGTTTGTGACCAAATCGGATGGATCACTGAGGTTCTGTGTGGATTATAGAGAGTTGAACAAAGTGATTATCCGTAATAAATATTCTCTTCCTCGCATCGATGATCTTTTTGACTAGTTGCATGGTGCTTCCATCTTTTCTCAATTGGATCTAGCTTCAGGTTTCCACCAGTTGAGGGTAGCTGAAGACAGTATTCCCTTGACTGCATTTAGGAGACCGAATTGTTTCTATGAGTGGTTGGTTATGCCATTCGGATTAACCAACGCTCCTGCTTATTTCGTTGACCTCACGAACCGAGTCTTAGGGATGTGTTGAATAAGTTTGTGCTGGTATTCATTGATGATATCTTGGTCTATTCCAAATCCGAAGAAGAGCACAGGGAACATTTGAGGATTGTATTGGAGACTCTGAGAAAGAATGTGCTGAAGGCGAAGTTTTCGAAGTGTCATTTCTGGAAATCGGAAGTTAAATTTTTATGGCACATTGTTTCGGGTGAAGGCATTTCTGTAGACCCAGCGAAAGTTGAAACTATTCTGGAATGGAAACAGCCAGAGACACCGACGGAAATTCGCAGTTTCCTAGGATTGGCTGGCTACTACAGGAGATTTATTAGAGATTATTCCAAGATTTCTTCGCATCTGACTAAGCTGACCAGGAAGGGAGCGAAATTCAAGTGGACACCTCAATGTGAAGAAGCTTTTCAGGAATTGAAGATAAGGCTCACTAGTGCACCAATACTTGCTATTCCGGATGGAAAGAGCAAATTCGAGGTTTACACTGATGCTTGTATTATTGGTTTGGGAGCAGTTCTGATGCAGAACGGAAGGGTTATTGCGTATGCTAGTCGACAGTTGAAGCCTCATGAGAAAAACTATGCTACGCATGATCTTGAATTGCTTGCCATTGTTTTTGCTCTGAAGATTTGGAGACATTATCTTTTAGGAGAGAAATTCGAATTGTTCAAGGATCACAAACAGTTGAGTTATTTATTCTCTCAAAAAGACCTTAATCTGAGACAACAGCGGTGGGTTGAATTTCTTGCATCCTATGATCTGGATATTCCGTACACTCCGGGGAAAGCGAATGTCGTAGCTGATGCTCTCAGTAAGAACACGGTTTTATCTCTTCTGGAAGTGGTTCCATCTCTTATTGAAAGGATATCAAGCAGGCAAGAATCTGATAAGAAGTTGAGGAGGATCATCAAAGGAGTCAGGAAAGGTCAGTGTCCCAGTTTTGAAATTGATGACCAAGGAACACTAAGGATCAACGGGAGAATTTGTGTTCCGAATGACAAGGAGTTGAAGCAGGAAGTTTTATCAGAAAGTCATCGCTCCAAATTGAATATTCATCCTGGAATTTCGAAGATGTACAAAGACATGAGGAGAGCTTTCTGGTGGCCGAATTTGAAGAAGGATATTGCTAGATTTGTGAATAGTTGTGCCATTTGTCAGCAAGTTAAGGGTAATCAACAGAAATCTGTCAGGTTATTGCAACCTTTGGAAATTCCGAATTGGAAATGGGAAATGATCTCAATGGATTTTATTGATGGTTTGCCTAGAACCAGGAAAGGAAATGATGGTATATGGGTTATTGTAGATCGTTTAACTAAGAGTGCCCATTTTATACTAGTAAAGGCAACCCGTACTGCAGTTTCTTTGGCGGAAATTTTCTTGAAAGAGATAGTTTGCTTGCATGGTGTCCCAGTCAGCATAGTAAGTGATCGTGATCCTATTTTCACTAGCAAATTTTGGGAAGCTCTACAATCAGCGATGGGTACAGATTTGAGATTAAGTACAGCCTATCATCCTCAAACAGACGGACAGACAGAGAGGCTGAATCGTATTCTTGAGGATATGCTACGGGCTTGTGTTTTAGATTTTGGAGGATCATGGGAAGACCGTCTTCATTTAGTGGAATTTTCCTATAATAACAATTATCAAGGAAGTATTAAGATGGCTCCTTATGAAGCTTTATACGGAAAGCCATGTAGATCTCCATCTTGTTGGATTGAATCGAAGGATCGTCTTGTGCCCGGGCCCGATCTTATTCGTGAAGCTTCTGCGAAGGTTGAGCTTATCAAGAAAAGGATGAAAGCTGCTCAAGATCGTCAGAAGAAGTATGCAGATAGAAGACGAAGGCCATTGGAATTTGAGATCGGAGACTTGGTTTTTGTTAAAGTTTCCCCAATTAAAGGTGCAATAAGATTCGGAAAGACGGGAAAACTTGCTCGGAGATACATTGGACCATTCCGTGTATTGGAGAGAATTGGAACTGTGGCCTACAGGATTGAATTGCCAGAGCGGATGTCTGGGATTCACAATGTGTTTCATGTATCGCATTTGAGGAAATTTGTTCATGATCCCTCACTGGTTGTGGAACCGGTAATTCAAGAAGATTTGGAAGTTGAACCAAATTTAACTATGGTCAGAAATCCAGTTCAGATTGTCGACCGAGACGAGAAGCAACTCAGGAACAAAGTTATGAAACTCGTTAAGGTGCAAAGGAGTGAGGATCCCAGAGATTGTACCTGGGAAACTCTCGATAGTTTTAGGAGTGCTTATTCAGATTTATGTTCGGATAACTAGTGTTGTTTGTTAGCATAGACTGTTTGTTTGTTTGCTATTGTATGAATGATATGTATGTTCGGATTGTTAATATAAAAGCTTTTGAATTTACTGTTGTTTAAATTTCGGGATGAAATTCTTTTAAGGGGGGAGGAATGTAACGACCCGGAATTTTGACGATATATTTTAATAAATCTTTAATCTAATTTAAATTACATATAAGCTTGTCAATGTTTAAATTGATGAGGTATTAAATATTTAACAGTTATGTATGTTTGTAAAAGAAATTTTGGTTTGAAAATTTAAATAGAATATGTCAAAACCATTTAAACAAAATTTGTCTTATTCAATAGAATCAAATCAAAGATTCATTATTTTTGATATCTAATAAAATACATATGAATACAATTTTGGTTTTTAAAATGATAAGTTTTAAAATAAACAAACATGGAAATATTAAACATAAACATGGAAGTGCAAAACAATATAGGTATAAACATTCAAAAACTAGTATAAAACACAATCATATATTATAAATATAATCAAAGTAACATAAATATACAAAATATAAATTATAATTTGACATATATAAATACAAGTATTTTTAGTCAAACAATGATCTTCAAAATTCAAATTGAACAACACAACATCCTTAATAAAAATGTTAAAAACATTATATAAACAAGTATACAATTTCATATAAAATATAACTATCAATATAAATAAACCAATATGTTAACAATCACTTTTAGGAAATCATATCAGGAAGTTTGGAAAAAATATAACCTGTATATGCAAATAAATAATGCAAAGAAACAAGACAAGTTGCATTTGTTGTACTTAACAAATGAAAACAAAATCAAAGGCAGGTTTCACTAAGAATAATACATATATGTGTTGTGTTTAGTTTATTGCCTTAAAAAAAAAAAACAAAGTTCACTTCAATATAAAACAAGTTTTCAACTCAAAGATAATAAAATTAAATTCTGTAAAACTTGCTAGCCGAAATAATGATAAATGTCTTGTACAACAAAGTAAATAACATAAATATCTTTGTACAAAATCTCAACTGTCAGTAAACCATTAATTATTTGCTATCATAATTGATAACATAAGCATTTATTAGCATAACATATTGTTTAAGTATAGTACACAGCCGAAATTCTCCTATATCATTTCTTTCTGCAGTGTGTTATCTTAACAAATTAAAAGAGTAAATGACAATGCAGATGGAACTGGCCAGATACAACCTATGGTTAAGTAGCTTTAACTTATATATACATGCACCTATATATATCACCTATAAACTTTCAGTTTATCTATTTACACTAAACAAAACCTAAACTAAAAAGAAGAAAAACTAAAGAAAAAAAACTAAGGAAAAGAAGAAACAAAGAGGGGAGTTTCAGGAAAGCTTCTTTTGTAGTGTTTTCTTCAACATCTTCTGTTCAAATTTGATCAAGTGAGTAAACAAACTAATTTTAACATAGCTTGCATGTTTTCTTCTTTAAGATATGTGTTGATGTAGTTTAAACATACTGTTTTGTGCATCTCTGTTTGCACTGGAAGTTTGCATAGTTGTTGTTGATCAGTACTTTAAGTTTTGTACAAAATAAAGCAAATAAATTTACAAAACATATTTATATAGCCATTTGAATGTGGTAGTGAAATAATTCAAGTTTGTTTATATGAAAACAAAGCCTGTAAAACATGTTTGAAGTTTAACAGTATGATATTAACTCTGTATTTCAAACTACAGATTAAAAAGAAAATCAAAGTTTAAAATTCAGATGTTGAAATTTGTAAATCCAATAACATATTTGGTTTTCATAAACATAATTATGATTTTTAACTTAAAAATCTTGATTTTTAAGCAAAGAGAAATAGAGCAGTTTTAAAATGAATCAAAAATGGGTTTTTGTCAATTTAAGAAGATTGAGTTAATTATAACTTCTGTAAATCAGCAGGAAGCAGGTTTGTAAACTAATTGATTCTAGAAAAATGTCAATTTATTTTTCAAAAGCATATGTTTTGATTTTGAATCAAGAATAGGGTTTGTGTGTTTAAGTTTTGATGCTCTGTAAAAAAATGAGTCTCGGCATCATACATTAATCGAGTTGGCCGCGACTTTTGGAGGAGCTAGGTGGAGGTGTAAGCGACGTCCTGGTGAATTTTTATCACCTCCGGTGATGTGTGGTTGTCGCACGAGTGATTCGTCCATCGGTGATGTTTTCGTATGCTTGAGCTACAGGTCGAATTTTTCATTTCGGCTTGTAATTGAATTTTGGGCTTCGATTTCACTCGAGTGGATCATTTGTGGTGTGTGGGGACTGTAGAGAGTCGTCGCAGGAAAGATGAGCCACCGTGCACGTGCACGGTGGCGAAGTGGAGTTCGAGGATCCGTGAGTGGTGCGCGTGCTCGAGACGTTTGAGAGGATGCTTCGAGTGTTCCTGTGTTTCCCTCCGAGTCGCGTACGAGAGTAGCTACAGCAGTTCGTTTACATCTTAACTTTAAAAAAAAAAGAGAAGAAGAACTGGGGCGAAGAAAGGGAAGGGGAGAGTAACACGGGAGAGCGACGAGGGAAACTCGAGTTTTTCTCGAGTAAGGAACGATGCGTCACGGTGCTTTCAAATGGACCGGTACTGATTTTTGTACAAGTATATAACTAAGTTAATTAAACAATTGTTAATTAATTAAGTTAGCATTTTAATTAAAGATTGATTTAAGTAAATATATAAAGGTAGGAGATTATCAGTAAGTAGTTAGAATGTTGATTAAAATTTATACTTGAATTTTAAATAACTTTAAGTTGATTTTGAAATAAAAAATTTAATCCTAAGTTAAATCAATTCAAATCTTAAGAATGTAAGCTTATCATTAAAAAGTTAATTAGTGAATGAAAGTTAACATTCAAGATTAATTAAAGATATTACACTTTAATTAAATTGATAATTAAAGTAATCTGTGATAATTAAATAATTAATCCATTTTAATAAGTAAATTATTATTTAATAGTTAATTATTAAGAATAAACTAATTAATTGAGTAATTGAGTAATAGTTAATGAATAGAAGTTAATTAATTAAATAAGTAATTAAAGATTAGATAACTAATAAATTAATTATTAATGATTAACTAATTAATAAATTGATCATTAATAAGCTAATAAATCAGTAATTAATTAAACAGGATAAAATAGTTTATTCATGGACAAATAATTTGGTTAAGTAAAGATAAACTGTTTGGTAGGCATTGATGATCATGTTGATTGACTGTGATATCTGTTGATGATATTTCTGTGATATGTTGTGATATATTATGGATATCTGTAAACTATATATGATTTATCTGATATATCTGTTATGTTAATTCTTGATATTAAATTAAACTGTTAAGTTAAATAGACAACTTGGCCTTCAAAATGGCGTTTGGATCCGATGAGACAGGGATCGGAAGAATCAATTTTGATTCTCCGAAAACCACATCGATCCAAATTAAACGATAGGTCGTAACTTATCAGATGGAGATCGAGATGGTGTTTCAGAATGCAAGGGTTATCGTCGTTAACTCTGAGGGTGATTCCAAAATGAGTGTAACGAGATAATGCCTTCGGTTTCGTTCGAACCCGGAACGAACTTGTATGGATTGAATGCTTACAATACATCGTCAGGCGGACGATGAGCATTCTAAGTGATATGTTCTTTAAAGGTAATCGTAGCCTCAAGCCTCATCAACCGGGAATGGCTAAAATAGGGGAGATGCAGCAAGGTTAGGTGGGTCATGCCCAAGCAGGACAAGATTTTCCCCTGTCTAGATGTCCCTTTTTATTTCGGCTTTGTGAGCAGTTGTTGGCTACAACTGCGGGGTTATCTTGTTCGGGACTGTTCAGTAAGGAATGGTTCCGGCCTTGTGTTGCAGGGGATGAAGGGAGTAATCCTCGGTACGGTGATCTAGGCCCCATACTGTGACGGGCGGTATCCCAGTAGCCCTGCCATTGTTGGAAATCCATTTTCCCTACGAGACCCTACGGTTTTGATTTGTATTACCCACTTTCGTGGCTAGTAGCTGGAATTTAATCAGGTAACAATTTCGGCTATTTTCTATTTACTTGAAAACCCTAGACACTATTATAATATCACAGAATTTCCTATAAAATGTTTTGGTTCGCCTAAGGTAAAAACTTACCTGTATTTATTTGTGGGGAGTCTTACGTGATACCTTTATTTCAAATGATTTTTAAAGTTAAGCAATTTTAACCTGTTTACTCATACGAGACCCATGTCTGACCCGGAGTTTATATTTTGTGTTTTCATAAACTCTAGGGTACTCAAATTTTTACGAGTAGCCAAGTGATAGGTATTTGGAAGTGTTGATTTCTGGAGAAGCTATTTTGGAAAGAAGACCAGACGTATGTATGTATATATATATGTAGTTCCGCTGTGTAGTTAGTGATGCAGTATTTTGGATGTATGTATGGACATATATGTATATTACAGTCCTGTTATATGATATTGTATGACTCTGATGTATGTATAACTATGTAATAGTTATGTGATATATTATATTTTGTTCCATTCCGCTGTGAGATTCTGATGTTGTTGTTCTTTCTTTCTATTCTTTTCTATTTCTATCCCTTTCTTTCTTAATCATGAAACGTCTTTCTGGGTTGAGAAAGGCGGGTCGTCACATATTCTTTTGTCTAGCACTTATATCTATTCTTTTGTGATATTGTGGATCTTGTTAGACCACTACTCTGATTAACACTTTCATGTGTTATATTCATATCTGTTTCCGCCTTAGTGATATGAATTATCTGTGACTGATTTATGTTATGTTTATTTCTATATTCGTTTTAGAAGATTATTTATAGCCACTGTGTAGTAGCTTTGAGTTTGTATCGGCATGTCGGATTTCCTCTTGAGATGAAATGCATGTTATATTTTTTCTGGCATATCGGTGCTCGCACAAAGCAATTACACGGATGGTCGCTCCTCAACAGCCATATCCTCCTCTTTAGTTGACGGCATTACCCTGCAGTGTCCTTGGCTAGAGAGTTGGGGCGTCATAGCTTAGTATCAGAGCCAAACTTCGGAACAATGTAGAACAATCTAGCAAGGATCATCGTCCTAAGTCTTTCTTAGGATTCGTGCTTTAGGATTTAATTCGAGCCTTCGTACCGATCTACCCTATTTTCTTTTATGTTTCCTTGTTTTATCTATCAAGATTGCTTGATATTTATTTTTGAGAATATCTTTTCTTCTTCTTTCTTTCTTAAAGAAGAGAAATGGTTAGATCAAATCGTCCCAGTGCCGGACAATCTAGTGCTACTCCCCAGGATGGAGTATTTATGTCTGCCCAACAAGTTCTTGATCTAGTAAAGAACGCTCAAGCAGCCGGACCCATTCCAGAGCCTACTCATCCTAGATCCAGTTTTGCATGATTGTGCAGAGACTACACCGATTTGGGTGGAAGGCCATTCATGGGATCCGAGAGTGTTATAGAAATTCAAGCTTGGCTCAAATCATGCGATTGTATCTTTTCTCGCATGAACCTTATTGATCTACATCGAGTCCAAGTGGCTTCTAGCATGCTCCAAGAAAGAGCATTGGATTGGTATGAGCTTTTAATTTTTGAAATCGTTGAAGCGGATCTCACTTGGGAGCAATTCCGGGAAAGATTCGAATTGAAATTTGTGCCGGAGGCTGAAAAAGTAACTTTGGCCCGGCGTTTTATTGACCTTGTTCAAGGTGAATCTTCTGTGACAGACTATGTCGCGTCTTTCGAATCACTTTCTAAATACGGGGTTGAGTATATTAATACCCCATTGAAAAAAAATCAGAGATTTGTCTATGGCTTGAATAAGAATCTTAAGAAGCCATTACTCCTGAAACTTGAAGTTTCATTTGATCAGCTTATTGATATCGCTCTTCGTCTTGAAGAGGCCGATAAAGAGTGTAATGTTGAAGTTGTGGGTGCCAAACAAAACTTCAACAACAACATGAAGAGGCCTATCAAATTCAAAGGGCCCACTCCCAACAAGAAAGGGAGGCAAGAAACTCCGGTAGCAAAAGCCCCTACCTCTAGTCGTGGACGATGCTACAATTGTGGTTCCACGGACCATTATGCAAGGGAGTGCCCGAAACCTCTCTTTTGCCGTTATTGCAAAAGTTCGGGTCATCTTATATCTACATGTCCCATTCTTCAAAGTAGGAGAGAGGAAGAGCCGAATATTGTGTAAACGCCTCGCAACTCTTTTCGTAGTCAAGGTATTTTTCACTCAATCCTTGATGACATTTGTTTTGTGATTATCCTTTTTCGAGTTCTTGTTGATATAAATCCATCTCATTATTTTGTACCAAAAGAACTTGTTGATTTCTTTCCTTTAAAACATTTCTGGGCTAGATGACTTCTTTGAGGATTGCGAATTCGGATGGTAGATCTGCAACACTCAATTTGTCTTTATTGATGTCGAAATTATTTTATGTGATTTTTCATTCCGAGCCGATATTTTTACTTAGGCTTCGGAAATTGACTTTTTTGAAAGGATTGGCTTAATCGTTGTGAAGCCCATATCCTATTTTTCGAGTGGACTATTCTTCTTCGACATTTTCTATCTGTTAAGCAGATTTCTATTTTTCTTTGTGATTCCGATTTCGAATTTTTGGGTTGCATGGTTTTTATTCCTCAAGCCCACTTAAAAGGAAAGTGTTATTCTCTCATTCATGTGGTTTGATAATTTTATGGTATCTTTGAGCATGTCTTAGGATTATCTCCTAAGCAATCTTTTGAATGGTGTTAAGGTCCTTTTTTTTGTTCGACCTTGCCACCGATTTTCATTTGCTACGAGTTGCGGGAGTTAGAATTTCACTTACCACATTCCTCACTCGTTACGATTCTTATGAATGACTTATTATATCATTCAGTTTGTCCAGCTTATTTCATTCATTTTATAAGTTGAGTATTCTATGAGTATTTCGTTGAGACCATTCTTGTATTTATGGATTTTGGATGAAAATAGTAATTTAAAATTTTGCAAATCTTTTTCATAAGATTTATTTATAAGTACAATTTGATTTTGCTCTTAAAACGAGCAAATAATATTCTTAAAACTTTTTAAGAGATATTTTTATCACATAAAAGATGATTTTGTGATTGTATTGCCCATTGAGTGCTTTAAGAATTCTGGTCGATGCGCTTGATCAACGATATCGATAGGAATTTCCTAAACGCTTTGATGAGACAATCAGACATGATATATATATTGAATTGTAAAAATGTAAATTTTTCTAGAAAGATTATTACATAAAGATAAATGTAATTTTGAAAGTTTTAGTTTTCTGGGAAAGAGGATTATTTGAAAGAATTCTTTTCCGATACTCTTATTCTTGTGTTTTCCGAAGGGAACCAAGACTTTGCTATTTGTACCAATACTAGTCGTGTTGGTTTGGATGCCGTTCTCTTGCAAAAGATGAACGTGCTATCACTTGTGCTTCTAAGTCATAAAAGCCTATCGAGACTAGGTATGCCACTCATGATCTAGTGCTCGCGGCTATTGTTTTCTCTTTTAGAGTTTGGCATCATCATTTTTGGGGGAGAAATTTGTTCTCCACCTCGATCATAAATCTTTGGAATATTTATTTTCTCATAAGGAACTTCATGTTGACTCGAGTTCCTGGCATCTTATGATCTTGATATTCTGGAAATCATGTTGCCAATGCGCTTTGTCGTGGGCAACAAGTTGTTGATTCTTTGATGTTGTCTGATTGGAATTATCTTTTTATCAAGTTCATCGGATGTTTTGATATACTTCGTTTTATTGAGCTTTATCTCATTTCTTTTATGGACTAGCGTCCGATGTTCTTTTATGGTGCTCGGCTCATCGGATGTACTGTTATTATACTACATCGATGTTCCGTCTTATCTGGATCAATGGATGTACCATTATTATACTACATCGTTGTTCCGGTTTATCGGTTCATTGGACGTACTGTTTTTGTACTACGTCGGTGTTCCGAAATTATTCGGGCGTACCATCCGTTGCACCGGCTCAATTTTCTGCTATTCTTGACGTTTTCCACATCTTTTAACTATGGAAATGCTTTTATGTTTTCGATTTTTATTCTTGAGCCTGGTGTTATTGAGGGGATTGAAGTTTCACCAAATTTGACTTTTGAGCAACATTCTATTCGCATCATTGCTTCGGAGGTTGAGCGCCTTTGGAATAAAGATGTTCTTCTTGTGAGAGTTCAATGGTTCTCAAATCCTTGGGATTTCTCTTGGGAATCCAGAGAATTCATCGAGCGATCCCGTTCAGGCTTACTCTTTCATGCTCTTTATGGTGAACTTCCTATTTCAAATTTTTTTTTGTGTTGATATGCTTCTATGGTTGTTACATCTTATTTTCTTCTTAAGTATTGCGAGGACGCAATTTCTTTATAGTGGGGAGTCTGTAACAACCCGCACATTTATCAATTTTATATTTAAATATTTTATCTAAATATCTTATCGTTCGTCGGATTTTGGTCCGAAAACTACTTTTTGCAAACAGTCGAATTAGGACTCGAGACCCCTCCTATTGAGTTTAAAATGCCATTTGCAACCTTTTTGAGTATAAACATTGATATGTTTGGAGCTAGCTAAAAATTTGACCTTTTTCACTTTGGGTTTGGGTTTGGATTCAGCCACTAGCCAACTTAATACCCAAATCTGAACCACTTCTCCCCATTCACTCTCACTTCCTCCTCTTTTCAGTTCTAAAGCAAAAATGGGGGAAGAGAATGAGAAATAGAAATCCAAAACCCTCTTTAATTTCCAAAATCCAAGATCTAGCTCCAAATTCTAAGAGAACCCATTGGTGAGCATCCTCTTCATCTTCTCCAACTATTTCTCCATTCCATTTCATAAATTCCTAAACCTAACATAGGAAATATTTTACTTGTAAGCTTAGATTGAAGCTTCTTGAGTTGTTATTGAAGAGGAATTGATCTTAGCTTGTTTTAAAAGCTTCTCCTTCATTGATTTGGGTTCAAAGGTGAGATTTTTATCTCACATCTAAGTCTATGATTATCTATGATTGTTAGGTATGAATTCCTAATACTTATTCATGTGCATTTGGTTTTGAATTGGATTGGTTCTATGAATATTCAAATTTTTAGTGTTTTGAGTTCAAATCTTCAAAAATCATAGCTTTATTTTTGAACATGTTTTTGGTGATGCATCGAGAAGCTTATAGGGCCGGGTAGTCGATTGACATAAATCTCTAGTGTCCGTTACTCGCCCGGTTGCATTTTGAAGAAGACTGCATCTTCATTTCATAGGCTAAGAAAACAGCCTTGGTGCCAGTCAGTCGACTGGTCTTGAAATTCAGTCGACTGGCTGTAGCACATAGGCATTCCAAAGGCAAAATTTAGAGGCTCGGGTCCTCTGTTTCCCTGCAATCAGTCGACTGGATTTTTAGGTCAGTCGACTGACTGCAGGAAATTAAAGATTTTAGTTTCTGGTCCAGTCGACTGAACTCAGTGAGCCAATCGGCTGACCTGCTCTTAAATGCCTATTTTGCCTATTTTGCCTATTTGGGTTGTGATTCCAATTTTTGTCGATTCGTTTTGATCCCTAATTGATGCTATCAATTTTTCGACTTTGATGATTTCTAATATGGAATTCTTGGAAATATCCATTTTGATGGATTTGATATCGATTTCTTGGGAATTAATTCACGTCTTCATATGTGAATTTTGGTGATTGATTGTTTCTACAATCATTTTTGTGCTTTGTCACTTTAAAATACAAAGGTTTCTATACTGGTAGTAAATATTCAAACTCTTTATCAAATATTATTTAAACTCTGTTTTCAATATCAAACTCGTTTATAAAACCGTTTTCCAACCTATTAGTATATACAAGCCTTTACCTCACTCGTATGATAAATCTAATTAAATGGCTTAGTAAAACGAGTGGTATGAAACGCTTGCGTTTACTTCGTCGGTTAATTCTATGACTTGTTTGATTGAATATCTTGTGACAATTTTCTAGTGGAGATCTATAATTTGTTCACAAATATTTAAGTTAAGCTAGTGGTTATGGGACATAATGCTAAACTAATATATTTACTAGCTTATTGTAATTGACACATCTTGATGATCGATGATGATCATTTTATGGTTTAGACTAGCAATGCGCGATGTCTCTTTGATTCGGCTCATCAGATGTTACGCTGTACGACGTCGTTGTTCCACTTTATTGTGATTTGGTTCATCGGACGTTACGCTGTATGACGTCGTTGTTCCACTTTACTGTGTGTTGGTTCATCGGATGTTACGCTGTACGACGTCGTTGTTCCGTTTTATTGTGTTTTGGTTCATCAGACGTTACGCTGTACGACGTCGTTGTTCCGTTTTATTGTGATTTGGTTCATCGGACGTTATGCTGTACGACGTCGTTATTCCATTTTACCGTGTGTTGGTCCATCAGACGTTACGCTGTACAACGTCATCGTTCCATTTTATTGTGTTTTGGGTTCATCGGACGTTACGCTGTATGACGTCGTTGTTCCTTTTTATTATGCTTTGGTTCATCGGACGTTACGCTGTACGACGTCGTTGTTCCTATTTATTGTGTTTCTGGATCATCGGACTTTATGCTGTACGACGTCGTTGCTCCGAATTATTTGATCTTTGGATTTCTAATGGTTGATTTCTGAAATTTACGTTTCACTAACTTGTACAAATTGGGATTGATATGTATGTCGTTATTTGTGGCTTGGTGAATTAAATAAAGAAATTGACATTCCTTTTTATCTTTGAGAAGAATCTTGTGATATTGATTAATCTCTTGTTGATTATTCATTTACATACTTTTCATAGTATGTCATTATGGTAAGAGATATGTATATACCATATCTCTTATTCTATATCATTTCATCTGACATTTATTGCTAGACTGTTCCATTTATTATTTTTTTATTAAATAATACTCGGTTCAGACCGAGATGTTACAGGTGCTCCTGCTTGACTTCCTATCTGGAACTATCTTCTCACTTTTGCTTATCTACTTTGGTCTAGTAGTTTTTGTTGTATACATTTGAGATATAGACTTCTTAATGTATACATATTCTTTTGTCTAGCACTTGTATCTATTCTTTTATGATATTGTGGATCTTGTTAGACCACTACTCTAATTAACACTTTCATGTGTTATATTCATATTTGTTTCCGCCTTAGTGATATGAATTATCTGTGACTGATTTATGTTATGTTTATTTCTATATTTGTCTCCGAAGATTATTTATAGCCACTGTGTAGTAGCTTTGAGCTTGTATCGGCATGTCGGATTTTCTCTTGAGATGAAATGCATGTTATATTTTATATGGCATATCGGTGCTCGCACAAAGCGATTACACGGATGGTCGCTCCTCAACAGCCTTATCCTCCGCTCTAGTTGACGGCATTACCATGTAGTGTCCTTGGCTAGAGTGGGTATAGAGGTGGGGCGTCACACCTGGCTCGGACGACATTCTTGGATCCTTAGAGACATAGATCCGAGAGACGATGATGGTAAATCCAGGGAAAGGAATGCAACACCAGCTGAGCTGACGATCGACATTCCTGTCAATCGGGATGACCCATCACGAGTTAATAAGATTGGATCACAACTCGACCTTTCAATGGCCGAGGATCTTACTGATTTCCTCCGGGTGAATCTGGACATTTTCGCTTGGAAACACTCTGATATGTGCAGGATTTCACCTGCCATCGCAAGCCATATGTTGAACATAGACCCAAAATACATTCCTGTGAAGCAGAAAAGGAGAAGCATGGACCCAGAGAGGTCCACTGCTCTCAAAGAGGAGGTGGACAAACTCAAATCCAATGGGTTCGTCCGCGATGCCCTCTACCCTGAATGGGCGTCTGACCCTGTACTGGTAAGAAAAGCGAATGGGAAGTGGAGATCTTGTGTTGATTACTCTGATCTGAATAAAGCATGCCCGAAGGATAGTTTCCCCTTACCTAGAATCGACCAGCTCGTCGACTCTACCGCCGAATATGATTTATTGTCATGTATGGATGCGTATTCGAGACATAATCAAATCCCGATGCACATTCTAGACCAAGAACACACTAGTTTTGTCATAGACGTGGGGCTATATTGCTATGTGGTAATGCCCTTTGGATTGAAAAATGCGGGAGCAACTTATCAGCGTCTGGTGAATCGTATGTTTAAAGGCCAGATTGGTAGAACGATGGAAGTCTATGTGGATGACATGCTCGTGAAGTCACGACGGTCAAACGACCACATTCGAGATTTAGCAGAAATATTTGATATACACAAGCATTACGGTATGAAGATCAACCCCTTAAAGCGCTCTTTTGGCGTTGCATCAGGGAAGTTCTTGGGTTTCATTATGAATGCCCGTGGAATTGAAGCCAACCCGAAAAAATTCAGGCTATTTGGGACATACAAGTCCCCAGAGCAATAAAGCAAGTACAAAGCTTGAACGGGAAGGTGGCCAGAGCCACGGATAACTGCATTCCTTCCTTTGATGTGTTAAAGAAGGGAAAAAGGAATTTCGAGTGGACATCTGACTACGAGGAAGCATTCCAAGCTCTGGTAAGGCATTAGGAGAACCCTCCAGTGCTATCGAAACCAATAGATCACGAAATGCTGTATAAGTACTTGGTAGTATCCTAGCATGCTATCCGTACGGCTTTGGGCCGTGAAGAGGACCGAGTTCAAAAGACAGTTTACTATGTTGGTAAACGTTTGACAGGGGTAGAAAGAAATTATCCCAAGGTCGAGAAATTAGCCTATTGCTTGGTGATTGCATCACGCAAGCTTCGTCCATATTTTCAGGCACATTCAATCAGTGTTTACACTGATCAACCCTTGCGACAAGTACTCCAACGACCGAAAACATCCGGAAGGATGTTAAAATGGAATATCGACTTGAGTCAGTTCGATATTACTTACCTGTCGCAAAAGTCCATACAGGAACAAGCGCTAGCAGATTTCATCGCTGAATTCACCATGACAGACGAATTAAACGGCCGCAATGTCATACCTCCCATTCGATGGAAGATGTACACCGATGGGGCATCTAGCGACCATTGTTCGGGGCTTGGCATAGTTCTTGTATCTCCTGAGAACCGATCAGTTTTCTACACTTTGAAGCTCGAATTCACAGCAATGAATAACGAAGCCGAGTATGAAGCATTTATTGTCGGCTTAAGAGTCATCAAAGAATTGGGTGTAAGATCGGTTGAAATCTTTTGCGACTCACAACTGGTGGTGTACCAAGTGCAGGAAGACTACCAAGCAAGGAGCAGAGGCTTGCCCTATATTTGGCCCGACTTCAGGAACTGCTAGAGAATCTCGAGTACTATGATATTTCACATGTCCCGCGTGAGCAAAATAGAGCAGCCGATTCATTGGCAAAATTCGCAAGCACTGGTGATGCGCAGCAGATGGGATTGTTTCTCGTTGAAACCTTACATGTTTCGAGCATAAATATGATGGAAGTAGATTTCATGTTGGAAACAGAAATTGAAATGGAGTCATGGATGACCCCATTCAAGCAGTACTTGTTACATGGGGTCGTGCTGGAAAGAAGGAGCGAAAGACGATAGGTCATTCGTAAGGCTTCACGTTATGTGATGCAAGATGGGGTAATGTATCGGATGGGATTCTCGACCCCCTTACTCCGGTGCATTGCCCATGATGAGATAAAATGAGTCCTGAAGGAAGTCCATGAAGGTGAATGTGGCAACCATACCGAAGGGCAGATGTTAGCAAAGAAAATCCTCCGCTATGGATACTATTGGCCAACCGTAAATCGGGATGCCACAGACTACGTGAGAAGATGTGACAAATGTCAGAAATATGCGAAAATCCCAAGAGCTCCGCCGACGGAACTCACACAAATGGTTAGTCCCTGGCCATTTGCAATGTGGGGGATCGAAATAGTCGGTTCCTTACCCTTATCCAAAGGTGGTGCAAAATATGCGATAGTTACGATCGATATTTTACCAAGTGGGAAGAAGCAGAGCCTTTGGCCACTATCACCACCAAAAAGGTCATTAATTTCGTTTTACAAAATACTATATGTCGTTTTGGCCTTCCACGAACCATCATTACAGACAACGGAACTCAGTTTGAAAGCAAAGAGTTCAAGGAATTTTCCCAAAAATATGGTACTGAT
Organism: Allium cepa; assembly: GCA_030765085.1. Lineage (NCBI taxonomy): Eukaryota > Viridiplantae > Streptophyta > Magnoliopsida > Asparagales > Amaryllidaceae > Allium > Allium cepa. The sequence continues at coordinate 505,264,765 of CM060937.1, read as the reverse complement.
AAAAGCAGTTGCTCACCCGAAAGCTAATGGACAAGTGGAGCCGTAAACAAGATAATCAAATCCATATTGAAAAAACATTTGGAAAAGGATAGAGGCAAGTGGGTGGATGAGCTTCCAACAGTGCTTTGGGCGTACAGAACCACCCACTAGTCTGCGACTGGCCATACTCCATTCGCGTTGGCATATAGCATGGAAGCTGCCATACTCGTGGAACATGAAGTTCCATCACATCGGATAACTTATTATGACCCTGAGTCAAATCAAGATCTCTTGCTGGAATCATTGGACTTCATTGATGAAAAGTGCAAAAAAGCTAATTTAAGAGCGGCCGCGTACAGGTACCGAGTCGCTCGATATTATAATGAAACAGTCTGACCGAGAATCTTTGGCGTGGGTGATCTCGTTTTGAAACGAGTTTTCCCAGTACCATTACATATGAACCCCGCATGGGAAGGTCCATACGTCATGGAATGGAAGCTTGGAGAAGGAACTTTCAAGCTAGCGACCGTTGATGGAGTGGCACTCCCCCGAGCATGGAATAGTGAACATTTGCGGCATTATTACACTTAGTTCATTTCTTTCATATTTTAGTTGCATTTATCTCCAGCAAGTTTTTATTCCTAGTTTATGGCATGTAAAAATACAATTTAGCTTATTTGCATTAATAAAGGCTTGAAGCCATTTTCTTTATGAATTGTCGATGTTTCTGTGTATGATAACGCTGTAACAAATAACTAAAGAATACATTATTCTGCCTGACGTACGAACGCGCTCGAGCACTCAAAATCTTCCAGTCCTCGAAGTGCGGACTGGAGTACTCTGAGTCCCCAGAGTGCGGACCAGAGTATAGACGATTCAAAAATCTCCAAGTCCCCGGAGTGCGGACTGGAGTACTCTGGGTCCCCGGAGTGAGGATCAGAGTATAAACAATTCCAAATCTCCAAGTACTCGGGGTGCGGATTGGAGTACTCCGAGTCCCCGGAGTGTGGACCAGAGTATAAACGACCCAAAATCTCCAAGTCCTCGGAGTGCGGACTGGAGTACTCTGGGTCCTCGGAGTGCGGATCAGAGTATAAACAACTCAAAACTCCAAGTCTCCTGAGTGCGGACTGGAGTACTCTAAGTCCCCAGAGTGCGGATTCGAGTATTAATGACTCAAAACTCCAAGTCCCCTGAGTACGGACTGGAGTACTCTAAGTCCCCGGAGTGTGGATTCAAGTATAAATGACTCAAAACTCCAAGTCCCCTGAGGGCGGATTGGAGTACTCTAAGTCCCCGGAGTGCGGATTCGAGTATAAATAACTCTAAACTCCAAGTCCCATGAATGCGGACTGGAGTACTCTAAGTCCCTGGAGTGCGGATTCGAGTATAAACGACTCAAATCTCCAAGTCCCCTGAGTGCGGACTGAAGTACTCAAAGTCCCTGGAGTACGAATTCGAGTATAAACGACTCAAATCTCCAAATCCCCTGAGTGCGGACCAGAGTACTCTAAATCCCAAGAGTGCGGATTCGAGTATAAGTGATTCAAATCTCCAAGTTCCCTGAGTACGAACTGAGACACAAATGACTTGAATTTATCAAACCCCCAACATACGGACTAAAAAATGTTCCAAGTGCTTGAAGCACAAAATAAAAAATGAACAACTCCCAAAGAATTTCCGAGCTATATGAAGATGAACCGAGAAGTCTATGATATTCACAACAGCTTTGATTTCAATCACAATCACACAGAAAACTGAACGATAAGAGTCTTTTGAAAGACAGAAAAACTAAACTTTATTCAAAAATGAGTTTCTACTACAACTCCTCCCAAATTTGGTGTCAACGGTCTATTTACAAGGACTATGAAAATAGATAAAAATAATTACATAACTTAAACTAACTCTTATTGAACGAGAATAATGATTACTTCCGACTTCTTCCCCTCCTTTGTCTTCTCAGACGACTCCTCTCCTGTGCGTTTACCCATGGTAATCCTCTTTGATGGAGAGGTAGCGACCAAAGAAGTATGGGGAACTTCCATTGGCCTGGACCTGGCAGGAAGGATAATTTTCAATGGCTTTTTCAGGGGATCGTTTAAGTCCACAACTTGAGGCTCGACTTTGATCTTGACCGTCTTTTTCTTCTCCTTCTCAAGTTGCTCCTTCATGCTCAGTTTGGATGTGTGTTCAGAAGCTCCCGTAATCTTGACTTCATAACTCCCATCGATAGGAGAGGAAGTTCTCAGAATTGTCCTCATCAGGTGCTCCGATCACCTGAGCATCTGGACCAGGAGCCTCCCCTGCGTGAGTAGCCTCACTTGTTTTTTCCTCTACCTCCTTGGCGACATCGCCCCTCGGAGTGGACTTGGGACCAGAGTGGCCTGCACAAAATCATGAAAAACGAGCATTAGAATACAATAGTCCTTCATGAAGAATGACGACTTTTGGAATCTTAAAGTGAAGGGTTATCTACCAGGTTCTTGTAAACTCTCAGCCGTCCGAGGGTTCTCACCCTCTGGAATGGGAGACAGAATATGGACGTCGAGGCCAGGGTCATCCGGGTTTTAACCAATATGCTACTCAAATGGATCGAGTAACGGCCAATCGGCCGACTGAGTAGGCACATGAGCTGGAGACACGACCTCGGATGGACTGGTAATAGCATCTTTCCCTTTTGATGAAGGAGAGCCTTTGCAATAAAAGGCTTTCGCCGTAGACAGATCTGAAGGCTCGTTTCCCTTAAGATATTCCTTTATCAGAGCATCCTCGTCCATCTCATCGGTGTTAAGTTCAACCTTCCTGATTTCTATCAAGGTCTCCCAAGCCTTGGCTAAAGATTCGAGATAGCCGTCGTCCAGAAAAAATAAATCCCGGTTCACGAGAATGCAGGCATTGAATTCTGCAATAAGCGGGTCGAACATGCTTTTGACCTCTTCCCTACCTTCTTCCTTAGCCGCAAGATGGGGGTCGATTTCCACAGATGCTATCTTTTTGCCCTCTTCACGAGCGTCATTCCTTAACGCCTCAACCTTAGAAAGCTCATCCTCAAGTTTCGCCTTTAGGAGTCACGTAGCAACGATCTCGTCGCAATATCGTTGTGACTCTTCTTGGGCAGCAGTCTTCTCTTCTTGCTCTTTGCGGAGTCACTCCTCAAGTTCTTTGACTCGGAGGCAGAATGCATCCCTCTCTTTTTTCATCGAGTCTTTTTCCAAAGCTATGGCACCACAACATTGGACCGCCTCGTCGATTTCTTTCTTGTGGGTTGATTCCAAACGAGTTACGGCTTCGGCAGTATCTTTGGCGCTCTGCCGGGCGGCCATAAGCAGAGATTTGTAAGATGCAAGCTCTTCGTCCTGAGCTTTGATAATGTCTTTGTCATGGATAGCCTCAAGCTTCAGGCGATCAATCTCATGCTGGCGCTCTATGGAGACTTTTGACACTTTCTCGGCAAGATGAACAAATGCGTCGTGTTGAACATAGACATCGTCGGTGCAGGCGATAACGCTCTGCTTGACATGTTCCGAAATAGGATGAATAGCCAAGAGAAATTTCAGGCCATTAAAACAGATTTTTAGGAATTTAGCCTTGAGCTCGTTCAGTCTCTCTGGTATTGTTGGATCTGCTGCGGGAACAGGAGGAGATGGCTTTGAAAGTTCAGTCCTCTTGTGAGAATCCCGGGGCTGTCGAGTGGTGGAAGAATCGAATTGTTGATCGCGAGGGACGTCTGATTGCGACCCCTTATTGCCGTGCCTATCTTTGCTTTGCCCCGGGTGAGAGGGGGGATTATGATGGTATCTGGGCTGATAATAAGATTTCTTCTGAGATGATGAATCTCAAGAATGATAATCCCTATCGCTGTTGTCATCTCTATTTCGGCATCTTCCGGAACCTGAGTCCGTCCTGATTGATGGAAAATCGATGAACCGCGAAGGCGGTCAAGTCCGTGTGTGTGCCCCATGTCACCTGCATAGAATTTAAGTAACGACGAGTTAGTAAGTAGTAAGGTAGTGATAGAAAGTTCAAGTCCAAAGTGGAGTGCGTGTGTTTGTGTGTGTCCTAGTGTTCCCCCCCCCCTTACAAATCAGTTTCTTTACTGATAGGAGTTTGTCCTCCCTCGCTTTGGGCTTGAGCTTGTCATCGCCTCTCGGGGGTGAGTAGAGCATAAGGGCCTCGGGATTGTCGAAACCATAGTTGGGTAAGTCGTCAGGTATCGTAAGGTTCGACAGACCTTTTAGAGAACTTTCTTGGTGTTGCGGGGAAGCTTCTTTCTCCTTTGGAATAAGGGTAACCTTAGAAGTTCCGCCCACTTTCTCCTTCCTCAGCTTATACATTAGTTTCTTCTTCCTCTTCGAAGGGGAAGACGACGTTTCAATGTCGTGGACTTCAACTATTGGATCCTGGGGTGGACTAACAGTTTTGCCTTGTACTTCGGGCGTTTCGGTTTCCTTAAATTCCCCCTCTTCTAGTGTGTCAGGGGCGTTACGTGTCAAAGACTCGGCCTGCTTTTTCCCTTTGCCAGCGGTAGGCCTTGGTATGGTAACGCCCTGAAGGAGGCTTATTCGACGACCTTCTGCCAACAGCCCGAACCTTGAAAGCGACTCATTTGTAATGTGAGTTTTGATGTCCCGTTCTTCGGCGGGAATGGCTCGAATAGCCTCGACGGTTTCAGAGTATCCGGGTCCCTCAGGGCGTGGGTTAATGCCTGAAAAGATGGAAATGGGTTAGAAAAGGTACAGCTTCGACCAAACATGAGTGTCGGTCCAGGAAAAAGATTACTTCCTTTCACACATCTCCTCACAAAGCCGGGAGGACAGCGCACATAAAACCATTCCTGTTTATACAGGGCGAACTTGGTCCATGCCCTAGTTAAGATTTGACATTATTTATATGGCTCGAGAAACATAAAAGATGGGCTATCCCTCCTCTTCTTGATGCAATATATGTATCTGATATCGCCCGGAGTTGTAAGCCTGGAAAGGACACTCATGAAGAGGATACAGGTGTCGTAGATTAATGCGTGGCTGTTCGGGTGCAGTTGCGACTGGGCAATGTCGATATACTGCAGCACGTCTCGAAGAAACGAGTTGAACGGTGGCACACTACCAACCCAGCACATGAATTCATTACAAGCTGTGTATCCGACTGGGGAAAGTGTGGACGATCGTGCCCCGATGGAACTAGCACGTTGTCAAAGGGGATTCCATGGATAGAGCATATGTGATGGAGTGTACTTTCATTAATCTTCAAAGCCTGTGAGTCGACTGGGTTGTCCAATAAAATTGCTGCCTACAGAGCGTCGGGAGCCAAGTTATAAGCATGGGAAGTTGATGGATTTGAAGTATCTACGACTTCTTGTTGAGAGGATGGCCCATGTCTGTCTGAGATTGTAGCAGAGCTAGATTTTCTAGACATCGCTAACGAAGATTGCCTGTTTGAACTATACTTGAAAAGTAATCGACGTTAGACTTAACAGAAGTATTCCGCCCGTGTGGTGTGTGAACTAGTACGATCCTTCAAGTATTCCCCCTGTGTGTTGAGAAATTATAAGTCACAGGGTTGATGGTATAAAGTTGAGCTTTGAACTGTCATCTTCGAAGACCGTCATCGTTGAATGTCTCCGAAAGCCAGCCTTGCAATGTTTTCAATTTTGGACTCGGACATTTGCAAAAGCTTTTATCTATTTTTGTCGATTTAAGCTTAGGCTTGTGATTATTGAAACTAGGAAGTTATCAGTCCAGATTAGTTCGATATGCTAGTATGTTTAGGTCCTTGTCCTTGTTTTTGTCATATGATTAGGCAAGCTGAATAGGTGAATTCGACGAGGGTTATGTTCAAGTTGGAATGACTTTGGCTGTTGTTATCAACTAATCAAGGGTCAAGGCCGAGCAACACTTGAAACGCACGGCCTAAATGACGTTCGGCATAAATGTCGTTCGTCCTAAATATTATTTCTCCTGAATATCGATCAGCCATTATTTTGTTCGGCCATTATTCCGTTCGACCTAAATTCAAGTAACGATCGGAATAAGTACCAATCTTCCTACCCTTCTTATTCGCCGTTCGGCGAGCGGCAAATCGTGCCGAACCCTGCTTATGCCAAGCCGCTTCTGTAACGACCCAGAATTTTTAGTAATTAAAATTTTAATATTTAATTAATTTTAAATAATAATAAGTGAATTTATAAGTCGAATAAATTTTTATTTGAATTATTGGATTTAATTGGATAATTAAATCGATAATTTAATATGTGAAATTATGGGAATAATTGAAAATTGGGTTAAATATGATTGAAAATGATTTGTAAAATTTTATTTTATCATATGGGAGTTAGAATGATATTTTAGAACTTTTAAAATCGAATTAAAAGTTAATTTGTGAAAATTGAATATTTTAATAATTAAATCGACTAGTGAAAATAGTCAATTTTTGAACAGTCTCAGAATTGAACGAAACCTATTCCATTGGATCCGTAATAGTTAGTTATTACCGGATTTCAATTTTCGTGTCAATCGGAGTTACCGTTTGATCGTGGCAGCTCGAAACGCATCGAATTATTTTTAATTTTAATTTGGCGAGTTAAAATAGCCATTATTCAAAAAGTCTTGGATTTCGACGAAACCAGTTTCATCGGATCCGTAATGTGATATTATTGTAAGGTTTCAAATTTCGTGTCAATTGGATTTACCGTTTGTCCGGTACAAATTAAAACGCCTAGAAAATCGCTTAAATCGGTTTAATTTAAATTGAACGTTTGTAGCCATAACTCGCACAGATGTCAGAATTAGCTTTCGAAACCTGCTCCATTGTGTCCGGAATGCGGGATAAACCCTAGAAACGCTGGTTACGGCGCGTAAATCGGAGTTCGAAATTTCCGAAATGAATAGTGTTTACGTTTGATTTTCTATAAAAGGAGACCCTTGCCTTCATAAATAAAAAAAAAAAATTCCTAAACCTAACCCTAGCCGCCACCTCCCTGACCAATGGCCAGAAACGTCCCAACTTCCACCTCGATTATCTCCTCATCCATCGACATTTACCAACAACTTTCAACTAACAAATTGAAGAGGACGTCAAGATCTATCATATCAACGGTGGAGATCGCGATTGGAGTTGTATTTTGTGTGATTATAGCCTGCGTGCGTGGCCGTTCGTCCTCGAGATTCGTGCAACATGGGGGGGCCGAGCCTTGTGCCATTCAGGCCGAGCATGGAGGGGGTCAAGAGCTTCAAAACGCAAGTCCCTGATCGAGTTTATATCGAGTATTGAGGATGCAAATTGAAACCCTAGTTCTAAGGGGATGGGTTTGAGTTGCGTGTTTTGTATCTGGAGATGGAGTTGCGTGAGGGAGAGGGAGAGAAAGGGTGCGGCCTGATGTAGCATGTTTTGGATCCAAGGGCTCAGATGCATTCTAGGTTTATAATATAAAAATTTATGTTGTAAAATTATATAAATAAAATTTGTGTAACTTCAAAAATCAATATCTTTTTCATACGAGGTCGAAAACGCGCGAAACCAGTTGCGTTGGAATCGTATGGACGAGCACTACGCGATGAAATTGGATTGGAGTCGTTTGGAGTTAGTGAGAATTTTGGGTAAAATTAAACGCGCGTTTAATTTTATTCGAAATAAATCGCTAAAACGGAAATTGAAATCAAGGTGAGAACTTCTCACTCAATCGAATCAGTTTCGATTTTATTTTAAATAGTTAGATTTAAAATATTTGAACGCATGTTAGAATGTTGATTAATATCTATTGATTGTTAAAATAGACATTATGTGCCGTTAGTAAGCGGATGTTATTTATTAAAAACATATACCGCGAATATTTCATAAACAGTGAAATTGGTATTATAAATAATATCAATATACATATATTGGCATATGTATATATTGGAGTTATTGATTTCCCGCATTTTTTTGTTTAGCGGATGAGACCCTATTGCGCCGTTATTAAGCGGATAATATTTAATAAGAACATATACCGCGATAATTTCGTACTGGAGCGAAATTGGTATTGTGCTAATGTTTTTGGATGCAGGAAAAACAGGTTGGAGGGATCCAACTGGATTCCTCAACAGTATTTATTTGATTATGGATATTTTGATATTCGTTGATTATCATATACGATATATGATATCGTTGTTGTCGTGATTGACTATTTGATATGTAGCATCATTGGACCAAGTTTTGGAATTTTAAAATGATTTATAAAGTGATTTTTTTGAAAATATACTATGTGTTTGGAATTTGATCTATTTTAAATAAATAAACGTTATAATTTTTAAAGTTATAAAAATTATGATTTTTGAGAAAAATAGTTAAAAACTGATTTTTGAGAATATGATGCTAATGATTTTATAAAATAGTTTAATCGGGATTTTAGAATTTATTATGAAAAGTTAAATGTAGGATTTATAAAATTTAATTATTTTATGAATCAAAATGGTGAAATAATAAAGGAGATTAAAGACGTTTTAAAGAATAATATAAATTGATTTATATTAAGAGATTTATAAATGGATATTTATAAATTGGAATATTGACATTATAAAACGAGTTTTTATAAGTGTTTGAATGAAGTGAAAATGAATTTTGTAAATGAATGGAATTTATAAAATTAAAAATGGTGAAGTTATAAATGAAATTTATAAATAGTAAGATTTATAAATTTGTGAAGTTATTTGAAGAATAGATTTGGTTAAATAAATGAATCTTATAAGTTATAAGATTTATGATTTGGAAAGTCTTTAAAAGAACGATTTTGTAAAATAATCGTTTTATAAGCATTTGACTTATAATATGAACTTTTAGTTTATAATTGAGTTATAAACTGGAATAGGTTAATAAAGGAATTTATAAAAAGAAGTTTTTATAAGATAAATAGAAAAGGGATTTATAAACGTTGTTTTATAAATTCGCAAACGACTTATTTTGATAAGTAAATTGCTGAAACCTATTAATGGAGTTATATTCACGTTTTTGAACTGTGAATAATCCTTTAAAATGAAATGAATAAAAGGATGAAATTTGTTAACAAAGAATATTCACGTTTTTGAATAGTGAATAATATGTTAAAGAAATTGTTTTGAATGTGATGTTTTAAATAGAATTAAAACGATCTAACGATGTTTTAAAAGGCGTTGAGATTCGAAACCATAGATTTCAACATCTATTGTTGAAATAGACGTTTTCGAGAAATAAAAGGAAATGGTGGACTATAACACTGTTGTTATAGTAAATGATTTCCGAAAGGAAATGTTTTGTATAGTATTGGGATTTATATATCTATCTTAAAATTCGAATCCCTATACTAGTGATTTTGGGTTGTCGTAACGATGTTTTACGCAACATTCGTTTTGACCCAAATAAATATGGTTAAGAGAATGATTTCCTTATAGAATGAAATATATACTAAATTTCGATTTGAGTATATTGAATATTTTCCAAGTGTAGAAAATAAAAAGATTTGTGAATTACTTATCTTTAATAAGTATGGAAATGTTTTTCCAATATAAAGTGAATATTAGAGAATTTATCTTTTTGAAGATAAATTGAGAATGAATATTATAAATCGAATTGAAGTCGTATATTCATTAATACTTTGGAATGTAAATTCACTATTGAATTTATAAAAGAAAGTAAAATGGGTTTAAAAATAAATGTTGATTTATTTTTGAAGTATTGAAATTATATATCTAGTGAAGATATTTTGGAAAATAAATAATTTGGAAAATTATTTGGAAACTGGTGATGTGTGCATATCCATTGATAGTTCAATAACCGACTATCAATATTTCCCTTTGAATGGGTAATTGATGTGATTTGTTTGAATTTGAATGCCACACTTATTTTTGAATAAGCGCTCACTATTCGGGTTAACCGGGAAAGGACCATGGGGTCGTATAACCCATTCCGAATATGTGATACGTCGTTATGAATTGCATTTGAAGATCGGTGTTGAAGACCGAGTATTTGCAAAAGCGATAGGATGACCTATCGATTGTTTCTGCACTGGGTAGCTCCTGGTATAGAGATCTCCTAAGTGATGGGAAATTCGATCGGGATTGTGAATACCCGGATTGCAAGGGCTTCGTAAGAAGTGCCTTCGGTTTTGTTCGAGCCCGGAACAGACTTGTATGGATTGTATGTCTGACGTTACAAATTGAGATATAAAGCAGATTTCTTTCAAATATATTTCTGTTGGTGGCGGAGAATTTATTCTTTTAGCTTAACACCCTTCTCTGAGACGTACGAGCTCAGAGGTTATATAGTTGAAGTTATCAGCGATATATTCCCAAATTGGTAATGTGACATGCTGAGTGTTGCTGAAATGATCATTGTGTTGATTATTTGTGATAGGATCATTTATTTGATCGTCTATCTTTGTGATCATTTCTATGATCATTTGTTGACCCAAAGCATGGCTTTTGTATAAAGTATGTTTTTGTGGACGTGACTTCGTCGAGCCTCACACCCCGTGAATGGTCAAAACAGGAAAGAAGCAGCAATGTTATGAGGGGTAGCGCCCTTTAGGATATGTGCATTTCCTTCTGGAAAAGGGTGGTATCATGGTATGGAGCCCAGATACTTACTCATGTTGAAAACACTTTGTTATGATTGTGTGAATTGATTACGAGCGCTCGGTAAAAGGTCCCAAAGGACCGGGGGATGGCATATTCGGTCAGTTGTTACTCAATTAGGGGTAACCCGGCCTTGTGTTGGCAGAGATCCGGTTTGGTTCTCGGGGATGTCCATCCAGAGGCATTCTCATGTGGCAATGGGAAGTTCCTTGGCCTGATCATTCGTTGGAAATCCAATTCCCAATACGAAACTTGTACGGTATTAGTTGTAGGACCTGCCATTCACTTATGGTGGTCACCACTATTTGGATGGTAGCTATAGTAGGCATACGATAATGGTCGTATGTTGGCTAAGATTTATATTCTACTTTCGAAATGAATTTTTCCTACACTATACACTAGTAATAATATAAAATGTTCTTTTTAAATGCGTATCAAGCATCTTTGACTATCATAAGGAGAAATCTCCTCCGATTCTGCGTTTGCATTGTGTGTGTGTGCGGGAGGCCTTATGGTAGTCTCATTTTTAAAAGCATTGCGAATTGACTTAAAAATATTCCTCTATTTTGATTTTAAAGTTAAATAAACTATTTTGAGTTCTCACACCAGTCACATGACTGACTTGGAGTTTATTGTTTTCCTTCCTAAACTCTGGGTGCCCACCAATTTCCACACGGGCAATCAAGAGTTAGGTTTATCAGGATATTCTGGATATTCTGGAGTTGCTGGAGGCAAGCTGGATGGCATGGCGTATTACTAGTTTATATAGTATTTCTTTTTCCGCTGCACTGTTTGATGTTGTTGTTGTTGTACACTCTGATGATATGATGTAATGTAATGTAATGAGTAAAATGTAATAACTGATATAGTTCTTTGTTTAAAGATTATTCATTTATCTATTATATGTTGTTCCACTGCGAATTGTGAGATTCTGATGTTGTTCTGTTGTTTTCTATTCCGTTCTATTCTCTTTTCTTTCTATTTTAAAATGATCTATTTTCTTTCTGTTCTATTTTCCACTCTATTCTCCTATTTTCTTTTCTCTCTTCTTTTTCTCTTTCTCTTTTCTTAAATTCTTTTTCTTAAAACCCTCAGTGTTCGGTTTTCCGTCGTTCGATTGCTCGGCAGTCGATAAAGTGAGTATCGATGTTGAATTTTCGGAAGTCGAAGAATCGGGTCCTGATAGCTTCGCTCGACATTGTTCCCTTAACATCATTTTTCCTCTTTTCCTGCATCTCTCTCGACCGACATGGCCGAGTCCTTCGGCAAGTCATACAGAACCGTGTCGATCGGCATCCTGCCCACTCCCTGCTTCCTTTCTGTTCTTCCACTCCAACCTCGTTCGGCATGGGGGGATCATGCCGAACCATAGCCATGCCGATCCACACCACTAGGCCTTATCTCCAATTCCGTTCCCATGCTCCCTTATGATCACTCGGCATTAAAAGATCATGCCGAGCCACAACAATGCATCTACCACTTTTCTCTTCTCCATTCCACCAACCTTGAAATCGGCTAAAAGCACACTAACTTCCAACCCTAGGATGCGTCCAAACTTTAATTCGTCTCCCTCATCCACACACCTCCTACTTTCTACAATCTATGAAGGATTTACGCGTTCGAGTTATGTGCTATACTTCCTGATTTGAGAAAGCGGTCGAAAGGTTCTTACCGAAGAGAATGGTAGTAGCTTGGAGGTTTGTGAGCTTAAGATTGAAAGTTGTTCGAATTTAACTTGGGAAGGAGTTGTAGGAAGGGCGCGATGGATTCAAAGTAGGAAGGGAAGATCGGAGAGGTGAATAAAACTTAAAGGGGGTAAGTTACGTGTTCTTGGAAAATAGCGGAGGTGAAAAAGTAAAAAGAGAAGAAGGAGTGGAGTGCAGGGTTTTATAGGGGAAGAAAGGAAGTAGAAGAGACGATGACTGGTAGAAGCGGTCATTGCGCTTCATTCATTCGGCATCGGCTATATTTGTAGGATCTAGATTAACCCTAGAGGGGGGGTGAATAGGGTTATAGCAAATTTTCTTGATTTAAACACAGAAATAAACTGCAAAAATAAATATGCTGAAGTGTAAATCACACACAAAATTTACCCAGCTTCGGCAACCCCTGCCTACTGCTGCATTCACAGATTTCTATTAGAATTAAACAGTATCACGCTTACAAACACTCTACTAGACTCGCAGACATTTTCTCCCGCTCACAAACACTCTACTAGACTCGCACACCCTGCTCGCAAACATTTGCTCCCGCTCACAAACACTCTACTAGACTCGCACACCCTGCTCCGCCTATAGAGTTTCGCTTACTCGCAAACTTTGCTTCCCGCCTATAGAGCTTCGCTTACTCGCAAACTCTGCTCCCGCCTATACAGCTTTGTAAACTCGCACACCCTGCTCACTGAACTAATTCTAACTAGACAATCTGACACTACCTAAACCCTAGGTGGTGATTTACAAATTCATTGATTCGTAAAATAAAAACAACAATTAAAAAACAATAGAAAATAACCCTTAACCCTAGTTAACAAAATAATAAAGCCCTTTTATAAAATTAAAAACACTAAACCCCCTTTTAATAATAAGGCCAGCCCACTCCCTTATTTCACCCGATCCTTTTTGTCTCGTTCCTTTGCTTGAGAGTAATGGCGGCTTCGTCCTGTTTCTGAAATTAGGGCTTTGTTCCCTTTGTTCCAATTAGGGCTTCGGCTCTTGTGTAAATCAGGGCTTCAATTTCTTCGTTCGATCTGAGATATGTTGCCCTAGCTCGCTGCTTCTCTGATGGTCGACTATCGCTCGTTTGCAGCTGCTTGATCGAGTTCGTTGTTTGTGATTTCGGTATGTACTGTTTCCTTTTTCTTTACTGGGTTGATGCTTGAACTCGATAATTATTTTGCCAATGATGATTGGGCTTATATAGGATTCGAAATCCTATTTTTGCGTTCGTATATTCGTGTTTGAATTTGTCTACTGATTTGCTTTGGCCATTCGATTATACTTGGATGATTGAGATAAAATCTGACTTTGTCAATTCCGTACTTTTGATAGCTTGATTTACACGGTATTGATTTGATTTCGTGGTCAATTTTCTTGGCTATCACGGTGAACACTTGTTTGACTTTGACAATACTGATTTCATGAATTTTCACTTTGTTGACTTGTTCAACATACTGACTTGGTTCAATTTTGACTTCGGCTTTGATTGATTACATGAATTTTTGGCTTGATCAACCTTGATGTTGAACTCTGTCTTCACTGATTGTGTTTACTGCAGCCAATTGATTTCTTAAACTTTGTAGCCTTGGTTACTGGTCGAGTTGTATCTGCTTGTAGTTGATGCATATGCTCTCTGTTTGCTTTTGATGCATTCTGGTGCGGTGTTGTTACTGCATTCATGACCACTGTAATGTATTCTCTGGTTTGATGTTGCATTTGTATCACTGCAAAACTCCATTGCTGTGTTGCTCACTGATGCATTCATTGTAGCTTGTCGAATATGTATTGAACTCTGTAGTCTGCACTTGTATAGTTGGTTCCATATCCATGTATCTTGATGGTGTATAAACTTTTTCATGCTGCCGTGATGCAGTTTCCTTCACTGTTGTATCTTTGGGAGTTTGCACTGCTTTATGTTGGATTCATTGATGTATGTTGTATTTGCTTGAGTTTGTACAGTGTTGTACTTGTTTCACTGACCACCTGTATCATTGAGTAGCAATCGTCTGCACTTGCACACTTTTCCATCATTGCTGCCTGATTTTGGTCTTCAATGTACTGGTGACATGTGCATTTGTCTTTGTTGCTGCATTTCAACCTGTAACTTGAATTTCACTGTCCGATGTAGTTTGAACTGTGCATTTGGACTTGAATCTGTAATCTTCCTCATGTATGCACATGCATATGTATGTGTGTGTGTATGCTTGTGTTGGTGGTGCACTTTGCATATGAACTTGGTTTGCACTTGAACTGTTTGTTAAAGTTTGGTCTGTGTAGTTGCAGTATTCCATTTTGCATTGATGCAGTGCTGTCATGTTGTTTTCAGTAGTCTTGGCCATGTTGGTTCGAATTGCACTTGCTCTTCTGTACTACTTCACCATGTCACTTGAGGCTCTGCAGTTGGTTTATGATCTTCACTGTGAACTTTACTTGGGCATTTTTTATGTTTCATTTTGATCCACTTTGTCATTGCATATCTATATATGCTTGACCTCTGTTGCATGCTTGCTGTATTCATTGTAGTGTATGTTGTACTTTGATCTAGTTGTGTAGTTTGCCACTGTTGGTTTTGCTGTGGTCTTCAAGCATGTTGCTTCCTGGTCTGACCTGATCTGCATACATGATTGTTGCAGTCCGTTTTGATGTTGGTCTTCGTTTCATTCATGTCATGTTGCCTTGTGTTGAATCCAGTTTTAAAACTCGGGTTTGACCTTGTGCTCGTGTTGCGATTTTCAATGTTATTGCACGTGAGTTGAACCCGGTTTTTCATTTGGGTTTGACCTGTGCTCGCCTGTCCCTGTAAATCAATCAAGTGTATACATCGACGTGCACGGCCTTGTGGCATATACAGTGATACACTGTGTATGTCACAAGTTGTTCGTGTATGATGAATTCAAATTTAAATTATGACTAACAACCCAAATAACTGAGGCAAATCATATTTCATTTTATATTGCAAAAATATTTCTTTTTCAATTTTACTGCGTTAGTTTATATTTTTGCAGATTGCTCAGATGCTGGATTCAAACTAGAAGGAAGTTGAAGATAAAAGTACGAGTGTGAGTGATATGTAGTGAGGTTAACTGTAAATGTGATGTGATTGTAATCAAAGTTGTATAGTTATAGTGAGAGCTTGAAATTGTATTATTCAAAAGTGTAATAAATATTTATTTGAATAAAATATCTGTTTGAATTCAAATTCTGTGTAATATATTTTATTCAACAAATATTTATTTAAACTGTAAAAAATAGAATAGTATATTAACAAATACATTTAAACGAATGTATATATGTTTATTATCATCAAACAAAAATCATATAAGCGCAAAACGCATATTCAACAATCTCCCCCTTTTGATGATAACAAACATATATTTAAGATTTTGAATGTATTAAATGTATTTGATCGTTCAATTTGCTCCCCCTATTTGAATGCTTCCTCTCTACATGATACTCCCCCTACATATATGCATACAAATAAAAATATGTAAATGAGCCTATATGCAAATGGAAAATTATTTGACCTTTTCTTGATTCTATTTGACAAAATCTTAACTTTTCTCTCCCCCTTTTGTTATCAGCAAAAGAATAACAGTGTTATAAAAATAGGGATGAAGTGACAGACATGAATCAAACATTTAACTCAATTGAATATAAATATCAAATTTCAATAAAACTCAAACAAAAATCATGATTACTCTTGTCAGGCGCATATTCCACTTTCAGAAGTGATGGGGATAAAATCATCAAAAAATCATACAGTTCTGTTAATTTGTGGTATATTTATTTTAGGAAATTTGAATATCTACTAACCATGCATAACCATTAGGACTTTTAAATGAGATTAGTAGTATTCCAATTTAATTTAAAAAATGAAATCAAGTATCTTCTAACCACGCATGACCGTGAGGACTTTTAAATGGGATTAGAATCAACTTGTCTATTAAATTTGATATACGTTACATACATGCATAACCGTGAGGACTTTTAAATGAGCATGGAAGCACATAATCAAAAATCCAAGTAATTCACCCATGCATAACCGTGAGGACTTTTAAATGAGAGTGAATACTTTGGATATTTATTTTTATTGCTAAATATAATAAATTGAAGCACAAATAATTTCCTTCACAAATTAAAAGATATTGAAGAACAAATGATTTCCTTTGTAAACTACCACAAATTTACATACTAAATATGATCTTGATGAGTGATGGTCGATGGAAAGATGATAGAAATAGAAATGGTCATGAAATTTTTACCCAACAAAAAGTTTTTATAACTCTTGTTATGAAATTCTAAAGAAATTTTCTAATTATACTTTCTCGAGTTATAATATATGATAAATATTGACACTCATCACTTTTTCAATCACTATTCATCTTTTCGATAATCAAAGGGAGTCAGATTAGTCAAAATAGTCATTTAAAATCAAAATCAATTTTTCAAAAATGACTAATCTGTAAATATGGTCAAACATGATTTTCTCGAGGGGGTTTTATAAGAAAATTTTCTGCTATTTGAAAATTATTTCAAATGAAAAATATGCAGATATTTTCTTTGAAAAACGATGCAGCAAATGAATGTTTCAAAAATTAATCACGTTCCACTAGTAGTTTTCTATTAACTATATTACCAGTGTAATCTGCATCTGAATTTAAATTTCACTCAATATTCACTCGTTGGATGTCAAAGACCAGATTGTGAAATTTTAACAAGCTATCTCAGAATGAAATTTGAAATGAAGCCATGTTCACACTCAAACAAACATCATGGTGTTAATTTCAGAAGCCGTAGGATAAACAATTATATTCATGAGTAATTAATAGTTAATCAACATCATGATTATTTCAAAAACAATTTCTCAAGGTTTCAACAATTTTTTAAATCCTTTTTAACAGCTTTCACATGAAATTTGAAATCGTGCAGATTTACAAGCAGTGACCAAAATGTCAAAACCAATATATCTACATGTAGCATGAGTAACCATCTTTTGACCGAACAAATTTATATGGATTAGTTCAAAATTGAAAATCTGATTGGTCATCAATTAAGCACAAATCAATGTCATAAATAAGAACAAGTCAAAAATTTCTTAAAATCCTTTTTACAATTTTTTAAATAGAATTCATTAGGATTTTAAGTTGAAGCCATGTAAATAGAAGAAACCGTGAATATAGATTTAGCCAAAAATATTATCGTCAATCAATAAAAGCACCATCAGCAATCCAAATTAATCGATATAAAGTATTTCAAGGATTGTAGTGTTTTTGGCATAAAAGCATAATTGGCCAACAATTTTGAAAAAATCAGAATCAAAATCATCATCTTTTATTCATCTCAATATTGGCTGATTTAATTCAGATTATGGTGCAGATTATCACATTTGATATATCGTTCAAAAACAAATTTACCTGTTTTACCTTTACGATAATTTTTCGTCGTTATCCATTGTGATTCTGTCACCTTTATACTAGGCTAAGGAACTTTGCTTTGTCGCCCGTTGTGTTTCTGGAACAGCCAAAATCCAGAGAACACTGTTGTTGTTCCTTAGCCTGCCACCACACCTACACGAGAAAAGATTTATGTGACCTATTTGTTTTTATAGGTCCATGATTGTTAGTGGCAGAATATGAAAAATATGTTTTTGGAGACCCAAAACTATTTATATATGTTCCTTTTGGCACCCAAATTTGTTTGACTTTCAAAGATTTTATATTTGTGCCTTTTGGAACCCAAATTGGTATAGTTTTCACGTGTTTGGGTCTATACCAACAATTATTTTGATTATGTCCAAATTTTCTGCAAATCGAGCACAATAAATTGTCTTGATTAAATTTTGTGTTCCTATGACTATGATGTCCAATTATTTCAGATCGAGCAAAAACGCTTTTAACTTTATCATTATCTTGTGATTTTCCAAAACCTAGTCCTTTTCTATTGTTAGCAAAAATCTGATTTCCCAATAGCATGTTGAAAGATTTTTCTCCTTTTGAAAAGTTATTCAGGGATTTCTCAAGATTTTGGACTTTGGTTTTTAATGTTGAGTTTTCAGTGACAAGTGAGGTGCATCGATTTATAAAATCCTTTCTCCTAGTGTCGATGGTTTCCTTAAGATTCAAGTTTTCATTTTCAAGGCTTTCAAAGTTATTCCTAAGTTTTGATAATTCTGAATCTAAAATCTTACATTTTTTACATTCTAGGTTTTGAATATTTTCAAGTTCAGTTTTTAACCTAAAATTTTCACGAGCAAATTCTCTCCTATCAGATTTCAGTTTTTCAATTTTAGATTCAAGACTATCAATTGTTTTAGTAAGATCTAAGCACATAAAAACAAGATCTCTATAGGAATACTCACCTGCCTCACTAGATTCGTCGGAGCTTGCTTCTGAATTTGATTTCGCCATAAGACACAAGTTAGCCTCCTCCGAGCTGCTATCCGAAACTTCCTCTCCTTCTTCATCATCCCAAGTTGCTGCAAAAGCCTTCTTTTTCTTTTCTTTCCTTTGTTGTCTTTGAGAAGTGGGCATTTTGGTTTGATGTGGCCAGGCTTGTTGCAGTTATAACACGTCAGTTCATTATCGGAATTTTCGGAATCTTTTGACCTATTGCCCTTTGTTTTCTTCTTGCGTGGCTTGAATCTAGACCATCTTCTAAGATTATTGACAGCCATTGCAAGCTCTTCAATTGGATCTTCTTCATCGCTTTCTTCTTTGCTCTTTAAGGCAATCGTCTTCTTCTTTGGTTCGGAGTTGTTACGTTCTTCCTTTGCTTTTAGCTCAAGCTCATATGTCATCAAGTTACCAATCAACCCTCCATGCTTAGCTTACTCAGATCTTTCGATTCTTGTATTGCTGTGACTTTTGCCTCAAAGTTCATTGGTAAAACTCGTAGTATCTTCCTCACAAGCTCTACCTCAGTGAATACCTTCCCAAGCGCTCTAGCATTGTATACCAAGGTTGAAAAGCGTCCAAACATGTCTTTTATTCTCTCGCCTTTGTCCATCACAAAGTTTTCGTATTCATTGCTGAATAGGGCTAGACGAGACTCCTTGACTTGAGAAGTTCCTTCATGTGTCACCTCCAAAGTGTGCCAAATTTCCTGTGCTGTTGTACAATGAGAAATTCTATTAAATTCATTTTTATTAAGAGCACATATCAAAGCATTCATGGCTTTAGCATTTGTCGTTTTCAGTTTCTTATCGTTAGCATCCCACCTATCCTTAGGTTTAGGAATCTCAGTATCACCAACGATTATAGTGGGAGGTTTATAGCCAGTTTCAATAATATCCCAAACATCATAATCAACAAAACTAAGATAGATGCCCATCCTAACTTTCCAATAAGCATAATCGTTCCCATTAAACATGGGTGGCCTAGCAATAGATTGCCCCTCAGAAAAAGCATTATTTTGTAGACTCGTGACTCTAGTATACCGGGCTCCGATACCACTTGTAGGATCTAGATTAACCCTAGAGAGGGGGTGAATAGGGTTATAGCAAATTTTCTTGATTTAAACACAGAAATAAACTGCAAAAATAAATATGCTGAAAAGTAAATCACACACAAAATTTACCCAGCTTCGGCAACCCCTGCCTACTGCTGCATTCACAGATTTCTATTAGAATTAAACAGTATCACGCTTACAAACACTCTACTAGACTCGCAGACATTTGCTCCCGCTCACAAACACTCTACTAGACTCGCACACCCTGCTCCGCCTATAGAGTTTCGCTTACTCGCAAACTTTGCTTCCCGCCTATAGAGCTTCGCTTACTCGCAAACTCTGCTCCCGCCTATACAGCTTTGTAAACTCGCACACCCTGCTCACTGAACTAATTCTAACTAGACAATCTGACACTACCTAAACCCTAGGTAGTGATTTACAAATTCTTTGATTCGTAAAATAAAAACAACAATTAAAAACAATAGAAAATAACCCTTAACCCTAGTTAACAAAATAATAAAGCCCTTTTATAAAATTAAAAACACTAAACCCCCTTTTAATAATAAGGCCAGCCCACTCCCTTATTTCACCCGATCCTTTTTGTCTCGTTCCTTTGCTTGAGAGTAATGGCGGCTTCGTCCTGTTTCTGAAATTAGGGCTTTGTTCCCTTTGTTCCAATTAGGGCTTCGGCTCTTGTGTAAATCAGGGCTTCAATTTCTTCGTTCGATCTGAGATATGTTGCCCTAGCTCGCTGCTTCTCTGATGGTCGACTATCGCTCGTTTGCAGCTGCTTGATCGAATTCGTTGTTTGTGATTTCGGTATGTACTGTTTTCTTTTTCTTTACTGGGTTGATGCTTGAACTCGATAATTATTTTGCCAATGATGATTGGGCTTATATAGGATTCGAAATCCTATTTTTGCGTTCGTATATTCGTGTTTGAATTTGTCTACTGATTTGCTTTGGCCATTCGATTATACTTGGATGATTGAGATAAAATCTGACTTTGTCAATTCCGTAGTTTTGATAGCTTGATTTACACGGTATTGATTTGATTTCGTGGTCAATTTTCTTGGCTATCACGGTGAACACTTGTTTGACTTTGACAATACTGATTTCGTGAATTTTCACTTTGTTGACTTGTTCAACATACTGACTTGGTTCAATTTTGACTTCGGCTTTGATTGATTACATGAATTTTTGGCTTGATCAACCTTGATGTTGAACTCTGTCTTCACTGATTGTGTTTACTGCAGCCAATTGATTTCTTAAACTTTATAGCCTTGGTTACTGGTCGAGTTGTATCTGCTTGTAGTTGATGCATATGCTCTCTGTTTGCTTTTGATGCATTCTGGTGCGGTGTTGTTACTGCATTCATGACCACTGTAATGTATTCTCTGGTTTGATGTTGCATTTGTATCACTGCAAAACTCCATTGCTGTGTTGCTCACTGATGCATTCATTGTAGCTTGTCGAATATGTATTGAACTCTGTAGTCTGCACTTGTATAGTTGGTTCCATATCCATGTATCTTGATGGTGTATAAACTTTTTCATGCTGCCGTGATGCAGTTTCCTTCACTGTTGTATCTTTGGGAGTTTGCACTGCTTTATGTTGGATTCATTGATGTATGTTGTATTTGCTTGAGTTTGTACAGTGTTGTACTTGTTTCACTGACACCTGTATCATTGAGTAGCAATCGTCTGCACTTGCACACTTTTCCATCATTGCTGCCTGATTTTGGTCTTCAATGTACTGGTGACATGTGCATTTGTCTTTGTTGCTGCATTTCAACCTGTAACTTGAATTTCACTGTCCGCTGTAGTTTGAACTGTGCGTTTGGACTTGAATCTGTAATCTTCCTCATGTATGCACATGCATATGTATGTGTGTGTGTATGCTTGTGTTGGTGGTGCACTTTGCATATGAACTTGGTTTGCACTTGAACTGTTTGTTAAAGTTTGGTCTGTGTAGTTGCAGTATTCCATTTTGCATTGATGCAGTGCTGTCATGTTGTTTTCAGTAGTCTTGGCCATGTTGGTTCGAATTGCACTTGCTCTTTTGTACTACTTCACCATGTCACTTGAGGCTCTGCAGTTGGTTTATGATCTTCACTGTGAACTTTACTTGGGCATTTTTTATGTTTCATTTTGATCCACTTTGTCATTGCATATCTATATATGCTTGACCTCTGTTGCATGCTTGCTGTATTCATTGTAGTGTATGTTGTACTTTGATCTAGTTGTGTAGTTTGCCACTGTTGGTTTTGCTGTGGTCTTCAAGCATGTTGCTGCCTGGTCTGACCTGATCTGCATACATGATTGTTGCAGTCCGTTTTGATGTTGGTCTTCGTTTCATTCATGTCATGTTGCCTTGTGTTGAATCCAGTTTTAAAACTCGGGTTTGACCTTGTGCTCGTGTTGCGATTTTCAATGTTATTGCACGTGAGTTGAACCCGGTTTTTCATTTGGGTTTGACCTGTGCTCGCCTGTCCCTGTAAATCAATCAAGTGTATATATCGACGTGCACGGCCTTGTGGCATATACAGTGATACACTGTGTATGTCACAAGTTGTTCGTGTATGATGAATTCAAATTTAAATTATGACTAACAACCCAAATAACTGAGGCAAATCATATTTCATTTTATATTGCAAAAATATTTCTTTTTCAATTTTACTGCGTTAGTTTATATTTTAGCAGATTGCTCAGATGCTGGATTCAAACTAGAAGGAAGTTGAAGATAAAAGTACGAGTGTGAGTGATATGTAGTGAGGTTAACTGTAAATGTGAAATGTGATGTGATTGTAATCAAAGTTGTATAGTTATAGTGAGAGCTTGAAATTGTACTATTCAAAAGTGTAATAAATATTTATTTGAATAAAATATCTGTTTGAATTCAAATTCTGTGTAATATATTTTATTCAACAAATATTTATTTAAACTGTAAAAAATAGAATAGTATATTAACAAATACATTTAAACGAATGTATATATGTTTATTATCATCAAACAAAAATCATATAAGCGCAAAACGCATATTCAACAATTTCCCCCTTTTGATGATAATAAACATATATTTAAGATTTTGAATGTATTAAATGTATTTGATCGTTCAATTTGCTCCCCCTATTTGAATGATTCCTCTCTACATGATACTCCCCCTACATATATGCATACAAATAAAAATATGTAAATGAGCCTATATGCAAATGGAAAATTATTTGACCTTTTCTTGATTCTATTTGACAAAATCTTAACTTTTCTCTCCCCCTTTTGTTATCAGCAAAAGAATAACAGTGTTATAAAAATAGGGATGAAGTGACAGACATGAATCAAACATTTAACTCAATTGAATATAAATATCAAATTTCAATAAAAATCAAACAAAAATCATGATTACCCTTGTCAGGCGCATATTCCACTTTCAGAAGTGATGGGGATAAAATCATCAAAAAATCATACAGTTCTGTCTATTTGTGGTATATTTATTTTAGGAAATTTGAATATCTACTAACCATGCATAACCGTTAGGACTTTTAAATGAGATTAGTAGTATTCCAATTTAATTTAAAAAATGAAATCAAGTATCTTCTAACCACGCATGACCGTGAGGACTTTTAAATGGGATTAGAATCAACTTGTCTATTAAATCAATTAAATTTGATATGCGTTCCATACATGCATAACCGTGAGGACTTTTAAATGAGCATGGAAGCACATAATCAAAAATCCAAGTAATTCACCCATGCATAACCGTGAGGACTTTTAAATGAGAGTGAATACTTTGGATATTTATTTTTATTGCTAAATATAATAAATTGAAGCACAAATAATTTCCTTCACAAATTAAAAGATATTGAAGAACAAATGATTTCCTTTGTAAACTACCACAAATTTACATACTAAATATGATCTTGATGAGTAATGGTCGATGGAAAGATGATAGAAATAGAAATGGTCATGAAATTTTTACCCAACAAAAAGTTTTTATAACTCTTGTTATGAAATTCTAAAGAAATTTTCTAATTATACTTTCTCGAGTTATAATATATGATAAATATTGACACTCATCACTTTTTCAATCACTATTCATCTTTTCGATAATCAAAGGGAGTCAGATTAGTCAAAATAGTCATTTAAAATCAAAATCAATTTTTCAAAAATGACTAATCTGTAAATATGGTCAAACATGATTTTCTCGAGGGGGTTTTATAAGAAAATTTTCTGCTATTTGAAAATTATTTCAAATGAAAAATATGCAGATATTTCTTTGAAAAACGATGCAGCAAATGAATGTTTCAAAAATTAATCACGTTCCACTAGTAGTTTTCTATTAACTATATTACCAGTGTAATCTGCATCTGAATTTAAATTTCACTCAATATTCACTCGTTGGATGTCAAAGACCAGATTGTGAAATTTTAACAAGCTATCTCAGAATGAAATTTGAAATGAAGCCATGTTCACACTCAAACAAACATCATGGTGTTAATTTCAGAAGCCGTAGGATAAACAATTATATTCATGAGTAATTAATAGTTAATCAACATCATGATTATTTCAAAAACAATTTCTCAAGGTTTCAACAATTTTTTAAATCCTTTTTAACAGCTTTCACATGAAATTTGAAATCGTGCAGATTTACAAGCAGTGACCAAAATGTCAAAACCAATATATCTACATGTAGCATGAGTAACCATCTTTTGACCGAACAAATTTATATGGATTAGTTCAAAATTGAAAATCTGATTGGTCATCAATTAAGCACAAATCAATGTCATAAATAAGAACAAGTCAAAAATTTCTTAAAATCCTTTTTACAATTTTTTAAATAGAATTCATTAGGATTTTAAGTTGAAGCCATGTAAATAGAAGAAACCGTGAATATAGATTTAGCCAAAAATATTATCGTCAATCAATAAAAGCACCATCAGCAATCCAAATTAATCGATATAAAGTATTTCAAGGATTGTAGTGTTTTTGGCATAAAAGCATAATTGGCCAACAATTTTGAAAAAATCAGAATCAAAATCATCATCTTTTATTCATCTCAATATTGGCTGATTTAATTCAGATTATGGTGCAGATTATCACATTTGATATATCGTTCAAAAACAAATTTACCTGTTTTACCTTTACGATAATTTTTTGTCGTTATCCATTGTGATTCTGTCACCTTTATACTAGGCTAAGGAACTTTGCTTTGTCGCCCGTTGTGTTTCTGGAACAGCCAAATGTGTTTCTGGAACAGCCAAAATCCAGAGAACACTGTTGTTGTTCCTTAGCCTGCCACCACACCTACACGAGAAAAGATTTATGTGACCTATTTGTTTTTATAGGTCCATGATTGTTAGTGGCAGAATATGAAAAATATGTTTTTGGAGACCCAAAACTATTTATATATGTTCCTTTTGGCACCCAAATTTGTTTGACTTTCAAAGATTTTATATTTGTGCCTTTTGGAACCCAAATTGGTATAGTTTTCACGTGTTTGGGTCTATACCAACAATTATTTTGATTATGTCCAAATTTCTGCAAATCGAGCACAATAAATTGTCTTGATTAAATTTTGTGTTCCTATGACTATGATGTCCAATTATTTCAGATCGAGCAAAGACACTTTTAACTTTATCATTATCTTGTGATTTTCCAAAACCTAGTCCTTTTCTATTGTTAGCAAAAATCTGATTTCCCAATAGCATGTTGAAAGATTTTTCTCCTTTTGAAAAGTTATTCAGGGATTTCTCAAGATTTTGGACTTTGGTTTTTAATGTTGAGTTTTCAGTGACAAGTGAGGTGCATCGATTTATAAAATCCTTTCTCCTAGTGTCGATGGTTTCCTTAAGATTCAAGTTTTCATTTTCAAGGCTTTCAAAGTTATTCCTAAGTTTTGATAATTCTGAATCTAAAATCTTACATTTTTTACATTCTAGGTTTTGAATATTTTCAAGTTCAGTTTTTAACCTAAAATTTTCACGAGCAAATTCTCTCCTATCAGATTTCAGTTTTTCAATTTTAGATTCAAGACTATCAATTGTTTTAGTAAGATCTAAGCACATAAAAACAAGATCTCTATAGGAATACTCACCTGCCTCACTTGATTCGTCGGGGCTTGCTTCTGAATTTGATTTCGCCATAAGACACAAGTTAGCCTCCTCCGAGCTGCTATCCGAAACTTCCTCTCCTTCTTCATCATCCCAAGTTGCTGCAAAAGCCTTCTTTTTCTTTTATTTCCTTTGTGGTCTTTGAGAAGTGGGCATTTTGGTTTGATGTGGCCAGGCTTGTTGCAGTTATAACACGTCAGTTCATTATCGGAATTTTCGGAATCTTTTGACCTATTGCCCTTTGTTTTCTTCTTGCGTGGCTTGAATCTAGACCATCTTCTAAGATTATTGACAGCCATTGCAAGCTCTTCAATTGGATCTTCTTCATCGCTTTCTTCTTTGCTCTTTAAGGCAATCGTCTTCTTCTTTGGTTCGGAGTTGTTACGTTCTTCCTTTGCTTTTAGCTCAAGCTCATATGTCATCAAGTTACCAATCAACTCCTCCATGCTTAGCTTACTCAGATCTTTCGATTCTTGTATTGCTGTGACTTTTGCCTCAAAGTTCATTGGTAAAACTCGTAGTATCTTCCTCACAAGCTCTACCTCAGTGAATACCTTCCCAAGCGCTCTAGCATTGTATACCAAGGTTGAAAAGCGTCCAAACATGTCTTTTATGCTCTCGCCTTTGTCCATCACAAAGTTTTCGTATTCATTGCTGAATAGGGCTAGACGAGACTCCTTGACTTGAGAAGTTCCTTCGTGTGTCACCTCTAAAGTGTGCCAAATTTCCTGTGCTGTTGTACAATGAGAAATTCTATTAAATTCATTTTTATCAAGAGCACATATCAAAGCATTCATGGCTTTAGCATTTGTCGTTTTCAGTTTCTTATCGTTAGCATCCCACCTATCCTTAGGTTTAGGAATCTCAGTATCACCAACGATTATAGTGGGAGGTTTATAGCCAGTTTCAATAATATCCCAAACATCATAATCAACAAAACTAAGATAGATACCCATCCTAACTTTCCAATAAGCATAATCGTTCCCATTAAACATGGGTGGCCTAGCAATAGATTGCCCCTCAGAAAAAGCATTATTTTGTAGACTCGTGACTCTAGTATACCGGGCTCCGATACCACTTGTAGGATCTAGATTAACCCCAGAGGGGGGTGAATAGGGTTATAGCAAATTTTCTTGATTTAAACACAGAAATAAACTGCAAAAATAAATATGCTGAAAAGTAAATCACACACAAAATTTACCCAGCTTCGGCAACCCCTGCCTACTGCTGCATTCACAGATTTCTATTAGAATTAAACAGTATCACGCTTACAAACACTCTACTAGACTCGCAGACATTTGCTCCCGCTCACAAACACTCTACTAGACTCGCACACCCTGCTCGCAAACATTTGCTCCCGCTCACAAACACTCTACTAGACTCGCACACCCTGCTCCGCCTATAGAGTTTCGCTTACTCGCAAACTTTGCTTCCCGCCTATAGAGCTTCGCTTACTCGCAAACTCTGCTCCCGCCTATACAGCTTTGTAAACTCGCACACCCTGCTCACTGAACTAATTCTAACTAGACAATCTGACACTACCTAAACCCTAGGTGGTGATTTACAAATTCTTTGATTCGTAAAATAAAAACAACAATTAAAAAACAATAGAAAATAACCCTTAACCCTAGTTAACAAAATAATAAAGCCCTTTTATAAAATTAAAAACACTAAACCCCCTTTTAATAATAAGGCCAGCCCACTCCCTTATTTCACCCGATCCTTTTTGTCTCGTTCCTTTGCTTGAGAGTAATGGCGGCTTCGTCCTGTTTCTGAAATTAGGGCTTTGTTCCCTTTGTTCCAATTAGGGCTTCGGCTCTTGTGTAAATCAGGGCTTCAATTTCTTCGTTCGATCTGAGATATGTTGCCCTAGCTCGCTGCTTCTCTGATGGTCGACTATCGCTCGTTTGCAGCTGCTTGATCGAGTTCGTTGTTTGTGATTTCGGTATGTACTGTTTCCTTTTTCTTTACTGGGTTGATGCTTGAACTCGATAATTATTTTGCCAATGATGATTGGGCTTATATAGGATTCGAAATCCTATTTTTGTGTTCGTATATTCGTGTTTGAATTTGTCTACTGATTTGCTTTGCCATTCGATTATACTTGGATGATTGAGATAAAATCTGACTTTGTCAATTCCGTATTTTTGATAGCTTGATTTACACGGTATTGATTTGATTTCGTGGTCAATTTTCTTGGCTATCACGGTGAACACTTGTTTGACTTTGACAATACTGATTTCGTGAATTTTCACTTTGTTGACTTGTTCAACATACTGACTTGGTTCAATTTTGACTTCGGCTTTGATTGATTACATGAATTTTTGGCTTGATCAACCTTGATGTTGAACTCTGTCTTCACTGATTGTGTTTACTGCAGCCAATTGATTTCTTAAACTTTGTAGCCTTGGTTACTGGCCGAGTTGTATCTGCTTGTAGTTGATGCATATGCTCTCTGTTTGCTTTTGATGCATTCTGGTGCGGTGTTGTTACTGCATTCATGACCACTGTAATGTATTCTCTGGTTTGATGTTGCATTTGTATCACTGCAAAACTCCATTGCTGTGTTGCTCACTGATGCATTCATTGTGGCTTGTCGAATATGTATTGAACTCTGTAGTCTGCACTTGTATAGTTGGTTCCATATCCATGTATCTTGATGGTGTATAAACTTTTTCATGCTGCCGTGATGCAGTTTCCTTCACTGTTGTATCTTTGGGAGTTTGCACTGCTTTATGTTGGATTCATTGATGTATGTTGTATTTGCTTGAGTTTGTACAGTGTTGTACTTGTTTCACTGACCACCTGTATCATTGAGTAGCAATCGTCTGCACTTGCACACTTTTCCATCATTGCTGCCTGATTTTGGTCTTCAATGTACTGGTGACATGTGCATTTGTCTTTGTTGCTGCATTTCAACCTGTAACTTGAATTTCACTATCCGCTGTAGTTTGAACTATGCGTTTGGACTTGAATCTGTAATCTTCCTCATGTATGCACATGCATATGTATGTGTGTGTGTATGCTTGTGTTGGTGGTGCACTTTGCATATGAACTTGGTTTGCACTTGAACTGTTTGTTAAAGTTTGGTCTGTGTAGTTGCAGTATTCCATTTTGCATTGATGCAGTGCTGTCATGTTGTTTTTAGTAGTCTTGGCCATTTTGGTTCAAATTGCACTTGCTCTTTTGTACTACTTCACCATGTCACTTGAGGCTCTGCAGTTGGTTTATGATCTTCACTGTGAACTTTACTTGGGCATTTTTTATGTTTCATTTTGATCCACTTTGTCATTGCATATCTATATATGCTTGACCTTTGTTGCATGCTTGCAGTGTTCATTGTAGTGTATGTTGTACTTTGATCTAGTTGTGTAGTTTGCCACTATTGGTTTTGCTGTGGTCTTCAAGCATGTTGTTGCCTGGTCTGACCTGATCTGCATACATGATTGTTGCAGTCCGTTTTGATGTTGGTCTTCGTTTCATTCATGTCATGTTGCCTTGTGTTGAATCCAGTTTTAAAACTCGGGTTTGACCTTGTGCTCGTGTTGCGATTTTCAATGTTATTGCACGTGAGTTGAACTCGGTTTTTCATTTGGGTTTGACCTGTGCTCGCCTGTCCCTGTAAATCAATCAAGTGTATATATCGACGTGCACGGCCTTGTGGCATATACAGTGATACACTGCGTATGTCACAAGTTGTTCGTGTATGATGAATTCAAATTTAAATTATGGCGAACAACCCAAATAACTGAGGCAAATCATATTTTCAAAAATCATATTTCATTTTATATTGCAAAAATATTTCTTTTTCAATTTTACTGCGTTAGTTTATATTTTTGCAGATTGCTCAGATGCTGGATTCAGACTAGAAGGAAGTTGAAGATAAAAGTACGAGTGTGAGTGATATGTAGTGAGGTTAACTGTAAATGTGAAATGTGATGTGATTGTAATCAAAGTTGTATAGTTATAGTGAGAGCTTGAAATTGTACTATTCAAAAGTGTAATAAATATTTATTTGAATAAAATATCTGTTTGAATTCAAATTCTGTGTAATATATTTTATTCAACAAATATTTATTTAAACTGTAAAAAATAGAATAGTATATTAACAAATACATTTAAACGAATGTATATATGTTTATTATCATCAAACAAAAATCATATAAGCGCAAAACGCATATTCAACAATATTGTTCGACATCCAGAGCGCTCGGCTTCTACCATGCTGTTCGGCATTTGTATGTCGTTCGGCATGCACCGCCTCACCCGGTATTCACGAGAAAACACCATCGAGAAAAATAAGCCAAGGCTCGAAGCGAAGCACAGAGGACTCGCGATTCAAAGCACATCACGTTCGATCACGTGATGCACTTTGGAGGGCAAGTGTTACTTGGAGATTTGACCGGGCAACTAGGCACTCGGCATTTGCACACCGTTCGGCATCTCGAGCGTCCGACACAACATACTTGGTCGGCTTCCAGGTTCGTTCGGCTCAAATTGTTCGTTCGACATTCAGGTTCGATCGGCTTCCAGGGATGTTTGGCATGCAAGAGCATTCGGCATGGAGAGCCATTCGGTATTGCATATCGTTCGGCATGGCAGAGTCGTTCGACATTCCATACTGCTCGGCATCTAGACCTTTCTTGGCACTCAACCCCGTTCGGCATAAATCTCGATCGGCATTCGAGATCGTTCGGCATCCAGAGGTGTTCGGCATTCATCCAATCTCGACCGGCTTCGATTATTGCTCGGCTTGCACTCCCCACTCAGAACATCACTTTGTTCGGCATGAAGATATCGTTCGGCATTTTGCCTTTCGGCATCTATGGATCGGCACACAGAACTCACTCTTCTTGGGCCGAGATATTTAGCTACCAGGCCCACCAGGAAACTCCAAACCATCTTCATCTATAAATAGAGAGGCAGGGCACAGTGAAAGGGACCTTTTTCGAGAACACTGAGGAGACTCTACTGCATTCAAGACTCATTTAAGACTTACCTTTTTTCTTAGCAATTGTATTTAAGTAATTGATATACGTATTATATCTGTAATCGATTATCAAGAGAAGCAATAAAGATCTACCTCAAAATGGACATAGGTAATTACGCTGAACCACTATAAATCTGGTATTCATTTTTTCTACGTTTAAATTTACATACTATTCTCTGTTTAACTTTACTTTCTTCATTAATCTTTCTACACAATCTCGCTTAAGGGTTTTAGTGACCAATTCTGGTGCTAACAGAATTCAAAATAATTTTAAGTGAATTTAGAATTAATATTTTGATTAATGATAACATTCGAAATTTAAAATGTTAATAGTTTTTTTATGTTGATGGATGCTTAGGGTTTAAGCTGCATTTAATAATAAGCATTACATTAAAAATAAATTGGGAAAGAAATCAATTTAAAAACGACAACAATTATTATCGCTTATTTGAGTAGGCCAATCGACGGCCTCGCTTGAGCCTGCCGACCTTTAGCAATCGATGGTCTAGGGAGGAGCAACGATCAGTGGTGAGTGGTGATCCATACATAATTGAACTATTGCATGCCCTGAAAATGAGATGACATGTTTGGAAATGGTTGAAGTAGTTGAATAGGAGGATCACTATGACTATAGCTCTTGGTAAAATTACCAAAGAAGAAAATGATTTATCTTAGGATTTTTCTAAGTCGTGAATGGTTTGGATTTTATTATTCTAAACAGGTTTAAATCCAATGGTCTGAATGCCTTCTAACCACTATAAATAGGAGGATAGTCCTCTCACTTTTATACACAAAAATATATGGGATACTGGCAAAGCTATGTTTGTCTTCTTCCTCGGCTAGATTCAAGAATTCATATTCAAGGGGGAAAGGTAATAGGTTTATATATATGTGTGTGTGTGTGTATGTATTCGTTCTTCTACTTTTATTCTTCTCTAATCTCAAATTAAAAATCTAATTTATATACAATCTAATTGTTGTACATTTCAAAAAGAAGAAGTCTAAAGGAGAAATTAGGCGTGAGCGTTAATTAAATATAAACTAAGGTAGGCAAGTTATCTGTTAGTGGAAACCTTAATTTTTCATAGTTTAGTATTTATATGGTAGAGGTTTGGATTTGTTTTATGCCTTGGGAAATTTTGTTCATGAAAACCCTAAAATTCCTACAAAATAAAATGTCAATTCTTATGTTTATTGGAAATTCAGCTGTTTTATATTAAAATGGTAGAATTTATTTTTTATTGCGATTTGAATATTCTATTCTATTGCACTTCCAAATTTTATCCTTTATTGTGGTAAAGGGTTCTAAAAAGAAAGTAAGTTAGAAAATGGTGTTTAAAGTATGAATTCTCCTATTCGTAGTTTGCACGGCCTATTTCCATATGAACTCCTTTTTCATTGTATATGTAAATGTTGAATATAATACAAAGGGTTTAAATTGTTAGTTTTATATGTGCTAATTCTACTAAATTAATAAAAATAAATTCAGTATTTGATTCTATTTTTATGCGAGTCTATTGTTTGGCTAAGGATATTAACTAGCTTGTATGTTATTGTATAAGGGTAGACTTGTATGAAATGGAAGTTTTAACATTAAAACGATTAATATAGGATGCAGAAATCCATGCAGATTTAGGAACATTTAGTTAGCCTAAATCACATATGTATAAATATATTAGTACAGAAATATGTTAATTAATAATTCATTAGTTGCGTAGTAAATAAGTTAGTAGTTGGAATTAAACCCCATGTAAAGGAAGTAAGGATAATTTTAGAAATTAACCCATAGTTGAAGGCGGAAAAAGGAGTTTTTCTTATATGGCATTAATGCAAAATGTCGTGACTTATGTCAGTATGTTAGGGGTTTGAATTATGACAAAGTTAGAGGGACGCGAGCTCAGGCAGAAGCACACATAAGTCTGTCTAGCTAAACTGGCTACTGGCAGGGTGACTTTGGGATTAATATGAGACATCGCCTATAATAAGTACGCATGGTAGATGTGAGATTAATCCTAGTTTTATAGGGTAAGTCTGCCTAGTTAATTTAGTTACCAACGCCTATAAATTGTCGGACTAATATGAGACGTCACAGTTTGGGTTGTGGGTCATAATGCGTAGGACTTGCTTCTGGGTCAAGGGTATTAAGAGGCTATTTTTGTATCTACCTCCTTCCTAACTAAGAAGTATTAAATCATCAAGATTATCATTTAGGTATGGTAGTAGGGAATCTCTGGAGGGATCTGCTTTGAGGTCGAGGTAATAAGTGGCTATTGTATGGTCCATCTCTTTCCATAAAGAGGTATTAAGTGTCCTGATTAGATTTCATACGATGTTAGTTAGGGAGTACCAAAGATGGGACCGCCTTGGGTTATGCATTAAATGATAAGGATCTACCTAGGGTACAGGTATTAAATGGTTGGAGTCTACCTAATTCGCATTAAAGAGTTATTAATGTCTCATGCACTTTCTCTCACATTGTTAAGACATGGTTGACGGTATTTGTGTTGGACTGAAAATGGCATTGGGCCTACAATTGAAGGTACGTTAAGGAGTTGGATTGGAAAAGCCTGCGGACTTATAATTAGAGGTATACTTGGTAGGATATAGCATAGGATGCGGAAGACATCTTAATTATCTAATTGATACTGCCCAAACACTATTATGGTAAGACTTGAGATTTTCATTCACCAGACATTATTGTTTTGACCCCCTTCTCATTAAAATGTGTAGGTTAAGGGAACGATGTTGATTTAGAAGATGAAGGAGGAGGTGAAGTCTTGTGGCAATTTATCTATCTATTTATGTTTTTGATATATTTTGATGTGTCCAGTTTCAGACACATTGTTGTTGTTTTTGATATATTGTATTTTGGATATTTGAGATGATATGTTGTACTTCTAAGATTTGAGTATTTGTTAAATAGGTATATATTTCTGATATTATGTTTTATCTTTTTCACTATGAGATTCTGATAGCATAGATAAATAGCTCTGTTTATTGTTTACTGTATTTATTTTACCAACTAATAGCCGGATCTGGAATGGGATTAAGGTTTGATGGGCTTTTATTGTATCGAAAATTAGACCCTTTTCGATGTTCATTGTCATAGGTACTTTGGCCTATGAAGTACAAAGGACGCGATTAGATGCCCAAGCTACTGTAAACTTTGTCTTGTCGGCTTCCCTAGCAGTCAACCATGTCAACCCACCTGTTCATCAACACGTACTACCTAATGCCTAGATCTCATGAACACTAATAAGGCCCGAGGAAGAGTGGTACCTAAAATCCCACCCATGGATGTTGTTCATCCAATAAGGTTACTGTGCATGTGCCTAGCCATGTTGATATTGCCCCAGGTATGGCTGGGCCTAGAGAACCAAGGCATCATTATTCTCCATTAATTGAAGGACCATCAACTTTGGAGCGTCTATGGACTTCTATTTTTGGCCCTTTCAATGGCGGTGCTCCTACCACTGATTGGGAGCATGTGGTTCTTTCAACCCAATTTGGAAGTCAAATGGGTGTGACCATGAATAGAACGGGAGAGGAACGAGCCAGACATTCAAGGTTGCCCTCTATGCATAGGAGAGGATGTCTTCCACTTTTTCTCGTCATTATCATCACTCTCCATCCTCTCATTGGACTCCTACTCCACATAGGTTCATGATGAGCCCTTAGCCCATCATTAGCCACAATATCACTCAATACGCCGATGCCAATCTCAAGGAATAAATGCATATTCTTTGCCAGCAATTTAAAGGAATACAAGCCCAAAATACTGGGGTGAAGCATTTTTCTAATGATAGGAACGAAGAATCATCTTATGATGAGATTCTAAACACTTACAATCACTAGCAGTATGCTTTATTGCATATAACCAAGTATGATTGAAATACTGACCCATCTGATCACATCACTATCTTCAAATCCATTACCCATGTTAGTTAGCTTTTTTGCCCAACAAAGTGCTTACTCATTCCGCTATCACTGGACCGGCCTCCTGCTAATGCTTGCATCTTTGATCACCCAACATCAATTCATGGGCCCGGTTGTGCTTAGATTTCAAAACTTGATTCTTTACTAGCAAAACCTACATTAAGATGGCCAGGGGGCTAAGTAGCATCAGGAAGGGTCCCATGGAGAACTTGCATTCATATATCAACCTCATCAACAAAGAGTCGACCTAGGCTGGTGGTGCATACATAAACAGCTTCGTCGTGGCCCGTTGCTTAAAGGTCGGATACAAGTCTAGAATGTGGAGAGAGCTCCAAAAGCAGCTGACTATTTTCCTAACCAACTATTATCAATGGAAAATTTACATGATAAGGATGGGAGACGTAGACCTTTCATATAACGATAATGAAACTATGTATCCCACCAAAGCTGATCCTCACAATAGCAACAAAGAACGAAGCAATGGTCACCAGAATGACATCAGAAGGCGAGCAAGGTCGACGCTCAATGCAAGCCCAATAATGTTAGTTATGGTATGATGAATAGGGATATTTCCATCATATATCTCACCACCCAGGACTAAGTACCCTTTCATAGGCCCAACGCCATAAGAAATGAAAGAGGGAGGAACCTCACGGTAACACCTAAGTATCATGAGTTCCATCAACTTAATGGCCACTCCACAGTCATGTGTTGAGTGCTTAAAGATGAAATTAAGAGACTCGTCTAAAAAGGAATACTTCTACAGTTTTTTCATGGTTAGGTAGAATAAAGGATTGACCATGAAAACCAAACAACTCAATCCTAACAACCCAGTAACAACGTCATAGCTATCATTGATATTTGACTATAGATGAAGGCTTATATATGATCGGTAGTAGCTGGTGGGATAAAGTCCCAGTATCAAAGAGAAATAAGCATGGTCGGTCAGGTCTATTCATTAAAGTATCAAGGGTAGAAATCACCCCGGCTAGAATCAGACAAGTCAATTACCTTGACTACCAAGGTAGGGAAGCAAACTATTACCTCCTTCACGATCCAATAGTCATCACTCCTATAATGGACAACTCCAATGCACAATAGGCTTTAGTGGATGAGGGCAGCTCGGAAAATGTTATGTTCAAGCATGTCTTCAAGGCTTTCAAACTTCTTGCCTTTAGCCTTACCCAATTTACGGCTTTAGGGGTGTAAGCATTGTTCTAATGGGCACTACCTTACTTACGACAACATTTGTCCAAATACCTCTTGCTATAAAAATTCAAGTAAACTTCTTGGTAGTTGGCTACAGTTTTGCATATAATTTGTTAGTAGGACGACAGACACTTATTGAACTGGATGTCATTGTCTCTTACAACCATCTCATTATCAAGTTCCCCATTTGAGATAGGGTCAGAGATATTAGATGTTTTCACCAGAAGGCTAGGGAGTGTTATGGAACCTCCCTTGAGTAAGTAATGAACTGTGTTATTATACTTTAACAAGAGCTTAAGAAAATCAATAGGGAGTTATTCAAGAGAATCATCAAGCCTTTCGGAGTTCGTTTCATGTCGAAACTACCCCAAGTCTAAAGCATCAACATCATCAACTCCTCCCACCAACAATAATCCACCTAAGAAAACTGCGAGAATCAACAACATGATACCTAAGAGAGTGCCAAACACTCATATCGAGACCATCCTTGCCATTAGAGAATCTACCATTGACGACGTGTCACCTTAGAGCACCCTCAAGCCTTGCAATGCTTAGGGTTATGCTGGGGCCACCTTCAACCATAAAGCTGGATCAACTGACTGTGAGTGGCCTATTAGTACCCACAAGCCCAGCAACGCTTAGGATGATGCCAAGACCATTAGTCATACTGAAAATTAGGATGGAAAGAGCCCTATATCCTTGTCAACTCCCTAAAGAACTAGATAGCTTATCCTAGCATGAAATGAAAAAAGTTGCTCCTCATTAGCGAGCGAGGTCATCAAGCACAACAACTCCTACCCTCTCAACACTAGCAGACTGCTTGTGAAAGCCATGGCAACATCATTACCCCGATAGAAGCACATAAATCTATACCAGCCGAGGAAATTATAGAGCACATGATTTAAGTGCTAGTTCAATGCATCTTGGAAATAAACTTGGACATAGAGGATGGCCCTCTAGACCAAGAGAATGACCCTTTAGCCGCATGACCCATAAAAGCATCAAGCTCTCAAAAGAAGTAGATAACCCGTTAGCTAATCGTTTTATTTATGAGGTAGGATATATCGCCTGGATAGTAAACCTAGTGCTGGCTAGAAAGATAAATAAAATTAGAGGATATGCATTGAATTATCCAATCGTAACAAATCCTACCCTAAAGATAGTTTTCTTTGCCTTGCATTGATCACATTATGGATATAATTAATGGTCATGTGCTCCTTGCATTTATGTACGCCTATTCTGGGTACAACCAAATTTCCATACATGGCCCAGACTAGGAGCACACCTCCTTCATTACCAACGATGGCATATACTGTTATAGCGCGATGCCTTTTGGTTTTCTAAATGCAGGTGCTACATAGTAGTATCCCGTTGACCATATATTCTCCGAATAGATCGACCGGTCCATAGAAGTTTATGTTGACAACAGGTTGGTAAAGTCTGAGAAGACCAGGGGAATATACAAAACCTAGCTAAGACTTTCTACATCACACGTTAATACGACATGAAACTGAATATGAAGAAGTGCTCTTTTGCTGTCTGGTCTAGAAAATTATTAGGTTATGTTGTGAGTGCCAAGGCATTGAAGCTAACCCTAATTAGATCCAGGCCATCTAAGATATGTAGGTTCCCCAAATTGTAAAGCAAGTGCATTTGGACCTCATCAAGAATAGGGTGTTTGAAGCATTAAGTTGGTTTGTATCAAAGTTAAGAAATCAATGGTTTCCCTTCTTAGATCTTATCAAGAAGAAAAGTTATTCACTTGGAGCAAGGATGTGCTAAGGCATTTGAGGAACTAAAATGGCATTTGGCCATTTTATGTTACTACAAAGCCCATCGACGGGGAGGATTTATATCTTTACTTAGCAGTACATGACCACACGATCAACACTGCCTAATTAAGAAACATGAGAAGGTCCAACGACTAGTATATTATGTCATAAAATGATTGACTACGAGAAACTCAAGGTAGGAGAATCTTTCCTTATGCCTACCATGACATCCTAAAAAATTAGACCATACTTCTAAGCATATCCACAAGGTCCTAACCAAACGACCTTTTAAGCAGATCCGTTGCCGGCCCGACATAGCAAGATGACTCTTGATGTAGTCTGTCAAGCTTGGAAGACGTCACATCTTCTTCTAGCCTTGCACTTCCATCCAGGGCTAGGCCTTTGCTAATTTCAGTGTACAAGCATGGGAAATTTAGAAGAAGGGACAATCATTAGCAGCCATCTTGGTGCCTGTAGGTGGATGGAGCATCAAATGAAAAGGAAGGGGCCGACATGGTACTTATCATGCCCAAAGGAAAAGAAATGTGTTTCATGGTCTGCCTTGCTTTCAGGTAGTCGTGCAATGAAGCCAAGTAAGAAGCCATCCTAGCCGGCCTCAGGATGATAAAAGAATTGTGCGTAGAGTTTATCCATGTTTTCAATGACTAATCATTGGTCTTTGATCATATTTATGAGCACTTTTAAAATGACACTACCCATATATGTTATCGAGGTAAAAATGATTATTGGCACCTTTGCCAATTTCAAATTAGAGTTGGTACCCAAGAAGCAGAACGCTAAGACCGATTAGCTGGCTAAGGAAGCAAGTAACCCAAAAGAAGTCACTACTTGCGCCTCATTAGAGAATTAAGACGCCCTTGCTATGAATTGAGGGGCAACAAGCATGGAAATAAATGTGCCATCCACATATAACTAGATGTTGCCATTTATTAGATATTTAACAAGCAAGGAACTTCCTATCGAACCCAAGTAAGCCAAGAAGATTCTTTATCAGGCTTTTAACTACACGGTTGTAAGGGAGAAGCTCTATAAATAGGGATACTTCGCACTACTTCAGTAGTGCATGTCTGTAGAAGAATCCAGCTTGATTTTGGAATAGCTGGATCTTGTGGAGATCATGCTATGGGCAAAGCCTAGCTAAAAAAGGCCGCCAACTTGGATACTACTAGCCTAGTATGATCGAGGATCCTATGAATTATGTGAAGGAGGGCCATCGACGTCATCAGGTCACAAAGATCACCAAAGCCTTACGTACCCTTTTCACTCCAATGACTTCCTCTTGGTCGTTTGACACCTGAGGAATCAACTTGATAGGGAACTTGTCGAATTCTAAGGGAGGGTAAGCCGCCATCAACTACTTCTCTATAAGGGTCAAGGTTGAAACTTTTATAGGAGTCACCGCCCCCATGAACATCATCTTCCATTTTGGCCTACCGAAGAAGAACATTATCAACAATGATGCTTAATTCAAGAGTAGCCTATTTCAAGATTTTTGCACTAGTAATGGAATTGAGTAGTGCTTCTCCTCCACTACCCATCCTCAAGACAATGGACAAGTTGAGACTTTCGACTTAACCATTAAGTCCACTCCTAAGAATTACCTTGCAAATACTAAAGGGAACTGGGTCGAAGAACTGCCATTGTTCTTTGGTCCTATCGCACTTTGAGCCGCACTTCGTTGTCCTATGGACATGAAAACATAAAGCCTATAAAAATAGACATATCCTCACCTTAGCATCTAACCATCGAGCCCAAGAAAAACGATGAACTGCTCAAGCTTGGACTCGACACTATAGAATAATGAAGTGTTGAAGTCAAACCCCACAATGAAACTTAAAAGAGGAAGATTGCCAAGCTCTACAAATCAAGAATAAATCTTCAACAGTTCACCATTGGTACCTTAGTCCTGCATCACGTGTTCGCAAACACAAAGAACCTGACCAAAGGAGTGCTTAGACAAAACTAGGAGGGTCGTATGTCATAAATGGAGTCTTAACAAGTAGTGCAAACCTCCTTTCTCACCTAAATGGAACCTGCATTTCTCACCCTTGGAATCCAGTGCACCTCTAAGCCTATCGCATATGAGAACTGGCCACAATCATAAGGCATGTAATACATCTATTGTGAAGAATACATAAAAAACTCTAGAATTATCATTGTTCAACACATTTTCCAAGGGTATCTAATGAAGAATGAATTTTTATATGCTCGTTTACCTTGTTGGGGACTGCTGACCTTTTCCTCTAAGAGCATAGCGAGCCAGTCTCTCCACTTACCAACTATCTATCCATGAGGGTGAATTATGATACATTCACTTCCTATCGGGGACTACCAATTAACATTCAGGTTCGTGCTGGACTCGACTACCACACTCAACTGGCATTATGTAATTCTGGAGAATGTTCAAGCAGTTCAAGATATAAAATGAAAGATGAGTTTTATATGCTCCTTTACCTTGTTGAGGATCGCTGATTTTGGCCACCAAGTGCGTAATAAGCCGGTCTCCTGCTTGCCAGCTGACTATCCATGAGGGTGCACTCCGTGCATTCACTTCCTTATTAGGGACAGCCACCTAGTGTTTAGGTTTATGCCAAGCCCTACTACAATACTCAACTGGAAACATATCATGCTGGAGACCATTCGAGCAGCTCAGGTTGTCCAACAAAAGATGAGTTTTTATGTGCTTATTTACCTTATTAGGGATTGTAGACCTTTGTCACTAAGTGTGTAGTGAGCTAGTCTCCCCTCTTGTCAGCCGTCTATCCACAAGGGTTAATTGACATGAGTTCACTTCCTTAGCAGGGACTGCCACTGTTTCTTGCAGTATGTCGCCCATTAGAATCTTTAAGCCAATCACTACTTAGGTTCGTTCTGGGACCTCCTACCATCCACACTTGTCGTGTGTCATTCGAGAGTAATGTTCAAACCACTCAAAGATTAGGTTCATGTCATAACCGCCTAACAAAAGGATAGCCCAAATAAGCATGGCTATTATATATCAGCTTTGGAGGTTAGCAAGCAACCAGATTACACAGTCAGTGCTCGCATTTGAGTCTGTTGACTGGTCTGAGCTATTAGGCATATGTTTATCATTTCAGTACGAGATTTGCAAAGACAGTACACCTCACTGACTATCACTTACCTTTACTTGGCAATCTATCACGTGGAAAATATGAAGTGCAAGTACATGGAAACTATTGGTTACTCAAAGTGTGCTACCCCACAAGCTGAGCACAAATAGACAAGAGAAGGTATGACTATCAAAAAATTTATATAAATTTCAACAATAAGAAATTATATTCAAACCCAAAAGTGCAGGGCACATAATCCGCCCCGTTAGGCTTACAAAAGAAAGAATAAAAAATATATATGAAGTCGAGTCCTCAACAGACCGGTGTAAGAAGTCAATTCGCTCCTTAGTCAGAATAACTGATGTAACTCCCTATATGGCCTGCATCTCCTCTGCAACCTCTTCCGAGGATGCTACAAGGATATCGGTATCCAAATATCACATAGAGATCGTTATATCCTAGTTTTTCGTGAATGTAGAATTGATCATATCGGTCAGCTGATTTTACCATAGGTCCTCCTTCTTCCAAGTGGCCTCAACATCAGCAGTAGACTTAGACTTTGTTGTATGCTGGTAGTTCTTTGTCGGCCCTCTCCATCTTCTCTATGAGATTTTTCGCCTCCTTCTCCATCTGATCCTCGGCCTAGACCACTACTAGTGCTGGACACACAAGCATTATCTAAGCCAACTTACACTTCTTGACCTCATCCATCAGTACTAAGTAATTATCCCAAATGCGGATAAAGTAGCACATGGCATACAAATAGAATACCCAGAAAGTCTAGCAAGAGATATCTATTAAAGGAGCTTACAAGCAAGGCATCCTAAGTGTGGCCGTCCACAACATCATCGATAAATTGTTGGACCCACCCGGATTAGGCATGATGAGTTGATGCTAGGAGCTCCACTTACATCATTTGGAATAACCTCAGGAGAAGCTCCAAGCCATTATGGTCCTAAGAGGCCTTAATCTCCAATAATACGTGCTCTATCGACACATCTTTCTCCTTTTGGCACACCGCTCCGCATCAAAGATGGGCGCCTACCTAGCAAAAGTAATTACAGGCTCCTTACACCATACCTTGGCCCTCTTCACCCTTTAAGTTTCGCCTCCAGAGGAAATTCCTCGTCACTCAGGGAGAGCTCAATGACCATTTTCTTCTTCTGACTTATAAGGACAACATTCAGAATAATTTTAGAAACGAAGTTGAATTGGTCAAAGGTGGCATAATTGTACTTCTCATCCACTAAAACAAAAAAGAAAAAAAGAGTTAATCAAAATTAAATAAAAATACATCTAATGTATAAATAAATACCATTTATACTAGTATAGCCCCTATTTCTTACAAGGGTTCGACATGATGTGGCCGAGCTATGGACGGTAGTTGCATCCATCTCTACGCGAGACTCGCCTGTAGATTTCACCCTCGTACCCAGGATATGGGGCTCACACTCATGAT
This sequence comes from Allium cepa, assembly GCA_030765085.1. Classification (NCBI taxonomy): domain Eukaryota; kingdom Viridiplantae; phylum Streptophyta; class Magnoliopsida; order Asparagales; family Amaryllidaceae; genus Allium; species Allium cepa. The sequence continues at coordinate 505,222,479 of CM060937.1, read as the reverse complement.
TTTTCTTAAGGAGGCATCCACATCCCTACTAATGCGTGACTCTTGTCCTCTCCCAAGCTACTTTTGTCGAAACATGACACAGTGTCCTACTCTTTGTGTAGTGGCTTATGATGAGGGGTTGGGATTCCGCCAAGCTATTGGTGGCCAAACTATTCCCACTACTCCAACATAACTTCAACAAACCTGTCGAGGTCAAATTGTCTCTACTTCCTTTTCTCCTCACCTATTGCTATATCGTCATATCTTCAAATGGCATCCTTGATCAACCTAACATCCGCGCTGTTAAATAGGATCTTGGAGTGGTCCTGCTTGATTTTGACCGACTTCTCCCTTTTGCCTCCCTTTTTTATCAGTTTCCTCATCTACAACTCTCCAACTATTATATGTCCTTGCTTAATTAAACCAACCCGGTGGAGGTTGGCATCGTTCACTGGAAGCCCTAAGTCTCGATGGGAGGAGGTTGTCGTCTTTAGCCGGTTTAAGTTCTTATTTAGTTTTAGAAAACCTGATGCGAAGGAATGCAAGCTCCTCTCCTTTCATAAATGAGCTAGGTAAAGAAAATCATCAAAAAAATGTGAAGGGAAAGAAAGAAAGGCAAAGAGTCCCCCGGTTTTGGAAGGTGATGTTCTCAAGCCCAAGGTCAACACCATGAGAGATAAAAAAGTATTTGGTCATCCAACCAAGGGTGGCCTTGTTGGGAATGTCTAAAATAATCACAAGCTTAGTACAAGCCTAAAAGTGATAGTGGGTGTCAGTTGGGTAGTTGGCCTCTTTCTAAAGATGGAAGATCATCTCTACTACTTGGCATTTAACTCTGAAAAATAAAGCACAACATAAGTAGTGTAGACAATGCACATAAACCGATAGCTATTAGGAGTCATCTACCCAGAGGTAAGTCGATAAGCTCGAGGATGGACATAAAGTATAGCTAGAGGCGTAACATAACCCTTATCTTAAAGTAGCATGTTAAGAAGGAAATGAAGCGGGTCGAAGGTTGATTGGGATGCTCGTTGCAAGTCGGATAGCAAACCATCCTATGTTGACTCCATGACTAGTTAACAGCTTGGCCAAGTCAAACTTGTCTTGTTCTTATTCAAAGGCCCTAAGAGGGATAGCCGCTTCTAATGTTGATTAGTCGGTGGAAATAGAACTAGAAGTTGAACATCTGAAAAATAAGTGGCTCAACAATACAACAGCATAAAGACTAAGCCTAGCAAAGCCCGAGGCATGCCTTTGGCATGACGTGGCTACTAGACGGCTATCTTTACGGCGTTCCCAAGCCGAGCTTCACATTAGGGCCAGCTCATGACATGACTTCTTAGCTAAGTATTAGGACATACAACCCCTATCTAATTCCTATTATTTATTGAAGTCCCTAATCACAAAGTCAGACTGGGCACATGGCCTATTTTAAAACAAATGTTAATATCATTTAAACGTGTGTAGGCCCAGTTAAGCCCATCAGCATCAATCAACCACCGCTGATGTGGTAGTGATAGTTGATCGATATCAAAAAATACCAGGAAAGGAAATTTCTAGTCACAAAAAACAAATATCAAATCTTTATAGCCAAGGCATTACATTATTATGGCAAAAGTAAAAAAACATCAAAGTTTCCGCATGTCGATAATGCTTTCCAACGCAAAGGCAAAGGGCAGAGTGAAGGCACTCTTTTTTTTATCGAAGTAATCTAAGAAGTCAAATTTTAAGGGAGCTTAATCTTTTTTAATAGTGCTTTTGTTTATCTACTTTTAGTAAAAAGGGAAGAAGAGGAGAAGGCATCTTTTATAAACATATTCCATAGATCTCAACCATAGGATTTAATTCGACTTTGAATGTCGAAAATCTAGGTGTAATGAGTTCAGTTTTCACTTCACCCACTTTGGAACCAAGCATCCCATGCCACGTTTGAAAAAATGAACCATCATAGCCAATAACAAAGCGCCATGCGGGGCACGCATTTAATGTAAAGTAGAGGTTTGGACATCGGCATCTTTATGAAATGGCAAGCCCGCCCCTACTTATAGAGACACGCTTAGTGGGAAAAATGTTGCATAATTTTCTTGTAAGTAATTAGCAAGCCACTTAAGGAATGGCTTAGCTCAATAAACACCAGCCAAGTTACCCTACGATCGACTCACAAGTGCTAGCTCAAGCTCAAGTTGGTTCCAAAACATCCTATCTACTCAGCAAGACATCAAGGTGAAGATCAGTCATCTTATCCCTATGCAGCATCCACAGTTAATTCATTTGGTGAAGATCAAGCTAGGAATAGCCATGCTCGGTCCACTCCAACTCGGCTCAATAACGACTGGCTCTCTCATGCCAACACATTTTCAGCCTAACTCCAAGTCATATAGTCCACTCAGCATCACTTAAATTTCCAACCATCTCAACCTAAGGCTACCTTGGTAGCCAACATCTTCAATAGGACCAGCTCAAGCATGATCCATCCTTGGCTCGACTTTAGATTGCTACCTTTGATCGGTCCATCTAGCCTAGCACCACCTACACAACATGGTCCTTAGCACCAGTTAACGTTTGGAAAATTTAAGCACAGAACAAAAAGTTCATTCATGGCTAGCTACATCTAGATTAGCATCATGAAAGCCCATCTAGATCGGCTCCGTATCTAGCCGGCACACTTAGGGAAACTTCAGACAACACACATTTGCCAAGGCTGGCCCAAGTATAACCATCTTCAACCCATCATGACTACAACTCATCTAATCATATTTTACATACCCATTTTGTTTCTACACCTTGGTCCTTAGAAATATTCAATCTCTAGTATTATTGAAGCCCAACCAGAGTCATCCATTTACCTTACCACATAGGCACATAAAAGTTAATAACAAGCCACTTATCCAATTCTACAAGATACTGTAGTCAAGCTATTGGAAATACACTAACCCTTGTAGCTTAATGTTGCATTTAATGAAATTAAATGTAATGCATGTGCTTGGAATGGAAGGGCGATTGGCATCTTTCATAGCCACTTATTCCACTCTGCCTTTATAGCTATCTCCATCAACTCAAGCGACCAGATTAATGGCTAGGATGTTTCTTACCTTTTCTATAATGCAATCTCAATCGTTTATCATTTATTTTAGCCACTATAAATAACCCTTGCCTTGCCACATCCAAGGGATTGAAAAATATTAGAATTATAGCTATTATCTATTTCCAAAGCTCCACTCACAGCAAATCTAAGTTCTAAGTACTTGCGATTAGCTAATTTTTCTGGTGTCAAGTGTTATAATTCTCATCATTCTCCTATAATTCTTTGTAATGGTAAGAGAGAACATGGAGATCTTCACAATGGATGTAGGTAATTTTGCTAAACCACTCTATATTTGATGTCATTTTACTTTTCTTTATTTGTATTCTTCCTTATTTTTCATTTTTAAGCCTAGTGACTAACTAGTAACTTTTTCTTTCATAGCATGATCAGGCTACTTCCCAAGGTTGGCCAAGTCATAGTCAACAAGGGTAATCTATGTGTATCCTAGATTATATAAATGTACCCATGTGATTAGACGTGTGTGTGTCCAATTCCTAGCAGTTTGTGTGTGGAACAAGTTCGACCATTGAGTACATGCAATGTTGAGCAATCGTTGAATATGTGTCATATGAGTTGTTGTCCAACGTCATCTTAGTTGGTAATACATTGTGTAAATCTGAGTGTTCTATGTGCTATCATTTACATGTTTTCTTTGATTGTTGTTTGATTAGGATGGATGTCATGTGTTATAGGTACTAGTGTGTTAGGTACCAAGACACCCTATATTATACAGCTCACATATATAATGTTAGTATAACACATATTGTATTGTGTGCTAACTTGTTAGATGCGGAAACTATTCAGGCATGATTTTCCATAGCATGTGTTCCTATATTATTATACTAGTTTTATCAATTTTGATATTATAGATTACTCATACCATGTTTATTTCTAACCCAAGATTATTTTATTTCTTTTTACTGTTTCATGTACTTTTAAATGATTTAATCAAAAATAGTAAGTGTGATTTAGAACATGGAGTTGTGCAAAGGAGGAGAAGGTGGCCAATGCTCTCATATATCTATAATTTCGATCTATTATTGTTACTTCCATTATGTAATCTCGTAGAGCTACCAACATATGTTTATTTATTTAGAGATAGATCTTTTGGAGCTCATAATCCTAATGTGTAAAATCTATTTCTTTTTTTTGTATAACTGTGATGAACCTACTTCACTTGGATTTGTTTAGATCATGCAGTTATTCCTATCTCGACTATTATATAACTCTGCATTTATTATATTTTATTCTATGCATTTTGAGATACATGATAGATTCTATTTTGGATTGCAATTATTTCATCTTGACTGCCACTCTATATCGCCTGAATATTGTTGTCGTGTAGCTATTTTTAGTATTTGGATATCGTAGGTTTAGTGTAGCCATCACATTTGGTATCAAATCTTAGGTTGAACGATTAACCTAAGTTGATATCGAGATCCATTAGAGATAAAGGAAAAGTTGTACCTATAGTATGGATTGAATCATATGAGAGGTTGTATTCGTTATATATTTTGGTTTTCAAAACTATATAGTAGTGTATATAGCATAAGTTGCATTGCATACACGAGTACAACTTATGCCGCTTTCATTTGTGAGAGACCGGTCATTCTTATTATAGATTATAAGATTGAGTAGGCAGACAAGGAACATAGCAAGCAACTCTATTTCTAGAGTTGAAAAAGGAATGTGGTAAAGGGTAGTAGCTAACCTCAACTCATGTTCAATAGTATAATGAGGAACATATTGTAGAATGCCCTAGAAGATGCTCCAGTTATTTTTTGGTGGTGGTGCTCTAGTTCTGGCGCCAAGGGCTATTTTGCTAAGCTGGATAAAGACTACTTTAGTCTTTGAGGATGACATTTCTTGGAATGAAATCAGCTATTGAAGTGCGTAAAGGCTTGACAACTATGAATGCAGTTTTAAGGATCTTGAGTTATAATATTAGGTGCATAGGAAGTTGGCCTCTAGGAAACTTAAGGAAAAGTTGTGGACTAGTAGAATGCCTTAAAGGTTACTACTCCTTAGGATGATTTTACTAAGGAGAAATTGAAGGCTCGATTTACGGATAAGTTTATACCAACCGCTAAGAAGTCGGTATTGTTTAGGAAGTTTGCTAACCTTAAACATGGCAATACATATATGTGTCAAATCATGTGGCTAAATTCAATATGTTATCGACATATGGGATGTCTTTTATTGACATTCCATTAAGGAAAATGGTAAGTTAATAATGGACTTGGATGAGTACCTTAGAAAGAGGCTAATTAGCCCTATATATGATTAAAGATGCTTGTTGAGAAGTCTTTATGACTTGAAAATCTATATCCTACGTCCAGATTTGTTATTATATCAAAGGAGGAGCATAAATGAACGGGTGAGGCAAGAGGAAGTTGGACAATAAAAAAGGAAAGAAGAGATTCCAAGGTAAAGGTGGTTGAAAGAAGAGAAAGTGGGAGCCTATGTTCTACAACTATGGAGAGAAAGACAATCTCTATAAGAACTTCAAATGTGAGAAGAAGGAATGGTTCAATTGCAACAAACGTAGACATAAGAAGAAGGATTATTCAAAGCCACTAAGAAATAAGCAGTTTATGTTAACTTATATGCTTAATGCCATTTTGACTTCATTGGGTACTCCATTGGTGAAGGAGAAGGGAAAGGGCATTACTATTCAAGGTATGCTTTCTAATTATGATAGAAATATTCATGTTTTATGTTCTATCGGTACATCACATTCTTTTATATCCAATATCACGGTAGATAGACTAGGATTGAGACTTGACATAGTTGACAGACCGCTGGTAGTGATGAACCCTATAGGTGGTTCGGTTAGTTTCTATATGGTTTATCATGACATAGTATTGTCGAATCAAAAATGTGTGTTTTCTTTACGCTTATTTTTCTTGAGTTTGGTATCATATTGAGGATGGATTAGATATAGAGGTACAAAGTTGTGTTGATTGCGAGAATGGCGATGATAAGGACAAATGATGAGTATGGGCTAAAGTTAGGCTGCATATTCGATGATGTAATTATGGTTTTATTTTTGTATTTTCTTGAGATCCAACATGATGGGTCATCATCGATTCCCATAGTGAGGGAATATATGTATGTATTTGAGGAGATGACCAGATAACCATCTCTAAATTACCACCACAATTAGAGATTGAGTGCTATATTGATTTAGTGAAGGATTCTGGCCAACAGTTATTCTATTAATACTTATAACACCCAAAGAGTAGAGAGAACTAGAGGTATAAATGGATGATCTATTGGGAAAGGGGGTTTCTTCGTAGGAGTATATCTGTGTAGGAAGCACCTATAGTGCTCGCCATTAAAGTAGATGACACATTAGGAGTAAGTGTGGATTACCATGAGCACAATAAGGTGATGATGAAGAACAAGTATTCACCCTCATATGTTGATGAGTTGTCGATTAGCTCCACAATGTGTAAGTGTATTCTTAATTGGATTTAGCGATGGGATTCAACCAATTGAGAGTCTCAAAGGAAATTGTGTCGCTTACTGCATTCTATAACTTTTGGCATTCTATAAATGGTTGATTAGGTGATTTGGGCTAATCAATGTGATGCCATACTTCATTGATCTTATGAATAATATTTTTAGAGATCAACTAAGCAAGTTTATATGTGTTCAATGATATTCTTGTCTTTTTCTTGACAAAAGAGGAAGATAAGACACACTTGAGGATTATTCTGGAGGTGTTAATGAAGTGCTAATCGATGGCAAAGTTTCCAAAATGTCACTTCTTGGGGGGGGGGGGGGGGGGGAAGTGCAATTTTCATGTCATATTTTCTCAAAGCAGTGTATCGCAATGGATCATGCTATGGTAGAAGCACTTTGAGACGGGGGCAAGCTTAAAAATGTTATAGATGCAAGGAGTTTCCTTGGATTAATGGGTTATTATTGGTGGTACGTAAAGGACTTCTCAAGTTAGCAAACAGAACACTCCATTGCACTTAATGAAGAAGAATCAAACTTTTGCTTAGGATGCAAAGTGTGAGCACATGTTAGTGGGTCTGAAAGAGAAGTTGAGAGTGCACCGATTTTGGTTATTTCATGTGGGAATATGGAGTTGACGATGTACACAGATGCATGTGGTGCTGAGTGTTGTATTGATGTAGAGAGGTATGGTTCTCGCTTATGCTAGTCTATAGTTGAATCCATATGATAAGAAATTACTACCTATGACTTGAAGATTTGGAGGTATTACTTGTTAAGAGAAAGGTTTGAGTGATTCATTGATCATAAATCTTTGAAGTACGTTTTCTCATAGAAGGACCTAAAGCATCATCAGCAAAGATGGTTAGAATTCTTACACTCCCACGACTTTGACATTTCCTATACACTAGATAAGGAAAATGCGATTGATGATGCTTTGAGTAGGACATATGCAAATTTAGGAGTTATGTTCCTTGAGTGGACATAGTTGTAGTGTATTGCTAGTTATGGTTTCCAATCTAAATGTAAGCTAGACCAGGATGTGTTTGTAAGCTTAAATATTAGACCAACTCTTATAGAGTGGATTAGTACTAGTCGGAGGCATGATACTGGAATAACAGAGATCATTACTAAGATTGAGATGAGAGTAGAGTCTAGGTTTATGAGATAGTATAAATTTAACCGAGATGGTTGGCTGCATAAGGAAGGTTGACTGTTTGTACTCGACCTTGAAGGGTTAGGTGATGAGGTGCTATAAGAATGCCATTATTTGAGATTGAGTATACATTCTAACAGGAATAAAATCTATCAAGACAGAAGCGTACATCTTATTGGGAAGGGATGAAGAAGGACGTCAGGGCATTCATATCGAAGTGTATGAACTATCGGTTAGTGTAAGCTAACCAGAAGAAGATAGATGGTTAGTTGTAACCGCTTGAGATTCCCTAATAGAAGTAGGAATATATCAATGGATAGTCAAGGACTAGAGAGAAAAAAAATAACATTTGTGTAACAACCCAGATTTTTTCTTGATTAATTAAAAATTAAATAATGATTTAAACTGTAAATTTAAATAAAAGGTTTTATTTTGATAGATAATAATTGGTTTCTTTGGAATGAGAATTATAAAGTTTGACTGTATTGGTGAATTAGTTTATGAAGTGAATATTTTTGGAGTTTTAAATAAATCCATTTGTCAAGAAAAATAAAGAATTTTTTTACGTCTTTTATTTTGTTAATAAAAGATGATTTAAAATTAATAAACTTCTTTTTTAAAATAAATAGAAATCCATAATTTAATTCAAAAAGTTATATTTTTATTCGTTTGACATATGGTTTTAAACTTTTAATTATTATATAAATCCAGTTAATAGTAAGAATCCTTTAAATAAGCATTTTATTTCTTTTTGGATGTAGTTTAATTCTTGGCCCAAAACCCATTAGCAGATAAGAGATTTCTCATATACTAAGTTCTATATGTCTATAGTACTTCACAAAATTAGAAGCAGTAAGGAACCAAACTCCTTTCTCTTTCTCTTTTCTAAACCTAGAATCCTAATTCCCTTAATTCAACCAAGCCTCACTTGTAATTAGATTGTTTTGAAGCAAATAAATTCAGGTAAGGAATCAAAACCCTATTTCTCTCTTTGTTGGAATTTCTATTTCAGTTTACAGTGACATAAATTAATTCCTCATTGTTGTTTTGATTGATAAAATTCCAGGGTTTCTAATTGAATAAATTTCTAGTTATTATCTTATTTACTGCCTAATTACAAAAATAAAGGTGAGCTGAATAACTCAACCATATTTGATTATAAATTCTAGATGAATGATTGAGTAGAATTAGATGATCTTAGTTTGATTAATAATTGTTGTTATGCTCCACTAGTTTTGCTCGTTACTACCCTAAACTTGTAATTTCATATAGTATTCACTTCCATGATGTCTATATGCTTGCATGCTTCAAAATTTGTCACCCTAGAAGTCAATAGAAGTCGCGCTTCGAAAATTGTTAGAAACAGACCATCTGGGAGCTACGGACACTACTTGGAACACATTCTAGGTTGCGCTACCATTCCTGTAATCAAGGCCTCATATTAAGTTTCATTATTCGTCATCGAAAATTCGAGTTCTAGATGTAATTTATTAGGTGTTCTTTGAGAGTGACAAATGCAATTCCAGCACTAGAACACCAATCATTAGATGGACCATCCGTGTACATTTTCCGTCCAACTTCTTTTTTTTCCACTGCTCTCCGGAGGATCATCTCGTGCAGTGAAATCAACTATGAAATCCACAAGGGGATCCCCGAATTGCTTTTCGAGGGTGGTAGGTTATATCGTATTAACTCAATTCAACGTTCCATTTCACCAACCTTCTAGAAGTCTCAGGTCATTATAAGACTCTTTGCAAAGGTAGGTCAGTAATGACATTGATCAGATAAGCTTGGATAGGGGCCGAATTTCTAGAAGTAGACAACAGGTAGGAAGCAAGCTTTTCCAGTCATGGATACATTCTTTGTACTTTATCAATAGCTTGCTGATATAGTAGACTGGTCACTGGATCCAGAGTATGCATCCATAAACGAAGATAACTTGTTCCTATCACTCGAGTCCACTGGCTAATCTATCCTTGGAAGCGGGAAACTATCCTTTGGGCATGCCTTATCCAGATCCGAATAGTCGATGTGTGTCCTTCACTTCCTGTTTTCTTTCTTCACCAAGATAGGTCTTGATATATATTTTGAATAAAAGGCATCGTGGATGAAGTCATTGTCCTTTATCTTATCAAATTCTTTTTTAGGTACAGTGGATCTCTCCGGACCCAAGCTGCGGCGTTTCTGTTTTATAGGAACGCATTTGGGATTGATGTTTAACGCATGGCTTGCTATCTCGGATGAGATCCCATACATATCCGAGCGTGTCTAGGAAAATAAGTCTACGTTCGCCCTTAGAAATCCAGCCAACTCCTTCATCACACTAGCATAAAGTTGAGATCCAACTTTCAGGACTTTGCTTGAATTATCTGTTCTGACTGGAACAGAGATCGTCAACTTGGTGGGATCTGCTCGTCAATGCTCTGGCTTTTTACGTCAGTCCATATCATCATAGAGTCGGCTGGTATGCCCGAATCGGGGCTTAGGCTATAATTGCTATGCATCCAGAGTCTTTATATAGAGGGCCCCCTTTGCATTCTTTCCTTTCTCCTTTTTCCTTGCGTCCTTTAGCTTGGTGATGTAGCATTCGCGGTCAGCCACTCAATCTTCATAGAAAATTCACACTCCATTGTCTGTAGGGAACTTCATAACTAAAAACTAAGTAGCAATGGCCATTCTAGAATCAACCAGGGTTGATCAACCCAAAAGTGCATTATAAGTAGAATATATATCCAACACCATAAAAGGCACGACCCGCACACACTAATGGTCACCCTTACCAAGTACCACTAGTAATTCAACAAATCATGTAGCTTTAGTAGCCATCCCATTCGTAAGACCTACAAGGCTTCAAATCTTTCTCCTCCAACATCATTTGATCATTAGCTATCTTGAATAAGATATTGACTAAACTTTCGCATTCACCAAGCACCTTTCATTCAACAGTAGCACCAATTATGGCTGAAATCATGAGTGGGTCAATTATCGGAACTTCCACTCCATCAGCATCACGATTACAAAAAACAATGTCGTCTACCGTTGTTCATGATTATTTTGCAGAAGCACCATTCTCAATAGCATATCAACTTTCATTCTCAGCATGTTTTATAGCTCCAATATATCTATCCATTTCCACAAAGCTTTTATCCGTAAGATGCAGTCCACTAAAGATTGTGTTAGTCACCAAACATCTTTTTGGTTGGCTAGGTGGATTAGCACCAGACTGAGCTTGCATCTAGGCATTAGAAGTTCCTTATTTGCGACCCTGTGGGGATTTCATATATTTTTACAATTTCTTTTCAAATTAAATCTTTAATCATGCCACGCAAGTGCCTACGCTCATTGATATTATGACCGTGAGTCTCATGGATTCTGTGGAACTTGCATGACTTCCTCTCTTTCTTGGTTGACTCCCTGGGAGCCAGCTTCCTAATTGGTTCGATATTCTAAGTAGCCAGATATATATTTTCGATTGAGTTGTTTAGTTTAGTATAATTGTCATACTTAGGAGTTCAAAAATGATTCTGATTATCCGGCTTACGCTTCGTGGCCTTATCATTGTTCTATTTTTGACCTTCATTCTGATTTCCAACCTTCACATTCAAATTCTCGGAATTTTCTATAGTTTGCTTTAAAGCGACATTACTTTGTATTACCTCATCTAAATTTCTAGCAACATTCTTTCTTAGACGCTAGCGTGCATCCTCTCGACATAAATATTCATTGACTTTCCTAGAAAAAGCTTCCATTATTGACGGTTGCTTCCTTTCTAACTAATCTTTGAAATTCGTGTCAAGGTGAACAACCCTACATAGCGCCATCAGTACCATGTCTTCCTTAGGATTCCTTACTTCTGTTACAGCCATGTGGAACCAATTCAAAATGTCCCTCAACGACTCTCCTTTAGTTTAATAAATGTTGGATAGTGACATCATGTGCTTTGGATGCAAAGCGTGTAAGTGGAATTGCTCTATGAACTTTCATGACAACTCAACAAAAGATGATATGGACTTCGGAAAAAGCCGAGTTAACCACATCGTAACCACCCCTATTAGAAAAATTAGGAAACAACGACACTTCACAGTATCTGAAGTTCTAGTTGAATCCATGTGTCATTCATATCTTAATAAGTGTTACCTAGGATCTATCATTTGTCCATACAATGACATCATTGGCATATTAAATCTCCGGGTATATCCTTCACAAAGAATGTCCTTCACAAACTGTTTCGACTCACATTTGTACCCCATTCATTATTGGTCCTAACTTTGTTTTCACCTACCAACCTCCTAAACTTATCTTCCAGATAGTCTGAGTTAACAGGTTTGACTAAACAGCGGTGATTAGGTGTTGACCCAAAGTGTTTGGCCTGGCTAATGCTCTCTGGAAGGCGCTTGGTACCTAGGCTCCCCAAACTCTTGAGGATCCATTCATCTAGCAACCCCTCTGTTTGATTATTATTAACTGAATTACCAGTAGCAGTTTGGAAATCCATATTCTGAACATTAGTAGCATGTCCAGAGGCAACATCCATGCCACCCTTCAATTGTTAAGCGTCGGGCCCACCATAGTGGGGTTTGGTATAGATACCTCCATGGAAGTCGGTACCGGTTCCTAAACTTGTGCCTTGAGTCAACGCTCTCCCTAGCATGATGTCCCAATAGTATTTTGGGCCTACTTCTACCTTATATCCTTACATCTTTGCTCATATGAAGAAGAGCTCTCTAACCCTAAGCTGGAATCCCCTCTATTCCATCTACGGCTGTTTTGAGTCGGTTCATTCAGCAATCTCAAGCTCTGCTGCATTGTTTGATTCATCTTTAATGACTAGCTTAAAATCTATCTTCAATCTCCATCATCCTATCTATCTCACTCTAGTCACAACATCAATTGGAGTTTGGATCTTTGTTTGCTTCAATTGGTTAACTCTATTCGCATGTTAGGGATTATGATTCTTAGCATTACTGGGGGTAACTTTTGTTGTTATGCTATATGCTTCTTTCCTTGGTGGGGCGATAGAAAAAAGCATCTAGTAGATCTTTGAAAATTTGAGTGGTAGAATTAAAAGTAGGGAAACCTATCTCTTGGATATGGGGAAATTCACAAGTAGTTAATGGATCCAAATGGCCTGAAAATATCATTCTCAGTGAAAAAACCAAAATGTTTGAACCAAAATTAGTACAAACACCCAGAAAAGTAAAGTAATAGAGATTAAATGAAGAAAGTAAATGAAAAATAGAGGAAATTGGGTACAAAACAAGCACATACTAATTTACAGTGGTTTGACCATCTTGGCCTACATCTACTTCACTGATTTTATTGCTTTTGCACTTGTTTTTATGATTACAAGAGAGTGGGACCGGAAGATCCTTGAATATAAGAGAGTAAGAATGTAGTGGCAGCATAGAGATCCATAGAGTGAACAATGCCTTCTATGTTTATAGGGGTAGATGACCAATTATCTTGTTGAAACCTCTCCTGTAGAACCTTGTCGCCAAGACCAAGTCCCCTAGAAAATCTCAACTCCATATCACATTTGGCTGGGGATTAGTACCAATCCCTATATATGTAGTATTGGGTCTTACGATTTCTTATATTGGCTCGTCTTGTTGTTGCCTTTAGGATTCCAAGGTTCATCTACATAGTCGCCTAGATGTTTTTTTGGTCCAAGTGATGGATCTATAGAAGGAAAAATTATTACTTAGACTACTTATGGAGATTGCTAATACATTGCATAGAAATTCTAGAACAACACTTGAATCAGGCTCTACATAGATAGAGAAGAGTGCCATCGTATTGAGGGCCACTTTGGGTGTTCCCTTAGGGATCAGTACCGATCCTCTTTGTAGGGTGCAACACCAATCCATACTTAGTGTATTCTAAGGTATTGCACTTCTAAGCTTATTCGACCGTCATCTCGTGGTTTTGTCTATACTTAGTTCCTGAACCCTAGGATCATCTCACTGGGCTGTCTTCCTTGATAATCATCGGGTTTAACTTATCTAGTCAATTTGAATATAGCCAGGCCAAAAAGCTGGATAACATTCATAAAACAAAATAATAAACTCCTATGAAGGGTTAATCAGACTCAAGCTTTTAACATAATATTGATGATAGTAAATCAATCTCAAGTTTTTTATTTACCTCAACAAAGGGATTATCGGTTGGAGAAGTTCTAAGAAAGAAGTTGTGTCTAATTCGACCATGGAGGCTGAGTAATCCACCTTGAGTGATGCCATAAAAAAGCAGTGTAAGTGCACAAATTCATTAAGGAGATAGGAGTGGCCTTAAGCATTAGAGTCTCATGCTTATGTACTATGAAAATAGTGGGAAAATATTGATTGGCATGGAACTATGAGTTCATAAGAAGTCAAGACACATTTTTCGTAAGTTTCATTTGATAATAAAGTTTATCAAAGATGGAGAGATCGTAATCGAAAGAGTAGATACAAAAGATAACCTATCATATCCACTGAATAAGATGCTTTCTTTGTCTAATTCGGAAGACTGATCGAATACTTGCAAATGAGGCTCCATAATTGGCTCTAAGTGCAAGTGAGAGATTTATAGATTTAAGTGTATAACCTAAGGGAAATTATTTAATTGGTTATATAAACTTAACTATATAGACCATCTTGTTCGAACTAACATATGCTTTTGGTTTTATTTCTTTTATATGCCTTGTTATTTATAGATATAATAATTGAATACATTAAACATATATAAGTAGAAAATCCTTATCAGAAGGGTTTTATCTATTAAAGTTACGAATATGTTTGTAACCCTGAGTATTGAATCTATATCTAAATACTTATTCTTTAAATATTCATAGTCAAAACATATCTAGAAAAGGATACTAGTACATCTGTTGAGACTAGTGTATGCAAGGTCTTCATATGATAGACAGTAAATTACTCATGACCATTAGGGATACCAAGGGTTTACGTACTTGTGGTTAACATAAATAATTCAAAATAGAACATCTCGTAGTAACAACGTACGATAGTACTTAGACTTAAGAGTACTGTCGATCTTAGGTAGGTGGACTATATTTTTGACTATGCTCAGATACATATGGCATAGTGACTATGTTACCACCATAATCGGATGCATATTGAACTACTTGAAGTGAAATACTACTCATGAGAGGATTTGTATCCTTTGTTATAGAAGGTTAGTATCACCGTAATTGGTAGTCAACTTAAAATCGAAATCTATGACCAGAGTAAAGTTGTTAATCAATAAATGTTATTGGATTAAACCAAGGACTTTAATATAGTCTGTATAATTAAATACATATATCAATAATTAATCTTAAACCAAACTCTAGATATCTAAGTAATATAGTGATGATGAAATAATACACACATAAAATGTTCTTAGCTCTATAAGCTTGAAATAATTTTTTCCCTAGATGATATATAAGTAATGAATTTGTAATCAACACTATAGTTCACCAAAGTCCATACATATTTCAACATTTAAATTTTTAAATATTGATTAAGGACTAGTTCACACTAAGAGGCGGCACAACTGAGTTGTTAGTTGCTTCCGAGTTTGCTCATTGTAAAATTAATTTATAAATGTTATAAATTAATAATAAAATTAAATTCAAATGTTGTATTAAACTTTTGATGACATTTAATTATTTATTTAAAGGCTAAAAATTACTTAAAATGATGTATAAATATTGTATATTGATTTAATTAATAAACAACTTGGGATAAATGGATTAGGTAACTGGTTTAAATGTTAAATCATTGATTGACACAAAATATTACGTCCCAGGATTCCTGTTTAGGGTAAGTCGTGCTAAAAAGAAATAGAGGAGAAAATATTTGATCGATGAAGAATTAATCATTGGTCGGAGAAAATGAATGGAAAGTGATTATTTTTATCCACTGCCTAAAGTGCCCATAATTAGATCCCTTTCTCTCAATCCAAAACACATAATAGAGCCTTAGTGTAATAATCCAGAATTTTATTGCTTTGATTTGCGAATATTTAATTAATTTTAAATATTCAAAATAATGGTTTCAATAATTAAAATACCCCTTAATAATTTATAACTGTTGACAGTGAAATTATTTTCAAGGCATATTTACAAAAAGTATTTAGTTCAAAGGAAAATAGAAAATGTGACTGAATTTTTTTTTTTTAAATTCAATTTTTCACTATTTAAAATGTTTAAAAGGTTGTAAATTCCTTAATATATTTAAATATACATTTATATAATTGATAAGGATTTAATCAAGTGTGAAAAAGGTGGAAATGTAAGTGTACTTAAAAAGAAGAAGTGATATGATCATTTTCTAAGTCTAAATTAAATGAAAATGTAAATTATGTAATGTCACACTCACATCTCTTACATCATAGTACAAGGCAAGGAATTACATGATGGATAAAGGGTTTTACCTTTGTGCTAACGTGTAAAAGAAGTATGAGGAAGAGAATGGATGATGTGGTGACATTCTAGTAGAGGGTACATGACATAAGGATGTTAAGGTAATATTATAATTCCATTTTATATAAAACTAATTCAACTTCTCTCTCTCCTCCACCATTTCATTTTCTACCTTTTATAAAAAAATTACATCTTCTTTTGAGCATTAAAAACCATGTTAATGGCTTCCAAAATTTCAAGTTAAATATTTCTTTTCTTTTTCCACTTTAAATGCTTAAAAATCCATTTAAACACCTTCTTTCTTTCCTACTACCTCCTTCTTCTCAAAATTAACTCATGCTCACCTACTACAACCATGGCTGAACCATGATGATCATGGTCGAGCCTATGATGATCATGGCCGAGCCCATGTGACCATGGATGAGCCAAAAAGCATGTTCCAAGGTCAAAAAATCAAGTATTCGTTTTCAAAAGTGAAGATCTAAGCTTTTCCAAAGTTTTAAATAGATTTGCTTAAGTTTGGTGGTAAAAATTATATTTTTACTTACGTTAATATTTATATGTTTAATGGTTCGATTATTGACTAGTTATATAGTTTGGATGTTGTTTATATGGGTTTATGTGTGCTTATATGTGTTTAAATGTGATATGTAGTTTAGATTTGAAAACAAAGTTTAAAATTTGTGATCATTGTGTGTGTTTTGGTTGTCATATGTTTATTTGTGCTATAAACATGATGATATAAGAGGTTGCTAAGAAAATCTAGCACTTTTGTATGGTTTAGTGATAAAGAATCCTTGTAAAAAACTATGGTTTTATTATTTAAAATCAAATCTTCAAACTTATTTTACTTTTAAAAGCACTTACTTTATGTTTGTGAAAAGTTAGTGAGCTTTCAAAAGCAATAAATTTTTAAAGAAAATTAAGAAACAAATATTCTAGTTATCATATCCATAACGATAGCCGCAATGGATGTAAAGATAAGTTTTGTGTTTTGAGTTTTTAGCATTAATTACAAAATATGAGAGGAGCGGAGGGACGAAGGATAGAATGGAAGGAAGATGGAGATGAATACGTTGGGAATGGATGAATGATGGAAAGATGGATTGTTTTTCATGCTTCTCTTATTTCTTAAAATATAAAAGATAAAAAACTTGTTTTCTATTTTGTATGTTAACTTTGTTTTCTAATTTAGTCATTTTTCATAATGTACATGTGTCATGTGCATCTTTGTATGTACGAAAACGCAAAACTAAAATGAATAAACCAAACACTACTTTAGCATTTAAAACTTAAAGTGGTTTCTTTTAAAATGTTTTGACAACTTTTTTCCAAAATAATAATTAAGTATAAAAGTTAATTGCTTTGAATTAAATGGGAGTTAGTAATTAATTAATTATTAGATTACGAATAATTATTAATTAACTAACAATTAAGTTAAGTAATTAGCATTTAAGTCATTAATTAAGAATTTAATTATAATTAATCAATTAAGGAAGATTTAATTAGTGACTAATTAAGTTAAGAGTTAAGTAAGGATTTATTGATTTATTGTTAATTGATTAATAATTAATTAAGTTTGCTAATTAATAATTAATTAAGTATTAAAAAGGTTTACTAATTATAACTAAGTGAAGATTAATTACTAATTAATTATATTTTAAAAATGAGAATAATTTTAGTTAATTATTATTTAGCCATATTAATTTTTTATTAATTTTGAAAGTATATGATTTATTTTAAATTAACTATTAGTTAAGTAGAGTTAATTGTTAATTAATTAATAATTAAGTAGGTTTTCAATTATTTTAATTATAAATATATATAAGGTTTTTTTATAAACGGATAATTTATTATAGGTTAATTATTTATTAATTAACAATTAATTTAAGTTAAGACTCAATTAAGATTAATTAATGATTTTAAAAGGGGTTTAAGTTTTTTAAAATTACTTTATTCTCCAAAGATCAATTTTCTTAAATGCAACTTTCTTCCAAAAAAAATAGTTTGAGCACAAAAGATTCGATTGTCAATACCGTTAAGTAACTATGCAAATATGAATAGGTTATACTAAAATTTGACATTTTGTTAGCAAAATAAATCACTGCTCTGCTATAGCTTAGTTAGGTATATTATTGGATATCTTTTAGCAGAATAAATCTCTGTTCTACTATATTAATCTTAATAAATTATGTGAACATCTATTTAGTAGGAAAAATTATCATCATGTTATTATGTTATCTAGACGTGTATCTGCTAGTTGGTTAATATTGACATGTTATTCCTTGATTTAGTTATGGATTTATTTACATACATGTTGGTTTATGTAAATAACTGTTATGTGGCTTGAAGTCAAATTTAATTAAAATGGTAACTTGATTTGGTACCACTGGAGTCACTATGCCTCCTTTCATATTTGTAAAAGTTATGGCTTTTAAAGTTAACTTTAATTCTCTATCAATCAAAGGTTAAGTGTTTTGATTTTGTAAGTTATCCAATTATTTTAATAAAGGTATTTACAAATGATATTTTATAAATAATATTTTATAATGGGTTTATTTAAAGGAGATTTATGAATGATATTTGTAGCTTTTTTTTAAAAGGGAACTAATAAATAACTATTCATAAAAGAAATCTTATAAATGATTTTTGGATACTTATAAAAGAATTATATAAATGATTTTTGGATATTTATAAAACAGTTTATAAACGGATTTAGAATTTATGCAAAAGGAGATATCATAAATGGAAATGATTTATAAGAAGAATTTATTGAATAAATTTATAAAAAATGAATTTGAGATCCAGATTTCCATTAACCGACTTTCTTAATTATGGTGGGGTGGAACTTCTATCCCATGCTTAACACCGAAGGAACAATGATTGGGTTTTTTTATCTCTAATTTAAATAACGTTTGTTTGATCCTTTTAATATGATTTTGGAATAAAAAATCATTCACAAATATTTTGTGAATATACTTATGTCAGTGTGATAAGTATATGAATGTTTTGATAAACGTATTGAAAAGAGATTTAATAAATAAAGATTTGTTTTTGAGGCTCAGTGGTTGTTATGGGTAATTAAATCTCTAGATTTGTGTTTGTTTGTGTATTTAATAGTTAAACAACCGACTATCAAATCATGGTCAGTTTTGACTTAGTAAGTATGAGTGTGTATGTGAGTTCCCTAGTGAAGACTCGAATACTTGTTGTATACTCCTAAATGAATAGGGAATGGCTCAATCAAAAACTATCGGCTGTTGGTTCAGAAAGACCGGTATCAGATATGTTATTTGAAAAACACTTCGAACCAACATACGCTTTCGACTTGAAGATAACTTGAAGATGATTGAAGTTGGAGCTTTGAAGTGCAAGGGATACTTGCTACTTATCCTGAGGGTGATTCCAAAATGGATGTAGTAGAAATAGTGCATTTGGTTTCATTTAGTCCCAGAACAAATTTGAATGGATGAATGTTGATATTGTTTTATGTCTGGAGGGCAGTGTAGCATTCCAAATGGATTGCTACCTAAAAGGTAAGACATAGTCTCAACCCTTACAACCCAGCAATGGCTAAAACAAGGTAGATGTAGCAAGGCTATGTGGGTCGCCCCCATTAGGGTATGATAATCACATTATCTAGAGTCGATGTCTATATGTATGCTTTGAGGTCCACTAACCGAAAAGTAATCATATTTGGTACTATCCAATAAGAGGTAAGTCGGTCCTATGTAGTAGGGGAGAAAGATGTTCTTATCAACGCCAGGTACATTTTATCTAGAGGTGTACTATTCGGAAGGTTGTCCTTTACCTTGTCATTATATGTAATCATTCTTCAATAAGCATCGTACAGACTTAATTGTTCCCAACTATGTTGAAATGTTAGATGCAAGCGTTTCAATTAGATTCATATTTTACTTTAATCCCTAGACACTATTATAACATCCATGTTATATGCGATATGGTCTTATGATATACCTTTAATTTAAAATAATTTTGTAAGTTATAATAAAATTCCTTGTGATTTGAGTTTCTCACGCTAATTTTACCAGACTAACCCGGGCATTGTTTTCTTATACTGCTCGGGTCAGACCGAGTATATTTTTAGATTAGCTTTGGATGCTTTAGAGCTTATGAAACGAGCTAGAGGTCCAAGACGTATCTATTCTTTATATTTTGTTACATAGCTTTGTTGTATTTATCAGAAATTGTAAGGACAGCTGTTATAATTGTCCAAGTAGATGATAGGCTAGTACTTTGATGGATGTATGTATATAGAAGTTTTTGTTTGTAAAGATCACTATTATATTATAGATTATTCATTGCGCTGTTAGATTCTTTGTTGTTTAGCTTGTTCATGTCTTCTTGCTTCTTCTTTCTCCTAACCCTCCATTTTTCCGACACTTGGTTGCTTGACACGTGAATACCATGAATGTATTAGTGTTGACTTCCGTGGGTTGAAAAGACAGGTTGTTACACTTAATCTTAAGCAACAATCTGTGAAGCCAAGGAGACAGCCTGGAAACCATAGCTAGGAAGACGGAGGAAACGACTAACAACCAATATAGACTATCAACAAGATCACAAGGTGTATGTAAACATTTATTTAATCTATTCAACCATATACATATATTTATATCCATAAATGATAAAAACTATTTTCGGCCGTAATAAAAAAAATTGAAAACTATTTATATTTAAAAATAATTTAATAATGAGAAAACCTTATACATACACATATACACACACACTCTTACGTTGTATGCCTTTAATAAACTATTTAGGTTTTAAATCAAAATAAACTTTTGTTTTTGGATCTAAAATTATATATACATATACATATACATAAACATACATACATGCACACAAACAAAATATATGTATACAACACACATACATTTACCCGTAAATAGTTTTTTCAGTAAACAATTAAACTGGTTTCGATTTAATACTTAAAGGAAGAAAATTTTCTTTTATATCGTGTGTGTGTTTATGTGTGCATGCGCGCTTGTGCGAACACAAAAACATATATATTGCTACATGGAGATTTTACTTAAAATATTGTTTTGATTACTTGTGATTATAAAAGAAATCTAAACATGCACACACATAAATTAGTCATAAAATTTGTATTAATAATAAAAAATTATATCATTTTTTACTTTTGGATTTGACAATAAAAAGCTAAAGTAAAAATTAAATATAGTTCAAACTGGATTGTGAAAATACACACATATATCTGTTAGGATTCAATGAAAAAAATTATTGTCTTACACACACATGCATGCATGCATACATATATATGTGTGCGTGTGTGTGTGTATCTGCATGTGTGTGTACATATGTTATATCTCTTGTTAATGGCTTGGTTTATATACATACATACATATGTGTGTGTATTTATGTATATGTCATCTCTTGTTGATGGTTTGGTTGATAAAAATCAATAATTTTAAGTTGGTAATTTTTTTTTGGAATGTCAAATAATTCCCATTATATTGTGAAAAGAATATTAACTAAGAATTTATTTACATTATTGTGTGCACATTTTAATAATTTGATGTTTGTATATAAATTTTAATTTAACAACATCGTTGACATATGATTTTAACCTATATTATCATTGACCGTAACACACAACGACAAATTATACATATGCTCTCATATTACCCTAAAGTAAAACCTCTTTAATATAGATACAGTGTTTGTATTATGAATATGAACATGTCGAAATGTTAAAAACACAAGTTAAATTGAAAACAAGTTAACAATTCAAATTGAATAAATTATATCATTATTAAACAACATCAAAATAAATTCTCTAAATTGAAACGAATTGAAAACATGCCCAAAGATATTTTATTAATAAATACTAAATATGCATTCAGTATAACTTTATTTTTCTAATACACATTACACGATCTTGTGCATTCATCTTTTAACCTCGTTACTAATGCACCTGGTTCAACAATGGTCAAGCATTGGAAGTGAAGCTTATTTAGACAGACAAGCAGCTAGCTTTGTGAGAACTTGTTTGACACTTACTGAGCGAGCCTTTGAGTTTGGGCTTCAAACGTGATGGGCTTGATCTATATTTTGCAAGAAAAATGAACAACTTACTTTTTTGGGTTGAACTTTGGATGAGCTTGGGCTTGATGGTTAACATCTAACAATAGTTATTATTTGGGCTAAACTTAGTTAGCTTTGAATATATTATATAAAATAATCATTACAAAATAATTATATTGATGAACTTGACTAGTATTTCTTATAAAATAATTGTGTAAATGAATCTAAAGTAGTAAATAGTTTGCATACAACTTGTGTAACATTATCTTTGGTTATATTTGTACCCAATTCAAATTGTTTATAAGAAATTTTCTAGTTTATATTCATGTGATGCTCAAAAATACTATTTTTGTTTAAATTGCTATATTGTTTATATTATTATTTTCGCGTCGGTAAAAGAACTAGAATACACAACTTGAAATAAAAACGATATCCTGTAGTTTTTGAAGAAAATCGAAATCTTGAAATTTACCGATGAATAGAACGGAATTGAAAAATTGAATTTTGAACCTTGATTTTAATACATAGGAGTCAGAGGGATGATCACATGCATGATGTTCCAAATATGCCCAAATTTCATGCATATCTTTTTTATCTTCTTTTGGAAAATTGCTTTCTCTACAGCTAAACGCATGATCTCTTCTTCGATTGACATATTGATGTCAACCATTTCAATCAGGATGTATTGTTTGAAAATAAATGTACGATATCATTTTAGCGCGTTTTGTTGGGCTTCGGCTACACAACATATTCTTATTATTCATACTTACTAGTTTATACGTTTAAGGCCCTAGCATTTCTGACATGTTATACATATGCATATAGAGAAGTAACCAACATTATGGTCAATATACAGGTGTGATCATATTTACGTGATGGATTCTATTAAAAGGTGTCATGACAATTTACAATGGATGCTTGTCTTCACTTCTCGATGGTACTCATCATGCTGTGAGGTAGGTCTTTACCACGCTTCCTTACGTTTGGTAGGAGTAACAATTATTTATAGTGAATTGTTAAACGATGAATCATTTTAATTAAGTGGAATCAAAGAAGTCAATTTTTACATTAAAAAGGTTTTATTAAGGGAAGAATCAAATAAAATATTCCTCTCTTATAAAATCTTATTTAAATTACTAATTGTTATTTATATACTCTATCATTCTCCTTCTCTTAATTTAGTTTTCATTTCATGTACACTATTGTGCAATAATATATGTCTTTTCATCTTCAAACCTAAACTAAATATATAATTACGACTACAGAAATTTATTGTGAAGGACAAAAAATTTCAGCATTTTAGCCTCAAGACAGACCTTCAGTATTTTAGCTTGAAGGACAACTTTCTTTAGGTATCAGTTTTTAGTTATGAGATATGAAACAGTACTTGGAAGATTAAACCAAATAATTATGTAATCATTGGACACCCCCTAAAAAATTTGGTATTGTTGTAATATGTTTAATAGCTCAAAATTTTTGAGTGTTTGACATTATTCCTTTTACTTATACTAATCACATATAGATTTATTTATAAATTTTCCATTATTGCACAATGATAGCGTATGAATGATGCAACTTTTTTATGTGCACATAGTTACTTGAACTAAGCCATTGTATATGAGTCATTATATTAATAATGATATATCAAATCAATATTTTAGCTTTATAACTTAAAATTTGATGTGTGTAACTACATAATTATTTATAGGTGTATTACGTAATTATTTTTATCATCTTTGTACGGTGCATAAACGTAGTTGTATAGACGTATACAATAACACAAATATGTTTTCTAAATAAATAATTTGAATATTCAAAATATAAAGAATATTTAAATGTAAAAATATATCTTAGAAATAATGGTTTTTCTTGAGTTATTCATAATATGTATACTCAACAAGATTTGCAAAAAATATAGTTGTAATTCATGTGCGTAGCATAGTTGTAAAATGTGCCATCTGGACACATGTTAACACATGAACCATATGCAAATATTAATCTGAATATGTTATTTAATTTAAATCATGAATTTGAAATTTAAAGTTTATTTGGCTTACCTAATTCCTATTGACAATGACGTACTTGCCCAAGTAATATTTAGGGTGCGTTCTCGAGGAATTGTAACAAGATATTTGAGCGGGGAATTTAGTTGAATGAGGAATGTGTTTGACGATGGGAAGGGGTGTTTGAGCGGAGTATTTGTAGAGAATGGTAGGGAAGAGAACATAAATCAACGATTGTTATTATCAACCGTTGCATACGCATCGGACGCTAACGTATCTCCCTATCATTCACCAAATGGAGCTGGTGAAAGGGCTTACACCGTCTGATGCGTTCGATGCGTCCCCAACGGTAACATGTCATTATCAAGCTACGAACGGGCCCTTAATGCTTCCTTTGTTACCTTATTTATACCTAATGCATAGTTTTTATTAAAAAAACTAAATTTCTGTTTGCAGCGTTGTTAGATTTTAACAATATCAAATCAAAGCTCCTTTTATATTAGTCAAATTTACCATTTTCAAATAATATACCATTTTCAAGTAGTTTCCTTGGAAAGTTCATTTAAGCAGAATTTATAGAGTTAAATTTTTTTTTTTACTTAAGGTTATAATAAAAGAAAAAAGCCGATTTTATATTTGAAGAATTTCGACTTAAGTGTGAGGAAAAGATTTTAAAGGCTAATTAATTTGATTCAATGTCTTGCCTAACTTTTTACAAACAACAGCTGCCTATATATATATATATATATATATATAGCTTAAGTCACTTAGAAAACAAAACAAATAAACATTCTTTCATCTGGTTTAGTTTTCCAACAATGCCTTACGTAAACCAAATTTTCTTTTGATTCCCAAAGCAGCAACATTATTTCTAAAATCATATCCTCCTACGGCCTTTGTGAATGTGTTTGTAAGTTGATCATCACTTCGACAATATTCTAGGTTGGCTTCTCTATCATTAATTCGTCCATACCATGCACGAAGAGATTGTTTTAAACCATATAATGCATTTTGAGCTTAAAACTTTATTTTCTTCATCCTGTTAAATTTTGATGATACAAAATCACAAATAGAAGGAAATAAAATATGCAAGAAGGAAAGTAATTACGTTTGTTCACTATGAAAATGCATAAATTATTGGATTGCATTTGAATGAGATGACAAAGAAATATATGCATACGCACGTTATGGAATAACATATATGTAAAAATATATGCATATTGTTTCTTTCTTTGTAATCGCATTACTTTGGGATTATTTTCTTCCATCTTTGGAATGATTGATTTACTTGCTATGTTTACGCGATTTGTTACCATTGTAACTTGCCTCCATTATCTTTTTATCACATCTTGGTAATTTAATCGATGGCTCTTATGGATTTTTCATAGCTATATATTGAGGGTAGACTTTATTGTAATCTCATCCTAGCATTCAGCCAGCGATCCCCAAATAGAGTGTCTCTTCTTGTTAACCCTAATTTAGGGCTTTGCTATGTAAACTCTTATCGTGTAATCTCCTGTGACTCTCTCAGATGTAATAAAATCTCTCTCCATTGGATTGGACGTACACTATCTTGATGATAGTGGAACCAGTATAAATATTGTGCATCTTTTCTTTATATTTTTTTACTATTTATTTAGAGTAACAGAATGATTGCTGCTAGATTAAGTGATGTTCAAATTGGTGATGTTTATTGTTTTTCTGCTTTTATGCAATTTTTGCACAACATATTGGTATTAAAGCAAAGCGAATTGTTTAATTTTGTGCATCAACAGCTTCTAGAAAGAGCGGTAGATCCGATAGTGATTATGCTATTACTCATTTGGACAGAAAAGGAGATTTTGTGCAATATGGAAGTTAAATATGGAGGAGATTATGTTAAGAGAGAAGAGTGTTCCAGTCTTGGAAATTTGATGATAAGGAGTTTAGTGTGTTGAATGGACAGTTGGATTTGGAAACATGTATCTGCTTCATGGCTCGATGTTGATATGAGAGTCTTATATTGATTTTCATGGGAAATTTGTTGTTTGGCACATAAGATATATGGAAGGAGAGAGATTTGTCTTGCATATAGAGATTTGGATTAGCCTTGTTATGTCTACTGGCTTTTGTTTTTTGGCTCTATATTTGGATCGGTGATTGAGAGAATTTTTTGGCCTTAGTGGCTTTGAGATTATTTTAGTATCTACCTTCTTTTGATTTTGAATATTTAAAACATTTTGTTGGCAGATGGGGACATGTCCAAGCTCGTTAGTAAGGTGTGATGGGGGGGTGGCCTTGCTGGAACCCATTGGGTAAATATTCATTTTTGATTTGTATCTCATTAAGATATTTTGGTTGAAAGTGGAGTTTGATCTTAAAAAATTTATGTTGAGAAGAGAACTTGAGTCGAGGTAGGGTGTTAGAGATATGTGATTTTGCATCAAGGTGGAGTGTTAAATTTGGTGATACAAAATCGTGCTTGCTCGATTTATTAGCAGTGGTTCAAATAGAAGGAAACAAATATGCAAGAAGGAAAGTAATCATGTTTGTTCATTATGGAAATGCATACATTATTGGATTGCATTTGAATGTGATGACAAGGATATATACGCATGCGCACATTATGGAATAATATATATGCAAAAAGATATGATATTATTTCTTTCTTCGTAATCGCATTGCTTTGCGATTATTTTCTTCCATCTTTAAAATGAGTGAATTACTTGCTATGTTTGCACGATTTATTACCATTGTAACTTGCCTCCAGTATCTTTTTACCACATCTTGGTAATTTAATCGATGGCTCTTAAGGATTTGCACTGGCTATATACTGAGGGTAGACTTTATTGTAAACCATCTTGACATTCAGCCAATAATTTCCAAATAGAGTGTCTCTTCTTATTAACCTTAATTTAGGGCTTTGCTATGTAAACTCTTATCTTGTAATCTCCTCTTGTAACTCTCTCAATTGTAATAAGATCACTCTCCATTGGACTAGACGTACACTATCTTGATGACAGTGGAACTAGTATAAATATTGTGTGTCTTTTCTTTATAGTTATTTATTATTTATTTGGAGTAACAGAATAATTGCTGCTAGATTAAGTAATGTTCAAATTGACAAATCTAGATCTTCTTTATTGTTTTTCCGCATTTGTTTAACTTTTGTGCACCACACCCTTCTTAACAAAGCCAGGTAGGTGATCGATATAAATCTCTTCTCTGAGAAAACCATTTAAAAAAGCAGATTTGACGTCCATTTGAAATAGCTTACAACCATTTTGGGTAGTAAGAGAAATAATAAGACGAATTGTATCAAGTCTGGAAACCGGAGCAAATACCTCATTGTAGTCTTCCCTTTCCTTTTGCTTGTCCCCTTTTTCCACCAATCTTGCTTTGTGCTTGTTGATGGAGCCATCAGGATTCATTTTTGTTTTAAGCACTCATTTTATGCCAATTGAGACTTTGTGTGATGGCAAGTCAGTAAGTTCCCATGTGTGATTTTTCTCAGTTGCATCGATTTCTTCCTTCATAGCATGGATCCTTTATTTTTTCTTCAAATGCTATTGGGCTTTCACCTGCAAAGAAAGAAAAAATACTTGGTTTTCTTCTGTAATTTCTTCCGTTGTCTCGTAGAGTTCTTGCATGCTTCTTATCTTTTTTCTTTGTGGAGATGGTAAGTCATGTCTGGACTATTTATTTTGATCAACAACTTCATTTTGCTAAGAAACGTCTACTGCAACATCAACATCTACCACAGCATCGTCTACAACTTCATCATCTTCAGGTAATTTTAGAATCTTCCAGCTCAAAGAATTTGTAAATTCTGAAAAATTAAAAGAAGCCTTTTCTTCAAAAGTAACATCCCTGCTAATTACAATCTTATTTGTTTTGGGATTGCATAGCTTATAACTTTACTCTTTCGCTATATCCAATAAAGATGCATTTTTCGGATTTATCATCGAGCTTGCTCCTCAATGCGCCTGGAATGTATGAAAAAGTAATGCAACCAAATGTCCTTAGGTGTGAGCATAGGAGACCTACTGATTAAGTAGATGGTACATGAAACAGCTTCAGCCCAAAATTCAGCATGCATATTTTTCTTCTTCATTAAGCATCTCGCCATCTCCATAACAGTTTTATTTTTTCTTTCGGCGATGCCAATTTGCTGCAGAGTATAGCAGCCTGTCAGCTTATGTCTGATACCATGTTCACGACAAAATTCTTCAAACAAATTTGATAAATATTCTCCTCCTCTATCACTTCTCGAATTTTTTATTTTGTACATTGAAAAGTTTACAACACTTGCTTTGAAATCTTTAAAAGCTTGAAGGGTCTATTTTTTTTTAACAAAATAAACCCATGTTTTCTTGGTATAATCATCAATAAAAAGAAGAAAATAGTGAGTACCTCCAAGAGATGGGATTTGATAGTCCCGCATAAGTCTGTGTGAACAAGTTCTAAAGGAAAGTGAGACATCCATTTTGAATTTTATTTTGATGAGAATGGATTTTTATGTTGCTTACCAAATTGACATTCATCACAAACTTCACTCGAAAGCTGGATCTTGGGTAGACCTTCAACAATTTTATTTTTTGACATCAGCTTCAAACTTGTAAAATGGAGGTGGCCAAATTGATCATGCATTAGCTTAGAAGTTTGCTCACTATACATAGGGAGACAAGATCCATCTTAAATATTAAGTTTAAGATGGTAAAGTTTGCTTGTGGTTATGATAATCTTAGCAACCGGCTGATTATTTTTCTTCATGATGCATAATTTATCGCTGAAATTGATATTAAAACTCTTCTTCATCAAATGTCCAATGCTGAGCAAATTACTTTTCAACCCTGGCACATAACAAACATCGGGCTTCCTTTCAACTTGCCCTCTATTTGTCTTGAAACTGATTTCTCCCATGCCTTTAATTTTATAAGATTTAGCATCACCGATTGTTACCTGCCCATGATCAGTTACAATTAGTTTTGAGAATAATTGTTTATTCCCAGTCATATGCCTGCTTGCACCGCTATATAGAAACCGGATATTATCAACATCTCTGTCAGAAGCAATTAGTAGAGTTTCTTGTGAATTTGCAAAGTTTTGTCTACGCACATAACCAGTCTCTTTGCCTTTTTTGAGTTCTAGATTTCTAATCCAAGACTCATTGATTTTATGTCCAGGTTTATGACAATGAAAACATTTGACATAATCCCTTCTACTTCTTTGTGAATTGAATTGATGAGTTCTTCCATGTTGAGCTCCACAGAAATTTCCCTTCTGATCTTCTTTCTTTGGCACTATATTTTCTTTTCCTCGTCCATGGCCTCTTCCGTATTGGGAGCTGCAACTATCGCCTCCCGCATTTGTAACATGGGATTTTAATGCTTGTTCATTGGAAGAAGAAGTAACTTGTGGATTTCTTTGATTAATTCAAAATTCATGAGCCTCCGTCCATGCTTCCCTGCAGACTTTCTACTGATAAGGATGAAATATCCTTTGATTCTTCGATTGCAACGACAATATTGTCGAATTTGCTTGGTAAGCTTCGAAGATCTATGATTTTTTGGGTTGGCAGCACATCACCATTAGAAACCATCTGGTTTGTAAGAGAATTTACTCTTGTAAAATATTCTAAAATCTTTTCATTATCTTTCATCTCTAATTTCTCAAATTCTGCTCCTAAAGCTTGTAAATGAATCTTATTCACTTGATCTTGGCCTGAATATGTGGTCTCAAATATTTTCCATGCTTCCTTGGAGTTTTTTGCCTTGTTTATCTTTTCATAAACAGAAATTTCTATGGCTTGAAAAAACTGAAAGAGAGCCTTCTTATCTTTTTGTTTTTCCTTGTTCGAAGTATTTTTCTGTGCTTCTGTCAATAGAGTTTCATCTGCTGGGTGTTTTACTCCATTCTCTACAACATCCCATAGGTCTTGAGACTCAAGACATAATTTCATTAAACAACTCCAGTAATCATACTTGTCACCGTTGAACTTGGGCACAAGTAAAATCGGACTACTATTTGAAGTTGCCATAAAACAGGCTCTGATACCAGTTTGAAAGAAAAAACCGAGTTTATATTTGAAAGAATTAGAATTAAGTGGAGAGGAAAAGATTTTGAAGGCTAATATATTTGATTCAATTTCTTTCCTTACTTTTTACAAACAACAGTTGCATATATATGTGTGTGTGTGTAGACACACACACAGAGCTTTCATGACTTACTCAAACGTCACTTAGAAAACAAGCAAAAAACATCCTTTCAGCTGAAATATGATGACAGTTTATAAAATAACTTTTCATAGTTCATGCAAAGTTGGTTTAGTTTTCCAATATATAAGCCAAATTATATCATATATAAAGATTGCTATTCTTTTTCTTTTTACTCTAAGAAAGGAAAGTCAGATGCCTGATATGATCAAGCCATCCAGTTTAGTAGCTATGATTTTTCCAAATTAGGAAGTGTTAATGATTTTATAACCTAGGAGAAGTGTGTATATAAAATTCAAATACCTGTAGGGACATGTCTAAATTTATCACTTACCGTGAATCAATATAAATTAATACTACAAATTAGTACAAACTAATATGCGTGTGAAATAGCGGGGTTCGCTAAAACTTATGCTATACTACAAATTAAGATAAATTTCAATGCATAACACCAGGACCGGCCCTGAAAATTGGGTTGCTCGAGACGGTTACCGTTTTGGTTGCCCTTAACTAGAAAATTTGAAGACAAATTAATAAAGATCATCCATTTTTCAATTCGTAGAGCTTCAAAAAAGATAAGCCTGATACAACTTTAAATAAATCAAATCAATGTTATATATTATATCTTGATTAAAATATTTAAGGTTATTGATTTTTTATGTACTAAAAATTACAGTTAGAATTTTTCAATATTAAAAATAAACACATACTAAAATTAAATAATGCTAAGTTGTACAGTGAAACAAACTAACATGAATGAACTATCATACTTTTACCCCTTTTTTCCCTTTTGCTTTTTTATGTTAACGTTTTTGTTTTTGTGGCTTAAGACTTAATTACAGTTTTTGCTACGTGGTTTCCCTGCAAAGAGGGGTTGCCCAATTCCATTGCCTTAGTTGCCTAGACTAAGGATCGGGCCTGCATAACACTCAAGAGGTAATTTGATAGCCTAGCTAGATTTTTTTTACATATGCAGTTCATATGTGTATTCATTTATTACTAAACATTAGCAGTGCCCATATCTTCAATGTAATAAATATTTTAAATAGAATCTGTAGGGACATGTCTAAATTTAGCACTTAATGTGCATTAATTTTCTTTGCAGTGAAGATAGGAAAAGAAGCTAAACACTTAACAGTCGAATCAATTTCAAGTTTCGAAATACAGCAACCTGTCATGAATAGAGGGAAAGGAAAGATGACCGCATCAATAGTTTCATAGCAAAAAATTTGTAAGTGGTCGATCCTTAATTAATAAAGATAGAGCATATAGTCTCAAATCAATAGTTCCCATAATCAACCCTTAATTAGCGCTTCATGGCTAGAAAGAGAAACATTGGAATTCTCACTGCAACATCTCATTGCCATTTGCCCACATGTGTGTAATTTATCAGTTTAAATTGTGTTTTATGCTTAGTAAAGGGATCATAAATTATTTACATATTCAATCCCTGGTATTTGTTATCCAAAATGAACAGCAGTCAAAATTTTCTTAGAAACATAATAATGATAATTTTTTTAAGGAAACCACTATCCATAAGGCATCAGTTAGATTTACATGCCCAATATTGATATAAATGTTTTGTGCCATGCAAGTATGTTATGTAGTATAATTATTTATAGAAAATCCATGTAAATCTTTAGATTCCATAATTCACAATGTCACTATTCATTCAAAATAACTTTTACATCTCCTTTAATTCATCAGGAATGGTTCAATTCTATGCAAATTTTAGAGTTATATTCTTCGGTTGCCATTAATTCTATGCTATATGTAAAAAACGTAAAGTATCGGATTTAACAATGAGATACTCGATATTATAACATTGCAAAGCAGTTAGGTTAGGCATTTAATTGGGCCTACTTTGTTTTAGCCCAGAACTGCATATTATTTATTAGTTGTTATACAGCAAACAGTGTACAACAGAGAGTATCAGTAGATCATTTTTGCGCTTCTTGCATTCAAATTCATTTCAATAGAACAGTGCTAGAGTGACAGAAAAAAGGGGATACGGGATGTGCGAAAATGGAACCAACGGTTGGATATCAGGGGTTGCTAAATAATTCAAAGGTGAAGATTGTAACCTCAATTTTTGACAAATAGATTTTCGGTTACAGTAGCTTTATCGATTTCAATATTATCCTGGAAAACTCAATTAAGAATCAACAACAAAAGTGAATATGGTATTAGAGCTAAAGCCTAACAGCAAAATCACCATCTGAATACCATCATATCATCATCATTTGGCATCCCAGGAGTTAAAGAAACTCAACGGAAAAACTTTCATCATTTGAGATTAAAGAATTTGAAAGTGTTTGTTCAAGAGAGAAGAAAGTGCCCTGCCCAAGTATCACATTGATACTAGCTGCATCACTCTTCCATCCAAGGAAGAAAAATCAAATTCAATTCAAGAAAATCATCAGAAAACTCATCAAAACATCAAAGAATTGTGCCTTGCCCGAAAAGCCCATCATCAAAAACCAATCATCTGGGCTAGTGGCTGAATACCTGAGTCTTGAAGTTTTTTATGTCAATTCTTATTGATCTTGAACCCGCTGAAGCAGTTCTTACATTAGAATTGCCTCTCCTCTTTTATTACTCTCTCTCAAATTTTGAATTTGCATCATGGCCAATAGCTCTGCACTTCAGCCACCTTTGACTTTGATCAACTGCAACATAGAGCCTCATTAAAATCATCATTAGCTGACATAGTCAATAGATTACAGCCTATCTAGAAGAAGATAATTATCTTCTTTGGAAAGTACAAGTTGAAACAGCAGTCAAGGGATATGGACTTGAAGATTTTCTCACTTGCACCATTATAATTCCACCAAGATTCAACACTAATGAAGATAATAAAATAGTTAGCAACCCAGAATTCATAAAGTATAAAAAACAAGACAGTTTGATATGTTCTTGGTTACTATCATCAATAAGTGTCAAATTATCGCCACAAGTAACTGACAGTAAAACAACAAATGTGTTTAGTCAAAAATTGAAAGGATATTTAATTTCCAATTTGCAGCCAAAGTAATGCATCATAAAAGACAACTGCATAGTATCAGGAAAGAAAATCACACCATGGGTAAATATCTTGCAAAAATTAAATCAACATGTGATTTGCTTCAAGCAGTTGGACACAAAGTGCCAGCATCAGAACAGGTGTTAATCATATTAAATGGTTCAAGTGAAGACTATGAAGCTGTTGTATCATCTCAAAGAGTAACACCATCACTTGAGGATGTACATGCTATACTACTAGCTTGTGAAGGAAGGCTAGAATTCAAGAAACTTATAGATATTGATATGTCTATCAATCATGTAGCAAGTTATAAAGACACAAATCAATATAACAGTAAAGGAAATCTACCTGTAAGTGGAAGGGCAGAGGAAGGTGGAACAGCAACAACAAACCAAAGTGTCAAATATGTGAGAAAATTGGACACACGCTGTTTCAAAATGTTATTTCAGACTCAACATGAACAACACTCTAGGTCAGAACTCAAACAATCAGAGAAATGACAATTACAGTGTAAATATGGCTCAAATACAGCAAGATACATGCAATCGTGTGAATAATATTAAAGCATGTAGTCAAAGTGATGCTAGCAGACCAAAATAAGCATTTGATGGAAACTGGTATCCAGATTCTGGAGCAACTAGTCACGTTACCAATAATCTAGACAATCCAACTCTAGAAAACAAGGAGTACAAAGGTAATAAATCCATATACATAGGAAATGGTAAGTCAATAAATATTACACACTAGAATTGCTTGCATCAAAAGTGAAAGAAATTTACTGAAGTTTCCACAAATAAAGAAAAAAAATCTTAGTGTATCACAATTTACAAGGGGTAACAATGTCTACTTTGAATTTTTTTTCGAATATTGTTTAGTTAAAGATATTCCAACTAAAGAAATTTTATTGCAGGGCGAAGCTGTGAAGGGTCTATATAGGTTTAATCTTGTTGATTCAAGAAATTCAAATTCTAGTAAAAATGCTGAAAGTTGTAATTTCTCTGAACTAGCTCAGACAGAAAAAAACTGAGCAACTTTGATGTATGGCATTACAAACCGGATCATCCTAGTGCTAATATTGTAAAAAAGGTTTTGTCATAAACTAAAACTCCTTTTGATAATGTTACACTTCCCTACATCTGCACTTTTTGTCAAATGGGTAAGAGTCATAAGTTAGCTTTTACTGACTCCTTAACCAAATATGGTAAACCATTACAATTAATAGCTACTGATCTTTGGGGCCCTGCCCCAATTAGTTCATACTGTGGATATAAGTACTACATATCATTTGTAGATGTTTATTCCAGGTATACCTGGATATATTTTTTAAAGACAAAAACTGAAACATATCACACCGTTGTACACTGCATTACACGAGTTGAAAAACAAACCAACCATCAAGTTAAAATCATTCTAACTGATGGTGATACAGAGTTTAAAACGCTCAACAATTATTTTAGTGGGAAAGGGATAGTTCATAGAGCAACATGTTCATATACTTCTGAGAAAAATGATCTAGCAGAGAGAAAATATAGGCATGTTGTTGAATCAGGTTTAACATTACTTGCTCAAGCAGATTTACCTCTGAAATTTTAGCCAGATTCCTTTAGTACAATAGTTTATTTGATAAATAGGTTACGAACTGAAGTACTAAAGGATAAAAGTCCAATAGAAAAGTTATTTGAAATAAAACCTGAATATCAAGGTTTGAAAACATTTGTCTGCTTATGTTTTTCCTATACAAGACCATACAACATTCACAAATTAAATTTTAGAACAACACCATGCGCTTTTCTTGGATATGCCTCAAGTCAAAAGGCTATAAGTGTATTGATGGTAATGGTAAAATATTTATAAGTAGACGTGTAGTGTTCAATGAACATATCTTTTCCGACTCTGATCTCAGCATCAGAACAACAAGGAAAATATACAATCCAAAGATCTCAATACCTCCCATACCTCTACATCCATCAGAATGGACTCAGGTGATGACCGAGAGGAGCATGGTAAACTCTGCTCCATAACAAACAATGTTTGTTGAACCAGGTCAGGCAGAGTCATTGGTTCACCTGAAAATGCATCAAATCCAGTACAAATGTATGGTGAACATGAATCAAATGCTCAGCGCTATGAATTAGAAGATAGTTTAGATCAAAACAATGAATCATCACATAATGAAGCTCAAGTTCGAATAGGACATCATATGATCACTAGATCAAAAAGTGGTATATTCAAACTAAAGATATATACATCAATCATATCGGATGAACCTGAGACATTTGGTCAAGCGCTCAACGAAAAAAATTTGAAAGCTGCAAGGATGATGAATACAACACACTTACTAAAAATAGGACGAGTCTAGTTCTACCACCAGAGAACAAAAATATAGTGGGGGTGCAAATTGACATATAAGTTAAGGAAGAACCCAGATGGTACAATTGCCAATTATAAAGCAAGACTGGTAGCAAAGGGATATACACAGGAACATGGTTTTGACTTCAATGAATCATTCTCACCAATGGTTAAACCAACAACTATCAGAGTTATTCTTACAATTGCACTGTAAAAAGACTGAAAAATCAAGCAACTAGATGTGAACCACGCCTTTCTTAATGGGGAGTCAAAGGAGAAAATGTATATGCAACAACCACCAGGGTATCAACAAGACAGAAACTATGTGTGCAGACTGAATAAAGCTATATATGGTCTCAAGCAAGCACCAAGAGTATGGTTTGACAAATTAAAAACTTCTTTGTGCAACATGGGTTTTTCAATCCACAAAATCAGATAACTCACTGTTCACAAAAATTAATGGTATTGTTACCATTTATGTACTAATATATGTTGATGATCAAATTGTAATAGGTAAAAGTGAAACAGAGATTAACAGAATAATTTAGTATTTAGACAAGCAATTCTCAATTGAAGACCTTGGTCATATAAACTACTTCTTAGGTATTAAAGTTAAAAGAGATTTGACACAAAAATCATGTTATGTTAGACCAAATATATGAGAATTACTAAACAAGTCACAGATTTCTGATGCTAATCCTCAACCAACGCCAATGATAGGCAACCAACATCTATTTAAAAACATGGGAGAAGCCATATTTAATGATAAACGATATAGATGTTTAGTTGGTGCATTACAATATGTTACCCTAACTAAACCTGATGTTTCATTCAGTGTTCATAAGGTCTTTCAATTCATATAGAGACCACTAGATCAACATTGGAAAGCAGTCAAGAGGATACTAAGATATCTAAAAAGAACAGCAGATTATGGAATACTGTTAAAGAAAAGCAAACACCTCAATATAACTGGCTATGTAGATGCAGACCGGGCTACAAATCCCGATGAAAGAAGATCAACTATAGACTACTGCATTTATATTGATGACAACCCAGTGTAATGGTGCTCAAAGAAATAATGCACAATACATATATAAAGCACAGAGGCAGAGTATCGAAGTGTAGCAAGTGCAACTACAGAAGTTATGTGGATACAATCACTGATGCATGAACTACAAATGAACACAGACAGCAAATCAACAATGTTGTGTGATAATTTAAGCACAGTTTACCTATCTGCAAATCCAGTGTTTCACTCGAGAATGAAACACACAGAGATCGATCTATACTTTGTAAGAGAACAGACTTTAAAAGGAAAGCTATTAATTAATCACATATCTGTCACTTACCAAGTTACAGATATACTAACAAAGGCAGTAACAGCAAGGAACTCCATTCGCTTTCGAAAGGAATTGAAAGTCGAGCAAAGTATCATCAAATCTGATGAAGTTCCAAGTGACAGATTCAATAACAAAACTGATCGAAGTCTGCAAAGTCTCGCCTACGACATCAGATCTTAAGCTTAAGAGGATTTGAAAACTCCGTTGACCAGAAATCGATCAAATTAAGAGGCAGCATCAATTTGGGAACCATAACCCTAATCGCTTTGAGGGGATGTAAGAAATGTAAATTACCGGTTGTAACAATGATATACTTGATATTATAACATTGCAAAGTGGTTAGGTTAGGCATTTAATTGGGCCTACTGTGTTTTAGCCCAGAATCGCATATTATTTATTAGCTGTTATAAATTATTATTATTATTATTTTGAAAACCCAGAAGAACCGGACGGGTCGGTAAACTCTTTAGAAGAATAGAGTAAAACCGTCCGCTGATCCAAGCCCCCTACTCCGGGGGTAAATTTATATAGGATAGGGAAGCATTAATATTTATGATTGTCAGTTGCTTATTTTACCATCATTTATGATTGGTATAAAGAGCATTCATATTTATTTATGTGTTTTGTTCCAACTTTCCATGGGCAGATAGAAATGGACTGAACAGTTCAACTCTTAAAGCCGAATGCTCTGTGTATGATTAGTTTGAACTTTGAAGCAACTTTATTTCTTTTATGCCAATCGGAAGAAATTGGCATTTAGTTATTACT
This sequence comes from Allium cepa, assembly GCA_030765085.1. Classification (NCBI taxonomy): domain Eukaryota; kingdom Viridiplantae; phylum Streptophyta; class Magnoliopsida; order Asparagales; family Amaryllidaceae; genus Allium; species Allium cepa. The sequence goes on along the minus strand of CM060937.1, from coordinate 505,184,645 downwards.
AACATGTTGAGTTCGTGACTAAGCTACTTAGTTTTCACAAATATGAATTTCTTTTTTCCTCAATCATGGATCATCATGCATTATATCATGAATGCACAAAAATAAGTGAAACATTGTTTTATGAATATTCATTTGTTGGTGATAATATGCATACAAAAATAGAAGCAGGCTTTGAATGAAGTTTACAAGAAGCATTGGTAATTTTAGTTTAATCTGAGGCCCAAGAAGAAACATGCTATCAGGAGGGCGACTCACACCAAACATTAGGTACTTCTTTGTGTTCATGTTTTATCTTGATGATTGTGAATGTGTTTGACTCAATATGTATCTAGTGTTTTCTTCAACGCTTGGAATAAAAGCAAAAGTATAAAAGGATGTTTTCTTCAATGCTTGGTTGTGCTTCTACCGAAGTAGTTGAAACTTGTAGCCTAATATTCTGAATATACGTGTGAAGAAGCTCTTGTAAAACACAAGTTTGATCTAACTTCTCATAGTTTTGCTGATATAATTATCATGTCTAAAGTTACTTTATTTGCTCTATGATAAACTTGTACCCAGAAACGAAGAAGAAAAACAAAAACTATTACTAATCATGGATATACATTTTGTTTTTGGTTTTGCTATTTTATCTTTCACAGTTATAATGACATGCCATTATACCACATTCTAGAAATGATATCATAGCCTTTAACAGTGATTTACAAACGTGATTGTAGTAGGTGTTATCGATGGGGGTTGCTATCAGTTTATGCCACTATCGTTCTTTACTTATCAGTGTGACTACTTCACACCGAAATGGGTGATGGTAGCGTCCACTTCTAAATTTTGTAACTGGTATCGTTTAATAAAGAATGGACTTGTAGATTTCAAAGATAGTGTCACTATAGGTTTAGTGATAGGTGAAACTATCGGATTAAGATAAGGACACAATCACGTATCTATAAGCAAGTGTTTAGTTTATTATCCAACAATGCAATCTCTTTTGCCTTAATTTTAACACTTTTCATAATATCATGGTCAGTAATTGTCTCCGTTATCTCTCCCATTAAATTAACTAATTCCTTAGTTATGCTGATTCATTGTCTACGGTTTAATCTATCACTACTAGAAAAACAGTAAATTCCAACGCCCCAGTTCCAACGGCCGCCAACGGCATTTTCAACGGTTTCCAACGGCTCGTTAATTTTTTACGTAGCCGTCTGAAACCGTTGGAAAAGAGCCGTTTGCGGCCGTTGGAAGCCGTTGGAAAATTTCCTGCATATTTCCAGAGACCTACCTTTAGCTCATTATTCATCTTCCCAACCGAAAATTACCCCCAAATCCACTATTCCATCATCTACACTCTTCATTTGCCGGGCCCAAACACCATCCCAACAACCTCCGACGCCATCTAGAAGCTACTCCGGCACATGTCCACCGTTCTAGCTCTCTAAATCGGTAATTTTCCTAAAGCTAATATTTAGGGTTTTTTTGATTTAGGGTTTAATTTGAATGTTGATTGATTCCTACTTATTAGTGTATGCATATTACATTATATTATCCTCTAATTGCAACCATTATAACATAATGAACAAGTTATTATAATTGATTGAAAATTTTGTAATTTAACATATTGCATTAGTTTATGTTATTTGGTTAGTATATTAAACGTATGTGTGTGATAGACTTTATTGCATTTGGAAGCCGTTAGAACGGATATTTCATATGTGCGAATATGAGCTTTGTATTTGTGTGGACACGCGAATTAATTTAGTTTATAAATGAATTTTGTGTACAAATTTAGCGTATAAAATGAATTTAGTACTTATGTAATAAAACGGTAAAATATAAACCAATCTTAATTAAACGAATTATATATTCGAATTTAATATAAACAAATATTTAAATCCTTAGATATTATTCGGCCCCGTCTGACAAGTGTTGTATATGATCGTTTTAGGGATATTCGTTTTTTCCACAAAACGGACAACTCTATTCATCTGATACATCATTTGTCGGATTTGTCACAGTATTGGACAAGTTACAAACACTATAAAGTAATTATATTCCGTCGATCATACCACTTTAAACGGTTCACAAAATTTCGACGGCATTTCCTTTACGTTCCTTGTGTAGACGCATTTGTGTACGATACAAGGAACACAGGGGAAATGCTGCCGAAATTTTGTGAATCGTTTAAAATGATATGATTTACGGAATATAATTACTATTGTGTTTGTAATGGGAAGTAGGATGACCGACCATCAAAGTAAGACACATAAGTGGCAATGAAACAATAGTTGCTTATTTAAAATATTCAGTTTGTGAAATAAGCAGTTTGCGGCCGTTGGAAAATTTCGTGCAAAATATAAAATGAATAATTTATAACATTTTTACTCTATCATAGGTTTTCTAGTAGGGAAACATGGTCAATTACTTTAATGATCGGAGCTGGATGTATCAAAGAAGGGAAACTAGTGGCGCAATAAGCGAACGTTTTCTAAAAGGGGTACAAGTGTTCATCGAATTTGCTATAAGTAATATTGCAAACGATGAAGAAATTCGTTGTCCGTGTAGTAGATGCAAATTGTTGAACTATTTAGAACCGAATATGGCTAAGGTTCATTTGCGTCAATTCGGTTTCGTACCCAATTATTTGTTGTGGGATCGTCATGAAGAAATTGTAGCCCCTAATAATCAAGAACAGTCGGTGGAGGTCATCAGCGAAGAAGGTAGTACGAATCTCATAGAACATATGGTCGAAGATGCAGCACGATCAATGTTCCCTACCGCTGTAATTGATAACGACGATATTAACGTCGAAGAGGAACCAAATGTTGGTGCGAAAAATATATATGATTTATTGGATCATGCTAAAAGACCTCTTTGGAATGGATGTTTAAGCGGCTCTCAATTATCGGTAACTGCAGAATACATTGCAATGAAATCAAAATACAACCTTACAGAAGCTGGATTTACGGCTGTTGTGCAAGCTGCTAAACGTCATATGCCATCCGATAATTTAATGTGCGAAAATTATTATGAAGTGAAAAAACTTATGTCATCTTTCGGTTTGCCATATCAAAAAATAGATACATGTCTAAAGGGTTGCATGTTATATTGGAAAGAAGACATCAATCTTAGAAATTGTAAAATATGTAATCAGGAAAGATACAAATCTAGAAAAAAGAAGGGAAAAGAAGTTCCGTACAAGCGTATGCATTATTTGCCCCTCACCCCTAGACTTCAACGATTATATGCATCATCTGTGACAGCGCATCATATGAGATGGCACAGTGTGAGAACACCTCAAGAAGGTACGTTGACACACCCAGCCGATGGAGAAGCATGGAAACATTTTGATAAGAAATATCCCGATTTCGCAGCGGAGAGCCGAAATGTTAGACTAGCTTTATGTACAGACGGCTTTTCACCGTTTTTTCAGTTTGGTTCTAAATATTCATCTTGGCCTATAATAATCACACCTTACAATCTACCTCCGTGGATGTGTATGAAAACTCCATATATGTTTCTCACGATTGTCGTCCCCGGTCCTGATGATCCGACACAGGGCATTGATGTTTACTTACAACCGTTAATCGAAGAGTTGAAAATATTATGGTATGAAGGAGTTGAAACATACGACAATCAAAAAAGAAAAATTTTCGGATGTTCGTTTCTTTGTTATGGACTATTAGCGATTTTCCTGCATATGCAATGCTTTCGGGTTGGAGTACGGCCGGTCGTTTTGCTTGTCCTTATTGCATGGAAGAAATACGAGCATTTTCTTTGCCAAATGGAAAGAAAATTTCATGATTTGATCGTCATCGATGTTTTCTTCATATTAATCACCCTTTTAGAAGAGACAAAAAAAACTTCATAGCTAATAGACATGAGACTTTACGACCACCAACGGTTTGGTCAAGCGAGAATATATATAAACTTGTAAAAGATTATCCAAAGATACACGAGACCGGACAACAAGAAGAAATTCAAGGTAAATCGACGTTTCATAATTGGTGCAAACAAAGTATATTCTGGGAATTGCCTTATTGGAAAAATCTATTAATCCGTCATAACATTGACGTGATGCATAACGAAAAAAACGTATTTGATAATGTGTTTTATACAGTTTTGAATGTGAAGGGCAAGACTAAGGACGATTTGAAATCTAGACGTGATATAGAGCAAATATGCAATCGTCCTGAGCTTCATATGACTCCCGACAATAAAAAACCCAAAGCATGTTATGAACTAGGCATCAACCAAGTTAAAGTACTGTTACAATGGGTGGAAGGATTACGATTTCCCGATGAAATTTCCTCTAATCTTCGTAGATGTGTCGACTATAAAAATGAGAGACTGAGTGGAATGAAAAGCCATGATTGTCATGTAATGATGGAAAATTTGTTACCCATCGCTTTCAAAGAATTGTTACCGGTAAAAGTTTGGATGGTAACAACAGAACTTAGTTTATTTTACAAGGAGCTTTGTTCAACTACGTTAAAAGTTGACCGTCTACTTAAACTTTTAGAAGAAATTCCTATACTGCTCTGCAAACTGGAGAAAATATTTCCTCCGGGTTTCTTTAATGTAATGGAGCATTTACCTGTTCATCTTTCATATGAAGCACGTCTTCGAGGTCCTGTGCAATATAGATGGATGTATCCATTCGAAAGGTATGTTACTATATTGAGTATGTAAATGTTGATTTAAGTATAAATATAGTAGTTAATACTTAACCCAAATATTTTTTATTAGGTACTTAAATCATTTGAAGAAAAAAGTGAGACAAAAAGCTCGAGTTGAAGGTTCTATTTGCAAATCATATATCGAAGAAGAAGCTTCTTTCTTTTTCTCTCATTATTTTAAATACCATGTGAACTTATCATTTGTAAGTGTTCCGCGTAATGACGATCAGGCCGTTGAACAAGCTTCTTCTTCTGAATCAGTATTATCTATTTTAAACAATATGCCCGACATGCTGGCAAAAGTGAGGAAGTATGGCTAAATGATAAAGAATACCATGTAGCACACACATATTTTCTTCTTAATTGTCCTGAAGTTGCACCATTTATTAGGTAATTAGCACATTCCAAGTTTTGTTAAATTTAATACTACACGTGTGAATAAATAATAATGTAATATATCATGTTTGTGTTTGCAGTATTTATGAATCACAAAATCCAGGTGGCGATTTAAGCAAAGATTTCAGTACTTGGTTTTCGAAATACGTTTATGATCCCACAAATAATGTGCTCGATAAAGGACTGAAACATTTGGCGTTTGGACCGAAAAGAAAAGTTAATACGTATCCAATATATTTTGTTAATGGATATAAATTAAACACCAAAGAATACGGTGCTGAAAAATTAACAAACAATACTGGTGTATTTGTTAAAGGCAGTGATGACCCTAATAATCATATAAATGATTTTTATGGCGTGTTAACTCAGATATTGCAGTTGACATATTTTACAAGACCCGTGGAGGATGTTTATTTGTTTAGATGCAACTGGTTCAGCAATGTTCCAGGTTCTGGTATTAACGTTCATCCAAAATATAATCTTATAGAAATTAAACATACCTCGCGTTATCAAAAGTACGACCCATTTATACTAGCCAAACAAGCCCTATAAGCTTATTATGCCCCTTATCCATCTCTAAAAAGGGATAAAGCAGATTGGTCTGCGGTTTTTAAAACCAAAGCAAGATTTACGTTTGATTGACAAAATATTCCAAACGAACAAGCCTATCAAGCAGATCTGGAGGAAAATGCTGAAATAGCAATTACAGACGATCAAACCGATTTTGGACCTTTAAATGATGAGACAAATGTATTAGTCGAAGCATTTGAGAGAGTAGAGGAAAACAACATAGAGCACGAAACCGAGTCTGAATCAGAAAACGATGAGGACGACTGAGTAATATCCGGTAATTTTTAAAAGTATTCACATTACATTGATCTCTGATTAATAATGCATTTATCTAATTTATACAATTTTAATGACAATAAGTGTATACTCACACACTCAACACGTACACAACATGACACATTTGTAGCATATTGTATTACATTTTTTAATGGTTCATCATATCATGATTATTATAATGTGTATATGTATGTATATATGGCAGGTATATATATTATGTCTGGTTCCGGTTCTGGTTCTGGGTCTCGGCGACGTGGCTCTTCACGTCATATTGGAGGGAGTAGTGGTGAGCCACCAGCTCGGCCACTTGTTTACTTAGAGCCTAAGGCTGATGAGACATAAGTATCATAATTACCGAGCATAGCATTTTAATTTTTTAATTGTACATGATATATCTACAATTGTCTAAAGTTCAATTTTATATTTAACGCAGTGGATTGAGTTGGAGCCATCCAAAGTGGTTCTGAGCATTTCGAAGCAGGCGTACATGGCTAGGATGACCGATTGCTGGCCCAAGTGGGGCAAGATCCCCGACGACGTGAGAGAGACGATTTGGCAAGATTTTCTGGTAAGTTTATACCACTTTACAAGATGATTAATTAAATACAAATAAATAATTAGTAATATTTTCTCATTGTACAGGGCGCCGTAGATTTGCAAGAGCCTGACGTCAATTTAGTTCAGCGACACTGGAACTCCAGAATCGCGAAGGACTATAGAGAGACTATGTCAGAGATTAAAAAAGTAGGAAAGAAGCCCAAGTGGATGAGCGCGACTGTATGGAAGAAATGGGTTGATTGGTGGAACTCTGAGGAGTTCAAGGTAAATCTACAATAAATCTCAGCATTTTTTTACCGTTTAATAAATAATTAATCATTGTAAATTTGCAGGAGGAGTCAGCTAGGAACTCGGCAAACAGGAGCAGGAATCCTGTATCACACCGTGGAGGCTCCAAATCTTTCCAGCATCACCGCGAAGATTTGGTAAATTTATCTATTATCACATTTGTATATTGATCAGTTCAGTAATTAGTTATGTACAGTTAAATTATCCAAATTATCAATTGCAGGAACGAGCTCGTGGAGGCTCTGTTGGCTTAGTGGACGTGTTTGCTCACACCCACGCGTCTAGGCAAGTAGATGAGGCTGGCAATATCATATATCAGTGGGGTGAGCAAGATAGGGCGACCGAGGCATATGTATGCATTTTTTAATTTTTAATACTTACACCGATAAGTTTATTAATTTCTAGCTACGCAAAATAATTACATGCTACTATTTTTCCACCGAAATTGTTTTTTTCATTATAGTCGAGGTTGCAGGAGGCACAGGCTTATGCGCTTGAGCAGTCTGGTCGTGATGCGCTGACACAGTGGGAGCAGGATAACATTTTTACCGCTGTTATGGATCCGGCGCAACGGAGTAGACGTTTTGGCTTCGGAAACCTAACGGTAATTAATCCTTTTACATATGTACAAAAAATCAGCGTTTAGATATATAATGTTATAATATTGTATATGCTGAGACAACCCTTTTGCTATTAATTTTATTTGCAGGCTCGACAGGCTCGACAAGCTCAAAAAGATCGAGACAAAGAAGAAATCAAGAAGCTTAGAGCTTTGGTAGAGCAGCTACGGGAGGAGAATCGTCTACGAGCCATCCAGGTGGAGCAGTTGGATCAAAAGCTTGCGCAGTATTTGCAGAATCATGGTACCCTTCCTTCGTCGTCTGGTGCTTCTGGAGACGACGAGGATCCTTGAGGAGGTATGTTTTTGAGTATTTGTGTTTGAACAATGTATATATTGACTTGGAGATGTTTTGATGTTGATGGTGATGTTGTATATATTGGTACAGAGTGGGTGAGAAGTATTTTGATGGTATGATCATGGTTTAGTGACATTTGTTGATGGTATGTACGTTGATGGTATATTTTGTGATGTTTGATCGGTTTGGTTTGTTTATATTGGTGTTTTATTGATTTATATGCGTTGTTTGTATTGATATTGATATATATATATATATATATATATATGTGGAATTGATTGGAAATGGAATGGATTGGAAATGGTGTGGTGGAAGGTAAATAGGCTTGCTGTTGTACAGCAAAATAAACCCAGTATTTCCAACGGCTTCCAACGACTTCCAACGGCATATTGGCCATTTTATTGTAACGGTTTCTAACGGTTTACAACGGCTATAAGCCGTTAGCGGCCGTTGGAAATGCCGTTTAAAATGGTCCGTTGTTTCCGTTGGAAAGCGTTGGAAGTTGTGGGATATATTCCAACGGCTTCCAACGGCCGCCAACGGCTAAAAGCCGTTGGAATAGCCGTATTATCTTGTAGTGTATATCAGTTACAATATTTAGGGAAAAATTCATAGAAAAGCATATACATGTTTTTATATCTCCACTAAAATTTTGGAACAAAATGTTAAGTTTTATATTTATATATTAACATTATTTTATAACTGATTCACCTTATTTTCATCTTTGAAAATTCATAAAAAATAATTTACTCATGATAGAATTATGAAATAAAATTTATATCTCTAATTAATTAATACTATAAGCATCATATAAATATTTTAAGTTATTTGGATATATGATTAACTTATGTTTCTTTATTGACATGGTCATTACTTAACCATTTAACATTAAATCTCATTTGATTCATTCAAACATGATATAACTATGTTTCTTTTCATTAAAAACATCATATAATTATCAAATCTTAACGCGACATGGTAGGATGAAAACAAAAAGTAATACTATTGCTCACCTAAATGAAGAAGATTATTTTATTTCTCTTTCTCCTTTAAGATTTGAATGCTTTATTTGTATTTCAAGTTGCTTCTCTTTTTCTTCCTTGGAAAAATAACAGCATTCTTAGGTTTTGGCTTTGTTTTTGTTTGTAATCTAGAATGAAGAGGATAGAAGTGTTTAAGAAATATAAGTGTTATTGTCATGGATTGGACTCTTCCTTGCCTCCCTTATCACATTTTTTAATATTCGTGCCATTCCACTTAAAGAAAAACGCCTACATGGCCGAAATTTAGTTTTTATAATTTACCGTTCATTCGCAATATTTTGTTTCATTGCATCATTATCAATTACCCAATATTCAATTTAACTATCTGAATAAGTGTCCCTCACTTTGTCAGCCAAAGATTAATTGAGAAATTAATTTATGTTCAATTCGAATTGATCATTAATCAATTTATTTACTATAAACAAATTTTCATTCTACAAAACACATGATCGGTTCTCCTATTTGAAACACAGTGATGCCAACCTTTCCAGCAGGAATATGCATTTTTGAAAACTAATGTCGGTATTATGATAGTGCGTTCTGTTGAGCTTGTACTACACAACATATTCTTCTTATTTCATACTTACTAGTTTATACGTTTATAAGGCCCTGGCATTTCTAACATGATATACATATGTATATATAGAGCAGAGATCAACGTCGTGATCAGTCTGTAGGTGTTATCTTAGCATCCAGGCTCTGCCTCCATTAATATTGTTGAATTTCTTAAGTCTTCCAAACATCATGACAAGCATTAGAGTGAGTTTCCCGCCTTTGCTCCATTTTCCTGAAAACCCAACGGCTATATCTTTGCATTCTTCATTTTGTGTCAATTGCCGCTTACAGCTGTAACCTGTACTATATCCTACGTTCCCATATGCACTGCAGTCATGAACATAGATGATCTAATATAAGACACCATTTCATGAATCTTTTTTCTCTTAAAAATCAAGCAGTATAATTACTTGCGAAGGTATGTAATATATGGCTTTTATTTGGAGTCAAATTAATGTGAAAGTAGTGGCTAGTTTATTCCCCTTCAATGTATTAAAAAATGAGTGGCTAGCAATAACTAAATAATAATACAAGGGTACATAAGATGTGCACCGCGGGAAGAACAATATATAAACTCTTTCCAAACACAATCTTGTATTTTTTTGTTTATAACTAGCTTTGTGAAAAGAACCTCTTAGCTATGATTGATTGAAAATATGTAGTAGTTTGGTATGGAAACATACATGTATTACATAGAGCATACCTAATGACTTCAAAGACGATGTTTAGAACATTGAAGTTTAAAGGGTCCCTAGAAAGATATGACCGTTCCGTAATGCAAATGATGATTACAAAGATGGCCAGATATGATAGTTGAGAGAATGATGCGTTTTCTAAAATCGATCCCTTGATGCTTTTCCTTTTCTCTGCCTCTCCACCACCCCTCCAACTCGTGGGCAAGAAAGTTGTGTATGGAGGAAGATACCTGGAACAACACAGCAATTGGCATTTCAATCATATATACATATAATACAAGAAGAAAGAATAATTCTTTAAAGCTCACATCATGACCACAAAAAGAACCAAGATAGCTGAAGAAACTGCAGATAAATCAACAATGGATTCTCCGGAATGCCTGGAATTTACAGACATAAACAACGATCCGATCACCTTTTGATACGGATTCATTCCATTTAAGCCCTCCGATTTCCACTACAAGCAAATAAACAGTATGGCTTGTACAGTAATAAAAGCACTTACAGTCACGCCCAGCATGCCTACTTCCATTTCTCCACTAATCAAATGACTATCATATCCTAAATATTTTCTTCTATCATCCTTCAATAAAAACTCCAACTCTCTCCTTTTAGATACCTTATTCAGTGCCAACAACATCAGCCTTAACCCAACTGGATACATCGTGTTCCCCAGTAATATTAGAATACCAACTGTTATAAGAATTCCAGAACAGTTTTTAAACACTATTATGTTTTCATTTGTTGGTAGGAAGCCGCAGTTGGCAAAGGAGGACACAACCGTGAACACTATGAACATGTCTTCGTGTATCCCTTTGCGATCAAGAACGGTTCTTGAAGTTGGATACATAGCGAAATATATCTTTATTATGATGTAGCCAAGTAAATGGGTTAGAAGAAAATATGAAGAGACTACACGAAAGAGAAGCTTTGTAGAACTTTGCCGTAAGAATTGATCAGGTTCTGTTTCTTCAGAAAGTTTAGTTGTGCCACCTTCTTCATCTTTGATGGTTGGTAATTGTTTTGTGAGAGGAGTGATTAGAAGCAGAAGTATGGAGGTGAAGACTTCTCCTCCTAAGAGCATGAGAACGATGAGTACAGTGAGTTGAGAGGGTGAGAAGGATTCAAGCTCGAGAGTGTCCATGCTGGAGACAGTGCTAGCGGAGATGGACATGAAGAATAAATCCAAGTGACTGGGTGATGGATTATTTGAAGGGTAATTGGTTTTCATGGGTAAGGCAGCGAGGAAGAAGAAACCGATGAGTGAAGCAGAAATGAAATAGATTAAGTGAAGCCAGAATGGACTTGTATAATGAAGCATGGGCTTGATAAGTTTTAGTTTTGCTTCACTGCTTGGAAAGCTTCCTGCTTTATAAGATGGCTCGTGTACAGCAGCTGCATTAGAAGGCATGGCTTAGCTTGCACCACCGTGTTGAGTATATATTGTTATTCAAGCTGGCCTTGTGGGATGGCGATCTATTACTTGGGTATTTATAGTTTTGGGGAAGAACTTAAGTATAAAGGCGATGATCCTGCGCTTTATTTTTGCACTGGTGATGTTTAATCTTATACTGATTATTTTATTTCTTAGATATACAATGTTATTTATATGAACATTTTTTTTTTGTCTTTTGTCTATTAGTACTCAAAACAGACCTCAACATATGAATAGTTAACCAAGCTCATATAAAGTATGTATTACAATTGTATAATCGTTACTAATATTCAATATGGATAAGTAGACTCTTGCATGATTGAATATTGAAGAAAATGGAAGGAGTGGAAGTCAGTTTCACCCTTTACGCTTCACAGCTTGTGTACTATAACTTTTCCAAGGTACCTGCACTAGTTAATTATTAGTGACATCTCTCTTAAAGGCCTGAAGTTCCATACTTCATTTTGCTGTTTTTGAATCATCCAGTAAACTATCCAGGAGAAAAAATGTTTCCACACATGACACTTTTGTCCCCCAAGCAACACCCAAGCAAACTTTTCAGAGACATCCCTATTTGGAAGCATCTTGTACTATGAGTTACACTATCCCAAATTCTACAAAATTTTATAAATGTTTAATTTATATTATGAATAGGAAAAAAAAATTTAAAGGACAAATTAAAATAAATAATTACTCATAAAGACACGCCACTACTAGAAAGGCTTCAGAATGCGACATAGCCTAGCGACGGCTAGCAACGGCTAAAAAAAGCGGTCGTTGCTAGCCGTCGCTTATCGTGTTATACAAACGTGCTACCCGAGTGAAAACATTTTCATTTTCCCTCTCCCCAAATCCACTCAGATCCACCGCCCCCCGCAACCAGCCGCCGCCCTCCGCCACCAGGAGCCGTCGCAACATTCCTTCGTTAATTTCAACCGCTTCAAACTTACCGATATCTCCTAGTTTCCATTATCTTTGTTTAATTTAGGTTTAAATTAAATTAGTTAATGATTTAGGGATTTGGAATTGGATGATTTAGGGGTTTGGAATTGATGAATATATGTTATTAGTTTATGATATATAGTTTATCATTTGAATTGGGTGGTAAACCTAATTTAGAAAATTAGTTGATTATGTGTTTGAAAATGGTGATTATTGTGTATTAGGTGATGCTAATTAGTATTGATTTGGTGGTATTAATTAGTGAATTTATTGTTTACTATGTTGTTAAAAATTATGGCTAATTTAAAATTCAAAAAATAGTCCATGATTATTGAATAATATGTTTATTGATAAGTTTACGAGAATGTTTGTTATACTGTTGTAAGTGCTAACTACTTATTTAGTTCACAAAATCGTTAATTAAAATTTATGTAGTTAAACAAAAGTTAAAATACATTTTAAAATTTTAGATTTAATTAATAAATATTTAAATAGTTAAATGAATTATAAAATAGTTTTTGTAGTTGTTAAAATAGTAACTCATAGTTCCCATTTTGTGAGATAAGACATATTTTCCGAGTTACTGAAAGTTCTCATGGATTTTGATTCATAATTAAACAAATTCTATTTGGCTACATTACTAAAAAAAAATTTAAGATCATTATTTCACTACAAACCACTAATACTTCAATATTCATATTTTTTAATTTGTGCTTTATTTATGTGAACCCCTTAGAGAATTTTTGGCCCCGTCTGACAAGTGTTGTATATGATCGTTTTATGGATATTCGTTTTTCCACAGAACGGACATCTATATTCATCTGATACAACATTTGTTGGATTTGTCCTTGTATTTGGACAAGTTACAAACACAATAAAGTAATCATAGTTTATAAATCATTTCAGTTTAAACGGTTTAGAAAATTTCGACGACACTTTCATTTTTCCCTATGTACACGCATTTGTGTACGATACAGGGAATAAAGGAAAGTGTTGCCGAAATTTTTAAGAATCGTTTTGAAATGATTTATAAAATATGATTACGTTATTGTGTTTGTAATGGAAAGTAGGATAACTGGCCGTCAAAGTAAAAAAACAATAAACTTAAGAATTGAAAATTTGAATGCAATATTTATTTGAATTTGTTAAAATAGTAAAGGGTTATATATGAATTTTTACAAGACTTTAATATGAAGTGTGTTATTCAATCTTCTAATCTACATTTTACAAATCAGGAAATATGTTCGATTATTTTCTCGATCGTAGTTGGATGTATGAACCTCGAAAAGGTATGAGAGGATCAATAAAAGAACGTTTCTGTAAGGGTGTACATGTATTTATTAGATTTGCTCAATCTAATAATCGAAATAACGTAGACATTCGTTGTCCGTATAGTAAGTGCAAACATCTAAAGCATTGGAAACCAGATGTAGTAGAAGTACATTTGTACAAATTTGGTTTTGTGTCAAATTATTACTTATGGGATCGTCATGGAGAACTTGTTCAACCTACACATAATCCTGTAGTGTTAGAAGACGATAATACTATCACCAATCCTATAGAAAACATGGTGCAAGATGTTGCACATCAATGTTTCCTACCTTTGACCAAGGTGATGATGGGAACAAAAATGTTGACAAAGAGCCAACCGCGGAAGCTAAAAAAATTTGTGATTTATTAGATTCTACTAAGAGGCCATTGTGGGATGGATGTACAAGCGGAACCGAATTATCTGCAACCGCCAAATATATCACTATGAAATTGAAATTTAATCTTACAGAAGCTGCATTTACAGCAGTTGTACAAACTGCAAAACGACACATGTTACCTAATAATTTGATGTGTGATAGTCATTATAAAGTAAAAAAAACTTATATCTGCTTTTGGATTGCCGTACCAGAAGATAGATACATGTGTAAAAGGTTGCATGCTGTATTGGAAAGAAGACGCTTATCTTACTAAATGCAGAATATGTAACGAGGAAAGATACAAAACAAGAAAAAAGAAAGAAAAAGAAGTTCCATATAAGAGGATGCATTATTTACCCATCACTCTTAGACTTCAACGGTTATATGCATCTTCTGCTACAGCATGTCATATGCGATGTCACAGTGTGAGAACACCAGAAGAAGGAACTTTGATACATCCATCTGATGGAGAAGCATGAAAACATTTCAATAAGACTTATCCTGAATTTGTGGCAGAGAGCCGTAATGTTAGGCTTGGCTTATGTACGGATGGATTTTTGCTATTTTCTCAGTTTGGTAGTAAATATTCATCATGGCCTATTATTATTACTCCTTGTAATTTACCTCCATGGATGTGTATGAAAACTCCATATATGTTTCTAACGATTATCGTCCCCGGTCCCGATGATCTGACACAAGGAAATGATGTTTATCTACAACCACTAATCGACGAGTTGAAAACACTGTGGCATGAAGGAGTTGAAACGTATGGCATTTCGAGAAAAAGAAATTTTCGTATGTTTGCTTCTTTATTATGGACTATTAGTGATTTTCCCGTGTATGGCATGCTTTCAGGTTGGAGCACATCTGGACATCTAGCTTGTCCTTATTGTATGGATCAAACACGAGCATCTTCATTAAAGTATGGAAATTTTTTTTCTTGGTTTGAATGTCATCGGTGTTTTCTACATATCAATCATAAATTTATAATGGATAAAAAAAACTTTAAAGATAACAAAGTAGAGAGTATGCCACCACCTTTGGACAAGTGAAGAGGTATATGAAATTGTAAAAGACTACCCAAAGATACATAAAACTGGGGTACATGTTGAAATTCCAGGTAAATCGGATATTCATAACTGGTGCAAGCAAAGTATATTCTGGGAGTTACCGTACTGGAAAAATCTCCTACTCCGACATAACATTGACGTCATGCACAACGAAAAAAACGTGTTTGACAACATGTTTAATACAATTTTGAATGTGAAGGGGAAAACCAAGGATGATGCAAATTCAAGACGTGATATATTACACTTCTGTAAGCGGTCCGAACTTCGATTATACGACGATAATAAGAAATCCAAAGCATGCTATGAGCTAGGCAATAAACAAGTAAAACTCGTTCTAAAGTGGGTGGAAGGACTTAGATGTCCTGATGGGATTTCTTCTAACCTTCGTAGATGTGTTGACTTTAAAAACAACAAATTGAGTGGGATGAAATGTCACGATTGCCACATTATGATGGAGTATTTTTTTTCCGTGATTTTCAAAGAACTGTTGCCTGCAAAAATATGGAGTGTTATAACAGAATTAAGTATGTTTTATAAACAGCTTTGTTCTACGACGTTAAAGGTAGATCATATATGTAAACTTGAAGCAGAAATCCCAGTACTTCTGTGCAAACTGGAGAAAATATTTCCACCCGGTTTTTTTAAATGTAATGGAGCATTTACCTGTTCATCTTCCATCTGAACCACTCCTTCGTGGTCCTGTGCAATATGGATGGATGTATCCATTTGAGAGGTAATTTAATTAATTTCGGTTTTTGTACCACCATATAAATTTAATTAATTTTGTTATAGGTACCTGAATCATTTGAAGAAAAGAATTAGACAAAAAGCACGAGTAGAAGGTTCGATTTGCAAATCGTACCTTGAAGAAGAAGCTTCATTTTTTTTCTCACATTACTTTAATAACGATGTGAACTTATCGTTCGTAAGTGTTCCCCGTAATGAAGAAACTATTGAGCAAGATTCTTCTCAAACAATGTTATCTATTTTTAGACAACATGGAAGACCTGCTGGAAAATGTGCGGAAATATAGTTAGATGATAGAGATTACCATGTGGCACACGCATATGTTCTTCTAAATTGTGCTGAAGTTGCACCATTTATCAGGTAACTATGAATTCATACGTAATTCAGTTATACATGTATATATTAATTATCAAGGAATATAATACATATTTGCAGCATATACGAATCACAACATCTATCTGGCGATCTCAGTAAACAATTTGCTGGATGGTTTTCATATACGTTCATGATACAGAAAACTTTGTTGTTGACGAAGGATTACGACATCTTGCTATCGGACCAAAACGAAATGTCAAGAGTTATAAAATATTCTTCGTCAATGGATTTAAATTCAACACCAAGTTAGATGGGGGATGATGTTTGGGCTGGATTCCAACAATATTGGGAATCTGAAGCATTCAAAGTAAGTTATATTGTCACTATATTTTTACATTCAAATGTGTTGAATTATTTTGCTTAATAGTGTATATAAATTAATAGGAATTATTGGCAAGAAACAAGGCTAATAGGAACAAAAACCCGCTTTACATCATGGTGGCTCGAAATCCTTCCAACAACATAGGAGAGAACTGATAAATAAATTAACCAATATTTATGTTATTGATGTATATATTTACTAGTGTCTCTTTACCATATATTCTATTCTTTTATATAATCTATTCTTGTATATACTCATGCAAATTATCAATATAATCTATTCTTGTATATATTCAGCGGGCAAAGTATGATAGAGAGCCTACAACGGTTGAGGTTTTCAGAGTCACACATGCAGTGGAGCATACAGATGAGGATGGGAATGTTTCATATGATTGGTCGGACGACAAGGCTGCTTCTGTAATGGTAAATATGTTTGTTTCTGTAATGAAAATATTTCATATTCGTTTATTTCACAGTAAATAAGTAAATTGTATAGAAATTATGTCAAATATCTGTTCGTAATTGTAGAAGAGATATAAAGCAGAGCATGCACGAGCGATACAAGCGAGTGGACGGGAGTCGCTTACGGTTGATGAGTCTAATCGGATATGGTATTCAATCATTGAACCGGCAAGTCGAAACAGACGTTACAGTTTCAGCAATATGGTATGTACTCAACGTTTACACAGCAGAAACCTGTATGCCATGAACTTCTTATTCACTTGAGTTTATTACCAATAACTTAAGTTTTCTTATTGTTATTGTATGCCATGAACTTCTTATTCACTTGAATTATTTCACAGGCTCTTAATTTCCAAAGGGAATATAGGAGATCCATAGATGAGGAAGAGATTGCTCTGATGTAAACACAATTGGATGAGCTCAATGATTGGCGGAAGAGTCAGTTGGCAACGCAGATAGATGAGCGTATTGCTGCCTTCTTTCAGGAGCATGGGTCAATGAGCGGGGAAGGAGGTGCAGATGATGATGATGATGCTTAGTAGGTTTGTTTTGATGGGTATGCTTTATACATATATATATGTACATATCATGATGGATTTGACATTTTGTACTTTGGATGTTGTAATTGATACTTAGTGTTTTGGTGGATTTGTTATTTTGGTTGTTGTGATTGATACTTTGGCACTTGATATATACTGGTCGTTTAATTTAGTTATGTGGTTTGTTTTGGTGGATTTTCATATTTGGTTATGTTGATTTTCTTATATGATTTTGTCAATATATGTTGGAATATGCAATATTTGATGATTTGGTTGTGTTGATATTGATTATATGATATGATGAAATGGTATTATATGTGTGGAATGATGGAATTATATTATTTGGATTGATTGGGATTGAGGGTTGAAGGTGCTGCAATGTGGCAGCAAATATATTCTAGTTTTGCAATGGCTAGCAACGGCCCTGTGGTCAAATATAGCGACGATTACCAACGGCAATATTGCAACGCTTTGCAACGGTTTGCATCAACAACCCAGAAAACCAACAACCCCAACGGTTGCTTCTACGTGGACACTTAGCCATTACAAGCTGTTGCAAAAAGAACAACAGCCGTCACTAAGGCCGTCGCTTTCTTTAGTTGCAACGAGTTATTTTGCAACGACTTTTACCGACGACTAGCGACGGCCGCTAATAGCTATTAGCCGTCGCTAAACAGTGCTTCTTTTGTACGCACAAAGTTTTTACCGTAATGACAAAGCCCTAAGCCCAGATATAATTTAAAACAAAACAAAGAATTCCATTCGTCTTCCTCCTCCTTGCTTTCACCCAGAATTTGACGAAATTTTGCTCAAAAAAATGGCACCGCAAACCTAAAACAAATCTACATCTCCAACACAACCGCAACAATCGACAGTTGACGAACAACAACCACAACAATCGATGGTTGAAGAAAGCCTAGCTACATCGGAAGTGGAGCAACAAAGTGAAAATCAAAATATCGAATCATTTCCAACAGTAGATATTCAAAAAAACGTAATGATATAAGAGGAAAACCTACCTTTAGTGGAAATGATAGCAAAGACAATAAAGGGAAAAAATAGCAAGTTAAAACTTAAAAAACCTACATCAGTTGAAGAGGAAAAATAAAATAGAGAAAAAAGAAAAAAAAGACATTAAAAAATACAGCTATTGAAAGAGGACCAGAAATAAAAGAAAGTATACCAGAGAAGGCATGTGATACTATAAAGTTGAGTATGACAAAGTTAGTATAATTTATTATAGTAACATTGAATTTTTTGCATAGAACAACGAATAAAACATGCAGCAACAAATAGCTGCAGAGAAAACAGTTGAAGAAAATATGCAAAAAAGAGAACAAAGAACAAAAAGAACAAATGAAAAAAACGATTCAAAAGAAAATACAAAAAGAAACCGAGGTAACTGAAATTGCAAAATTTTGAAACAAAGACTAACAATTTCATGCTGTTAAATGTATTCTAATATTATCAAAAATGTTAAACAGGAAAAATCTTAGAAAGAATAAGGGAAAGAAGCTGCAGATGAAGAATCGAAAGAAGAGCAACTCAATTCGGAAAATTAAAATGATTAGAACTTTATAACATGATAGATATTGCAAAAATAATACCTGTAAATCATTTGGTAAAAGAAAAGGCTTATAATTACAATAAACTGATACCTACTTGCAACTAATAATAGTCAGTATCATTTAGTGTAAATCGTTTGGTAAATTAATAGTCAATATCATTTAGTTGAAATCTGATACATACAAAAAACTGATACCTACTTACAAAAAACTGATACCTACCTGAAAAAAATCATACCTACTTACAGAAAATTGAGACCTACTTAGTACAAACTGATATCTAGTTACGGCAAACTGATACCTAGTTACTGCAAACTTGAAAAAGTTACATATTTGACTGAAGATATTTCACTGCAGCTAATACCCAACCTATTGTTATATTTCAACATAATTTGTTTCACAAATAACTTATTGTCTTTATTTTGAAATAATATGCGATGATGATTTTGTTAATCCACATCCAAAATGCATTAAAGGCAGATCACAAACGAAACAGCAGAAAGTATCAAAATCAGAAGACAAAAAACATGAAACTGTTTATAGATGTGGATTGCAAGCAGTATTCAAAACGGTGAAAATGATAAAACAAAAAAATGCTCTATCCAAAAAACAGATGGACATACTGATGAGCACTCCTTTCTATAATTTCTTTAGAGTTATTTATGAAGAGAAAATTCTGATGAAAGAATGTAAAAAGCATCAATACAATTTGGTTGCTTTCTACCGATGCTATTCAGATGCATTCTTATTTGGTAAAGAAAGAATGAAAGTTACATCAAGAGATGTAAGTTTGATTTTTGGCCTACCATTAAAAGGAATTAACATTAAGCCAACTCAGAAAATGATAAACATAACAATTCTAATGCAGTGTAGAGAATTTGCAAAGAGAAACTTTGGCAATTGCACTTACATAACAAGAAATGTTGTGGAAAAAAGAATAAAGCAAAATGTGGCAAAGAAGAAAAATGAGTACGAAGAAGACTTGCCACTGTTAATAGTAATCGAAATACTATTAACATTCTTATTCCTAAACAACCAGCAAAAGTTAAGATGAGGAATTCTACCATACTTAATTAATGTAGAGACAATGCAATTGGTTTCTTAGCCACTAACGATAGAAAAGAATTTCAATAAATTTGTCAAGAAGTTCATCCATATGCCAAGAAATGTGTGGGATGTTCCATGCTTTCATTGGTAAGATAAATTAATCAATTTTTTTTAACAAATATATCTAATTAATTCACTTTATGTTAATAGTATTGCATTTGTGAGAAATTGCATCTCATTCAACAAAGACAACATTATACTGCAGCTTTACCGAGATTTGCAAAGCAGGACTTAAGGAAACAAAAAGACAAAGCAATCAAAGAAGTTTTTGATAATGTGAAAGATGGTGATGTAAGTTAAAATTCCATTTAATTTTTGTTAATCAATATGCTTTAACTCTTATTTAGAATAAAGTTTAATTGTATATCCTTTCTTCTATAATATAAAACTGATACTACAGTGAGCAAAAACTGATACCATATCATTACATATTAATAGTATCAGAAACAAAAACTAGAATGCAAAAACTGATACCATATGATTACATGCTTGAAAATAATTGTAGAAGTATTAAAAAATGATACTAGAATGCAAAAACCGATACCATATGATTTCACGATTGAAACTGATACTAGAAGCATAATAAAGTGGTACTACAATGCAATAACCGATAGCATAGTTTTACATCCTTGAAACTGATACTAATATTACAAGAAACCTATACTAATAACATAAAAAATGCTACTAGAATTCAAAAACTGATAACATAGTTTTACATGATTGAAGCTGATACTAACAGTATAAAAAATTAAAACATTAGCTATTTGTTTTATCGCTGAGTACTTACTATTTTCGTTACAATAAAAATTCAATTATCATTGTAATTTGTAATCATAGCTTAAAACTAAAATATATTTTCCAATACCAATTTTATAAATGAAAGAAATTAAAAATCTCAGCCCATATGAAGAATGTCTACTTCAAACACTAACCGTAAAACAAAATTTGCCCAAAATTCGAAAAGAAAGCATGGAAAAAAGTTTGAAGAAACCGAAGAAAGCGCACATTCATTTGAGGAAGACATAAGCGTCAGGATCATCTAAATGCATATAAAAGATTTGGAAGAAGAAACAAAGAAAACAAATAAAGAATTGGAAGTAGAAAAAAAAGAGAATTAAAGCAGAGCGAGAAGTTTTGAGTTTGAAAGAAGAGTTGAGAGAAATTAAGTTGAAGTTGAAAGAAAATGAATAGAAAAGATCACAGGCTAAAGACAACACCAAGAAATTTAAAGCTGATTTGAATGACAGTGGAGAAAACAGGGAAAAGAAAAATGAAAGTTTCAATGTACAAAGCGAAAGTTTACAAACTAAAATAAATGCATATACTTTTGCAGAAATGGAAACAGGAAGAAATGAAGAAGATAAAGAAACAAAAGCTGAAAAGTGTGTACATAAATCAGCAGATAAAATAGAAGAAATGAAGAAATATATGCCCATCGAAATTGAAAGTGAATTGGATAAAAAAACTGAAAATGAAGAAATACAATATGAACATGAAGAAAAAAACAGACTCCAACTGAAGTGCATCAAAAAGAAGAGTTGGAAAAAGAAAGTCAAGTGCAGAAAGACAAAACAGAAGATACTCAACATCTTGAAGAGGATATAAATGTAAAAAATCAAAATGTACCGTACAGCATTTCAGTGCTTAACTTTACCCCTTCATCTTTCAAACTTTACGACACACAAGAGTTTGAAAGTGAAAAAACTAAAGAAAAAAAAACGCAGAAAAACATATGCAACTAGATGCTAGAAAAGGGAAAGAAATGTGGCAAAATTAAGTGGCAAAAAATATCAAAGCAATACAAAAAATGACAGCTTCTTATATTCAAATATTAAAGGCAAAAATAAGAGTGAAAAAATATCATGACAGCTTTGAATATAGAGACAAAAAAGTTGCAAATAAACACAAAACTCGAAAAAATTAAAGATGTTGAAAACAAAAGTGCACAAGACAACTGTCCAAAGACACTTGTAGTGATAGAGCAAACACTTTCAGAGATAGGGCTTAGACATTGCAAATGTTTGATCTGTCTCAATGTTGAGCAACAAAAAGTGATTAAAACTTTCTTTTCATTGACAAAATCATCATAAAAGTAAGTGTACAAATATGTATATTAATATTAAATATGAAATTAAGTTTATCTAACATATACAATTTTTTTTTAAAAAAACAGTGTAGTGGCGTTGGAATATAAGGACACAATCAGAGGAGGTTGTGTCATAACAAAAAATGCACTAAAACGTGTACTAGAGGGAACGAAACAGATGGGCAGATGCATAATTTTTTTTCTTCTTTACATCAAAATCGATACCAAAATTAAAGCAAAAATGCTACCTAAATACACAACATGCTTAAATTGACTTGATGCTTTATTATTTTTGTTCTTATCAAACATACACAGCCACTATTAACATCAGTGATGCTACTTACTATTTAATATTGCTTCACCAATAAAAAACTTATACTTTCCTGATTTTAATACAGATTATAGATTGGTATATTTCAAGATGTGGACGGGAAGAACATAATTACGCTTTCACAACTACAATGATGATAAATAAAACTCTAATATCCAAGTACATGCTTCCTTTATTAAATCGTAACTTATTTTCATATTTAAACAGAAAGGAATTTCCTATGATATAAGGGTGTGAAAAAAAGTCTGGTCCTCCCTATGCTAGAATAAATTGTACAGGACAAATTTGCTGAAAGTATATATTTTCGTTTGCATTGTAAAAACGGCTGGACATTAGTGACTTTAACATAACCAACAATGCAATTGTGCCATGTTGATTCTAACCACCCTAGAAGATCAAATGAAAGAAACAATTACAGTTTAAAAGAAGCTATAAAATTGGTATGAGATTTCTCTTTCTTTTAAAAAAGTTATTTATTACGGATAAAAAAGGCGAATATGACCTAACTTTTTAACATTTTCTCTTCATTAGAGACAAGAAATAGAAGAAATGCTCAAAGATATCTGGAAAAACAATAACATAACAGACATGGAGGTAAAACCAGATGATATGCATAAAATAAAGTGTGCACAGCAAGTAGAAGACACGTGAGTTTTTTTTGGTCAAAATGATATCTATTGAGAACAAAATGAACAATACAATTGAAACTACTAGTCATAATCAATTGACAATTGCTCATTATTCAAACTATATGTGTTTTTGCATTATAAAATTTCATACATACTTGTATACATCATTGTATGCTTTTTATATTTAACTGAATTTGATTCATAACAGAAATATTGAAAAATATTATCTCTCAATTCCATAAACATTTAGTTCAGAAATAAACAGTTACTACAGGAAGAAAATCGATATCGACATAAAAGAAACTGTTACCTACAGATACAAAACTGATATCTACATAAAAGAAACTGATACCTATAGAAAAGAACTGACACCTACAAAAACAAAACACTTACCTACATAATCAAAAATAAAACAAAATATTTAGCAAAAATACGTTAAAGTAATAACTACAAACACAAAAATTCATACAGAAATTAATACCAAGTGCGCTAGTAAAACTGTTTAATACTTTAATTCAAAGCATACTATATGCATGTATCATTATCTCTGAAATTCAATGTTTTGTATTAATTATAAACCTGATAATACAGCTGATACAAACTGGTTCTAACATTACATTTTGGTTTCAATAGGCTTGACTGTGGAATATTTGTAATGATATACATCATTTCACTGAACAAAAGCAGAATATCAGTAAAACTTGAAAAGAAGGAAATATTATCCACAAGAGCAAAAATTGTACATGCAATATTGATAGATGATGGACATTGCTGGAGTCTGTCTAAATACATATCAAGCTTAGAAAAAGATAGAAAAGAAAAGAGCTGAATTCACATCGTGTTGTTTCACAATTAAATTTGGTACTTGTAAAGTAATGTAGTTCTGTCGAAATTTGTACTTGTGAAGTAATGATGTTCTGTTGCAATTTGATACTTATGAAGTAATGTGTTCTGTTCTTAAGACAATGATGCTCTTACTTGTAAAAATAATACCGATCTATTAAATTAATATGTTGTGGTTGGCGTTATTTTCTTTCCTGTTGTTTATATTATAAAAAGATTATATAGAGTATGTTCTATCATGCAACTATGGATCCCACATAATATTATCAGTTTTATAATGCAACTATCAGTTGTATAATGATAACATCAAATTTCATATCAAATTTCAATTTAAAACAGTAATTGGGTATCAGTTCTTATGACTAATAGTATCAGTTTTGCTAAAACTGACACTCAACATACTTTATGAAAGAACAATTAGTGCTGGTATAAGTTTTTGCTAACACCAGATATCATTCTAATTATTTAATAGTACTGGTGTCGATTCCAGCACGTATTATAATACACGAAACTGATACTAAAAACTAACCAAAATTCATACAAAAGTCATTTCTATTCAATCAAACAAACATTATCTCTAACCAAGCTAACCGATACTGATACTGTAAAAACTTATACTTGAAAAAGCTTATAAAAACTGGTACTGTAAAAACTGATGCTATAAAAACTAACACTGATACCAAAACTTGTAAAAAAAACACCAAAATTAATACTAAAACTGGTCCTATCATTTATACTAAATAGCTGAAATTAAAATCAATTTGATAATAAGCTATACTGAATACAAATTAATAACAAAAGATTCAATTACAATAAACCACCAAAACAAGTCACACGTCCACTTATTAATCTGAACGAATTCAAAATGTAAAATCAAACCATATCCTCTTCGAAGCTTGACAATTCTGTTTATTATGACCAAACTGCTTGCACTCGCCACATTTGTTTTGCCTGTTCTGAAAATATGAAAATCCTCTTTTATGCTTGACTGATGGTCTACTAGCGCCACGTTTCTCCTTTGGTAGCTTGATAACTTCTTAAATGCTACCATCAACAATAGGCCTATCGTAATTTGGAATAGGATTTATAGCATTGTCATAAGAACATCGATAGAAATCAACATTGAAATAATTCTCGACAAAATCATATACAAACAACTTAGACTTGTTCATATACTTTATAGCATGAGCACAAGGAAATCTCGTAATTTTCTATTGGTTGCAACTTCAAATCCATTCCTTCAAATCAACACAATGAGAGGTTGGAGATATCACATCAAAAGAGAAATCAGAAGATTTATATACATCCCATCCAAATCCTTCTTCAATCAATTCACCTAAACGTAACTCCATAGAAGGGTAAAGACTTGTTCTCCACAATTGACACTCTTCTCTTCTTCTAGCCATTTGTTCCATAATCTTAACACGAATACCATCTAAACATGTAGTAATAGGAAATGCTCGTTCATCTAAAATCCAACTATTAAAACTTTCTACAACATTCAAACTATATTCACCATAACGTTTCCCTGGAAAAAATAAATCCACCCACTTATCAAATGGCTTATCTATTAAAAAAATCCACACCAGCAACACCCCCAATTTGATAGAACTTAGAATGTGCTTCTTCAAATTCACATAGATTAGAAGCTCTAGAACAATTTTGAATAGATCAACAATAGAAACTTTTGCATTTTGGACTTTTACCGCTGAAAGAAGATTTTTTTCCATACGCAAATAGCAATAACTGTGATAAGCTGAAGGAAATACATCACGAACACCTAAAAGCAAACCTTGGTGGTGATCTGACATAAAAACCAAAGTACGATCTTCTTGAAGCATTTTTTTTAAATGTTTCAAAAACCGTGTCAAATTATCCACATTTTCTACAGAAACTACACTCATAGCTAAAGCGAAGAAACATGCAACAAAAATAATTAGTAAAAAAACTAAAACTAATTATGACCATAAATCTGAAACAATTCTGAAACTGATACTAATAGTAAAGAAACTGATACCGAAAACCTGATATGACCATTATAAAAATAAAGATAACCACAACATTATGCATATTAATCTTCATTCTAACACAACAAAGTAATGAACATTGACATATATTATGATACAAATGAAATTTCAATACTACACAACTATATATGATACCATATATTAACATACTTGAAACTAATACTAACTTTATACACAAACTGATACTAATCTCCTACTAAGCAGTATGAAATTATGATACCAAATACAAATTTACAATTCAATACAATGCAAATTCTGATACTAGAAACTTGCTAATTGTAAATTACATATCTTAAAACTGATACCAACATAATACAAATTATGATAACAAATTAATATTAATGCTAATACAACTATTATGATCTCAATACAAATAAGTCAAAACTGAAAACAAAGACATACCTCGATCACCATTTTTTGCAGTAGCACCCATCAACACACCAGGATGTCCCTTCAAGTGAGTAGCATCTAACAATATCATAGGACGACAATTCTTGAAACCAAGTAAACAAGCGCCAAAAGCAATAACCATCCTCTCAAATTCATCACTACAATGATTAATATCCATATCAAGATAACTATTTGGATTAGACTTCTTCACTGCGTCCAAATACCAATTCAAATCATTACAAGACAAAGCATCATTACCATGCAACTCCATTAATGCAAGTTGTTTCCCATGATAAGCATAACCTTAAGACAACTGAAAATTGTATTCTCTTCTAAAATCAACTATAATATCTTTAGGCTTTTTATTAGGACAATTACGGATCTCGTCAATAATCAACGATTTAACAAGCGAACTAGCTATATGTGAATTATTCACATTTCTAAGACTAGCCTCATAAGAAGGATTGACAACCATATTCCTCATAAAAAACTTCTTCAATTCTCCAAAATCACAAGAACCATGGACTTTGGAAAGACAACCATCCTTATATGAAGAGAAAATTATAGTAACTCTTATAGCAAAATTCTTTAAAAATTCTAATTCATACCCCTTTTGAATTTAATATGCCATCAAAAATTCTCTAAAATGTTCACCTCCTCCAAAACAAAAACCAACAAAATCGAAAAAGCATAATGCCGACCCTCTCCTCAACATATCTTTTAAATAGCTTTTACCATTAACAACAACATTTGAACTGACAGATACAGCAGAAGATGAAGAAGCACGAACACTAGATGAACTTGAAATTGAAGCACCATCAACATATTTCAATCAGAACCCTTAACCTAACTGTAAAACCAAAGAAAAACTTTTCTTGTATAACTGAAAACAAATTATATTCTGAATATCAGAATCAGTATCAATCATAATAACTTTGTTCTCAAGTACATAAGAAATCTAAATAGAAGAAGGAGTTAGTTGAGACCAACATTGACATATCTCATTCTTCAAATCATACAAAGAGCAATTGATAGACAATCAAGCGCTAAAAGTGTTATTATTCGACACAAACATACAAAGAAGACTGTTATCACCACTTCCAAAAATAATAATAAAAAAACATTAGTAAAAATATGTTCAATTTAGAACATTAGTTTTTCCATTTCACAAAATGATACAAACTGTATACAAAACTAATACCTAGTTACCGATAATCAAAAAAATAATACTAAAAAAAATGAAATCCAGAAACTGAACCTAAAATACGATACTTTTCCACTCTATCACAACATTATATACAACCCAACATTGATACATTTCCAATCATCCCAACATCAATGCAAGATAATGCACGATAAATTAAATGTAAAACATATTAGAATACAACACTGCATAAAAAACGAATAGAAAAAAAACCTGTTGCTGCTTCCAAAAGTTTCTATTAAAGAATGAACAAGCAATGAAAAAATCAACACTGCATGTAATTTGTAAAAACAAACACAATTAGAAATCACAGACAATTTTTTTAACTTTAATAGAAAACGAACAAAAAATAGAATAATATAAGCATACCTAGTCAATACAATTTGAAGAAAAACGAGATCATAGTAGAAATATGAAAAAACGAGATCGACAAACGTGCGTGAGAAAAATTTGGTCGATGAACTACAATTTTCAGAAGAACGAAATTGAAATGACCGAATGAGGTTGATCGATATTTTGATTGTGAGAGAGATATTGGATCGCGAAAGAAAATTTTGATTGAAAGGAAGAAGAAGAAGAAGACCTCATTAGTAGGCTAGAAGGAAAATACGATAATTTGTCATTTAGAGAAAATTATCAGTAGGCGACCTACATCCAAAAAAGCCCTAAAAATTATCCTTGAAATTTTTTTCCTGTTATGAATATTACCCATACAAAAAATGTGTTCATTTTGAAAATTTAACATCTCCAAAATTATAAGTAAAAGTTCAACATTGCTACGTTTATTTTGATTCTTAATTTTAAATACCGAATTTTTATTTTAGATATATTAAAGTAAACCCAAATTTTATGAAGATGACATTGAGTATGATAAGAATGCGTGCTTTCAAAATTTCGTACCATTTGGTTAATAACATAAAACATGATAGTGATGCAAAGAGAATGTTCCAAAAAATGATGTCATTGAACCACACACACACACACACACACACACACATATATATATATATATTATTCATTTGTTAAATTTTGCAAAGTTAAGAGGAAAATGAAAGTGATGTTTTATCTATCTCTTCCATTTATGCAGTTAAAGCCCCGCTAAAGCGCTTAGCACGCTTTGGTTGCTACATTTTTTTTTAAATTTCATACTATTAAATAGTAGATTCGCTTAAAACTCCGATATTTTATGCTACATCTGTTAAATCAAGGATTTTAAGAACCCACTTTAGCAACTTTATTGTAATAGAGTTAGTTTGACTAGCTCTCTTATAAACCAACTGGGTATAGGTCTAAGTTCAAGTCCTAAGCCCTTAACATAATTTTTTTGTTATTCAACATTTGAACCAAGCAACATCTATATGGATCTTAAGTTCAAGATGATAAAGGAATATGTGAAGAAGCTCAAGAGATGTCAGAAATGATGAAAAGAGTAAGTGCAAGAAGTTTGGTGAGAATTTAAATGAGCAAAATCGCGTCGGTAGTGAGTTGTTTTGTGAAGTGGGACCCACTTTGAAGCTATAGATGAAAATGCCTTATGCTTTGTAGAAAAAGGCTACATTCACATAGATCAAATCATGTCGGTATCGACATGATTTGTAGGAGCAATTTGACATAGAAACTCGAGGACATAAAGATATGAACAAAAAATGAGGGAACACGGAAGATTCCAGTTGTAAAATAATGTTGGCACATACATTATCATTATGTGTAACACCACATAAAATAAAATACAAATAAATGAAGTAAATTAAATTAAACGTGATAAGGTAGAAACTAGAAATTTTATAAAAGTTGGAATTTAACTATGAAAGTTATACCGTTACGTTTTCTGATTAATTTTCAAATATAATATGCTGAAAACGGAGCTCGAACGAAGAAATTATGAGCGTTTGAAGTTTTTAGATTTAAAATAATATGAATATGATTCAAATAAATAATTAATTACCTAATTTGAAATTAACTATGATTAGACTTGGGGGTTAAGTAACATTAAAAATTAGCAATTAATGTGAAAATTTAACTAGGGTATGAAATCAATAAATAATCAAGCAACGGTAAAATAAGATAAACACCTTTCCAAAAAAGGGAAGAATTCGACCTAGCATGTCAAGGGGTCGACCTAGAGGTCGACCATTTGGAGCGTGAGAGTCGAAGACTTCCTTGTTGTGGAGCCTATTTTGATGAGTTGTAAGTTCTAGGTTTATCCATTTTTGATCTATTCTCATTCAACGGTTCTGGTGCTTCCAACAACAATAAATTAGACCCTAGACCATTCACTTTTATCCACAAATACTTTGGGAACAATGGTGAAACTCTGCCATTGTTATCTTTCCAAATTAAATTTAGGAACTCTACAATGAATTCAGGTAAGAATCCAATCTATTTGTTATATATTTCTTCTTTCTCCAACCTATGCTTATTATATTCTCCTCTATAACTATTCTGAATCTAATAAATATATATACTTCTTACCTATTATGTATGTGTGTATCAAAAGAGAGATTCTAGAAGAGATTGTGAGGCATGCAAATCTAAGGAAGGCGAAGCTTAGGCAATTCCATGAGTGGAAACCTTACTATTTCTTTTCAACAATTAAGTGTATTTCTTTTGGATTTGAATATGTCATAGGGATTTTGGTATTTTGAAAATATGATAAGTAAAATCCTCCAAAATTCCTTTTTATTTCAAAATGTCAATTATATTTGAAATTCTCAATTATTTACATTAATTTGATGGAATTTGTTTCATTTATGCAATTTTTGATAATTTCATAGTCTACTCCACTTCTCCTTCCTTGGGTCAAATTATGATTCTTTAATCAAATAAGGAGTTTAGATTATGAATTGTATTCGTAGTTTATACCAAGAGAAGTTGAATAGAATATGGGGTATAAGTTACAATTCTTATTGTTTAGGATATTCCATTGAATTGGTGTAATAAATTGAGCTTCTGTTTCATTTACAAGTCTGTTATTGCAGTTTTGGTGATGAATATTTATTTTCTGTTATGGATATTAGAATCCCTTAATTTGGTATGCTAAAATCTTGGGAATTTGAAGATAAAGGTCTTGTAGTAATATTCGACTTGGGAATTGATATTTAACTCTAGTTTAGAGTGTAAAATCCATACATTTAGAACTTATTAGGCGTGAATATTTATTTATCTCTATTGGCGTAACGTACAATTATTGTGTATATAGCGTAGTTAATTAGGCATTTATTTACATTTATTTTTCCAATTAGGAAGGTAATTGATTGTGAGACAAAATATGAGAAAACTCTTACATAGCCTAATTATTATTTTAAGGCATAGTAAGGAAGATTCCTTATAATGTCTTATTTATGAAACAGTGAGTTGTGTGTGTGTGTGTGCATGTGTGCGTGTGTGGGTATGGAGAGTAGTTGATGTATGCTAGGTCATAGGGATGCGAGGTCAATAAAGTTACATGACGGAAGTCTGCCCTTCACTTTGAGGCTACCAGCATTTGTGTATACTTTAATTGGTGTAAGATATCCATATGATAAATATTAGTAATGACGCGAGATTAATCCCAAATTTTGTAAGGGAAATCTACCCAACTAATCTAGCTACTAGTTCCTACGAATAGTCGAACTAATTTGATATGTCATTATGAGTATAGACTATGAGACAAAGGGCCTTCTTTGGGGTGTGAGGCATTAAGTGGTTGGATCCGTCTCTTTTCCTCAGATAAAATATTGAATGGCTAACGGGATACATTAGGCGGTATCTCTATAGGGGTTTACTTCTGGAAATAAGTACTAAATGATGGGAACTGCCTTAATTAGGGTATTAAATGACAACAGTCTGCATATTTTCTACACGGGAGTACTAAATGGCCTAAGAAATTCCATATAATGTCAGCTACATAGATAGTACCATTGAGGAGCATGTCTTGAAAATAGGCATTACATGAGGGGGCCTGCCTTAATCAAAGTATTAAATGACTAGAGTCTGTCTATTTTTCAATAAAAAGTATTAAATGACTTGGGTACAGTCTCTCACATTACTAGCTATTTATGATGTATGATTGGGATATGAGATTTTAGAAACCTTCTTTTGGAAATATAAGGTATTAAGTGGTTGGACCTGCCTTCTTTCCTTGTAAAGAAGTATTAAATGGTTTTATGTTCGTAGACATATTCTTATTTTGAAATATACTGCCTAAGTACTGAAAATGTATGACTCGAGATTTTTATTCACCAGGCACTTGTTGTTCTGACTCCTTCCTTATTATAACATAGGTTAAAGATGGAGTGATGGCAGTGACTATGCTTAAAGATGGAGATGCTTGGCTTGTGGCAGTATTTGTTGTTATTATTACTTGCTTTTATGTGTGCCTATGTATTTAGACAATTCTTGTAACGAATATTATGTTATAGTTTTTATGAAATTTTGTATTATGACATTTTTATGGTTTTGAGATAAATGGGCATACTTTGTTATTATATTTTTCTCCATCCGCTCTGAGTTCTAAAAGTTTAGTTATGACTCTGTAATGTGATTTCATTTTACTATCAATAGCTTACAGTAGAATGGATCTAAGTTTCGATGGGCATTTTCTAGATCGAAATATAGGCACGAAGCAACTATGAGTTGGAAAATAAATTATGACTTCCTTATCATTGTAAGCCCTATAAGTATTAAGGTATGAGGAATATGAATCGTAGATGGAAAGGATGGTAGAAAATAAATGATCTTAAGGAAATATTCATTAGGTTGATAATTAATATGAACAAATTAACATTTATGGAGGTAACAAATGAAGGTGTTATATACTAATAAAATATAGAAGTAAGGAAAGAGCAAACTTCTATAAGAAGGAATACATTTATCGCCACAAGAAGGAAATTAGATTTTTAAAGGGTAGATTACAAAAGTTTAAGAGAAAGAACAAATTTTAATCCTACCTTTTGGGACATAATTTGGAAAAAAAAGTTTCTTTGAAAACACCTTGAAAATTTTGAAAGTGCCTTTCAAAAGATTTTGAAATGAAAATATTATAAGTGAGAAATTTTTGATAAAAAATGATTTTAGATGACTCTTAAATTATATCACAATTTGTTTTTTCAAAAGTTAGAAAAGAGGTTGTAAATTTAAAAAGGGCGGTGAAACATTTTTTGGTAGGTGATTTTAACTTAAAAATTTAATGACTTGAGAAGTTGAAACAAAAGGAGTTTCCATTTATTAACTTCTCAATTTAAAATTTGATTAGATTAGAAAAGCTTTCAAATTCCTTATTTTTGTATTCTATATTTTTCTATGTCAAACTCCTATGCAATAAATTTGAAAGTTTCTCCCTCTACAACTTTTTAAAGGCTGTATAAGTTGGAAATTTTTGAAAATATAAATATGATTTCAGACAGCTCTGAAAATTTACCACCATTAGTTTTAAAAAAGTCTGGAAAGGTAATGCAATTTTTAAAAGTGGTGAATTTCTTTAAGATAAAATGGTGGATGGTTTTAATTGTAAATTAATGACTTGAAAGGTCTTCATTTGTTAACCTTTTTAATTTGATTAAAAAAGATTTTAATTTTTAGTTCTTTGATCCTTCTATTTTTCCTTGTTTATAAACCTAAAACTTCTTTCTTTAGAACTCTTTTTTAGGATTTATAGATAAAAATACCATTTATTTTAGGATAGAGAAATAGAAAATAGAAAGAAAGGAATGTCTGATAATATAGGAAGGAGAGCATTCCCATATAAGGCGATAAAGAGAATGATGGCTGGATAGGAAATAATAGAATTGTGAGTTCTGATAGATGAAATATTAAAAGGAGTAATATAATAAAATAGAAGTTATCTTTGTCTACTCCATCTATTTTTCTATCGTATAAAGTTATATATGGTATCTTTAACCATTGATTGGATTTAAACGATGATTGATAAATAAATTAGATGTTTTTGTATGAGGAGAAGCATTTATGTAAAGATGAGAATGCATTTTTCCTAATTCGTATACAAAAATTATTTGAATAATAATAATAATATTGAATTTGATAAAGGAAAGTATTGCAAGAGATTTTAAGAGTTTTTTAGCAAAGTTACAAGATATATTTCATCAAATAATAGTATATTTTGAGAGATAAGGTAATAAATATTATTGCATGCTTTATAAGGAAATAACTGTTATTTTGAAATGATAAATGCGAAAAATTTACTATTTGTAAACGATGATTCTTGTAGCTAGAAAACTCTTTGAAACAAAAAATGGTCTAACATATTATTATGAAAGGATAATTAAGTTTTGAATCTTTTTTGGAAAAAAACCCTATTTTCGAAAAAGAAGCAAATCCCCATCTTAGTAAGCTACTAAAACGAAAGTTTCTCATACGTTACTTTTTGAAAAACCAAGAAAATTTTGAATGCCATAAATTAGAAAGTCTAACTTTTAAGAAAAAAAGTTTTGATATGGAAAGTTTTAAAATGGGAGATTATTTATTTCTATATGGGAAAAAAGAAATTTTGAATTTCTAAAGTCTACATTTTCAAAGATGGAGATACTGAATTTGATACTTCATGTATTTAAGTATTGTAAGAAATGAAATAATAAATGCTTATTTTTAAAAAGTTTATTTGCATTGAGATATTTTATTTTGTGTGCGAAATTTATGATTTTACAATTTTTGTGGAGTACATACAGATCATGACCTAGGTAGGATAGATAAAGGTTTTTAGGATATGGATAAAAAGGAAATAGAGTATACAACCTAATCTGAAAACTTGAAAATCAGTCTCAAACCTCTATTTTAAAAAGTTGGTAAAGTGCAAAGCTATTCCAGATCTATAACTGGGTTGTGAAGTAGGTTGCCCAAAGTACATGAATTTTTGTACTTTAATTTTGGAGCAATTTCTATGTAATTTCCATAAATTATCTAATTCCAAAATACATATAAAAGTGCACTTTTGAAGTAACAAGGAATGCACTAAAAAGGAGAGAGATGTGTAAGAGATGGATATTCTTTTCCATAGTTTACACTATTTGTTTCAATAATATGAAATGAAATAATTCAATGTAATTTCAAACAAAGCGAAAATCTCAATTATGGATACTTCATGACGATGATCTTTGTGGAAGGATAGCTTCGATAAATTAAAACATGAAACAAGTATTCTGGTTATAGAATTAGTAGTTAGATATAGATATCGTTAACTATGCTAAACGACTAGAATACATATAGGTAGCATAAATTACGATTATATGTGTATTTGTTGGCAATTGACGGATTAAGGTTTATGGACGTTAATTATAAATTTAACGTGCAATAAATTTTTAATTAATTAAAGAAAAGTAATCTAATGGGGACTGATTAAAGAAACTTGATATTGCATTTGTGGAAGACTGAAATTTGGGTAATGAATGAATTTTGAAGACATGAAGAAGGTTAAAAAAATTGAAGAAAGATTAATTGTAAATGGGTCCA
The DNA here is from genome assembly GCA_030765085.1 of Allium cepa. Lineage (NCBI taxonomy): Eukaryota > Viridiplantae > Streptophyta > Magnoliopsida > Asparagales > Amaryllidaceae > Allium > Allium cepa. The sequence continues at coordinate 505,149,473 of CM060937.1, read as the reverse complement.
ATTCTGATAGTGTTGCTCAGCTGTTATGAATATTAATTGAAGCAATAATGGACTGCATTTATTAAAGACCAAAAGGGGAAATTTAGAAAATGGATGGCAATGGAATAAAATATTAAAAATAGCATATCTTAACTTAGAAAGGAGTGTTAGAACCTCAACACCATTTATATTAACTTATGGAAACTTCCGGTAAGATTTTCTTTTGGAGTCCTTAGAATATAGTCGCTAATTGTCTTCCTTAGTTATGAAAAAGTGGATGATGTGGTATAACATATATCCCTGTTTTATTCCTATGTAGACTTTTATGAATGAGATTTAAACCACTTGATATATATTGGGAAGAAAAGTAAATAAGAAAATTTTAGGGGAGCACTTAGCTAGCTATATACCATAGGTAAAACTAGAAGTTAAAGAGAAAATTAAGTTAGCAGCCTGAAGTGGGTAAATGTTTTAATCCCAAAACTTTAGATTTTAGGAAACACAAGGAATTTAGCTCACAAAATGCCACCATGCAAGGAAAAGAGAAAATGTATAGGAATGAGAATGAGATTTCCTATTGATCAAGGATTAAGAAGAAGGTGAAAGAAATTTTCTATTTTAAGCAATGGAACCGCAACACGCCAACATAGCTTTATGGAGTCGTGCTCTACATCGTTAGTGATAAGGACCCTTAGTTTACTCGAAAATTTTGGAGGGATTTGCTAGCAGCTTTAGGAACTTCGTTGAATCGGAGCATTGCTTACCGACTAAAGGCCGATGGATAAATTGAAGGAATGGATGGAACTTGGAAGATTTGTTGAGCGCTTGCATTTCGAACTTTGGAGGACCTTAGGAGCAGCGCTTACCCTTAGTAGAATTCGCGTAGGATGTTGAGACTTGGTTTTGGTTCATGACACGAAGCTATCACTACGACAGACAGAATTGACGACTGCTACGACAAAAAGAGACAAGGAGACGAGACTTTAAAACCGGTGCTTCAACTAGATTATTTTGTTTTTAAGTCTTAGGTCAATATTGTTAAAATCTCTCCTCGGTTACGTATATATTAGCTTATATATTTAAACATTTTATTTCCCAAATATTTTACACATGTATAAGCATATAATTAAATTATAAAAGTGTTTTAAAGTTATAGAAATTAATATACGTATGTGAACTGTGCATATTGCACAAATTTAACTAGGTCAGTCGACTGACCCAGAGGTCCAGTCGACTGACACTGGAAATTTTTTAAAGCATGTAGAGATACATGGATATACGAATTTATATTTAAAATTTATTTTGAATATTTAGTCGACTGACCCAGAGGCTCAGTTGACTGAATTTCTATAACTGCCACTATTCGAAAAGACACGACTTTTGTGAAGAGTTGCGAACCTCTAATGAAAAGATTTAGACACAACACTTCAATTGAAACTCTTCACCATTAATCGCTGCTTTCTAACCATTATAAATACAAATTCCAACTTGTTTCCAAATTACAAAAAATCACAATCGAATTTTCTTATCTCTCTGATCTAATTCTTTGGAATCTATTTGCTATCATACTTTCAGTTATTCTACATTAAAGCAATACTATACCTTTTTATTCTTCATATACTTCAAATATATATATATATATATATATGTGTACGTATGTATTCGAGGAGAAGATTATAGGAAGGGTGTACTACAAGTGACAAATCCATGTTATCAGAACACACATAAGTTTTCTGTATTTGTTGAAGTCCTGTTATGCTGCTCAGGCGAATGAAGTCCTCTTCGGCAGTTGAGGCAAAATCCTGTTCTGCTGCTCAGGTCCCCGCTCGGCTGCTCAGGGGTGTATAGACCTGTTCCTCTAGGTTAAGTGAGGGTTATTGTTTTAGTGAAATTCCAGAAGGAGTCCGGGATTGGACGTAGGACGGTGCTCCGAACAGTATAAAAATATCCGGTGTCATTTTACTATACTGCTTTTATATTCCGCACTATTTACAGTATTACTATCATCACTTTACTCTATATCATTGTATATCCATATTACATGATCCATAGCATACTTTCATTCAGTATCAGAGAAAGGTAATCATATAACCATAACACATTTATCTGATAATCTAATAATATGGACACTAACACTAGCACTAGCATTAACACTAAATCCATTGAAGGACAATCCACTGCACGTCCACCACTATTTAATGGCATGAATTATAACTATTGGGCCACATGAGTAAGAATATATATGCAAGCAAATGGTTTTGATTCATGGAATAAAACTCAAACAGAATATAATATTCCTACTGAAGAATATTCCACTTTGTCAAATACACAGAAACTAGATGCCACAGCTAATGCAAAAGCCATGAATATGTTATTTTGCGCCTTAGATAAAAATGAGTTTAACCATGTTAGCATGTACAATACTGCATATGAAATATGGCGTATGTTATCCCGCCTTTTGGCAAAGCCGAGATATCAAGGAACTGGTTAAAAACCAAGGATCGTTCGTCCTGGGTATCGAGCATGCACAGGTTCGCTATGGATGTCGATAAATTTTGTCCGAGTCCGGATCAGGCTACAATCAGCAAGACACGACAAGCGAAGCCATGAAATCCAGCGTTTCAAATTTGAGCTCAATCCGAGTTCGTATGTTCAGGTTAGGATCGATGCAAGTAAGAAAAAATAACCTTGGTTTCGTATCCATCAGTGCACTTTGGTTCGTATCGATGTTGTTCGTATCCATCAACTTCGCACCGATCAGTCTCGTATCCATCAGACCGGCTCGCTTCCCATCGATCGTCCATCACCCATTTCGTATCCTTCGGCTGGAGACATGTTCGAATCCCTCGGTTATACCGAGTTCATATCCATAAGGTAGCCATACTCCGTACCCATTGATTAATCATTGCTCGTATCCAATGAACCAAGCCACACTGTCATCTATTCAAATCCATCATAATGCCGCTTGTTCGTATCCGTCAAGTTATGGTAACCTTGATCGGTACGAACAAGGCTGAGTCAATGGATGCGAACAAGGCTACCTGAATCCGTACGAACTAGAATAACTCCATCAATGCAATACATACAATGGTCATCGATGCAAACGAGGCGAGAATCATGTATGTGATACGGTCAACTTGGAGCCAAGAGTGGATCGATGCGAGGAATGCGCCACACGTCACCGCATCATCACGTGCACGATCAATTCGAAGCTAATCGATTCGAAGCGATGGATTCGAACCAGACAGCCATCCGAGAAACTTGAACTCGTATCGATCATAACTCAAGATCCACCGATCCAAATGCTATGGAAATTTTCATAGGAGATTACGTACAAGCCAAAGATTGCTCCCACCAAGTTTCAACTCCATTGGACACGATCTTGATCGATACAAATTGATTTTGTAACAACCCGTAATTCCGCTACTTCGAAAATAAGAGATTTCGTTCGTTTTAAATTTAAAAAGGAGTTTAAATCTTAAAATAAATATGTTATATATAATAAATACAGGTAAATAGACACAAGGAAGAAGTTGCAAAAAAAATTAGTCTCAAGGACAACAAGTTTGTTTTTTAGTCTGAAGCACACTTTTTAGTGTAAACTGAAAATGATAGTTACAACTATCATTCTGTAATTTACACTAAAAGTGTCCTTCAGCCTAAAAGACAAACTTCTTATCTCTAAGACTAAATTTTTTTGCAACTTTTTCCTTGTGCCTAAAAACCCCTAATAAATAATTATCTGTTCTTATAGTTAATAAATTAAAAGGTATAAATTTGGATTTTAGAACAAATCGACAAAAGTTAAGTTTTGTTAATAATAAATAAAGGCTTAAATAAATGAATTTAAATATTTATTTAAAAAAGTAAATCTTATTTAAAACATCTAATAAAGATAATAAAAGTGGACTTATATATTTAAAAGTATGTTAATAATCGTTTTACAAAAATAACCAAAATTTATCGCATTTTGTCAGTTTTACATAAATGGTAAAAATAGATATTTTGATATTATTTAAATATGATTTTAAAATATAAAGAGACATGTTTTAATTTATTTAAAGAAGTAAAAAAGTTCATTTTAAAGTTTGATTTACTTCAATATATAGCTTAATAAAAAGGTCAAATTTTGATGTAAACTTTGTCGTCATAAACACCGTTTTCAACCATAACAAGTTGTCGACAAGTTGTTACAGCTTGATATATTTTTTAACTTATAAATACAAGTTTACAAACTATTTAAACACTTTACATTTAGCACTAAAAGACAAAAGGAGTTTACTTTTGAAAATAGTTTACATAAATAAAAAATGTAAAAGTTATGATTTGACAAAAGAGTGTAAAAGTAAACAAATAAAACAACATCATTACATATCTTTCTTTTCTCTTATACATGATGTGAACTAAACACCTTGAATTCAAACAAAATAAAGTATGAAAAGATAAGTAACTAAAGGAACTAATGACACATATGCTCACCATTAATGCATACTTACAAATCCATTTAATGCAAGTCAAATCAATGCAAAAGTCTTCTTTTAAAATACAAACTTTTTAAAAAAAAGAGTAATCATTTCACAAATTCAAATCACATTAATGAGATGTTACTAATTTACATGGAAAAGAAGCAAATGTTATTTTAACATTTTAAAGTTTAAGAAAAAGAGGAAAACGTCATTTTATTAAGTACAAACTTATATCCTACCATCATTTCACCATTAATACACTTCTTATCATGTTAAGCAAAAGTCAAAAAGTAAGACAAGGGTATTTAGGACATTAGCCACTCAAACTCCACTTATAAATACAAGTCTAAACCCTTCTTTCTTCATTACATTCTCATTCTACAAAAAATTTAAACTCCATTCTCTTCCTCTTCCACCTCCATTCTTCCTTCTACCTCTAAGCCATCACCGCCACATCATTAAAACCTAGCCACACCATCACCTAAACCACCTTACCCCTCTCTAAAATCACCTACCCACCTCCTCCAACCCTCCAACACCCACACCCCCACCCAAAACCCACGGTTAAGGCCATCTCCACCCAAGGCCGAGCTCCTACACTAAGGCCGTACCCCCTACACACAAGCCGAGCCTAAAACCCACCTACCCAATCACCTACAAGCCATACCCTCCTCCACATCCACCTACCCGAGGCCGTACACTTCTCTTCCATATAAAAAGAAGAAAAGAAAAGAGAAAAGAAAAAGAAAAAGAAAAAGAAAAACAAAAGCGTTCGGAAAGGAAACGGAAAAAGGCGAGACGTTGGAAATAGCACGTTAGCGAGAGACGGAAATCTTACGTTAAAGTTTGACGGAGTGGATATGAAGGTGAGAAATTCTCACCGCTTTTTGAATTATATTGATTATCATGCTTAATTGTTATGTTAGATAATCACCATTTGATGATATGGATGTTTGATTGATTGTTTGAATATGTTAGATAATCATCATTTGATGATATGGATGTTTGATTGATTGTTTGAATATGTTGGATAATTCGTAGTAATGTTGTGACATTTGCCGTATTGAATATGCTAGTATTATATGATTGTTGTATGATTGTGATGATAATTTGGACATCAAATTCCTATTAATTAAGTAATCCCTTTATTTAAAAAGACCATTTTTTAGTAAAATGAGATATTGTGGAAAAATAACTCTCTTTTCATTTAGAAGTGAAATTAAAGTTAAAATGAAAGAGAATTTGAAATTTGAAGCGAAACGGATTTGAAAAGAATAGCTAAATGGAAATTGAAATTGAGATGAATAGTGAAATTAAAATTGAAATCGATTTTGAAAAAGTAAAGTTTAGTTTGAGATTAAATTAAAGTTTAAATTGGAATAAGATTTGAAATCTAAGTTTTAAATGAGTTTAATTTGAGATTAGAATTTAAATTGAGTTAAAATTGGAATTTAAAATTTAATATTAAAATAATGGGAATATAATAATATTATAATATGGTAATAGTGAAAATATATATTAAATACTTTAAAAAGTGAAAATATTGATTTAAAATGATTTGTAATGATTTTATAATTGTTGAAATCCAATTTGAATAGATTATTTCAAATATTGAAAAATCAGTTAAAACTAGACGCGTCGCGCAATTGTAGTTCGCGATTTCGCGCCAAAAAGTTCAAATGAGTGTATAGAGTGGAATATGGCTCGGACTTCTTCGAGATAAGAAAATTCTGGACTACTATACCCATATCTTCTAAATGAAGAAAGATAATCAAAGTTTCGATAAGTATATTTTGAAATAAGTCCAAATCAATTTTCCAGAAAAATCGCGCCAGTGCAGTTAAGTGACCGTAACAGAAATTTTGTTTAAATGGATGTTTTTAATTAGGAAAAAATATGAAATAAATTGATAAATATATTTAAATGATTTAAAAGATATTTGGATTGAAAAATATGAATTATCGAATGTTTAAAAGTTGTTTAATTCAAATAAGCTTATTTAGCACTTTCTGCAGCAGTTTCCTGCTGTGAATTCTATAACTTTTGGAATATGAGTTTAAATGCAACGGCATTTTCCAGAATAAATTGTTAATGTTTTAAAAAGGATAATTACGTATTTTGAAAGATAATTTGGAATATTTATAAGCAATTCCAAAATAAAGTTGAAAATTCGAGTATGCGGAAACGACTAATACATTTGTCCCGCCTGTGAGATCTGGGAATATAAAACAAGGTGTTTAACTAAGGTTAGGGATGGAGCAATCAGTGCCCTGAACTTACCTGGCCTATGTTTTCTTTTCTTAGGCGAGGGGTGGAATAGATCGAAAGGAAGCCCGGATGCTCTTAAATAAAAAAGTTCTGTTAAGTCTTCCAAAATAAAAGAGGATTGGTATTATCCAAAAGTTAAGCGATCTCCAAAAATGAATGATTTCTATGATCCTATTTACTTCAAAATGTTTGTTAATATTGATTTAGGGTTTATCATAAACGATGTCTTAAATAACATTGTTTTTGACCCACCGAAAAGTTAAAGAATTTGATCAAGAATTGAGTAAGGAAATTTGAGATATTTTCCAAAGAAAAAGAATGAATTTCTTAGAAATTATCCTAAGTCAAAAGAAAGAGATTTCGAAATCATCCGAAAAGAATTAAAGTGTAAAGAGACTTAATAAATCCTGTATACTCATATTCACTTTCTATCGATATTGGATTTCGAAGGAACCGGGGTCGGATTTGGGTAAATCCCATCCGAAAACCACTTCGAACCAATGTATACGTTCTAATGTGAAGACATGTTGAATATGATGATTATTAAAGACCGTGGATCTTTATAGCGTGAGGACTGCTTGTTGACTTGCTCTGGGTAGCTCCCGAGTTATATATAGCAGTGGTCTCCTCGTTGTGGAGATTTTTTGAATTGCAAGGACTACTCGCTACTGCTTATAGTAGGAAAGTGCCTTCGGTTTGTCCTGTTCCTGGACAACTTGTATGGACGTTTGTCTGACATTGCATTTCTAAAGATTACGTACATTGGTTTTTACAAACGAACATCAGTGGTGGCGGAGAAGGAAACTTCTCCTAGCTTAACACCCTTCTTGAGACATACGAGCTCAAGGATTGTATTTTTGTGGAGGGCAATTAGTAGTTAACGAAAGTGGTAATGTGGCATTCAAAGATGTGATATGTGCTTTGTGAAAAGGTAATCGTAGCCTCAAGCCTTATCAAATCGGAAATGACCGAAACAGGATTAGATGTAGCAAGTCTAAGTGGGTCATTCCCAAGTAAGGTATGATCATCCCCTTCTAGATATATTTCTTCCCGCTATGACGTTCGGGATGTATATTAATGTGGTGTATGGAAAACGAGCGCTCGGTTAAAGGTCATCGACCGGGGGATGACATATTCGGTACTATCTAGTTACAGAGGTAGGCTGGTCTTGTGTTGGTAGAGAATCCTTTGTGATGGTCCTCGGGACATCCATCTAGAGGTGTACCCCTTCGAAAGGTAGATCCTACGCCTGGTCATTTGTATGGAAATCCATTCTCCAATAAGAACCTACGGACTTGATTGTAAACCTATTATGCTAGAATTTAATCAATGTAACAATTTCGGCTAAGATTAATAAGTTTATTTGCAAATGTTTTCAAAGAATGTCATCAGAAATAATATCAAACGTTTTGATATCAAAGCGTTTTAGTTATCATAAGGTAAAAACCCGTCCGTGTTTAGTGTGGACGTGGTCTTATGACATACTCTTTGTTTTCAAAGGATTTTATTCAATGGCTGATATATGACACTGTCATTAATTATTGAGTTTTTCTCACGCTGGTTTATTAAGCCTGATCTGAGTATTTTCAATACTTGGGTCAGATCCGAGTAGTTTCAGGATAGTCGAAGATGGTTAGAGTTTCCAGAGGAGAGTTGGAGATATTCATCGATGTATGAACATATTCTATTATCCGCTTTGTTTAGTGAGGTTCGTACATGATAGGGAGTTCTCGCTTCTTGTTAGGTAGCGAATGGATGACTCTTACTCCTACATGTTCCTGAGATCGAGTATCGAAGGGTTGGTTTCAGTCGAGAGGCTGGCTATAAAAGCAAAGCGTGAGGTACCAGTGTAAGCTACGATGGAAAGTCGTCGTTGTCGATGGTTGAAAAGCCTAGATCTTTACATTTGATACCAGAGCTAAAGGTTAAGCGAGAACCATGGCTCTATTATGGGTAAAGTCTCATCAGAGATAGGATTAGTAATATCATAGGATGAGTAACTCATTAGGGATAGGGTTAGTAATACCCTAGAATGAGTTATGAGAGTATTATATATATGAGAGCCTATTTGTTAATTTTATAAAAATGGTTTTGTTTTTAAAAGAAATTGGTAAATGAAATAATTTTACCTTGGGTTTATATTATAAATATTAAAGGAGATATCATTATTTTTGGGTTAGAAATTAAGGATTGATTGCAATTTTGCTTAGCAAAACTAAAATATGAATATCTTGTGATTAGAATCGCACAATTTGACTATAAGATATTCCATATAGTATCAATTAATTGAAAGTTAGAATTTAGAATTTTGATCATATACCCCTAGACCTTTGGTTATTAAGAAATAATAATGATTAAGTGATTATCATAATGAATGGATTTAAAAGCTAAGTACAAATATCTTGTGAAGTAAAATTCACAATTTGATTGTAAGATATTTGATGATAATATTGAAGCTACAAGTTGTAACTAGAGAAAGTAAACAGAGAATGCACACTTAGAAAAGTTCTTATCAACAAGATAGGAAAAAGATAAACCAAAATTGAGACTTTTTATAAATATACTATAAAAGGATAATTTCTATAACTTATAAAGAGACAAGTCAAAGTGAAATTTAGAAATAAGAGATATAAGAAATATCATCCTAATATAAAAATTTGAATTAGCAATACATTTAGGGTAGCATTTGTTATTCAAAATGAAGTAAGAATAGAAGTGAATATTTTTGAATAATATGGTTAGTAGGGTGATTGTTGGACGAAAAAGGTTAATAACAAATACCATGATAATTAAGTTTCATGAATTTGACTATAAGGTATTTGATGGATTTAAGATTAAGAAATTTGATTTAGAAAATGGATAGGTAAATAAGTTTAGTAGTTAATCATAGAATCAGTGAGAAAAAGTATACACTTAGTAAAGTTGTCTTATTAATATATGGATTGGATAAATAATATTAGCTAAACGAAAACCTTAGATAAAGAAAACTAAGATTGAGTTTTATAACTTATTAATTTGAGATAATAGTAGAGTTCCATATTAGTTAAACACCTTAGTTGAAGTAATAACAATTTGAAGTTTGGAGATATGTATATATACTCTTAAGAAGTAAAGGTATATTACACAAGTTTAAGTTATATCTGTATGCTTAAGTAATAATATATTTATAAGAAAGCAATGGTTGTGAAATAAACTTGGATTAACAGAAGTTTTGAAGAAATGTATTAGGTAAAGATGAATGTGAATAAGTACATAAGTTAAACATAGATCATTTCAGTACATAAATTTTGATCAACGATTTGAGAACATAACTTTGAGGTGTTTACACCAATCTGAAAAAGGATTTACCACTCGATTCTTGACAGCGAGCATTGATGGGAGTTTATGATTATGTACACGAGTTTTCTATCATAGTTGAGAGCTATGCAAGGAAAGCAAGGGTTTGTGATCAAGAAGTCTGATCAAAGTACGCACTAGAAAATCGAGGGATCGATATTAGTTCAAAAGAAAAGTTGTGGATTCGATAATAGATCGAATCAAATATCATATATTGTATGATGTGTTGGGTCTGTCTACTTAGTAGTTGGATAGTTATCTCAAATAGTAGGCACTAAGATATAGTAGTTGGACTGACGTTGTGATACGTATATATAGACCTCAGGTATAATACATGCTCAGGTCAGGGGATGAGTTATGTGGTGGTATTCGTTTATCTTGATATAGTATCAGTGTGGTTGTTTTGGATGCATAGTCTTGTTTGGTTGTTGTATATATTATCTTAAGTGTACAGTATGCACTAGGATGGGTAGGATAGAAGTTTGAGTTGATGTATGCATATATAACCGTAAGTACGTGATAGATACTCAGGTTAATGTGGAATATCTTTGTATATATGTTTGGCATCATTTGTTTTAGTGTTGTTATGATATCGACCTTCTTCTTTTCTATCATCAGTAGAAATAACTCAAATTATTTAAGGATATGAGTATGAGATAGATTCTTTTGTCTAACTTTCGTTTCGAGGATGAAATGCTTTTAAGTAGGGAAGAATGTAACGACCCGTAATTTCGCTACTTCGAAAATAAGAGATTTCATTCGTTTTAAATTTAAAAAGGAGTTTAAATCTTAAAATAAATATGTTATATATGAAAAATAATTATCTATGCTTATAGTAAATAAATTAAAAAGTATAAATTTGGATTTTAGAACAAATCGACAAATGTTAAGTTTTGTTAATAATAAATAAAGGCTTAAATAAATGAATTTAAATATTTATTTAAAAAGATAAATCTTATTTAAAACATCTAATAAAAAAATAAAAGTAAATTTATATATTTAAAAGTATGTTAATAATCGTTTTACAAAAATAACCAAAATTTGTCGCATTTTTTTAGTTTTACATACACTGTAAAAATAGAGATTTTGATATTATTTAAATATGATTTTAAAATATAAAGAGACATGTTTTAATTTATTTAAAGAAGTAAAAAGTTCATTTTAAAGTTTAATTTACTTCAATATATAGCTTCATAAAAACATCAAATTTTGACTGTAAACTTTGTCGTCATAAACACCGTTTTCAACCAAAACATGTTGTCGACAAGTTGTAGCAACTTGATACATTTTCTAACTTATAAATACAACTTTACAAACTATTTAAACACTTTACATTTAGCACTAAAAGACAAAAGGAGTTTACTTTTGAAAATAGTTTACATAAATAAAAAATGTAAAAGTTATGATTTGACAAAAGAGTGTAAAAGTAAACAAATAAAACAACATCATTACATATCTTTCTTTTCTCTTATACATGATGTGAACTAAACACCTTGAATTCAAACAAAATAAAGTATGAAAAGATAAGTAACTAAAGGAAATAATGACACATATGCTCACCATTAATGCATACTTACAAATCCATTTAATGCAAGTCAAATTAATGCAAAAGTCTTCTTTTAAAATACAAACTTTAAGAAAAAAGAGAGAGTAATCATTTCACAAATTCAAATCACATTAATGAGATGTTACTAATTTACATGGAAAAGAAGCAAATGTTATTTTAACATTTTAAAGTTTAAGAAAAAGAGGAAAACATCATTTTATTAAGTACAAACTTACATCCTACCATCATTTCACCATTAATACACATCTTATCATGTTAAGCAAAAGTCAAAAAGTAAGACAAGGGTATTTAAGACATTAGCCACTCAAACTCCACTTATAACTACAAGCCTAAACCCTTCTTTCTTCACTACATTCTCATTCTACAAAAATTTTAAACTCCATTCTCTTTCTCTTCCACCTCCATTGTTTTTGACCCGCCTAAAAGTTAGAGAATTTTATCAAGAATTGAGTAAGAAAAATTGAGATATTTTCCAAAGAAAAACAACGAATTTCTTAGAAATTATCCTAAGTCAAACGAAAGAGGTTTCGAAATCATCCGAAAAGAATTAAAGTGAAAAGAGACATAATAAATCCTGTATACTCATATTCACTTTCTATCGATGTTGGATTTCGAAGGAACCTGGGTCGGATTTGGGTAAATCCCATCCGAAAACCACTTCGAACCAATGTATACGTTCGAACGTGAAGGCATTTTGAAGATGATGATTATTGAAGACCGTGGATCCTTGTAGCGTGAGGACTGCTTATTGACTTGCTCTGGGTAGCTCTCGAGTTATATGTAGCAACGGTCCCCTTGTTGTGGAGATTTTTCGCATTGCAAGGACTACTTGCTACTACTGGCAGTAGGAGAGTGCCTTTGGTTTTTCCTGTTCCTGGACAATTTGTATGGACGTTTGTCTGACATTGCATTTCTAAAGATTACGTACATTGGTTTTTACAAACGTACATTAGCGGTGGCGGAGAAGGCAACTTCTGCTAGCTTAATACCCTCCTTGAGACATACGAGCTCAAGGGTTGTATTTTTATGGAGGGCAATTAGTAGTTAACGGAAGTAGTAATGTGGCATTCAAAGATGTGATATGTGCTTTGTGAAAAAGTAATCGTCGCCTCGAGCCTCATCAAACCGGAAATGACCGAAACAGAATTAGATGGTCATTCCCAAGTAGGTTATGATCATCCCCTTCTAGATATATTTCTTCCCGCTATGACGTTCGGGATGTATATTAATGTGGTGTATGGAAAACGAGCGCTCGGTTAAAGGTCGGTAACGATCGGGGATGACATATTCGGTACTATCTAGTTACAGAGGTAGGCCGGTCTTGTGTTGGTAGAGGATCCTTTGTGATGGTCCTCGGGACATCCATCTAGAGGTGTACCCCTTCGGAAGGTAGATCCTGCGCCTGGTCATTTGTATGAAAATCCATTCTCCAATAAGAACCTACGGACTTGATTGTAAACCTATTATGTTGGAATTTAATCAATGTAACAATTTCGGCTAAGATTAATAGGTTTATTTGCAAATGTTTTCAAAGAATGTCATTAGAAATAATATCAAACATTTTCATATAAAAGTGTTTTAGTTATCATAAGGTAAAAACCAGTCCGTGTTTATGTGTGGGCGTGGTCTTATGAGATACTCTTTGTTTTCAAAGGATTTTATTCAAAGGCTGATATATGACACTGTCATTAATTATTGAGTTTTTCTCACGTCGATTATCAAGCATGATCCGGGTATTTTCAATACTCGGGTCAGATCCAAGTAGTTTTAGGATAGTCGAAGACGGTTGGAGTTTCCAGAGGAGAGCTGGAAATATTGATCAACGTATGAACATATTCTATTATCCGCTGTACTTAGTGTATTTTGTTTGATGTTTGTCAGCATTTGTATGGGCATGTTTAATAACTGTCCAAGCTGAATTTAGGTTAGACTCTGATATATGTATTTAAAAGTTTTCCGCTGTAAAAATATTTGTTCAATATTATATGTTATCGCATTCAAGTGAGATTCTGTTCTGTCTATTTTTCTTTATTACCCTTAAAGATCCATCTTTTCATGCAATTTGAGTTGGACATGTGCGGTTTATTGTCAATTCAAAGAATACGAAAAAAGGGACTTTACAGATTTCATATCGATTACAGATCGAGTCGAAACTCTCCGGGATCGATCGCGTAGGCCCACTCACGTGCCAGAAGTAGTCTCCCTAAGTTTGAGCGAAATATCAGCCTCCTACGCCTATAAATAGAGCCCCAGAGCCTACAAAAAATGGATCTTTTGATTCTCAAGCGTCCAGACTCTACCGGATCGAGTTTTGCATTTTAATCTTGCTTTTGGATTTGAATTCCAAGCTGTAAACTACTGTTGTTCGCTGTAATCACGTGTAATCGTTGAAAGAGAATCAATAAAGTCATAAAAACTTCATAGTGGACATAGGCAACACCCCGAACCACTCTAAATTGCTTGTCTATGCATTTACCTTTCTGTTTGTTGGAGTTTTTGTTAGATAATCTTCATTTTATATTTATATTCTTCACTATTATCTCTTCAAAAACTTCCAAAGAGTGTTGTGCCCATTTTTGGTACAAACACTTTGCTGCTTTCACTGAGAATTCAACCCAGATATTCTCCTGCTCTTTGGATCTATCGTCGATACCGGAGTGCATAAATCTAAGAGGCAGATCCAAATCTCTAATCCAGATTTCTTCCATCCCATTTAGATTTGTGTAAAGTCTAGGAAAGGAGTTCACCCCTTAAGATGGTTAGCACAAGGACCTCCTCCCATGCTGTCGATCAAGAAGGCCGGGATAGACAAAATCCCGCGTAGCTACCTCCATCCAACCAAGACGCTGCCAGACCCTCTGATCCGTCGGGCTCGGTTACCAGGCAAGAGTTCCAGTTGTTGCTACAGGAATTGACACAGGGTCGTCAACAGCTAACGGAACCGCTGCACGTAAATGGCGAGCTGGCCAACCAGCTAAACCGCAAGAAGTGCAGAAGATCTAGAAGATATCAAGTTTCTCACTCCTCCACAGAAAGTTCTGCCTCGTCAGGCAACCATCACAGATCCATTCGTCCTCGACCAGACGAAAGCTATGCACAGGCTGCCGCACATCAGCCCACATTGACCGTTGGGCAGCTGAGAGTTGGTCCATCGGCCAGCTTTCATACTGGAACCTCCTCCTGGGGAGGAATTATTCCTCAATACACCGTTGATAACCGCGCCACCGCTGCTGCAGTTGAAACTGGGATTGATGCCCGAAATCAGCATGGACGTACTCCTGAGCCTTACGTCCCAGAAGATGTTGAGCCAAGGAGGCGGGACGCGGACCGTCGACAGCGCCCGGTCCAACCTCGCAATGTGGAACCCAACCACACCTTGGATCCACATGCGCAGATCGTTCAAATGCCATACCTTCCAGCTATGATATGTCAAATGATCCATTAAAGTCAGGGTCTTATTAACTACGACTGGGGAATCTCCCGTAGTCACACCCACTTTATGGATGACATACTCTATGTCGAACCTCCTCGACGGTTCAAAATGCCCACTTTACCGGTTTATGAAGGGGATTCAGACCCAAACCAGCACATCCTGAAGTATGGGTGGTTGATGAACGCTGCGAGCGGATGACGCGGTAAAGTGCCGTAGCTTTCATATCTCTTTGGGGTGCACTGCCACATTTGGTTTACGCGATTGCCGCCTCGATCCATTTCTTGTTTTGATCAAATGACCACGAAGTTTGTAGAACAGTTTTGTATGCATGTTGCTAGGCCTAAGGATGTTAACACTTTATCTAGCATCACTCAAGCTCCCGGGGAGATGCTTAGACGCTACTTGGAGAGGTTCCATGCTGCATGTGCGGAGATAAGTAACCCCAATGGCAATTTGATCTTGATGGCACTGACTAAGGGAATTGACCCCGACTCTGAGTTTGGAAATCGGTTAGCTGGGAAGCCTCCCACGTCGTTGGACCATTTCTACTCCAAAGCTACCCAATTCTTAAGACGAGAGGACGCGAAACAGTCTAGGAAGCAGGATGACGTGGGGCCTAGTAGTGAAGGGATTCAAAGCAATGTGGCAGTTAAACAGTCGGGTGAAAGTTCTAGGAATGTACAGCTGAATATACAGAACAAGCAATCTCAGCCGAGAAGCAGTGATAATCGGAATAAGAAACGGGATCAGAACCGTGGTCCATGATGTAGGGCACCAATGTTTGACAATTACGCCCCCCTGAATACGTCGTTGGAGAAAATGTATCTACAAACCTACAATGCCATGCAGTATAAGAAGCCTGCTCCGAAGCCATCGTTGGAGAGGCAGATTTAGACGGGAAAGTTTTGTTGGTTCAATGAGAGTTATGGCCACAATACCAATGTGTGTAGACATTTACACGACCTCGTTGAGAAGTTGATCAGGGAGAGAAAGTTAGATCAGTTCGTACAGGCACCGCAGTTTGGAGGTGCAGGCCTATCAAACCAAAGTCGTGCCCAGAATCGGGAAAGACAAGAGGAACCCGCTCGTACGGGCGGGAAGTTGGTAATAAACAAACTTAGTGGTGGTCCCCATCCAGCAGACCGAAGTTGGAGGGAAATGGAGTCGTATGCCAGCTCTATCAGGCATGCGGACTTCGAGTGTTGCAGTAGTTTTGATGAATGGCCTCCGGCCAAACAACAAAGGACAATGACTGATGACATCGTTTTCAGAAGCCGGGATGCTGACAGGGTCGAAGCCCCCACTATTGACCCACTGGTCATATCTGCCCAGGTTGGTCCTTCTTGGATGAAGAGGATTCTAGTTGACAGTGGGAGTTCAGTAAATATTTTATTTAAGAGAGCTTACGATCTAATGAAAATGGAAGCCAAGGATTTAAAACCTTGCCAATCTAGAATCCATAGCTTCGATGGAAGTGCCAATATACCCACTGGAGTAGTGGAGCTGCCAGTGGAGCTAGGAGTTGGGGAATGCCGGAGAGTCTAGATGTTGCAATTTGTTGTGTTGGACATTCACTCCCCCTACAAATCTTTTTTGGGATGACCGGCCCTTGCCGAATTCAGGGCAGCAATTGCCCCATGGTGTTTAACTCTAAAATTCCCCACTGATCGTGGGATTGGAGACATTTAAGGAGATCAGGCTGTTGGGAGAGCCTGTTATGTTGTTGAGCTGTGCGAGGCGCAATAAAGAGAGAAGGGAAAGGACATAGAGGAATCTCTCTGCCTCCATTTCGCCAACAATTGACAATTGGTGCCTGGGCCCGAGCCTGGGAATCCAAACCGATTCCTGAGGGATCTTGATCCGAGAGACATTGACTGTAGAGACGAACCCGTAGAAAATCAAGCTTCCCCGACCGAATTGACGATCGATGTTCCGATCGACGATGATGAGTCAAGGATGTTAAAGATTGGGTCTCAGTTAAGCCAACAGACACAACAGGAATTGATGGAATTTCTCCAGGCGAATCTCGACGTATTCGCCTGGACACACTCTGATATGTGTGGGATCTCGCCAGACATTGCGAGCCACACTCTTAATGCTGACCTGTGGTGTATCTCGGTCAAACAGAAAAGGCACGGTATGGATCCAGAGAGATCTGCCGCCCTTAAAGAAGAAGTTGATAAGCTGAAAACAAACGGGTTCATTCGAGATGCTCTATACCCGGAGTGGGTATCCAATCCCGTACTTGTTCGAAAGCCGAATGGGAAATGAAGGACTTGTGTTGATTATTCTGATTTAAACAAAGCTTGCCCGAAGGACAGTTTTTCACTTCCCCGGATTGACTAACTTGTAGACTCAACGGCTGGACATGAATTGCTATCTTTTATGAATGCTTATTCCGGTTACAATCAAATACCCATTCATTTACCTGACCAAGAACATACCAGCTTCGTGACTGATTAGGGACTCTACTGCTACAGAGTCATGCCTTTTGGGTTCAAGAATGCCGGAGCAACGTATCAATGCCTAGTCAACCGGATGTTCGCTAACGAGATCGGAAAGACCATGGAAGTATATGTAGATGACATGCTGGTGAAATCGCGATTCTCCACTGGTCACGTCAGAGACCTGGAGTCAATGTTCAACATTCTCCGAGAGTACAGGATGAAGCTTAATCCGTTGAAGTGTCATTTTGGAGTCGCATCTGGAAAGTTCCTTGGGTTTATTGTCAATGCTCGAGGAATAGAAGCAAACCCCAAAAAGTTCTAGGCAATCAGAAATTTACAAACTCCGAGAACAATAAAGCTGGTCCAGAGTCTCAAAGTGAAGGCAGCAGTCCTGAGCAGGTTCATTTCGAAGTCCACCGACAAATGCATCCCCTTCTTCGATCTGATCCAAAAAGGAAAGCGGAACTTTGAATGGACCACTGAATGTGAAGATGCATTCAAAGCACTGGTTCAACATCTCTCCATGCCACCAATTTTGTCAAAGCCCATCGACCACGAGCAGTTATATCTTTACCTGGCGGTATCAGAGAACGCAATCAGTGCTGCCTTAGTTAGGGAGGAAGACCGAGTGCAGAAACCGGTTTACTATGTTAGCAAACGGCTAACCGGAGCTGAGAGAACCTATTCGAAGCTAGAGAAATTGGCCTACTGCCTAGTCATTGCCTCGAGGAAGCTCCGTCCATATTTCCAAGCTCATCCTATTACAGTGTACACCGATCAGCCGTTACGACAGGTCCTTACGCGGCCTGAGATGTCTGGTAGGTTACTCAAGTGGAATATCAAACTGAGTCAGTTTGATATCACTTATACTCCAAGGAGAGACATTCAAGGACAAGTCTTAGCAGATTTCATAGCTGAATTTACCATTCCAGAGGACTTGCTCGAAACCAGTAAATCTCCCGAATGCATCTGGAAGCTGCATACCAATGGTGCATCCAACGACCGGTGCTCGGGTGCTGGAGTAGGACTTGAAACCCCCGAGGGCCGATCCATATGCTATGCTTTGAAGTTTGAGTTCTGTGCGACCAATAATGAAGCTAAATATGAAGCTTGCTCGCTAGATTGAAGTTAGCCCATGATCTAAGAATTGTTGCTGTGGAAGTTCACTGTGATTCTCAATTAATCATATGCCAGGTTCGAGGTGAATATCAGGCCAAGGATTGAAGACTAGCTGCTTACCTAATTCGAGTTCAGGAAGTGCTTGACCAATTTGATTATTATGTCATCTTCTACATACCCCGCGAGCGCAATCAAAAGGCTGATTCCTTGGCAAATTAGCAAGTACAGGCGAAGCGCAACAGATGGGGCTCGTTCCTGTTGAAACTTTATCCTCACCAAGCATTGATCAGATGGAGACTGACTCCGTATTTGAGGCTACTTCCGGAAGGGAGTCATGGATGACTCCGTACCGGAATTACATCGAGCATGGAACACTACCTAAGCGTAGGAGTGAAAGAAGACATATTCTTTGAAAATCCTCGCGGTTCACAATCCAGAATGGTGTCATGTATAGAAGAGGATATTCTGTTCCTCTCCTCCGATGTATCACACATGATGAGATTAAACGAGTGTTACACGACGTACACAAAGGGGAATGTGGCGATCACACCGGGGGGCAGACTCTCGCTAAGAAAGTACTCTGATACGGGTATTACTGGCCCACCGTGAACCGTGATGCAACAGACTATGCCAGGAAGTGCGATAAATGCCAAAGACACGCTCGAATTCCTAGAGCCCCACCTACCCAGATAACCCAAATGGTCAGTCCGTGGCCGTTTGTAGTATGGGGTATCGATATTATTGGAACTCTACCCGTAGCCAAAGGCGGAGCGAAGTATGCCATCGTCGCAGTTGACTATTTTACCAAGTGGGCCGAAGCCGAACCCCTTGCAACAATCACGACGATGAAAGTAATCAACTTCGTAGTCAGCAACATTATCTGCCGATTTGGTCTCCCGCATACCATTGTCACTGATAATGGAGTCCGGTTCGACGGTGTTGAATTCAAGAATTTCTGTCAACGATTCCATATCCACAAGAAATTCTCTACAGTTGCTCACCCTCGAGCGAATGGCCAAGTCGAAGCAGTTAACAAGGTTATCAAATCTATTCTGAAGAAACGTCTGGAAAAGGCCGGGGGCAAGTGGGTTGATGAACTTCCTATGGCCTTATAGGCTTATCGAACGACTCACAAGTCTGCTACCGGACACACTCCATTTTCTCTATCTTATGGCTCAGAAGCCGTTATTCTAGTCGAGATGGAAGTACCTTCTCATCGCGTGACTTATTATGACCCGAAAACTAATGCCATGTTACTTGCTGAATCTTTGGATTTACTGGATGTGAAGCGTGAAGAGGCTGATTTGAGGCAGATGCATATCCAAGTCGAGTCGCTCGATTGTACAATGCCAAGGTTCGGCCATGGACCTTTGAACTTGGCGATCTCATTCTGAAAAGGGTCTATCTGGTTCCTTCACACATGAAGCCAACTTGGGAAGGACCATATGTGATCGCCCAAAAACTTGGAGATGGCACATTTAAGTTGTCGACCGTTGACGGTCTTAATTTGCCAAGAGCTTGGAATAGTGAAAGCCTCCATCGCTACTACATATGACAGGCTTTATTTGCTTGATTCATTCCTTTATTTGAAATTTGTTTCTGCATTACGAAATGTGAATTCGTAATAAGGCAACTGACTTTGCCATATTTTCTCTTTCAGCAATAAAATGCCATCTCTTCAAGCCAGAGTTGTGATGTATTGAATATGATGTACGACATCACGGTGCATGGAGAGCTAAGTTCCATCGTGCGGTGGAATTTATTCAAATAGCGAGTGACTGTGATATGGCCGATCACTTACTAAATGAAACCCGAGCTCGGGGGCAAGTCACTACGCTTAAATCAAAAAGGGTTGATACAAGACAATCCTTAAAACAACTCCAAACTCCCAGAGTGCGAGTTGGAGCATAAAAATCCCAACTACGGTTTTGGAGAGGGTAGACCCGTCTGCCTAACGACTTCGACCGTATTCTAAATAAGTTAGAGGAGGATGGACCCATCCATCTAATGACCTTGCTTGTTAACTCGGGGTGGATGTGATCTGACCATCCACGATCCCGATAAATCCAAATTCCTAGAGTGTGAAAGACCTCCTAAAAAGTCTA
The DNA here is from genome assembly GCA_030765085.1 of Allium cepa. Lineage (NCBI taxonomy): Eukaryota > Viridiplantae > Streptophyta > Magnoliopsida > Asparagales > Amaryllidaceae > Allium > Allium cepa. Next base: position 505,128,753 of record CM060937.1, on the reverse strand, counting down.
AACAGATGTGACTGACAATCTGTCGACCAACTCCAAATTCCCGGAGTACGAATTAGAGTATAAACATAAACTCTAGGTTCCAGAGTGCGAACCGGAGTATAAACACTAACTCCAAATTCCTGGAGTGCGAATTGGAGTATAAACATCAACTTTAAGTTCATGGAGTGCGAACCGGAGTATAAACAGTAACTTCAAATTCCCGGAGTTCGAATTGGAGTATAAACATCAACTCTAGGTTCTTGAAGTGCGAACCGGAGTATAAACTCTAACTCTAAGTTCCCAGAACATGAATTGGAGTATAAATACTAAGTCAAAGTTCCTGGAGCGCGAACTATGCTACAAACATCGATAGCTTCCGGATTCCCAAAGTGCGAACCAGATTATCAATTACAAATAACTCTAAGCCCCCAAAGTGCGGTCAGAGTATAAATATAACATGGGTGCGGATGACCACTCAAAAAATTAATCTATGTTCCCATAGCGTGGACATGTGCTTAAATTTTTTAATAGGTGCGATTGACCACCGAAATACGAATACTGATCCCCGGAGTGTGGATACGATTATTGCAAGTGAACAAGTGCGATTCAACCGCTCGCCCTTCGCTTGTTTCTACGTCGATATGACGATGTTAAGCTCGGAAAGTAGAGACAAACTGCGATCGCTAGCCTATCAGTGCAACTGGTTCCCCAAACTGAGGACAGGGCTTAAGTGTAAATCGCTAGTTGGAGCAATGCGATATCGAAAATCCGACTTAATCTCCAGTCATGGCTTGTGTTCACAATTTTCAAACGTGGTGTATGGAACAAATTCAACTCCAGAATTAATACTCCACAAGCGTACCGAACTAAGATTCAAATGTTAAAACACTTAAGCATAAGAAACAAGAAGAACAGTTGAAGCGAAGAAAAAAATAAAGTTTCATTTCAACTAACTGAAGCAAAGATTCATGCACAAGTTGTTGCAAAAAATGCCTTCTAGCGGGGCCCAAATCCGCGCCTATACACGACCCATAAAAGCAGAAGTACACTCCTATCTACCCAAGAAATATGCCTAAGGAGCCTATTTATTCCTTCTTCTTCCTCGGCTTCTTCTTCGGCACCACTAATGATCCTTCGTTTCGAGCTTTTTCCTTTAGGCGGGGAGTCCCCAAACAGAGGCATAATATCAATTTCCTCCTCCGAATTTGAGTCTAAAGGGATGCTTCCTACAGGAGGAGTTGGTGGAACTGGATCTACGACCGGGGGCGAAATAGACGCATTGGTATCAACATGCGTATCCCCGGGTGATATCATTCTAAGTGGAATTGGGCCAGGTGCCGTCAATCCACCTTTAGAACTACTGCCATGAGCCGCTGCCTCCATCTCTACATTTATTTCAGCCAGTATCTCTGCTTCACGAGCAGCATGGGCTTCATTGGGGGCAGCAGTAGTCTGTGTCGAAGCACCAAAGGCAGGCGGAAATTCACTAAGGACGAATGGTAAGTCCGCAAAGGGGTCGCTCTGTCGGCCCAGGAGCTCATTCATCATCTTCTCATCAAAATAAAGTGAGCTCCCCTGTGTTACTTTAATGGGAATAGTCGTGGTCGTAGTGGTCGCCTCGGTGATAATGGCCGCCTGCATTTGTTGTGATTCCAAATCGCAGGAGGCACTGCTGATGTAGCTTTAGTCACTGGACAAGGAAAAAGAAAAGGTTGTTAGTACACGCTTGAATGCAAGTACTTCTTTCAAACACACACGAGATTTGTGCAGAGTACCTCCCCCAACTTGACTCTTGGCTTGCTGAACAGCTTCCGAAGAGTGCTCCCTTATAGGAGATAAGTGTGGTTGTTCCGGGTCGCAGGCTGGGACGGGCTGTGGCTCAATCGTTGGGACCGGCTCGGATCGAGATGAAGTAGCCATCTCAGAACTTGTGGCTTGACGTGCAACATCGGAGCCCTCGCTAATTTATAGGTGCTGGGTGCCCGGTCTCTCTCTTGCATGAAAAATCATAGAGTCATGAAGAACCTTCTTTTCATCTTCGCTCAATATGCGGATCTCCAGCTCAAATTCGTCAAGGGTACCACCCGATAGCACCGCCTTCTCTTCTTCAACCAGCAAATTCCAGGCATTGTAGAAATGAGTTGAGTAATCGTCAAGCCATGCTAGATTTCTATGTCTCAGCACATTGGCGTTATGTGTGACGAGAAGCTCCTCTATATCCGTCTCGAGCCTGGTCTCCGCCAATCAGACCTTCCCATCGACCTCAGCCTCTACCTCGCAGACTTTTTCCATAGCCGCATCTCTCTCCCTTTGAAGCACCACCGCTTGATCGCACGCTTCTTGTGCGGAAACATTAGCAGCATCACTCTCTTTCATGATTTCTGAGATTTTGGCCTTAAGCTCATTTAGCTCTTTCAGGGCTGCATCCCGCTTAGCAGTCACGATGGTGTTCCTGTGGCCCATGTCCTCCACCGTGGCGTAGCGCTCCCGTTTCATTCTATCCATCGTCGCGTGGGCCTCGTCGGCCTTCTTAAGAGCTTCAATCTCGGATTTACGAGAAGACTCGGCCTCATTATTGAGCGCTTGAATGATCCGGTCTTTCTGGCCGAGTTCTTTCTCCAGCCTTTCAAACGTGACTTCCCAGTCAAAGGCCACCTCCGATGCCTTTTACGCAGTTTTTGACCACTCCTGATATTGGAAGAATATATCCGCGACATAATCGTGCACTGTGTGTTCGGCCGACGTCGGAATCCTTTTCAAATGCAGAGGAAAGACGAACCCATCAAAACAAATATCAGGAAAATCCTTTCTCAGCTGAGCGAGCCTAATCACTCCTTCCCCAGTGGGCTCGACGAGGGCCTGTGCAGTGGTTGAGGGGTCTGAAACTTTAGTTCTACGTTGAGATTCAAGCCTAGACGATTGGGAAGATGGTTTGTGCCATGGAGTTTTCGAAGGTCGTGGAACATGAGCTGGCTGCGGTACAGGAGCTCTGGAAGGCGGCGTATGAGATCGAGACCGATGCCTATACCCCTTATCTCTGTCAGACTGTTCCTGACTAGAGTACCCCTGATCATAGTCTCTGTCTCCTTCTCTCATACGTGATTCATAGTATGACGAAGATCAACATTTGTTCCGTAGACTACCAAGCATTGAGCCTTGACCGGACATGGTATCTGCAAAGCAAAACAGGGACAAAAGTTAGTAATCTTTCACGGTGGGCATTTTACACTCTGAAATCGTGTAGTGCCGTGAAGTGTGAATGTATGTGCAACCCCACCGACCAACCGGATGTATCGACCACGCTAGTGGGCAGAGACTCGCTTAAAAATAAGGCGTGTTGGAGTTCATCCAATCCGGCATCATGCTACATGGACACGTCGCCCAGAATTGGAAGATCGGCGAGCCCTTCGTAAATATTTTCTGTTCTTGGGAGAGACACCTCCGAAATTCTAACTCTGGAGGCAGGCCGGAACGTGACCACAGATTTCCATCTCCCCAATTCGGATTTCTTAAAAACGGCTGCCTTGCCTTTTCTCTTTTCATCAGAGTCCTGAATTGCATCTAAAGGCCCAACCAAAGGTTCGTCATCAGTATGGGTTCTTTCGGAATCAATTTCCTCAACTATGACAACTCTAGGTTTCCTGCGCTTAACTCGTTCCCTTGAGATAGTCCTTAGTGTGCCCTCGAGCCTTATACTCTATCTTCGCTCGATCAACCCTAGAATCTTGAGGTTCCTATCCGTCAAAACCAAGTCGATGTTCCTCTCTTCACTTGGGACCTCTTGGAGAACCCAGACTATCTCCTTGTAATGTACGCCTTCGGGTCACTGAATTATCACTGTAAAGAAACAGAAATATGAGTTTAACTTCGTCTATAACTGTCTTATCAACTACTCGAGAAGATAGCAATACTCACATCTGAATAGTCATCGACTGGCAAATCCTGGAGGGCACCTGACATAGAACCACTCCGTCTTGAAGTAGCTCAACCTGGTCCATGACCCTGTGACCACTTGACAGTTCCTTACTGCCTCCAGGAATGTAAAAGATGGACTATCTGCTCGACTCTTGAAGTTGAGCAAGTATCTTATCTCGTTGGGAGTGGTGGTCGATAAAGATACTCCATGAATACTATAAACAAGTTGTTCAGCAGAGCATATCCATTTGGGTGTAGCTGGGATGGAGCGATCCCCAGAAAAGACAGCACTTCTCTTATATATTGATTGAACAGGGGGAGCATCCCAGCTGCGCACGCGTGGCGATTAAATGCGGTGTACCCCTCTGGTGGATTGTGCGGTCTGTCGTTTGGTCCTGGCAATAATACGTCGTCCATTGACAGACCGTGTCTTAAGCATATTCTCCCTAGCATATCTTCAAAAATGTGGGATGAAACAGAATTTGGTGGACTATTGATGAAAGATGCATCAGGTGCCTCATCCGGAGCTAGATCGATGACTTCAGCCCCGATGACCGGTATTTCAAGCGTCGGAGGAGTTAAACTCTGAATTTCTTGCGGCTGCAAGCTTGAAGTTTCCATTGCTAACTAACTCATGAAAAACCATAATTAGGCGATAATGAGCCCGTGCATCCCCTAGTGTTAAGTGTGTGAATGTGTTGTGCGATGCAGTGCTGTGCAGTACTTGAAAACATTCAACAGCGATAATGGAAGAATGCAAACGACGAAGACTTCAGAATCCAGTTGGGATGACTGTCATCGCTGACCGTTTCAACCAAACCATCCGGGTGTTGGCAATATATCTGAATTAAAATTTCTTATTATGTTGTTAAGTTATAGTTCCATCAACGAGCTTCGAAAGGAAGTCAAATGTGCAGCTCTACGGTCAAGTCCGATTATGCAAGGCAGAAGCTCGTTGGAGTCGAATGTTCAAATGTGCAAAAATTCTCTAAATCTATCAAACTTCGGCTTGGGATCGATTTCCACAGCTCAAATTAGTGACAAGTTAGAGGTCTCCTTTTCGTATCGATTGCGTTCGAAACGATACGTTTCGTATCGATCGAATTCGAATTGATACGCTTCGTATCGATCAAATTCGCATCGATGTGTTTCCTATCGCCCCGGTTCGAATCAGTACGTCTCGCGTTGTTCAAATTCGAACCGATACACTTCGTATCGATTAAGTTGTGCCAACTTCATATCGATCACAACTCGGAAACTTCGCATCGATCATATTCACAACTATCAAAAATGATGGAGTTCGTATTGATCGCTTGCTCAGAACTTTATATCGATCATGCTTCTTACGGCTTCATATTAAATGCTTCAAATCGATACGAAGTGCGTCCACCAAGGATCGATAAGGACCCCATCACTCCTCAATCAACACTACATCGATGTGAACGCCGCATCCGGTCATCGATACGAAGTCAAGCCACGATCTTTCTTTTCATCGGTACGAAATGGAGGCCGAGCAACCATCAATCGATTGCTCCATATCCTTAACCCCTTCTTCTCCAACCTACACGAGCGTCGCCATGGCCACTCTCGACCAAACTTTGGCCCAAATCTGGCCTTAGGGCTTGCCAAAATTGGTAATCGGCGAATATGGTATGGATTTGAAATTCAAACTCTGTCGCATGAATTTGGTCATAACTGACTAATTACCTAGATTAAAGTTGGAATTCGAAGGATTGAAGGACCGAATTTGATCTATTCGAAGGACTGAAGGACCGAATTTGATCGATTCGAAGGTAATATGCAGTTCCTTTTTTCTCAAGTTTGTGGATCGATGAGAAAGTAGAAAATAGGGAAGGCAACAGTAAAAAGTGAAAAGTGAAAAATGGCCAAAGTCCAAAGTATTTATATGGATCCTAGGGAGAAAGAGGGCCGATTCGCCTCCTAGTCAACATGACCGATCACTGTAGGTCAACACTCAGATTAAGTTGAACGGCGAGTTCGAATCCATCAACCCAAGCTCCCATCTATTCGAAATGGTCAGTAGATCCATCGATACGAAGTACGCGATGAAGATAGCTCTGGAGACAATTGAGTTCCATCGAATCGAAATCTTTATTTGCATCGATGAGTTCACAGTCACGAACCATCATTGTGGATTGTTCTGTTCGAATCCATTGGTTCCATCGATACGAACGTCAATGTCGAATCCATCAAATCACATACACATCGATCCAAAGTATCCATATCACATCCACCGAATGTGAAGTCCATCAATGCGAGAGCAACCTTTCAGGCTTCTATATCGATTCAAGAAAGGATCGATACGAAGGAGGATTCAAAAAATAACCATTAAGCGTTGTCACAACTCGAGTTTCACATCGGTTTAGGAGAGGATCGATACGAAATTCAATACAAGAAAACTAACAATGACTCGTGGACATGTAACATTAATGAGAGTCGGGTTAACATATATACATCTAAGCATTATCGTACAGCAACTCAAGGTTACAACTCTCAACGAAAAAGCAATAACTATTCAGAGTGAAGACGACAACTTTTCAAAGCACATCATGTTTCCACAAGACGAACTTTGAGGGGCAAATGTTATCCCACCTTTTGGCAAGGCCGAGATATCAAGGAACTGGTTAAAAACCAAGGATCGTTCATCCTGGGTATCGAGCATGCATAGATTCGCTATGGATGTCGATAAATTTTGTCTGAGTCCGGATCAGGCTACAATCAGCAAGACACGAGAAGCGAAGCCATGAAAGCTAGTATTCCAAATTTCAGGTCAATCTGAGTTCGTTTGTTCAGGTTAGGATCGATGCAAGTAAGAAGAAATAACCTTGGTTTCGTTTTCATCAGTGCACTTTTGTTCGTATCGATGTTGTTCGTATCTATCAACTTCGCACCGATCGGTCTTGTATCCATCAGACCGGTTCACTTCGCATCGATCGTCCATCACCCACTTCATATCCTTTGGCTGGAGGCATGTTCGAATCCCTCGGTTATACCTAGTTTGTATCCATAAGGTGGCCATACTCCGTACCTATTGGTTAGTCATTGCTCGTATCCACCGAACCAAGCCACATTGTCATCTATTCGAATCCATCATAATGCCGCTTGTTCGTATCCATCAAGTTGTGGTAACCTTGATCGGTACGAACAAGGACTGAGTCAATGGATGCGAATAAGGCTACCTGAATCGGTATGAACTAGAATAACTCCATCGATGCAATACATACAACGGTCATTGATGCAAATGAAGCGAGAATCATTGATGCGACACGGTCAACTCGGAGCCAAGAGTGGATCGATGCGAGGAATGCGCCCCACGTCACTGCATCATCACGTGCACGATCGATTCGAAGCTAATCGATTCGAAGCCATGGATTCGAACCAGACAACCATCCGAGAAACTTGAACTCGTATCGATAATAACTCAAGATCCACCGATCCAAATGCTATGAAATTTTCATAGGAGATTGCGTACAAGCCAAAGATTTCTCCCACCAAGTTTCAGCTCCATTGGATACGATTTGATCGATATGAATTGATTTCATATCAACCACAGATCGAGTCGAAACTCTCCGGAATCGATTTCATGGGCCCACTCACGTGCCAAAAGGAGTCTCCCGAAGTTTGAGCAAAATATCATCCTCCTACGGCTATAAATAGAGCCCAAAGCCTACAGAAAATGGATCTTTTGATTCTCAAGCGCCCAGACTCTGCCAGATCGATTTTTGCATTTTAATCTTGCTGTTATTTGAATTTCAAGCTGTAATCTACTATTTTTCACTGTAATCACGTGTGATCGTTAAAAGAGAATCAATAAAGACATAAAAACTTCATAGTGGACATAGGCAACACGCCGAACCACTCTAAATTGCTTGTCTGTGCATTTACCTTTCTGTTTGTTGGAGTTTTTGTTAGATAATCTTCATTTTAAATTTATATTCTTCACTGTTATCTCTTCAAAAACTTCCGAAGAGTGTTGTGCCCATTTTTGGTACACTCAAAGTTACACACGAAGAAACCAACATGGTCAAACAAAGCAAAATATCCATGCTCAAAAGTCAGATTCAAAACTTTAGAGTGAAAGAAAATGAATCTATAATGACATGTACTCAAGATTTCAGGATATCTATCATTCATTAGTAGGACTAGGAGAAAAATATTCAGACTTTGATATTGTATCCAAAATCCTTAACTCTTTAACGGAAGAATGGGATAGAAAAGATCTCGCTATTGAAGAAGTGAACGATATTTCCAAAATAATTCTGGAAGAGTTAATAGAAAATCTAATATCTTATGAAGTGAATTTGCATGCTAAAAGAGCTCAAGTTCAAGATAAAAAGAATATAGTATTCCATGTAGAACAAGAAGAATTAGAGTCAGACAAAGACGACCTAGCCTTTATTGTCAAGAACTTCAGGAAATTCTTGAAATATAGAAAAGGAAACAGAAATAATGGCAAGAGAAGCTCGAACAGCAATAAACCACCGTCTTTATCAGTTATGGAATGTTTTAACTGTCGCAAAAGGGGCATATGCAGAAGGACTATCTAGATCAAAAGAAAGAATATCGAAATAAAAGGAAGGACAAATTCAAAAGAAAAGCCTTTTCAGTCACTTGGGATGATTCAGATTCCTCCTCTTCTTCTTTGGGAAGTGAAAGTGACATCGATAATGAACAAGCTAACGTATGTTTTATGGCTAAAGTTAATGAGGTTAGTGAGTTAACTTTTGATGATATGATAGAAATAAATTTTGAATTACTATATACTTTAAAAAGTCTCAAAAGAAAATATAAAGAGGCTGTAGAAAATCCGAACAAGGCAGCATTCGAAAGAGATATGCTTAAAGACAAGAAGAAAATATTGGAAGAAGAACTTGAGAAAACTCAAGAATCTCTTTCAAATGTTAATTCTCAACTTATATTATTGAGTCAAGAAATTGAAACTCAAAAAGAAAAGAATGATAGTCTTATTTCTGAAAATCATGTTTTAAAAACTAATATTAAAATGGTAGAACTAGAAAATTCAAGTCTAAAGACCAAACTAGATGGAATCACTAAAAATGTTTCAAATTTTAATAAAGAAAGAGAAAATTTATCTAGAATTATTGGGAATTCACAATCTGTTAGTAATAAAAATGGTTTAGGATATAAGAAGAAAGTAAAAGATTCACAATCTAGTAATTTAAACAAAGTTAAGTATGATAAAATGCCCACATCTTCAAAAAGACTAGTTTCTAAAACTATAAATATATGGGTACCTAAAACTAATAACAAGTTAATAAGGAAAAAGTATATTAGTTCATTTATTGAAGATGTTCATAATAATAAAAATTATATTTATAAAAGGGATACTAAACCCACTTGGGTTTGGTTTCCTAAGATCTAACTCTTAGGAACCTAGTAAAAGATGGGTACTAACGTAATCTCATATTTTTTGCAGGTCTCACTCAAGAAAAGAGGAAAATGGATACTCGACACTGGTTTCTCAAAACACATGACAGGAGACAAAGATATGCTGATAAATATTACAAACTCAGATGGAGGTTCTGTCACTTTTGGAGATAAGATATATCATCGGCAAAGGCAATGTGAGCAATTACAGTACATCTAATTTACCTCTTATTACAAACGTTTTATTAGTTAAGAATCTAAAACATAATCTATTAAGTATAAGTCAATTATGCGATAATGGTTTTAAAATCTCATTTTCTGAAAATAAATGTAGTATTTTTGATCAGAATCAAAATCTTATTTTTGAAGAAATAGATATAAAAACATTTACGTTTTGAATATGAAAGTTAATCATAACTCAGATATGTGTTTTAATAGCTAAAGAAAATAATCCTTAGATATGGCACAAATGATTCTGTCATATCAATTTCAAAAATATAAATAAAATTTCTAAAAATAATCTTGTAAAAGGATTACCATATATGAATTTTAGAGTTAATAATATATGTGACTCATGTCAATTAGGTAAATTAACTAATCGTCTAAGAAAGTTATTTCGATATTACAACCGCTCGAGTTACTTCATATGGATTTATTTGACCCTACCCAAATTCAATCCATAAATCATAATAAATACGTATTTGTAATAGTTGATGATTTTTCTAGATATACAAGGACTATCTTTATGATAAATAAAAGTGATACCTTTGAAAATTTCAAAACATTTGTTAAACAAATTCAAAATTTAAAAGGGATTAAAATTAAAAATATTAGAAGTGATCACGGAGGTGAATTTGAAAATATACAGTTTGATAGCTATTGTAAAAAGAAAGGAATATTTCATAACTTTTCGTTTCCTAGAACTCCACAACAAAATGGAGTTGTAGAACGAAAGAATCGAACTCTACAAGAATGTGCAAGAACTTTACTAAATGAAAGCACGTTGCCAAAACAATTTTGGATGGAAGCTGTTGCAACTGCTTGTTATGTTTTGAATCGTGTTTCATATTAGACCTCTTACCAAGAATACTCCTTACGAACTTTTTAACAGTAGAAAACCAAACATATCTTATTTTAAAATATTTGGATCAAAATGTTTTATACTAAATACCAAAGATCGGCTTGGAAAATTTGATTCAAAATGCGACAAAGGAATATTTCTCGGATATTTGAATTGAAGCAAAGCCTATCGAATTTTTAATAAAACGAACTAATACTATCGAAGAGTCACTCCATGTATCTTTTGATGAGAACTCTAAACTTGTTTCTAATACAATTAATGACAATGACTTACTTAATAATAATAAAACAAATATAATAATAAATAATTCAATTGATGATGACGATATCATTTATAATTCTAGATAAGATGAAAACATTGTTAATAATTTAGAAAACAGAAATACTACTAATACAATAAGATCTCCTCGAAGAGTTTTGCGAAATCATCCTACACAAAATATAATTGGATAAATAAATTCAAATGTTCGAACTAGAAATCAATTAAATTTAATGGGTAATGTAGCTTTTTCTCTCTACTGTAGAACCTAAAAATACTAAGGAAGCATCATCCGATGAAAATTTGATTATTGCTACGCAAGAAGAACAAAATCAGTTTAAACGAAATGAAGTTTGGAAACTAGTATCCAGACCGACCGATCAGACTATTATAGGAACTAAATTGGTTTATAAAAATAAAGCAGACGAATTAGGAAATATAATTAGAAACAAAGCAAGACTAGTAGCACAAGGACATAACCACGAAGAAGGAATAGACTACGAAGAAATGTTTGCTCCAGTTGCTAGATTAGAATCAATACGAATCTTATTGGCGTACGCATGTTTTAATAATTTAAAACTCTATCAAATGGATGTTAAAAGTGCTTTTTTAAATGGCTATATTAAAGAAAATGTTTATGTTGAACAACCTCCCTTGTTTATTCATGAAAAATACCCAGATCATGTATATAAACTTAAGAAAGCTTTATATGGTTTAAAGCAAGCACCACATGCTTGGTATGAACGCCTTAAAAGCTATCTAATTAACTCAGGATTCGAAATAGGAAAAGTAGATCAAACTTTATTTATAAAACATTCTAAAAATGATATATTAATATATGTCGACGACATTATATTTGGCTTAACTAATAATGAATCATGTAATGAATTTGCTGAAATAACGACTAGTGAATTTGAAATGACCCATATGGGAGAATTATCATATTTTCTAGGACTTCAAATAAAACAAGTTTCAAATGGAATATTTATTAATGAAGAAAAATACTGTAATAATCTTATCAAACATTTTGGAATGGAAAATACTTCTGCCAAACCAACACCTATGAGCACAATAGCACATCTTGATAAAGATGAAAATGACAAAAGTGTAGACCAAAAATTATATCGTAGTATGATAGGATCACTACTTTATCTAACAGCAAGTAGACCAGATATTATGATGTGTGTATGCATATGTGCATGATTTCAAGATGACCCAAAAGAATCACATTTACGTGCCATAAAACGTATACTACGTTATCTTAGTAAAACTACAAATTTATGACTTTTCTATCCAAAAGAGTGCTCGTTCGAAGTATCATACAGTGATGCTGATTTCGAAGGATCACGAACAGATAGAAAACGTACAAGCGGTACATGTCACTTCATTGGTAAATCTTTAATACCATGGTTTAGCAAGAAACAAAACTATGTCTCTCTATCTACTTGTGAAGTAGAATATATTTCTGCGGTAGTAGCTTGCGCACAAGTAATTTATATGCAGCAGACACTTAAAGAATTTGGAATCAATCAATCAAAATCAACAATTTACTGCGATAATTCTAGTGCAATAAATCTATCTAAAAATCTAATAAACCACTCAAGAACTAAATATATAGATATTATACATCAATTTTTACGTGATAATATAGAAAAAGAAGTGATAAATCTAGACTACGTACCATCAGAAAATCAATTAGCCGATATTTTTACTAAATCATCGGTAGAGAATATGTTTATAAAATTGCGTCGTGAGCTTGGTATAATGTCAATTAAAGATATATAAATAAAATAATTTTTTTTTGACTAAAACCTCAAAAATAAAATTTTCACAAAAAATTTGAAATTCTGACCATGCCGAGACTCGAACCCGTGACCTACTATGAATAGCCCAAGTGTCTTAACCACCTGAGCTATTGATTTTTTATTTTAAAGTCTAGTATGGGGATTTTATTATATGGTGACATCAATATATACTAAAATATATGTCACATTTAACTTTATAAATATACATTACTATTTTTTATAAACATTAGAATTACATTAAATAAAACAGACAACGGAAAAACTAACGTACTACCCTAATTCTTGGCTAAAATCAATATAAGCCACTCAATTCTAACCTATTTTTTCTTGAATTAGGCTATAAATAAATGCATACTCCATCTTCTGTACAATCAAACTGAATTAAAATCAAAAAATTTCATTTGTTTTCCTTCCAACAACTATTTTTCAAGAATGTCAACCTCTTCTTCCACGAATTCTATCGAAATTCTTGCCTCAAATAATTCTCCAAAGACTCTGGTTCATAAAACTTCACCATCGTCTGCCTATCACACAGGATATACTCTGGATAAGAAGAAAGGAAAGAAGACGATTGACATATCTTCGAACACGAAGCAAAAGGTAGATGATCTGCACCATTATCAACAAGAATCACTAATGCTACAACATGAAATGTGTTACAAACAAAAGATAAACTCCAAACGGTTAGGAATCATTGAGCATATTGCTATAAAGATCTGCGGGGCATCATCACATCCGAAAGACAAACATGCTGTTTCGCCTATCCGACGACCATCGACTTCGTCTCCACCGCGACCACTGTACCAACCGAATTCGTAGGATCGCAATGAAAAATCAAATTCTCGTCGCAAGCAACTAAGGGGATACAAGATGCCTAGCTCCTTGAAATAATCGTAGTTATCATTATCTTTTGTTTTATTTCTGAATAAATTCTCTAAGTATGTACGATTTTGTTCCTGGAATAAATCTATTTCTGTTTCATTCATCAATATGAAAACTATTATAATATTGAATAATAAAACTTACAACATTCACATATATAATATATTAACATTTCACTCCAAAAATAAATTCATGCAGAAAAACATCCAGGTCAGTCGACTGGACCTAGTGGTCAGTCGACTAAAACCGAAGCATTATTTTTATATATAAGCATGGCCAGTCGACTGCCTCGGTGCCTCAGTCGACTGGACCAAAAGGAAGAAAAATTTCGACCTTCAGCTTCAGTCGACTGAATCCCTGAGCCAGTCCACTGAACTATAGATCTGAGTCACTTTATTACTTTTACCCACCCATTTTCCTTCTTTTATCTTCTACTTTACCTTCTTTCACCATTACCATTTTAGATTTCAAAAACTCCATTTTTATTCTTCAAAAATTCAAAATAATGGCTTCCAAACAAAAGGAACAAGCTTCTTCATCATCTCAACCTCCGTCAAACGAGAAAATCAAAAGATGTCTATTTGATGACACCGCGATTAGGAGGTGGAGACGAATGTAAGATTCACGGATTTTCGTAGGTTCATTCGTCAAATTTTCTGATTTCTCTCCATACCATATCCAAGAGTTAGCTAGAAGGAGCGATTTGGAATCGTTATTAAACTTTGATGATAACAAGCACAAAATCAATCAAATAATGGTGAAACTATTCTATGCAAATCTAAACTTAGGTCACCAAACTGTTCCAAATCAACAAGACTGTGTATGGAGTCTAGTGTGTGAGAAACCCGTCCTTTTCTCTTTAGATTGCATGCTCATATTTTGCAAATAGAAAATGATGGTCTGGAATTGGCCAATATTAATCGTGACTTGGTTTTTCATGACAATGTAAGTCATTTTTTTTAGAAGATGACACGCGTCAACTCAAATCCATGTCTCTACGACCAAAGGCACGAATTATTCATCGCGCTCTATTGAAAACCATAACTCCTAGAACCGGGAGTTATGAACTTATCTACGAACATAACTTTAAAGCTTTATATGCTATTTTCGAAAATATTAAAGTCAATTCGCTCCGTTTAATTCTTGATGAATTTTTAAGCTTCAACAATGGTAGAATCAATGTAATCTACTACGGTGAATATATTATGCAGCTTCTAAAGGCTTGTGAGATTTTGGAATCGGACTAACCAATTTATACTATTGGATGTTTAAATTCTCGCACTTTGGCGTTAATGAAACTATCCGTTGCTCGACCACCACCCATTATATCTTTCGAAGAATGGACTCAACGGCACTTATCTCACGACCAACTACAACAACATGGCAAACCATCTCAAGGCCCATCTCGTCAAAGATCAACTCATCATCAACAAGAAGAAATATTTTTTTCGAATCCGGGTCTTCAACCACGTGAATCGATTTCTATAATTTGCCGTAATCAACAAATTCTTCAATCCAATATCATCAAAGTTGATAAGAAGCTTGATAAGATCAAAGGATTTTTTATGAAATTATGGCAAGCCATCTCATGTTCTTTCGAGACATCTACGACTACTATAAGCGACCCAGGTAAGCAACCCGTCTTTACTTGGTCTTCTTCTGACGATGATCAAGCAAGTAGTAGTGATGAGATGGAGATGAAGGTGATAGTAGTGGTCAGACATCACATAGTGGTAGGGGTAAGCAACCAATGGCTTAAGATGCTTTTCTTTTTAAAACATTAGCTTTCATTTCATATGGCTTGTACTAAATGGCTACTCTGTTTTATTTATTTCAAACACTCTTGATTATGGAACTTTAATGTATGAATGATTATTTTTCTCGTAATATCTTTTACATTATGACTTCATATTACTTATTCCTTTTTGTCGATGACAAAGGGGGAGAAATATTATTGCTAACATTAAGAATGCAGGATGTAGGGCATCAAAAATTCAAGGTGAGTAAGTATTTATGTTATATATATATATATATACAGTCGAAATCTATATCTATTTATCAGTTGTCATCAATCAAAAAGGAGAAGAATGTTGAGACTTGGTTTTGATTCATGACACGAAGCTATCACTACGACATACAGATCCGAGGACTGCTATGACAAAAAGAGACAAGGAGACAAGACTTTAAAACCGGTGCATCAACTATATTATTTTGTTTTTAAGTCTTAGGTCAATATTGTTAAAATCTCTCCTCGGTTACATATATATTAGCTTATATATTTTAACATTCTATTTCCCAAATATTTATACATATATAAGCATATAATTAAATTATAAAAGTGTTTTAAAGTGATAGAAATTAATATGCCTATGTAAACTGTGCATATTGCACAAATTTAACCAGGTCAGTCGACTGACCCAGATGTCCAGTTGACTGACACTGGAAATTTTGTGCAGCATGCACAAATACATGGATATACGAATTTATATTTAAAAATTATTTTTAATATTCAGTCGACTGACCCAGAGTCTCAGTTGACTGAAGTTCTATAACTGCCACTTTTCGAAAAGACACGACTTTTGTGAAGAGTTGCGAACCACTAACGAAAAGATTCGGACGCAACACTTCAACTGAAACTCTTCATAGACAGCTGCAACTTTCTAACCTTTATAAATACAAACTCCAACTTGATTCCAAATTACAAAAAGTAACAATCGAATTTTCTTATCTCTCTGATCTAATTCTTTGGAATCTATTTGCTATCATACTTTCAATTATTCTGCATTAAAGCAATACTATACCTTTCTATTCTTCATACTTCAAATATATATATTTATACTCGAGGAGAAGATCACAGGAAGGGTGTACTACAAGTGACAAATCCATGTTATCAGAACACACATAAGTAAAAACTATTTTAGTATTTGTTCACTACACCAAAAACCTATTTTTGCCACTCCTTTATCTGCCAAATTGGATACGGCTTAAAGCCGTATCAAATTAGAAATGGCTAATAGCCGCATCTAATAAATTTGACACGGTTATAAGCCGTAGCAAATTTGATACGACTATAGCCGTATCCAATTCCGTGTCTATTTCTGTTGCAAAATTTTCCACTTAAGACGCACGTCTTCCCTCCAAATAATTCACTTTCCCCTATTTAGATACGGTTCTTAGCTGTTTCAAATTTGATACGTGTTTTAGCCGTATCGAATTCGTGCTAATTTTTGGTGCAAACTTTTTACTGCCAAAACGCCCCAGATATTTTCTTTCGTTCCTTTTTTCCCCAAATCTATTTCGTTCCTGCCAGCTAATTCGATTTTATTTCTTCACAGAAGCCAAATCATGCCCCAAATCTAGATTTCTTTCTTCACAAACGTCGGCAACTCCCGCGCCGTTCGACAACCCTACAGTCTTCAGCGCTTTGCTCATTCAGTTCAACGGTATGTTTAGGGTTTCATTTCCATTGATTTTATGTTTAGGGTTTCTATTCTTGATCATTGTATGTTCTCAGTAGTTTACTTATGTAAATTTTTTGATAGATAATCAACATTTTGCCTGTAAAGGTTTAACGTTTGGACATCAGTTGGCTGATTGATTAGGTTTGAGTATGCAACATCTAATTCTATCCTAACCATTTCTTTAGATATTTCCCCTAGTGTAATGTTTTTTACTCCAAATTTGGAGCCCCTCTTTCATTTTTTTTAGCTTTGAAAGAAGTTGAAATAAAGGGTTTCCAAAACATGTACTTCCCCATTTTGTTTTGATTAGTCCATGATACTCCACCTTGTATTGCCAAGGGTTATTGTATTTGAAAGGAATACCGTTTATGTTGGTATGCTAAAATTAAAAATGATTGGAATATGACTATTGGTTGAGTTGTCAGCAAAATAGATAGAGAATTGAGGGAACTTATTAAAGCATTCTCTATTAATGATAATCTGTCTATTTTTATCATGCACTATCATGTTGGCGCCTCCCCTCCATGTATAGTAATTTCCTATGCTTGGTGGTTCAAAAAGATTTGCTCCCCTAATACATTCAATAAATTCTATGCCGAGGGATAGACAGTAACTACCATTATTGAATCTATCATGACACTGTATGTTAGCACTAAAATCATATACTAAAACCCAAGGAAATTTGAATGTATTAGCTTGTTATTTAATGTATTCCCATAGTTTTTTTCTTCTCTGTGGTTGATTGTGTGCATATATGAACGTGCAAAATAATGCCGAACCCACTTTATTCTGCACAAAACTTGTGATGTACTCCTCATTTATCCGAATTACCAAAATAGACCAGATATTAACATCCCTAAGAACCAATATTCTACTTTTTTTCTTGGTGGTCCTTATTGAATGCGAAGTCACAGGCTTATTAAGACATCTAATAACTTCATTTATTTTTCTTTTTGGTAGTTTTTTCTCTAATAGTCCTACCAATGAAGCTTGTCTTTGTTTTAAAATACTTGCTACATCTAGTTATTTAGAAGGGGAATTTAGGCCCTTTACATTCCATGCTATCAAATTCATTAGGAAGTGTTAATAAGATTGCTCGCAAGATTCATGTGAGAAGGAGCGCTCACGTTAGACTTTGTACATTTCATTTTTTTCTTTTGACTTCAGATTTGTAATTATTTTCTACCATTCAGGATTATCAATCATGTCAACGTGTTTTGTTGAAGTAAATTCAAATGTAGCATCCGCTTGTCGCTATTTCCTCGCTGGCTACTTGGATCTCATGCGAGAACATATCCCAC
The DNA here is from genome assembly GCA_030765085.1 of Allium cepa. Lineage (NCBI taxonomy): Eukaryota > Viridiplantae > Streptophyta > Magnoliopsida > Asparagales > Amaryllidaceae > Allium > Allium cepa. Next base: position 505,110,662 of record CM060937.1, on the reverse strand, counting down.
CCACTGATTGTGTTGTTGAGCCATCTATATGTGTGCAGCGTTAGTTCCCTCTCCCTATATTCCTTCCCTCTCCGACCCAGCCGATTTACCTCACACTTTTTCTTACTCTTTAGTTTCCTTCCTTCTATATAAGACCACCACAACAACATCACATTATCCAACAGCTTAACTTTTTAAAACAATGGAGAAGATAATAAGCAGCAATATAGAATTCAAAATTTTGAAAGATATAGAGCCGAGACTGGGCTTACTAGTTACTAGGAATAGCAAATGAACCAGGTTGGGTACGAATGCATGCCCTGGTTATAGGGTGGACCATAATTAGAAACATAAAACTGGCAAGGAAAAGTGAACCTGAAAGCAATGGAATGTTTGTGAAGTTAGCATGGATGGAGCTGCTTAATTAAGAAAGATGGACTTAAAAATGTACAAGGGGAACAAGGAGAAGAGAGAAGCATTAGAGAATTTGTTTAAGTATGTTTAATTGGAGCTATTTTTTCATAATAAAATTGTATAATCATTCCGATGCTATTTTTTGTAGTAAAATTATAAAATCATGAAGTTACCTATATAGAGGAAAGTCGTCGTCAAAAATGGTTTGTGTAGAAGTTTAACAATTACCTATACGGAAAAAAAATACGACAATTAATTGCAAAATATTGTGTGCATTTATTTATGATTACTTATTTTGATTAAATGTAAGAAAGAAAGAAATGAAATATGACCCTTCTAAGTATAAACATAAGCATAATAAATTATATCTGGAAAAAAGATAATGCTTGTTAGAAGTTGAATGTATGATGATAGTAGTATTTCACCCGAATTTGTTATAGCGGCATATGGACCATCTTCTCCAAATCGGCACATGAAACTTAATCGTATAGTTTCTGTGCAATTCATATTTACACACATATTTAGTAAATATGAAAATATTTTGGTTTTGAGTGATAGATATTTTCTGGATTTTTTGTTCATAAAACAACGCATATACTTTATGCTAATAATATATCTAAGGCTAATAGTATTTTCTAGGTTTGACTAAGAGCAAAAAAATATTCTTCATTTATGCCAAGGTAAAATTATGCTCACGTCTCATGTTCTATTATATATTATATAGGAGGGAAGTATGTCTTTTAGCATAGACAAATAATGGATAAATGAATCAGATCTAAGATCTACATGCTATATAGACGGGGTGCAAAAGTTCATTAGTTTTGTTAAAGAAAATGGTGGTAAGAAAGGAGTGTATTTATGCCCTTGCACCCAGTGCAAAAATGGAAGACGATCAAATTAGATGACATTCATTTTCATTTGCTTAGATGGGGTATTATCCAATCATATACAGTGTGGTATTTTCACGGGGAAAAAAGGGCGGAGTGGAAAAACAACAACCAGTTAGTCATGCCACACCTACTGATGAGTCTGAACATATTAGGATGGAAGATTTGGTCAATGATGCAGATAGATTTTGTGATGCACCACCTCTATACCCACGCTAGCCAAGGACACTATGGGGTAATGCCATCAACTAGCACAGAGAATAAGGTTGTTGAGGAGCGACCATCCGTGTAATTGCTTTGTGTGAGTACCGGTGTGCCAGATTAAAAATATAATCTTTTAATCTCGAAAGGGAATCCGACATACTGAAACAAACTCAGAGCTACTACACAGTGGCTATATGTAATCTTCGAAAACAAATATAGAAATATCATAACACAAATCAGTCACAGAAGTTCATATCTCAAAGGTGGAAAAAGATATGAATATTATACATAATAGTGTATATCAGAGTAGTGGTCTAACAAGATCCACAACATCACAAAAGAATAGTTACAAGTGCTACATAAAAGAATAAGTATACATCATGGAGAATATATCTCAAATGTATACAACAAATAAACTACTAATCTAAGTAGTTAGCTAAAAGTCAGATAATTCTCCCCGACAAGGAGTCAAACAGAAGCACCAGCAACATCTTGGTCTGACCCGAGTATTATTTAATAATAAAATAATAAACGGATTAGTCTAACTATAAATATTAGATAAAGTGATATAGAATAAGAGGTACGACAAAAACGTATGATAACCATAAAGCCATACAATGATAAGTATGTAATTGAAAATGAATCAGAGATTAATCAATATCACAAGAATCTTCTCAAAGATCAAAAGAATGTCATACTCTTTAGTTTTATTCACCGAGTCACAAATATCGACATCATATCGATGCCAATCATAAAAGCTGGTGGAACACAAATTCTAGAAATCATCAATAGAAATCCAGAAATCACAAAAGGGGGGAGGCATATCATAAACGGGAGCATGAAAACTCACCAACACGTGTATCACAAACGGGACGCTATCCCATGGTCGCTAACCATAGAGCAGGTGCAATGACGTAGTACAATATCGGTACACCCGAGGAACCTGAAACTCGAATAGGTCAGAATATCGATATAGTACAAAGGTACGTCCGATGAAACGATCTCCATAAAAGAATATGGGTCGCTAGTCCACAAGAATTGAGTCGAAACTCCAAAGAATGCACAGGTCATTAGCCTAAAAAGAAATGAGACGAAACTCAAAGATACGAGGTATCGTCCCCTACGTGGACAAAGAAACATAGGATATCGCTAGTTTAAATCACAAAAATGACCATCATCAATCATCAAGAAGTGTCAACTACACTAAGCTAGTAAATAGATGAGTTTAACTTCATGTCCCATAACCACTAGCTTAACTTAAATATTTACGAACAAATTGTAGACCACCACTAGAAAGTTGTCACAAGAGTTTCAATCGAACAAGTCCAAGAATTAACCGACGAAGTAAACGTAAGCGTTTCATACCACTTGTTTTAATAAGCCGTTTAATTAGATTTCTCATACGAGCGAGGTAAAGGTTTGTATATGCTAGTAGATTGAAAAACGGTTTAAGAAATGAGCTTTGTAATAAAATAGTGTTGAAATCGTTTAGATGAAAGAGTTTTGATATTTACTACTAATAATGAAACCTTTATATTTTTAAAGTAACAAATCAAAGAAATGATTGTAGAAACAATCAACCACCAAAAATCCACATTCGAAGACGTGAATTAAATCCAAAGAAATCGATACCAAATCCATCAAAATGGATATTCCCAAAAGTTCCAACGGAGATGTTATCAAAGCCAACAAGGTGATGAAAACTAGTCGGAGGACGAAGAATTGATTAAAAAGTGGAAACTCAATCCCAAAAGGCAAATTGGGAAAAAACAGCAAATTCAGTCAACTTGACCAGAGTGGTCAGTCGACTGACTCAAATCCTGGAAACTTTTTGTTTTCAGGTTCAGTCAACTGACTCAGAGTGTTCAGTCGACTGACACAGATCCTAGAAACTTTCCGTTTCCAGGTTCAGTCGACTGACTCAGAGTGTTCAGTCGACTGACACAGGTCCTGGAAACTTTCTGTTTCCAGGTTCAGTCGACTGACTCAGAGTGGTCAGCCGACTGACTCCTGCCCAGGAAATTTCCTGGGTTTGGTTCACCTGACTGACTCAGAGTGTTCAGTCGGTTGAACTGAAAAATTCAGTATTCTTAGCCTAGCCCCCAAGGGGCAAAATCCCAACAAATCGCAATCGGACGAGTACAGACGCTAGGGGTTTACGCCTATCGGCAACTCGGCCATATGGGCTCCTCGATGCATCACCAAAAACATGTTCAAACCTCAAAGATAGGATTTTTAACTCTAAAACACCAAAAATTGGAATATTCAAAAAAACCAATTCAAATCAAAAGCAAATGATCATCAATAGGTGTTAGAAATTCATACCTAACAACAAAGATAGACATAGACATAGACATAGATATAGATAAAAATCTCACCTTTAAACCCAAAACAAATGAAGAAGAAGCTATGGAACAATGGCAAGGACAATCACACTTCAATTCCAACCCAACAAGCTTGAATCTAAGCTTAAAAGAGAAATATTTCCTAAGTTAGGTTTAGGAATTTCTGAAATTGAAAAGAGAACGAGTCGGAGAAGATGAAGAGATGGCTTACCAAAGCTTCTTCCATGAATTTGGAGCTAGAACTTGAATTTGCAAAAATGATTAGTGCTTGGAGTTTTAATTTCCATTCCTCTCTGCATTGTTGCTAAAGCTTGAGTATTAGGAAAATTATGAAGGAATGAAGAGAAGAGGGGGTGAAGCTTGGGTCTACTGGGCTGAAACCAAACCAAAGCCCTAAGTGAAAACGTAGCAGAATTCCCCTAATTCCAAACATATCGAAGTTTATACTCAAAAAGGTCGCAAAAGTCATTTTGAACTTGATGGGGGTGGTCTCGAGTCCTATTTCGACCGTTTGCAAAAAGTAGCTTTTCGGACTATAATCCGACTAACGATGCTATATCTAAATACACAATCGTAAAATATACGGGTTGTTACAGACTCCTCTCCTTAAAGAAATTGCGTCCTCACAATAATTTAAGAAGAAAAATAAAAAGTAATACCCATAAAAGCATATCAACACAAAAGAAATTTGAAATAAAAAGTTCACCTCAAAGAGCACTAGAAAGTAAGTCTGGATGTGTTCGCTCAATGAATTCTCTAGATTCCCATGAGCAATCCTTAGGATTTGAGGACCATTGAACTTTCACAAAAGGAACATCTTTATTTCGAAGGCGTTTTACCTCCGAATCAATAATACGAATAGGATTTTGCTCATAAGTCAAATTAGATGAAACTTCAATTTCTTCCACAATACCGGGCTTAAGAATAGAATCGGAATCTCGAAGGCATTTCCGTAGTTGAGAAACGTGAAACACTTCATGAATAGCAGAAAACTAGCCGGTAATAAGAGGCGATAAGCCACGGAACCAATGCGTTCAGTGATGGGAAATGGACCAATATATCGAGGTGCTAATTTTCCCGATCGACTGAAACACACAACACCCTTCATAGGTGAAACATGAATAAACACAAAATCTCCCACAGAAAATTCCAATTTCCTTCTTTGGTTATCGGCATAGGATTTTTGTCTACTTTGGGCTTCTTTCATCCTATGACGAATAAGGTCAATCTTTTCTGTGGAATCACGAATAAAATCTGGACCTAAAACCAGCTTCTCACCGCCCACAAGCCAACAAGAAGGAGATCGGCATGGCCTTCCATAGAGTGCCTCGAAAGGTGCCATACCAATACTAGATTGGAAGCTATTATTATAGAAAAACTCAATAAGAGAAATATGATCTTCCCAACTTCCACCAAAATCAAGAACACACGCACGAAGAAGATCTTCAAGAGTTTGATTCACACGCTCGGTTTGTCCATCGGACTAGGGGTGATAGGCGCTGCTAAAATTAAGCTTCGTTCCCAAAGCTTTTTGAAGACTCTTCCAAAATCCACTAGTAAACAATGGATCACGATCGCTAACAATAGAAGTAGGAACTCGATGCAATTTAACAATTTCTTTAATAAAGAGTTTGGCCAAAAGAGGAACGGTTCGATTAGACCGAATGGGAATAAAATGGGCGGATTTAGTAAGTCTATCAACTATCACCCATAAGCTATCATGACCTGAACGAGAACGGGGAAGGCCGTCGATAAAATCCATGCAAATATGATCCCACTTCCAAATTGGAATGTTTAACGGTTGCAATAACTCACCGGCCCTTTGATGCTCGGCCTTAATGAGTTGGCAAGTCATGCAACGCTTAACGAAGTTAGCGATATCAAATTTCATTCCCTTCCAATAATAAAGTCGCTTCATATCCGCATACATTTTACTACTACCGGGGTGAATGGTAAATTTAGAACGATGAGAATCTTCTAAAAGGTCTTTGCGAAGATCACTAATATTTGGCACGATAAATCTACCAAATTTTCGAATGCCACCATGAGAATCAATATCAAAGTCTTTCAAACCTTCAATATCAATTTTATCCAAAAACTTTTGGCCAAGAAGAGCCAATTCGGGATCTAGCTTTTGAGCTTCAAGAATGCGGTCTAAAAGAGAAGGATGAGCCTCAAGGCTACCTAAAACAAGAGACGAACATAAATCGATTCACGATCTTGAATCTCACAAGTGGATAAAGTCTCGAGGTCAATCCCTTTGGATATCATCATGGAAACAACCACTTGTTGCTTACGACTAAGTGCATCGGCAACTCGATTCCCATTTCCGGGAGTATAAAGAATATCAAGATCATACGATGCAAGGAACTCGAGCCAACGTTGCTGATGCAAATTAAGTTCCTTTTGAGAAAATAAATACTTCAAAGATTTATGATCGGTGTAAAGAATAAATTTTCTCCTAAAAGATAATGGCGCTAAATCCGAAGGGAGAAAACAATAGCCGCGAGCTCTAAATCATGAGTGGCATATCTAGTCTCGGCTGGCTTCAATTGCCTAGAAGCATAAGCAATAACACGTTCTCTTTGCCTGAGAACAGCTCCCAAAGCAACACGACTAGCATCGGCATAAACAATAAAATCTTGATTCCCTTCGGGAATAACAAGAATAGGAGCATCGGAAAGGAGTTCTTTTAATTTCTGAAAAGAAGCTTCATATTTGTCCGACCAAATGTATTTAACTCCTTTCTTTGTTAAGATAGTAAGAGGCACGGAAATTTTTAAAAATTCGTTTATAAAACGACGGTAGTAGCCCGCCAATCGGAGAAAACTACGGACTTTTGTAATATTCTCCGGTCTCTTCCAACTTTGAATCGCTTCAATCTTTGAAGGATCCATGGAAATTCTAGATTCGGAAATAATATGACCGAGAAACTTCACACGAGATTGCCAATAATGGCATTTAGAAAATTTTGCTTTTAATTGATTGCTCCCAAGAGTTTCCAACACAATCTGAAATGCTTTTCATGCTCTTCCTCGGTTTTTGGATACACAAAAATATCATTAATAAAGATGAGAACAAATCGATCGAGGAAATCTTTGAAAACTCGATTCATAAGGTCAACGAAATAAGCCGGAGCATTCGTTAAACCAAATGGCATAACAAGCCATTCATACGATCCATAACGAGTACGGAATGATGTCAAAGGAATGCTATCCTCTGCAATATGAAGCTGATGAAAACTGGTTGCTAAGTCTAATTGTGACAAGACTTTGGCGCCACTAAGTTGATCGAATAGATCATCAATCTGAGGTAAAGGATATTTATTCTTGATAGTAAGATCATTAAGCTTGCGGTAGTCAACGCAAAGCCTAAATGTACCATCGGATTTCTTCACGAAAATAGCCGAAGCTCTCCAAGGCGAGGAACTAGAGTGAATAAATTGCTTCGTCTCTAATTTGGATAATTGTTTGCGCATCTCCTCATTCTCTTTATTGGACATTCGATAAGGAGGACGAGTAATAGGTAGAGCTCTAGGGATAAGATTAATTCTGAACTCAATTGCTCGCTTAGGTGGTAATCCTAAAATGGGCTCAAATATGTCGAAAAATTCACGAACAATGTGAATAAGAGAAATGACATCTTCCTCATCATCATTATCGTCATCATGATGATTTAAAGAATATAAAGATGCTGCCACGTTGGAATCCGAATCTTTAAGTACGATAGAAATCTGCTTAACAGATTGAGGATGTCGAAGATAAATAGTCCACTCAAGACATAGGATATGAGCTTCATAACGGTTAAGCCAATCCAATCCCAAAATCATTCCAAAGCCTAAGTAACGCATTACATGAAAATCGGCTTGGAAAGAAAAATCACATAAAACAATCTCGACGTCTTTACAAAGTAAACTGAGTGTTGCGGATCCACCAACCAGATTCGCAATTCTCAAAGAAGTCATTAAAGCAACAACACTCAAAGAAAAAGTATCAACAAGTTCTTTTGATATAAAAGAATGGGACGCACCCGTATCAAAAAGAACTCGAATAAGTTGATCACGAAATAAAATAATGCCATCAAGGATAGAATGAGAAATACCTTGACACAAGAAGTGTTGCTATGGGCTTGTGCAGCATTTAACTTTCCCTCCTTCTTGCCTTGAAGTTTGGGACATGAAGATAAAAGATGACCCGAACTTTTGCAATAGCGACAAAAGAGAGGTTTCGAACATCTATTGGCATAATGGTCTTTAGAACCACAATTGTAGCACTGCCCACTACCAGGGGTAGGAGTCTTTGCTACAGAAGCTACTTGTTTTCCTTTCTTATTGAGATTAGGGCTTCGAATTTAATAGGCCTTTTCTTGTTGTTGTTGAAGTTTGGTTTGGCACCCACAACTTCAACGTCGCTCTCCCTATCCGCCTCTTCAAGACGAAGAGCGATATCAATGAGTTGATCAAAATAAACTTCTAATTTTAGAAGTAATGGCTTCTTGAGATTTTTGTTCAAGCCATAGACAAATCTTTGGTTCTTCTTCAATGGGGTGTTTATGTATTAGACCCCGTATTTAGAAAGTGACTCGAAGGATGCGACATAATCTGCCACGGAGGATTCACCTTGAACAAGGTTAATGAAACGACAAGCCAATGTCACCTTCTCAGCTTCTGGCACAAACTTTAATTCGAATCATTCTCGAAATTTCTTCCAAGTAAGATCCGCTTCATTTATTTCAGAAATCAGAACCTCGTACCAGTCTAATGCTCTTTCTTGGAGCATACTAGAGGCCACCTGAACTCGGTGAAGATCAATAAGATTCATGCGAGAAAAGATTCAATCGCATGTTCTTAGCCAAGCTTGGACTTCAATAATAGTTTCAGAACCTTTGAATGGCATCCCACCCAAGTTGGTATAATCGTTGCACAAACGTGCAAATCCAAACTTAGGGTGAGTAGGCTCTGGATTAGTCCGGCTACCTGAGCATTCTTTACTAGATCAAGAAGCTGCTGGGCAGACATAAAAACCCCATCCTAGGGAGTAGCGCTGGATTGTCCGGCACTGGGACGATTCGATCTAGCCATTTCTCTTCTTTATGAAAGAAAGAAGAAGAAAAGTTATTCTCCAAATAAATCTCAAGCATCTTGATAGTTAAAACAAGGAATCATAAATAAAATAGGATGAATCGGTATGAAGACTCGAATTAAACCCTAAAGCACGACTCGTAAGAAAGATTAGGACAATGATCCTTGCTAGATTATTCTACGTTGTTCCGAAGTCTGGCTCTGATACCAAGCTGCGACGCCACACCTCTATACGCACGCTAGCCAAGGACACTACGGGGTAATGTCGGCAACTTGCGCGAAGAATAACGCTGTTAAGGAGCGACCATCCGTGTAATTGCTTTATGCGAGTACCGATGTGCCAATTAAAAATATAATCTTTTCATCTCGAAAGGGAACCCGACATACTGACACAAACTCAAAGCTACTACACAGTGGCTATATGTAATCCTCAGAAACAAATATAGAAATATCATAACACAAATCAGTCAAAGAAGTTCATATCTCAAAGGCGGAAACCGATATGAATATTACACATAAAAGTGTATATCAGAGTAGTGGTCTAACAAGATCCACAATATCACAAAAGAATAGCTACAAGTGCTACACAATAGAATAAGTATACATCATGGAGTCTATATCTCAAATGTATACAACAAAATAAACTACTAATCTAAGTAGTTAGCCAAAAGTAAGATAATTCTCCCCGACAAGGAGTCAAACAGAAGCACCTGCAACATCTCAGTCTGACCCGAGTATTATTCAATAAGAAAATAATAAAAGGATCAGTCTAGTTATAAATATAAGATAAAGTGATATAGAATAAGAGGTATGACAAAAACGTTATGATAACCATAAATCCATACTATGATAAGTATGTAATTGAAAATTAATCAGAGATTAATCAATATCACAAGAATGTTCTCAAAGATCAAAAGAATGTCATACTCTTTAGTTTTCACCGAGTCACAAATATCGACATCATATCGATGCCAATCATAAAAGCTGGTGGAACACAAATTCTAGAAATCATCAATAGAAATCCAGAAATCACAAAAAGGGGGAGGCCTATCATAAACGGGAGCATGAAACTCACCAACACGTGTATCACAAACGGGACGCTATCCCATGTCGCTAACCATAGAGCCGGTGCAACGACGTAGTACAATATCGGTACGCCCGAGGAACCTGAAACTCGAATAGGTCGGAACATCGACGTAGTACAACGGTACGTCCATTGAACCGATCTCCATAAAAGAATATGGGTCGCTAGCCCATAAGAATTGAGTCAAAACTCCAAAGAATGCATAGGTCGTTAGCCTAAAAAGAAATGAGACGAAACTCAACGATACGAGGTACCGTCCCCTACCTGGACAAAGAAACATAGCATATCGCTAGTTTAAATCACAAAAATGATCATCATCAATCATCAAGAAGTGTCAACTACACTAAGCTGGTAAATAGATGAGTTTAGCTTCATGTCCCATAACCACTATCTTAACTTAAATATTTACGAACAAATTGTAGACCTCCACTAGAAAGTTGTCACAAGAGTTTCAATCAAACAAGTCCAAGAATTAACCGATGAAGTAAACGTAAGCGTTTCATACCACTTGTTTTACTAAGCCGTTTAATTAGATTTCTCATACTAGCGAGGTAAAGGTTTGTATATGCTAAGAGATTGGAAAACGGTTTAAGAAATGAGCTTTGTAATAAAATAGTGTTGAAATCGTTTAGATGAAAGAGTTTTGATATTTACTACTAGTAATGAAACCTTTATATTTTTAAAGTGACAAATCAAAGAAATGATTGCAGAAACAATCAACCACCAAAAATCCACATTCGAAGACGTGAATTAAATCCAAACAAATCGATACCAAATCCATCAAAATGGATATTCCTAAAACTTCCAACGGAGATGTTATCAAAGCCAACAAGGTGATAACAACTAGTCGGAGGACGAAGAATCGATTAAAAAGTGGAAACTCAATCCCAAAAGGCAAATTGGGCAATAACAACAAATTCAGTCGACTGGACCAGAGTGGTTAGTCGACTGACTCAGATCCTGGAAACTTTCTGTTTCCAGGTTCAGTCGACTAACTCAGAGTGTTCAGTCGACTGATTTCTGTTTCCCAGTTCAGTCGACTGACTCAGAGTGTTCAGTCGATTGACACAGATCCTGGAAACTTTCCGTTTCCAGGTTCAGTCGACTGACTCAGAGTGGTCAGTCGACTGACTCTTGCCCAGGAAATTTCCTGGGTTGGTTCAGTCGACTGACTCAGAGTGTTCAGTCGATTGAACTGAAAAATTCAGTATTCTTAGCCTAGCTCTTAAGGGGCAAAATGCCAACAAATCACAATCGGACAAGCACGGACGCTAGGGGTTTACGTTTATCGGCAACCCGGCCTTATGGGCTCCTCGATGCATCACCAAAATCATGTTCAAACCTCAGAGATAGGATTTTTTAAAGGTTTGACTCCAAAACACCAAAAATTGGAATATTCATAAAAACCAATTCAAATCAAAAGCAAATGATCATCAATAAGTGTTAGGAATTCATACCTAACAACAAAGATAGATATAGACATAGATGCGAGATAAAAATCTCACCTTTAAACCCAAAACAAATGAATAAGAAGCTATAGAACAATGGCAAGGACAATCACACTTCAATTCTAACCCAACAAGCTTGAATCTAAGCTTAAAATAGAAACATTTCCTAAGTTAGGTTTAGGAATTTCTGAAATTGAAAAGAGAACGAGTTGGAGAAGATGAAGAGAAGGCTTACTAAAGCTTCTTCTATGAATTTGGAGCTAGAACTTGAATTTGCAAAAATGATTAGGGCTTGGACTTTTAATTTCCCATTCCTCTCTGCATTGTTGCTAAAGCTTGAGTATTAGGAAAATTATGAAGGAATGAAGAGAAGAGGGGGTGAAGCTTGGGTCTAATGGGCTGAAACCAAACCAAAGTCCTAAGTGAAAAAGTAGCAAAATTCCCCTAACTCCAAACATATCAAAGTTTATACTCAAAAAGGTCGCAAACTTCATTTTGAACTCGATGGGGGTGGTCTCGAGTCCTAATTCGACCGTTTGCAAAAAGTAGCTTTTCGGACTATAATCCGACCAATGATGCTATATTTAAATAAAATATTTAAATACACAATCGTAAAATATGCGGGTTGTTACAGATTTCATCATTTTCAACCTAATAATCCGTTGCCTTATCATGCTAATGTTGGAGAGCAGTTTACTAATTATCCAGATTGGCAGGCCAATGAAAGTAAGAAGTATAAATCACTTTTTGGTTGCGTAAAAGAGCCACTGTATCCTTCATGTTCAAAAGGGATTACGAAGTTGTATGCCATTGTGAAACTGAATAGCTTGAAGACCCAATACGGCTTTTCAGATAATGGTGTGACTGCCCTCCTCGAACTAATAAAGAAGTTACTCCCCGAAGGTAACACGCTGTCGACAACGTACTACGACGTGAAGAAGATCATTAAGCAAGTTGGGATGAATTACAAAACTTATGATGCATGCATCAATGATTGCATATTGTACTGGAAAGATGATGCGAACAAAGTTTCTTGTACAAATTGCAATGAACCAAAATATATGACATCATTCAACGAAGAGAGAAAAGGCACCAAAGTACATCGAAAGACATTAAGACATTTTCCTTCGATTTCTAGATTGAAGATATTGTATAGTGTACCATGGATAGCAAATGGGATGACCTGGCATGGTCTTGCCAAGTCTGATCCAACCGTAATGCGTCATCCATGCGAGACTTCTCAATGGAAAGCCGCAGATTCTTTTGACCAAGCTTTTGCTGCCGAGCCACGAAATGTCACACTTGGAATAGCGACAGATGGTTTCTGTCCACATGCTTCTCTCTCTAACCCTTATAGTTGTTGGCCAGTAATTGTAGTACCATATAATCTTCCTCCGTCTATGTGCATGAAAAGGGAGTTCTCAATGTTAACATTGTTGATTTATGGGTCAAAACAACCAAGGAAGGATATTGATGTTTATTTACATCCGTTGATAGACGAGTTAAAGCAGTTATGGGAAGGAGTCGTTACATTTGACTCATTAAATAAATCCGAGTTCATAATGAGAGCTAAGGTGCTGTGAGCAATCCATGGTCACCCTGCTTTTGGGACTTTATCGGGATGCACAACTCACGGTTATTTTGCATGTCTTGTTTGTGGGGAAAACACTTGTTCTTATCATCTTCCTGAAAGTAAGAAGATGTGTTACATGAGACATCGAATGTTTCTTCGTAATGAACACAAGTTTCGATACGACAAGACAAATTTCAACAACGAGCAAGAACTTCGTCATCCTAAATGGCCATTGACTGGTTTTCGAGTTGAAAAGAAAGTAGCAAATATCAAAATGAAAGTTGGTAAACAAAAGGAAGAAATTAGTCTAAAATAGAAAAATTCAACCAATGAAGAAGTTGACAATGTTTCTGGATGGTATAGGACGTCTATCTTTTTTGATTTACCATATTGGAAAGCAAATTTGATCCGACATAATATTGATGTTATGCATACGGAGAAGAATGTCATGGAGCATCTCATCAGCACTATTATGGACCATAAAGATAAGTCAAAAGATGGCATCAATGCACGCAAGGATTTAAAAATCATGGGTATAAAACAAAAGTTGTGGGTGATGGAAGATCCTGAAACAAATAAAATAATCATACCAAAGGCAACTTTCACTTTGAGCAAAGAAGAAAAGATACGGCTTTGCACCGTTTTGAAAAATCTGAAAGTGCCTAACAAATTCTCTTCTAACTTCCACAACAATGTGAGAATCAATCCTCCTGAACTAAGAAATATGAAGTCACATGATTACCATGTCATAATGCAACATTTGCTTCCAGTATTGCTTCAACATTCTTATCCACAACATAAGGATCTACGAAATGCTGTTCATCGAATTAGTCTATTCTTTAACATTTTGTGTTCAAAGGTGATCAATAGGGAACATCTTTTAAAAGCAAAGGCTAGCTTAGAAGAAGCAATGTGTGTTTTTGAAAAACATTTTCCACCGGCATTTTTTGATATCAGTGTCCACCTTATGGTTCATTTAGCCGATGAAGCATTGATTTGTGGCCCTATCAGATATAGATGGATGTATCCCTTTGAACGGTAAATTTCTAATTTCAGTTATGTACATCAATATTCGATATAAATAGCTAGCATCTACAGTATATAATTGATCACATTCATAGGTTGATGAAAACATATACAGGATATGTGCGCAATAAAAGTTACATCGAAGGGTGTATTGCAGAAGGATATATCGTACAAGAAGCTAGTCTTTACTGCATGGAATATATGCCAGACGGAGGTGATGGCAATCATAAACATACCCGTGAAGCGTTTTTAGCCGAGAACGATGAATTTGATGGTGATATACCTCTAGATAATGATAAAGACATAATGTTAACCCAAGTGCAATTTGAACAAGTGCGTAGATGGGTCCTTAATAAGTACGATGAATTGGATGAATGGAAGAAGTAAGTTCACGAACTTGTCCTGAATTTCCATTTTTTTAATTCAATTTATATATGCATTTTGACATGTGTTTTCCGTAGGAGGTATAACTCCTATGTGAAAAGTACTAGATTTCAACCACGAGGCAGGGTTACGACTGTGGAAGCCGTTCAAAGTTTTACTCTATGGTTATGTAATGAGGTATTACATCGTCTTAAGTATTTCACGTGTTTATGAGTGGGAAATACACCTTTGTGACCATGATTTTTGACTTATTTTGTTTTATGTAGTTGTTAAAGACCATCGATGTTGATCCAACTCTGTGGCGGCTAGTGCACGGGCCGAAGTTCATGGCGCGTAGTTATATGAAATACCAAGTGAATGGATTTTCATTTTCCACTAAAAAGTACGAAGACCGTATGGTAACATAAAATAGCGGTGTATGCATGAGAGCAATTAAAAAATTTAGAGCGAGTGGTAAGGATAAAAATTATAAGGAAGCAGAAACAACGTATTACAGAGTCATTCAACAGCTACTTGAGTTGGATTACACGGACTTCAAACAAACAGTTTCTTATTGTGATTGGGTGAAGGTCGAGGATAAGGTCAATGGTTGCAAAGTAGATCCATTTCAAGCCTGATCATGGTAAATTTAGGGAAATTAAAGAAAAAAAATAACGTGAATGATGAGCCATTTATTCTTGCATCAGAAGCGAGTCAAGTGTTCTACTCAAAAGATTTAAAAAATAACGGATGGTCTATGGTTTTGCATACACCAAAACGGTTGACTACAAATGTGGATGACATTGAGTTCCCTACCGTTTATCAGTTAGCTTTTGAAGACAACGAAAAATTAGAAGACCTTACAAAATCCATATGTTAACTTATTAGTATTAGTGCATCACATGATTCGTTCATCATTTTGTCTCCTGGACTTGTATTTCAGCTGCCTGGAAAACACAAAATTGTGGAATTCTGCAACTTTCAGACGAGCGGAGTTTCTATACTTGTTCATGCCATCATTTACTTTGCATTCATTTCCATTTTACTACTCGCTATTGGAATCCATATGTACATTGGTTAGTCCTTCATGATGTACTTCCCAATTACTTGGAACCATTCACTGGTTCTGTTATCATTTCTTCATAGCTGTTGTTTTCTTGGATACTATTTTATATGTGAAAGATTGGTTGTACTTGAATTTGTTTACGAAAAATAGCATATATGATGCTTCATCCACATTTTGTGTATACAAAACATTATCCAATATTCTCAAACATGAGTTTAACATACATAGTCTTAGAAGATATATAAGATTGTTTATTTTGTATGATTTTTATTTAAAAAAGATAAATGTATATAGAGGGTGTTTGTTATAGGAATATCTATATACACACAAGGAAATGTTTATAAAGAGAGCTATGTTTGGACTATTTAATATAAAGTTAATAGATGGTAGACTAATATAAAGACGTGATCATTTATCTCATTCGTGATTTCAAAAAGAAACCTGAAGAATTTATTCTATTCTTTTAACTCCTTATTGTTTTGCATGCTTAATTCTATTCATACAAAGTAATATTATATTTTGCAGGAAACCATGTCAGAAAATCCAACATCTTCATATTCATCATGTTCAGAAATCAAGAAAGTGGATCAAAACTTACTTGGTATTCCAGTCTCAGATAATGCTGGAAAAATCGCTACTATGCTTGGTAAATTAGTAAGAGCTTATGTGCCTATATCATATATAAGTTGGGACAAAGTGCCCGGAATATACAAGGACAACGTTTGGAACGAATTGGTGGTAAGTATATATTTTTACATATATTCATTACTATTATTATCCTCAGGATTTGATATCTTGAATTCGCTACTATGGTTCAGGATTTGATATCTTGAATTGGTTTTTCGTGTTTTGTCTTTTTGCCGAAATTTTATGAGCTCGATCCGCTTTCAAAGGAATTGTTTTAAAGAGAATGTCGGAGGCTTTTAGGAGACACAAGCAACACTTAAGAACAATTTATTATGACACTTTCAATAATGATGAAGAACGGATGAAAATTTTTCCACCTACAATTGCTCAAGAAGATTGGGAAGAGTTCTTAAAAAATGAAGCAACGCCTGAAGCGAGCGGAAGAAGAGAGTCAGGCAAAAAGAACAGATCATTGCTCAGTTATGCTCACCATATAGGACGTAAAAGTCACGCTAAAGTACAACAAGGAATGGTAATTTATATTCATTTTCTTTCAAAAATGATAAAAATCACAACTAACGTATTTTATATATTGCAGATCGCTGCTAGTCCATCAACAAATATCAATCGTCGTCAAGTATGGGAGAAGACACACACGAAAAAAATGGTAGCATATCAGATGCCACTTCTTCGTACTTCGTAAGTCAAACAAATACTAACTTGAATATTCTTTTCATTAAACATTTTTTAGTGTTATATATGTGAAGGGAAACACAACTGTGATTGTTTGCACTAATTGCTGTTATTTTATAAATATTTCAGGATCAAATTGCAAAAGAAAAGGAAAAGATCACTGATAGTGATGAAGAAAAATTGACAGTGGATGAAGACATCTTATCATAAGTGCTTGGTAAGGATGCAAGGGGTAGGAGCCATGGTGTTGGTACCGTTGTACCAAAGACTAAAGTTAAGGCTTGTGCCATTGCACATAAACGACTCAGACATGTTCGTGGAGACCATGATGAGTTGAAAATGAGAGTGGGAAGTTTGGAGGGTACAGTGGGAAATTTGTCTGGGCAATTGAAGGTTCTGATCAACATGGTGGGAAACATCGAACATGGAACTTTCGCACCGGGCAATTCTTCTGATGGAGGATGCGCCACACAATTCAATGCTCCTGAATTCGTTGTTTCTCAGTTCCAGAATTCGACCGATGTAGCGAACAATCAAAGATGTGAAATCCTCAACTCTGATTTAGACATAATAGTAACAGGTATTTATTACAAGCTTTCTATTTTTAGTTTCTTTCGAGCAGATATTTTGTTGGATAGATCTAGACATCTTTATTGCAATAGGTACTGTATGTCAAGATTCTACATCGTCCAAAATCCATGGGAAATTTGCACCACCCATACATGAAAAAGTGGCGTTGGACAACATACTAATACCAGATGAGAGAACCAGCAAAATAAATCATCAATTTGCATAGACCTTTGCTGAAGTTGGAGTGGGTGGGTAGGTGTGCCATCCGAAGTGCCTTATTTAATATCTTTATACGTTGGAGCAAGTATATTTTCTGTTTATGTTAATATTTTACTATGTATTGTTTTTTGAAACCTCTTCCACTATATACATGACATGTCACATTTAATTTAATTTCCTGTAACCTCATTCTTTCTGCCTGGCCTTGATGTGTACACTTGCTACCTTGACCTTTGTTCCAGTTCACACATTAGTTTGTAGCACATTCATTCACTGCATGCATGCTTCAGTCACATGACCAATTTGCAGCATCATCTCTCCTTTATCATGCAACTAGTTTAATGTTTCAGTGAGGCAGTGTTGTGCCCTGCCTCTTGGAGGCAGTGCAGGTGCGACATTGTCCGAAGTATTCTCTACACATTGGCACAGGCTGCACATTGAGGCAGTGCACATTGGTTCTAATGTGTCATGGTATTATAAGATCAGATTCCCTTTCAAGTGAGTCAGTTTGATCATAATGATTCTCATCCCAGTCAACAGTGATGTCAAGGAACTACTATAGTCTATATCCAAGAATAGTTTCTAGTTACTAACTAGTAAATATAACTTTGTAATATTGAAAAGGCTGCCTAACTAAACCCAAAATTGTATGAATATGAGAGAGTAGGTATGAATTTGTCAAAGGGATTTGGTGTTACCAGGGCACATTTTTGTGTTTTCCAGGCTGGGAATGTTTCAAGCATTACGAGTAGAAGCTTTACCAAATAAAAGTTTCTATTATCAAGAAAACATATATTTCTCAACCATCTTCATTAAAATACGATTTTATACTATAAATCCTGTTAATCATATTAGAGTGCTATTGGTCCTATATAATCCTGTTAATCATATTAGAGTTGATAATTAGTGTTACTTAGTTACAAACTTGTTCAGATTAATAATAATTCTCACAAGGTTTTCAATGACAAATAACGTACTGATTGTTTCAAAAGTTGAGTATTGAATGCTAAATTTTGATTGTTGAATGGTTAATGCTTAATGTTGAATTTGTTGTTTGTTCAGAATTTTAAACATTTTGATTTGTATTCATCATATTAAAACTAACGGATACTTGAACGATATTATCCTTGATAATTATTGGCTTTTTCTGCAATGTAGATCATCAAATGAATACTAATTTTCAAAACATCACCGCCGCCTACTACTATTATTTGAAAAAGCAAAATACATTGCTGATGTAAGTGCAAGTAACATTTAATACATTTGCATTGTATATAGTACATCATTTGCTTTAGTTCTATTACAAATTGGATACATGAAATATATTTTACTGCATTTTTGATCTAAGTGCAACAAACATTTAATTACTTTGTGCTCATAGTTGGAGCTCCTTTAAGTGTTTTCAGAGATTTATTACATACCGAAATTTCAGATCAAAAGCTTGTTTTCGATACTAGAATTGGACATTTCTCTTAGCTATTGTACATAGTTATTTATCTCTCTTACTTGGTTCAACGCTTTATATGCTCAATGGTGCAGAATGTTAATTTTATATTATAAACCATACTATATTGTTTTTCTTGTAAGAACATTTGGATTTTCTATTACTTAATCAAGCTTGAAGTATCAAATATTCAAGTTACATGCACACTCACACTACATAGTTCCAAAAAATAAGAAGAAGAAGAGAATGCACTCCATACTCAATGGTTGAGTTAGAATATGCGGCAAAATTATTACGTACGCGTTCATTATGAAGTAAAAAAGAATGGTAATAATGGTAAATAACTACCTACGTCCATTCAGAAGTTGAAAAAAGCGATTTAGCACTGTTGGCTCCAATTTTGCTGAATTATCAGCTACTTATTGTTTTTCCTTACAAACATGTTCACAGCTTCTGAACATTGAATTTCGTTTCATTATCTATTCAGTAATTAAAAAGGGAGAATTATATAGGGGGGTTAACAAATTATTGTTCAGACTTTGTGCAGACATACTAAAAATCCAATCTCAACACTATTGAAACATTTGTACGGACAAAATCTCAACACTAAAAATTTGTACATATAAAATCGTAAGAGTAAATGACCTTGTACAGACATTATAATTTAGTGTTAATAAATCTTTTCGAGCTTACAAAACAATTTATATTCAAATTTAATTTAGAGAAGAAAAAAAGGGGAAATCACCTGAGCCGGCTGTTGATAGGTCTCATGGATTTATTTGTTGGCGAGTCAATCTGAGTGATACTGAATTGGCTTATAGTTAACACTATGTTGTGAAAAGTGATAACATTCCTTTAACTTTTCGCTTAAACTTTTTCTTTTTCCTTTTAACAAATTATTTGCAATTTTATTAGAAAGAAAATCAACCAGTTGTAAGAGATGTTTATCTAAAAATGTATTTATATATACTTAGCATGTGCTGTTCGTTGAGACAGTGCACATTGGCACTGCCTGCACATTGAGGCAATGCACATTAGCACTGTCCGAAGTATTCTCTACACTATTGTCCACGTCGTAATAGTAATTGCACTGCAAATGTTTACCACTTTTGTTGGTATCATATTCCCACTCTATATTGACACACTTATTTGGTTTGTTTTGTTTCAGGTACCTATTGGTGTGGCGTGTCACTATGGATTAAGGCTCATTTGGAATTTCAGATTTGGACAATGTGTTTTTTTAATCCTTAGACCTTAGTTGTATTGTCATAAGGAAAATTTGGAATTTCAGTTTGGTTTATTGTTATAAGTAGATATGGGACTTTAGTGATTGTTTGCCAGCAAGTCCTTAGTCCTTAGTTGTATTGGTTCCTGCAGTAAAACACTATAAATTCATATTATGCTTATATGTAGTATCTGTATTATGTAATGATATTGTTAAGTTATTATGCACTGCAATGCGGATTATTGAATCATTTGAATATCTGTCTATAATATTACTTGTTTTGATGTTTTGGAATGATTATATATGTGGTATTGAATATGAACCCATGATCGTATAAATTGATGGAATATGTGCAGTACCAAATTAAACAGGTAGGAGCAGGTCATTAGGTACGGCTAAAAGCCGTATCTAACTAACAGGTTGGAAATGGCCATCAACCGTATCTAAATGAGCTATAGGATTCGGTTCGAGGTTCAATTAGATATGGTTTTAATCCATATCTAATTTATCACTTAGGTACGGCCTTAGGCCATACCTAATTGGGCTATTAGATACGGTTTTAATCCGTATCTAATGCACCTATTAGATACGGCTTTAAGCCGTATCTAACAGGAAAATTAGATACGGCTTGGAGCCGTAGCTAAACAATAAAGACACCATTTTTTGATACGGCTTTTAACCGTATTTAATGTGGTTAGATACGGCTTTTAGCTGTTTCTAAATACCATTATGGTGTAGTCGTTGAAATTCTGTTCTGCTGCTCAGGCGAGTGAAGTCCTCTTTAGCTGTTGAGGCGAAATCATGTTCTGCTGCTTAGGTTCTTATTCGGCTGCTCAGGGATGTACAGACCTGTTCCTCTAGGTTAAGTGCGGGTTGTTGTTTTAGTGAAATTCTAGAAGGAGTCTGGGACTAGACGTAGGACGGTGCTCCAAGCCAGTATAAAAATCTACGGTGTCATTTTACTATACTGCTTTTATATTCTGCATTATTTACAGTATTACTATCATCACTTTACTCTGTATCATTGTATATCCATATTATACGATCCATAGCACACTTTCATAGGATTGTAGCCAACAATGGATAATTATTATGGCACCCTTGAAGCATTTTTTGGGGAGGCCATGCAAATCGTTAAATTATGGTTAAGAAACCACCGACAAATTCTACTCGAACCAGATTTATATTGCAAGACTTTGAAAAATCAGAATTAATTAGGCAACATGTGAAGGTCATAAGATTTAAGTAGTTGGAAAGTTGGCACCATATTTATTGGACTTTTTTCCCAATATGGGGAAAAAATGAGAAAACTTTTATGTTGGATGGAGTCCGTGACATTTTTACATTTGAGGAAATACCTTCATAACATAGCAATGTTGTAGAGCCTAATCAATTAGGGAATTTGACGATAGAGCTAATAGTATCTCATGTCAGAGCATGCATCGTAAAGCACGGAACTCGGAGGTTCCACAATAAATAATTAGATTGGTTCGAGTACAATTATGAGAAAATCTGATCGGAGGCATGAGGACTCTTCATCGTAAACCTTTCTCTGAAAGATTATTACGACTTTGAATTTTACAATCTTAATTTGTGAATATTTAATAAATATTAAATATTAAAATAATCGGTTCCATAATTAAGATATATCTCTTTTAAATAATAACAAATAATGGTAAAATAGATTTGTAACAACCCAAAATTTTGCCACTTTGACATGGGCTATTTAAAAATATTTTATACAATCAGTAAATGGATTTTTATTAGAAAATAAACATGTTTTAATTATTTAATAATGATGATAAAATAGTTTTCAAAATTGGTTTACTAATATAGATAGTTCAAATAAAAGTAAAAAATACGACTGAAGAACGTTTTCCGAAATTTCGACTTTTCGACACTCGAAAGTCATCGGGAATGTTGTGCACACTTGGTGCAGCATGCACACATTTATATATGTTAGAATTAGTATTAATTAAGCATACTTACGAATATTAACTCATATGTATATTTATACCTAAGCTTGGATGTGACAAATTGTGTTATAAAAGGCATATATATACATATAAACACACTTATATACATATACATACAAATTCTATGTCATATCTTACGTACCCAACAACATGGCCTAGTGGGAGGGGGTAACGAGTACAAAGAGAGAGGGGAGGTAAGGAGTGCATGCATGTGTATATATTTAATTGTGAGCACTTTACATTTTAAAAATATTTTCCTAAGCCTATAAATACTTCTTCCATTTTATAATTTTCATTTTAAAATCCTCTTCACGACTTTCAAATTTCTAAAAGCTTGAAAATTTATATCCATCGCTTCTCTTCATAAATTATAAAGTAAGAAAAATTGCTTCTTTTTACTCAATGTCTCATCTTTAGTTCACTAAACCACATTTACATATACTTCAACACCTCCTCTTCCAAGTTGCAAGCCCATCCACCCTAAAACATCCATGGCCGAGCCTAAACACATGCATGACTTAGCCTAATTTAGGTGTAAAAGCAACCAAAGTCTTCCTATTTGCAAGTCAATACAAAGATCTACGTCGAATTCATATTTTAGTGATAATTTGGTGAGTAGATTTCATGTTTTAAAACTCAAGTTACTAACTTTTTTAAAGCTGTCAAAATTATGATTTAAAATGTTACATGAGTATATAGTAATGGTATATGTTCTGCATGCATATATATACATATATGTATGTATGTATGTATATTGATTTGGTGTTGATTGCTTACGCCGAAGTTTGAATAGGCGATGAAGATTATACCTTGAATATTGGAAAAGTTAGTTAGTATTTGTGGAGTGATATTCTTGTTTATGAATGTGCTATAATGTTATGATGTGGTATTACGATGTGATTATTGTATTTGTTGTAAGGTGGTTCAGACATGAAGTTAGTGATTCATTAACCAAACGCGACTTAGAAATCCTTCTTTTTGTCTATTTTTTTTGTTTCAAAGCGAAATATTTTCAAGTTTAAAACTTTGATTTTGGTTTCAAAATTTTATTTTCATGTTTTAAAGAAGAGAAGAGTTCAAGATTGAAATTTTAAAGCATAGGAATCAAAATTTTGAAAAATGAAATTACGGGTCCTTATAGTAATAGACGTTATATGCACATTTCGCAAAAGCCAAACTATTTCCAAATCTGAAAATTGTTTCCATCTAGAAACTTTTGGAAAGGTGTTTTCTAACTTTGTTATAAGTTTTAAAGTGTAAAATAGATTTAAAGTTAATTTGCCTAAAAATCAAGTTTTGAAATTATGGGTCTGTATAGTGATAGCTACCATACGCGCAGTACGGAAAAATCTATCTATTTTTCTAATCCGAACTTGTTTTCACTTAGAAATTCTTTTGGAAATATTTTCTAACTTTAATTAAGTAATTATAGAACAATTATTTATTTAGTTAGATTTTTTGGTTAATTAATTAAGGTAATTAGTACTTAATCATTTGTAAATAATTGTCTTTAAACTTAAATGACAATCAATCAAGTTAATCATGATTTATTACCTAATTAAAGTTAATTATATTTTTTGTTATTAATTAAGCATTAATTAATTATTATTTAACTATCTATTAAGATAATTGTTAATTAATTATTATTTTAAAAAGAGTTTTTATTTAATTAACCTTTGATAAAAGTTAATTATGTTTTAATAAGGTTTAATTACTTTTAATTAGAGTTTAATTACTATTTAACAAGGATTTGATTCTCATTTACAAGGGTTTTCATTTATTTTGAAATCGCTTTGAAATTAACTAATCAATTTTGTTTTGTACCATTTTCTTTTCAATTTTGTTTTAAATCAAGGGATTTTTTTGTCGCTTACCCTTAAGTAACCGCATATGATTCATATATTACTAGAATAAAACACCAATTTTCTATTACAACTAACTTGGATATTTACTTAAGTTGATTGATTGTTATGTTTTGAACCCTTATATACATGTTGTTATGTGATTCCATATTAAACTGGATAAGTAATACCAAATGAAAAGCACTGTTGTTGCCGCTAAGCCTCCGTTTGATGTTTTGTAAGGATAAATATTTTATTTTCCTTTTGAAAAGGTTTCAAAGATATTGCATTTTGAACAAGATATTTAAAGGATAAGTTGGAAAATGTTTTTTTTAAAGATATTTTAACTAATGGAAATGGTTTTCAATGTTATAAAAAGAAGTTTACAAAGAGTTTTCTATGTAATTTGTATGTTTGTAAAAAGAAGTTTTATAAAGAGTTTTATAAAAGAATTTGGAAATTTATAAGATGTTTTGGGTCAATGGATTTGAGTTTTTAAGCCAAAAAGGTTTCATACATAAAGGAGATTTATAAAACAAATTTACTTGTTAAAGGAAGAAAATTTGATTTAAGGTTGTTTAGGAAGTCGTTTAACTGGGAATGGTTTGTAGAGAAGTTTTATAAATGATTTTAAATATTTATAAAAGGATTTCATATATAAATTTGGGAGTTGGAAATTATTTTGAAATGGATTTGGATTTAAAGTAAAAGAGATTTAATGAATGAAATAGATTTGATTAAAAGGGATTCATTGAAAGAAGTATAAAAAGAATTTAAGATCCGGGTTTCTTTAAACTGACATTTTAAAAATGATGGTATGGAACATCCATTCCACACTTAACACTAAAGAAATAATGTTTAGGATTTTCCTTACCTCCAATTTAAATAATATTTGTTTAATCCTTTTGAATATGATTTCGAAGTAAGAAGTTATTCGCAAATGTTTTGTTATGCTTGTGTTGGAGAGATAAGTATATGAATGTTTTAGACAAACCTTTTTTAAAGAGATTTATTAAATAAAGATTTTTTTCGAGTCTTAGTTGTTGCTATGGATAAATAAATCTCAAATGGAATTGGTTGATGTTTGTTTACTTGATAGTCAAATAACCAATTATCGAATTTGGACTCAAAAATGCAACTTTGGAAATATCTAGGAGAAACACGTGAGTTATATAACATAGTCTTCTCCAATGATGTTGTACTATGCATATAAATCTCGTTTCGTTCTCCTACGACAAATGATAAGGAAATATGTCCACTAATGGTTAGAAGGTGATCTCTGCTCTTATCTTTGACTATTTATTTCCTAAAAAACCGATATTGAGTCTACCAAAAACTATCAAATGTTTTTTTGAAGAAAGCAGGATCAGATATGTTGTTCGAAAACAACTTCGATCCAACTCAAGCATTTCGAAGTGAAGACATCTTGAAGATGATGGAATTGTAGATGGAGCTCTTTGAAGTGCAAGGGCTGCTTGCTACTAATCCTGAGGATGATTCCAAAATAGATATAGTATAAGTAGTGCCTTCAGTTTGTACATCTCCTGAATTTGTATGGATGAATGCAGACATTATGTCGTTGACTGGAAGGCAATGTAGCATTCCAATTGGAAAGTGCAATAGGAAAGGTAAAATGTAGCCTTAAGTCTCATCAACCAAGAAATGACAAAAAATCAAACATGCAGCAGGGCCATTTGGGTCACTCCCATCAGTATATGATCATTCCAATTCTAAATCAATTACCATCTACTCATGTATACTTCAGAGCCTAAAGTAAGGTGACTATATTCGGTACTACTAGTCAAGTGTAGGACAGTTCTATGTGGTAGGGGTATAAGATGTTCTTGTCAGGCACCGATGCATTTTATCTAGAGATGTACCATCGAAAGGTAATTCCTTACCTTGTCATAGTATGGAATTCATTCTCCAATACGTTCCTTTACGGATTTAGTTATATACCTATTATGCTGGAATTTAGTTAGTGTTACAATTTAGGCTATGATTAATAAGTATTTGTATCTTAGACACTGTTATAATATCACTGGATTTTATATACAAATATTTTGGTTATCATAAGGTAAAAACCCGTCCGTGTTTATGTGTGGTGTAGTCTTACGAGATGCCTTTGATTTAAAGGTATTTATAAAGTTAATATGTATGGTTTACTCAAACCAGACCCATGTTTGACTCGGAGTTTATTTTCTTTTACCTAAATCTTTGGTTCTCAAATTTGAATGGGCAGCTAAGTAGTTCAGGTTTACCGCCGATTCATTTTGGAGGAGCTTGGAGTATGTGGCTTCATTGATGGCTAGTTATTACTTTTTTTCGTTGTATTATATGAATATTGTACCTATAAGGTAGGGACAAGCTATTATAATTGTTCTAGGCTAGAATTTGTATTAAAATGACTTTGTTGTAGCAATTTTGAAATGACTTTATCAAATGTTATGTTGGATGGTATATACTGTTCCATTGCGTTGTGATATTCTGTATTGTTTAGTTTCTTCTCTTCTTATTTTTCATTTTCTTTTACTCTTAATGGCTCGTCTTTCGGAGTAAGAAAAGGAGTTAGTTACAAAAAAATTCTCCTCAAAACTAGGATTTGGTTACATCGTGACTGCTAGATTGGATGGTAGAAGATGGTTGCTATATTTTCTCACAACCAATTTACACTCATGTAGAAATTTTTATGCATGTTTAGGGTATTTGGATACATAATTTCATGACATGATTACACACTCATGCTAGGATTAACTAGGATTGAACTTATTTTACTATATATGCAGTACAAAATCACATTGCACTATTGGTTGAATAGATGATTGAGTAGATAACTTGCTTATATAACATGGATGTTATTTGGAGTTACATTGTTCGCCTCTTGAAAGATTTCAAGACGAAATCCTTTTTAAGAGGGGAAGAATATAACACTCCATAAAATGAACTATAAATATATAAAGTAAATTAAAGTAAATATGATAAGATAGAAAATGAAAATTTTACAAAAGTTGGAATTTAACAAAGACTGTCATACCATTGCGTTCGTAGTGGAATTTTGATTAATTTCCATATATAAAATGCTGAAAAGGAGCTCGAATGAAGAAATTTTGAGCGTTTGAAGTTTCGTATCTAAAATAATTTGAATAGGATTCAAATAAATAAATAATTTTCTAATTTGAAATTTGAAATTAATTGTGATTAGATGAGGGGTTTAAGTAACGTTAACAATTAGCAATTAATTTTAAAAGTTAATTAAGGTATGAAATCAATAAATAATCAAGCAATAGTAAAACAAAATAAATACCTTCCAAAAATAAGGGAGGAAGTCTACTTAATACCTCAAGGGTTCGACCGCTTGGAGCATGGGGATCGACCACTTTCTTATTGTAAAGCCTATTTTGATGAGTTGTTCGTTCCATATTTATCCGTTTTTAATATATTCTCATTCAACGGTTCAGGTGCATTTCCAACCACTTTAAATTAGACCCTAGACCTTTCACTTTTGTCTACAAATATTTTGGAAATGATGGTGAAACTCTGCCGTTGTTATCTCTCCAAATTAGATTCAAAAACTCCATAGATAATTCAGGTAAGGATCCGATCTATTTTCTATTTATTTCTTCTTCCTCCAACCTATACTTATTCTATTCTCCTCTAACTATTCTAAATCTAATAAATATATATACATCTTCCCCATTGTGTATCTTTATATCAAAAGAAAGAATTCGGAAGAGATTGTGATGCATACAAATTCAAGGAAGGCGAAGCTAAAGCTATTCCATGAGTGAAAACCTTAGTATTACTTTTCAGCATTTTTTTAGTGTATTCCTTTTTGAATTTGAATATGACTTAGATATTTGGGATTTCGTAAATATGATAGATTAAATCCTCCAAAATTCCTTTTTATTTTAAATTGTCAATTTTATATTGAGATATCAATTATTTACATTAATTTGATGGAATTTCGCTTGTGCAATTTTTTGATAATTAATAGTCTATTCCACTTCTCCTTCTTCTTTGGGTCAAATTATGATTCTTCAACAAAATAAGAGTTTAGGTTACGAATTCTATTCGTAGTTTACACCACCTATTCTTATATATTTCTTTGTAAAAGAGGAGTTGAAAAGAATATAGGGTTTAGATTGCGATTCTTATTGTTTATGATATTCCATTAAATTAGTGTACTAAATCAAATTTCTGTTTGCTTACTAGTATGTTATTGCAGTTTTGGTTATGAATATTTATTCCCTGTTTTGGATATTAGAATCTCTTATTTTCGTATGCTCAAATCTTGAGAATCTGAAGAAAAAAGACTTGTAATAATATTTGGTTAGGGAATTGACATTTAACGCTAGTTTAGAGCGTAAAATCCATGCATTTAAAACTTATTAGGAACGAATATTTATTTATCTCTGTTGGTGTAACTAATGTATAATTATTACCTATATGGCATAGTTAATTAGGCATTTATATACATTTATTTTCCCCATTACGAAGGTGATTTTGTGAGGCTAAAATAAAAGGAAATTCTCATACAGCATAACTATTACTTTAAGGCGTAATAATGAAGATTCCTTATAAGACCTTATTTTTGAAATGGTGAGATGATTATGTGTGTGTGTGTATATAGTAATTGATGTATAGCTAAGTCATGTGGATGCGATGTCAATAGATTTAGATGACGGAAGTCTGCCTTTCACGTTGAGGCTTCTAGCAGTTGTGTACTTTGATTGATGTGAGATATCCTTATGATAAATATTTGTAATGATGTGAGGTTAGTCCCAAATTCTATAGGGGAAATCTATCCAACTAAGCTGGTGTAAAATCCCTTATATAAAGGTCCAAAACTAAGTGCTACATATGTTGCAGTCGTTTATAATATTAGCTTCCGACGACTAAATACGGCCATGGTAATGACATCAATAATATCGGAAGCACATGAATATGAAATAAAACATAGATTTCAAAACAACCTATGCTTCATTACATTTCAAAACCGATTGTTTCATATTTATAACACATAATCTCAAATCGTTCCCAGGCACAAATAAAATATAATTATTATAAATTACTCCAAGAGAGGTATATGAAGATACCCCCTTGTATGAACAGAGTCATATGGTCAGAGTAGACCTAATACAGCCACAACAGAAATATATCAAAACATAACAAGAACCGCAAATCCTAAATAGCTATCTGATTGCCTCCTGCATGCCTCCGGTAGCTTATTCGTCGTCCTACTAAAACTTGAAAAAGACCTTAATCCCTCAGCCTACTTAAATTAATTTTAAGCACCCGAGAGTTTAAGAAGAAAACATAAAGTTTGAGTCAGACATAAAGCCTGGTATGAATAATACTATACATCCCGAATAAACATGTTAAGTGAGACCACGCTGCATAGCGAAATGGATTTCGCCTCACTAACATTCTTTTAAAACATATCTTTTGCAAAACCTTTCACAAAATCATATATTGTGATCCTGCATCCACAATGGTTAAAACATATATTTATACAACATTATGGTGATATGCATGCTTGAAAACAATTAGGATTTCCCCATCCTCAGTTAGAGTTTAATTAAATCAAAGAGGGACTACCTATTCCACATTCATTCTTCTTAAGTTGATTTAGACTATCTATCTCACATCACATAGTTTTCCTAGGATGACTATGAACCCATCATTTTACCACTTGATTCATGCTAGCCCCATGAATCTAACTATTTCATGTTAGCACCATGAACTTTAATGGTCTCATGATAGCCCCATGAGTTTATTTATATAATGTTACCCCCAAGATTATATTTTTCATTTGACTCATACTAGTTCCATGAATCTATTTATATCATGTTAGCCCTTTGATTCTATTTGAATTTTCCATTTGATTCATGCTAGCCTCATGAATCTTTTTGTATCATGTTACCCCTACGATTCCATATAAATCATGTTAACCTCATGATTAACCTATTTCCATTAGTATCCCTAACTTAGGTCATATTCATTTATTGTTTCTATTGGTACCCTCAAAACCTTTAGAATTCAAAACCTTTCGAAACCATTGAAACTCAACCCTTCGAAACCATTGAATCTCAAACCTTTCAAACCCATTGAATTTCGAACCTTTCGAAAGCAATAAAACCTTAGACATCCAATTTTAAAACACTTGAAACATTGCCTTGGAAAACCTTTGGAAACCCTTTCATTTAAACCTTTCTAAATCATTCAGAATCAAAAACCTTTCGACCCCTTCGAGAGGTAACCTTTCGACTCCATCGAAAGCTTAGCCTTAGCCTTCGACCCCTTCGAAAGCTTTGCTTTCGACCCCCCTTTAGAAACATTAAGTAAACAAAACCTTTAGAAAGCATTAACCCTCTAAGACCTTTTGAAAACATTATGGGTTCAATTTAAAACATGTGAAAATCCTTCTATTAAAACCTTTCGACTTCATAGGAAACAACCTTTCAGCTAAGTCAAAAATTCTTCTTTGAAAGCTTTAAACATCTTTTAAGACAACTCTTTCGAAAGCTTTGGGATATATTTCAATTTATAAAACAAGGGTATGTTACCAAAGTTGAAAGCATCCTTTCGAAAGCACTGGAGAAGCGGCTGGTTTTAAAAACAAATAAACCTTTCGAAATCAATCAAAGTAAACCCTTCGACCTCATCGAAAGGTTCAAAACAAAACATTTGTATAAAGCGGCAGTAACCTTTCGACTATGCTGGAAGGCTTCAAAACAAAGTTGCTGCGGTAACCTTTGATCGTGTCAAAAGGTTTAAAACCATTCTTTTAAACATTTTGACCTTATCGAAAGCAACCAAGTTGAAAGCACAATTTTGAAAGCAGAGCGGGAGAAAGCTTTTGGTTTATAAAAACAAAAATACCCCAATCTCATTGGCCATCAATCTTATAACCAATAATCCTTCAACTCAGTCCAATTTATTACACTGCAAGTACTTAATACTATATGCATTGGTTTGACCTTGATAAACGGTTCAATCCTTTCGACTTAGGCGAAAGGTCTGGGTCGGAAGGTATTATGCCTAAAAGGGTTGAAACATGCCAAAAGCATGATTTTCTTGTTTTTAACTTAATTAATGTAACTTTTTAACTAGCCTTCCACTTCTAACAAATTCTCATTGGTTAACAATTACTTTTCAGAAAACTAATGTCGCAAATTTAAGATTTAAATAATAATTTTATTTTACAAAATGCTCATTCTTCTTAAATAAATATTTAAAACATTTAAGTCTCATACCTTAAATAATTTTATATATCCATCAAAACACTTAGAAAAATTCTGCAAATCTATTTTAATATGTTGCCTAACATATAAAAATTTCAACCTCAATTGATTATTATTAGCCGAAAATAATTTATAACCCAATAAATAATTTCCTTCGTTAGAAAATTAATATAGAATCCACCATAATTCAGAAAATTATAAAAATTGAAACATATCTCTGAAATATCATTTCCGACCTATATCTAAATTTCAAGGCATTTAAATATCAACAAAAAGGGTTTTCATATCGAATATATCGTAAAACAAGTATGAACAAGCATATTTCACCAACAATAAATATGTTTAACTTTAATCATAAAAAAATGGCATAAAATTGTCAAAAACATTTCGGATCTTAGTCTTAAAATAGAAAACCAAAAGAAAAAGGGATGTAGTAATTATTCACCTTAACTTTGAGATTATAGATGTGAGATTTGATGTTGAGTTAGTAGATTATCCTCCTTTTGGATCCTAGCTTTAATCTTCGTTTTAAGAGTGAAAATGGTAGCCGGCCTTAGTGTTTTTAGTTTGAGTGAAATGAAATGAACGTGAGTTTCTATCTCCTAAGGGTTTAGGGTATAAACTCCACCTATTTCTCATATTGCCCTTATTATTTCCAAGCACCTTTGTTTAGGTAATTTTATACTAATTAACGTACTATTATGGAGCGGCTACCCTTAATTTAATCAAATCTCAACCTATTAATCTTCACATTATTTAATTTAATTTAACTAATTAAATATCATGAATAATTTCATAAAAACATGGGGTGTTAAAGACTCCCCAGCTTAAAGAATTTCGTCCTTGAAATTACGATAAGGCACGCAACAAAACAATCAAAGGTAAAATTATCGTCAAACAAGTCGGGATAAGTATCCCTAATCCTGCTCTCTATTTACCAAGTACAATTTCTAGCATTGTCACTCCACTGAACCTTTACTAACTGGACTGTCTTGTTCCTCAACTTCTTCTCATCTCTAGCCACAATCTGAATCGGCTTTCTAACTATAGTCAAATCCGGTTCTACTACTAAATCTTTTAATACTATTAGTGCTATAGCAGTCTTCGGATCTCTAACACATTTATTAAGATGAGAAACATGAAAAACATCATGTACCCCAGCCCAACTACTCAATAACTCCACTCTATAAGCGACTTTCCAGATCCTCTCTATAACACAAGGACCAATGAATCTAGGTGCTAACTTTCCTGATTTCCCAAGTCTAATCACACCCTTCATCGGTGAAACCTTAATAAACACATAGTCTCCGATAGAAAGCTCCAAATCTTTCCTTCTTCTATCAGCATAACTTTTCTACCTAGATTGAGCTTCCTTCATCCTAGCTCGGATTAACTCAATCTTCTCTGCAGCTTCCTTCATCAAATCTGGACCAAGAACCGATCTATCCTCGATCTTGTTGAATATGCGCTTATATGATTTTTGTTTGATGATAATAAACATATATACATTCGTTTAAATGTATTTGATAATATACTATTTTATTTAAATATTTGCAGATTAAAATAAATAACACGAAATTTGAATTCAAACGAATATTTTATTCAAACAAATATTTATTACATCTTTGAATAGTACAATTTCAAGCTCTCACTATAACTATACAACTTTGATTACAATTACATCACATTTCACATTTACAATTCACCTCACTACATATCACTCACACTCGTATTTATCTTCAACTTCATTCCAGTTTGAATCCAGCATCTGAGAAATCTGCAAAAATATTCACTAACGCAGTAAAATTGAAAAAGAAATATTTTTGCAATATAAAATAAAAGATGAATTTTGAAAATAATATTTGCCTCAGTTATTTGGGTTGTTCGTCATAACTTAAATTTGAATTCATCATACACGAACAACTTGTGACATACACAGTGTATTACTGTATATGCCACAAGGCCGTGCTCGCCGATATATACACTTGATTGTTTTACAGGGACAGGTGAGCACAGGTCAAACCCAAATGAAAAATCGGGTTCAACTCACGTGCAATAACATTGAAAATCACGACACAAGCACAAGGTCAAATCCGAGTTTTGAAACTGGATTCAACACAAGGCGACATGACATGAATGCAACGAAGACCAACATCAAAATGGACTGCAACATGGATATCACAATCAAATTAAGGCAACTAGGAATGAACAGAACATAACATCACCAATGCAAGCAAGTCAGTGGCAAAACACAAACTGCAGTGGACAGACCAGAGTGCATCAGTGCCAAGAAACTCAAGTGCACGACTAAACTGACGATGAATACAACTTGAAGCATACAAGCTCAATGAAGATTGCAGCAACAACAGTGAGCACACTCATATGAACGAATGCAAAGAACAATGAAGTATGCACAGCAAATAACATACACCAAAGCTAACAGCAGTGTCAAGAAATGAAACACTGCAACTCAGTGCATCAACCAAAGTTAAGGCGACATGAAGACAGCAAACTGCAACAAACACATATATGGTCTAAGTGAATCAAGCAAATGCACAGAAGCCACTTCAGCTACATTGAGGCTCAATGGTGAAGCAGACTCAAGTGAACAGGTAGCACAAGAACCAGAAAAACCAAAACAGTGCACCAAAGCAAACTACAAGATGTAGAGCAACAATGCACAGTGACAATTTGGAGTATTATATGCAAAACAACTTGTAGTTCAAACATGATGGAGCTACAGGAATGTACCAAGTTACATGAAGACAGAAGACTACAACTTAAAATGCAATGCACAGCAGGTATAACAAAGTCACAGGCCATAATGAAGACTGAATGAAATGCACAGCATGTATTGTTGAATATGTGTTACAGTGGTGATGCAAGTGCTAACCAGAATGAAGTCCAATACAACTTCAACAAAGACTCAAGCTACAGTGCATAATGGTCAACACAGTAAGCAATGAAGCAACAAGGTCAGAGAACCAAGCAACAATGTGCACAGGTGAATCAAGTGAATCATAATGAAGCAGTGCAACATCTTCCATCAACACACTCAAGGGACTCAACAATGCAACAAGGTGATATGCAAACAACATAGCAGTATGCAAGCTCGAGCACAAGAACATGACAGCAAACAGAAGTGCACAGCAACAGTAAGGCAATGCACAAATACAGGTGAATCAAGTGACCAACAAACTACTGAAGTTCGAATATCAAATTCAAGACAGACCAACATACTACAGTGACATCAAAACATGGCAGTAGGGATGTAATTGCTGTGAACAACAAGAGGGATGCAAGCATCAAGCTGCAGTTTTCAAACAAGTGACCAAAGTCAAAGCATCAGAGGGAATCATCAAATTTGTCAAAGCCGTGTGTTTTAACAAGTCAACAGAAAAAGGAACGAAAGCCGTGGTCATCACGAAATCGAATTCAAAGCCGTGGGACGCAAGAAATAAAATTATACGCGTATGAAAAAGTCAGAATCGATCTCATTCATTCAAGCATCATCAAGTGGCTGAAATAAAGAATTTGACAAATTCAAATCAACATATACGAACGTAATTCTAGGAAATCAAATCCTATATAATACCCAAAATCATCATCGGCAATTGCATCGAGTTCAAGAATCAACCAGAAAAGCAAAAAGAGGAAAATACATACCGAAGCAATCGAACTCGATCAAGCAAGGAGGAGAAGCCTACTATCGAACGAGATCGAGCGGCGTTTCAATTCTGCACAACCCTAGCTTGAATTGCAAGGAGCAAACAAAAGCCCTAATTGAGTTGAGGAGCGGCCATTCTTTCACGAACGAGAAAAATAAAAATAAAAATAAAAGGAACGGGTTGAAGAGAATAGGGGCCGGCCTTTAGTTTATTAATTTGGGTTTTGTATTTTTAAAATAGGGTCTTGTTATTTTAATTTGTTTTTAATTTATATTTTCTTTTAAACCGTTTTTAATTTTCTAGTCGTGTGACTAGGGGACAAACTACGGTGTGTAGTTTGGGATTTTGCAGCTCGGTGGTTGAGTTGTGATCAGGGTTTTGAGCGTAGAGTTAGATTAGTCAATAGCGGGTATAGCGAGTTTATGTGTAAAAGCGAGGGACTATCTAATTTCTAGTAGAAACCTTGGGGGCAGCACGTAGGCAGGGTTTTGCCGAAGCTGGGTAAATTCTGTGTTGTTCTGTTCTGTTATTTATATTCTGCTATATCTGTGCTGCTATTCTGTAATCTGTGTTAATATTAATTAGCTTCTGCAATTAAGTTTTTATAATTTACACTATCACCCTATTCACCCCCCCCCCTCTAGGGTGAAATCGATCCTACAGATCTCTAACCAACATACGGGAGACTTGCATGGTCTTCCATACAAAGCTTCAAATGGTGTCATTCCAATACTAGTCTGATAACTATTGTTATACGAGAACTCGACTAGATGAAGATAGTCCTTCCATGATCCACCGAAATCCAATATACAAGCTCATAACAAATCTTCCAAGATTTTGTTAACTCTTTTCGTTTGCCGATCAGTCTGCGGATGGTAAGCGTTAGTCATATTGAACTTAGTTCCTAAAGCTTCCTATAGACTTTTCCCGAACTAACTAAAAAACAAAGAATCTCTATCATTGACAATTCTACTAGGAATCCTGTGCAATCTAACTACATTCTCCATAAATAACTTTGCCAAACTTGGTGCCATTCTAATTGACTTTCTCGGAATGAAATGGTCACTCTTAGTCAATCTGTCTACTATGACCTATATACTTTCATTCGCTCTTTTAGATCTTGGAAATCCATCAATAAAATCAATAGAGATAGAATCCCACTTCCATAATAGAACTTCCAACAATTGATGCAATCTTTTAGGCTTTGGTGTTCAGCCTTTTCCTATTGAAAATTCAAGCACTGCTATACACATATACCAATGTCCTGTTTCATACCTTCCCAAAAGAAACTTCTCTTCATATCCTGATACATCTTCGTTCCTCTTGGATGGATAGTGAACTACGAATGATGGCACTCATCCAAAACTTCTCTCCTAATGTTTTCTACATTTGGAACACACGACCTTCCTCTCTTTCTCAACCACCCATTTTGGTCAAGATTGAAATCCTTTAGTTTATCTCTCTTCATTCCTTCCCTCAACCTTTTGATCAGTTTAGCCAAAATTGGATCTTCCTCTTACTTAGAAGATATCTTCTCAATCATTACCGACCTAACTTCTAAACAAGACAATATAGCACTTCTAGTACTAAAACCTTCCTTGGATCTAAACTACACACTACAAGCTGACAATACTTCCAAATCTTTCCACTCAGCAATCATAGCCAATACTGCGTTCTGATATTTTCGGTTGAGTGCATCCACTGTCTTGTTTCCTTTTCCGAGTGTGTACTCAATTACAAAATCATAAAAATCAATAAACTCCAACCACATTTGTTGTCTCATGTTCAGCTCCTTCTGAGAGAACAAGTACTTCAATGACTTATGATCATTATAAAGCTCAAACCGCTCTCTCAAAAGATAATGCCTCCATACCTTCAAAGAAAATATGACGACAATTAACTCCAAGTCATGCGTAGGATACCTAACTTCATGCCGTATGAGCTGTCTAGAAGCATAAGCAATCACTTTACCTCTTTGCATCAACACAACCCCTAATCCAGTTACACATGCATCAGTATAAACAATCAAATCTTGATTCCCCTCCGAAACCACTAACACCGACGCATGGGCTAATAAGTGTTTCAAGTTATGGAATGCTTCCTCACACTTATCAGTCCATATAAACTTCACATCTTTTCGCGTAAGCTTAGTCATCGGTGTAGCTATTCATAAAAAATCCTTTATAAATCTTCGATAATATCCAGCCAATCCAAGAAAGCTCTTAATCTCGGTCATCGTCTCGGTCTCTTCCAATTATTCACCGAATCTTAGTTGAATCTATAGACAACCCTTTCTCTAAGATGACATGACCAAAGAACTTCACTTCCTTCTTTCAAAAGTTACACTTTGAAAACATAGCCTTTAACTGATGCTTTCTCAACGTTTCAAGCAAAACTCTAAGATGAACTTCATGCTTCTTCTCATCCTTAGAGTATACCAGAATGTCATCTATAAAGACCAACACAAATTTTGTAGGATCGATTTCATCCTAAAGGGAATGAATAGGGTAATACTAAGAATAATAAAAATTAATGCGGAAATATATATAATAATTGCAGCACAGATAATAGCAGAATAATAAAAGCAGAAATAGAACAATGTAGATTTACCCAGCTTCGGCAAAACCCTGCCTACATGCTGCCCCTAAGGTTTCTACTAGAAATTATGTAGTCAAACGCTTACACACGTAAACTGGCGACATCCGCTAACGACTAACCTAACTATACGCTCAAAACCCTACCACAAGTCAGCCACTGAGTTTCGAATTCTCGAACTACACCACCGCAGTTCGTAACCTAGTCACACGACTAGAAAGTTACACAAGTTAAAAAAAACAAAAACAATAAAAAAACCTAATTATAAAATTAAAGGCCAAATAAAAATAACATGACCGGCCCACTACAAATAAAAATAGGACAATATTCTCCCTTTCTCATTTTCGTGAACTTTCTTTCTTCATTCCTTGCTCTTGTCAATGTTAGGGTTATGTAATTGAATTGAAGTGCCACTTGTAATAATGATCGATGGAAATGGCTATTGCATTGATTGGCTTTGTCAATCGATCTCTGGCTTTGACTTCCCTCGACTGCTTCAATTTCTCGAGTTCGACTAATTATTATTGTTATGCGATTTCCTTTTGTTTATTCTTTTTGATATGCACCAACTCAATTTTCTACCAATGATGATATGTGGATTCATATAGGAATTAAAGCCATAAAGTTATGTTCGTATATTTAAGTTGAATTCTTTAAATAGTTTTGCTTGGCCGTTCAATTTTGCTTGAATACTTGTGATAACTCTGACTTGTTCAATTCAAATATTTTTCTAATATTGCTTGGCCACCATGGCTTGCATTTGGTTTTAGAATCTATGGTGCTTGTTCATCAAGCTCTTCCCATTTTCAAATATTATTGACTTTTGTTGAATTTGTTCATCTTGGCCTTGACTTAGTTTGAAACTGCTACCTTAATTTTATGTTCGAACTGCACCACTGGATTTTTGAAACTTGATTTGTTAAGTTCGAACTTGATCTGCTACCTTGATTTTTGTTCATGACTCATAACTTGTTCAATTCATGCTACTTGTATTTACTGTAAATATGTATGATTGTCTGGCTTCATGATTTATTTGCGTTTGAGGTTTAGTTTTACATATTTGTACATGCCTTTGTGACTGGAATCTTTGTCACTATATATTTTTTTGGTTCTCTGGTCGTAAATTTGGTTGAGTCTGGTTGCTGTGTTGATGTTCATGTAGTTGAGTTAATTCATTCATGTTATACTACTTTGGTTGATTATCTCCATACATATATACATACATATGTATGTATATATGTGTGTGATTGACTTGATTGCACTTGTATCAATTTGTGGTTATTCATATATAAGTCTGCACTTTTGACTACTTCCATTTGAATACTTATGTATTCCAGGTTGTTGTGAGTCTGGCCATTGAAGTCTTTTTCAATCAGTTTTCTCTTGGTTTGTTTCGGAACCTGTTGTGTAAGTGTAGTGACCATTGCATATTAACTTGTATATGTTGAGGCTTGCTTGATTTTTCTGGTCCATTGAGCTAGATGCTTCCTTGTTCAAAACTGTTTTACTATATATTTCCATATACACACACATATGTATATATATGTATGTATATATGTGTGTGAGATTGGCATCAATTCTGGTTTCATGTGTATTCATACATCTCTGTTTCATATGCATTTTTGATTGAATTTCTTAAGTCTGTAGCCACTAACTGTTTTGAGTACTTGGTTTCCTCGATTGTTCATGGTTTTTGCTCTTTATACATTTGCAGTCTTAAAGTATGTTGTAGCTGGTCTGAGTTGTGTTGCATCCCTGGTGGTCTCAATGTTTAGTTGTTGTGCACTGCATATATATGTATACATGTTTGTATACATATGTGTGTTTATATATATATATATATATATATATATATATATATGCGTGTGTGTGTGTTTGTATATGTATATGTATATGTATGTGTATGTGTATGTATGGTGGTTTCTTTGTGTAGCCTTCATCTCATGCTTGTGTACTGCTCCCATTGTTGTCCGTGTTTCATGTGCTTAGGTCTGTTGCACCATGTAGTCTTTTGTCTTGTGCATGCCTATGATTTTATTTGTACACACTTGTTTGGCTTGTCTGGTACATTGTGGTTGGTCTGAGTCCTAACTCTGGTACTGCCATGTACTTTGCCATTTGATAATGTATTGTGTCTTGTTCCAATTGCATTGATCCGGACATGTTGTTTTGGTGAGACTTGAGTTCTGTTGCATAAGTATAGAACTGTTCCTGCATCATCCTTTTTACCATGTGACCACTTTGACATGTTGTATGTGTTATCCTTTTGACTGGTTTAAGCAGTTCACTGTCATATTGTTGCTTATGTCTTGTTAGCCTTGCTTCGATTTTAAGTGACTAGTTCCTTGGTTATGTCTTGTATATGTGGTTTCACTGGTGATGTGTGCTTCAAGTACACGTCCAGTTGCATTACATTATGTTCATGCCATCTACACTTGCCTTTGAGCTTCTAATTATTCATCTTGGTGCTTTTGTATTCTTTGAACTCATATATATGTATAGTCGCATCTGTGTTGAATCCACCATTTGGTTGGATCTGACCTTGTGCTCACCTGTCCCTGCAAATTTATCAAGTGTATATCGGTGTGCATGGCCTTATGACATTTACAGTGATACACTATGCATGTTAAAAGTTGTTTGTGTAGATGAATTCAAAAGAAAAAAATGACGAACAACCCAAATAACTGAGGCAAATAATATTTTCATAAACACTCACTTCATTTTGAACTGCAAACTATTTCTTTTTCAATTATACAGCATTAGTGTTTATTTTGTAGATAGATCAGATGCTGGATTCAAGCTAAAACAGGGTTGAAGATAAAAACACGAGTGT
This sequence comes from Allium cepa, assembly GCA_030765085.1. Lineage (NCBI taxonomy): Eukaryota > Viridiplantae > Streptophyta > Magnoliopsida > Asparagales > Amaryllidaceae > Allium > Allium cepa. The sequence continues at coordinate 505,070,258 of CM060937.1, read as the reverse complement.
TGAGTGAATATTTAGTGAGGAGTAATATATAAATTGAAAAATTGTGATGTAATTGAAATTGTATTGTAATTGATAATGTGTAAATATAGGAGTGCTCAAATTCAAACTATTTGAATTTGTAATAAAATATTTGTTTGATTAAAATATTTTTTTGAATTTGAATTCCGTGTTATTTATTTTATCCAACAAATATTTATTTAATTATGTGAAAAATAAAATAGTACAATATCAAATACATTTAAATGAATATATATATATATATATATTTATTATCATCAAACAAAAATCAAAGGCTATTGTATTCTACAAATCTATCCAAGCGCTGAAAAATTCTATTCATCAGATCCACAAAGAATGTCGGCGCATTAACCAGTCCGAATAGCATAACTAACCAATTGTACGATCCATATCTTATCCTAAATGCCATCAAAGGAATGCTTTCCTCTGCCACTCTAAGTTGATGAAATCCCGTCGCCAAATCCAGTGGAGAAAATACCTCGGCTCCACTTAACTGATTGAACAAACCGTCAATTCTCGAAAATGAGTATCGTATCTTTATCGTCTTCTCATTCAACTTACAATAATCGATACATAGCCTTAACAATCCATCCGGCTTCTTGGCGATTACAGCGGCAGCTCCACATGGCGAACTACTGGGTCAGATGAAACTCTTGCCCTCCAAATCCAAGAACTATAACTTCAACTCCCTTATCTCGGTGGGGGCCATTCTACTTGATGGTCTACTCATCGGTTCTGCTCCAGGCACTAAATCAATCTGAAAATCAATAGCTCGTTTCGATGGCGAACCCGTTACCGGCTCAAACACATATGCGAGTTCTCTAAATACAAAGGCTCGATGCAACTCATCCTCCACTTCCATAGTACCCAATAAAGCATACATTTCACAACTAGGGTTCTCTATGGTATAAACTATCTGATCACTACAATCCGGAAGACTAAGTGATATTTTCCTATCATGGAGAAATAGCCTAGCATCATATTTACTTAACCAATCCATCCCAAAGATGATCCCAAATCCCCAGAAGTCAAACACATGCAAACAACACTTAAAATTATGGCCTAGCAAATCAAACTCTAAATGGTCACACCACATCTCATGCGTTGCATACCCTCCTATCAGATTTGCAACCCTTAAGTAAATAACTAGATATGAGGGTTCTAGGTTAAGCTTATCTACCAAACATTGAGAAATAAAAGAATGAGATGCTGCGGTATCAGACAATACCCTAATTGGTATGCCTTGGATCAAAATCGTACCTTCTATCAAAGACTTTCCATTCTCACCAGCTGTTGGTTTAGAGGATGATGGCTCTAAAGCAAAGACCTTTCCATTTCCTTCCTTGGAGGCTTTAGGACATTTATTCTTGTAGTGTCCCATATGGTTGCAATTATAACATTGCACATTCCGCTTCCCCACAATTGACTTTCCATCTCCCGAACAACACTACTTGGCATAGTGACCCTTCTTATCACACTTGTAGCAAACTATGTCTGCTTTCCCTTTCTTGGTTGTTCCTTCTCTTTGAGCACCCTTCTTCTTGAGGAATTTTCTCTTCTTCCCTTGAGGATCATGGAACTCAACGGGCTTCTCCCTAGCCAAAACAGCAAGCATTTCCTCATGGCGAATGTCCATTTCCACTACGACACTAGAAGGATCTCGGATATAGGCCATAGTCATTCTGCTAGCTCTGGCCTCAATCCTCTAATGAATCTCTCATTCCTCCTGACATTCGTGTCAACCAAAGCATAACCATATCGAGATAGCTCAACCAACCTTGCAGCATACTCAACCACAGACCTCTATCTTTTGACAAGGTCCTTGAACTTCCTCATTAATGCTGACTTGGCCACCTCAGACAAGAACCTCTGCTCAAACCTCAACCTAAATTCAGCCCAAGTCAACTCTTTCTCTGGCACTCCGGTCGTTACACTGTATACCAATGAAGCGCTAACCCTTGCAACTGTCACGAGGCTAGCCTTCTCTTCTCCCCATCATTCAAGCCTAGGTCTGTAAAAATCCTTTCACAGTTCCATAGCCAATCGTCCACTTCAACAGCATCTTCCGTTCCAGCAAACGACTTTCCTTCCAAACTGACATAGTCTCTACTCAGCTTAGCATAATTATATCCAACAGGAACTATAGGATTTGCTCCACTAACATTTCCAACATCATTACCTCCAACAACTTTGGCTGCAATTCCAGCTTGCACCATGTTTACAAAGAACTGATACATTGCTTCCATGTCCATTTGTGGAACTCTTGCACTAGCAGTTTCAGCTTATTCCTGACTTGGACCTCTTCTAGCATTGGATCGGGCATTTCCATTAGTAGTGGTGCTCTCTCCTCCACCATAAACTCTGCCTCTTATTCCTTTCATATCTATATTCAAACCTCATGAGATATAGATCTATAGCCTAACTAAGATAGGAGTCTAGAGATATAGCGCATACTTATATATATAGCAAACACAAGTACGTTACTATAGCGTTGTCCCATATCCCAATCTTAACTCTAATTTCTAGGGATCATGTTTTCAAAAATCATGTTTAGTTAAAGTACTACATAAACTATGCTCGGAAACCAAGTTGTAACATCCCATATTTGAAGGCCCAAAACTAAGCGCTACAAATGCTACAGTCATCTATAGTATTAGCCTCCGGCGACTAAATATGGTTATGTTAATGGTACTAATAATATCAGAAGCACATGTATATGAAACAAAACATAGACTTCAAAACAACCTTTGCTTCATTACATTTCAAAACCGATTGTTTTATATTTACAATACATAATCTCAAATCATTCCCAAGCACAGATAAAATATATTATTACAAACCATGCCAAGAGTGGTATATGAAGATACCCCCTTGGATGATCAGATTCATATGGTCATAGTTGACCTAATACAGCCACAGCGAAAATACATCAAAACATAACAAGAACTGCAAATTCTAAATAGCTATCCGATTGCCTCCTGCATGCCTTCGGTAGCTTATTCGTCGTCGTACTAAAACCTGAAAAGACCTTAATCCCTCAGCCTACTCAAATTAATTTGAAGCACCCGAGAGTTTAAGGGGGAAACATAAACTTTGAGTCAGACATAAAGCCTGGTATGAATAATACTATACATCCCGAATAAACATGTTAAGTGAGACCACGCTGCATAGCGAAATGGATTTCCCCTCAATAACATTCTTTTAAAACATATCTTTTGCAAAACCTTTCACAAAATCATATATTGTGATCCTGCATCCACAATGGTTAAAACATATATTTATACAACATTATGGTGATATGCATACTTGAAAACAATTAGGATTTCCCCATCCTCAGTTAGAGTTTAATTAAATCAAAGAGGGACTACCTATTCCACATTCATTCTTCTTAAGTTGATTTAGACTATCTATCTCACATCACATAGTTTTCCTAGGATGACTCTGAACCCATCATTTTGCCACTTGATTCATGCTAGCCTCATGAATCTAACTATTTCATGTTAGCCCCATGAACTTTAATGGTCTCATGTTAGCCCCATAAGTCTATCTATATCATGTTATCCCGATGATAATATTTGCCATTTGACTCATGCTAGCCCCATGAATCTATTTGTATCATGTTAGCTCCACGATACTATTTGAATTTACATTTGATTCATGCTAGCCTCATGAATCTATTTGTATAATATTAGCCCCATAATTCCATTTATATCATGTTGACCCCATGATTAACCAATTTCCATTAGCATACCTAACTTAGGTCATATTCATTTATTGTTCCATTGGTACCATCAAAACCCTTAGAATTCAAAATCTTTCGAAACCATTGAAACTTAACCCTTCAAAACCATTGAACCTCAAACCTTTCAAACCCATTGAACTTCAAACCTTTCGAAAGCAATAGAACCTTAGTCATCCTATTTTAATTTTAAAACACTTGAAACATTGCCTTGGAAGACCTTTGGAAACCCTTCCGTTTAAAACCTTTCTAAATCATTCAGAAATAAAAACCTTTCGATCCCTTTGAGCGGTAACCTTTCGACTCCATCGAAAGCTTTAGCCTTCGGCCCCTTCGAAAGATTTGCCTTCGACCCCCTTTTAGAAACATTCAGTTAACAAGACCTTTCGAAAGCATTAACCCTCTAAAACCTTTCGAAAACTTTATGGACTCAATTTTAAACAGGTGGAAATCCTTCTTTTAAAACTTTTCGACTTCGTAAGAAACAACCTTTCAGCTAAGTCGAAAATTCTACTTCGAAAGCTTTAAAGCATCTTTTAAAACAACTCCTTCGAAAGCTTTGGGTTATATTTCAATTTGTAAAACAAGGTTAACTCACCTAAGTCAAAAGCTTCCTTTCGAAAGCATTAGGAGAAGCGGCTGGTTTTAAAACAAATAGACCTTTCGAAATCAATCAAAGTAAACCATTCAACCTCATTGGAAAACATTTGTATAAAGTGGCAGTAACCTTTCAACTATGCCAGAAGGTTTCAAAACAAAATTGTAGCAGTAACACTTTGACCCAATCTAAAGCAACCAAGTTGAAAGCTCAATTTTGAAAGCAGAGCAAGCGAAAGCTTTTGGTTTATAAAACAAACATACCCCAAACTCGTTAGCCATCAATCTTTCGACCAAGAACCCTTCGAATCTGTCCAATTCATTGCGCACTAAGTACTTGATACCATATGCATTGGTCTGACCTTACCGAACGGTTCAATCCTTTCGACTTAGGTGAAAGGTCTAGGTCGGAAGGTATTATGCCTAAAATGTCGGAAACATGCCAAAAGCATTATTTTCTTACTTTTAACTTAATGAAGGTAACTTTTTAACTAACCTGCCCTTTCTAACAAATTCTCATTGGTTAAAAATTACTTTTCAGAAAAAATGCTGCCATAAATTTTAGATTTAAAAAATAATTTTATTTTACAAAATGCCCTTTCTCCTTAAATAAATATATAAAACATTTAAGTCACATACCCTAAATAATTTTATATATCCATCAAAACACTGAGGAAAAATTTCAAAAAATCTATTTCAATATGTTGCCTACCATATGAAAATTTCAACCTCAATTAATTATTATATTAGCCAAAAATAATTTATAACCCAATAAACAATTTCCTTTGCTCGAAAATTAATATAAAATCCACCATAATTCAGAAAATTATGAAAATTGAAACCCATCTTTGAAATATCATTTTTGACCTATATTCAAATTTCCCAGGCATTCGGATGTAATCAAAAAGGGTTTGTATATAAAATGTATCATAAAACAAGTCTGAAAATGCATATTTCACCAACCAATAAATATGTTTAATCTTTAATCATCAAAACATGGCATAAACTTGCGAAAAACATTTCAGATCTCAATCTTAAAACCGACCAAAAAAAAGGGATGTAGGAATTATTCACCTTAGCTTTGAGATTATAGATGTGAGATTTGATGTTGATTTAGCAGATTATCTTCCTTCTCTTGGATCCTAGATCAATTTTCTTCTTAAGAGTGAAAATGGTGGCCGGCCTTGGTGTTTTTAGTTTGATTTAAATGAAATAAACATGAATTTCTATCTCCTAAGGATTTATTGATAGCCATTGAACTTTGTATATCTTTTTCCAAACATAAGTTGGGTTGCCGTTAGTCGATGATCAACCTTCATTCACAGATCTTAATCTCATTTCTCTTGATTTTATAGAAACCTCACTTTTGGAATACTCTTTGTAAACGGGTCAGCAAATTTCTTCTTTGTTTCTATGTAATCGATTGTTATTACTCCTCGCTTGAGTAATTTCCTCATCATCTGATGTCTTAGACTCACCTGTTATATGTCTTATCAGACACGTTATATATCGTAGTTTGTTTATCAATTTAATCATAACAACCGGAGATGGCTTAGTCCATATAGGAATGTCTATTAAAAATTTCTTTAGCCATTCCCCCTTTTTACAAGCATCTGCTAATGCGGTTAATTCGGAAAACAAAGTTGAATCGAAAATACAGGTCCGCTTGTTGGAACACCAAGACACGGCAGCTCCTCACAATGTAGCTATCCAACTAGTCATAGATTTGGATTTAGATTCTACATTATTCCAAGTAGCATTATTATATTCTTATAATACAATAAAATATCTTACATAAGAAAGAACATAGTTGAGGCACCTTTCAAATCATCTAGAACTCTTGAAATTGCTTTCTAATGTTCTATATCTGGTTACATAAAAATTGACATAATATTCTAATAACTATGCTATGTCAGGTCTTGTGCAATGCATAGCATACATTAGACTCCCAATAATACTGAAATATTCTAGTTGAGCAATAGTACGTCCAGTATTCTTCTCTAATTTAATACTATGATCTAAAGGAGTCGGAGCTTGTTTGTCATTATAATAACCATATTTATTAATAAATTCTCAATATAATGAGATTGTGTTAACACAAACTCCCCCAGTTTTCCTAGAATCTTAATACCTAAGATAACATTAACTTCTCCAAAACCTTTCTTATTAAATTTCGATGATAAAAACTTCATTGTATTGTTCGCATGAGATATATCAGACCCAAAAATTAGCATATCATCAATATATATAACCATTTTTAACCGATTTGCTATATGTACACTTATCTGCATCATTGACTTTAAATCTGTATGATAATGCTACTTTATCAAACTTCTCATGTCATTTCATAAGAGCTTGCTTCAAACCATGAAGAGATTTTACAAATTTGCAAACTTCTCTTTCTTTGTCTGACAATATAAAACATTTAGTTTGTTCCATGTATATCTCTTCTTCTAAATTACTATTTGGAAAAGCTGTCTTTACATCCATTTGATGTATAATAAAATTATGTATGGATGCTAGCGCTATCAAACAACATATAGAAGTAATGTGAGCAACATGAGCATATGTTTCAAAATAATCTACTCCTTATCTTTGTTTATAACTCATTACAACTAATCTGGCTTTAAATTTGTTAGTGGTTCCACCTGTATTAAATTTTCTTTTGAATACCTATTTACATCCTATTGGTTTAACACCAAGAAGTAAATCCATCAAAATCCATGTTTAGTTTGACTGGATTGAATCATCATTTATTGCTTCTGTCCAAAAATTTGCATCTCTGAAACTCATAGCATCAGAATAGTTTGTAGGTCATCATCGACATTTATTACATATTCAGTGATATTATGGATTTCATCCTTAATGACTTTGATAAGATATGTAATAAAGTCGGGGCCAAAATTCTTTTCTAGTCTTGCTCTTTTATGTGATAACCCGGATTTTGGAGCATCTGTAAATTTAAAAATTAACTGGATTGAATTAGTAGAAACACTGATTTATAAATTGAACAAACAATTCTATTAATTAATATTCATATCTGGAAAAATATTTATTTGATAATCTCCTAATATAATTATTTAAATTTGGCAAAATTATTATTTTCAAACAAGTTTAAATTTGTGTTGAATGTATATGTATATGATTTTATTAGTATACAATTTGTTTATAAAAGATTTTATTTATATAAAATGAGGAAAGTATTTACTAAATACAAAATTTAATATATAGGTTTTATGAGAAACATTTAGAAATATAAGTAAAATATACATATATAATTAGTATATTTGTATAACTATTAAGTGTATAATTTAAATTCTATATCGTTTACTTTCAAATTATAAATAGATAAATATAAGAAAAGTTTAAATGTTCAAAACACTTAAGATATTTATAAAATAAAACTAAATTAGAATTATTATAAAAATATATACACAATATTTAAAAACATGATACATGGAGTTAATAAATATAAAATACATATATGAATTAGTAGAGAAAACATTTTTATTACAAGTATAAACTAATTCTTTATGCATTAGAACAAGTGTAGAGTATTTATATATGCTATTGACAAATGTAAGATGCTTCAACAAGTGTCATTTATATATATTTTTGAATTAAGCAAAGTTAAAAAAAAGGAAATCTCTCTATCCCTCTCTTTCATTTCTCTTTGATCTCCATTTTCAAATACAAGAAACTCAAGCCTGTAACATAAATTTACAAACCAGAGAAGAGATAAATTTGCAAACAAAACTTTTCCCGTATTCAAACTCAAATTTGGTCAAAGGCTTGTAACAAGAATCAAACTGAACCTGGAAGTTTAAGTTTCAAACTCAGATTTAAAATAAATACAGTTCAAAAATCAAGTAAATCAAGGGCAAACTGCAGTTTCAAATCCAGCCCACAGCCTCAAGATCAAACCAGATTCCAGATTTTCAAATATAATAAAGCCTGACTTCTATTCTAACAATTGCAGGTGAGTAAGCTAAATTGTTATATTTTGAATTATACCTGAAGTTATGTGTGAAATGTTCCATTGATATATGAGTATATTTTGCATGTACAGGTACAAGCTATATGTGTATATTTGGGTTTTGAATGTGCCTGCTTATATTCAAACTATGGCTCTGTTCTTGTTGTTCAGGTTTCAAACTTGAGTAAAAATTGTAGATTTTCTACCTGAATCTCTCTAGACTTCATTATATCAACAAAATTTATTGTTATATCAAAATATAATTTTTTTCAAATATTTCAAGGTTCAAGCTGAAGCTAGTTTGAACAGAAAGGCAAAAGAGCAGTAAGAATTAAAAACATATCAGAATTTTGATCTTAAAAATTGAATGAATCAAGTATATATTCTGGTTTGTTATCGAATATTATGATTTTTAAAATCATAATCAGGATTTTTAGATATGTAAATCGCGAGTTATTGCAAGTTGATCGATTTTGGGTAATTTGTCGATTTGTGATGATCTAAAGGATTATAGTTATTGCAATTGGTGCTGGAGGAGCTTCAGGGGTAGGCAATAGCTAGAAAAATGCTAGATAATTTTTCTATTGAATAGGATGGCTGGTCGATCGTGATTTAGGGTTTTAAGGCTTGGAATGGTAGAGGGTTTATGAGAGGCATTTTCGAGTTCGTCGAAGCATCGGACATGGTCGAGGCGGTTGGGATAGGAGCATAAGTCGTCGACGAATCTTTAGACCGGGTGTAGGGATTTCTTGTGATGGGTGGTGGTGTCGCGGGAAGGTTTATGGGTAAGGGTTTGTTCCAGGTTTGGATCCACTAGCTCGATCAGGATTTCATGTTCGAACTAAGGAATCGGTGGTCGTAATCATGTAGTTAGGTCAGGGACGACTGTTTGGCGACGATGATGTTGGTCGGAGATGCACTGATCATTGGTGCATGTGCAAGATATCGATCAGTGTATCAGTTTTGGGGTTGCCGTGGATTTTGGTGGAAGGAGGGTAGTTTGCTCGAGTTAGACTCGAAGTAGTTTGGAGATTTCCTCGAAGTAATATGACGTGAATTTTCATGGGGTTGGCTCGGGAATTTATGGGTTTGACCAAGGTTTTTGCAAGTTGTAGAAATTATAGTTTAAAGGATTATCAAAATGTTTGTGTTTCAAGGAAGGAGGTAAACCAAATTCTTTAACAAAGTTTTAGCAAGTTTTAAAACGAATTCCAAAGTTTTAAAATGTTTTCAAATTTGTTATTTAGAATATTTTGTAATAAGTCAAATCCTATATGTTTTAAGGTGAATTAAATGATGAAATGAAATAACGTATAAATTATTTAGGATGATAAACTGATTAATGTAATCGAGGAATAATTCATTAATTTAATTATTCAGTTATCTAATTAATTTGAGCAATCAATTTAAAGGATTGATTTTAAAATGTGATTAATTAAGTTATTAATTAAAATATGATTAATTTATTAAGGATAATCACTTAATGGAACTGATTAATGATGATTACATAATAAAAGTAATCAAAGAAAAAAATTACTTAATACCATTAATTAAGAAGAGTAATTGATGGGTGATTACTAAATGTGATTTATTTAAATGATAATTACTTAATAAAAGTAATTAAGGATTAATTACTTAGTGTAACTAGTTTAAGTAAGGATTAATTAAGGAAATTAATTAAGGGTTAGTTAATTAATAAGTGTGATTAATTAAAGGATAATTAATCATTGTAAGTAGTTATAGAATAATTAACTTGAGTAATTAATTAAAGATAAAAGTAATTAAAATGAATAGGTGAAGGGTAATTAATTTGTGTAATCAATTAAGGGTTAATTACTTAATATAATTAAAGAATAATTAATCAAGGGTGATTAATTAAGATAAATAAACAAAACGGTGATTAATTAATGGATTTGTAATTAATTAATGATAAGTAAGATAATCTAAGGGATTAAAGTTAGTAATTAATTTAATTAAAGATTAATTAAATTAATTGGGAAGTGATCAATCTTGCTTATGAATGATGGAATGATATTAAATGTCTTGAATTAGTTGATACCCCTGACATGTAATTTATGATGCTGTGTGATATGATATGTTGGGTTGAACTGTGAAAATATCGTTTTTCTATCTGCGATAAATGGCTATGTAAGTATATAATTCTAGATATATGTGGAATTTTTAACTTAAACTACTTTGTTTTTAAGATGGTATTTAATTCGAAGAGATCGCAGTCGGGTATTAGTAAATACCCGTAGCTACTTCGATTTGTAGTCTATAATAATTCTATATAGATTTGACATGTGAAATCAATAGGCTGGAATGGAATGTTTTAAGCGAGTTGGACCATTTAATCAAAGTTTTGGTACTTAGAAATTGATGTGTGAAATAAGCATTGCCTATAACCAATTTGTGAATTTGTAAATTGATACGAGTTATCCCGGGTTTATATAAGTTGTTTGCTTTGGTATTCCATGTTAGATGGCTTTACTCACGCTGGTTTCTAGCCTGACCCTCGTGTTACTTTAATATAATACTCGGGTCAGACCGAGTATTACCGATTTTCAAGTAAGGACGTTTTGGAGCTCAGGAGGCGAGCTGGATGACATGAACGTATGGAGTGTACTCCACTGAGAGATATTATGGATTATCTAGGACAAGTTGATTTTATTTGTCCAGTGTTTGTGTTTATGTTGTAACTTTAATATATTAAAGTGTAATTTGGCAAGTACAGTTTTCCTTTGTATAACTGATATTATTTGATATTATATTTTATTCACTGCGAATGTGAGAATCTATGTTTTGTTTCTGTTCTTCTTTCTCTTTTCTTCTTTTCCTAACTATCTAGAAATTTCGGGATCGAAATTTCCAGGTCGTTACTTTTGGTATCAGAGCTGAAGGTTAAGCGAGAACCTTGGCTCTTGTGGGGGATACTCATTGAGGATAGGGTCAATGGTACCCTAGAATGAGTTGAGTGTGTGTGTGTGCGCATATATATATATATATATATATATATATATATATATATATATATATATATATATATATGAGAGCGTACTTGTTATTTCTTATATAAAGATTTTAAATCATTTTATATAAGAATATATTTTGATATATAAAGCAATATTTCTTTCTAATAAATATTAAGGTGAAGGGTTGTTAAATTATTGGAATTAAATTAAGTGGTAATAGAAATACAACCAAATTGAAATTAAATAAAGATAAGTTTGAAATGGATTCAAACTGAAATTAAAATCTTGAATTTGGAGAAGAATTTTTAGAATAAGATAATAGTGAATTGATTTCTAGTTGTAATAACCGTGGTTGATATCCTAAAATGATGAAAATTTTAGGGAAATAAAACATTTAGGAAAGTATGACTTATAAATTGGAATTGGAGATGATTTAAATTGTGAAATTTTAAATCTAGGTCCAGAATTTGAAAATTATTTCAAAGTAGTAAGGAAAATATAAATAATATTATTTAATGTATTTGAATGAAAGGGTCCTATTTCAAACAAGAGTTGTTTGAAAATTTAAAGGAATTTGTTTTAAATTGAAACTAGGGTGGTTTAAAATTTAAAGGATAACTTAGTGTGTAAAGGAAATTAATATGTATATATTTGGATATACATAATATCAAAGATGATTTGAAATAAACTCTAAATATTGAGTTTTAAATTTTTATTTGGAATGAGATGTGATCCCCAAAGTGATAAGTTTTTGAACTGGTAAGTGGGAAGATTATTAATGTGAAGTTCAAAATTTGAAATGGGGGTTCAAATTGGGTAAGGTTGACTGGATTAAGTGAATTGAATTTAACTTTGGAAAAGTTAAATAAGTCTAGAACAAACAACCTGAATTGGAAATTTCAAGATGAAATTGAAATTTAACTTGGGAAGTTAAATAGTTAATCTGAATTGGGAGTTTATGTGATCTCAAAATGGGTTTGAGATCTAGAAATTGAAAACGGATGGATGGTTTAAAAATAATTTGAATAATATTATCCTATTAATAATCTTTAAACTATGAATTAGATTTGAAGTGTGGTAATGTATCCAATTAAGATAAAAAGTGGAAATTAAACTTTAATTTGAAAGTAAGGAGATGAAATTACTTTGAAATTAAGATTTAAATGTTCAAAAGGAACTTGGAAATTTAAATTGTTAAGGATTGGTTTCAAAAACTGAAATTGGGCAATAAATTGGATTTCAAAGATTAAATTGTTTAAAAATGATTTGAGTTATTATTTGAACCTAGAAATAGGTTTATAAAGAAGTAAAGGTTGATTTGATTTAAGGGAATTAAATCAACATTTAAAAATTTAACTCGAATTTATATAATTCGAGATGGTTTGAATTTGAAATTTGAATTGAATTAGTTCAAGTTGAATTTGATTTGAATTAATTGGAATTGTAATTGAAGATGTATAAGTTTAAAAATTCAAATGGAAAATTTGAATTGGATTGATTTGAAATGATTTGAAATTTGAGGGGGGTTCAATTTGAAATTAGTCTAAATTGATTTGAATAATTTGGAATTGTGATTAAAGTTGAATAGATTTAAAATTCAAATGGAATTTGATTTAAATTTGGAAAGAAATTGAGGTTAATTCAACTTGAATTGGGTTAATCAATTTCAATGGAAATTGAAGTCATTTAAATTGGAATTGAGTCAATTTAAATGGAAGTGGAAATTTAAATTGAATTGATTGGAAATGGAGGTTGGAATTGAACAGTTTGACTCTGAACTATTTTCAAAATAATTTTTTTTAATACAAATCTATTTTTCCAAGCTATTTATTATATATACAATCTTTCTTATCAAACCCAAAACTATCTTATACTTATTTTATAACTACTTTTGGAATTATTTAACTATTTTGCAACTATTTTATAAACTAATTACTGTTTTTCAACTACTTATAACTAATTACTATTTTACAATTATTTAAAAATTTTATAACTATTTGACTATTTTCCAACTATTTTACAATTACTTAACTATTTTACAGCTATTTTACAAAGTAATAATTATTTTTTCAACTACTTGTCTATTTTTAAAATTTTCAAGCTATTTTCTAAATTTAAGATGGTCAGAGTCCAAACTGCTTATGATTAAATACCCAATTGAGATAAGAATTGAGGTGATAATCCAAATGGGACTGAAGCAACTGTGAATAGGTGAATAGAAATTAAAGTGAATGTGAATAGAAAAGGAAATTGATTTGGCTAATAACCAATAAAGATAAATAAGTAGGATATACGTATATTATTCTATTCGCATAGTGATTTGATCCGGATTCGAACACGGAATTTTGAGATAGTTTATCGATCCGAGTTGGGATTTTTCACTTGATTTTCGACGGCGAACCTGATATGGATTGTCGATTGACTCTGGATATTCTCTATCATAGTTAGGCTATGTAAGGAGAATGACGGTTTCTGATCAAGAAACCAGATCTGAGTCCACAATAGGAAGTCGGGTGGACGATACTAGTTCGGAAGTGAAACTATGTGATCGAGTGAGCGATCAGATTGGTATAGCGTACAGATGATATGTGTACATCGTACGCGTTTGAATGAAATTGATATTGAAAATTTGTGAATAAGAAATGTGAAATGATTTTTGAAATGAAAATATATTTTGTGAAATATACAATGAATAAAAGTGAAAGTTGGATATTTTTTTGATGATAAGTAAGATGGAAACAACTTTATAAAAGAGTAATCAAATTTGAATACTTGATTCAGAATAAACAAAGTTATATATCTTTCTTACATATAAGATAAATCTCCCCTTGTTGAATCTATTTCCAGAAGAAAAGGGCTTTTGAAAGTATTTGAAGTATAAAAGGGGAATTTATACAAGTTTGAAGAGATCCAAAGTTTTTAGAAATTATATATATATATATATATATATATATATATAAAGGATCTTATGAGGATTTTGGAAAAGGTTTTGGGAACCTATGAATTTGGAAAAGGCTTTTGATTTTTTAGGTAAAATCAATATTGGATTTGGAAAGCCTAGCTTGAGAATTATCGATTTTGGGATAATTGATTTTGAGAAAGGAGATTTATATTGCATTCATACTAGGTGTATAATTTGGAAAATGCTATATGTGTATAGTATAAAGTGTTTTGAAAATGGCTCTGGAGAAAAAGGCGCTCTCTTGAAATGAACTTCTCAGGAGTGCCACATAATGGTACTTCTTTGAACCCTAAGGAGGGTTCTAAAGTTGATCCTGTGAGGAGTCCGGACAAAACTAGTTCTTGGGGATTATGTGTAGTGTGCAGCGAAAGTCGAGGGCGCTGATGTCTATAGAGGCATTTGGGTTATGTTGTGACGACGGTTTAACTCGAAGTCACTTCGATCTACTGCAGACCATAGCGAAAGTCATGTGTGCCGTTGAGAGCCAATAGTCTACGTTTGATTTTACATCGGTAGACTACGACCTATGGTAATATAGCAAAAGTAGTGTGTGCTGCTGAGAGCCAACAGTCTACGTTTGATTTTATATCGGTAGACTGCGACCTATAAAGACATAGCGAAAGTTGAGAGGCCGTGAGAGCCTAAGGCTACATTTGGACTTGACTGATGTAATATGCGACCTATGTGGGTGTGGAGAAGTTTCATTCTTTTGGCAGCGAAATTCGAGGGCGCTGATGCCTACAGTTACATGGACTTTAGCTGCGATGACAACGTAACCCTGAATGTACCTGCGATCTGTAGCGGGTTCCGTGGCGTAATCGAGGGGCGCGAAGGCTTACAGTTATTTATGGACTTTGCGGGGACGACAATGTAACCATCGAGTTAACTACGACCATGGATGGGGTGATGATTTCTGGAGCATTCTCACCAAAAGATGTTTCCTCTATTTTCATAATGTTTTCTATATTTTCAATAAAAAAAATTTCCAAGTATTTTCACTGGGTGTTGAAATGAGTTTGCTAAGTACTTATAGATTTTCAGTCGTACGTATGATCGAATTTCTGTAAAAACGAGGACGGACTAGTTGGAACATCGAGTTATAAAACTATTTTTACAAAACTATTTTAAAATATTATATAGATTTTAAAGTGTTTTAAAAATATTTAAAAAGAAAATTTAACAGATATTAAGTATTTTAATAAATTCTGGCTTCGTTCCTTTTCGAGGATGAAAAGATTCAAAGGGGGGAGGAACGTGATAACCTGGATTTTGGAGCATCTGTAAATCTAAAAATTAACTGGATCGAATTAGTAGAAACATTGATTTATAAATTGTACAAATAAATCTGTTAATTAATATTCATATCTGGGAAAATATTTATTTGATAATCTCCTAATATAATTATTTAAATTTGGCAAAATTATTATTTTCAAACAAATTTAAATTTTTGTTGAATATGATTTTATCAGTATACAATTTGTTTATAAAAGATTTTATTTATATAAAATGAGGAAAGTATTTACTAAATAGAAAATTTAATATAAAGGTTTTATGAGAAACATTTAGAAATATAAGTAAAATATACATATATAATTAGTATATTTGTATAACTAATTATAAGTGTATAATTAAAATTCTATATCGTTTACTTTCAAATTATGAATAGATAAATATAATAAAAGTTTAAATGTTAAAAACACTTAAAGACATTTATAAAATAAAACTAAATCAGAATTATTATAAAAATATATACACAACATTTAAAAACATGATACATGGAGTTAATAAATATATAATACATATATGAATTAGTAGAGAAAACATTTTTATTACAAGTATAACTAATTCTTTATGCATTAGAACAACTGTAGAGAATTTATAAATGCTATTGACAAATGTAAGATGTTTCAACAAGTGTCATATATATATATATATATATATATATTTTTGAATTAAGCAAAGTTAAAAAAAGGAAATCTCTATATCCCTCTCTTTCATTTCTCTTTGATCTCCATTTTCAAACACAAGAAACTCAAGCCTATTGTAACGACCCGACATTCATCTCCATAGAATGACGCATCATTAATAAGAAAGAAAGGGATAGAAAAGAGAAAGATAGAGAAGAAAGAAGAAACAACATCAGAATCTCAACAGCGAAACGAATAAATTATATTAATAACATAAGTATTACATAGTATTCAATCATTATCCGAGTTACACAGATTATACATCACATACTAGACAGTTATAACCACCTGTCTAGTTATTACAACTCAATACAACTTAGAGAAATCAGACACAGCGGAACACTACATATCTACACGCAGAAGCCTCCTGCTCCATTGCTCCTCCACAATTCGTCAAAGCTAACCTGAATCCCTTGACTACTCATAAAAATTTGAGTACCCAAGAGTTTAATAAAAACAGAAATAAACTCCGGGTCAGACATGGGTCTGGTGTGAGTAACAGGTTAAGGTTGCTTAACTTTGAAAAACCTTTGAAAACAAAAGGTATCACATAAGACTTCCCACACATAAACATGGAAAAGTTTTTACCTTATGCTAAACAAAACATTTGATAGGAAATATGGTGATATTATAGTAGGTCTAGGGTTTTCAAGTAAATATAAAATAGCCGAAATTGTTACATTCATTAAATTCCAGCTACTAGCCACAAAAGTGGGTAATACAATCAAAACCGTTGGCACTTATTGGATTTTGGATTCCATACAATGGCAGGGCTACTGGGGTACCGCCCGTCACAGTACGTGGCCTAGATCAACGTACCGAGGATTACTCCCAATCCCCTGTAACACAAAGCCGGAACCATCCCTTACTGGACAGTCTCGAATAAGAAAACCCCGCAGTTGGTGCGCATATCCAACTGCCCACAAAGCCGAATAAAAAGGGACCTCTAGACGGGGGAAATCTCGTCCTACTTGGGCATGACCCACTTAGCCTTGCTGCACCTCCCCTGTTTTAGCCATTCCCGGTTGATGAGGCTTTAGGCTACGATTACCTTTATAGGACACATCCATCTTAGAATGCCCATCGTCCACCTGACGATGTTCTGAAAGCATTCAATCTATACAAGTTCGTTCCGGGTTCGAACGAAAACAAAGGCATTATCTCGTTACACTCATTTTGGAATCACCCTCAGAGTTAACGACGATAACCCTTGCACACTGAATCTTCATCTCGAATTTGAAAGTACTACCCCGTTAAACTCGTATTGGAATCACCCTTAGAGTTTTAACGACGAATAGTCCTTACACCTTGAGTCTTCACTCTTCAATTGAGATTCATGACCTAACGTTAATTTGGATCGATGTGGTTTTCGGATATCCAAATCTACAAACCCGATCCTGGTCTCATCGAAATCCAAAACGTATCTTTTAGGGCCAAGTTGTTTTAAAGTTTATAACAATTCAATTTCATTATCTATGTACACACAGATAGATAATTCACATACCATAATAGATAATCATCATCATCATCACAACAGATAATCCATATTATCATTATCAAAAGATAATCCATATCATCATCACAATGCCACCAAATGCATCCATATCACACAACATTACTTATCTCATAGTTGAGATTTCAAATCATTCAAGGCAAACAATATCATCCATCCATACATAAGAAATGATTAAAAATCACACCAAATATAATTAATTTAAAATGAATTAAATTAATTACTTCCATCTCTAATTAATTTAAAGTGAATTAAATTAATTACTTACATCAATATAAATCTTGCTTATATAACCATTAATTAATTACAAATTAATTAATTATTCTCTAATTATCCACCTTAATTAATCACCCTTGATTAATTATTCTTTAATTACATTCAAGTAATTATCCTTTAATTAATTTCACAAATTAATTACTCTTAACCAATAACAGTAATTAACCTTTAATTACTTCATTAATTAATTAACTATAATTAATTACATTAATCCTTAATTAATTATATTAGTTGATTACCCCTAATCACTTATCATTGATTAATTAATCTTAATTAATTAATCTTAATTACATCATTAATTATATTAATTAATGATCCTTAATTAAATTTAAATTAATTCCTTATTTAAATTAATTACATTAAGTAATTAATCTCAATTAAACCATAATTATTAATACCTTCGATTAATCACATTCTGTGATTAACTACCCTTAATTACTTATCAAATTAATTACTCCTTACTTAATTATCTTAAATTAATCCCATGATTTATTATAAATTAATTTAATCCAAATTACTTCCATTCTTAAATCATTTTCATTAATCACATCCAGTAATTACCAATTAATTACTTCACTGAGTAATTTCAATCCATTAATTACATTAAGTAATTATTTATCAAAGCATCCAGTGTTTAAATTAATTAAACTTAATTAATTATTTTAAACAAATTAAATTTAAACTTAATTAATTACATTAAGTAATTAATTCCTTAATTACATCCATTAAGTAATTATACTTAAATAATTTCACAAATGATTATCATTAAATTAATTAATCTAATTAATCATTAAAAATTAATCACGTTAATTAATTATTAAATAATCACTAGTTAATGACCATCATTATCAATTAAAAATTGTTTAATTACTTTTCTAAAGTAATTAACTTACATAATCATTATTAACTTCAAATTAATTAATCTTTAATATCTAATTAATTAACCTTTAATAATTTAATTAATTTAGTGTTAACTGTAACTTAATTAATTCATAATTACTTAATTAATTAATCTCTAATTATTAATTAATATTCTAATTAATAATAATTAATTGCAAATTAATTATCTTTAATTAATTAGTCTCAATCATTAATTAATTTATTTAAACCTTTAATTACTTATTTAATTAATCCAAATCATTAATTAATTTAAATAAATTAATTATCCATTTCAATTACTTAATAATTTAATGAATCCAAATCATTAAATTCTATTTAATTTTAAGATAAAACATTTCTTACTTAAACAAAGCATTTAAACAATTTGCTATCAATTTACTTTCATATTTCATTTTAAATTTAAAGATTTAAATTGAATACAAATTATTTTAACAAAGTTCAAAAACACATTTCTAAAACCTTTTCATTTCACAAGTTAAAGAAATACTCATTTAATAAAGAAGTTTAAAAGGATTTAAAACCAAATTCATATTTAAATTCAAATTAATCTGAATTACATCTTAAACATTTCAAATTATTTAAATCATTTAAATTAAAAAAATTTCCTTCATTTAAAAACTGGAATACATATTTAAATTTGAATTCAAATTAATCTTCAGATTTTAAAACTCTACTTACAATTTAAAACTTTATTTTTAAAATTCAAACTACTTAAACATTTTTAAAGTAGTTTATCAATTCAAATTTTAAAAAGCTTTATTTTATTATTAAATCCGAGTTGCAAAATAACTTGAATTCCAGATTTAATCTGAGGTTTAATCTTTGTTTTAAATCATTGCTTTACAATCTAAATTTCATTTTCAAAAATTTAAAACAGAAACAGGTTTAGAACCTGTCCCCAAAACTCACCCGAGCCAATGCAGTTTTGCTTCGAGTCCACAAGCTAAAAACTTCGAGCAATATACAGAACAACTCGAGTAAATATCGAGTCCACTTTTCTGCTTCCACCCAGAGTATCATCAGAAATCAAAAGTGCACGGTGCACATGCACCGTGCCTCTGATCAACTCCAGCCATCGACGACTGCTTCCTCACGTCGGCGATCAACCCCACATCCAAACACAATCAACAGATCATCCTTCCACAGCTCGAAATTGAATTCGAGTCTTCATCTCAAACCTGTAAACAAGCTGAACAAAACACCAAAACCTGGAACATGCCTCGTCTCCGACCTTCCAACCACCGGAATAGCAGTGACTCCGGCCACAAACTCGTCAATGGCCATACTTTCATCTCTCCAAACCTCACTGCACTCGATCAAACATAAAAGCCGTGCCGATCAATTAACTAAGCCTATCAAAAACTAGGGTTACAGAAGATAATTCGCCACCGCTGCCTCCTCGATGAAGTTCAACACCACTCACCATTTTTGCCTTTAACACTGATCACTCCTCCATCATCACTGAAAATCCCAAAACTCCAGATCTAGATCACCAGAAAACTACCCAAATCCCCTTTCTGGTTAAACCAATAATACACCCTCAATTCAACATCAAAAATTATGATTTTAGTGTTGAAAATCATGTTTTGTTTTATGTATTCAATTTACAATTCTAGATTTATAAACTACCCAGTTTAAATTTCCACATTATTCAACATGCACCGATATTTTTAGTTATACAGAGATACCCAGGTTTTTAATTTAACTAAGTTAAGTTTTTAAACCTTAATCTATGTTAAATCAACATCTTTTGTTTGTAAATCAAGTCCTAACAATAATTAGTTCCAGAGAAAATTGAATTCAAATCAAAAACAAAAATCTGGAACTATAAACAGAGTAGTTACAGATATACAAAACATGCATATATCATACTTTTATATATATACACAACAAATTCACACAATCATATTCATCTCAACATCACTAGCAAGCAACCAGATTTTATACTTAACTTTAAAAAAAAGGGTTACTCACCTGTAAACAAGATGGACAGAGCCATGACTTTGAAAAAGCTTTGAACTTTTTAAAACTGGAAAATTGCTTTGCTTTTAGAAGCTGAGTTGCTTTGATGAAAACTTGAGTTGCTGAAGCTTTAAAACTGATCTTTAAATAAGAACTACATGCATGCAGCTGCTTTGAATTCCAGATTTGAAATGATGCAGGCTTCAGATTTTAAGATGTCACAAGCTTGATTTTGATTTGCATGTTTTTTATTCTATTTTGAAAATGATTTTGTAGAGGATATGATTTCTAGTTTGAATGTGATTTTAGATTTTAGTTTTTTTTTTAGGGGATTTTTTTTTTAGGGGATTTTTTTTTAATTTCTTCTTGGCTTTAGATTTAAAAAAATAGAAAAAGAAAGGGAAGGGAAGAATATTTGTAAATAAATAGGCTGAAATTATTGAGAAATCAAAACAAAAGAAAAATTAAATTACAAATGCCACTTGTCTTCAATTTTAACATTTGTCATATTGGTTGTTAATCACCTAACACATGTTATTATAAAGCCTTAAGGAATTAACACTTGTTTTTGTTTTTGTTTTCTTTTTATTATAAATGTTAATAAAAGATGATGTTTAAGTAATTAGTTAATAAGTATTTATATATGTATAAATAATTTTAAAAGAAATGAAACAATTATATATATAAATAAAAGTTTATACAAATAATTTAAAATCCAAAACAATTTAAAATATTTATACTTTAAATTTCAAAGCTTTAAACTGAAATTCAAATCAAATTCTAAAATTCGATTTGAAACAACAAACTATTTTTTTATTAAAATCCATTTGTTAAAAACAATACATTATTATATTTTGAAAATAACAAATTTGATAACTTTAAATAATTTATAAAAGAAATTGTTTCTTTATTAATAAATTACTTATTTTACCACACTATATTTAAAAAGGAAATCAAAATAAACCTTATTGTTAGTTTATTTAAATTTAAACTCAAAATCAATTTAAACAAATTAAACTTTTATCTTAACAATTTAAAACCATAAATTATTTATTCAATAGCTTTTAAAAGTTTAACTTTAAATAAAATCATAATTCCCAATTTTACCGAAGATGTATATATTTAGAAAACAAGATTTATTTATTTATTAAATTTAAACAAGGCTTGTCTATTTACAATATATACATTTTCTATATACATTATAAATAGAAAACCATTTATTTAGCTTTAAAAGATAAAATCTATCAATTAAATATTTATTTATTTGGATTATTAAATTAATTCCAATCATATTAACAAAGATTATCAAATCAATTTAATTTTTAGTTCAGATTATTAAATTGATATTGCCTAAAATTCCGGTATATCACATTCCTTCCCCCTTAAAAGAATTTCGTCCCCGAAATTTACAACAAAGGTAATTTAATAATCTCATTAAAGATTTTAATTTTAAAACACAAGCATATATTAATGATATGCTAATTACCATAGTAACCAATTCATCCAATCAAACAATCTAACTATCCAGACAAAATTCTGGATAGAATTTCCTCGAGTTTCCCAAGTATATATACCAGGATACTCGCTCTACAGAATCCAAACAATCAATACTACTAAGCTATAGAGCTCCTACTTATCTAGATCTACAAAACTAGACAGCATATCAGTCTACATACGAGTCTGATTCAACAATCAAACCTCCTGAACTGCTGGTTCCAAAACCAGAGATAGACCATACACGTACTATGTGAAATACATCGAATCCCAGTTATCCAAACTGGCAATTCAATTTTGAAAACCAAACACTTATCCTCGCAAGAACATAGAAAGATCCAAAACACCACGGAGCTAGCTTTCCAGACTTACCAAAACTTATAGCTCCTTCGATTGGAGAAACTTATCCAAAACCAAATCTCTGACTTCGAAATTCAAATTCCTTCGTCTATTATCCACAAAAGTATTCGAACGATCCTGGGCTTCCTATATCCTTCCTGATCATCTCAACCCTTGCCGATTCCTCTAGAAACAAACAAAACTAATCAACTCAACAAAATGATCCTCTCACGATCAATCCAAAACCAAAAACAAACTCTACTCCTCAAACATCAGAAGACAACAAACTTCTCCTATCCGGAAAAGACAAACAGAAACGCTCCCAAACTGCTTCCACTGCACAACTCTGATTCGAAGTAGTTAAGAATGCTGATGATGAACATGAGCACTAACTGGACATCACTTTCTAGAAACATGGTTCAACAGATCCATAAAGAAAAACTCAGAAATTCCTCCGAAACCTGAGTTGCTTCACCAAACTCTATCTCTAGGAACCATCCTTCAACTAGCTAAACCATCAGAATCATTCCTGGAATCCTAGTCGATAAGAAAAACTCAATCTCCAGATGCGGACAAACCTCTGACTTCCCTGAAGACATCCGGAAAATCTCTGACGACCCAAGAGAACACTCAAACTATCGCAAGTCACTTTTGCGATCAACCCAAACCAAATTCCAAAGAAAACTTTCCTCTCTTTACCCAACAGTACAGCTTACGCTGGCCTAGCCAATCCATTAAAGAAACCGATCCACTCTGCTGCTTCTGAACTCCACCTACAGAAAAACTGCTCAGCTAGAAAACTTCCTGCTAGAACACAGAACATTCTGAGCTACACTGCTGACACAGATGCCAAAGACTTCCTAATCCAAAGTTCTTCGAGAAACTCGAACCTCAAACCAAACAGAAACGCCCTGCTGAACTCAACCACGACACCGAAGCAGACACACTACCCTAAACTTATTCCAAAGAAACATCTTCGGATATATCCATAATCACTGCATCTCATCACGCTGCTACTACTTCCTGAGGTATCAAGATACCATCACTTGCTTCTGCCCAACCGACAGATCCAAACTCAACTCACCCAACTTCAAAGATGAACTCCGAACCTCAATAGGTTTCCTTCATAGATTGGTGAAATCCTTACACCACTGCACAACTTACTCGAGACGGTATTAGGTCTACAGCCTCGACAGACACACTTCCAACCTCAACCATCCAAACTCCAACCAATGGTAGTAGTCGTGTTATACACACCACTACCATATCTACCTTTATAATGAAAAACCCGAACAGGTAACCCAACAGATAGGTAGAAATAGATAAATATATATAAATATACTTAAAATTACAAATACGCTCTCTCAAGAAAGAAATCACTCCAAAGCCTAGGTATTCACTCAACCTAGCGCTTTGATACCACTATAACGACCCGCCTTCATCTCCATAGAATGACGCATCATTTATAAGAAAGAAAGGGATAGAAAAGAGAAAGATAGAGAAGAAAGAAGAAACAACATCAGAATCTCAACAGCGGAACGAATAAATTATATTAATAACATAAGTATTACATAGTATTCAATCATTATCAGAGTTACACAGATTATACATCACATACTAGACAGTTATAACCACCTATCTAGTTATTACAACTCAATACAACTCAGAGAAATCAAACACAGCGGAACACTACATATCTACACGCAGAAGCCTCCTTCTCCATTGCTCCTCCACAATTCATCAAAGCTAACCTGAATCCCTTGGCTACTCGTAAAAATTTGCGTAGCCAAGAGTTTAAGAAAAACAGAAATAAACTCTGGGCAAGACATGGGTCTGGTGTGAGTAACAGGTTAAGGTTGCTTAACTTTGAAAAACCTTTGAAAACAAAAGGTATCACGTAAGACTTTCCACATATAAACATGGAAAAGTTTTTACCTTACGCTAACCAGAACATTTGATAGGAAATCTGGTGATATTATAGTAGGTCTAGGGTTTTCAAGTAAATATAAAATAGCCGAAATTGTTACTTTCATTAAATTCCAGCTACTAGCCACAAAAGTGGGTAATACAATCAAAACCGTTGGCACTTATTGGATTTTGGATTCCATACAATGGCAGGGCTACTGGGGTACCGCCCGTCACAGTACGTGGCCTAGATCAACGTACCGAGGATTACTCCCAATCCCCTGCAACACAAAGCCGAAACCATCCCTTACTGGACAGTCCCGAACAAGACAACCCCACAGTTGGTGCGCATATCCAACTGCCCACTAAGCCGAATAAAAAGGGACCTCTAGACAGGGGAAAATCTCGTCCTACTTGGGCATGACCCACTTAGCCTTGCTGCACCTCCCCTGTTTTAGCCATTCCCTGTTGATGAGGCTTGAAGCTACGATTACCTTCATAGGACACATCCATCTTAGAATGCTCATCATCCACCTGACGATGTTCTGAAAGCATTCAATCTATACAAGTTCGTTCCGGGTTCGAACGAAACCGAAGGCATTATCTCATTGCACTCATTTTGGAATCACCCTCAGAGTTAACGACGATAACCCTTGCACTCTGAATCTTCATCTCGAATCTGAAAGTACTACCCCGTTAAACTCGTATTGGAATCACCCTCAGAGTTTTAACGACGAATAGTCCTTACACCTTGAGTCTTCACTCTTCACTTGAGATTCACGACCTAATGTTAATTTTGGGTCGATGTGGTTTTCGGATATCCAAATCTACAAACCTGATCCCGGTCTCATCGAAATCCAAAACGTATCTTTTAGGGCCAAGTTGTTTTAAAGTTTAAAACAATTCAATTTCATTATCTATGTACACACAGATAGATAATTCACATACCATAATAGATAATCATCATCATCATCACAACAGATAATCCATATTATCATTATCAAAAGATAATCCATATCATCATCACAATGCCACCAAATGCATCCATATCACACAACATTACTTATCTCATAGTTGAGATTTCAAATCATTCAAGGCAAACAATATCATCCATCCATACATAAGCAATGATTAAAAATCACACAAATATAATTAATTTAAAATGAATTAAATTAATTACTTCCATCTCTAATTAATTTAAAGTGAATTAAATTAATTACTTACATCAATATAAATCTTGCTTATATAACCATTAATTAATTACAAATTAATTAACTGATTATTTCTAATTATCCACCTTAATTAATCACCCTTGATTAATTATTCTTTAATTACATTCACGTAATTATCCTTTAATTAATTTCACAAATTAATTACTCCTAACCAAAAACTATAATTAACCTTTAATTACTTCATTAATTAATTAACTATAATTAGTTGCATTAATCCTTAATTAATTATATTAATTAATTACCCTTAATCACTTATCATTGATTAATTAATCTTAATTAATAAATCTTAATTACATCATTAATTATATTAATTAATGATCCTTAATTAAATTTAAATTAATTCCTTATTTAAATTAATTACATTAAGTAATTAATCTCAATTAAACCATAATTATTAATCACCTTTGATTAATCACATTCTGTGATTAACTACCCTTAATTACTTATCAAATTAATTACTGCTTACTTAATTATCTTAAATTAATCCCTTGATTTATTACAAAGTAATTTAATCCAAATTACTTCCATTCTTAAATCATTTTTATTAATTACATCCAGTAATTATCAATTAATTACTTCACTGAGTAATTTCAATCCATTAATTACATTAAGTAATTATTTATCAAAGCATCCAGTGTTTAAATTAATTAAACTTAATTAATTAACTTAAAAAAATTACACTTAAACTTAATTAATTACATTAGGTAATTAATTCCTTAATTACTTCCATTAAGTAATTATACTTAAATAATTTCACAAATGATTACCATTAAATTAATTAATCTAATTAATTATTAAAAATTAATCACATTAATTGATTATTAAATAATCACAAGTTAGTGACCATCATTAACAATTAAAAATTCTTTAATTACTTTTCTAAAGTAATTAACTTACATTAATCATTATTAATTTCAAATTAATTAATCTTTAATATCTAATTAATTAACCTTTAGTTATTTAGTTAATTCAGTGTTAACTATAACTTAATTAATTCGTAATTACTTGATTAATTAATCTCTACAAATTAATTATCTTTAATTAATTAATCTCAATCATTATTTAATTTATTTAAACCTTTAATTACTTATTTAATTAATCCAAATCATTAATTAATTTTAATAAATTAATTATCCATTTCAATTACTTAATAATTTAATGAATCCAAATCATTAAATTCTATTTAATTTTAAGATAAAACATTTCTTACTTAAACAAAGCATTTAAACAATTTGCTTTAAATTTACTTTCAAATTTCATTTTAAATTTAAAGATTAAAATTGAATACAAATTATCTTAACAAAGTTCAAAAACACATTTCTAATACCTTTTCATTTCACAAGTTAAAGAAATACTCATTTAATAAAGAAGTTTAAAAGGATTTAAAACCAAATTCATATTTAAATTCAAATCAATTTGAATTACATTTTAAACATTTCAAATTGTTTAAATCATTTTAAATTTTAAATCCTTCCTTCATTTCAAAACCGGAATACATATTTAAATTTGAATCCAAATAAATCTTCAGATTTTAAAACTCTACTTACAATTTAAAACTTTATTTTTAAAATTCAAACTACTTAAACATTTTTAAAGTAGTTTATCAATTCAAATTTTAAAATGCTTTATTTTATTATTAAATCCGAGTTGCAAAATAACTTGAATTCCAGATTTAATCTTAGGTTTAATCTTTGTTTTAAATCATTGCTTTACAATCTAAATTTCATTTTCAAAAATTTAAAACAGAAACAGGTTTAGAACCTGTCCCCAAAACTCACCCGAGCCAATGCAGTTTTGCTTCGAGTCCACAAGCTAAAAACTTCGAGCAATATACAGAACTACTCGAGTAAATCTCGAGTCCACTTCTCTGCTTCCACCCAGAGTATCATCAGAAATCAAAAGTGCACGGTGCACATGCACCGTGCCTCTGATCAACACCAGCCATCGACGACTACTTCCTCACATCGACGATCAACCCCACATCCAAACACAATCAACAGATCATCCTTCCACAGCTCAAAATTGAATTCGAGTCTTCATCTCAAACCTGGAAACAAGCTAAACAAAACACCAAAACCTGGAACATGCCTCGTCCCCGACCTTCCAACCATCAGAATAGCAGTGACTTCGGCCACAAACTCGTCAATGGCCATACTTCCATATCTCCAAACCTCACTGCACTCGATCAAACATGAAAGCCGTGCCGATCAATTAACCAAGCCTATCAAAAACTAGGGTTACAGAAGATAATTCACCACCGCTGCCTCCTCGATGAAGTTCAACACCACTCACCATTTTTGCCTCTAACACTGATCACTCCTCCATCATCACTGAAAATTCCAAAACTTCAGATCAACTAGATCACCAGAAAACTACCCAAATCCCCTTTCTGGTTAAACCAACAATGCACCCTCAATTCAACATTAAAAATTATGATTTTAGTGTTGAAAATCATGTTTTGTTTTATGTATTCAATTTACAATTCTGGATTTATAAACTACCCAGTTTAAATTTCCACATTATTCAACATGCACTGATATTTTTAGTTATACAGAGATACCCAGGTTTTTAATTTAACTAAGTTAAGTTTTTAAACCTTAATCTATGTTAAATCAACATCTTTTGTTTGTAATTCAAGTCCTAACAATAATTAGTTCCAGAGAAAATTGAATTCGAATCAAAAACAAAAATCTGGAACTATAAACAGAGTAGTTACAGATATACAAAACATGCATATATCATACTTTTATATATATACAACAAATTCACACAATCATATTCATTTCAATATCACTAGCAATCAACCAGATTTTATACTTAACTTTTAAAAAAAAAATAAAGTTACTCACCTGTAAACAAGATGGACAGAGCCATGATTTTGAAAAAGCTTTGAACTTTTTTAAACTGGAAAATTGCTTTGCTTTTAGAAGCTGAGTTGCTTTGATGAAAACTTGAGTTGCTGAAGCTTTAAAACTGATCTTTAAATAAGAACTACATGCATGCAGCTGCTTTGAATTCCCGATTTGAAATGATACAGGCTTCAGATTTTAAGATGTTACAAGCTTGATTTTGATTTGCATGTTTTTGATTTTATTTTGAAAATGAATTTGTAGAGGATATTATTTCTAGTTTGAATGTGATTTCAGATTTTAGTTTTTTTTGAGGGAATTTTGTTTTAATTTCTTCTTGGCTTTAGATTTTAAAAAATAGAAAAAGAGAGGGAAGGGAAGAAGATTTGTAAATAAATAGGCTGAAATTATTTAGAAATCAAAACAAAAGAAAAACTAAATTACAAATGCCACTTGTCTTCAATTTTAACATTTGTCATGTTAGTTGTTAATCACTTAACACATGTTATTATAAAGCCTTAAGGAATTAACACTTGTTTTTGTTTTTATTTTCTTTTTATTATAAATGTTAATAAAAGATGATGTTTAAGTAATTAGTTAATAAGTATTTATATATGTATAAATAATTTTAAAAGAAATGAAACAATTATATATATAAATAAAAGTTTATACAAATAATTTAAAATCCAAAACAATTTAAAATATTTATACTTTAAATTTCAAAGCTTTAAACTCAAATTCAAATCAAATTCAAAATTCGATTTGAAACAACAAACTATTTTTTTATTAAAATCCATTTGTTAAAAACAATACATTTTTATATTTTTAAAATAACAAATTTGATAACTTTAAATAATTTATAAAAGAAATTGTTTCTTTATTAATAAATTACTTATTTTACCACACTATATTTAAAAATGAAATCAAAATAAACCTTATTGTTAGTTTATTTAAATTTAAACTCAAAATCAATTTAAACAAATTAAATTTTTATCTTAACAATTTAAAACCATAAATTATTTATTCAATAGCTTTTAAAAGTTTAACTTTAAATAAAATCATAATTCCCAATTTCACCAAAGATATATATTTAGAAAACAAGATTTATTTATTTATTAAATTTAAACAAGGCTTATCTATTTGCAATATATATATTTTCTATATACATTATAAATAGAAAACCATTTATTTAGCTTTAAAAGATAAAATCTATCAATTAAATATTTATTTATTTGGATTATTAAGTTAATTCCAATCTTATTAACAAAGATTATCAAATCAATTTAATTTTTAATTCAGATTATTAAATTGATATTGCCTAAAACTCCAGGATATCACACCTATAACATAAATTTATAAACCAGAGAAGAGATAAATTTGTAAACAAAACTTTTCCCATATCATACTCAAATCTGGTCAAAGGTTTGTAACAAGAATTAAACTGAACCTGGAAGTTTAGGTTTCAAACTCAGATTTAAAATAAATCCAGTTCAAAAATCAAGTAAATCAACGGCAAACTGCAGTTTCAAATCCAGCCTGTAGCCTCAAGACCAAACCAGATTCCATATTTTCAAATATAATAAAGCCTGACCTCTGTTCTAACAATTGCAGGTGAGTAAGCTAAATTGTTATATTTTGACTTATACCTGAAGTTATGTGTGAAATGTTCCATGGATATATGAGTATACTTTGCATGTATAGGTACAAATTATATGTGTGTATCTGGGTTTTGAATGTGCCTGCTTATATTCAAACTATGGCTCTGTTCTTGTTGTTCAGGTTTCAAACTTGAGTAAAAATTCTAGATTTTCTACTTGAATCTCTCTAGACTTCATTATATGAACAAAATTTGTTGTTATATCAAAATATAATTTTTCTTTTAAAATATTTCAGGTTCAAGCTGAAGCTAGTTTGAACAGAAAGGTAAAAGAAGAGTAAGAATTAAAAACATATCAGAATTTCGATCTTAAAAATTGAATGACTCAAGTATATATTCTGGTTTGTTATCGAAAGTTATGATTTTTAAAATTATAATCATGATTTTTAAATTTGTAAATCGCGAGTTATTGCAAGTTGATCGGTTTTGGGTAATTTGTCGATTTGTGATGATCTAAAGGATTATAGTTATCGCAATTGGTGCTGGAGGAGCTTCAGGGGTAGGGGATGACTAGAAAAATGCTAGATAATTTTTCTATTGAATAGGATGGCTGGTCGATCGTGATTTAGGGTTTTAAGGCTTGGAATGGTAGAGGGTTTTTGCGAGGCATTTCGGAGTTTGACTAAGCATCGGATATGGTCGGGGTGGTTGGGATAGGAGCATAAGTCGTCAGCGAATCTCTGGACCAGGTGTAGGGATTTCTGGTGATGGGCGATGGCGTCGCGGGAAGGTTTATGGGTAAGGGTTTGTTCCAGGTTTGGATCCACAAGCTCGATCAAGTTTTCATGTGCAACTAAGGAATCAGTGGTCGTAATCGTGTAGTTAGGTCAGGGACGACTGTTTGGCGACGATGATGTTGGTTGGAGATGCTCCGATCATTAGTGCATGTGCATGATATCGATCAGTGTATCAGTTTTGGGGTTGCTGTGGATTTTGGTGGAAGGAGGGTAGTTTGCTGGAGTTAGACTCGAAGTAGTTTGGAGATTTCCTCGAAGTAATATGACGCGAATTTTCATGGGGTTGGCTTGGGAATTTATGGGTTTGACCCAGTTTTTGCAAGTTGTAAAAATTATAGTTTAAAGGATTATCAAAATGTTTATGTTTCAAGGAAGGAGGTAAACCAAATTCTTTAACAAAGTTTTAGCAAGTTTTAAAACGAATTCCAAAGTTATAAAATGTTTTCAAATTTGCTGTTTAGAAATTTTTATAATAAGTCAAATCCTATATGTTTTAAGGTGAATTAAATGATGAAATGAAATAAGGTATAAATTATTTAGGATGATAAATTGATTAATGTAATCAGGGAATAATTCATTAAATTAATTATTTAGATATCTAATTAATTTGATTAATCAATTTAAAGGATTGATTTTAAAATGTGATTAATTAAGTTATTAATTAAAAGATGATTAATTTATTAAGGATAATCACTTAATGGAATTAATTAATGATGATTACATAATAAAAGTAATTAAAGAATTTTTTTTACTTAATATCATTAATTAAGAAGAGTAATTGATGGGTGATTACTAAATGTGATTTATTTAAATGATAATTACTTAATAAAAGTAATTAAGGATAAATTACTTAGTGTAATTAGTTTAAGTAAGGATTAATTAAGGAAATTAATTATGGGTTAGTTAATTAATAAGTGTGATTAATTAAAGGATAATTAATCATTGTAAGTAGTTATAGAATAATTAATTTGAGTAATTAATTAAAGATAAAAGTAATTAAAATGAATAGGTGAAGGGTAATTAATTTTTGTAATTAATTAAGGGTTAATTACTTAATATAATTAAAGAATAATTAATCAAGGGTGATTAATTAAGATGAATAAATAAAACGGTGATTAATTAATGGATTTGTAATTAATTAATGATAAGTAAGGTAATCTAAGGGATTAAAGTTAGTAAATAATTCAATTAAAGATTAATTAAATTAATTAGGAAGTGATCAATCTTGCTTATGAATGATGGAATGATATTAAATGTCTTGAATTAGTTGATACCCATGACATGTAATTTATGATGCTGTGTGATATGATATGCTGGGTTGAACTGTAAAAATATGGTTTGTCTATCTACGATAAATGGCTATGTAAATATGTAATTCTGGATATATATGGAATTGTTAACTTAAATTACTTTGTTTTTAAGATGGTATTGAATTCGAAGAGACCGGAGTCGGGTATTAGTAAATACCCGAAACCACTTCGATTTGTAATCTATAATAATTCTATATAGATTTGATATGTGAAACCAATAGGTTGGAATGGAATGTTTTAAGTGAATTGGACCATTTAATATAAGTTTTGGTACTTAAAAATTGATGTGTGAAATAAGCATTTCCTATAACCAATTTGTGAATTTGTAAATTGATACGAGTTATCCCAGGTTTATATAAGTTGTTTTCTTTGGTATTCCATGTTAGATGGGTTTACTCACCCTAATTTCCAGCCCGACCCAGCTGTTACTTTAATGTAATGCTCGGATCAGATCGAGTATTACAGATTTTCAAGTAAGGACGTTTTAGAGCTCAGGAGGCGAGCTGGATGACAGAAACGTATGGAGTGTACTCCGCTGAGAGATATTATGTATTATCTAGGACAAGTTGATTTTATTTGTCCAGTGTTTGTGTTTATGTTGTAACTCTGATATATTAAAGTGTAATTTGACAAGTACAGTTTTCCTTTGTATAACTGATATTATTTGATATTATATTTTTTTTTCCGCTGTGAATGTGAGAATCTGTGTTTTATTTCTGTTCTTCTTCTTTCTCTTTTCTTCTTTTCCTAACTATCTGGAAATTTCGGGATCGAAATTTCCGGATCGTTACATTTTACTTCTTCTTCGTTCATTATCATCTTCAGGTACTGAGATTTCCTCATCTTTTTGTTAGAGATACAATCATCATCATATCATCATTAGTCTCAGCATGTTCTGGTCTAGATGATATTAATGGTTCATCGCTGTTTTAGTCTTGTGATATATACTTATTCTTAAAATATTCTACATCTACATATTCTATAACTTCGGTATCTAAAATAATGAACCTAATAATACTACTATTTTGAGCATATCCTATAAAAGCACATTTAAAAGCTTTGTTTCCTAACTTAGGTCTTTTAGGATCAGGTTTTATGATATAAGCTAAACAACCCTAGACTTTAAGTTTTGATAAGTTTGATTTCCAATTAAACCATAATTCATAAGGCAATACATTCATTTGTTTCAAAGGAAGTCTATTTAGAATGTAACAGGCTGATGGCATTACATCATCCCATAAATAGTTTGGTAATTTAGAACTAATAAGCATTACATTGTCCATTTCTATCAATATTCTATTTTTTCGTTCCGCAATACCGTTTTGTTGTAGAGTATAAGGGACTTTGTACATCGGTGAATCAAACCTTGTTGTTTACAAAATAAGGTGAATTCATTCGAAAAATGTTCACCGCCTCGCTCCGAATGGAACACTTTAATTTTATATCCAATTTTTTTTCCATTTCTGCCTTGTAAAATTTGAATTTATCAAAACTTCGACTTTGGTTTTCATTAGATATACATAGGCGTATCAAGGGTAATCGTCAATATCTAGTATTTATTTTCTCAATAGGTTGTATGACTTTTAAGATCACCAACATCGTTATATACTAAGTCAAGAAAACTTGTATTCGTTTCAATGGATTTAAAGGTTTTTTGATGAATTTTTTCTTAAACACATAACTCACATTTATCGAGAGATTCAAAATCGCAGTCAGAAATTAATCCTAACTTATGCATAGATTTAAGGGAATTATAGTTAACGTGTCCTAATCTAGCATGCCACAAATTAAAGGAGTCAACAATATAAACAGAATTATCTTTTATTATACTCACCTTTAATCGTGTCATTACAAGAGTATCCATGTTCCACAAAACTACCATTCTTTGAAAAAACTAGTTTATCAGACTCATACACCATCTTAAATCCTGTCTTATTAAGAAGGTATTCAGATACAAGATTCTTACAAATATCATATATATAAAATACGTTGATCAATGTAAGAACATTTTTCGAGGTGAATCGAATTTCAATAATGCATTTTCCAATGACTTTGTTACGAGCTTTATTTGTCGTGGTAACTTCATTTTCTTCTCCGTTTGTTTCATCGTAGGTCTTAAAAAGACTACGGTCTTTGCATGTATGTATTGTTACTACAGTATCGAGCCACCAATCAATTTTTGTGCCTCTAACATATTTTGCTTCTTGCATTACAGTTGTAAGTTTTTCTTCGACCACATTCATTTTTTATTTCTTTCATTTACGACAGTCACGAGCATAATGCTCGGACTTCTATAAAAGAAACAAGCACCCTACCTTGTATCATTCTTTGCTTTTATTTTCTTATTTTCATTCTTTGGCTTTGATGGGTTAGTTTTTTCAACATTGTTGGTCTTGAAATGTCAAGTTTACATGAGTCTTCTTCTACGCGAAGATGAATTTGTAAAGCTTCTAAATCATAGTCCACTTTGGCATGTTTTAGTTTCCTTTTGTAATCATT
This sequence comes from Allium cepa, assembly GCA_030765085.1. NCBI lineage: Eukaryota > Viridiplantae > Streptophyta > Magnoliopsida > Asparagales > Amaryllidaceae > Allium > Allium cepa. The sequence continues at coordinate 505,035,354 of CM060937.1, read as the reverse complement.
CCAAGAAGAATAAAGTCATAATATAATAAGCCCAGCTATGAATGATTCAGGAATCTCTACATTGTCATCTTTAAGATGATTACAATAAGTAAAATTTCATTTACTTATTTGATGATCATTTTATTGTCAGTCATTTTAAATTTCATAAAATTGCAGATAAGAAATTTCTTATTACTTGCCTCAAGAATGCGGTATTCATTCTCCAATGCAATCCATAGTGCCTTTGCAATTTTCAAGCTTCGATGTGCATTGTAGACAGATGTAGACAATACATTCAATATGTGTCCTTTATACGTGAAGCCATCTTATGCTTATATCGTTTAACTTTTAATTCAACAGTATTCGCTGGAGTTTCAGCCGGTAATTCTTCTAAGCCATCTTCCCGTATGTAGAATTTTTTTTATAGTGATGAGAAAGAACTTCTTCGTCTCTTACCAACGATTGAAATTTCTACCACCAAAAGGTTCTAACCTTGTGAAATGTTGATTCACGACTTAAAGTGCATTATAGTTGCTGGAACCCTTCATTTGCTTGGAATATGGTGTGGATACTGTTATCGTACTTCTGACTTTGAGGATTTGTCACAGATTCTTTCAGAAAATAGTTCAGCCCTATCAGTACAAAAAGAGTATCGAACTATTCCCGTCAAGATTCAACAAAGCATTCTAACAACGTTACTTGATTCAAAGTATTGTATCAATTTGATCAATTCAAGAACATAGTAGAAAAATGCTTCTGATAATTGCCAAGAGTTAAGAAAAAAAACATGATTTATTCACAAAATTTGATAATCAAATGCATGCTCTAATACTGTTTATATAGATGATGTTTGGATGTAAAGAGGTGTTGCTTCTTTTAAGAAAAACTGTTAAAAACCCTATTAAACGAAGAGTAGCAGCCATTAGCAAGAGCTGTAACTCTCCAAACAGACTTATATCTGTTCATAGTCATTCTTTACTGTACGGTCGGTGGTATCACCGGTTGACTGGTGACATTTGAAAATGTAAAACATGTATCCTTTATATTGTATGGGAATTCATGGTTGAAATCAGACGTGTCCATGGGTACTTGTCTAACAAGCAAAGGTTCATAAGTGCTGCGTACTCTTGCATGAACTGGCCCCATATTCATATTTTGGTGTACAAATGATAACCGAAAGAAGGCACCTATCTTCTTATCCATTATATTCCATTAACCATCACTTAGATCTCATATTTAACTGTACAATGACTCCACTTATTAGTATCACTCACGATAATTAGCTTATTTTTTAGGTGCATAATCACTAGCACTTTTCTTTTGCATTACCTTATGATCCCTATACAAAGTGGCGTGAAATCACCCAATGGCACAGAGAATACGATCCGATTTGTTGCTATCTTTGTGGAAGGCTATTTTATTTTATTTTATTTTATTTATTTATTTATTCCGAATAGATCATATCAATTGCCATTTTTGACAATATGATAATGCATGCCTTTACAGCCGTAATGCAGAAATGATTAAATTTAAACGCACCTACGGTTTTGTTTTCAAGTTCATTTAAATCATCCAATAAGCAGAGATTGACATCTAAAATTGGGTTTTACGCATTTTATTTCTAATGTCTTTGTACGAAAAGTTGCTATAGCAATGCATATGTAATTTTTGTTCTAAATTTTTATGTCAAAAAGCACAACCTAAGTTCTATTTTCTTGATAGAAGGTGAGAACTTGCGTTTTCTGATGTGAAATTTATAATAACTAATCATTATTCTTTGCAAAGTTGCAGGTTAATTTACATTTTTTGCTTTTAAAAAATAAGGACATAATTTACATATAAATTATAACTGCGTGGCTCCTTGGTGGCCGTCAACTGACGTAGACATTTTCATCGTGAAAGGATGAAGCTTATTTTTATTGTTTCTTATATTATCAAGTTGTTTATTGCTCCTTCCACAAAATGAGTTTGTCATACATGTACAACTTTGCTTATATGCTATCAGTGCTCCGTGATATTAATTTAACCATGTTACATTTTTAGAAAATAAAACATTATAAAATGCCTATGATCTTGTTTTTCATGATAACGTGGCATTTGGTGGAATAAGTGGACTCCCCATACCAGGCTAGTCCGACATTTCATTAACGCACGCGAAATGACAGATGTTTTGGAAACAAATTAAACTAAATTTCCTCGTAATATGCTTTGACATGGAGATCAAATATTTAAAAAGAAAAATGACGAGTGTTGGGTTATCCTTTTTAGTTTTTGGTTTTGAATTTTCATCAATACAAACATGCATATATGTTGTGAGAAAACTACTAATTTTAGAAACAAACTTAATATGAAAAATACCGGAAGCACGAGAAACAATTTATACTTCCATCATCCTCTACCTCTTTTGTTGTTCCTCCACTCTTTTCACATTTTATAGCTAATGTTAAAAACTCGAAACATAAAATACAAAATAAACCAAACGGACCATTATCATTTTAAAACCTGCAAATCCATCTGTAAATTATGTATACTTAGGTGTATGGATGATCTTGCAAGTATATTACATTTGTATAATTTTTGTATTTCAAAAACTATTGACCCAGAAGAAGAAAAGAGGCTATATACGAACAGGTTACATAAGGGAAGGATGAAGGATGCCTCTGTACGCACATAAGTTGAAAATGGAAATGTGCGTAGTCGGAAAAAATAGCGACGAGACAAAAGGTCTCTTGCTCATCACATGTACGCTGTGATACTGCATTCAGTTCACCGGCTTACTCTTTTATACAAAGGAGGAATTTGTATCCCTACTTTTGGTTCCTTGGTGGCTCTCTTCATCTTTTAATGTCAAAAACTAATAAAGTTGAAGAAAAATATTGTATACGCCGACTTTATTTTTTTATTTTCGTTTTAGATAAAACTGAACGTGTTGAAATCTCATATGTAGCATTTGAATATTACCGTTGCACTGAAATGTGGAGCCTTTTTTTTTCTTTTTACGAAATTAAAAAATAGTATAAAGTATCATGTTATATACACATGATTATGGGTAAAAGAGTGCATGGTATAAAAGCCAATGGGAAACAAATATTGTGATTATTCTTTCCATTATAGATGTTCCAAATTGCGTTTTATGATTTGCGATGTTTGATTGCTCAATCATTGAAATGGTACTTCTAAAGTGGTAATGAGTCCAAATCGTTTGATAAAATAAGAACATATATCTGAGAGTTGCTTCATGTTGCTCGGATTTCTGTACTAACATTGGATCTGATAGTTAAGGGTCAAGCAGCACAAGTCGTGCCATATTGCCCTTCAGTGACCAATCAAGCAGTACAAGCGCGGGTTGTAAGTTTGCAACTCACTCGGGTCAGTCCCAATGCCCAAGCCTTGGTTGGCTCCCATGCCCTGGTCGATTACCAACTCGTCCTCAGCCACACTAAAGACGCCCTCTATAACTCCTGGTTGCCACCATTTCCACTCATCTCCCTTTCTTGATTTCCTAAGCTTCGGCCTTCTCCTACAACAAGGTCCGGTCGAGGCCCAGTGCCTAAACCAACGTTGGGTGTTATCAGTAAGAAGAAAGGTCATGTCCAGCCAGATGTGCTCCAACTTGCATATGTTGTCTGTCCAATTGACAAACTACAGCTTGTTCTCTCCGTATTACACCAAGGTCATGATAGAGTTAGGGTTATACCTTAGAGACAATTATGTAATTTGTTACATATATCTAACTCGTTGAACAATCTTATCCATAATAAAGGCGTTTCTTTCTATTATATACTTGATATAATCTGGTTATATTAATTAATTAATTTAATTAAAATTATATTTAATAGAAAATGCATAAATGACATATTTTGTGATAGTAATTGCAAAGTGTTGTAAACGTGAGTAATTTATTACAGTAAAACAAATATACTATTTTAAATGTTTCTAGTCAAGATGCATAGAGACTGAATATCGATATATCCGTTGAGACTACAGTATGTAACGCTCTTCAAATGTTGGACAGTGTATTACTCATGATTACTGGGGGCATCAAGGGATTACGTACTGATAGTTATTGGATAACTATGAAATGACTCACTCGATAGTTTTCTGTTGGTTAATATAAATAAGGTCAAACAGAAAATATCGATGTGACTGATTTACACAATTCTCTCGACTTGAGAATACTGTAGATCTTCAAAATATGAAAGCTCCGCTATGATTATAGTCAAATCATGGCATGACGTTCTATCAAGTGACCATAGTTGGATCGAGTGGAAGTATTGGAAGTGAAACACTATTCAAGACAGGATTCGTCTCCTCAATTATATGGGTTAGTATCATGGTCAACTGAAATCAACTCAAAGTCAAAGTATATGGCCAGAGCATTTCAGTTAATAATAATTGTTATTATTGAATCGAAGACTTTATGTTTGGACTATAAAATTGAATGTGGATGATATTGGAATTTTGACCATTACCAAATTCCATAAATCCAAATTGATATAGTTTTGACGAGGAGAATTGACGTAAATAATTATCACTATTAGGTACCGCATAGAATAAGTAAAATTGGATTTTACCAAAATATGTATAAGCGACGAACTCAGCCAAAATATCACACCACCTACTAAGTGACGTCTGAATATTAATATTTGAGTCATTCAATATTAATCACTAACTGAATTTACACATTTGAGTTGCATAACCGTAATGATAAATTCTCCGAAAAACCAAATGATTTAATTAATTTATAAAAAGTTGTAAATTATTTAGTATTTGAGAAATATTAACTATTATTTATTTTATTTGATGTTTGGGAGTTATTTACAATTATTAGAATACATTTATAAAAGTTTTATTTGCGTGCATTAATAAATGATATCATTGTAATTAAATAAAAGATTATTACATGCGTTAATTTATGGAATCTTACGTCATTTGATGGTACGTAATCATACCATGTAAAGAAATAAGAGTGAAAAGAGAAAGTTAATCAAAAGAACTAACTAGAGAAGTTTTAATTAAAGAATGAGAAAGGTTTCCTTCTTTCAAATAAATTATATTCTCTAATTCACTCTGTACGTACAATTGACTTTTTCATTTTTCATTCTTCTTTCTATAACTTTTTTGGTTCTTTCCTTCTCTAATGGCTGAAAATATGAGATCTTTCATGACTTCAATTATTTCTAAAATCAAATACAAATAAAATCAATTATGAAAAGTGGTTTATTCATCTTGATCCTTCCAACATTTGGAGGTCGATTTCTGAATCAAGGAGATTTGATTCATCATTCAAGGTGCAATCATTGGCTTCATTTCTGGTAATTCTAATTTGATTTATTTGTATACTCATCATGTTGAAATGGTCTCGATTTATTCATATTTTATATCTTTTCTCTCATCACGTTTAAATGGTTTAGATTTATTCATATCATATCTCTTCAATCTTGTGTATTCATCTTGTAATATAACTTTGATACTCTTTTTTTCTTCTCATTTAATTATATGATCATTATGTAGATTTAATTTGAATCTCTCCTCATTTACATTTCCATTTACTATATGTTTATTATGGTTGACTTCTAATTCTTTATCTGTTTTACCATGCGTCCCTTTTGTATAATCAGATCTGATTTATCATACAACAAATTTGTATATGCCCAAGTTATCCGATATTTTTTCTGTCATTGTTTTAGAATTGTAAAAAAAAGTAATATGACAATATTTTATTATGTTGTAATGTTGTATATAAAATGTTATAACATCTGTATACGTAAACATTTATAAACAATATTTGTTAGTGGTTTAATATAGTAAAATTAATTTTCTACGTTGAATAGTTAATTTCCAAAATGATTTAATTTTACTTGTTTTAGTCATAAAAGTAAAATTTTCCTTTCGTTTTAGAATTCATAAGTGGTCATTTATGTAAAGTTATAGACTTTTATTTCATACCTAAGATTGAACCATTTTGTTAGCATTAAGTTTAAACATATATGTTACTTCAATTGCAATCTTTATACATATATATAAATAAATATATATATATATATATATATGTTATTTTAAAATGAATACATAACTTGCAATTACTTATACATATAGATATACATGTGTTTATGTTATTTTAATTTAAATCGAAACGGATCTTTGTGTGAAACATGTAGAATCTAATTTCAAGCTTTTCCTTAATTGAAACCTTTATAACAATTGTTAATTCTTTTTTTAACAAACTCATATATATAGAAAAACTTATTTTAACATGTGTATGTGTAAATTTATCAATTATTATACATGTATATTTTATGACTTAAAAAAATTGGACAACAAAGACATACGCAAATTCTATAGCAAATGCCATTTAATATGTCATTCAATGTAATTAAAAAGAGAGAGAAATGTAGAGCTTTCTCTCTCCACATTTATATCCTTATCTTTCCTCAATTTATTATACATGTTAGGAAAGAAAATCAAAGATTTTCCTTCTCTAAAATTTCTCATTCTTAGTTACACTTCTTATATGTTACACTTATATTTCACAACATGAATGTATTTGATACATTCATTCCATTACTCGTAAATATGCACATAAGAGCATATTTGATATATTCTAATTAACATACACATCAAATTAAAGTAAAACTTTATTTAAAATATAAATAAAATATTAATTTTATTTAAAAGAAACATGAAAAAGTTCTAAATGAATTTAGACTTCTGTTCCTGAAGTTTTGACCAGGCAACTAGTCACTCGGCATTTGTATACTGATCAGCATCCAAAGTGGTCGGCACCCATAGCTGTTCAGCATTCCGGAGCGGTTGGCATTCCAAAATGGTCGGCATCCAAAGTGATCGGCACCCATAGTTGTTTGGCGTTCCGGAGCGGTCGGCATTCCAAAGTGATCGACATCCAAAGTGTTCGGCACCCATAGCTGTTCCACATTCCGGAGCGGTCGGCATTCCAAAGTGATCGGCGTCCAAAGTGGTCGGCACCCATAGCTGTTCGGCATCCCGAAGTGCTCGGCATTCAGGAGCGCTCGGCATTTAAGAGCGTTCGACATTTGAAAGTGCTCGGCTTCCAGAGTCGTCCGGCACGTATGATTCGTTCGGCACTCAAGTTCATTCGGCATCTATGGGACGCTCGGCATGTGAGAGTGTTCGGCATACGAGAGCGTTCGACATTGAGAAACGTTCGGTATTGTATATCGTTCGGCATCTATAGGACGTTCGGCATACGAGAATGTTTGGCATTTAGGAACGCTCGGCGTTAGAGAGCGTTCGGTGTACACGGATCATTCGACATGGCAGAGTCGACCGGCATTCCACACTGCTCGGCATCTAGACCCCCTTCGGCATATGCTGTTCGGCATATATGGTTCGACACACAAAGTTTACTCCTTTTGGACCGAGGTGATCAGCCCACCAAAGAAGAACAACCCATCTTCATCTATAAATAGAGGGGTAGAGACACAGTGAAATTGACCTTTTTTCGAGAACACCGGGGAGACTCTACCGCATTCAAGACTTATCTTTTTTGCTTAGCAATTGTATTTGAGTGATTGACATAAAGATTGTATCTGTAATCGATTATCGAGAAAAGCAATAAAGATCTACCTCAAAGTGGACGTAGGCAATTGAGCCGAACCACTATAAATCTGATGTTCGTTGTTTCTGCATTTAAATTTACGTACTGTCTTCTATTTAACCTTACTTTCTTCATTAATCTCTCTACACAATCTCTCTTAAGGGTGTTAGTGACCAATTCTGGTGCTAACATGTTGGTGCTTTCATTGAGAGTCGAATTCTCAAGACGATAGGATCTACTTTGCAGCTACTGGACTGAAAAATCCCCTGAAGGAGATCCAAATCATTCACAAGACATCTGTAGATTCTACTCAGAGTTACAACCAACAACTCTACCATGAGGAGACCATGAACTAGATCGGCCTCTTACAACGCAGATGTCCACGAAACTGCTAGTGTACAATAGATAGGACCTAGCAACCAACCAGTAATTCAAGGCGCAGGAACCTCCACCCAGAACCAAGCGGAGGTTGTTTCCCAAACAGAGTTCAACGACTTGATAAGATAACTCAGGGAAAGTAGAAGGAAACTTGCTAAGTAGATCTAAGCCAATACTAATCTCATGACTCAGCTTGCCCAACAGTAGCATCAAAATGCTGGAAGTAGTTCTGCTCCTTATTCTAAATCTGATAGCTCGACCTCAGCTGATGAACCTCCTAGGCGTAGACGTCGTAGGGATGAAGCTGCATAAGCAAGTGCTACCGATCGATCCGTCAGGGATCAGACACGTGATGAGACCGGACGCCCGAATCACCAAGACCTAAATCAAGCGGGACATCAACCCGCACGGTCCCGTAGAACGGAACCCAACCTCCTACCCTCCATACGAATCCGGACTTATCAGCCATGGTCTGAAATTTAATGAGAGAGAACCAAGGCCTGACCAACGAAGATTGGGGAGTGTCCAGAAGTCATACTCCCTTCACAGATGTTATCCTACAGGCTGAGTACCCCAAGAAATTCAGTATGCCGACTATTCCAGCCTATGAAGGGAAGACTGACCCTAAGCAACATGTGATGAGGTACGAATGGATGATGGATTCGACAAGGGAAAATAACGCAACTAAGAGTAGGTGTTTCCCAACCACTCTGTCCGAAATTGCCACTATGTGGTTTACTCGGCTTCCTCCACGATCTATATCCAACTTCGACGAGTTAGCGAAGAAATTTGTTGAACAATTCAGCATACATGCTACCCGTCCAAAGGACGTTATGTCATTATCAAGCGTAATCCAAGCTCCGGGAGAGTCTTTGAAAGCATACTTACAGAGGTTTCATGTTGCCGCTACTGAAGTTAGCAATCCTAATGACCATGCAATTTTGATGGCGGTAATGCGAGGTGTAGATCCAGACTCAGAGTTTGGAGATTGGTTGGCAGGAAAGCCCTCAGCTACATTGGAACGATTCTATTTCAAATCTCATCAGTTCATACGGAGGAAGGAGGCTCGATGGACGAGACGAGATAAAGCACTAGGGCCTGTTCAGGTGACTGTGAAAAGTAACATCGCCGTGAAGCAGTCCGGCGATAGTTCGGGAAAAGTTCAAGTCCACGTCCAAAATAAGCCTGGGCAGTCCAAAGGATCCGGAGGTGGAAATCCCGGAAAGAAAAGACAAGCAGGGAAATGGAAGTCAAGAATTCCCACCTACAATGAATACATCCCGCTGAATACTTCTCTTGAAAAAATTTATCTGTCTACATGTAACATCTTCGAATACAGAAAGCCACGCCCAAAGGAGTCCACTGAAGAACAAAAACAGATAGGGAAGTACTGTCGCTTCCATGAGACCCATGGGCACAATACTGAGGAGTGTAGACACCTCCATGACGCCATAGAAAAGTTAATCAGACAGAAAAAATTGCAGGAATTTGTCAAAAACCCACAATATGGAAGGCAAGGAATGTCAGACCCCGGACGCGGGCCGGCTCTACGCCAACAGAACAACCTGCTCGGACTGTGGGTAGATTGATTATAAACACTATTGTCGGAGGACCTCATCCGGCAGACAAGAATTGGCAGGAAATGGAACGATATGTTACCTCCTTAAGGCATGCGGATTACGAATGTTGTTAGAATGTGGAAGATGGGAACCCTTCAAAGCAACAACGCATGATGACTGACGATATAGTGTTTAGGAGTAGAGACGCGGACAAGGTGGAGGCTACAACTATCGACCTGATGGTTATATCTGCAACAATCGGGCCAGCTTACGTGAAAAGAATCCTGATTGATTGCGGGAGCTCCGTTAACATCATCTTCAAGAAAGCTTATGACCAAATGAAGATGGAAACGAAAGATTTGAAACCATGGAAAGCCTGTATCCACGGCTTTAACGGTGCTGCAACCGACGCGATGGGATATATAGAGCTACCAATTGAACTGGGGGAAGGTGAGCGTAGGAGAGTGCGAGTCCTACCGTCCATAGTAATGGATATTGACTCTCCATACAATGCCTTTTTGGGCTGTCCAGCCTTGGCAATATTTAGGGCTACTTTGGCCTCATGGTGTTTGACATTAAAATTTCCGACAGACAAAGAAGTCGGTGTTGTACATGGCGATCAGGCGACCGGTCGCACATTTTATGTGGCGGAATTGAGAGAAGCTCAACGGAGAGAGAAGGGAAAGGTTGCGGACAGCTCCATCTGCATCCTAAAGACTGATGATTGACAAGTAGTGCCCGAGCCCTGGCTCGGGCAGCATTCTCGGATCCTTAGGGACATAGATCCAAGAGATGATGATGGGGAACCCAGGGAAACGAATGCAGCATCGACCGAGCTGACGATCGACATCCTAGTCAGTCGGGATGACCCATCACGATTTTTTAAGATTGGATCACAAATCGACCCCTCAGTGGCCGAGGATCTTACTGATTTCCTCCAGGCGAATCTGGACGTTTTCGCTTGGACATATATGTGCGGGGTTTCTCCAGCAATTGCGAGTCATATGTTGAAGTAGGCCCGAAACACGTTCCCGTAAAACAGAAGGAGAGGTATGGACCCGGAGAGGTCTGCGGCTCTTAAAGAGGAGGTGGACAAACTCAAAGCCAATGGGTTCGTCCGCGACGCCCTCTACCCTGAATGGGTATCTAACCTAGTGCTGGTGAAGAAAGCAAATGGAAAGTGGAGAACTTGTGTTGATTACTCCGATCTGAACAAAGCATACCCGAAGGACAGTTTCCCTTTACCTAGAATCGACCAGCTCGTCGACTCTACCACCGGACATAAATTATTGTCATTTATGGATGCGTATTCAGGATACAGTCAGATCCCGATGGATATTCCAGACCAAGAGCACACCAATTTTGTCACGAATATGGGGCTATATTGCTATGTAGTAATGCCCTTTGGATTGAAAAATGCGGAAGCAACTTATTAGCGTCTGGTGAATCGAATGTTTAAAGACCAGACCAGTAAGACGATGGAAGTCTATGTGGATGACATGCTCATGAAGTCACGACAGTTAAACGACCACATTCGAGACTTAGCAGAAATATTTGATATACTCAGACATTATGGCATGAAGATCAACCCCTTGAAGTGCCCTTTTTGTGTGGCATCAAGAAAGTTCTTGGGTTTCATTGTGAATGCAAGTGGAATTGAAGGTAACCTGGAAAAGATTCAAGCTATTCGGGATATACAAGTGCCCAGAATTATAAAGCAAGTACAAAGCTTGAACGGAAGGGTGGCAGCGCTGAGCCGATTCATATCCAGAGCCACGGATAAATGCATTCCCTTATTCGATGTGATAAAGAAGGGAAAAAGGAATTTCGAGTGGACATCCAACTGTGAGGAAGCATTTCGAGATCTGGTAAGGTATTTAGAGAGCCCCCCGGTGCTATCGAAACCAATTGACCATGAAATGTTGTATGTATACTTGGCAGTATCCCAGCACCCTATCCGTACGGCTCTGGTTCGCGAGGAGGACCGAGTTCAAAAGCCAGTATATTATGTCAGTAAACTCTTGACGGGGGCAGAAAGAAATTATCCCAAAATTGATAAATTAGCTTATTGCTTAGTGATTGCATCATGCAAGCTTCGCCCATGCTTCCAGGCACACTCAATCAGTGTTTACACTGATAAACCCTTGCGACAGGTACTCCAACGACTGGAAACTTTCAGAAGGATGTTAAAGTGGAATATCGAATTAAGTCAATTCGATATTACTTACCTACCGCGAAAGGCCATACAGGGACAAGCGCTAGCGGATTTCATCGCTAAATTCACCATGATAGACGAATCAAACGGCCGCAATGTCATTCCTCCCGTTCGATGGAACATGTACACCGATGGGGCATCTAACGACCGTCGTTCGGGAGTTGGCATAGTTCTGGTTACTCCTGAAAACCGATCAGTTTGCTACGCTTTGAAGCTCGAATTCACAGCAACAAATAACGAAGCCAAGTATGAAGCATTGATTGCCGACTTAAGACTCGTCAAGGAACTGGGAATAAGATCGGTTAAAATCTTTTATGACTTGCAACTGGTGGTGTATCAAGTGCGTGGAGACTACCAAGCAAGGGGGCATAGACTTGCCCCACATTTGGCCCAAGTTCAGGAGCTGCTAGCGAATCTCGAATATTATGATATTTCACATGTTCCACGTGAACAGAACAGGGAAGCTGATTCATTGGCAAAATTTGCAAGCACTGGCGATGCACAGCAGATGGGATTGTTTCCCGTTGAAACCTTACATGTTCGAAGCATAAATATGATGGAGGTAGATTTCGTGTTAAAAACAGAAATCGAAAGGGAGTCGTGGATGATCCCATTCAAGCAGTACTTATTACACGGGGCCGTGCCAGAAAGAAGGAGCGAAGGACAACAAGTCATTCGTAAGGCTTCTCGTTATGTAATGCAGGATGGAATAACGTATCAGAGGGGATTCTCGACTCCATTACTCCGATGCATTGCCCATGATGAGATAAAACGAGTCTTGAAGGAAGTCCATGAAGGTGAATATGGCGACCATACCGGAGGGCAGACGTTAGCAAAGAAAATCCTCCGCTATGGATACTATTGGCAAACTATAAATCAGGATGGTGCAGACTACGTGAGAAGATGTGACAAATGTCAGAAGTATGCTAAAATCCCGAGAGCTCCGCCGACGGAACTCACACAAATGGTTAGTCCTTGGTCATTTGCAATATGGTGAATCGACATAGTCGGTTCCTTGCCTCTATCCAAAGATGGTGCAAAATACGCGATTATTGCAGTCGATTATTTTACCAGGTGGGTAGAAGCAGAACCTTTGGCCACTATCACCACCAAAAAGGTCATTAATTTCATTGTACGGAATATTATATGTCGTTTTGGCCTTCCACGAACCATCGTCACAGACAACGGAACTCAGTTTGAAAGCAAAGAGTTCAAAGAGTTTTGCCAAAATACGGTATTGAGAAAAAGTTTGCAGCAGTTCCTCATCCGAAAGCTAATGGACAAGTGGAGGCCGTAAACAAGATAATTAAATCCATACTGAAGAAATGTTTGGAAAAGGCTTGAGGCAAGTGGGTGGATGAGCTTCCAACAGCACTTTGGGCTTACAGAACCACCCACAAGTCCACGACTGGCCATACTCCATTCGCATTAGCATATGGCGTGGAAGCTGTCATACCCGTGGAACTTGAAGTCCCATCACATCGGGTAACTTATTATGACCCAGAGTCAAACCAAGATATCTTGCTGGAATCTTTGGACTTCATTGATGAAAAACGCGAAGAAGCTAATTTAAGAGTGGCCGCGTATAGGCACCGAGTTGCTCGATATTATAATGAAAAGGTCCAACCAAGAATCTTTCGAGGTGATCTCGTTTTGAAACGAGTTTTCCCAGTTCTGTCACACATGATCCCCGCATGGGAAGGTCCATACGTCATTGAACGGAAGCTTGGAGAAGGAACATTCAAACTAGCGACCGTTGTTGGTGTGACACTTTCCCAAGCATGGAATAGTGAACATTTGCGGCACTATTACACTTAGTTTATTTCTATCACATTTTGGTTGCATTTATTTCCAGCAAGTTTGTCATGGCATGTGAAAAGACAATGTAGCTTATTTACATTAATAAAGGCTTGAAGCCATTTCCTTTTCCCATGAGTTGTCGATGTTTCTGTGTATAATAACACTGTAATAAATGACTAAGAGATACATTACTTTGTTTAACGTACGAACGCGCATAAATAATTCAAAACCTCCAAGTCCCCAGAGTGCAGACTGGAGTACTCTAAGTCCCTAGATCGCGGACTCGAGTATAAACGATTCGAAATCTCCAAGTCCCCAGAGTGCGGACTGTTGAATATGCGCTTATATGATTTTTGTTTGATGATAATAAACATATATACATTCGTTTAAATGTATTTGGTAATGTACTATTTTATTTTTTATAGGTTAAACAAATATTTGTTGAATAAAATAAATTACACAGAATTTGAATTCAAACAGAAATTTTATTCAAACAAATATTTATTACAATCTTGAATAGTACAAATTCATGCTCTCACTATACATATACAATTTTGAATACATCACGATTTTATATTTACATTAATATCCTCACTACATATCACTCACACTCATATTTCTATCTTCAACTGCATTCCAGTTTGAATCCAGCATCTGAGCAATCTGCAAAAATATTCACTAACGCAGTAAAATTGAAAAAGAAATATTTTTGCAATTCAAAATGAAATATGATTTTTGAAAATATTATTTTCCTCAGTTATTTGGGTTGTTTGTCATCATTCACACTTGAATTCATCACACACGAACAGTGTGACATGCACAGTGTATCACTGTACATACCACAAGGCCGTGCACATCAATATACACTTGATAATGCTACGGGGACAGGTGAGCACAGGTCAAACCCAAATGAAAAACCGGGTTCAACACACGTGCAATATATTGAAAATCACGACACGAGCACAAGGTCAAACCCGAGTTTTGAAACTGAGTTTAACACAAGGCAACATGACATGAATGCAATGAAGACCAACAGCAAAATGGACTGCAACAATCATGTATGCAGACCAGACCAGACCAAACTACAAGAGGAGGCTAACCTGTGTCTTATGGCAAAAACAGATTTAGAAGCAAGCTCCGAGGAATCTAGTGAGGCAGGTGAGTATTCCTATAGAGATCTTGTTTTTATGTGTCTTGATCTTACTAAGGTAGTGGATACTCTTGAATCTAAAATTGAAAAACTAAAATCTGATAGGAGAGAATTTGCTCGTGAAAATTTTAGGTTAAAAACTGAACTTGAAAATATTCAAAACCTAGAATGTAAAAAATGTAAGATTTTAGATTCAGAATTATCAAAACTTAGGAATAACTTTGAGAATCTTGAAAAAGAAAACTTGAATCTTAAGGAAAACATTGACACTAGGAAAAAGGATTTTATAAACAGATGCACCTCACTTGTCACTGAAAACACAACATTAAAAACCAAAGTCCAAAATCTTGAGAAATCTCTGAATAACTTTTCAAAAGGAGAAAAATCTTTCAAAATGTTATTGGGAAATCAAATTTTTGCTAACAACAGAAAAGGACTAGGTTTTGGGAAATCACAAGATGATGATAATGCAAAAGGTAAAAGTGTCTTTGCTCGATCTAAAATAATTGGACATCATGTTGAAAATTATAATCATAGGAACAAGAACACAAAATTTAATCAAGTCAATTTAATGTGCACAATTTGTAGAAAATTTGGACACAATCAAAATAATTGTTGGTATAGACCCAAACACGTGAAAACTATACCAATTTGGGTTCCAAAAGGCACAAATATAAAATCTTTGAAAGTCAAACAAATTTGGGTGCCAAGAGGAACATATATAAATAGTTTTGGGTCTCCACAAACATATTTTTCATGTTCTGCCACTAACAACCATGGACCTATAATAACAAATAGGTCACAAAAATCTTTTATCGTGTAGGTGTGGTGGCAGGCTAAGGAACAACAACAGTGTTCTCTGGATTTTGGTTGTTCCAGAAACACAACGGGTGACAAAGCAAAGTTTCTTAGCCTAGTATAAAGGTGACAGAATCACAATGGACAACAACAAAAAATTATCGTAAAGGTAAAACAGGTAATTTGTTTTGAACGATATATTAAATGTGATAATCTGCACCGTAATCTTAATCAGCCAGTAATGTGATGATGAAATGAATGAGGTCTTTAATTCTGACTTATTCTTAATAGATATGATTTCTTTTGACTTGTTCTTATTTATGACCTTGATTTGTGCTTAAATGATGACCAATCAGATTTTCAACCTTGAACTAATCCATATAAATTTGTTCGGTCAAATGATGGTATTTTATTGATCTTTGATTACTCATGCTATACGTAGATATATTTGTTTTGACATTTTGGTCACTGCTTGTAAATTTGCATGATTTCAAATTTCATGTGAAAGATGTTAAAAAGGATTTTTAGAAATTGTTGAAACTTCAAGAAATTGTTTTGAAATAATAATGATGTTGACTGACTGTTGATTACTCATGAATATATCTGTTTCTGAAATTAAACTATGATATTTGTTTGAGTGTTAACATAGCTTCATTTCAAATTTCATTCTGAGATAGTTTGTTGAAATTTCACAAATCTGGTCTTTGACATCCAACGAGTGAATATTGAGTGAAATTTAAATTCAGATACAGATTACACTGGTAATATAGTTGATAGAAAAATTACTAGTGGAACGTGATTAATCTTTAAAACATTCATTTGCTGCATCATTTTTTTTCAAAGAAAATATCTGCATATTTTCCACTTGAAATAATTTTTCAAATGGCAGAATTTTTCTCATATAACCCCTTCGAGAAAATCATTGTTGACCATATTTTCAGATTAGTCATTCTTATTTGATTTTCAATGACAAATTTTGACTAATCTAACTCCCTAATGATTATCGAAAAGATCAATAGTGATTGAAAAAGTGATGAGTGTCGATATTTGTCATACATTACTCAAGACAATATATTTAGAAAAATTTCTTTAGAATTTCATAACAAGAGTTATAAAAACTTTTTGTTGGGTAAAAATTCCATGATCATTTCTATTTCTATCATCTTTCTATCGACCATCACTCATCAAAATCATATATAGCATGTAAATTTGTGGTAGTTTACAAAGGAAATTATTCGTTCTTCAATTTATTATTATAAAGGAAATTATTCGTTCTTCAATTTATTATTATAAAGGAAATTATTTGTGCTTCAATTTATTATATTCTTCAATAAAAATAAATATCCAAAGTATTCACTCTCATTTAAAAGTCCTCACGGTTATGCATGGGTGAATTGCTTGGATTTTTGATTATGTGCTTCCATGCTCATTTAAAAGTCCTTACGGTTATGCATGTATGGAACGCATATCAAAATTAATTGATTAAATAGACAAGTTGATTCTAATCCCATTTAAAAGTCCTCACGGTCATGCGTGGTTAGAAGATACTTGATTTCATTTTTAAATAAAAATTGTGAATACTACTAATCTCATTTAAAAGTCCTAAAGGTTATGCATGGTTAGTAGATATTCAAATTTCCTGAAATAAATATACCACAAATAGACAGAACTGTATGATTTTTGATGATTTTATCCCCATCACTTCTGAAAGTGGAATATGCGCCTGACAAGAGTAATTATGATTTTTGTTTGAGTTTAATTGAAATTTGATATTTATATTCAATTGAGTTAAATGTTTGATTCATTTCTGTCACTTCATCCCTATTTTTATAACACTGTTATTCTTTTGTTGATAACAAAAGGGGGAGAGAAAAGTTAAGATTTTGTCAAATAGAATCAAGCAAAGGTCAAATAATTTTCCATTTGCATCTAGGCTCACTTGCATATTTTTATTTGTATGCATATATGTAGGGGGAGTATTGTGTACAGAGGGAGCATTTAAATAGGGGGAGCGATTGAACGATCAAATACATTTGGCATATTCAAAATCTTAAATATATGTTTGTTATCATCAAAAGGGGGAGATTGTTGAACATGCGCTTATATGATTTTTGTTTGATGATAATAAACATATATACATTCGTTTAAATGTATTTGGTAATGTACTATTTTGTTTTTCATAGATTAAATAAATATTTGTTGAATAAAATAAATTATACAGAATTTGAACTCAAAAAGAAATTTTATTCAAACAAATATTTATTACAATCTTGAATAGTACAAATTCATGCTCTCACTATACATATACAATTTTGAATACATCACGATTTTATATTTACATTAATATCCTCACTACATATCACTCACACTCATATTTCTATCTTCAACTGCATTCCAATTTGAATCCAGCATCTGAGCAATCTGCAAAAATATTCGCTAATGCAGTAAAATTGAAAAAGAAATATTTTCCAATTTGGGTTGTTCGTCATCATTCACACTTGAATTCATCACACACGAACAGTGTGACATGCACAGTGTATCACTGTACATACCACAAGGCCGTGCACATCAATATACACTTGATAATGCTACAGGGACAGGTGAGCACAGGTCAAACCCAAATGAAAAACCGGGTTCAACTCACGTGCAATATATTGAAAATCACGACACGAGCACAAGGTCAAACCCGAGTTTTGAAACTGAGTTCAACACAAGGCAACATGACATGAATGCAACGAAGACCAACAGCAAAATGGACTGCAACAATCATGTATGCAGACCAGACCGGACCAAACTACAAGAGTGACACAGTGAAGCTCAAGTATAACACTGCAGAAGTTCAAATCAGTACAACAACTCGAGCTTCAGAAGAATAGAGACAACATCAACAAACCCAAATGTCCAGACACCAATGATACAAGGCAACATGTACAACAAGTCCAAATACAACAATATGCAGAAGCAAGATCAACACAGTGGTGATGCAGTGCAACATCTACGACAGCAAGTAAGTGAATGCAACATGTACAACAATACTACACCGCCTCTACCATCAAGCCAAAAAAATGCATTCAAGACCAAACTCAAGTGAACAGAAGACAATTTGCAAATAAATTCAAAGGGGAAGCATCACCAAAGACTCAACAGGGAACACATGCCACCAAGATCAACAATATCAAGTCGACCAGGCAGCAATGATTGTAATGCAACACAGTATCAAATTGAAATGAAGTGATGAACCAACAATGCAAACAAGTACCAGATGGCTCCAGCTCAGTAATCAAGTGAAAAACAATGCAAACATGAAGTGAATGCATCTACAGGAAAGCAATAAACAAGTCTAAGTTCGAATTCAATGCAGACGCAAACAATTTCGAGTTGAACAAATCAAAGCCGTGAGATGCAGTCAAGTCAAGAAGCCGTGTTCATACATAAAGTCAAAGCCGTGGTCATCACAAAGAAATCAAAGTTTCGTTTTGACCAAATATATCGCAATTTCAAAATCAAAGCCGTGACCATCAAGTAACGAAGAATATTCGATTACGAACTAGTCATTGAAATCTCAAGCATCAATACAAGATCGAACGGCCAAAGAAATATTCAAATGAACTCATACGAACACAAAAATAGGATTTCGAATCCTATATAAACCCAATCGTCATCGGCTAAATTGGTATTCGAGTTCGAGCTTAACAAAGAAAAAAATCATCCAACTCGAATCACGATCAAGTTCAAGCAAGCCAAAACCAGTAAAAGAAAAAGCAAAATTTAACATACCAATTATAATTCGAACTTGATCGAATTAAAGTAGCCGATAGAAATTCAAAGAGACAAACGACGACGAACGCAAGGAACTGGACACTGGAGATCTCGATCGAAGCCACTAGAGTCGACGACTTCAATTATAGCACAACCCTAATTCAGACAAGAAAAGGGACGAACGAAACAAAGCCACCATTATCTCACAAAGGAAAGCAGGCCGGTGAAATAAAAAAAAAGGGAGATGATATGTTTGGGCCGGCCTTGTTATTTTTAGAGGCTTTAGTTTAATTTTTTTAATTAGGGTTATTGTGCCTTTTAATTGTTGTTTAATTTTTTTTGTTTTTACTTTACGAATCAAAACTTTGTAAATCACCACCTAGGGTTTAGGTAGTGTTAGATTGTCTAGTTAGAATTAGTTCAGTGAGCAGGGTGTGCTAGTTTGCAAAAATCTATAGGCGGGAGCAGTGTTTGCAAGTAAGCGAAACTCTATAGGCGGGAGCAGGGTGTGCGAGTCTAGTAGAGTGTTTGTGAGCGGGAGCAAAAGGGTCTGCGAGTCTAGTAGAGTATTTGTAAGCGGGATACTGTTTAATTCTAATAGAAATCTGGGAATGCAGCAGTAGGCAGGGGTTGCCGAAGCTGGGTAAATTTTGTGTGTGATTTACTTTTCAGCATATTTATTTCTGCAGTTTATTTCTGTGTTTAATCCGAGAAAATTTGCTATAACCCTATTCACCCCCCCTCTAGGGTTAATCTAGATCCTACACGGACTGGAGTACTCTAAGTCCCCAGAGCGTGGACTCGAGTATAAACGACTCAAAAACTCTAAGTCCCCCAAGTGCGGACTGGAGTACTCTAAGTCCTCAGAGTGTGGACTCGAGTATAAACGACTTGAAACCTCCAAGTCCCCGAAGTGCGGACTGGAGTACTCTAAGTCTCCAGAGCGCGGACTCGAATATAAATAACTCGAAACCTCCAAGTCCTTGGAGTGCGGACTGGAGTACTCTAAGTCTCCAGAGCACGGACTCGAGTATAAATGACTCAAAACCTCCAAGTCCCCGAAGTGCGGACTGGAGTACTTTAAGTCTCCAGAGCGCGGACTCGGGTATAAATAACTCGAAACCTACAAGTCCCCTGAGTGCGGACTGGAGTACTCTAAGTCCCCAGAGCGCGGACTCGAGGATAAACGGCTCAAAACCTCCAAGTCCATGGAGTGCGGACTAGAGTACTCTAAGTCCCCAGAGCGTGGACTTGAATATAAACGACTCAAAAATTCCAAGTCCCCGGAGGGCGGACTGGAGTACTCTAGGTCCCTAAAGCATGGACTCGAGTATAAATGACTCAAAACCTCCAAGTCCCCGGAGTGCGGACTGGAGTACTCTAAGTCCCCGGAGCGCGGACTCGACTATAAACAAATCAAAACCTCCAAGTCCCTGAAGTTCGGATTGGAGTACTCTAAGTCCCTAGAGTGCGGACTCGAGTATAAACGATTCAAAAACTCCAAGTCCCCGGAGTGCGGACTGGATTACTCTAAGTCAACAGAGCGCGGACTCGAGTATAAATGACTCAAAACCTCCAAGTCCCCGGAGTGCGGACTGGAGTAATCTAAGTCCCCAGAGCGCAGACTCGAGTATAAATGAATCGAAATCTCCAAGTCCCCGGAGTGCGGACTGGAGTACTTAAAGTCGCCAGAGCGCGGACTCGAATATAAACGATTCGAAACCTCCAAGTCCCAAGAGTGTGGACTGGAGTACTCTAAGTCCCCACAGCGTGGACTCGAGTATAAACGACTCGAAATCTCCAAGTCCTCGGAGTGCGGACTAGAGTACTCTAAGTCCCTAGAGCGCGGACTCGTGTATGAACGACTCGAAATCTCCAAGTCCCCGGAGTGTGGACTGGAGTACTCTAAGTCCCCAGATTGCGGGCTCGAGTATAAACGATTTAAATGACCAAGTCCCCTGAAGGCGGACTGGATATCAATGACTTGAAGTCATCGAGCCCATGGCATTCGGACTAGAAAATATTCTAAGTACCCGGAGCATGGAATAAAGAATGTGCAATGCCAAAAGATTATCAACTTATTTGAAGATGAATCGAGAAGCCTATGTAACTCGCAATAGCTTGGGTTCCGACCATGATTATATCGAAAACCGGACAGCAGAAATCTTCCGAAAGGCAAAAAGAACTAAGTTTTATTCATCAAAAATAAGTTTCTACTACAACTCCTCCGTATCTCGGAGTCAAAAGTTTATTTACATAAACTATGAAAACAAAAATAATTACATAATCTAAACTAGCTCTTGTTGAATGAGAACGAAGACTATTTCTTTAACTTCTTCGACTTTTTGCCGGATGACTCCGTGCTGCGACGTTTACCCTTGATAGCTTTCATTGACGGGAGAGTGACAGCCGAAGAAGTATGAGGAACATCCATGGGTTTCGACCCGCCGGGGAGAATGGCCTTCAATGGCTTGTTCAAAGGATCGTCCGAGTCCACAGCTTGATGTTCGACCTTTATCTTGATCATCTTTTCCTTCTCTTTATCAAGCTGCTCCTTCATACTCAGTTGGACGTGTGCTCGGAGACGCCTGTAATTTCAACTTCATAACTCCCATCGATAGAAGAGGAAGTCTCAGATTTGTCCTCGTTAAGCGCTCCGATCACCTAAGCATCGAGACTGGGAGCCCCTCCTGCGTGAGTGGCTTCACTCGTTTTTCCCCTAACCTCCTTGGCGACATCTCTTCTCGAAGTGGGCTCAAGATCAGAACGGCCTGCATAAAACCACAAAAAGCAAGTATTAGAATGTGATAGCTTCTGGTGGAAAGCAAAAACTCTTGGAATGTTAAAGCGAAAGAGTTGCCAACCAGGTTCCGGCTGGCTCTCAACCGTCAGGGGTGTCTCGCCTTCTGGAATAGGTGAAAAAACATGAACTTCGAGGCCGGGGTCCTCCGGGTCATAGCCGATGTGCTGTTCAAAAGGATCGAGTATCGGCCGACTGGTCGGCTGGGTAGGCACACAAGCTGGAGACTCAATCTCGGATGGACCGGCGATGACTTCTTTCCCTTTTGTTGAAGGGGAGCCTTTTCAATAAATAGCTTTAGCCACTGACAGGTCCGAGGGCTCTTTTCCCCTGAGGAATTCTTTTATCAAGGCCCCCTCATCAACCTCCTTGATACCGTGTTCGGCCTTCTTGATTTCAATTAAAGTCTCCCACGCCTCGGCCAAAGATTCGAGATAGTCCATGCCCAAAAAAGTTAAGTCTCGGTGCATGAGAACGCGGGCATTGTATTCGGCAATAAGCGGGTCGAACATGGTTTTGATTTCCTCTCTACCTTCTTCCTTGGCCGCCTCAAGACGGGAGTCGATTTCCGCATAGGCTATCTATTTGCCCTCTTCGCGGGCTTCATTCTTCAGCGCCTCAACTTTAGAAAGCTCGCCCTCAAGTTTCGCTTTTAGGAGTCGTGTTGCAACAATCTCATCGCAATACCATTGTGACTCTTCTTGGGCAGCAACCTTCTCCTCTTGTTCTTTGCGGATTCGCTCCTCAAGTTCTTTAACCCAGTGACAGAATGCATCCCTCTCTTTTTGCACCAAATCTTTTTCCAAAGCCAAAGCCCCATGGCGTTGTACCGCCTTGTTGAGTTCTTTTTTGTGAGTCGATTCCAGACGAGTTATGGCTTCGGCGGTATCCTTGGCGCTCTGCTGGGCGGCCTCAAGTTCAGATTTATAAGTCGCAATCTCTTTATCCTGAGCTTTAATGATATCTTTGTCGTGGATAGCCTCAAGCTACAGGTGATCGATCTCATGTTGGCGCTCCATGGAGAGTTTTGAAAGTTTTTCAGCCAAATGAACAAATGCGTCATGTTGAACATAGACGTCGTTGGTGCAGGCGATGGCGCTCTATTTAACATCATCAGGTATATGGTGGATCGCCGGGAGGAACCTTAGACCATCAAAGCAAATCTTTGCAAATTTAGCTTTAAGCTCGGCCAGTCTCTCCAATACTGAAGGGTCTGTTGCGGGAATAGGAGGAGACAGCTTCGAAAGTTCAGCTCTCCTGTGAGGATCCCTTGATTGTCTTGTGGAAGAGGAATCGGAGTGTTGGTCTTGGGGTACATCCGATTGCGACCCCTTGTAGCCGTGCTTATCTTTGCTTTGTTCCGAATGAGAAGAGGGATGTTGGTGGTACTTGGGCTGATAATATGTTTTCTTCCGAGATGATGAGTCCCGGGAATGATAATCCCTATCGCCATCATTGTCTCTGTCCCGACATCTCATGAAACTTGAGTCATGACCATAGTAACGGAAGACAGAGGACCCGCGGAGGCGATCAATTCCGTGTGTACTCCCCATGTCACCTACATAGAATTTAAATAACAACGAATTAGCAAAGATCTATGTGACGATGGAAAATTAAGTGCAACGTGAACTGCATGTGTTTGTGTGTGTGTCCTAGTGTTTCTCCCCGACGGACTAGTTTCTTTACTAATGGGAGTTTTTTCTCCCAGAGTTTAGGCATGAATGCCTGCATCGCCTCTGATGGGAGAATGAAGTTTAAGCGCCTTCGGATCATCGAAATTATAATTAAGTAGATTGTAAGGTATCGAGAGGTTCGAGAGGCCCTTTAAAGAACTTTCCAAACGTTGTGAGGAGGCCTCTTTCTCTATCGGAATAAGAGTTACTTTAGAGGTTGCACCAACTTTTTCCCTTCTTATCTTGTATGTCAGTTTCTTTTTCCTCTTCGAAGGGGAGGATGGCGTTTCAGTGTCATGAATTTCAACTAGTGGGTCCTGAGTAGGCCCAACGTTCTCATCTTGTGCTTCGGATGTTTCATTTTCTTTGATTTCTCCTTCTTCTAGTGCGCTAGGAGTGTTGCGTGCTGAAGACTCAGCTTGTTTTTTCCCTCTACCGGAGGTGGGCCTGGGTATGGAAACGCCCTGAGGAAGGCTTATCCGACGGCCTTCTGCTAACAGTCTAAACCACGAAAGTGACTCATTTGAAATGAGAGTTTGGATATCCCGTTCGTCGGCAGGAAGGGCTCTAATGGCTTCGACGTCTTCGGAATACCCGCGACCGTCAGGACGTGGATTGATACCTGAAAAGATGGAAAAAAGAATTAGAAGAGGCACGACTTTGACCAAGCAAGAATATCGATCCAGAGAAAAGACTTACTTGCTTCTACCCATCTCCTTGCGAAACCAGGAGGGCAACGCACGTATAATCATTCCTGTTTGTACAGGGCGAACTTGTTGCATGCACCAGTTAAGATTTGGCATTTGTTTTGCGGCTCGAGAAAAATGAAAGAGGGGCTATCTCTCCGCTTCTTGATCATTTATATATCTGATGTCACCCGGGGTTGGAGGCCTAGAGAGGACAGTCATGAAGAGGACGTAGGTACCGTAGATGAAGGCGTGACCGTTTGGGTGCAATTGAGACGGGGCAATGTCAATGTATTGCAACATGTCCCGAAGAAATAAGTTGAACGGTGGCACACTGCCGACCCAGCACATAAACTTATTACAAGCTGTATATCCAACTGGGGGCAGGTGTGGACGATCGTGCCCCGATGAAACTAATACGTCGTCGAAGGGGATTCCATGGATGGACATATCCGACTGAGTGCACTTTCATTGATCTTCGAAGCCTGTGAATCGACCGGGTTGTCTAAGAAAATTGATGCCTCTAGGGCATCGAAAGCTAAGTTATGAGCAGGGGAAGTCGACGGGTTCGAAGTATCTGCGACTCCTTGTTTAGAAGGCGGCCCGGGTCTATCCGAGATCGTGGTAGAGCTGGATTTCATAGACATCTGTGGTGGAAATTGAATCCAGTAGAGTAACTGTTTGAACAATACTTGAAAAATCATCGACGTTAGACTTAACAACATAAATGTTGCCCCCGTATGGTGTGTGAACTAGTGCGATCATTCGTGTGTAAGTGCTGAGAAATTATAAGTCACAGAATTAATGATATAAAGTTGAGCTTTGAACTGTCGCCTTCGAAGACCATCATCGCTGACCATCTCTGAAAACCAGCCTTGCAATGCTTTCAATTTTGGACTCGGACATTGGCACTGCGTGTTAAAAGCTTTTATCTGTTTTTATCAATTTAAGTTCAAGCTTGTGGTTATTGAAACTAGGAAGTCATCAGTCCAGATTAGTTCGATATGCTAGTATGCTGGGGTCCTTGTCCTTATTTTGTTATATGATTAGGCAAGGTGAATAAGTGTTTGGCCTAAGTACGGGTTCGGCTAAAGTATGGTTCGACATTCATGATTTTTCAGCCTAAGTACTATTTGGCTAAAGTATGGTTCGGCATTCATGATTGTTCGGCCTAAGTATTATTCGACCAAAAAATGGTTCGGCGTTCATTTCGTTCGGCCTAAGTATTGTTCGGCCTCCGTTCTGTTCGGCCTAAGTATTGTTCGGCCTAAATATGGTTCGGCGTTCATATCGTTCGGCCTAAGTATTGTTCGGCCTCCGTTCTGTTCGACCTAAGTATTGTTCGGCCTAAATATGGTTCGGCGTTCAAGTCGTTCGGCGAGTCATGCCGGACAATGTTGTTCGGCATTCTAGCCAATTCCTGCTCCTCCTCTATTTTTCCCTCCAATCTCGTTCGGCATGAGAGAACTGTGCCGAACCACATAACATCTTCCAACAACTCCCTCGTGTGCTCACCTCTGGCCACTTCTCTCCTCCACATCATCTAGCCTTAAAAAATATCCTAATCGCAGTTCGATTCTTTCACCCACGCAACACCTATTATTCACGGTTCTAATTTACAAACTTCAGCCTCGTATTAAGTCAAGGAAAGCATTTAAATAAAGGGGTCGATACCAAGTAAATGGAGTGACACTTGGCAGAAATCTGGAGGTAAAGGCACGGTTTTGATTAATCTCGACTGATTTGGGAAAAGGAATGATATTAGAGGAGGGAAGAGTAGTTAAATTCTTAGAGTTTGTTAAAAGGCGAGGTTCATGAGTACAAGATCGCAGAGGTAAAAGTGAAAAAGAGGGGAAGAAGGAGGATGCCGGGTTTTATAGGGAAGAAGGGAAGTCGAAGAGACAATGACCGGTAGAACCGGTCAAGACGATATCGTTCGACCTCGGTTATCTTGGTTCGTTCTGCATCCCGGGTGCTCGTCTTCAGCTAGGTTACTCGGCATTCGCATGATGTTCAGCATACATCATCTCACCTAGTATTCAAGAGAAGATACTATTGAGGAAACTAAGCCACGGCTTGAAGCAAAGCACACTGGACTCGTGGTTCAAAGCACATCATGTTCTACCACATGATGCACTTTGGGGGGCAAGTGTTACCTGAAGTTTTGACCAGGCAACTAGTCACTCGGCAGTTGTATACTGATCGGCATCCAAAGTGGTCGGCACCCATAGCTGTTCGGCATTCCGGAGCGGTCGGCATTCCAAAGTGGTCGGCATCCAAAGTGATAGGCACCCATAGCTGTTAGGCATTCCAAAGTGGTCGGCATCCAAAGTGTTCGGCACCCATAGCTGTTCGGCATTCCAGAGCGGTCGGCATTCCAAAGTGATCAGCATCCAAAGTGGTCGACATCTATAGGTATTCGGCATCCTAAAGTGCTCGGCATTTAGGAGCATTCAACATTAGAAAGTGCTCGGCTTCCAGAGTCGTCCGGCATGTATGATTCGTTCGGCACTCAAGTTCGTTCGGCATCTATGGGATGTTCGGCCTGCAAGACTGTTCGGCATACGAGAGCGTTCGGCATTGAGAAACGTTCAGTATTGTATATCGTTCGGCATCTATGGGACGTTCGGCATACGAGAATGTTTGGCATTTAGGAACGTTCAGCATACACGGATCGTTCGACATGGCAGAGTCGACCAGATTCCATACTGCTCGGCATCTAGACCCCGTTCGGCATATGCTGTTGGGCATATATGGTTCGGCACACAAAGTTTACTCCTTTTGGGTCGAGGCGTCCGACCCACCAGAGAAGACCAACCCATCTTCATCTATAAATAGAGGGGCAGGGGCACAGTGAAATGGACCTTTTTTCGATAACACCAAGGAGACTCCGCCGCATTCAAGACTCATTTAAGACTTATCGTTTTTTCTTAGCAATTGTATTTGAGTGGTTGACACACAGATTGTATCTGTAATCGATTATCGAGAAAAGCAATAAAGATCTACCTCAAAGTGGACGTAGGCAATAGCGTTGAACCACTATAAGTCTTGTGTTCGTTGTTTCTGCATTTAAATTTACGTACTACCTTCTGTTTAACTTTACTTTCTTCATTAATCTCTCTACACAATCTCTCTTAAGGGTGTTAGTGACCAGTTTTGGTGCTAACAACTTCAAAAGCCCATTAATGATCCAAAATGGTAAATTTTTTGAAATTCAGTCATTTCTTCCACTACAGGCTGACCTAATTCCAACAATTGTATTAGAGCTCAATAGCCGATGCAGTCTAAATTAGTCATGTTAGGGCTAACTAATTAAGCTTGTATACTTAATACAGTGTCCAGAAAGGTGATGTCTAGGATTGGAATTGGGTAATCAAGTACCATGTCCTATCAGGTTACCTGCCTGCCCGGAAGGTGATGTGAGCCCAAAGGTTGCTCCTGATGGAAAGGGCCCAATTTGAATTGGACCTTGGGCTAATTTTCAAAATAGTTTTGAAAATTATGGCATGATTTTAAATTTAAAAGTTAAATTTAAAATAAAAACATGTTTATAATAAAAGGTTATAATATAAAATAAATTTTCAAAATGTTTGAAAATGTAATGAAAAAGTTCAAAATGTTTGGAACTATGTAAATATTAATTTCGAAATTTAAAATTATTAATAAGGCTAATAATATAAATTAATTAAATGAGTTAATTAATTAATACGTGTATGTATGCTTTATATATGTTATGTTATTTTAAAGTGTTTGAGATAACATAAGAATATGTGTATTTATATAAGATAAATCTTCAAAATTTATATGATTTAATTAAAACTATTTAATTAATAAATTAATTGAAGGTTAATTAATTAAATAAAAATACACATATATAAAATATGTGTTACAGTATAAAGGTTATAGTAGATATATCTAATGTAAAAGTTGTATTGGAATACTAATATAAAATTAATTCAAAAGTTGATGAATTAAAATCAATTAAATAAGATTTAATTAATGAAATATTATACATAAGTCTATCATATAAGTAGTATGAAATGTAAAAGTTATATAACAACAAAACTTATATGATATAAATGTACAAACTAAAAGCGGAACATTAAAGGAATCCAAATAAACTTAAGGAATAAATACATACATAAATGCATGTATATTGTGCTTTTTGATGTGTCTGATACTTGAATCATAAGGGTAATTCATAAGAAATACATTATTCCATAAGTCGATATCACTCAATATGATATATTGAAGATTATAAATCTTCAATATAATGTTGTCCTCTACCATATATATATTAAAAAATTACTTGCATACTCCGTAGTTGTTGAGCAAACTCAAGCCGGGGATGTTATTTGTAGTATTATTAATATATTGAACAGATGAGGTAAGATAACTCTATGTATTTGTTGAGAAAACTCAAGGTACATATATTATACTTAGGCCATCACGATATGGTAGGTCGATTTGTTAAGCAAATTTAAGGAAAAATAGGTTAGGAGTTGTATTTGATACAACCGATAATGAGTTATCCATTATTTGTGGGGCTATGATTTGTTGAGCAAACTCAACGTCAGAATACCAAGACAGACGAGTCCTAACACCCACTAGTTAAGTCAAAAGACTTCTATGTTTGATCTTAGAGTTTGGAGAAACATAAAAGAGTAGTGAAAGCCTTAATCGAAAAATGAAATGGTAACATTTAACCTTTCTAATATTGTAAGAACATATGCTAAATAATGTTATAATTATGTACAATGATAAATTTATGCATTTAATATAATTGATAAAATGTTTATCGATTAACATATACAAACGAACAAAATTAAAAGTTTACAAATGGAAATATAATGCCCACGATTAAATTCCTATTGCATGTTAACATTTCAGCATCCATGCAAGTGCCTGATTTTACAACTACTGAATACATTCATAGTTTGGTCACTTATGCATTTATTTGGTCTAGACTATGTATTGTATTCTATGAGTCTCAAACTCTAAAAGCAATAAAAGACTATGGATATTTGATCCATATACAATTGCATATAAATGTTATATGGTGAATGATCAAAGTTTGAAATGTACAATATTTCGATGAAATTATTTCATCCGAAAAATCAAATAACCCTTAGTGCAAGATCGAGTATTCAATCTAATTTATTACAAAGGGGTCATATCGTGTTAATGTAACTTAAGACCTAAAACTACAAGATAGATATAAGAACTCGATCGCTGAAATGTAATTTTGATCAATTTACGTAAAATGCAACATATTTGATGTCCTTAAATGTTAAGGATAATCAAATGTGCTTTTGTAAAGAGTTTGTTATGATATTATTGTATGGTTTTCTTTTGAATAGTTTGACCATTTGAAAGGAAAACGAATGTATAATAATATATGTAATTTAAGTTACAGTTGGTATAAAGAGAATGAATAGTCACTTCTCCTTCATGGAGAAACATAGGAAACGAGAATTGTAATAATAATTAATACTAGATATTGGAATAAGAAATATAATTTCAATTCCGAAATGTATTTTCATATAGAAAATTATTCTCAATGAGATTTATTTCTTTGAATTCAAGATATTTGATCAACGAACTCTCCACTCTAAATAGTCATTATATATGAAATAAACAATTTGTATTAAGTGAATGATGGACCTTCGAATTTAGTACGCTATTATAGTAGCGGTGGAAATAGTGGGAGCATGTCATATAGCACTTATTAATTGCATCATAGTATGAAAATTGTTTCCGCAAAACTTACCATACATTATTTACGAAATAACAATTATTTTTCTGTATTAACTTAAAAAAAAGACATAGCTATATTTCAATACGAATCTTATGAATGTTCTTTATGAAATAAAACTATAATGTGGTTATTTTCTTAACAAAAGTGATGCAGTGGAAAATAAAAATATATCTAAAATTATTTAAGGTTGTTTTGGAATTATAGACCAAGCCGTAGTTTTGAGAAATAATTTTATTGTATGATTAGAATCATATGATACTTGTTAATTATATCTAGAACAATAAAATGCTATGCACCCATTTAGTGCGAACATCATGAGAGTTGATGGACTTTTCGAATCGATACATATAGTTGTGTGCAATCACAATTCTATTAATACTAAAACGGTTCTATGTACTTCGTCATATTCACCGATGAGTTATCTTCGACATGGACATGTGTATTTGATACACATGTTGTATATCTACGGTGAACTTATAGAATATAAAATAAAACTAAATAAAATAACATGCAATAAAAATGATTTGATTTGATCGAATGAGTGAGTATATTGGAAAATGTTCTAAACATACCTAAAATGAATAAATATTCAATCTCAAAATTACTCCTCCATGTGATACATAATGATGCATCAATATGGAGTAATTGAACTTTGTTGGGCAATGTACGATTAATTGTGAGTGAAGTTGAGTTAGTTTCTTTCTATGAAGTAATGTTTTTAAGGGTAGTACACAAGGTTGATGTTATTTCATTTGAATAATAGTTTACTAAATTTTATAAGATAAGGGTTTATAAGAAACTCCAACATATCCTAGGCCAAGGAGTTGGCAGGTTATGCGAGTCGAAAGATTGCATATAATAATTGTTCATAAAGGATCTTGTATGAATCTCCCCAAAAGAGTTTTTGGAAGACTCTCATTGGATGACGAATTTATGTTTTGAACACAAGTTGTAAACTAAAACCAAATAAGTTATATAAATAAAGAAATTCATAAAACGTTTATGAATACATATTCTATTTCACTGAAAAAGAATTACTGTTTCAAGATATACCAACTTCATTGTGAAGAAATTTCTTTAAGGAATTATGGGTAGTAAAATGGAATGGCATGCGATCCATGGATAGAACTGATTATATGAGATGAAATGAAATTAATTAACTTAAACGAACACATAGTATTAGGATGTCTAAAAGTACTCTCGCACCTCTAAGAGATACTATGAGTTGCTTTTTAATGTTGAAAATATATAATCCTACATTGTTTAATTAAACAATTGAGAGTGTTGACTCTATATGGTATAATGCACAAATCTAAAAGAATTCCAAGTATGCTATCAAAATATAGGTTTTTTGGTGGTCGTAACTGAAGGGATATGATCCATCGACCTCGACTATGTCTTTATGAGAAAGACTGATGCAGCTGGAATTAAATGAGCTATGTTGATAAGAATAATATCATAATTTTCAATTGTTGAAATTAGCGTAATAGATTCGATATTCAACATGTTCAAGTCAATTCGGATTCACTCATAAAATTATCGCTTGATAAGTCCTAGTGTTTTGGTGCATATATATTGAAATAGAAAATTCTATATAACAATTTAAAGTAATCTGTTTACACATATTAACCAAAAATATCTCAAAGTTAGTGGGAGTGATATTGAGTTTGTGAGTCTTTGGATATGATCCATGAAATGATACAGAAGTATCATTTTATAAGCATCACGTTTGAATAAGTATTTTGATAGAAATATCAAGTAGTTTGGTTTTCAATCAAAGTGTAGAGGAAGCGTGTGTTCATAAGAAAGAACATTAAAAGGTACATTGATATTTCTAAACTATAAGTAAACAACACGTTGTTGATTTTAATGATGTGCTTGTTAAAATCAGCCCTAGTTGTTTTAATACTCGAGATTGGATTAATAAATGATGTCTTCTATAGTAAATATAAAAGATGTCAGGAATGTCCAAAATGATATGAAGGACATCTCGTTAAAATGTTTAATATGAAACATGTAAGATTGATTCCTTTGCATTGGCAAAAGGAATTATCACACATGTTGTGTTATCAACAAAATCATAATTTTTTTATGTATTTGATACATGAAGCAAAATATTAAATCCAAATTGATATTACTAAATGGTTGTTTGAAGCATTCTTGTGTATTTATGAAATACTAGAGAATGGCTTACAGAAACAAGAACTCCTTATGAAGAAGTGTTCGAACTCAAACTTCATAGGTCATATTAAGTGTAGTATGTTAATAATAAATTCAAGTTAGGAATCTTTAAGTTGGAAATGTTCCAAATAAAAGACCATGGCTTATTCAATGAAAAAAGGCTAGGTACATCACCTTGAATATTACCACAATAAAAATAATGTACATAAAATAATAAGCACACAAATTTATAACTAAGCCGATTCCAAATGTTGAGAATTTCATAACATTGTTATATGGTAATAATATCGCGATACGGATCGTAATAGAACTTAGAGCTCATTAGAGGTCGAGATACATACTCTAAATTGTTCCACGTGATAAAGGAGTTTATCACCGTCAAAAAGAGTTGATTGACCAAGTAGATAATTGAAATATAATAGCATACCCATTTACAAAGGGGCTGACCCAATTGGTTCTGAGAAACCGTTAGAGAAGTTGGAATAAGATTCCATAATTGATCTCAATTGCAAGTGGGAGGTTGATAGAGTTAGGGGTATTCCCTAGGGGCAATTATGTAATTTGTTGCATATATCTAACTCGTTGAACAATCTATTCCATAATAAAGGTGTTTCTTTGAATTATATACTTGATATAATGTGGTTATATTAATTAATTAATTTAATTATACTTAATAGAAAATCTATAAATGACATATTTTGTGATATTAGTTACAAAGTGTTATAACCATGAGTAATTTATCACAATAAAACAAATATACCATTCTAAAAGTTCCTAGTCAAGAAGCATGAGACTGGATATCGATGTATCCGTTACTATAATATGCAACGCTTTCCAAATATTGGGTAGTGTATTACTCATGACTGCTGGCGGTACCTAGGGGTTACGTAATGATAGTAATTGGATAACTATGGAATGACCCACTCGATAGTTTTTTATTGGTTAATAAAAATATCGATGTGACTGATTTACAAAATTCTCTCGACATGAGAATACTATGGATATTCAATAGGAAAAGTCTGCTTTAATTATAGTCAAATCATGGCATAGCGTTCCATCGAGTGACCATAGTTGGGTCGAGTGAAAGTATTGGAAGTGAAACACTATTCAAGATATGATTCGTCTCCTCAGTTATATGGGGCTACTATCATGGTCAACTAAAGTCAACTCAATGTAAAAGTCCCTAGCAAGATCATTTTAGTTAGTAATAATTGTTATTATTCAACCAAAGGTTTTGTGTTTGGGCTATAAAGTTGAATGTGGATGATATTGGAATTTTGACCATTACCAAGTTCTATAAAACCAAAGTGATATAGTTTTGACAAAGAGAATTGGTGTAAATAATTGTCACTATTAGGTACCGCTTATAATAAGTAAAACTAGATTTTACCAAAAGATATGTAAGCGATGAATTCATCAAAATTGTCACACCACCTGCTAAGTGATGTTTGAACGTTAATATTTTAATTGTTCAATAATAATCACTGGTTGAATTTACACCTTTGAGTTGCACAACCGTAATGATGAATTTTCCAAAAACCACATGATTTAATTAATTATAAAAGGTTGTAAATTATTTTTTTTAGAAATATTAACTACTATTAATTTTATTTGATGTTTGGGAGTTATTTGTAATTATTTGAATGCATTTATAAAAGTTATATTAATGTGCATTGAAATATGATATCATTGTAATTAAATAAAAGATAACTACATGCGTTAATTTATGGAATCTTATGTCATTTGATGGCACGTAGTTTTCAACCATACCATGTAAGGAAATAGGAGTGAAAAGAGAATGTTAATCAAGAGAATTAATTAGAGAAGTTTTAATTAAAGAATGGGAAAGGTTACCTTCTTTCAAATTAAACTTATTCTCTAATTCATTCTGTACGTACAATTGAGTTTTTTTTTGGTAAAGCTAGCGAAGTTGACTGGACCCCTACCAGATTTATTGCAAAACAATAAATAAAGATTCAAACAATCTTTGAATCAAGCTAATAAAGAAAACAGAAAAAGAGAAGAAGAAAAACAAGGAAAAAAAGAGCTAGATAGCCCAAGCATGAATAATGACATCAGGGTAAGGCTTAATGCTCCTCTTCAGTTGCATGAAAGTTCTAGTCCTCACTTCATACCAAAGAGTATCAAGATTTTTCCTCAGATTCTCAAAGACAATAACATTCCTTTCTCTCCAAATCACATCCAAATAAATTTTCAAGCAGACAACCAAAGCTCTAGCCTCATCATTCCTCCATCTTGTTGCTTTATAAATTATACTCCAGACAATGTTAGAGTCGGCAGAGGTTAAAATACACCCAGTTTTACAACTTATTCTATTCATCATGAAATTTAAAGCTAGGCAATCAAAATAGAGATGCTCAATAGTTTCCTCACACAAATCACAAAACACACACTCAGTGCAACATGTCATACCATACTTTTTTAAAACATTCCTAGTCATCAAAGCATGACAAACAAACTTCCACATCATCAAATTTTCTTTTGGCACAGAGTCATTAGTCCAGATAACAGAGAACCACTTAGCAGCAGGCAAGGAAGCAGATGCAGATATCTGATTGTACACACTGGAAATAGAGTGTAACTTCTGTTCCCATGTAACAGAAGCAGGATGATTAGCAGAGTTGAAAATATAATGAATATCACTCCACAGCTGCCTGATCAACTGATTGCTATTGTATGGCAACTTCGTATTGCCTTCAATTAAGAAATCATTAGCCTTAACATCACTATGAATTCCAGATTGATGAATCAGAGAATACTCACAAACTTTAGATAGAATCAATCCTTTCCTAACCCAAGGATCATGCCAAAAACTAACAGCAGTATTAGGATTAAGATGATAGTGTATCATTGGAAGGAAAACATCCCTAAGTTTCAACAGATTTCTCCAATTCCAACTACAGTTCTGAGGTATATGCATACACCAAAAATATCTACTCTTAATAATGAATTACCAAGCCCATTTAATCCACAAACTGTCTTTCTTTTTGATAAGGTCATCAAAGTGTTTACTAAAAGCAGCAATATTCCACTTCCTAACATTGATTATTCCAAGCCCACCCAGTTTCAAAGAAGACTCAAAAAAAGAAAATGAGCAAGGCAACAACTTCCTGTTGTGAACACTTCCAGTCCAAAAATATCTATTCATGGCATTCCTAACTAACAACAAAATCTTAGCAGTTAAGATAAGAGTAGGAGCCCAATAGACAAGGGAAGGAAAAACAATAGCTTTTATAAGAATAAGCCTACCACTTTGAGATAAATGTCTGTTGCCCCACGTGGACATGACAGAAGTGATTTTATTGAAAAGTGGTAAACAGTCAGCATTGGTTATTCTTTTAGTAATTAATGGAAGACCGAGATACCTCATATCAGTAGCCATACAAGAGAAACCAAAATGTTGGTACAGAGCAGCAGCATGAACATCACTGACACCAGCAACAAGCATGGAAGATTTTGATTGATTAATAGAAAGTTCAGTCATAAGGTTGAAGGACTGTAGAGCCTCCATTAAACCACATAAGGAGGAAAACTCAGGCTTGGTAAACAGCATAACATCATCAGCAAACATTAGAAGATATTTGGAGGTAGGAGCACTTTGGGTGATACTTGATCTTTTGAGAATATTTAATTTTAAGAATAGCAGTGAAAACTTCCATGACCAAAAGAAATAAAAAAGAAGATATAGGGTCACCTTGTCGTATACCTTTTTTACTTTTGAAAAAACCAACGGGCCTACCATTAATAACAACAGAGAAGGAAGGTGTGGATATGCACAAATAAACCCAAGACACAAATATTTTTGGAAATCCCATCTTAGCCATTATTCTAACAATAGATGCCCAATGTATAGAGTCATAAGCTTTGGATATATCAATTTTCAGAGCAGCTGCAGGAGACACATTTCCTCTACTATAACCATTTAATAACTCTTGAGCAAGGACATTGTCAAGAATATTTCTGGTAGGAATGAATGCAGCTTGGTTGTAAGAAACAACTGAAGGCAGAAAACTAATAAGACGAGAAGTAAGAATTTTGGAAATACATTTGTACACAACATTACAACAAGAAATAGGCCTGAAGGAGGCTACATTGTTAGGTGGAGAGACTTTTGGAACTAAAGCAATGTTAGTGCAATTGAATTTCCCCAGTAATTTGCATTTGTTGAAGAAATTATGAATAGCTTAGAAAAACTCATGGTCAAGCACACTCCAGGTAGATATGAAGAATGTAACATTGAGACCATCCGGCCCACCAGAAGATTGCTGATTCATTGAAAAGAGGGTAGACTTTATTTCTACATTAATGACAGGCTTAATTAAAGAGGCAACTTCCTGCCGAGATATACATGGCAAGTCAAGTGAAGAAATTTGGTCTAAATCTGGACAGAAACCATCAGAGTTGCCAAGAAGATTAGAGAAGTAATCAATAAACGCTTTGTCAATAGAGTCAGCAGTTGAAAAAAGAGTGCCATGTTCATCGGAAATACTAAATATATTCTCACTGGCATGTTTAACCTTTACATAGTGTAACGACCCGGAGTTTTAGGCAATATCAATTTAATAATCTGTACTAATAATTAAATTGATTTGATAATTTTTCTTTATAATTTTAATTTAAACTGATAAATTTAATCTGATAATTGTGATCAATATCTTTCTAACAATTTAAAATGGATAAGATATATTTTTTAAAGCAGATGAAATTTTATTCTATTTATAATATATATATATATGGTATATATTGTGAATAGAAGATCTTGTGTTTTAAATAAAAGATGAATTTTTAAATTGTAATATATATATATATATATTTGTATATGTTATAAATTGAAATTGTTTTGAAATTTAATTTTTTTCTATTAATAATTTGAATATGTATGAAATTATAATTTAAAGCTTTGTTTAAAAATTAATATTCTTCAAAAGCTAATTTAAAGACTAATTCAATTGTTTTTAAAATATAAGATAAACTGTTTGTTTATAAATATGATAGCTAAAAGGAATTTAAAACAAGCTTTGTTTTAAAAATGCTCAAATTAAAATGGTTTAGATTTTAAAATATATGTATAAGAATTATTTGCATTTTTATTAGTATTAGAATTTCTTTTAAGGGTAAACTTATATTTATTTATAAAATAAATTTGATAAATAGGTTATATTCACATTTAAATTAAGTAAAAAATTAATTTAAAAATTTCTTAAGACATGTGTAAACATGTTAACATATCTTAATAACACATGTAAAAGGATTTAGGAATTAAAATAACATATGTAATTCTTATGGGACAAGTGGCCTACATTTTTATTCAATTGAATTTAAAACATATCTTTCTTTCTTCTTCTTAAATTATTTTCTTCCTCAATGAATTAAAAAGAAAATTTATGGCAAAACAGTAAACCCTTTTCAAAATCTGATATTAAAATTCAAGAACAAATCAGAAATTCTTTTTCAAAACCTCCATTTCAATGTGATGTACATCTGCAAATACAATCTGCAAAAATGAAGTTCAAGCTGACCTGCAACTTCAACATGCAAATGAAGATCTGTTTCAATCTTTTAAAGCAAGCAAAAGGATTCATCTTCAACAGAAAGCTTTTTAAAAATCTAAGATTCAAGCCTGGAAAGGAATTTTAAAATCTGCTCTGCTTAAAGGAAGGTGAGTAAATTCTATTTTAAAAACATTTTGGTAAAATCTATGATTGAATGTTGCATGCAGTTTGATGAAGAATATTTGTTATCTGAATGTATGTTTTAAAAAAATATTGGATTGCCTATAAAAAAAAATTAGAATAGTTACTGTGTTTATAAAACAGTCCCAAAACCTTCAATAATCTCAATAACTTGATTTTTAACACAAACTGGACTGTCATTTGTAAATGAAAGTTGTTTGCAATCTCCTAATTTATCATCTAAAAATAATTATAGGATTTTAAAATGAATGAGTTACTCAAAATTTCAAATGAGAGTGAAAATCAAATTTGGGTTAAAAATAGATCATGGCAATTTGAAGTTTGAATTATACATCTAGATTAGTGATAGAAAATGATGAATTTAGGAATTAAAATCTCAATTTTTAGATTTGTAAATGGTGAGATATTCTAGGATGAACAGAATTTGGGTTTCGATCGAATTCTAGCGATCGGCATGGTAATGTCTGATGATTTTTGGGTTGAGGGTGGCTGAAGAGTTGATAGTCACGGGAAAAATGTTTGTGGATTTTTCCTATGGTTGAGGTGATCGGATTTTATCATAGTAGGGTTTGGTGAGTGTTATTGAAGCCGTCGTTCCAGTGGATTTCTCGGCATCGATACATGGCCGGAGGCGATCGCGTGAGGGGGAAATTGATACTCGTGGACGAGGGGTTCGATGGTAGGGTCGGCGAGGTGGACGGCGTCGTGGTGCCGGCGATGTGGGTGGTTTTGTGATGAAGTTGTTTCTGCACTTTCGTTGTGACGCCCCACCTCTATACCCACGCTAGCCAAGAACATTACGGTGAATGCTGTCAACTAGCACGGAGAATAAGGCTGTTGAGGAGCGACCATCCATGTAATTGCTTTGTGCGAGCATCGATATGTCAGATAGTATAACATGCAAATCTTTTCAAGTGAAAATCTGACATGCCGACGCAAACTCAAAGCTACTACACAGTGGCTATAATATCTTCGAAAACAAATATAGAAATAAACATAACATAAATCAGTCACAGACAATTCATATCACAAAGGCGGAAATAGATATGAATATTACACTAGGAAGTGTACATCAGAGTAGTGGTCTAAAAAGATCCACAATATCACAAAAGAATAGTTACATGATCTACACAAAAGAATAAGTATACATTATGGAGTCTATATCTCGAATGTATACACCAAAATAAACTACTAATCTAAGTAGTAAGCCAAAAGTCAGAGAAATCGATCCCAAGAGAGAAGTCAAGCAGAAGCACCTGTAACATCTCGGTCTGACCCGAGTATTATTTAATAAGAAAATAATAAACGGATCAGTCTAACTATAGATATCAGATGAAACGATATAGAATAAGAGATATGACTAAACACATAATAATCACAATTCCAAGCTGTGATATATATAAGTAATTGAAAATCAACGAGAGATTAATCAATATCACCAAATCTACACAAGAATCAAAGAAATGCCATACTCCTTATTTCGTTCATCAAACCACAAATATTGACGATTATATCAATGTCAATCACAAAAGTCAATGACACACAAATTCACCAATGCACAAATATTGACAATAATATCAATGTCAATCACATAAGTCAATGACACACAAATTCACCAATGCACAAATATTGACAATAGTATCAATGTCAATCACAAAAGTCAATGACACACAAATTCACCAATGCACAAATATTGACAATAGTATCAATGTCAATCACAAAAGTCAATGACACACAAATTCCAGAATTCAATACGCGAAATCCAGAAATCACAAAAGTCAATGACGCATAAATTCACCAATGCACAAATATTGATAAAACTTATCAATGGAAATCACGAAAATTGGTGAAACACAAATTCTAGAAATCATCTCAAGAAATCCAGAAATCACAAAGGGGGGAGGCCTATCACAAACGGGAGCATAAAGCCCACCAACACGTGTATCACAAACGGAACGCTAATTCCATGGTTGCTAACCATCACAAATTGAGCCGAAGCTCCACAAACGGCCCGAAGACCATGGGTTGCTACCCCACCAAATTGAGTCGAAACTCCACAAAACGGGGTTTAGTCTCCCTCGCAGACAAAGATACATCGCACATTGCTAGTCTAAATCACAAAGATGATCGTCGTGATCAACGAGAAGTGTCGATTACAATAAGCTTGTAAATATATGAGCTTAGCATCATGTCCCATAACCACTAGCTTAACTTAAATATTTACGAACAAATTGTAGATCTCCACTAGAAAATTGTCACAAGAGTTTCAATCGAACAAGTCCAAGAATTAACCAACAAAGTGAACGCAAGCGTTTCATACCACTTGTTTTACTAGGTCGTTTAATTAGATTTCTTATACGAGTGAGGTAAAGGTTTGTATATACTAATAGATTGGAAAACGGTTTTATAAACGAATTTGGTATTAAAATAGTATTGAAATCGTTTGAGGAAAGAGTTTTGATATTTACTAATAGTATAGAAAACCTTTATATTTTTGAAGTGACAAAACACAAAGAAGATTGTAGGAACAATCAATCACTAAAATTCACATACGGAGATGTGAATAAAAATCCAACGAAACCGATAAAGAATCCATCAAAATGGATATTCAAAAATCCCTAAAAAAAGAGTCATCAAAGTCATATTAATTGACAACAACAAATAGGAAACAACACGAATCGATTTAAGTTGGAAATTCAAGCAACAAGGCGAAGTACGCAAAAATCATCAGGTCGGTCGGCCGGCTACAGAGCTCGGTCGGCCGAACCTTGTTTTGAAAAACTCTCGGGGCATCAGTTCGGTCGACCGAACCAGGGGGTCGGTCGGCCGAACCAGAAACAGAAAGTGCTTATGCACTTGGCAGCAGGTCGGTCGGCCGGCTGCAGTGCTCGGTCGACCGGACCTGTTGCCAGTGCCCTCCCAGTCTATCCAATTGAGGTCCAACCTCCGCCAAATTGCATTCTCTCGAGCAACGGCACTAAGGGATTATGCCAATCAACTACCCGGCCCTATATGCTCCTCGATGCATCACCAAATACATGTTCAAACATCAAAGTTATGATTTTTAAAGGATTGAACCCAAAACACCAAAAATTGGAATATTCACCAAATCAATCCAAACCAAAAGCAAATGCACACGAATAAGTATTAGGAATTCATACCTAACAATAGAAGATAAATATAAGCATAGATGTGAGATAAAAATCTCACCTTTTCACAAAATCAAACAAGAAGAAGCTTGAAAGCAAATGGAGAATCAAACTCTCTTCAACACAACCCAAATGAGCTTGAATCTATGCTCAAAACAAGGACATTCCCAAAATTAGGTTTAGGAATTTCTGAAATTGATAAGAGAATGAGTTGGAGAAGAAGAAGAAAATGCTTACCAATGGGTTCTCTGGAATTTGGAGCTAGGAATTGGATTTACAAGAGAAACTAGGGTTTTGGAGTTTTAATTTCCAATCTCTCCCACCATTAATGCTATAAAAACTGAAAAGAGAAGAAGTGAGGGAGAATGGGGAGGAGGGGTTCAGTTTTTTTTTTAAGTATAAGTTGGCTAATGGCTGAACCCAAACTCAAACCCAAAGTGAAAAGTAGCAAAAATCAACTTTCTCCAAACATATCGAAGCTTATACTCAAAAAGGTCGCAAACGGCATTTTAAACTCAATGGGAGTGGTTCCGAGTCCTAATTCGACCGTATGCAAAAAGTAGCTTTTCGGACTAAAATCCGGCTAACGATAAAATATTTAAATATAATATTTAAATATAAAATCGATAAATATGTGGGTTGTTACATTCGTTCTTTCGATCGAAATTTCAATTCGATTTTTATTTCTCGAATCTGGGTTTACGTTTGTGTTCGTGGGTGGCTGGGTGATTGTCGGCGATAGGCGCGACCAACTACGGCGGCAGGAGTTGTTGGTGTATGTGCACGAGTTTGGCCGTGTACGTTGGGTAGTTGGAAGATTTGGGGAAGACGAGGCTACTCGAAGAAGCTCTCGGGATACTTGCGTTTCGACTCGAAGATTGTGGGTCTGGGTTTTAGCTCGGGAAGGGATCGTGTTTCCTGCAATGTTTTCTCGAGTTTGGGTTGTTTGGCTCTGGGTAGTGTAAATGCAGTTTTCTTGTTGTATAAAATAAGTAAAAAAATCAAATTAAAAGTTATAACACAAGTTTATAAAGGAAGTGAGGTATAAAGTTAAACCTGTTATTTTAAAAACGAAAGTAAATCAAACATTTTAAAGTGAAATTTAATTTATATTTAAAATTTAAAAATGTTTTAAGATGTTTGTATGAAAATAATTATCCTAATTAAGTTTTAAAATTCAAATTTAAAAGAGTGATTTGAATTTAATTATTAAACCAAAGTTTAAGTTAAATTTTGAAGTAATGTTTTTAATAACAAAGTTTTCAAATTATTTTAAAATAGATAAGTTTAAATTGGATAATTAAAGTATTTTAATTTGATTTCTAAATTCCTTATTTTCACATAAGGTTATTATTATGATTTTGAAATCTAAATTGAATAATTTGTTTAAGTTGTTAAATTTGATTAATTCAAATAATTAATTTATGAAATAAATAAGGTTAAATTATTTGGATATTTAACTTAAGAATACTTATTTAATATGATTTGTTAATAAATTAAGTTTGATTAAGATTTATGCTTTTCTTAATTAATTAAAGATTTTCTTTAATATTAGAAGTTAATTAATTAATTATTTAATTAATTTTAAATAGTTAGTTAATTGTTTGTATAATTCTAAATAATCGCTTAATTATGGATTAATTAAGTGTAATTACTTAATAAAGTAATTAATGGTTAATTGTTGAATTAATTAAGAAAGTTAATTACTTATGGAAGTAATTAATGGTAATTACTCATAGGAGTAATTAGTTGAAGTGATTAATGGATAATCAGTAGATGATATCAATTTAAAAAAATTTGTTAATATAATTGTTTTGAAGTTAATTAATTATGGAGTAATTAATTAATTAATGAATTAGGAATTATTTAATGATGGAATTAATTATTTGTTAAGTAATTAATTAAGAGAATAATTAAGAGTTATTAATGAAGTAATTTGAAATAATTACTTGTTAAGTAATTAAGAGTTAATTACTTAATTATTTTAGTTAATTAATTAATGGGATTAATTAATTAGTAAATGTGATTAATTTAAGATTAATTACTAAGTGTAATTAATTAAAAATGTAATTAATTAATAAAGTAATTAATTAAGGATTGCTTATTTAATTGAATAAATAATTACTTAATGAAGTAATTAAAGATTAATTAATTAGATTAATTAATCAAAGGTTAATATAATTAATTAAGATGTTAATTAATTAAGTTAAGTAATTACAAATTGTTAATTACTGATTATGATTAATGAGTTAATCAACTACAAGTTAATTATTTAATTTAAAGTAATTATTAATTAATAAGGATCATTAGTTAATGATATTAATCAAGGTTGATTAATAAGGTGATTAATGTAAGTGTGATTAATTGATTGTAATTAATTAAGGTTTAATATAATTAATTAAGGTTTAATATAATTAATTATAGTTAATTTATAAATGGAAACAAATGAAGGATCATTAATTATTGTGATTAATGATAGTAATTAAAGGTTAATTACTGAATATGGTTGAGGATGATTTCTTGAATGTAATTAAAAGATAATTAATCAGGGAAGATTAATTTGGAAAGATCATTGGAAATGATTAATTTATTTATTTGGAATAAATAAATGAAAAGGGATTTAGGATTAATCCAATTGATTAAGAGATAATCAATTCTGCTTTTGAATGATTGATTGATTTTTGGTGGTTGGTATTGGATGATCAATTTATATTGGATGATTGGTTGATACTGGATGATTTGGATATCTCTGATATATGTGATATGCTGCTTTGTGAAGATGAATGTTGTTATGAATTATCTATTGTGATAATGTGATTCATCTATCTGTTTATATATCATCCTGAATATGAGTTTAAATTGTTTAAAACCCTTAACTATAACTTGGACATTAAAATGGCGTTTGGTTTCGGTGAGACCGGGATCGGGTTTCCATATTTGGATAATCCGAAAACCAC
Organism: Allium cepa; assembly: GCA_030765085.1. Classification (NCBI taxonomy): domain Eukaryota; kingdom Viridiplantae; phylum Streptophyta; class Magnoliopsida; order Asparagales; family Amaryllidaceae; genus Allium; species Allium cepa. The sequence continues at coordinate 504,991,219 of CM060937.1, read as the reverse complement.
ATCAATTCCAATTAAACGTTAGGTCGTGAATCCAAGTGGAGCTAGTGAAGACTCGAGGTGTAAGGACTATATGTCAGAATAACTCTGTGGGTGATTCCGTAATGAGTTTGACGGGATAGTACTTATAGGTTCGAGAGGGTGATTTAGAGTGCAAGGGCTATGGTCGTTGACTCTGAGGGTGATTCCAACAATGAGTGCAACGAGATAGTGCATTCGGTTTCGTTCGAACCCGGAATGAACTTGATGGATTGAATGCTTTCAGAACATCTTCAGGTGGACGATGAGCATTCTAAGATAGATGTGTTCTATAAAGGTAATCGCAGCCTCAAGCCTCATCAACCGGGAATGGCTAAAACAGGGGACGTGCAGCAAGGCTTCGTGGGTAGCTCCCACTTAAGAGCGTGATTTACCCCTGTATAGAGGTCCCTTTCTATTTCGGCTTAGTGTGTGGTTGGTCGCGCCAACTATGGGGTGGTCTTGTTCGGGACTGTTCAGTAAGGAATGGTTCCGGCCTTGTGTTGCAGAGGAGCGGGCGTACTCCTCGGTACGTTGATCTAGGCCACGTACCGTGACCGACGGTACCCCAGTAGCCCTGCCATTGATGGAAACCCATTCTTTCTACGAGACCCTACGGTTTTGTTTGTATTACTCACTTTTGAGGCTAGTAGCTGGAATTTAATCATGTAACAATTTCGGCTATTTCTTATTTACTTGAAAACCCTAGACACTATTATAATATCACTGGATTTCCTATCAAATGTTTTGGTTAGCGTAAGGTAAAAACTTTTCCATGTTTATGTGTGGAAAGTCTTACGTGGTACCTTTTCTTTTCAAAAGTTTTCTAAAGTTAAGTAATTTTAACCCGTTTACTCACAACCCCTGTCTGACCCGAGTGTTTATTTTCTGTTTTATTAAACTCTTGGGTACTCATATTATGTATGAGTAGTCAAGTGATTCAGGTTTTCTTGACGAATTCTGGACGAGATATGGAGCAGGAGGCTTCCACGTGTAGATATATTATGGTTCCGTTGTGTTTGTTTGGTATCTGTATCTATTGTACTTGAGTTGTATAGTTAGACAGAAGATTATGATGTAATATGATATTGTGTAATATTTTATGTGATATATTATATTTTATTCGTTCCATTGTGAGTTCTCTGATGTTGTTGTCTCTTTCTTTCTCTTTCTTTTCTTCTTCTATCCATTTCTTTCTTCAAGATAATGCGATTTCCTGGAGATAGGAAGTCGGGTTTTCTCAAAGAGTCATGAAAGAATTTAGTATTCCTGTCACCTTCTTCAATCCATTTGTTATGTAGTTGTTGCCTTTTCGTACTTGCTTCCAAAAGAAGAGCATTGATTACTTCCTTGAATAATCTTCCCTCCTCTTCAGCAGCATTAACATCTTCAGGATTCTCCATCATATTGTCTTGACATATCTTCAGTTGTTCCTCCAGGGTGGTAGATAGCAGGCTGCCAGTTCCAAATGTGGAAGAAGCCCATAATTTGATCTCTTGTTTGATGCATTTTAACTTCCTTTAAAACTTGAACATAGGATTACCAAAACAATTAAAGTTAGATTAACTTGAGAAACTAGAACAAGAAAATGGTCATGCTTAACCCAGGCATTAAAAATTTTAAAACTTCTCTTTTCTCTTCTTAAATGAGGACCAAAAGACAAAATCAAGGGAGAGTGGTCGGACATGATGGGTTGAGGAAGAAACACAGATAGGGAAGGCCAAATATTGAAGATTGAATGTTACAAAGTGCATGATCAATAGTTGTAAAGGTTCGAACACCACTACGGCTTCGGTTGTTCCATGAATATTTAGCCCCAGACTTGTTAACCAATATTAGATCAGAATCAAAGATCGCAAGATTCAGAGGAGCAATATCTCCAGGAAGAAGAGGAGATCCACCAAATTTATCATCATAATCAAAACAAGAGTTGAAATCTCCCATAACCACCCAAGGATGAGAATTTTGCCTTAGAGGAGGAAAGGAATTAAATAAGAGATTCATGGAAGAAACAGAGTTACCAGCATAAACAAAGGAGATGTAGAAGGAAGTTTGAGTTTGAGAAACAAGGACATGAAAATGTATGGATTGTCTTGTTTGCAGAAATGGAGATAGAGTCAACATAGTAGGATCATAAAGTACAAGAATTCTGTCGTAAGAAGCAGAATCAAGATTATGCTGATAGGCCCAAGCTCGATTGATATAACCAGCAGCTTTAATGGTTAAAGATTGATTGAGCTTAGTTTCAAGAAGTCCAAATAGACATGTATCATACTTGATGATAAGACTTTTCACCTGATCGAGTTTCAAATTGCAATGGGCATGTCTGATATTCCAAGATGCAATTTTTTTATTCATTGATAAATTATGGAGATAAGAGGGATTTATTTCTTCTCTTTGAAGAAAGAGCCCTTGTTTCAGTTTACCTAAAAGTTAGAGATCGTGATGAGGGATGATCAGGGATGGAAGAATTAGAGGAGGAAGAATCAGGAGGTGGGACAGATTGAGGAACAGGGGAGGGGGAGATTAATGGCCAACCAGGTAACTGAATTTAAAAGTTATAATGTTAAGGTTGTGTAGATAGAACATCCACATCAGATATATGCATGGAAGAAATTAATTCCTTAACTTGAGTTGCAAAAGAAAAGCACCAGTTTCTGTCAAAATCTGATACAAGGGTATCACCATTTTCATGCACATCAGCAGTAACATTACTCACTTTCTTATTACTGCAAGCAGTTATTACAATTATAGGCACTGGCTGCTCCACAACATAAGTATTTTGATTTAATTCTTTACTTCCAGAGTCATTACCATCAACAATGCCAACATTATTCAGGGAAGAGTCCCTAGTATTTACCTCACAAATCACATCAGTTGAAATTTACCTTCCTCCACATCTAAATCTTCCAATATGCCTTGTTCATACTTATTAGTTTGAAGCAAGTTATACTTGTTAGAGGTGGTAACAGTACATGCTTGGTCAACACTGTGCATACAATTCCCTACATCAAGATTAGTTATGTTTTCCTCATTACCATTTGGAGCATACTTTCCCTTCTCACTTGACATTTTCAAAATAGTAACTTCCACTTCTTCTCGCATATAACCTTTTTTCCCCCTATTGTTATTTAATTTTTGCCAAACTTGATTCACTTTGACTTCCTTAGCCATCTTTTTCCTTGTCTTCACTCTGTTATGTTCCACTTCACTATATTTTAGTTGCACATTATTTTAAAAAACAAATTAGCATTTCCTTCTCCTGAAACTTTCTTGCAGCTAGCTAACAAATGCCCAAATTCCTTACATATTGAACAAATTTTAGGTTTCCACAGATAATCAACATTCACAATCTGCTCAGAACCATCAACCAATTTGACTGAGAAATTTTCAGGAAGTTCATGCTTTGGATACACTTCAACTAAACATTTAGCAAATGAAATACGTTCAAATTTTTCTGTTGAAGTATCCATACAAAGTAGCTTACCAACCCTTGAAGCTAGCCAATTAATACCCAATGGCGATCAGGCATACAAGGGAATATTAGATAGCTTAATCCAAACAGGAACAGCTTTGATACTACTACAACTGTTACCAATATTCTCATCCCAAGACTTAACAATAAAGAGTTTACTCTTCATCACAAATGGATCAGATTCAACTATCCTATTCCTATCTTCCTCATTAATGAACTTGAATAAAAACAGAAACCCATCTGATTTAACAGTGATAGAGCCCTTCAATTTCTGTGCCTTCTTCAGGAAAAACAAGACACTGGTGTATGGCAATGGATTATCAAGAAAAAAACCAACAAGGGAATCTTTCCACATAGCACTTCCAGCCTGAAAAACTTCAACTGGGGGAACAATAGCGTCACCATTGTACACAAGTTGGATGTACTGAGGAACATATTTACCAGCAATAATGGGTTTGGCCTTGAACATAGAGTTCCAAGCGAGGGATGAAGAGGATTGCAATGGCAGAGAAGGAGAAGAGAGAATCGGAGCAGAAAGGATGGGTAGAACAGTGGTAACTTCAGCAATAGGGGAAGAGATGGAAGGTACAGGGACTGGACAAGGGATGAGCGAAGGGTCAGCGACTGATAGGGAAGGTAAAGGAGAGGCAGAAGGAGGTACAAGGATAGATGATGAAGGACAAGGCTGATGCGAAGTAGAAGGATGGATGGGTCGGCGGGAAATGAAATTAAACAAGGAGGGGTCCCCATGAAAGAATGTGGTTATGTCCCACTACTTTAAAAACCTTATACTTTCCACCACGCTCACAAGATTAAGAGTTTTTCATTTTTCATTCTTCTTTCTATTACTTTTCTAGTTCCCTTTCTTCTCTAATGGCTAAAAATATGAGATCTTTCATGGCTTCAATTATTCCAAAAATCAAATAAAACAAAATCAATTATGAAAAGTTCTTTATTCCTCTACATCATTGCAACATCTAGAGGCTGATTTCTGAATCAAGAAGATTTGGTTCATCGCTCAAGGTGCAAATCATTGACTTCATTTTTGGTAATTCCAATTTCATTTAATTGTATGCCCATCATGTTGAAATGGTCCTGATTTATTCATATTATATATATTATATCTCATCATGTTTAAATGGTTTAGATTTATTCATATTATATCTCTTCTTTCTTGCGTATCCATCTTGTAATATAACTTAGATTCCCTTTCTTTCATCTCATTTAATTATATGACCATTATGTAGATTTAATTTGAATCTCTCCTTATTTACGTATCCATTGACTATATGTTTATTATGGTTGACTCCAAATCACTTATCTATTTTATTATGTGTCCCTTTTGTATAGTCGGATCTGATTTATCATACAATAAATTTGTATATGCCCAAGTTGTCCGGTATTTTTTTGTCATTGTTTTGGAATTGTAAAAGAAATGTAATGTGAAAATATTTTATTATGTTGTCATGTTGTATATAAAATTTTGTAACATTTGTATACATAAACATTAATAAACCATATTTGTTAGTGGTTTAATACAGTAATTAATTTCCTATGTTGCATAGTTAATTTCTAAAATGGTTTAATTTTACTTGTTTTAGTCATAAAAGTAAATTTTTCCTTTTGTTTTAGAATTCATAAGTGGTCATTTATGTAAAGTTATAGAAGATCAAAAAATTGAATCATTTTGTTAGCATTAAACTTAAACATATATGTTACTTAAATTGCAATCTTCATACATATATATGTATGTGTGTGTGTGTGTTGTTTTAAATGAATACATAACTTGCAATTATTTATACATATATGTTGGATCATAGGTTTTGATTAATGACATAAAACAACAATTCACGAATCTACGATTATGATAACATCCAGACTCAATGACTCAAAGTATGGCTCGTATAGTTATATATCTTAACAAGAATCATCAAATATGTATATAGAGTCTAGTTTAGTGCTTTGTTAAAATATTTCCTCAAAATAATCATTCATATTCAAATAAACTTGCATGCATATTTTTATCAAAATCAAGTTTTCAAAAAGTGCATGAAGCGAGGCTCGAACCCGGGTCACTAGTTTAGAAGGCAAATGCTCTAACCAAATAAACTATGGTGATTTATGTTTATCAATAGAATTTAGTCGACTCAACAAGATCATTCAGTCGACTGAGTCCGGCAACCGTCGTTTTTAATGAAAAAACACCTCTTTTCTGAATAGTTATCTTCCTCCCCAAGGGTTGCAACCATTATTGTTCGTAGAGAACTCTTCACCAGCAGTTGCAACTCATTATCTATTATAAATACACTTGAATTTCATTGATCAAATAACTTAATTCTCTATTCTCTTTTGATCTATAGCACTTAGCATTCTTGAGTTTAATATATATAAGCTTTCATACAATCATTGCTTACATATTCATTTCCATACTTTTCAAGCAATATTGTACTTCCTATTCTTCGTACACACACAAATATATACATGTACTATGAGGATAAGATTATAGGACGGACTACAAGTGACAAATCTGTGTTATTCAGAACACACAAAGTCAAGTTAAAATCCATTTTGTAAGAAAGTCCTGTTTGGTTGCTCAGGCGGTCAAAGTCCTGTTCGGTTGCTCAGATGGTCAAAGTCCTGTTCTGTTGCTCAGGCAGTCAAGTTTTATTCGGTTGCTTAGGTGATAGAAGTCCTATTCAGTTGCTCAGGCGGTGTAAACCTATTCCTCCGGGTTAAGTGAGGGTTGCTGGTTTTAATTCCAAAAGAAGTCTGGGACTAGACGTAGAACAGGAGTTGGAATCAGTATAAAAGTTCCTGCATAGCGAATTTCATTTGGTTTCAGAGCCTGGAATTCAATCGATCATCACAACATCATAGCGTAATGGCCAGAAAAAGATTCGATCGAAATACAACAAGCAAAAACCCTAAAACTATTAGAGCAACGACCAATGAGGACAGTAAAAACATACTTTCTGTTTTACAAAATTCAGTAAACGAGAATAATGAATTAGTTAGTATAAGCGATAAGATCTCAAAGCTTAATTTTCTTATTTTAGAAAAGATGAAATCAATCAAACTTGAAAATGAGAAATTAGATTTAGAAAATCAACAGGGTGTCTTGAAAAATAATTTTGAAGCTCTTAAAGACTTTCTAGATGAACAAAATACTATATTTGAAAAAGAAAAAGGAAAATTTTCAAAAGAAATTATGGATTTGAAAAGACAAAATGATTTATTACAATCATGTTTAGATAATTCAGAATCTCAAATTTTTCTTCTTAAAAATGAGAACTGTATGTTAAAAAAGGAGAACTTGAATTAAACAAGCAAATTGATATTTTGAAAAACAGTAATATTTCTTTTAAAAATAATAATTGTGACTTTAAATCTAAATTTGATAAACCTAACACTTATGTCACAAAATTTAATAAAGGTCAAAATGATTTAAAGATGATTTTATCTAGCTCTAGACCTTTACATGATAAAAGTGATTTAGGATATAATAAAACTGATCGTAGAGTTAGCACTAGATACGCTTTCATGTATAGTAAATATGTTAGTGCCGGTATTAGATTACGAGTAAAGTCTAAATCCAATTTTATAGAAAATCAAATACTTCTATCACCAATAATGTTTATAATTTCTTTAGAAGTACAAAATCATTGATAGGAAATATGAAAAAAATATCTAAGTATTTGGGTTCCTGTTAGTTAGAGAAATAGATAAAAAATACATCAATTATTATTTTGATATGGTAGTTAACAATGAAAATTATATTTATAAAGGTTCAACCACACCCAAATTGGTATGCTTTCCTAAAATTAGGAAGTTATAAGGACCTTAGGTATCGCATGCTTTAAATGTTATTTTTTTATATCTATATTAAAAGTAGAGTTATTCTGTTCTATATTGTTTTATGTTAACACTTATGTGGAATATAATTTTTTTCATCAAATAAACTCTCCTTTTTGTCGATGACAAAGGGGAGAAAGATATTGCTCTAACACTATTTGAAGGAATAAACAATGCAAGCACAGATTAAGGGGGAGAAACGATTAATTATTTACAGGAATATACAGCAAAGATTTATGGGGAGAAATCTATAGCATAATTAAAGGAATAAATTCAGGGGGAGAGATAAGTCAACAAAGCTTGTCGAAGATTCGTCCACGGCAAATGGAGTTGTCATCATCAAAACAAGGAAGAATGTTGAATCATAGGTTTGATTGCGGACATAAAACGACAATTCACGAATCTTGACTACGACAACATCCAGACTCAATGACTCGAAGTATGGTTCGTATAGTTATATATTTTAATAAGAGTCATCAAATATGTATATAGGGTCTAGTTTAGTGCTTTGTTAAAATCTTTCCTTAAGAATCATCATTCACATTCAAATAAACTTGCATGCATATTTTAATCAAAATCAAGTTTTCAAAAAATGCATAGAGCGGGGCTCGTACCCGAATCACTAGTTTAGAAGGCAAGTGCTCTAACCAAACGAGCTATGGTGATTTTTGTTTATCAATAGAATTCAGACGACTGAACAAGATCATTCAGTCGAATGAGTCCATGCATTTAACATATATGTGCATGTTTTTAAATTCAGTCGACTAAATGGTCAAAGCCGGTCGACTGTATCCTACAACTGTCTTTTTCTATGAAAAGAAACGACTTTTCTAAATATTGTTTTCCTCCCTAACGGTTGCAACCATTGCTGTTCGTAGGGAACTCTTCACCAGCAGTTGCAACTCATTATCTATTATAAATACAATTAAGTTTCATTGATCAAATAAGTTAATTCTTTATTCTCTTTTGATATATAGCACTTAGCATTCTTGAGTTTAATATATATAAGCTCTCGTACAATCATTGCTTACATATTCATTTCCATACTTTTCAAGCAATATTATACTTCCTATTCTTCATACACACACAAATATATACATCTACTCTGAGGATAAGATTATAGGAAGGGTATACTACAACTGACAAATCTGTGTTATTCAAAACACACAAAGTCAAGTTAAAATCCATTTTGTAAGAAAGTCATGTTCGGCTGCACAAGCGGTCATGGTCATGTTCGATTGCTCAGCGGTCAAAGTCCTGTTCTGTTGCTCAGGCGGTCAAGTCCAATTTGGTTGCTTAGGCGGTAGAAGTCCTGTTTGGTTGCTCAGGCGGTGTAAACCTATTCCTCCGGGTTAAGTGAGGGTTGCTAGTTCTAATTCCAAAAGAAGTCTGGGACTGGTCATAGAACGGGAGTTCGAACGAGTATAAAAATTCATGCATAGCGACTTTCAATATAGATATACATGTGTTTATGTTATTTTAATCAAAACGAACCTTTTTGTGATACTGTAGAATGTAATTTCAAGCTCTTCCTTAATTGAAACCTTTGTTACAATTGTTAATTCTTGTTTTGACAAACTCATATATATATATATATATATATATAGGAAAACTTATTTTAACATGTGTATGTGGAAAATTGTCAATTATTATTCATGTATATTTTATTACTTAAAAAAACTTGGACAACAAAGGCATATGCAAATTCTATTGTAAATGCCATTTAATATGTCATTCAATATAATTAAAAAGAGAGAGAAACATAAGGGTATCTCTCTCCACATTTAGAGCTTTATCTTTCCTCAATTTATTATACAAGTTAAGGGAAAGAAAATCAAAGGTTTTCCTTCTCTTGAATTTTTTATTCTTACTTACACAAATACACACTTCTTATATGTTTCACTTATATTTCACAACATGAATGTATTTGATACATTCATTCCATTACACATAAGTATGTACATAAGAGTATATTTGATATACTCTAATTAACATACACATCAAATTAAAGGAAAACTTTATTTATAAATTAAATAAAATGTTGATTTTATTTAAAATAAACTTAGAAGAGCCCTAAATGAATTTAGACTTTATAGGTCCACTAATGATCCAAAATGGTAAATTTTTTGAAATTCACCCATTTCTTCCGCTATGGGCTAACCCAATTCCAATAGATCACAGTGTCAAAGAAAAAGAACACGATTAGAAGAAATCATGGGTAAATTATCACAAGACAATGTGAACAAAATAGTACCTAGCACTCGGAATTCTCGTATTTGGCGGATGGGATTGATGATCGCCTCTATAAAGATATAACAACCTTGATACCCAACAAGCTTATCCGAGAGACCAAAGAATGGAGTTGGGACAATGTAGCATTGATTGTAGGAGTACTACCGCTTTAAAGTGCTGGTCATGCTTCAAACTTTTGAACACAGAGCGGATGAAGAGCGGGGAGGTCTCTTGGAGACCTAGGTTGTGACAAACAACATAGAGGCCTGCAAGAAGGCTATATTTGTTAGGGAAAGCTAAACCTACACCCTGGTGCGCATCAATGAATCTGACAAAGTAGTGATGGAGGGGAAGTGCCGGCCAACACTTCATATACGATATGGCATGGGCGAAGTATCCTGGAAAGGTTCTGTTTGGTATGTAACTGAAGAGAGGGTACGGTGGCTCCATCCTAACATGTGATGCTTGGCGGGCACCTCAATCAACCAATCTCGATCCCTGCTCACTCCAAACAAACTACTCTCAAAAGGGCGGCCACTTTCAAAGACACCCTCGGCAATATTTTCTTTCCTTTGGCTATCTACAATAACATAAGTGCAACCTAGTTACCGAACAGCCCCGACAAGAGCTAAGGGCAGACTAGACTCATGGGAAAATGTACTCCCTCGCAATTATTTGGGCGATCCAAACTTTGATGCCCCCATATAGGTACCCCATAAGAACACGTTTGGCCACTTCACTTAAGAATTATCTTAGACAACTTATACCCTAGTTAGGCCAAGTGGTCCACTTACTTAAACATATGCATTTCATATTTACAATCTTAACGAGTCATATCTAAATGTCTATTTCTAATGGAGAGGGCAGTTCGTTAATTTAATGAGTTTATTGAGTTTTGGTTCTCTAGAGTTGATCGGAATAGTTCGACATTAATCGATCATCATCGACTCATCAATGTCGAAAGACCCGAAGTCTCAATAAGGGAGAACCATAAACCTAAGTCCAATCAATGCAGAAAAGGCAAAGATTCTTCGACTTTTTTAGAAGGTAAATAGTTCTTGAATCACGTAAATAAAAAGCGAAGATATAAGAAAAGAAGGCTTGTCGAATGTAATAGCGTAAGAAGTCCTTCAAGGGATTTGGAAGCAAGATGGCAAAGAGCTTAGGACTCTTTAATGGTAGGTTCGAAAAACTTTAGTAAAGGGAAGAAGGAGAAGGGATGCCTCCTTTTATATATTTAGGCTTCTAATCTCAACCATAGGATGAATTTAGCAATAGCTATTAAGGTCTAATTGAGTGTTCATCAAATCAAGGGTCATATCTTTGAAACTATCTTGAATAGTGAAGCATGATAGCCAATAAGCATGCAAACGTGTCATTCGCAATGCATAAAGACAAATCGCCTTTGCTCGCATAATCGAACATAATGGAAAACGGGTTCTCAAATTTCTCATAATTAACATTTGAGCTATCATTTAAAGGCCCGACATCACAGGCCTACGCCATATTTTCCCGCCATGGGCCAACCCAAAACGTATACGCACACTTCAAGAGGCCCGACTCTTGAAGGTATGGGTACCTCACCATTTCTTAGGCCTGAACAATGGCCCATCATGTCATCACTATCAGTTGGAAGCCTAAAGCCTCACAAGCAACTCTTCCTTGCCCCCTTAATAGGTAACTGATTAGATCATAAAAGCCTCACCTTTCGCATAACCATGTAAGACTCTCATCTTTTAATGCACATCTCTCCCTTAGTCGTCTAGATAGACTTATACGTGTTACATTGTCATGACTGATAACCTTCTGATAAAATCGCATAGTCATGCCAGCATAAAGAATGACAGTCTCATACTATACTCCTGACAATATTAGCATAAACTAACTTCGTTCATTTGATAAAATTGTCACTATGTAGTAAGAACGCTTTGTATTACCCATTCCACATGGTAGCGATGTTATTATTCATTAATAGCTCTCCAACATATGACATGTTTTTATATATGCATGCCATTGTACGGCCCCATCGGTGGGCTTTCATCCAAAATATGGCATTCTAACTAGTCAACATCTAAACTATATGTCATAATCAACGACAATTAGTGAACCCAAGATCCAAAGCTTTAACCTAAGCCCTCCAAAGCTTGATCTCAATCTCTATAAATAGGGATTCGCCAGCACTTGTACAAGGATCAAAATTTCCTCACTTACATGCCATGTTAACCATTATCTCTTGTAATAGATCTCTTATAACATAATGAAATTAGCCACCAATGTGGACATGGATCTTCATCAAGATCGAACCACTTTAATTCATGTGTCATCTACCTATTCCATGCAGTTTAGCTCATAATATCTCGTTTTTTATTTTTAACCATTATTTTGGTAAATAGTCTTTGCTTAAATCTTCCTATAATCATAACTCTAAGTTTGGATAGAAGCCTAAACAACACTTCCAAAGCAGTAACATGCCCATAATTCATGTACCGTATTATATGAATCTTTGCATTTTTGTCAAACTATAATCATGTATTAAGGAAAGATAAGAGAGTGAGTATGTGTTCTAGAGTCGTAAAATAATTAGTTGGAAAGTAGTAATTTTAAGTGATTCTAATGCAAATATCCTAGTTTAAGGATCTAATATAAGAATCAGTAGCCATATTATAGAGAAGTGCAATAAATGAAAGAATAATTTCATTATGAATGTGTGCAAAAATACCACGTGTATGCTTAGGAAGGTTATTGCAAACCATCATATTCCTAGCACATCATAAGTGCCAACGAATAAAACAATAATAATTTGGATAAAATTTTGCAAGAGACTTTTCCCTCAAATGAAACCACCAAAAGAGAAGGTAGAAATTAAAAAAATCCAAGGTACTAAAAACCTACTCCCTTTTCAAAATTGTCCTAATGTGCTTAGCCATATCATTATGCCCAAATAAGTGGTTCTTGTTTTCATGCAACGAAATTGGAAATATCAACATTTAGACACAAGAGAAATAGTTATCTTTTGAATATTATTATTAAGAGATAAGACGTCATGAATAAACTTCTGCATAAAGATTGGTATTTTAGGAGGAATGGACCTATCCTAAATAGCTGAAAAGTGAACTTGAAGCTCCAAGAATCACATTGTTTAGAGTTAAAATCAAGCCAATAATTATTCTATTGAGAATCTATAATAATGTCTAGGGTCGGCTTAGATTTTTGCATCATTTTCCAAGTTTCACTTGAGTATAAAGCATTCTAATAAAGCCTTAGCATGCAATAACTAGTATGTATAAGTTACGTATCTCGACCATAAAGGATTATCATCAAAAAACCAAACCCATAGCTTAGAATAGTACACCAGACTAACATCTCTAAAGGATCTTACGTTAAGTCCACTTCCCTCCCTAAATGTACAAATTTTATCCTATGATATTAAATAATGTTTCCAATAGTTATCCTCCGTCCTTAAAAGATATTAAAAAAATTTCAAATTCCTTAAAGAAAGAAATAGAATGGATTATTGTGGAAAAAATATGAGAGCCTATTAGCATAAAACTAACTTAAGAAGGGTAGATCTTCCTACTGAGAGATCAGAGACATCCAAGTACTAACAATTTTAGTAGCCTTAGATATAAGAGAATGGAAAATTCATTTTTACTTCCTATATAAAGTTTGACTCTTATATAAGTGATAGAGAGATTTAATGGTGGAAGTAGACTTTTTAATGATATTAGACTTTAGGCGGGATGGAGTAGTTTACAACAATAAAAAACTAATCTTTTAGGCAGGATGTGCTAGCTTAGAAATAATAAAGCAACTTTTCTCATTATCGGTTTATTTATTTCCGTAAAGAGCTTCATAAAGTGAAAAAAAATTCATGAGATTATTGATGGACATTTCTAAACTAGCAGTGAAAGTAAGGGTGTCATTGGTAAAAGTTATAAAAGAATAAAAAGGTAGCCATTCATGATATAACTTCGACCTATTATCATAAGTAATATAAGTGTGAATACCACAAATAAGAACCTCTAATGTGATAATAAAGGGTGCAAGGGATATGGGGTCTCGTTGACCTACGCTTCTCATAAATTTAATGTGCATCTAAGGTTTTCCATTTATAAGAACATGATGCCAACAAGCGGATACTAAAGTCTTAGTCATGCCAATGAAGGATTCAAAAAATCCAAATTCATTTAACACCTTTATAATAAAAACCAATGATTTTCTATCATGGGCCTTAAGAATGTCAAACTTGATAATTGTAGTAAAGCTAAAAGATTTTTGTTAACTTGAAAAGTGAGTTCCTTAATAAGAAAGATGCTATCCATAATAAGTCTACTTGTGAAGGAGATTGTGAATTTTCTAAGCATTGAATTTATTTACCGACAATAATTTTATTAGAAAATTGCAAAAACTTAAAGGTAGAAAATCTGAGTAGGGTTAGGGGTTTAGGTATGTTGGTATAAGATCATCTGATAGTTTTATCTTCACTGTAACACCACGTAATTTTACGATAATTAATTAAAAATAAATAAACTAATAAATGATAACGTCAAAAAATAAAATGTCTATAAACATTAGAAATTGGTTACAAACTTACATGGTTGAGTTCATGGTAATTTTTTAATCAACTTTCATATATAAAGTGTTCCGATCGGAGTTCAAACGAAAAAATATTAATGTTTGAATTTTTTGAATCAAAAATAATTATGTATGTAATTAAGGTAATTTTAATAATTAACCAACTTTAATTACTACCATTTATACTTAACAGATAACTAACATTGCTTAAACGTTACGAAAGTGATAATGGAAATGAAATATATCATCCGTTTAAATAGGGAAAAAAATTAAAAAATCTAAACACGATATAACCACAGGAAATAAACATGACCGGTCGACCAAAGGTTCCCATGGTCAACTGGTAGCAGTCGACCTAAGGCCTAGGGCGGTCGATCCTTGGTTGTGCAAAATTGACAATAATACGTGGCCTATCGGCCCAAATTCAATATATTTCAATCGTGGCTGACATTGATTTAAACCCTTATAAATATTGACCTAAACTCTCACTTCTAAACTCAAATTTTTGAAGCAAAATTAAAGCTCTGTCATTTTATCTTCTCCACAAAATTCTAAATTTCTTAAGAATAGTTATAGTTTATATGTATATACAAATGGAAAGCATAGAAGATGACCGAGAAAAGGAATAGGATAAAATCAAATCAGCAAAGCCAAGGTAAGTTGTAAATCTGAATATAAATTGTAAATCAAATCCAAATCTCTTTTGTAATCTAAATCTCTAATAAACATGTGTATGCTTGCGGTGTATGTATCTAAATAGAAAGAAAAGAGAGTCAAACTAGAATAATTGGGATTAGATCTGGAGAAATGGAAAGCAAATAAGGTGAGTGCAAAATTATATATTTTTATATAATATTAGATTTATATCGTTGTAAATCTGTTCCTGAATGCCTGAAATGTAAATTGGAGTTATAGGCTAAATTTGTATATATGAAATAGAATCATAAACCCTACCTACATATTCTATTATTGATAACTTGAATTATATATTGCATGTATGTAATTTGGAAAATATTGGATACTAATAGTCCCTGAATTTAGTATATAGTAGTACGAGTTCCTAAACATGTAATATGTATAATGATTCCATGTTTGCAAATTTAAAATGACCCCGTGAAAGTAAAAAATGTAAATTGAGCTATCACAGTAAATTGTAGGGATTTAAGTAATATGTTAATTTATTGAATTATATAGCGCATTACAATGTGAATTTCTATACATTATCAAGTTTTAGATTTATAAATAAAAGTGTAACAGTTGAAATAACAGGCAATACACCTAAAAAGAAAGAGATGTATAAAATAGGGGTACTTATCATATTCTGTACTATCTATTTCAATAACTATAAAAAGGATGATTCATTGTAATTTCAAGCGTAACACAAATTCCTTTTTGGATAAGATATCAAAATTTACAGTGTTACTCATTCCATTTGGGAGAAATATAATTCAAATGCATCAAAATATGACAGTCCCTAAGGTTAAAGAATTATAATGTGATAGAAACGGTTTAAGAAAAACATGATCAATATAAATAAAATGGAAGTGAAATAAAAATTAAAAGATAGACAAGTCATAATTTAAAATAAAAATGTTATGGCTAATCCTCTAAAATAAGATAGGAATTAAAGATTAAAAAGGAATAGAAATAGAAAGTAAAATAGTAAGGGAAGAGGGAAAGAAAATGAGGAAAGGTGTTTAAATCTTTTAAAAAGAAAGCGGTAAATGACCTTAAACTAAATAAGATGTAAACACATAAAGATGTAGAGAAATGTTTTTAATCATAAACAGCAGAAGCACAATAATTAAACACGAATGGATGAAGATATATACACATACACACACACATATAAACACATACATATAGCCTTATGTATACGTTTATGACGGCTGTGAATTATTAAAGGTGTTAAATAACTTAGTAAATAAGAATGACATAGTCATTAGTATGGGTTTGAATGCGAGGTCGGTAGTATTACGCAATAGAAGTCCACCTATCGTAAGGGGCTACTAGTAGTTATGTATACATTATACTGATGTGCGACATATCCACCTTTAGGACCACCACACCACAAAAGGCTTTTAACAGCGTTTGATAAACGCTGTAATACGATACAACAGCGTTAGTTCAAACGCTGTATAACGACATGCTGTCGTATATACAAAACTTACAACAGCTTTTTGATAAACGCTGTTGAAACATCACTTTGACAGCGTTTCGTACAAGCTGTCAATAATGTTTTTACAGCGTTTTCAAACATGTTGTATTATGTTTCTACAGCGTTAATAATTTAATTGTCGGATATGTTTTAATTCTACTTTAACTGTTTACAACAGCTTTTTATAAACGCTGTTATTGAATCATCAACTATTTCGACAGCATGTACTAAACGCTGTTATTGACTATTTAAAGACAATTACAG
Organism: Allium cepa; assembly: GCA_030765085.1. NCBI lineage: Eukaryota > Viridiplantae > Streptophyta > Magnoliopsida > Asparagales > Amaryllidaceae > Allium > Allium cepa. Next base: position 504,974,648 of record CM060937.1, on the reverse strand, counting down.
CACGAATTGAACGCTATTATTTCTTCATTGACAGCATTAATCAGACGCTGTTTTCTATTTATATAACAGCTTTAATATTCCACTCTATTTTTGAATATTCCAGAACTATATTTTGAGTATATTCAAGCAACTAGTATATATATAACATGTTCTAATAACTATTAATTAGTTACATAAACTAGTTAAGACAATATTAATAAACAAAAGACATCCATAAACCAAGTTTCAATAATATCCATAAACAAAAATAACAAAGCAAACCATGTTCCCACAAATTCTGTTAAATAAAGACACGTTATATGTTAAACAAAAATAAAATATCAATACAGTAAGTCCGCACCAAATACCAACAACAAAACGTGCATCTAAAAAGTTCCATATGCTTGCTACTTGCTACGGAAGAAGAATGTGTCATCGCCATCTTTAATTACCTGCAATGAAGAAATTTGAAGTCAGTGAGTAAACGCCATCTAAAAATTTGAAGTTTCATATGCTAAAATGCTTAACTGCGCCAAAAAATCACTATATGATACGTTAAGCCGAAACCTAGCCAATATACGCATTAGTAGGTTAGCTCAGTTAACGAAGCTAAACTGCTCTAGAGTAACATAGTTATATTTCACGATCTAGTTGATCATCTAAATACTAAGTGAAGAAGCAGTCCTTAATATAAAATCTACGCATGACCAAGATCAAACCAAATGCACAAAGACAAGTCAAAACGGAGGAACTGCACTATATTTACAAACTAAACTACACACATGCATCAGCAACTCCAAAGGAAGAAACCACTTCAATAACGTGTGTTTATTCATTGTTTGTATAAATGTTTCTATTTTTATGCCTTGTAGTTTTTATACTGTTTGCATGAATGTTTCTATTTCATATGTAGTTACAATTTTTTTTAATAAAGTCAACACTCATGATGTTTATTTAGATTTATCAATCATTGCCGGGATTTACAACATAAATTACATTTTATAACGTGTAAGCCTAGCTGTATATATTTAAATGTATATATATGATTTCCTATTGAGGCCACAAACAATCAAAATAACTCTATGTAAACAGTTTCATTCTAGTAATTCAACAATCCATGTAATGTTTTAACATTAGATGCATTACTGAAACAAATATTCACATCTACACTATAGCGACATGTCATCTAATCTAGCAAGGCTGAAAGGAGGTGCAGTAACATACCTGATGAGATTCTGTATGGAAAAGGCTAAGAGATCAATATCTGTACTTTCTACCTTGCACTTCTTAACCATTAAAACTGCTATGTATATGAGATGCAGACACCATCTTTTCTACTGAGGATTTTAGCAAAACTAATGAGAGGCAGACACCATCTTTATTATTACACATTAAAGCTGATACCGTTGTGATAGTATTTACAAGATGAACATATCAAAAGTTTGAGCCTGTCCCTTTATGTTGATTTCAGTTTGTCCAATCGAAGCTCTCTCTGTCATTGCCAAAGAAAATTGTCAGGAAAGATATTTCATAACATGTACCAAAATCTTAAAAGGTCTCTTAGCCTAATATATATATATATATATATATATATATATATCTATATGTATGTATGTATGTATGTATATGTTGTGTGTGTGCATCAGTCTCACCAAAAGTGCACTGATTTCATCAAAAAATGGCTGAAGCAGAGAAACAAATTTCAGTATATCACTTCAAATTGATTTTATTTTATTTTTTATTCTTCGAATTATTGTTGTTTGATTATTGTGTATTTGTTTTGCATGCTAATTTATATATTTTTTTAATTTTTTTTTTTTGTGTATGTGTGATTGTTGCTTGCATTTGTTTGTGTGTTTGTTTGCATTTGTTGCTTTTTTATTTTGCATTTGCAATTTTCATTTAAAAAAGAAAAGAAAAAATTCATGTGTTTATTTGATTTTTTTTTGTTTGCATTCTGATTGTGTGCATGTTGTTCTAGTTTTCTATTTGCATTGCATTTGCATATTTAAAAAAAATACACAATTTCATTTGAAAAGGAAAAAAAATTATAATCCATTTCATTTCTTTTTACAATCACAATTTTTTTATACAAATTTCTTTTTCTATTATATCAACTTTCCTCTGTACAAATTCAAAACAGTGCATTGTATCAGTGCAACACTAATGTCACTGCTTTGTTTAACTACTGTATCTCGTGCCTCCTGCAATCTGCCACTACAACTGAAACATCCCCCACTGTCTTCAATCCATAACCTTCCACTATCTTCAGTTGCCCACTGACACTATGCATTTCACTTCAACACCAAACACACTGCACCCTGTCCACCCCTTGCCATTCACTTTTTGCATTTCACTGCATATCCTGCTTCTGCATATTACTGCATCCCCTTACCTCCACCCTCTGCCATACAAACCATATTACCACCAACAACTGCTGCTTCCTCTTTGACCATCAAGTTTTTACTACCACACAGTGCTTCAAACCAAACTGTAAACCACAGTGCTTCCATACCACCCACTGATATCACCAACAATCACAAACAACCCTCATTTCCTCCTACACTTCAAAGTAAACACCACATCACTTACCTTTTGGCGTCTCAACAGCCACAGCAGCAAATATCCCTACCCTGCTAATCAATTGCTGCTGATACAACTCCTTTTACTGCACACAGTCAACTGCTCCTCTAACATCACTTCCACACCAGTCAACCGCTTCACTGCACATCCCTCATCACCTTCCTCCAACAACACTAATCCAACATATCACATTGCTATCAACCATCGACCACTTCTTGCTCATCTACATCACCAACATAGTCTTGATGCCTCATCAACTTCAAAGACCAAACAACAAACCAAAATCACTTCTTATATCACTTCATTCACCAAATTACCATCCACCACTCATAACTACTTCTTGCACCATTCAAATAGCCACCATACTACCACCTATCCTTCCTTGCCTTGACATCAACTACCACGGCACAAACCATCATTTCACTTCAGTGTTCACTTGTGCAGTTCTACCTGTCTCTGCCCTCAACCACTACTACCTTACATATCAACATCCCCACCTCCTCTTGCATCAACCAACTGCAGCAACATTGTAGTTCATCCATTCACCATTTCACCACTTATCTGCTCTTCCCACTGATACTGCACACCCATATCGCTCACTAATCAAAAACCATCAACTGTCTTCACCCACCGCCTTCACCACAAAAGAAAAAAAAATACACTATAACTACATCACACAACTGCCGGTTGTTGCCTTTCACAAGCTTACCAACCTAAACAACCACAACCTACAGTGCAGTACTCAACAGACCACCACTACAACCTAACTTCACACCACCATCATCTACTTCACTGACAATCATCAAACAAAACTGCCTATGGTTCACTGTTCCAAACCTGAACAACGCACAACCACCACTTCAATCACCTTTCCACAACTTCACTTCACCACAATACACCACAACACACTTTAGACCTCAGTGCACCACTATGCACTGCCATCCCCAACATCCTGCTGCAGCTTCACATCTGCCACTATATTTGCATCAACCCAGTCACTCACAACTTACAATTTGCATCATAATACCCTATTCATCTCTGCTTTATTCATATCTTCTACATCATCCACCACTACTTGTAACCCCCTGACCATCATCTCACCATTTCCAGACAAGCTGCCTCTCTGCTTGCAAACTGCCGCCGCATCGCAATTATCACCAGAAATTGCCGCAACCATCCACTAAACCTTGGCCATTCAAACAACCACCTCACTACCATACCCAATACTAACTGCTACTTCCCTGCAGCACCACACAGCAACCCCTACAACCCACGTCTGCCCAATCCATCACTTCGCTGGTCATCTCATATTCTCCATCACTTCAATGCAACTGTGAATCATCACCACCTTCCCCCTGCATCCAGAACTAAATCTACAGCAAGCCACCTCACTTCGAGCACATTGCAACCCAAACCCAAGACTTCACCGCCCTTCACGCAACATCATCCACCCTTGACAGCAACTCAAAGCACAATCACCTCGATCACCGCAGCTTCACACTCGACTTCGACGTGCGAACTAGACTAAACTTCCAACCACCAGAAACCAAAAATCGCCTTCAATCATGATGTCTCGACCACCGCCTCCCTCGCCTGATCGAGAATCACCTTTACTTTTGGAAAATTGCAATTAGGTTTGAAATTACGTCGAATTTGGTTGAAATTTTTTTGCAGGATTCATGAATATAATTTCGTATTTGGTCTATCCAAACTAAGAAAACAAAGGAAAAAACAAAATGAAATTCTTGCTTTGATTTTTTTTAATATGTTGTTGTGAGTATTGCTTTGAGATTTCTTGTATGGAATTTTGCTTTGAGTTGTAAATAATTTCTTTTAATTCCCTTATCTCACTTAAAAAAAAGGTTTGCTTTCTTTTAGTTTTGTTTTGTTTTATCCTTAAAAAATTTACCTTTAAATTTGTCTTGTTCTAATTTGTTTTAAGTTCTATCCTAATTTTTTTTAAAATTTTGTTTCAAGATTTTCTTGTTGTTTTCAATTTTCTTTTGTTGTTCGTATTTTTAGCTTGCAGGTGGAAGAAGGGATTTCTCTTTTTGGAATGAGCTTCATTGCTACATGTTCTAAATAAATTTGCATTCAATATATACTTCCAAATAAAATACACAAACATAATCTTGCAAGGGGAGAACCTTATAAGCTGTAGTGGAGATCCAACCATGCCATGGTTGTAGTACATTCTTGTAAGCTTCTCCCACAACTTGTTCTAGTGTCATTTTAGGATCCTTCTCTAATCTTTGTAATACCTCAAGGCTAAAGCATCATAATTATCTAATAAAAAAATACTCACCTGAATTTTTTCCACATATTTGATATATCGGATGAATCATTTTTGAATTTCGGGTTAAGATTTTGATACCTGGTAAGCCAGATCATAGCTTTAGAGCAACTTCCAGTCTTTTTTGATGTTTCCTCCTTCTCCTCTTGCTTTAATATTTCTTTTATGCTAAGATATTTGGATGAGTTCGAGATGTAACGCTCTTCCAAATTCTGTATGGTAAAAAAATGTAGTATATTCAATTAAAATGAAGGTCTATGATTGTTCATGTTGTGCATGTCACAAAATATATGAAATTTGAAGGAACTATAAACTCTGTAGCAAAAATGGGCTTAAAAAATAAAACAGTTTGTTTGTGGTAAGATAAAAATGTCAGAAGAAGTGCAATACTATCCTTTTTATACGAGTTGCATACACTGACCACTTTCTATAGTGCTAATAATTGATGCATTCCTAAATTATATGTATGAAAATTCCTAATCTCTATTTGGAACTCCATATTTACTATGTTTATGGCACTAACATGTCATGATAAAAATAATCAGAACACAGGTGCCAACATCGCTCATATAGAACATTTAGTAAGAAGGGTAGGCTATCTGGTTTCAGGAGCAAAATTTTGGTAAGAAGTATAACCTGAGTAAAGTACATACCTGGGGTTTCAAGTGAAATTTATAGGCTTATATGCCTGGAGATCGTCACCATGCTTCTTCTTTGTTTGCTTGCTTCATCTTTTATAAAGCTTTTCAATTCTTTGCATCTCTATATTTGGTACCAAAGAATTTATCTATTTGAGTTTTTCTTCATTTCTTAGGACAGTACAAGAAATAAGACATGAAAAATGCTGATTTATATTACTCTTAGTGAAGAAAAAAGCTTTTTGCAGCATGAATCAATTGCAAAATAACTTCTCCAATGAATGTCTATATTTAAGTCTATATTCAAATACTCTTAGTGTATAATATAGGTTATATTTAAGTCTATATTCAAAGATTGATAGGTCGACTGCCAGAAATGATGTTTCCTAAACAATCGGTTATTTGTCTGGTCCATGTAAAAAAATGATTTTACTTTGCAAGCACCATATGGTTATACTGAGGATCAAGTAATCATAAATCCTATTTTGGACCAGCTATCAACAAATTTTAGTGTTAAAAAAATCAAATTGCTTAGACCCCTTTTATAACATCTTTCCCTTTTACCTTAATCAAGTGATCTCAAAAATTTCCTATGGTATAACATTAAAAAATGAAGCTTAAGGTACAGACCTTGTTCCTTGTTAGTGGATGAGAAAGTAAAATCATTATTAACTTGTGCATGTATCCATTATACATTAAAAATAAATCTCCATCTTCTGCAAAAAAAATGTATCAGAATTTTCAACAGTGAAGCCAAACAGAAATATTTCATTATAGTTTATTTAATTGAGCCTTAAGCTATAAAGCTTGTATATATAAACTTAATTTTTATAAACTCAATTGTTACTATTTTTAAAATAGGGATGCGATTCTTATGAACTTAATTTTATAATCTAGTTAATTCTAGAGTGCATATAGTTAATTTCAATTTTTGTACAATTTGAAAGCAACATGTGTAATCTAGTTAATTCTTATAAACTTAATTACTTTTATAAAACTTTGTTAATTAGATATGTTTATAAAACTTAGTTAAATAAACACCAAAACAACAACAATTCCTGGAATATTAAACAAACACACTAGCCCTACAAAAAAGCATCAAACTGTACAATCAAATCATCAACTATGAAAGCATAAATAAATTACTTTATGCTGCAATAAGTTAAGAAACCTAGTACACACATCCTGTTTCACATTTATGGCCACACACACCATCCTCATTCCCCACCAATTTTAATCCCATTTCCTTTTTCAAAAGTTCACTCTTCAAAATAATAACCATCTCTCGTCTTTTAAAACCTCAACTCTTTACATCCCCAGCAAAAAAGACTTTGCAAAAAAAAAAAAGGTCATCTGATTTAATGTAAAATTTCATTATTGACAAGAGATCCAGTTCGGTACAGTTTCTCTTTCATAGGGTTTATAGCTTTTGAATATGTGTCACTTTATTTCTTTTTACTGCTCCACTTTGAGAATAAACCATTTAAAATAAAATAAAAATCAAAGGAATTGATAGGACTATTGCTAAAATTGTAGGATGGAGAATACCCTAAAATGTTGAATGGAAGTAGGAATTTCAGTTAAGTGTACGAGGTATATTGTTTATTAAATTGAAAAAGTAAATGCTTAGATGGTTGTAGCTAACTTGGATTAGGGCTTATTTAAAAATGTAATGATAAATAGCATGAAGCAGACATATTGTGCTAATGAAAACAAGAGCAAAAATCATGCAACTATTATATCCATAAAGTAGTTATCTTGAAATTATTTTGAAATTATTTTTATACATGTATGTACCCAAAACGGAAAAAGAAAAAGAAAAAGAAAAGGTAACATGTCCATTGTAAACCCATCAGGCATACGTGACATATAATCAATCCTTAGATTCCATCTTATTAATTAGCAGCAAAATGATGCCTAGAACCAACATAGCTCTCTAGATCTCACAAGAAAGAACCACAACTGCCTCTAAATTCAACCCATCAAAACTCGTCTCAAATCTTCGAAATATGATGGAACTCAACATGCTTAATATACATGTAACAACTACAACAACCAAAAAATTTCAAAAACTTTAATTCTTCGTACAGATCGTGTCTAAAATATGCTATCAGTCATCCACCCTCATACACTTAACTAGATCCAAAGTACAACTAAACTTAGCACTGTCCTCCAACCAAAATCTAATCAACTGCATCAATAGAAAACACTGTCCTCTGAACTTAACTCCGTTAAATCAAAAAAGCATCTTGATATATATAAAATAATGCATTTTTTACAATTCATCGACAATACACTTCATCCACAACAGTTAAAAAATTAAACAGTGAATAATTCAATGTTAGCTGGGCCAACCAACATGTATTTGGCATAAAATTGCAACAACAATACCTTATAATATGTTTCTTCATCATTGACACATGTAATAGGTTATAAAGAAGAAAGAGTACTAAAGAAGTTGGGCTTATGGGAACTTCAACTTTGCGAAACATGTTTACCCCTTTTCGAGCATCAATCGATACAACATCTTGAGGAGTTGTGTCTTAATAAGAAAGCAGTCACTTCTGATGATATATACCAATAAAAAGTGAGCTATCATAACTATGTACATGGAGGTTCGTCTATTAAAGAAATAAATCTGTAAAGTTAGAAGTCAAAAATATGAAACAAAAAAGCTATCTTTCTATAGATCTATTCCATAAAGATGACCACTCATGTTTAATTAATCACCAAGTCAGTTTGCATGAAAGTGTATGTAGCTACAATATAACTACTCTGATGATAATGATATTCCATGCCTACATGTTATTTTCCACTATCATTAGTCAGGGAAGGCTAGTTGTGTTTCATTATGCTATGTTTATATAATTCAAGCAACATTTCATGAGCCTTTATGAACATTCATGTCAACATTAAAGGTATTAGTTCAACAGTAACCACTCAATGAGACTGGGAACTCCAAGTATAATACTTCAATTTAATATGTGGCCGATTGGTCGTATGACTATATGAAGATCAAGCTTGTACTATTTGATTAGTGAATTCATCTTCATAAGCCTATGCTAATATGATTAGTGACTTAGTGGAAAAAATGTTATTAGTTAACTCAATTCATAGACCATTTTGATGTTTGCCTCATTTTATAATTTGCTTTAGTTGGATGAATTGGACAAAAGTTATTAAATATAGTAAAAGTCTATAAAGGTTATTATACTCATGGTGATTTTTGAAATATCAATTGTGTTACTGAGATATAAACTCGGACCCTGTATAGGAAAACAACATCTTGTGTTTCATCTATGATCCTTAACCATGAATCATGGTCTCAAGTTTTTGTTATAAAATGCTTAACTAAACTATTACAAAACAATACACACAAAAATGATTCAATAAAATTGTCTCTAGCTCAGATATTACACACTGAGTTAAGACATGCTTTTGTTTCAAACTATTTGATTTAATTTTGTGTATGATATTCTCTAAGGTCCGACGTATACTTCAATTGCATGTTATATGGCAACCAGAACAAGAAATATTTCAAAATATATACTCTTTGAAAAAAACATTTCCCATCAACATAATCAAAATTCAATCATTCTAACCAATTCACACAGAGAAAAAAATTAATAGTGTAAGCCAGTTCATTAGAAGCAGATTAGGAAACTCATCATTACCGAAAACTAATGATATTCATCCAGGAATAATTCTTTTCATACCACACTAATACAAACATCAACATTCATCATTCCTTAACTTAGAAGAAAAAATAGTATCAAACATTAAAATGAAATTAGACTCAGGCGTATTAGTTAAATAACACAAGCTATAATCAAAACGTGCAAAATCAATAACCAAACCAGTGAGCAGTGAATCTTTTAAACCACACAGCAGTTTCAATAATAATGTTTTTAGAATTTTTCATTTTTGTAAATTTTAAGTTCTGACCTACTGCAAAGCTTATATAAGTATAAATTTAAGAGGAACCAGGCTTCTTTCAATAATCAGCATAAGACTTAACAAAAATGTACATGAAAAGCAGTTCAACTTACCGTACCGAGTGAGATCAAAGTCTGAATCAAAACCTAAAAATCCATGTCAGGATCAAAATATGAATCGAAGTATGAATCGAAACTGAAGACTTCTGGAATTAACCTTCTAACAAAAACTAAATTAGTATACGATCAATGGATACAAACATCAGAGAAAACAAGACGAATTAGAACTGAATCAGTCAACGTACCTGAACGAGAGAATTAGGGCACTATGAAATTGAAAAATAAAGGAAATAGAGAACGACGAAAATTGAATGGAAGGGAATTAGGGCAGGATGAAATTGAGGAACGAGGGAAATGAAAAGAAGAGGGAATAAGAAGAGGGAAAGCGATTTTTTTCACAATGTGTAATAATGAGAGAGGCAGTGAGAAATGTTTTGAACTTAACATTATGTCAGCGTTTTGACGAAAATTAGTTCGTTTAAAATAATTTTTAACTGCATTTGTTTAATAAACGCTGATAATTGTTGCTGTTAAAAGTGATTTTTGTTGTAGGGGACCCATAAAGTTATATACGCTTGCATATAGGTGAAGGGATACCTATGTAGAATCTACTTTAATCTTTTAGGAGGGGTATTGCCTTGATTGCATTTTGCAATCTAAAGGGGATGATGAGCATGGCTCAACGCTATGTCAGTGTGCGGTACCAAATTAGGGAGTAGGAACTGTACAAAGGTTGAATACGTCATCTATCCTAAGCGATCAATGGGAATGACAGTGTTACACTGGATGAGCTACACCTCTTGCTAGTGTAGTTCACGTTAGGTCATGCACTGCCATAGTTGTTTACTAGTTTGTTTGATAATGCTAGTTAACCTATAAAAAAGATCTTTAAGAAACAAATAGGGAAGTCTGAGGAGCCGAGTCCTCTATAGTCCATGGAGCTGAGTCCATAATAAGAAGTGGATGAATAATAAATCCCCAAAGTGAGATATAATATGGCCAAATTATAGTAACATCATTATTAAGCACTGCGAGAGTTTCTTGTTAGCACAACGACGAGGACGTGATACTGCGTTGGCGATAGTTGACGAGGCGTCGAGTTATAGATACTAGCAGGGATAGTATCTTTGTCCAAAGGAGGGTTGTGATGCTTATATATACACATATGTAGTTATGGTCCACTTTGGGTAGGTGGGACGTATTGGACGCGTATGTAGAGTCGAGGCAACTAAGTAGAATGGAAAGAAACAACATGTAATGGAAGACAATCAACAAAAACTAGTGTTACATGCAAAATGTATGATTCACCAGTCACCAAAATGTTGTTCTGACCCCTCCTCATTACAACCCACATTATATCTTTAGATGGATGGGTATTGGTGCAAGAGGAAATAGTGAAAGGATATGTTTCCTAATGTATGTTTGGCATTGACAAGGACAATATATATCGAAAGTTGAGAAATTCAAAAGAAAGGACAAATAGAAATCCACTTTGAGTTCGACCCAATATAAAATAGTTTTTAAAGTTGATAAAAATATATGAATTATATATATATTTGAAAAAATGAAAGTAAGAAAATATTAGATTTTGAAAAGAAATATTTAGTAACATTGACAATTTTCATAAATGGTTTTACAAAAGCTATTCGATTGAAATATATATATATATAGCGTCTATAGCTTGCTAGTTCCTCAGAGAAGAAGTAAAAAAAAAATTAAGTTGAGAAAATTATTTTTGAGCCAAACAAATGAAAATGTTACTAGTTTTGAATGGGGTAAATAACAATCGGGTAGGAAATTTAAAATCTAACGGCTGAATATAAGAATAAAGCGGTAGGCGGATGCACCATAAAAGTAGACCAGCGTTCCTTAAAGTAACCAGAGCAAGGGTGAAGAAGATAGAGACAAAACATAGTAAAGATTGTTAATAGGCAGTAGATATAGATTCGGTTTGGCTCGAAATAGGTCTAGGTTCAATTGACTTAAATAAATAGTATGCTGTCGACCAGTGGTTCCTCATGGTCAACCAGGGGCTCCTCATGGTCGACCAGAGTGGTCAATGGCCAAACTTTTGTGGTTGACCATAGCTTTTTTTGAATGAATATAGTTCCTTCTAGGTTGAACTGATTCATTCCACACGAAATCAAATTCCTCTAAAAGCGATTCCAAATCCTTCCCCCTCATCCCAGCCATCGCCGACCACCTCCAACCACCACCAAGCTACCAACGTCGAACCTTTCCAGCAAGTCAAAGACAGTAAGCGACCCCTCTATCTCTTAGTAAACCGATGACCCAAAAGCCACATATCTATTCCAGTCAAATACTGTGGCACTTCCTTGCGACGCCCTCACCTCCCAATGCCCTCGGATGACCCGAGAGAAATAGTTCAGTGCCAGAACAACGAGAATATTGTTAAGAGTTATGAGGAATCTGCCTGTTCCAAGGTTTACAAGGATGAGCGGTGGTTTACAGGACTTCGCAGCTTACGGTTCGGAGGACCTATTCAGCACCACTACGTTATTGCAGATTTTGCACCACAGCATGTTTGAGCAAGTATCATACCCGAGATGTGTGTTTCTATTTAACGCTAACTTGGTATCCACATTTGATGAGAATGGAGCTAGCTTCACATCCAAACTAAAGGAGTCGGAGATCAGGATGATGGATATGCGGTTTGGAGGGATTCTATACATCCCCATAGTAGGAGTGGATTTAGAGAACACTTAGACTACATATTCTACCACACTAGATCGGATTTTTCTATAGAGGATTAGCATATGGAATCTAGCTAATTTATGGGCCCAAGACTGTTTGGTCGTTCACAATATCCAGCATAACATCATCCCTAAGATGAGGCGTTACGAGCAAATTTATCCCCTTGTCCAGAAGGCCGACTACACCATTACAAGTGGTATCAAGTAAATCAGGCCAAGGTGATTATGGCTCATTTTTCGAGTTTGGTAGCAGGAACCTGGAGGAGCTCGCTCCCTTACTATCATCTTTTCACTCCAATCTTCAAACAGTTTAGGGTGAACCTCCAAAGTGAGCCGATGTAGAATGATGTACTCCTATCATTTGATAAGACTTCTCTAAAGAGGATGAAGATAGATGAACCGTCCATAGTTTTTACAGCACGGCAAGAAGAAGCAGGCCAGGAACCTATGGAGTGGGACCCTTAGCCCGACCGGTAGATCGTAGGGTATTAGTAGACTTTGGATTATTGAGAGATCCGCGAGTCCCAGCTTCGGCTCGAGGCCAAGATTCAGGCAATGCAGCGATAGTAGTAGAAGATGCAGGAGAGGTAGCAAGATATGCAGGTGGAGTAGCAATGCCAGGGGTAAGAGATTGGGTGCATAGCCTCTATGGTTCGATCACTGGGATGCGGCCATGGCTTTAGCTCTCACGTAGGGTCATCTCCTAGCCAATACATAATAGTAGTGAGTAGCTAGCAGTAGTAGTTGTATTTCGTTTCAGAAGTTGTTTTTCTTATGGTTTGGGTTGTAAGTTTTACTTGTCTCTATGGTATTAAAATGTACATTATTAGTAAAAATATTCCTTTTATGTGTTTTCATTAAAGACCGCAATATTACTGGGAAAACCACAAGACAAGGAAATTTCAAGAAAGACATTGACTAATGCAAAAGAAAAGAAAATAGTTAAAGACTGGAAGTATAAAATAAATTAAGAAAGATTTATTTAATTATCTACTAAAGTAAAAGAAATAATATTTAAGTCCCAAAAAGTAGAAAATTTTGAGAAGTAAATTTTGGCAAGCGACGGATCGGGAAAAGGTTTACTACGAAGCCATGGGTCAGTGTCTTTGTACCTTAAAATCTGAAATTTACAAATAAACTTATGTGCTGGTTGTTATTATAAATTCAATAAAAGTTTTTGAGAATTTAAAATTTACCAAGGAATTAGACAAGTCCATTGTAGACATTAAACAATTAACTAATGTCTGATTGTGTGCGGTTTTGTATAATTTATTTTGAAAAATATATTTATTTGTATACTTTTGGAAATCTTTGTTTAAAATTCTTGGTTTTAGAAAATTAAATATTTTTGGTGGGGCAAAGTTATGCAAATTTTTACGATAAAAATTATTAAAGTTCAAAATTTTTCCGACACTTAAAAGGTTATATACAAAAAAAATTAAGTAGAAAAAAAAGAAATTTTCTAATTTTGGAAATGCCATATATTTGACAAGGGGAATGGTTGACAGGTTAACTAGTATAGATTTTTACTGTGTTGCACAAGTGGTAGTAAAATAAAATACGGTTAGGAACGAGGTTGCTATTTTAGCTATGGGATCTTTTCATACATACCTTGTCGATAGGTGAACCAAAACTTGATTTTTAAACTAACCCGGTTTAAAAACTTTAAAATGACAATTGTATATGTGGACTGTACTTGGAAAAGTTGTAAGGAGATATCTGGGCAAAAGAAATGTTCTAAAGTAAAGTGGGAAGTTGGGTACCCGAGAAAAAAAGGATGGAAATATGGAATTTTCCATCTAAACCCTTTTCTCGGCGTAAAGAAAAATAGTTTTAGAAAATTTGATTCTTCAAACTTGGATGTGAGCAATGGTGTGCCGGGATTTTGGATGGTAGGGATTGACTGAACTATACTTCAAATCATAGAAGTGTGGGACAATTTGTACGGAAAAACAAGTTTTCGGTTTTTAAAATTTGCATACAAATAAAACTGCCAGTATATTTAGGTTGCTTGCACCATATTTTCAGAACTATTTTGAAAGAGTGTATTTATATAGAAAGGGCCGCATAGAATTATTTTGCATACATATTATATGTATTGTGATACACCATGCACTTGTACACGATTAGTTGAAAAATTGATTGCACACTAAATGGTTGGGTTGGTTAGTTAGAATGGTTGTGCATTGTGTTATATTGTATAGTCTTTGAGGAATTTCAAAGACGAAATTCTTTTAAGAAGGGGAGAACGTAACGCCCCGTATTTTACGACAACTAATTAAAAAGAAATTAATTAATGAATGATAATGCCAAGAATTTTTATAAACGTCGGTATTTTCCTATGAAACTTAAACAGTTGGGTTTATGGCAGTTTTCTGATCAACTTTCATGTATAAATTTTTCCGATCGAGATTCAAACGAAAAAGCCACTATCGTTTGAAGTTTTTGAATTGGAAAAAATTATATATGTAATTAAGGTAATAATAATAATTAACCAATATTAATTACCGTCGGTTATACTTAACAGATAATTAACGTTGCTTAAACATTAAGAAAGTGATAATAGGAAGGAAATTATTCTAGTCGTTTAAATAGGGAAGAAAATTAAACAAATTTAAACATGATAATTAATCACAACAAATAAACACGACCGATTGACCTAAGGTTCCTCATTGTTGACCGGTAATGATCGACAGGTAGCGGTCGACCTAAGGCCTTGGGCAGTCGATTGTTGGTTGTGTAAAATTGACAGCAATATGTGGCCTATAGGCCCGGATTCAATATACTTCAAGCGAACGACTGACATTGGTTTGAACCCTATAAATACTGACCTAAACTCTCACTTCTAAACTCATATTTTCGAAGTGATACTGGAGCTATGTCCTTTTCTCTTCTCTATAAAATTCTTAATTTCTTGAGAATGGTTATAGTTTATATGTATATACAACTGGAGAAGCGTAGATGACGATTGAGAAAAGGAATAGGTTCAAATCAAATCACCAAAGCCAAGGTAAATTGTAAATCCAGATCCAAATTATAAATCAAATCCAAATCTCTTTTCTAGCCTAGATCTTTGATAATCTATGTATGCTTGCTGGTATATACCCAAATAGGAAGAAAAGAGAGTGAAATTCGAATAACATGGATTAGATCCGAGATTTGGAAAGCTAAAATGGTGAGTGAGAAATTATTTATTTTTATATAATATTATATTTATATCATTGTATTTATTTTTATATACTATTATACTTATATCATTGTATATTTATTCTTATATGTTTGAAATGTTAATTGGACTTGTAGGATAAATTTGTATACGTGAAATAAAATTATAAACCTTGCCTATAAATTTTGTTATTAATAACTTGAATTATATACTGCATGTATTTAATCTTGAAAATATTGGATATTAATAGTCCCTGAATCTAGTATATAGTAGTAGAAGTTTTTGAAGTTCTAATATATGTAATGATTCTAGATTTGTAAATTTAAAACGACTTGTGCCAATAAAAAAGTAAATTGAGTTATCATAGTAAATTGTAGGGATTTAAGTAGTATTTTAATTTATCAAATTATATAGCACGTTGCAATGTGAATTTCTATACATTATCAAGTTTTAGATTTATAAATAAAAGTGTAACGGTTAAAATAACAAGGAATACACCTAAAAAGAAAGTGATGTATAAAATAGTGGTAATTATCGTATTTTGTACTATCTATTTCAATACTATGCAAAAGATAATTTCCTCTAATTCCCAGCGTAACACAAATTCCTTTTTAGGTAAGGTACATACATTTACAGTGTTAACCATTCCATTTTCAGAAATGTAATTTCAATGTTTTAAAATATGAAAGTCCATTAAGGATAAATTAAAGAATTATAATGTGATAAAAATGACCTAGTATGCGATATATAATAAAACGAAAGTGAAATAAAAATGAAAAGATTGACAAGTCTTATTTAAAATAAAAACATATAGATAATCCTTTAAAACAAGGTAGGGAATTAAAGTTTAAAAAGGAATAGAAATAGAAAGTAAAATAGTGGAGGAAAAAGAGAAAGTAAATATAGAAAAGTATTTTAATCTTTTAAAAATATGGTGGTCAATGATCTTAAACTAAATAAGATGTAAACATACAAAGAAGTAGAGAAATATTGTTAACAGTAAACAGCAGAGTCATAATAATTAAACAAGAATGGATGAAGATATATATAAACACACACACACACATATACATATATATGTAACTCCAAGTATGCATTTATGACGGGCGTGAATTATTAAAAGTTATTTACTAACTTAGTAAATAAGAATGGCATAGTCATTAGTATGAGTTGGAATGCGAGGTCGGTAGTGTTACACAATAGAAGTCTGCCCACCGTAAGAGGCTACCAGTAGTTGTGTGTACATCATACTGATGTAGGACATATTCAACTTAGAACCCGTGGAGTTATGTATGCTTGCTTATAGATGAAGTTATACCATGGTAGGGTCTGCTTCAAGCTTTGAGGAGGGGTATTGCCTTGATTGCATTAGGCAATTTAAATGGGATGGTGAGCAAGGCTCAATGCTATGTCAGTGGGGTGGTACCAAATTAGGGAGTACGAGCTGTACATTGGTTCAGAACATCATCGGTCCTGGGCAGTCAATGGTAAAGACAAGGTTACACCTATCGGGCTACACCTCCTACTAGTATAGGTCACGTTAGGTCATGCACTGCCATAGTTGTTAACTAGTTTATAGGTCACGTTAGGTCATGCATTTCCACAGTTGTTACCTAGTTTGTTTGAGGGGCAAGGCTAGCTAACCTATAAAAAGATCTTCAAAAATGAATGGGGTAGTCCGAGAAGCCAAGTCCACTATTGTCACGGAGCAAGTCCATAATAAGAAGCAGATAAGTAGTAATTCCCCAAAGCGAGATACAATACGGTCAAATTATAGTGACGTCGTTATTAGGCACTACATGAATTCTTTGGTATGCACGACGACGAGGAGATGATACTGCGTCGGCGATGGATCCTGATGGGGTGCCGAATTATAGATGCTAGCCAGGATAGTATCTTGGTCTAAAGGGGAACTGCAATACTTATATATACACACACACCATGCGTATGTAATTATGGTCAACTACGAGTATATAGGGCATATCAAACGCATATGTACTCGAGGTGACTAAGTAAAATGGAAAGACATAACATGTAATATAAGACAATCGGCATAAACTAGTGTTATTTGTAAAATGTACAATTCACCAGTCACCAAAATGTTGTATTGACACCCTCCTCATTACAACCCACGTGGTATATTTATAGGGATAGGTATTGGTGCAAGGCAGGAATAATGAAAGGACGGGTTTCCTAATTCATGCTCGGCACTAGCAGGGACACCAGATATTGGAAGGGTTAATCTTAGTCGGCAACTGTACGTTTTATAATATTTTACTATTCCACTATGAGTTATGTCAATAGTGCTTTGATATGCATATATTTGTTTATTTTCAAGATACCAAATCAATGATCCATACTTTGTGGACTTGGGTTTTTGGTTTAGTGAAAATTCAGGCTTATTAGGGTATGGGTTGTTACATCCACTAACTTAAAGCAACTAAATGGTTAAGATTATGTTACCAGAAATGATTGCCCAATAAGTAAAAAAGAAAAATCAATGCAAGTCATCTTGTCTCATTTCACTTTCATTGTCCATACTAAAGGCACATTGTTTGATTTCTTCCCCACTAGGGTTTTTGAAAAAGGAATTATACTCTTGATTTATAAGTCGAGGAATAAAGGTATGGATATTAGAATAAAAATAAACCGTTGGTTAACTTCCTAACAAAGATTGAAAATGTCGAACGATACTATTCTCAATTTCAATATAGGGAAATCAACCCAAGCACTTAACGATCATTTATCTTGAATATCACAAATTTTTATTTATTTATTTTACATCAAATATAAGATTATGGTGCTTTCCTCACCATAAACAGTAGATTTAATCCTACCTTTTAGCTTTTGTATATCTCTTCTAGTTCCAATTCATTATAAGTTCTCTTTAGATTTTATCCATTTAGAATAGCTGATGGAGTAAGATTCATTATCATAGAAATCTTCTTACATTACGACCTCATCTTTGGCATAGCTAACACAGTTAAAAATACTTTTAAGGGTATTCATAATCTAGTTTTCCAAACCAAATTTAATACTATTTAATTTTAGTGAAAATCTTGCTTTGAGGCCCAAAGATAGGAAGTATCTATGAGTCAGAAGTAATATTTCCAAAAGTCAGAGTAGCAATGCAAATATTTTGGAAAAAAAGGCTAACGATGATTTTGTGTGATAAAACCAATTTTAAAAACAAGAGTATATCGTAAGAATTAGCTAGGTGAAGGTAGTCAACAAGGGAAGAAAAATGATTTGTAAATCAACTATCGCTACCAAAAATCCTTTTCTCTAATTTCTCAATTGCATATTGCATTAAGTATAACCAGATCTAGAGAAAAGGATTTATGTAAGCTATTATTAAGAATAATAGAGTTAAAGTTATAAACGGCATCTCTACTAACAAAATTTCCTCCTCTATGTTCATCATCGTTAGTGGTGGTATTAAAATCACCACCAATTACCTAACAGTCAAACACAGAGTTAGACACTTGAACGGTGTCGTCCCATAAGGGTCTTCTTTCGTATAGGTACATTTAGCATAAATACAATTGAAGAGGTGAGGACGATGGGTAGTGTTAGATTAACAAATAAGTTGAGAATTTGTTCAAAGTTTCTTATTGATAAACATACAAATTATGATATTAAAATACCTAAATTTTCACACTGATGGTATAAACATCATTTGAGTGACCTAATAATGAAGATAGTTCATGATAGGTGAAGAGTTCATAAGGAGTTCCTAGATAACAATCATTCCTGAATTTTATTTTAACGTCTTAAACCTCTACCAGGCTTTGAAGTTCCTATTCCCCTGACATTCTAGAAGATGATATTAATCATTGGTAAAAATAATATTTTGAAGTTTTGGAGCACTATAATACTATATTATGTTTTATTGTTGTAGGATAAATTTGAGCTCTTAATCTCAAATATGGAAATTACTTTTTAGATCTTGCCAAGGGATAGTATACATCAAAAAGAGCTAGTATGCTAAAGTGGTTAGAGTAAATTCTGAACAACATCACCAAACTATGCAACTACGAGGCAGCTAGTATTGGAAAATATGTTTACCCTCATGTTAGTCATGCAACTTCTTTCTAATCTATAATGAGCAGGATGACTCGGTGCTACTACCACAGCCTTCTTCTAATGGATGTATGCATGGGGGAACAACTATGTATTGATCAATTTTTTTACTGGTCGGCAGAGCCTGTACTCTTTAATGCTTCAAAGGCCCGTATCCACATCCTCATCCTCTCTACCTCTAGCATCTTTAATATGCTTATGTAATTGGATGACCATGAGGTATTATGTTTAAGACACCTATAAAAATCCAAATTACTATCTGCATTATTCGAACATTTAATTATGGGTTAGTTAAATAAATAACGTGAGTAAGTTAAGAAATATTGGATTTTCCATGCTGATAAATTACTTCATAAATCAATTAACTCTAAGGATGTTTTAAAGTAAGAAAGAAAGCTAGATTAACTGAACTAGGGAAGGGGTAAAGAAAGAATAGATATCCAAATATCATTCCCTTCCCCTTCCTATTACTAATTCACTTCAAATCTAAACTCACGACTTAAGGCTGAAAACTCCTATAAATACAAGGCCACCTCCAACATTCAAAGGACTTTGGGGCTCACTCTCTTCAAGCGCCGATACTCTGCTGCATTCCGAACCAATCTAACACTTGAAGCTCTCAAGACACTAAGAACGCTACAAACAACTTCAAGAAGAGATCACATACATCCAACATGGATTCGAAAACTCTCATATTCATCGAAGTTTAGGCTACTTGTTCTAAGTCTCTTGTAATTCAAAGTGTATTGTACTTGGGAAGAATTGTACCAGCTTGTAACGAGATCATTAATAAAAGTACTTAAAGTGGACGTAGGCTATACCTTTAAGCCGAACCACTATAAAATTGTTGTTGTTTACTGCTTTTCTGCTATTATCGGCTTGTAATCTGTTCCCGAGCTATCGGATGGTGCTTTCACAACTATAACTCATACACCGGGGTGTTAGCGTTCAAATTTTAGCGTTAACATTTTTGGTGCTTTCACTAAGAATTGAACTCAGGAAAAATTATCATCATTGCTTCACAGAGATTTGTAGAGAGAATTTCCTTGAAAACCAGAAGTCTGTCTGAGATTATGGCTCCTGGAAGGAAGAGTAGATCTGTCAGATCTGGGAACGTTCAAGAGGGAACATCCGCTTCTCCTGTACCTAATCAACCCACTACGTCTGCTGGGGTTTCGAAAGCGGAGTTGGATGCTGTAATATTAGGGCTGAGCCAGCAGATAAACGCCCAGAATGCACAATTAGAGGCTCAGAGTGCCCAAAATGCTCTAATTCTGAATAAGTTGAATGATTTGCTCGGGGCAAACAATCAACCGGCTGGTAATGGAAGGAATTATGCTGGCAACATTCATGATGCTAATGAAAGGAATGCTCCAGAAAGGGCTGCCAGTCCCTTTGAGCAAACGCTTCCTGAGGTTGGTGGATCTGAAACTCGACATGATGAGGAGTATCTTTCTGGAATGGTCCGGCAAATCATGAAAGAAAGTATGCAAAGGGTTGAAGATGAGAAAGAATGGGGTTTCGCCCCAAGTAAAACTCCATTTACTGAGAAAATCTTAAAGGCGGAATTTCCAAGGAAGTTTGTCCCTCCAACTATCCCAGCTTACAAAGGGACAAGTGATCCGAATGAATTCTTGTATAAATTTGATTGGCACATGACAGGTGCCAGAGCCTCTGACGAGATAAAGTGCCGATATTTCCCTGTATACCTTGAAGGTGTGGCTCTACTGTGGTTCACCAAGTTGCAAGTCCGATCTATTGATCAGTTTTCAGACTTGATCCGAAAGTTCAAGGAACAGTTCAGACTATATGCTTCAAAGGCCAAGGACATCATGTCATTGTCAAGTATAGAACAGAATCCTGGTGAATCTATCAGATCTTTCTTGAACCGCTTTAATATAGCGCTGGCAGAGGTGGACAATGCTGAACCGCGAATGATATTGACTTATCTGATGAGGGCTATTGATAAGTCGAGCGAATTTGGGAAATGGCTAAACATGAAGGAGCCAACCTCCCTCGAAAAGTTCTACAAAAAGGCAGATGAATTCATACGCCTGGAAAGCCGTCCTGTACCGGTAAAGGCAGTGTCAGAAAAAGCTGAAGATAACACTGTTGCTCCAATCCGCATCAAAGAGCCAGCCTTGTAGCAATTACAGGGCGGACCCTGCACTGGCGAGCATAGCGGGGCACGGAATGAGATGGATCCCAGAAAAGCCAGTGCAGGGGAGAATAGAGTAGTGCCGGTTGAAATGACTTACCGGTACCTGTTGACCCGAAGGACCCAAATAAGGTGTTGAATGTGGGTTCACAGCTTAATGTGTCAATTCAGAATATCTTGATATCTTTCCTGAAAGCAAATCTGGATGTCTTCGCTTGGACTCATGCTGATATGTGTGGAATATCTCCAGAAGTTGCAGTACACGCTCTGAATATTGACCCAAAGTTTACACCAGTAAAACAGAAAAGAAGAACCCAAGGTCCAGAAAGATCAGCAGCATTAAAAGAGGAAATTGATCGACTCATGGAAAATAACTTCATCAAAGAATCTACATATCCAAATTGGGTTTCAAATCCTGTGCTGGTTAAGAAAGCTAATGGAAAATGGAGAGTGTGCATCGATTTTTCAGATCTGAACAAGGCCTGCCCCAAAGATTTCTTTCCTTTACCCAGGATCGATCAACTGGTAGATGGAACAGCGGGGCATGAATTGTTATCTTTCATGGATGCCTACTCCGGATATAACCAGATCATGATGCATGAACCGGATCAGGAGGACACGAGCTTTATCACCGATGTTGGTCTTTATTGCTACAGAGTTATGCCCTTCGGATTGAAGAATGCAGGGGCAACCTACCAAAGACTTGTTAATGCTATGTTCAAACCGCAATTGGGCAAAACTATGGAAGTCTACGTCGACGACATGTTAGTAAAGTCTAAGAAAGCAGCGGATCACATTGAACACCTGGCAGAAATGTTCGCAATCCTCCGGAAATACAGAATGAAGCTTAACCCTCTGAAATGCACGTTTGGGGTCGAGTCCGGAAAGTTCTTAGGGTTTATCGTCAGCGCTAGGGGCATTGAGGCTAGTCCAGCTCAAATTACTGCCTTGAAAGAAGTCAAAGCTCCTAGAACAAAGAAAGAATTGCAAAGTCTCAATGGAAAAGTTGCCGCCTTGAGTCGGTTCATTTCCAAAGCCACAGATAAATGCATCCCATTCTTTGACGCCCTAAAGAAAGGAAAGAAAAATTTCGATTGGACTCCCGAATGCCAAAAAGCCTTTGATGAATTGATTCGCCATATGGAGACGCCTCCAATACTTTCTAGGCCTGGCGATGGCGAGGATCTTCTTATATACTTGGCAGTATCATCTCACGCCTTAAGTGCAGCGCTGATACGGGAAGACAAAAGGATTCAACATCCAGTTTACTATATCAGCAAAAGACTCACTGAGGCAGAGATGAATTACTCTAAGTTGGAAAAACTCGCCTATTGCTTACTAATTGCGTCTAGGAAATTGAGGCAATATTTTCAAGCTCATCCTATCAGAGTCCTCACTGATCAACCTTTAAAGCAAGTCCTGTTTCGCCCTGAAACTTCGGGTCGTCTTCTAAATTGGAATATTGAACTCAGTCAGTATGACATCACTTATCATCCCCGGAAAGCAATCAATGGACAAGCTTTAGCGGATTTCATTGCAGGATTTACAGATAAGGGTAACAGTGAGGAAGAAACGGTCGACAATTCCCCTATCCAGTGGAAGTTATATGTCGATGGTGCGAGAAACGACTACTGTTCTGGAGCCGGAGTTATACTTGAGACTCTTGAAGGTCGATCATTATGCTATGCACTAAGATTGGAATTTCCTTCAACAAACAATGAAGCAGAATACGAAGCCCTTATCGCTGGCTTAAGGATTGCTAAAGAATTAAACATCCAAGCGCTACAGATATTCAGTGATTCTCAGCTTATTGTATGCCAAGTCAAAAAGGAATTCCAAGCAAAAGGGGGGAATCTGCCTGCCTACTTGTCAAAGGCTTGGGAACTCCTGGGTGATTTCGATCATTACATGATAAGCCACATTCCTCGAGAAGAAAACATGAAAGCAGATTCTCTCGCGAAGTATTCGAGCACAGGCGAAGCTCAATTTCTGGGGCTAACTCCAGTGGAGGTCCTGTCGACTCCTAGTATTGATGAGATGGACATTGATTGGATCATGAGCATGTCTCAAGAGCAAGAATCATGGATGACTCCGATAATAGAATATCTGCTCAATGGATCCTTACCAGGGAACTCAAAAGAACGACAAAAGCTACTGAGAAAAGCCCCTCGATACGTAATCCAGGATGGCCGGTTATACAGACGGGGATTTTCAATGCCATTACTTCGATGTGTATCCAGGGAAGAGTCTAAAGCAATCTTAGCAGAGGTACACGGAGGAGAATATGGTGATCATTCAGGTGGCCAAACATTAGCAAAGAAAATCCTCCGGTACGGATATTTTTGGCCAGAAATTAATCGAGATGCAACGGAGTATTCCCGAAAATGTGACAGATGTCAAAGATTCGCCAAAATTCCTAGAGCTCCTTCCACTGAACTCACACAGATGGTCAGTCCATGGCCGTTTGCGATATGGGGAATCGACCTTGTAGGACCGTTACCAACTGCCAAATCTGGAATTAAATATGCCATTGTTGCTGTAGATTATTTTACTAAGTGGGCAGAGGCTGAACCACTGGCCACTATCACCTCAAAGAAGATGATAAGTTTTGTGACTAAAAACATCATTTGCAGATACGGTGTGCCTCAAAAAATAATTACAGACAATGGAACTCAGTTTGAAAGTGAAGAATTCCAAGATTTTTGCAAGCGATTCAAAATCCGGAAAAGGCTTCTCAGCAGTAGCTCATCCGCAGGCAAACGGGCAGGTGGAAGCCGTGAACAAAATTATTAAGTCAACCATCAAGAAGCAACTTGAAAGAGCAAAAGGTGGTTGGGTCGATAAGCTACCACTGGCACTATGGGCATACAGAACCACTCACAAAACTGCGACTGGGCACACCCCGTTTTCATTGGCATACGGGTCAGAGGCAATGATTCCGGTAGAAATAGAAGTCCCTTCACACAGAAGAATTCATTTCAATCAAGCAGAAAACGAAAAGCTCCAGCTTGAAGCGCTAGATCTCCTTGATGAAAAAAGAGATGAGGCTAATCTCAGAATTGCAGCTCATCAGCAAAGAATAGCCAGACATTTCAATTCCAAAGTTCGCCAACGCAGCTTTGAGATTGGAGACCTAGTCCTGAAAAGAATTATGACAGCGACAGGTGTGTTTGAGCCAAATTGGGAAGGACCATATGTAATAGGTCAGAAGCTTCTTGACGGCACATTCAAACTCACCACTGTTGAAGGAGATCAAATTCCAAGGGCATGGAACAGCAACCATTTGCGTCCATACTTTACTTGAAAATTTTGTTGAAATATTGTAAAAAGAATTATGAATGTATGATTCTTGTAATTGAAAGCAATTGTAAAACTGATGCAAGTAAATAATGAAAGAATATAGAGTGGATGTAGGCCCAATTTCCTGGCCGAACCACTATAAATCTTGTGTTCCTTATTATTATTACATGTTTGCTTTATTTTCGATATAAAAAGTACATAGAATGTATTGCTGAAATGTCGATTTAAATTTTTGCAGACAGTGGAAGTGAAACTTGCACATAAAAAGACCAAGTGATTCTCGCCAAATTTCAAGTCACAAAAGCCCTGAATTCAAATCCTAGATAGGAAGTACTTCAATTGAACGGCCTATGATTTCGACAGAAGCGGGTCTTTGCTAATAAATTGAGATCGTTTGAACAAACAAACGTCCAATTAAGAAGCTAGTGCTCGTTCTCACGAAATTGCCTGACAATGAAGCGCACTTCCTTGGATTA
Source organism: Allium cepa (assembly GCA_030765085.1). Classification (NCBI taxonomy): domain Eukaryota; kingdom Viridiplantae; phylum Streptophyta; class Magnoliopsida; order Asparagales; family Amaryllidaceae; genus Allium; species Allium cepa. The sequence continues at coordinate 504,949,263 of CM060937.1, read as the reverse complement.
AACAAGTTACTTGTAAAAAAAAAGGGGGGGCAGAGGATCATTTAAAAGGCATAAGCAAGTGAACAGAGGAACAACCAAAGCCATCATCGGCAGCACAAGCCCTCTTCGGAGACACAACTCTTCGGAGGATAAAGACCTCTGATGGGTCATACGCCACAAAAAAGAAAGTTCTCTACTCAACAAAAAAAGATTGGAGGAGTCATGACCCCCAACCATGAGAGAGTAACTTCCAGGCGATGAAAACCCTCTCTGAGGCACATTTCACCAGGAGTTGAAGTGTTATGACCGCTCTTCGGGATTTCACTTCACCAGAGTTGAAATGCAAACAAAATAAAAGCCCTCTTCGGAGGCCCATTTCACCAGGAGTTGAAGCGTTATAACCGCTCTTCGGAATTTCACTTCACCAGAGTTGAAATGTAAACAAAATAAAAGCCCTCTTCGGAGGCACATTTCGCCAGGAGTTGAAGTGTAACAACCGCTCTTCGGAATTTCACTTCACCAAAGTTGAAATGCAAAAACAAAAATAAAGACCTTCCTGAAAGCCCACGTTCCACCGAGATTGAAATAAAACTTCCAAGTGTTGAAACGTGAAAAGGCTTTCTTCGAAGGCACAACTCTTTGGAGGTACACGTTTCACCAAGATTGAAATAAAACTTCCAAGTGTTGAAACGTGAAAAATCCCTCCTTAGAGGTACAACCCTCTCCCGGGGACACAATTTAAAGGAAAGACCTCTTCGGAAGCCCACGTTTCACCAAGATTGAAATAAAACTTCCAAGTGTTGAAACGTGAAAAGGCTTTCTTCAAAGGCACAATTCTTTGGAGGTACAGGTTTCAAAATAAAGAAAAGCGGGGGCCGGTACCCGCACAATTCTCGACCAGTACATACAAAAGGAAAAAGCTAAAATCTTCACTTCTTTTTACTACCTTTGGACCCTTTTCCCGGCCGAATGATTAGCTTTTCAGGTCGGTCAGTTGGCACAAGGGAAGAAGGAAGGGTAGGCGCAGCTGGTCCAACTTCTGGCTCCTCTTCAGTAACAGTGATTATCTTCCCCCTCCTCTTTGACGTTCCGTGCTTTTTCCTCCTCTTTGAGGAAGACTCACTTCCTGGAGTGACAAGTTTAGACAAAGTTATGTCATCAGAAGGAGTCCGCTCCGGAGATATCTCACCTCCCTCAAGTCCCTCGTCTCTATGCTCTTGCGAAGCGATGGGATCATCTAAACCATGAAGGGCCTCTATTTGTTCCTCTTGCGACCCGGGCTGTGAAGCAGGAGGAGGAGCCACCTGGGGTGACGGAGGAGGGATAACCGGAGGAGGAGAAATCTGAGCGGTGCTTGATACTTTCTCTACAGAAGAAAAGAGGTTAAAGTCAGTAAAGAGAGGAGATGAAGGCTCATCAAGATTGAGAAAATAGTCAAGGAGCTCATTAAACCCATGTGAAATAAATGAGCAATCCACTTGAGCGAAATTTACAGTGGAATTACCTGCAGAAGTTGTCTTTATTACGTCAATTTCATAGTCCGGAGCTTCAGCACTCTCTTGCGATTCATCTGTGGCTTGAGTAATTTTGGCCCCGGTATCAGTTTGAGCAGGGATCGGTACATAAGAGCTAGAGCCAATAATGTCAGCATCGGCCGAAGTTGAAGGAGGGACAGGAGCAGTCAAATTTGTTTCTTTTTCTTGATGCTCTTCCCCCACTATTTCAACCCGCGATCTGGCAAGTTGCTCCTTCCCCCTGGCAAGGGCTGCGCGAGCCTCAAAGTCTAAGTAGTGCACCTCCAACTCCTCTTCAGTGTATCCGGCCCCTTTAAACATATCTAGTGCGGCCTCCCACACTTCGGCCAGGGTAATCTCATACTTGGGGACCAGGAATGCAAGACTGCCACGCCCTAATATACAATGCAAGTAGAAATCAAATAGTGTCGAGCCAATATCAGCTTTGGTGGCTTCATGGGCCTCTTCAGCTGCAATTCTACCCGCAACAGCCTCATCTCGCTCTCTCTCGACTTTGGATAGCTGGGCTTTCAATTTTTCAATCTCTGCAGCCTGAAGGCCAGTTTGTCCTCGTAACTGAGTAATTTCAGTACGGTTACCCTCTATAATCTGCTCCAACCCATCAACCTTGGCCTCAGCATCCCTTTGCGCGGCATGAGCATCCCGCACCTGTTGAAGAAGCACACTCTTCCTTTGAGAATAAGAAGTGGAAGAAGTAGCAAGCTCCTCTTTAAGTTTCCCAACTTCCGCCTCAAGTTTCTCATTATAATCGGCAATACTCCTCATTTCTGCATCATGCTGTTTAAGGATCTTTTGCCATTCAGTTTTGTCATTCTCCATGGTAAGCATAGCTTCGAGATTGGCCCTATTCACCCTTTGGAGCTCATCAACGAGTTTCTGCCAAGATGACATCCTCTCAATATCGGTTCTGACTGCATCAAGGTTCCGTAACATAGCACTTTTATCTATGGGAACCAGATCGAGGTCAAAGCGAACTCCTTTTAAACACCAGTTAGGAAATCGGCGTTGAAGAGTGGCTGGACCTGGTCCAACTTGGTAAGATGGCCTATTGATGATTGCTTGGATATCAGTAGGGGAAGGGGCATGAGATTGAGAAGAAGTAGGAGCAGTAATCTTCTCTGAAGGCGCAGGCATTGGCTCCTCAATAACTTTGGCTCGTTTGCTCGAGTCATCAGTTGTGTGACTCTTCCCTCTATCATCATGAGATTTGCGTTTAAGGGAGTCACTCTCTCTGTGGGAGGAATCATGTCGACTATCTGGTCTTCCAAAGCGTTCTTCGTAATCACGTCTTTCCCGAGCCTTCCGGGCAGCCCTTTCTTCATCAGTCTCTCTATGAACAGGAGGATAGGATTGATAGCCATACTGGCTGCGTTTCCCATATCGCTGAAAGTCATCATAGTACGAGCTGCCTCGCCTCATTGGAAAACCTAAAATTTAAAAAAAAAGAAACAAAACTTGAGAATCTTTCAAATGTTAAAAAAAAAAGAGCATAAAAGTGCCAGGAATTCTAAGTGTGTGTGATGTGCAAACTACGCGCATCAATCTACGAACCACTCTTTAATTGGGGAGTGGTTATGGGTGTAATAGTTAGCGTCAACTCTTGAGTCGACGGCGACTGTTGCAAAGTAGAAGTAGCTTCAACTACTGAAGAAGAAATCCCGGCAGTGATAGGATCGTCTTTAAAGATCTCTTGTGAAGTAGCAAAAAGGTCGCTCGGTCCTTCGAAAGTATCGTCCCTGCTCTGCTTAACAGGACTGGATTTCTCAGCTTTTTCACCAGATTCTTGTGAATGATGGGAAGATCCCTGAGGCTCTTCTTCCTCGATAACCGGGGCAAGTTTGTCAGATGGCCCCGCAGCATCAACAGAAGTGGAACACTTCACTAGCGAAGCCTCAGGAGCAGGTCCTTTTGATATGGACGTGCTAGTAGAAACTGAGGCATCCAACACTCTAGCTGGGGAGTCTGGAATTTCATGAGGACGCGTAGAACGAGAAGTATGCAAAAGTCCGTACTGATGCAAAAATTCATCTTTCAATAGAAACTGAATATCTCTCTCCTCAACCGGCACGGCCTTAAGCCTCTCAAAAGTCGACTTGTGACTGGGATTCCTAGAGGGAGGAGGCAGCGCTGAAAATAAAAAGAAGCAGAGTTAACACTTAGCAGGTCAGTCTCACAAAGGCCAGATAACAAACGAAGTAAGGATGGATGATCTTACTTCCTTCCCTCCACACAGCATAAAACCCCGGGGGGCAACGAACGAAGAAGAACTGGGTTAGAAACCCGTGAGCAGTGTCAGGAAGGCCAACAATTAATTTGCGGTTTCGGGCGCTTCTCACAACAGTAATAGAAGGATGATCTTTGGTCCGGGTAAAGGAGCATAAGTAAAAAATTTCATCAAAGCTCGAAAGTCGATAAAGTGTTCTCCTAAATAGCACACACAACCCCATTAGAATGGCGTAGCCGTTGGGGTGTAGTTGGGATGGAGCAATGGCCAATTGATGAAGAAGTTGTTGGAAAAAGTCATTGAAAGGAGGAACGCCCCCACTTAGGCACATTTGTCGGTTAACTGTCACAAAGCCAGAAGGTGCTATGTCAGCAGTGTTACTTCTCTCAGGAAGAATGGCATCTGATTCAGCAATGCTAAACTGAGCACACAACTGGCGAAAAACTTTGTATGATAGTGTGGTAGGGACTCTTTCGGGAGGATTAACTAGTGGAGCCGGAAGAACAGTTGCCCCTCCCGTCTGAACTGTTGCATCTTCTTCCTGAGATGTCATTCTACACAAGCAACTGGATATTCAAATATGAAGGTGCACGTTTCCTAAAAGTGTGAAGTGTCGTGCAAAACTGATAAAAATAACAAGTAAATATAACTGGAATTAAACTGGTCGACGATTGATCGACTACGGTAATTTCAGAACTTGTTAATTTAAAGCTCAAGCATAATATTAGTGCAGGCTGGTCAGTTTCAATTGACTATTTCAGTGTTGCTTTAATATTCTACTTGAAATCGATAGCACTTCGTTCACACAATTTATTTAAGTTAATTATCTGTTATTAACTAATCTGTCATTTGATGTGGGCGGTCAATGGCAGTATATTCGTCCCAATTTTTTGTAAATATCATATTAAACAGATTGTTAACCTACAAGTCAAAGTAATCTGTAAAAGAATGCAGCAGAGTTCAACAGTTTGAAATTCAAGCAGCAGTTCAAAGTTCAAGCAGAGTTTTGGAGTGCAAGTGCTAAGTCGTAGACGACTTAAGTGCTAAGTCGTAGACGACTCAAGTGCTAGGTCGTAGACGACTCAAGAGCTAAATTATACACAGCTCGAATGCTAACTCGGCAGCGCCTTAAGTGCTAACTCGCCAACAACTCAAGAGTTTTTCCTACGGGTCAAGACAAATCATCGGTTCTCTGGCTAGCTCGTCCACGACCTAAGGATTGGGGGGCAAGCTAGGATGAGTCGATTTAATTTTGGGTCGTTGGTGTTTTGAGTCGGCAGCGCTCTGAATCGTGAGTCGTGGTGAAAAGAAAAAAAAAACTAGTTCTAAGCAGCAAGAAGATCTCCAAATCCTAACCCATAACCCGTTAACCCAATGGCATCTCCAAAAATAACAACTTTAATCCTATCACGATATAGAGTCGCCTCGAATGACGAATCGCCACAAGACAAATCAGGCAAACCCAAATTCATCGGTTATCAATCCAACCAAACTCGTAAAGCTCGAAGGAACGAACCGGAAGTGGAAAATTAAACGCAAGAGTCAATGATGATCGACAATCGGAAGGAAAGCAGGATTGCTTACGTAGTGTGATGCCCGAAAAAATTGAAGGTGGATTGGGTTGAAATCGTCTTGGGAAGCTCAAAGAAGTGTTAATGGCAGAAGCGATTTAAGAGATTGGTATGAGAAGAAGAAGATGAAAGTAACGATTCATGCCTTTTGTACTAAGGTAGTAGGACATGAGTCGGCACATGCGGGTTAAGATAAGTCGAAGCACGCGACCTACGACTTAGGCGCGTGCTTCGAGGGGCAAATGTTAACCCCGTTGAAACTTGAACCGACTCATTTACTCAACTAATACCGACTCATCCATGTAGCGGAAAGAACGACTCATCTATCTAGATCCGACTCATCTAGGACCGACACATCTGATCCCGACTCATCCACTTGAGGTCCTTACCGACTCATTGGATATACGACTCAAGGGATTAGTGGTTCGTAAGAAAAGGCCGACTCAGCAAGACCTCGGCTCAACAACCTCAGCGACTCATCTAGTCCCCGACTCAATGAGTTAACGACCTAAAGTCCAAGGCGACTTAAAGGACTCAAGGAAAGATTGTACGACTCAGGGGATCTGACGGGTAAGGAAGGACAGCAAGGTAAGGCGTTAACGACTCATGAAAGTTTACGACTTAAAAGGTAATACGACCTAAGGCTTCAGGGACAAGTTCAAAACCATGCTGAAATGAGATAACTCGTTGATTAGCTACGGCCGTGATGAGTCGTATACGACTTATGCTAGCATAAAAGGAGTTATGTTCGGTTGACTCGAGAACGACTTATCTCTTTGGACCGAGCCAGTAGTTCGGCCTTGAGTTAACATGAGACGACTCACCATGACTCGCCCACGACTTAAAGTCGTTAAGTCGTAACCCATTGCCACAATGCCTATGCCAAGGAAGATTGACCCGGACACGACTCAAGACTTGTCATAAAATCCAGCAGAGGAATAAGCATTGGAGGAGTGAAGGGATGATTCTATGAGTCGGCCACAACCTAATTTGACTCGACCACGAGTCAGGCATGAGCCGGGTACGACTCACGACTTAAGGCTGAAAACTCCTATAAATACAAGGCCACCTCCAACATTCAAAGGACTTTGGGGCTCACTCTCTTCAAGCGCCGATACTCTGCTGCATTCCGAACCAATCTAACACTTGAAGCTCTCAAGACACTAAGAACGCTACAAACAACTTCAAGAAGAGATCACATACATCCAACATGGATTCGAAAACTCTCATATTCATCGAAGTTTAGGCTACTTGTTCTAAGTCTCTTGTAATTCAAAGTGTATTGTACTTGGGAAGAATTGTACCAGCTTGTAACGAGATCATTAATAAAAGTACTTAAAGTGGACGTAGGCTATACCTTTAAGCCGAACCACTATAAAATTGTTGTTGTTTACTGCTTTTCTGCTATTATCGGCTTGTAATCTGTTCCCGAGCTATCGGGTGGTGCTTTCACAACTATAACTCATACACCGGGGTGTTAGAGTTCAAATTTTAGCGTTAACAGATTCCACCACTAAGAAGAAAAGGAGAAAAAGCTAAAAAGAAGAGGAGCAAACGAATTAAAGTGTAAATCTCTTCATTTCAACTAATTCTAAGATCACTAATATTGTCATCTCAATTTTTATGTTGCTTAATTTCAGATTTGACAAGCATTTATACGGGACTGAATGTATGATTGGTTAATCCCAACTAGTATTAAAATTCCTTGTGTTTTCTCACTTACTCTACTTTACTAATTTTATATTTATCTATGATTGCATCTACGACTAATTGTTAGTATAAATTTGTGTTGTTAATCTATGAATTGATATTGATCTTGAAAGAATTTTAAATAGATTTATATAAGTTAGAAAACATTATTCACCTCTCCCTCCTCTAGTGTTAAATTAGTTTTAAGATCTGTTATTCAACAACTCATTTGGTATCAGAGCATTAGGTTTTCAAAAACTCATAATTTGGTTTTCGAAAAGTTTAAATGGCAAGTGATATTGTTAGTACTCTTTCTAACACATTTATTGAAAGAAAAATTTGTGAAATCAATATGTTATTTTCGAATAGATTAGAAACTTAATTATTTTGAAAAGTCAACTTGATATTTTGGAAAGGTATGATGTTGAATTGCAGAAATAAGTATCTTATATGGCTGATAGTGAACTGACACTTGATATTCATACATCACAAATCAAAAAGGATAATGGATATTGGACTATGGATGCTCAAGACATATGATAAGAAATATAGAGACCTTGAAAAATATTGTCTACAAAAATAGTGGATCCATTAACTTTGGAGATTACTCTGAAGGATATGTGACTGGCATCGGCGATGCAGGTAACTCTAAAAGTCCTATTATTTCTATTGTTTTGCTAGTTTGGAATTTAAAACATAACCTGCTTAGTAATATTTAATTATGTGATAAGGGTTTTAAAATTAAGTTCGAAAAAGACACTTGCCACATCAAAGATAGCGAATCAAACATTATCTTTGAAGGTGTTAGGAAATGTAATATTTATGTCTTAAGTATGAAACCGTCTAACGGCAATCATTGTCTTTTGCCTGAATCTAGTGATCCTTGGATTTGACACAAAATATTTGACCGTTTGAATTTTAAACACCTATTTTGAAGTTGCTAAATATGAACTTAATAGGGTCTCCCTAAATTGAGTTTTAATATCAACAACTTACAAAAGTTCTATTAGATTAAAAGATACGATTATTACTTCTAACCTCTTGAACTTCCTCATCTTGACTTTATCGGGCCCTCACAAATATAACTTGTAAATCATAATACATATGTTTTGTAACTGTAGATGATTTCTCTAGATATATATATATGGATATTTTATTAAAACTAAAAAGCGAAGCTTTTGAAATGTTTAGAATTTTTACTAAAAGAGTTCAGAATCAAAAGTCAATTAAAATTAAAATGATTAGGAGTGACCAAGAAGAAGAGTTCAAAAATCAAAAATTTGAAAACTTTTGTAATAAGAAAGGAATTACATATGACTTCTCATTCCCAAGAACACCCCAACAAAATGGAGCAGCATAACGTAAAAATAAAACCATACAAGAATGTGCTAGGACTATGCTAAATGCTAGTGGTTTGCCTTAAAAAATTGGGCTGAAGCAGTTACTACAGTATGTTATATTTTAAATATAATTTTAATAAGACCATTTACCAAACAACTTCTTATGAATTATTTTATGTAGCCAAAAGTATCTTATTTTAGAATTTTTGGTAGTAAATGTTTTGTATTAAATGCAAAAGATAATTTAGATAAATTTGATGCTAAATCAAATAAAGAAATTTAATTGGATATTCTAATAGAAGTAAAGCTTACATATATTTTAATATCATAACTAACACTATTGAAGAAACATTACACGTTTCATTTGATGAAAATTTTAAAGAAAATAGTATATGTCTTGATGAAAAAGAAATTTTTAATCAAAATGAAAACAGTGAAATTACAAATAATGATATTACAAATAATGAAATCACTAATAACAATGAAAAATATGATAATTCTGAAAATTCATATCCAAATAAAAGAACAAAATATTTAAAAGGTCATTTTATAGAGAATATTCTAGAAAACATAGAGTCATCTGTAAAAACAAGAAATCAATTAAATAAAATGAGTAATATAGCTTTTATCTCAACTAGCGAACCTAAATATCCAAAGGAAGCATCATTAGATGATTATCGAATTCTTGCTATATAAGAAAAATTGACTCAATTTACCAAAAATAATGTTTGGGGATTAGTCCCAAGACCTGAAAATAAATTCGTAATAGAACTAAGTGGGTCTATAGAAAAAAATGAATGAACAAGGAGAAGTCATTAGAAATAAAGCATGTTTAGCTGCTCAATGTTATAGCAAGGAGGAAGGTATGGATTTTAATGAAAACTTTGCTCATGTAGCTTGATTAAATCCATTAAAATTTTACTTGCTTTTACAAATCATAATAACTTTAAGTTATTTCATATGGATGTCAAAAGTGCCTTTCTGAATGGTTTTATTAAAAGGATGCTTATGTAGAACAATCTCCACTTTTCAAAGATGAAAAAATTTCAAATCATATTTATTATTAAAGAAAGCTTTACATGGTTTAAAACAAGCTCCTCGAGTCTGGTATGGAAGACTTAAATCCTATTTATAAATCTAACTTTGAAATAGGAAAAGTAAATGGTACTCTATTTATTTAAAGAAATAATAACAACATTCGACATTTATAAATATATGTAGATGATATTATTTTTGGGTCAAGAAATGAACGATTAAACAAATAATTTTGTAATATAATGACTAAGGAATTTGAAATGAGTCATATGGAAGAACTTTCTTTTTAGGATTACAAATAAGACAATTAAGTAATGGTATTTTTATAAGCGAAGAAAAGTATGCTAAGGATCTAGTTAAGAGATTTGGTATGCCAAGTACTAGTGGTAAGCCAGTTTATGGCAACTAATGAGAAATAAAATTAAGAAGAAAACTCAAAAGATGTAGACCAAAATTTGAATGGAGGTATGATAGGATATTTGCATTATATAACTAGGAGTAGACCTGATATAATGCATAATGTTTGTCTCTATGCAAGTTATCAATCTCAACCTAAGGAAACTCGTCTAAAATCCATAAAACGTATACTAAGATATGTAAACAACACATTAGACTATGGACTTTTCTACCCAAAGAGCACTCCTTTAATATTGTATAGTGATGCAAACTTTGCTGGTTGCAAATTAGATCAAAAAAGTAAAAGTAGAACTTGTCTCTTTTTGGGACACTCTCTTATTTCTTGGTTTGGCAAAAAGAAAAATTCTGTATCTTCATCTACAACGGAGGTAGAATATATCTTAGCTGCATTACCATGCGCATAGGTTATCTATATGCAACAAATCTTAAGAGATTTTGGTCTAAATTTAAAAAAAAATTCACTAACATACTATGATATACAAGTGCAGTAAATTTGTCTAAAAATCCAACACATCATGTCAGGACCAACTGTAGACATAAAACACCATTTTTTGGGAGCTAACGTAAATAAAATTGTTATTTCACTAGAATATATAAATGCTGAAAATCAAATAGTTGACATATTAATGAAAACTTTACCTCAAACATCTTTTATTAAACTTAAAAGAGAATTAGGAATATGTTCATTCATTGAAACATAAATATAATGAATTTTATTTTCTTAATATGAAATTCGAAAATTTTCTACATATGTCGACATACATATTCTACATGTCGACATACCCTGTAGAATTTTGGAAACTGAATTTCCTTCCTTATTTCAAAATTTAAAAAATCCGCTACTATAATTATCCAATTTTGATTTCTTTCTACATTCTTCTTCCTATAAACTCAAAATAAAATAAAATTCATGGCTTCTTCAAGTTCCAAGAGACCAAGAGAAGAAACCACCCCCTTAAACTTCAATTCCTCTGCTCTAAGCCCCATCTAAAACACCACCCGTTCCAACTCATCAAGATAGAGGTTGATCTGAAGCATGTCCTCGATATGCTTTCAAAAATAGAGGCTATTGAAATAGGCCTCTTTAAGGAACAAGAAAAGCAAGGATGAGTTCTTCGCGGCCTTCAAAAGCAACTTTTAGACAATGAAGCCAATCCTGTTGTAATCGAAGAGGATTCTCCTACCATTGTCATTCATAACCCTATGCATAATAATGATGAAGAAGATAAGGAGGAGAAGGAAGAGGAGTTCATTGTTGAAGTTGATGATAAAGGTGATGAAATAAAATGTGTAGGAGAAGCTACATTCGATGCAAGTGGAAACTTAGCCGAACAGGAAGAGAATTTCTGCCTTCATTACCCTAGATATTCCATTCACAAATATCACATGATAAAGCTTAAACATTAGAATTTGTAGTATAGTCTTGTTTGATAGGATTATTGTTTTATGCATTTGGGTTGATTTGTTGTACACCCCCAATTTTTTTAACATTATTCGAGGACTTTAATTAGATAAATTAAATAGAATAATATGATATGATAAAGAGAATGAGATTCGTTAACCAATCTAGGGTCGTGCCTTAATTAATCAATTAATAAGATTGTTTTAAATGTAGAATAGAAAGGGATTAATGAGAGAGGCGTAATGGAAATGGTTCCTTAATTCATTCCTTATACCGTTCCTCTCTCATTCATTCTCATTTCACTTTCTAAAAACCAAAAAAAAAACAAATAGAGGCTGGTCATTACCTATGGAAGAAGAAGAAATATAAGGAATTCAAATAGAAAAGCTTAGGGGAATTAATCTACATCAAATCACAATCTCTCTTATCCAATCTATGATAAATAATAGTTACCATCTCATTTGTTCATGTTTTATTTTGGATTTATGATTAATATCCAAATTTGATGTGATAATATTTCATGCTTGGATCGATGATATCATTATTAGATTAAATAATGGTTTGTTGGAATTTTATGGAATTATTCTAGTGCGTTTTAAGGTAAAATCTAAGTTTTTGATCTTCTATTGATTTGAAATTTGAATATATTATGTAAAATATTGTTTTGGAGATGCGTTTTTTATTTCATAATTTTCCAAGTTTATATCAATATTTATGAAATCATTAAGAGAAAAAATGTGTATATTTTCAAGTTTTAATTTATTAAATATAATTAAATTAACATTTAATGCGGACATTTTTGTATATGGAAGAAGAGGTAAATTCAGGTTTATGACGATTTTGGGGATTTTTCCCAAATTGTTTTGGTTTTCTACAAATTTGTTAACTTAGAAATGTTTATAATTAATATGAGTTAACAATATTAATTATAAGGGTTTGCAAAGTTAACTTAGAAGGTAGTACATGTCCTACTAGAATTTTCGGTGAAGGTTAGGAAAAGTGTTTTATTATCCAATGAAAATTTGACATAAGGCAAAATGTTAGCAGAAAATTTTAACTTCAAAAAGGAAACAAATCAGTTTTTAACATATTTCTAGAAATGCCATCGAAGAGGCTCGATACCCTTATTTCATAAAAAAAATCGACAACTATAAAGACTAATGCATATGATAGTTACTAGACATCTATGTGGTGTATTTGCCTTCATAGGGTTCGATACCTTATTTTTGTAGAGAATCATATCTCATATTTTGAAGAGATTCGATAAATCGTGCATTAAAGAGGCTCGACAACCCCATGGTTTAGAGATGCAAAAACTCTGTTTGCTAAACTCGACATCCTCAAGCTTTTAGAGGCTCTGTACCTCATGTTTTTAAGAATTCAACAACCTTATTTGTTTTATAGGGTCAGCAACTCGTGTTTTTAAGGACTCGACATCCTCATGTTTTTAGGGGCTCGACACCTCGTGCTTTTAAGAACTCAATATCTCATATATTATAGTGACTCGATACCCTAGTGTAGATGCTCGACATCTATATTTTAGCGACTATATAACCGTATGTTTTACAAACTTGAAAATTATGTTTAAGAGGCTCGATAGCCCTTGTTTTCGAAAGGATCAGCAACCTTACTTTGCTATCATGTGTTTCAAAGCCATATACAGAAGATGTGTATTTTTAGTGGATCGATAGCCATAGGTTTTACAAACCAAATATCCATGCTTTATAGGCTCAATAGCCAATGTTCCATGGATGCTCGATATCCCTGTTTTGATAACAAGTGTTTTAAAAAGCTATGTAAAGATGATAGTACTTTGGCACAAGATTTTAGCCAAGTATTGGGCTATGTTTTCCTTGTTTTAAGAATAATTTCAAGTGGATTATTAATTATAAAGATAAATGTTTTCAAGAAAATGAAATAGTGTTTTTAACTCACTTTTATACAAATTTTACCAAAGGAAAATATTTCTTAAACTTAAGCAATTTATTATATATATTACTATTGACTGAACATATTTTGATGAATGATGTTAATGTTCTTGTTATCATTTGATCAGTTAAATTTACATATTTATCATTTTCATGCTCACGTTTTCATTACCTAACATTACAACTTGGGATTTAGGAACAGAATTACTAGTTAGGTTGTTTCAGTAGTGAGTATGGTCAGATTAAACTCTTGAGTGAGTAGAATTGCATCCAGAAGATCGGATAGATCAATTGAATTAGAATGCACTGAAGTGATCAAAAAGATATGAATCATGGATTTAAAGTCAGACAAGATTTTAGGTGGGGCTGGTGTAGGATCGCACCTTATGCTTCAACCATCGGCCCCTGATTGGTTAAGGTCCATGATTTCAGTGCGTAGGGCTTTGTAAGTAGTAAGACTAAAAGATGTGTATGTACAGAAAGAAACTCGTAGATCTATATGCTTATTGTATTATTTAATTGGATTTACTTCTTACTATATTTGGAGATTTTGGGATATTTGGCAATGTTTTGGCTTGAGTCAGCTTGCTAGGTTATTAGTTCGTCTATCAAAATTTATAGGTTTACAGTGACCATAGGAAAACTATGATTTGAGGCAGACAGTCAATTTTATAGGATGGGAAACCTTGGAAATGCATAGCCCTTTAATGATAGACTAGTCATATTTACCCATATTGCATGCATATGATCATATCATGTTTTGTTTTACGCATTGCGGTTGCAAGTGCATGATTTATGTTCAGATTGACACATTTGATAAGATGCTAGTGAGCGGAAAAGCCGTTCCACAATGTGGCATGGCCTCACTAAAAATCTGTTTTTGGTTTGAGATGGTATATTATTATTCACACCAGACTTTTTGTCTGATCCGAAGTTTTTTTCCCTTAAAATCTCAGATATTCGTTTAAGTAGGTCGAGAGTAGGGATTTCAGGTTAGATGAATTATTTTCTAAAGATGCGTGGGAGGCAAGCGAATATTAAGAGTTATTTCTGGTATGTTGGTTGAAGTTTTATTTTGTTTGAATGGATGTAATGACTGAATTTATAACTGTCAAGTAGTTAGACTCTGATTAGCCATGTGACATCTTTATATATCGCCCTTGGACTATAATTGTATTTATTACATTTTCTCCGAACGTGGAATCGATTGGATTCTGTAATGAATGTAAAAGTTTATTACTGAAATATGCTTTGAAAATTTAAATATTCACGTCCTCCAGATGTTATAGATACAATTAATTAATCTTATTTTGTCATCCGAAAATAATACCATGGATGACTACAACAGCATCAATAATGCTTATTTTTTGTCCTCAAAATGGGGAATGTTACAGCTTGATATCAGAGCATAAGTTTGTGTAGAACTTAAAAGAAACATAATACAAATAAACCATAGAATAAGATTGGAGTATGGGATGATGCTATAGTAATGTACTTTTTATTGCTATTTATAAGTATATTTTCTATCTGTATTCTCCCCTCTCTTAGATTATTCTTTCATATCTTACGAAGACTCGTATACAGATTACGAGAAAGTAAGATATGGAAGCAGGAAATGGAAGAGTGAATCTAGGTAGAAGAAGCATCAGAACTAATGGAAATGTTCGACCCAATACTAGAAGGAACCTAGGTCGACCAACAAATGTAAATGCAAATGCATATGTAAATATGAGTGCTGAAACCCCACCAATAGATATGGGGATTATGTATCAGTTCTTTGTGAATATGATGCAGGGCGGAGCTACGGTTAGTTTGGCTCGATGAAACACTGATAATGTGGAAGGTGCTAATCTCGAGATATTTACTCACAACAATTATAACAAGCTGTGTCGTGATTATACCAGTCTTCGAGGAAAGCCTTTTTATGGAACGAAAAATGTTATTAAAGTTGAGAATTGGTTGTTGCACTATGAAAGGATCTTTGCTGACTTAGGCTTGAATGATGAGCAGAAGAGCAGGTTAGCATCCAAACAGTTGCAATGAGATTTTGTATTGGTGGAACGTTGTGACTGTAAGAATAGCAGAGGAGAATTTGACTTGGGCTGAATTTAGAAGAAGATTTGAAGAGAAGTTTTTGACCGAGATAGCTAAGTCAACTTTGCTTAGAAAGTTTGATGAATTGGAGCAGGTATAAATGTACGTACTGGAGTATGCAACTAAGTTTGACGAGGGGGCCGATACAGATATGCTACTATTGATACTGTAGTCAAAAGGAATGAGAAGTTCATTCATGGAATGAAGCCAGAGATTGCCAGGGAAACTATGCTGGCATCTTAGAGATCTATGAGATGTGGTAGTGGAGATGGCATTAAGGAATGAGGAAATGCTTTTGTCATTTGGAAGTGACATGCCTATGGAGACTAAAGGTTTTTAAGGCAAGAAAAGGAAGTTTATTAATAAGAAGGAAGCTCAGAAGGGAGGAGCCACCAAGAAAGGGAAGGCTAATGTTGTTTTTTATAAGCATGATAAGAAATGGCAATTTACTAATGAGTGCCGATCTGGTAATGGAAAGAAGGTTGAGGGAAAGAAATGTATGAAGTGTTACAACTACAACCATATGTGGAATTACAAGAATAAATGTCCAGAACCTGCCAAGGCTAATAAAGGGAAATTTTTTGCTCTAGAACCATCAGCTTCTGAACCGAATCTAGAAGAGAAAGGAAAGTCTTTGATGAGAGGTATGATTTTGATCCATGGCATACCTATTAAAATATTATTTGATACTGGCGTATCGCATTCTTTTATCTTGCAATGTTTGGTAGATAAGTTAAATTTAGAACCATCATACCTTATTACTTCCTTAAGGGTTTCGAATCCGATAGAAGATTATGCAAATCTTGGATAACATGTGACCATTTAGAATTTGAACTGTTAGGTCATGAATTTACTTGAACTTTACAAATGTTTGACTTTGTGGGTTTTAGGATTATTCTGGGTATGGATTGATTAAGCAGATATGATGCTAGGTATGTTGTCTAAATATGAAGATATCATTGAGACACCCGAATAGTCATGATCAAATTATATACTCAGTAGTAAGCTTGAGTTTAGATGTATGTGCTTCATCGGGTGCAAAGGAAGTGGAAGATGAGGTGAATCAGGTTTTCGTTGTAAGAGAGTAGCAAATGTTTTTGAGGTAGCTATAGGACTACCACTCAGACGAGCTATTGAGTTTCGAATAGATCTTATACCCGGAGCTGAACCCATAAGTAGAACACCTAGCAGAATGAAAACTATTAAGATAAAAGAGTTAAATGTGCAACTGGTGGACTTAGAATGAAAGAATTTTATTAAACCAAGCAGTTCACTTTGGAAGCGGCCACGGTATTTATAAAGAAACCAAATGGGTTATTACGAATGTGTATCGATTATCGTAAGATAAATGAGTCGGTATCCTTTGTCAATAATAAATGATTTGTTTGATCAATTGAGTGGAGCTAGGGGATTTTCCCAATTAGATTTAGCAATATGGTTCCATCAACTGAGAGTAGCGAAAGACAGCATTCCATTAACGGTGCTTTGAATAAGATATGGTTCTAATGAATGGTTAGTCATGCCCTTTGGATTAACCATGTGCCTGCTTACTTTGTGGATTTGATGAACCGGATCTTCCGAGAGCATTTAGATAGATTCATGTTAGTGTTTACAGATGACATTCTGATATAGTCTAAGAATGAACGACATCATGAGAATCATCTTATTATAGCACTAAAGACATTAAGGCAACATCAACTAAAAATGAAGTTTTCAAAATGTCATTCTTGAAAAAGTGAAGTGAAGTTCGTTGGTCATGTAATTTCATAAAATGGATTATCATTAGATTCAACTAAGATTGAAGTTGTTAATAATTGGAAAGACCCAAGACTATGATCGAGATAAGAAGTTTTCTGGGGTTAGCTATCTATTATCAAATATTCATCGAAGATTTCTCTCGTATAGCGACACCTATAGTTGTTACGGTTGAACTATCAACCGCTCAACTGTACCAACCATTCATGCGGTTACCATCTATAATGGTAACGGTTACGGTCACAGTTAAAGAATAAAATAACTGCGGTTAACCATACCAACCATATATGATTGTTTTGTATAATATTTAACATTAAAATATTAAATTAGTAATTTAAGTTAAAGGGGTTACTAGTACATTAAAAATATATATCTCCATGAACTAATAATACATGCACGCATATTGGTCGTTTTATAAACAAATAAATAAATTTGCAAAAAACAGTTAGAGCTATATGAATTTATAATCAAAAATGCATATAATTGAAAATATATATACAAAAAATGCTTCAAAATTAAAAATAATACGGTTAGTCATTATAGATAGTTGCGGTAACGATTATAAAAATTTATAACCGCAACAACAGTTACGGTTGGTGGTAATAATAACAGTTACCACAGCAGTAACACCCCTAGTGATACCTATGACTAAATAATCAAGGAAGGACGTAAAGTATGTTTGGACCGATAAATGCGAAGAAGCGTTCTTAAAGCTAAAACATTTATTGACCAGTCCATCCGTATTAGTTATTCCAGATAGAAATCAAGATCTAGTGGTGTACACTGATGCATGTAGGATAGGATTAGGAGCTGGGTTAATGCAAAATGGTAAAGTATTGCCTTCGCTTCTCAACAGCTTCAACCACATGAAGTTAGATATTTGGCACATAATTTAAAGTTGGCAATGGTGATCGTTGCTTTGGAAGTATGAAGACACTATCTTTTGGGAGAATGATTTGAGTTATTTATGTATCAGAAGTCTTTGAAGTATTTATCCTCTCAAAAGAAGTTGAATATGAGATAGCAAAGGTGGCTGGAGTTTTTGGCAGCTTATGATTTTGATATTAAATATACACCAGGGAAATGAAACAAAGTTGCAAATGCACATAGCAAGAAACATCAAAATATGGTGTTAACTGTATTAGCAGAATAGAAAGATTTAGAGGAAATGACTACTTGGGGTGTGCAGTTAACGTCGACAACTAGTTCTAGTGGGAATAATGCAATATTGTCGTGAAGTTCTCCTAGAAATTATCGAAAGAATTACTTCAAAGCAAAGAGATGACTCATTACTAGCCGAACGAATTAAAAGACTTGAGGATGGAACTAAGGTTGATGATTTAAAAGATTTTAGTCTCGACCAGAATGGATGGATGAGGAAGAAGGGACGGTTATATGTTGTAGATGTTTGTAATCTAAGGAAGGAAGTTCTTTGGGAGTGTCATCGATCGAAGTTTGCCATTCATCTTGGAAGAACCAAAGTGTATTAGGATATAAAAAGGAGTTTCTTCTGGGAAGGAATGAAATGAGATGCAGGATTATGGGTGAAACAATGTTTGAATTACCAATAAGTAAAAGCTAGGCATCAGAAACCAAGTCGATTGCTTCAATCTATTGAAGTGCCACTATAGAAATTAGATTCTATATCCATGGATTTTGTTAATGCATTGCCAAGGTCGAATAGAGAAAATGAAAGCATATGGTTCGTAGTAGATAGACTGACCAAGAGTGCACACTTTATTCCTATTAAGTCGACAAGGATGACACCTACTCTAGCCAAGTTGTTTATAAAGGATATTGTAAGATTGCATGTGATTCCTAGTAGTCAACGGCGGAGATACTTTATGTAAGGACCGCCTTTCTTGCACTAAAAGAAAAGCCATTAAGAGTAGAAGAAAAAGAATAAGAAGAAACTACACAATCACATAATCTCACCACGAATCAGAATAACTTATAATAGATAGGGATAGTTTTGCTGAAGTCCCGACTAAGTTTCAAAACACACGAAACATTCTTGCCAAAAAAAGTATGTAAGTTAGGTTCCTAGAGTTAATCTACTAAATGATTTCATACATTTATGCAATTATTCAGTGAATAATTGCAAACATTTATGCAATTATATCCAAAAATTGCAAACATTTTCGCTATTATTCACTAAAAATTATGGAAATTTCCGCAGTTATTCATCAGAAAATTGCGAAAATTTCCACAATTATTCATTGAATAATTGCAGACGTTTATGCAATTTTTGGATATAATTGCATAAATTTATGCAATTATTCATCGAATAATTGCATAAATGTATGCAATTATTCAGTAACTTAATTCTAGGGACTTAATTTACAATCTTTTTTAGGAAAGAGTCTTTGAGTATTAAGTTTGATTTTAAGGATCTAAGCCTAACATTCACTAAGAAATAACATAGTGTATTACATTATCATTTCCATAATAATAATACATCAGAGTCATTACACTAAAACCTTCAAATGGATAGTTATAACTACTTGTTCATGCAAAAATACATAAGTCATACATAAAAACACAGCGGAATAAGATAATAACTAGCTAACAATGAAGCCACCTGCTCTAGCTCCTTTAAAATGCTTCCGTAAGAAACCTTGATCACTTGGCTACTCATAAAAATTTGAGTATCCAAGAGTTTTAGGAAAAGAAGATAAAACTCTAGGTCAGATATAGGTCTAGTGTGAGTAAAATCAAAACAACTTAATTTTTACTTTTATAAAACGCTTTGAAAAATCAAAAATATCTCGTAAGACCACGTCGCATAAAAATACGGACGGGTAACACTTTGTATAGAAATCCAGTGATATTATCATATTGTCTAGGGCTTTCAAATAAATAATTCACATAGCCAAAATTGTTACATTAATTAAATTCCAACATAATCGATATACAACTAAGTCCAAAGGCACTTATTGGAAACGGTTTACATACAATGATTGGGCTACTGGGGTATCGTCCATCACATTACACCTCTAGATTTGTGTACCGAGGTCGAACCTATCGACCCCTTCCAACATAAGACTGGCCTACCCTTTACTAGATAGTATCAAATAAGATCACCCCTCGGTTGGGATCAACAACCATACCGAAGCATACATGAGTTGATAGTATGGACTCTAGATAGGGACCACCTTACCCTCATGGGAGCGACCGACCTAGCTTTGCTGCATCTCCTCTATTTTAGTCATTCCCGGTTGATGAGGCCTAAGCTACGTTTACCTTTATTATAGCATTTCCACTTGGCAAACGTTGATACAATGTCAGCATTCATCCATACAAGTCATTCAGGAGATGAACGAACCAAAGGCACTATCTCCACTACACCCGTTTTTGAAATCACCCTCAGGGTTAGTAGCAAATAGCCATTTCACTTCAAAGTCTTCATCTTGCACCTTTCCATTACTATTTTCAATTCAAACATTTACATTAGTTCGAAGTGGTTTTCGGATAGCAATTAGTATCTAAACCCAGTCTCTCCAAACCAATGTTTGATAATTTAAAAGGCAAGTTGTTTATAGTGGGACCATTCCACTATTAGGATGTAAGATTTATATATGAACATGTGTTCCATATGCTTAGATTATCATGACCCGCTCATCGAAATTAATCCCCTTATATTCAGCATGTTTCTGTAGTGAGGTATTTGTGATAAGTACAAGTCGATTTACTTTCAATTAAACATGTCAACTATTACAACTACTGTAATTCATTTGGATTAATAGCATGGACAGGAGATCCTTCGGTTTTAAAAAAACAATTTACTTAAAACAAGAAAGTTGGTTTAAATAAATAACCGATAGAGTTTAAAAAAGGGACTTTAAAATAAATAACCTAAATTATATCATAAGTTTAAAACTTAATTAAAATTTAATAAATCTTAATTAAATCAAAAATCATACTTTAAACCTAAATTAAATAAATGTTCATTTAAAATTATACTTTAAGTAATCTTAAATTAAATAACTTTCATTCAAGAAATTAAGTGGATAATTAATCCTTTATTAATTAACAATTAATTTGAATAACTAATTTTAACTTAATAACTAATTAAAGTAAATATGTTAGTTAATCATTATTTAAAAATTCCTTAATTAAAAATAATTAACCTGGTTAATAATTTCTTAAACCTTAATTACTTTACCTAATTACATAATTAATTAACTAATTAATTAATTAATAATTACACTAATTAATAAATTATTAAATAATTAAAAACTTAAAATTTTGAATCAGTTAATTTGAAATTAGTTTTCAAAAATAACCCAAAAGAAATCACTTTAAAACTTGAAATCATGAAATTTCCCAAACTACATCCGTAGCAACTATTGCTATGAGCACGGCTCGCTAGAATTGATTTTTAGGTAAAAATTTCACTTTAACTCAAGCTACTACATTTTTGAAATCACAATTATAAGAGTTTTGAAAACTTAAACAAAAGGAGAAATCTTGGAAAAGCATTTCAAAAATTCAAAGCTAGAAAAAGAGCTTTTGTTTTCAAATCGAATCTCAGGTTCTTTGCAACTTTCCGAGGTGCTAACTTCACAACATTTACATCACATATACTTGATTTTGTTTCACAAACACACTACCATCATATCATACCAACCACTCGCATATCCATATCCAAACATATCATTTAACATCCAAATCACAAAATCCAAGTTCAAACACAAATTATGATCACATGCCATCGTAACAACATGATATTCAGCACAATCAACATTATCATTTCAGAACACATAGTTTATCAAAATCAAGTCATATTCTTTTTCAAAATCAAGAGTTTTACTCATCGAAACTTTATTAAATCAAAGCGAACTTTTGCCAAAACTTGTAAACACTTTAGGGTATTGAAAAATTCGAAACTTTTGGTAGCTCGAACACTCAAAATGGGTTCGGCCAAGTGGGCTTTGGGCTCGTCCTAGGGCATGTTAAGCTCGGCCATAGGATGTTTGGGTGTTTGAGTGCTTGCTACTTGGAACACGAGGGTTGTAGAAGATGTAGAAGTGATTTTGTGAATCAAAAAAGAGATTTTAAACAAAATGAAGTGGATTTTATCACTTTAAAGATTTATAAAGAGGAAGCCATAGATGTTTTGCTTAAGATTTTAGGAATTTTAAAGTAGAGAAAGAGATTGTAAAATGAAAAATATGAAAGTTAGGGGGTATATATAGGTTTAGGAAATTATTTAAAAAAATGTTTAAGTGCTTATTATAAAATATATTCATGCATGCATTCCCTCTCCTCCGTCCCTTCATTTCCATTCTCAACACCCCCCCCCCCAATCTTGCATTATTCGTGTCATGCACTAAACAATTATGTTGAAAAAGAGGGCTTTTATATATGTTTTGTGTGTATATTTACTAATAAAATCTTACTATAACTTATATGTTTAAGTGATCATATATGTACATGCACATGTACATGTACATTTTGTTCACCAGTGAATTCTAGAAGAATCTACAAGAAGTATTAGTTAACAAACTGAAGTTGAGTACCTCTTACGGACGGGCAAACGGAAAGATTTAACAAAGTCTTAAAGATTTGTTAAGGGCTTGCGTACTAGACTCTGGAGGGTCATAGGAAGACCACTTGCACTTACTCTAGTTTTCCTATAACTACAGATATCAAACTAGCATAGGAATGGTGCCTTTTGAAGCTCTTTACAAAAGACCATGCAAATCTCCAGCATGTCAGTTAGAAACCGGAGGCAGATTGATTCTAGGGCCATACATGGTGAAATAAGCAACAAAAAAGGTTGAGTTGATCAAAGCAAGGATGAAGGAAGCTTAGTCGAGCATAAAAGTTATGTAGATAAGAAGCGTAAAGATTTAGACTTCTCAGTTGGAGACCATGTATTTGTTAAAGTATCACTGATGAAAGGTGTGATACAATTTGAAAAATAAAAAAAATGGCACCAAGATATGTTGGTCTATTTCCTATCATAGAAAGGATCGAAAGACTCATGTACCAGATAGATTTACCGAAGAGCTTGGCAAGAGTCCTTAACGGTTTTCATGTATCTCATTTTTGAAAGGGTGTACACGATCAAGAATCTATTATTGCACCGATTGAGTTGGAAGATTTAGTGGTAGAACTGGATATGAATTTTGTCAGACAACCAGTTTGTGTTGTAGAATGAAATGAGAAGAAATTAAGAAACAAGACCGTCAAGTTAGCAAAAGTCCAGTGGGGTGACAATGAGAAAGATTATACATGGAAGATGAAAGACAAGATTACATATACTGATCCTAAGCTGTTTTGATGGTATCTTCTATATATGTCATCTAGACTTTTTGCTAAGTAGGATATAATAGTATTGTTATTATAAGTTTATCACACATGTTGCATGATTGTTATGCTTGCTATTTTCCTTATCGCAATTGCACCTTAGCGCTCGAATATGTGAAACCCATGAGAGTATTGTATAGTTAAAGTGCTTAATGGTTCCATAGCGGTAGAAGTGCAAAGAGTTATAGTGGGGATAAAGAGGGGATGTGTGATAATCCAGATTTTTGGGCATCTGATAATTGGTAATTAACAGGGTTAAATTTTATTTAAATACTAATTTGTAAATTAAACAGATAAAATTCTAACAAATATCTGAATATATATATATATAAACATAGGTTTAAAACTATAATACAAGTGTAGAATTTTAAATCTTTTGGGATAACAAATAATATATATACACATTATTATAAATATAGTTTGGATATGTACATATTAATATGACACATAAGTTAATATAAAAGAAATGTAAATGAACTTTTAATTAAATCCTTATTTTAAACTCAAGCTAAAATATATCTTTCAAATAAATTAAAAATATATTTATTATCCTTGTTGTTAAAAATTTAAACATAAGACAATTTGGTTTGTAAAAAATATTTATAGAGTTAAAACAAGCCCTACAAGCATATAAGCATATAATAATTATTTGGATCAAAACATAAGTTATTTATAAACAAATGTTTACATAAATTCTCACTTGTATATTTATTAAAGTTTAAAAGCTTATTTGTATGAAAACAAACATTTTTATATACATGTAAATCTACTACATAAATACATATATTGACTTAAAAGATTTAATAAAAGAAGAGTTAATATTTGTAAATATCATAATGTATATTTAGGACATTTGTAAATTGGAATGTATATGTGTAAGCTAAATAATCAATCTAAGGACAAGTGGCTTTATTTTTTTTCTTTGATAATTAAAATTTAAAAAAAAATAAGAAGAAGAAATCTGCTTTTACCTTTCAGCTCAAATCTATTTTCTCTTCATTTTCAACTAAATTTATACAAACCAGAAGAAAAGAAAATAAAAACTGGAAGCCAAAACCTGAGGCAAGAAAATCAAAGATCAGAAAAGAAAAAAATCTGAAACAAGAAATCAAAGGCAAATCACAAAAAGCCACAAATGCAAAGAACAATTTCAGATTTAAATTCAACAAAAGCAAGATGAATTCAAATTCAAGAGTAAAATCAACATCAAAATTCCAGTAGCAGATCAAATTCAGATTCCAGTTTTCAATACTATCCTATCCTCGGTTCTTCAACGGTGAGTAAACAATTTTTTTTTTAAAACTTTATTATGGTTGAAACTTTGATGCATGTGATAAATGATTTAATTAGTAAGTTTTGCATAAGCATATGTATATGAATGAATGCATAAACATCAGATTTGACTGTAATATGCCTGGGAGTGTATATGTATATACCTCTTCTTTGTATTATTCACAGTTCCCGGTTTTCATTTCAAAATTTATATCATTCCATTGAGTCATTATTAAATCTTAATCATTGAAAAGAAAATGGTTATAACTACCTAAATTTGTTTCTAAACATGGTTTCAGGATTTTATGTTTAGTAATTAATATAAATTTGGAAGAGATCAGTGAAAAATCAAATTGTGTCAAAAATAAATCATTTTTATTTTCTGTTTAATTAGTCTACCTGATTTATGATAGTGAATGATGAATTTTAAAGGTAATAACTTGATTTTTAGTTTGCTAAATTGTTGGGATGATCGAGTTGAACATTTTGGGTTTTTGGTTGTTTGCCGTTGATCGGCGTTAACTTGGAGGTCGAGCTCGTTGGTGAAGAAGGTTTGAGTGGCAAGGATCTTTGGAAAAATAGTCTACAATCTTTCTGGTCGTCGGAGCAACCTGACGACGCCAATTTAGGATTTTTATACTATCGATGATTGAAATTTGATTCAAGGCTTATTCGACTTCATCATAGGCTCGAACTTGATCAAAGTTGTGGGAAAAGAATGGTGAAAGGCAGGCGAATGTTCAAGAGGAAGGCCGAGGTCCCCGGTAAACGAGTTCACCGTTGGCAGGGAGTTTGGTCGAATGGGATTGTTTCCAGTTTTTGGGTCAACTCGTTCGATTTTGATTTTCAGGGGAGAGGGTCGAGTTAGGTGGTCGGAAGGATAGT
Source organism: Allium cepa (assembly GCA_030765085.1). Lineage (NCBI taxonomy): Eukaryota > Viridiplantae > Streptophyta > Magnoliopsida > Asparagales > Amaryllidaceae > Allium > Allium cepa. Next base: position 504,923,822 of record CM060937.1, on the reverse strand, counting down.
GATGGTCGTCATCGACCTGACGAAGTCGGCAAGGTTGGTCGGGATCGATCAGTGCATGTGCATGTGCAAATTTTTTCGCGCCTGGGTTATGATGTTTTGGGGAAGAAGAAGTTGTCTCAGGTTGGACTTTGGGATTTTGGATCATTAGCTCGAGTTTTTTTCCGGGGATTCTGAATGTGATTATATATGGGTTTTAAAATTTAAACAAAGTTAACTTAAAATGAAAGAAAAGTTTTGCTTGAGTTTGGACCCAAGGATGTTATGGTTTGGCTCGGAAAATTTCAGTTCGACTCAGGATTGTTTTCAAACAGTTTTCAAATTTGAAAATTAAATCAAGTTTTAAATTACGATTTTTAAACAAGTTTAAACAAATTTTTTAAGAAAAATAAACTAAGTTTCCAAAGGTAAAGTATTAAGCAAGCTTTAAGGATTTAAATTTTAAAAGTTAAATTGTTTTAAATTTGTTTGGTTTATAAAATTTTGTATTAATTTAATTATTTTAATTAATCTTTAATTGTTTTCAAATATAATTAAAAGAGAGATTAATTACTTAATGTATTAAAGGATGGTTAATTAAATGGATAATTTATCAAGGTGATTAATTTACTAGTGTGATAAATTAGAGGATAATTACTTAATGATAGTAATTAAAGAATAATTAATCAATTTCTTAATTGATGATAAAGGGTAATTAATTACTTAAGATAATTACTTGATGAAGTAATTAAGAAAAATTGATAAATAATTAAGGTTAGTTAATCAATGGATTAAAGAATAACTACTCAATGTAATTAGTTGTATGATTTATTAATATAAGTGATTGGGTTAATCACTTATTGTAATTAATTGAAGATAATTAACCAATGGATTAATTACTCAATGAGAATAATTAAAGCTAAATTACTTAATAAGAAATAATTGAGAATTAATTACTTAGAATAATTAATTAAAGGATTAATTAATTAACGGAATTAATTAAGGACTATTTCTTAATATAATGAAAATATAATTAATCCAGAGTGATTAATTAAGACAGATAATTGTGAGATGATTCATTTATTAATTGATTTGAAATTAATTAAGGTTAAGGAAAGGTAATCTAAGTGATGGAGGTTTGTAATTTATTTAGAATTAATTAAATTAATTTGGAAGGGTTAAATTTTGCTTATGATGATTTAATGATATTAAAATGTCTTGGATTATTTGATGTTTCTGTTATGAAATGTTTTATGATATGATTGGGTTCAATAGTGATAATATGGTTATCTATCAAGATAAATTGTTGTGTAAAGTGACATCCTGTATTCAATGTTTGAATTGTATTTCACTTGAATAACTTGGGTTAAGATGGCTTGGGATTCGAAGAGGCCGGGGTCGGGTATGAGTAAATACCCGAAACCACTTCAATTTGAAATCTACTTTAATTCTTTGTAGACTTGATATGTATAATCGGTGGGCTGGATTGAAATAAATTAAGTGAAGTGGACCTTTAAACTAAGTAAGGGGTACTTAGAGATTTATTTGTGAAATAAGGTATAGACTATACCAAGTTATGAACTCTTAGAGGAATATGAGTTACCCCGAGAATAAATAAGTTTTAAGCTTTGGTATTTCTTATTAGATGGGTTTACTCACGTTGGTTTTCAGCCTGACACGGATGTTACTTTGATGTAATGCTCGGGTCAGACCGAGTATTACAGCTTTCAGGTAAGGACGTTCTGGAGCTCAGGAAGCGAGCTGGATGGCAGGAACATATGGAGAGTATTCCGCTGTGTGTATTGTAGATTGTCTGGAATATGTAATATTAACTGTACAGTGTTTATGTAAATATTAGAAACTCTAACGTATTAAATGTAAATTTACTGATACAGCTTCTTTGTATTAAAGTTATTTTATGATATTATATTTGGATCCGCTACGAATGTGAGTTTTTGTGTCTTGTTTTCTGTTTTCTTCTTTTATCTCTTCTTTTCTCTTCCTAACTGTCTGGAATTTTCGGGATCGAGAATTCTGGGTCGTTACATTTGGTATCAGAGCCATGTTAAGCATGAACCTTGGCTCTGGTGGGGAATACTCATTAAGGATAGGGTCAATGGTACCAATGAATGAGTGGAGTGTGTGTGTATATATGAGAGCGTACTTGTTATTTGCTTGTATAAAGATTTTAAATGGTTTTAGAAAAGATTTTTATATAAGTTTATCTTTTGATATATATATATAAAGAAGTTGGTTGTTGATTATTGGAATTAAATGATAACAAGAATTAAGTGGTAATAGTAATACAACCAAATTGAAATTAAATAAAGATAAGTTTGAAATAGATCCAAACTGGACTAAAATCCTGAATTTTAAGAAGTGAGAATAAGATAAAAATGAATTGGTGTCCAGATATGATAATCTTGGGTATTATCATAAATAGTTATTGTGTTTAATAATGATATATTTGTTAATAAGTAAGTCAAATGAAGTAAACTTTTAAGATGAGTATAACTTATAGATTGAAGTAGGTTTTAAATTATGAAGTTTTAAAACCTAAAGTCTAGAAACATTTGAATTGTTTCAAAATGTCGAAAGAAAAGAATAAATAATATTATTCAGACTATTTTTGAATGTGATCTTATTTTAAAACAAGAAGTTGTTTGAAAACTTTAAAGAAATCTATGATGAATTAAACCAAAGGTGGTTTAGATTTTAAGATTTGGTTTGGTGGGTCAAGAAGTAAATATGTATATATGTATGAATATATATGATATCACGGATAATTTGGAATAAACTCTGAAGTAATAAGTTTTGATTTTCCCTGATGTGTAATGTAAAACCCAAGGTAAAATAAGTTTTTGAACTTTAAAATGATAAGAATTTGAAATTTGAAATGGAAAGTTCAAATTTTGAGTGGGGTTAACGGGGTTAAATTTAATTTAATTTAGAAGAAGTTAAATAAGTTTGAATGATCAACCTGATTTAGAAATTTCAAGATGAAATTGGGATTTAACTTGGGAAGTTAAATGGTTAATTTGAATTGGAAGTTTGTGTGATCTCAAAAAGAGTTTGAGATCTGGAAATTGGAAACGGATGGATGTTTTAAAATAATTTGAAGGATACCTTCCTGTTGTTATTAATAATCTTTAAGCTGAAATTGGATTTGATTTGAATTAATTGGGACTGTGATTGAAGATGTATAAGTTTAAAAATTCAAATGGAAAATTTGAATAGGATTGTTTTGAAATGAAATTGAATATGAATGAGTTCAAATTCAAATGGGAATTGGGGTTAATTTAAACTAGAATTGAAATGATTTGAAATTAAAGCTGGTTCAATTTGAAATTAATCCAAATTCATTTGAATAATTTGGAATTGTGATTAAAGTTGAATAGGTTTAAAATTCAAATGGAATTTGATTTGAATTTGGAAAGAAATTGAGGTTAATTCAACTTGAATTGGGAATAAATCAATTTCAATGGAAATTGAAGTTATTTAAATTGGAATTGAATCAATTTAAATGAGAAAGGAAATTTAAATTGAGTCGTTGGGAATGGAGATTGGAAAGTTGAACAGTTTGGCTCTGGACTATTTTCAAAATAAATTGTTTTAATATAAATCTATTTTTTCAAGCTATTTACTACATATAATCTTTCTTTTAAAAGCCCAAACTATCCTATACTTGTTTTACAATTATTTTTGGAACTATTTAACAATTTTTCAACTGTTTTATAAGCTAATTACTGTTTTCAACTATTTTATAACTAATTACTATTTTACAACTATTTTGCAATTGTTTAAATTTTCTATAATTATTTGACTATTTTCGAACTATTTTACAATTACTTAACTATTTTACAGCTAATTTACAAACTAAAAATTAATTTTCAACTACTTATCTATTTTAAACTTTTTAAGTTGTTTTCTAAATTTAAGCTGGATAGAGTTCAAACTATTTATGATTGAATATCCATTTGAGATAAGAATTGAGGTGATAATCCTAATGGGATTGAAGAATTGTGAGTAAGTGAATGAAAATTTAAATGAATATGAATAGAAAAGGAAATTGATATGGATAATAATCAATGGAGATAAATACGTGGGATGTACGTATACTATTCTATTCGCATAGTGATTTGATTTAGATTCGAGCACAGAATTTCAAGATAGTTATATCAATCCGAGTTGGGATTTTTCACTCGATTTTCGATGGCGAACCTGGACATAGATTTTGATTGGTTCTGGATATTCTCTATCATAGTTATGGCTATGCAAGGGGAATGATGATTTCTGATCAAGAAACCAGATCTAAGTCCGCACTAGAAAGTCGGGTGGACGATACTAGTTTGTAAATGAAATTGTGTGATCGAGTGAGCCATCAAATTGGTATAGCAAACGGATGATATGTGAACATCGTACGGATTTGAATGAAATTGATACTGGGAATTTGTGGATAAGAATTGTAAAATGGTTTTTGAAATGAAATTAATATGGTTAATATCTTTATAAAAGAGTAATCAAATTTGAATATTTGATTTGGAATAAACAAAGTCAGGTATCTTTGTTATATATATGATAAATCTCCCCTTGTTGAATCTATTGCCGAAAGAAAAGGATTTTTGGAAGTGTTTGAAGTATAAAAGGGGATTTATACAAGTTTGAAGTGATCCAAAGATTTTTAAATTTATATATACATACACACACACACACACACACACACACACACACACATATATATATATATATGTAAACGATCTTATGAGAATGATTTTAAGAAGGGTTTTTGGAACCTTTGGATTTGGAAAGGCTTTTTGATTTTTGGGTAAAATCAATGTTGGAATTTGGAAAGCTTAGTTTGAGAATTATTGATTTTGGGATAATCGATTTTGAGAAAGGAGATTTATATGGGATTCATACTAGGTGTATGATTTGGAAGATGCTATATGTGTATAGTATAAAGTGTTTTGAAAATGGCTCTGGAGAAAAAGGCGCTCCCTTGAAATGAACTTCTCAGAAGTGCCACAGAGTGGTACTGCCTTGAACCCTAAGGGGGGTTCTAAAGTTGATCCTGTGAGGAGTCTGGACAAAACTAGTTCCTGAGGATTATATGCGTGGGTAGCGAAAGTCGAGGACGCTGATGCCTACAGAGGCATTGGGTTATGCTGTGACGACAGTGTAGCTCGATATCACTACGATATATTGCAGACCATAGCGGAAGTCGTGTGTGCTGCTAAGAGCCAATGGTCTACGTTTGATTTTGCCGGGATGGCAACGTAACATCGGTAGACTGCGACCTATGAAGACATAGCGGAAGTTGAGAGGTCGTGAGAGCCTAAGACTACATTGGGACTTGACTGATGTAGTCTGCGACCTATGTGGGAGTGGAGAAATTTCATTCTTTTGGCGGCGAAATTCGAGGGCGCTGATGTATATAGTTATATGTGTTTTTGTTGTGATAGCAACGTAACCCCAGTTGTAGCTGCGATCTGTAGCGGGTTCCATGCCGTAATCGAGGGGCGCGGAGGCCTACGGTTATCTATGGATTTTGCCGGGACGGCAACGTAACCATCGGTTTAACTGCGACCGTAGATAGGGGTGATGATTTCCAGAGCATTCTCACCAAAGATATTTCCTCTATTTTCAAAAGTATTTTCTATATTTTCAATAAAATTATTTTCCAAAGTATTTTCACTGGGTGTTGAAAATGATTCTGCTAAATACTTATAGATTTTCAGCCTTACCCCTGATCAATGTATGACCGAATTTCTGTGAGAACAATGATGGACTAGTTGAGACATCGATTTATAAAAAGTATTTTTATAAAACTATTTTTGTAATATTATATGGATTTTAAAAGTATTTTAAAAATAATCAAAGAAAAATTTATCTGATTACAAGCATTTTAGTAAATTCTGGCTTCGTTCCTTTTCGGGGACGAAAAGATTCAAAGGGGGGAGGAATGTGATAACCCGAATTTTCGGGCATCTGATAATTGGTAATTAACAGGGTTAAATTTTATTTAAATACTAATTTGTAAATTAAACAGATAAAATTCTGACAAATACCTAAATATATATAAAAACAAAGGTTTAAAACTATAATACAAGTGTTGAATTTTAAATCTTACGGGATAATAAATAATATATATACACACACACACATTATTATAAATATAGTTTGGATATGTACATATAAATATGACACATAAGTTAATATAAAAGAAATGTAAATGAACTTTTAATTAAATCCTTATTTTAAACTCAAGCTAAAATATATCTTTTAAATAAAAAAAGGAAAATATTTATTATCCTTGTTGTTAAAAATTTAAACATAAGACAATTTGGTTTGTAAAAAAAACTTATAGAGTTAAAATAATATCCACAAGCATATAAGCATATAACATTTATTTGGATCAAAACATAAGTTATTTATAAACAAATGTTTACATAAATTCTCACTTGTATATTTATTGAAGTTTAAAAGCTTATTTATATGAAAACAAACATTTTTATATATATGTAAATCTACTACATAAATACATATATTGACTTAAAAGAGTTAATAAAAGAAGAGTTAATACTTGTAAATATCATAATGTATATTTAGGACATTTGTAAATTGGAATGTATATGTGTAAGCTAAATAATCAATCTAAGGACAAGTGGCTTTATTTGTTTTTCTTTGATAATTAAAATTTAAAAAAAAATAAGAAGAAGAAATCTATTTTTACCTTTCAGCTCAATTCTATTTTCACTTCATTTTCAACTAAATATTTATACAAACCAACAGAAAAGAAGATAAAAACTGGAAGCCAAAACCTAAGGCAAGAAAATCAAAGATCAGAAAAGAAAAAAATCTGAAACAAGAAATTAAAGGCAAATCACAACAAGCCACAAATGCAAAGAACAGTTTCAGATTTGAATTCAACAAAAGAAAGAGGAATTCAAATTCAAGAGTAAAATCAACATCAAAATTCGAGTAGCAGATCAAATTTAGATTCTAGTTTTCAATACTGTCCTGACCTCTGTTCTTCAACGGCGAGTAAACAATTTTTTTTAAAAAACTTTAGTATGGTTGAAACTTTGATGCATGTGATGAATGATTTAATTAGTAAGTTTTGAATAAGTTTATGTATATGAATGAATACATAAACATCTGATTTGACTGTAATATGCCTGGGAGTGTATATGTATATACCTCTGCTCTGTATTATTCACAGTTCCCAGTTTTCATTTCAAAATTCATATCATTCCATTAAGTCATTGTTAAATCTTAACCATTGAAAAGAAAATGGTTATAACTACCTAAATTTGTTTCTAAACATGGTTTCAGGATTTTATGTTTAGTAATTAATACAAATTTGGAAGAGATCGGTGAAAAATCAAATTGTGTCAAAAATAAATCATTTTATTTTTCTGTTTTAATTACTCTACCTGATTTATGATAGTGAATGATAAATTTTAAAGGTAATAACTTGATTTTTAGTTTGCTAAATTGTTGGGATGATCGAGTTGAACGTTTTGGGTTTTTGATTGTTTGCCGTTGATCGGCGTTAACTTCGAGGTCAAGCTCGTTGGTGAAGAAGGTTTGAGTGGCAAGGATCTTTGGAAAAATAGTCTAGCATTTTTCTAGTCGCCGAAGCAACCTGACGACGCCAATTTAGGATTTTTATACTGTCGATGATTGAAATTTGATTAGGATTATTCGACCTCGTCATAGGATCGAACTCGATCGGAGTTATGGGAAAAGAATGGTGAAAGGTAGGAGAACGTTCAGGAGGAAGGCCGGGGTCTTCGATGATCGAGTTCACCGTCGGCAGGGAGTTTGGTCGAATGGGATTATTTCCAGTTTTTGGGTCAACTCGTTCGATTTTGATTTTCAGGGGAGAGGGTCGAGCTAGGTAATCAGAAGGATAGTGATGGTCGTCGTCGACTTGACAAAGTCGACAAGGTGGTCGGAATCGATCAAGTAGCATGCGCACGTGCATGTGCACATTTTTTCGTGCCTGGGTTGTGATGTTTTGGGGAAGAAGAAGCTGTCTCAAGTTGGACTTCGGGATTTTGGATCGTTGGCTCGAGTTTTCTCCCGAGGATTCTGAATGTGTTTATTTATGGGTTTTAAAATTTAAACAAAGTTAAATTAAAATAAAAGAAAAGTTTTGCGTTTGGACCCAGGGATGTTATGGTTTGGCTCAGGAAATTTCAGTTCGACTCGGGATTGTTTCAAACAGTTTTCAAATTTGAAAAATAAATCAAGTTTCAAACTACAATTTTTAAACAAGTTTAAACAAAGTTTTTAAGAAAAATAAACAAAGTTTCCAAAGGTAAAGTATTAAGCAAGCTTCAAGGATTTAAATTTTAAAACTTAAATTGTTTTAAACTTGTTTGATTTATATAATTTTGTATTAAGTTAATTATTTTATTTAATCTTTGATTGTTTTCAAATATAATTAAATGAGAGATTAATTTCTTAATGTATTAAAGGATGGTTAATTAAATGGATAATTTATCAAGGTGATTAATTTACTAATGTGATAAATTAGAGGATAATTACTTAATGATAGTAATTAAAGAATAATTAATTAATTTCTTAATTAATGATAAAGGGTAATTAATTACTTAAGATAATTACTTTATGAAGTAGTTAAGAAAAATTGATAAATAATTAAGGTTAGTTAATCAAGGGATTAAAGAATAATTGCTTAATGTAATTAGTTGTATGATTTATTAATATAAGTGATTGGGTTAATCAATTATTGTAATTAATTGAGGATAATTAACCAATGGATTAATTACTCAATGAGAATAATTAAAGCTAAATTACTTAATAAGAAATAATTGAGAATTAATTACTTATTATAATTAATTAAAGCATTGATTAATTAAGGGAATTAATTAAGGACTATTACTTAGTATAATGAAAATATGATTAATCCAGAGTGATTAATTAAGATGGATAATTGTGAGATGATTCATTTATTAATTGATTTGAAATTAATTAAGGTTAAGGAAAGGTAATCTAAGTGATGAAAGTTAGTAATTTATTTAGAATTAATTAAATTAATTTGGAAGGGTTAAATTTTGCTTATGATTATTGAATGATATTAAAATGTCTTGGATTATTTGATGTTTCTGTTATGAAATGTTTTGTGATGTGATTGGGTTGAATAGTAATAATATGGTTGTCTATTAAGATAAATTGTAGTGTAAAGTAACATCCTGTATTCAAGGTTTGAGTTGTATTTCACTTGAATAACTTGGGTTAAGATGGCTTGGGATTCGAAGAGGCCGAGGTCGGGTATGAGTAAATACCCAAAACCACTTCAATTTGAAATCTACTTTAATTATAGACTTGATATATATAGCCGGTGGGCTGGATTGAAATAAATTAAGTGAACTGGACATTTAAACTAAGTAAGGGGTACTTAGAGATTTATTTGTGAAATAAGGTATAGACTATACCAAGTTATGAACTCTTAGAGGAATATGAGTTACCCCGAGAATAAATAAGTTTTAAGGTTTGGTATTTCTTGTTAGATGGCTTTACTCACGCTGGTTTCCAGCCTGACCCGGATGTTACTTTGATGTAATGCTCGGGTCAGACTGAGTATTACAGCTTTCAAGTAATAACGCTCTGGAGCTCAAGAGGCGAGCTGGATGGCAAGAACGTATGGAGAGTATTCCACTGTATTGTAGATTGTCTGGAATATGTAATATTAAATGTACAGTGTTTGTGTAAATATTGAAAACTCTGATGTATTAAATGTAAATTTACTAATACAGCTTCTTTGTATTAAAGTTATTTTATGATATTATATTTTGATCTGCTACGAATGTGAGGTTCTGTGTCTAGTTTTCTGTTTTCTTCTTTTATCTTTTCTTTTCTTTTCCTAACTGTTTGGAATTTTCGAGATCGAGAATTCCAGGTTGTTACAGGATAAAGCGAAAAATAACACAGGTACAAAAATCTTCATTAAATATAAAACCAAATGTTTAAAGTTGGTTTATTCTCATTCTCACATAATTTGTGAAGGAAAAAATAATAATTTTTAGTCATATATAACAAAATCAAAGAATATCATGCTTTATGCAGTCTAGATTTATTGAATACAATAGATTTCTAAATTAAATTGAGCATTAGTGGCTTAAAATTAGGTTTTTACCCTAATATTGTTGATTTGGTTTAAAAAAACTAGTCAAATCAACCTTTGTGTGCTAATATTGCTAAAGAGGGTGCTAAAGCCTTGATTTTGTGGGTGTAGTAGAAAATAGCGAGGCTTAAAACAGATTTAATATTTAATATCGTTAAATTGAAATAATGTAGCGGTCGAAGAACACTATGAGTTGTAACTTAGATATTACGAGGCTTTAGTGGGGCTTTAATTGCACAGTGAGAGTGAGAGAAAAGATTTATGACTGGACAAGAACAAATGTACTTACAGATAGACCTCTTAATGTATAGGCTAGACGAAGGTTGCATTTGAGCATTGTCAAGTTCTGGCTCGACTGCAACATTACCCTACCATGATTTGATCCCAAACAAAGCAAGTTGTGTATCCACAAAGAATACTTTAAGAGAGAAATGTTAGGGAAAATATTGGTAAAGTTTCGGAACAGACCCAAACCACTCGAAAAATATGCCTGCAATCATTAGATGCACCTTGATCGAAACCACATCTTAACACAAGCTATAGATTGGAAGATTTGGTCATCTTAACATCCTTTCTCCACCTAACCAATTTGGGCTCCACTATGGAGAACCACTGGCTACGTCATCCAGCTGAAACATCCAAAACCACTAGAATTCTTTGCTCAATAATACAAATCTACTGGTAAAAATTTCGCTCCTATATAAAAAAGAAGTTATAGCACAAAGAAAATCGACCCTAATGGTAGAAACAGTTTAGTAGTAAGTAATTGCCAAACATAAAAAATAGTCTGGTGGTGTGCTTGCCGAATTAAATTCTACTGAATAGGCTTCTACCACACCGACTTGATCATACATGGAAAGCACCAATTCTGTAAGAACCCTATGCCTGTTAATAACCTTTGGATAAAAATAATGGCATACAAGTTTGAAGTGTTAGAAACTACCAAACTGAATTAGCTGAATCGAATTTTTGAAGGACTTTCGGATAACAAGGAATCATTCAGTCTTATCCAATAATCTTCAATCTTCCAATCCACCTTCCAACATCAAGTTGTGGCAGACGTACCTCAAGATCAATGACATCGGAGATTTACCAATCAAAGATCTAGTTACTTACAAGAATTATAACCGACTGAGAGATATCTCGCAAGCGTTGTAGCAATTGTAATTAAGAGAATCATAATAGAACATATAAAGTGGACACATGCTAGAGATTGCGAATCACTATAAAAATTCAACATGTTATTTACTTTTCCTACACTTTACCTCTTGATTTCTAGTACATCTATTTGTGATTTGAATTAGAGCAAAAACTTAACATACGTGATAAACATAGACTATACCTCCTAGAAACCAACACTAGGATCACATTCAGGATCCTCGACTCGATCAGATCCTTGTTTCATGGTGTTTGGTCATTTTTAATGAAAATAAGTATTATTAACAATTTTTATTTTTAAGTTGATTAAATTAATATATGTGTGTGTGTGTGTTATAAATTAATATAAATATTGTAATAATTTTATGTGCTTTTTTATTTATGTACTTAAAGCCTTAGAATCAATTAAAATAGTATATAAAAGTTATATATTAGTTTAGTTATTTAAATGGGTGTAAATGAATGGATAAATAAATAATATAGGATATTAACTGGATCCAAGATTTAAGTTAGATCTAGCCTATGGGGGTCGAGCATTGATGGAGGGATAAGGGTGGCTTATTTTTATTTTTTTTGAAGAGATTAGATTAGATCTGGATAGAATAATATAAGGAGACATTTGAATATCATGTGGCAATAAATGCCACACCTCTACCATTTTATAACATAATCCTAACTTAGAATCGCTACCCTCGATTGCCTATAAGTTGAAGCTTAGCAAGGATTTGCAAACCAAACTAGGAGGAACAAAGAACCATACTTTAAGGAGGAACAAAGAACCATACTATAAGGAGGAAAAGTTAAAAATACGTGTCAACAACTGGTCGAATCTAAAGTTAAACTCCGAATTAAATAAGAATTTCATATGTCTGTATATATACTTTATGTTCGCTTACATAAAATATTGTTTTTAAATTAAATTATAATGCAAATATATACATATATAACTATACATAGTTTATTCGCATTTATATTCTCTTACTATATATAAACATATATTTATAATACCTAAACAATATATGTTGCAATATTTTATATATATTTATTAGTAAAGTTTAATATTAAATAATTAGATTTTTTTCCCTTCCGATTTTGGAAAATCTTCTTGGATAATACACATACACATATGTATATATTCATAATTTAACAATATTACTTAGTTTTTAAATTTAAATTTTAAACTATATTGCATATATACATACATATACATAAATACATACATATATATATATATATATTAGTTTTTAACCGAATAAAATTTAAGTATGGAAGTCGATAGATGATTATTATGGTAAACTGCCAAAGGAAACACATATGACCAATATGATAGGGATATAAAAATATATGAGAGGAGGGAGAATCATATTTCCACTATATCACTATGACGATGTTCAAAATACTCACTATGCTCCAATTTGTGTGGTGGTTAGGTTAAGTGAAATATCCCATTAGTCCTGATATATGAGGAAAGGGATTTATATCTTCATCGATTATCAGAGTAGAGTGTAGTGATTTTCTGGTCGGAATATTTTACCATTAGGGTTTTGAAGTAAATAAAAGTGTCATAAAGATGAAATATTCTTTTTTGTGGAAAAAGCTGTATGTATTTTGTAAAACGATCAACAAAAACGACATAATATTTGAACTCGTCAATAGAGCATATATGAGAAGTTGATACATCAAGGCATATGATTTCCTGTGGTGAAGCTGAAATAAGAGTGGAAATGGAGAATGGTAATTTTTACCCTTTATTACATTGACATGAATTACAGTTTAAATTAAGAGTTGATGGATTTGATAATTCTAATTTAAGGGAAGAAACAACATGCATAAGAATTGTATGTAATGAATAATCTAAACGATGATGTCACTTTGACTGAGTGGTCTTGATACTTAAAAAGGCTATTGATGGATAGGATTTGGTTGAAAAAATTAGTCATTCATACACACCATCCTTAATATGACCATATAAAAAATCTTCCCTCGTGTGAATATCATTCACAAGAAAAATGATGATGAGAATAATTAATAGTTACATTATATGTTTTACAAAATTGAGAATAGAAATAAGGATTTTATTCTTATTAATAATAACATAGAGAACATTATGAGAAGTGAAATCAAGAGAGGTAGTATACAAAGACGTAGACTCGATGTGTGAAATAGGTGGACCCTTGCCATCACCAGCAACCACGTCATCAGCTCCAAAAACATGGAATATGACTAGAGAGATTACCCAAGTCAGTGGTAACATGATGTGATGCTCCAAAACCATTTATTTAACCATTTAACAAAGCATGGTTTATTATTTGAGTTATGATTCCTATTTCCGTAGAATGAACTAAGGTCAAGCCCTCCTTGGAATCTTTTACCATTCTTCTTTGAACTTGCCACATCCTATCCATTTTACTTGATAACATCTGAAATTCTAAATAATTCTTTTTATGTTTTAATGGTTTATCCAATGAATTCACCTCATTTTAGCAACACGAATTTCTTCCTACATGTGACATATAGAGGGAGGGTGTTAAGGGGAGTTCACGGCCGAATAGACCACACTACAGGAACATTAAGGTAACTGAAGTGTAAGTGAAAGTGTGACGACCCAGAATTTTTAACAATTTAGAATGGAATAATTAATTGATTTTAAATATTTAAAGGTTAATTTTAACTTGAATTCAAGATATCAATATTTGCTTGATAATTAAATCATTTAATTATATAGTTTAAATGTTGAATTTAATAATTGAAATTGGGTAACTTGCTGAATCTGAGACTCTAAGCCTGTTTAAAATAATTTGAAGGCTTATAAAATTTATAATGATAATACTGAAGATAATAGAATTGTTGAAATTTAAATTAAAGGTGATTTGTTCATTTTTAATAATATATCGTTTGAATCGATATTTAAAAATAGTCTTCCGAGGCACAGTCTCGGAATTCGACGAAACCAGTTCCATTGGATCCGTAATAGTTAATTATTATCGGATTTCAATTTTCGTAGCCATCAGAGTTGTCGTTTGACCCTGGCAGCTCATAACGCTTAAAACTATTTTAATCGATTTAGATTAAAATTGAACGTTTTCTTCCGTAACTCGCACATACGGTCAAATTAGCCTTCGGAACACTTTCTATGGTGTTCGAAATACGGGTAAAACCTTATAAACACCTGTTGGCAAGTCTGATTCGGGAGTTGGAATTTCGCGTTATGCTTAATTAGCTAGATAGGGGGTTTGGAATTTTTCAATATATAGTATAATTAAAATTTTAATTAGCTAGATATTTTTTTACAATGTCGTGCGCGAGAAGCTTTCCTCCCTCATATGTTTCATCCCGTACCCCCTCTTTATTCTCTAATCTTCAAGGAAAAAAAAACAAACAAAAAAAAATTCCCCAAACTTCGCTATTCTGAACCTATCCCTCACAGTACATCAAATTCCCACCCAAGTCCTTTCGCTCCTCCACCATCATGGCCTCCGCATCCACCGTCGCCGCCTCGATCTTCCATGGCCAATGCTACGTTCTCTCCCACAGCATCGACACCGACCGAATCATCCTCGCCGAACACCTAACCCTAGTCCCATCCAAACACTACCCGAAGCCCTAATCGGCCTTCCCACCGAACTCTACCCGATCCCTTTCGTCCAGCGCGGATCCACCCAATCGAACTTTCCGATCATCAGCGCCGACGACAACTGCGGCTGCGGATCGTCCCGAGAGCACGCCCCTGTGGCTTTGGGTGCGTCGGGCGTTAAGGTCGTGGTGGCGGAGACTTATGCTCGTTTTTTTAAGGAATTGTGTGGCTACAGGAGAGGTTTATCCAGTGGAGCTGGAGACGACTGGGATTCGGGAGGAGTGTAAGACTGGGGATATTGTGACAGTGGATTTGGGGGAGAAGAAGCTGATTAATCACACGTCCGGGAAAGTTTATGGATTGAAAGACGTTGGGGATGCGGGACCAGTTATTGAAGCAGGTGGGATTTTTGCTTATGCTAGGAAGACAGGAATGGTTGCCAAGAGCATGGCAGAGTAGGATGGATTGATTCTTGTTCACATATCATGAGGATAATGGTCGAGATGAAGTGGATTTCAAATTCAGGAAGCAAAGGTGAGTAAATCTCACTCTGTGGATTTCTATTTAAATTTAAATGGTTAAATTTAAATAATTGGTTGGATGGATAAATTGATTGGATGTGCTACTGAAATGATGTGACTTTGTTTGGTTTGGTCTCGAGTTAATTGTGGTTTGACTCGAAGTATTCGGGTTTTTAAATTGTTTTAAACTTAAGTCATAAATAAGGAAATGTTTTCATTTTAATGTTGATAAGGGCTTAATGATTGGTGATTCATCAAATTATGGGTAATTGAATGGATAATTAGTTCAATTAATTAATGATTTAGAGTGGTTAATTTAGTAATTTAAGATTCGAACCAATTAATTAAGGTAATTTATTAAGTTGGTTAATTTAGAATAATCAATGAATGGTTGATATGTGATTACTTAATGTAATTAATAAAATATGATTACTTTGTGAAATTAATCAAGAGATTAATTAAGAAAGTTAAATAAAAGAGTAATTAATTTATTTAGTGTAGTAAATAAAAGGATAGTTAATTACAAGTTGAGATAAATCGAGAATGTTTAATAGTGTGGATGAATTAAAGTAATCGATTTAGATTAGAACAAATTAAAATATAACTGGAAATCATTAATTTTTATAATTAACGATGTAATTAAAGATTGCTTAATTAAGATGAATTAATCAGGAATAAGTGACTTATGAGAAGTCAATTGGTATAAGTAATTAAGGATTTATGTAATTAAAATAATTAATTAATTCATGAGGTATTAAGATTGCTTGTTGATCCTGGTTAAGACTAATTAATATTGTGAAGTTAATTAAAGATAATTACTTGAATGAAATTGAAAGATAATTAATCCAGGGTGATTAATTAAGATGAATGAATATGGAAGAGTTGGTTAATTAATTGGTTGGAGTTAATTAAGGGAGAAATCTAAGTAATCGAGGTTAGAAATTCAATTAGAATTAATTGAATTAATTTAGAAATGATCGAATTTGTTGTGGATGATTGGATGGAATTGGATGACTTGAATGAGTTGATAATCCTGTTATGAAATGTTGGATAACTTTAGTTAGGAAGACATGTGACTCGAAGAGGCCGGAATCGGGTAATGGGAAATACCCGAAACCACTTCGAATTCTTATAAATTGATATGTGAGATTAATAGGTTGGAATGAAGTGATTTAAGTGAATTTGACTATTTAATCTTAATTTTGGTCCTTAGAAACTTATGGGTGAAATAGGTTATGTCTATAAAATACTGTGAACTTGTAAAATTGGTTTGAGTTACCCCGGGTTTTATATAAGTTGTTTATTTTGGTATTCTGTGTTAAATTAAGGTTTACTCACGCTGGTTTCCAGCCTGACCCGGGTGTTACTTTGGTGTAATGCTCGGGTCAGACCGAGTATTACAGATTTTCAGGTAGGTACGTTCTGGAGCTCAGGAGGCGAGCAGGATGGCAATATCGCTTAGAATATTTCCACTGTAATTATATTATTGTGATTCCGTGATAAATTGATTGTATATGACCAGCATTTGAATATATGTGAAACTCTGATGTATTGAAATGTAATCAACAGATATAGTATTCTTTTGTAAGCTATTATTATTTATTATTATATTTTATCTGCTGCGATTGTGAGATGTTTGGTGTTTCTTTTCTTCTTCTTCTATCTCTTTCTTCTTTTTCATAACTATCTGGAATTTTCGGGTTAGAAAATTTCGGGTCGTTACATTTGGTATAAGAGCTGAAGGTTAAGTGAGAACCTTGGCTCTGGTGGGGATTACTCATTTAATAGAGTCTGTAGTACTCTAGAATGAGTTGAGCATATATATATGAGAGCGTACTTGTTATTTGCTTATAAAGATTTTAAATGATTTTATATAAAAATATATTTTGATATATATAGCAACATTTCCTTCTAATGAACATTTAGGTGATTGGTTGTTAAATTATTGGATTAAGTTAAGAAGTAATATAAAATGCGACTAAATTGAAAACTTATAACCAAAGTTGAAGAATAAACTTATATAACAAAATGGAATTTGAAATATAGATTGTAAATGTAATTTATAAATTGAAATAAACTTCATAAATAAATGAGATTATAATTTGAAATAGAATTCCAGAGAATATTTGAAAATAAAGTAAGATGAAAATTCCAGAGTAATGTTTAAATATAAATTGGATGGATTGGAAATTTGAAATTTTTTGGAAAATTTAAAATTCCTTGGGATTTGATAGTGGTTTCCAAAGGTTTTGGAGAAATAATAACATTATTTCAAAAATATTTTTGTGTTGAATTTGAAATCTGGGAGATTTGAAATCAAAAATATTTGGAAGTGTTTTTAGAGAGCTAAAAGAATTGAACTCTTTTGGTTACTGGAAAATAACGTCAGTGATGACTGCAGCATCATCGATGTTCATTTTCGAGTTTCTAGAAGAGAAATTGCTACCAAATTATTTTAATTGGAATTGTTTGTGAACTGGGTTTGGTTTTGAAATGCAAAGGGGTAATTTAATTTGCCAAGGAATTTTGGATATAGTTGAATTCTAAGGTGATATTGAAATTTTGGAAATTTGTTTAAACTCTGGAATCTTGATTAAAATGTTTATGGAATAATAAAAATATATTGGCTAAATAAAATGTATGATTCCGAGTTAAAAGCAAAATGTGAATGTAATTGATTATAAATTGAAATTGTAAAATTGAAATTGTAACCAAAGTTGTACAGGTTTAAAGATCGAACGGAATTTGATTTGAAGTTGGAAGGAAATTGAGAATCAATTCAACTTGAATTGGGGTTAAATCAATTTCAATGAAAATTGAAGATTATTCAATTTGGAATTGGGTCAATTCAAATGGGAGTGGAAATTTAAATTAAAATGTTGGGAAAGTGAAAGTTTTGACTCTAGACTATTTTCAATATAAATTGTCTAAGTATAAACTTATTTTTCTAAGTTATTAAATATATACAACTTTTTTTCTTAAAGCCAAATTATTTATACTTGTTTTATAATTATTTTGGAGCTATTTAACCATTTTTCAGCCGTTTTCTAAACTCATTACTATATTTTAACTATGTTACAAATTAATTACTAATTTACAACTATTTTGCAATTATTTAAAATTTTTGAAACTATTTAACTATTTTACAGCTATTTTGCAAACTAATAATTATTTTTCAACTACTTATCTATTTTTGAAATTTTCAAGCTATTTTCTAAAAATAAACTGGTCGGAGTTCAAACTGTTATTGATTTAAATACCCAACTGGGATAAAAAAATTGAGGTAATAATTCAAATGGGAATTAAGGAAAATGTGAATAAGTGAATAAAAAAATTTACGTGAATGTGAATAGAAAGGAAATTGATCTTGGAAAAAAGTAATCAAATTTGAATATTTGATTTTGAACAAACAAGGTTATATATCTTTGTTATATAAGACAAATCTTCCATTGTTGAATCTATTGCTGGAAGAAAAGGATTTTTGAAAATGTTTGAAGTATAAAAGGAGTTTTATACGAGATTGAAATGATCCAAATTTTTGAAAGTTATATATATTTGAATATATATATAAAGGATCTTATGAGGATTTTGGGAAAAAGGTTTTGGGAACCTTTGAATTTGGAAAGGCTTTTGATTTTTGGGTAAACTCAAATATTGGAATTTGGAAAGCCTAGCTTGAGAATTATCGATTTTGGAATAATCGATTTTTGTGTAAAGGAGCCTTATATAAAATTCATACTAGGTGTATGATTTGAAGATACTATATGTATAGTATAAAGTGTTTTGATGATGGATCTGGAGAAAAAGGCGCTCCCTTGAAATGGACTTCTCAGGAGTGCCACTGGGTGGTGCTGCCTTGAGCCCCAATGGGGGATTCTAAAGTTGATCCTGTGAGGAGTCCGGACAAAACTAGTTCCTGAGGATTATGAGTTGAGTATACCATAGCGTAAGTCGTGTGTGCCGATGAGAGCCAACAGTTTGCGTTTGATTTTATATCGGTAGACTGTGACCTATGGTATAACATAGTGAAAGTCGTGTGTGCTACTGAGAGCCAACAGTCTGCGTTTGATTTTATATCGGTAGACTGCGACCTATGTGGGAGTGGAGAAGTTTCATTTCGACAGCGAAGATCAGAGGCCGCGGGGAGCCTGCAGTTGCATGGACTTTTGCTGCGACGGCAACGTAACCCTGGATGTAATTGTGCTCTGTTGTGTGGGTTCCATGGCGTAATTAAGAGGCCGCGGAGAGCCTGCAATTGCATGGACTTTTGCTGCGACGGCAATGTAACCCAGGGATGTAAATGTGACCATGGATGGGGGTGATGATTTTCAGAGCATTGTCACCAAAGACATTTCCTCTATTTTCAAAAACTGTTTTCTATATTTTTAATAAAATTATTTTTCAAGTATTTTCACTGGATGTTGAAAACGGATTTACCAAGTACTTATAGATCTTCAGTTCTACGCCTGATCAACGTATGACTGAATTTCTGTGAGAACAAGGATGGACTGTTTGAGACATCGAGTTATAAGAAATATTTTTATAAAAAGCTATTTTAATAGTATTATCTGAATTAAAAAGTATTTCTAAAATTTTAAAATCAAAGTGTTAGAACTTTTAAAGGAAAGAAAATCCAAACTGGAATTATAAAACAAAATCAAACTCAGGAAAAATTTAATGAAGGGATTTTTGTAAATTAAGTTGGAAATAAGCTAATAAATAATTATTTGATAGAGTATGTTGATAAAAATTTAACTCGGTTAAATAAATAGATTGTAAGTTAATAAGGGAGTTTGGATATGAATTTGAGTTAAATAAAATAGAGTTGGATTGAAAAATGTGATGGTTTGAATTACAAATGAAATTCAAAGGTGATTTGAATAATATTTAATGGAATTTGCAAGTAAATTGGATTTAAGAGAAATGGATTATAATAAATATGGTTTGGGTTGCAAACAAGCCCCAAGTGAAGGGAAATAAATTGAGAATGGCTTGGTGTAAATAAAATAAATTCGATAACGAATTAAGTAATTGAATTAAAAATTAAAATGGGTTAATTGAGTTAAATAATAAATGGACGAAGTCTGATAGAATAAAAACTAAATCAAAATTTTGATTGGAATTAGATTATCAGACCGAACTTAAATTTGGTGGTATATCAATTTGAAGTATAAATGAGTTAAGTATGTGCTTGGATATTATTTTGCTAAATTGGGAAGGTGAATTTAAAATGAAAATTTAAAAGGGGTGAGCTAACCGAATTTAATGGAATTTGATTAAATGAGAATCAAATAGAAGTAAACTTAAGTTTGATGTTGGAATAAATTAAAGTAAATTAACTTAAGTTTAAAATTTATGGAAACTTGGCTTCGAATAAGGGTGAAATCCCATTAAATAAAAGCTTGGATTGGATTAATTTGGAAATGGCTAGTAGTATACAAGAATGGAATGTGGCGAACTAAATAAATGGGTGTGAATAAATTAAAATGGATTGGAATTAAATAAAATTGAGGTGGAATTAATTTAGCTTGGTTATAAAACTTTAGTAATTATTTATTCACATGGATATCATCAATTTGCGTAAAAATGAGTCTCATTTGTCGTAAACGAGATTTAATTAAATTCTATGAATTAGTGGAAGCAAATATAATTGATTTTTGAATCAATTGATATGAATATGAGTTTGTTTTGCTTAAAAATGAATTGAATGTAAGCAATTGTGTTGTAAACCATTAAAATTGAATGAAATGGCATATAAATTTGGTTGAAAGCAATTGGATTAGCTTTAAATTATATAAATCGCTTATGGTAAGCGTTTGGTGTTTATTGCTTTTTAAATTCTTGTGTTTAGCCATTAAAAGTAAGTGAGATGCAAATAGATTTTCTTATATGACACTTACATATTTAAATTGAGTAAGTACAGGTACCTGAAAGCCGTTTGGCTGGATTTGGATTGCACTAATTGCTAAAATAAATAAGCTGCTTACTTAAAATGCTAAATAAGGTACGCCTACGCAATAAAAATAGGAAATATGAACTATTTTTGCTTTTTCCGACTGGGTGGGTCGATGTATATATATTTATATCTCTTGTCAAATTGCAAAAGCTCCTCCGTACAAAGGAGACTCTGCCAAAAAAAATTGAAAATTTTGGGAGTTAGAAATTTTTGTTAACGACAAAACGATTTCAAATTGGGAATCAAAGTAAATTAGTATATGAAACTAATATGAATCGGATATAGTTGAGAGATAAAATTCAACATTCAAGATTTAAAGTAATTTGAAATCGTATGAAGTGGAGAAAACTAGTTTGAATAAAAATGGATACGAAAACTTTTGTAATGAAAAGTATGTAAAGATTTGAAGGGGCTATGATGGGATATTATTGCTAAGTAGGTTATGCAGGTGTTAAAAGGAGGAAAAGAAAATTGGATTTGATTCCAAAAGATAAATGTGAATTGCCCGACAAAAAGGTATGTATTTAAAATTCTGTATGAAATTCGATTGGGTTTTTGATATAGCCACTTGGCTTTTGTTTTCTTTTTGAAATTTGGGAGCCCGTAGAGGCCTTTTGTAGTTGTACCGAGCTAGCCGCGCAAAGGAGATGCTGACAAAATTTGAGTTATGATTTAAGGGAAGAAACAACATGCATAAGAATTGTATGTAATGAATAATCTAAACGATGATGTCACTTTGACTGAGTGGTCTTGATACTTAAAAAGGCTATTGATGGATAGGATTTGGTAGAAAAAATTAGTCATTCATACATACCATCCTTAATATGACCATATAAAAAATCTTCCCTCGTGTGAATATCATTCATAAGGAAAGATGATGATGAGAATAATTGATAGTTACATTATATGTTCTACAAAATTGAGAATAGAAATAAGGATTTTATTCTTATTAATAATAACATAGAGAACATTATGAGAAGTGAAAGCAAGAGAGGTAGTATACAAAGACGTAGAATCGATGTGTGAAATAGGTGGACCCTTGCCATCACCAGCAACCACGTCATCAGCTCCAAAAACATGGAATATGACTAGAGAGATTACCCAAGTCAGTGGTAACATGATGTGATGCTCCAAAACCATTTATTTAACCATTTAACAAAGCACGGTTTATTATTTGAGTTATGATTCCTATTTCCGTAGAATGAACTAAGGTCAAGCCCTCCTTGGAATCTTTTACCATTTTCTTTGAACTTGCCTCATCCTATCCATTTTACTTGATAACATCTGAAATTCTAAATAATTCATTTTATGTTTTAATGGTTTATCCAACGAATTCACCTCATTTTAGCAACACGAATTTCTTCCCACATGTGACATATAGAAGGAGGGTGTTAAGGGGAGTTCACAGCCGAATAGACCACACTACAGGAACATTAAGGTAACTGAAGTGTAAGTGAAAGTGTGACGACCCAGAATTTTTAACAATTTAGAATGGAATAATTAATTGATTTTAAATATTTAAAGGTTAATTTTAACTTGAATTCAAGATATCAATATTTGCTTGATAATTAAATCATTTAATTATATAGTTTAAATGTTGAATTTAATAATTGAAATTGGGTAACTTGCTGAATCTGAGACTCTAAGCCTGGTTTAAAATAATTTGAAGGCTTATAAAATTTATAATGATAATACTGAAGATAATAGAATTGTTGAAATTTAAATTAAAGGTGATTTGTTCAATTTTAATAATATATCGTTTGAATCGATATTTAAAAATAGCCTTCCGAGGCACAGTCTCGGAATTCGACGAAACCAGTTCCATTAGATCCGTAATAGTTAATTATTATCGGATTTCAATTTTCGTAGCCATCGGAGTCGTCGTTTGACCCTGGCAGCTCATAACGCTTAAAACTATTTTAATCGATTTAGATTAAAATTGAACGTTTTCTTCCGTAACTCGCACATACGGTCAAATTAGCCTTCGGAACACATTCTATGGTGTTCGGAATACGGGTAAAACCTTATAAACACTTGTCGGCAAGTCTGAATCGGGAGTTGGAATTTCGCGTTATGCTTAATTAGCTAGATAGGCGGTTTGGAATTTTTCAATATATAATATAATTAAAATTTTAATTAGCTAGATATTTTTTTACAATGTCGTGCGCGAGAAGCTTTCCTCCCTCATATGTTTCATCCCGTACCCCCTCTTTATTCTCTAATCTTCAAGGAAAAAAAAACAAACAAAAAAAAATCCCCAAACTTCGCTATTCTGAACCTATCCCTCACAGTACATCAAATTCCCACCCAAGTCCTTTCGCTCCTCCACCATCATGGCCTCCGCATCCACCGCCGCCGCCTCGACCTTCCATGGCCAATGCTACGTTCTCTCCCACATCATCGACACCGACCGAATCATCCTCGCCGAACACCTAACCCTAGTCCCATCCAAACACTACCCGAAGCCCTAATCGGCCTTCCCACCGAACTCTACCCGATCCCTTTCGTCCAGCGTGGATCCACCCAATCGAACTTTTCGATCATCAGCGCCGACGACAACTGCGGCTGCGGATCGTCCCGAGAGCACGCCCCTGTGGCTTTGGGTGCGTCGGGCGTTAAGGTCGTGGTGGCGGAGACTTATGCTCGTTTTTTTAAGGAATTGTGTGGCTACAGGAGAGGTTTATCCAGTGGAGCTGGAGACGACTGGGATTCGGGAGGAGTGTAAGACTGGGGATATTGTGACAGTGGATTTGGGGGAGAAGAAGCTGATTAATCACACGTCCGGGAAAGTTTATGGATTGAAAGACGTTGGGGATGCGGGACCAGTTATTGAAGCAGGTGGGATTTTTTGCTTATGCTAGGAAGACAGGAATGGTTGCCAAGAGCATGGCAGAGTAGGATGGATTGATTCTTGTTCACATATCATGAGGATAATGGTCGAGATGAAGTGGATTTCAAATTCAGGAAGCAAAGGTGAGTAAATCTCACTCTGTGGATTTCTATTTAAATTTAAATGGTTAAATTTAAATAATTGGTTGGATGG
Source organism: Allium cepa (assembly GCA_030765085.1). Lineage (NCBI taxonomy): Eukaryota > Viridiplantae > Streptophyta > Magnoliopsida > Asparagales > Amaryllidaceae > Allium > Allium cepa. The sequence goes on along the minus strand of CM060937.1, from coordinate 504,899,441 downwards.
ATAAATTGATTGGATGTGCTACTGAAATGATGTGACTTTGTTTGGTTTAGTCTCGAGTTAATTGTGGTTTGACTCGAAGTATTCGGGTTTTTAAATTATTTTAAACTTAAGTCATAAATAAGGAAATGTTTTCATTTTAATGTTGATAAGGGCTTAATGATTGGTGATTCATCAAATTATGGGTAATTAAATGGATAATTAGTTCAATTAATTAATGATTTAGAGTGGTTAATTTAGTAATTTAAGATTCGAACCAATTAATTAAGGTAATTTATTAAGTTAGTTAATTTAGAATAATCAATGAATGGTTGATATGTGATTACTTAATGTAATTAATAAAATATGATTACTTTGTGAAATTAATCAAGAGATTAATTAAGACAGTTAAATAAAAGAGTAATTAATTTATTTAGTGTAGTAAATAAAAGGTTAGTTAATTACAAGTTGAGATAAATCGAGAATGTTTAATAGTGTGGATGAATTAAAGTAATCGATTTAGATTAGAACAAATTAAAATATAACTGGAAATCATTAATTTTTATAATTAACGATGTAATTAAAGATTGCTTAATTAAGATGAATTAATCAGGAATAAGTGACTTATGAGAAGTCAACTGGTATAAGTAATTAAGGATTTATGTAATTAAAATAATTAATTAATTCATGAGGTAATTAAGATTGTTTGTTGATCCTAGTTAAGACTAATTAATATTGTGAAGTTAATTAAAGATAATTACTTGAATGAAATTGAAAGATAATTAATCCAGGGTGCTTAATTAAGATGAATGAATATGGAAGAGTTGGTTAATTAATTGGTTGGAGTTAATTAAGGGAGAAATCTAAGTAATCGAGGTTAGAAATTCAATTAGAATTAATTGAATTAATTTAGAAATGATCGAATTTGTTGTGGATGATTGGATGGAATTGGATGACTTGAATGAGTTGATAATCCTGTTATGAAATGTTGGATAACTTTAGTTAGGAAGACATGTGACTCGAAGAGGCCGGAATCGGGTAATGGGAAATACCCGAAACCACTTCGAATTCTTATAAATTGATATGTGAGATTAATAGGTTGGAATGAAGCGATTTAAGTGAATTTGACTATTTAATCTTAATTTTGGTCCTTAGAAACTTATGGGTGAAATAGGTTATGTCTATAAAATACTGTGAACTTGTAAAATTGGTTTGAGTTACCCCGGGTTTTATATAAGTTGTTTGTTTTGGTATTCTGTGTTAAATTGAGGTTACTCACGCTGGTTTCCAGCCTGTCCCGGGTGTTACTTTGGTGTAATGCTCGGTTCAGACCGAGTATTACAGATTTTCAGGTAGGTACGTTCTGGAGCTCAGGAGGCGAGCAGGATGGCAATATCGCTTAGAATATTTCCACTGTAATTATATTATTGTAATTCCGTGATAAATTGATTGTATATGACCAGCATTTGAATATATGTGAAACTCTGATGTATTGAAATGTAATCAACAGATATAGTATTCTTTTGTAAGCTATTATTATTTATTATTATATTTTATCCGTTGCGATTGTGAGATGTTTGGTGTTTCTTTTCTTCTTCTTCTATCTCTTTTTTCTTTTTCATAACTATCTGGAATTTTCGGGTTAGAAAATTTCGGGTCGTTACAGAAAGGGAACATCCTATCTATTTGAGTAATTTCATTATCCCTGATTGAATAAAAAAAAGAGTACTATTACTTTGATGAAACGTTAGAACATAAGAAATATGGAGATTAAAGGTGAATAATAATACTGAATAATGACATGCTTATCTATTTCATTTACACATACACACATATTACATGACTTGAAAATTTGAAATAAACACTTAATTACAATAAATTTCACTGAATTCGTCAAATAATTTTAATTGGCATTAATTCAAATTTGATTGCGATTGATTATAATTAATTCTAACCTTAATCCAAAATGTTTCCATGGCTATATTGGAGCATCGATAAGCATTAATGAAAATTAAATTCAAATTTGATTTTGTATGTAATTATGTAATGCATTAATGCTATGATATTATTTATTTCCTCTATCATAATACACGTCATAAACATTAATGATGAAATCCAAAACATTGAGCCACAAATAATAGGCCATTGGGAAAATTTACTAGTTGAAAACTTGTTATCGCTAACTAGCATTTACAAAAATTGTTTTCTTTTGCAGCTCTTCGTGTAAGAGGAAAAGTTAAATAAATACAAATATTAGAATAATAAAAAGATGGAACCCTAGAATTATAATTTATAACCCATGTTTATTATTCGAGAAAAAAAATCAAAGAAGAAAATAATACTGCAAAATTCTTGCTTGAATTAATTGATTATGGTTATTGGAGAATGGGTAGTTTGATTATTATTATTATTTTATTTTTTTTGGAACTTACACACACCCTAAAACTGAAGTAACAACCTATGTAGAAGAGGTTTAGATATTACATTAAAACTTGTATTATCTGACTGAGGAGCATGCAATGATAGTCTTAAGATCGATCTATTTTGAAGTGGTAGATGGAATATTTATTATAGAAATAGTGCTTGAAGTATAAATGAAAGGAGTAGAACGAAGTGTTGCATTGGAAAACATGACTATTGAAACTCTTAAAAATCCATAGGTTCCTAGTTTCGAAGGAACTCCTGCTAAGATGACGGATCTAGCCCTAGTGCCTCTACATAGGCTTCGAGTGGCCAAATATGGATCACGAACTCATATATACTATTACGTGATATTTTCAATTTATTCTTTTGACAAACTGAAAAACTCACTTTGGTTACTTTGCATTCTTTCTATGATTTTTAAACTTTTACGCCTTATTTTTTGTTTATTACTTTTGTGAGATTTATTTATAAAAAATATAATGTACATTTAATTTTATATATTGAATTTTTTAACCAATGAATATTATCATCATATATGTCCACTACCTTCACCACCTAAATTAACCAATGAATATTATCATCACATATGTCCACTACCTTCACCACCTCCGTTGCTTCCTATTAGGATAGGAGATACAATATTTCTAGAACGAAGTAAAAAGACATTGTGTGGAGAAGGAACAAAGAAGCAAGAGAGATGGGAGCATGTAGCTTTAGCTACAAGCTTCTAGTCGATTGATGGAAGCCGTCGGTCACTTGGTGGAGCCGCCTATCGACTGAATTTTTAGCTATCTTCAACCCGAGGAGAGCTTTGCTTTTCCAATCGATTAGAAACCACTTCTAATCAATTGGCAGTAGATGATTGATAGGTTTTCCCAACCAACTGGATCGGCAAAATCTGGAGAAGTTGGGTTCAAATTTTTAGGGACAAATTCGTTATTTTCGGAGTGTTTTGAAGTTTCCACCATATATTTATGCAAATCTGTGTTCCAGTGATTGTGATTATATCTGATTTTCATAAATATACTTCTACATGGGTCATTGTAATCCGAGGATGAGGGTTATTGTTCTATGGTTTTGAGGTTGAGGTTTCTCCTCAAATTTAATGATTTTTCTCTATAATCTTTTGCTGAATATAATAAAGTTTTTTTGAGGAAATTGTTTGTCTATTGTTTTTCGTCGATTCTTATCTCTTCTTAAATATACTTATGTATGGATCATTGGGATCACCCTAACAATTAGTATCAGAACTTACTGCGCAAATTTTTACGGAAGAGGGTTTGAAGAAAATAAGCGTTGGAAAGCTTATTGAGAGAAATTGTGGATTATGGAAGATGAAGATAGAAGATTTTCTATATCTGAGTGATCTTCACCAATCATTGAAGAATAAAAGAAGAGAGTAGTGCTATAATGAAAACAAAATGAGAAACTTTAGATAGGAAGGCTACGACGACCATTCGATGTTTTATTGGATAATACGGTGTTCCATATTATTGCTAGTGAAACATCTTCCTATGCAATTTGGAAAGTGGAAGAAAGTTATGTTAAGAACTCCACAACAAACAATGCTTTTGTTATGGGAAGATTGGTAAATTTGGACCTTAAGGAATGTGGATCAACTGGAGAGCATATTAATGATTTTCAAGCAATTATGAATCAACTGACAGTCGAAAATTTTAATGGTGATGATGAGACCCAAGTCTTGATGTTGGGTTCATTGTCGGAGAGTCTTGTAATTGCATTAAACAACTCAAATTCGGATGGAATTGCTTTAGTGAGTTCGGCGCTTAGTAGCTTGCTTAATGAGGGGATGCGAAGGATGCATCTAATGAAAGGAAATGTAAATGAAGAAAGGGAAAAAAGAAATCTGGTTGAAGAGGTGCATCTTGACAGAACAGGCAACCGTCCAAATATGTAAAAACGATTAAATAGATCATTATGAAAAGGGATTTCATCTGCTGTTACTATGAAAAGCTAGGTCGTTGGCCGAAATTTTCTATAAGCTAAAAGGAATAAGGAAATAATGAAGGCACTGGAAGGAAACCAAAAGAAATAAATGGATGATAGCAATAATGAGATGAATTCTCCTAAGGAATTCAATGACAACGCCCTATGTGTAGATAAAAGAAAATGAAAAGAGTGATTGCTTGGTTCAAGTGCTTTGCCCTTGTATTCAATCAAAAGGAAGCATTTTTCATTATGAACAGCAAAATGATTATGTGGAATATGCTGATGGTAGAGATTTACACATTAAGGGCATAGTTTATGCTAAAAATGCATGAAGAAAATGTGGCGAGACTTACAAAAGTTAGGCATATCTTAGAAATTAAGAAGAAACTTATTTCAGTAGGATTGTTGGAAGAAAAATGTTGCACTCAAGGTGGAGTCACAAGGATGTGAAAGAAAGATATGGAGGTTTTGCATGTAAAACAAGGAAGCAATGATATCTATAAACTACTTGGAAAAACAATGAAAAATGTAGAGAGCTCTTAAATTGGCGTTGGAAAGATAACCCGTTTGAATTAAAGTAAAGCATGCAATGGAAAACCACATAGCCTTCATGGAGGCTTTTGTGTTATTACAAGCAATTCTGATTTATTGATTATATACATGTTCAATTGGAGGGTATTCACTATCACGTGGAGGTTGATTATTTTATTTTTTTGGGATGGATACATTTGCTTCTATGGTGATATTGGAGATTGCATGCAGTACAGAGTTGTAGGTGGAGTTTGAACGGCTTTACAGAAGTATTGTATCATGGTGGAGATTATTAGAATAGGTGATACAGTATTTCCAAAACGAAGTAGAAATGTATCGTGCAGAGAAGCCGAAACAGAGCAGACAAGGAACGAAGAAGTGAGAGAGAGATAAAGCATGTAGGTTGTCGGCTTCCAATTGACTGATGGAAGCCACTAGTCAACTGGATCTGTTTTCAGTCGATCGGTGAACCCACTAGTCGACTGAATTCTAAATTATTTTAAACCTTAGGAGAGCTTTCTTTTTCTAGTCGACTAGAAACCACTTCCAGTCGACTGACACCAATCAACTGATGGGTTTTCTAGTCAATTGGATCGGCTTTGAAAAGTTGGGTTTTAATTTTCAGAAGCAAATTCGTCATTTTTGGGATGTTTTGAAGTTTCTACGATAGATTTATGCGTATCTTTGATCTTACTATGATTACATCATACTATTATAAATAAGCTTGCATATGGGCCATTGCAATGTAAGAAAGCGAACTATTGTTCTGGAGTTTTGGAATGAGATTTCTTTTCAATTTTTAGGGATTTTTTTTGTAATCATTCGGTTTTTTTTCTTATCTCTTCTCTAATCTAATTGTATATGAATTCTTGCAATAATCATAACATTTCCCTCATCAGGTATGTTGTTTTTTGCGGAAATTTTGAATAAACTTGTCATTCCGTTCAATTTCAATCTTAAAACGAATTTTACTACAATAAAAAAAAAACCAAAAGAGCAAACTAAATTATTATTATTTTTGTCAAATGTCCAACGATGATGAGGATTTTCTAGGATGCGAAGACAATATTTGTTGATTAAAGAATAGATATCGGTTAATGTAGTTGTTTTTTCTCGGGATGTATTCAAATGGTTGGATTTTTCATGGCTAGTAAATTGAGTGGGTATCAGAATATTGGTTAGTAATGTTTTTTTTTTCTCCCTTTCCTTTATTTATTATTGCGGTTGTTGTTGTAATTATTATTATTATTATTATTATTATTATTATTCAGTTGAATTGACCACAATCCCTGTAAATAGTCCAATTACCACGTATATAACATGCTTGTTTTCAACATAGAATGAATACCATCACATCTCATTTTTTCGTGAAGAACATTAAACACCAAGGGAAATGAAAGGGTAATGCTTTTGGCCCATTTTAGGGAGAACAAATTCTCTAAGTTCAAGATTATCTTTAATATTTGCAGCTAAGCATTCAAAACAAATAAAGCTAAACAGAATAGAATTAAACACATGTACAACCTAACCAGAATATATGATATGTTGACTATCATTCACATTTGATTCGCCAAGTCCTATACCCCTTTGAAGAGAAGGAAAAAAAAAAAAAAGCAGAAAACTTTCAGTGTGGCTTGTTAACATTTACAGAGAAGACATACAAAAGAGGTGCGTGTTCACACACATATAACACATATAAGGTTAAATATACAAGGACTTCTCCCCTCTTTTGAAGCACCCCTTAGCGCTTTTATTATATTTTAAGTTACACGATTTTAAATATTATGAAATCCTATGGATATGTTAATATCATATTTAAGATTATGTCCACAAAGTTTAAACACATTTAAATATACATAACACAATAAACTTCATATTTCAAATCAACTGATAAAATAAACGTGCAATGGCGAAGCTAGAAATTTCAAAATGATCTAATATTAGGTACGATATTCATCTCCGTTTTAATTTTAGAGAAGGAATAAAAAATCATAGCATTTAAAAACTTAAAATATGATAAAGAGGGCCAAAGAAGGTCATAAAGGCTTTCGAGGAAAAAAACAAAAAAGAATCAGCATGCATAAAAATATAAAATTGAGTTTAATTTTGCCATATTTTGTGAAATTATGCAGTACTGGTGTTGCAGTCCTAGGCATCATCTAAACTGAGCAAGAGCTTAGAGCCCACAGTATGATGGGCCCCCACGCAAATTAGTTCATCACATACTAATTACATGTAGCTAGCTATCTCTTTTGCATCTAACCCAGCCAAGGGCATCTCATGGATTTTAAGAGTGAGGAGTAAACAAAAAGTGGGAAATATTCTCATTCTTTCGAACCGTTGAACGCGAAAAGAAAAGGAAAAAAAAATCCATGAGTTGTTTTCAAAAAACTGTACTTTTACAATAAACGGTATTTCGAAAACCGTATTTTACATTAAAAAAAATTATTTTTCTCGAACCATTTCAAAAATCAAAAGTGTTTAACTTCATGCTTAGAAAAAAATGACTTCAACTGTCTTTTCTTCTCCACGCTCAAACTTCTACTACTGAAGAGCGTGAGCACGAAAATAAAAATGTGAATCGTTTCTATTTTTGTGTCTCTCACTGCAGCTAGAGATGTCTTACACAAACCTACTATCCAAAAAATAGCTATAAGGATAGCTATATTCTCACCTCATTTTTCTTTTTTCACCCTCGGTTCAATTTGAATAATTACCGCATCCCACTTTTTCCTTTTCAACCACTCAATCTATGTCAAAAATACCTTCACTTGGATTAAACTACGTTCAAATATAACCTAGCTGGTTCACGAATCCCACTCGATCCAAACAACATTATTATACAAATCTCATTCGGTCCAAACAATATTATCATACAAATTTTGCTCAACCCTACTTAGGTTGTCATATGAAGCTTGTTCGGTCGGAACGAGGTTATTACACAAACTTCGTTTAGACCAAACGAAGAAGTTACGTTTTATTTAAGCTTATTTTCATGGTTGTTTCTCTTGAACATAATCAGTTGTGGTTTGAAGACGAATACAATTTTGAAACATTGACAATTAATAAAATAATAAAGTGTAGAAGGAGAAAAAATGGATGTTGAATATAACCGGCATAATTACAAATGTCATGTTACTTTATCACATATTCTAATTATACATTTCTTTTATAAAAGCTTCTCCTGTCATTCTTTTTTTCTTTATATCCACTCCGAATTCTTATAGTTCGATTGCTTTGTATGATTACATTGTCATGTACTGCAATTTTTAACAACTTCAAATCAATGAAGAAATAAAATTTGTGAAGTTATGATTGCTGAGATATTGAAGAAATTCAATTCCACCTTCATGTAAGAAAAACATGAATTAGATTACCACATGCAAAGCAAACTTATGATGATAAGTTAACAACGTTTTTATAAAGTTAACGACTATAAACACTTACAAAGATATCGATGGGAAATGTGATCTATGGTATAAAAAGATAAAACTAATGTTTTATCAAAACGAATATGATCCAAAAAGTCAGGACCAAAAAAAAAAACGGAGTTACAAAAATTATAACGTTGTATTGACCAATTTCGCATAGTATTTTTAGACGGATACGGTCTATTTTGATTTCTTGTATATTGTATTGCTTTGGTTGTTTAGTGTCTTCAATGGTTGAGTATGGGCTCTAGGAACAATGTGGCTTTTGAAGCCTTGAAACGATGGTTTGGTAATTCTCTTTCAAAGTGGCCATTTTCCTCCAAATATATTTTGACAAATTGATACTGCTTCTCTCTTAAGTCTTAACGCCTAGATGCAAGCACATCGAATTTTATTTTTTCTTTCAAATCCAACTTAAGCAGTACTTGAGAGGTCCATAATTAGTCTAACTTCCCTTGACATCACTGCTGATAAAAATTTCATCCCTATACGCACCAATTGTTTCTGAATTTGCATGCTACGAAAAGTTAGAATTTCAAATACATCATTGTGTCCCCATATCAGTAATATTACCCTCTAATACTCATATCTAGAATATCTCTAATGATTTCACAGTAAGCACTACATGCACAATTTGCATGATCTGAATTATGCAAACTTATGTAATAAACGTTGATGACACTCTGCCTAGAAAATAATTTTAAGTTAATCAAATCATCAGTGTACATAAATCATATATTAAACAGTATACAGTGTAACAGACTACCATCAACCTTACACTTCTGAACAAATTTTCTGACCACCGATCATTTCTACCTTTGCACTGTCGTTTCGAACATGAACGATATCAGTGATGTACATAATCGGCAGCGTTAAAACATTGCATAAGAAGGCTAAACAAGGTCCAAATATCCACATCAAAAGAGGAAAAGCAATGTAAAATAGCCTGTTGCCGATAATTTGGAGAATAAAACCTTCCTCAAACAGCTCACACACATACTTCTCCGTTAGTTGGCACAAAGAAGAAGAAGAAGAAACCTTACAGTCATGATGTTCGTTAACAGCAACATTAATGGTGTTAATAAGGTAGCTGGCTTGGTTCATGTTCTTAATGGAGATGGTGTAGCAGAGAAAAGCGATGAGAAAAATAAAGAGAAGAGCCACGTACTTGAAAGCTACAATAAACTCACCGTGAGCACCATAGACCAGAGAACCTTCTAGCGTCTTCTTCACACTGTATGTGCTGCTGATTATAGCAGCAAGTCCTGTGCTTAGAAGCACGCAAGTGGTGGCCATCAGAGTTGATGCCATGATTGAATTCCTTATTGTTTGAACTACTAACATCTGTGTCTTTCCATTATCCTACAGTTTTTTCAGTTAACAATATTATTAATCTACCAAGAATCATATGTACACATTAATGTATATATTATAACATAACATGCTCATACCTTGATCATGGAAAGGACCCATAATTGCTGGGTGGTTGAATTGATTCCTATATGAGTATTCTGGGGCTGAGAACGAACCATCCACCATAACCATAAATGATAAAGAATGGATGATAAGAGTCCTGTTGGGATCAAAATTATATCTAGATAACCTTCTCTCCAATTCATAATGTATGTTCGACCCTTAACAATTTTTTGTATTTTTTGGCTAGCAAGAATCTATATACTTGTATAAACTTTATATTTAGGCATCTGTTTCAAGTTTCAACACATTAATAAGTGTACATGAGATGACCAAAACTTGTTATGGTTCACATATTTTGCCATAACCAGATGTGTGAGAGGCGCGGTAATACTGGAAAAAGTAAATCCAGAGGGAACTGAAAAATAAAAAGTGGGAAGAGGCCACTTTCATAATTAACAATGCAGTTAGCTGCTCCTGTTTATTACAAATCTTGACAATTACTAAAGCCAGAATGCATGCTCTCTTCAACTATTGTAACAGTTTATGACGGTTAATCATACAACCCAACTACTCTTAAATAGACAAAAAAGGTGTTATTTTTTTTGGACTACGGCTTATAGTTAAAGTCTCTCTTAAGTAAATTTTGTATACATCATTGTTTACAGGGTTGTTATGGTAATATTGATTTCATGTTCCTATATCATTCCCGATCAATCGGTTACCATATTTAGCAAAGTCGGGATACCAATAAAATTGACACAGAAACGATAAATTTACAATTTTTAATTCTAAAACACTGGTAATACTTTTTCAAGATCAACGGTAATGATAATTTATCAACCTATTACATTGTTTATTTTCTTATCATTTTTATACATTTTCTGAGAGATAAGTAAGCAAGTGATCGGGTTTGCTTTTAAAATTCAGTTCAGTTCAAATGATGCTGATTGCTTTTTTTCTTTTTTCTTTTTACAATTATGTCTTTTACTAAGCAACAAGATGAAACGTATGATGAATCTGACATATTAAACTACAACAAACATTTTGATTTTTCAGACACAACGGTAATTTAAAATTACTAGGGTAATGATTAGCAGTTTATTGATATACAGGCATTTTGTATACCAACAACAACAATATAGTAACAGTAAGGGCACTTGATTTTGGATTACCAGTAAACTGGTATGGTAATGTTTTTTGCCAAATGACAACCACAAGTTACAAGAACTTTATTCTGTTCTGATAACTTTATTAATGATAACTTCATAACAAAGATGCAGGTGAAAGATGGTGGTAAATAAATACTGTAACTTAGGTTAAATTTTGTTCAAATGATAAATTCACTTGAAATATGTGGAGTAGATATTTCCCCTACCTAATTCCTTATGACCCCAAACACCTACATAATTAGTTTTAAATATGAATTGTTTTAGTCAAATGGTATGATGGATATAGATGGGGAAAGGGCACGTATCGAACAGTAGATCTCATTTGTGAAGAAGGCATGCTATATGCTCGTTTTGTTAGAAATTTAAGTTTAACTATAAACCCCTACAGTTTCCTCTTTTCTCATATCCTTGCCAAAGTTTTCAGTCAAAGTGGTTTCCATTAAACATTCAATACATAACGCATGCGTTGCACATGCAAACACACTGCTGTTTAATAAATCAAATCATAGCAAGTAAAAATAGTAATATATCAGTATATTGATGGTTAAATGAGCAGTTGACCACCAAATAAGTAAACAGTTGAGAAAGCATTATGTTGGCTGTCCATTCTGTTAACAATCTGACGATTCCAAGAAGAGATCCAATTTAATTAAATATATGATTGTCAAACTATTATGTGACACATTCTGGCACATGACCTAAGTTTTTTTGATTTCAAAACTATTAATTTAAAATATACAAGCAGCTCCTTATGTACGTAAAGGAATAGAACAAGGACATGGGTTTATTTGAAACTAACCATCTGGATACACACACACACACAGAGACACACACACACACACATATATATATACACACACACACACACACACACACACACACACACATACATACACACACACACACACACACACACACACACATATATATATATATAATATATACTAATTTGTTTCCTCTGTATCTTAGATCCAAGATAAAAGAGACCATTCCCATGTAATATTTAAATGCCCGATGTATTTTATGCTTACTGCAAAATATTTAGTTGTATTTCTCACATTTCCTAAGACATTCTTGCAATAGCCAATTCTGCAAAGCTACAATGATAATGTTGTGATCATCATTAAAAAAAAAATTACTGATGTTGGTAAAAGCACCTTGTTGGGAGTCCAATTCATTTCTCCAACCAGTCATAAAAGCATCAACGAGTTTGAAACTGCAGATGATGAGAATCAGATAAATCAGTTCTTTTAATACTTCAGCAAATCTCAGTTAAAACTTTGATTCAGCAATTCAAATATATTTAAGAGTGACTTGGGAAAACGGTTGCAGTAGCTTGTTTTCCAATGACAAAATTGCTTCCGCTCATAGGACAAGAATTACAAAAGACGACATACCTTTGGAAAGTTGATCTTTTTCTCCTTTTCTTTTTCGCAAGTTCTCAAATTCTAAAGAAAACGAATGGCTTGACATTACTTAAAATTTCATCAGAAAAATAAAAAACTACAAATTACACAAATATAAAGAGATCTATGGTTTTTTTACAGCAATGGTTAAGAAACAAAAACAGTTGAGAACTTATGCTCCCACTTTAAACTCTTTTTAGTAATCATGCCCTTGACTTTTCAAGAAGCTAAATGTTAACAACACGGTCTTTACATTAGCAACAGATAAAAGAGGAATAAAAAACCTAATCATCTGAACATAACAAACATAATAGAATAATCATTATTGTGGTATATCCCATTCTTTAATTATATTAACACAAAAGGTTCAAATACAAAGTATGAAGGGAAGGTGAATAAAACTTGGGAGTTTGTTGAAGATGCTCGGTTGCCAAATGATTGAAGGAAATAAGTAAATGGAAATTTTATAACTTGGTAAACAACATGCTATATTTAACACAGGTCGCGCAATGACAATTCACATGCAATCCTTCCAAAATCACCTGCCATGTTCCTCCAAGCACCCGGATCAATGAATAGAAAAGGAAGAAAAGAACTATGATGATAAAAAAATTATGATGTACGAATCGATCAAGGTACGAATCTCTAGAAAGTTAAGTCACATGATTGCAAGTACGAAGGCTGTTATTATTTTTAATCGGACAGTTTCAGCATAATTAAAGCAGTCAGTGAGTTAAGATGAAATTGAAAAGGGTTTCACACACACTAATGAAATTCAATACACCCATTCCATGTGATACAGTAATTAGATACATAAGTTTGGCATGTGGAGTTAAAAAACTTAATTAAAACTCCATCTATATATTGCTAATAATATATACATATATTTTACAACTTGATATTGAAGTCAAATACATCAAGAGAGTGTGAACTGTTGATCAAAAAGGTAGCAATTAATCAAGTTGTGGATCTATAGGCAGACAGGTAAAATACTAGAAGCTGCATTGGCAAGTAACAACTCAAATAATAAAAAATACGCAACAGGCAAATTAAAATATAACATCCCAAAGCCTCTATATATACTCGAGCATCTCATCTCATAATCACAACCTCAATCATAACTAGAGTTAGTTAGCAATGGATTTGAAGAAACCAAGCACCAGCAGCAACAAGATAACCGAAATAGTTAGACTGCAACAGATGATAAAGAAGTGGAAGAAGCTTGCAGTTACACCAAAAAACAATAATCCAAAGAAAAAGAGCATAAACTTCTTAAAACGAACTTTATCTTTTTCTGATAACGCTAATATTGCTCTATCAGGAGATGTGCCAAAAGGATTCCTCGCGGTCTCAGTTGGCGAAGAAATGAAAAGATATGTTATTCCAACAGACTATCTGAGTCATATGGCATTTGTGGATCTATTAAGAGAAGCAGAAGAGGAGTTTGGATTTCAACAAGAGGGTATACTAAGAATGCCCTGTGATACTTTGGAGTTTGAAGGGATACTTAAGGTTGTTGAAAAGAATAAAGAAGGGTTACGCTACTGCTCATCTGAGGCTGACCTAGCAAGGGCTCATCGTCCACAAAATCCAATGTGTAGGTAATTACTACAGTATAATGCATTGCTGTAACTTGAAAATGGAGAAAAGCATGCATGCCTTTCTTTTTTTTGTTTTTAATGTTGTGAAGATTATTGTAGCTGAAATGAGATGTTATGAAGTCAAAATTTTCTGTGCTATTGAAATGAGACAAGACAAGTAAAGTTTTATCAAATCTACCAAACTCCTCTATGCTGATCAAAGATTGACCCAGTGACCTAGCTCTAAATCATGGGTTGTATGATATCATGGTTATGGTTGAAAGCTGTTACAAATTCAAAATAATGTCAAAGATGCACAATAGCAAAGTTTAGTTCCCAAGGGAGCTAAAAACAAGACATTGATTTTCTTTTGTTTTTTTTATTTTTTTGCTCAAATTTTACCTCTGCGTTTAAAGTAGAATCACGAATGAAAGTTATCTGTAGCTATATTACTTTATTTGTTTTCAAACCCTTCATAAACACACACGTCGCGCGCACTACAGCAGTTTAGTCAGAGAATGAAAGACTTGGCTGATCAAGCAATCAATCATAAAACAATAAGAAAACCGAGCAAGACTCACCTAGCTGGGCATGTAGGAGTTCAAATTCCATCATGTCCCCACTTCCAAATAATAAAATCTGTAGATGGCAAAGACGATGAATTATGTTTACCTTTAAGAAGATGAAAATTAATTGGCAAAGTTGGCACAGTGATTTTCTGATGCTGAAAGGCCAGCTGGGTCATAATAATATAGAATGGCATTGATCCATAAAAACATCCTAAGCTTATAATATCAAGCTAAGTTGCTGCTTGAACATAAGAGTTTAAACTTCATCAATATGAGTTTTCAAAGGTCTGGTTAGCTTGATCACTTTCATCTATAAAAACCTATTTACTCACTGTTACCCTCACATACTCTTTATAACATTATGATGCCAGCTACAAGGTTAAACTGTTAGTGTGCCATTCTCTATTGCTAAGATTAAATGCTAGGTATTCACATCATCCTTATAATAATATTAATAGGAAAAACTTTTCATGCGTTTACATGCATTCTCAAAAATAGCATATAAAATTCAAAGTAGTATATTGCTTAACGTATTACAGGTGCATACATAATAATCTGGTCAAAATTTCTTGCATTAATGTGCTAGATAATCCTCAACAGATGTGGAATCAAATTAAAATATACGAGTATTGGTCAAGTGAATTGCAAGAACCAAGGCAGCACAGTGTTTGGGTACATATTATGTATTTCCTTTTTGGAAATTGATTATTGGTGTGTTCGAAATTCAAATCCAAGACCTTTAGATCTACACTTTAAAAGCTTTACCATGTTACTAGTGACAGTGATCCTATCCTACATGTTATACTCTATTGCTTTAAGCAACAATTTTTAGGGAAACTTCCATCCACGTTATTGAAAGAAATATAGTATTTAGTATTGATTATCCTAATTAATCAACAACACCTGAAGAAATTCACTTTCACATGCCAAATTTGTTCGGTAATAAAGGTATGAAACTCCAAGATTCTAACAATATGCTTATAGTATACTAATA
Source organism: Allium cepa (assembly GCA_030765085.1). Taxonomy (NCBI): domain Eukaryota; kingdom Viridiplantae; phylum Streptophyta; class Magnoliopsida; order Asparagales; family Amaryllidaceae; genus Allium; species Allium cepa. Next base: position 504,883,995 of record CM060937.1, on the reverse strand, counting down.
AAATACTACAACCCCACCCATACTACAAAGATAACCAATGAAAACAAATTCACTTTCGAAGACAAACTCTAAAAGACCCACTCGTATTACTTAAGACAATTACCAACTGTAGTTTTTTTTCCACTTAATACATAATACACTTCAACCTAATATCTATAGACAAAATTTGCTTCCCAACATTATCTTCATAAATACTTCTAAGGTTACTGTATATTTATCTTTATCCATTTCTTCGTTATTTATTCATTTGTATATGGATCTCTCCTTCTCCTCTTATGTTTTTTTTTTAAGTCTCTTTCAATCCCAAATTTTCTTTACCATTCAATTATGTACTTATTTCTCCAAATCTTTTTTCTTTTTTTTCTATAAAGTCTGGTTACATAGAGGTTGATCACATAAAAATTTGTGAGCTAGCAATACCACAACCGCTGTTTATCCACTATATATATCTAATTAATTAGTTATAAATCACGATGTTACTATCATGCACCAGCACAAATGACTTGTAAGGCTAACCTTATATTAGGGTTTTCCTTTTCTAGACTTGTAAGAGCATCCTAACAGTAGTATTTTCTAGGCACTATTACCCAGATAATGATGGAACATTGAAAGAGGGGACACAAATACTCCAGCGTCATTACAGTGCAATATCAAGTGTAAAATCAATCAAATATGCATGGAAAACAAACTAAAACAAGGTGTTAATTTCACATTGTCTGTATTGCACTTAGATTACTTCATGCTGCTAAGAGAGGTGGCATGCAAAGCATTACAACAGACAAAATATACTTTATATATCCTATTGTGTGCATAAGTTTTTACATCGTATAAACTAAGCATTTGAGAATATATTGCAAAAAAGAAGCAAAAAAGAAGAAAAAAAGATTAATTAAAGAAAATTGGGAAGAAATCTTCACAGATTCTACAACTTTGAGAAACAACACATCATTATCATCATCATCAACTGACCACAACGAAAACTTGAGGTCGATGTATGTTGAACCCAATTAAATTCAGTACGTAAATTCTTTCCTTGTGATAAGATCTTTCTCCCCTTTTACTTTTTATATATAAAAAATAAAAAAGACATATTGTTCTTTTCAACATTAACTACTGATGTTCCTCCTCCTCCTCTGACAATCTATCATTTATCTGAAAAAGAATAGCCATCCTTTGATGAAGAATGTAGTTCGACTTCTGTCAAAAAGGACGTTGAATCATCCTCACTGCTATTCTCCCTCTCTTTAAGCTCCTCAATTTTTTCAAGTGCATCCTTAATATCCAACCTCTTAGCAACATCAACCTCGCAGCAGCTCAATCCAATCTTTAACAATTTGAGCATCTCCCCTTCCCCATTCTTTGTTCCTTTCATGTCGCTTTCAAACACAGTAGTCCATTCTTCTTCTTGTTTACCAACAACCGAGCTCACCCAACCAGCCAAATCTGTGTCTCCTCCTTTTCCTTTTTGCAGATAAGTGGCCGGGAACTTACCTGTCAACACTTCAAGTATCAATATTCCAAGACTCCACACATCGCTCTTTTTCGATTGTTTTCCCGTTTGAGCAACCTCTGGAGACTTGTAAGCCACCATGACTTGGGAAGCATGAGTTTGGTTTACAACAGGGACAAGGGCATAGTCTGTTAGTAGGGGTTCGTAGTTGTCATCGATCAAAACATTAGATGATTTCAGATGCCCATGAGGAAGAGTTAGCATTGGAAGCTCTTCATACAAGTAAGCCAAACCTCTTGCCACTCCTTTTATTATTCGCAACCGCGTTGGCCACTCTAATGGAGGAAGGTTTGACCCTCTATTACCTACACCGACAAAGTTATCAAGATTCAGACATCCAGATATTGTTTGGATGGCTTAGATTAAATATAATTGTGGATTATAAATGTAATTACTTACCATGGAGCATATGAGCCAAACTTCCATTAAGTATATAATTAGTGATAAGCAATTTTTCCTCCTTCCTATAATAGTAAGCAACAATAGGCAAGACATTGGGGTGGGATAGTCTTCCAAGCCTTCTCATGTGCTCTTGGAAGTCTTCTCTTCCAACCCTGTTCATCTCCTTAAATCTCTTCACCACAACTGAAGGTCCGTTCACTAACACAGCTTTATAAGAAGATCCAAAGTCTCCACTTCCCAACACTTCAGCTGATGCTCTTAAAAGATCCTGCAACTCGAACCTATCACTTTCATTCACCGCCTCCTTGATGAAGGACAACTTTCCATGCTCTCCATCTCTCGAAGACCGTCTATTGCCATCAATGCTGCTGCCGCTGCTCCTCCTTCCAGTTACTGCTGACGACCCTTGTTCTATACTTTCCACCTCATTAGCTGTAGTAGATCTGGCCGTGCCATAATAATCATGGCCTAATGTATCTGATCTCCCTTCTCTACTACGTCTACATAGCGCAGAAACAACACAACATAAGATTACGAGTCCAATGATGGATGCAATTACGATGAGGATGATCAGACCAATAGACAATTTTTTCGAGGGCGGTGCAGGGCATTGATTTTGAAGGGGAGGACCACAGAGATTCTTATTTCCTGCAAACAAGCTTGGATCCATGTCGGAAACAGATGCCGGTATCTTTCCCTCCAACTGGTTATAAGAAACATTCATCAGTTTCAACCCAGGCTGTTCCAAATCTGGTATCTCTCCGTCAAACGAGTTTGCATCCAACCTCAAAAACATCAGCTTCGTAAGTTGCGTTAATGATGAAGGTATCTTTCCTGTGAACTCGTTGTTAGACATAAATATCTTCTTCAGCGATCTTGTTTGTAAAAAAGCTCCATCAGGAATATCCCCAGAAAATTGATTGTTTGAAATATAAAGGGATTTTAAAGCCCCAAGCTTAGCGATATCAGGCATGGGACCTACGAAGTTGTTGTTCATAAAACTGACTGCACGTAAGTTGGGAAGATTTCCTAGGGGGGCGACATCAAGAGGTCCCGATAAACCTAAGCCTTCGAGTTGTAGGCCCCACACCATGCCGTTGGCGCAGAGAACACCTTTCCAATTCGAGTGGCTTCCGCTACATGCCTGGGAACCAGAAGTCCAGCTCCTCAGAGCATCTTCACCTCCATATGGGGCTAATGTGGATTTGAATTGGAGGAGGGCATCTTCCTGTGAAACCAAGGCTGAGACTAGCAATGGTGACAAGGACGAAGTGATCAGGAAAGAGAATGCGAGGAGGATGAGAAGCCGTAGAGGGCCCGGCAAGCCCTTTCCGGCCATTATTGCCCTGAGAGACCAGATCAAAGGTGAAATTTATTATAGAAATTCGTAAACCAATTAATTAATTGTGATGGCAGAAACGTAAGCAGAAAGGTAATGAAGGCATTAATTAGTTGTTATTTGTGTGGAGAAACAAAGGCAACGCGAAAGCAATGGATGAGAATCAACAAAGAGAGCGTCTAAGAATAGCATGAAGTCATGAACAAAGATAACAGAAAGAAATTAGTTCTCGCTTTTTTTAGAAATTCTCTTTATTTGGTGCAGGACACGCAGGAGAAATTGCTGGGTCTTCTTGAAAGAGCTAATTTTGGAAAATTGACACAGTGGTAGACAATAGTAAAATTTGACAGTCATAATTTTAGCATTAGGAGGTTTCAGATATTTGGCAAAAATGTTGAGTGCAGCATAGTAGAAGGCACAACCCACTCGCCCTGGTAACATGTGTTTACTCTATTTACTACGTACGTACTCCACAATCTAAACGAATTGCATTATCCATTATCCTGTCAATAGTAAAAATAATCCACAAATATAACACTTCTCTTTTTTAAATGGTACTTAACTTGTGTTTATGGGACAAACTAGTCGCTTAGTTAAATACTCCAGGAACGCGTAGCAGCAATTACTCACTGCATCAAGCAAGAGTCAAGAAATCGGATGTCCGATGTAGCAGTAGATAATTGGTCATTCAGCACTATGAAGGAATGCTTACCCTTTTGCAGCACAAATAAATTTACATGTGAGTGGAGTAGATGAAATCCATACAGAATGTTAGAAAGAGTTATTCCTTACACGAGGGCAAATTTTAGATTGATCTCAAGTTTGGAGCTGAGGCAACACAGCGAAATTCTGTCAAATCAATATTTTAAACTTTTACTAATCATAAACATAGCAAATAAGCCAGCTACAGAGCGCACACTCATGTTCCAGAGGCGCATGTTTTCCTTCACATTATCCCATAAGTTACTCCATATTAAGATTCCCGATTCGGCGGTGATTCCAACCAACCATACAAGGCAGCACAAAATTTTAACGTGGCAACTTAGGAGTAATTAGCTTTGAAGTTCACAGAAAATTATTTACTAACATCAATTTATAGCAACCTCAACAAAAACAAAGCTTGTCAGATTGATATGAAGTAATAAATCATAAGACTCGTATCTTCATCATGATAACCACCAACTGATATGCTGCTGCTATTTAAAAAACAAACCCAAAGAAAAAAAAACACGCAAAACTAGACTTACTACATTGTTATCCATTATAAGGAAGCAATTTCAACCACCCCACATGAAATAATCAGACTTAAGCATACAGATTCTAGGTTGGTAGTCTGAGGCGCTGTTTGATAATCCAACACATGTTTGACAAAACATAATGAAAGAGAAGTTAATACAATTGACATGCCAACCAGCCATAGAGAAAGGGGGAAAAGGATAAGTCAATACATGTTTGCCAAAACACCATTAAATTCATGATCTACTCAGTTAAACAGAATCATGAATACTATCTTTACTTAAAACACATGATATTATTTCACTAAAAACACATGAATATTATCACTCACAAACCAGGTGGAAAGAATCACGCCAACTGTTGATTATCAAGCAAAAAAATGCTCAAAAACAATCATCATATTACAATATCTGTGCAATATTCTCCTGTTATCAGTGAATATTATTTTCCATTCATTCAATATTTGATTAGATTTCAAGATCAGTTTATCTTTGAGTTAGACAACCTTTTAACGACATTCAAAATGAAACACGCAAATACAAACAAACATTCAAATTATTCTTCTTATATCATTTTTCATGGTATGTAAGCCATAAGCTCTTTTCTTCATACCTTTTTTGTTTCAACCATTGCTCAAACAAACAAGGTCACGGTTATGTCTACTGACAAATTCTTTTTCCTCATCTTCCTCTCTTCAAGTTCCTCGGTCGTTATGCCAACTCTTATTTCTAACAAACTTTCCACTGGAGGAAACTATTCAACGTGGAGCATGCAAGTGACAAACTATTCTTGGGTTATGATCTCATGGATTTCACAGATGAAATCCATCCATGTCCACCAAATAACGATCCAACGTACAAGCTTGGATTCATCAGGATAGACTATTGCTTCTTGCCATTCAAACAGATGTCACATAACCAGTTAGCCCGATTGTGTGTTGGTGTAAAAATTCTGAGCAAACTTGGCAAAAACTCAAAAGTACCTACATCAATAAATCCTACACTCGAATGGCCTACTAACATATTCATTTGGAGTACTATGTCATTTATTTTAGTGCCACACTCCAGTTGACTTGAATGCTAAATACACTGAACAAAACGTAAGACTCATATTGTATAAAACTACAAGTGCCCATAAACACTAGTATCGATCCAATAAACACATTACTATGAATTTAATATAGAATAAAAGGAATACAACTCGTCAGTTCAATACTTCTCTCATAGACAGTTTTGTCAAAACCTAAATGTTTGTTGATAGAATGCAACCTAATATTTGCACGACAAAATGCAACCTTATATATTATCCTTTCATATAAAGGTTTCTAAAAATCATTCTTATTACTCGATTCATATATTTCATGGGCTGAATTGAAGCTTGGAGAGTTCTTTATATTTTACAATAATGACAATAATCAAACCATAAGATACCCAATATTTACAATCTACTACAGTAAGTTGTTTAAAACCACAAAACCATGAAGCTAACTTCTTTACAACTTACATGTTAACAGTCTATTTTTGGACAACCTGAGTCTTTTCAGCATCACCTCTCATAATCGCCATATCGGACCTAAGATCCATTTTATGCCTACACAAGCATATATCTTATTTAAACTCGATTAAACATTCTCCAGCCATCCAATGTTTGCTTATAGCAACAATCTGAGTACCCAAGGGCACTAAAACCAAATGTATAGCTACATTACTAATAAGTAATTTTGACTTACATTTCTAGCCGCTCTTTGTTGTGCAAAATTTTAATCAATTTGCACTAACTCCAAAACTACAGCGGAATACTAAGACGCTGAAACAACCAAAATAAGAATCTAGCTTATCGATTAATTATCAATCACCAATTGAATGAAAAATAATCATCAAACGAAGAAAAACATAAGAGGAGATTTAACGTGCTTCGGCTAGATTGCCTACGTCCACGGATCCAATAACTATTCTTTATTTCATACAAGAGAGATTACAAAATTATACATAACAAAGTGGAGAGACTAACCTATAATTATAAATTGAACAATCAATTTTTTCAAAAATTTGTTTGCGTCCAAATCCCTAATTTGATTTCACCATAGAAATTATGGTTTATCGAAGAAGAGGATAATGATGGATGATTTTTCACATACTCATATGAAGATGAACTTTCTTCATTTAAATAAGCTTAAGAATGAATGATTACTTGGAGATTAAGAAAATTAATTGTCTAATTGTCTTGAAACATTTTCAAATATATTTTTACTTTTACACAAATGGATAATGATGATCTTGATTTTCATAATTTAGCTCAATTGATTGAATCTTCATACATAAATTTTTCTATCTCCATGTAACAAATCTTTTAACTAATTAATTGATTAACTAATTAATTAATATATTTTTTCAAAAGCAATCACACGGTACTTTTTTCCTTTCTTTCCACTTATAACCTAATTGATTAATAAGATCAATTAATTAAAAAAAATTCATTTTTAAAAAATATTTAAATCACCTAAATTTAACATTCCACCTTTATTCAAATATAACAATATTTCTCCATCGCTGCATCTTAACAAGTTGTTGGGTCTACGCTACATGGCGTCAAACTCAAGATGAACAAGTTTGGGCATTGTTGCTCAAACAGAACTCAAAAAATCTTTTCTAAGCATAAAAAAGATAATATGCACATCAACATACAAAATATATACGAGAAAATACCAAAATTCTTCAACAAACCCGATGTTGGAGACGAACATGTAGATAATAAGCTTCGAGAGACCAATGAAGATTTAACAGCGTGTTTCACCTTCTCCACTACAAATTGAGTGAGCACATACTCAACATTATCTACTTCAATCTCCTCCACAAGAATTTTGCTAGACTTTCCTAAGTCAACACTCATCAACAAGCTCTGCAACATTCAAAGCATAAGATGAAGAATCATCGCTACAAATATGTTTACATATAGGGCCAACTGAACCAAAAGGCCTTTCATGCAACTGAACTCCACCTAGAGTCTGAACCTCTGTAATCATTTCATCAACCATGGTATCATCGAAAATACTAATATCTCTTCGAATATGGAAACAATCTGATGACTCCAAATATATGGCAATTTTCTATCCTCTCAATGTCATCACTTAATGGATGCTCCACCTCAACAAATACCTCTCATCAAATATCGCATTCATGCTAGTCACAATTCTCATATTTATTTCATTACAACCTAATTGGCCACTCCTTTATATTCTAATAAAATGTTCTTGCTTTCCTTAAGCTTCAACTTATTATGTTTCCCATCTTCTATATAAGCTGAACAACCAAATACTCTAAGAAATGAATAATCAACATGTTCCCTTTTTTCATATCTTTTCTGCGATCTTCATATTTATGACAATAGAATGTGCATAGCTGATGAAAAATACTACAATAGATATGACTTCTGCCAAGAATCCATCTTTTAGACCAGCAGTCATTCTCAAGCTCATAACTCTCACTCATAATATCCGACACATACTCTTCGCCACTCCATAACAATGTGATTCAACAGAATAGAAAAATCTCTAACTACATGTTTGGATGCACAATAGTTAGTGAATTCTTGTGACATAAATTCACTACTATTTTCAAATTTGAGAACCTTCAAACGCTTTCTCGATTGTTTCTCTACCAAGGTTTTTCACTTATAAAACTGCGCAAATGTTTCATCTTTGGCCTTTAAGAAATAGACACAGGCTTTACGTGAGAAATCATACACAAATATGACAAAGTAATTGGCTCCACCAAAAGATGCAATTGGGGTGGGTCCCCGCAAATAAGAATGAACATACTCTAGAAACTATGTAGCTCTAAGTTTCCAAACATCAAATGTGGCATGCTTTTTCTTTCCAAAAAAATATCCACAAGAGCCAGGCTTCAACTGACAAACACCATCAATCAACTCCCGCTTCTTTAATACTTCAAGACTCTCCTCATCAACATGACATAAACGAAGATGTCATAACCGAGTAGAATTTAGAACACTAGAATAGGTAGAAACTACTGATTCTCCTGAGACTGTTGTCCATGAAGCACATATATATCATCAACTCACACCCCTTGCATCACTACCAAGTAACCTTTCGCCACTTTCAAATTCTCTCCATCTATTATTATTCTCATACCAAGTCTACTCAAAGCTCCAACCGACAACACACTTCTACACAACATTGGAACATGTCTAACATACGTGATAATCCTAATAACACCATCATACGTCTTAAACCTCACACTTGCGACGTCCACAACATGACAAGGTATATCATTCCCCATATAAAATGCCCAGCCATCATTCTTCTTGTAACGGACAAAACAGCTCATACTTGACGTCATATGACAAAAGGCTGCAGAATCAACCATCCAACGTGTATGCTCTAAAGGTGAAATACTGACTGAAAATAATGATGTATTACCATCACTTCTATCTGCATCCGAATTAACTGATGTCGAAACTGAAGCTTTCTCTTTCTCTCTCTTCTTTCAGGAGTTGGACAATCCCATATAAAATGACCCTTCTTTTTGCAATAATAACAAGCACCCGTTCTAGGATCCTTGAAGTGAGACCTATGTATATCTCCTCTACCTTCAAGGTGCTTCTGACTTTTATTTTTTCCTCTAAATGAACAAAGTTGTTGCTGAAGAACACCGTTATTAGTCTTTACCTTCTATGTCCAAAAACTCATTTTCTAGCAAATTTGATGAAGCCGTAACTTTCCATACCACTACTAAAAGAATATTTCATTGATAACTAATCTAGAACAAAACAGTTGACTCTGATACCAATCTATTATGCAAAATTTTAATTAATTTGCACTAACTTTAAAATGACAGCGGAATCACTGTTTTAAATCTCGGCCATCTCGGCCGAAATCTCGGTTGAAGGCTTGAGCGAAACGAAACATGAGATATCGTTTGATATCTCGTTTCAATTATATCGGCCAAAATTTGTAAATTTCGGCCGATATTTGAAACGAAACGATATTCCAAGATATCCCCGATATATTGTTTTTTCAAAAAAAAATAGACTAATCTCAGTCTATCATAAAAAAAATAAACAAATTCATTTTCTTTCCGATTCAACTTCTCAAAAGATCACGTTTCTCGTCAAAATATCGAACTCCCTCTTCTCTAGAGAAAAAGTCGAACTCCCTCTTTTAAAAAAAATCGAACTCCCTCTTCCAACATCAGCAGCTCGCGGTTTCTTTCGATTTTCGACTACTCGATCTCTCTTTTGACAGTCTCCAGCTTCTTCTTCGACCAATCTCTCTATTCTCTACATGTATGTAAATTATGGTTGTTTCTATTTCAATGAAATTCAATCTTTCAAAAATTGAATATGCAGTATAATTTAGAGTAGATGTGCAAATAGATTTAGTTTGTTATTCTTACTGCATAACCTTCTACAAGTAGATTTGCATTGTCTGAAACCCTTCGATTCCTAATATCTCTTATCTGCATTTGCTTTTATTTGCATCAGTTTTTGATACTGTTATTCTTACCGCATATATGTAATTGTATAGAACCCACTTTTTTCAGTTAATTTGTCGCCTTTCATCTACTTATATGTAATTGCTAAAACTGATGATGTTTTGTAATTTTTGTTGAACAATTTCATATGGTTGAAGTATAATTGCATTATCTTTTCAGTTAGAATAGTGGAGATTAGTTGTAGTAATTCAGTAAATGTTAGATAAACCAATACCATGCATTTTTTTTCTATAAATTATGTGATGTGTTATTCTCCAATATGGTCCCGAGATGAACTGTAGGTCTGAGATGTAAATCCAATATTGGCGTCCGAAATGCACTCGTCTCGTCCGAGATCTCCCCCGTTATGATACCGCCGAGACGAAACATGTCTGATACCCGAGATTTAAAACCTTGAACGGAATACTAAAACGAAGAAGCAACAAAAAAAAGGATCTAACTTGTCGATTAATTATCAACCATCAATTCAATGAAAATAATGATCAAACAAAGAAAAACATAAGAGTATAGAACATAAAGATTTAACGTGGTTCGCCTAGATTGTCCACGTCCACGGACCCAACAACTATTCTTTATTCTACTAAAGAAAGAGAGTATAAGAGAGATATTACAAAATTATAGGTAGCAAAGTGGAGAGACTAACCTATAATTACAAATTGAATAATCAATTCTCCAAAGTTTGTTTGCGCTCAAAACCAAATTTCACTACAGAAATTAGGGTTTATTGAAGAATAGGATAATGGTGTATGCTCTCTCACACACTCATATAAAGATGGACTTCCTTCTTTTAAATAGGCTTGAGAATGAAGGATTACTTGAATATTAAAAAAAATTAATTGCCTAATTATCTTGAAACCTTTTGAAATATACATGATTTGATTTCTACGAAAATGGATAATGATATCTTGATTTTCATAATTTAGCACAATTGATTGGATTTTCGCATATAAATTTTTTCTATCTCCATATAACAAATCTTTTGACTAATTAGTTGATTAGCTAATTAATTAGTTTGCTTTCTTCAAAAAACAATTAGACGTAACTTTACTCATTTTCTTTCCACCTATAACCTAATTGATTGATAAGATCAATTAACTAAAATTATTTTCTTTCGCAGGTATTTGAATCACCTAAATTTAACACTCTTGACTCATGTCACATGCAACCAAACATAACTTATCAATTTAGATAAAAGTAAATCTGATTAGAATCTATTTACACTAACTGGAGGATCATTGATTTCAGCAATCAATAATGTATCAATGTTATATGGTAAAATAAGTTGAAAATACTCACGTAAAAGTAGAAAGAGGGCAATTTAAGCTTCCATTCTCCAAACTCCAAACAGCTCCGAACTATATCCAAACATCTCTTTTCAAAATCTGCATTCACAAAGCTCATGCCTTATACATTCAGCGGCCAACAGCTCGACATGCACCAAACACAACGCAATGCCTACAATCAGCAGACAACAATCACTCACCAAATCAACTCAACAAAAGAGTGAAATTTCCATTGCCGCATCCAACTATAACTCACTTCTCAACCGACTGAAGACATCAATCGATCCTCAATTCCAGCACAACAAAACCACTCAACACTTTGCAGGCATGTATGTATACACCAGCAATTTAGCACACAAGCAGTTCCAAATGGCAAGAACAATTTTCTTTATCCATCCGAAGCGATAAATTGCTTATGTAAGGAAAAGGAGTGGCATGGAGAGGCGATGTTTGGTAAGTTTGGCGATCTGAAGTGGTGGGGTTGCAGTACCCAGATGAGAAAGCAAGTTTCGTATGAAAGAATAGGTAAGTGGTAATCGGCGTTGACGAGAGGGAAGAGAAAAGTGGCAGAACAGAGGCTGCGGAGGTTGTATACGGTCATGGCCGGTCTTATCATTTGGTTTAGATTTCTTCTTCATGAAATTAAATTATAATAGACAAATTACCGTAGTAGGCTAGTTTTGAAACGATTCTGGGTTGGCGCTAGTTTTGAAACTTATTATCGAACAAGTTTGGTTTCGGCTTAATCAGCAGCCAACTTAACAGTTTTATAACTGCGAGGATAAAGCACAACTATGAGTTGCGCTAGTTTTTCTATAATCTTTTGTTAGGACACAACTATGAGTTGCACCTCTAATTTTTTCGTTTACAATTTTTTTTTGCACAACTCTTAGTTGTGCCGCTGAAAAAAAATGAAAAAAATAAGGGCGCAACTACGAGTTGTGCCCGGAAAAAAAACGCTTCATCGAGACAGTTACAAAATGGCTGAGTTGGCTGCTAACTGGGCACAAACCAACCTTATTTGGTAATAAGCTACAAAACCAGCTCCTATCGCGAAATAGTTTTGAAAATTTGTCCAATTGTAATGTGACAGCTCTATCTTTTGATTTTTAACATAATTCTTTTCATCTTCTATTATCTGCTTTACTCTCTGCTCAAATTCAATAATCAGTAATCTATGAAACAATCAAATCGTAATGAAATTGCTTCAAATGAGAAAGAAACCAGAACAATTCTCATGGAAGATAGCATGCATAACGTAGAATATGTCCAAAAAACAAACGAGAATGTACTTTTTTATTTTTTATCCTTAGTTAGGGTTTAAAGGAACATGATTTAATGGATTAGGATTTAATCGGATGTTGATAAAAAAATTGAGCAATGATAACGAAAGGTTTTGATCGATTAAGGGCTTTCAATTCTGCAATGATTCGTCTTTCTTACTCTAAAAGATGAGCCGTTGGGGTGAAGAAAAGAAAGACAAGAAGAAACTAAACAACACAAAATTTCATAACCCAACAGAATAATATACAATAATCAACATAAGATCATGCATAGTCATCACCATAATAATATTACATCGGAATTATACATTACAAATTCCAAACTATGACAGTTGTATCCCTACATGACTGATACAAAGTACATACATATATACATAGTGGTATAAGATAATAATTAGCTATCAGTAAAGCCACCAGATCCAAGCTTCTTCAAAATGCATCTGTAAGAAACCTGGATCATTTGTTTACTCATACAAATTTGAGTACCCAAGAGTTTCAGCGAAAGAAAATAAAACTTCGGGTCAGACATGGGTCTGGTGTGAGTAAAGCATAAGTTTAACTTTATAAAACCTTCAAACCAAACGTATCTCGTAAGACCGCGTCGCACATAAACACGGACGAGTTTTTACCTTATGATATCCAAAACATTGCTATATAAATTTTTTTAAAATTATCATAATGTCTAGGTTTAAATTTAAAATTTAACATAGCTGAAATGTTTGCATCCCACATTTTGGTAGCTAGCACAACTATGTCTGTAAAGGCACGTATTGGAAAATGGATTCCAACAATGACAAGGCACTAGGGCACTACCTACCACAGTGCATCTTTAGATCAAATACACCGAGAGCCTCACATGGGATCCCTGCGAGTCAAGACCGACCCCTACTGGTTAACGCCGAATATGCCATCACCATGGCTAGGATCAACAACCTAAATGGGCCTCGAGCATACATAATCTATAATATCGATCTAGATTGGGTGATGATCATATTCTAATAGTAGCGAACCACATACTCTTGAAGCATATCCCCTTATTTTAGTCATTTTCCGAGTGTGAGGCTTGAGGTTGTGTTTAACTTTTCTTCTAGTAGATCTTCTTGGAATGTTGGCACTGCCCTTTAGGCAACCAACACAATGCTAGCATTCATCCATGTAAGTTTTTTCGGGATCAAACAAACATTTTACATTTATTATCTTCCATTTTGGAATCAACATCGGAAAGAATAGTACATCTCCGTAGCATACTTCATAACGATCCATCATGAACGTTATTAGTTTAGAGTAGTTAAGACAAATTATGTTTACCCAAAACCGGTGTCTTCAAACTAAGCGATAATTTTCGACTAACTCAATTTCGGTTCTTTTATAAGTATGCAACAAGTATTCGAGTCCTCATTGGGAAACTCAAAATTACACAACATACTTCCTGAATTAAAATAGACCAAGTTATAAATAGCAGAAATATACTACTAGGGTAATTATACAAAGCTCCGCATATGTATAACAATATACTTAATTTAATCATGACCCACTGATAGAAATTAACCCTCCCATATCCATCACGTTTTTGATATTTCAACCTTACTCCATCCCTTGCCTAGGAATAAATATTAGATCTCACATATAGAGGATCAGCCAACTCATCGGCATTCAGTGCTACATATGAGATAACTTACTTCCCATAAATGAATCCTCATATTAGCATTAGGTTTCATAATTATTTGAGGTTGCTTAAAGGTAATCAACAAAGAAATCTCTTAATTTAAAACATTTTTTGAAAAGAAAAACAGTTTAAAACAAAATTGATATTTTAGAAACAAGGTGATTTAGAACCCTTATTTATTATTTAAATAATAAATTAAACTCTTATTAAATAATAATTAAATCTTATTTAATTCCTATTTAAAATCTTAATTAAATTTAATTAATCAAAAATTAATTAATAGTTAATTAAATACCTTTTATAAATAATTAATTAATAATTAATCTTTAATAAATAATTAAAAATAATTAACCCTTAATAATTAATTAAATAATAATTAACTTTAATTATTAACTTAATTGATAACTTAAGTATTAATTACCTTTATTAACCAATGATTAAGTACTAATTACTTAATTAATTAATAATTACCTTTTTAGTTACTTAATATAAGTTTTAAAACATTTTTCAAAAAGATTTCTACGTGAAAATATTTTTAGATTTCGAAAAGAGTTCGTTTTCACGAACTGCACTTATAGTTATTATCACTGTATGGCCCGAAATTTCCAAACATGAAATTTGTCCTATAAGTCTTCATTAAAAATTTAACTCTTGGAAAAACTTTACTGAACACAAAACATATTTTGAAAGACTAACAAGTATTTAAAACTTGAAAACATTTTTCAAATTTTAAAACCAAAGATTTTGAATTTTACACGAGGGATAACATGTTACTTTAAACTAGTAAGATGCTAACTTTCTTAGCATACCATCATGAATTCATGTTCACAACATACATGATTACATAACCACAACAACACAACTTGTAAACATTTCCATACCCAACATATGCAAGCTAGATTAAAATATGCAAACTAAATTCTACCATATTCCAAACTATACATCCACATAACCAAGCATATATGATTGTACCCAAATATAATTATAATCCAAGCACAATACATACATACAATCCAACATTATTTTACCCAAACACAACATCATTTTTACAACAAGTTAGTCTCTCTCTCACACACACATACACGCACACACATATATATAAGCATGTGTGTGTTTAGAAAACTTAGTTAAAGAGTGAAACTTTACTCACCGAAAGTGGGCAAAATCAAACCAACTTCTACTAAAACCCGAATATGACCTAGACCTTTGCTTCTAGTTTGGAAAAGTGGAGTTTTTGGTTGCTTGAATGGCAATATGATTCGGCTAAGGGGCTTTGAAATTTGGCCAAGGTGAAGAAATGGTGATGGGGGGTTAGTTTTGTGAAGGAGAGGTATTGAAATGGAAGGAGGTGAGTTTAAACAAAGTTTTGGAGTATAAAAGTGAATAAATTAGATTTTTAACTTAAGAAACTATTTTGGAAGCCATTAAAGTGTCATGAGAACATGAAGAGGTTTTTAAGAAATGGAAATGGAATGATAAAATGGGAGAAAATTATGAAAATTTGTATATATACAAGGTGTATTAATTAAATTACCATATTTCCCTAGGGTATATACCCTCCCTTATCATGTTGCCACATCACCAAGCATGTTTCTTCCTCCCCCCTCAACGTGTAAAGCTTGTCTCCCCTTCATTTTCATGAGTAAACATGCCTTAGCACTTTATGCGCTTTGTGTTTCTAAAGAAATGATAACTTATGTTACTTTTATTTACATTTAACTCTTGTTTAAAATTTACAAAAAAAATCATACTATAACTTATTATATTAATTAAGTGACTCAAATTACGAAATCCTAATTCATTATAAAAATGTGCAAAATTTTATCTCAAATGTGCACAACTTTTCGACACTCAAAAGTCGAAAATATGATAAATGGTTTTCGATCACATTTTCTATTTTTATTTGAAATAATTGTTTTTGAAAAAAATTAAACTATTTTACCATGATTATTTATTATTTAAAAGGAGTTTATTTGAGTTATAACATCTATAAATTAATTGTTAAACATATATTTAAATATTCATATTTCAAGTGATTAAATTCTAGGTCGTTACACACTTCCCACTTAAACGAATTTTGTCTTGAAATTTCCAAATAAAGAAATAACTCATAACGACTCAAAAGTTCATATTTTTATGTCATGAAATCTATACAAAGGACATACACTAAGCATCCATAACACAATAATGCATACACTATACATAGAAACTATGACTATCCTAACATCGGTTCTGGGTAGTCTTCCCCTATATGATCCACCGTCTCCCAAGTACAATCTTGGGGATCCTCACTCCACCAAATCTTTACTAACTTCATAACCTTATTGCGCAACCTCTTCTCATCCTAATCTATAATATGAAATGGATGCCTAATCACCGTTACGTTTGGTTTTATCTCCAAATCCTCTTGAACCGACGACTCCACAATCAATGATGGGTCACGAACATACTTTCTCAAACGAGACACGTAGAAAACATTACGGACCCCCGACAATCTTTCTGGTAATTCAACTTTGTAAGTGAGCAGTCCAATCCTTTCGATAACTTTAAAAGGTCCAATATATCTGGGTGCCAGCTTCCCAGCCCTTCCAAATCGAGCAACTCCTCTGATTAGGGAGATCTTTATAAATACAGAGTCTCCGACTTCAAATTCGAAATCTATTCTCATTTTATCGGCATAACTCTTTTTTCGATCCTAAGCTTCCTTTATCCTTCTCTTTATCGTCTTAACCTTTCTAGTAGCTTCTCAAATCATGTCCTGTCCATGTACCAACCGATCTCCAATCTCAATCAAACATGTCGGCGACTTACAAAGATGTCCATAGAGAGCTTCGTAGGGTGTCATGCCAATGCTCTCTTGGTAGCTATTATTGTAGGAGAATTCCACCAAATGAAGATGATCCTCCCATGATTCTCCAAAATCCACAATACATGTCCTCAAAAGATCTTCTAGTGTCTGATTCACCCTTTTTGTTTGTCCATCCGTTTGGGGGTGATATATTATGCTCAAGCTTAGCTTTGTTCCTAAAGCTACTTGCAATGCCTCCCAAAACTGACTAGTAAAGATAGGATCTCGATCACTTACTATACTTACTAGAAATCCATGCAATTTGACTATCTCCCCTATATTACTTTCTACTAAAGAAGTTGCAGTTCTTGTCGGCTTTATCGAAATAAAATGAGCACCCTTCACTAGCCGATCTACAATGACCTACACACCTTCTTTCCCTTTTCTAGTTCTCAGTAAACCATCGATAAAATCCATTAGTATCATTTTCCATTTCCAATTCGGACTTACCAAGGGTTGAAGTAAACCGGCCATTTTTTGGTGATCACCTTTTATCTGCTGACAGATTGGACATCGGCTGATGTAGATTGAAATATCTTTCTTCATCCCAGGCCATCAAAACACTCGCTTCATATATTTATACATATTATTAACTCTAGGGTAGATACTTAACTTAGACCTATGGAATTTGGTTAAAACTTCTTATCTAAGACCATCTATGTTAGGAATGCATAATCTTTCATTCATCCTTAAGGTACCATGGTTATCAATCTCGAAACTAGAACTTTGACTCTTTTTAATGCCTTGAATAAATTCCAATAAAAGACTGTCTTCCCTTTATGTGCTCGCAATCCTTTGGAAGTGAGTTGTAGTGATGTCCCAGAGAACCAAAATTGCATTCCTGCTTAAAGCATCTGCTACCACATTTTCTTTCCTGGCGTATAGTGAATATTCAAGTCGTAAGTCGCCAAGAATTCTAACCATCGCTGTTGTCTCAGGTTCAGGTCCTTTTGAGAAAGGTACTTCAAGGACTTGAGATCCATGAAGAGCTTGAATTTTTCACCTATTTAAAGAAGTAAATTATTACTAGGATCCTTAAAGATCAGTAATAAACTTAGGAGGATTAGAAGGATTCTTACCCAGCAAGTAGTGCCTCCATATCTTCAATGCAAATACTACGACTAACAGTTCCAAGTCATGCTTGCATGATTCTTCTCGTGAGTCTTTAACTATCTACTTGCATAGGCTATAACCTTCCCACGTTGCATTAATATTGCACCCAAACCAACTCTACTAGCATCGGTATAAACAGTCAACTCCTCTCCTCTATTCTATAATAGTAAAATTGGGGTACTCGTCAACCTTTCTTTTAACTTAAGGAATGCTACTTCACACTTCGGATTCCACTAAAATTTAACATCTTTTTTGTCAGCTTAGTTATATGAGAGGCGATCTTAGAGTAGTCCTTGATGAACTGCCCATAATATCCCACCATCCCTAAAAAGCTTCTCACTTCTGTGGGAGTTTAGGGTCTCTTGAAATCTTGCATGGCAGCTACTTTAGCCGGGTCAACTGAAATGCCATCTCCCGATACAACATGACCAAGGTATCTTACTTCTGATTGCCAAAAGTGGCACTTAGAAAACTTAGCCTTGAGAACGTTTTTCCTTAATGTAAGACCACTACCAAATAGTGTTTGTGCTCTTCCTCGGTCCTGGAATATATGAGGATGTCTTAAATGAAAAATCAATATGAACTTATTTAGAACATCCCTAAAAACTCGATTCATAAGATCAACAAAAAAAGCAGGTGCATTTGTTAGCCCAAAAGGCATAACCAATCATCATAGAAAAGGTCTGGCCTTCTAAAAGCAGTTAAGGATATACTATCCTCCACTACGTTAACTGATGGAAACCCATAGCAAGGTCCCATTGGGAAAATACTCTAGCCCCATTAAGTTGGTCAAACATATCATCTATTCGGGGTAACGGATACTTATTCCGAGTGGTCTGCTTGTTCAGCTTCCTATAGTCCATACACAATCTTAAGGAACCATCGGGCTTAGCCACAAAAATTACCATCAATCCCTAACTCGAACAAATGGTCTAATCAGCCCTCTTCTTAGCAAATCATCAGTTTGACTTACTGGCCCTTGCTTCTCTCTCGGGGCCATTCTACAAGGGGTTGAATAACAAGTTTCACACCAAAAACTAGATTAATAAGAAATTAAATTTCTCGACGAGGAGGCAAACCGCTAACCGAGTCAAAAATATCCGAGAAATCTTTAACTACTAATACAGACTCTAGCACTTCTTAGGATGATTCTAAGGAATAAAGGAAACTGCTCATGCGATTATCTAGGACTTTACACGATATTCTTTCCAATACCCTTTCGATATTGGCTTTCAACACTACATTTCGATTAACGCAATCAAGGGTAGAATTATACTTAGCTAGCCAATCCATTCCAAGAAAAACATCAAAACCTTTAAAATCAAGCACAAACTTGTTCCATGGGAAATGATGGGTAAGCTAGGAAATTTGTACATTCTTGCAGATTAAACATAGACTGGTCGTACCACCAATGGGATTTGACACACAAATAGAGGTTTCTACAAATTCCGAGGTACATTCTAATCTATCTACCAATTCTTTAGAGATGAAACTATGAGAAGCCCTGGTATTAAACAAAGCTCTAACAAAAATGCTATTAATGAGTAAAGTACCTTATAAAAATCCCTTCCCTTTAACATCTTCAGAGGTTGAAGGCTCATCCTTAATAGCGTAGACCTTAGCCTACTGGCCCTTCTTCAATAGTGTGAAGTCCTTAACTATGTGTCTAGGATGGTGGCAAATAGAGCAAAGCTCTTTTGGACCATTGGAGAGATAGCCTTCGCCTGCCGATAGTGTGTTGAAATATTCTCCTTTTTACTACAATTGAAACAAACAACATATTTATACATGTTTTCCTGATCTCCTCCTGTTGGATTTCCCTTACTTGGCTTCTTTTTCCAGTTTGGGTTAAACTTCCTTTTATTTTGGTTCAGTACCACCACTGGGTACTACTGCTACTGCCGATGGCTTCTTCTTTAAAAGCACTTTATACCTCAAGGCCATATCTACTAGATCCACAAACAATTCATTTATATAAGCAGTCATCTTTTCATGGAACTCTTACCTCATACCAAATACAAACAACTCGTTCTTCTTTAGTGGGGTGTCAATAAGTCCAGAACCAAAATGAGATAACCCATTAAACTTTGCCTCATATTCAGCCACCGACAGGTCTTCCTGCTTGAGATCCATGAAACTTCTATGCAATCAAGTTTTTCCCCTAACTGGCATGAATTAGTCTTTGAATACTTCTTTGAATCTAGCCCATGAGTACTCATCTTTTGGAATATTTACGGTCATAGAATCCCACTATGCAGCTGCACCCTTTTGCAATTGACGTTATGCCAAGAAGCATTTCCCATCATCAAAAATGTCCAAACCTTTGAAAATCTTCTCACATATGTAGCCAAGCTTGTACTTAAATGATGAATTTTATACCGTTGAATGGTTTTCCTCCGAGGTTTGTGATGTCTCTGCACAGAGTTGCAAAGTTTACTCGAGGCTGTACTGGAGCTACGGCCTCAAAAGCTATTCCACCCCTTCTAACATTCGACGTTCTTCCATTTTTCATTGTTGTGCTACTATTTCCCCTTCCTCATCCTCTTCTCGAACTCATTCTTACTACCTGAATAAAGTACAATATCCTTAGGATACTTAGCCAAGATAAATCTTTAAGAAAGGGTACTAATCAAACCTATCAAAGCTAATCTAACTAACAGGTATATATATATATATATATATATATATATATATACACAAATAAAAATTACAAATACGCGCTTTCGAAGTTGACCCCAACCCAAAGCCTAGGTGTTCGCTCCGCCTAAGCTCTAATATAGAGTAAAGTAACATTCTGCCCTTCTTACTCCAAAAGATGAGTTGTTAGGCTAAAGAAATGAAAGACAAGAAGAAACTAAACAACACAAAATTTCACAACGCAACGGAATAATATACAATAATCAACATAGATCATACGTAGTCATTACCATAATAATATTACATCAGAGTCATACAGTACAAATTCCAAACTGGGACAGTTGTATCTGTCTATCCTACATAACCGATACAAATTATATACATACATACATAGGGGAATAAGATAATAACTAGCTATCGGCCTCCAAAAGGCATCCGTTAGAAACCTGGATCACTTGGGTACTCATACAAATTTGAGTACCTAAGAGTTTTAGGAAAATAAAATAAAACTTCTGGTGGTCTGGCGTAAATAAATCATAATTTTAACTTTATAAAACCTTTAAACAAAAGGTATCTCGTATGGCCATGCCGCACATAAACACGGATGAAGTTTAACCTAAAGATAACCAAAACATTTCCATATAAAATTATTTGATATTATAATCATGTCTAGGTTTAAATTAAATATTTAATATAGTAGAAACGCTTGCATCTCACATTTCAGTAGTTGGGCACAACAAAGCCCGTAAAGGCACGTATTGGAAAATGGATTCCAATAATGACAAGACACGAAGGTACCACCTACGATAATGCATCTCTAGATAAAATACACCGAGAGCCTCACATGGATTCCTTATGAGTCAATGCGGGCCCTACCCCTTACTGGATAGCGCCGAATATGTCATCACCCTGATTGGGATCGATAACCTAAATGAGCATCGAGCATACTAGGTTAATTACAAAGTTTTGCATATGGATAACCATATACTTAATTTAAACATGATCCATTGATAGAAATTGACCCTCCTATATCCATTATGTTTTCGATATTTCGACCATACTCTATCCCTCGCCTATAAATAAATTCTAAATCTCACGAATAGAGGATTAGCCTACTCGTCAGCTTTAAATGCTACATACGAGATGACTTACTTCACATAAATGAGTCACCATATTAACATTAGGTTTCAGATGTATTTGAGGTTACTTAAAGGTAGTCAACAAAGAAATCCCTTAATTTAAAATATTTTTGAAAAGAAAAACATTTTTAAACAAAAGCGATATTTTATAAACAAAGCAATTAAAAACCCTTATTTATTATTTAAATAATAAATTAAACCCTTATTAAATAATAATTAGGTATCATTTAAGTCCTAATTAAAATCTTAACTAAATTTAGTCAATCAGAAATTAATTAATAATTAATTAAATCCCTTTTTATAAATAATTAATTAATAATTAGTATTTAATAAATAATCAAAAATAATTAACCCTTAATTATTAATTAAATAATAATCTACTTTAATTAATTAACTAATTAAAATTAACTTAATTAATTAAAACTTAAATGTTAATTACCTTTATGACCCAATGATTAATACTACTTACTTAATTAATTAATTATATTATTAAATAATTAAATAATAATTACCTTTATAATTACTTAATATAAGTTTTAAAACATTTTCCAAAGAATTTTCAAGTGAAGACATTTTTAGATTTCGAAAAGAGTTCGTTTTCACGAACATCACTTTTAGCTACTATAGCTGATCGAAATTTTCAAATTTGAAATTTGTTTTATAAGTCCTCTTTAAAATTATAACTCTCAGAAAAACTTTACTAAAACCTAAAAGCATATTTTGGAAGACTAAAAGTATTTAAAACTTGAAAACATTTTGCAAATTTAAGACCAAAGATTTTGAATTTTATACAAGGTATAACATGTCGCTTTGAATTAGTAAGATGCTAACTTTCTTAGCATACCATCATGAATTCATGTTCACAACATACATGATTGCATAACCACAGCATCACAACATGTAAACATTTTCCTAACCGACATATACAACCTAGATTATAATATGCAAATACATACATCCACATTCCAAACTATACATCCACATAACGAAGCACATATGATTATATCCAAGCATCATTATAATCCAAGCATAATACATACATACATACAATCCAACGTTATTTTACCCAAACACATCATTTTTACAACAAATTAGTCACACACACACATACATATGTATGTATGTATTTATGTAGTATGTATGTATGTATGTATGTATGTATTTATGTATGTATGTATGTATGTATGTATGTATGTATGTATGTATGTATGTATGTATATTTAGAAAAACTTAGTTAGAGAGTGAAAATTTACTCATCGAAAGTGGGCAAAATCAAACTATCTTATATTAAGACTTGAATATGACCTAGGCCTTTGCTTCTAGCTTGGAAAAGTGGAGTTTTTGGTGGCTTGAATGGTAATATAGTTCAGCTATGGGGGCTTTAGAGTACGATCAAGGTGAAGAAATGGTGACGGTGGGTCATTTTTGTGAATGAGAGGTATTGAAATGAAAGGAGGTGAGTTTAGACAAGGTATTAAAAGTATAAAAGTGAATGAATTAGATTTTTAAACTTGAGAAACTATTTTGGAAATCATTAAAGTGTCATGAAAACATGAAGAGGTTATTCTGAAGTGGAAATGGAATGATAAAATGAGAGAAAATTATGAAAATTTGTATATATACATGGTACATTAATTAAGTTACCATACTACCCTGGGGTACGCACCCTCTCTTATCATGTAGCCAAATTACTAAGAATGTTTCTTCTCTCCCTCCCCCCTCCCAATGTGTAAAGCTTGTCTCTCCCTTCATTTTCATGAGCAAACATGCCTTAGTACTTTATGTACTTTGTATTTCCAAATAAATGACGACTTATGTCACTTTTATTTACATTTAACTCTTGTTTAAAATTTATAAAAAAATCATATCAATATTTATTATATTTATTAAGTAAATCAAATTACAAAATCCTAATTCATTTATAATTGTGTTTAAATGTTTATCTCACATGTACACAATGTTTTCGACAACTTTTCAATATCGAAAAGTCAAAAATTCGAATAATGTTTTCCGGTCACATTTTCTATTTTCTTTGAACTAATTATTTTTATAAACAAATTTTGTTAACTATTTTAACATCATTAGTTATTATTAAAAGGATTTTATTTGAGTTATAAAATCTATAAATTAATTATTAAAAATATATTTAAATATCATAGTTCAATTGATTAAATTATGGGTCGTTACAAATTCGGAGGCATATAGTTGAATTATGTAGTTAAATTCGGCATAGTCTTGTCGAATTTTTATATTTTTAGTTGACCTTGAATATTTTTTTCTTCAATAGATATCGAAGAATAAGGAATGTGAGAATGAACCAAATGATGGAGGTAACTGCAATGAATTTAGAAATTATGGTTGCAATGACGTTCAAAATGTGGAACTCAACATGTCGTCTTTGGATTATGCCGATTTAACTGCTCATTTCACTATTGATATGGTAAATTAAAATCTGTAATTGCTATTTTGGTACTTAATTTGTATTAATTTCTTTTGTTGACTTACGGTGTAGGTTTTTGAGTCAAAGGAAGGTGTTCAAGATTGGTGCATGGCTCGTGGGGTCATCATAAATTGTGTTGTTGTGACAAAATGAACAAAAATGAGAAATTTACAAGTAATGGAAAAGGATCATGGATGGTTCTAGTTTGTGAAGGAAGTGGGGAGTATGTTGATCATATGGCAAATAATTATGTATAAAAAACCTAACAAAATGGAGAAAAATGGGAAGTAGAAAATGTGGCTGTCCGTTTGAGTTAAGTGCACGTTGTACAAATGATGGGAGTTAGAAATTGGATGTAAAGAATGCACGCTATAGTCACATGCTTCCTACTGTATTAAGCATATGTTTTCATATGGCAAGAATATATGATCACGAAGTTAAGACTATTGATACAATGAAAAATAGTGGAGTTAGGCCTCAAAATATCTTAACTGCCATTAAAGTTAATAGCCCAGAGAACCAGTCGACCATAAGAAATATGTATAATTCAAAATTGAAATTTAAACTATAACATATGAAAGGTAGATCAATTATGCAACAGTTTATGAAATTGGCTTGTAATCATCAGTATTCCATGCAACATATAGTTGATGGTACAACCAAAAAAGTTTCTGATTTATTCTTTAGTCATTCTAGGTGTGTTGCTCTTGCATAGTGTTTTCATCAAATATTGTTCTTGGATTGAACGTTCAAGACAAATCAATACAAATTACTATGTTTTCATATGGTATCGCAAACATCAACGGGGGATTCCTTTACCATTACACTTGTCTTTATAAGTAGCCAGATAACTAAATCTTACATATGGGCACTTGAATGTGTAAGAAAGTATTATAAAGATAAAGAAATTACAAGTGTTATCATAACGGATGTCGAACTTGCCCTTATAAATGTAGTAGCTACCATATTTCCAATGGCATGTCATATTCTTTATGTGTGGCATATTTCAAAGAATGTTCAAGCGAATTATAAACCCGATTTTATAACAACGGAATATGTATTGATTAGTGATAAAGAGGTATTGAAAGAGGATGAGTAAGGAGAAAAGAAGTACAAACTTTTTTGGGATGGTTGGACAAATGTGATAAACTCATTGTCCAAAGAAGAGAGCTATCGGAACTCAAACTCATTTCATGATGCATGGCTTATGAGACAAAAAATCCATCACGTATGTCTTGAAAAATTGGCTAAGTAAATATAAGGAGACATTTGTATTAGCTTAGACCAACAAAATAAAACACTATGATAATGTGTTAACTAGCATAGTTGAAAGTGCACACCACCATTTGAAACTGTATTTCGATTCAGTTGCATGTAGCTTTGTGCAATTTTGGACTAATGCACATCTTTGTACGGAGAACGAATTACTTGAAAATCGAACATTCATTCAAAACAAGTACATCTAGGACAACGCATTGCTTCCGTATTAATCTATGTTTAAGGAAATTTTGGGATTTGTGTCTCACATAGCACTGATTTACTACTACGTGAAACGTCTAGCATTTCTAACGTCGGCTTGAGTATGGAGAATTGTGGTTGTGTGTTATGGCAAATAAATGGACTACCATGCACACATATGCTTCTAGACTTTTGATATTCACAAGGTTTCATTCCTCGTTATAGACTCGTTTTGGAAGCAATATCTTGCACTCCTCCTATATTGCATTGTTTAACTCCTTATTTCTTTGACCTCCATGAAATACAAGCTTTGAAAAGTGTGACACCCCATATTTTTAGTAATATTATTTAAGATATTTAATTAGTTAAATTAAATAAAATAATGTGTTGATTAATAGATTGGGATTTGTGATTTAATTAAGGGGTGGTCGTACCATGTTAATGAATAGATAAATGAACTAATATCGAGTTAAGTATTAGGACATAAGGAAGGGAAAAATGGGAAATATAGAAACATATACCCTAAACCCTTATGAAAGTGAACACACACTCATTTCATTTTATCATAAACGAAAATAACTATACAAAGGTCGACCACCATTAGCAAAGGAGAATAAGAGGAAAGCTAAAGTTCTTAAGAGGAAAAATCAAATCAACGTAATCAAGATCAAATCTCACATCCTAATCACAAAGCTAAGGTGAATAATTACTGCATCTCATTTTCTTATGATTTTCGATCCGAAGTGTTTTTGCATGTTTATGCCATTTTTTGAATAGTAAAAAGTTTATATATACTTGTTGATGTTTTATGCGTATTTACATCGATTTTTATGATATGTTTGACATGAAAACCCTATTAAATAACATTCAAACGCCTTGCGAATTTAAATGAAGATCGAAAATAATATTTTGGAGGTGGGTTTCAATTTTCATAGTTCTCTGAAATGTGGAGTTTATGTTTTCCTAGTGAAGAAAATGATTATTTGGGTTTTAAATTATTTACGGCGAAATAAATTATTATTTGGGTCTAAAATTTATATATGTTAAAAAACATATTGGAAATGATTTTTTGGAATTCTTATAGAATTTTCCTAAGTGTTTTGATGAATATATAAAATTATTTAAGGTATGAGACTTAAATGTTTTATATATTTAATTAAGGAGAAGAGGAATTTTGTAGAATAAAATCATTGTTTATTTCTGAAAATATTGGCAGCACTTTAAAAAAGATAATTTAGCAACCAACAATAATTTGACAAACAATAGCAGGTTAGTTGAAAAGTTCGAATTTAAGTTAAAAATAACGACACGTTTTTAGTGTGTTCAACCACTTTCGGCACAGGGGGTTCCGATCCAGCCCTTTCGCCACCATTGGTTTCGAAACCAGTGCGCATTGTATTAACCTACTTGGTACGTAGCGTATTGGATAAATGCGAAGGGTACGTAATCGAAACGCTAGGTTCCGCATGGGTTGGGGTATGCCTTGTTTTAAAATAAAAGGTACTGCCTGCTTTGCTTTCGAAAGGTTGGGTTTCGACTCAGTTGGCTTTTGACTAGGTCAAATATTTTAAAAGGAAAGGTTCTGAATGGGTTGCACTCTTTTATTTTATGTAATGCTTTTCGAAGGGGTTGAAACGCCTAGTTGTCTCCTTTCTAACTTTCGAAGTCAATGGTTTTATAAGGTATACTTTGTTTTTAAAATTAGCCACTTCTCCAACGCTTTCGAAGGGATGGTTTGAACACCATCACTTCTTTTCTTAGGAATAGGTTTTGAATAGGAGGCTTTCAACTTAGATATTTTAAATGACCCTTTTGTTCTGGTTGAAGTATAACCCAAATGTTTTGAAAGAGTTGACTTAAATGGTTTCAAAAGGTGTTTCTCTACATGTTTTAAATTGAACCCAAGAGCTTTCGAAAGGTTTAAGTTTCCGAAGATTTGATGCTTTCGAAAGATATTTAAAATGGCTTCCAAGGGGTGGTTCCCTAAAGGGTTTCGAAGGATTCGAAAGGTACTATTTTCTGATGGCTTCGAAAGGGTTGAAATGGAAGGTTTTTCCAAGATTTTTGAAGGCAATGTTTTGAAGTGTTTAAGATATGATGTCTAATGTTTTAATGCTTTCGAAGGAAAGTTTTCAAAGGCTTCAAAAGGGTCCTAAGAATGATTTCAAAAGGAAGGTTTTGGTATTTCGGCCTAGATAAATAAAGGGTTTTACTTGGTTTCGAAAGAGATGCTTTCAATGGTTTAGAAAGGGATACTTTCAACGTAATCGAAAGGGGGACTTCAAGTGTTTAAATTCTTTCACCAACCAAGATTTGAGTAAAGTATATGTATAATATGGTTGGTGATTTTGAGTAAAGCATAGAGTATATGAATTTTCCTTGTGTGAGTTGATTTAAAGGTCTTAAATCATTTTGAAAAAAGATTTTCAAGGAAAATTATGGGATGGGATCCCTAAGTAAAATGACTAAGATGTTAAAATACTAAAAGGTACTGGTGTATGGTTGTGCCCTATACATTAGTTATTGGCCCCAACTAATTTAGTCTATAGTTCCAGTGTGTAGGGCGTTGTCACAGGTAAGACTAAAATTATGATTACATACAGAAGAGAATATATGTATGTATACAGATAGGTTATTGATAAGCCCGCAAAACCATTAGGATCAGATGGACTTGAGGATGATTAATTTAGGGATAGACCGTCCAGAAGAGAAGTATTTAACAGATAGTTAGGGATAGAGTGCCTAACATATGTTAGATAAATTTTGCTTATATTGTCTAGTGGGTCGAGTCAGCCAAAGGTTAATGGTTAACCAAACAAAACTAAAGTGTTTGAACAGACAGTTCTTTTATTACCTGATATGTATGTTTACATAATGATTATTTACGGTATTTAACCAGTTTTGGTTGCAAGAAAAGATTTGCAAAAGATATGCTTTAAAAGGATGTTAGTGAGGCCATTCCGCTAAGCGGCATGGCCTCACTTAATATTGATAACCGAGATGTATAGTATTATTCACACAAGGCTTTATGTCTTACTCAAAGTTTATGTTTTCCCCTTAAACTGTCAGGTGCTCAAAATTGACTTGAGTAGGCTGAAGGTTGAGATTCTTTCAGCTTTTTAGTATGATGACGAATAAAGCTACCGGAGGCAAGTTGGAGGCTAACAGATAGCTATTTAGGAGTTGCAGTTCTTTGTTTTATTATATATTCCGCTATGTATGTATTAATTCAATTATGACTATATGACTCTGATCATCGAAGGGGCATCTTCGTATGTCGCTCTTGGCGTATTTTGTAAAATTATCATTGCTTGGAAGACGCTTGGGATTATGTAATCTGAATATAGAACATCTGTTTTGAAATGAAAAATTGTTGTTTTGAAATCTGTGATTTTTTCATATTCAAATGCTTCTGATATTATAGTTACTATTAACATAACCATATTTAGTTGTTGGAAGTTAATACTATAGATGACTACTGCATCTGTAGTGCTTAACTTTGGGCCTCTAAATATGGGATGTTATACCTTAGTATCCGAGTGAGATTTATGAAATACTTTAATTAAAGCATGATTTTTGAATACATAATCCTTCGGAATTAGAGTTAAGATCGGGGTATGGGATAACGATATAGTAACGTACTTGTATTTTCTATATAAGTATATGTTTATTCTCTAGACTCCTATCTTTGTTAGGCTATTCTTCTGTATCTCTTGAGGCTTGAATACAGATATGGATAGAAGAAGAGGAAGAGTTAATCTAGGAGGGGACATCAGCATCACAAACGGAAATGCTCGACCGAATGCTAGAAGGACTCAAGGTCAGGCTCAAGCTGAGATTGTTGGTGATGGGGTTCCCCAAGTGGATATGGGAGCCATATATCAATTATTCATGAACATGATGCAAGCTGGAATTGTAGCTTGAGTTGTTAGAGGGAATGCTGTTGGAGGAGGAGTTCAAGAATCTCTGATGGTTAATCAGTATGCTAACTTGAGCTGAGATTATGCTAGGCTCGGAGGAAATCCATTTATTGGAACTGAGGATGCTATCGAGGTGGAAAACTGGCTGCTCCACTGTGAAAGGATTTTTGCTGACTTTGGGCTGAATGACGATCAAAAAAGAAGATTTGCTTCAAGACAGCTTCAGGGAGCTGCTTTGTTTTAGTGAAATACTATAACCATTGATGTGGATGAAGAGACTATGACATGGGCAGAATTTAGAAGGAGGTTTTAAGAAAGGTTCATGTCAATAATCGCGCAGTTCATCTTGATTAGGTAGTTTTTTGAATTAGAACAAAGAAAAATATCTATTCTGGAGTATGCTAGCAGGTTTGAGGAGTTAGCCCGGTATGGGTATGCCACTATTGATGCGGTGATGAAAAGAAATGAAAATTTTATTAGAGGTTTGAAGCCAAAATTGGTGTGGGCTACTTTACTGCACATCGGAGATCTTTGTGATGTGGTAGTGGAAATGGTGTTGAGACATAAGAAGATGTTAGCTTTTGGAGAAGAAGAAGGAGGTCCAGGTTGGACATGGCCAAAAGAGAAAGTTCTTCCACCAGAAAAATGCTCAGAAGGGAGGAGCAGTAAAGAAAGGAAAGTCCGAGGTGATTTGCTACAAGTGCGACAAGAAAGGGCATTATGCTCACGAGTGTCGTACTGGAAAGGGAAAAGGAAAGGAGGTGATTGGAAAAATGAATATCGGGTGCTTTAATTATGACCAGATCAGCCACTACAAGAATCAATGCAAGGAGCCGCAAAGGATGGAAAGGGCCAAATGTATGCATTGGAGCCCATTACTTCAAGGCCTTTAATGTAGGAGAAGGGAAAGGCTGCGTTAGGATGTGCGCTTCAGATTCACGGTATGTCTGTTGACGTTTTTTTGATACTGAATGCTTCATATTCTTTTATATCTCGATGTTTGGTAGACAAGATTAACCTGAAACCCTTATATTTAGTTACTTCCTTAGGAGTTGCAAATCCGATAAAAGGAGTATTCGACACTTGGGATGAAATGTGACCATTTAGAGTTTGATTTGCTAGGTCATATTTTTGTTTGCTATTTGCATGTGTTTGACTTTGTGGGGTTTGGGATTATTCTTGGGATGGATTGGTTAAGTGAATATGATGCTAGGATATTTTTCCATGATAGGAAAATATCACTTAGACATCCTGATTGTAGTGATCGGATAGTTTATACCGTAGAAAACCCTAGTTGTAAGGTGAATGCTTTATTAGGTATTGTGGAACTTGAAGATGAGCTAAGTTGAGTTTTCATAGTTAGAGAATTCGCGGATTTGTTTGAACCGGTAGTTGGATTGTCGTCGAAACGAGCCATAGAGTTTTGGATATATTTGGTGCCTGGGGTAGAACCGGTGAGTAGGCCACCAAGCAGGATGTCACCTGCATAGATGAAGGAACTGAAAGTGCAGTTGGTGGATTTGAAAGGCAAGAGTTTTATTAGACCAAGTGGTTCACCTTGGAACTGTATTTGCTAAGAAGTAAGACGGATCATTAAGGTTGTGTATCAATTATCGTAAGTTTAATGAGAAGACGATAAAGAATCAATATCCATTTCCAAGCAACGATGATTTTTTCGATCAGTTGAGTGGAGCCAATGTATTCTCTCAGTCAGATTTGGCGACATAATTTCATCGGCTCAGAGTAGTTGAGGATAGTATGCCTTTGACGGCGTATAAGACGAGATATGGATTGTACGAATGGTTAGTTATGTCGTTCGGACTGACTAATGCATTGGGTTTCTTTATGGATCCGACGAACCGATTTTTCGAGAGCACTTGCATAAGTTCATGTTGGTTTTTATAGATGATATTCAAATATACTCTAAGGATGAAAGGAGCATGAAGTTCATCGTATAATTGTGCTTGAGATGCTGAGGAAGCAACAGCTAAAAGAAAAGTTTTCGAAGTGTCATTTCTGAAAAAGGAAGTGAAGTTCCTTGGTCACATAGTCTCAAAATGGGGGTTATCTGTAGATCGGACTAAGATTGAAGCGGTGAATAAAAAGAGACTCGAGACGGCAACTGAGATAAAGAGTTTTCTTGGATTGGCCGAATATTATCGAAGGTTTATAAAGGATTTTTTGTGGATAGCTATACCAATGACTAAGCTAACGCGAAAGGATGTGAAGTTTTTATGGACCGATAAGTGTGAGGAAGTATTCCAAAGCCTGAAACACTTATTGACCCATGTAGTGGTGTTCGTAGTTCTGTAGGGGAATCAAGATTTATTTGTTTATGTTGATGCGTGTGGAACAGGATTGGGAGTTGTGCTAAGGCAGAAGGTAAAGTGATTGCTTATACTTCTAAACATCTTAGACCGAATGAGGTTAGATATCCAACGCATGACTTGGAGTTAGCTGCGGTTATTTTTTCTTTGAAGGTGTAGATGCATTACCTTTTGGGAGAGAGGTTTGAGCTTTATACGGATCATAAGTTGTTGAATTACTTGTTTTCTCAGAAGGAGTTGAACATGAGACAGCAAAGGTGGTTAGAGTTTTTAGTTGCTTATAATTTTGGAATAGAGTACATACCCGAGGAAAGGAAAAAAGTTGCGGACGCACTTAGTAAGAAGCATCGGAATGTAGCGTTGGCTATGATAGAAAAATGGAAAGACTTGGAAGCATTATCAGCTTACGGAGTGCAATGGAGATCCGAGGGTGGATCTAGTGGAGGATCTTCTATGCTGCCTTGTTTAGAAGTCCGTCTGATATTGATTGAGAAGATTGCTTCTGAACAGGAAGAGGATTCAGTGTTAGCTGAAAGGATTAGGAAATTAAGGGATGAAATGAAGAGCGATGACTTGAAAGATTTTAGTCTTGAACAAAGTGGATGGTTAAGAAAGAAGGGGAGATTATGTGTTCCAAATGTGGGAGACATAAGAAAATAAGTATTGATGGAATGTCATCGTTCGAAGTTTACTATTCATCCAGGAGAAACTAAGATGTATTAGGATATGAAAAAGAGTTTATTATGGGAAGGTATGAAGAGGAACGTTGGCTTATGCGTGAAACAATGTTTGAACTGTCAGCAAGTGAAAGTCGAGCATCAGAAGAAAAGTGGATTGCTTTAGCCATTGAATGTTTCGGTTTGAAAGTGGGACTCTATTTCTATAGACTTTATTGATGGGTTTCCAAGTTCAAGTAGAGAAATGAAAGCATATGGGTCATAGTGGATAAACTAACCAAGAGTTCCATTTCGTTCCAGTTAAGTCAACTAGGACGACACATATTTTGGTGAAGTTGTTCATGAAGAATGTGGTTAGACTGTACAAATTCCTAGTAGTATTACTAGTGATAGAGATTCCTTATTCTCTTGTGATTCTTGAGGACTCTATAGGAAAGTTTAGGAACCAAGCTCAAGACGAGTACAGCTTACCATCCACAGACAGATGGGCAAACAGAAAGAGTTAACAAGATCTTGGAGGACTTGTTAAGAGCTTGTGTATTAGATTTTGGAGGATCATGGGAAGACCATCTACATTTAGTCAAGTTTTCATATAACAACATTTATCAGGGTAGTATTGGGATGGCACTGTTGAGGCTTTGTATGGAAGACGATGCAAGTCCCCTGCGTGTTGGTTAGAGGCCGGAGATAGGTTCGTCTTTAGTCAAGGATTTAGTAAGAGAAGCCATAGAGAAGATTGAGTTGATTCGAGCTAGAATGAAGGAAGCTCAGTCTTGGCAGAAAAGCTAGGCAGACAGAAGACGAAAAGATTTGGAATTCTCTGTTGAAGATTGTGTATTCGTTAAAGTATTGTCGATGAAAGGTGTTATTAGGTTCGAGGGGATGGAGAAGTTAGCACCGAGGTTCGTAGGAAATTTTCTATTTTAGAAAGGATTGGGAAACTCATGTATAGAGTAGAGTTACCGAGTAAATTGGCAGGATTCCGTAGTGTTTTCCATATTTCTCATCTTAGAAAATGTGTTAGAGACCCAGAGACTATTATAGCACCGACAGTGTTAGAGGATTTAATAGTAGAATTGGGCTTGACTATAGTTAGAAAACCAATTCGGATTGCTGCGAGGGATGAGAAGAAGATAAGAAACAAGATAGTCAGACTAGTGAAAGTCTAGTAGGGCGATGATGAAAGAGACTGTACTTGGGAAATTGGGAGCGAGACTAGAGTCGCTTATCCTGATTTGTTTTGATGATATGTTTTACCTTGTTGATTGATTTTTTGTGTGCCTTATCGTAATTTCGAGGATGAAATTCTGTAAGGAGGGGAGGTTGTAACACCCCATATTTTTAATAACATTATTTAGTATATTTAATTAGTTAAATTAAATAAAATAATGTGTTGATTAATGGATTGAGATTTGTGATTTAATTAATGGGTAGTCGTGCCATGTTATTGAGTAGATAAATGAACAAATAAGGAGTTAAGTGTTAGGAAATAAGGAAGGCCAAATGGAAAATATAGAAACATATACCCTAAACTGTCAGGAAAATGAACATACCCTTATTTCAATTTATCACAAACGAAAATAACCATAGTAAGGATGGCTACTATTAGCAAAGAAGAAGAGGAAAGCTAACGTTTTTAAGAGGAAAAATAAAATCAACTTAATCAAGATCAAATCTCACATACTAATCACTAAACTAAGGTGAATAATTATTACATCTCATTTTCATATGATTTTTGGTTTTAAGGATAATCCCAGGTGTTTTTGCATGTTTATGCCATGTTTTGAATGATTAAAAGTTTATATATACTTGTTGATGATTTATGCATATTTACATTGATTTTTATGATATGTCTGACGTGAAAACCCTAATAAATGACATACAAATACATTTCGAATTTAAATTTAGATCAAAAGTAATATTTTGGAGGTGGGTTTCAATTTTCATAATTTTGTAAATTAATGTGGGTTTTACATTAATTTTCTAGTGAAGGAAATGATTATTTGGGTTTTGAATTATTTACAAAAATAAATAATTATTTGGGTCTAAAATTTATATATGTTGTAAAAATATTGGAAATGATTTTCTGGAATTTTTATAGTATTTTCTTAAGTGCTTTGATGAATATATAAAATTATTTAAGGTATGAGACTTAAATGTTTTATGTATTTAATTAAGGAGAATGAGCATATTGTAAAATAAAATCACTGTTTATTTATAGAAATATTGGAAGTATTTTTGAAAAGATAATTTAGCAACCAATAAAAATTTGTTAGCATGTTAGTTGAAATTTTTTCTCTTTTAAGTTAAAAACTAATGGTCCCGCTACTTTTGGCACAAGGGGTTCCGACACAGACCTTTCGCCACCATTGATTCCGAAACCAATGTGCATGGTATCAAGCTACTTGGTACGTAGCACGTTGGATAAAGGTAAAGGGTACTTAGTTGAAAACATTGGATAAAGGTAAAGGGTACTTAATTGAAACGCTAGGTTCTGAAGGGATTAGAGTATGCCTTGTTTTAAAATAAAAGGTAGCGCCTACTTTGCTTTCGAAAGGTTAGGTTTCGATTCAGTTGGCTTTTGACTGGGTTAAATATTTTAGAAGCAAAGGTTCCAGTGGGTTGCATTCTTATATTAAGTAATGCTTTCGAAAGGATTGAAACCAGTAACTACCACCTTTTTACCTTTCGAAGTCAATTCAAAAGGTATACTTTGTTTTTAAAATTAATCAATTCTCCAACGCTTTCAAATGGATGGTTTCGACACCATCACTTCTTTATTTAGGAATATGTTTTCAAAGAGAGGCTTTTTGACTTAGATGTTTAAAATGAACTTTTTGTTCTGATTGAAGTATAACCCAAAGGTTTCAAAAGAGTTGGCTTAAATGGTTTCAAAAGGTGTTTTTCCACATGTTTTAAATTGAACCCATGAGCTTTTGAAAGGTTTGAGTTTCTAATTGTTTTGATACTTTCGACAGGTATTTAAAATGGTTTAGAAGGGGTGGTTCCCCAAAGGGTTTCGAAGGATTCGAAATGTACTATTTTCTGATGGTTTCGAAAGGGTTGAAATGGAAGGTTTTTCTAAGGTTTTTAAAGGCAATGTTTTGAAGTACTTTAAGATATAATGTCTAAGATTTTAATGCTTTCGAAAGGAAGGTTTTCAAAAGTTTATGAAGAGTTTTATTTGGTTTCAAAAGAGATGCTTTCAATAGTTTAGAAAGGGGTTCTTTTAATGGGATCGAAAGAGGGACTTTCAGGTGTTTAAATGTTTTCGTCAACCAAAGTTTGAGTAAAGTATATATATAACATGACAAGGTGATTTTGAGTAAAACATAAAATATATGTATTTTCCTTATGTGAGTTGATTTAAAGGGCTTAAATCATTTTGAAAAAAGGTTTTCAATGAAAATTATGGAAAGGGATCTGTAAATAAAATAACTCAGATATTTGTATACCATATGGGACTGATATAGGGTCGCAACCTATACACTAGCAATTGACCCCAACTATTTTAGTCTAAAGTTCCATATGTAGGTCTTTGTCACAAGTAAGAGTAAAATTATGATTATACGCATAAGGGAATATATGTTTGTATACAGATAGGTTATTGGTGAGCCCGCAAAACCATTAGGATCATGTGACCCTGGAAGATGATTAATTTAGGGATAGACCGTCCAGAAGGGAAGTATTTAATAGATCGTTAAGGATAGACCGTCCAGAAGTGGAGTGTCTAACAGATGGTAGATAAATTTTGTTTATATTGTCTGGTAAGCCCAAGTCAGCCGAAGGTTAGAAGTTAGCAAAACAAAACTAAAGTGCTTGAACAGACTGTTCTTTTATTACCTGATATGTATGTTTACATAATGATGCTTTACAGTATTTAACCAGTTTTGGTTACAGGAAATGATTTGCAAAAGATATGTTTTAAAAGGATGTTAGCGAGGGGAAACCCATTCTGCTAAGCAGCGTGGCCTCACTTAATATTAATAACTAAGATGTATGGTATGTCCGACTCGAAGTTTATGTTTTTCCCCGTAACTCTCGGGTGCTCAAAATTGATTTGAGTAGGCTAAGGGTTGAGGTTTTTTCAGGTATGTAGTAGGATGACAAATAAAGCTACCAGAGGCGAGCTAGAAGCTAACGGATAGATATTTAGGAGTTGCGGTTCTTTATTTTGTTATTTATTTCAACTATATATGTATTAAGTCAATTATGACTATACGCCTCTAATCATCCAAGGGGGCATCTTCGTATATTTCTCTTGGCGTATTTTGTAATAAATATATTTTAACATTGCTTCGGAGACATTTGGGATTATGTAATCTGAATATGGAACATATTTTTTGAAATGAAATGGAAAAATGTTGTTTTGAAATCTGCAATTTGTTTCATATTCAAGTGCTTTTGATGTTATAGATACCATTAACATAGCTGAATTTAGTCGTCGGAAGTTAATGCTATAGATGACTGTAGCATCTATAGCGTTTAGCTTTGGTCCTCTAGATAGGGGATGTTACAAGAATTAGGTATGATGAAGCTCTCAATAACGTTAGAGTTGCAATACAAAGTGAATTGAAAATGGTTGCATTCCCTCAAACAACCAAGATTTTAGAACCTTTCATGGAAACTATTAAGAAAGGTAGGCCATCATAAAAAGATAAGTTGACTAGATAGGATCCTTCTTACTTTGAACATGTTAAAGCATTGTTATCTTGTGATTCAAATCTCACTCCAGTTTGTTCTTATAGAACAAGAAGTTCCAAGAATAAAATATGTTAGAGCAACGAAGCTAATGAGTGTTATCTGTTACAAATGCCAAAATGTATAAGTAGTTGGTCTAGAAGACATGCCTAGAGATGGTAATTGTGGTTACTGGGTTGCTGTTAATCAATTGAATCTTCATTATGGAAGACCCGATAATCCTTGTAAGTTTGTACATTATTCTATGATTGACAACTTACTACTACACTCTGAAATGTATAGAAGAATGTGGGATGACTATGGCTACGAAGAATTGAAGATTAGGGTACAAAGTACGAATGCTATTGGGTTTAATGAGTGGATGAAGATGCCAGAATCAGGTTTTGTTATTGCCGAAATATTTGATACTATCATGGTCTTGCTAAGTGAACATATGAGTTGTACGTTTGTACCTACAACTATTCGTGAGATCTTGTTAAACCAAAATAGAATGATGATTGTGCACTACATCAACAACTCTCATTTTGTTAGTATTAAACTCCATCCAAACTCACCTTTGCTTCCTACAACCTAGTTCAAGTATTTTCAACAATTTTACAACATTAACGTAGAGGATTTGGTCAAACCATATGTTGAAAGAATGAATAAGTATTATCCTTTATGGATACCCGTGACGACGAAGGAACTGTAATTAAAATATGATTGCTAGAGTTCATGTTCACTTTGATGGAATGGAAATTATATATTTTTGGTGTTCACTTGTCATTGTTCACTTCAATATGTAATGAAATGTATGTTCAGTTTGATGCATGTTAATGTATGTTCATTTTTTATTTATATTCGCTTTATATTGTATATTCATGTATATATAAAATGCTTGTTAAAAGATTTACATTTTGATTGCATAAATTTGAGTGCATACGTTATGATTGCATAGATTTTGATTGGAAAAGAACAAAGTAGGTTCGACAATAAAAAATTGCATAGACTTAGGTAATTAGACGGCAAGGCATTGAAATTTAAGTGCTCAAAGGATGAAGGCTATGTTTCGGTGGCCAACTATCGACTGTCCCATAAAACTTCGGCAATAGCTTACCATTCCCAAAAGATTATAGCTTATTTGAAGCATACATGTCAAGTTTCTTGTCTTCATTCGAAAATTTAGCAACGAAACTGCTGTTAACATAAGTGTGTCTTTGATTCGATGGAGCATCATCGACTGCACAATTAATTTTTGATAGCCTATCGCCGTTCTCGAAAGTTTGGGTCAATTTCAATGCTTGGGCTCGAATATATGTATGATGTTCGACTTTGTACGACTTTGTTCGACGATGTGCTATCGTTCCAGCTATTGTCCACTCCTACTAGCGCTTGAATTTTGTTCGACCAACTGATGTTGTTCTTACTATTTCACTAATATTCGATGACATGCTATCGACTGTTCCTTTAAACTTCGATAGACTACCGTCATTTCTCAAAGTTTTTGTCTATTACGATGGGCTGGCATCAGTTATACATATTTTGGTCGACAATGTATTACCGTTCATGCACAAACAAATATGAACACTGCGTTATAGTAAAATATCACAAAAAATACAACAATATGAACAGCAACAAGATTCATGTTTTACATTTTTGCAACACAACAAAACGAGCACATATGAACAAGTATATGAATAAGAACAAATCAAAAACAAAACAACGATGAACAACAACATATCACATTTCACCAACAACACAATATGTCCCAAATACATTCATGACACAAGTCATCAACTTGGAATACATGATCTTAACATATCACCACACCAAAATAAGTCATTCACAAAACAAGTCATTACTAAACATACTAAAATAACATACCACCACACCCAAGTAAACATACAACCATTCTTCTCATTAAGTTTTCTTCTTACCTACAGTCTTCTTTCCATGACTTCTTCCTCCCCCACCATCTTTATTTTTTTTCCTCTTCTTCGCCTTAGATCCTTTACCTTGTTCAACTTGTTCTTGCACATACACTTATTCTCTAAAAATTTCATATGGTTCATCTTCTTCAATTCGTTCTACCCTTTCGAATACTTGGAACATTGAGTCATTAGGAGTACATGATCTAATGAACTCCATGATATGTCGAAGTCTCCGTTTCTACAAAGTATACTTATAAAATTAAAAATATAATTAAACAAAAAAATTAAAAATATTTAAAATTATGGACCTACATTGTGGAGAATAAGTGAATTACCTCACTAATTTGCACGGGCTTAGTAAATCACGTATGTACATTGGCAATAAGAGGACGTGGCATAGATTTATACCACTGCACATACATCGCATCACAATCCCAAGGCTATGTGATATGGTTAGATGTTAGACTCTCATTCTTCTTCGCTCGCTCCAGTTGAAATCTTCTAAATTAGAATATTTCACCTTGTATGATTTTTCGATGACTTCATCTTTTTAGCCTCTAAAGAAAAAGTGGTTACGTGTATTGGTTGAACATAGCTAAATTGATGAAGAATTCATTGCGGAAGATACAACTCAACAACCTCAAAAGACGCAATGTGTGACGCCCCACCTCTATACCCACCCTATCCAAGGATACTACGGGGTAATGCCGTCAACTAGCACGGAGAATAAGGCTGTTGAGGAGCGACCATCCGCGTATTGCTTTGTGCGAGCACCGATATGTCAGATAGTACAACATGTATCTGGTTTCAGGAGGAAATCCGACATACCGATACAAACACAAAGCTACTACCCGGTGGCTATATATATTCTTCAGAAACAAATAAACAAATAAACATAACACAAATCAGTCACAGACATCCATATCACAAATGTGGAAAAAGATATGAATATATAACACATAAAAGTGTTCATCAGAGTAGTGGTCAGACAAGATCCACAATATCACAAAGGAATAGCTACAAGTGCTAGACAAAGGAATATGGATACATCAATGAGTCTATATCTCAAAAGTATACAACAAAAACTACTAATCTAAGTAGTTAGCCAAAAGTCAGGGTGATAATCCCAGATGTGAAGTCAAGCAGAAGCACCTGTAACATCTCGGTCTGACCCGAGTATTATTTAATAAGAAAATAATAAACGGATCAGTCTAGCTATAAATATCAGACAAAATGATATAGAATAAGAGATATGACATAAACATATGATAACCATAAAGCCATACTGTGATAAGTATGTAATTGAAAATCAACGAGAGATTAATCAATATCACAAGAATCTTCTCAAAGATCAAAAAGAATGTCATACTCTTTATTTTTATTCACTAAAACCATAAGTATTGATTATTATATCAATGCCAATCACAAAAGTTAATGACACACGAATTCACCAATGCACAAATATTGATAAGACATATCAATGTAAATCACGAAAATTGGTGAAACACAAATTCCAGAAATCATCAATGGAAATCCAGAAATCACGAAAAGAGGGAGGCCTATCACAAAACGGGAGCATGAAAACTCACCAACACGTGTATCACAAAACGGAACGCTATTCCATGGTTGCTAACCATTAATTTTGAGCCGAAGCTCCACAAAATGGCCCGAAGACCATGGGTCGCTACCCTACCAAATTGAGCCGAAGCTCCACAGAAACGGGGTTTAGTCTCCCTCGTAGACAAAGAGACATCGCACATTTGCTAGTCTAAATCCCAAAAATGATCATCAACGATCATCAAGAAGTGTCAATTACAGTAAGCTAGTAAATATATAAGCTTAGCCTCATGTCCCATAACCACTAGCTTAACTTAAATATTTACGAACAATTTGTAAGTTTCCACTAGAAAATTGTCACAAGAGATTCAATCGAACAAGTCCAAGAATTAACCGGCGAAGTAAACGCAATCGTTTCATACCACTTGTTTTACTAAGCCGTTTAATTAGATTTCTCGTACGAGTGAGATAAAGGTTTGTGTATACTAGTAGATTGGAAAATGGTTTAAGAAACGAGCTTTGTAATAAAATAGTGTTGAAATCGTTTTAATGGAAGAGTTTTGATATTTACTACTAGTATAGAAAACCTTTATATTTTTAAAGTGACAAATCACAAAAATGGTTGTAGAAACAATAAGTCACAAAATTCACATTCGAAGACGTGAATAAAATTCAAAGAATTCGATTTCAAATCCATCAAATTGGAAATACCCTTGCGACCTAACAGCCACGACTTACGACTTAACACAATACAACACAAGAAATCAGCGGCTCAACACATGCGGCTCCACGACATACGACATAAGAGATTAGCGACTTAAAGAGTTACATGCGGCCTAACAGATTAGCCTAACATGGTGCGACCTATAGCATGTCGCGACCTAAGTTAGTGCGAGATATAGCAGGTGCGACCCAAGGTATGGCGCGACCTATAACATGTGCGACCTAACAGGCAGAGCGACTTAAGGAGTTGAGGTTAAGCGACCTAAGGAGTGCGACCAAGCCGAGCGACCTAAGGGGTGGAACGACCTAAGTTGTGAGAGAAGGCCGAGCGACTTAAGATGGAACGACCTAACACATGGCCGAGTGACCTAAGTTAAGGAACGACCTAAGTATAGCGCGGCCTATGTTGGTACGACCTATATTGGTGCGACCTATATGCAGGCCGAGCAATTCGAATGGTGCAGGCCGAGCGACCTAGGGGATAGAAGTGCAAAAACTCTCTCAATTTGCAACCGATCGAGCACGGACACTAGGGGATTACGCCCATCGGCTACCCGGTCCTATTGGCTCCTCGATGCATCACCAAAAACGTGTTCAATCATCAAAGTTAGGATTTTTAAAGATTTGAACCCAAAACACTAAAAATTGGGATTTTCACCAATTCAATCCAAACCAAAAGCAAATGCACATGAATAAGTGTTAGGAATTCATAGCCAACAATCAAAGATAGTTATAGTCAAAGATGTGAGATAAAAATCTCACCTTTACACAAAATCAATGAAGAAGAAGCTTGAAAGCAAAGGAAGAATCAACCACACTTCAATCTCAACACAAGAAGCTTGAATCAATGGCTTCTTTTTGAATTTGGAGTTAGATGTTGATTTGCAAATGAACAAGGGCTTGGAGTTTTAATTTCCCATTCCTCCCTCCATTTTTTATGAAGCTTGAGTGTTAGGAAATGAAAGTGAAGTTATGAAGGGAAGAGGGGGTTGAGCTAGAGTTAATAGTTTAGGCTAATGGGCTAAACCAAACCCAAAGCCCAAAGTGAAAAAGTGGCAAAATTCCAATAACTCCAAACATGTCAAAGTTTATACTCAAAAAGATCGCAAACGGCTTTTTGAACTCAATGGAAGTGGTTCCAAGTCCTAATTCGACCGTATGCAAAAAGTAACTTTTCGGACTAAAATCCGACTAACGATAAAATATTAAAATAAAATATTTAAATATTCAATCGTAAAATATGCGGGTGGTTACACAATGGGACCGTTGTACAAAGCACATCAGTGAAACAGATAGTGATCTCTCATATCCTTCAAATAGTCCCAAACAACTTCATTAACTAGAAGGTCATCAATCTTCTCTCTAAGAGTGACCAAATCATATGCCAGATTGGTGCTTGTTTCCATCACAAAGTAAAAAGCTAGCTTGGTTCTCTAAGCAGCGAATGTGCATTACAATTATGATGTCTCAAAATTTTAAAGTTATCATATATCAAAACCTAAACACAAAAAATAAAATATAAACTCAAGCAGTATGATTAATTTTATTTTTTCACTTAATTCATACCTGAAGCAAAATCGTGCAACCAACAATCTGACATACACATTTCCTTGTACCATGAGCCAAATTATAGAATAGCCAACTCAAGCATGCAATGCTCCGAGAATAAGTGTTCACTTGCCTAAACACATGTACACATTGCAAGAAATGCACCGACACTTTGTTTTCAGATTTATCACCATAGATTAACACATCAATAGTGTATAGTAAATATGTATTGCGCTTTGCCATTTTCATTATGTAGTATCGAAATCTTGAGAACTAGAAAACATAGTTCTTAACCATTCTAAATGGAATTTTTCCTCACACCCCAACAGCTTGTCAGCTGTTTCTTCTTTGATGTCAAGAGTCCAACAACTCACACAAACCATGACCTCTTATTCTCCTTGACCCTTCTAGTGGCCCTATAACCGCTTTTCCTTCAACGGGAAGACCAGTAATGGAAACGCTTCACTAATAATAATTGTCATCTCACCAAACGAAAGTTTAAAAGTGTTATTTTTCGGATACAATTGTTCGATAAAGGTGTTGATCAGTGCCTTGTCAACTCTGTCATGTGCATGCTTCATTATATTCAAGAACCACGACTCGGCTACCACATCCTTAACAAAGTCACACTCTTTGGTCAAATCCCAATGTCCATGAGTCCTTATATGAATATGAAGCTGGTGCCTACATTAACAATACAATATATAAAAATGTACATGTATATTGTTTACGATTCTATATGATATATATATA
Organism: Allium cepa; assembly: GCA_030765085.1. NCBI lineage: Eukaryota > Viridiplantae > Streptophyta > Magnoliopsida > Asparagales > Amaryllidaceae > Allium > Allium cepa. The sequence continues at coordinate 504,840,012 of CM060937.1, read as the reverse complement.
GTAAATGTACCAAAGAATTCCATATGCTAAAACCAATATGATCTTTATAAACAAATAGTAGGGATGGTTGCACTTCACTTTCAATAGACTGACTTGATGGTTATGCCATCAACTTTTTTCTTTTGTTTTTTCTCTGAAGCAGTTGTACCTCGATATCAGTCTCCTCTTCAATTTCATGGGATGGTTCGCCCTCGTTTGCAATTTCTTCCACTTAATCCGGTCTCCATATTTTCCTTCATTAATGTCCTCATGTCGCCCGTCTTCCTCCTCACTCGAACTATTGCAATTTTTACTATTATTTCTTTCATCCTCTTCAACATTATCCTCAATATGTTTTTTAATTTTTCCAACTCTTGTCTCTTGCGATTTGAAGCGATTTGAGGAATATGGGTAGTTGGCTATGAAGCTAAAGCATGCTTGCTACATTAACTGAATGGATTCATTCCTAGAAGCAAAATATATAATAACAAAGAGTTAAAAATTATGTATGTATTAACTCGACATATGTATCAACTCGTTGATATAAGAAAAATGGAAACCCAAAAAAATCAAGCATATGTTCACTAGACATATGCACTAATTCGACATAAAGAAACCGAACAAAAATCAATACTTCAGCCTCCATTCGTCAAAGAAAATATCGCTACAATGCTATAAGTATTAAACCAATAATATTTAACCCAAAAAAGCTCATGTTTTCGACCACCAGTCATCGAATCATTTATTCTCCTATAATCTATATAAGTTCGGCAAGCTAGAACTGAACCAAACAAGAGAAACATAGGCAGGAATATCGAATATCACTACCTACTGAAAAATAAACCAAATAGCTATTGAACATCGGTCAAAAATACATAATACGTCAAAGTTGGCTTGAGTTAAATTATGTAGATTGATGATAGACCGCCGACTTCATTGCTAAAGGCCAAACCCTACCATCAATCGTGACAACTAACAACAAAATTTTAATTATCACGATAAAGAAGAACATACCTGGCCATTACCTTGTCTATCGGCTTGGGATCACGAAATTTGATCATGCACAATCTTTGGTTCGAACAATTGTTTGTTGATGTATGAAGGTAAATCAAATTAGGTTAAAAAAGTGAAAGTAAATGAATTAGGTTAAAACGTAAGTAAAAAGGAAGAAAGGTGTTGGAGGTTAAACATGTTTTGTTTTTTAAAAGTGTGTACCCCTCTTAGTACTTACAAAATATGTAGTTACATAGAATATTGCATTATAACATCCCACCATATCATTTCAAAAAAAGAACTACTTTGTATACTTTGTAGCAAAATTTTCAATTATGTCACCACTATAATTTTGCACATCCAAATATTTATTTTCAATAGAAATCATAGTTAATCTATTAAAACTTTCTTGTGACATCAAAGGAAGGCTTGTTCGTATCCATCGACCATCAATAGTTCGTGTCCATCAATGACTACTGTTCGAACCCATGAGAGAGGCATTATTCGAATCCATCAAATCAACAAACCTGGTGACGTGTCATTCCTCGATACAAACAAGGCGAGATATATGGAGTCGACGCGGTCAACTCAGTAAAGACCGGATCGAGGCGAAGTATGCATGCCACATCATCACGAGACCACGTGAGGCGATCGAGTCGAAGGAATCGATTCGAACCAAATAACCACCGAAAAAGTCCATTTCGTATCGACCGTACCTCAAAATCTACCGATCCAAATGCCATGAAATTTTCACTGCAGATTGCACACGAGACAAGGAATGTTCACACCAAATTTCAGCTCAATTGGACACCATCTTGGTCGATACGAAATGATTTCGTATCGATCACAGATCGACTCGAAACTTTCTGGAATTGGTCGTGTGGGCCCCCTCACGTGCCAGAGCGAATCTCCTGAAGTTTGAACGAAGTCTCAGCCTCCTACGCCTATAAATAGAGCTCCAGAGCCTACAGAAAAATGGACTTTTGATTCTCAAGCGCTGAGACTCTACCGGATCGAGATCTCCATCATTCTACTATTGTTGAATTCGAATTTCCAGTTGTAACTTGCTGTTGATTGCTGTAACCACTTGTAATCATTGAAAGAGAATCAATAAAACTGCAAAAAACTTCATAGTGGACGTAGGCAACACGCCGAACCACTCTAAATTGCTTGTCTGTGCATTTACATTCTTATTCATTGGAGTTTTTGTTAGATGATCCTCATTTTTAATTTATACTCTTCATTATTATCACTTCAAAAACTTTCGAAGAGTGTTGTGACCAATTTTGGTGCAAACACTTTGGTGCTTCCACTGAGAAAACCCAGATTTTCTCCTGCTCATTGGATCTTTCATCGATACCGGATTGCATAAATCTAAGAGAGAGATCCAGATTTCAAGTCCAAATTCCTTCCATTCTATTCAGATTTGCATAAAGTCTAAGCTAGGAATTCAACCTTCAAAATGGTTAGCACAAGGACCACCTCTAATGCTGTCAATCAAGAAGACCAGGATAGACAGAATCCCGTGCCACTACCTACCTCTAACCAAGACGCTACCGGACACTCGGAACCATCAGGTCCGGTTACCCGACAAGAGTTTCAGCTGCTGCTTCAAGAGCTGACCCAGAGTCGGCAACAGCTAATAGAACAGCTACGCGCCAACGCCAAGCTGACCAACCAGCTGAATCACCAGAAGCGAAGGAGATCCAGGAGAGACCATGCTTCTCACTCCTCCAGTGAAAGTTCTTCGTCTTCTGATTATCATCATCGATCTTCACGACCCCGGCTAGATGGGAGTCACATACAAGTTGCTGGATATCAACCGGAAATGACCGTTGGACAGCCGAGACTTGGTCCATCGGCCAGTTTCCAAATGGGACCCTCCTCCCAAGGGGGTGCCATTCCTCACTACACCACAGAATACCACGCCACTAACGTCGCGGTTGAACCAGGAGTCGATGCCCAAGATCAGTCGAACCTAGACCATCGTCATCATGGACGTACTCCTGACCATACGTCCCGGAAGACTATGAGCCAAGAAGGCAGATGTGGACCGTCGACAGCATCCGGTCCAACCCAGAATGTGCGATTCTATCACACTCCGGCGCAAGCCGCACAGAACGTACAAATGCCGGATCTCCCGACCATGATACTTCAGATGATCCGTGAGAGCCAGGGTCTCCCAAATGACGATTGGGGAATTTCCCGAAGTCACACTCCTTTTACGGACGATATTCTTACTGCTGAACCCCCTCGGCAATTCAGGATGCCGACTCTACCCATGTATGAGGGAAATTCCAACCCCAACCAACATATTATGAAATATGAATGGTCGATGAGCGCTTCTAGAGCTGACGATGCATTGAAGTGTCGTAGTTTCCCCATCTCCTTGGGGGGCATCGCTACCATGTGGTTCACTCGACTGCCACCTCGATCCATTTCCTCTTTTGACCGGTTGGCCACAAAATTTATGAAGCAATTCATTATGCACATCGCAAGGCCAAAAGATGTCAACACTCTATCTAGCGGCACCCAAGCTCCTAGAGAGACGATCAGACACTACTTAGAGAGATTCCATGCTGCATGTGCGGAAATCAGCAATCCGAACGATAACCCCATCCTTATGGCGTTGGCTAAGGGGATTGAACCCGTTTCTGAGTTTGGCAACTGGTTGGCTGGAAAACCACTTGCATCATTGGACCGTTTCCATGCCAAGGCGGTTCAATTCCTGAGAAGAGAAGATGCGAAACAGTCTAGGAAGCAGACTAATGCAGGGCCAAGCACGGAAGGGAATGTCGCAATCAAACAGTCCGGTGAGAGCTCCGGGAAAGTTCAGTTGAACGTTAAGAACAAACAAGCTCAGCGGAGAGAGAGCGTGAATCAAACAAGAAAACGAGATCAAAATCATGGCCCATAGCGTAAGGATCCTATGTTTGACAGTTACACTCCTTTGAATACATCACTGGAGAACTTGTATTTACAAACCTATAATACAATTCAGTACGAAAAACCTGCACCAAAACCGTCGTCAGAGAGGCAAATCCAGATGGGAAAATTTTGCAGGTTCCATGAAAGCTACGGGCACAATATGAATGAATGTCGTCACTTGCAAGATCTCGTAGGAAAATTGATCAGAGAAAGGAAGCTGGAACAGTTTGTGCGGACGCCGCAGCCTGGAGGAGCGGGCCCATCAAATCAAAATAGTGAACCTGATCAACCGAGATGGGAGGACTCTACCTGTCCCAGCGGGAGATTAGTGATAAACGCCGTCAGTGCCAGACCCACTTTGCCAAGAGCCTGAACGACGAGGATCTTCGCCACTGTTACACATGACAGGCTTTATTCAGTCTATGAATACTTTGCAATTTCCTTTGCATTCTGAAGTTTGAATTTGTAATAAGGCACTGACTTTGCCATGTTTTTCCGTTCCAGCAATAAATTACTATCTCTTCAAGCTAGAGCTGTAATTCAACGAATGCGACATTCAACAATCACGACGCACGAAGAGCTAAGTTCTATCGCATGATGGAATTTATCCAAATAGCGAGTGACTGTGATACGACCAGGCACTCACTAAGTGAAATCTCAGCTCGGGGGCAAGCCATCACATTAAAGGCTGAACTGGACCGACACACGACAGTCCTATAACTAACTCCACTTTCCCAGAGTGCGAATTGGAGTACAAACATCAACTCTGGTTCCCAGAGTGCAAATCGGAGTATAAACACTAACTCCAAATTCTCAGAGTGCGAATTGGAGTATAAACATCAACTCTAGGTTCCCAGAGTGCGAACCGGAGTATAAATCCTAACTCCACTTTTCCAGAGTGCGAATTAGAGTATAAACATCAACTCTAGGTTCCCAGAGTGCGAACCGAAGTATAAACACTAACTCCAAACTCCCAGAGTGCGAGTTGGAGTATAAACACAAAAATGTGGTTCCGAAGAGGGTGGACCCGTCTGCCTAACGACTTCGGTCGTATCCTAACCAAGTTTAACCCGTCCGTCTAACGACCTCGCTTGTTAACTCGTGGTGGATGTGATCCGACCATCCGCAATCCCGATAAATCCATCGTTCCCAAAGTGTGAACGAATTCCTTAAAGGCTCAAACAAGTGTGATTGACCATCTGTCGGCTAACTCCAACTTCCCAAAGTGTGAATTGGAGTATAAACATCTATTCCAGGTTCCCACAGTGCGAACCGAAACATCAATGCTAACTCCAAGTTCCCAGAGCGCGAATTGGAGTATAAACATCAATTTCAGGTTCCCGGAGTGCGAACCGAAACATCAATGCTAATTCCAAGTTCCCAGAGCGTGACTTGGAGGATAAACATCAATTCCAGGTTCCCAGAGTGCGAACCCAAACATACTTGCTGACTCCAAATTCCCAGAGCATGAATCAGAACATTAACATCAATTCCAGGTCCTCGGAAGACGAACCAAAATATAAATGTCGACTTCAAATTCCCAGAGTGTGAATTGGAGTACAAATACCAAGTCAAAGCTCCTGGAGTGCGAACTGTGTTACAAACATCGATAATTCTCGAATTCCCAGAGTGCGAACCAGATTATCGATCATAAATTATCCTAAGTCCCCGGAGTGTGGACACGTGCTCAAGATTTGCAATAGGTGCGATCGACCACCGAAATACAAATGCTGTTCCCCGGAACTGGAGGCAAAAGCTTAAGTGTTAATCACTAACCGAAGTGATACAATGTCCAAAATTCAAATCTTTCATCAATCACGACGTGTGATCAAGATTTTCAGACTTGGCATGTAAAACAAACTCAACTTGAAGGCAGATACACCACAAGTACACTGGACAGAAAGCCAAATACTACAAATACTTAAGCACAAAAGAAATGAGAGTTGAAGCAAAGAAATTAAATGTCATTTCAACTAACTGTACGTGAAGATTCATGTACAGGTTATTCCAAGAAATACCTACTAGCAGGGGGCCAAGCCTGCACCTATATGTAGCCTATGAAAGAAAAATAAAAGTGCCTTCCTAACTGCCAAAAATGCGCCAGAGGGGGATTATCTACGTTTTCTTCTTCGGCTTTTTCTTCGACGTGGAACTACTAGAACCGTAAGTCTTTCCTTCGAGCCCTTACCCTTTGGCGGATCATCCTTTGATGAAGGCATGATATCGACATTTTCTTCTGAACTTAAACTTAGAGGAATATTCTCTTCGGGAGGAGTCGGTTCCACAACCGGGGGAAGAATGGGCAAGCTGGTGTCAACGGACATGCCCCTAGAAGATATCACCATAAGAGGAGTGGGGCCAACCGCCGTCATAACACTCTCGGAACTACCACCGTGTGCTGCCGCCTCCATCTCTGCATTGATTTGAGCAAGTATCTCAGCTTCACGAGCGGCACGAGCTTCATGATAGGCAGTGGTGGACTGTGAAGAAGCAATGGAAGCAGGTGGGAACGCGCCAAGGACAAATGGCATGTCAGCAAAAGGGTCACTGTGTTGGCTCAAGAGTTCATTCATCATCTGTTCGTCGAAAGTAATTGAACCTCCTGTGTCATCTCGGTCGGCGCGACTATCGTTGTGGTGATCACTTCAGTAACAATGGCCTCCTGCACTTGATGCGACTCTTGGACTGCATGAGGCGCTGTCATTGTAACTTCACTCACTGGACAAGAAAGAAAAGAAGTTGGCAGAACACGCTTCAATACAAATACTTCAGTTCAGACACACAGTAGATTTGTGCAGAGTACCTTCCTCAACTTGACTCGTGGCTGACTGAACAGCTTCTGTAGGACGTTCCCTTATGGGGGATAAGCGTGGCTGCTTAGGGTCGTAGCCTGGGACCAGCTGCGGCTCACTCGCTGGCGTCGATTCGGATCCAGATGAAGTAATCATCTCAGAACTTGTAGCTGGGTGTGCAACGCCAGACCCCTCACCAACTTCTAAGTGTTGGATACCCAAACTCTCTTTTGCATGAGAGATCATAAAATCGTGGAGAACCTTCTTCTCATCATCATTCAATATACGGTTCTCCAACTCGAAGTCATCAAAAGCTTCACCCGGCTGTGCTGCCTTCTCTTCTTCATTAATAAATTCCAGGCATTGAACAAGTGTGTCGGGTAGTCATCGAGCCACGCCAAGTTTCTGTGCCTCAGCACATTGGCGTTATAGGTGATGAGAAGCTCTTCTATCTCCGTCTCGAGCTTGATCTCTGCCTGCCGAACTTTCTCATCAACTTCAGCCTCCGCTTCGCGGACCTTTTCCATGGCCGCATCTCTTTCCCTCCGAGACTCCACCGCCTGATCACATGCCTCCTGTGCAGAAATGTTGGAGGTGTCTCTCTCCTTCATGATTTCCAAAACTTTGGCCTTGAGCACGTTTAGCTCTTTCAAGGCCACATCCCGCTCGGCGGTTACAATGGTGTTTCAGTGGCCCATGTCCTCCACCGTGGCATAATGCTCGCGCTTCATCCTATCCATTGCCGCCTGGGCTTCATCAGATTTTTTTAAGAGCCTCAATCTCTGATTTGCGAGAAGACTCGGCCTCACTGCCGAGCACTTGAATAATCCGGTCTTTTTGGCCAAGTTCTTTCTCTAGTTTCTCAATCCTGGCCGCTCGGTCGAAGGCCACCTTTGACGCTTTCTACGTGGTTTTCAACCATTCCTGATACTGGAAAAATATATCTGAGAGATAATCATGCATCATGGGTGCAACTGACGCCGGTACCCTTTTTAGATGCGGAGGGAAAACAAACCCATCAAAGCAGAACTCAGGGAAATCTTTCTCTAGTTGAGCAAGCCTCGCTGCTCCATCCCCCGAAGGCTCAGTCAATGTTCTCTCTGTTGTCGTGGGGGCCGCGATCTCCGTTCTACGATGAATGTTAGACCTCGATGATTGGGAAGACAGCTTATGCCGTGAAATTTCTGGAGGCCGTGAAACGTGAACCGGAGGCGGTACGGGAGTTCTAGGAGGTGGCGTGCGAGATCGAGACTGACGCCTATAATCTTTGTCTCTGTCAGAGCATTCATGGCTCGAGTACCCCTGGTCATAGTCTCTGTCCCCTTCTCTCCTATATGATTCATAATATGAAGAAGACTTGAGTTTGCTATGAAGACTGCCAAGCATCGAACTTCGACCAGACATGGTATCTGCGAAGCAAATACATAAAACGAAGTTAGTAATCTCTCACAGTGAGCGTATTACACTCAGAAATCATGTAGTGCTGTGAAGTGTGAACGTATGTGCAACCCCCACCAACCGGATGTGTCAACCGCACTAGCGAGCAGATATTCGCTTAAAACTAAGGCTTCTGAAAGTTCGTCCAATCCGACATCATGCTGCAAGGACACATCGTCCGGAATTGGAAGATCGGCGAGCCCTTCATAAAGATTCTCAGTTCTTGGGGGAGACATTTCCAAAATTCTAATTCCGGAGGCGGGTCGGGACGTGACAACCGATTTCCATCTTCCCTTTTTAGGTGGCTTAACAACGACTGCCTTGCCTTTTCTTTGCTCTTCGATATCCTGGGTTACATCCGCAGGTTCGCCCAAGGGTTCCTCATCGGTGTGAGTTCTTTCGGAGTCAGCCTCCTCGATTTAACAACTTTAGGCTTTCTTCGTTTAGCACATTCTTTCGAGGCAGTCCTTAAAGCAACGTCAAGCATTATACTTTGTCTTCGTTCAATCAGCCCAAGAATCCTAAGATTCCTATCTGTCAAAAGCAACTCGATATTCCTTTCTTCGCTTGGGATTTTTTGAAGAACCCGAGCTATCTCCTTGAAATGTTCACCTTCGGGTCGCTGGATTATGGCTGAAAAGAAAAAAGATGTAAGTCCGAATCCATCTATATATGTCTCATCAACTACCCGAGAAGATAACGATACTCACGTCTAAATAGCCATCGCCTAGCAAATCCTGGAGGGCATCTAACATAGAACCATTCCGACTTGAAGTAACTCAATCTGGTCCAAGATCCTGTGACCACTTGGCAATTTCTCACTACCTCCAGGAATGTGAAAGATGGACTATCAGTCCGACTCTTGAAGTTAAACAAGTATCTGATCTCAATTGGGAGTGGCAGTCGATAGAGATACTCCATAAATGCAATGAACAAGCTATTGAGTGAGGCATATCCGTTCGGATGTAGCTGAGAGGGGGAAAACCCCAGAAACGACAATACTTCTCTTATATACTGGTTAAACGGAGGGGTGTCCCAGTTGCGCACGCATGACGATTGAATGCGGTGTATCCCTTCTGAGGATTATGCAGTCTATCATTTGGTCCCGGCAATAATACGTCATCCATCGACAAACCATGCCTTAAGCATATTCTTCCTAGCATGTCTTCTGAAATGTTGGACGGAACAGAGTTTGATGGGTTACTAATGAAGGATGCATCAAGTAAGTCATCCGGAGCTGGACCGATAACTTCAACCTCAATCTCCGGTACTTCAAGCACAGAAGGGACTGAACTCTGAGTTTCTTGCGGCTGCGAACTTGAAGTTTTTATAACTAGCTAACTCACGAGAAATCATCGTTAGACGCTGAAGAGCCCATGTGTTCCCTACGTGTAAAGTGTATGAATGTGTCGTGCAGTGTTGTGCATTACTTAAGCAAATTCTACGGAATAAACTGAAATGTGTGAACGACAAAACTCTTAAATTAGGCCGGAAATGACCGTCATCGCTGACCGTCATCACCAAACCGTCCAGATGTTAGCGATCGATCCCAGTTGAAATTACTCATTATGTTGTTAAACTATGGTTCCATTGACGAGCTTCGAAAGGCAGTCAAATATGCAGTTCTGCAGTTAAGTCCAGGTATGCAGGAATAAAGCTCGCCGGAGTCAAGTGTTCACATACGCAAAAGATTCCCAAATTCATCGAACCTCGGCTTGGAATCGATCACCGTAGTTCAAGTTAGTGAAGGGTCATAAGCCATATTTTCATATCGATCGAGTTCGAATCGATACATTTCGTATCGATCGAGTTCGAATTGATACATTTCGTACCGATCAGATTCGAATCGACGCGCTTTATACTGCATCGGTTCGAAATGATACGTCTCGTATTGTTCAAGATCGAATCGATACCCCTCTGTCGATTAAGTTGCACCAACCTCGTATCGATTGCGAACCGGAAAACTTCGCATCGATCATATTCACAACCATCGTTCCTCGACCTGAACAACATCGATGCAAACCCAACATCCAGTAATCGATACAAAGTCAAGCGCTAACTTCCTTTTCATCGGTACGAAGTGGAGGCTGAGCAACCCTCAGTCGATTGTTAAAAATCCATAATTCCTTCTTCTCCGATCGATTCGAGCATAACCATGGCCGTTCACGACTGAGCTCCATCCCAGATCTGGTTTCACCTATTGCCAGAAGGAATGATGGAAGAAGAAAAATTGGATCTAGAATGACTTCGTCACTTGGATTCGTAATTATTTACCTAAGTTAAAATTGGAATGCGAAGACTAGAAAGATTGAGTCGATTTGAAGGCTAGAGCAGTTCGTGTAACGACACGGATTTTTTACGTTCGAAAATCGACATCCGTACTCCACTTGTACTTGAATGCCGCAGATTCAATCGTTCAAATCCGAGTCGCCGGAGCTTATAACACAATTAAGTAAAACAACACAGCGAAAGCAAAAGAAATGAATATCATATACAACCAATGATACAATATCCAGAATGATACAACAATGATATATATATATATGATATAAAGAATATCAGACAAGATAACAAATGCTACAGCGGAATACACAATATGTTATAGCAGCGGAAAACGAATAGCCAAGAGTTAACTCCAATCCAAAGCTTCAAAACTAAGGCTCCAAACCACAAGCTCGAACCACCATCACATTTCACCAAGACAAGCAGGACTGGTGTGAATCCAAAGACTCCAATATCCAAGATCTCCAGAGAATACCAGAAAGAAAACTAAAAGCTACCAAATCGATATCTATATCTGAAAAACCCAACTCTAGACTGCCCGTGTGTAAAATAGTGGGCACCCAGAGTTTAGGAAGGGAACAATAAACTCCGGGTCAGTCATGGGACTGGTATGAGAAAACGAAAACAGTACATCTTTAAAACAAACAAAAGAATTTAAATTTTTGGAATTCGCAATGCTTTTGGAAAATGAAACCATATAAGGCCTCCCGCCACACACACAATGCAAACGCAGACTTGGAGGAGATTTCTCCTTATGATAGTCAAATATGCATGATACGAGAAAATTTCTTTGATATTATTACTATAAGTGCAAAGTGTGAAAAATTATTTCGAAAGTATAAAATAAATCTTAGCCAGCATACGTACCATTATAGTATGCCTACTATAGCTACCATATTAGATGGCAGGTTCTACAACTAAAACCGCACAAGGCGTGTATTGGTAATTGGATTTCCAACAAATGGTCAGGCTAAGGAACTTCCTAGGCCACATGGGTACGCCTCTGGAGGGACACCCCGAGGACCTAACCGGATCTCTGCCAACACAAGGCCGGGTTACCTCTGTAACTACTGACACGAGTATGTCATCCACCGGTCGTAACCAACCTTTATCCGAGCGCTCGATACCAACAACCACAAAGTACACAAAGTAATGTATTTGCAGTAACCACGTAGGTTAAGTATCTGGGCTCCATACCATGATATCACCTCTATCCAGAAGGAAATGAACATACCCTTAGGAGGCGCTACCTCCAAATAACCTTGCTGCATTCTTCCTGTTTCGGCCATTCCGGGTTGTGAAGTTCGACGAAGTCTCGTCCACAAAGCTACGCTTTTCACAAAAGCCATGCTTTGATCAACAAATGATCAGCAGCACTTCATATGCCACATTACCAAATTGGGAATGTATCACTGGTAACCATCAACTACATAACCTCTGAGCTCGTACGTCTCAGAGAAGGGTGTTAAACTAAGAGAATAAATCTCCGCCACCAAACAGAAATGTATTTGGTAGAAACCGGTTTTACATCTCAAAGTGTAGTGTCAAACACACATCCATACAAGTCTGTTCCGGGTTCGAACAGAACCGAAGGCACTTCCGAAGAAGCCCTTGCAAATCCGAGAATCCACAATCCCGATCGGACTTCCCATCATTTAGGGAATCTCTATACCGTAGCTACTCGGTGCAGAGATAATCGATAGATCATCCTATCGTTCTCGCAAACACCCGGTCTTCACCACCGGTCTTCAAATGCTATCCGTAACGTCGTATCACATATTCGGAATGGGCTATATGACACAAAAGTCCTCTCCCGGCTAAACCGAATAGTGAGCGCAATACTTAAAAACATATGGATATGGGGTCTCAGTTATGTCACAACTTAAAAATCCAAAACCTTTCATTCAAATGGATAAAACAAATTACCATTCCCAATCTTTTAAACAAAAAGATTTATCTTAAAGATCCCCTTTCAATTTTAAAACAAGGTACACAAATCTTTAACAAAGATTCATTCATAGCTTTTCAAAATAATCCCATTCCAAATTGGATTAACTCATCGGGTCTTTAAATCAAAGACTCATTTCATAGATTTCAAAGTTATTTCCAAAGATTCACTTATAACTTAGAAAAATATTTCAATTCAAACTTGAAATTTCTTATGAATTGGAAATTCATTACTTATGTGAAAGCTTTTATCATTTGAAATCAAACAGTTTTATTTCGAAAAACCCGATTTCATTTATACAGGTTAAAATCCTTGGGTTAATTCAAATTCCCAAAACAACATTTTTAAAATGTTTTAAATCGATATAAGCTTGTATATCTTTTTAAATCATAAATACCGAATTTAGAATTCAATTCCAGATATTGCATTCCAATTTAAATTGGATTATTCAAATTCCAAATCTCTATTAGTTATTCAAAATAACTTTCATTCTTAAAACACCTTTTCAAAGCTTTCCATATTAAAATAAATTTATTTCCAAACTATTTGAATTTAAAAATTTAAATTCAAAGCTTATTTTAAAAATCTGTGACTTAACCGATTTCCACGTGAAATCCATATTTATTGTGTGTATAAGTGTGCTACAGGGGTTTTACACAATAGTGCAATGTCATTCAATCATCACAGATTAAAACACATAAATATAGTTGATAAGCGATAAACTATAACGCTTATCGCTTATTCACAGATTCACAGAAAATATACAGATGTATCATCAATAAGTGAATAAATTATATATAGCACAATCCACAGAACAAAATATCCAGATCAGATAGGACCATCAATTCAAGGCATCTCTTACAATACAATCATTCATAAGCAATTCAAGCATCCAACAATTATTTATAAAACAGGATTAATTCAATTGTTTAATCCTAATAAATTCTATTTAATTTTCCAAATGATTTCTTATGAATTAATTATCCAATCCTGATTAATTAATTACAAATCATTTGATATAAATTAATATATAATCACCTTAATTAATTATTTTCAATTAATTAATTATTCTTAATAATCACATTAACTAAATTAACCTTAAGTTAATTACATAATTAATCAATTCCTAATTACTTTAAGTAACTAACTTTTAATTATAAATAAATTACCTTTTAATCATCAATTTACTTACCTTCCATCATTAATAAATCTTTAACCACTAAGTAGTTAATCCTTAATTACTTAATTAATCAATTTAAATCATTAATTATTTTTAAATTAATTACCTTAAGTAATCATTAATTTATGACATAAATCAATCACTTAATTTATCACATCAAATAATTTAACTTTAAGATAATTACATTAATTAACCCCTCATTGATTATCATTCCATAAATTAATTACTTTCAATAATTATCCCAATGTAATTACTCGAAACCCAAGATAATTTCAAATATTTCAAATTCAATCTTTTAAAACTATTTGAAAACTTTATTTAGGAATTTGGATACTATTTCTTTTATATCTTGAAAACCTACAAATTCAAATACCTGATGAATCTAATCCATAATTACCTTTTAAAACAAACAATTTAAATCCTCAAAACTTGTTTAAAACTTTATTTTCTTTCAACCCAGGTAACTCAACACCTTAATTAGTAAATCTCATAATTTAATTAGTTAACCTTTAAATTACTTGATTAATTAAACTTGGATTATTAATCAATTTTATCTTAATTACTTTTATTAAGTAATTAATTTCAAGTAATAAATTTCCTTTAACAATTAAGTTAACCCAAACTTTGAAAGTTAATTAACAATTTTAAAACATCCTTTATATAAATCAACTTCTTTAAATATTATTTTATTTTATTTTAAAACTTAATTATCAACTCCTAATTTAAAACTTAATTAAACTTGGTTAAATATTTTTCTTTGAAATCAAATTATTTTATTAACTTTAAACTTGATTAAATCCTTTACTTTGAAACCTTGAATACTAATTCAACTTGGAAAATTTGTTGAACATTCTTTATCTTTAAAACTTGATTTCCCTTACTTCAAAACAACTGTTCTTATTAAACTTTATTTTGTTGTTGAAACCTTAAAGTAAACCCGAGCTAAATCTCGTTTAACACGAGTATGACTTCGAGACCATTGCAACGTCCACCGCTTCGAGTCAAACACAGTACTACACGCTCACGAACCCGAGTCTCTCATCTTCTTCTTCTCTTTCTTTTACTTCCAAATTCCAGAATATTTTAGTACCGTGCACGTGCAAGGTGCACACCCTTCCGTCCCCCACTGATCAACCGTGCCACCGTCAACATATCAACGACGACCACCTCACTTCAAACAACCATCCATATTGATGAACTTGGCCAAGAATTGAAATCGAACCATTTTGTTCAACCTGGAACCCAACCTAGAAATAACCCATCACCTAAATTGATCTTACACCATCACCGTAGATCATCTGAAGCCTCGCCGCCTCGCCAGGAGCTGCACCACCCTCGATACCCTATTTTCCCCCAGTCGTGATTCCCTCCGATCATCCCACGTTGCCACACGAGCACAATAAACAGCCCGACCCAATTTGGGTTCTTAAACCCTAAAATACCATAATCCAATCACTACATTTCAAAATAAAATCATTTTGTATTTTTCTTTCATACACCGATGTACCATCTAGCTACACCCTTAATCGCGATCCCTAACTTGCCGTGGATCATCGGGTTTTGACAAAATTTCCCATTCTGTTCAACTGCCATTTTCTCGAACGTTATTCTATTAAAAATCTTGATTTTCATTTCAAAATTCCTAGTTTTCGATAGCATAACAGATTATATACCTGAAACAAACTATCCCTATGATCAAGATTTTGATAAATTTTCAAAAGACTTTCCTTCTTCTTTTTATTTAAACTAGCTACAGGTAAAAAAACACATTTTTTAATGGTTATTTTGATATAGCTAACAAATTTGGTATACATATTATAATCTATAGAGACTCTGGGAAGAAGATTTGAATTTTTTTTAAAGTTCGAAAACCTGCACAACAAAGAACAGAGCCTAAATACAGAAATGCATGTCATTATCCATCAACATACTCATACATGCAAGCATAACCAAAACATCAATCAAGCACATTTAAGAGCAATTTTACAGATCATTCAAAAACATATATAGGGTTGGGTTTGCTCACCTGTTTGCGCAAGGCAGAGAAGCAGAATTTGATTTCTGTTGAACAGAGACAGGAATTTTTTTCTTTTGCAACAGAGCTTGAATTTTGTTGTCAGATCTTGCTCTACTTGATCCTGTTTTGAATCCCATTTCTCCTTTACTCTGTTGTGATTTCCAGATTTGATGTTTAAACTGTTTTGATTAGTAACTTGCTTTGATATTGCTTTGTTTCAGTTTGAAAGATCAGTTGTTTTTGAGTTGCTTTGCTGGTTTTGATTTCCAGCCATTTATACAATTTCCAATTAAGAGAAAATTCCCCTTTGCCACTTGTTAAAACATATTACCACTTGTCTATACACAATATATAAATCTAACACTTGTTAATTTATTTTTAACACTTGTTGAAATATAACTTTTTATGTTTAAGTCCCTAATGTAAATTATTTTGTTAATGTTTGTTTTAAACCTTGATTTGTTTTATATTTACAAACTTATATAGATAACTTTTAAAAGATAAAATCAAGTATAATTATAAAACAATACACATATCTATTATTTGAATATAACATTTTTTTTGTATGTTCTAATGGTTTAAATCTTTTAATCGAATCAAATTTTATATTCAAATCTAATTTTACATTTTTAATTCAAATTCAAAATGTAATATAGAATAAATTTGTACTTGTAAATGAATAAATAATCATATACCTTTTTAAATATATCTTTATATTCCATTTGATTGAAATTGATTAATTTTATTTACAATTTTTTTTCTCGATATATTTATTCATTCAAATTTTCAAAAGATAATTTCAATTTTATTTTCAAATATTCTATCTTAAAATATATTTATATGAATAAAGATACATCTTTATTAATTTTGAAAATTTAAACACAATTTATATTTTATTCTTAAATTTCAAATTAAAGTCTATTTATAATCCAATTTATTTATTTACTCTAGAATTTTCAAATTAATTCATAATTAAATTCACAATTTAAATTTTCAAAATTAAATAAATTGTCAAATTAAACTTGTTCAAAATTCGGGAATGTTACAGTTCGTTCTTCCGTTCTCTCTATCGATACGAAAGCACAGGAAGTATAAGCAAGAGACTAAAAGTAAAAAGTGAAAAAATGGCTAAGTCCAAAGTATTTATATGCAGCCTTAAGGGTGACTGGGTCGTTTCGCCTCCCAGTCAGCTAACCGATCACAAATGATCAAATGATGGATCGATGCGAATGCTGCTTTCGAATCCATCGGACTTTGTCTTCATCAAGACGAAGTTACCATCGGATTTCATCGATTCGAAGTACACAACGAAGGCTGCACTAAGAGTATCGAACTCCATCTATTCGAAGTGACTATTTTGCAACCATCAACTCACGATAGTGCAGGTCCATCGATACGAGCGAATACTTTCGTATCCATCAAAACTCATCGATACGAACGAATATTTCGTATCCATCAAAACTCATCGATGCGAACGAATATTTCGTATCCATCAAAACTCATCGATACGAACGAATATATCGTTTCCATCAAAACTCATTGATACGAGCGATCATTTCGTATCCATCAATTAAACCCGTACCAATGTAGAAAACTGCCGTTCAACCTTTTACATCAATTCAGGAGAGGATCGATACAAGAAGATAATCAAAAATAACCATCAAGCATTGTTTCAAATCGAATTTCAAATTGGTTCAGGAGAGAATCAATACGAAATTCGATAACAAACTAAATTGACAACGACTCGTGAACACGGAACATTAACAAGAGTCAGGTTAACATATATGCACATATGTCGGACTAATATTCGATTTTCAACATTCACAGGGATCGAATACTCATCTCATTATGATTACGACGACAAACAGCTAATCACTATCACACAGCATCCAGTTACAGCAATACAGAGTACAACTTTCAACGAAAAAATTCGATGACTGTTCAGAGATAAACTACAGTTTTTCAAAGCACGTCATGTTTCCACAAGACGCACTTTGGGGGGCAAATGTTATCCCACCTTTTGGAAAGGCCTTGATACCAAGGAACTGATTGAAAACCAATGATCACTCTTCCTGGATATCAAGCCTACACAGGTTCGCTATGGATATCGATGAATTTTGTCCGAGTCTAGATTTAGCTACAATTGATAGGACATGACAAGAAAATCCATAAAAGCCTGCATTCCAAATTTCAAGTCAATCCAAGTTTATATGCTCGTGTTATGATCAATTCAATCTAGAGGAAACGACCCAGCCTTCGTATCCATCACTATGGGTGATTTCGTATCCATCAAGAGTGCACTCGGTTCGTATCGATCACATTCGTATCGATCAGGTGTCCAACGACTTCGTATCCATCGAAGCGCCTCAGTTCGTATCGATCAAGTTTGAATCCATCGGGAAGACTCAGTTCGACTCGATCTCAATCGAATCCATCGACTCCTCCTTATTCGAATCCATTGGCATCTCCCTACTTCATATCCATCGACAGATAGCCTACTTCACATCCATCAACTAAGGCAATGGTTACTGCTTCGCATCCATCATAGAAGCCTCTCTTCGTATCCATCAGGCAGTTGCTGTTCGTATCCATCAGGTCACCTTACTTCGTATCCATCAAAGGGCTCCAGTTTGCATCAAATGGCTTCGTATCCTTTGAGATGCTATGTGGTTCGTATCCATCAAAGGAAGGCTTGTTTGTATCCATCGACCATCAATAGTTCGTGTCCATCAATGACTGCTGTTCGAACCCATGAGAGAGGCATTATTCGAATCCATCAAATCAACAAACCTGGTTGTTGTGTCATCCCTTGATACGAACAAGGCGAGATATACGGAGTCGATGCGGTCAACTCGGAGTAAAGACCGGATCGAGGCGAAGTATGCGTGCCACATCATCACGAGACCACGTGAGGCGATCGAATCGAAGGAATCGATTCGAAACAATCAATTCGAAGCAAACAGCATCGGAAAAGCCCATTTCGTATCGACTATATCTCAAAATCTACCGATCCAAATGCCATGGAATTTTCACTGGAGATTGCATACGAGACAAGGAACATTCACACCAAATTTCAGCTCGATTGGACATCATCTTGATCAACACGAAATGATTTCGTATCGATCACAGATCGACTCGAAACTTTCTGGAATTGATCGTGTGGGCCCCTCACGTGCCAAAGCGAATCTCCCAAAGTTTGAGCGAAGTCTCAGCCTCCTACGCCTATAAATAGAGCCCCAGAGCCTACAGAAAAAGGGACTTTTGATTCTCAAGCGCCGAGACTCTGCCAGATCGAGATCTCCATCATTCTACTACTGTTGAATTCGAATTTCCAGTTGTAACTTGCTGTTGATTGCTGTAACCACTTGTAATCATTGAAAGAGAATCAATAAAACTGCAAAAAACTTCATAGTGGACGTAGGCAACACGCGAACTACTCTAAATTTCTTGTCTGTGCATTTACATTCTTGTTCATTGGAGTTTTTGTTAGATAATCCTCATTTTTAATTTATACTCTTCATTATTATCTCTTCAAAAATTTCCGAAGAGTGTTGTGACCAATTTTGGTGCAAACAGTGGCATTGTTTTTTGCTGTGAAAACTGTTTCTAAAACGCTATTACTGCCTTTAGCCCTCTGAAAGGCTATTAAATCCCTTCGAAAATGCTATTAAATCCTTTGATGGAGTTTTTCAAGTGCTATAACAACCTTTAACTACACGCTATTAAAAATCACTTTTATACTACATACATATCCGTTATCACATTATAATTGATGGATTTACATAAACATACAATGCAGCATTTCTCGCAATCATATAGATCACATTAAACCAAAAATGACCAACCATTCAATATTCGTACAAAATGCATAGCATGTTATACTATTTTATGATCATTCATTAAAAGTGTAAATAACACAAATGACAAAAGGTTGTACTACACATGACGATTAAATATGAAAGCTAAAAAGGTTATTACTTGAAAAGAACTTCAAATCATTAATATATCGCAACATGTTGCCATTTGTATGCAGTATAGATCTATACTTACATATAAAAAGAAATTCAACAATTAGCAATTTTAAAACTTATATAAAAACAAGTAAATGAACTTAGTTATGAAAATTGTTGATTACTTAATTGTTATAAAAATTGACATGGTTAACTTTTATAAACCTAGTTAATTTTTATAAAATTTTGTTAACTTAGTTAAATTTATATTAAATTTAATTAATTTATATATAAACATAATTAATTTATATAAACTTGATTAACTTAGTTAATTTTTATAAATTTTAGTTAACTCATATAAACTTAATTAACTTAGTTAATATATATATATATATATATATATATGGAATCAATGATTAATAAAATATGGAATTTTTAGAAATGATGTAAATTTTGTTTTAAATACTTTATGCAACAATTGCGTGTCTATTGTTATAAACTTATTAATTTTTGTAAAAAATTGTTAAATTTTATAAACTTAGTTTACTTAATTATTATAAAACTTATTTAATTTTATAAAACTTAATTAACTAAATTAATTGTTTTAAACTTAGTTAATTTTTATAAAACTTAGTTAACTTAGTTAATTATTGTAAAAATTTAATAATTTTTATAAAACCTAGTTAATTTTTATAACAGTTTAATAAAGATTTCAAAATGGAGAAGATGATTTTTATAAAACTAAAATTTAGTTATCTTAGTTAATTTTTATAAACTTAGTTCATTTTAATTATAATAAAAGTTAGTTAATTTATATAAACTTATAAATTTTTTATAAAATTTAATTAACATAGTTTTATATAAACTTAAGTTATTCAATTAATTTTTATAAGACTCGCTATTTTATGAACATAGTTAATTTTCATAAACTTTAGTTAACTTAAACTAAAATTTAGTTAATTTTTATAAAACTTAATTAACTTAGTTAATTTTATATAATTTATTTAATTTTCTTAAAACTTATTTAACTTAGTCAAATTTATCTCAAATTAACATCACAGATAAATGCAATACTATCAATTGAATACATAAATGCATCCATCTTAGTTTGAACTCCAGTTTAAACATAATAAATGAATAATCAACTCTTTGATGAAAGGAAATAGTTAGAGGATACCTTTGTAAGCATAGAATCGTCTATTGATACTCATCATGGAAAACATATGGAAGATTATCAATTACAACCGTAGCTGCAACACATATTAGTGGGTTTATTCAATAGAGAAACCTACAGATTTAGAAGGTCAAGAAGATTAGATCAATAACATCTATTATGTATTCTCATAATCATTTCATGTCTATGATAATTTGTTTCGGACATTAAATTGAAGAGATAAGTATATGATTGTAGTAATTGAAGCAAGATGTAAGAATGCACTGTACTATTTTCAGTTCTATTCTAATCAAGTATGAGTGTTAAGAATTAGTTTTAAATATGTGGTTGGTAGCTATACAAAATAAATAGAGGGCATGATATATTTTGTTATAACCTGTTATTTTTCTAAGAAAGGACAACCGTGGATCCTAAGGGTGATAAAAATGCGTGATCGCCAACTAAGGACATTGTTAACTTGTTATTATCATACAAACATTGTAATATTGATCAAGTGAAATAATACAGTCTGGAACTGTAAGCATGAATTATAAAATGCTTCAATGGACCTGTGAGTTCTTATCTCTAATTGCATCTGGGCTACGCATCATGCTTATCTCAGCATCACACTTATGTCTAACTGCAATAAGCCTCACTTTATCTGCATATCATCTGCACTTTTAGCTTTTAGTACTAGTTCAGTCGATCTTTTCCAGCTTTCTTGTTGTTTATTCCACTTACTTATTGACCTTACGCTGCCATAACTATGCATCATATATCGTACGAGTTTTCTCAACTTGATTTCCTGCTTTGTCCATGTTCATGTTCACCCTCTCTCTTATTTCATTGTCTTGGTTGTCAACCGGACATTTATTACCAGCTTATCTGATGATTTATCTTCTATTGTGCCTTATCACTCTAGAATGCATGTTGTTCTTGCTGCCTTTCCATTGCTTTGCAATGCATGTATCGGGATATGAAAATACCTATTATCTAGCTATCTATATTACTAGGACTTAACTGTTACTTCAAAAAGTACACTTCTGCAACTATTCTATAGCTGGTTAGGTACACTAAATCTAATATATATTATAAATATCCCATATCAAATACAAATATACAAAAATGGATCTCATAAGTAAAGAGTTGATTGCTTAATTGTCTTTTAAATGGGAGTAAATAAGGGCATGTCTTGCAAATTCTTTTGGTGGAGTACTAATCAACAATAATTCTTTAAATTTATTTATGCCTAATTTTGGCACAAACATATTTAACCAAGGGTGTGGCACATCCAATAATCCTTTCTTTTTCAAACTAATTTCCTCCAATGTCACTCTATTATGAAAATCATAATATGTTGCATCTGCATTGTAAATTAGAGATGGCATGTAACTCATCATCTTCAAATTCCAATTCAATATATTTTTGCCCAATCAAAACAAGATCAGATTCATATTATAACAAAATATACTCCATGATAGCATACTTGTTTAAATGCATAAAAATGTACCTTTTATTAGCAATAATAGCTAGCAAACTTCCATAAAGAAAATCAATGTTTTGTGTGCCTATTATAACAACCCGGTATTTCGTACCATTTGCATCCACAAATGTCGGGCTTGAATTAAGAAAAATGTCAGATTGTTAATTTATATCTGACAAAACTCAGCATATACAGTAAATATATCAATTCACAAAATCACAAACATAGAGTAATATAGCAATAAACAATGGAATAGATAAATAGTAATTCATGAAGCTACTATATAAAAACAGAGTTTGAAACAAAATACAACAGAAATCTCAATGCAGAGTAGTCACAAATACAAAAGTAATGGACGAGTCTGAACATAAATGACTGTAATAAACTGAAAGCTGAATAGATATATCTTCAAACAAAGCTCCAAACTTCAAAGGTGAGTCTCAAATGCTGTGACACTCAGTCTAACTCGAGCGTAAAGCAAAACGCAAAGCACTCGAGTCAGGATTAACATTCTAATATTAATAAATTTAACTCAATTGAAATGTCAATTGGAATACAAGTAACTTAAAGGATGTTTGGGATTTCCATCCTCTAAGGATCCGTGGAACTATCTACTATGTAGTAATATACGCTATTATAATATGTCTATAGTAAAGTAAAAGTATTAAAATAGCGTTAATGCGTTACACATATCTCCCTTAACACATTTTATATATTCCCATAGTATATGCAGTACCGTAACTCCCTTCGTAAACTAGAGGGCTATCAGAGGGTGCTCCATAGATATGGTACAAACCAAACTCATAGAAGGCGTGGTAAGGCATGCGACACGACACTCGAGGTAATGTCAGGGTAGATATACCATTTGCACTCCCGGATTGGTGGTAACACATAGCAGCCACTACAACCCACCTCATGACACACTCCCAAATCAAAGGGTGCACCCAAATCAAATCACAAAAGCAATATAATGGTATCGAAGAAATGTGCCCGATCGGAGGAATGACCTCACTTGACCCGGTAGAGCTCCTGTTTTAGTCGCATCAAGCTGACTCACGGGAGTCAGGGCTACGTAAATATCATACTGAATCGTTGTCAAACCATCCTACTTTGTTCTGGAAACTCCACCACGTACACAGTTATTAAAGTGGTTTTCGATATTGGTAAAGAGTATGACAATCTCCAATATCAGTCTTTTTAACAACAAACACTTATTTCACTCCGTGGTCATTTCATTTCAATAGTTCATACTTCATATCAAAGTATCATATTCATTTCAAAAGCATATCACTTTCGAAATCATTATTCACTTTAAAAAAAATCATTTCAGAATCGTAATACTTTTCAAAATTTTAACGCTATTGAAACCATAACACTTTGAAATCATAACACTTTGAAATCATAACACTTTCGACCTAAACAGTTTAGATATTGAAAAGAGTATACATATATTAAAATAGTTATAAATTAAAAATTGATATACTGAAATAATTTATATATTAAAATAGTTTATAAAAATAGTTTTCTCCAATATCGCAAATCGTTTCAAATCAAATGAAATTCTAAAATTCAATTTTTTATCAATTCCAGTTTAACTATTCCAATTTAAAGGTCAAAGATCAAATTCAAATTCTAAATAAGCCATTTCAACTCATAGCGATTTTAGATCCAGATTTGAACTATCATTCAACTCCAATAAGATTCAAGTTTAAATATTCAAACATATAAATTTCATTTATATTTCAACATTTAACATTAATTTTATTCAAATTGGAAAATATTCACTTAATCTGTTTTTTAACAATTTATTTAAATCTCAATTTAATTTATAAATTTAAATCAATATTACATCTTCAGTCTCGATTTTATAAAAAAATTGAGAATATTCATTTAATCACCTTTTTTATCAAATCAAACTATGAATCATTTTTTCTTCAAAATCTCAAAAATGAATAAATTCAAATAAATTCTTATTTAAATTCAACTATTACTAATTTAAATTCCAAGTTAATGTTTATTTATCTTCCCAACCTTTATTATTAAAGTTATAAAATCCATTTTAAAATATTAATATAAATTTAAATAAATATGTAAACATATTGTAAACCAATTAGGTTAAATTTCATTAAATTAAATCTTATTATTAAATGTAATTTGTATTAAATCTATATATATATTTATATATATATATAGCTTCTATAGGATTATAAGAAAAAATTTAAAAATTAAGTTTTCGAAACTAACTTATGAATTAAAATTTCCAAAACATATTATTTTAAAAATCTAGATTTTACACATATATAAAAGTAACACACACACACACACACACACACACACACACACACACACATATATATATATATATCAATACTTATTAAAATCGTATATTTCCTTTTAAAACGTTGGAAATCATTTTTCAAAATATAAACCAATAGTGTCCGTATATAATTTTCTATCCTATGGTCAAGTGATACGGATATTTATCATTTCAGTCCGCAATTTAAATATATACGGGTATATATCATTTCTACCCGCAATCTCAAAATTTAAAATCAATGAAAATTGTTTAGGTTTATTAGCCCATAACGATTTTCCTCTATTCTACAAAATTATTCGGGTATGCATCATTTCAACCCATAAGGAATTATAAATTAACCCGGAACTTGTAGAGTGAGAACAAATATGATAAAATATAACATATCAATAACAGGCATATATTATCGGTGATAAATAAAATAAAATACATACAACAGGATATGGTATCATATATCACAGGTGAACAATTGCAGATAATGACATATCATATTTAACAATTAAATAAATAGCAATTCAAATTTAACAGCATATTTCAATTGTCGTTTAAAGTGAAATCAAATTTAGTAACTATAAGAATGTTAATCGTGAGTGATTGCTCATCTTTCGAGGCTAGAAAAATTTTGAAAGCACGACAAGCTACGAATTGAATCACGAACTCGATAATCGATCAATTTTGGACAATGGCGGGGCAAAAGCGAAGCACGATGGACACAAGTTCGATGGACAAGCTGGTAAATCAGAATCAATGAAAACAATCAAAACCAGCTTGAAATAAATTGAACAAGATATATTAAATTTCTAAATCAATATTTAACTTAAACACCTAAAAGATAAAATCTCTATATATATAAACTCATGTACATTTGGATATATAAATAAACTAATATATATGTTTATATATAATTACATACATACTATATTATTTTTTTAAATCAATATTTAATCCAAACACATATGAAATAAAATCTCTCTCTATATATATTTGAAAACTAGACTCACGTATACTTATATGTGAACTAATATACAACATATAGATAAACTTACATACACCTCTTCTACACATTACATAAACAACCATATTATATATACCTTCAAAATATTAGCATAGGTACAACCTAACACGTTATATATATACTTTTAAATTACCCTTTAAAATATGTCAGCTAGTATATGTGCTCAGAATACACACACACATAGATACATACATACATATATGAGCAGCATGAAAAACCCTATAACTTATGATATATATATATATACACACACACACACCCCGACATATATATTATATTTCTCAATCAATAGTTTATATTACAAAGTCGTCATTTTTTTTCTCAGAACACTACTAATAAATCTCTGTATATTATAATTCCTTAAACACATATATTATTAAAACACAAGTAAAGTAATATATATATATATATATATATATATATGAAAACGACATAAAAGGAAAATCGATCCTTTTCATAAAACAAGACATGATACGTTAAGAAGAGAAGGAAATTTGACAGCAAAAGGTGTCAGGCGAGCTTAACTATAGGTGGGCGAACTGGAGCTCGCGGCTGCTGTGGTGGCTCTGGTTCATGGCAGAATGAGGCTATAGTTTGGTGGTGGAAAACTGCTTTAGTTGTTGAGAATGACTGACATGCAAGCGAGGTCGGAGAGAGGTGAATCAGTGGAGGGCTTATGCCGAGTCGAAGGGTGGAGAGGCTCGGATTTTGGCATAAGTTGGATGTTGTCGCGGGATGGTGGGGGAATGAGTGCGGCTATTGGAAGTGGAAAACGGCTGTTGATTGATGGGTTCGAGGGCTGCTAGGGTGGTTAGAGGCGGAGGGACGGAATTCGAGCACAGAGTAAAAACATGGGTCGAGGCGATGATTAGGTGGTAGAGAGGGGACGGTATTGCGTGTGATAATGGGAAGTTGGTTTTGCATAGGCTTTGGTGGCGAGCATTGACTGGCGAGTTCAACAGAAAGGCGAGCTGTTTGCTTTTTCCAAAGATCCATGCAATGAAGATGAATAAAAATATAAGTATGAAAGCTTGAATTTTTATTTATATAAGGCTAAGAACAGAAAAAAGAAGGAGGAGGAATGACGTAAGCCAAAGAAGAAGATGCAGGCAACGAATGAATATATATATATATATATATATATATATATATTCTCAGAATGAAGAGAAAGAAGTGGAACAGATCAAAAGAAATAAACGAACCAGCTTATAATAAATTGGAATAGTAATAGTCTCGGAATAACAAAAGTCAAAAGTTGGATATTGGAAGTATTAACAACTGGTGGCTTTACGTTTACACAACGAATAACGATAGGAATCCTAAAGGCTCAAATACGGGTACCGATACGGCTAGCCGTTTCACAGTTTCACCGCGTATCGGGCATCGAAACACACGTATTAATATACTACGGATATCAACACGACAAAATGAACAGAATGGTACACTGATATATCGGTGGTACAATCATCCTATCAAAAGTCGATATTCGATACCGAAAATGATGACAAAACGCCGAAAATAAGATAAATGGAGCAATAGCAGTCCAAATTTGGCGAAACAAAATATGACGTCTCACTCAGAAGATGATAAATGTTTTTATAGTATAAAAATATTCAGGTTTTGAAAATATTTATTATCATCAAGTATTAACTGATTTAAATTGAAATTGAAATTACACAACAGAACTAACTTTCATATTATTTGATGAAAATTTACCATTTGCGACGTGTAAATAGGCGTACCTCAAATATCAAATTTTCATTTCCAAATTTACTTATTTAAAATTTCACAAAATTTGGTAAATTACGTTATTAAAAACCGTTAAAATTTTTGAATCATTACACCTATAAAGCAAAGTAAAAAGAACAATTAGAATGCAAAACAATGACATGTTATATATATGAATAAATTACGTGCTATGCTTTCAAATTAGTCTGTTTGGACACACATGCGCGCATCAACCGTTGAACAGACCATGACATTATTACCTAGCAAATTATATTTGACTAGTATGGGCTAGAGGAAAACTAATTTCTTTAAATCATTATTCGACTACACATGTATGGTTTTTGTCATTTTCCAAAGCTAATGATATTGCAGTTCATACATTTATCAGCTACCATTTTTCATAAAACTCGTAATCAACACACTTATGTTACAAAAAACACTAAATTTCAGAAGTATAAGATAACTCAAATATTATATAAAATATTCAGAATTAAAAAAGAGATGCACCAAATAAATTGCACAATTGAAAAGTACTTGAAACTCATTTAAACTCCGAAGATTTTGATTCCCTATGAATTGTAACGTTCCCGGTTTTGAATCAAATTTAAATTGGTAATTTAAATAAACTTTTGAATCAAAATTCTGAATTTATTTGAATTTTTCCAAATAAAATAAGATATTTGGTTGTTTGTTTAAATATATGTGTATAAATTGATTTTTAAATAGAATTTGGATTTAAAAATTCAAGAATAAATATTTTAGGAAATAAACTGAATTTAATTTGGGAATTCAATTGTAGATATTTTAAAAATAAATTTGATTTAAAACACTATATTTTAATTTAATAAAAATTGTTTTCTAAATGTATATGTATTATATATATATATATATATATATATATATGTATGTATGTATATATGTATAGATTGTGATAACAATATTCAAAAGACTATTTAATGGTTAAATTCTAATATATATGTAATATATACATTTATTAGTGTATAATTTGGTTTTAAAATCATTTTCTTTAAAAAAATATGGTGGTTTGTATATAAATGGATATAATACAAATGTAAATAGAAAATTTGATATAAGAATATATATAACTAATATAAAGTAATATGTGATTATATATAAATACATTTGTAAGCTCTTAAGTAACATGTATTATACATGTATAAGTATTATAGAAAAATATTATTACAAGTGTAAACCATATAATGTGAGATTAAACAGGTGTAAACATCTTATGATATAATCTAACATTTGTAAGCCATGTAAATTAAAAATTTAACAAGTGTCAAAAATAAAATTTCTTTTTAAATTGAATTATATGAAAGTATATTTGAAAAAGAATCTAAGGTCTCACTTTTAATTTTCATTATCTCTAAAACAAATATAAACCTAAGATCATTTCTAAACCTAAAAAGAATTCAAGTCTGAAGCCTGTGGATCAAATCAGCATGGATTCATAAAAAAAATCAAAGTTCAAGATCAGAGGCAACTAAGTCAAATAAGCGAGCTTCAGTTCAAACTAGAATTCCAGATCAAAGATAACAACTGTTCCCAGTTTTTCAAATGAAAAGCATCTCTGTTCTTCAATTTCAAGGTGAGCTAACTGACCATTTCTAAGTTGAATCTACAGACGCATGTGATCCTCTCTGAAATTTGATAGGAATTATGCCTGCATGAATATATGTATAAGGTTTTTTATATATGTATGTTTGGGAAACAGGAGAATACAACCTCTGTTTTAATTTACAGGTTTTAAAATTAAGTTCAAAAATTCAAACCATCCTACCCAAACAATTTTAGACCTTGATCTCCAAATAAAAAGTGTTTGTAGATGTACAACTTTATTTTTTAAAATAGATTTAAGGAAAAATATTGGGTAAATATTTTAAAAATGGAAATATATAGCAAGAAATCAAACATAAGTTAAAAACAATGTTTATAATTTTGAGTTTGGATTTCATAACCAGATTCGTATTAGAAAATCATGATTTTTAACAATAGTGTCACGATTTTTAAGATTGGGGTTGATACGAATTCACGAGTTGAATATGATTGGCATTTTTGTCATTCTCTGGCGATCAAGTGGTTTGGAAACTTCGGGAATGGGGATGGAGTATGGTTGTAGGTAGGCAATTTCAAGAAAAATGATGAATGAATTTATAAATCGCTGGGGTTGCCAAACGATGAAGGTTTAGGGTTTAGGCCAGTTTTTAGTCAATGTTGGAAAATGGGTCACTGTGTCGTCAACGGTTAATCGGAGAAGACCGGTGTGGGTTGAATCAATTCATAATGGTGTGGAGAAGCTTTGGACGCTGCGTAAGTTTACTGGTGGTTGGAGGTAATGATGCATGGTGGGTTTTTGAATCAGGTTGGGTTCAGGTGGTCTATCATATTGTTCGATTTTGATTTCGATCAGATTTGACAATACATGGTGCTGGGAATGATAGGTGAGGTCGTCGCCATTGTGTCAAGGACTTTGACGTTGGTCAGAGGTGATTTAATCACCTGTGCACATGCACGTGAGTGTGGGTGTCTGCGTTTGTTAGAGAATTGAGGAAGAAGAGGTTAAACTCGAAGTCGTGCTCGTGAAAACGTGGTGATAGCTCGAAGGAAACATCGGGATGGTGTGTATGTTTGTCACAATTTTAAAATTTAAAATAAAACAAAGTTTAAAATAAAGTAGCAGGAGTTTACTCGGGGATGAATCTGAAGTTTTTAGTGTTTGGCTCGGGTTTCACTCGAGTCATCTCGAGTTTGAAGATTTTACAGTTGAAATTTAAAATAAAATAATTTTTTATTCAAATTTTAATTAAACCAAGTTATAAACCTTTTCTGATTCATTCTTGAAGAATAATAAATGTTTTAATTTATTTTTGGGATTAGGATTAAAGTAAATTATTTTAAAGTTAATTGAGTTTAAGCTTAATTAAGAAATTAATTTAAAAAAGAATGATTTTTAATTTTTTTTATTTAACTTTAAAGTCTCAAGTTAATTTATGAATTAAAAATAACTTTGTTTCAAAGATTAAAGGTTTAAGGATTAAATGTTTTAAAGTTAATTGATTTAAAAGATAATCATTTTGTGTAATTCAATTAAGGTTAATTAATTTGTGATTAAGTTAAAGAATAATTAATTAATTCTTTAATTGATGTTTAAAAATAATAATTAATCACTTAAAGATAATTACTTACTAAAAGTAATTAAGGATAATTAATTAGTGATTAATGATTGATAAATCAAGTGATTAAAGTACAATTACTCAATGTAATTATAAAATATAAGTGACTAGGGATAATCATTTATCATAATTAATTAAAGATAACTAATTAAATGGTAATTAATTAAGGGTTAATTAATTATGTAATTAACTTACGGTTAATTTAATTAATGTAATTAATTAAGAATAATTAATTAAAGGATAATTAAACAATTAAAGGTTAATTATTTAGTGATTAAAGGTTGGTTTATTTATTAATTAAGGTTTATTAATTAATAATTAAAGGTTGATTAATTTATTATTAAAGTTTAATTAATAATGATTAACGATTAATTAATGATTAAGGGTTGTAATTAATTAATATTAATTAACCAGGATTTGTAGTTTATTCATAAGAAATTAATTTGGTTTAAATTAATTATAATCAGATATTAATTAATCCAACTTATGAATGTTTGGATTTTATTGAATGCTGAATTGTTTGATATCCTGATGTGTGATGCTGTGTGATATGAATTATTTTGATTTTAGCTGCGATGAATGTAATTTATTTATATGTATTAAATTTTATGTTATTTATTTGTGAATCTGTAAATGGAAGATAAGCGCTATAGATTATACCGCGTATCGAAATTGATTGAATCTGTGATGATTGATGATGTTGCACTATTGTATAAGACCCGTGGACTACACCATACACACAAAAATATGGATTGCACGAGGAAATTAGTTAAGTTACAATATTTGAATCTAATATTATGAAATGGTTTTTAAAGATTGAATTTTAAATCCAAAATAGTTTTGGAAATGAATTAGGTTAAATATGAAAAGCTTTTGAAATGGAGTTTGAAGATAAAAGTTATTTTGGATAACTTGATAAAGTTTTAAAATTTAAATAATTTGATTTGAATTTGAATTCAAGATTTGAATTGAATTCTATGTTTGGAAATTATGGTTTAAAAAGGTTATACAAGTTATAAATGTGTTTATATGGGTTTTAAACCATTTTAAAAATATTATTTTGGAAATTTGAGTTTAACCCAAGTTTTTACTTTAAAGGCTATAATTGTGTATATTTGATCGGATTTTTCCAAAACAAAAGGCATTTATTTTTAAATGATAATAGCTTTCATATAATGAAATAATTTCCAGTTTTATTGAAAGGGAAATTGTTTTGAAAATTATGAATGAATCATTGTGAATGATTGTTAAACTTTGTTTTGAAATTGAAGAGGATCTTAAAGGCGTATCTTATATGTAAAAGATTTGAAATGGGAATTGTTTTGAAAGTTATGAATGAATTTTTGGAAATGGTTTTAAAAGCTATGAATTGAGTCTTTGATTTAATGATTGGATGAGTCAATCCAATTTGAAAAGGAAAATTGTTTTGAAAGCCGTGGATGAATCTTTGTGGAAGATTGGTG
Organism: Allium cepa; assembly: GCA_030765085.1. NCBI lineage: Eukaryota > Viridiplantae > Streptophyta > Magnoliopsida > Asparagales > Amaryllidaceae > Allium > Allium cepa. The sequence goes on along the minus strand of CM060937.1, from coordinate 504,808,155 downwards.
TACTTTGTGAAGTGAATCTTTTTGTTTAAAGTTTTGAAAATGGTAATTTGTTTAAACCATTTAAAAGAAAAGTTTTGGGTAATAACCTGTGACTTAATTGAGATCCCAATATCCATATCTTTTTAAAATATTGTGCTCATTATTTGGTTTAGCCAGGAGAGGACCTTGTGTCATATAACCCGTTCCGAATAATGATACGACGTTATGGATTGCATTTGAAGACCGGTGGCGAAGACAGGGTATTTTCGAAAATGAAAGGATTACCCGTCAAATGACTCTGCACTAAGTAGCAACAGTATAGAGATCTCCATATGTGATGGGAAGTCCGATCGGGATTGTGAATGCCCAGATTGCAAGGGCTTCTTTGTGAAGTGCCTTCGGTTCTGTTCGAACCCGAAACAGACTTGTATGGATGTGTGTCTGACATTACACTTTGAGATGTAAAGCTGGTTTCTATCAAATACATTTCTGTTTGGTGGTGGAGAATTATTCTCTTAGCTTAACTCCCTTCTCTGAGATGTACGAGCTTAGAGGTTATGTAGTTGATGGTTACTAGTGATACATTCCTAATTTGGTAATGTGGCATACGAAGTGCTGCTAATTATTTATTGATCGAAGCATGGCTTTTGTGTAAAGCCGCATCAGGACCTCACAAACCGAAAATGGTCGAAATAGGAAGAATGCGGCAAGGTTATTTAAGGATCGCACCCCTAGGGTATGTCCATTTCTTCTGGATAGAGGTGGTACCATGGTATGGAGCCCAGATATTTAACCTATGTGGTTACTGCAAATTTATTACTTTGTGGTTGTTGCTGTCGAGCGCTTGGACAAAGGTCGCTAACGACCGAGGATGGCATATTTGTAGGTGTTACTTCCAGGCAGGGGTAACCCGGTCTTGTGTTGGCAGAGATCAGTGTAGGTTCTCGGGGCGTCCCTCCAGAGGCGTACCCGTGTGGCAATAGGAAGTTCCTTAGCCTAACCATTTGTTGGAAATCCAATCTCCAATATGCGCCTTGTACGGTTTTAGTTGTAGAATTTGCCATTTAACATGGTAGCTGTAACGATCTCGGTTTTTGATTCAAATTTAATTTGATAATTAATATAAAATTGTGAAATTAATTGTGAATTAATATGAAAATTCTGGAATAAAGAAAATTATGTATTTTAAAATAGAATATCTGGAAATAAAATTTTATTGTAAATAGAATGTTGAATTGGAATTCAACATAAGTATTTTATAAAATTTTATATGAATTTTTGAAATTTAATAAGATGTATATTTATCTACTTATATAAATGGATTATATGACATAATTTGAATTTCACTTAAATATAGAGAGATAAATAAAATTTGTTTTCTAATTTTAATATATGAAAGTTATATTTTGAAATTAATACAGTAAAAGTTGTGTAAAGCTAAAATTCATATTATTAATATATATACGTATACCTATTTTGAAATTAATGTATATAGATAAATATTTATTTAAATGTATAATAGTTTCAATTTAAATAAGATTTACAAAAGCTTTATAAATTAATATATATATATATATATGTGTATAATTATTATTAAGTGCACAAATTGTTTTTTTTATCCATTTCTCTTTAAAGTTGAATAAGTAAAATAAATACAAGTGTGTAAATAATTTGTATAAACATGTAAACATAAGAAAATAAAGGTTAAAACAAAATTTATAAAATGATTTAAAAGAGGGATATAAACATAAATTTGATATCTTTAACATTTGTATGCAATTTAAACAAAGGGATGGACAAGTGTTAACATGAATTAAACAAGTGGCATTTGAGTTTTCTATAAAATTTAATTTTTATAAACATGTATTAAGAAAAAGAAAAAGGTCGTTTTCAGTTGAACTTCTGAAATTGAAACAAGAAAGAAAAGAAAAATAAAACAAATTCAAGATCAAAATTAATGCAACTTGAATCAAGCCTGGAAATCAAATTCAACAAGCTCATTCCAAAATCAAAGCTTTAAGCAACAAAAACCAAAACAATTCAAGAATAATTCAAACTCAACAACAAAACACAAATAAGATTCAACCTGGAACTGCAGATTACAAACAAACTTGAAATCACAGCTAGAAGCAACTCAACAAACAAAGTTCAGTCCAGATCAAAACAAAGTAGAATAAATCAAATTCCAAATTTCCAGTTCCAGGTCTAAAGTCTGGTTCTCTGTTCGTTTTTCAAGGTGAGCAAACTCTAATTCTTAAACCAGTTTCTTTTGATCTTTTAGGTCTGTGATGATAATGATTAAAAATATTGTGTGAATGTGTACATATTAGCAAGTGTATATGCATGTATATGGTGAATCAATGTGCGTGTGACTGTTCTCAGGCAAGATATGCCTTTGTTATATATGACAGGGTTGATAAAATTGTTCAAAAAAATTCATATCACCCAAACAAATCAAATTTAGGTTCTGATTTCTAAAGAAAAATGTTTGTAACAAGTTACATAATTTTTGAAAATAAATTCAAAAGGATTTATGAAGCAATTAATTCAAAAAAATTGAATTTACAGTAAAAATCTGATATGAGATCAAATTTCGAATGTATGATTGTCAAATTTTAATGTTAGGAACAAATTTGCACCTGAAAATAATGAATTTTAACATTAAAATTTTGGTTTTTAAATTGTAAAATTGTGCGAAATGTTGAGTTGAACTGAGATGACATTCCTGGCAAATTCCGATGATCGCATGGTCTAGAATCATCGGGGTTGGAGCTGAAGAAGGCTGGAGGTACGGTGGTCATAGGAAAAGTAGTCACGGGGGTTTCTGACCATCGGGGAGGTGGTGCGAAGTCGAGTTAGGGCTTAAGGACTGGTTTGGGTAGCTGTTGAATTCTTGATCGAATCATCATCAACATTGCATAGGAATCGATTGCAAGATGATGGACGATGCATCGCGATGTGGCGAAGGTTTGGGCTTGGTGGCTCGTGTTCAGGTGGTCGGAATCGTGGTGGCGACTGGTTTTGGTTGAGAAGATCAGCTCCCAGTTTTGAATCGAGAAGCTCGATTTTGATATATGGCAAATTTGGAGGTGTAGGAGTGTACGTAGAGAGGGTCGTCGACTTACTGATGACATTGGCGATGATCAGAAATGGCTCTGATGATCATGCACGTGTACGCGTGGAATTTGGTGCATCTGGGAATGTTGTGGATTGGGAAGAAGAGGATGACTCGAGTTCAAGCTTGAGAAAATGTGAGTTCGACTCGAAGCAAGTAAAAATATGGGTAACTCGAGTGATTGCTTGGGGAAAACTGTTTGGCATTCGGGTAAGGACTCGAGTCGTCTCGGGTCAGCACAATGATGCATATACAGGGTTTTAAAATTTCAAAACAAATCAAATTTGAATTTAAATTATTTTTGAAATAATGATAAGGTAAATTATCTTATTAAATCTCTATTTTGTTTTCTAAAACAAAATAATGTAATTTAGAAAGTGATTATTGTAAGTGTAATAAACTTTAATTAATCAATATTTTGTTATAAAATGATTTCAAGCATTTAATTTAAATGATGTAATTAAGTAATGAATTTAGATAATAAGGATTATCTTTAATTAATTAAGGTAGATAATTAAAGGTATAATTAATTGATTAATTAATTAAAGTAATTAATTAAAGGTTTACTTACTTAATTACTTAAAGCATAATTTGTTAATATGATTAATTTATGGTTAATTAATTAAGGTAATTAATTAAGATGGATAATTAAAGGTTAATTAAGTAATTATTTAAAGGTTAATTAAATTGTAATTGAAGGGTATTTAATTTGTAATGATAATTAATAAATGTAATTAATCAAAGGTTAATTAATTTTAGGTAATTAATTAAAAGATAATTAATTAAGTGTTAATTAATTAATAAGATTAATTAAGATTAATTAATTAAGGATAATTAATTAAAGGATAATTAATTATGGGCTCATTGATGAATGTAATTAATTAAGGATAATTAATTAAAGAATAATTAAGGGTTAATCATTTAATGATTAGAGATTTATTCATTTGTTATTAAGGTTAATTAATTAATAATTTAAAGGTAATTAATTATTTAAGTTTAATTAATTAAAATAATTTGTTATTAATGTTAATTAACCTGGATTAGTGATTAATCTGGTTTCAATTAATAAGATGATCAATTAATCTTCCTTATGGATGACTGTATTCTATTGAATGCTGTGAATTGTTTGATATCTCTACTGTGTGGTGCTTTGTGATATGAATTGTTCTAATTCAAGTTGTGACTAATGTAATTTATTTATCTAAGATGAATGTGTTTATTTATCTGTGAATCTGTGTATGGAAGATAAGCGTTATAGAGATATACCGCTTATCTATAGTCAGTGTGATTGAATCTATGATGATTGATGATGTTGCACTATTGTGTAAAATCCTTGGACCATACCTTACACATAAAAATATGGATTGCACGAGGAAATTGGTTAAGTCATATATTTTTTCAAATGATTTTAAAATTGAATTTTGAATCCAAAATAGTTTTGAAAATAGAATTAGGTTAAATATGAAAAGCTTTTGAAGAGGATTTTTAAGAATAAAAGTTATTTTGAATAACTTGATAAAATTTTGTAATTTAAATTATTTGATTTGAATTTGAATTCAAAATTTGAAATTGAATTCAATGTTTAGAAATTATGGTTTAAAAATGTAAATGGGTTTATATGGGTTTTAAACCAATCTAAAAGTATTGTTTTGGGAATTTGAATTTAACCCAAAGGGCTTTAACATGTACAAATGAAATCGGATTTTTCCAAAATAAAAACTATTCGTTTTCTAATAATAATAGCTTTCATATAAAGAAAGGATTTCAAATTTGCATAGAAAGATTTCAAGTTGAAATAGAATTGAAATTGTTTTGAAAGTTATGAATAAAACTTTGTGAGAAATGGTTGAACTTTGTTTGAAATTGAAGTGAATTTTAAATGATGTATCTTTTGTATAAAAGGTTTGGAAGGGAAATGATTTTGAAAGCTATAAATTGAATCTTTGATCTAAAGATTGGATGAGTCAATCCAACTGGGAAAGGAATTTTTTTTGAAAATATGTGAATGAATCTTTGTGAGAAATTGGTGAACTTTGTGAAATGAATCTTTTTGGTTTAAAGATTTAAAAAGGGTAATTTGTTAAACCATTTGAAGAAAAGGTTTGGGAATTTAAAAGTGTGACTTAACTAAAATCCGTTATCCATATGGTTTTTAAATATTATGCTCATTATTCGGTTTGTCGAAAGAGGACCTTGTGTCATATAACCCATTCTGAATAAAGATACGACATTATGAATAACATTTGAAGACCGGTAGTGAAGACCGGGTATTTTCGAGAACAAAAGGACAACCCATCAATTGTCTCTACACCGAGTTGTGCCGGTATAGAGATCTCTATATGTGATGGGGAGTCCGATCGGGATTGTGAATACTCAGATTGCAAGGGATTCTTCGGAAGTGCCTTCGGTTCTGTTCGAACCCGGAACAGACTTGTATGGATGTGTGTCTGACATTGCACCTTGATATGTAAAGCTGGTTTCTATCAAATACATTTTTATTTGGCGGCGGAGAATTTTTTTTCTTAGTTTAACACCATTTTCTGAGACGTACGAGCTCAGAGGTTATGTAGTTGATGGTTACTAGTGATACATTTCCAATTTGGTAATGTGGCATACCAAGTGTTGCTAATCATTTATTGATCGAAGCATGGCTTTTCTGAAAAGCGTAGTTGTACGGACGTGACTTCGTCGAGCCTCACAACCCGGTAATGGTCAAAACATGATCGTTGCAGCAAGGTTATTTGGGGGTAGCTCCCCTTGAGGGTATGACCATTCCCTTCTGGATAAAAAGTGATATCATGGTCAGATATTTACTTATGTTGATTTTGAAAGTGGTATCATGGTATGGAGCCCAGATACTTTACTGTGTGGTTGTTGGATTGAGGGCCTCGAATAAAGGTCGGTAACGACCGGGGGATGGCATGCTCGTGTCAGTAGTTACTTCCAGGCAGGGATAACCGGACATTTTGTAGCAGAGATCCGATTAGGTTCTCGGGGATGTCCCTCCAGAGGCGTTCCATTTTGTGTGGGAAGTTCATTTGCCTGACCATTTGTTGGAAATCCAATCATCCAATACGTGCCTTGTACGGTTTTAGTTGTATAACCTACCATCTACTTATGGTGGCGCCCCACTATTTAGATGGTAGCTATTGTAGGCATAGTTCGAAATGTCTATGCTGGCTAAGATTAATATTATACTTTCAAAAGGTTTTCTGCACTATGCACTAATAATAATATCAAATGATTTTCGCGTATCAAGCATTTTTGACTATCATAAGGAGAAATCTCCTCCAAGTGTGCGCTTGCATTGTGTGTGTGGCGGGAGGCCTTATGGCAGTTTCATTTTTCAAAAAGCATTGCGGATTTCGACTTTAAAATCTTTTGTTGTTTTGAAGATAAAACAATTTTTGTTTGCTCATACCAGTCTCATGACTGACCCGGAGTTTATTGTTCCCTTCGTAAACTCTGGGTGCCCATAGTTTTCCACACGGGCAATCTAGAGTTTAGTTTTTCATATAATAAAATAGTAGGTGCAGATTCGATAGCCTTCGAAGTATTTGGTTTGGCAATCGCATTGGGATGGTGTTTGTTCACTTCCGCATTGATGGTGGTTCGAGCTTATTGGATTGAAGTCCTTGTAGCTTTTGGGATGAGCTTTTGGTTTGGAGTTGTAGATTTTGGATTCACTCTTCATCAAAGATCATATTTGAGTTATCTCTTCCGTTGTTATCATATTCCGCTGTGTATATTTGTCTCTGATATCGTTGTGTCATATTGTATCAGATATTGTATCAATGTTGTATATATTGATATTCATTTCTTCCACTGTGTTGTTGTACTTAATGCGTTATAAGCTCCGGCGAACCAGATTTGGCGTTTGAATCTGCGGCATTTCAATACTGGTGAAGTATTTGGTGCCGATTTTCGAAGGTCGGGTCAGGGTCATTATAATTGGTATCAGAGCTGAAGGTTGAAACTTTAGCTCAAGAGTATAACACATTAGGTAACTCATTAGAGATAGGGTGAAGTATACCCTAGAATGAGTATATCCCTAAGATATCTGTCCGTATGCCTCAGTAAATTCTCTTGCTATCCATTGATAGTAAGTATGAGTGCAAGAAGAGGACGAGACAGGGGAGTGCCACTGTAAATGGTCAATACCTGCAACAACCATGAAAAATCTTTTTTTTATCAATCTCCTTTGATCTAGTTTCGATTCTTTGATTGCTTCGTGGCAGCTGCAAGGAGAAGCTTCGGTATGGTGATGGCCTTGTGAATTGTTATACATAAGTTTCTATCTCGTATTCTCTTCATCAAATTTCTATCAGCTTTTTGTTTTCAACTTTAACGAAATTGAAATTTTATTGGGATAAATTGTTAAAGTAAATATGAAGTTAAATATGAAGATTTGTATTGATAAAACGATTTCGATTAAAACCAAATTTGAAATTCTGTTGTAATTTCTTGTGAAGATCAAAGTCCGAAGAAGGACAGGTTGGTGTATACTTTAGGATAGTCGAATCTGAATTGAATCCATTTATTTGTTCTTTCGGGTCTAGATATATTCTACGAATGGTTAGTTATCCCTTCAAACTAACCAATGCCCTGTATATTTTCGTAGATTTGATGACCCAAGTACCCTGTGTAATATTATATGAGTTTGTTCTCATATTTATTGTTGATATTCTGATTTGGTAAAGCCAAATGCCAAATAGATTTTCAGTCTGATCTGGAAACTGTTTCTCTATCTTTGTGTATCTATCCATTCTTTGTTGTCTCCCTGGCAAATTTCAAGGACGAAATTTTCTCAAGGGGAAATCTGTAACGATCTCGATTTTTGAGTCAAATTTAGCTTGATAATTAATATAAAATTTTGGATTTAATTATGAAATTAATTGTGAATTCATATGAAAATTCCAGAATAAAGAAAAATATGTATTTTAAATAGAATATTTGGAAATAAAATTTTATTGTAAATAGAATGTTGAATTGGAATTCAACATAAGTATTTTATAAAATTGTATTTGAATTTTCCAAATTTAATAAGATGTATATTTATCTATTTATATAAATGGATTATATGACATAATTTGAATTTGATTTAAATATAGAGAGATAAATAAAATTTGTTTCTAATTTTAATATATGAGAGTTATATTTTGAAATTAATATAATAAAGTTATGTAAAGCTAAAATTCATATTATCTAATATATATACATGTATACTTATTTTGAAATTAATTAAATATTTATTTAAATGTATAATAGTTTCAATTTAAATAAGATTTACAAAAGCTTTATAAACTAGGAAATATATATACATACATACATAGATATATATATGTATGTATGTATGTATGATCATTGTTAAGTGTACAAATTGTTTTTTTACCCATTTCTCTTTAAAAGTTGAAAAGGTAAAATAAATACAAATGTATGTAAATAATTTGTATAAACATGTAAACATAAGAGAATAAAGGTTAAAACAAAATTTATAAAATGATTTAAAAGAGGGACATAAACATAAATTTGATATCTTTAACATTTGTAAGCAATTTAAACAAAGGGATGGACTAGCGTTAACATGAATTAAACAAGTGCCATTTGAGTTTTCTTTAAAATTTAATTTTTATAGACATGTATTAAGAAAAAGAAAAAGTGCTATTTTCAGTTGAACTTCTCAAACTGAAACAAGAAAGAAAAGAAAAATAAAACAAATTCAAGATCAAAATTAATACAACTTGAATCAAGCCTGAAAATCAAATTCAACAAGCTCATTCCAAAATCAAAGCTTGAAACAACAAAAACCAGAGCAATTCAAAAATAATTCAAACTCAGAAGCAAAGCACAAATAATATTCAACCTGGAACTGCAGATTACAAACAAACCTGAAATTAAAGCTAGAAGCAACGCAACAAACAAAGTTCAGTCCAGATCAAAACAAAGTAGAATAAATCAAATTCTAGATTTCTAGTTCCAGGTCTAAAGTTTGGTTCTCTGTTCATTTTTCAAGGTGAGCAAACTTTAATTCTTAAACCAGTTTCTTTTGATCTTTTAGGTCTGTGATGATAATGATTGAAAATATTGTGTGAATGTGTACATATTAGCAAGTGTATATGCATGTATATGGGTGAATCAATGTGTGCATGACTATTCTCAGGCAAGGCATGCCTATGTTTTATATGACAAGGTTGATAAAATTGTTCAAAAAAATTCATATCACCCAAACAAATCAAATTTAGGTTCTGATTTCTAAAACAAAAATGTTTGTAACAAGTTAACATAATTTTTAAAAATAAATTCAAAAGGATTTATGAAGAATTTAATTCAAAAAAATTGAATTTACAGTAAAAATCTGATATGAGTTCAAATTTCGAATGTATGACTGTCAAATTTTAATGTTAGGAACAGATTTGTAACTGGAAATAATGAATTTTAACATTAAAATTTGGTTTTTAAATTGTGAAATCGTGCGAAATGTTGAGTTGAACTGAGATGACATTCCTGGAAAATTTCGATGATCGCATGGCTAGAATCATCGAGGTTGGAGCTGAAGAAGGCTGGAGGTACGGTGGTCACAGGAAAAATAGTCGCGGGGGTTTCTGACCATCGGGGAGGTGGTGCAAAGTCGAGTTAGGGATTTAGGACTGGTTTGGGTGGTTGTTGAGTTCTTGGTCGAATCATCATCAACATTGCATCAGAATCGATCGTGAGATGATGGACGATGCGTCGCGATGTGGCAAAGGTTTGGGCTTGGTGGCTCGTGTCCAAGTGGTTGGAATCGTGGTGGCGAATGGTTTTGGTTGAGCGGATCAGGTCCCAGTTTTGAATCGAGAAGCTCGATTTTGATATATGGCGATTTGAGGTTTTGGGGGTTAGGAGCATATGTAGAGAGGATCACCGACTTGTTGATGACATTGGCAATGATCAAAGATAGCTTTGATGATCGTTTACGTGTACGCATGGAATTTGGTGCATCTAGGAATATTGTGGATTGGGAAGAAGAGGAGGACTCGAGTTCAAGCTCGAGAAAATGTGAGTTCGACTCGAAGCAAGTAAAAATATGGGTAACTCAAGTGATTGCTCGGGGAAAATTATTTAGGACTCGGGTAAGGACTCGAGTCATCTCGGGTTAGCGCAATGATGCGTATACAGGGTTTTAAAATTTTAAAACAAATCAAATTTGAATTTTAAATTATTTTTGAAATAATGATAAGGTAAATTATCTTATTAAATCTCTATTTTATTTTCTAAAACAAAATAATGTAATTTAGAAAGTGATTATTGTAAGTGCAATAAACTTTAATTAATCAATATTTTGGTATAAAATGATTTTAAGCATTTAATATAAATGATGTAATTAATAATGAATTTAGATAATCTTTAATTAATTAAGGTAGATAGTTAAAGGTATAATTAATTGATTAATTAATTAAAGTAGTTAATTAAAGGTTTACTTACTTAATTACTTAAAGAATAATTTGTTAATATGATTAATTAATTAATGTAATTAATTAAGATGGATATTTAAAGGTTAATTAAGTAATGATTTAAAGGTTAATTAAATTGTAACTGAAGGGTAATTAATTTGTAATGATAATTAATAAATGTAATTAATCAAAGGTTAATTAGTTTTGGGTAATTAATTAAAAGATAATTAATTAGGAGTTAATTAATTAATAAGATTAATTAAGATTAATTAAGGATAATTAATTAAAGGATAATTAATTAAGGGCTAATTAATGAATGTAATTAATTAAGGATAATTAACTAAAGAATAATTAAGGGTTAATTATTTAATGATTACAGATTTATTCATTTATTAATTAAGGTTAATTAATTAATAATTTAAAGATAATTAATTATATAAGGTTAAATAATTTAAATAATTTGTTATTAATGTTAATTAATCTGGATTAGTGATTAATTTGGTTTCAATTAATCAGATGATCGATTAATCTTCCTTATGGATGACTGTTTCTAGTGAATGCTGTGAATTGTTTGATATCTCTACTGTGTGGTGCTTTGTGATATGAATTGTTTTAATTCAAGCTATGACGAATGTAATTTATTTATCTGTGATGAATGTATATTATTTATCTGTGAATCTATATGTGGAAGATAAGCATTATAGAGGTATACCGCTAATCTACAGTTAATGTGATTGAATCTGTGATGATTGATGATGTTGCACTATTGTGTAAAACCCCTGGACCACACCTTACACACAAATATGGATTGCACGAGAAAATTGGTTTAGTCACAGATTTTTTGAAATGATTTTATAATTGAATTTTGAATCCAAAATAGTTTTGAAAATAGAATTGGGTTAAATATGAAAAGCTTTTGAAAAGCAGTCTTAAGAATAAAAGTTATTTTAGATAACTTGATTTGAAATTTAAATAATTTGATTTGAACTTGAATTCAAAATTTGAAATTGAATTCAAAATTTGAAATTGAATTCAAAATTTCAAATTGAATTCAATGTTTAGAAATTATGGTTTAAAAATGTTATACAAGTTATAAATGGGTTTATACGGGTTTTAAACCAATCTAAAAGTATTGTTTTGGGAATTCGAATTTAACCCAAAGGGCTTTAACTTGTACAAATGAAATCAAATTTTTCCAAAATAAAAACTATTTGTTTTCTAATAATAATAGCTTTCGTATAAAGAAAGGATTTCAAATTCGCATAGAAAGATTTCAAGTTGAAATAAAATTGAAATTGTTTTGAAAGCTATGAATAAATCTTTGTGAGAAATGGTTGAACTTTGTATGAAATTGAAGTCAATTTTAAATGGTGTATTTTTTGTATAAAAGATTTGGAAGGGAAATGATTTTGATGGCTATAAACTGAATCTTTGATTTAAAGATTGGATGAGTTAATCTAATTTGGAAAGGAAATTGTTTTGAAAAGATGTAAATGAATCTTTGTGAGAAATTGGTGAACTTTGTGAAATGAATCTTTTTGGTTTAAAGATTTGAAAACGGTAATTTGTTAAACCATTTGAAGAAAAGGTTTTTGAATTTAAAAGTGTGACTTAACTAAAATCATTATCCATATGGTTTTAAAATATTGCGCTCATTATTTGGTTTAGCCCGGAGAGGACCTTGTGTCATATAACCCATTCTGAATAATGATATGACGTTATGGATAGCATTTGAAGACCGGTGGTGAAGACCGAGAATTTTCGAGAACGAAAGGATAACCCATCGACTGTCTCTACACTGAGTCGCACCGGTATAAAGATATCCATATGTGATGGGGAGTCCGATCGAGATTGTGAATACCCGAATTGCAAGGGCATCTTTGGAATGGCCTTCGGTTCTGTTCGAACCCGGAACAGACTTGCATGGATGTGTGTCTGATATTGCACCTTGATATGTAAAGCTGGTTTTTATGAAATACATTTCTGTTTGGTGGCAGAGAATTTATTCTCTTAGCTTAACACCCTTCTCTGAGACGTACGATCTCAGAGGTTATGTAGTTGATGGTTACTAGTGATGCATTCCCAATTTGGTAATGTGGCATATGAAGTGTTGCTGATCATTTTTTGATCGGAGCATGGCTTTTGAGAAAAGCATAGCTTTGTGGATGTGACTTCGTCGAGCCTCACAACCCGGTAATGGTCGAAACAGAATCGTTGCAGCAAGGTTATTTGGGGGTAGCTCCCTTTGAGGGTATGACCATTCCCTTCTGGATAAAAAGTGATATCATGGTATGGATCCCAGATATTTACTTACTTTGATTTTTAAAGTGGTATCATGGTATGGAGCCCATATACTTTGCTGTGTGGTTGTTGGATTGAGGGCCCTTGGATAAAGGTCGGTAACGACCGGGGGATGGCATGCTCATGTCAGTAGTTACTTCCAGGCAGAGGTAACCCGGCCTTGTGTAGCAGAAACCGGTTAGGTTCTTGGGGATGTACCACCAGAGGTGTTCCATTTTGTGTGGGAAGTTGCTTTGCCTGACCATTTGTTGGAAATCCAATCATCCAATATACACCTTGTACGGTTTTAGTTGTACAACCTGCCATCTACTTATGGTGGCACCCCACTGTTTAGATGGTAGCTATAGTAGGCATAGTTCAAAATGTCTATGCTGGCTAAGATTAATATTATACTTTTGAAAGTTTTTCTGCACTATGCACTAATAATAATATCAAATTATTTTCGCGTCTCAAGCATTTTTGACTATCATAAGTAGAAATCTCCTCTAAGTGTGCGCTTGCATTGTGTGTGTGGCGGGAGGCCTTATAGCAGTTTTATTTTTCAAAAAGCATTGCGGATTTCGACTTTAAAACCTTTTGTTGTTTTAAAGATAAAATTGTTTTTGTTTGCTCATACCAGTCGCATGACTGACCCGGAGTTTATTGTTCCCTTCCTAAACTCTGGGTGCTCATAATTTTCCACACGGGCAGTCTAGTGTTTGATTTTTCAGATAATCAAATAGTAGGTGTAGATTCGATAGCCTTCGAAGTATTTGGTTTGGCAATCGCATTGGGATGGTGTTTGTTCACTTCTGCATTGATGGTGGTTCGAGCTTATTGGATAAAGTCCTTGTAGCTTTTGGGATGAGATTTTGGTTTGGAGTTGCAGATTTTGGATTCACTCTTCATCGAAGATCATATTTGAGTTATCTCTTCCATTGTTATCATATTCTGCTATATATATTTGTCTCTGATATTGTTGTATCATATTGTATCAGATATTGTATCAATGTTGTATATACTTATATTCATTTCTTCCACTGCGTTGTTGTACTTAATGTGTTATAAGCTCCGGCGAACCAGATTCGGCGTTTGAATCTGCGACATTTGAATACTGGTGAAGTATTCGGTGCTGATTTTCGAAGGTCGAGTCAGGGTTGTTATAGTAGCTATAATAGGCATACTATAACAGTACATATGCTGGCTAAGATTAATATTATACTTGTAAATATTTTTTGCACTATGCACTAATAATAATATCAAAAGATTTTTGCGTATCAAGCATGTTTGGTTATCATAAGGAGAAATCTCCTCCAATTTTATGTTTGCATTGTGTGTGCGGTGGGAGGCCTTATGGTAGTTTCATTTTCCAAAAATCATTGCGGATTTCCTTTTTATTTCCTTTTGATTGTTTTATTCAAAGAAAACTATTTTCTTTTGCTCACACCAGTCGCATGACTGACCTGAAGTTTATTGTTCTCTATCTAAACTCTGAGTGCCCACAATTTTTCACACAGGCCGTCTAGAGTTAGATTTCTCAGGCAGTCAGCTAGTAAATGTAGATTTCGGTAGCCTCCAGCTTTCTATTTTGAATCCTTTGGATTTTTTGGATCTTGGCGATCACATCGATGACTGACCTTGCTTCATTACAACTGATGGTGGTTCGAGTTTGTGGTTTGGATATAACTGCTTTTGGATTGAAGTCCTTGGAGCATTGGAGGTGGAGATGCAATATTGGTTTCTCAAGCCCCCTCTCTTTTTATTGAAGTTAGTGTTGGTGTTTCTCTGTCGAAGATTTTCTTTCATCTGTTGTGTAATTCAGATAAAATGTTGATATTCAGTTGTATCATTGTTGTATCGAATATTTTGTATCAATGATGTATTCATTTTCTTCTGCTATGTTGTTGTACTTAATGTGTTGTAAGCTCCGACGTGAATCAAAATTCAACGGTTGAATCTGCGGCATTCGAATACAAGTGAGGTACGGGTGTCAATTTTCGAATGCTGAAATTCGGGTCGTGACATGAATATATACACAACAAAGGCATATATTAAAAGAAAATAAATAAAACTGAGACCATTTACAAAATGAAAGTTGCAGTTTACGATGCAAAATAATTATTATAGATAAGATATTAAAACACTTGTAGTTAAATAAAAATACAACAACGGAAAATCTTAATAATTGTTGGGACTAAGAGAGCATGAGCAAATATGTGTTAAGCTTGTAATTGATAACTCATATAAGCTTAAAAGTGTAGACTTAAGAGTAAGCTTCTCACCCTCTCAGCTTCAATACATTCGTACTATAAGGAATTCAGAAAATATTAGCAATATCTCACATAATGTGCTTCAATCGATGTTTTTTCTAGAATGTAGATCAATGGTATGTGCCAATTAATTATCTTGATATCGAACAAATATTTAAGGCAAGTATTGTTGTGAATAGATAAATATCCCCATTTTGTAAATATAATAAAATATCACATATCTCTATAAAAAAAACTGTATGTATGTATGTGAAAAAAACCAATATTATTATACAACTCAAAGCATACTGATACCATTGAATAATATGCTAAAACGTGGAATATGAAAAGCTATTGTTGTTTTCATACTGATATTACTCAATAGTATCAAATATTATCCTGATATTTTGGACACAGTATACCGGATTTTACGGACATAGTGCACGAGTTAACTAAATTATTTTGCTTCATCATTCATGAATGGAAAGGGTGGCGAAAAGTAATTTTTTTTTGAATTCTCACGTTGATTGATATTAAATATGGTTATATCATGAATTTTGGATGATATTCCCAGTACAATCGCATTTCAATAAAATTTGGATTCCAAATTTGGTAGAAAGAACACATGTTAAGCGGAAAAGAGTAACATGAGTTTGAAGACCCAACACAGAGATCGCTGAAACAAGTTATCATCTTAGAATTGCAGAAAAACTAGATTTACTACTATCAAATAGTAATTATATTTTCCAAACAAACTTGAGCTTTAAGCTGTTACCAAATTGTTATGGTGGCATGTGGATTTTTTAAGCTACATATTCACTTCAAAAGAACGTAAAATATTAGAATATAAAAAAAAAGAGTGTTTATCAAAATATTCTTGAAGTGTTTGATCTGACCCATGTAATCTTGGTCTTCCACGCATAAAGTAATCGTTTTGCATCAGCACCTATACCTTCAAAAGATGTGATGTGTTTAGTACTGCTAAATTAAGAATGATTTAACTTGTTATATTCAGTTCCATTTCGGACAACCTAAAATAAAGGTAAATTTAAATCTTCTGGCGACTAAAGGTGCATACTAGTAAATATTATTTGACTACCCAATATGGAGTCAAAAAACAACTATCTTAGTTATCATTTTCTATAACTAATTTATGGTCAAAGGGAGTTGTGCTTTGTATAAGTATTAAGTAAAAAATGCATGTATAAAATTTTAGACATTAAATTAGAAACCATAACAAACATGTATTTCCGGTCGAAGAGAGTAGTGCCTTGTACTGCATGTTTAGTATAAATATTGTGTTCTTAAAGCTAAGAAACGTACTCATAAGATTTCCTTTTAAGCCAATAGTTGTAGGATGAAGAGCAGGTTTTCCAATAGGAGTGGCTCTAGGACCACATGAATATCGCTTCACATTCATCATTGTTTGGCATCATAAATATAAAGTTATAAAATGATTTCTTCCATGCTAGTTTATTGGAAAAGGTATACATAGATGTTTAGAACAATGCAATCAGGATGAGTAATATGAGCCGCACAGAACTTACTGTTATTAGAGCGGCACCATATTGCCATTTATTGATAGGATGTTTCAATTTGGTAATCGTAGCCATGTAACCATTCAAACTAGTAGCTAATATAAGATAGCAGATGTCCCCCAAGACTTGTATATGTGAAGTTCTTTGCTTAACTAAGACATCTAGTGTAACATCCCGCCTTTTCGCACACTTTAAAACGACACACGTGCCAATTCAAAGCATACGCAAGGACGGAGTGTTATGGGGTGGATCAGAAAAACAGAGAAGGAATAAACAAAATAGAATCTCACAGCGGAAGGATAAAATATAATAATAAATATACAGTTCAAACAGTTTACAAAACAGTTATTTCACTTATACAATGAACATCAGAGTTACACATACCAATACAACAATGCAGCGGAATATAAAGAGTGTGTGGTGCAATACTATATATAAAATAATGCTGAATCTTCGTCTTCGTCCTCCAAGCTAAATCTGCTATTCTGAAATGCTCGGACTGACCCGAGCGAATTTGAAAAGACAAAAACACTCGAGTCAGACTAGAATATCTTATGTGAGTTAAATAAACAGAAATAAATATGAGTACAGTAACTCAAGAGATGTTCGGGATTTACATCTCCTAAGGATCCGTTAAACTATTTACTATGTAGTATATTGCGCTATTATAATAGTGTCTATTTATAAAATAAACTTACTTTTAAATAGCGTTAAGGCTTTACATTTTCCACCTTAACACGTAAAATGCCAATAGTCTATACAGTACCGTAATACCTCCTGATCGGGAGGCTACCAGAGGATACTCCATAGGTACGACACAAATAGAAACTCGTAGTAAAGGCTCGATATGGTAGGTGACACGGCACAACTAGGCAATGCCAGGGTAGATATACCAATTGCTATCCAGGCTGGTGGAAACGCGTAGCCGCAGTTACCGCCCACCTCGGACTAACTCCCCAAAATCAAAATATAGAAGTGGCCACTGAATCAAATCCAAGTCAAAGTATAATATCGAAGAGGAGCGTCCGATCAGAGGAATGACCTCATTGGCCTGAGAATCGCTCCTGTTTTAGTCACCTTATGCCAACTCACGGGAGTTGGGTCCACGTATTTACCTTACAGGAAAACGTCGCCACCACCTACTTCATTCTGGAATCTCCACCGCGTACACGGTTAGTCAAAGTGGTTTTCGGTATCGACAGAGAGTATGTCCATATCCGATCCCGGTCTCTTTGCCAACCCATCGTTATTATAACACCGCGGTTATTATTTAAAAATAGTTTATACTTTAAAACCAGAATATAATCCATTTCAAACCATAATATTACGATATCATTTCTTCTTTAAAAACACAAACCATTTATTTTCATATTATTTTATAAAAGCCCAAATCAATGATATCGTTTCCCAAATAAAATTTTCCTTTCCAAAATTTTGTCACTTTTTATTATTTAATATCCCATGTAACCAATATTTTGTTTGTAACTTTCAACATAATTCTTCGAAAATCCATAGTATTTTAAAACCATTATTTTCAAAACTAAATGGTTTGGATATTCAACGGTATGCGAATTAAAAAGGTTTAACTTTACTGTTGTTTTATAAAGAATAAATTACATGGCTTTCCAAATATTTCTTGTTTTAAAGTTAAACCAAAATCCAAAATATTACTTCAAGTCCCAAAACCATTTCAATTTTATATATATTTATATCCATTTTTGAGCATTAATATTTCAACTAAAGTTGGATTTTTATCCTTTCAAAATCAATATTCTATTAATTAATCTTGACCATTCACATAAAATCCATAATTGATAAGACTTCAATTTCTAGTAAAATATATATATATATATATTTCCAAATTCAATTTTTACTAGAATTTTCATTTCAAAATATTTTGGGAAAAATCCAATTATAAATATAATATCTTTAAAATTTCCAACTTAATATTTAAATATAGGATATAAATCATCAAACTCCATTTTCTTAATTTTCTTCCATTTTTAATAAAGAAATTTATTCACCTTTTAATTTCAAAATTTCAACTTCATATGCATATAAATATGGAAGAAAACATTTATTCAGTATAAAAATTTAAGATTTTTATAAACCGTATTCCATCCAAACCATAGAAATCACATTAAAAAATAGTTATATATAGACCACGGTGCCTGTATATAGTTTTCTATCCTACGGTCAAGTGATACGGATATTTATCATTTCAATCCGCAATTAAAAAAAATAAAACTGCGGTTGTATATCATTTCAAACCGCAATCCCGAATGAAATGTAAATGCATACTAACTTGCAGTTTAATGATATCCAAATAAAACATCCATTCAATAACACATCCATCATCCAATCACAAACATCAAGCAATATCAATCAACAACAATATATGTTTGGTAATATACAACAGGTAATAATTGGCAGTTTTATTTCAAATTATATTTATCAACTATTAATCTAACAATTTATATTCAGTGATAATTTACATAACTGTTAACTAGCAGTTCTTATGCAAACAATAATTTCTAACAGCCAATTAATACGCAATCAATCAATTTAATTAACAGCTAAATTCAAAAAATGCAATTCAACAGATATGAATGAAATAACATGCCAAAAGCTCATAAATAAATTTCTATTCATTTCTAAAATTTATTTAACAAACATAAAAGCTTCTAGTAGTTGTGAGTGGGTTAAAACACTCACCTTTTGAATTTAAATCGAATTTAAACCCGATTTAAACCCCAAAATTTGCCCGTCTCAGAATTCGTCCAAACCAGCGTCATCGAGTCCGGAATTAAATTACGAACATATTCCACTAAGCCACGTCACCAGAGCTGTTCTCCTCTCCCAGGCTTCACGCATAGGCAACGAAGCACGCAACTGTTCTTCATCAATCACAAGGCCGCACGCACAGCCTCAACCGCCTCCAAATGATCGCCGTGACCATCCTCCCTGACGCCGCCGTTCCACCTCCTGCTTCCCTTGACCCACGCGTGCCCCAAACGGGCCTCCCAGTCGCCTAAAATCAAGTAGCCGCCGCTCACAATATGCCCTAAGTCGAAATGTAGCGAGCAATCCGACCATCAAAACGCCAAACAAATCACATAGATGCGCTCCCCATCGTCCATACTACAATACCCAGAAACAGAATCTCGATCCGACGAAGTTTTGCGCGACGATGATGAACGATTTTGGGGCTGTTTGAATTTATTCTGGATGAACGACAGCTCCAATTGAAAAACGAATTTCACCAGTAATTTACGCGTATCGAATACTTCAACATATATTTTTTGTGGAATTTTCTGAAATTTTTGAGTTTTGACTTTTGATTTTGAACTGTGGATAGATCTGGAATTGGATCTGAGATGTATACATTTGGGGAAGAGGGAAGAGTGAAGAAATGAACGTACAGCAAATGAAAAAGAAAGGAGCTAGGGTTTATAGCTGTATACTTATAGATAGGCTAGAGGTAGGGTAGCTAGACTGGATACGCGAACGTGCGTGACAAACCATGGTCCAAAAAGCCCGCTATGCCTCCGGAGCCAAATTTGTTAAAACTATATATCCAAATAGGTGTTTTAAAATATTCTGAACGCGATGGAAAAAGTTTTGCGACCAAATTCGATCGTATGAAGAAGTTATGCTAAAAAAACAAAAATTTCACATTGATTTCAAAATGCGTAAATTTCAAGGCGTTTCGAGTCCGTACGATCAAACGACAAGTCCGATCGCTACGAAAATTGAAACATTATTATAATTCAACATTACGGATCCGATGAAACTGGTTTCGTCGAAATCCGAGTCCGTGACAAAATGGCTATTTTTAATATTTATTAAATAAATTAAATAAATCATAAAAACCAATTTTATTTTTCAACTTCTATTATTAGCCAAATTTCATTACTAAAATAATTCAATCAGTTCCTATTGATTTAACACGCTTGGATTTGAATTAAAATGTATAAGTATATTAATTTGCAGCGTTAATATCCGCACTTTCTTATTATTAGGAAATTAAAATTTTATTCTAAAACCCAATTATTAAAACTTATACCTTTATACTCTCAACAAAATCTAACTAAATAAATAATTGGATTTCCATTTCAACTCATTATCTTGATTGCAATTAGCCTTTTTACCATAATTAAATTCCAAATTATTAATAACCCTTGTTTTTCTTAACTATTTATTAATCCCAATCCAATTGAATTCAACACTATAAATTTGATTAATTTATTATATTCACTTCCTTTCTATTATTCAAAGTTATTGTTGCAAATACGACGAATATTAACATTAGTTTAAGATTTCACTCAATGTTTACAAATTCCATTTCCATTTAATAACGTAATATTTTACGTTCAATTCTATTTCATTTGTCGTAAATACCACTTGTTGAATTAAATACTCAAATCATAAATAAATCTTGCTTCTAAAGTTATACCAACAATGGTCCAGTTAAATTTGAATTAGCTTTACCTTTATTTTATGAAATTAACTATTGCAATAAATCCAAATTTATAAAGAAGGTTAGATTCCTATACTACTCCTTTGGTCTCAATTAACCTTTTATGGCGATTATGAATTCCCATGTATAATTGAAACTTTTATATCCCTTAAATTTTTTTTTTACTATCATTCAATATCTACACATTCTAGCTAATTTCAACTAACATATAAATTAGCTATTCCAACTTCCATTAATTTCGATTATCATACTATAGAAATTAAATTCCCTTGACCACATAAATAAAAGTTGATCCCCATCTATTTACATTATATCACGTTTACATAAATTTATTCAATGGTCACTTTTAATTAATAACTATCAAATTTCCAATCCAAATGTAAATCTTCCACGTTTGAATTCTTATATTAAATGGAATTTAATATTTACTGATTCAACATCTATATGTTTCTAAAAATTAGCTCCAACCAAATGTGACAATTTACATTTCATTTCTATGCAATATAAACTCATCTTATTCCATTTATTTGGTTACTGCATTGAAATCTATTTATTAACCAATACTAACGTTATTATCATAAAAAAATTGCTTCCCAATTTTATTCAATACTTAGAACAAAATTTTCACATTAAATCAAATCCTTCTATTCAAACCAAGTATCATGCTATGATAATATTTTACGTTGGTTACACTGAAAAAATCAACTTTTTATCGTTATCAATTAACATATATTAATTGCACAAATTAAAGGAATTAATTGCCATTTATCCAATTAAATTTCATACATCAATCTATTTCATCTAAATCCTTACCTATGAATATTGCAACCTTTAATTCCATTAAATACCAATTAACCCAAATTATTTCATTTATTCTAAGTCATATCACTAAAATAATTCATCATAATAAACTTAAAATCTATACGTTTATTGATTTATTTCTATTTGTCTTATGTTAAATTCTAAATTTAGTAAGACAACCTAAAGTACTCCATTCAATCGACAGTCCCTTTCAATTGTTAATACGTACTTAAATTTCTACAGTTGCCTTCCATCTGCACTTCCGTTACTATGATAAAATTTAGTAACGTTTATGCCATCAACCCATCATAATTACTTACCCTTAATTGAGTTTGATTTCCAAATAAATTTGCTGACCCTTAATTAGCCAATTTATAAAAGTTTGTCATCATACCTATAGTTCTACGCTTATGCTATGTCTTAAATTTCAATAAATTTATAAATTTTGAGATGTTCATTAGGGTTTACAAATTTATTGACTTGCAATAACAGGGTTTCTTAATCTATTCAATTTATCGTTCACAATCTTTTATTGCATTAAATTGGTTTAATATTCCCATATTAAATTTTATGTCCAGGTAAGAATTTTTCTTTCTTTCTCTACTTAATTCATTTGAATTTTATTCAATGTCTTTAAATAGGTTTCTAAGTCACTCCTATATAATTTATTCTAGCCTTCATTTTAATATTTATCTACCACCTTTATTCTTTCAACTAAAATAAATTACAAAAATCCTATTAAACAAACAATTTTAAATGGTCGAACTTAACGGGTCGTTACATTCTCCCCCACTCAAAACTTTTCGTCCCCGAAAAGGAAAAGGAAGGGAGAAGGAAGAATAAAACAGTACATTTTATTTCAAATATTAATTTATAAACAGTATTTTACTGGATTAATTTCCTTTAATGAAATATACTTGTTTTATAATCATTCTATTCTTTAATACTTGAATTATTAAAGTTGGAAAAATATCTTTAACAAAATTCTAAGTCCAAAATTTACGAAAATTTTTGGCAGAGTCTCCTTTGTACGGAGGGACTCTGGAGAAAATATAATATCCAAATATACAAATATATTACACATATATCCAAAATAAAATATCCCAACTCGGGAAAATATATAAAATAGCGCTTTAAACGTAATCCGGAAACGTACCTAATTGTCGGGCAATACGCTTATTATTTTGGAACCAAAAGCAGTAGCAGTTGCTTCCAACACCTGTATACACTTATATAATCTAAAAGATTAAATATTTATTTTAAAATGGACTATTCAAATGGATTCAATCATTCATACTCAATCAAATGCAACAACCATACATTTTTACCAAACAGCACACACCACAAACAAACAATCATTCACTCAACAAACAATCAGTTGTTCGGGTTCAAATTCTGAAGTTGTACGAACGAAGAATAACTATCAAGTACATCCGTTGCTCAACAGCCTTAGATGGAACAAAGATAGATTATTTGTTCATCCAACAACTCCACAATTCCTTACCCAACAAACATACATCAACCAAACAATTCAAATCAACACCAAAATAGCTTATTATACATTTATTTCATAATTCAGTGTTTGATTTTCATTCCTTCATTTATGGAAGAATTTCTTTATTTCTTACAAGTTTTATTTTCCAATTATCCCAAAATTCATTATATTTGTATTTCCTTTTATTACTTAAGTTTCCTTTTATTACCTAAGTTTATAAAATAAATTCTCATTAATAACAACAAATATTTGAATATCTTCATTTCCTTACTCTTCACTTGTAAGATTTCCCTTAAATTCTTAATCTGCTAACATTCATTCTTATAAGTGGAAGTTTTTTTATTTATTCATCAACTATTAATTGTAGTCATTTCAATTTTTCCTACTTTCCATTATATTGGAATAGGGGAGATTAAAACATACTTAAGTCAATAATCATACAATCAATTCTTATTTTGAATTTCATTTTATATACTCAGGTTCATATCATCTATTAATAATTCTTAACCCTTTTTCAGTAAAATTTTAATTATAACCTAAGTTTATACCATTGAATTCTTGTTATAACAGTAATTTATTGAATACTTCATTTTTCCTAAATTCCTACTTGTAAAATATTCAATTCCAGTTTCTCATTTAACACTTCAACTTTTATATTTGGGTAAGTTATTTATGTTAACGAAATTGCAATTGAACTTATACAAGTTTAATCTCCATTCTTTTAATTAAATTTAATGTTTATCCATATTTCTCTTTGTCTCATATGTATGCAAATTCCTCTTTATAGCTTTGCAGTTATTCTCTTATTTCAATTAGAGGTTTCAATTCATTTATTACTTAACTTTTATTTTACTAACCCCAATTTTTTTTTTTTTTGCAACTAATTAATGGAAATTCAAGAATTAATACCGGGTCAAATTCCAAAATTACTTTAAAATAATAGATAATTAATTTCTTGCAACTTTTATATCTCTAATTATATTTAGAACAATAAAAGAAATTTCAAAATAAATCTGCAGTAGAATTTACTACAGTGGCTTTTCCCCTTCGAAACTCGAAAATGAAAGTCGATGATGCGGCCGTCATCACCGAATTTATTTTCCAGCGACAGAGAGGGAAGTACAGAATTTAATTCTTTTCCAAAATCTTCTTTAAAACAATTCTTCCAATTTATACGAAATATTTATATAAGAAAATACTTATAAACCGAACCATTATTTTTCATAAATTCTTTGAAAACATATTTGGAAAAATCCTGGACTTAAGTTCTAAAATCTCCAATTTGATTTATCATAATTTCAACTTAACTTCAGTTATTATAAATATTTTATTTCCTAACACCCAATCTATAGCAACCAAATATATATATATATATATATATATCTTTAAAAAAACTATTTTTTTATATATAGAAAATATAATAGGCAAAATTATTTCATTCACCTATATTAAAACAAATATTATGTCGGTCTGTCCTATTAAGTGTTTAGAAATCCCTATTGATGACATAGCGTCCCATGCATCAACCAGAATTTATAAATACAAAGCGGAACAGATTAACACAATATAAAAATCTTTTTATTAATACTAACAAATACGCTCTCTCATATATATACACTCAGCGACTCCCATAGGATATTACTACCCTATTAACAAAGAGTCAAACCCCACAAAGCCAAGGTTTATCGCTAAACCAAAGCTCTGATACCAGATGTAACATCCCGCCTTTTCGCACACTTTAAAACGACACACGTGCCAATTCAAAGCATACGCAAGGACGGAGTGTTATGGGGTGGATCAGAAAAACAGAGAAGGAATAAACAAAATAGAATCTCACAGCGGAAGGATAAAATATAATAATAAATATACAGTTCAAACAGTTTACAAAACAGTTATTTCACTTATACAATGAACATCAGAGTTACACATACCAATACAACAATGCAGCGGAATATAAAGAGTGTGTGGTGCAATACTATATATAAAATAATGCTGAATCTTCGTCTTCGTCCTCCAAGCTAAATCTGCTATTCTGAAATGCTCGGACTGACCCGAGCGAATTTGAAAAGACAAAAACACTCGAGTCAGACTAGAATATCTTATGTGAGTTAAATAAACAGAAATAAATATGAGTACAGTAACTCAAGAGATGTTCGGGATTTACATCTCCTAAGGATCCGTTAAACTATTTACTATGTAGTATATTGCGCTATTATAATAGTGTCTATTTATAAAATAAACTTACTTTTAAATAGCGTTAAGGCTTTACATTTTCCACCTTAACACGTAAAATGCCAATAGTCTATACAGTACCGTAATACCTCCTGATCGGGAGGCTACCAGAGGATACTCCATAGGTACGACACAAATAGAAACTCGTAGTAAAGGCTCGATATGGTAGGTGACACGGCACAACTAGGCAATGCCAGGGTAGATATACCAATTGCTATCCAGGCTGGTGGAAACGCGTAGCCGCAGTTACCGCCCACCTCGGACTAACTCCCCAAAATCAAAATATAGAAGTGGCCACTGAATCAAATCCAAGTCAAAGTATAATATCGAAGAGGAGCGTCCGATCAGAGGAATGACCTCATTGGCCTGAGAATCGCTCCTGTTTTAGTCACCTTATGCCAACTCACGGGAGTTGGGTCCACGTATTTACCTTACAGGAAAACGTCGCCACCACCTACTTCATTCTGGAATCTCCACCGCGTACACGGTTAGTCAAAGTGGTTTTCGGTATCGACAGAGAGTATGTCCATATCCGATCCCGGTCTCTTTGCCAACCCATCGTTATTATAACACCGCGGTTATTATTTAAAAATAGTTTATACTTTAAAACCAGAATATAATCCATTTCAAACCATAATATTACGATATCATTTCTTCTTTAAAAACACAAACCATTTATTTTCATATTATTTTATAAAAGCCCAAATCAATGATATCGTTTCCCAAATAAAATTTTCCTTTCCAAAATTTTGTCACTTTTTATTATTTAATATCCCATGTAACCAATATTTTGTTTGTAACTTTCAACATAATTCTTCGAAAATCCATAGTATTTTAAAACCATTATTTTCAAAACTAAATGGTTTGGATATTCAACGGTATGCGAATTAAAAAGGTTTAACTTTACTGTTGTTTTATAAAGAATAAATTACATGGCTTTCCAAATATTTCTTGTTTTAAAGTTAAACCAAAATCCAAAATATTACTTCAAGTCCCAAAACCATTTCAATTTTATATATATTTATATCCATTTTTGAGCATTAATATTTCAACTAAAGTTGGATTTTTATCCTTTCAAAATCAATATTCTATTAATTAATCTTGACCATTCACATAAAATCCATAATTGATAAGACTTCAATTTCTAGTAAAATATATATATATATATATTTCCAAATTCAATTTTTACTAGAATTTTCATTTCAAAATATTTTGGGAAAAATCCAATTATAAATATAATATCTTTAAAATTTCCAACTTAATATTTAAATATAGGATATAAATCATCAAACTCCATTTTCTTAATTTTCTTCCATTTTTAATAAAGAAATTTATTCACCTTTTAATTTCAAAATTTCAACTTCATATGCATATAAATATGGAAGAAAACATTTATTCAGTATAAAAATTTAAGATTTTTATAAACCGTATTCCATCCAAACCATAGAAATCACATTAAAAAATAGTTATATATAGACCACGGTGCCTGTATATAGTTTTCTATCCTACGGTCAAGTGATACGGATATTTATCATTTCAATCCGCAATTAAAAAAAATAAAACTGCGGTTGTATATCATTTCAAACCGCAATCCCGAATGAAATGTAAATGCATACTAACTTGCAGTTTAATGATATCCAAATAAAACATCCATTCAATAACACATCCATCATCCAATCACAAACATCAAGCAATATCAATCAACAACAATATATGTTTGGTAATATACAACAGGTAATAATTGGCAGTTTTATTTCAAATTATATTTATCAACTATTAATCTAACAATTTATATTCAGTGATAATTTACATAACTGTTAACTAGCAGTTCTTATGCAAACAATAATTTCTAACAGCCAATTAATACGCAATCAATCAATTTAATTAACAGCTAAATTCAAAAAATGCAATTCAACAGATATGAATGAAATAACATGCCAAAAGCTCATAAATAAATTTCTATTCATTTCTAAAATTTATTTAACAAACATAAAAGCTTCTAGTAGTTGTGAGTGGGTTAAAACACTCACCTTTTGAATTTAAATCGAATTTAAACCCGATTTAAACCCCAAAATTTGCCCGTCTCAGAATTCGTCCAAACCAGCGTCATCGAGTCCGGAATTAAATTACGAACATATTCCACTAAGCCACGTCACCAGAGCTGTTCTCCTCTCCCAGGCTTCACGCATAGGCAACGAAGCACGCAACTGTTCTTCATCAATCACAAGGCCGCACGCACAGCCTCAACCGCCTCCAAATGATCGCCGTGACCATCCTCCCTGACGCCGCCGTTCCACCTCCTGCTTCCCTTGACCCACGCGTGCCCCAAACGGGCCTCCCAGTCGCCTAAAATCAAGTAGCCGCCGCTCACAATATGCCCTAAGTCGAAATGTAGCGAGCAATCCGACCATCAAAACGCCAAACAAATCACATAGATGCGCTCCCCATCGTCCATACTACAATACCCAGAAACAGAATCTCGATCCGACGAAGTTTTGCGCGACGATGATGAACGATTTTGGGGCTGTTTGAATTTATTCTGGATGAACGACAGCTCCAATTGAAAAACGAATTTCACCAGTAATTTACGCGTATCGAATACTTCAACATATATTTTTTGTGGAATTTTCTGAAATTTTTGAGTTTTGACTTTTGATTTTGAACTGTGGATAGATCTGGAATTGGATCTGAGATGTATACATTTGGGGAAGAGGGAAGAGTGAAGAAATGAACGTACAGCAAATGAAAAAGAAAGGAGCTAGGGTTTATAGCTGTATACTTATAGATAGGCTAGAGGTAGGGTAGCTAGACTGGATACGCGAACGTGCGTGACAAACCATGGTCCAAAAAGCCCGCTATGCCTCCGGAGCCAAATTTGTTAAAACTATATATCCAAATAGGTGTTTTAAAATATTCTGAACGCGATGGAAAAAGTTTTGCGACCAAATTCGATCGTATGAAGAAGTTATGCTAAAAAAAACAAAAATTTCACATTGATTTCAAAATGCGTAAATTTCAAGGCGTTTCGAGTCCGTACGATCAAACGACAAGTCCGATCGCTACGAAAATTGAAACATTATTATAATTCAACATTACGGATCCGATGAAACTGGTTTCGTCGAAATCCGAGTCCGTGACAAAATGGCTATTTTTAATATTTATTAAATAAATTAAATAAATCATAAAAACCAATTTTATTTTTCAACTTCTATTATTAGCCAAATTTCATTACTAAAATAATTCAATCAGTTCCTATTGATTTAACACGCTTGGATTTGAATTAAAATGTATAAGTATATTAATTTGCAGCGTTAATATCCGCACTTTCTTATTATTAGGAAATTAAAATTTTATTCTAAAACCCAATTATTAAAACTTATACCTTTATACTCTCAACAAAATCTAACTAAATAAATAATTGGATTTCCATTTCAACTCATTATCTTGATTGCAATTAGCCTTTTTACCATAATTAAATTCCAAATTATTAATAACCCTTGTTTTTCTTAACTATTTATTAATCCCAATCCAATTGAATTCAACACTATAAATTTGATTAATTTATTATATTCACTTCCTTTCTATTATTCAAAGTTATTGTTGCAAATACGACGAATATTAACATTAGTTTAAGATTTCACTCAATGTTTACAAATTCCATTTCCATTTAATAACGTAATATTTTACGTTCAATTCTATTTCATTTGTCGTAAATACCACTTGTTGAATTAAATACTCAAATCATAAATAAATCTTGCTTCTAAAGTTATACCAACAATGGTCCAGTTAAATTTGAATTAGCTTTACCTTTATTTTATGAAATTAACTATTGCAATAAATCCAAATTTATAAAGAAGGTTAGATTCCTATACTACTCCTTTGGTCTCAATTAACCTTTTATGGCGATTATGAATTCCCATGTATAATTGAAACTTTTATATCCCTTAAATTTTTTTTTTTACTATCATTCAATATCTACACATTCTAGCTAATTTCAACTAACATATAAATTAGCTATTCCAACTTCCATTAATTTCGATTATCATACTATAGAAATTAAATTCCCTTGACCACATAAATAAAAGTTGATCCCCATCTATTTACATTATATCACGTTTACATAAATTTATTCAATGGTCACTTTTAATTAATAACTATCAAATTTCCAATCCAAATGTAAATCTTCCACGTTTGAATTCTTATATTAAATGGAATTTAATATTTACTGATTCAACATCTATATGTTTCTAAAAATTAGCTCCAACCAAATGTGACAATTTACATTTCATTTCTATGCAATATAAACTCATCTTATTCCATTTATTTGGTTACTGCATTGAAATCTATTTATTAACCAATACTAACGTTATTATCATAAAAAAATTGCTTCCCAATTTTATTCAATACTTAGAACAAAATTTTCACATTAAATCAAATCCTTCTATTCAAACCAAGTATCATGCTATGATAATATTTTACGTTGGTTACACTGAAAAAATCAACTTTTTATCGTTATCAATTAACATATATTAATTGCACAAATTAAAGGAATTAATTGCCATTTATCCAATTAAATTTCATACATCAATCTATTTCATCTAAATCCTTACCTATGAATATTGCAACCTTTAATTCCATTAAATACCAATTAACCCAAATTATTTCATTTATTCTAAGTCATATCACTAAAATAATTCATCATAATAAACTTAAAATCTATACGTTTATTGATTTATTTCTATTTGTCTTATGTTAAATTCTAAATTTAGTAAGACAACCTAAAGTACTCCATTCAATCGACAGTCCCTTTCAATTGTTAATACGTACTTAAATTTCTACAGTTGCCTTCCATCTGCACTTCCGTTACTATGATAAAATTTAGTAACGTTTATGCCATCAACCCATCATAATTACTTACCCTTAATTGAGTTTGATTTCCAAATAAATTTGCTGACCCTTAATTAGCCAATTTATAAAAGTTTGTCATCATACCTATAGTTCTACGCTTATGCTATGTCTTAAATTTCAATAAATTTATAAATTTTGAGATGTTCATTAGGGTTTACAAATTTATTGACTTGCAATAACAGGGTTTCTTAATCTATTCAATTTATCGTTCACAATCTTTTATTGCATTAAATTGGTTTAATATTCCCATATTAAATTTTATGTCCAGGTAAGAATTTTTCTTTCTTTCTCTACTTAATTCATTTGAATTTTATTCAATGTCTTTAAATAGGTTTCTAAGTCACTCCTATATAATTTATTCTAGCCTTCATTTTAATATTTATCTACCACCTTTATTCTTTCAACTAAAATAAATTACAAAAATCCTATTAAACAAACAATTTTAAATGGTCGAACTTAACGGGTCGTTACATCTAGGTAAATAAAGTAAAAAGTGTACAGAGGCTAATCAGATCCACTCTGAATCTGGTGATGCATACTCCCATTTACATGTGTAATAATTGAAATTGCAATATTATACATAAATTATAGTTTACTTACTTAAGCAACTACAAAATTTATGGTGTACTGACATCCACTATGTACAAAGCATAGACAAAAGGTGAGTGAAGGTATCACAACTCACTGTTAATATATCAGTCACTATGTAGATATATAGTAGAGCTAGACAATATTTTCTGAAGCTTCTATATAATAAATATAAACTAGCTTACTTTTTTTATTTGAATAAACATGTATGGTAAGATCTTGGGATGTAGTATCTGATAAACACAAGGTAGATTTATTTATAATACGTGGTTTTTAAATATGCGTTTCATTATACAAATCACTTTGCAAAGTAGTCAACCTAATAATATTCAACAAGGCAATGTAGATGTGTATAATAGGAGCACATATGAAATGAGTATACATATATCAATAAATGTGGGCAATAACAAACTGCTAATGGCCCAAGCAGTGAAGTTTTGGAGATTAATATATCCCTAAATTGCTAGGAACTACCATTGAGATAGAACTTGTATGTACACACACACTCCAATAAGGAAAATTGCCTATTATGAAACGGCTTGAAATAAGGATAGAATATTTAAACCTAAATGCGAAACCACTTAGTTTCATCCTCAGTACTTGAAACTAATATTTTATCAAATATAAATGCTAAACTGATGCTAGAGAACAAGATTTCAATAACTATAACATAGGAACAAGTTGGTGGAAAATATTTCTTCTTTTTATGAAAAATAAAATAAACACATATGTAGGAAAGCTGATCCAAAGCTCATTCATGTGATTTATCTTAAGATTCGTTTTAAGGATTAACTTGTAGTTTTTTTTAGAGATGCGAAGCACAGACTTGAATAGATGAAATATACAACTGTAGCATATTTGAGACTATAACTAACACACACTAGCTAACATACAATATTTATATATCTGCATATGAGATCATGATGGCCAGAGTTAATTTACTAGAATCTCAACTATGACTACATGACTCCTGATTAAGTAATAATAAAAAATAAGCTATATCGCATTAACAAAAGCATATAGTAACATGTAAGAAAAACTTTAAAGGCACCTGCTAGTCATGTGCTTCCTTTCCAGATAATTCATTTGCTCTCTCTTTGAGTTTCATTTGTTCCATAACAACTCTCCCTCTTGCAAGACCCAAATGTATAACATTGTAATCCTACACTTCTTGGATCTGTACACCTCATCTGCACTATCATTATTTGGAAAATTCATGAATCAACTAAAAATTAATATATTAAGGAACAACACAAGAAAGCTAACACTAGCAACTTCATGGAAATAGCCGTGTTCTATGAGTGCAAGCCATCGTTATTAAAATATATGAAAACAAAATTTTGATATGCTATATCACATATAAATACCTATATTGTTTTCTAAGCAAATTTCACTTGGCAAATGGTGTGCACGAACATAACATATTATGTTGCATATACCCATTGTTCTGTGCAGGTTCTACTAGCAACTCATGCATTCTCACTCATGGTGTTTTTGCATAGGATTCAATTTGGCCTCAGTGTCCACTCATGCTCAACATGTTATGTGTTAGGCATGCACAAGCTCCTTCCCATGCAATGCCCCAAGACGCCTTTCATGCATAGACTTTATCTCGAGCTAATATAGTGGTAGCCTCAAATGCTATTGCTCAAACTCATGCCCAAATAGGTGTAGTTTATGCTTAAAATCATGCTCAGATTACAATTCAACATCTCCTTGGTTACGAGCTACTATATTCTTCGTTATATGTTGCTACGCAGCCTGATGTTGATTTGGTTCCGAGCTTCGCATCGCATGCTTATGTTCCCCCACGTTATGCTCCTACTGCATATCTCTCTTCTGTGTAGGCCAATGCAACAACAACTGGTCAAATCATGACAATCTATTACTTGGAATCGCACAATTTTTAATTATCTCCAATTCTAGTTTCTGCTCAAGTTGAGTTCATCCAACCATATTTTGCCCTGTAATCGCACACAACTAGTGTGGATTGGAATAAATAAAGGCAATTAAAAACTTTTCTAAGTTTACAACTTGGTTCTTATGTTTCACTTAACATATATGCACAATATCTGGTTATTTTGGTCAAAATTGAAGAAGTCAACAACATCTTTGGCACCATCAACATAGCTCCTAAAGGGTTTTTCAATGATTTTCCAAAGAAAAAAAAATATGTAGTCTGCTTTGCATTTTTTCTCATGCTCAGAAAATTTTGCCTATGACCTCACATGATTAGATTATAGACACTGTTGAGATTAATAAGTAATAATTATATAATGGTCCTTGTATCACTGAAACACATTTCTACGGCTAAGCTTATCGAGATATCTAAGAAACAAACAACGGATGCATTTTTATTTATGTATAGCATGAAGCTAATTAACTTAAATGTCATTTTATCGAGTTAGGTGGTAGATTAAGTCTTGGAAGAGCAGTTGTATTTCATGTTTTTTGTGCAAAGTACAGTAAGTACCTTCCTTTTGAATAATCAAGTTATTTAAAATTTAAGTAAATCTCAAATCAATCATTAGTTTCCATTATTTAAACATCGGTAAATTTTCTTCTTTCAAGAAGAGAGTTTATCAAATTAGAAAAAGAAAGAAAATAATGTCACTTACATGCAAAACTGATCTAGTTTCTTTGTTATCTACACTTACACTACATGTAAAACTCGACAATAAGAGAGTAAGAAGAAACCATAAGCATTTCCACAAAATCTGCCAATTAGAGGAAACCTACACTAGCTTAGTCCATCGCCTCTTTTAGGCTTTATCGGGTAAGTGCCCGATCATGTGTCCTTAATTGGGCCAAGTCAAGGTTCTTGTTGTCTCATCACGATAAGGTTGAAGATATAACAAAGATTCACAATCTTTTCTTCATAGACAGGCCAAATTAACCATTTTCTGAAGGAGCTTCTATGAGACGACTTATAAACTTGGTGGGAGAGAGGATCGAAAATGAGAGGAATAAGGCAAGAGGTATGAGGGCAAGAGGTATCAAATTGGAAAGAGAGATTCTTTTCGAGGGTTAGTTCGTTCTTTTGTTTGGGTTTTCTTTATTTTGGGGAGGAAACAATGAAACAGAGAAAAGTGAAATGAGTGGACTTCAAAATATTTCACAAAATTTGGACTAAGCAGTAAGCGGGAACAATTCACAGCGAGCCATTATTTGCATCTGCTTAACAAAATGAAGGACGAAAGTGTTTAATGTTAAAACGCTATTTTTTGTAACTTTATGCTATGAATAAAGAATTTTCTTGTAGCGTCCATCTCTAAAATCCAGAGCTTGATTTCTTGTTGCTTTTACACTTTCAATATGTCTTTTCCAACGCGTAGCAGATAACGCTTTTGATTCAAACCTTTTACATAATCTCTAAGAATAACTCATCAATGCGTTAAATGGAAAATAAGGTATAATTTTTTGCATATAAGTAAAAAAATTATAGCTATAATGCATGATTGGGCCATATCACATGGCATGAGATTCAAAATATGAGCTCTATGATTAACATCAAGTAGTCATTTTTGTATGCCCTGATGTTTCCCTACAAAATTTAATAAGAATATGTTTAGTCAACACATCAAAATTGAACATGTTGTTACTCATAATGAAGCAAGTCATACCTTTCATATTTGAATCATTTCCATAATCCTGACTTCTTACATCATTAATATTGATTTTACGATCCATCAATACATTTTCGATGTATCATCGACCTTATTATAATCAAGAAAGAATTCCCCCACTTTTGTATTTTTTGCGCCATCAACATTCTTACATCTGATGATAATCGATATTTGTTCTTCATAGCTCAAATCCGGAGTGCAATCAAGGATAATTGAAAAGAACTTCGCTTTTGAAAAATTTGTAAGTATTGTTTCTTTAATCTTCTTAGCCAATAAACATATCAATCCAATTTGGATCTTGTGGCTAAGATAATGGTTATTGATTTTATAATTACCACAAGCCTTAAATGATCTTTCATTATTGGATCAAATTCAACAACAAACTAAATAAGTCGACAAAATAGTACATTGTTTTTTTGGAAAATTCTCTCGTTAGATCCACGAAAAGGTAAATTATTTCGAGATAAAGTTTTTAAAACTCCAATTATATGCACAAACGTTTGCTTCCAACATTGTCTTTGTTTATCAATTTGAGATTCCATTCTTTTATCAATTGTTTCTTTTTGTTTAAGCCCTTCATGCAAGCCAACCCATTTATAAGATTTTTTATGTGTATTAGGTTGCTTTTATGATCCTTAAGCTTTGAAGAAAGTTTATGTCAATCATATATCCCTTCTTTGTCCAACTTTGATGTTTTTTGAGTATGCTTGAATATCTTACAACAAAAACAAAAACTTTGTCGCATTCCTTTGCATATGCTAGCCACTTTCTTTCCTGCTCTTCTCCACATGGATAACCACCAACATAGTATTTGGAAGTAAAGTGTTTACCATTAACTTTGCTTTTTAGAACTATGTTGCTTTTTTATGATTTTAATAGGTCCTTGTTGAACAAGCATAATTCTCTTTGCATCGGCAATGTTCACCACAATCGGGGATCATAATTGACATCAATGTCTTTTTCATGGTTAAGAACAATTGCATCACCAACATATTCATGGGTACATGGTTATTTTGATCATCCATAAAAATACCTTCATCATTGATATTTTCATCTTCATCTGCTACTTTAATGTATTCAAGATCTTCATCAATCTCACGTTTTTCATTAATGTATTTATCTTCGCCATTAATTTCTCCAATTTTACTTGAAGTTTAAGGTTGAGATTTTTGAGCTTTTTCTAAAAATAAATAGGAAATTGAAGCGGCTAATGATTTAGCTAGTTTTTCTTTTAGTTGTTTAACTGTAACGGCTGGGATTTTCGGCCCTCGGAAATCGACACTGACACGTCCACTGTATTACATGCTGAGAAATCGAATGTCGAAAAACCCGATACTTAGGGGAAAAGAAAATGAAGAGGTAGAAGAAAAGAGAAACGACAACATAGAATCTCACCATCGTAACGGACCAATGTACAAAGATAATAACATGTCTTTATACAAAAAGAGCTATAACTGTTATGTACGCATACCATCATCAGAGTACACAAATCAACAACTCAATACTGGACAGTAATAATACTTGTCCTCATATAGTGGGAATATCAACCAGGCACGAAGATACGTCTCTGTCACCTAGCTCGTATCCTGAGCTCCATAGCATACTAACCTAAACCCGTAATACTCGGTATGACCCGAGCATTATAATAAAATAACATCCGAGCCATTTTGGAAAACCAGCATGAGAAAATACACTCAACTTGATTTTTTACCGTTACTAAAATCCTTTGGAAAACAAAGGTATCTCGTAAGACCACGTCAAATATAAATACGATGGGTATTTACCTTAAGATAACCAAAACATTTTATATCAAAATCATCTGATATTTTAATAGTGTCTAATTACAAATACTTATTCAAATAGCCAAAATTGTGACATTCATTAAATTCCAGCATACTAGGCAGTATAACAAAAACCATAAAGGCACGTATTGGAGAATGAATTTCCATACAATGCCTAGGCATTGGGCACCACCTATCACAGTATACATCCAGAAAATATACCGAGGACCTCGTCGGGATTCCCTACAAGACAAGACCATCCCTACCTCTAACCTAGATAGAACTGAATATGTTACCACCTTGGGTGTTCCCACCTTATCGAGAGCTCTTTTTCCATACACCACTATATCCATAATTAATAATATATCCAAGGGTATCTTGAAAGGTGATAACGTACCCTAATTGGGTGCGACCCACTTAGCGTTGTTGCATCTCCCTTGATTTTCAGTCATTCCGGTTGATGAGGCTTGAGGCTATGATTACCTTTTTAAGGAATTTTATACTTGGAATGCTCATTGTCCTCTAATGACAATGTGTTAAAAGCATTCATCCATACAAGTTTGTTCTAGGTCTGAATGAAATCGGAGTCACTATTCGTACTATCCATTTTGGAATCGTCCTCAGTATTAGTTGCGATTAGCCCTTGCACTTCAATGTTCCAACTTCAATTCCATGCTATTATCTTCACCTTGTAAACATATTCATTGAATCGAAGTGGTTTTCAGATAACTTATCTAATCACGGTCTCTTCAAAACAACGTTCGATATTTCCAATAAACTTAACCTCGGTCCTTTAGGAAATAAACAGATAAAATTAGGTCGGAGATCATCTCCTAACCGTTAGTGGACATATGCAACAACCCATAATTTTCGATAATTAAATTTATCAATTTAATAAGTTTTTTAATTTAATGTTGTGAAAATTAAAATTTTAAGTTTTAATAACAAGAAAAATAACTAGAATGAAAGGTAATAATGTTAATGTAAGTTAATGGATAACTATTTTAATGCAATTTCAATTAAGTGAAATGATTGTAAACATAAAATTTGGTTATAAATTGTAAATAAGGAAATAAATTAAATGTTATATAAAGGAGTAAGATAATATGTAATTAATTGCAATTGGATAAAAATCAATTTATGTCAGTAGTTATAACATTTTTTTTGTAGATAATAAACTTATAAATGTGATTAAACTAAGTAAAAGGTAACAATTGTAATTTATCACCTATTTATTTAATCTGTTGGATTAAATTGAAAATCAATTGCAATTAAATATAATTAAATATTACGTTAATATGAATTAAGATGATAATGTAGGGTATTAATGTAATAAATGGTAAACCAATGTTGAATATGTCCATAAAGTAAATGATTGATTGAATAATAAGATTGAAATAAAAATAAATTAATTTATTGGAATTTAAATGATAGTTAACGGGTTTATTGCAATGGAAATTAAGCACTGTAATTAGTGAAATAATTAACATTGAATTTGACATGGGAAATGGGTTTTGAAAAGATTGTTAATTTCCGTGTAATTAGAAATGATGAAATTTGTTAATTATATAACAAAATTGAACTGAAAATTGATTTAATCAATTTAATAACAATTTATTTAATTAACATAAAAATAGCCATTTTGGCCACTGTCTTGGATTTTGACGAAACCTATTTCATCATATTCATAACAGTGAATTATTGTAGAATTTCATGTTTCATATCGATCAGATTTGTCATTTGATCGTACGGACTCAAAACGCGTGAAAATCAATTAAATTAAAATCAATTTCAAATAAGCCGATTTTAAAAGCCAACTTCTTCGTACAATGGAATTAGGACTAGAAACCTTTTCCATTGAGCTTAAAAATATAAAAAAACATCTATTTTGATATATGGGATGACCCATTTTCGTTTCGGAAGCGAAACGGGCTTTTCGGGTTGTTATTATCAATTCAAATTAATTTGGGTGTTATTCGTTCTTATCGGGCTTTGTTCATATAAATAAACTTTGTTTCTCAAAATCTAGCTGTCTTTCAGTATATTCTGTACGTACATCAACTTCTGT
Source organism: Allium cepa (assembly GCA_030765085.1). Lineage (NCBI taxonomy): Eukaryota > Viridiplantae > Streptophyta > Magnoliopsida > Asparagales > Amaryllidaceae > Allium > Allium cepa. The sequence goes on along the minus strand of CM060937.1, from coordinate 504,769,585 downwards.
CTGTTCCTTTCATCAATGGCAGAAACCAATTTCAAATTGCAAACCTAAATCCAGTTTCAAAATCAAACTCCTCTAAACTATGACATATTATATACCGATTCGAAGCTTTCGATGAGCGCAAGCTAGATTTGCAATTTTTTTTTGATTTGAATCTCTGTTTATCCAGAATTCAAGGGATTATTTTCGATCGTTCGATGCGCTTTGATCAACTTCAACCGATCATCGATTGGATGGTATGGATGAGTGAAGATTGTCGCGTGCAGTTCATCCATGTATGTAGTTCGTCGTATCAACGGTTGGATGTGGCTTGAAAATTTGATTAGAGTTAGGAAACGGCGGAGGCGGTTGGGCCTTCGTGGTGACGATCGGCGACTGGAGGTAGTCATGGGGCATACGTAGGGACGACCTAGTTGAGGGTGATTGGCGCGGGTGCGATCGGCTGTTGAGGCATGCGTTCATAGAGTTGAGACGGTGGCTATAGGAGTCGCGAACTAGGGTTTGTCGAGCTCGTGTCAACGATGGAAGAGGTAACGTTTTTACCTTTTTTCATTTATTTCATATTTAAATCGTAAAACTTCTAACAATCATATCTTTTGCATATGAGCTTGGATTTATGCACGGTTTATTCCGTTGGGATCGTATCGAATTGGATGTTATTGAACTGGTTTGGTTGAATTCTAAAAATGTTCATATTTGGGCCTTATTATGGATTTCAAATCGATTTGAAATCAAAGGTGAGTGTTTTAACCCACTCACAACTACTAGATTATCTTATATTAGTTAAATTGAATTTATAATGTGATTGGAAATTAGTTAGTTGATGTTCGCTATATTTAAATTGTCATTCCAGTTAAATCCAACTTTTATTGAATTTAATCGCCATTTATTTAATATTGAATTTTTAAATTGCCTGTTTATATTTGTTATTGATAATCAGTTAATTTTTGTTATCTATTTGTTTATTTGAATGATGATAGTGATGGATGCTTGGTTGCTAATATAGGACGACCGGATGTTATATTTTATATTGTTATAACATTGCAAGTTCTCTATGGGTTGAAATGATACATAACCGAACGATTTGATAGATTAGGGGAAATCGTTATGAGTTGAAATGATAGACTCAAACGATTTCTTGGATTTATAATTAAATTCGGGATTGCAGGTTGGAATGATATATATATACCTGTAAATTTAAATTCATTATGGATTGAAATGATATGTGTCCGTATCACTTGACCATAGGGTAGAAAATTATATACGGAGACCAGATTGGTTAGATTAATGATTTTTAAATCCTTTAAATTTGAATTCAGTTAAATGATATTTCAAATAAAAATTTGATTTATATAAACTGAATTATTTTCTAAAATCCAAGCTTTAAATGTTGAAATTGAAATTGGTTTAAACGAATTGTTTAAGAGATTTAAATTGAAGCTTAAAAGCTGGACGTGTCCAGATGTGTTGAAATGGTAGAAATAGTCTAGTTTGATATTAATTTCAAATTAATTATTTTTATGTAAACTGTTTAAAAATATATTATTTTAAAATTTAGATTATTTAGATTTTTCAATCTATTTACTATATAAACCATTTCCAGTAACCAAACTATTTTATATTAAACTATTAAACTGTATTTAATCTATTTTAAACGGTTAAAACTATTAAACTAATTTAGTCAAATTTAATCTATTTTACCTATTTTAAGCTAATTAATCCATTTTAATATGTTTTAAATCTATTTAATCTATTTTAAATTTATTTAATCTATTTTATATTTATTTAATCTATTTTAAATCTACTTAATCTATTTTAAATATATTTAATCTATTTTAAATTAATTTAATCTATTTTAAATATATTTAATCTATTTTTTATTCTATTTAAATTATTTTAAATCTATTAAAACTATTTTAAATCCATTTAAATTACTTTAATCTATTTTTAAACTACTTTAGACTATTCTCACTATTCAAAAGTTTATATTAAACTATGCTAAACTAATTAAACTATTTATAACTATCTAAATTATTTTCTTTGTGTAAAGTGGAAGTGTTTATATTTAAATCTTTGATTTTAAAGCGAATATAGTTAAATGATGTTACAACTTAAGTCGTAACCTATCTTATTGATGATTTCAAAAGTGAATATGATTTCGAAAGTGATATGGTTTGAATTGAATATGATATTTTGATATATATTATGAAACATTTTTATAAATTTAAAAGAACCATCCGGTGTAAAATAAGCGTTTGGTTGTTAAAGAGACCGGGATCGGATATTGTCATACTCTCCGCCAATACCGAAAACCACTTGAACAACTGTGTACGTGGTGGAGATTCCAGAATGAAGTAGGATGGTTTAGCGAACGGTTCTGTATGAGGTATTAACGCCGCCCTGACTCCCATGAGTCAGCTTGATGTGACTAAAACAGAAGCTATACCGGTGCCAAGTGAGGGCATACCTCTGATCGGACATGCTTCTTCGATACCATATTATAACTTTGTGATTGTTTTGGTGGACACCCCTCAATTTGATTGTGGGAGTGTGTTCCGAGGTGGGTGGTAGTAGCTGTTATGCGTTACTACCAGCTCGGTTCTGCAAACGGTAAAATCCTACTCTGGCATTGCCTCGCGTGCCTTATCATGTGCCTTATTGCGCCCATTACGAGTTTGGTTTGTACCGTACCTATGGAGTGCCCTCTGATCGCCCTTCAGTTTATGAAGGAATTACAGTATAATATATACTACATGAATATATAAAATGTGTTAAGATGGATATGAGTAATGCCTTAACGCTATTTTAATACTTTACTGTAGACACTATTATAATAGCGTATTATACCATGTATGTAGATAGTTTAACGGATCCTTAGGAGATGGTAATCCTGAACATCACTTAAGTTACTGCACTCACGTTAGACACTGGATAAGAGAAGTCAAACTCCGTAAATATCTCTGACGCCGTTGCACTCATATTTATTTACTGTTGATTTAACTTGTATAAGATCTTTTAGTTCTGACTCGAGCGTTTTGTCTTTTTCATTACGCTCGGGTCAGTCTGAGATTTTCAGTGTATCGAAGACTGCTTTTTTGAAGGACAAAGAAGGAGATTTGTATACTATATTATTTATTATATTTATTCCACTGCATCATGTTGTTCCGCTGCATTTATTTATTTATTTTTGTTGTATGTAACTCTGATCTATATTGTAAATGTTATCTGTAAAATAGCTTCATGAACTTTTTATTTGATTCTTATATTTTGTCATTCTGCTGTGAGATTATGTATTTGTTTTCTTTCTTTCTCTTCTTTTTCTTTTTCATCCTATAACAATCCTCTCTTTTGAATAGTTTGAGTTTAACGTGTGTGGTTCATCGTCGATTTAAACTGTCCAAAAGGGTGGGTCGTTACATTTAGTATCAGAGATTTGGTTTAGCGATAACCTTTGCTTTGTGGGGTCTGACTCTTTAGAAATAAAGTAGTAATCCTCTAGAATGAGTCGCTGAGTGTATATATATGAGAGAGCGTATTTGTTAGTGTTATAAAAGGTTTTTATATCGTGTTAATTTTTTATGTTTAGTATTTATAAATTCCAATCGATACATGGGATGCTATGGCATCGATAGGGATTTCTAAACACTTAATAGAGCAGACGGACACAACATTGTTTTGGACTATGGGTAAATGAAATAATTTTACCTATTATTATATTTTGTATATAAAAGAATAACCTTTATAAATGTATACAATTGTATGTGATATGTTTGGTTGTTTGTTAGGAACTGAAAATTTATAAATATTGGTTGCAAAGAAATACATATAAAATGAATATAAATTAGAAATTTTAGAATTTGAGTTCCGAGATTTTTGAAAATGTCTTTCGAAAGATTTTGGAATATAATATTAGTATTATTTCATTTAAGTATTTTTGGATATAAATATTTCATAGTCGACGCTCATTTTCGAGTTTAAAAGTAAGAAGACCACTGTAGTAGTTTTATTACCCAATTGTTTTGATAATGAATCTTAAATTTTAAATTCTAAATTTAATTGATATATAAATATATGAGTATACATATTATTTTAAAATGATTTGAAAATGAAACCCGATGTCTAGTTCTTAAGTTTCTGCAAATTAGAAATTTTAATTATTGTAGCAAATAAAATCTTAACTATTTTAATAATTGGAAGTTTCCAAAATGAAGAAAAATATAAGCAATTAGATGCTAAGTGATTAATGGAATATATAAGAAACTAGAAATTTGTAAATTAAAGAATAATGAAAATTTAGAAGATTAATTATTGAGCATTTCGTTAACTAAATGAATAAGATAAACTTGTGTAACATCCATTACAATCTAAAACACACACACACACACACACACACATATATAACTTACCAAATTATTAAAAGTTGTAATGTTAAATAGAAATATGTAATATAATATTATATACGTAAACTTTAGTAATGAAGTGTTCAATGAAATTATGTTTATAAATAAGAAATCTGATGTTATAAAATGTTAAAAACTTAAGTCAATAATTAAAGGTTGCTAGTAATCAATTTAATAGAAAGGTGAATATTGTAAGTAGTTGATTATGAACTTAAGTTAATGTTGCGGCTATTAAAATGAATAGTAAAAGTAATGCTTTATTAATTGAATGATTATAACTTCAGAAAATGCTGAAATGATGTATAAATGGATTTAATATTCGGTAATACTATGTATGGAAGAAATGAATGTGAAAAACGAAATAGTCTATTAATGATGAATTAAGTTGTAAAAAGGCCTACATAATAATGGATAATCTAATAATTAAAATGGTAATAATTTATGTAAGCAAATGAATATAAAGTAATGAAAATAAAAATTGGCATTATATGAATGAATGGAAATGAAATTTTGTAGGTAATAAATATAAATTTAAGAAAATAATCATTGTGTGAATGAATGAAACAGAGGAACAGTAAATAAAATGAAATGGGATTAATATGGATAAACTTAAGCGACACTTGAAATTATTGTTTGTTTTGGCTTATGGGATGGATGAAAAAAAATACTTCTAACAGTATAAAGATGTATAAATATTCTGTTAAGTTTTATCTAAGACCATTGAGTGTATGGTATACTTAGTAGTTTATTTATCATTTTATATGATAAAAAGTTTCTAAACCCGAACAAACCATTTGTTGGGTTGCTATGGATGGATGGTTGATTACTTTGATTTCGTGCAATGATTGTATGGTTTTATTTACAAGTACTTGTTGTTATGTTGTGTTGATTTGATTGTTACTAATGGAAACAATTTAAATACTTCTCTCTTGCGTATTTATTAACTTCTTTGGATTGTATAAGTGAAATACAGGTTTATGAAAGCAATAGCTACTACTTTTAGTTTCATAAAATAAGCGTTGTTTGCCCGACAAATATGTACGTTCTCGGATTACAGTTTTCTAGCGATATTATATTGTTTCCCATGGTTTGGAATATTTTATTTTGAAATATGTGATATATATTGTTATTATTGATATTATTATTTCTCTCAGACCTCCATGTATAAAGGAGACTTTGTCGAAATTTGTCGTGAATTTTGGACGTAGAAATTTTGTAAGAGTAAAAATATTTTCAAACTTTTGTTAACTTGAATATGAAGGATTTAACCGATTGTTGATTGATATATTTTATTTAAATACTTAATTATGCAATTTAATTGTTATAAATTGAATATTTTAAATAAAATATATATTTTCCTTAATTCCTTCTTTTTCCTTCTTTTCCCTTTCCGAGGACAAAAAGTTTTGAGTGGGGGACAGTGTAACGACCCGTAATTTTCAATAATTAAATTTATTAATTTAATAAGTTTTGGAATATAATGTTGTGAAAATTAAAATTTTAAGTTTAATAACGAGAAAAATAACTAGAATGAAAGGTAATAATGTTAGTGTAAGTTAATGGATAACTATTTTAATGCAATTTCAATTAAGTGAAATAATTGTAAACATAAAATTTGTTATAAATTATAAATAAGGAAATAGATTAAATGCTATATAAACCAATTTTATGTTAGTATTTTTATATAAAATGTGTTTATAGATAACAAACTTATAGATGTGATTAAACTAAGTAAAAGGTAACAATTATAATTTGTCACCTATTTGTTTAATCTGTTGAATTAAATTGGAAATCAATTGCAATTAAATGTAATTAAATATTAAGTTAACATGAATTAAGATGATAAATGTAGATTATTAATGCAATAAATGGTAAACCAATGTTAACTATGTCCATAAAATAAACGATTGATTGAATAGTAAGATTGAAATCAAAATAAATTAATTTAAGGGAATTTAAATTATAATTAATGGGTTTATTGTAATTGAAATTAAACATTATAATTAGTGAAATAATTAACATTGAATTTACATGGGAAATGGGTTTTGAAAAGATTATTAATTTCTATGTAATTAGAAATGATAAAATTTGTTAATTAAAAAAAATTGAATTAAAATACGGTTTAATTAATTTAATAATAATTTATTTAATTAACGTGAAAATAGACATTTTGGCCACTGTCTCGGATTCTGATGAAACCAGTTTCATCGGAACCATAACGGTGAATTATTGTAATTTTTCAAGTTTCATAGCGATCAGACTTGTCGTTTGATCGTACGGACTCGAAACACGTAAAAACAAATTTAATTGAAATCAATTTGAAATAAGCTGATTTTAAAAGCTAACTTCTTCATACAATGGAATTAAGACTTGAAATCTTTTCCATTGAGCTCAAAAATATTAAAAACATCTATTTTGATATATGGGATGACCTACTTTCGTTTCAGAAGCGAAACGAGATTTTCGGGTCGTTATTGTCAATTCAAATCAATTTGGGTGTTATTCATTCTTATCGGGCTTTGTTCGTATAAATAGACTTTATTTCTCAAAACCTAGCCATCTTTCAGTCTATGTTGTATGTACATCAACTTCCATCTATTCCTTTCTTCAATGGTAGAAAACAATTTCAAATTACAAACCCTAAATACAATTTCAAAACCAATTTCAAAATCAAACTCCTCCAAACTATTACTTATTATATACCGATTTGAAGCTCTCGATGAGCGCAAGCTAGATCTTCAGTTTTTTTTTGGGTCTCTGTGTGTCCAGAATTCGAGGGATTATTCTCAACTGTTCGTCCGCTTTGATCAACTTCAACCGATCATCAATTGGATGATACGAATGAGGGGAGATTGTCGCGTGGAGTTCATCCATGAGTATAGTTCGTCGTATCAATGGTTGGATGTGGCTTGAAAATTTGATTAGGGTTAGGAAACGACGGCGACGGCTGGGCCTTCCTGATGACGATCGGCGACTGGAGGTAGTCGTGGGGCATGCGTAGGTAGCGACGACCCGGTTGAGGGTTGTTGGCGCGGCTGCGATTGTAACGACCCGCTATTTTTGACTATTCGCATCCGCACATATCGGACTTGAATATTTCAAAATACCGAATTGTTAATTTAAATTTGGCAAAACTGAGCATATATAGTAAATAAATAATCACAAACGCAGAGTAACAAATATGCAGCGGAAGCAAAAGATAGTAGTTCATGAAGCTAATATATATATATATATATATATATATATATATATATATATATATATATATAACAGAGTTAAATAAGTTACAACAAAAGTCTCAAATACAATAGTCGAATAAAATATCAGAATACATCTCTAGAATCAACTGGATATCTGAAAGCTAGATGGATAGCTGGATCTCCAAGCGAAGCTCCAACTCCAAGGTGAGTCTCGAATACTGGTACACTAAGTCTGACCCGAGCGTAAAGCAAAACACAAAACACTCGAGTCAGGATTAAAATTCTTATATCAATAAATCCAACTCAAGTGAAATAACAATTGAAATACAATAACTCAAAGGACGTTGGAATAACCATCCTTTAAGGATCCGTTAAACTTACAACTATGTAGTAGTGTACGCTAAATAGATAATGCCTATCAGTAATATAAATATCAAAATAGTGTTAAGGTGCTACCATTATCCCCCCAAACACATTTTATATAAGCGTTATAGTCTATACAACACTGTAAACTCCACCGTAAACTAGTGAGATATCAGGGAGTACTGCATAGGTATAACACAAAACAAATTCATAATAGTCGCGTATATAGGGATACAAGTATGACAAGGCACATGAGGAAATACCCAAGGTAGTGAAACTACCGTTTGCCTGATCCGGACTGGTGAGAACGCATCGCCGCGGCGATCACAACACCGCGAAACAACACTCCCAAAAGTATGAGGGTGCAACAACCAATAACGAGTAATGAGTAGTTTACAAAGAAGTGTGTTCGCTCGAGGTGGCTAACCCCATTTGGCCCGACACGGCTCCTGTTCTAGTCATTTCCAATTTGACACAAGTGTCAAGGCTATCCATTATCGTTCTCTTTCTTCAGTCATCACGTACGTCAATTCCAACCACTTCATTCTGGACCACACTCCGCGTGTAGTTATTAAAGTGGTTTTTGATTTAGACAGATAGTATGTCCAAAACCGATTCCGGTTTCTTTAATAACTTTCGTAATTATTACACCGATTGGTCGTTTAATAAATTTCAAAACAAAAATCGTATCCGATTTCAATTAGAATTTGTGAACCAATATTTCATTTGTCTTTCTATCTCAATTTCCATAATTTACGTTTCAAAACTTCCAAATCACTATTTCAAAATATTATAATTCAATTTTAATTTTTTTTACTTAAAACAATTCGAATATTGATTCAAGTTCGTATATAAGTTTCATTCCGAAATCGTTTCAATTAATTTAATTTAACATTCAAATCAATTTAAATTCATTGATCGATTTCATTAAATATTCGTTAAGCTAATTTATCATTCAAAACAATTTCTATTAAATTTACAATTCATTAAATCAATTTCTTAAGTTCAACTTCATTATATCAACTTACAAATTGAATTCAATTTGATTCGTCAATCAAGTTCTTTAAATTACAAGCCTTATATTTATTCCAATAAATCACATTTTATTTCTTGTTAAAGAAATTAAATTCCACTTGTTTCTTTACTTAGTTACAAATTTCAAAACTCAATTAATAAAGAAACTAAATTTCACATATTCAAGAAGTTTAATTTCACTTATTAACTTCCTTAAATTTTCCAAACTTAATTAATAAAGAAACCCAATTTCATTTATTAACGTAGTTCAAATTCACTTATTCAAAAGTTCAATTTCTCTTATCAAAGAATTCAATTTTTTATTTAATTATCAAATAATTCAATTTTATTTAATTATTAAATGATTTCAAATCTTAATTAAATAATTTCAGACTTAATAGTTTCAAACTTAATTATAAATTCAAACTTAATTGCTAAATCATTTCAAACTTAATCCAATGAATAATTCCAAATTTTATTGTCAAATAATTTATTAACGTTCTCTCAATAACTACTATGTTAATATTTTGTTTTAGATTATTAAATATTAACATTTTCCTTCATTAAAATTTCAAATTCCCACTTTATTTCAAACCTTATTATTTATCCAAATAAAATCTTTATTTTATTTTAAATCAAATTATTGACCAATCGGGTTTTATTTAATTTCCGATCCTAGGCCAAAGTTATTTGGGTATTTATCATTTCAACCCTATTCCATTTCAATTCAAAAATCAAAGCATAACAAAGGGAACTTGCAGTGTGATAACTCGGATGGTGTCAAGTAAATAAACAAGCAATTTCAACAATCAATAACAATCCAATAATCTATTCAAATAATCCCGAAATAATCGTATTAATTCGCATTGTTGTTTGTGCAAATTAATATAATTATTCTAAAATCTACACTTTCATTTCATGTAGATTAAAGATTATTACATTAATATTTATACGGTTTTTTTACTTGTCATTTATTTTCAATTTTTACTACATCAATTTAGACAACGTACATTCAAATGGTTCAAGGGTAATTATCCATTTTCCTACGAGTCAACTAATTTAACGTTCAAGGGTCATATTATACAAATTTAACTAATCAAATTCAACATATATGTCGATTCAAATTTTTACTATCCTACGTCAAATTCAATTACATATTATTTATCACTTTATACATCACAATTTAACATCCAATATAAACAACAAACAATTAATCAATTATTAATTAAACTGGATTATTATTGCATGATTAACAAATAATGGTGTCAGATGTCACGGGTGAACTGATACAGGTAATAATATATATTTAACAGTGTAAATAACTAGCAGTAGTATATTTCAATTGTCGTTTCGATTAAAATCAAATTTAATAAATAAAAGAACATTAATCATGAGTGATTGCCCACCTTTCGAGGCTAGAGTTGATTTGACAAATGGAATAAGCTACGAATCCAAGAACGAATCGTAAAGCAAAGTAGATTGGCACAAATTTGACTGATAGAGCTGATAACAGAAATGGATGAAACAAATTGAATCAGTTTTGACATAACTGAAAATATATACATTACTATTATACTATATATATTATTATTTGTTTTATAAAATAAATTTCAAAACATATATTCATACATATATACACTTAAAGGTCACAGTAGAACAGTATACATAAAGCTTATACAAACAACATGAAATAACTACTCATATCTCATATAGCTGTCCCGTAACTTATAAAGATATTTTGCTTATAATATAACATCTATAATAACTTACCCGAAACCATCCCATAAACACTCTCTATGTATATACTCCTTGCTGAACTAACATATACCAACAATATGTATATTTCGCTTATAATGTATATATATAAAACTAAAACTGTTACACCCATTTGGAATTTTATATAAGCTACCGAATATAATAATATAGACTATATATATGCGTTACCGCAAATATTGCTTCCCACTTACAGGCACGTTATATACAATTCATCAGCTTCACATAAACAAATATATTATATAATAATATAAACTCAACTCATATGACATTTTATACAACAGGTCTTGTAAAACTCATATTACACACACACACACACACACACACACACACACACACACACACACATACACACACACACACACTTCCAAATCAAAGCTTACATTATAAGTGCGAAAATAGTGCCAAGATCGCAGATACATGTATAACAACTTGTATGCTATTATAAATAACAGAGCACATTTATGATTTTAACCGCAAAATATAAAGTTTACAAAACATATATACATACTTATATATACAACCGTATAAAATGAACTCTGTATAAGTTATATATTTACAAAACATGCAACAGACATTACAACATAATAACTTTATAAACATTATTTATATAACATATTTCTGGAAGCATACACTGTATAATATAATATATACATACCTAGAAAATAAAAGAGGTAGGAAAGAAGAGAGGTTGGAGCAAAGCTCGTTTGGAAGTTGTGACGTTTGGTGGCTGAAGCTGCACGCGCGGGTGAGCTAAGGTGCTAGGCAAGGTTGTGGGCTCGACAGTGTGGTTGCTCGGGTTGTATGCGGCTATGCCAGAGATAGAAGGAAGGGAGGCCGCGTGGTTAAGGAGGAAAGAGGCAGAGGGGATCACGAGGACCGGATCTGGACGCGCCGAGAGCTTGACGTTGGCCGCGGCTGTGGCGAGAGGAGCAGTGGAGAGTGGGTTCGGCAGCGGTGAGGTATGGTTTGGGATGTTGGGCCGAACAGTGGTGTACGGTTTGGCATGTTGTGGGTGGAACTACGAGCGGATGTGATTGGTGATGGGCGAAGATTGGAAGTTTGGTCTTGGCATCAGCGAGATAAGTTATGCACAGGTGGCAGAGAGATGGAAGGCCGGTCAAATGAAATGGAGGTAGAAAAATGAAACACATTTCTTTTCTGTTGTATAATAGAATGGGAAGAAGAAGAAGAAGGGTAGGTGGAAGCTTTATTGAAGAATGGAACTATAAAGGAAACTAGTAAATAAAAGAAGTGAACGTGGATTATAATCCAATGGATGGCAACAGTAATAAACGCATATGCTCTTTATTAATGAACAGATCAAAAATCGAAAAAACTTAACAACATTTGTATTTGAAATTTGAGATGGTGGGATATCAATGGTCACAGGATATTAGAGGTTTAATAACGAATGGCTTAGTTATCTTTAGCCGTTTGGCAATTGAATAGGCACATGAAACCGGAACCGCGGTTACCGTTTTCACAGATTCCGCAGCGAACTGGACTTCAAAACACGGAGTTGAAAATACCGTTTAGATCAGCACAACGAGACGATCAAAACGGTATACAGATATCAGCGATTCGATTGAATTATAAAAATTTAAATTTTTATACTAGCGGAAAATGCATGAAAAACACAGAAAAATAAGATCGACGAAGCTAAAGATGTCCGATTTTGAAAAAACGAAAAATTACGTCTTGCTCAGAAGATGGTTTAGAATTTTTCTATGTAAAAATATTTAGGTTCCGAAAGCGTTTAATTTTCTTCGATTTTTAACCGATTAATTTGAAATAAATTTACGCACGTAAATAAACTTCATATTTTTAGACGAAAATTCACCAGTTGCTATGTTTAACTAGACGCATTCCAAATATCAAATTTATATTTCAAAATTTTAATTAATAACGTTATTAAAACCGGTTAAATTTACGGGTCATTACACTCCACCCCACTTAAAACTTTTCGTCCTCGAAAAGGAAGGAGGTAGGAGAATAGAAACAACAAGAAAGAAAATAGACCGAAAACAAAATAAAACGATTAATTTAAACGATATAAATTTCAATTTAAATTAATTTATTCAACAATTGACTTTAAATTCGAGGTAATTCATTAAGTTGATATTATTTCAATTTATTAATATTTGATACAGAAGATTTCTTTGAAAACAAAATTATTTTATTTATCTCATTGATTCATTGTTTTAGTATCCAATTATCTTAAATTAACAATTTCAAAGATCATAAATTTGAGTAGTCACTTATTATAATCATATTTTGCTCGACAAATTTAATTCTTCTTTACTCCGAATTATTATTAAATTTATTCTACTTAATCTATCCTATCACATATATATAAAGTATATTTACATTTATTATAACTGCTTAATTTTTTTTAAATTCCTTTGATATCATTTATATTGTATAATATTCAATTACATAATTAACTTTTGAAAATTTAGGTAAGTATTATTGTAATGCAATTGAGCATTATGCAAGTAAAATTTTCAAATTTAATTATTCAGGCTTAAATATTTATTCAAAAATTTGTTTCATTTATAATTGAAATCTTCTTTTTACAAATTTTAAGAATTAATCTCCGATTAGCTTCAAACAACTTAGAGATAAAAATAAATAAATATATATATTCATAATATATCAAATCAAATTTAAAATTTTCAATATATATTATAAATCAAGTCATGTTTAGAAATTCAAATTAATTTATTTTCAAACAAAAGTTTAGTGGGGCTACAGAATAGTCTCTCCACTTCGAAACTCAAAAATGAATGTCGATGATGCGGCCGTCATCACCGAAATTATTTCCAGCGACAAAAGAGAAGAGCTCTAATTTAATAATTTAAAATTCTTTGAAAACCATTTCTATTCGAAAATATTTTAAATAATATACATTTTAACACTTTATAACTCTAGTTTGGAATTTACCGAAAATTAAATTCTCAATTTTTTTAGTTTAAATCTATTTAGATTCCAAATCAATTTTAACCAAGTTTTATAAATTTATTTATTCATATTATCAAATAGTCAATGGTTTACAATCAATAAATGAAAATCAAATATTATTATTTCAGGCAACAAATTCATTAACAGTTTAATTTCAAAAAAAATTATACTTATATATAATATAACCATACAAAATTTATTTTATTTATCAAATTTGAAAACAATATTGTGTCAGTTTGCTCTGTAAAAGTGATTTGGAAATTCTATCGATAGCGTTGATCAGACGAATCGATCGAAAATCCAAATCAACATCAACAACTCAAACAACATAATATATATAAAACATTTTAATGTTAATTTACAAACACACTTCTCGCTTGACAATACATGAAGGGATTCCAAAGCAGTATAGAAATTCAAATTTTTGATGGACTCAAATTAAAGAGAATTCTGATTCTAATACAAGTTCGAAAGAAAAGATAAGATGATTCAATTAACAGAATCGGGAGATGGATAAGCTTATATTAATTTACAGACAACCTTTACCAGGTCGACCGTGACTTCAAAAATAAGATCGATGTAGAATTCTGAGGCAAATCTACATTTGATCTCAAGAAATCGAATTCAGGTATAGCAGTAGATAGCTAGCATCGTAAACCGAGAATACAGAATTCTCCGGTAAATTGATGTCTATTATAAAGGAGTTTCACCCATTTACAATTACTTCGAAGATTGGGAAAGACCACCGATTCATTATAAAGATCATTCGAAGTGGAGTTATGCGATGCTCCAGAATCGAAAGAGGACGAATAGTGAGGGACACGAATGAATTCTGGAACCGCAGGGAACGTTCCAAAATTCAAAGGAATTGAGTCAAAAGGATGAGACTGAAACTCGAATGAGAGTGATTCTGCAAATACATTTACCCTATATGCTGAGTTTTGCCTAGAGCTACCAAAGCTTTGATACCAACTGAAACGACCCGCTATTTTTGACTATTCGCACCCGCACATGTCGTACTTGAATAATTCAAAATACCGAATTGTTAATTTAAAATTGGCGAAACTGAGCATATATAGTAAATAAATAATCACAGATCACAGAAACAGAGTAATAAATATGCAGCGGAAGCAAAAGATAGTAGTTCATGAAGCTACTATATATATATATATATAGCAGAGTTAAATAAGTAACAACAGAAGTCTCAAATACAATAGTCGAATACAATATCAGAATACATCTCTAGAATCAACCGGATATCTGAAAGCTGGATGGATAACTGAATCTCCAAACGAAGCTCCAACTCCAAGGTGAGTCTCGAATACTGGTACACTAAGTCTGACCCGAGCGTAATGCAAAACACAAAACACTAGAGTCGGGATTAACATTCTTATATCAATAAATCCAACTCAAGTGAAATAACAATTGAAATACAATAACTCAAAGGACGTTGGAATAACCATCCTTTAAGGATCCGTTAAACTACCTACTATGTAGTAGTGTACGCTAAATAGATAATGCCTATCAGTAATATAAATATCAAAATAGTTTTAAGGCGTTACCATTATCCCCCTTAACACATTTTATATAAGCGTTATAGTCTATACAACACTGTAAACTCCACCGTAAACTAGTGGGATATCAGGGAGTACTCCATAGGTATAACACACAACAAATTCGTAGTAGTCGCGTAGATAGGGATACAAGTATGACAAGGTACATGAGGCAATACCCAAGGTAGTGAAACTACCGTTTGCCTGATCCGAACTGGTGAGAACGCATCGCCGCAGTGATCGCAACACCGCGAAACAACACTCCCAAAAGTACGAGGGTGCACCAATCAATAACAAGTAATGAGTAGTTTACGAAGAAGTGTATTCGCTCGAGGTGGCTAACCCCATTTGGCCCGGCACGGCTCCTGTTCTAGTCATTTTCAATTTGACACAAGTGTCAAGGCTATCCATTATCGTTCTGTTTCTTCAGTCATCACATACATCTTTCCAACCACTTCATTCTGGATCACGCTCCGCGTGTAGTTATTAAAGTAGTTTTCGATTTAGACAGAGAGTATGTCCATAATCGATCCCGGTTTCTTTAATAACTTTCATAATTATTACACCGATTGGTCGTTTAATAAATTTCAAAACAAAAACCGAATCCGATTTCAATTAGAATTTGTGAACCAACATTTCATTTGTCTTTCTATCTCAATTTCCATAATTTACGTTTCAAAACTTCCAAATCACTATTTCAAAATCTTATAATTCAATTTCAATTTTTTTTTTCTTAAAACAATTCGAATATTGATCCAAGTTCGTATATAAGTTTCATTCCGAAATTGTTTCAATTAATTTAATTTAACATTCAAATCAATCTAAATTCATTGATCGATTTCATTAAATATTCGTTAAGCTAATTTATCATTCAAAACAATTTCTATTAAATTTCCAATTCATTAAATCAATTTCTTAAGTTCAACTTCATTATATCAACTTACAAATTGAATTCAATTTGATTCGTCAATCAAGTTCTTTAAATTACAAGCCTTATATTTATTCCAATAAATCACATTTTATTTCTTGTTAAAGAAATTCAATTCCACTTATTTCTTTACTTAGTTACAAATTTCAAAACTCAATTAATAAAGAAACTAAATTTCACATATTCAAGAAGTTCAATTTCACTTATTAACTTACTTAAATTTTCCAAACTTAATTAATAAAGAAACCCAATTTCATTTATTAATGTAGTTCAAATTCACTTATTCAGAAGTTCAATTTCTCTTATCACAGAATTCAAATTTTTATTTAGTTATCAAATAATTCAATTTTATTAATTATTAAATGATTTCAAATCTTAATTAAATAATTTCAAACTTAATTATAAATTCAAACTTAATTGTTAAATCATTTCAAACTTAATTCAATGAATAATTCCAAATTTTATTGTCAAATAATTTATTTAAAACAACGTTCTCTCAATAACTACTATGTTAATATTTTGTTTCAGATTATTCAATATTAACATTTTCCTTCATTAAAATTTCAAATTCCCACTTTATTTCAAACCTGATTATTTATCCAAATAAAATCTTTATTTTATTTTAAATCAAATTATTGACCAATCGGGTTTTATTTAATTTCCTATCCTAGGTCAAAGTTATTTGGGTATTTATCATTTCAACCCTATTCCATTTCAATTCAAAAATCAAAGCATAGCAAAGGGAATTTGCAGTGTGATAACTGGGATGGTGTCAAGTAAATAAACAAGCAATTTCAACAATCAATAACAATCCAATAATTTATTCAGTTAATTCCGAAATAATCGTATTAATTCACATTGTTGTTTGTGCAAATTAATATAATTATTTCTGTAATCTACACTATCATTTCATGTAGATTAAAGATTATTACATTAATATTTATACGGTTTTTTTACTTATCATTTATTTTCAATTTTTACTACATCAATTTAGACAACGTACATTCAAATGGTTCAAGGGTAATTATCCATTTTCCTACGAGTCAACTAATTTAACATTTAAGGGTCATATTATACAAATTTAACTAATCAAATTCAACACATATGTCGATTCAAATTTTTACTATCCTACATCAAATTCAATTGCATATTATTTATCACTTTATACATCACAATTTAACATCCAATATAAACAACAAATAATCAATCAATTATCAATCAAACTGGATTATTATCGCATGATTAACTGATAATGGTGTCAGATGTCACAGGTGAACTGATACAGGTAATAACATATATTTAACAGTGTAAATAACTAACAACAGTATATTTCAATTGTCGTTTCAATTAAAATCAAATTTAATAAATAAAAGAACATTAATCGTGAGTGATTGCTCACCTTTCGAGGCTAGAGATGATTTGACAAATGGAATAAGCTACGAATCCAAACACGAATCATAAAGCAAAGTAGATTGGCACGAATTTGGCTGATAGAGCTGATAACAGAAATCGATGAAACAAATTGAATCAGTTTTGACATAACTAAAAATATATACATTACTATTATACTATATATATATATATATTATTTGTTTTATAAAATAAATTTCAAAACATATATTCATACATATATACACTTAAAGGTCACAATATAATAGTATACATAAAGCTTATACAAACAACATGAAATAACTACTCATATCTCATATAGATGTCCCGTAACTTATAAAGATATTTTTCTTATAATATAACATCTATAATAACTTACTCGAAACCATCCTATAAACTCTCTCTATGTATATACTCCTTGCCGAACTAACATATACCAACAATATGTATATTTCGCTCATAATGTATATATATAAACTGAAACTGTTACACCCATTTGGAATTTTATATGAGCTACCGAATATAATAATATAGACTATATATATGCGTTACCGCAAATATTGCTTCCCACTTACAGGCGCGTTATATACAATTCATCAGCTTCATATAAACAAATGTATTATATAATAATATAAACTCAACTCATATGACATTTTATACAACAGGTCTTGTAAAACTCATATTATACATTTATATATACTTCCAAATCAAAGCTTACATTATAAGTGCGAAAATAGTGCCAAGATCGCAGATACATGTATAACAACTTGTATGCTATTATAAATAACAGAGCACATTTATGATTTTAACCGCAAAGTATAAAGTTTACAAAACATATATACATACTTATATATACAACCGTATAAAATGAACTCTGTATAAATTATATATTTACAAAACATGCAACAGACGTTACAACATAATAACTTTATAAACATTATTTATATAACATATTTCTGGAAGCATACATTGTATAATATAATATATACATACCTAGAAAATAAAAGAGGTAGAAAAGAAGAGAGGCTGGAGCAAAGCTTGTTTGCAAGTTGTGACGTTTGGTGGCTGAAGCTGCACGCGTGGGTGAGCTAAGGTGCTAGGCAAGGTTGTGGGCTCGACAGTGTGGTTGCTCGGGTTGTATGCGGCTATGCCAGAGATAGAAGGAGGGGAGGCCGCGTGGTTAAGGAGGAAAGAGACAGAGGGGATCATGAGGACCGGATCTAGGCGCGCCGAGAGCTTGGCGTTGGCCGCGGCTGTAGCTAGAGGAGCAGTGGAGAGTGGGTTCGGCAACGGTGAGGTGTGGTTTGGGATGATGGGCCGAGCAGTGGTGTATGGTTTGGCATGTTGTGGGTGGAACTATGGGCGGATATGGCTGGTGATGGGCGGAGATGGGAAGTTGGGTCTTGGCATCGGCGAGATGAGTTATGCACAGGTGGCAGAGAGATGGAAGGCCGATCAAACGAAATGGAGGTAGAAAAATGAAACACAATTTCTTTTCTGTTGTATAATAGAACGGGAAGAAGAAGAAGGGTAGGTGGCAGCTGTATTAAAGAATGGAATTATAAAGGAAATCAGTAAATAAAAGAAGTGGACGTGGATTATAATCCAATGGATGGCAACAGTAATAAATGCATATGCTCTTTATTAATGAACAGATCAAAAATCGAAAAAACTGAACAACATTTGTATTGGAAATTTGAGATGGTGGGATATCAATGATCACAGAATATTAGAGGTTTGATAATGGATGGCTTAGTTATCTTTAGTCGTTTGGCAATTGTATAGGCACATGAAACCGGAACCGCGGTTACCGTTTTCACAGATTCCAAAGCGAACTGGACTTCAAAACACGGAGTTGAAAATACCGTATAGATCAGCACAACGAGATGATCAAAACGGTATACAGATATCAGCGATTCGATTGAATTATAAAAATTTTAATTTTTATACTAGCGGAAAATGCATGAAAAACACAGAAAAATAAGATCGACGGAGTTAAAGATGTCCGATTTTGAAAGAAAAAAAAACGTCTTGCTTAGAAGATGATTTAGAATTTTTCTATGTAAAAATATTTAGGTTTCGAAAACGTTTAATTTTCGTCGATTTTTGACTGATTAATTTGAAATAAATTTGCGCACGAAAATAAACTTCATATTTTTAGAAGAAAATTTACCAGTTGCTATATTTAACTAGACTCATTCCAAATATCAAATTTACATTTCAAAATTTTATCGTTTAAAATTCCATAAAATTTCAATTAATAACGTTATTAAAACCGGTTAAATTTATGGGTCGTTACAGCAATCGGCTGTGGAGGTGTGCTTTCGTGGAGTTGAGACGGCTCCACAGGAGTCGCGCACTATGTTTTTTTGAGCTTATGTCAATGATTGGAAGAGGTCACATGTTTACTCTTTTTCTATTATTTTATTTATTTCATATTTATATCGTATAACTTCTAGCGATCATATCTCTTGCATATGAGCTCGGATTTACACACGGTTTATTCTGTTGGGATCATATTGAAATTTTGGACATTATGGATCCAGTTTGGTCGAATTCTAAGACTATTCAAATTTGAGCCTTATTCTGGATTTCAAATCGATTTGAAATCAAAGATGAGTGTTTTAACCCCCTCACAATTACTAGATTATCTTATATTAGTTAAATTGAATTTATAATGTGATTAGAATTTGATTGGTTGATGTTCGGTATATTTAAATTATCATTCCAGTTAAATCTTACTTTTATTGAATTTAACCGCCATTTAATTTAATATTGAATTTTTAAATTTCCTGTTAATATCTGTTATTGATAATCAGTCAATTGTTGTTATCTATTTGTTGATTTGAATGATGATTATGACAAATGTTTGATTGCTGACATTGGATGACCGAATGTTATATTTTTATATTGTTATAACGCTGCAAGTTCCCTATGGGTTGAAATGATACATAACCGAATGATTTGATAGATTAGGTAAAATCGTTATGAGTTGAAATGATGGACTCAAGCGATTTCATGGATTTATAATTAAATTCGGGATTGCAGGTTGAAATGATATATATACCCATAAAATAAATTTATTGTGGATTGAAATGATATATGTCTGTATCACTTGACCATAGGGTAGAAAATTATATACGGAAACTGGATTGGTTAAATTAATGATTTTTAAATCCTTTAAATTTGAATTTAGTTAATGATATTTGAAAAAAAAAATTAATTTATATAAACTAAATTATTTTTTGAAATCAGCTTTAAATGTTGAAATTGGAATTGGTTTAGATGAATTGTTTAAAGGATTTAAATTGAAACTTGAAAGCTGGACGTGGTCCATATGTGTTGAAATGAAAGAAATAGTCTAGTTTGATATTAATTTCAAATTAATTATTTTAATGTAAACCGTTCAAAATTATATTATTTTAAAATTTAGATTTATTTTGATTTTTTAAAGTATTTACTATATAAACCATTTCCAATAACCAAACTATTTTATATTAAACTATCTTTGATGGTAGATAACCCTCATTCTTCAGGCATTATTAGCCTTTTAACAATTATTTTACTAAAACTATAGACATTCGGGTCACTTGCATTGAAATGAGTTATTTCACAAGTTTCAAAGACTTTTATTATGGTCTTGTAATATGCCCTTTGCTTATATGTCGTGACAGTAAATGATGAAGTATCAAGGTATCTTTATAGTTGGTACCAGGGATCATTTTCCCTTTTTACATCATCAAATTCTAAGACCGGTATGATTTCTCTATATGGGTTTTCACCATAAGCAGTTATGCTTTCCTCAACTTCTTCATTACCAGTTATGCTGACATATGTGATGAACCAGATTGGCTATTATCCCCTTGTCTCTTTTTAAATTCTAAAAATTCCTTAAACAATGGATAATTAGAATTACTATTCCCTGATGTGGCCGTTAAATTTTTGGCAAGTAGTTTTTTATTGCCATGTTGGGCTAGGAGGATGTTTCCTCTACCTTTTCCTCTATAGGAGGAATTACCCCCTTCCTCTGGGGATCATTGTCCTACAAATATTCATGAGTTAAAAAGTCAGGACGACTATTTTCTTCACCTTTTTTATAAAGGATTTCAAATTCAAAAGGTTCTAGATGAGCTTGCCATCGGCAAACATCTGTTTTGATACATCGTGTTTAAAATCTTTATTAAATATATATTTAGCTGATTTACAACTAGATTTCATAATAAATTTTTGATTATATAATTCATCTTGAAATTTTAAAACACACTAACTATAGCAAGAATTTCCTTGCATAGTTCTTTTAACTATTAGTCCATTTATCTGAGTGAAACCCAACAAGATATTTTGTTTTGTTTTTGGACATGTTTATTTTAAAATTCCACCAAATCCTAGATCTGATGCATCTATCTCTATTATCTTTTCCCAATTTGGATTTGAAAGCATTAAACAAGGATTTTTTTTACCTTTTCTTTTATCATTTTAGCTGCTTTAGTATGTTGTTGTGTCCATGGATCTGGATTCTTTTTAATCTATCATATAAGATAGCAGCATCTGTGGCTAAATTAATATAATAAGAGGATATATAATTTAAGCTAACCCAAAACCTTTATAACTATGTTTTATCAGTTATTATATTAGCAAAATTTTGAAGCAAATTCAATACTTCTATTTATAGGAATTATTTTCCCCTTTTCGATATTACAGCCTAAAAACCTCACACTTATCTAAAACAAAGACATTTTTGCTTTCGATATTACTAAGCCATTCCGAATAATGATTTTTATAAAAACATCTAGGTATTTAAAATGTGTTTCAGTATCTTTAGAAAATACTAGAATGTCATCAGTATAAACTATAGTAAATTCACTATATGGAATAAAAATGTCATTCATTAATTTCTGAAATTCCGAGAGTGCATTTTTCGAACCAAAAGGCATTACTATTATCCAATGGACATTAAAAGCAGTTTTGTGTTGGTTAGATTTTGAAATTTGGATCTACCAATAGCCAGATTTTAAATCACTTAGAAAATATGGTAGAATCATATAGTCTATCTAATAAATCCTTTTTATTAGGAATTAGATGCCTAATCCATTTTAAAACCTTATTAAGAGGTTTGTAATTTATTACTAATCTAGGGGACCCTCTTTCTTGCTCATTATGTTTATTTACATAAAATGCCTTACATGACCAGGGTGATTGGGATGGTTTTATTAAACCTTTTTATAATAATGATTCAATTTCTTTTTTACACAATTCTTGATATTCAAAATTCATTTGACATGGTCTTGCTTTAGTAGATATTTTTCTTTCATCTAAATTCCCTTCATATGGAAGATTAACAATATGTTTCTTTCTATCCCAAGAGGCATTTGGATGGTCATTACAAATTTTTACAAAAAATTTGTTATAAATCATTTTAATTTTTGCTTGTAATTTTGGATTTTGGAGTTTTTCTTCTATATTAAGAGAAATAACTGCTTGTTTTAGAAAATTTAAATGATAGGTCTTTTGATTCAAAAGATCTTTTATTTCATGTAAGAACTTTGTAAAGGGTTTAGTTATAAATTCAAAAGTAATAGGATTATTTTCATAAATACATGTTATTCCATTTTTATCAATATTTGTTATAGGATAAATTTTATCCATAAATGGTGTTCCAAGTATGACTTGATCAGTAATATTTTTTAATAATAAAAAGCTTGTAGGAATACAAGTCTTATTTTTACATATATAAGCATGTGGTAAATTAAATTAAATATCAAGTTTTCCACCACCTGCGTGACTTAATGAATTAGTGGTTTTATAAAAATACCTAATTGGAATTGTTCCTTCTTGAATTACATTCATGTCCGCACCACTATCTATAAGCGCAGTTAATTTCTTTTTAAATGGTTATCAATCAAAATAGTTATTTTGATAATCCATTTTTGAGATATTACAATATCCAATTTTGAAAGAAATCTTTCTTGTTCTGGAAGTTTTACTTGAGAATAATTTATTTGATTGTTTTCAAGAGGGATAATTTGTTTTTGACTGTTCTAGAAAAGATAGTCTGTTGTTAAGATTTCTATTTTCATTTTTTATGTTTGGGATTTCCTTTTTAAGGTTTTGGATTGCATTATTAAGATCATCTATAGTAGTAGGATATTCAATTCTTTATCTCCCTTGTAAAAGTTTATGAACTTCATTCATAGAATATGGATTTTTAGAACTTTCAAAAATTTGAAATGTCTCTGTTAATGATTCTTTATTTTTGCTTGTTTCTGAAATATCTTCCATTTGATCTACCATTTTTGATCTTAATTCCGAGCCTTTAACTAATTTTAAAAATTCTATAATTTTATTATTAGTTAATACATTTATATTTAAATCTTGAAATTGTGAAAAGATTTTATAAACTTCATTCTTTTCATCTTCACTTTCTATTAGTGGGTTTAGACAGGTTTTCCCTGTCCATAAGGTTCACAACATTCATCAGATTCTGATGATTCCTCATCAAGAAATTTAAGTTTTTCAGAAGTAACCGAATATGTAACAACCCAGTATTTTACATCAGTTGATTATCGTCACTAAAACGATTAATTGGATGTTAATTGCTATTTGACGTTTTAAATCGAGTTGAAATTCGTTTAAAAATTTGCTAAGTGTAGTTTGGGCATTTTGAATCCAATTTAAATTCTTTTGAAATTCAATAAGGGGTGTGGGCTTTCTATACGATTTTGGCCCACGTTTTCATTATTTGATGCCGTGAAAAATTCATACCCTTTCCCCTTTTTTTTCCCATTTTCATTATCGCGAACCCTAAAACCGAAATCACGAAAATTATAAAAAAAAATATGGTGGCCGTTCCTTTTCTTCCTCATCGTCTCAGTAATTAGGGCTTCGTGAAATCGAAATCGCCAATTGCCGTAGCTTGATCGAATGAAGATTCTGGCCTTGCTTGGGCTATCGGTGCTTTCTCTTTCCTTGCCGCTGCTTCAATTCGTCGACAAGGTGAGTGAACCCCTTCACTCACATCTAATTCCTCTCGTGTTTCGACAGTTTAGTTTTGTTTGAATGTCGATAATTTTTGATGGTTTCAATTCACCCACGGCTTCGATTTTTGTGACTTCAGTCACTTGATTTTGGGGACTTTTGTCTGATGGACCATACTATGCTTCAACTTGATTTTTATTGAAGTTGAATTGGTTTGATTTTTGGGCACTGACTTGTTTAATCTTCGGTCTTGAACCTTCTCTGTGCACACCTATTTTACTGCCTTCGTTTAGGTGATAATTTTCAACCTTGTTCCTGTGCACTTGTATGCATTACACCCTGACTTGTTTAATGTCGGCCTTGACACTTTAAACTTAATATTAATTTGAAAACTGCTTCTGATTTTTGAAGTTCCACATTTTTATGATCTTGTGCACTGCTATGTATTGGGTTCTCGAGACTTGTCACTGCCTCGTATTTGCAGTGCCTTATTGTCACTATCTTGATTTGGTTTCTTTATGAACATGAATATGTATATGCGACGTTTTGGAGCCGCAGTCTTCTTGAACCTATTGAAGTTGTTGTTTTCACTTCAGTGTTGATTTATCTAGAATTTCACTTTGCCGATGTTCATTCATGTGCCATGTTGATTTTTTGTACATTTGTGCACCTGTTTTGGCTGAAGCCTGTAGCCTTTGTGCTGATTCTATGCTGCCAGTCTTGAAGTTTCGATAGTGTTGGTGGTATTCGAGTCTTTTTACAATCGACTCTATCCACTGTTGCATTATGTTGTAGTCTTTGTATTGTTGATAGTTGCTTAGACCTTATTCACTTTGAGTTTTATAGTGTGCACTGATGTGTGCCGTGCTTTGCTGAGTTATTTTCAACCTACGGCTGTGTTTATAGGATAAAACACTTGAGTATCAATGTGGCTTCGGCTCTTGATGTAGTTCGAATTGTTGGGTTGACTTATCGGTATATATATGCATACATACATTCGTATGTGTGTATGCATGTATGGTCGACCTGATGCTGCACTGTTGCTTGTTGTCGTGTTCGCTGTGTCACTTACTTGAGTGTGCACTGTGTATACTGCTTGACCATTTTTGCTGTGTTGATCATGTTTCATGTAGCATTTGGGTATCACTGTTTTGTTTCGACGCACTACATGTTAACATTGGCTTGACTTGACTGCTTGACCATATGCATGCATTCATATAGTTGTTGGGTTTGGTCGAGCTGCCTGATTCACTGCAACCATATTATTACAGTATATTTGCTTTAGTCTGGGACCATTTTGAGCATATCTTTGTTGTTCACTGCCACTTTTGTTTTGTATATTTTATATGCTGATACTTGGTCATTTTGTTATTTCATTACAACTTTTGTTTGCATATTTATTATGCAGACACTTGAGCATATTTGTTTGTGCATACTTTCTACCTAAAGTTTAGAAAACGAAGTTGTATTTAGTTTGGCAATTTATGTTTGCCAATTGGTCATTTTATAACCTATAGCATTGCTTGCATCCCATATTGGTTGCATTTCGACTGCTAGTCTTGGCATTGTTGAGCCTTGTTCATTTGTGCAGTATACTTGTTATATACATATATACACTGCTGCATGATATCTGGTGCTTGCTGCCTATGTTCATTTGTATTTGGTTGATGTTTGGTTTTCTGATTTCGGGTTAATTGCAGTTTATTAGAACTGTATCTTCTCGTTGCACCTCTGATTCATTTCAATTGCCATGTGCAGTTTGTATGTACATTCTTTTGTGTACATATTTTACAATTCAATTGGTGGAAGTTTAAACTGCTGCCACTTGCTTAGTGTATTAGTTTGCACTGTGAATTATTGTGTATTGGCCGTTGTGCCTTATTGCTATTTCTGTATATGCTGTTGTGGCGAGGCAGTGTACGCGTGCGTGCACTGCAGCCACACAGTATCGACATTTTGAATCGATATTTGAATTTTCATTGATTTTGGTTCGTCGATATTTTGGGTACATTCTCACTATAGTGGCAAGGCAGTGCACGCAAGCGTGAACTGCAGCCACACGGTATGGTTTTATGATATCTATCTTGTTTTGATTATTTGATCTTTTGCACATTCCATATGCTGTAGTGGCGAGGCAGTGCACGCGTGCGTGTACTGCAGCCCTGCCCGAATTAATATTTTAATTGATATTTCAATGGTTTGAACTGTTTTGTTTATTCAATTCAATATTTTGAATTGCATTCTGAGTTGGTTTAATTACTGTCGTCTATTCATTATTTAATTATTATTGCTTCTGTGCACTAATAACTGAGTTTGAATTAGACTGACCCGAGTACTATTTTCTTTTGAATTTAATACTCGGGTCAGACCGAGTATTTCAGGTTGTAGATATTCTGCTTTGGGTTGCTGCTAGAGCTATGAAGTTCTTTCATATCTTTTGGAGTAGTCGTCGTTATTTGTAGTAGTCTGTATAATTGTATAGGAAGATATGTATTCATGTATATTATATACGTTAATGTACTTGTATATGTAACTTCCTGAGTCGACTGTGGTTGTTGTATCCTATGTACCGAGTCATATGTATTGTATTAAATGTATTGTAATTGACATCAGTTATTGTATATATGACACTTTCTTCTTTATTTGTGTTCCGCATTATATTATTTATGTAATATTTTATATTTACTGTTCTAAACTATTACGAACCATCGTAGTTCGTTTTATACTGGAATTGGGGTATGTCGATGGGAGAAAACAAATCAGAGATGAAAAATGAAAGAATATTTATATATATATATATACCACTCCTATCGAGATAACCAATACTAGTGTAAGGCCTAACTATTGATGGCCGCTCCTCAACAGCCTTATTCTCCGTGCTAGTTGACATCACTACACCGTAGTGTTTTTGGCTAGCATGGGTATAGAGGTGGGGCGTTATAGCTTGGTATCAGAGCCTGGGGTTTAGAACAAATATAAAACATAACTTATATAGTACATGTGTTACAACTGTTTGTCGACGTTTTATCTCTCATATTTGCATATGATTGTCTTTGATTGTTAGGTATGAATTCCTAACGCTTATTCATATGCATTTGATTTTGATTCTTGTGTTTTCGACTTTGATTTGATTTAGCCGATGATTGATTTTGTTCGAATCTCAGCGATTCCGAACTTGATATTTTATGTTTTCCTCGGCTTGATTTCCATTCGACTTCGGTCACTTTGTTTTTGAGAAATTGCTAAATTCTTAATTTCCAAGACTCTGACTTTGTTTGCCGTTGAGTCTTTTGATGATGATGTTGAATCGTTTTGTACTCTATTATGGCCATTAATTGTTGACTTCGGCATTGACTTGATTTTATTTTTGTTGAAGCCATTTATGCATTTATGCTCGTTCTTCTTTGTTTTTCTAATTGTTAATCGATTCTTCTTTTCCGATTAGTTGATAACTTCTATTTCTGAAATTTTTGGATATTTCTACTTTGATGGATTTAGAATCGAATTCTTTGGATTTTATTCACGTCTTCGTATGTGAATTTTAGTGAATTGACTTGGTTTCCAAATTTAATCGATTCTTGTTAATTCCTCGATTTGTTGCTATCATTTACTAGCAACTTTGATAACATTTTCTTCGGAATTTTTGTGAACATACCTTTTTATGGATACAGTATCGATTTCTTTGGATTCTATTCACATCTTTGTATGTGAATTCTTGTGATTGATTGTTCCTACAATCATTTTTTGTGATTTGTCACTTTAAAAATATAAAGGTTTTCTATACTAGAAGTAAATATCAAAACCCTTTTCTCCAAACGATTTCAAAACTATTTTACTACAAAACTCTTTTCCTAAACCGTTTTCCAATCTATTAGTATATACTAACTTTGTAACGACCCGTATTTTCGCTACTTCGAAAATGAGAGATTTCGATCGATTTAAATTTAAAAAGGAGTTTAAATCTTAAATAATATGATATATATAATAAATAATAGTGAAGAAGTTATATATTCTTATAGTTAATAAATTAAAAAAAAGTATGAATTTGGATTTTAGAACAAATCGACAAAAGTTAAGTTTTGTTAATAATAATTAAAGGCTTAAATAAATGGATTTAAATATCTATTTAAAAAGGTAAATCTTATTTAAAACATCTAATAAAGATAATAAAAGTATGTTAAAAGATTTAAAAATTTGTTAATAATCGTTTTATAAAAATAACCAAAATTTGTCGCATTTTGTCAGTTTTGCATACACGGTAAAATTAGAGATTTTGATATTAATTAAATATGATTTTAGAATATAAAGAGACTTGTTTTAATTTATTTAAAGAAGTAAAAAGTTCATTTTTAAATTTGGTTTACTTCAATACATAGTTTAACTAAAACGTCAAAATGTGACCGTAAAACATTTCGTCGAAAAACGACGTTTTGTCAATTAAAAGTTGTCGCAACGTCGTCGCACCTTTATTTTCTTATATAGGAACATATATTCAAATAGTATAAGTATTAATTAATTCACTAATCAAGTTTACTTTTAATAAACATACTTAGAAAATTCTAGAATATAATTAAGAAAAGTAAGTAAGAAAAGTCAAAAGTAAACATCAAATCAACATCAAATCAAACCAAACATAATTATTACTTTACTTTACTTACTTCTTAAGTGAAAGTGACATAAAGCATGATTTGAAATGTGATGTTAAGTTAAAAAGTAAGTAAAGGGCATTTTGGTCATTTTACATAATAATATTTTATTTCAAACTTTTTCCTATAAATAGCCATGCATACCTCTTTCATTTTCACACAAATCTTTCTTTTCTTCTTCTTCCTTTAAGCTATTTTAATGGCTTCTCTCTTAAGAGAGGTAGGAGGGTTAAAAATAGTGGAGTGCTTAAGCACTAATCCACTTGTTACTCTCTAACCTCTTCTTAATTCACTTCTTCTTCTTCTCTTCTTAAAAAAAGGCCTTAGGCCATGAGTTTGGAAGTTGATAAAGGAAGGACGTGAGCAAAGCAAGTAAAGATGGAGATGGTCGAGCACTTGGAAGCATGGTTATGATAAGGTTTAGTGAAGCGTTGAATTAAATGAATGTTGGTAGGAAGTTAAACATTTGGGTAAAGGTGAGAAATTCTCATCGCTTTTAAATTATATTGATTATCATGCTAAATTGTTATGTTAGATAATCACTATTTGATGATATGTATGTTTGGTTGATTGTTTGGATATGTTGGATAATCCGTAGTAATATTATGACATTTACCATATTGAAAATGTTGATGTTATATGATTGTTATATGGATGTGATGATAATTTGGATATCAAATTCCTATTGATTTAGTAATCACTTTTGTTTAAAAGACCATATTTTAGTAATATGAGAAATTGTGGAAAAATAAGTCTCTTTTCATTTAGAAGTGAAATTAAAGTTAAAATGAAAGAGAATTTGAAATTTGAAGTGAAACGGATTTGAAAAGAATAGCTAATTAGAAATTGAAATTTAGATGAATAGTGAAATTGAAATTAAAATCGATTTTGAAAAAGTGAAGTTTAGTTTGAGATTAAATTGAAATTTAAATTGGAATTAGATTTGAAATCTAAGTTTTAAATGTGTTTAATTTGAGATTAGAATTGAAATTGAGTTGAAATTGGGTTTTAAAGTTTAATATTAAAATAATGGGAATATAATAATATTTTAATGTGGTAAGAGTGAAAATATATTTTAAAAGCTTTAAAAAGTGAAAACATTGATTTAAAATGGTTTCTAATGATTTTATAAGTATTGAAATCCAATTTGAATAAATTATTTCAAATGTTGAAAAATAAGTTAAAACTAGACGCGTCGCGCAACGGCAGTTCGCGATTTCGCGTTGAAAAGTTCAAATGAATGTGTAGAGTGGAATATTGCTCGGAATTCTTCGAGATAAGAAAATTCCGGACTATTATATCCATATCTTCTAAACGAAGAAAGAAACTCAAAGTTTCGATAAGTAGATTTTGAATTATGTCCAAATCAATTTTCTAGAAAAATCGCGCTAGTGCAGTTTAGTGACCATAAAAGGAAATCTGTTTAAATGGATGTTTTTAATTATGGAAAAATATGGAATAAATTTGATAAATCTATTTAAATGATTTAAAAAAGATTTGGATTGGAAAATATGAATTAGCAAATGTTTAAAAGTTGTTTTAATCAAATAAGCTTATATAGCACTTTCCGCAGCACTTTTATGCTGTGAATTCTATAATTTTTGGAATATGAGTTTAAAAATAATGATGTTTCCCAGAATCAATTGTGAATGTTTTAAAAAGGATAATTAAGCGTTTTGAAAGATAATTTGGAATATTTATAAGCAATTCCAAAATAAGTTGAAAATCTGAGTATGCGGAAACGACTAGTACATTTGTCCCGCCTGTGAGATCTGGGAAGATAAAACAAGGTGTTTAACTAAGGTTAGGGATGGAGCAACCAGTGCCCTGAACTTACCTGGCCTATGTTTTCTTTTCTTAGGCGAGGGGTGGAACAGATCGAAAGGAAAGCCCGGATGCTCTCAAAATAAAAAGATTCTGTTAAGTTTTCCAAAATAAAAGAAGATTGGTATTATCCAAAAGTTAAGCAATCTCCAAAATGAATGATTTCTACTAACCTGTGAAGTTTAGAAAAGAATTTATAATGAATTTTAGGAATGAATTGGTAAATAAGAGTATTGGATTTTGACTTACAAGTGAGATATAAAAATGGAATTTATAAACACCGTTTTGTAAATCTGAAATCAATTTAAATTGATAAGTTAAATGTGAAAGTTATTAAAGGAATTATATTCGCGATTTTGGACAGTGAATAATCCTTTAAATTAAATGGATGTTTTGGAAGGTGATATTATAAAGGGAATGTTTTCCTTAAGTTAAAAGTTAAGAAATTTGGATCAAGAATTAAGTAGAGAAATCTGAGATATTTTCCAAAACAAAAGAATGAATTACTTAGAATTATCCTAAGTTGAAAGAAAGAGAATTTCGAAATCATCTGAAAAGAATTTAAGTGAAAAGAGACTTAATAAATCCTATATTCTCATATTCACTTTTTATCGATGATTGGATTTCGAAGGAACCGGAGTCGGATTTGGTTAATTCCTATCCGAAAACCACTTCGAACCAATGTGTACGTTCGAACGTGAAGACATGTTGAAGATGGTGATTGAAGACCGTGGATCTTCCTAGCGTGAAGACTGCTTGTTGATTTGCTCGGGTCGCACCCAAATTATAGAGTTATATATAGCAGTGGTCTCCTCGTGATAGAGATTTTGCGGATTGCAAGGGCTTCTCGCCTAGTAATGGCCGAGGAAAGTACCTTCGGTTTGTCCTGTTCCTGGACAACTTGTATGGACGTTTGTCTGACGTTGCATTTCTAAAGATTACGTACATTGGTTTTTACAAACGTACATTAGTGGTGGCGGAGAAGGCAACTTCTCTTAGCTTAACACCCTTCTTGAGACATACGAGCTCAAGGGTTGTATTTTTGTGGAAGGCAATTAGTAGTTAACGGAAATGGCAATGTGGCATTCAAAGATTTGATATGTGCTTTGTGAAAAGGTAATCGTAGCCTTAAGCCTCATCAAACCGGAAATGACCGAAACAGGATTAGATGCAGCAGGGCTATGTGGGTCATTCCCATTAGGGTATGATCATCCCCTTCTAGATATATTTCTTCCCGCTATGACGTCGGGATGTTAATTAATGTGGTGTATGCTAGAGGGCCCTCGATAAAGGTCGGTAACGACCGGGGGATGACATATTCGGTACCATCTAGTTACAGAGGTGGGCCGGTCTTGTGTTGGTAGAGGGCAGATGTTCTGTGCCTCGGGACATCCATCTAGAGGTGTACCCATTTCGGAAGGTAGATCCTGCGCCTGGTCATTTGTATGGAAATCCATTCTCCAATAAGAACCTACGGTTTTGTTTGTATTGGCGTAATGAATAGCCTCGAAATGCTATATGGGTAACCATTTCGGATAAGATTAATAAGTTTATTTGCAAATGTTTTCAAAGAGATGTCATTAGAAATAATATCAAAGGTTTTGATATAAAAGTGTTTTAGTTATCATAAGGTAAAAACCCGTCCGTGTTTATGTGTGGGCGTGGTCTTATGAGATACTATTTATTTCAAAAGATTTTATCCAAAGGCTGATATATGACACTGTCATTTATTATTGAGTTTTTCTCACGCTGGTTTATCAAGCCTGATCCGGGTATTTTCAATACTTGGGTCAGATCCGAGTAGTTTCAGGATAGTCGAAGACGGTTGGAGTTTCCAGGGGAGAGCTGGAGATATTCATGGACGCATGAAGATATTCTTTGATCCGCTTTGCTTAGTGTATTTTGTTTGATGTTTGTCAGCAATTGTAAGGGCAGGTTTTATAACTGTCCAAGCTGAATCTAGGTTAGACTCTGATATTGTATTTCAAAATTTTCCGCTGTAAATATTTTTATTGAAATAATATATGTTATTCCATTCATGTGAGATTCTGTTCTGTCTATTTTTCTTTATCACCCTTGATGATCCGTTTTTTCGTGCAATTTGAGTTGGACATGGGTGGTTTATTGTCGATTCAAAGGGTACGGGAAAACGGGCCTTCACATTTGGTATCAGAGCTGAAGGTTAAGCGAGAACCTTGGCTCTATTATGGGTAAATTCTCATCAGAGATAGGATTAGTAATATCCTAGGATGAGTAACTCATTAGAGATAGGGTTAGTAATACCCTAGAATGAGTTATGAGAGTATTTATATATATGAGCGCGTATTTGTTAATTTTACAAAATGATTTTGTTTTAAAGAAATTAGTAAATGAAATAATTTTACCTTGGGTCTATATTATAAATATTATAAGAGATATTATTATCTTTTGGGTTAAGGATTGATTGTAATTTAGCTTAGCAGAACTAAAATATGAATATCTTGTGATTAGAATTGCACAATTTGACTATAAGATATTTCATATAGGATCAGTTAGTTGAAAGCTAGAATTTAAAACTGTAATCATATACCCTTAGATACTTGGTATTAAGAAATAATAATTAAGTGATTATCATAATGGATGGATTTAAAAGCTAAGTACAAATATATTGTGAAGTAAAACTCACAAATTTGATTATAAGATATTTGATGATAATATTGAAGCTAGAAGTGTAATTAGAGGAAGTAAAGTGAAAATTTACACTTAGAAAAAATTCTTGTCAATAAGATAGAAAAGATAAGCCAAAATTGAAATTTTGGGTAAATATATTATGAAAGGATAAGTTCTATAACTTATAAATGAGTTAAGGTAATTTGAAATTTAGACACTTTGATTAGAAACAAGAGGTATAAGAAATATCATCCTAATATAAAATTTGAAATAATGATACATTTAGGGTAATATTTTTAATTCAAAATGAAGTAAGATTAGAAGGAGGTAGTTTTAAATAATATGGTTAGTAGTTGAATGTTGGATGAAAATGTTTAAATAACAAATACCATGTGAATTAAGTTTCACAATTTGACTATAAGGTATTTGATGGATTTAAGGTTAAGAAATTTGATTTAGAAAATGGATAGGTAAATAAGTTAACTTTGTAAGAAAAAGGCGTACATTTAGTAAAGTTGTCTTATTAAAATATGGATTAGATAAATAATATTAGCTAAATGGAGACCTTAGGTAAAGAAAACTAGGGATTAAGTTTTATAACTTATTTATTTGGAATAATAGAATTCCACATTTGTTGAAGACGCTAATTAAAGTAAATGACGATTTGAAGATTTGGGATATGTATATATACTCTTAGGATGTAAAGGTATATTATACAAGTTAAGTCATTTGTAAGCTTAAGTAATAATGGATTTAGAAGAAAGTAAATGGTTGTGAAATAAACTTGGATTAATAGAAGTTTGGAAGAAATGTATTAGGTAAAGATAAATGTGAATAAGTACATAAGTTAAACGTAGATCATTTTGGCACATAAATTTGATCTAAGATTTGAGTACAGAACTTTGAGGTGTTTACACCAATCCGAAAAAGAATTTATCACTCGATTCTTGATGGGAGTTTATGATTACGTACTCAAGTTTTCTATCATAGTTGAGAGCTATGCAAGGAAAGCAAGGGTTTGTGATCAAGAAGTCTGATCAAAGTCCGCAGTAGAAAATCGGGGGATCGATACTAGTTCGAAAGAAAAGTTGTGGATTTGAATAATAGATCGAATCAAATATCACATATAGTATGATGTGTTGGGTCTATCAACTTAGTAGTTCGATAGTTATCTTAAATAGTAGACGCTAAGATATAAGGGTTGGACTTATGTTTTAATATATAGACCTCAGGTGTAGTACATGCTTAGGTCAAAGGATGAGTTATGTGGTTGTATTCATTTATGTTGAGATAGTATCAGTTTGGTTGTTTTTGGAGGTATAGTCTTGTTTGATAGTTGGATACATTATCTTAAGTGTGCAGTACGCACTAGGATGGGAAGGATAGAAGTTTGACTTGATGTATGTATATATAATCTTAAGAAAGTGATAAGTACTCAGCTTAGTGTGGGGAATCTTTATATATGTTTGGCATCATTTGTTTTAGTGTTGTTATGATATCGGCCTTCTTCTTTTCTATCATCAATAGAAATAAGTCAAAAATTTTTGAGGAGATGAGTATGAGATAGATTCCTTTATCTAACTTTCATTTCGAGGACGAAATGCTTTTAAGTAGGGGAGAATGTAACGACCCGTATTTTCGCTACTTCGAAAATGAGAGATTTCGATCGATTTAAATTTAAAAAGGAGTTTAAATCTTAAATAATATGATATATATAATAAATAATAGTGAAGAAGTTATATATTCTTATAGTTAATAAATTAAAAAAAAGTATGAATTTGGATTTTAGAACAAATCGACAAAAGTTAAGTTTTGTTAATAATAATTAAAGGCTTAAATAAATGGATTTAAATATCTATTTAAAAAGGTAAATCTTATTTAAAACATCTAATAAAGATAATAAAAGTATGTTAAAAGATTTAAAAATTTGTTAATAATCGTTTTATAAAAATAACCAAAATTTGTCGCATTTTGTCAGTTTTGCATACACGGTAAAATTAGAGATTTTGATATTAATTAAATATGATTTTAGAATATAAAGAGACTTGTTTTAATTTATTTAAAGAAGTAAAAAGTTCATTTTTAAATTTGGTTTACTTCAATACATAGTTTAACTAAAACGTCAAAATGTGACCGTAAAACATTTCGTCGAAAAACGACGTTTTGTCAATTAAAAGTTGTCGCAACGTCGTCGCACCTTTATTTTCTTATATAGGAACATATATTCAAATAGTATAAGTATTAATTAATTCACTAATCAAGTTTACTTTTAATAAACATACTTAGAAAATTCTAGAATATAATTAAGAAAAGTAAGTAAGAAAAGTCAAAAGTAAACATCAAATCAACATCAAATCAAACCAAACATAATTATTACTTTACTTTACTTACTTCTTAAGTGAAAGTGACATAAAGCATGATTTGAAATGTGATGTTAAGTTAAAAAGTAAGTAAAGGGCATTTTGGTCATTTTACATAATAATATTTTATTTCAAACTTTTTCCTATAAATAGCCATGCATACCTCTTTCATTTTCACACAAATCTTTCTTTTCTTCTTCTTCCTTTAAGCTATTTTAATGGCTTCTCTCTTAAGAGAGGTAGGAGGGTTAAAAATAGTGGAGTGCTTAAGCACTAATCCACTTGTTACTCTCTAACCTCTTCTTAATTCACTTCTTCTTCTTCTCTTCTTAAAAAAAGGCCTTAGGCCATGAGTTTGGAAGTTGATAAAGGAAGGACGTGAGCAAAGCAAGTAAAGATGGAGATGGTCGAGCACTTGGAAGCATGGTTATGATAAGGTTTAGTGAAGCGTTGAATTAAATGAATGTTGGTAGGAAGTTAAACATTTGGGTAAAGGTGAGAAATTCTCATCGCTTTTAAATTATATTGATTATCATGCTAAATTGTTATGTTAGATAATCACTATTTGATGATATGTATGTTTGGTTGATTGTTTGGATATGTTGGATAATCCGTAGTAATATTATGACATTTACCATATTGAAAATGTTGATGTTATATGATTGTTATATGGATGTGATGATAATTTGGATATCAAATTCCTATTGATTTAGTAATCACTTTTGTTTAAAAGACCATATTTTAGTAATATGAGAAATTGTGGAAAAATAAGTCTCTTTTCATTTAGAAGTGAAATTAAAGTTAAAATGAAAGAGAATTTGAAATTTGAAGTGAAACGGATTTGAAAAGAATAGCTAATTAGAAATTGAAATTTAGATGAATAGTGAAATTGAAATTAAAATCGATTTTGAAAAAGTGAAGTTTAGTTTGAGATTAAATTGAAATTTAAATTGGAATTAGATTTGAAATCTAAGTTTTAAATGTGTTTAATTTGAGATTAGAATTGAAATTGAGTTGAAATTGGGTTTTAAAGTTTAATATTAAAATAATGGGAATATAATAATATTTTAATGTGGTAAGAGTGAAAATATATTTTAAAAGCTTTAAAAAGTGAAAACATTGATTTAAAATGGTTTCTAATGATTTTATAAGTATTGAAATCCAATTTGAATAAATTATTTCAAATGTTGAAAAATAAGTTAAAACTAGACGCGTCGCGCAACGGCAGTTCGCGATTTCGCGTTGAAAAGTTCAAATGAATGTGTAGAGTGGAATATTGCTCGGAATTCTTCGAGATAAGAAAATTCCGGACTATTATATCCATATCTTCTAAACGAAGAAAGAAACTCAAAGTTTCGATAAGTAGATTTTGAATTATGTCCAAATCAATTTTCTAGAAAAATCGCGCTAGTGCAGTTTAGTGACCATAAAAGGAAATCTGTTTAAATGGATGTTTTTAATTATGGAAAAATATGGAATAAATTTGATAAATCTATTTAAATGATTTAAAAAAGATTTGGATTGGAAAATATGAATTAGCAAATGTTTAAAAGTTGTTTTAATCAAATAAGCTTATATAGCACTTTCCGCAGCACTTTTATGCTGTGAATTCTATAATTTTTGGAATATGAGTTTAAAAATAATGATGTTTCCCAGAATCAATTGTGAATGTTTTAAAAAGGATAATTAAGCGTTTTGAAAGATAATTTGGAATATTTATAAGCAATTCCAAAATAAGTTGAAAATCTGAGTATGCGGAAACGACTAGTACATTTGTCCCGCCTGTGAGATCTGGGAAGATAAAACAAGGTGTTTAACTAAGGTTAGGGATGGAGCAACCAGTGCCCTGAACTTACCTGGCCTATGTTTTCTTTTCTTAGGCGAGGGGTGGAACAGATCGAAAGGAAAGCCCGGATGCTCTCAAAATAAAAAGATTCTGTTAAGTTTTCCAAAATAAAAGAAGATTGGTATTATCCAAAAGTTAAGCAATCTCCAAAATGAATGATTTCTACTAACCTGTGAAGTTTAGAAAAGAATTTATAATGAATTTTAGGAATGAATTGGTAAATAAGAGTATTGGATTTTGACTTACAAGTGAGATATAAAAATGGAATTTATAAACACCGTTTTGTAAATCTGAAATCAATTTAAATTGATAAGTTAAATGTGAAAGTTATTAAAGGAATTATATTCGCGATTTTGGACAGTGAATAATCCTTTAAATTAAATGGATGTTTTGGAAGGTGATATTATAAAGGGAATGTTTTCCTTAAGTTAAAAGTTAAGAAATTTGGATCAAGAATTAAGTAGAGAAATCTGAGATATTTTCCAAAACAAAAGAATGAATTACTTAGAATTATCCTAAGTTGAAAGAAAGAGAATTTCGAAATCATCTGAAAAGAATTTAAGTGAAAAGAGACTTAATAAATCCTATATTCTCATATTCACTTTTTATCGATGATTGGATTTCGAAGGAACCGGAGTCGGATTTGGTTAATTCCTATCCGAAAACCACTTCGAACCAATGTGTACGTTCGAACGTGAAGACATGTTGAAGATGGTGATTGAAGACCGTGGATCTTCCTAGCGTGAAGACTGCTTGTTGATTTGCTCGGGTCGCACCCAAATTATAGAGTTATATATAGCAGTGGTCTCCTCGTGATAGAGATTTTGCGGATTGCAAGGGCTTCTCGCCTAGTAATGGCCGAGGAAAGTACCTTCGGTTTGTCCTGTTCCTGGACAACTTGTATGGACGTTTGTCTGACGTTGCATTTCTAAAGATTACGTACATTGGTTTTTACAAACGTACATTAGTGGTGGCGGAGAAGGCAACTTCTCTTAGCTTAACACCCTTCTTGAGACATACGAGCTCAAGGGTTGTATTTTTGTGGAAGGCAATTAGTAGTTAACGGAAATGGCAATGTGGCATTCAAAGATTTGATATGTGCTTTGTGAAAAGGTAATCGTAGCCTTAAGCCTCATCAAACCGGAAATGACCGAAACAGGATTAGATGCAGCAGGGCTATGTGGGTCATTCCCATTAGGGTATGATCATCCCCTTCTAGATATATTTCTTCCCGCTATGACGTCGGGATGTTAATTAATGTGGTGTATGCTAGAGGGCCCTCGATAAAGGTCGGTAACGACCGGGGGATGACATATTCGGTACCATCTAGTTACAGAGGTGGGCCGGTCTTGTGTTGGTAGAGGGCAGATGTTCTGTGCCTCGGGACATCCATCTAGAGGTGTACCCATTTCGGAAGGTAGATCCTGCGCCTGGTCATTTGTATGGAAATCCATTCTCCAATAAGAACCTACGGTTTTGTTTGTATTGGCGTAATGAATAGCCTCGAAATGCTATATGGGTAACCATTTCGGATAAGATTAATAAGTTTATTTGCAAATGTTTTCAAAGAGATGTCATTAGAAATAATATCAAAGGTTTTGATATAAAAGTGTTTTAGTTATCATAAGGTAAAAACCCGTCCGTGTTTATGTGTGGGCGTGGTCTTATGAGATACTATTTATTTCAAAAGATTTTATCCAAAGGCTGATATATGACACTGTCATTTATTATTGAGTTTTTCTCACGCTGGTTTATCAAGCCTGATCCGGGTATTTTCAATACTTGGGTCAGATCCGAGTAGTTTCAGGATAGTCGAAGACGGTTGGAGTTTCCAGGGGAGAGCTGGAGATATTCATGGACGCATGAAGATATTCTTTGATCCGCTTTGCTTAGTGTATTTTGTTTGATGTTTGTCAGCAATTGTAAGGGCAGGTTTTATAACTGTCCAAGCTGAATCTAGGTTAGACTCTGATATTGTATTTCAAAATTTTCCGCTGTAAATATTTTTATTGAAATAATATATGTTATTCCATTCGTGTGAGATTCTGTTCTGTCTATTTTTCTTTATCACCCTTGATGATCCGTTTTTTCGTGCAATTTGAGTTGGACATGGGTGGTTTATTGTCGATTCAAAGGGTACGGGAAAACGGGCCGTCACAAACTTTTACCTCACTCGTATGAGAAATCTAATTAAACGACTTAGTAAAACGAGTGGTATATAACGCTTGCGTTTACTTCGCCGGTTAATTCTTGAACTTATTCGATTGAATCTCTTGTGACAATTTTCTAGTGAAGATTTACAGTTTGTTCGTAAATATTTAAGTTAAGCAAGTGGTTATAGGACATGAAGCTAAACTTTTATATTTACTAGCTTAGTGTAATTGACACTTCTCGTTGATCTTGACGATCACTTTATGAATTAGACTAGCAATTGTGCGATGTCTCTTTCATTGCAAGTTTAGGCTAGACACCACTTGTGTGATTTCGCTCACACATACCTTTTTGCTTTTTGGTTAGCCTAGACACCATTTGTGTGATTCCATTCACACATACCTTTTTGTTTGCGAGGTTAGGCTAGACACCATTTGTGTGATTTCGCTCACACATACCTTTTTGCTTTTTGGTTAGCCTTTGACCTTATCTGGGTGATTCAGACTCACTCATGCTGGGTAGCTCCCCATGGTCTTCGGACCGTCATGTGATAGGCCTCTTTCCCTTTTTCTGTGATATTGATTGATCTCTGGATGATTATGACGATCATCTTTGTGATTTAGACTAGCAATTGTGTGATGTCTCTTTCTTTGTTTTCTGGTTAGGCTAGACACCACTTGTGTGATTCCATTCACACATACCTTTATGCTTTTTGGTTAGCCTAGACACCATTTGTGTGATTCCATTCACACATATCCTTTTGCTTTCTAGATAGGCTAGACACCACTTGTGTGATTCCATTCACACATACCTTTTTGCTTTTTGGTTAGCCACCAGGAGATAGCGTCTCGATTTGCGTTGCACGTGTTGGTGATTTTTCATGCTCACGTGTAGGTGAGTTTCCATGCTCCCGTTCTCGCTTTGCGTTACATGTGTTGGTTATTTTTCATGCTCACGTGTAGGTGAGTTTTCATACTCCCATTTGAGTTTTCATACTCCCATTTGAGTTTCCGTACTCTCATTTTATGATATCTGGATTTCTTGTGTAGATTTCTAGAATTTTTGTTTTCTGGATTTCTTGTGATGATTTCTAGAATTTGTGCTTCACCAATTTTTGTGATTTCTATTGATAAGTTTTATCAATTTTTGTGCATTGGTGAATTCGCGTGTTATTGACTTGTTATGAATACAAGTTTAGGGTATGATACCCTTTCCTATCTTTGAGAAGATTCTTGTGACATTTTTTATAAATGAAAATTCATTGGTATTATATTTTGATGCCAATTATTTCGATGAAATTTTGACGTATGTCGAAGTTGCTACGGATGTTGCTGCTTTAATCACGTGTTTTAAAAAATTGTTTCAAAATATAAATCAAAATGGTTTTCAAAATTTTTACGATTTGCGCTTTCAAAAGAATGAGGAAGCGAATTAAACGTTTCAGTAAAATCGAGGACTATGACCCCTTTCTTTTGCTGATTCGCTTAATTCCGGACTTGTTCGTTTGAGAATGTAAATTGTTATTTTTTTTTAAAAAAAATAAATGAAAAATTGTTTTCAGAAGTTTTACAGTTTACGCTTTCAAAGGAATGAGGAAGCGATTTAACCGTTTCAGAAAAATCGAGGACTATGACTCCTTTCTTTTACTGATTCGGTTAATTCCGGACTCGTTAATTGAAAAATTTGTGATTTCTGATTATCGTTTTTGATAATCGGATGTTGGTGATTTCTGATTTATCGTTTTTGATAATCAGATATTTATTGTTTCTAATTATCGCTTGTGATAATTAGATATTTGAGATTTAATTATCGTTTGTGATAATTAAATATTTGTAATTTAAGATTTGATTATCATTTTGATAATTGAATATTTGCTTATTTGAAATTTGATTACCGTTGTGGTAATTCCTGATTATCGTTTTTGGTAATTAGATATTTGTGATTGGTGTTTTCTAATTATCTTTGTTGATAATTAAATTTGCTGATTTTGCTATTTTCTAATTATCACATCGATAATTAGATATTGCTGTTTTGTAATTTCTGTATACTGATTATCTATTTGATAATTAAATTTTATAAAGAATTTGTGAATTTCTTTTATGAAATTAAAAGATCTCTTTGGCGTTTATATTGTACTACGCCGGTGTACCGGCTCAATTTTCTACTATTCATGACGTTTTCCACGTCTTCCAATTACGGAAATGCCTTAGGAATTTCCGATTTTTATTCTTGAGCAACTTTCTATTCATATCAATGCTTCGGGGGTTCAACACCTTCGAAATAAAGATGTTTTTCTCGTGAAAGTTCAGCGGATCTCAAATTCTATGGATTTCACTTTGGAATCCAGAGAATTCATCGAGCAAACACGTTC
Source organism: Allium cepa (assembly GCA_030765085.1). Taxonomy (NCBI): domain Eukaryota; kingdom Viridiplantae; phylum Streptophyta; class Magnoliopsida; order Asparagales; family Amaryllidaceae; genus Allium; species Allium cepa. The sequence continues at coordinate 504,727,182 of CM060937.1, read as the reverse complement.
AGGCTCTCTCTCTCTCGTGCTCTATATGTTGAACTTCCTATTTTCAAATTTCTTCATTTTGGGATGATACGCTTTTATGGTTGTTACCTTTTGTCCATTTATTCCTTATGATTGCGAGGACACAATTTCTTTAAGGAGGAGAGTATGTAACAACCCAGTATTTTACATAAGTTGATTATCGTCACTAAAACGATTAATTGGATGTTAATTGCTATTTGACGTTTTAAATCGAGTTGAAATTCGTTTAAAAATTTGCTAAGTGTAGTTTGGGCATTTTGAATCCAGTTTAAATTCTTTTGAAATTCAATAAGGGGTGTGGGCTTTCTATACGATTTTGGCCCACGTTTTCATTATTTGATGCCGTGAAAAATTCATACCCTTTCCCCCTTTTTTTTTCCCATTTTCATTATCGCGAACCCTAAAACCGAAATCACGAAAATTATAAAAAAAAAAATGGTGGCCGTTCCTTTTCTTCCTCATCGTCTCAGTAATTAGGGCTTCGTGAAATCGAAATCGCCAATTGCCATAGCTTGATCGAATGAAGATTCTGGCCTTGCTTGGGCTATCGGTGCTTTCTCTTTCCTTGCCGCTGCTTCAATTCGTCGACAAGGTGAGTGAACCCCTTCACTCACATCTAATTCCTCTCGTGTTTCGACAGTTTAGTTTTGTTTGAATGTCGATAATTTTTGATGGTTTCAATTCACCCACGGCTTCGATTTTTGTGACTTCAGTCACTTGATTTTGGGGACTTTTGTCTGATGGACCATACTATGCTTCAACTTGATTTTTATTGAAGTTGAATTGGTTTGATTTTTGGGCACTGACTTGTTTAATCTTCGGTCTTGAACCTTCTTTGTGCACACCTGTTTTACTGCCTTCGTTTAGGTGATAATTTTCAACCTTGTTCCTGTGCACTTGTATGCATTACACCCTGACTTGTTTAATGTCGGCCTTGACACTTTAAACTTAATATTAATTTGAAAACTGCTTCTGATTTTTGAAGTTCCACATTTTTATGATCTTGTGCACTGCTATGTATTGGGTTCTCGAGACTTGTCACTGCCTCGTATTTGCAGTGCCTTATTGTCACTATCTTGATTTGGTTTCTTTATGAACATGAATATGTATATGCGACGTTTTGGAGCCGCGGTCTTCTTGAACCTATTGAAGTTGTTGTTTTCACTTCAGTGTTGATTTATCTGGAATTTCACTTTGCCGATGTTCATTCATGTGCCATGTTGATTTTGTGTACATTTGTGCACCTGTTTTGGCTGAAGCCTGTAGCCTTTGTGTTGATTCTATGCTGCCAGTCTTGAAGTTTCGATAGTGTTGGTGGTATTCGAGTCTTTTTACAATCGACTCTATCCACTGTTGCATTATGTTGTAGTCTTTGTATTGTTGATAGTTGCTTAGACCTTATTCACTTTGAGTTTTATACTGTGCACTGATGTGTGCCGTGCTTTGCTGAGTTATTTTCAACCTACGGCTGTGTTTATAGGATAAAACACTTGAGTTTCAATGTGGCTTCGGCTCTTGATGTAGTTCGAATTGTTGGGTTGACTTATCAGTATATATATGCATACATACATTCGTATGTGTGTATGCATGTATGGTCGACCTGATGCTGCACTGTTGCTTGTTGTCGTGTTCGCTGTGTCACTTACTTGAGTGTGCACTGTGTATACTGCTTGACCATTTTTGCTGTGTTGATCATGTTTCATGTAGCATTTGGGTATCACTGTTTTGTTTCGACGCACTACATGTTAGCATTGGCTTGACTTGACTGCTTGACCATATGCATGCATTCATATAGTTGTTGGGTTTGGTCGAGCTGCCTGATTCACTGCAACCATATTATTACAGTATATTTGCTTTAGTCTGGGACCATTTTGAGCATTTCTTTGTTGTTCACTGCCACTTTTGTTTTGCATATTTTATATGCTGATACTTGGTCATTTTGTTGTTTCATTACAACTTTTGTTTGCATATTTATTATGCAGACACTTGAGCATATTTGTTTGTGCATACTTTCTACCTAAAGTTTAGAAAACGAAGTTGTATTTAGTTTGGCAATTTATGTTTGCCAATTGGTCATTTTATAACCTATAGCATTGCTTGCATCCCATATTGGTTGCATTTCGACTGCTAGTCTTGGCATTGTTGAGCCTTGTTCATCTGTGCAATATACTTGTTATATACATATATACACTGCTGCATGATATCTGGTGCTTGCTGCCTTTGTTCATTTGTATTTGGTTGATGTTTGGTTTTGTGATTTCGGGTTAATTGCAGTTTATTAGAACTGTATCTTCTCGTTGCACCTCTGATTCATTTCAATTGCCATGTGCAGTTTGTATGTACATTCTTTTGTGTACATATTTTACAATTCAATTGGTGGAAGTTTAAACTGCTGCCACTTGCTTAGTGTATTAGTTTGCACTGTGAATTATTGTGTATTGGCCGTTGTTCCTTATTGCTATTGTTGTATATGCTGTTGTGGTGAGGCAGTGTACGCGTGCGTGCACTGCAGCCACACAGTATCGACATTTTGAATTGATATTTGAATTTTCATTGATTTTGGTTCGTCGATATTTTGGGTACATTCTCACTATAGTGGCAAGGCAGTGCACGCAAGCGTGAACTGCAGCCACACGGTATGGTTTTATGATATCTATCTTGTTTTGATTATTTGATCTTTTGCACATTCCATATGCTGTAGTGGCGAGGCAGTGCACGCGTGCGTGTACTGCAGCCCTGCCCGAATTAATATTTTAATTGATATTTCAATGGTTTGAACTATTTTGTTTATTCAATTCAATATTTTGAATTGCATTCTGAGTTGGTTTAATTACTGTCGTCTATTCATTATTTAATTATTATTGCTTCTGTGCACTAATAACTGAGTTTGAATTAGACTGACCCGAGTACTATTTTCTTTTGAATTTAATACTCGGGTCAGACCGAGTATTTCAGGTTGTAGATATTCTGCTTTGGGTTGCTGCTAGAGCTATGAAGTTCTTTCATATCTTTTGGAGTAGTCGTCGTTATTTGTAGTAGTCTGTATAATTGTATAGGAAGATATGTATTCATGTATATTATATACGTTAATGTACTTGTATATGTAACTTCCTGAGTCGACTGTGGTTGTTGTATCATATGTACCGAGTCATATGTATTGTATCAAATGTATTGTAACTGACATCGGTTATTGTATATATGACACTTTCTTCTTTATTTGTGTTCCGCATTATATTATCTATGTAATATTTTATATTTACTGTTCTAAACTATTACGAACCATCGTAGTTCGTTTTATACTGGAATTGGGGTATGTCGATGGGAGAAAACAAATCAGAGATGAAAAATGAAAGAATATTTATATATATATACACCACTCCTATCGAGATAACCAATACTAGTGTAAGGCCTAACTATTGATGGCCGCTCCTCAACAGCCTTATTCTCCGCGCTAGTTGACAGCACTACACCGTAGTGTTCTTGGCTAGCATGGGTATAGAGGTGGGGCGTTACAGAATAGTCTAAATCATTTTCAAATTCTATTTCTGAATTATTTTCAGAGCTAGAGTCTAGTAGAAGTTTTGATAATGTTTCTTTTAATTCATTATCAGCTTGTAAATTATTAATTTTCTTTTTTTGTTTGCATCTATTAGCATAATGTCTAACTTTTCCACATTTATATTAGTGGATATTTTTATTTTTATTTTTATTTAATCTTTCCTATTTTCTTTGAGCTTTTTATTCGATCTTTTTATGAGAATAAAATTATTCTTTTTTCAAAAAGATTCCTTAAATTTATTATCTTTTCTATAAGTTTTTTTAATGTTTGGAACATCCATACAAAATTTTCCTAATTGATTCCTTTCAGTTAAATTTTTACATTTCATTTGTTGATTTAATTTTATTCCATTACATAGTGATAAGCCTTCTTGGATGCATGTTCCAATAAGCTTACCATAAGTATAAATCGTAAGGAATATTTAATATCCTTTCTTAGAGACTTTCTTACCCTTTCTGAAAATAAAGAGGGGAGTCCATCAATATATTATGATTTCCAATAAGAGCTATTACTCTCTGGTAATTAAATTACTCTATTTAAGAATGTATCTTTATACCATCTGAAATCGGTTAATGTTTTACACCTTAAATTTTATAGAAGTGTACGAACACTTTCATTATTATCTGATACTCTTCCAGCAAAATGTTCTAAAATAGTAACCATTAAAGTATATACAATATTTTGGACCATTTGTCCATCTTCTTGTTTTACTGTTTTGTAAATTTCATTTTTCTGAGATGTAGGAAGATAATTATGCTACCGTCCTTTAAGTTGGTCAGTAAAACCAGCGACTTTCATTCTTGCAATAGTAACAACATTATTACCATTATTTTCGCAAACCGTACTATACATTAGCATACGACGAGCTAAATTAAATATTTGTTTTTCATTGAATGTGTCAATATTCCATTCATATATACTTTTCTTATTGTAACTATTATTACTAATAAAATCAGGTTCTTCAGGTAAAGTATCCATAGGAGAAGGTCTCCTATAGTAAAAATAATTTTTGAGAAGGCTTATATGCATACTTTTCAAGTTTATTTATCTCATCTTGGACTGTGTAGTAGCTATTATTTTGTTGAGAAGATTCTTCTTCAAGCATATTTAATGTGAGATTATCCATTCTTTCTTTTAGGAACCTCTCTAAGTCGGATTCAGATTTTAATTTAAAAACCTTTTCTAATTTTGATTCCATTTTTAACTTAAAAACTTTAATTTCAGAGGGAGGTTGAAGACTAGAAGTTGGAATTACTTTGCTTACTGCTTTAGTTGCAATTGAAATGGTAGGTTTTATATTATTAATAGTAGAAAATATTTTTTCTATTTTGTTATGTAATGAAGTAATTTGTTGACCAATAACAACTTAATAAAATTTGCATAAATTTGTAATGTATCGTTTTCTAATATTTTAGAAAATGCATTAAAACTTTAGTACTTCCCATTTTTTCTATTTGGAACGATTGTTGAGGAGGATATACTGCCTTTAGCAGATTTCCATTTGATAGTTTATAATCTCTTTCTATTACGGAAATATATTGTTCAATATAATTTGCTATAAACCAAGGAATAAAGGGAAACATTATATTTCTTCCAGTTGTGAATTTATAGAATTCTTCTTGAAAATATTTCTGTTCTTCTTTTGAATTTTTTTTTCAAAAATCCATTTCCTAAATGGTTCCCATTTTGGAAGACTAAATTAAAATTTAATTTTTTTTTCTGTTCTGATAGCTAGGGTTAAAATCTATTTTAGTCATATAATCCACTAATCGGAGAAATTCATTTCTGATTCGGTCATATCTGCTTCTTGATTGTTGTAATTACCTTTTACAATATTAGTTCTATTTACATACAATTTTTCTATAGTTTATCTTTTAAAGATCCATCATTAGACGATTTTCTTTCAATTCTCTAATTTGAGATGTGGACATTCTTGATGGAGATTCAACAGTATAATCAAAAAGTGAAATATGAGAGTGAAAAGGTTTTTTTCTTGATAAATATGTTACTAGAACTAGGTCTAGAAAGATTATTATCCATTTGTCTTTGAATAGTTCCTTCAGGGGTTTGTATAATATTAGTAATATTATTATTTGTCATTAGTTGATAAAGAATGGCTCTTTCTATTTTCCAATTTTCTTGGAAAGGAATTTCCTTCCATTTTATTGACCTTCTTGTAGTTATATCAAAATGACTAAAATTTGTTTCAATTAAAATAGTTTCATTTAAAGGTTTTCAACCAATTTACATTGGGGATTTAGAGTATATAAAGGTTTATAATAAATTCTATAGCAAATACACATTACTTCAGATCTTGGAATATAATTATATCCATGGGTCTTAACATTTAAAGCAATAGCTTAAAAAATATTAATATCAAATAAAGAGAGTTGAAAATTTGATAAACATTAAAATAGACTGGACCATGTGCCGACTTGACTGTATTAATCCCATTAATGATTTTTTTCCAATCTAAATTCTACCATTTCTTAGAGCAGCTATAAAACATTCTGCCAGACCTTCAAGAGTTAAAAGTTTAAATGTAATTTGTACGAAACCTGTGTGAATAAATTTGTGTGTTTGCCTATAAGGCTGTAAATCTTTTTCACTTAATAGTTTAATTATCATTTCATCATAATCTAGTGAAATTGACTCTTCTGTAGTTTTAACTACTTGTTTTAGACCACGTTTTTCAAAAGTACCTAATTGGTATATTAACTTAGTTTAGATTTTGGGAATTGTCCATTTATTTAGTAAATCTAAATTTTGGAGAATTTCGCATTCTTGTTTAATACTGTTTTTAACAGTATGTCTTTTCATATTCTTGGTATCAGAGCCATGTATGTACATATAGCTTTGGAGTAATCCAACACAAACTCAATAAAATGAATATGATTTATAAATTCAGCCAATCATCCATAATTAATTTTAATTATTTAAAATCAGCTGCAGTAATCCAAATGAGTGAGATTAACTCACTTTAATTTCTATTGTTGCTTTCATTTTCTGGTTCTGATTAAATTCGAACGTGCTTGAATTTATCTGAAAACTCTACAAGCTGCAAATTCAACCAAATTGATTCCATAACAAAGATCTCCTTAATACGAATCCAATGCGACTGATCATATTGGATTTCGGCTTAAAACGAACGAGATATGCATTTTATAAGAATCAGAGATTTAAATTAACAACTTATATAAAATAACTTAATTATTTATAAAATCCATTACCCAAACTACTCAAGACCTGACCCATCTTATTGCTCCTTCTTCCCTAAACGCCTATGCATAAGAAACATAGGGGAAACGCAAATACACGCGTGCAAGCTTCCTGATGACACCACCAACCTCTTGCCGAAACCACGAATAACCATCGTCGATGAGCTTCTCATTCGATTCCCCATGTGTTCAACCCACTCTCGACACTCGAATAGCACCCCATCATGTTGCGACCTGACATGACTACCCACAGCCCAGAATTGTCATGCCTCCTAAATCGACATCGAGCACCACAAAAATTTGGTCGAAGATGCCAATCACCGCCAGCAGTTCGAATCCATGATTCAATTCGCCTATCACCTCCCTAATTGCTATAAAATCAAAACCCTAGTCTTTGTCGAGCATAACCCAGCTGTCGACTCGATCAAATCTTGATCGCACCCCACACAATTATATCAGATTGAAGCTCTATGTAAAATATGAATTTTAAAGTTACTTTGAGAATTTTTTGTTGAGTAGAAATGGAGTTAGAATTTTTTAAAGCTTTAATTTTTGTTTTCTCTTTATTTGGCTATTTAAAAAGAAGAAGAGAGGGAAGTGATGGAAGATAAGACGGGTAGCGTGAATAAAAGAAAAAGTAGATGGCTGAAAAGATAGAATAGCAGCTGAAAAGAAAGGTTGACTAGTCAATGTATTAATTAAATTTCAAAATATCTTGATTTATGATAACTCAAAATTTTGAACCCCTGTCGAAGCATGCTGCTAGGCGTTTATAATGTTATACCCATATTTCGAACGTAATAGAAAAGGGTCCGAGCTCTAATTCGACCATATGACGAAGATAGCCTTTTGGACCCAATAATTATATCGAATTTTTGATATCTAATTCAACGCGTTTCTATCACGTATGATCAAACGATAACTCTAAAAGTTATGGAATTTGAAATCCGATAATAATATATTATTATGGATCCGATGGAACTAGTTTCGTCGAATTTCGAGGCTGTGCCCCGAAAGGCTATTTATATATGTTAATTTAAACGAGATATTTTTAAAATCGAGTAAACCACTTACAAATCCAATTTAAAATTTTTATTATCTACCTTCTTATTAATAGAGATAAAATAACCCTTTAAACTATTTTTAACAAGCTTGAAAACCCAAGATTCACTTATTTAAGTAATTTAATTATTAAATTTAACAATTAAATTACCCTTTAAATCATTATATTTGAAATTCAAGTTATTAAATCTATAAAATTATCTTTTAAATATCTAAAATAATTAAATACTCCAATTTCAAATAACCCAAAATCCTAGGTCATTACATTAACCTTGTTGTTGTAAGCTCTGGAATTTTATTTTCGGAACCTTATATAATTTTTGTAATCTTCACTCTTCGTCATTATCCTCTAATCAAAATAAGTGTACAATGATAAAATTTGGACAATAAACATTTTTAGAAGTCACCTAATAAATATATACAAAATTGTAAACATTTACTTTTATTTACTCATCTAATAATTTGTTTAAATTCAAACTTATAAAGAGGTATAGTGTAAGTTATTAATTTATTTCTGTAAGAACATGAAGGGAATTTTTTTACCAGTAGTTAGCTCAAAAATTTGCTTTAATTCTACTTTAAATCATACTTCAATTCATCAAATTGTATTCCTTTCAATTCAAGTTAATGCATAATGGTTGCTTGCTCTCTTCATAAAAGTAATTTATAATTTATCACCAATAACACACAAACCCTAATTTAATAACCAGCCAAAATTGAATTCAAAAGAAATGAATTACTACCTTTTCACCTGCTACTGCACTCTTTAAATCGGATTCACAAGAAATAAATTTATAATTCATCTCCATATCCATTTCCAATGCGCATAAGCACTCCGACAATAAAGTTTTCACCTGCATGTTTCTACTTTTCTTCCCTCCTTACCGTGCCTTTTTTCTTTACATGCTTATTTGTTTATATCTTTTTTTGTTTTTTTGCGTGGTGGGTTGTTGCGGGGTTGCCCAGGCCAATAATCTCAGTTGGTTTATGACTAGGCCGGGTCGTATATGGTTGCCTAAGCTTACGTGTTTTCATGAGTTATCAAGATAGATTGCCAAACACAATGTGTAAAAAAAGGCAAATGATTTTATAAATGAATTTTAAAGTCTTTTAAAATGGTTTTAAGTCGATTACCACACAGCTGATTTTTGATTTTGATGTTATTACTCTACAAAGAGCAATTTCGATAGTGAAGCAATAACATGACACTTCGATGTGACACTTCGACGTGATCTTTTTTTACTTTGACGACGATGACTCAATAGTGATGGAGTATGTTCTGATGATGATGGTTCAATGTCAATGGAGTCATAATGATGAACCACCAGGGCGGGTACATTGAAAGAAACTCGTTGATAAAAGTTGAAAGGTTCTATCATGGAAAATGGAACTTTAAAGGATTCCACGATGATGAATGGAAATAGAGCGATAAAGGGTTCAAATCCACATGTAAAGGGATCCTTGGCACTCGAAGTATTTTTTAACACATTCATAAACATGGTTATTACAAGGACTCTCATTGGGTACGTTAATGGTTACCCTGAATCATTGTCGTGATCCGTGTACTCTAGATTGTTGTTTTAACAACCCTCTTTAAAAGAGACCCAATTTTCAACCCAATAAAAGCACATCGAACCTTAGGTCCATTCCGTAGATGGCTGCTGGCTGGTATAATTAATTTAGCAAAACAATATGCATAGCTATCTATTTATGCTTTCGATGTTAACAAACAAAATTTCATAAATCCGAAAGTGATATAGTGTTAACGAAGAGAATGTGTGTATAATATCGTTACTTAATGGTATCGGTATAAAAATATAACATTGGGTTTTACCCCAAAAAATCAATAAGCAGCGAATTTGACCAAAGTATCAAACAAAAGTGATACAGTGTTAAGACGACATGTGAACGTTAATAGTTGAAATATTCAAAATTAATCACTGACTAAATTCACACCTCTGAACATCACAACCATGTTTCTAAATTCTTCAAAAAACCACATGATTTAATTAGTTTATAGAATATTGTAAATTAATTTAGTATTTAAGAAATATTAATAATTATTAATTTATTTGATGTTTTCGAAGTTGTTTGTATTGATTTGAATGCATATATAAAAATTGGATTAGCGCGCATCGATATACAATATCAGTATATTTTTAGATCGTTTTGAATAAGAGATAATTGCTTGAAGGGCTTTTGGAAATTTTGCCCCATACAGGTGGCAAATAATGGTCGACCATATATTAAGAGAAAAGAGTGGAGGGAGAAAAATTAAAGGATTAACTAGGGGAGTTTTAATTAAAAGAATGGGAAGGTTCCAATCTCTCAATTAAAACAAAGCCACTAATTTTATTTCCTTCATTCAGTTGTTTCTCTTTCTTCTCTTCTCTCCTTACTATGGCCAAACTAATCTTCCTTCCTTTCTAGACTAAATCAACTCCAAAAAAACCAAAACATTAAATAAATACAAGCTTCATGGTTCATATATCCCTTGCAATGATTGGGTATGGATTAAAGAATCTAAAGAGGGATTTCCAAATAAAAGCTCCACTTAATGGCTAGATCCGAAAGGTATATTCCAAATATAATTTATTTTCTTAGCTATAATAGATTTAATTTTATATGTACATATCACTCCTCATCTTGATTTGAAATTAATAATAAAATTTATACAACTTGTTAAATGATATAATTTATTCTTAGTTTCATATATTAAAATCAGAATATATATACACATAAAATAGTATTTTAGGTTATGAATCTATGTTTTTAAATTTCATATAATAATATTCTAAACATTTTATACAATTTAATGATTTAGATGTCTCAATTTTAATTTCTATTCGATCCTAAGACATAAAGTTTGTGGATATCTTGTTTGAATTGGTGGATATAAATTTGGTTTTATAATATTTTGATTGTTTTAGAAAAAAGTGTTGTAATATATAATTGTATATATTTATATGTATATACGTATTTCCAATTACTTTAGAAAGGTAATGTGTTATGGATCTTTTTTTAAAATCAACTGGAAATCATCTTCGCTTAATCATTATATGTGTGTGTGTGTGTGTGTGCCCGTGCATGTGTGTATGCGTAGATATTTATATTTACATTTTACTATTAAGATTTGTATTTTAGAAACATTCCTTATATGTATATATATGACTTTGTTTTCAACAGAGCAATTTAAAGTTGAGGCAATAATATATACATACAAATAGCGAATATACTTGATAGATATGAATCCTAATATCTACACATGTATATATTTACCATGTTATTATTTGTTGCTTTTGTATTTCTAAACATATTGTTGTAATATATCTTCCTTAGTAAATTCATTATGTAGTATCAATTAAATGTTTGCAAAAGTGGAAAGGTGAAATCGATCAATGATGGCCCCCCTTTATCTCTTTTCTTTTAGATGTGATTATATTTAGACCTATGTTTATTCTCATCCTTAAACACCGAACAATAACACTAACTATATGTTTCACGTGTTTATCACATTTTTTAAAATATGAATATATTCATATATTCAAACCCTTTAAGAATTCATATTTAATTAATATAGATTTTCTTAATAAGAATAAGACAATATTAATAAAATATGATTTTATTGAAAATGACTAAATTGGGTCTAGTTAAACCCATTAGACTTCATAGACCTACTATAATCCAAATAAGGAATTTTCTTTTAAATTTACCATTTCACCCACTGCAAATGGTTCAGGTTCTTTCAGATTATTTATTGAAGCTCTTCGTCTCCTAATGTAATTCCAAAATATAAATGCATTTTATATATTTCATTTTTAAATAGTAGGACAATCATTTAATAATTATTGCCAAAATGAACAAATAGTTTTCAGGTTTCTTAGAGTTTACTTAGTTGGTACTCTGATTTTAAAAGAAGAATGGTTAAATGGTTCTTTGGTTTTAAGAAAAAGAATGATTGTATTATAAAATTTACTCATTAATTTCTTACTTATTTTATTTCTTCATTTTTAGATTCTATTTAAATATTTTATGGAATATAAATTGAAGTATATCCATTATAAATAATAACCTAAATTGTTCGTCATTATTGTACCTTTTATTATGTGTTGGATAACTACAACAAAAATTAAAATCTTTTCATTTCTTTATCTTTTGCATTCTTTATTAATGCGAAACTATTTCTATTTATAGAATGCTTATTTATTATAATTGAATTATTCAAAAGAAAAAAAACTATGTTTATTTCTCTCTCTCCTTTCTCTCTCTTCTTTGCGAAAGAATACAAATATTGTAGTAAACAAAATTCTTCTTCTTCTTCTTTCTCTCTCCATATTTTCCTTTGAAATATAACTATTAGTGTAATTTCTCATCACAATGTAACACCCCCAAATTCCAAATGCAATTTCCGAAAGTAGTAAAATGGAAATAATATTCAACCAAAGGAAAAGTGCTTAAGTCGAAAGTAATAAAGAGATAGGTATCAAATAGTAAAGAACACAAGGGAATTACAATGGTTTGGGAAAAAATCTCTACATCCACTGTGTTTAAGTCTTTGTTTCATTGTCAAATGAGTAGTGAGTAACTGTATAAAACTAGTTAGCTCAGTCTGCCAGTAATGGATTTTTTGACAAGCTTTAATATGATTACAAATGATCTTAACCATATACAACCAGTCTACCAAAATCCCCTTCCCTTTACCATAAGTTTACATCTTCTATTCATAAAAGATTTGGTGATCCATCATTAATGTAGAACACTTCTCCTGGATTGCTGACTTGGCCCGCATATAGGGCTAAGATTTGACATGCGTCATCATCTGGTTACATACAGATTGACATGGAATGTTGATGCGACATTTCTCTTTATTTCTTTGAGTGTTGTACTCACATACCATTAATGTGAAAGAGGCCTTCTTAGCCATCAATCTTAGTTCTGTATTGAGGTGCTTTGGTTTTGGTTAGGAGCTATTTTAGTTATGCATGTTGAAGTAAGTATCCTCATTTGTGAATGCTTTCAGTCTTTCGGTTATAGGCCTACCTTAAGGTGCGTTCTCTCGGTTTACATGCCATTGCTTCATAGACATTAGATCAATATTCAATTCTTATGAGGATTCATACACATAATGGAGCTTTCAAGTTTAAGTTAAAGGTCACCACTTTTGGTATTTATAATGAGTAAAAATTATAGTATAACACATACCCCTTAATGTTTACTTCGTACGTGAACATGAAGTGAACTTCGGATTAAGAAAAGTCAAATCACAGTTTGTTCTTGGCTATTCTGTTCTTTCCTTATTGTGCATTTAGTTCTCATAATTCCTAACTTAATCCATGTTTGTTTGGATTATGAAAATGAATCTTGTTGTTAAATGAAAGTAAGGGTTTGAAAATTTAACCTTGTCTTTTAGTGATGGTTTGGAAATCTAATCTCATATAAGGGTTTTGAATATTTAACCCCGTCGTATAGTGAGGATTTGAAACCCTTACCTTGTTATGAAGGTTTTGCAAATTTACCTCATCGTGTAGTAAAGATTTGACAATCTTACCTCATTGTGAGGGTTTTGAAAATATCATTGTGTAGCGGGGATTTGAAACTGTTACCTCGTTATAAGATTTTTCAAATCTAACATCATCTTATAATAAAGATATAAAGGTTCGAACTCAGGATTTGCCTCATCGCTTAGTGAGGGCTTGAAGTTTTGAAGCGAAGGATATGCTTCATCATTTAGTGAGGACATGAAGGTTTGGACCTTAGGATTTGCCTCGGCGTTTATTAAGGAATAGAAGGTTTCAACCTCAAGATTTGAATGCCAAAAGCTAAGTATAGTAGACTACGGTAATGGGTAAAAGTAACCAAAAGTCTAAGGATATTTATAGTAGAGCGTCATAATTGGCGAAAGTAACTGCAAATAAAAGGGCATGTATATTACTATAATGATCCAGAATTTTATCACTTTGATTTTTGGAATATTTAATTAGTTTTAAATATTCAATTTAGGGTTTTTATAATAAAATCTATGTTTCAAATAATTATTCGATTTTTGATGATGTATTTTTAATTTAATTTATATAACTTTTTCATAATTTTCAATTTGGGAAATATTTAAATTTTCATTTGACATATTTTACATCGAAGTTTGCATTTCTCAAAATTTAACAGGACTTGTTAACTGGTATATTTTATTTTTAATTGGTGATCGTGTCACATTGTTCTACGAGATCATATTTTATTTTCTATCATTTGCAGCTCATACGTGAACGCAATATGGTATGGTGGGGTACCACAATCTTTTCCATTTAAAACTCAAATTAAATATACAACAACTACAAAGTGTAGCCAACTTTCTTTTTTCCCTTTTCCACTACCAGCAGCCATTGTTCCTTGTCCTCCCTCTGACCTTTGTTCCCCTTCACCTCCTTGTAATTATGTGTTTGTACCTTTGCTGCTGCCTTTAGGAAGAAGATGGACCAGGCCATATAAATACAGGGAGATATATGTGTAGACATTTCTTTCTTCATCATTTCAGTTTTCACTCCTTTATAAACCATTGTTTTATAATTTCTCACCATTCAAAATCAATATCACCTCATCTAGGCCAAATTGTCTAAAACCTCAAACTTGAAACCTGCTCATATAGGCATCTAGTATTTTTAGAAAATGGTTGCTTAAGTTTTCGTCGAGAGTCAAGAAATATATCCATATTTATTTTTAAACAAAAAAGTTTAGTTCAAATGTTCAAAAATTATCATCCCACGATCCACTCCAATTTGGAAAGTGGCATTGGCATCGTTGAAATCCGGGCAGAGTGTAGTATTTTTGGTTCAAGTTTGGCGGCAATCGAAGATGGTCACTGACGAATGTCAAAAGCTAGGGCTAGAGTTTGTCAGAGTTAGAAGCTGCGATAGCTCGAACGAAGATGAGCGTTGGGTTTGCGAAGGTGAGGGGAACCTTGCGGTCGAATTTGGAGGGGTCCGACGGTGTGTGGGTAATCTCAATTTGGAGGGGGCAATAGCAGGTGATTGGGTTCGTTCGGAAATAGCTCGGTGTTGCAAAGGCCATGGCTTGGTTGCAGATGGTGGAGCTTGTGATGGAGAACGTAACGGTGGGGTTCGATCGTCGATTTGGTGGGCCGAGTGCTTGTGCACATGCTCATGTGCATGCGTGTGCATGAGATGGGGGGAATGCAAGTGTTCGAACTTGGAATGAGAACGGAGAAGGAAGCACTATTGTGGATGGGTGGGTATGGAGTAATGAGCCTTAGGCCGCAAGCTTGGGTGAGGATTTTAAATTAAATTAATTAATAATTATTTAAAATAAGCACCGGTTTAAAAACCCATATCATGTTCATATTAAATCCGTTTTACCCATGGATTTTTGCATTGGGTTCAAATTAACGCGCACAACGCATTGACATAAGTTGTTATTCATTTTGGTGTAGGAAAATATTATGATAAATTAATACTGCCTGGTTATAATACGTTAACTTGAATAATTCATAGGTTAATTAATTTTATCTTATGGGTGTTATCTATTTGGCCAAATAAACACCGTTCAATTAAAGTAAATTGAACACCTGTTTAGCGGAATAAATTGCCATTTTGCTAATTAAACTAATTGGTCATTTAATTTGTAGAATAAATCTCCATTTTGCTATTTAATTAATTTGGATATCTAATTAAATATTTTTAATTGATATGCCAATTTGAATAAGTGTTGTGTTAACCAGTGGTGGTTAATTATTTACACAGATGTTATTTATGTTAATGCTAGTTATTAACTTGAAATAAATTGAATTATATGATAGCTTATTTAAGTACCATTTTGATTGCTAAATCTATTTCTGAATTTAGAAAGCAATGGATTTAAGAAAACGTCAATTTTGAACAATTATACATGTTTTATATATTTGATATTATACTAAAGTGTTTTATATAATAATTTTTTTGTTAACAATTTTTTCAAGGTAAGTATTATTTTTAAAAATAATCATTATATTTTGAATTTAATATTATTTTTAATTTAATTATAATATTTTTCTATAGATATTTATATTATTAATTTAGAGTAAATTGTTATTGATTAAAGGTTAATTGTTTCGTTATTTAAATTTAGCTATTTTATTTAAAAGGTTATTTTTTATATTATTAATGTTTTAAAGTTTAATTTATTATTATAATGATCTCATTTTAAATTTTATTTATTTATTTATTATTATACTGTTTTGAAGATAATATATTATTTTAATATTTTAAAGTTAATATATTATTAGATTAATAATGGTTTAAAGCTAATTAACCAATATGTTAATATTTTTTTAAAAGTAAATTTATTTATATATTAATATTGTTTTGAAGATAATTTATTATATTAATATTTTTTAAGTTAATTGGAAATTATGTGATTAAAAATATTTAAGGTTATATTTTTATGATACTAAGGTTTTTATTCATTATAATTAAATAATGAATTTGTTTATAAAAGGAATTGCATTTAAATGGAAGATTTTAAAAGGGTTTTATCTAATAAAATGGATTTATCAAAAGGGTTTACAAATTAAAAAGGGATTTTGGAATTTGGAGAAGAAGTTCTGTTTTAAAATAAGGAAAGCCATAAAACAAGTTTTATAAATTGAAAAGAGAATTCAAAATTTATAAAATAAAGGGAAGTTTTATAATGGGTTTTAGAGACCTAATATGGGGAAGTTTTATAAATGGGGTCTTGAGATTTATAGAGAGTATTTTATAAATAAATTGGAGGTTTATAAAGAAATTTTATGCATAAATTTGGAAATTCATAAAGGAAAGATTTGTTTATAAAATAAAGAGATTTACGTAAAGAATTGGTGTTTTTGGGTTATTTATATCTTCATTTGAACGACATTTGGGTTTGATTATTTTAATATGATTTTGAAATAGAAAATCTCTCTAAATGTTAGTGAATATACTTATACTATTTCATAAGTATGTGAAAATGGTTTTTCAAGTTTTGAAAGGAATGGTTTGTGAATATACTTATCCTGATGAGATGAGTATATGAATGTTTTAATAAATATTTGAAATATGATTTTAAATTAATGAAAGATTAATTTAAGAGGCATAGTAGTTTCCATGGGAGATGTAATCTCTGTTTGAATGTTTGTTTATTTGACAGTTAAATAATCGACTATCAATCTTGGCCCACGTATGTAATTCTTCTTAATTTTGATGGTACAGAGACATTTCCAACTTAACACCGTAGGATTTTAACTCTGGAAATATAAAGAAGAAACATAGGGATTATATGGTACAGGTACAGTTACTATCAATGGTTCTATACTGTATGTATAAACTTGTTTTGTTCTTCAAGGGAAAATGATGAGGAAATCCATCCACTTAAGCTATTAGGAGGTGATCCCCGCTCTTATGTATTATCTACTTATTTCCTAAAGAAACGACATTGAGCATTCCGAAAAATTGACGATTAGTTTTTAGTGCGCCTGGTAAGCGGGTGAGAATATTAGTAAGAGATGTCTCGTACCGTAACCACTCTAAAAACCATATACGATTCTATGAAGGAGTTTCATTTTCTATTAAGATGTTTGAATCCATGTGTGATTCCGAGACCCGTTGTGGTGTGGGAGTCCAGGTGTGATTTCGAGATCTGTTTTGGATATTGGAATCCATGTGTGATTCCGAGACCTGTTGGGGTATGAAAAACCATGTGGGATGTAACGATCCTGGATTTTATTTAATTTAAATTAATAATTAAATGAAGTTTTGAATGAAAATTTATAAAATTGATTATAAATGATGCGAGTTTCCCCGATTCAAATAGAAAATATATTAAGTCGTATGGGTTTGAAAATTTGTATATACGAGAATATATATGTATATATTGGATTTTAAATAAATTCTTAAATAAATAATTTTGAAAAATAAATAATATACTTTGGACACAAGTATAAAAATAAATAAATAAATTGATTTAAAAATTTATAAATGATGATAATTTGAGTTATATAAAAAATATGTGTATATATAGAGAAATATAAAACAATAATTTTTAAAGTAAAATTTATGATAAATATTTAAACTAAAAATAGAAATAAAAATTAAAAAAAAAGGTTTTAAAAATAAATAAAAATAGAAATGTGTTCATATGACAAAATAACAATACAAAGTAATAAAATATATGTAGGCAATAAAATGTACATAAAGTAAGAGCAAGAATATAAAACAAAGTAAAGTAACAAAACAAAAAGTAAAGTAAACAAAATAAAGTAAAATTACAAACAAATGTAAGCATACAAACATAATTAAAATAGAAAATTATTTGCAATACAAAGTAAACAAGACAAAAGAAAAAAATAAGTATGCAGGCAAGCAAAATAGGCCTGTAAAGTTTAATATGCAAAGCAAAGTAAACAAAATAAAGTAAAATAACAAACAAAAACCTTTCAGCCGAGACAAACAAATGTATATAAGCATGTACACATGCATTTAATGCAAGACACAATGTAAACATATAATATGAAACATAAAGTATCTATGTACATGTTTATGCAAAGCAAAATGAACTGTGCACACCAAAGTACAAAGAAAAAGTAACCAAACCACTGCAGCCACCAAGTATGCAATATGCATGTGTGAAATAAACAAATACATTTATATGTATAAACAAGTACAAGCAAGCATATTCACCCATACCCTATCTTTATAAATAAAATAAAGATAGCCTGTAAAACTTCTTTTATACATACCCACTTCTTCATCTTAGTTTGCAAGTTTCAAGCTCTGCCCATTCGTTCATCAAAGCTTGCATTCCAGTTAAAACATTTAACAAATTAATATAAAACCAGAGAAGAGAATCAAGTAAAAGGCTTTCAACAGCAAATTCAAAAGCCTGTTTCAAAACTGCAAGCAAATCTAAAAATCAAATGCAAAGCAAGCCCTGTTCAATCTAAGCAAGTGAGTAACTTTCACTTTTAAACCTTAAATATTTGAAATCAGTTGCATAGAAATATCTGGAAATGTGTAGGAGAGTAAACAAAATTTTAGTAATATCTAAATATCATCAAGTTGAGTATAAATTTGTTTGTGTATGAAGCTCTGTTTGTGTTGTGAAGTAGGTCTGTAAGTTGCTGTTCTTTCCATCTCCTTTGTTCTTTTGCTCTTCTTTCTTCCTGAGTTACAGATTTCTATTAGACATGTAAAATTCAATTTCTCATCTTCTACTCACTATCAGGCATGGGTTTCAAAATGAAATACGTGTGTTTAGGTATGAATTAAAATTTAAAAATAGTTTTAAATGAATCAAAGCAAAGTTTCTCTGAAGTTTGGAAACTACAGTCAAAATAAAAAAATAAAAATAAAACATGTAAAAATTCAAACATTAAATACTGTCGTTTCAAAATGGTAACTCGAATTCACTTGAAAAGTTTGGATTTTTAGGACAAAAATCAAGAATTTTAATACTGCATTGAAAACAAAAATTGGGTTTACTTGGAAATTGCATTTGAGGCAATCTCTGGTGATCTCGGTGTTGAGGGGGGTTGTGGTTCTCTGGGGTGGTAGAGGAGTGACTGCAGTATCGAGGAAAAATAGGGGGGCGGTGGTCAGACCACCGTGGCGGCGGCGGCGTAGGTTTAAAATTTTTAAACCTAGTTTTTTGACGCAGTTTCGTTTTGTCTCGTTCGTTGTCTAGGGATGATCGAGTGTTACACGTTTTTGGGAGTTGGTAGAGGCTTGGTAGGTGAAGCTATGACCGAAGGTGGTTGCTCTCAGCTGGTCGAGGCGGCGAGTTTGATGCAATGACAGGTTTTGGGGCGTGGACCTGATCGTGTTCCAGGTTTCAAATATGGGGCTCGAATTCACTCGATTGTGATTTGGTCAAGTTTGGGTATAATAGGTTGTTCGAATCGATATGGGGAGTCGATGATGACGTTTAGGTGGCTGCGGCGTTGGCCGGAGGTGGCGAACGAAGGCGTGCACGTGCACGGTGCAATTTTCCTGGTGATGTTGTTAGGGTAGAAGCAGCGTTCCAGTGGGTTTTTACCCGAAGTGGTACTCGAGTAAATCGAGTAAGTGACTCGAAGCAAGTTGCTTCTGGGCTCGGGTCAAATCTTGTTCCAGGTTTTGAAACCTGAACTGTATTGTTTTTGGGAAATTTGAAAACCAAATTAAATTTTAAATCAAGTTTTTACTGAGTGGTAAATCAAAGTATAAATATATTTCAAAGTTTGAATTAAAATTTAGTTTGAATATAGTTGAAATTTAGAATTCAAATTGTTTAAATAACTTAAAAGTAACTAAGTGATCGAAGAAATTAATTTTAAATTCAAAAAAAAAAGTATTTAACTTGGAACTAATTTTGAATCAGATTTTAAGGTTTTGGAAATTTATTTTAAATTCTATACTTAAGTGTGACAATAAGTTAAAAATGTTTAAGTTAAAGAGAAATTGATTTTTCAACTCTTTAAAATTTCTTTTGTAATCAATCGTTGTTTTACTATGTAAAATTTAAATGAATGTTTTCAAATGTATAGATGAGAGAATTTTTATCTTAATGAAGGTTTGAATTTATGATATATAATTCATTAATTTTTAAATAATTAAAATAGATTAATTGATTTGTAATTTATTAATGAAGTGGGAAATGTATTAAAGTAATTAAAGGGTGATTACTCTAAAGAACAACTAATCAATGTGGTTAATTAATTATGTAAAATGGTTAACTAAATTAATATGATTAGTTGAGAAAAAATTGATTAAAATGTTTGATAAATTAATTTATATCAAATGATTTGGATTTAATAAATCAGAATTGGATAATGAATTCATAAGTAATTAATTAAATTTGAAATAGCTTGAATAAATTAGGATTAAACAATTGATTAATCCTGCCTATAAATGATTATTAGATGCTTGACGTTACTTATGAATGATTGTACTGTATGAGATGCCTTAAATGGATTGTCCTATCTGATTTGTGATACTTTGAGATGTGGATTGAGCTGTGTATGATTTATTCATTTATTTACATTTATATATTATCTGTGAAACTGTGAATAGACGATAAGCTCTATAGTTATATCGCTTATCAACTATATCTCTATGTTTTAATCTGTGATGATTGAATGATGTTGCACTATTGTGTTAAACCCCTGGACCACACCATACACACACAATGATGGATTTCACGAGGAAATCGATTAAGTCACAGATTTTGAAATGATTTATAAAAAATTGAATATTTGAATTCAAACGTTTTGGAAATGGAATCGGAATAAATGTGAAAAGCTTTTGGAATGGAATTTCAAAATAAAATTTATTATTTTTAAATTACTTGATTAAGTTTTGGAATTTAAATAATTTGATTTAAATTTAAATTCAATACTTGAAATTGAATTCTATGATTTGAAATTAGGATTAAAGATGTTATATTGGTTATATAGGGATTAAACCACTTTTAAGTATTGTTTTTGGGAATTTGAATTTAACCCAAGGATTTAAACTCGTATAAATGAATCAGATTTCCAAAATAAAAACTGTTGTTTTCAAATGATAAACACTTTTAGATAAGAACTGAGATTCCAGTTAATTAGGGGAATTTCAAGATTGAATAGAGAAATGGTTTTCCTAAGTTATGAATGAATTCTTTTTGAAAGCTATGAATTAAATCTGTTTATTTTTATCAGATTTAAATTGATGATTTGTTTAAATCAAATTGAAATGAAATTGTTTTGAAGGCTATAAGTTAAATCTTTGATTTAAAGATTTAACGAGTTAACCAAATTGAAATAAAAATTGATTTGGAAAATCTGTGAATGAATCTTTTGTTTAAAAGATTAAAATGTGAAAACTGTTTAAACCGTTAATGGTTGTGAAAATGAATCTTTTTGTTTAAAGATTGAAATGGTAATTGGATTAAACCATTTGAAATAAAGTTTTGAATTATTAAGTTGTGACTTAATTGAAATCCCATTATCCATTTGTTTTTGAACTATTTGGCTCACTATTCTGTTTAGCCGGGAAAGGACCTTTGTGTCGCATAACCCATTCCGAATATGTGATTCGACGTTATGGATAGCATTTGAAGACCGGTGATGAAGACCGGGTATTTGCGAAAGCGATAGGATGACCTATCGATTGTTTCTGCACCGAGTCGCGCCGGTATAGAAACTCCCTAAGTGATGGGAAATCCGATCGGGATTGTGAATATCCGGATTTGCAAGGACTTCTTTGTAAGTGCCTTCGGTTCTGTTCGATCCCAGAACAGACTTGTATGGATTGTATGCCTGACATTACAAGTTGAGATGTAAAGCCGATTTCTTTCAAATATATTTCTGTTGGTGGCGGAGAATTTATTCTCTTAGCTTAACACCCTTCTCTGAGACGTACGAGCTCAGAGGTTATGTATTTGAATGTTATCAGCGATATATTCCCAATTTGGTAATGTGACATGCTGAGTGTGGCTGTGAAATGATCATTGTGTTGATTATTTGTGATAGGATCGTTTATTTGATCGTCTATCCTGGTGATCATTTCTATGATCATTTGTTGACCCAAAGCATGGCTTTTGTATAAAGTATGTTTTTGTGGACGTGACTTCGTCGAGCCTCACACCCCGTGAATGGTCAAAACAGGAAAGAAGCAGCAAGGTTATGAGGGGTAGCGCCCTTTAGGATATGTGCATTTCCTTCTGGAAAAGGGTGGTATCATGGTATGGAGCCCAGATACTTACTCATGTTGAAACACTTTGTTTTTATGATTGTGTGAATTGATTAGAGAGCTCTCGGATAAAGGTCCCAAAGGACCGGGGGATGGCATATTCGGTCAGTTGTTACTCAGTTAGGAGTAACCCGGCCTTGTGTTGGTAGAGATCCGGTTTGGTTCTCGGGGATGTCCATCCAGAGGCATTCTCATGTGGCAATGGGAAGTTCCTTGGCCTGATCATTCGTTGGAAATCCAAAGAAACAATACGAGACTTATACGGTTTTAGTTATAGGACCTATCATTCACTTATGGTGTCGCAACACTGTTTGGATGGTAGCTATAGTGGGCATACGATAATGGTCGTATGTTGGCTAAGATTTATATTCTACTTTCGAAATGAATTTTTCCTACACTATGCACTAGTAATAATATCAAATGTTTCTTTTAATGCGTATCAAGCATCTTTGACTATCATAAGGAGAAATCTCCTCCGATTCTGCGTTTGCATTGTGTGTGTGTGCGGGAGGCCTTATGGTAGTCTCATTTTTAAAAAAAAAGCATTTCGAATTGACTTTGAAAATCTTTTGTTGAATGTTTTTAATAGATAAACTGTTTTTGTTGCTCACACCAGTCCCACGACTGATCCGGGTTTATTGTTTCTGTCCTAAACTCTGGGTGCTCATTATTTTCTACACGAGCAGTCTAGAGTTGGGTTTTTCAGATAGTTAGATATAGTGGATTATCTGGAGTTAGTTCAGTCTTTGGATCGCACCAGTCTTGCCTAGCTTGGTGCATTGTTATGGGGAGTTCGAGCTTCTGCTGGATTGATTCTTGGAAATGGAGTTACAGTTCCGATATGGAGTTCTTCCTTGAAGACTATATTAGAGTTATTTGTTTCGCTGCTAGATGTTATCTATTTTCTTTTCCGCTGCTGTTTTATTGTATCATATCTCTGATGTATATTGATATCTATTGGATCATCTGTTGTATCAGATATTGTATCAAAGCTGTACATCAATGTATTATTCTTTTATTCCGCTGTGTTGTTTACTTAATGATTGTTATAAGCTCCGGCGAATCGGATTTGAACGGTCGAATCTATGACATTCGAGTATGATTTGAAGTATGGATGTCGATTTTCGAGCGTGCAAAATACGAGTCGTTACATGGGATTCCATCATCTATTTTTATGGCGGTGCATGAGTTGGAACAGCCGACGTAGTCTTATCAGTGGTAATCACTACAGGCTAGTAGGTTTGGCAAACCCATAGGGTGCAGTCATCTCCACCAAGATGTTACCTTCAGTTGTTATGCATACATATAGCGATGCACTCGGTCTTAGCGAGAAAAACTATGTTTTTCCTATAATACATCACTAGGGATGTATTGTTGGTTTAGAAGGGTAACTCTGATCCTTGTATAGAAGGACCATTTCTTGAAGTACCGAGAGCACCTCCGTGGAATCCTAAAAATTAGCAAACGCACCTTAACGCTTTTTGATTATATACCTGTTATTGTTGTGATGTACACTTATTAACATCATAGCTATTTGGTTATTACTATTTTCACCTTTAGACAGTATTATAATAGCACTGGATTTTCTGATATAAATATTTTGGTTATCGTAAGTTGGAAACTCATCCGTATTTATGTGCGGCGTGATCTTATGAGATATCTTTGATTTTAAAGGATTTTACCAATTATAATAGATAAAATTCCTTCTGATTTTAGTTTCTCACGTTAGTTTTACCAGACAGACCTAGGCGTTTTTTCTATAATGCTCGAGTCAGCCCAAGCATATTTTTCAGATTTAGCCAGATACTTTGGAGCTTTCAAGAGACGAGCTGGATTCTTCAAGGCATATTGACATATCATATTTTTTTTGCTGTTTTTGCTGTTCTTGATTCTGTCTATATTCATCACAATTGTAAGGACATGCTATTATAACTGTCCAAGCCGAACTAGGTTAGTGTCCTCTGATTTGTGTTATGTATGTATAAATAAAACGATTTCTTTTTGTAAAGATCTTATGTATACTATATATCTATCTCGTCACAGTGTGAGATTTGTTCTTTCTTTCCTTTCTTTCACCCAAAAATCTATCTTTTCGGCACTTGGATATTCGGCACATCAATACCGTGGATGTATTAATGTCAATTTCTAAAGGTCGAAAAAGGCGAGTCATTATAGTTGGTATCAGAGCTTAGGTTGAGCGAACACATAGGCCTTGGTAGGGTAAACTCATTATAGATAGGGTTTGTAATGCCCTAAAATGAGTAACTCATTAGAGATGGGATTAGTAATATCCTAGAATGAGTGTGACTCTGTGTGTGTGTATATACATGAGTGCGTGTAATTGTTAGTGATATAAATATGTTTTATACTGTGTTGTTTGATCTGTTGGGTGGTTTATGAATTCTGATCGATACATTTGGCCCACATTATCGATAGGGATTCTTAACACTTAAATAAGAACAGCTGACACAATATTATTTTGAAAGGGGTAAATGAAATAATTTTACCTAGGAATATATTTTATACATATAAAAGTATAATCTTTCAAAAATTTAATATAGTTATTCTTGGTTGTGCTTGTTTGTTAGGAAATGATAATATTTTATCATTATCAACTAGAATTTGATTAGTTATGCTCGTCAAGTTCTAAGCATCGACTATTATTTGTTGATCTATTTAGAATCTTCCTTTTTGAAACCTGGGCTGGGTAGATAGAAAATTTGGGAACATTGAAAACGAATACCTTATGAATAAAGTTTCACAATTTGTCTATAAGGCATTTGTTGTCAATGCTGCGTTAAAATTTGATTTCACTAAAAGTTGATATTTTAAGAAAATTTAAATATTTAGGATGATTTTATATAATGTTGATTTTATAAAAAATTAGGTTTTAATAAACCTTTTTTTGTTAAAAGGAAGTTAGAATATTTTCGAAATAAATATTTTCGAAATGATTTCCTTTAAATGGAGTAATCTTACTTATAAAAATATGTTTTATAAATAAAAAGAATTTGAGAACCTAAATCCTGGTGTATGTGGAAAATGGTTTTCAAACTTTTAAGAAGGTAATAATAATATTATATGAAGATATCTTACAAATATAAGTATTTTAAAAAGGAATTTTGTTATAGATTTGTTTGGGTGAGAAAAGATTTTGATTAAATCCCAAAAGCATGATTTGGTATACAAAAGGAAAGATGTATACTATTATTTCAAACAATTTATGGGGAAAGAAGTATTAATTTTACTTGAAAGAGTTTAAAGTACAAATATTTTAGGAAATAGTGGCAATAGTTTACTTAAAAATAGTATAAATACTTTTGGAAGAGAAAATTTTAAAGAAAACGTATGTTTTCTTTGGATTGGTTTGGGGAATGAGTCCTGATTTGTTTTGTGGTGATCAGACTAATCTTCTAAGTGACGATCTAATGTTTCCTTAGGCGAACGGTATTGTGCACTTAGTAAATTATGTTCTTCGTTATTATAAAGTTGGAACGAGTTCAAATTGAACGAATTCAAAGAAAATTGGAATTAAATATTTTTTTTGAAAATATTTAGCTGGATACACACACACACACACATATATATGATATTGTTTCAAAAAGGGATTTGAAAAGAAGAAAAGTGTTTTTAAATTAAATAGTTTGAGTGGCTTGAAAATAACTAAAAATGGGCAGGAGATGTGTCCGAATGATAGACACTTCTGTTAAGCATTACCCTTCTTAGTAAGGGAATATATAATATTGTTTGATAGTACCTAGTTCCTTGGTTTTATTTTGGGGTTACTTGGGCGATATATATTTTGTTATGGGTATTTACATACATACACACATATATATATATTTCAAAAGTTTTTGAAATAAATATCTAGGTATTTGACTCTTAAGTTTCCAAAATATAAAGGTATCTTGATTTAAAATGGCTTAATTAATGGAGTTTTAATTAGGTTAAATTTATAAAGAAGGTTAAGCAAACTTTGTTTCATTAAACCGCGTCTTTTAATTTTAACATACAGGAAGTTAAAAATCACTTGTTATTATTGGGCTGGCTAATAAACAATTTTACCTATGAATGGCTAAAGAAAAGTAGATTCTAGGATGGAGTTTATATATCAGCATCCCACTCTTGTTGGATAAACAGGTAAAGAGGTTGTATTGATCGACTCGGTTTTAAGATCCAAATTATTTTAGGCCTCCATCTGAATAGTTAAAAGTGAATAGAATTAAAACCCTGATGTTTTGTATATATGCTTAGGAAATAGGAGAGTATTTTACAAATTAACAAAATAAAATAATTTTATGAAAGGGTTTCATAAAAAAAGTTGTGCCATTTTAGAATATTTAACCTAAATTGGAATTTTGTGAAATAGTTTCATAAATATTTTTGGTAGAGTTAAAAGTAATTGGGTTGGTAAGAACCTTTAGATAAGTACATAGGTTTTACATAGATCAATTTCCTTTTTCATATAGTTCTCAATCCATAATCCAAGTACGTGGCTTAAGGTGTTTCACACCGTTTCGAATAAGGATCTAACACTCAATTTTGATGGCGAACACTAGGTAAGGGTTCTTGATATAGAACCAAGGTTTCTATCATAATATATGGCTATGTAGGAAGAACAGAGGTTTCTGATCAAGAAGCCTGATCGGGGTCCACACTAGTAAATCGGGTGAGGGATACTAGTTTGGAAGGGAAGTTATGTATTCCGGTAGTGACCGAATCAGATTTTGCATATGAATGATCCATGAACATCATGTGAACTTCTGAATGATATTGGGTGTTCATTCGATGAAATTTCAAGGACGAGCTTCTTTTAAGGAGGGAGAGTGTAATGACTTAGAATTTTATTACTTTGATTTTTGGAATATTTAATTAGTTTTAAATATTCAATTTGGGGTTTTTATACTAAAATATATGTTTCAAATAATTGTTCGATTTTTGATGATGTATTTTTAATTTAATTTATATAATTTTTCCATAATTTTTAATTTGGAAAATATTTAAATCTTCGTTTGATGTATTTTACGTCGAACGTTTGGCGCTTTTTGAAAATTTAAGAGGACTTATTAACCAGTGTGCTTTATTCTTGTTTTGTGACCGTGTCACATTGTTGTGCGTGATCGTATTTGATCTTCCATCGTTTGTGGCTCATTTGCAGACGTGGTATGGTGTGGTGGGGTGCCGCGGTCTTTTCCATGTAAACTCTAATTCAATATATAACAAAGTACACAGTGTAGCCAACTTCTTGTTTTCCCTTTTCCCCACCAACCGCCATTGTTTCTTCTCGTCCCTCTGACCTTTGTTCCCCTTCACCTCCTTGCAATTAAATGTTTATACCTTTTCTTCTGCCTTTAGGAAGAGGATGGACTCAGGCTATATAAATACGGAATGATATACGCATAGACATTTCTTTCTTCTTCATCTCAGTTTTCACTACTCTATAATCCATAGTTTTATAACTTCTCAAGCATTCAAAAATCAATATCTCCTAATCTAGGCCAAATCGTCTAAAACCTCGAACTTGAAACCTGCTCGTATAGGCATCTAGTATTTTTAGTAAATGGTCACTCGAGTTTTCTACAAGAATCAAGCAAGACATCCCAATTTTTTTTGTAAACGGGAGAGTTTGGTTCAAATGTTCAAAAATTATCATCTCACGATCCCTACCAGTTGGAAATTGGCATTGGCGTCGTTGAAGTTAGGGAAAAGTGTAGTATTTTTGGTTCAAGTTTGGCGGCAATCGGAGATGGTCATTGACGGACATCGAAAGCTAGGGCTAGAGTTTGTCGAAATTAGAGGCTGCGATAGCTCAAACGAAGGTGGGAGTTGGGTTCGTGGAGGAGAAGGGAACCTTGCGGCCGAATTTGGTGGGGTTTAGTGGTGTGTGGGTGATCGTGATTTGGATTTGTATACGATATTGGAAAGTCGTCCATACATCTCTTTGACATTTTCTTCCTTCGCCATTGTAAAGTTCTCGTATTCGCTGCTTAGCATGGCAAGGCGAGATTCTTTGACTTGAGATGTTCCTTCGTGAGTCACTTCTAGTATGTGCCATATTTCCTGCGCAGTTAGACAATGTGAGACACGATTAAATTCAAATTGATCTAATGAACAGATAATAGAATTCATAGCTTTGGCATTAGTATTCTGTAATTTATTTTCTAGTTCTGTCCATTGTTCCTTTGGTTTCTCTATTTCCTGATTATCTACAGTTATAGTTGGTATTCTATAACCTGTCTCAACAATATCCCAAGCGTCAATGGTTTTTAGAAAAATTTTCATCCTATTTTTCCAAAAAGCATATTCACCATTGAACATTGGTGGTCTAACTATCGACTGACCCTCTGCAAAAGCATTATTAAAAGAAGCCATTTTAAAAATTCAAATTTTTAAAACAAAACTGATTTTTTTCAAAAAAAATCGAATTTTTAAAACAAATGTTGACTTCTAAACCTAGCACTGATACCACTTGTAGGATCGATTTCACCCTAGAGGGGGGGTGAATAGGGTGATAGTGTTAATTATAAAAATTAATCGCGGAAGCTTATAAAATATTCAATTCAGATCACAGAATAGCAGCACAGATATCGTAGAATATAAATAACAGAAAAAACAGAACAACACAGAATTTACCCAGCTTCGGCAAAACCCTGCCTACGTGTTGCCCCTAAGGTTTCTACTAGAAATTAGATTGTCCCTCGCTTACACACGTAAACTCGCTATACCCGCTATTGACTAATATAACTCTACGCTCAAAACCTTGCCACAACTCAACCACCGAGTTGCGAATTCTCAAGCTACGCCACGTAGCTTGTCCCCTAGTCACACGACTAGAAATTTAAACGGTTTAAAAAAAATGAAAATACAAATTTAAAAACAATGTAAATAAAATAACCCTAATTCTAAAATAAAACCCTTATTATAAATTTTAAAAACCCAAAACTAAATTAAGGCCGCCCATGCTTTCTTTTCTCTTTATCTTCTTATCGGCTCGTTCCTTTTTTTGAGATGATGGCAGTTGTATTCGTCTGTGCAAATTAGGGCTTCTGCTTCTTGCGCTCTTTGTTCCAAATCAGGGTTGTAAATTAGAAGCAGCTGATAGTAGTTCGATCGTATGATTGATTTAGCTCCTCTCTATGCCGATCGACTATTTTTCTGAGTTGCTCACTGCTGCTCGATCGAGTTCGACGCTTGCGATTTCGGTATGTAATTTATCCTTTTGATTTACTGGGTTGATGCTTGAACTCGATTGGATTAATTGCCGATGATGATTAGGGTTTTTATAGGATTTGATTTCCTATTTTTGCGTTCGTATATTCTCTATTTGAATTTGTCAATTTCATTATCTCGGCCGTATGATTTCACTTTGATGATTGAAATTTCACCTTGACCAATTCATATGCGAATTATTCTTATTATTTCTTGGTTGACTTGGTTTAAAATTGACGGCTTTGAAATTGCCTTGCTCACCACGGTCATGATTTTGCTGGTTCGACTGGGCATTGACTGTTTCAATTTGACACACACTTGATTTCTGATTTGTGAATTATTCGACACCTTGTTCATCACTGCACTGATATTTGCTTTGACCAGTTTATTTTCTTTGGTCATACTGTTGAAATTGATCTTCACTGTGAACGTCGACTTTACCGTGAATCATTGTTATTATTTCTGCTGCATACATGCATTTCTGTAGCATGATCGTTGTTCATCTTGTATTCTTTGTCTCTGCATTTACTTGTAATTGCATTCCGTTTAGTTGCACTGAGCTCTGTGTAGTTACCACTGTTTCAAGTATGTGGCCTTCATGTATGATTATCTTTGGTCTCTGTTACATGCTTGCTGTTGCATGCTTGTTTGTATTTACTTGGTGCATTCATGTTTACTTTCATGGAGTAGTCATCTTGACTCTATTGTACACTTGTTGTCTCTTAAGCTTGGTTTAGAGCTGTGTTTGCATGAGTCACTTGTTCATATTAACTGCCCTGTTTCGTATGAGTAGTAAAACTAGTTGTCTTGTGCATGTTTCATTAAGCTTGATCAGTTTCATCTTGATGTTGCTTTAACTGCCGCTGTTACATTCATTAGCATTGGCTTCTCTCTGGTCATGTCTGATCTCTGGTTTACTATCTGCATTCACTACAGTTTGTACATGCATTTTGCTGTAATCTCACTTCGAATTGCATACACTTCATGTTGACATTTGCTACGCTTTGACACAGATGCTCCACTTGTTCATTGTGTTGTTGTCTGGCTTGAGCTTGCAGTCTTCATTTTGTAACTTGGTCTGGTGCACCTTGTTTCATGTTTGAAGCTGTGCTTGCATACTTGTGTTGTTTCCAGTTGCTTTATTACAGTGGTCTGGACATTTGGAATTGTTGTTGCATACTGTACTTTATTTAGCTTGAATGTTGTCTCTGACCTGATGGCTTTGGTTTTCATTGTCCACACGTGTTCATGCTTTACTACAGCTTGTTCTTTGTTGCAACTGGCTGTTTCATTGTTTCATGCATTATTGATGCTTTGGTGCAGTTTTGATTTGTCGAAGCTTTGCATTCTTCAAGTTGCCTTGTGTTGAATCCAGTCTCAAAACTCGGATTTGACCTTGTGCTCGTGTCGTGATTTTCAATGTATTGCACGTGAGTTGAACCCGGTTTTTCATTTGGGTTTGACCTGTGCTCACCTGTCCCTGTAAATCAATCAAGTGTATATATCGGCGTGCACGGCCTTGTGGCATATACAGTAATACACTGTGTATGTCACAAGTTGTTCGTGTATGATGAATTCAAATTTAAATTATGATGAACAACCCAAATAACTGAGGCAAATCATATTTTCAAAAATTATCTTTTATTTTTGAATTGCAAAAATATTTCTTTTCCAATTTTACCGCGTTAGTTTATATTTTTGCAGATTTCTCAGATGCTGGATTCAAACTGGAAGGAAGTTGAAGATAAATACGAGTGTGAGTGATATGTAGTGAGGTGAACTGTAAATATGAAATGTGATGTATTTGTAATCAAACTTGTATATGTATAGTGAGAGCTTGAATTTGTACTATTCAAAATTGTAATAAATATTTGTTTGAATAAAATTTCTGTTTGAATTCAAATTCTGTGTATTTAATTTTATTAAGCAAATATTTATTTAATCTGTGAAAAATAAAATAGTACATTAACAAATACATTTAAACGAATGTATATATGTTTATTATCATCAAACAAAAATCATATAAGCGCATATTCAACAGAACGTAAAAATATGACGATTCAAGAGTGTGCTAGAACAATGCTTTCAGATAGTAATTTACCAAAACATTTTTGGGCTGAAGCAGTCGCTACAACTTGCTACATTTTGAACAGAATATTAATTAGAACGTTAACTGATAAAAAACCTTATAAACTTCTTTACAAGAAGAAACCAAAGGTATCTTATTTTAGAATCTTTGCAAGTAAATGTTTTACTCTAAATACAAAAGACAATTAGGATAAATTTGATCCTAAATTCGACAAAGGAATCTTTATCGGATATTCTAATAGAAGTAAAGCATACAGAGTTTTCAATTTAAGAACTAATACCATTGAAGAAACAATGCATGTTTCATTTGATGAAAATTTCGAAGATGTTGAACAAATTAATAATGAAGAAGATTTTGCTACCCTAAATAGTGAATCAATTGAAACAAATAATGAACTTATTCATCCAAATAAAAAGGTTAAGCTTTTAAAAGATCAGCTTATCGAAAATATACTAAGAGATATTGAATGTAACAACCCGCATATTTTACGATTGTGTATTTAAATATTTTATTTAAATATACCATCGTTAGTCGGGTTTTAGTCCGAAATGCTACTTTTTGCAAACAGCCGAGTTAGGACTCGATACCACTTCCATTGAGTTCAAAATGGCGTTGCGACCTTTTGAGTATAAACATTTATGTGTTTGAAGCTAGCTAAAATTTTAACCTTTTCGCTTAGGGATTTGGGTTTGGACTTGGGGTTCAACCCACTAACCAAACTCATCTTATATCCTAACTCCACCACCTCTCCTCTTCATTCCTTCATAATTTCCTACAACTCAAGCTTTAGCAAAAATGGTGATGGAGATGGGGAATTAAAATCCTAAGCCCTAGTTTCTTTAGCAAATCCAAGTTTTAGCTCCAAATTCAAAGAGAAACTTAAGTAAGTATCTCCTCCTTCTTCTCCATCTCAATCTCTCTCCAATTTCAAAAATTCCCTATAACCTAATTTGGGAAATTATTTTCTAATGATCTTAGATTGGAGATTTTAGAGTTGAGATTGAAGAGTGGTTGATCATACTTTGTTTTCAAGCTTCTTCTTCCATGTTTTCGAGTAAAATGTGAGATTTCTATCTCACATCTATGTCTATATCTATCTTTGTTGTTAGGTATGTATTCCTAACACTTATTGATGTTCATTTGCTTTCGGTTTGAATTAGTTTTATGGATGTTCCAATTTTTGGTGTTTTGAAGTTAAATCTTTAAAAATCATAGCTTTGATGCTTGATCATGCTTTTGGTGGCGTACCGAGGAGCCTATAGGGCTGGGTTGTCGATTGGCATAAAACCCTAGCTCCCGTGGTCGTCCGATCGCAAATTGTGGAGAGCTTCCTCTTCATTTTGCTATGCTGAAAATACTGGAAAACAGATTCCTGTCGACTGGCTCTCTGAGTTCAGTCGACTGACCTGAAGCCTGAGAGTTTTTTAGGCACTGAGTCCAGTCGACTAAACTCATTGTCCAGTCGACTGACCTGCTTGTTTCAGTCCAAGTTGCCTATTTTGCTAGGAATTCCAAATTTTATCGATTCGCGATTTTTCAAATGATCTTTGGTTGTTTCATTAATCTCTGGTTTCATCAATCTCTGGCTGGCTTTCAAATGCATACTTATCACAGTATGGCATTACTGTTGTCATACGTTTCTGTCATATCCCTCATTCTATCTCATTTTTATCTGATATTTATAGCTAGACTGATCCGTTTATTATTTTCTTATTAAATAATACTCGGGTCAGACCGAGATGTTATAGGTGCTTCTGCTTGACTTCTTATCTGGGATCATCATTATCTGACTTTTGTCTAACTACATTAGATTGGTAGTTTTTGTTGTTATACATTTGAGATAGAGACTCCTTGATGTATACATACTCTTTGATGTTGAACTTGTATCTAATCTTTTGAGATATTGTGGATCTTATTTGACCACTTCTCTGATGTGCATTTCTATGTGTAATATTCATACTATTTCCGCCTTTGTGATATGAATATCTGTGACTGATTTATGTAATGTTTATTTCTATATTTGTTTTCGAAGACCACTTAGCCACTATGTAGTAGTCTTGAGTTTGTATCGGTATGTCGGATTTCCTCTTGAAATGAAACGCATGTCATACTATCTGACATATCGGTGCTCGCACAAAGCAATTACACGGATGGTCACTTCTCAAAAGCTTTATTCTTCGTGCTAGTTGACGGCATTACTCCGTAGTGTTCTTGGCTAGCGTGAGCATAGAGGTGGGGCGTCACATTGAATCTGTTGTTAGAACTAGAAATCAACTATATAATAAGAATAATGTAGCTTTTATATCATCTATTGAACCTTAAAATCCAATGGAAGCATCGTCTGATGATTCATGGACTCTGGCTATGCAAGAAGAACTAAATCAATTCACCTGAAATGATGTTTGAAACTTGTTCCTAGACACGAGGATAAAACTATAATAAGAACTAAATGGGTTTATAAAAATAAAATGAATGAACTAGTGAGGTCGTCAGAAATAAAGCTCGATTAGTCGCACAAGGTTATTTTCAAGAAGAAGGAATAGATTTTGATGAAACCTTTGCACCCGTAGCCAGATTAGAAGCCATTAAAATTTTACTTGCTTTCGCAAACTATAATAATTTTAAATTATTTCAAACAGATGTTAAAAGTGTTTTTCTAAATGGATTTGTTAAAGAGGAAGTTTATGTTGAAAAACCTCCACTCTTTGAAGATGAAAAATTTCCAAATAATGTTTTCAAACTTAAGAAAGCTCTATATAATCTGAAACATGCTCCTAAAGCTTGGTATGACAGACTAAGATCTTTTTTATTACAATTAAAATTTGAAATTGGTAAAGTGGATAATACTCTTTTTATTAAAAGAAATAAAAATGATATCCAACTAATATAAGTTTATGTAGATGATATTATTTTTGGTTCAACTAATCATGAAATGAAAAAAGATTTTTCTGAAATAATGACAAAAGAATTTGAGATGAGTCATATGGGTGAACTTACTTTCTTCTTAGGTTTGCAAATAAAACAATTAGATAATGGTATTTTTATTAGTCAAGAAAAATATGCTAGGGATCTAGTTAGTAAATTTGGTATGACTACTGCGAGAGGAAAACCCACTCCCATGGCAACCATTGAAGATTTAAATAAAGAAGATCTTTCAAAAGATGTAAATCAAAAACTATATAGGGGAATGATTGGATCACTACACTATATCACTGCGAATAGACCCGATATCATGCATAGTGTTTATCTCTGTGCAAGACACCAATCTCAACCCAAAAGGACTCACTTAAAAGCTGTGAAACGTATCATAAGATACGTTAAACACACTTTTGACTATGGTTTATTTTACCCAAAAAATGATTCATTTGATTTAATCTCTTATTGCGATGCTGACTATGCTAGTTGAAAATCTGACAGAAAAAGTGCAGGTGGAACTTATCACTTTTTGGGGCATTCTCTGGTTTCATGGTTTAGTATAAAGCAAAACACTGTTTCTTTATCGACAATTGAAGCAGAATATAACTCTGCTGCCTTGGCTTGCTCTCAAGTTATTTATATGCAACAAACCCTAAAAGATTTTTGATTAACAATTTCAAAACCACCAATTTATTACGATAGTACTAGTGCAATAAATTTATCTGAAAATCCTACTCATCATGCTAGGACTAAATATATTGATATCAAACATCACTTTCTTCGAGATAATATTAGTAAGGAGATTATTTCTCTTGAATTTATCAACTCCGAGAACCAAATTGCTGATATTTTGACCAAACCCTTAAATCAACCTATATTTAGTAAGTTAAGAAGAGAACTAGGAATTTGTTCAATAACCGAAATATAGAATATAGATATAGTAACATATATTTTTAATAAACATAAATATACAAGAAAACCAAATTTTTCATAGGCATATTGATATACCCTTACCACCCATGTCGACATACAATGGCAAAATTTGAAAATTTGATTTTTCCTCTAAAAATTAGTTTGGAAGTTATATAAATCTATATGTTTCGAAATTTTCTATCTTCTCACTTTTTTTTCTCTGTATTACACTTCTGACAATTGATACTAATGGTCTCTTCCACTAAATCAACCTAAAATGACACCATTTCTTTCCCTTCTCCTCATTCTGGTCCATTCCAACGCTCTACACTGGCACGTGTGATAAAGATTGAAGAGTCTATGTAGGATGCCATGCAAATGTTGACTGAACTTCAAGTTGTGCAAAGAAGGATGGCAAGAGAATAAGAAAAGCAAGGAAAAATTCTTTAGAATTTGCAAAAATTCCTAACGGTTAATCATACAAATCCTATTTTGATTGAAGAGGATTCTCCCAACATTCAAGTGCATAACCCCTTAGAACATAGTGAAGAGGAAGAAGAAGAAGGGGAAGAAGCACCTATGGAAGAAGACGACAACGTGGTCTGCATAGGCGAAGTCTGTTTTGACAAAGATGGGAATTGGGTTGAACAACGTGGAAACTTTTGTTTTCATTATCCAAATGGTTCGATTCACAAATCTCCAATTGTAAAAACTCTAGTTAGTAGTGTTATTCTATAATTTATGTACTTAAATTTATTTGTGTGTTTATGTTCTATATATACATGTAAATATAACTCATATATAATATAATATATTTTTTCACTTATTATACTTCCGTATTAGTATTTAATTTGGATAGTACTAGATTAAAGGGGAGTTATATTAGTTTAGGGTTAATTTTTTTTGATGACAAAGGGGGAGAAATATAAAATAGAGTAGTTAGGCTTAGAATATGGGGAGTTATTATGAAGGAGAAGTATATTTTATAAACATAGACTGTGTAACATTCATGTTTTTAAATCAAATTTAAATGGAAATTTATTTAATTTTTGAAATTAATTGTGGGTTAATTTGGTATTTTCCAAATTATACTCTAGATATTTATTTGTTTATATATATATATATATAAATGATTTTTAAATATAATTTCTAATTGGAAATTCAGAATTAAATGTTTTGAATTATATATTAGTTATAAATTTAATTGTGGATTCATTTGAAAATGGGAATAAACAAATATATAATATTTTAAATAAAGTATTTGATTTGGAAATCTAAACATTTTACAAATAGATTATAATTTGGAATTTGAAATTAAAATTCAAATATAAATATACTAAAAATAAGTTGAATTTGGAAAATATTTATAGATTGTGAACGAACAAAATATATATCTATAAAAATATTGTTTGTTTATTCATTTATAAATACAATTGGATTGTATATTAATTTTTGAATTTGAAATTTAACAATAAATGTTTTGAATTATATATCGGTTTTGTTAACTCTGTATTTTGAAAAATTGAAGCATATATGTATATAAGATTACTTATTTCTGTATAATTGGTTTTCAAATCATTTTCTTTATATAAGTACAAAATATAAAACAAGAATGGATAAATGTTTTAAAATATACATATGTAAATAAACATTTAAGCTTTAATATGAATATATCTTTTGAAATATAAGTACAAGAATTAAATTACACATGAGATAAATTAATTCACAAATTAATAAAGGATTTAAATGAAACCTATAAATTAAATAAAATAAAGGGGTAAACTTAAATTTATAAATAAAAATGAAGGGTTTAAAACACAAAAATCTTTGTTTGTGACATTTGTAAAATAAGGGAATGCATTCATATTAGTGTTAACATATTTTAACAAGTGGCAATATAACAATTTTCTCTTAATTAAGAATTATATAAAACATGCATAAAGAAAAGAAACTATATTTCTTAATTCAGAAAAAAATAAAAGAAAAACTGGAGCAATTAAAGAAAAATCAAAATCAGTATTCAAGCTTCATCCTGAAAAACAGAATAGTTCAAAAAAAAAATCAAAATAATTTGAGCTTTTAAGCCTAGAAAATCAATAGCATAGCTTAGACAATTCATAGATCAGAGCAACATAAATTTGAATTCAAGATCGGGCAAAACGAAATGCAAATTCAACCTGAAAACAAGCCTGGAAAATCAAAATCTGAAAATAATTCAGGGATCAAGTATAGATCAAAAACTTGAATCAAAATGCAAATCAGATCAAGGCTTTAGCTCATAAAACAACTAGTCTTCAGATCAGATTCAACAACAACTAATTCAAACCAGTATCAAACTGAAATCAAGTTAAAGATCAAAGTCAAAAACATTCCCAGATCTTTCAAAACCTGGTCTCTGCTCTTCATACAAGGTGAGCAAGCATATTTGAACCTATCTGTGTGTTTTATCTGAATTTATACTTGAAGTACATTGTGAAAAATGATTGCTTGGTTGTTAATTCTGTCTGCATGGATGATGTGCTGTGTATGAATCTGGATGCATGCCTGTAAAGTGTTGATTCTTCTCTCTATTTTGAATTAACAGGCTAGATAACAAGTTCAAAAACAAAAGTCTTTCTTCCCAATCTATATCTAGCTAGGATCATCAAACAGAAAATGATTTTTACAATGTAAGTTCATTTTTTAAAAATAGATTCTAGGTGAAACTATTTAGTTTATAGTTGAAAAACAAGTTTTTACAGTAAGAATAAATTTAAATCAGCAAAATCAAATGTTTCAATTTCTTGAATTGAATTCATAAACTGGTTTATCATTGCAAATAATGATTTTTGAGAAGAAAATCTTGATTTTTAATTTGGGATTAAGTGCAATAATCTCAGTTGATCTGAAAATGAGTTTTCATCGTTTGTTGACGAACGGCAAGGCAAGGGAAGTTACGATCGAGGTGGGTAATACTTGAAGACCCACGTTCGTGGGGAAAATGGGTGGAGTATTTTATGTTGATCGTGGTGGCAGTTAGACGTTGATCTAGGGTTTAGAATACAGTTTGGGACGTCGACATTTCTAAGATGCCTGGGTCGCCAATGATGCATCGGTTATGTTTTCGAGCATTGGGATAGTTGCGTGTGTCATTGATGATGCTACGATCAGAGGTACGTGGATTCCAACCATCTTGTTCGTCGTGGCAAAACCTTTTTGGTCGAGATAGTTTTGGGACCGTGCTGTTCATTTGCTCGATTTGTTTTGGTGGCGTGATCTTCAGATCTGGGTTGTGATGTTGGCTGTCGAGGTCGTTCGGAGTCTGACGAAGACCGGAGGGATGGTCGAAGTTGCTTTTTTCTGCCGTACATGTGCACATATGCACTGTAATGTCAGGAGCTGTTTAATTTGAGGAAGAAGAAGAAGAAAAGGTGGGGACGAAAGTAAGAATGGCTCCGGTTTAAACGTTTGGGTAGCTCGAGTTGGCGCTCAGGTTGACACTCAAATGATTTTTATAGTTTAAAAGTTTTAAACAAATCAAAGTTTTAAAAAGAAAAAATATATAAAAGAAGGGAACTCGGAGCTGTGTTCGGGCATATCAAGGGTTTGGCTCGGGTAAACGAGGGTGTGGCTCGGGTAGTGAACTGCAGCAAGGTTTTAAAATTTTAGCTAAATATTTAACAAAGTTTAAACTACATAAATGTTTAAATCAAGTTTTGACAAATATAGAAGGGTGAACAAAGTTTAAAAAAGGTAATGATGAATTTAATCAATTTTTCAAATTTATTAATCATGTTTTAGAGGTCAAAATGAAAGTTAAATAATTTTTAACAAAGTTTCAAAATTTAATTCTAAAGCTAAATATTTAAAATTGATTTGTTTTTAAAATAATATATTATGTATTTTATTTTTAATGCTTTCAAATGGAATTTAATAATTAATTATTAAGGTAGGTGATTAATTAATCAATGTGATTAATTAAAGGGTTATTTATTTTAATCTAGGTGATTGATTTAATTTTGTTAATCAATTAAGAATTAGGGCAAAATAATTACATGATTAAGGTTAATTAAATAATGATTTAAAGATTAATTAATTAATGAAAGTATTTAAGGAATGATTTATTGATAAATTAATTGAGTAATTAAGGGTAATTAATTGCTTAGAGATAATTACTTAATTAAAAGTAACTAATTTATGATTAAAGGTTGATTAACCAAGTGATCAAACAATAATTAATTTAAGGATAATTAATTAATGTGATTAATTGAATTAATAATTGTGTTTAAGAAATGATAATTAATTGAGGAGTAATTAATTAATGGAACTAATTAAGAATAGTTAATTAAAGGATAATAAATTAATTAAAGGATAATCATTTAATGATTAAAGGTTGTTTAATTAATAATTATAGTTTAAATTAATTTATTATTAATGGTTAATCAATAAATGATTAAAGAATAATTAATCAAATAATTTGTAATTAATGTTAATTAACCAGAATTAATAATTTAATCATAAGTGATTAATCTGATTTAAAATTAATCAGATAATTAGTTGATCTTACTTATGGATATTCAAATTCTATTGATTGTTGAATTGTTTGATATTCCTGATATGTTATGCTTTGTGCTATGAATTTTTTTGGTGTGATCTGTGGTGAATGTAATCTATTTATCAATGGTAAATTTATACTATTATCCGTGAATCTATGAATGGAGATAAGCTTTATAGTTTATACCACCTATCGATACTTCTGTGCTTGAAATTCTGTGATGGTTGATGATATTGCACTATTATGTTAAATCCCTGGACCACACCATATTCACACAA
This sequence comes from Allium cepa, assembly GCA_030765085.1. Taxonomy (NCBI): domain Eukaryota; kingdom Viridiplantae; phylum Streptophyta; class Magnoliopsida; order Asparagales; family Amaryllidaceae; genus Allium; species Allium cepa. The sequence continues at coordinate 504,686,676 of CM060937.1, read as the reverse complement.
ATATGGATTGCACGAGGAAATGGTTAAGTCACAGATTTTTGAAATGGTTTTAAAAGTTGAATTTTGAATTCAAATGGTTTTTGGAAATGGAATTGGGTTGATTATTAAAAAAAACTTTTAGAAAAGGGTTTTTAAGGATAAAAGTTGTTTTAAATAACTTGATAAAGCTTTTAAAATTTAAATACTTTGATTTGAATTTGAATTCAAGATTTAGAATTGAATTCTATATTTCGGAAGTATGGTTTAAAAAGGGTATGCGAGTTATAAATGTGTTTATATGGGTTTTAAACCATTTTAAAGGTATTGTTTTGGGAAATTTGAATTTAACCCAAAGTTTTATATTTGAAGGGATTTAACTCGTGCAAATGTACTTGGATTTTTCCAAAAGAAAACTATTTGTTTTTCAAATAACAATAGCTTTCATATGAAGAAAAGATTTTCAATTTCTATTGAAAAGGTTTCAAGTTAGAATTATAAATTGTTTTGAAAGCTATTAATGGTTAAAGATTTATGAACTCTATTTCCAAAATAAGAGGATCTCAAGGATGTATCTGTTGGATAAAAGATTTGAATTGTAAATTTTTTTGAAGGCTATAATTGAATCTTTGTGAAAGATTGGTGAACTGTGTGAAGTGAATCTTTTTGTTCAAAGATTTACGGTAATTGGTTTAAACCATTTGAAAGAATGGTTTTGGATAATAAGTTGTGACTTGACCGACATCCCCATATCCATACGCTTTTAAATATTGCGCTCATTATTCGGTTTAGCCGGGAGAGGACCTTTGTGTCATATAACCCATTTCGAATAATGATACGACGTTATGGATAGCATTTGAAGACCGGTGGTGAAGACCGAATATTTTCGAAAGCGAAAGGATAACCCGTCGAATGTCTCTGCATCGAATGGTTTCCGGTATAGAGATTTGATCACCCTTTGTGATGGGAAGTCCGGACGTGATTAAGGATTATTCGATTTTGCAAGGGATTCTTTGGAAGTGCCTTCAGTTCTGTTCGAACCCGGAACAGATTTGTATGGATGTATGTCTGACATTACACTTTGAGATGTAAAGCTGGTTTCTATCAAATACATTTCTGTTTAGTGGCGGAGATTTATTCTCTTAGCTTAACACCATTCTCTGAGACGTACAAGCTCAGAGGTTATGTAGTTGATGGTTACTAGTGATACATTTCCAATTTGGCAATGGGGCATATGAAGTGCTGCTGATCATTTGTTGATCAAAGCATGACTTTTATGAAAAGCGTAGCTTTGTGGACGAGACCTCGTCGGACCTCACTCCCCGAAAATGGTCGAAACAGGAAAAATGCGGCAAGATTATAGGGGTCACACCCCTAGGGTATGTCCATTCCTTCTGGAAAAGGGTGGTGTCATGGCACGAAACCCAGATATTTAACCTATGTGGTTACTGCAAATACACTGCTTTGTGGTTGTTGGTAATGAGAGCTCTCGGGATGGCATATCTTAGGTGTTACTCCCGGGAAGGGAGTAAACCTGCCTTGTGTTGGCAGAGTACCAGGTAGGTTCTCGGGGAGTCCCTTCAGAGGCGTTCCCATGTGGCAATAGGAAGTTCCTTAGCCTGACCATTTGTTGGAAAATCCAAAGAAACAATACTTGCCCTGCATGGTTTTAGCTGTATAACCTGCCATGGAATGTGGCGGTAACCTGCTATTGAACATGCTATCTATAGTAGGCATACGATAAAATGTTGTATGCTAGCTAAGATTAATATATACTTTCGAAATATTTTCCACTATGCACTAATAATAATATCAAATGGTTTTCGCGTATAAAGCATTTTTGACTATCATAAGGAGAAATCTCCTTCAATTCTACGTTTGCATGGTGTGTGCGGGGGGAGGCCTTATGGTAGTTTCATTTTCCAAAAGGCATTGTGGATTTCAATTTTTAATTCTTTTGTTGTTTGTTTTAAAGATAAATTGTTTTTGTTTGCTCACACCAGTCCCATGACTGACCCAGAGTTTATTGTTCTCTTTCTAAACTCTAGGTGCCCACTATTTTTCACACGGGCAGTCTAGAATTGGGTTTTTCAGATAATCAAATAGTAGGAGTAGATTTAGTAGCCTTCAGTCTTTGGAAACCTTCTTCGGTCTTTGGATGACTGACCTTGCTTAGTACAACTTGATTGGGAGTTTGAGCTATTTCTGGATTGATGCTTTGGAGATGGAGTTTCTGATATTGGCATATTTCTTTCTCTCTTTGAGATCAATGATGGAGATTTTCTTTCCGCTGTTATCTTTGGCTCTGATAATGATATTCAAAATTGTATCATTATTGTAAAGATATTGTATCAACTATTGTGTATCAGTGTTATATATTCATTTTCTTCCGCTGTGTTGTTGTACTTAATGTGTTATAAGCTACGGCGAATTGGATTGAACATTTGGATCTGCGGCATTCGAATACGAGTGAAGTATGCATGTCGATTTTCGAAGGTGAAAATCCGGGTCGTCACATTTGGTATCAGAGCTAAAGGTTGAACTTTAGCTTTTGGAGTATAACATATTAGGTAACTCATTAGAGATAGGGTTACAGATGCCCTATAATGAGTATATCCCTAAGATATCCATTCGTATGCCTCAGTAAATTCTCTTACTATTCTCTGATGGTAAGTATGAGTGCAAGAAGAGGACAAGATAGGGGATAATAGAGTACCACTTCCAATGGTCAATACCCTACAACAACGAAAACAATCTTTTCCTATCAAATCTCTTTTGATCACCATTCAATTTCGATTCTTTGATTGCTTCGTGGCAGCTTGAGGGAGAAGCTTCGGTGTGGTGGTGGCCTTGCAAATCGTTATAGATAAGTTTCTATCTCGTATTCTCTTTATCAAATTTCTATCAGCTTTTCGTTTTTAACTTTAACGAAATTGAAATTTTATTGGAATAAATTGGTAAACTAAATATGAAGATTTATTTTGATAAAATGATTAAAACCAAATTCGAAATTTTATTATAATTTCTTGTGAGGGTCAAATTCCGATGAGGGATAAGCTAGTGAATACTTTGGGATATTCCAACCTGAATTGGATTGTATCCATTAGTCTATTATTTGGGGTCCAGATTCATTCTACGAATGGTTAGTTATCTTTCGAACTAACCAATGCTCCTGTATATTCATAGATCTGGTGACCCGGGTGTTTGGTAAAATATCGTATGACTTCGTTCTCATAATGTAGGTGATATTCTGATTTGGTAAGCCAAATGCAGAATAAATATTCAGTTTAATCTGGAAAGATATTTCTCTATCTTTCATTTATCTTTGTTGACTCCCTGGCAAATTTCGGGGACGAATTTAAATCAAATTTAATTGGAAATTTATTTAATTTTTGAAATTAAATTGTGGATTAATTTGGTATTTTCCAAATTATAATCTAGATATTTATTTTTTTATAAATATAAATAGAATTTTTAAATAGAATTTCTAATTGAAAATTCAAAATTAAATGTTTTGAATTATATACTAGTTATAAATTTAATTGTGGATTCATTTGAAAATGGGAATAAAAACATATATAAGATTTTAAATAAAGGATCTGATTTGGAAATCTAAATATTTTACAAATAGATTATAATTTGAAATCTGAAATTAAAATTAAAATATAAATATATTAAAAAAATAAATTGAATTTGGAAAATATTTATAGATTGTGAATGAACAAAATATATATTTATAAAAATATTGTTTGTTTATTCATTTATAAATACAAATGGATTATATATTAATTTTTGAATTTGAAATTTAAAAATAAATGTTCTGAATTATATGTTGGATTTATTAACTCTGTATTTTGACAAATTAAAGTATATATGTATGTAAGATTATTTATTTGTGTATAATTGGTTTTCAAATCATTTTCTTTATATAAGTACAAAATATAAAACAAGAATGGATAAATGTTTTAAAATATACATATGTAAATAAACATTTAAGCTTTGATATGAATATATCTTTTGAAATATGTGTATAAGAGTTAAAGTGCACATGAGGTAAATTAATTCACAAATTAATAAAGGATTTAAAATGAAATCTACAAATTAAATAAAATAATGGGGTAAACTTAAATTTATAAATAAAAATGAATTAAGTGTTTAAAACACAAAAATCTTTGTTTGTGACATTTGTAAAATAAGGGAATGCATTCATATTACAAGTGTTCACACATTTTAACAAGTGGCAATATAACTATTTTCTCTTAGTTAAGAATTATATAAAACATGCATAAAGAAAAGAAACCTGATTTCTTAATTCAGAAAAAAAAGAAAAAAAAACTGGAGCAAATTAAAATAAATCAAAATCAGTATTCAAGCTTCAGCCTTAAAAACAGAATAGTTCAAAACAAAATCAAAACAATTTGAGATTTCAACCCTAGAAAATCAACAGCATAGCTTAGACAATTCATAGATCAGAGCAACGTAAATTCAAATTCAAGATCAGGCAAAAGGAAATGCAAATTCAACCAGAAAACAAGCCTGGAAAATCAAAATCTGAAAGCAATTCAGGGATCAAGTGTATATCAAAAACTTGAATCAAAATGCAAATCAGATCAAGGCTTCAGCTCATAAAACAACTAGTCTTCAGATCAGATTCAACAACAACTAATTCAAACCAGTATCAAACTGAAATCAAGTTAAAGATCAAACTCAAAAACATTCCCAGATCTTTCAAAACCTTGTCTCTGCTCTTCATACAAGGTGAGCAAGCATACTTGAACCTATCTGTGTGTTTTATCTGAATTTATACTTGAAGTACATTGTGAAAAATGAATGCTTTATTGCTAATTCTGTCTGCACGTATGATGTGCTGTGTATGAATCTGGATGCATGCCTGTAAAGTGTTGATTCTTCTCTCTGTTTTGAATTAACAGGCTAGAAAACAAGTTCAAAAACAAAAGTCTTTCTTCCCAATCTATATCTAGCTACGATCATTAAACAGAAAATGATTTTACAATGTAAGTTCTTTTTTTAAAATAGATTCTGGGTGAAACTATTTAGTTTATAGTTCAAAAACAAGTTTTTATAGTAAGAATAAATTTAAATCAGAAGAATCAAATGTTTCATATACTGGTTTATCATTGTAAATAATGAATTTTGAGAAGAAAATCTTGATTTTTAATTTGGGATTAAGTGCGATAATCTCAGTTGATCTGAAAATGAGTTTTCGTCGTTTGTTGACGAACAGCAATGTAACGACCCAGAATTTCAGTCATTTGAAATTCGTTTATTTAATAAATTTTGAATATGAACAAGTAAATTTTATAAGCTGAATAGATTTTATTTCGAATATCTGAATTTAATTGCATAATTAAATTGATAATTTAATGTTTGAAATTGCAGAAATAATTGAAATTTGGATTAAATGTGAATAAAAATGATTTATAATTTGAATTAAATCATAGTGGAATTAGAATGATGTTACAAAAGTTTTAAAATTAAACTAAAAGTTGATTTGTAGAAATTGAATATTTTAATATTTAATTAACGAGTAAAAATAGCTTTTTTTCAAACAGTCTTGGATTTCAACGAAACTAGTTTCATTGGATCCGTAATGTTAAATTATTGTAAGATTTCAAATTTCAATTCAATCGGATTTACGGTTTGTCCGGGGCAAGCTAAAATGCATAGAAATCGGTTTGAATGAATTTTATATTTAAATAGTCGATTCGAAAACCTATCTGACAAATACGATCGAATTGGCTCCCGATATATATTCCATTGCATTCGGAATAGGGGTAAAATATTATAAACGCCAGGCGGCACGCTTCGTTTCAAGTTCGGAAAATTTTCGGATGAATAGTGTCGTCAAATTTTCTATAAAAGGACCTTGTTTTCTATTTTTCACAAAAGCTAAACCTAGCTAGGGCAAGCCGCCAACTTCGATTTCAATGGCCACAAACATTCAATTATTCTCTCCTCCAAATCAATAAACCCGTAAACAATTACGTAAAGTGTTCAACTACAACATCGAAGAGTGTATCGAGATCTATATTCTCAACGGTCGCGATTGAATATAGGCGAGCAGATCATGGGAAAATGGGTCATGAACGTCGCGACTTTGAAGGCATTTTTCTGGACGATGGCATGCCGTGGGTAGGCGAGTGGAGTAGCGATGTTCGATCGCACCCTTGACGTCGTATGGTGGTGCGGCTTCGAAAAATCGAACAGCTCGATGGGTTAGCTTGCATACGAAATACCTAGGGGAAAGAAGAGGCTAGTAACGGCCAGATCTCATCAATGAAAATCGAACGGCCATGATAGAGTAGGGTTTTTAAAAATAAAATTGAAACTGAAATTTATTTATATAATGACTCATGTGATATTAAAAATGCCATAACTTTTTGATACGAGGTCCGTTTCGCACGAAACGAATTGCGTTGGGTTCGTATTAACGAGCACTACGCGATGGAGCTGGTTTGAAGTTGATTGGAGCTAGTGTGAATTTTAGATAAAATTAAACAGTCGTTTAATTTTATCCGGAATAAAATGTTGATTGAAATCGCGACTACGATCAATGTGAGTACAACTCACTCTTTCTGACTAGTTGATATTTTTATATATGTGAAAAATAATTTATTTATGATGATTGATGATTGTTAGGATGATATATAATATTTGATTGATATTTGGATATATACGTGCTTAGTGGAGCAGATGACCCTATACGTTCCTGTGTATGAGCGGATGACCCTTTGTACACGCGTCTGCCTTGAAGTGGACATTGTACACATATTCTAATATGTATATTTGTTGCAGATGACAGGTTGGAGATATCCAACTGGATTCCTCAACAGTATTGATTTATTTATAGATATTGTGATATATGCTTTTATCATATTATACATGATATTTTGGTTGTCGTGATTGATGTATTTAGCGTGTTGCAGTATTGGGCCTATTTTTATAATTTAAAAATGTTTAAGCGATGATTTTCAAATAAAAAAGGATTTTTAAGAGATTTGAAAATATATGATTTGATTTGTTATAAAGGATGAAAACTATTTTAAATAAATAAATGTTATAATTTTTATCGTTAAATATAATTGAAATTATGGTTTTTGAGAAATATAGTTTAAATGGTGATTTTTGAATTTATTATAAAAGTTTTATATATAAGATATATAAAATTGGATTTTTATAAATTGAAATGATGAAATTGTAAAGGAGATTTGTTAATATTAAAATGAAGTTATAAATGGGTTTTATTAGTAAATAAGATCTACAGATTTATAATTATGAAGTTATAAAAAGAATGATTTTGTAAAAAAAGAGATTTATAAGTAATTTACTTATAAATTGGATTTGGCATATAAATGAGATTAATGGAATTGGTTAATAAAGTAGATTTATAAATTGAAGTTTTTATAAAATATATAAATGTGAATTTATAAACATTGTTTTATAAATCCGAAATCAATTGAATTTGATACATTAAATATAGAAGTTTATTAAAGGAGATATATTCGCGATTTTAGACAGCGAATTATCCTTCAAAATTAAATGTTGTAATAATAAATAATTTGGTTAGGAATTATATCCACGATTTTGTACAGTGGATTATCTTTAAATAAAATGTGTAGAAGTATTGGATTTGGTAAACGATTTATATTCACGATTTTGGACAGTGAATAATCTTTTGAAATAAATAAATAATTTTGGGAAGTGATATTTTAAATGAAGTAAAACAATTTAAAGATGTTTTAAAATGTGTTAAGTATCGAAACCATGGATTTCAACATTCACCGTTGAAATAGTAGTTTTCGAGAAATAAGAAAATGATGGACTATAACACTGTTGTTATAGTAAATGATTTTCGAAAGGAGTATTGGGGTTTATATATCTATCTTATTTTTGAATCCCTATACTAGTGATTTTGCGTTGTCGTAATGATGCTTTACGCAACATTCGTTTTGACCCAAATGAATGTGTTTAATAAGTATGGAGATGTTTTCCAATATTGAAAAGTTGAAATGGTTTGAGATTATATCTTTTTAAAGATAGTTTAAAGTGAATATTTGGCAAGCGAATTAATTAATAAAAAGATTAATTAAAAGGGCCTGGTGATTGTTATGGTGCTGAATATTTGTTTGTTTGCTTTGATAGTTAAATAACCGACTATCAGACTTGGCCAAATTTTAGTTCCTCAACTTGATGTGGAAATTATATAGTCGTACACTTAGTACGTAGCCTTTTGTGTAGGCTTGATTATCATTTGTGTTGAGGATGTTGATTCGTATAGTGCGGAGTATTACTCCAATCTATCGAGCTTCCTTCTTGGCCCGAAGGATAGCAAGTTGAAAGATGGAGACATGATATAAGTCCGTGTGAAGTTGAGAAATGCTTTTGCATTGTTAGTGCGAAGAGACAGGGATCAGATTTATCTGAAAACCACTTCGGACCAACGTATATGCGAAGATTGTGCAGGTTGCTTGTGATGATATTGATATTCTGGATTTTCATAGTGGTGACTGCTTGTTGATCGTTTGGGGTTAAAATTCCAATATACATCCAGTAGCAGTGGTCTCTTCGTTATGAAATATCCAATGCGAGGACTATTCGCTACTAATCCTAGGGATTTCTCAACAGGATGTGGTAGGAAAGTACCTTCGGTTTGTCCTGTTTCTGGACAACTTGTATGGATGTTTGTATGACATTGCATTTCTAAATATTATGTACATTGGTTTTTAAAAACGTACGTCGGTGGCGGCGGAGAATGCAACTTCTCTTAGCTAACACCCTTCTTGAGACGTATGAGCTTAAGTGTTGTATTTTTGTGGAAGACAACTAGTAGTCAACGGAAATGGCCGTGTGGCATTCTAAGTGATGTGATTGTGCTTTATGAAAGGTAATCATTACCTCTGGCCTCATCAACCGGAAATGATCAAAACAGGGTTAGATGCAGCAGGGCTAAGTGGGTCATTCTCAAGTAGGATATGATCATCCTCTTCTAGATATATCTTTGCACGCTATGATGTCGTATATATGATTATTGTGGTTTATATGCTAGAGGGCCATCAGTAAAGGTCGGTAACGACCAGAGGATGACATATTCGGTACCATCTAGTTATAGAGGTGGGCCGGTCTTGTGTTGGTAGAGGGCAGATGTTCTGTGCCTCGGGACATCCATCTAGAGGTGTACCCCTTCGAAAGGTAGTCCTTTCACCTGGTCATTTGTATGCAAATCCAAACCCCACTACGTGTTTTCCATTTTGATTGTATTACCCAATTGGGCTATATGCTGGAATTTAATCAATGTAACAATTTCGGCTATGATTAATATTATTTGTATATAGCAGACACTACTATAATATAACATGACATTTGATATGAAATGTTTTAGTCATCGTAAGGTAAAAACAAGTCCGTGTTTATATGTGGACTTGTCTTACGAGATACTTCTATTTTGATAAAAGAAAAGTTTGGTAACTTAATAAATTCAGTTGGGTGTGTTTCTCACGCTGGTTTATCAGACTGATCCGGGCGTTCTTCCCTTTCATTGCTTGGGTCAGACCGAGTATATTTACAGGTTCAGATTTGATGCTTTTGGAGCTTCAGTAGGAGAGCAGGAGGTCTTCATTTTCGTATATATGTATCTGTTTTGATTATTGATTATTCGCTGCATTGCTTAGTTGTTTATATTATCAGCAATTGCGAGGACGGGTTATTATAACTGTCCAAGTTAACAAATACGATTGATTGTTGAACTCTGATTGATGTATGTATATATAGTTTCTGTTTTGTAAAGATCATTGATACGATATTATATATTTTCCGCTGCGATATGAGATTCTATATTGTTCTGTTTGGTTTTATCTTCTCTCTTTCTTCTCTTCACTTCTTCTCACTTCTTTTCTTTCTCTTGACTTTCCTTCAGTCGGTGCTTTTTGGGTCGGACATGTGTGGTTTATTGTCAATTCAAAGGTTATGGATTTTCGGGTCGTCACAGCTGGTATCAGAGCTTAGATTTTGCATATTCCTAATCTTTGATTTGTACTCAGTATAGATAGGGACAGTAGCACCTTATATTGAGTTTGAGTGTATTATATATATGAGCGCATATTTGTTAGTGATATAAAATATTTTATATTGTGTTTACTTATCCGTTGAGCTGTTTGTGAATTCTGGTCGCTATATGGGACGCTATATTATCGATAGGGATTTCCAAACACTTAAATGAGGCAAGTCAACATAGTATTATTCTAAATTAGGTAAATGAAATAATTTTACCTCGATTATATTTTATATATATAAAGAAATAATTTTCAAAATCTATTAAAGTGTATATAAATTGATTGTTTGGTTGTTGAAAATGTAAAAATATATACAAGTTAATAAAAGATGTTTGAATAACCTAAATAAAACAACAATTGTAAGAGAATAAATTATATAAGCAAAGGAATTATTAAGTATGGAATTATAATTAATATGATTTACAATGGTGAAATAATCTTATATATAGGAAAGGAAACAACATGAGTTAAATAAAATTGGATTTGACTAAGAATTTGTGAAATTTTGAATCTCGTTTATTTTGAAAGTTATTTTTCAAAAGTAAAAGAGATTATATTGTTATAAATCTAAGTAAGATAGATAAATTTGGAATGATCTTATGTAAGTAAAGTGAAATAATATAGTGAAATTATATAAGTAAAAGATTTGTAAATGTGATTTATATAAATAAAAAAATAATTTTTAAAAGAGTATAAAGCACTGAATTCACTACTATTGCTGGGAAATAATAAGGGTGATGAATGCAGCTTCATCAGCATCATTTTCGAGTTTCTGTGGATTTGCTACCAAAGTAAATTGAAATTGAATTTTTGTTTGGATAAACAAATTTGAATTTAAAAATCCAAGTTAAAATTGATAAATATAAGTAAAATAAGTTTTGGACTTATAATATATGAGATAATAAAATTTTAGCTTTGGTAAAGTTGAAATAAATGCGAGTTAGCATAATAAATATATGATTTGAAATTTAACTAAAGGAAAGTTAATAGAGTGAATGGATTTGAAATTATAAAGAATGAGTTTAGTGAATGGAAGCAAACTTAGGTAGATGTTCACAGAATTATGAATAATTAAGTTGTATAACTTATAAAATGAGAAAAAGTAAGTAAAACAAATGGTTAAAAGTGGTTAAACAATTTTGTTAAGCAAAAAAAAAAAATTGAATTTCAATAGTGATATGAAATTTGAATTAAGTAAAAGTTAAATAAAGTAGAATTTGAATTAAATTAGAAGTGAACTTAAGTTGTATAGTGAAAGTTAAGATAAATGAAATTGAAATGAAACATAACTTAAGTAAGGTTAAATGAAGTTGATTTTGGTGTCAAAGTAAATTAATAAAGTGAATTAGTGAAATGAAGTCATTTAATGAATAAGAATTTGAGTCACATAAGAAAATTCAACATGAAATGTATAATGAATTAGCATTAAAAATGTTATTATTAAGAAGTTGCGAATTAATAATAATATTGAAAGTATTGTATAATAATGTGATTATAGTGAATACTAGAATTCAATCTGAATTGAATATTAAACCAATTTGAAATTAAAAATGATGAACCAAATTGAATGAATGTAAAGTAAATAAATTTGGTAATGTTGGATATGAATTGGTTGTTAGATAGATGTTAGTTGATTGTATAGAAAATTCATATGAAATTGAATTAATCAAAATGAAAGCTATAAATCATTGAATCCAAATTGGAAGTGGAAGTAAATAGAATTGAATTTTATTTGATTTGAATTGGAAGTAAACAAAACTTGAACATAATTAGTGAATGTAAACTAATTGAATTTGAATGAATGAATATTAGTAAAATCCAATGTAAATGAATTAAATGTGATTAAATTGAAAATCAATCCAATGAATATTAATAAAAAGTGAATGTATATTGATTTGGTCATGGAGGTGTTGGATGATAATTATTTGATGGTTGGATTTGTTGCCTTTTGGTTGTATTTGCTATATTGGCATATATAGTTGTTGTATTGGTATATGTTGTATATTGATATTACTTTCACATATACATGTTTCTCATTTGTTTGTTGAGTGTTTAGTAGGTGCGTATGACGCTTGCTTCGCATTTGGAGCTCGCTTTCACGCTATATTAGCTATATATGCTCGTTAATAATATATAAGGTACATATCTCGGATTACATATCGTACTTTTACACTTTTTTCCCTTCGGGATGCCTCATCCTTGATGATGAGATGTATATTTGATATATATATATATATATATATATATATAGCTATTTTTTATGGATCGAACCGCGCAAAGGAGGCGCTGGCGAATTTTTTTGAAATTTAAAGTGTTAGAATTTTTTTGGTAAAATTGAAAAACTTTTGATAACTAAAGTTTTGGTTTTTGAGTTAAAGGTTGAACGGTATAGTTGGTTTTGGAAAGATAATTGTGAATGTATTTGAAAACTTAATAAAGTTTTCGTAAGAAGTTTAATAATGGATTTTGGGAAAGTTAAACATTTAAGTGATTGTGATAAATATAAATTGAATGAATTGTTTTGAAAGTTAATGGATTTTGTAACTTTTGCTTACTTGGTAATTTCGGGGACGGAATTCTTTTAAGTAGAGGAGAATGTAATGACCTAGAATTTTAGTCATTTGAAGTTCGTTTATTTAATTAATTTTAAATATGCACAAGTAAATTTTATAAGCTGAATAGATTTTATTTCGAATATCTGGATTTAATGGATAATTAAATTGATAATTTAATGTTCGGAATTGCAGAAATAATTGAAATTTGGATTAAATGTGAATAAAATGATTTACAAGTTGAGTTAAATCATAGTTGAATTAGAATGATGTCACAGAACTTTTAAAGTTAAATTAAAAGTTGATTTGTAGAAATTGAATATTTTAATATTAAATTAACGAGTAAAAATATCCTTTTTTTCAAACAGTCTCGGATTTCGACGAAACCAGTTTCATTGGATCCGTAATTTTAAATTATTGTAATATTTCTTCGTGTCAATCGGATTTACGTTTTGTCCGGGGCAAGCTAAAATGCGTAGAAATCGGTTTAAGTGAATTTTAAATTTAAATAGTCGATTCGAAAACCTATCTTTCAAATACGATCGAATTGGCTCCCGATATATATTCCATTGCATTCGGAATAGGGGTAAAACATTATAAACGTCAGGCGGCACACTTCGTTTTGAGTTCGGAAAATTTCCAAATGAATAGTGTCGTCAAATTTTCTATAAAAGGCCATTGTTTTTCTATTTTTCATAAAACCTAAACCTAGCTAGGGCAAGCCGCCGGATTCGATTTCAATGGCCACAAACATTCAATTCTTCTCTCCTCCAAATCTATAAATCTGTAAACAATTACGTAAAGTGTTCTACTACAACATCGAAGAGGGTATTGAGATCTATATTCTCAACGGTCGTGATCGAATATAGACAAGTAGATCGTGGGAAAATGGGCCGTGAACGTCGCGAATTTGAAGGCATTTTTCTCATCGATGGCGGTAGTAGGTGGGGCCGGTCTCTGGCCGATGGCATGTCGTGGGTAGGCGAGTGGAGTAGCGATGTTCGATCGCGCTCTTGACGTCGTATGGTAGTGCGGCTTCGAAAAAATCGAACGGCTCCATAGGTTAGCTTGCATTCGAAATACCTGGGGGAAAGAAGAAGCTAGTAACGGCCAGATCTCATCAATGCAAATCGAACGGCCATGAAAGAGTAGGGTTTTTAAAAATTAAATTGAAATTGAAATTTATTTATATAATGACTCGTGTGATATTAAAAATGCCATAACTTTTTGACACGATGTCCGTTTCGCACGAAACGAATTGCATTGCGTTCTTATTAACAAGCACTACGTGATGGAGCTAGTTTGGAGTTGATTGGAGCTAGTATGAATTTTGGGTAAAATTAAACGATCGTTTAATTTTATTCGAAATAAAACGCTGAAATCGCGACTACGATCAATGTGAGTACAACTCACTCTTTCTGACTCATTGATATTTTTATATAAGTGAGAAATTATTTATTTATGATGATTGATGATTGTTTGGATAATATATGATATATTGATTGATATTTGGATATATACCTGCCTAGTGGAGCAGATGACCCTATACGTTCCCGTGTATGAGCGGATGACCCTTTGTACACACGTCTGCCTTGAAGCGGACGTTGTACACATATTCTAATATGTATATTTGTTGCAGATGAAAGGTTGGAGGGATCCAACTGGATTCGTCAACGGTGTTGATTATTTATAGATATTGTGATATATGTTGTTATCATATTATATATGATATTTTGGTTGTCCTGATTGATGTATTTAGTGCTGTTGCAGTATTGGGCCTATTTTTATAATTTAAAAATGTTTAAGTGATGATTTTCAAATAAAAAAAGGATTTTTAAGCGATTTGAAAATATATGATTTGATTTGTTATAAAGGATGAAAACTATTTTAAATAAATAAATGTTATAATTTTTATCCTTAAATATAATTGAAATTATGGTTTTTCAGAAATATAGTTTAAATGGTGATTTTTGAATTTATTATAAAAGGTTTATATATAAGATTTATAAAATTGGGTTTTTATAAATCGAAATGATGAAATTGTAAAGGAGATTTGTGAATGTTAAAATGAAGTTATAAATGGGTTTTATTAGTAAATAAGACCTACAGATTTATAATTGTGAAGTTATAAAAAGAATGATTTTGTAAATAAAGATATTTATAAGCAATTTACTTATAAATTGGATTTGGCATATAAATGAGATAAATGGAATTAGTTAATAAAGTAGATTTATAAATTGAAGTTTTTATAAAATATATAAATGTGAATTTACAAACATTGTTTTATAAATCCGAAATCAATTGAATTTGATAAATTAAATATAGAAGATTATTAAAGTAGATATATTTGCGATCTTAGACAGCGAATTATCCTTTAAATTAAATGTTGTAATAATAAAGAATTTGGTTGGGAATTATATCCACCATTTTGGACAGTGGATTATCCTTTAAATAAAATGTGTAGAAGTATTGGATTTGGTAAACGATTTATATTCACGATTTTGGACAGTGAATAATCTTTTGAAATAAATAAATATTTTTAGGAAGTGATATTTTATATGAAGTAAAACGATTTAAAGATGTTTTAAAATGTGTTAAGTATCGAAACCATATATTTCAACATTCATTGTTGAAATAGAAGTTTTCGATAAATAAGAAAATGATGGACTATAACACTGTTGTTATAGTAAATGATTTTCGAAAGGAGTATTGGGGTTTATATATCTATCTTATTTTTGAATCCCTATACTACTGATTTTGGGTTGTCGTAATGATGTTTTACGCAGCATTCGTTTTGACCCAAATAAATGTGTTTAATAAGTATGGAAATGTTTTCCAATATTGAAAAGTTGAAATGTTTTGAGATTATATCTTTTTAAAGATAATTTAAATAAATATTTGGCAAGCGAATTAATTAATAAAAGATTAATAAAAGGGCCTAGTGATTGTTATAGTGCTGAATATTTGGTTGTTTGCTTTGATAGTTAATTAACTGACTATCAGACATGGCTAAATTTTAGTTCCTCGACTTGATGTGGGAACTATTTGGTCATACACTTAGTACATAGCCTCCTGTGTAGGCTTGATTATCGTTTGTGTTGAGGATGTTGATTCGTATTGTGTGGAGTATTACTCCAATCTATCGAGCTTCCTTCTTGGCCTGAAGGATAGTAAGTTGAAAGATGGAGACGTGATAAGTCTATGAGACATAGTTTCCGTGTGAAGTTGAGAAACGCTTTTGCATTATTGGTGCGAAGAGACCGGGATCAGATTTATCTAAAAACCACTTCGGACCAACGTATATGCGACGATTGTGCAGGTTGCTTATGATGATATTGACATTTCGGATTTTCATGGTGGAACACTGCTTGTTGATCAATTGGGGTTAAAATCCCAATATACATCCAGTAGTAGTGGCCTCTTCGTAATGAAATATCCAATGCGAGGACAACTTGTATGGATGTTTGTCTGACATTGCATTTCTAAAGATTACGTACATTGATTTTTGCAAATGTACATTAGTGGTGGCGGAGAAAGCAGCTTCTCTTAGATTAACACCCTCCTTGAGACGTATGAGCTTAAGGGTTGTATTTTTGTGGAAGGCAATTAGTAGTCAATGGAAATGGCCGTGTGGCATTCTAAGTGATCTGATCGTGCTTTGCGAAAGGTAATCGTTACCTCTAGCCTCATCAACGAGAAAGGACCAAAACAGGGTTAGACGCAGCAGGGCTAAGTGGATCATTCCCAAGTAGGATATGATAATCCTCTTCTAGATATATCTTTACACGCTATGACGTCGTGTATCAGATTATTGTGGTTTCTATGCTAAAGGGCCCTCAGTAAAGGTCGGTAACAACCGAATGATGACATATTCGGTACCATCTAGTTATAGAGGAGGGCCGGTCTTGTGTTGGTAGAGGGAAGATGTTCTGTGCCTCGGGACATCCATCTAGAGGTGTACCCCTTCGAAAGGTAGTCCCTTCCAAGGTTTTAAATATCGGATCTCGGTCACGTTTCGTCTTGGAATTTTTACACAAGTTATCTCGTATCGGGAGAGATCTCAGACGAGATGAGTACGTATCGGGTGTACATCTCGGATTGACATCTCGGGTCTTATAATTCATCTCGGGAGTATCTCGGATGTATTTATGTGTTTAAAATTGATGTGTCAAAAATTTATTTAACGATTATAACTTTCTTAGTAAAAATAAAAATGGTAAGGTACTTGATTTACATGGAAAAAGAAATATTTTTAGAAGAGTAGTAGCTTGATTAGCTTAATTGATTTGGCAATGAATGAATAACATACTTTTATTAGAATGTAATAAAGAAGTGAAATCTTTCGCTACCACTCATTATGATGAAAAGTAAAGAATATGTTCAAGAATTTGGTAAATTATAATTGGATTAAGTAGTTTCTTTTGAATCAATATGAAAATAAAATTTATTATGGAAAATAAGAAAAATGTATAATTTCGGATGAGATCTCGGATTGAGATTTTGATCCATATATCGGGTGAGATTTGAATATCTCGGACGAGTTGAGTATCAAGGGAGATATAGAGGAGATTTGATGTCTCATCTCGTTTAAATGTGAAAATGAGATCTCGGGGGAGATCTCGGGCGAGATATAGGAGATTTAAAACCATGGTCCCTTCACCTGGTCATTTGTATGGAAATACAAACCCCACTACGTGTTTGCCATTTTGATTGTATTACCCAATTGGGTTATATGCTGGAATTTAATCAATGTAATAATTTCGACTGTGATTAGTATTATTTGTGTATTGTAGACACTACTATAATATAACATGACATTTGATATGAAATGTTTTAGTTATCGTAAGGTAAAAACATGTCTGTGTTTATGTGTGGACTTGTCTTACGAGATACTTTTATTTTGATAAAGGAAAGGTTTGGTAACTTAATAAGTCCAGTTGAGTGTGTTTCTCACGCTGGTTTACCAGAGTGATCCGGGCGTTCTTCCCTTTCAATGCTCGGGTCAGACCGAGTATATTTACAGGTTCAGATTTGATGCTTTTGGAGCTTTGGAAGGAGAGCTGGAGATCTTTATTTTCGTGTATACGTGTTTGTTTTGATTATTGATTATCCACTGCATTGCTTAGTTGTTTATATTATCAGCAATTGTGAGGAAGGGTTACTATAACTGTCCAAGCTGATAACTCTGATTGATTGTTGAACTTTGATTGATGTATGTATATACAGTTTCTGTTTTGTAAAGATCATTGATACGATATTATATATTTTCCACTACGATGTGAGATTCTGTATTGTTCTGTTTGATTCTATCTTCTCTCTTTCTTCTCTTCTCTTCTTCTCTCTTCTTTTTTTTCTCTTGACTTTTCGTCAGTCGGTGCTTTTTAGGTCGGACATGTATGGTTTATTGTCAATTCAAAGGGTACAGATTTTTGGGTTGTCACAGGCAAGGCAAAGGAAGTCATGATCGAGGCGGGTGATAGCTTGAAGACCCAAGTTCATGGAAAAAATGGGTGGAGTATTTTATGTTGATCATAGTGGCCGTTAGACGTTGATCTAGGGTTTAGAATATAATTTGGGGCGTCGACATTTCTGAGATCTTGGGTTGCCGATGATGCATCGACCATGTTTTCGAGCATTGGGATAGTTGCGTCGGTCATTGACGATGCTATGATCAGAGGTACATGGATTCCAGTCATCTTGTTCGTCGTGGGAAAAACCTTTTTGGTCGAGATGTTTTTGGGACTGTGCTGTTCATTTTCTCGATTTGTTTTGGTGGCGAGATCTTCCGATCTGGGTTGTGATGTTGGTTGTCGAGGTCGTCCGGAGTTTGATGAAGACCGTAGGGATGGTCGGAGTTGCTTCTTTCTGCCGTGCATGTGCACTGTAATGTCAGGAGTTGTTTAATTTAAGGAAGAAGAAGAAAGGTGGGGATGAAAGTAAGAATGGCTCAGGTTTACTCTCGAGAAAACGTGACGGTAGCTCGAGTTGGCATTTAGGTTGACACTTGAATGATTTTGATAGTTTGAAGGTTTTAAAAAATCAAAGTTTTAAAAAGAAAAAAATATAAAAGAAGGGAAACTCGGAGCTGTGTTTGGGCAGATCAAGGGTTTGGCTCGGGTAAACGAGTGTGTGCTCAGGTGGTGATAATACAACATGATTTTAAAATTTTAGCTAAATATTTAACAAAGTTTAAACTGTATAAATGTTTAAATCAAGTTTTGACAAATATAGGAGGGTGAACAAAGTTTAAAAAAGATAATGATGAATTTAATTAAGTTTCGAATTTATTAATCATGTTTTAGAAGTTAAAATGAAAATTAAATAAGTTTTTAACAAAGTTTCAAAATTTAATTTTTAAGTTAAATATTTAAAATTGATTTTTTTATAAAATAATATATTATGTATTTTATTTTTACTGCTTTCAAATGGAATTTAATAATTAATTATTGAGGTAGGTGATTAATTAATCAATGCGATTAATTAAAGGGTCATTTTTTTAATCAAGGTGATTGATATAATTTTGTTAATCAATTAAGAATTAAGGTAAAATAGATACATGATTAAAGTTAATTAAATAATGGTTTAAAGGTTAATTAATTAATGAAAGTATTTAAGGAATGATTTATTAATAAAGATAATTAATAAATTAATTAAGTAATTAAGGGTAATTAATTGCTTAGAGATAATTACTTAATTAAAAGTAACTAATTTATGATTAAAGGTTGATTAACCAAGTGATCAAGCAATAATTAATTTAAGGATAATTAATTATTGTGATTAATTAATTAATGTGATTAATTAATTAAAGGTTAATTAATTAATAAAGGTGATTAAGAAATGATAATTAATTAAGGAGTAATTAATTAATGGAATTAATTAAGAATAATTAATTAAAGGATAATAAATTAATTAAAGGATAATCATTTAATGATTAAAGGTTGTTTAATTAATAATTACAGTTTAAATTAATTTATTATTAATGGTTAATTAATAAATGATTAAAGAATAATTAATTAAATAATTAATGTTAATTAACTAGAATTAATAATTTAATTATAAATGATTAATCTGATTTAAAATTAACCAGATAATTAATTGATCTTATTTATGGATGTTTAAATTCTATTGATTGTTGAATTCTTTGATATTCCTGATATGTTATGCTTTGTGCAATGAATTGTTTTGGTGTGATCTGTAATGAATGTAATTTATTTATCAATGATAAATTTATATCATTTATTTGTGGATCTGTGAATGAAGATAAGCGTTATAGTTTATACCGCTTATCGATACTTCTATGCTTGAAATTATATGATGGTTGGTGATATTGCACTATTATGATAAACCCCTAGACCACACCATACACACACAAATATGGATTGCACGAGGAAATTGGTTTAGTCACAGATTTTTGAAATGGTTTTAAAAGTTGAATTTTGAATTCAAATGGTTTTTGGAAATGGAATTGGGGTAATTATAAAAAAACTTTTGGAAAGGTTTTATAAAGATAAAAGTTATTTTGAATAACTTGATAAAGCTTTGAAAATTTAAATAATTTGATTTGAATTTGAATTCAAGATTTAGAATTGAATTCTATATTTGGAAAGTATGGTTTAAAAAGGGCATACAAGTTATAGATGTGTTTATATGGGTTTTAAAACATTTTAAAGATATTGTTTTGGGAAATTTGAATTTAACCCAAAGTTCGATATTTTAAGGGCTTTAACTCGTGCAAACGTAATCGAATTTTTCCAAAACGAAAACTATTTGTTTTTCAAATAACAATAGCTTTCATATAAAGAAAAGATTTTCAATTTGTGTTGAAAAGGTTTCAAATTTGAATTGTAAATTGTTTTGAAAGCTATTAATGGTTAAAGATTTCTGAACTTTGTTTCCAAAATAAGAGGATCTCAAGGATGTATCTGTTGTATAAAAGATTTGAATTGTAAATTGTTTTGAAGGCTATAATTGAATCTTTGTGAAAGATTGGTGAACTGTGTGAAGTGAATCTTTTTGTTTAAAGATTTATGGTAATTGGTTTAAACCATTTGAAAGAAAGGTTTTGGATAATAAGTTGTGACTTGACTGAGATCCCAATATCTATATGTTTTTAAATATTGCGCTCATAATTCGGTTTAGCCGAGAGAGGACCTTTGTGTCATATAACCCATTCCGAATAATGATACGATGTTATGGATAACATTTGAAGAACGGTGGTGAAGGCCGGATATTTTCAAAAGCGAAAAGATAACCCGTCGAATGTCTCTGCACCGAATGGCCCCCGGTATAGAGATTTGATCACCCTTTGTGAAGGGAAGTCCAGACGTGATTAAGGATTATCCGGATTTGCAAGGGCTTCTTTGGAAGTGCCTTCGGTTATGTTCGAACCTAGAACAGACTTGTATGGATGTATGTCTGACATTACACTTTGAGATGTAAAGCTGATTTCTATCAAATACATTTCTGTTTGGTGGCGGAGATTTATTCTCTTAGCTTAACACCTTCTCTAAGACATACGAGCTTAGAGGTTATGTAGTTGATGGTTACTAGTGATAAATTCCCAATTTAGTAATATGGCATACAAAGTGCTGCTGACCATTTATTGATCAACGCATGGCTGTTGTGAAAAGCGTAGCTTTGTGGACGAGACCTCGTCGGACCTCACTCCCCGAAAATGGTCGAAACAGGAAAGATGCGGCAAGGTTGCAGGGGTCGCGCCCCTAGGGTGTGCCCATTCCTTCTGGAAAAGGGTGGTACCATGGTATGGATCCTAGATATTTAACCTATGTGGTTACTGCAAATACATTGCTTTGTGGTTGTTGGTGTTGAGAGCTCTCGGATAAAGGTCGCAAACGACCGGCGATGGCATATCTTAGGTGTTACTCCCGAGAAGGGGATAAACCTGCCTTGTGTTGGCAGAGAGCCAGGTAGGTTCTCGGGGCGTCCCTTTGGAGGCGTTCCCATGTGGCAATAGGAAGTTCCTTAGTCTGACCATTTGTTGGAAAATACAAAGAAACAATACGCGCCCTGTATGGCTTTAATTGTATAACCTGCCATAGAATGTGGCGGTAACCTGCTATTGAACATGGTAGCTATTGTAGGCATACGATGAAATGTTGTATGCTGGCTAAGATTAATATTATACTTTCGAAATGTTTTCCACTATGCACTTATAATAATATCAAATGGTTTTCGCGTATCAAGTATTTTTGACTATCATAAGGAGAAATCTCCTCCAATTCTGCGTTTGCGTGGTGTGTGCGGCAGAAGGCCTTATGGTAGTTACATTTTCCAAAAAGCGTTGTGGATTTTTATTTTTAAACCTTTTGCTGTTTGTTTTAAAGATAAATTGTTTTTGTTTGCTCAAACCAGTCCCATGACTGACCCGGAGTTTATTGTTGCCTTCCTAAACTCTAGGTGCCCACAATTTTCCACACGGGCAGTCTAGAGTTTGGTTTTTCAGATAATCAAATAGTAGAAGTAGATTCAGTAGCCTTTAGTCTCTGGAAATCTTCTTCGGTCTTTGGATGACTGACCTTGCTTAGTACAACTTGATTGGGAGTTCGAGCTATTTCTAGATTGATGCTTTGGAGATGGAGTTTTTGATATTAGCATATTTGTTTCTCTCTTTGAGATCAATATGGAGGTTTTCTTTCCGTTGTTATCTTTGGCTCTGATAATGATATTCAAAATTGTATCATTGTTGTAAAGATATTGTATCAACTATTGTATATCAATGTTATATACTCATTTTCTTCCGCTGTATTGTTGTACTTAATGCGTTATAAGCTCCGACGAATCGGATTGAACTTTTGGATCTGTGGCATTCGAATACTAGTGAAATATGGATGTCGAATTTCGAACACGAAAATCCAGGTCATCACAGATTGTATCATCAAAAGGGGGAGATTGTTAGTCCTTGAGATGATGGTTTAGTTGACAATAACCTTAGGACTTGTTATAAAATATAATACTAACATTATAGTTTAGATATACATACATACACACACAGATATATATAAATGTAGGCTATAATCATTCAGCTACCAAGAATGAAGATTGTACATTATAAATATTCAAGATTGAAGATATCAAGATTGAAGACTCATGAGTATCAAGATATCAAGAGTTCAAGATTTCAAAGTACAAGATAAGTATGGAGTCTAGAATTATGTTAAAACTTCTTGAAAGCACTTACATCTTTATTCAAAATTTATTCGTGGAATGGAATCCACTTTGAGCCTGTTAAAGGGATGGAACCCTAGTGGGATGGAACCCATGACAATATCTAGTGGAACATATAGTGGTCCTATTTTGATATCCACTAATTTTATGAAAATGCTTTTCAAAATATATCCCTTATTTTAAGTGTTTTTAAAACCATCCTTTCAAAAAGAATCTCTCTTGTTTGAAATATTTTAGCCTCAGAATTATCTTTATCATTTTTATTATTTTGATTTCAAAACTGTCTTTGATTTTAAACTATCTCTTGTTTTAAATATTTAGCTTTTAAATATTTATGTACTCGGATTTTAAATCACTTTATGGCTTAAAAATATATACATTAAAAATTAATTTTATATGTTTAACCTATGTTCAAATATATTTACAAAGTTTAGAAATTGTTTTGACAAATTATAGAAACCAATTTTAATTAGAAAATCAAAATCAACATTTGTGCCTAGAGTATGTCGACATACTCCTACCCCCTATGTCAACATGGTGCCAGTTAAAATTACAAATTAAAATTTTCAAACGAAGTGTCTATTCATCGTATCATTTCACCAATAGATATGGCTACTGATCTTCTATAAATACCAGTAGTTCTAAATAAATTTTTAATCAGGTTTCACTTGTTTTCTCTCCTCTTCATCTTCCACATTTATTCTAATGAATCCCAAATTATACTCTGCCGAAATACTAAGTGAATCAAACTTGATTATCTCTTGTTTGATTCTCTACCCCTCTCTTTATAAGATCTCAGTGTTATTTAGAGTTATATAATCTTTTGTAAATCAAACTGCTGAGTAAAAGGCGCGGTTGAGCCTTGAAATCCATTGGGGTGATTGTAGCCCTGAAAATCAATTAGTTGATCTTGTGGCCTGGTAAATCGAGAGATTTCGTCCCGGACTCAACATGAGGGTGTATCTCGTAGCCTTGAAACTGAGGGTATAATCTAGAAGATTATTTTAAAAAGAAATTCGTACAATTGTGCGGGACTGGATGTAGGGTAACTCCAAACTAGTATAAAATCCTGGTGTATTCTTTCCTTTACTGCTTTTATTTAGTATTTGCATCTGTGTCTGATTCTGTGATTATATCTGTGTCTGTGAATTGCATTTGTTGGTGATTAAATTACATAAGTTTCAAAAAGATATAGAAAATCCATAAAACACTATTCACCCCCCTCTCGTGTTATTCCAGCCTTAAGATCCGTAATCCGCATTTCTCACAACTTATACTATTTTATAAGTATGTGAAAAAGGTTTTTCAAGTTTTAAAAGGAATGGTTTGTGAATATACTTATCCCGATGAGATAAGTATATGAATATTTTAATAAATATTTGAAATGTTATTTTAAATTAATGAAAGATTAATTTAAGAAGATTAGTGGTTTCTGTAGGAAATGTAATCTCTATTTGAATGTTTATTCATTTGATAGTTAAATAGTCGACTGTCAAATCTTGCCTAAATATGCAATCCTTCTTAATTTTGGTGGTACGAAAATTTTCCCTAGGTAACGCCGAAGGATTTTAACTCTAGAAATATCTAGGAGAAATAGGGGGATTATATGGTACAGTTACCGTCAGGGGTGCTATACTATACGTATGAACTTGTTTTGTTCTTCTAGGACAAATGATGTGGAGATCTGTCCACTTAAACGGTTAGAGGTGATCCCCGCACTTATATATCGTTAGATTATTTCCTAAAGAGCCGATATTGAGCAATCCTAAAAAACGATAATTGGTTTTTAGGGCACCCGTTAAGCATGAGAGTGTACTCATAAGAGATGAGTCGTATCATAATCACCCCAAAAACCATATACAGTTCAACGAAGGAGTTTCGTGATCTATTAAAATGTTTGAATCCATGTGTTATTCTGAGACCCGTTAGGGTGTGGGAATCTAGATGTGATTCCAAGATCTATTTTGGATATTGGAATCCATGTGTGATTCCAAGACCAATTGGGGTATGAGAATCAATGTGGGATTCCATGACCTATTTTGATGGCAGTGCATGAAGTGGAACGCCGGACGTAGCCTCATTAACGAAAGTTACTAAAACCAGAGATATGAGGCATGGGCAGTAGGGTTGGCAAACCCATAGGGTGCAGTCATCTCCATCCAGATGTTACCTTCAGTTGTTATGCATGCATGGAGCGATGCACTAGGTTTTAGTGAGACCAGCTATGTTTTTCCTATAATACATCACTAGGGATGTACTATTGCTTCAAAAGGATAATTCCGATCCTTGTATAGGAGGACCGTTTCTCAAAGTACCGAGAGCACCTTCGTGAAATCCTGTACAATTAGTGAACGTGCCTTAGTACACTACAAGAAAAACAGTCTTTTATAGCGGCATATAGCCGCTATTAAACACATCTATAGCGGTTTAATGAATGATGTATATCAACATGTCATAAAAAAGAATTGCACATTTATAACAGAAAAAAGCGCTAAAAAAGAGCATGGTTTCATAGCATAATATATCCTCTATAAAATAGTCATTCTATAGCGCCTATTTCTGCTATATATCAACCTATTTATAGCATATTCTACATCCATTTACAACATATATATACCGCTAAAAATGTGTTGATCCAATAAGGCCTATTTGTTGCTATCCTTTGACAGTAACCTCACACATCGCATTATCTTTTTATAACACTTATGTCATATAGTTATAACATTTTTTAGGATCTATGCTTTATTTTAATATATATTTGATGCACCCCACTATTACATTTTAATAATAACAATCAAAATGAATCTTCTTTGAATAGATAAAAATTTGAACAATGTATGAACAAAAAAAAAACGAATCAGCAAATGTAACACATTCATGATAAAAAATAAAGTATGAACTAACAAAAAATAAGTTCAATACATGAGTTATCAAATTCGATACATATTCATGATAACAAAAGACGACATTGTTCTAAGTTAACGACTACAAGTACCAAATGCATTGCTAAGAACTTGAACTGCTCAAAGCCTTTCTTCATGCATGTTACATCATCCATCGACCAAGTTCTTTATCCGCTTTAAGATCACGTTTCATTTATAACTAGACATTCATCCAAGTTGGAGCAACTCATTTGAGCAAGTATTGTGGATTAAAAGGAAATTCATCTACCACTATTAACATCACTATGAAAAATAGACATCTTTGGATGAAGTTCACTTCTTAGTGAATAATTTAACTGACATGGTCTAAACCTTATCATTCTCCCATGCAATTATTCACTCAATACAAATTTATGATTTTGAAGGGCAACCAATCCTTTTTGAACACACGTTATGGATAACTACCAGCACAGTAGTGTGAGTTTTTAAGCGAATAGCGAAATTCTACATGAATTTGAGAGTGAAATTACTCTGAATCTTGAGAAAAATTAAACAAATTGATAGCACCGTACTAATGTTACATATCATATTGATAATTACAAGAGAGTTGCCATTAGGTTCAACATAAGTGATTGGACCCTTGTCTTCTGGATAATGTCTTCTTATAATTTTTTCATACTAGATGGAATTCATGTGAGAAAATGGGTATGCAGCATATTACTTTCTATATCCACATATTTTCTTATATGACCGGAGACAAAAAATATATTAAGAAACCATCAAAAATAGAAAAGCAAAAACTCCCCATGGTGCATGAGTAAAATGCTGTCAATCTAATTAGGAAAATGCTGATGACGTAAAGAAAACATTATTAAGGCATCTCCAAGTTCATTGAATGATTAATTCCTACTAACAGATACCAAAACAAATCAAGTATACAACAAAACTCAAGGTAAATTCAGTATTTAGCTTACCTGCAGGTCATTTTGAAGCCTTTTCCACCTCTCTAACAATCTCATTTACCATTTAAAAAGCATCATATTCAACCTCAAAAGTCTTGACTACCTTTGTATTTGGATCTAAGAGATACCTACATATACAAGTCACAGTTAACACATAAAAAAAACAAAAATACAAGTTTTCAACCTTTGAAAATAAGGACTCACATGTTGTTTGAAGATTGGATCAGATAATCATGGCCTTCTTCATCAACTTTCCTGAACTAGACATGGTATTCATCTGAAATTTGTCTTACTGCATTAATTGGACCAGTCAGTCCCATTATGTTCAAATCAAATTCTACTAGCAACATAAAATAATGTTATGCATCCATTATATTTTGATAATACAGAATGAAGCAACAAAGTCTAAGGCAAATAAAACCATTAAGATATGCCCGAAGCTGATCAGGGGTGTCACATTGTGGATCAATAGTGACAAATACAGGTTTAACCTTTATGTTGTATTCGAACTCTGTAAACGAAAATATAAAAAAATGTTCATATTGACGAAATAAAATTGTAAATCAAGAAAACACTGATTACCTAATATCTTAGTAGCCTTATTCATTTTCTGAATTTCTTCTAGGCCAACATCAGGAGATAAGTGTATCCAAAGTACATTATTGTTCAATTTCCAAGAAGATCACAATTGGTAACCAGTTTGTTTTTAGTGTCATATAGCTAAAAGTGTCCTCCAATCGTTGGCTTTTCTATGTATTTTATTTGCAAGCCATTTCTAGGGTTGATCTAGTTCATCAACCATTGTACAAATGCCCATGGCATGTGTAGTACCATATAACCCTAGCAACATTCATAAAATTGTTGAATAAAAACAGCAGTTGATGTAGTCAACAAATCAATGGCTATTGAACAAACGAAGACATTTGTATTTCAACGATTGGTATTATTTACAAAGTAATGTTTATATACCACTAACATCTTCGGGACAAAAAAATACAATGAAAAGTGAGGAGTTTGATTTCAAAGATACGTGCCTTTCTTTTTGGAGAATAGACTGAAAATTAATTAGTAGCTCAAGAACCAAAGTAATAGATAGAAATAGAACCTATATTATATGGTATGAAAAATTGTTGTTACTTATCTCCACTAAAATTGTAAATACACAAATGAATATGGTATTTCTAATAATTTGAAAATATCTAATTTACAATGAAAAGGGGTGCACAAACTTCAATCAGATGCTCTAGACCCTCCATCTCCTATCTTGATCCAACTTCTATCTCCTTGCGTACATCGCCTCCTCCATTTAAAGGGAAAATAATTTTTATTGAAAGGTGAAATTTTCCTGTCTTCTTAAATACCAAAGGTTAATTTTTTACTCATTGTTAGTTTATCAATTTTGTTAATCAATTTTATCAGTGGCCAGTAGTGTAGATTCTGTTGGTTACTAACTAGACATTGTTAATTTTATTAATCAATTTCATATTTCAGACATCAATACATCCATGAGAAAAATATATTTATTTCTTGAAATTAAAAATAGTTGAGAATATTTAATTATCCATTTACCTGTGTAAATGGATCAATCCTTTTCCATCAATATACAATTAAGAAGAAACACGGGAAGAAAGAGTACTCAAGATCCAAAACTAAGGAGAAAAAGATTACTAAAGCATTAAACCTTATATTAAATTTGTATCACTCTGTTAACAAAAGATAAATTTATTAGCATATATTATTGAACAAAAAGGTACCAAATAAAAAAATGAAATGCATAATGAGTGCTTCATGGAAAGAGTATTACTAGAGTATTACCATAGGACGATTGCAAACAAAATAGAAAAAATTAGAATAAACTATACAATTTTCTGGAAGTGTAATAAAATCATAAGTCTGTTAATGTTGATGAGAATTAGTATTGATTTTTTTACTATCTACACAAAGCAAGATAAGACGATTGACAATTGTACATTATAAACCAACGCTCCTAACTAACTTCACTAGAAGCTGTTCGTAAAATATGTGAGAAATCTCTTGATAACTTAACCCCTATTCCTGA
The DNA here is from genome assembly GCA_030765085.1 of Allium cepa. Lineage (NCBI taxonomy): Eukaryota > Viridiplantae > Streptophyta > Magnoliopsida > Asparagales > Amaryllidaceae > Allium > Allium cepa. The sequence continues at coordinate 504,657,990 of CM060937.1, read as the reverse complement.
ACTGAAGAAATCTACATTGCTAGTTGTGAACATTTGCGAACATTTACAAAATGGTTTTTCATAAGATGTTATAGATAGATAGTTTATTGTATGGCTTATTCTTATTAGTGTTCCAATATAGAAACAAACAAAAAGAAAGAGTTGAAGAAAACCTCATCAATGATATTGTTAAAAGAATTATGTATAGTTCCACAAGTTGCAGCAGATACACGTTTCACATCTTCTTTAGCAACTCTACTAGCACAAAAAATACCACGATCTGCAAAATAATGAAGCAAAAATAAAAATAAATCATGTCGGCGAGTCCAACTTAAATTAAATATGTGTATATACAATGGATATTAGCAAATAAGATTGATACAGAAAAAACTAGAATCGCGTCACTTAAAAGCTATTTAACTTATTTATGAAGTAAATTACTCTCATTTGAGTATAGATAAAGTCGCTATAACCTTGTCGTTACACGCAAGCATGCATACTCATACACAAATATTTCAACAACATCATATAGTGTTACCATGCCAACATACAAACATAAACGCCAACATAAATACTCATAATATGCATTTTATTGCAGAAGATGCGAAATTATTAGTACCAACCTAAGCCTAAGCAAACAAAATGTCTGGTATGCAGCATCCATATATCAATGTACTCTAAATTTATCAAAAGACAAATTTCAAACTTGAGTTGCAAGGTCCCCAATTGCTAATCTTGGGAGAACAATCTTCGCTCCACTCTAGACACACTTATCTAGTTTGTCATAAATGATATTCCGCTCAGCATTAACTATTGATTGGTATTGCAATAAAAATATTAAGGACGTGTATGCATTCATTTGTTTCAGTAGCTATCCAGCCATAACTCAACACAAGTCTCTATTGCTTAAACATAATAGTGATTGCACTAGCAACCAGACATAACAATCTGAATACTTATGTTGCTATAATCAATCTATACCAATATAGAAAAAAGTTCAACATAAAGCTTTTACAGCTCTGTAAACAAACCTTGCAACTTAAAATGAAAATCTACTTCAATGCAAGTGAAGATAGAAAACAAAGGAAAAATCTGAATCTGTGTCATAACATGGAGAGTTTCCTTCTTATGACACAATCAATTACATTAGTGCCCATGAACTGCAATTCGAATAAAATATGGTGCAGAGGTAAATATGGGATTAACTATGCCATAACACAAAGGGTTACACAATCATTTTTCTGACAAATTATGCAGGCAAACAATAATAATCAAATGAGATATTTGTAGAAAGAACAGATAGATGCCTATAGTAGGCCAAATGATGATGCATTATGAAAAAATAAGTGCTCAATACATGAATCTTCATCATGCAATTATTGTTTGGTCCTTCCTTTCTGTTGCATTTTGTTATGAATTCTAATTTCATTATGAGCATAGCTTTATATAAGAGTGCATAGCAATATTGTCGTGTACCAATGAATATAAAGTAAACAATAAAAAAAACAAAAAATTACCTACAAAGGTTGAAAATATTTATATTATGAAAAATCCATATTACCAGACAAAAGGCTTAACATTTTAAATTATTACATTTTAACATTAATGAATTTGTATGTCTTAACTTAAATTAGCCAAAACTTGGTTTAGTCTGACAACTTGTCTGTAATAATGTAGGAAAACACAGGTATTTGGAAAGATATAAAAAATAAACATTTTGTCTTCTCACCGTGAAAAACAATAAGAGGAAGATTTTGATGCAACTTATTATTGTAGCATTTTCCAAATATTATCAGTCCAAAATTATATTCATTAACAAATATTATCAGAGACGTATATCTGTATTATCAGAGACATATATCTCAACATGTCCACTCCATGTTGCATATACAAAACAATATAAAACAATTTAATAAATATTTTATACTTCAGTTAATTGATTATATTGTACTTTAATAAACAACTCTAAATCTTCTTTGCATGATATTGGTTGAGATAACTTTACAACAGAAGACATATTTAATTCAAATTAGAATCCACATGCAAGCTGCTGCTAAAATGAGACCGAAAACACTGCAATAATCAAATGTCTGAAGTGGCTGACAACAAAAAAAGGGCCATTTTCATTCTATAAAATAGTAATGAAACGTCTGTCTCAAAATCTTGGTCCTTGTTTCCGTTGATTACTCATACTATGATCAAGCAGATAACAACTCACTATTTATGCAACAAATACCCATTTAAAAATATTGAAATACAATTATTATTTTAATCACTTTTCCCGCTAAACCATTTAAGCAAGTAAAAAATTATCAATTCTAGTTATCTATTCACATAGAAGCCACCTAAAATAAATTACCAAACATTCTTTGGAAAAATGAACATCCAATTTATAAACAAAAATATCAAACAAATTTTTCTAGACAATGGTCATAGATTTATAGAGAGTGAAATCAATTATAAGTTGTCGTGTTTGATAATAACCTTCGAATATAGTGTTCCTAGATTTCGACTCTGGGAAATATTGATGAAGAGCGAAATCGTAGATCGAAGATTAGGATTCCAGACAGTGGCGTAGCCAGGATTTTTGGTTGGCATGGTCACAAATACAAATACTTATAGAATCATGCGTAGTGGCTATGTATTTTTGTCAACTATTCAAATAATCACAAAAGCATTCACTGCCATTTATGTAATAATTATGACAAAATAGTTAATATGATAGTAACTCTAGTGAAACAATGAATGATTCAAATGAATTCTCTTTAAATAATTCCACTCATGGAATAAAAATTACTAATTTTATTACGTAATTTCAACTAGCAAACTATGTTAAAACCAATTTTGTTTTGAAATCATGGTAAAATCACTTTCAGTTTCAAAATAAAAACCATGTTAATATGTGACGAAAATTCATTTTACTATCCAAAATTTATAAGTATTTTCAGTTAAAATTAGCTTCAACCATGTTTTCAGATCATGTTAAAAGCTTTCTAACCTTGTTAAAGTCACCAAAGGTACAGACTAGTTTCAAACATGTTCTGAAAAATCAAAAATTAAAATTCAAACTTAAAACTTTAACAAACTTAGAATTTCATTATTTCATATTCAACAATGCTACAGAAAACTAAATCACCTCAAATCTATACAACAATTTGAAACAACAAACCAATTCTATTAAAGTGAAACAAAGCCTATTCCATCAAGCTTTAAACAAATGAAACAAATAGCCCAAACTCATCAAACAATATATCAAACTACCCAATTTAACCAAAAAAGTTGAATTAACCATTTTTTTTGCTTAGATAGATGGAGGCATCCACAAAGATAGAGGCGATGAACTTCGTTGGAATTTTGAGACGACTGGACGTGATGATGAAGCTGGAGTTTGAAATCAATTTTGACAGTCTTTTAAGCTAGGGTTTACTTCCACGAAACGCGTTATAATTTAAGAATTTCTGGCGGCGTCATGTGACCTCCCCAAGTTGTGTGTGCCTCCGCCTCTAGTTCTAGATGCCATCGAACTACCTACTAAAGAGCGAACTATTGGAGTGTAGGAGAACGGCTGTGGAGACTGGAGATGGAGCAAATAGTTTTGATTAGGGTTATTTCGTTGGAGATGAAAATTGTTAGTGATATTTTGGGAGGGATACGAAAATGGTTCAGTCTTTTAAGGGGAAACAAAACAGGTTAAGTGGTTTTCGGAGGGCAAACGAAAATTTTGGAGGCAAGAGCATTACATTGCATGGCAAAAAATAAATTGAGTTAAAAAAAATAGATAACCAAGTGTAAATAATAACGCTTTAGAATAACACGTCATGAAATGGCGTTATTAATAACATATTTTGTTGTAGTGGCGATTTTCGATTATATACCTAATATTGTTCTGATGTACACTCACAAGCATCATAGCTACTTGGTTATTATTATTTTCACCCTTAGACATTATCATAATATCATTGAAATTTCTGATATTAATGTTTTCGCTATCCTAAGGTAAAAACCCTTTTGTGTTTATATGTGGCATGGTCTTATAAGATACCTTTGATTCTAAAGGATTTTTCAGTTATAATAAATAAAATTCTTGTGATTTGAGTTTCTCGTGCTGGTTTTACCAGACTGACCTGGCTATATTTTCTAAATTAAGCTGGATGCCTTGGAGCTTTCGGAAACGAGCTAAATTCTCCCAGACGTATTTGTTTGTACCAACAATGGGCACAACACCCTTCGGAAGTTTTTGAAGAGATAAAAGTGAAGAATATAAATTTAAAATGAAGATTATCTAACAAAAACTCCAACAAACAGAAATGTAAATGCACAAACAAGCGATTTAGAGTGGTTCGGCATGTTGCCTACGTCCATTGTGAAGTTTTTATGGCTTTATTGATTCTCGTTCAACAATTACACTTGATTACAACGAACAACAGTAGATTACAACTGGAAATTCGAGTAGAACAGCAAGATTAGGATGCAAAGCTCGATCCAGCAGAATCTGGATGCTTTAGAATCCAAAGATCCATTTTCCATTGGCTCTAGGGCTCTATTTATAGGCGTAGGAGGCTGATATTTCGCTCAAACTTCGAGAGACTTGTTCTGGCACGTGAGAGAGTTCACACGATCGATTCCGAGAAGTTTCAACTCATTTTGTGATCGATACGAACTCAATTCGTATCGATCAAGATTGTGTCCGATGGAGGTGAAACTTGGTGATAACATTCCTTAGCTTGTACGTAGTCTCCTGTGAAAATTTTATAGCATTTGGACTGGTGGATCTCGAGTTATGATCGATACGAGATGATGTTCCTCGGAGTACTGTTTCGTTCGAATCCATGGCTTCGAATCGACCCACTTCGAATCGATAATGTACGTGACCCGGTGGCGACGTGGCACACACTCTTCGCATCGATCCACCATTTGCTCTGAGTTGACCAAGTCGTATCCATGAGTTTTGCCTCATTTGTATCGAGTACCGTTACACAGTTCGAACCAATCAACCACGTGCACTTCGCATCGATTCACAGTATGTTCAGTTCGAATCAAGATAGATGGATTAGTTCGTATCGATGGTGGTGGCGTAGTTCATATCGATAGATGTTGTCTCCACTTAATGGATACAATCAGGTGATATTCATGATGGATACGATCTAAAGCTACCTGATGGATTCGAATAAACGCCTCCTTCACGGATACGAACTAGACATTGGTCGATCGATACGAAGCACGTTACTGGTTGATGGAGGCGGAGTTGATCGATACGAAACAGTTGCTTGAGGATGGATGCGAAACTGATCGATACGAATGAGGACACGAAGAGGGGTACAAATCTGATCGATTCAAAATATAGCTCAACGATGGATACGAAAACATGGCTTTTCCGTTCAACTTGCATCGACCATAACTTGAGCATACCAACTCGGATTGACTTGAAATTTGGAATGCTGGCTTTTATGGCTTCGCTTGTTGTGTCTTGTTAATTGTAGCATGATCCGGACTTGGAAAAAATTCATCGACATCCATACCGAACCTACGCACGCTTGATACCCAGGACGAATGATCCTTGGTTTTCAACCAGTGTCTTGATATCTCGGCCTTTCCAAAAGGCGGGATAACATTTGCCCCCAAAGTACGTCTTGTGGAAACATGACGTGCTTTGAAAAGTTGCCGCCTTCACTCTGAATAGTTATTGCGTTTTCGTGGAAGGTTGTAACCTTGAGTTGCTGTAATTGATTGCTTTAAAATAGCGTTTAGCAGTTTGTTACCGTAATCATTGTTAGATGAATATCCAATTCCTATTAATGATGAAAATTGGACATTAGTTTGACATACACATATATATGTTAACCTGACTCTCGTTGACATGGCACATCCAGGAGCCATTGCCAGTTTTCTCGTATTAAGTTTCGTATCGATCCTCTCCTGAATCGATATGAAACATGCGTTGCAACAACACTTGATGGTTGTTTTTGGATACTCCTTCGTATTGATCCTCTTCTGAATTGATATAGAAGTTTGAAAGGTTGCCCTCGCATTGATGGATTTGGCATTTGATGGACGCGAATCTAGCATTCCGTATCGATATGCATGAGCATCGACGGATATGAAATTAACATTCGTATTGATGGTCTTCGATGCCACTGGGTTCGAACAGGTGATTCTCAACTTGGACCAGTGAATGCTGGTCTTTGGAAGACGTGAATCGATGGATTTGAAGAGAATAGTTCGCGGCGATGAATCGTGAATGGAGCTGTGAATTCGTCGATGCGAACGAAGATTTCGAATCGATGGAACTCAATTGTCTCCAGAGCTATCTTCATTGTGTACTTTGCATCAATGGACCTACTGACCATTTTGAAGCGATAGGAGCTTGGGCAGATGGATTCGAACTGGTCGTTCGACTCGATGCGATAGTTGACCTCCAATGGTCGGTCGCATTTGACTAGGAGGCGAATCGGTTTTTTCCTTCACTTCGGCCCATATAAATACCAAGGGTTCGGTCATTTCTCACTTTTTACCTCTCTTTTTTTAACCGCCGCCTTCTTTACTCTCTACATTCGCATCGATCCATAAACTTGAGAAAAGAGGAACTACACGTTTCCATCAAATCGATCAAATACAGTTTCTTAATTCTTCAAATTCAATCTTTAATTTAGGTAACTAATCGGCTACAACTAAATCCAAACGACGAAGTTTGAATTTCAGGTCCAGTCCATCCTCGCCGATTATCAATTCTGGCAATCTTTAAGGTCAGATCTGGGTCAGAGCTTGGCCGAGGATGGCCATGGATATGCCCCTGTTGATTGGAGGAGAAGGAGTGTGGAAAAAATTAAATGAAATTGGCTCGATCTGTGTTTCATGTCGATCTGGGGGCGTGTGTTCGAATCGATGCTGGCGATAATGCTTTTTCTTGGAGTTCACATCGATCCCAGGGATTTTTTAAGGGAAATGATGTAGTTCGTATCGATCGAGATGGTGGTAAATCATGTCGATCTGTAATGATCGATACGAAAATTAGGCGAGCGATTGGTGTGAAACCCTTGGCTTTACATCGATTCGAAACATACTCTCACGATCCATAAGAAAAGTATCGACTTGAACATGATTGATGCGAAGCTGAGACTTTCCTGACTGATACGAATCTAAATACCAAAGATTGATTCGAAGCTATCTTTCTGGATCGATACGAACTCGAATCTTGATGATCGATTCGAAATATGCTCCTGGTGATCGATTCGAACGCATCTCATGATGGATACAAAATTTTGAGCACTTGATAGCATGATTCCGACGAGCTTCATCCCTGCATATCTGGACTTGACTGTTAAACTGCATACTTGACTGCCTTTCAAAGCTCATCGATGGAACTTTTAACTTAACGAAATGGCAAAAAATAGCGATTTGAATCGATTGCTAACACCTGGATGGCGCAGCTGTGACGGTCAGCGATGACGGTCACTCCAGTCTGAATTTCGAAGTCTCGTCATTTAGGCATTTTTTCTCTAATTTCGTCGAATCTTTTCAAGTAATGCACAGCACCACACTGCACAACACGTTCACACACTTCACACTAGGGGACGCATGGGCTCATTATCGCCCAATGATGGTTTTTCATGAGTTAGTTAGCCATGTAAACTTCAAGCTCGCAGCTACAAGAAATTCAGAGTTTAATTCCTCCAGCAATTGATATACCGGACATCGAGGCCGAAATCATTGGCCCTGCCCCGAATGAAGCTCTTGACGCATCTCTCATCAATAGTCCACCAGACTCGGTTCTGCCTAATATTTCAAAAGACATGCTAGGGAGAATATGCCTAAGACACGATCTGTCGATGGATGATGTACTATTGCCAGGACCAAACGACAGACCACATAATCCATCGGAGGGGCTTACTGCATTCAATCGCCATGCATGCGCAGCGGGGGCACTCCCCCTGTTCAATCATTATATAAGAGAGGTGTTGTCTTTTCTGGGGATCGCTCCATCCTAGCTTCACCCAAATGGATTATCTGTATTGACCATCGCTCCTGACTGAGATCAAATATTTATTCAACTTCAAAAGTCGGACGGATAGTCCATCTTTCACATTCCTGGAGGCAGTAAGGAACTTTCAAGTAGTCATGGGATCTTGGACCAGGCTGAGCTACTTCAAGACAGAGTGGTTTTATGTTCGGTGCCCTCCAGGATTTGCCAGTAGATGGCAATTTAGACGTGAATATTGCTATCTTCTAGAATAGTTGATAGATGAAGTCAAGCTCATATCTCTCTTTCTTACAGTGATAATTCAACGATCCGAAGGTGCTCGATATAAGGAGATAGTCTAGATTCTCCAAGAGGTCCCAAGCGAAGAGAGGAACATCAACTTGGTTTTGACGGATAGGAACCTTAGAATTCTAGTGCTGATCGAGCGAAGATAGAGTATAAGAGTCGAGGGAACGAGTCAAGCGTAAGAAACCCAGGGCTGTCATAATTGAGGAAGTTGATTTCGAAATAACCCATACTGATGACTTACCTTTGGTTGGGCCTACGGATGCGGTCCAGGATTCTTATGAAAAAAGAAAAGGCAAGGCAGCCGTTTTTAAGCACTCTAAATCGGGGAGATGGAAATCTGTGGTCACGTCCCGACCCGCCTCCGAAGTTAGAATTTCGGAGGTGTCTCCCCTAAGAACGGAAAATCTCTATGAAGGGCTCACCGATCTTCCAATTCCAGATGACATGTTCATGCAACATGATGCCGGATTGGATGAACTCCAACACGCCTTAGTTTTAAGCGAGTCTCTTCCCTCTAGCGTGGTTGACACATCTGGTTGGTCGGGGGGCTGCACATACATTCACACTTCATGGCACTACAAGATTTTTTGATGTAAAATGCCAACTGTGAAAGATTACTAACTTTGTCCATGTTTTGCTTTGCAGATACTATGTCTAGCCGCGGTTCCATGCTTGGTAGCCTACGAAATACCCGACGTTCCTCGTCATATTACGAATCACGTCGGAGAGAAGGAGACAGGGACTATGATCAAGGTTACTCCAGCCAGGAGCGATCTGACAGAGATAGGGGGTATGTACGCTGATCCTGATCTCGCTCACCACCTCCCAGAGCTCCTGCACCGCTTCCCAGTTCCTGTTTCACGGCCTCCCGAAACTTCACCGCATAAGCCGTCCTCTCACGCTCCACGGTCCGATTATCATCGAAGAACTGAAGTAGCGGACCCCTTAACTGCTGGACGAGACCTCGTTGAGCCTACCGGAGAAGGAGTATGATTAGGCTCGCTCAATTGAAAAAGGATTTTCCCGACATCTACTTCGATGGCTATGTCTTTCCCCCGCTCTTGAAAAGAATTCAGGCATCGGCCGAACACACAGTGCATGATTATGTCATGGATATATTTTTCCAGTATAAGGAGTGGTCAAAAGCTGCACAAAAGGCATCGAAGGCGGCGCTTGAGCGGGCAGCTACCATCGAGAGGTTGGAGAAAGAGCTTTCTCATAAAGGCCGGATCATCCAAGTACTCAATAATGAGGCTGAGTCTTCTCGCAAATCCGAGATAGACGCTTTTAAGAAGGCCGACGATGCCCAATTGGCCATGGGTGGGATGAAATGGAAACACTACGCCACAGTGGAAGACATGGGCCATAGGAACACCATCGTCACTGCTGAGTGGGACACAGCCCTTAAAGATCTCAATGAGCTTAAATCTAAATTCTCTGAAATCATAAAAGAAAAGGATGCTGCTAACGTTTCCGCACAAGAAGCCTGCGATCAAGCGGTGGTGCTTCAGAGGGAGAGAGATGCGGCCATGGAAAAGGTCTGCGAGATTGAGGCCGAAGTCGATGAAAAGGTTTGGTTGGCGGAAACAAGGCTTGGGGCTGACATAGAGGAGCTTCTCGTCACTTATAATGCCAATGTACTAAGGCACAGGAATCTGGCTTGGCTTGATGATTACTCGGCACATCTATACAATGCCTGGAATTTGCTGGTTGAAAAAGAGAAAGCGGTGCAATTGGGTGGTGCCTTTGACGAATTTGAGCTGGAGAACCGTATATTGAGCGAAGATAAAAAGAAGGTTTTTCATGACTCTATGATTTCTCATGCAAGAGAGAGACTGGGCACCCATCACTTAGAAATTGGCGAGGGCTTATGCGTCGCCCATAAATTACAAGCTCTGAGATGATTACCTCATCTGGGTCCGATCCGGTCCCGGTGATTGAGCCGCAGCCCGTCCCATCCTACGACTCGGAACAACCACACTTATCTCCTATAAGGGAAAACTCTTCGGAAGCTGTTCAGCCAGCCACAAGTCAACTTGAGGAAGGTATTCTGCACAATTCTCGTGTGTATCTGAAATAAAGGGCTTGTTTTGAAGTGTATTCTAATAGCTTCTTTCCTTCTTTGTCCAGTGACCGAAGTTACATTGACAGCGCCTCCTGCAATCAAAGAATCACATCAAGTGTAGGAGGCCATCATTACCGAGGCGGCCACCACAACAATGGCTGTGCCTATTGAAGTAACACAGGGGAGCTCACTTTCTTTTGATGAGCAGATGATGAAGGAGCTCCTAGGCCGACAGAGAGACCCCTTTGCGGACTTACCGTTTGTCCTTAGTGGATTTCCACCTGCCTCTAGTGCTTCGACACAGACCACTGCTACCCCCAGTGAAGCTCGTGCTGCTCGTGAAGCAAGGATACTGGATGAAATTATTGCAGAGATGGAGGCAGCGGCTCATGGTAGTAGTTCTGAAGGTGGATTGTCGGCACCTGGCCCAACTCCACTTAGAATGATATCACCCGGGGGTACGCTTGTTGATACTAGTGCGTCTATTCTACCCCCAGTCATAGATCCAGTCCCTCTGACTCCTCCTGTAGGGAGCATCCCTTTAGACCCAAGTTCGGAGGAGGTAATTGATATTATGCCTCCATCTGGGGACTACCTGCCTAAAGGGAAAAGCTCGAAACAAAGGATCGTTAGTGGTGCCGGCGGTTCCACATCGAAGAAGAAGCCAAGGAAGAAGAAGGAATAGATAGGCTCCTTAGACTTATGCTTTGGGTAGATAGGAGTTTACTTTTGCTTTTATAGGTCGTGTATAGACGCGGATTCGGCCACCGCTAGAAGGTATTTTTTGGAAGAACTTGTACATGAATCTTTACTTCAGTTAGTTGAATTGAAATGAAACTTTATTTTTTCTTCGCTTCAACTGTTCTTTCTGCCCCTTATGCTTAAGTGTTGTAACGTTCGAATCTTGGTTCAGTATGCTTGTGGAGTATCAGTTTCGGAGTTGGATTTGTTACCTACACCAAGTCTGAAAATCGTGAACACAAGCCGTGAGTAGAAATTAAGTTGGACTTTCAATGTCGCATTGCTCCTGTCAATGATTTACACTTAAGCCCTGCCCCCATTTTGGGGAACCAGTTGCAATGATCGGCTAGCGATTGCAGTTTATTTCTACTTTTTGAGCTTAACATCTTCAAATTGATGTAGAAACAAGCGAAGGGCGAGCAGTTGAATCACGCTTGTTCACTTGCAATAATTGCATCCCCACTCCGGGGATCAATATTTGTATTTAGGCGGTCAATCGCACCTATTAAAAATTTTAAGCACATGTCCACACTTTGGGGACTTAGATTCATTTTTTGAGTGGTTGTCTGCACCTAAGTTATATTTATACTCTGACCGCACTTTGGGGACTCGGAGTTATTTGTAATCGATAATCTGATTCGTACACTGGGAATCCAAAAGCTATCGATGTTTGTAGCACAGTTCGCACTCCGGGAACTTTGACTTAGTATTTATACTCCAATTCACACTCTAGGAATTTGAAGTAAGTGTTTATACTGTGGTTCGCACTCCCGGAACCTAGAGTTGATGTTTTTCTCCAATTCGCACACTGGGAATTTGGAGTTAGTGTTTATGCTCCGGTTCGTATTCCGAGAACCTAGAGTTGATGTTTATACTCCAACTCGCACTCTGGGGTTTTGGAGTTAGTCGACAGATGGTCAGTCGCATCTGTTTAGACTTTTTAGGAGGTCGTTCACACTTTAGGAACGATGAATTTATCGGGATCGCGGATGGTCGGATCACATCCACCCCGGGTTAACAAGCGAGGTCGTTAGATGGACGGGTCCATCCTCCTCTAACTTGTTTAGGATACGGTCGAAGTCGTTAGGCAGATGGGTCTACCCTCTCTAAAACCATATTTAGGATTTTTATGCTCCAACTTGCACTCTGGGAGTTTGTAGTTGTTTTAAGGATTGTCGTGTATCAACCCTTTTTGATTTAAGTGTAGTGACTTTCCCCCGAGCTCGGGTTTCATTTAGTGAGTGATCGATCATATCACAGTCACTCCTTATTTGAATAAATTCCACTGCACGATAAAACTTAGCTCTCCATACACCGTGATGTCGTACGTCATATTCAATATCTCACAGCTCTGGCTCGAAGAGATGGCATTTTATTGCTGAAATGAGAAAATATGACAAAGTCAGTTGTCTTATTACGAATTCACATTTCGAAATGCAGAAACAAATTGCAAATAAAAGAATGAATCAAACAAATAAAGCCTGTCATATGTTGTAGCGATGGAGGCTTTCACTATTCCAAGCTCTCGACAAAGTAAGACCATCAACGGTCGATAACTTGAACATGCCATCTCCGAGTTTCACATACGGTCCTTCCTAATTTGGTTCATGTGTGAAGGAACTGGATAGACCCTTTTTAGAACGAGATCGCCAAGTTTAAAGGTCCATGGCCGAACCTTGGCATTGTACAATCGGGCGACTCGACTTCGATATGCAGCTGCCCTCAAATCAGGCTCTTTCCGTTTCTCATCCAGCAAATCCAAAGATTCAGCAAGTACTATGGCGTTAGTCCTTGGGTCATAATAAGTCACGCGATGAGAAGGTACTTCCCTCTCGACTGGAATAACGGCTTCTGAGCCATAAGATAGATAAAATGGAGTGTGCCCGGTTGCGGACTTGTGGGTCGTTCGGTAAGCCCATAAGGCCATAGGAAGTTCATCAACCCACTTGCCCCCGGCCTTTTCCAGTCGTTTCTTCAGAATATATTTGATAACCTTGTTAACTGCTCCAACTTGGCCATTCACTTGAGGGTGAGGAACTGTAGAGAATTTCTTGTCGATAGGAATCGTTGACAGAAATTCTTGAATTCAACACTGTCGAACTGGGCTCCGTTATCAATGACAATGGTATGCGGGAGACCAAATCGGCAGATAATGTTGCGGACTACGAAGTTGATTACTTTCTTCATCGTGATTGTTGCAAGGGGTTCAACTTCAGCCCACTTGGTAAAATAATCAACCGCAACGATGGCATACTTCTCTCCACCTTTGGCTAGGGGTAGAGTTCCAATAATATCGATACCCCATACTGCAAACGTCCACGGGATGACTATTTGGGTTATCTCGGTAGGTGGGGCTCTAGGAATTCGAGCATGTTTCTGGCATTTGTCGCATTTTCTGGCATAGTCTGCTGCATCACGGTGGGCCAATAATACCCGTATCGGAGTCCTTTCTTGGCGAGAGCCTTCCCTCGGTGTGATCGCCACATTCCCCTTCGTGTACGTCGTGCAACACTCATTTAATCTCACCGTGTGCGATACATCGAAGGAGAGGAACAGAATATCCTCTTCTATACATGACACCATTCTGGATGGTGAACCGTGAGGCTTTTCGAAGAATCTGTCTTCTTTCACTCCTACACTCAGGCAGTGTTTCACGCTCGATGTAATTCCGGTATGGAGTCATCCATGATTCCCTTCCTGAAGTAGCCTCAAATACAGAGTCGGTCTCCATCTGATCAATGCTTGGAAAGGATAAGGTTTCAACAGGAACGAGCCCCATTTGCTGCGCTTCGCCCGTACTTGCTAATTTTGCCAACGAATCAGCCTTCTGATTGCGCTCACCGGGTATGTAGAAGATGGCATAATAATCAAATTGGTCAAGCACTTCCTAGACTCGAGTTAGGTAAGCAGCTAGTCTTCGATCCTTGGCCTGATATTCACCTCGAACCTGGCATACGACTAATTGAGAATCACAGTAAACTTCCACATCAACAATTCTCAGATCACGGGCTAGCTTCAAGCAAGCAAGGCTCCATATTCAGCTTCATTATTGGTCGCACGAAACTCAAACTTCAAGGCATAGCATATGGATCGACCCTCGGGGGTTTCCAGTACTACTCCAGCACCCGAGCACCCATTGGACGCACCATCGGTATGCAACTTCCAGACGTATTCCTCTACGCCCTTTCTCTTCTCTCTTCGTTGCGCCTCGCGTAGCTCAGCAACATAATAGGCTCTCCCAGCAGCCTGATCTCCTTGAATGACTCTGATCCCACAATCAGTGGGGAATTTCAGAGTTAAACACCATGGGGAAATTGCTGCCCTGAATTCAGCAATGGCCGGACGGCCCAAAAGACCGTTGTAGGGGGAGTGAATGTCTAACACAAAAAATTGCACCATCCGACTCTCCGGCACTTGCCAACTCCCAGCTCCACTGGCAGCTCCACTGGCAGCTCCACTACTCCAGTGGGTATATTGGCACTTCCATCGAAGCCGTGGACTCTAGATTGGCAAGGTTTTAAATCATTAGCTTCCATTTTCATCAAATCGTAAGCTCTCTTACATAAAATATTTACTGAACTCCCACTGTCAACCAGGATCCTCTTCATCCAAGCAGGACCAACCTGGGCAGATATGACCAGTGGGTTAATAATGGGGGCTTCGACCCTATCAGCATCCTGAATTCTGAACACGATGTCATCAGTCATTGTCCTTTGCTGTTTGGCCCCTTCATCAAAACTACTGCAACACTCGAAGTCTGCATGCCTGATAGAGCTAGCATACGACTCCATTTCCCTCCAGCTTGGGTCTGCTGGATGGGGATCACCACTAACTGTGTTTATAACCAACCTTCCGCCCACACGTGCGGGTTCCTCCTTTATTTCCTGATTCTGAGCACGATTTTGGTTTGATGGGCCTGCACCTCTAGACCGCGGAGCCCCCACGAACTGATCTAACTTTCTCTCCTTGATCAATTTTTAATGAAGTCCTGTAAATGATGGCACTCGTTTGTATTGCGACCATATCTTTCGTGAAACCTACAGAACTTTCCTGTCTGCATTTGCCTCTCCGATGATGGTTTCGGAGCAGGCTCCTTATACTACATGGCATTGCAGGTTTGCAGATACACGTTCTCTAGCGATGTATTCAGGGGGTGTAATTGTCAAACATCAGCGCCTTACGTCGCGGGCAATGATTTTGATCCCGTTTCTTATTGATTATCACTGTTTCTCGGCTGGGTTTGTTTGTTCTGTACATTCAGCTGAACTTTCCCAAAACTCTCGCCGGATTGTTTTACTGCCACATTACTCTGAATCCCTTCACTATTGGGCCCCACGTCGTCCTGCTTCCTAGACTGTTTCACATCCTCTCGCCTTAAGAATTGGGCGGCTTTGGAGTAGAAATGGTCCAACAACGCGGAAGGCTTCCCAGCTAACCAATTTCCAAACTCGGAGTCGAGGTCAATTCCCTTAGTCAGTTCCATTAAGATCGAATTGTCATTGGGGTTACTTATCTTTGCACATGTAGCATGGAACCTCTCCAAGTAACGTCTAAGCGTCTCCCCGGGAGCTTGAGTGACGCTAGATAAAGTGTTAACATCCTTGGGCCTAGAAACGTGCATACAAAACTGTTCTACAAACTTTGTGGACATTTGATCAAAGCAAGAAATGGATCGGGGAGGCAATCGCATAAACCACATGGTGGCAATGCCCCCAAAAGAGATAGGAAAGCTACGACACTTCACTGCGCCATCCGCTCTTACAGCATTCATCAGCCACTCATACTTCATGATGTGCTGGTTTGGGTCTAAATTCGCTTCATAAACTGGCAAAGTGGGCATTCTGAACCGTCGAGTAGGTTCGACATAGAGTACGTCATCCGTAAAAGGGGTGTGACTATGGAAGATTCCCCAGTCGTCGTTAGACTCTGACTTTCGCGAATCATTTTACATATCATAGCTAGGAGGTCCAGCATCTGGACATTCTGTGCGGGCTGAGCCAAGGTGTGGTCGGGCTCCACATCACGAGTTTGGACCGGGAGCTATCGACGGTCTGCGTCTCGCCTCCTTGGCTCGTAGTCTTCAGGGACATACGGTTCAGGAGTACGCCCACGCTGGCATTGGTTTAGATTGGGTTGATTTCGGGCATCAACCCTTGGTTCTGCAGCGGTGGTTGCGGTATGGTTATCCGTAGTACAGAACTGTGCCTCCCCGAGATGGGGGTCCAGTATGGAAGCTGGCCGAGAGACCGACCCTCAACTGTCCAACAGTTAACATAGGTTGATGTCCAGCAGCTTGCGCGTAACTTCCGTCCAATCGGGGATGGGTGGACCTATGGTTGTAACCAGACGAAGCCGAACTCTCGATAGAGGAGTTAGAGGCGTTATCCCTCCTGCAACTTCTACGCCTTTAGCGGTTCAACTGGTCAGCCAGCTCAGCATTTGCGCACAGCTATTCTGTTAGCAGTTGACGACTCTGCGTCAGTTCCTGGAGCAACAACTGGAATTCTTTCCTGGTAGCCGGGCCTGATGCTCTGAGGGTCCGATAGCGTTTTGGTTGGATGGAAGTAGTTGCGCGGGATTTTGTCTATCCCGGCCTTCTTGATCAACAGCATGGGAGGTGGTCCTTGTGCTAACCATGGCGATGAATGAGATTCTTTCCTAGACTTTATGAAAATATGAATAGATTGGAAGGATCTGGACTAGAAACTTGGATCTTCCTCTTAGATTTATGCAATTCGGTATCGACATAGATCCAAAGAGCAGGAGAATATCTGGGTTGATGTCTCAGTGAAAGCACCAAAGTGTTTGTACCGAAAATGGGCACAACACCCTTCGGAAGTTTTTGAAGAGATAAAAGTGAAGAATATAAATTTAAAATGAATATTATCTAACAAAAACTCCAACAAACAGATAAGTAAATGCACAGACAAGCGATATAGAGTGGTTCAACGTGTTGCCTACGTCCACTGTGAAGTTTTTATGACTTTTTTGATTCTCTTTCAACAATTACACTTGATTACAGCGAACAATAGTAGATTACAACTGGAAATTCGAGTAGAACAGCAAGATTAGGATGCAAAGTTCGATCCGGCAAAGTCTGGGATCTTCAGAATCCAAAAATCCATTTTCCGTTGGCTTTGGGGCTCTATTTATAGGCGTAGGAGGCTGATATTTCGCTCAAACTTCGGAAGACTTGTTCTGGCACGTGAAAGGGCCGACACGGCCGATTCCGAGAAGTTTCGACTCATTTTGTGATCGATACGAACTCAATTCGTATCGATCAAGATTGTGTCTGATGGAGGTGAAACTTGGCGAGAACATTCCTTAGATTGTACGTAGTCTCTTGTGAAAATTTTATAGCATTTAGACTGGTGGATCATGAGTTATGATCGATACAAGATGATGTTCCTAGAAGTACTGTTTTGTTCGAATCCATGGCTTCAAATCGACCCACTTCGAATCGATAATGCATGTGACCTGGCGGCGACGTGGCGCGCACTCCTCGCATCGATCCACCTTTTGCACCGAGTTGACCAGGTCGTATCCATGAGTTTCGCGTCATTTGCATCGAGTGCCGTTACACAGTTCGAACCAATCAACCACGTGCACTTTGCATCAATTCGCAGTATGTTCAGTTCGAATCTACGTAGATGGCTTAGTTCGTATCGATGGTGGTGGTGTAATTCGTATTGATGGGTGTTGTCTCCACTTAATGGATACGATCAGGTGATATTCGTGATGGATACGAACTAAAGCACCTGATGGATTCGAATAAGCGCCTCCTTCACGGATACGAACTAGACATTGGTCGATCGATATGAAGTACGTTACCGGTTGATGGATGCGGAGTTGATCGATACGAAACAGTTGCTTGAGGATGGATGCGAAACTGATCGATACGAACGAGAACACAAAGAGGGGTATGAATCTGATCGATTCGAAATATGGCTCAGCGATGGATACGAAAACATGGCTTTTCCCTTCAACTTGCATCGACCATAACTTGAGCATACGAACTTAGATTGACTTGAAATTTGGAATGCTGGCTTTTATGGCTTCGCTTGTCGTGTCTTGTTGATTATAGCCTGATCCAGACTCGGACAAAGTTCATCGTCATCCATAGCGAACCTGTGCACGCTCGATAACCAGGACGAACGATCCTTGGTTTTCAACCAGTGTCTTGATATCTCGGCCTTGCCAAAGGGCGAGATAACATTATTCATGTACTCATATTCTTTCATTATTATTACTATTCTTGACTCTGTCTGTATTCATCAGCAATTGTAAGGATAGGTTGTTATAACTATTCAGGCTGAAGTAGGTTAGTGTGCTCTAATTTTTGTTATGTATGTATAAATAAGATGATTTCTTTTTGCAAAGTTCTTGTGTATGTTATAAATTTGTCTCATCACGATGTTAGATTCTGTTCTTTATTTCCTTTCTTTCACCTTAACAATCTGTCTTTCCGGCACTTGGATATTTGGCACATGAATATAGGGGACGTATTAGTGTCGATTTCTAAGGATCGGAAAAAGTGGGCCGTTACAATTACAGTGCCGTGATAGGAAAAATTACTTATAAGCTGAAGGCTATGTATAGTTATGATGACCGCCATACACCGCTGGTACCCGATATACATGTATAATGCATCGTGGCGGTGCACTACTGATGCAGGACGCTAGCCAAGAGTATAAAATAACAAAATCCAAAACATAAAACCTATAGTACATTTCATGGTGCATAGAAAAAAGATAATATAATAACGTAGATGTAAAACGTGCGAGATAGCGATATAATCAAACGAATCATAAATAAGAACATCAGAGTGCGATAGGTTCATAGATTATATAAAAGACTAAAATAATAGAGTCTATACATCTCAGATCTCCATAATAAACTCCAAAGCTGTCTTTAAAATAATACAACTACTGATATAGCACCATAGTACTACACATCGGAATATAAGCGACAGTAAGCTCCATATATGATATATGAAAGGATAGTCTCCTACTCGTACTTCGTACAGCTACATGCGCTATACAGACCTATAATCCCTAGTACACTCATTCAAGAGTGCCTAAGATAATAAGAAGTAAAGCATAAAGTCTCAAGTTAGACAATAGTCATATGTAAGCGATGCATCATATAAAAATACTACAAAAATCCTATATAGTAAATGGGGTTATAAGGTATAAAGAACCATGCTTGACATGTCCCTACATCCAAAGAGTTAGCACATAATAGTCAATACATGCCAATCAACTATCAATACAAGTACACAACAACTGAAGTACAATGTACAATGTCTAGGTATACGATCGAAGATACCTTTATCGTGTGACACCCAAAGTAATAAACGTCATGGCTAGCATCTATCAAACAATCCTCGCCATTAATCTTGTGTGTTGGATTTATAATAACTCGCATAGCACAATCGCAAACCATGGATTTAATCAAAATCTTGGCTTTGTTAGTGCTTGAATCCATGCTACTACATAAGGCTAAGAACCAGGCTCATAATCGTAAAAGCTTAAGGTAATCATCGCAAGGTTTGGACATGATTGTAAATCCAGGTAGGAGCTACCCGCATACCCCTTCTTTATGGGCACACTAGAAACCTCAGAGTTATTTACATTCCCTTTGCACTCGTCTCCACAGTGGAACATAACCGTTATTCCATCACGGCTATCTCCACAGTAGAACATAGTCACAAATCCTACTTACGAGTCCTCATCATTGAACTTGTCTTTGTGGATCATTATCTTTAGAATGCCTTTAGGAACCCATCATAAGTCATAGAACCATTATACTAAAATTCTAAAGATGTCACCATTGTCGTCAATGTCATTGTGTCGAAGCGCTATGCTATAGATCACCCGTCGCCACATGAAATCCATGGTTATCCAGAGCCATTTGGAGTGATCTACTTCACTCCACATCACCTACTACAACTCTAGAGCAAGTCTGAAAGAAATCTTGAAGTTTCTCCAAGCCACAACCAGAATCTCGAAATTTTAAGTTTCTATCCAGGTATACCCTAGGTTGGACTCGAAGAAACACTGAAAAACTCAAAGCAGCCATCTCTAACTCCAAGCAACCCAAACCATTGAACAACAATACTTTCCCGGTTACCGAATCGAGCGGCTGCAGCAGACCACCATTAGACTCCAAGGATCAAATAGAAAATCTTGCTCAGGCCCAAACCAAGTCACCCTACCAAAAAACCAAATAGACCATTACCGAACACCAAGCGCCGAATAGAAAATCTTGCTCGACACTTAATCAGTCACCCTACCAAAAACACCAAGCAGACCAACATTGGACACCAAGAATTGAACATAAAATCTTTCTTGGCACCGAACTGAGTCACCCACCAAAAACACCGAGCCGACCATCACCATACACCAAGCACTGAACGAAAAATCTTGCTCGGCACTAAACCAAGTCGCCTCACAAAACCATCGAGCATGACACCAAGCAACCCCTAAAATCCACCGAGTAGAAAATATTATTTGGTCACCGAACATAGCACCACCTAACAAAAATCTAACCCTGAGAAAACCTTACACTGGCCTCAAGCGTGACTCCAAGCACCTACTAACAAACAAATGCTACCGAACTAAAATGCTGTAGTTTCTCCAAACTCCAATTTCAGAAAATTTCATCACTATGCTTCATTCTTCGATATACATACCTTCCATATGCATCGATGCAACACCTAACATCCTTAAGCCTATCTGTCGAATTCTGGTTTAATGGTTCCTACATCTAGTTTACTCCGATGAGCATTTTCAACCATATAAGCATATAAACAAACACCATATATGCACCAAACAACATTCAAATATGCAATTCACACAACCAATTATAACAGTCATCATACAACATAATCCATCATATATCAAGGCAAGCACATATCCGTATAATATGTCCGAAACATCAAAAATCCATATATTCACTTTTTACTATAGATAGGGTTTTTACACAGTAATGAAACATAATTTTGACCTTAAAAAATGGATCCAAAACATGTTAAAACCTATATACATATATAAAATAGTGAA
Organism: Allium cepa; assembly: GCA_030765085.1. Lineage (NCBI taxonomy): Eukaryota > Viridiplantae > Streptophyta > Magnoliopsida > Asparagales > Amaryllidaceae > Allium > Allium cepa. The sequence continues at coordinate 504,636,875 of CM060937.1, read as the reverse complement.
AGATGATAAATAACTCAACAAAACTTCTAAAATCCAAGTTTTGCATGCAAATCAAGGTAAATCTGATAATGAACTACGAAGATGTGATTTTTTCCCTAAAATACATATTTGAATATCTATAATGAATCCACTTGTTAATATACCCTTAATATATGATTTAGACTTGATTTAGAGGAGAAAAAAGGTTTCGGATATGGAATGGGTTGATAGGAGCTTAGATTTATTAGAAAAGTAGTAAAATGATTTGGGGAAGATAGTTCAACCTATTACAGTCTCCAAACCCAAAATGGATTAGTATGCTTACCCTCGAACCTCACTAATTACCCACTAAGCTGCTTCAGAAATTATCAGTCTTGAAAAACCATATCTCTTAGCCAGAAAGACCAAATCGCTATAATGGCCGCTCGGTGAAAACATCGTATCTTTTCTATAAAAGTGTTCTCGAATTATAATTCGGATTCTATCAAAAGTTATAGCCGTTACAAGTTTTTAGATGTAAAATCATCTAATAAAGTTTTTAAAGATTGAAAATGTCTAGTAGGCATTTCTCAAAGTTATATAGTAATACGACTTCAACTGAATTTGAAAACAATATTTTACAATCCTTTGATATGTAAAATATGAGTCGTAAAATAGTAGAGTGTCATAATAGGCAAAAATAATTATGAGGCAAAGGATATTTATAATAGGGTGCCATAATTGGGGAAAGTAATTATGAGCCGAAGGTTATGTATATTAGAGTGTCGTAATATGTGAAAGTAATTATGAGCCGAAGCCTATGCATAGCAGAGTGCCACAACAGGAAAAAGTAATTATGAGCTGAAGGCTATGTATGGCAGAGTGGCATAATAGGCAAAAGTAATTATGAGTCGAAGTCTATGTGTAGTAGGGTGCCATAATTGGGAAAACAATTATGAGCCGAAGGTTGTGTATATTAGAGTTGCCATAACAGGCAAAAGTAATTGTACGCCAAAGGCCATGTATAATAGAATGCCATAATGTGCGAAGGTAACTATGAGCCGAAGGCTATATATAGTAGGTGCCATAATAGGCAAAAGTAATTTTAAGCCGAAGGCTTTGTATATTAGAGTGCTGTAACAGGCGAAAGCAGTTATGAGCCACATGCTATGTACATTGGAGTGCTGTAATAGGAAAAGGTAATTGTATGCCAAAGGCTATGTATATTACAGTGCCATAATAGGCGAAAGTAGTTAAAAGCTAAAGGCTATGTATATTAGTGTGCCATAATAGGTGAAAGTTTTTTATCCTCACTAATTAATGAGGATTTGACAGTAAAGTTTAAATTCTTTCCTCATGATAAAGGTTTGAAAACAGGCTTTAACTTTAAAATTAAAGCCTCGTAGTGAGGTTTTTTTGCTCCATTTTGAGGGCTCGAAAATAACTTCTGAAATGTTTTCCTCAATCACGAGGGTTTGTGGAAGTTAGATTTTAAAAACCTTTCCATCTCGTTATGGTGGTATGTACCTTGTTATGAGGGATTTTATGTCGCTTTTGAGGGTTTTAAAGAATAGGGGATGTGTTAATTATAGCTATAAGAAGGGCATCTATGACTGCCATAATGCAGCCAACGCTAGCTGGACTAGTACCCGGGAAGATTGACCCAAGACACTGTGGTGTGTTATTCCTACGATTGCTTGTCGGAATATATAAGGATTTTACGAGGATGGCCTCTTGTGTTTTAGAAGATACTCTAAGTTGATGCAATTCTCACGATGAACTACAGTCCCAGTCCTTTTGATTTGTTAATCATCTTGACTTTTATAAATAATTACTTTTATTTTGAAATATTATGATAAAAATATCCACTTGAGGTATGGATTAACCCTGAACATAGTTTTTATATATTAAATATATACTCATCCTCCGATTTACTGCGTGGTCCATCTAAGTGGTACTGATCTGCTTCTCATGGGGATCGTAGTCCAAAATGCAAACTTTCAAAAGTCTTTTTATTTGAGGCCAAAATTATTTTATAATCAAGTCTTCGGCAACCATTAATGCCAAAGAGCTTAAAGCCATTGTTTAAAGAGGTCACAACTTCACTATGGTTGTAATGATCAAATTCAACATCCCTTTGGGTTTCAGTTCTTAGTTCCAAAAACCATAGCATAAATTGTGAATTATATTAAATATAGCCAAATTACTGTATTTAGGTAACTTTTGACACCATTCTTTAGTTGTCAAAACTGGATCTTACATGTGTATCAATTGGAAAACTAGCTTTTCTTCGCATGACACTACTTAATCATGACTAAATTACTTGTAATAACTTTGAAATATGCATGACACTACATGACCATGGATAAAAAACTTGATATCACTTTAAAATTTGCATTATACTACTTGACCATCGCTAAATTACTTTACATGACTTTAAATTTGCATGATACAACTCGATCATGGCTAAAATACTTTACATGACTTTTAAATTGATAGATTGCTAACTTTATTATGATACTAGCCTCATGCTGTGACAATGCCTTAGATGCTTAATATTCCTTATTTGAGGTATGATATTGCCATCTGATCTCTTTAGTCAGTAAGCTCTCAAAGGAATTATGTCATGAATAATTAAGAGCCTTCCTAGTTTGGAATGAGGGGTCCATCTATGGGATATTTGTTGCTCAACATGATCTTTCAAAGGAGTAAATCTCATATTTCGAACATTTGAGTCCAGAATCGATAATTTTTGTATCTTATCATCTGATTGACGTGTTCTACTGTTCTTAATGAAGCTTAATCTCAAATTTTCGGTAAAAAAACCTACTAACTCTTTTCAAAGTTCAACATTTAATTGAGTGTTGGTGTGGAGTCTTCAATGAGAAGCTATTTTAAGCTAAACAGGGAGCATGGCTTCATAACTGTAAACTAAAGAAAAAGGGTATAACTAGTTAATGTTTTTGAACTCATTCTATATACCTACTAAAACGTTAATTCATCCACCCAGTCGCCTTTGGATCGATTCAGGCCCTTCTTTAAGCAAGCTTTGATTGTTTTATCAGCCGCTTCAGTGGCACCATTGGCTTGTGGATGAGCTACTAAGGAAAAGCTCTTGATGATGCCATGGTCTCAACAATATTTGGTAAACTCTTGGGTTTCAAATTGTGAATCATTATGTATAATGATCTTATGTGGGAGACCATGTCTTGTAATAATGTTCTTCATAACGAAGTTAATGATTAAATATGCCATTATTTTTTGTTGGGGTCCGGCTTCAACCCACTTTGTAAAATAGTCAACGGAAACTATCGCGAATCTTGCTCCTACCTTAGTAGTTGGAAGAGGACTGATATGATCAATGCCTCAGACATCAAGGGTGTAAAGACCCGTAAATCCGTACTCCTTGAATAGACACTAATCTCCTTTGTTTAATTCAAGATGAACGAAAATACGAACCCTTAGGGGTTTAAGAAAAAGAATTTAAGAAAAGAGAAGAGAAAAAGGTAGAAGATGGAGGGAAAAGAAGATAGAAAATTTTAAAATAGAAGAAAAAGAGAATAGAGGAAAAAGAAAACAGAGAAGAGAAAGAAAATTTTGAAAACATAGAACGGAATAGAAAACAACAGAACAACAGAATCTCACAATTCGCAGCGGAACAACATATAATAATAAATGAATAATCTTTAAACAAAGAACTATCAATTATTACATTTTATACAATTCATTACATCATATCATCAGAGTGTACAACAACAACATCAAACAATGCAGCGGAAAAAGAAATACTATATAGTAGTAATACGCCATGCCATCCAGCTTGCCTCCAGCAACTCCAGAATATCCAGAATATCCTGATAAATCCTAACTCTTGACTGCCCGTGTGGAAATTGGTGGGCACCCAGAGTTTAGGAAGGAAAACAATAAACTCCGAGTCAGTCATGTGACTGGTGTGAGAACTCAAAACAGTTTATTTATCTTTAAAATCAAAAATAGAGGAATATTTTTATTTCAATTCGCAATGCTTTTAAAAAAATGAGACTACCATAAGGCCTCCCGCACACACACACAATGCAAACGCAGAATCGGAGGAGATTTCTCCTTATGATAGTCAAAGATGCTTGATACGCATTTAAAATAATATTTGATATTATTACTAGTGTATAGTGTAGGGAAAATTCATTTCGAAAGTAGAATATAAATCTTAGCCAACATACGACCATTATCGTATGCCTACTATAGCTAACTATGTTCAATAGCAGGTTACCGCCACATTCCATAGCAGGTTATACAACTAAAACCGTACAAGTTTCGTATTGTTTCTTTGGATTTCCAACAAATGGTCAGGCCAAGGAACTTCCCATTGCCACATGAGAATGCCTCTGGAAAGACATCCCCGAGAACCAAACCGGAACTCTGCCAACACAAGGCCGGGTTACCCCTAACTGGGTAACTACTGACACGAGCACGCCATTCCCCGATCGTAAACGACCTTTCTCACGGGATCCCGAAAACCAACAACCACAAAGTAATAAATTCGTAGTAACCACATAGGTTAAATATCTGGGCTCCATACCATGATACCACCTCTATCCAGAAGGAAATGTACATACCCTAAAGGGTGCTACCCCTCATAACCTTGCTGCATCTTTCCTGTTTTGACCATTTCCGGGGTGTGAGGCTCGACGAAGTCACGTCCACAAAAACATACTTTATACAAAAGCCATGCTTTGGGTCAACAAATGATCAACACAATGATCACCAAGATAGACGATCAAATAAACGATCCTATCACAATAATCAACACAATGATCATTTCAGCATCACTCAGCATATCACATTACCAAATTGGGAATATATCGCCGATAACTTCAACTATATAACCTCTGAGCTCGTACGTCTCAGAGAAGGGTGTTAAGCTAAAAGAATAAATTCTTCGCCACCAACAGAAATATATTTGAAAGAAATCGGCTTTATATCTCAACTTGTAATGTCAGACATACAATCCATACAAGTCTGTTCCGGGCTCGAACAAAACCGAAGGCACTTACAAAGAAGTCCTTGCAATCCGGATATTCACAATCCTGATCGGATTCACCATCACATATGGAGAACTCTATACCGTAGCTACTCGGTGCAGAGTAAATCGACAGGTCATCCTATCGCTCTCGCAAATACCGGGTCTTCAACACCGATCTTCAATGCAATTCACAACGACGTATCACATATTCGGAATGGGTTATACGACCCCATGGTCCTTTCCCGGTTAACCCGAATAGTGAGCGCTTATTTAAAAATAAGTGTAGCATTCACATTCAATCAAATCACATCAATTACCCATTCAAAGGGAAATATTGATAGTCGGTTATTGAACTATCAATGGATATGCACAACATCACCAGATTCCAAATAATTTTCCAAATTATTTATTTCCCAAAAAAAATATCTTTACAAGATATATTATTTCACACTTCAAAAATAAATCAATATTTATTTTTAAAACAATTCCACTTTCTTTTATAAATTCAATGGTGAATTTACATTTCAAAATATCCATGCATATGATTTCAATAATTCATTTCAATTTATCTTCAAAAAGATAAGTTCTCTAAACGTTTCATTTCACATTGGAAAAACATTTCCATACTTATACATTCATAAGTAATTCACAAATTTTATTTATTTTCAACACTTGGAAAATATTTAATATACTTAAATCGAAATTAAGTATATATTTCATTCTATTAAGGAAATCATTCTCTTCAACATATTTATTTGGGCCAAAACGAATGTTGCGTAAAACATCGTTACGACAACCCAAAATCACTAGTATAGGGATTCGAAATTAAAATAGATATATAAATCCCAATACTATGCAAAACATTTCTTTTCGGAAATCATTTACTATAACAACAGTGTTATAGTCTACTATTTCCTTCTATTTCTCGAAAACGTCTATTTCAACAATAAATGTTGAAATCTATGGTTTCGAATCTCAACACATTTTAAAACATCGTTAGATCGTTTTAATTCAATTTCAAATATCACATTTAAAACAATTTCTTTAACATATTATTTACTATTCAAAAATGTGAATAAACTTCATTAAGAAATCTCATCCTTTTATTCGTTTTAATTCAAAGGATTATTCACTATTCAAAAATGTGAATATAACTCATTTAATAGGTTCCAACAATTTTCTTATCAAAATAAGTCATTTGCGAATTTATAAAACATCGTTTATAAATTCCATTTCTATTTATTTATAAAAACTTCTTTTTTTTTATAAATTCTTTCATTAACCTATTCCAGTTTATAACTCAATTATAACTCAAAGTTCATATTATAAGTTAAGTGCTTATAATCTATTTGTTTGCAAAAATCGTTCCTTTGAACTTCATAATTATAAATCTTATAACCTATAAGATTCAATTATTCACCCAAATCTATTCCTCAATTAACTTCACCAATTTATAAATCTTACTATTTATAAATTTTATTTATAACTTCACAGTTTATAATTCTATAAATTTCATTCATTTATGAAATTCATTTTCACTTCATTCAAACACTTATAAAAACTCGTTTTATAATGTCTATATTTCAATTTATAAATATCCATTTATAAATCACTTAATATAAATCAATTTATATTATTCTTTTAAAACATCTTTAATCTCCTTTATAATTTCACCATTCTCTTGATTTATAAAATAATTAAATTTTATAAATCCTATATTTAAACTTTTCACAATAAATTCAAAAATCCCAGTTTAAACTATTTTATACATCATTAACCCGTATTTTCAAAAATCAATCTTTTAACTATATTTCACAAAAACCATAATTTTATAACTTTAAAAATTATAGCGTTTAATTATTTAAAATGGGTCAATTCCAAAAATATAGTATATTTTCAAAAATCACTTAAAAAATCATTTTAAAATTCCAAAATCTGGGTCCAATGATGCTACACACCAAATAGTCAATCACGACTACAACGATATCAAATATCAAAATATCTGAAATCAAATAAATACTGTTGAGGAATCCAGTTGGATCCCTCCAACTTGTTTTCCTGCATCCACAAACATTAGCACAATACCAATTTCGCTCCAGTACGAAATTATCGCGGTATATGTTCTTATTAAATATTATCCGCTTAATAACGGCGCAATAGGGTCTCATCCGCTAAAAAAATGCGGGAAATCAACAACTCCAATATATACATATGCCAATATATATATATATATTATATATAATACCAATTTCACTGTTTATGAAATATTCGCGGTATATGTTTTTATTAAATAACATCCGCTTAATAACGGCGTATAATGTCTATTTTAACAATCAATAGATATTAATCAACATTCAAACATGCGTTCAAATATTTTAAATCTAACTATTTAAAATAAAATCGAAACCTATTCGATTGAGTGAGAAATTCTCACCTTGATTTTATTTTCCGTTTTAGCGATTTATTTCGAATAAAATTAAACGGACGTTTAATTTTACCCAAAATTCTCACTAACTCCAAACGACTCCAAACCAACTCCATCGCGTAGTGCTCGTCCATACGATTCCAACGCAACTGGTTTTGCGCGTTTTCGACCTCGTATGAAAAAGATATTAATATTTGAAGTTACACGAGTTAAATTATAATTAAATTCACAATTCCTTTATTAATCTATTCCCTATAGCATCTGGACCCTTGGATCCCCCCACCTTCATCATAGCCGCACGAGATATTCTTCCCCATCATCACGTATGCGTCCAGGCAACAACGAAGAAACCGAACCCATGATTACAAATTAGGGCTAGAAATTCGAGCCTCATCGACGAACTATAACACGATCAAGCATGTCCATATCGAAGCCACGGCCAAACTCCATAGCCGACCACAACCCCAGCCAACTCGGCTCACCCCCTGGCACGCACATCGAGAACGAACGTGGCCTCTTCTCGATTGATTTCTGGCCACCACGCTCCACTATATACGATCATGACCGTTCAGATTGTAGAGAAGGACGTGCTCTTCCACTTTCATGTTGAACACGAAGCTTGAAAGTGAATGGATCGAGAGAGATTGAGAGGAGAAAGATATTGATTTTCGGCCATCCATATGAAAGAGGCGGCTGCAGTTTAGTTAGGGTTAGGGTTTTGTTTATTTTATTTTTTTTAGATTTATGAGCCTATTTATAGAAGAAAATCGAACACTATTCATCCGGAAATTCCAAACTCCGATTTACGCGCCGTAACCAGTGTTTCTAGGGTTTACCCCGCGTTACGGACACAATGGAACAGGTTTCGGAAGCTAATTCGGACATCTGTGCGAGTTATGGCTATAAACGCTCAATTTGAATTAAACCGATTTAAGTCGATTTCTAGGCGTTTTAATTTGTACAGGACAAACGGTAAATCCAATCGACTTGAAATTTGAAACCTTACAATAATATCACATTACGGATCCGATGAAACTGGTTTCGTCGAAATCCGAGACTTTTTGAAAAATGGCTATTTTGACTCGCCAAATTTAAATTAAAAATAATTCGATGCGTTTCGAGCTGCCACGATCAAACGATAACTCCGATTGACATGAAAATTGAAATCCGGTAATAACTAAATATTACGGATCCAATGGAACTGGTTTCGTTCAATTCTGAGACTGTTCAAAAATTGACTATTTTTACTAGTCGATTTTAATATTAAAAAATTCAATTTTCACAAATTAACTTTTAATTCGATTTTAAAAGTTCTAAAATATCGTTCTAACTCCCATATGATAAAATAAAATTTTAAAAATCATTTTCAATCATATTTATCCCAATTTTCAATTATTTCCATAATTTAACGTATTAAATTATCGATTTAATTATTCAATTAAATCCAATAATTCAAATAAAAATTTATTTGACTTATAAATTCACTTATTAATATTTAAAATTAATTAAATATTCAAATTTTAATTACGAAAAATCCTGGGTCGTTACAAAGGGGCTATGGACTTATCATTGGAGTAAGCTTGCTAGGAAGGACTCTCAAAATTTTAGCATAAAACTGACATTTATCACATCATTTAGCATAGCCTAATACATCTGAGTTTAATGTTGGCTAGTAGAAGCCTTGCATGATATATTTTTAGGCAAACTCTAGCCTCCAAAATGGTCTCCACATATTCTAGCCTCCAAAATAACCCCTTATGTATAATATTTCATCAATAATGGTGAAGTTAGAGGCATTATATTTAATTCGTCTTGCTTTGGTAGTATCCTAAGGTAAACTACTCTCCGCTAGATTTCAGATGTAGGGGTTAGATAACTTTCTTCGGTAATTATTTGTTGGGAATTTTTTTTTTTGGGTTGCTTAAGCTCGGGTTATGACTAGAAATATTTATGGTGTCTATATACTTCGTTTTTCAAGGATTTCAACCAAAATAAATGTTCAGTCTTGAACATCTCATGAGATTGCATATTCAGCTAAGCCATCCACCCTCGCATTTCTATCTCGCGATACACTTTCAATGTCATAGCTTTTATATTCCTCGAGGAGTCGCTTTACTTTCTTTGCATGGGGAGAAAGTTTAGGATCTCGCGCCTGATAATTGGCAAGCATTTGATGACAATTAGTTGGGATCACCATACACTTTGATTTTTGATATCTCTACGGGGGTTTTCATCTTTAGTCTAGCTATAAAAGATTCATATTCGGTTATGTTATTTGTCGCAGAAAAGGCTAGTTTAATAGAATGGTAAATTTATGTTCGAGGTTATTAAAACATAAACCACTCTTGCCCCTTACTCGTTCGTGGCTCCATCAACATAAAGTTGCCAAGAAAATTATTTGGCATTGTCATCCTTCATGGTTTCAGCATCGAAACCCATACATGTAGAATGGAAATCAGCTAGTATATTTCCTTTAATAGTGGTTCTAGGTATATAAGAATATCATATTAGCTAAGTTCTATAGTCCATTTAATTAACCTCCCTCGAATTTCAGGTTTGTTGAACACCATCTGTTAAGATTCATATGTTAAAACTTTGGTAGAGTGGGCCTGGAAATAAAGCCATAGCTTTTGCACTATAAAAATTATGCATGCTTTTCAGTGACCATATATTGTTTTTTGGCTAGACTTAGTCTTTTGCTAGCATAACAAAATGGATGTTGAATCCCATTGTCATTTCCGACTAATGCCGAGCTCACGGCTTGGTCCGAAGTATCTAAATAAAGAAACAAACCTTCTTCATCTACCAAATTTGATAATATTGGAGACGTACTAAGATGCTTTTGTAGGTCTTCAAAGGCTTTTTGACATTTGGTGGTCCATTTGAAGCTAACGTGTTTTTTAAATATGTTGAAGAAAGGAATGCACTTATCGATCGACTTATTTAAAGCTACGATCTTTTTTTTAAGCTCATTGGTTCTTTGCCATTAGTTAGTGCTCCATGTTAATTACTGCCTTGATTTGACTCATATTAATTTCAATTTCCCTGGTGCTAACTATGAAGCCTAAAAACTTCCTTAAATGAATTCTAAAAGAGTACTTCTGAATGTTTAACTTCATATGATACTTTCAAAGAACCTCAATATTTTAGTTAAATCTAAAACACGAACATCGTTTTCTTATGTTTTATCAACGTTTCATCATCTTAGATTTTCATATTTTAGCCTATCCGTTTTGTGAATATTCGTTTCACCAATCTTTGGTAAATCGCCCTTATGTTTTTATGACCGAAGGGCATTACCGTGTAATAAAATAGTCTTATGTTTGTCACGAAGCTTGTATGTTCTTTATCTGGCTTAAATATATGGATCTAAATATAATTAGAATAAGCATCCACAAACAAAAGAAACTAATTCCCCTGGTGGTGTAACTAATTGATCAATTCTTCGTAAAGTGAAACAATACTTTGTACAAGCTTTGTTCAGGTCAATAAAGTCGACGCAGGTTCTCCACTTACCATTCGACTTCTTTACTAATACCGGATTAGCAATCCATTCAAGACAATGGACATCTCTTTTGACATTTTTTTGGCAGCTTCTTAACATTTCCCTATAATGCATCATATCGAACTTTATCAAGAGGTTGCCTATCCTGTCTCACAGAAGGGTATTTTGGATTGATATTAAGAAAATGAAACATAACCGAAGGGTCTATTCCCTCCATATCATCGTGGGACAAGCAAATACATTCAAGTTATGTTGAAGAAAACATATCAGTTACTTTTGAACTACGGGATGAAGGTAAATTCCAATTTTAATAGTCTTAGATTGGTCTTTCGAGTAAACACAAACTTCTTTAAGGGTCTCGAAAGCCATTGCTTTCTCAGATTTAGTTTTCGAATCCAAGTCAAGTACAATGAATTCTACTTCTCTCGCAATTTCTTATACTATATGAACTACATTCCACTTTCGAATGATTTGTAGCTTTGTCCCAACTGTTTCAAATTGCTTTTGGTGGTAGGACACCTAAACTATTTTTCCAGTAGCTGTATTCTCTCACCTTAACGAAATTCTTAGAAGTTTTTGGGTATTTCTCACAATTTTAGATTCAATGTTTTTAACATCTCTTTCGACTTTTTTTTGCTTTCGCGAGAAATAGTGATGACCTTTGGTTAACTCCATTTAAGTAAACAAAACTCTTTCGTTTATAACCTTGTTCAAACTAGCATAATACAATTGCCAAGAGACCTACTGTTCTCCTCACATACTTCCCTCGCCACATCGGTGGGGAAATAAGTAGCAAATATTTTGCTGCTGCATATATATCAATGGCATCAAGAGTTGGCCTCCTGAAGAAAGAGTTATAGACAAAGGACACATCCATGTTTACATACATGGTCCTAAAAAATGTGTAACATGCCCCAGCGCCACTTTCAACGAGGCTGCATTCTCCAAAGGGGATGGCCTCTTTGTCATTAAAGCTATATATTGGGGTCTAGCTTGGTTTAAGAATAATTTTAGAAGGTCCTATTTTGTCAAAAGCATGCTTAGAAATAATGTTTATGGCAGCTCCAGCATCTACTGCAATCTCTGAAACATCCGAGAGTCCAGTCTAGGCTATAATCTCTAGGGCGTAATTATGAGTTGAAGCAAATCAATCAGAAACCCTATAATATATCTGAATATTGCATTACAGCGGTACCTAACCAACTTAGGAAGATAACCAATGTTGTAAAGTAAATCAATCAGAAATCCTATTGTATATCTCATAGCGCATCAAATAAAATATAATAACAAACATCTCAGATATAAACCAGGCAAGACAACAATAACTGAATAAATCATAGAAATCAGAGTACTTAGATCCATACAACTATACAATATAAGAGATAGAGTTTGTACAACTGATAATAAAATCAGAATAGACAACTATCGCAAAATAGATAACAACACTAGTAAGCTCCATAGTGCTGCACGATAGAATGATAAGAAATAATAGCCGACTATAGTAATACGGGAGTATAGCCTCACACTCATCTCCTGTCCAACTCCACATGCTCAACTTACATGATATCCCTAATATACTCAATAAAGAGTACCTGGAATAATAGGAGAAAAGCAAAAAATCATGAGTCAGACAACAGTCAGGTGTAAGTGGTAAAAATTCTCAAATACTACAAAGTCAATGTACTAGGACAAATAGTATGGAAATCATACTTGACCTATCCCAACATCCACAGAGTTAGAAAATACATAAGATATATGCTACTCTACATCATAGTCATCATAGGTGTACTATACATCAAAGTAATAAGGGATGTCCAAGTATCTATATCAATAACATCTACATCATGTCACATGCCTAAGGAGATAAACAATCAACAAAACATAGCATCGATTATCCATCATCATATTCACTCATTTAGTGCACTGGACGTTTGATAACTTGCCTAAGCCATCACGCTTGTGGACTCAACTACCAATCATGATAGTCAACGTCAAGGTTTTATGGTACTCTAATCCACGATACTCAATAGGAAAGGAACTAGATTAACCATCATGTTAGTCTAAGGTAACAAACCTCTCATCTAAAAGTAAGAAGCATCACGCTTCAGGAGCCATCACGCCCCAAGTGCATACCCAACCTTATGAGTACTATGAAACACTCAAGTATCAACAATCCATTTGCAAATTTCATTCATAGCATAGCTTATCCTAGAACTGTCCCTACAACTCCCATCTGAAGTCGTCGCGGTTGGGAACTATTCTCAATAGCCCTTATTAATCATAGAATATCCTCATTTATCCCATAGCCTCCCTCCAACAATTCCTTCAATATAACTCATAGTCACCTACTCTATATCTCAAAGTACAACTATCCATTGTCAAAGCCATCACTTCCCATCATAGAATCATCATCATCGAATCACTCATTATTTCATTGATAATCACCACCGAATCTTATAGTTTGGTACCGACTCTACTCTTAGGCCAAAGTAGAAGCATGTGGGGCTCGAAGTAGTGACAAACATGGAGGCTTGAAGCATTTGTCCATATGGCTCGAAGCAAGCGTATGGAAACTCGAGGCTGCCTAGCAAGCCCCCATCATCGAACCATGCAACCTCGAACCATAGGACCCGATCCATCACTACCGAACCAAGCCATCATCAATCCATGCTTATCTCAATCCAACACTTCACTCTATTTTCAAAAACTAAGCCGCCCAACCTTACACCATCTTGGATCAGTACCGAACCAAAAGCATCGATCCAACACTTAGAAAACTCTTCCACTTTGCTCCTCTAATCCAACTTCTAGCACGAACCATCACCATCACCATCACTGATCTTTACCCCTGGATTGGTACCAATCCATCCCTTAGCCAAATTCCTTCCCTTTTGCTCCATGGATCAAACATCTAGCACAAACCATGTAACTCCATGGATCGACACTGATCCATGAGCCCTATCAATCCCATACTTGCTATTTTCTACCATCCTCATGTGATCCATGCATGCTAGTGAGTGACACAAAGACAACACTCTAAAACTCGAAGTGAACCACCCCAATGCACGAGGATTCCCTGAAGCAAACATCCACGGATCCGTAACCTCCATACTACCACCGATCGATCTGAAATCGGCCATAACTCGAGCAAACTAACTCCAAGAGAGTTAAAACTTGAAACGTAGCTTTTGGAGGTCCTTCTTGACCTACCCTATGCATCACAAGTCATTTGGACAAGTTGACTTTTATGCATCATCATCGATCCATAGCTTATTCCTATAACTAAATAGTCATTCGATCAACATTTTCAACCATTCAACCAACATACATTCAAGCATACATTGCATACAATATACACTAACAAGCGTACATCCTTACATATCAAAGTGAAGCCTAATCTAAAGAGGAGAATCCATAAGAATAAGGAAATCCATAAGAACATGAATTTCACAATATTTTCTATATCATTTGAAATTTACATAGGTGATTAAAGAGGGTTTGAATATATTTTAGGGTTTAGAAATCAATTTAAAATTTAAGGTGTATAATGATTAATTAGTAAGTGAGAGGTTCTAACCAGTCACCTAAAATCAAAACAATCCAAGAGTGCATGAAATCCAAGAATCAACAGATGCTCCAAGTGATTTCTAATAGTAAATCTCCAATCCCAAGTGCTAATCTTGCTAATCTGTCATTAAAGTTTTGGCTAATTAAAGTAAGATTATAAGTAGTTTAAAGCTAGGAATATTAATTGTGGCTTTCTAACTATTTTGGAAATTGTGAAAGTGAGAAGTCCCATCAGCCCCATCATGATGCTAATCCCGAAATGGATTTTGAGCCTAACCGTTATCTAACCAATTACCTAATAAGATATTCAAAATTAAGTAAAACTTCAAATATCCATATCTTGCTAATGATAAGTCCGTTTTCCTATTATGACCACTCTGTAGAAAGAGAAATCATCATCTCGATCTAATAAAAGTAGTTTCAAACCCCAACTCGGCTCTTATCGAAAGTTATAGACCATGCAAGATTTTCAGGGTCAAAATTGTCCGATAAAAATTCTATGGATGGGAAATGTTTCTTATAGTCATTTGCCATAGTTATGTAATCATACGACCCTAAATAAATAAAAAAATTCTACAATCCTTTGATACATAGAATATAGGTCGTTACATTATCCACGACTTTAGGAATTTCGCCCCCGAAATGCCAAGAAAAATCATAAGATTATCCCGCATGCCTAGCAACCATGTAAAATCATAAGCAACCATCAGACATCAATCATGTATACATAACAATAAGTGAACAAGGAAACATCTAAGCCTATCCAACATGCAGGATACTGCACTATGGTATACTTTAAAATACTATATGTGAAAGTAAAAGTGATAAATAAAAAGTCTCACCAAGTAAATAGCTCTGAATAAGCTGTCCACATGCTCTCCTCGGTCTCTCAAGTACAATCGCCTCCACTTTTGCTCCACTAAACCTTCACCAACTTCACCGTCTTCCTCATAAGCTGCTTCTTATCATGTCCAACGGTACAAATAGGCCTACGAGGTCACAAAGCCTCTAGTTCGATCTCAATATCATCTAGTTGATTCGGTGCGATAGTTAAAACTGAATCATGCACAATCTTTCACAAGTGAGAAACGTGGAACACATTGTGTACTCCTGCCATTCTTTGAGGTAAGTTGACTTTGTAAGCGAGGTTCCCAATCCTCCTTAGTATGGGAAAAGGACCAACGAATCTCGGTGCCAACTTCCTTTACTACCGAACCAAATTACATTCCTCAATAGAGAGATCTTGATGAAAATCGTGTCGTCGACGAAGAACTCTAGAACTGCATCTCTTATCAGCATAGCTCTTTTGTCTATTTTGAGCATCTTTCATCCATTATTGCATGATTTCGATCTTTTTTGAGGTTTCTCTAATCATATCTAGCCCAAATATCAGTTTTTTGTCCATTTCCTACCAATATGAAGGAGCATTGCATTGTCAGTCATATAATGCCTCGAGTGGTACAATACCGATGCTAAAAGACAAATGTAGTTGTATGCGAATTCAACAAGATGTGAGTGATCATTCCATGAGTCTTCAAAATCGAGAATACATGCCCGCAAGACATTTTATAATATAAAATTCACCTTCTTGTTTAGCCATCAATTTGATGGTGACAAGATGTGCCGAGATGTAGCTTTGTCCCTAATGCCTATTGCAAGCTCTTCCAAAACCCACTAGTGAACAACGAGACTCGGTCGCTTAAAATGCTTTTTGGCACACCATTTAATTCAACTATCATTACACATACAGTTCGGCCAGTTTGAATACTGTTCTACTTGACTTGATAATTATAAATATGGTGCTCTTGGTAAATCGATCAACTATAACCCAAATGCTATTATACCCTACTCGAGTTCTTGACAATCCATCGAAACCTTTTCCCACCTCAACTGGGGAACTTATAGCAGTTGCATTAAACCACTAGTCTTCTTTTGCACTGTCTTAACTAACTAGGAGTTCATACACTTCGAGAGGAATGTTCCAACGTCCTTCTTCATCCCTTTCCAATAATTAGTCTATTTAATATCGTGGTACATCTTATTACCGTTGATATGGATAATTAATCTTGAATGATGACACTTATGTAGTACCTCATCCCTTAATCCATCGACATAGGAACAAACAATCTCACATATTTACGGAGCCAACCATCTCGGTCGAGTACGTATTGTCTCATCTCTTCAGACTCTACTCCATCCTCAATCTTAGCAACGCTCTTAACTGATTTGGCATCATATCTCTAACTATTATTGATATGCTTAATCAAAGTAGGCCTGGTGGCCAAGCTCGCCAATATCTATGGCTTCGGCTCGCATCTCGGTCAGAAATCATAACTAGCAATATACTCTAACTGCGCCTACTCTAGGAACATAACTCCCAAGCCGGCATGTCTCCTATTAATGTATCAGCAATTACATTCCCTTTTCCCAATGTATATGCAATGTCAAAGTTGTAGGAGACTAGGAACTCCAAACATCATTGCCGGTGAAGGTTAAGATCCTTTTACGAAAAAAGGTACTTATAATAATTTATGGTCGATAGACAACTCGAACCACTCTCCTAAAAGATAGTGCCTCCAGATCTTCAATGCAAACACAATTGCTTCTAACTCTAAACCATGGGTCTGGTATTCCTTATGTGGCTTCAGTTGTCGACTAGCATATGCAACAACTTTTCCACTCGATACTACGCCCAGTAAGCATCAGGTTATACTGTCGTCTCCTTGTTCCAACATTGAATTATCAATATTGGTGTGCTCATCAACCTCTCTTTTAGAATCACGAATGCTTGTTCATTTCTCACATCTAAAGTAAAAGTATGATTCTTTTTCATCAACTAAGTCAATGGTGCAGCTAATTTGGAGTAGTCCTAGATGAATCGTCTATAATATCCAGTTAATCCTAAGAAACTTCTTATATCCGTACCATTTTTGGGTCTAGTCCAATCTTGAACGACTACAACATTTGCATGATCTATGACAATGTACTGCTTTGAAACAATAAGACTCGAAAGTTTTACGTACCTCCTTTAGAAGTTACACTTCGTAAACTTTACTTCCATTCAATTCTCTCTCAATCCCTCAAGAAAGATCCTTAAATGTGTCTTCTGTTCCTTCTCTGTCCGTGATTAGACAAGAATATCATCAACGAACATAAGATTGAATTTATTTTGCTAATCTCTAAAAACATGGTTCATGAGATCAACAAAGTATGCTGGCATATTAATTAGCCCGAATGGTATAACCAACCACTCATAGAGACCCAATGGTGTATGAAATGCTGTAATTGGCACACTTTCTTTTGCTACTCTCAGTTGGTGAAATCCCATTGCACGATCCAACTGGGAAAATACTCTAGCACTTTGAAGCTGATTGAACAAGTCATCAATATGTGGGAATAGGTACTTGTTCTCCTTCATCACTTTATCCAGCTCACGATAATCAACACACTATCTAAGGGAACCATCCACCTTTATGGAGAATACTATGGGTTCCCCCCACTTATAAATATTCCTACAAATAAACCCTCATCACAATAGGTTATTCACTTGCACCTTAAGCTCCCGCTGCTCTGTATGTGTCATCCTCCTCAAAGTCGTCACTATTGTGCTTGCATCTTTAAATGAATCACTATGGAACTCAATCTCTCTATGCGGAGGAAGTCTGGTCACCTCCTCAAATACGTCCTGATACTCCCTAGCAACATGCACTGGTGATAGCTCATCATATGGGATATCAAGTGGACATAAAAAAACTGATCATTACGCCATCATCTAGTAGGGAGCCCAATGCTGCTTTCCGTCCATCATCTATCCCTATTGTTACCAATGACCTCTCACAATCCATCATCACCCCGTATATATAATGCCATTCCTTCTTCAATATAATGCCAAACCCAACGAAATGCAAAACAAAACAATCACAATCAAAAGCACATCCATGACTCGATAAGACCAAACCATAACAAACCATGCACAGGCTAGTAGAACCTCCAATATGGTTCTTCACAACAAAAGATTGGTCAAAAATTTGGGTCTCAATCTTAATTTATCTACCAGATCACTAGATATAAAGGAATGTGAAGCCCCAGTATCAAATAAAATACATATGGGAACACCATATATCAAAGCATTAAACACTACACCAAAAGGACCATTTCGCAATGGCTATGGGCCATTACAAAAATATATTTTGCAATGGCCTAGAGACACTACAAATTAACAGATTGTAATGGCTTTTAGCTATTGTAAAATTTTACTGAGAAAACAAATGAATTCACAACAAAAATCAAAGCAAAAAAAACATTCATTCGACATCAATTCTTAGACGCCTCCACTATCAGAAAATAATTTCAGTTCATATATAAAACATAGCATTATTTATTGGTATCAGCAAACATTCTTATTTGGCAACTGTTATATGTATAATATATAAACATCCCATTTGTTTGCACCAAAATCTAGTATATAGAAAATGACATCAAATTACAGAGAAAAAAACCACAAAAAAATTAAATTGCTTAAGCCCTTCACGAATACTGAGAGATTCATAAAAACATGTCCTCTACAACATGAGAAACCAAGTACGAATAGTTATAGTTTCAAAACTAAAAACTATGCATCCCAAGGAACATTTGCCAACTTCTACTTCTTAGTAATGTTTTTGCCAACAATTTTTGGTAGGAGTGATTTTAATAAGGTTAGCAGACTTTCCAGGAACCGTGCCTTTGATTATTATTGCACATAGCTCATTGTCGATCTTTACAAACTTCAATTTTCTAATTTTGGCCTTAATGCCTCCCTTTCTTCTAGGCATCTCGTTGTTTGGTGTAGATTTCACACAAATGACTATAAATCAACCTAAATAAACATGGAAGTAATAAGATCGTGTTGTATTGCAATAAAACAAACAAAAACAAGAGAAAAACCAGCAAATCATAGAAAAAAGTAAATAGAGAATTCACATTCAGATTTACAGTGGTTCCACAATCGCAAGATAGTGTATATCCACTTGGGGAGATGATATTTTATTATTTCTAAGAAAAGAGAATTTTTACAAGATTGAGCATGAAGGCTAAGGAGAAGAATAAGAAATGCAACTTGAGATGTTGATTCTACTCATGCTAATCTCTGCCTTTATATAGAGATTATTACTTAGGGTTGAATTAATTAATTTATGCTCATAAATCAATGCCTCATCAATTCTCCTATTCATTCCCAAATTTAAATGCGCCTGATAAGGTTCCTCTCTAATCAACTAATTGGGGAATTAATTGATTACTTCAATCTCCTAAAATAATTCTTCTTCTCATGTGGGTAATTTATTGCTCTCTTTAATGCTATAAAGGAGGCAATATACTAAGTAGTTATCTCATATATCTTTCAAATCTTCTACAACTACAAATATTGCATCACTAAAATCAACAATATCTTCCAAATCTTCTTTAATATGGAAATATTGTATCAGCAAATATAACAATCTCCACCTTGATACTATATTTCCCCACAAGCCTACCAACTGCACCTACATCCTCTCACTCCAAGCAAATCTTAGATAAACACCATGAATACTTCCTCAATGAGCTTCGACATGACCATCACCCATTGCACTTTGTCAATGAACTCCGACACGGCCATCGCCTGCCAATAAAGTGTTGAAAGTACCCTCTCCGTGTAGGACTTATCAATTCCGAAACAAACATCACCATCTACCAAATCACTCTCCCCCTCTGCCACCAAATGGCACCTAGTACTTAATAAAATGAATCAAGTTCGAGCAATGCTTGAACTTTGCAATAGGCAAGGACTTAGTGAACAAATCTGTTGCGTTCTCTTCGGTGTAAATCTTATGAAGATGTACCTGCTTTTCTATATTTATAGAGATAAGGAAAACTCTCTTACCTCTAAGTGCTTTATTTGCGAACTAAATGTCAGATTCTCAGCTAGATGTATTGCGCTCTAACTGTCGCAATTTACTACTATACTTCAATGAACAAGCCTAAATAACACAACAACTGCTTCGAGTAAAATGCATCCATCGATGCTTTTATAACAGCTATTAAATTCCGCCTCTGTAGTAGACAAGGCAACTATAGTCTACAACCTTGCTCTCCAACTAATAGCCGTCTTTCTAAGTATAAAGATGTAACCTGATGTTGACTTCCTTCGATCTCTATCCTCGGCATAATCAGAATTACAAAACCCGACTAATCTGAAACCTTTCTCCATGCCATCAAAAACAAGCCTATAATCTATGTTCCTCTATGATACCTCAAAACGTACTTCACTGCTTCCCAATGCAATTTCCCTATATTAGTCATATAGCGATAACCAAACCAACCTGTGCAATATCCAGTCTCATGCAGACTATAGCATACATCAAGCTTCCAACCACACTAACATAAGGTACCTTCTCTATATAATCGTTCTCTTCGTCTAAGATCAGAGAGCTCATCTCTAAAAGCTATACGTGCAAATGCATGGGACTGATTATCTTTGCATTCTCTATGTTGAACTGAGAAAGCACTTACTGGATATATTCTTTCTATGTTAATCTCAACGTCTTCAATTTTCTCTCTCTCTTTGGATTTCTATCCCTAAAACTTCTTCGCTTCATCAAGGTATTTCATCTCGGATTCCGCTTTCAGCTTCAATTTTAACCTGTCAATTTCAGCTTTGTCCTTGGAAGTTATTAGCATATCATCTACATACAAGAGTAAATATATTCGGTTACCATCATCCATATGCTTAAAACAAATGAAAGAATCTTTAATGCTTCTATCAAAACCAAGAGTAAGCATAAAGAGTCAAACCTCTTGTATCATTGC
This sequence comes from Allium cepa, assembly GCA_030765085.1. Taxonomy (NCBI): domain Eukaryota; kingdom Viridiplantae; phylum Streptophyta; class Magnoliopsida; order Asparagales; family Amaryllidaceae; genus Allium; species Allium cepa. The sequence continues at coordinate 504,615,575 of CM060937.1, read as the reverse complement.
CTGGGCGATTGCTTCAAACCATATAGAGACTTCTTTAGCTTGCAAATTCGTTCCTTCTTTCCATCCTCTATAAATTCTTTTGGTTGCTTCATATAGATGGTCACTTCTAAGTCTCCATACAAAAATGCATCCTTTACGTCTAATTATTTCAACTCCATATCGTGAGTTGCAACTATAGCTAGCAATATCCGAATAGAAGTATGTCTAACAACCAGAGCAAACATCTCATCATACTCCATCCTATTCCTGTGTAAAAACCCTTTTGTAACAAGTCTAGCCATGTATCTCGCATCGTCTTTCACCTTATATACCCACTTGCATCCTATGGCTCGGCTTCCTTAAGGAGGTGGTACCAATTCCTAAGTCTAATTCTTCTTCAATGAATCCATCTCCTCCTCCATGGAATGCATCCATTTTGAGTTGGCACTCGAACTCATAACTTCTTCAAGGTCGAAAGGATCATCTCACATTATATGCAGTGCATGCTCAAACTGATCATCAAGGCTAAGAGTTGTATAATTCCAGTCTCCATACCTATTTGATGGACTTATAACTCTAAGACTAGCCTGAGTAGGTGTAACTTTTCCTAAGCTTATATCAACTCCACCTTGAACCGAATCATCTCTAGCTTTATGACCATCACCATAAGTACTAGAGGAATTTTATGGACCTTCATGTGATGTGCCAATGACTGCAATTACTCTATCTTCATTTTCAGCTTTGACTCTGCTACTAGGCAATATGTGGGAATATTTTTCATCTCCTTAGGCTTTTAAGCTTCTGAACTAGGTGGATTCCCCTTCGGCTTATATGTAGTGGACTTATCAAATGTGACATGTCTAGAATGCACTACCTTCCTTTCAATAGGGTTCCAAATGCGATACCCTTTGATGCCTTCTGCATAGCCAAAAGATATGCCTTAATAGGCTCTATTCTCCAATTTGTCATTTGCTCTATGGTGAACATACACAGGGCAACCAAATATAAGAAAATAACTGATATGTATAGATGTACCTTTCCACCTTTCCTTTGGAATCTTCACATTGACGAGCATGAAATTTGATTGATAATATTTGCCGAGTCGATAAAGCTTCAGTCCAAAATCCTTTAGATAAATGCTATCAATCTCTAATAATAAGCTTTCTCTAATAGAGTCAAATTCATCCTTGCAGCGACTCCATTTGATTGTGGAACTCCGGATGTAGTGAATTATCTCCAAATTACATGCTACTTAGAGAAACTTATGGATTCCTTAGAAACAAACACTATCATTATCGGATCTCAGCACCTTCAACTTCCTTATAACTTCATTCTCTACAAGTGTCTTCTAAGATTTGAACTTCTTAGACGACCCTAGCTTAGCTTTCATCATGAACATCTAAACCTTTCAAGAATAGTCATCGATAAAAGAGATAAAATACTTAGCTCCTTCGATAGAAGCTATAGTTATTGGTACTCAAACATCTGTATAGACATACTCTAGTACTCCCTTGGACTCATGTCTACCAACATCAAAAGAAACCTTCATCTATTTCTCCGATAAACACTTCTAACGGAATTCTAAATGGTTGAATCTTTCATCCTTGATCATCTTTCTTCTACAAAGAAACTCCAAGCTCTTCTCTGAAACATGACCCAATCTGAGATGCCAAAGTCTGCTGGCATCCAAAAACGTGAATTATCAACTCCAACACATGAATCTCCAAGAGCTGTTGATCCTTTCAGAAGATAAAGGTTCCGAACCATTACTCCTTTCTTCAATACAAGAGCATGATGTGTCACCTTCAATCTATTCAACTCTATCATAATCCTACAACCCAAAATTGCTAACTGACCCAAAAACAGAAGAGATTTCCTTAAGCCTGGAACATAATGGACTCTGGTGTTAGTGCACACCATACCATCATGCATGCGAACATGCACTCATCCTTCTCTTAATGACTTGCAAGTAGAATCGTTTCCTAGTAATATAGCACTTTCCTTCTTATGTTCATAACAACAGAAATACTCCTTTCTAGGCATCATGTAAAAGATGTCCCCGAGCACCCAATGGTCTAATACATCAGAGCCAAATGCAGTCAACACATCATTAGAAACAACCTTATACACCACAATAGATGAAGAACCATCGGCTTCATTTCTCTTCTTCAAGTATGCACAATCTTACTTCCAGTGGCCATGCTTCTTATAATGATGACACATGTTGTCTCTAGACTTGCCTCTCCAACCACTTCTGGGCTTTCTTGACTTAAAACACCCTCTGAAATTGTTCTCCTTCTTTCTCCTTTCTTCCTCTCCTTACGAACGTCTTTGACTACAACTAACTTCTCCACTTTCGCTCATAAGCTTCAATTAATCTCTAATCTCTTCACTCAAGAGTCCCATCTTTGTGTCTTCTAATGTCAACATGCTTCTGCCACAGATCAAGCTATTAGTGAATACTGTATATTGCTTTGGAAGAGAGCATAATACCACCATTGTCTTTTGCTCCTCATCCACATTTAAATCAATAGTTTTCATCTTCATCATCGAGTCATCGAAGAAGTTAAGATATGCTTTCGACGACTTACCTTACTACATCTTGTAAGTGAGTCACCAACAAAATTCAGCCTATTCATGAGCGTTTTCTTCATGCAGACATCCTCCAATCTCTTCCACAAGCTTCTAGTGGTAGTTTCACTACTAATTTCTAGGATGATGTTTTTAACCATAGCTAATTGCAGGGTAGTAAGGCCCATTTTTCCATCTTCTTCCTTTCCATTTCTGAGATATCTATCGACAATGATTTTGCATCAAACACAACTGGATAAACATGATTTCTTCTCAACCTCGCCTTCATCTTCCACTGACACTTCTCAAAATCATTATCTCTATTCCACTTCTCTATAGCCAACTGCAAACTAGATGCTGCATATGAACCCCTAGTGTAGGGTGCATACTCCTGGGTAGATCTAACTTCATTTCCATTTCCAGACCCTGCCATCTTAGTGATCACCTTCTAGCCCTATGCTTCAATAATAATCTAATGCTCTGATGCTAGATTTTTGAGGCAGATTTCACACAAATGACTATAAATCAATCCAAATAAATGCAAAAGCAATAATATTGTGTTTTGGTGCAATAAAATAAACAGAAACAAGAGAATAAAATAGAAAATCATAGAAGAAAGTAAACAGAGAGTTTACACATGGATTTATAATGGTTCCACTATTGCGAGATAGTGTACATCCACTTTACGGAGAGGAGATTTATTATTTCTAAGAAAAGAGAATTTTACAAGACAAATAATGGAGGCTAGAAGAATAATAAGAAATACAATTTGAGATGATGGTTCTGCTCATGCTAATCTCTGCATTTATATTGAAATTATTATTTGGGGTTGAGGTAATTGATTTATGGTCATAAATCAATGTTTCATCAATTCTTCTATTCACATGGAAAACGTTTCATTATGCGCATACATTATCTAGATCTGACCAAGGATTGTCACTTCTTTCATCAAGTAGTGGATTCCCAACTTCTCTAGTTTATTCTGCTAATGGATCCTCCTCATGAAAGATGTAATCTAGGTAAATAAGTTGATCAATTATTTATTTCCGTTTTGCATGTCATACTCTCAACGGCATATTGTAATATACAAATACCAGTTTTTTCAAATTTTCCATTTTTACTATGTTTCTCAGCTTCGTATGAATCATCACAAATGTGGTCCAGTTTCTTTCATAGTTTGCAGAAGAAACTGTTTGGCTAAATACACGCATTGCTAAATGTATTAAATTTGGAACAGCTTTTCAACCAATTATTAACTACCATGTAGTGGGAAGACATGACTTAATTGCTTGTTTTGCTCTTGCAGAACCAAACACACCAAGTTTCATTCTATATTTTTCCAACTACACAATGTTTATTGATAGACATGTCATAATTTGAGGAAGAATCATGTAACGACTCGCAATTTAATTACTTTATATTTGAATATTTAAAATATTTTTAAATATTTGAATAATAGATTTTTATAACTCAAATAAAACTCTTTTAAGTAATAACTATTGACGGTGATATTGTTTTAGCATTTGGTTTACAAAAATAAATAATTCGAAGAAAAATAAAAAATGTGATCGAAATCTTTTTTTGAATTTCCATCGTCTAATAGTTTATCGAAAATGTTGTGTATATTATAGTTAACATATACATATAATATATACAATAGTTAAGGATATAAAAGGGTGAATATTTGTTTACATAAAATGTATAAGGAGATGCGACATGGAAAATAAACTTTAGCGTAAATTTCAAGATAATGTATATGAAACCCTTATTATCCATTATGCTTTCAAATGTTAATACTAAGATGTGATGGAATGATGAAAATGTGCGTAAAAGGGAGGGGGTAACTAATGTGAGAAGATCAGGAAGGAAGAGAAGTGATGATGTTGAGCAAAATGAATGGAGGGTATGTAAGAAAGGATATTTTTTCAATTTGCATATTACACTTTCTACAAAAATAATACTTAAATTTGCCTTTCCACTCTCTTATTTTCTAAACATCCATCTTCCTTTTCAAGCTTCTATGGCTTCCAAAAAGTTTTAAAATTTAAAAAAATCACTTCCTTTTACCATTTTCCTTAAGAAAAGTTGTTAAAACCCTTTGCTTTCTTCTCAACACCACACATACTTCCCATCAAGACCCATATATCCTCAAAATCACACTTGGTCAAGCCCATAGATTCCTAGGCTGAGTCCATCATCCACCCCTCTAGGCCAAAAAGTAAATTTTGTTAAGGAAAAGTCAAGACTAGGTCCTTTTTAAAGTTTTAAGAAGATTTGCTTAGCTTGCTTATGCTTGGTGAGCAAAGTCTCACCTTTTTAAATAATTCTTTGACCTTTATTTTTGTGATGCAAGTATATGTTATTTTCTTATATTTTTATGTGCTAAAAGTGTTGGATTTGATTGGCATGGTAACCATTTCTAAAGTTGACATCCTGCTATGTAAAAAAGTAACTTGAAGTTAGTTGGAAAAAAGTCTAAGTAAATAATATTAGGATACTTCCTATATGATGTATAGTTGTTGCTTGCCTTTGTATGTGTGCTCATAATTATGTTGGGTAATGTGTGGTTGAATAGGTGACAAATGAAAAGTGATTATAAAGTGTCCATATAGCGACTACCATTATATCAGCACTTCGAAGATGTTATCCCCTTTGAAATATTTTTGTTAAATCTTGTGCATGGGTTTTACAAAGATAATTAATTATTCAAATAAAGATGTGATTTAAGTTAATAATCATTTTAATAATGATATTTAGAAATTAATTAATCATTTTAAATAATGATGATTAAGGATAATTAATTGTTCAATTAATGGTGTTTTTTGGCAAAGCCAGTTGACTTTATAGTGGGTCGTGCCACCATATATATATGAAGAAAAGGTGTTCTGTACATGCAAAAAAACGACTATATGGTTCTATATTGTCCATTCCACTTAGAGTGCATAATAGGTGAGAAGCAACGGTGCTTCTACAGCTATAAATATGACCTAAGGAAGCATCGGTTCCTCCTCCTAGGAGGAGGAAGAATCACTTCCAGAAGGACCTAAGACATGCAAATAATCTGCAAAAAGAGACAATGTCCAATACAAAACTCAGGTGATCCCTACAGTATAAATATCTCCTATCTCGATTATCATCAAGGAGAAGAGATCTATTTCGCTTACCATGTGCTCCATCCACTGTGAGAATAAGGTCACCACCATCTATAGAGTAATGCAATCGCCTAGATTCACCATCATCGTCAACTAATGGTGTTTTAAGATTAACTGATCATTTTATTAATGATAGTTTACGATTAATTAACCACTTAATAATGATGTTTTAAAGGTAATTAATCATTTGAACTAATAATGTTTAAGGTTAATTAATTTTTTTAAATAATGATGATTACAGTTACTTATTTATTTAAACAATGATGTGTTTAATATTAATTAATCATTTTGTTGATGATGTTTTAAAATTAATTAATCATTTTAATTTATGATGTTTAAGGCTAATTAATTATTTAATTAATGATGTATTAAAGTTAATCAATCATTTTGTTAATGATATTTTTAAGATTAATTAATCACCTTAATAATAATGTTTTAAATTTAATTAATCATTTTAATAACGATGTTTAAGGGTTAATTAATTATTCTGTAATGATGTTTTAAAGTTAATAAGGGTGTTTAAAATTAATTAATCACTTTAGATAATGTTGTTTGAAGTAATTAACTAGGATTAAAGCTAATTAATTATTTTAAATGAAGAATGTTTAAAATGTTTAATCATTTACTTAAGTTAATTAATTATTCTGATAACGATGTTTTAAAGTTAATAATACATTTAAATAAGGGTGTTTAAAGTTAATTAATTACTTTAAATAATATTTAAAGTAATTAACGAGGATTAAAGCTAACTGATTATATTAAATGAAGAATGTTTGAAATATTCAATCATTTATTATAATTGATCATTTCAAATAATGATACTGAACAAATTAATTAGTGTTTAAAGTAAATCAATTATTTTGATAAAGTTGGTTAAAGATATTATTTGAAATGTGAAATCCCAGCACAAGTTTGGTTCTAAAATATAAGAGTTTGATTTAGTTATGAGAAAGAAGTCTCTCCATAGATAATATTGCTTATATGGCAAGGGTTTAGTCATACTCTTAACACTACACATTGAGATATGAACTCATTTCTATCTCGAAGGTTAAAAATATCGTCAAGACAATGCCTAGAGTTAACACTACCTCAACTTGTTTGGCTTCATTTTCAAACGTGGGATAACACAAGCTTGGAATCGATGAGTAGTGGTAAAAAATATGAGATTTAGTTTCCCTATATGATCGTTTTAAATTTCTCTCAATAGTTGATTAATTAGCTATCAATTTGGCTTTCTTCATTGTGTGTCCTTAATCAAAGACGATTTATTGCTCATCTGAGCATTGTTATCCTTATCAGAAATGGCTAAAACCATAAAGTGAGTAGGGGTCAAGTTATGTGGGGTTGCTCCCATTTGGGTGTATTCACATTAATTCTAGGTTGGTTTTACTTATATGTGCACTGAGGTATGAAATATTCAGATACTCGGTAAGGTTGGCGGAGTCCGGCTTGGAGTTCCTAAGAGAAGTCATAAAAAGAATGACCCTTTCAAGTATATTGACTAGAGGTATACTTTCGGTAAGGGGGCGCACTCTTTTAGTCATTTGTTGGAAAATTTCCCTTTTCTTTCCTCTGATTCCAAAGTTCTAAACTTACCTTTTTCTTAGTTATGTTTGGAAGTGTTGTGAGCACTTTGCGATGTGTAATTATTGCATCCATTGTTGTGATTGGATGTTTTTATTGTAAGGGGAAACCCCTTACGCATTTGGTGGTGTGGTACTACATATTGTTTTTTATTTCCACACTTTTAATTATAGATTTTCTCATACCGGACTTATCATCTGACCCGAGTTGTTTGTTTTATGAACTCTTGGGTACTCAGTTTTATTTGAGCAGTTCAAGAGTAGTAGGTTTCTTTTAGGCTCTTTGAAGATGATGGACGAGCAGAAGGCTCCCCTAACTATCCAACTATCTATTTTTTCTGTATTATTATGTTTGTGTAGTTTGTATCAAAAATTGTAAAGGCAGAATGTATAACTTCCTAGTCTGATAGTTGTATTACATTTTCGTAACCATGATGACTCCATATTAGGAGTAACCCGATGTACTATATTATTGTTGTATTATATGTAACCGTTCTGATGTGAGACCTTTCTGTTCTTTCATACTCTATTCTGATCTGTTCTTTTATTTTACCCTATGACAACCATTTTTTGGACGCTTGGGCGACGACATATGAACACCGAGGTTGTATTAACTGTCATTCTAAAGGGTTAGAAGGTTGGGTCATTGCAAATCATAAATAGTTGAGTATTATGTTTTATCACCTCTTTCAAAATTTCAATTTGCACAGAAATATGTGGTATCATTCTTTAAAGGATGTTTGTCTATCCATTTAAAACTTCATCATCATTTTTTACTTTATCTCTATATTAAATATTGGGATTGAGAAAAAAACCTATAAGAATTGGATAGTTAAAAGAAGTATTGACATAATATGCACTCGTAAAATTTTGTAATAGCTAAAAGAATTACCCACTGCATGAATAGGTCGACACAATTGTTTTTTCCATCTATTATTGATTATATTCCACAATCTTTGATATTGTCTTGCACCGACATTTTTTTGATTAATTCCTTCGCTCGATTCCTTGCTTCGTGCAAATATCCCATCTCTACATTATCATCATTGTCCACCATTCTTAAATTTTTTACAAGCGGACCAGGTATGAGAATAATAGCAGCATTGTTGTCCCAAAATTTATCCCTATGAATCAAGTTATAGACAAGAATTGCTGTTTTTTGTCTTTAGGACCGAGTTTTGGAATTTTTGCGCTACACTCCCTCGAATAGATCATTCTTCTAAAATTGTCTTTATGTATGTATACGGATTCTAATGCAATAAAGTGAGTAGCAAATATGGTTACCACTGCCGAATCAATTCTTTGTTATTAGTTTCTTTTCTCATTATACCATGACTATATATGAACCCTGTTATTGAAGGATAATTTGATATAATAACTCTTACCTCAGCTTCTTTTGAAATATCTTCTAAAATCAAATCAATGCAATGTGCTGCATATGACATCCAATATAGTTGTCTTCTTTTTTCCATCAGTAATTGACATGTAACTTTGTAATTTGCTCCATTGTCAGTTACTATTTGTATAATTCTATCTTCTTCGATAAAATTAACAACATTATCCATTAGACCACAAATATACTAAGCACTTTGAAATTTTTTAGTGGTGTATATAGATTTAAGAAAGATAGTTCCTTGAGTGGAGTACACGAGAAAATTTATGATTTTTCTTCTATTTTTTATGCTCCAACCATCACACATCAACGTGAAACCATACTCATCCCAAAAATTAAAGCAAGTATCAATATGTTGTTTGATTTCAGCACACTCTAAATCTAAATAAGTTTTTGAAAGTTCGCATGGGGTAGTTGATATTCCTCCAGGACCAGCTTCTGCAATGTCACCAACCATTATTTGATAATAGGGACTATTTGCAACATTATGGGCAATATGGTTAAGATTAAAAAAAGTAGATATTTCCCATCCTATATGCTTTTTGGCATCTTTAATGCCTTTTATTGCAGTTTTAATTGAAGGTTGAGATCTACCTCCTTGTGTTTGAACATATGAATCTATCTTGGAAGCTGCACGTATCAAAAATCATTATCCACTCTTAAGCATTTAGAGCGATCAATGCGCTTTACTACGTTGGATCCTACGCTTGAACGTTATCTTTCATCACTAGTATAAGATTCTTTATTTGCTCGAAAGGCATGTTGAACATCTCTATCATCTTCATTTCCATCACTTCCGGCATCTGAATTTTTTTATACGGGCACGCTCATCGATTCTTCTTGCTCATGTTGTTTTTCAAGCTTCCCCTAGTTTCATTATTTTCTCTTTTTGATTAGTTGTTCCCATATAAGTTTTCTAACTTTTTTTAGGAACGCTTGGACATGGTGCAACTTTACCAGTTATTGTTGCCAAATGTTCCTTCATATGCGTTGCACCTCTACCAGAAATTTCTTTACTACAGTAAATGTACTTTATTTTCTTTTTATTGATATCGGTTGATGTGCCGTAGTTCCAAACAATATAACAATTTTTCATATTCAAGCACCTAAATAGTAATAAGTAAACAAAAATTATACAAATTATATAATTTTTTTTTGTTAATATCCACTTTAGTTTGACTTAAAAAATTATATAAAATAATCCAGTTACATATATAATTTGAATTATACAAATTAAAAGTACATATGCACTCTATTATCACCATATATTATTTTCATAAGATATAATCTTTGTTGTGCATGTCAGAGCAGTAGTATTCAAAACATACCAAAATTGCTCATATTTAGTAACAAACACTAATAATATAATTGTCCACTAACCTAATTCTAAAGCCAAGCCAGTAAACATAAATATTAGAAGGGCCAGCATGAATTCAGTATTAAAGGACCATGTGATGATAACGAATTTTTCACGCTCGAAAATTGACATCCATACTTCATATCGTTTTCGAATACCATAGATTCGACCGTTCAAATCCGATTCGTCGGAGCTTATAACAACATTAAGTAAATAACACAGCGAAATAAAAGAATAATACATTGATATACAGCTTTGATACAATATCTGATACAACAGATGATCCAATAGATATCAATATACATCAGAGATATGATATAATAAAATAGCAGCGGAAAAAAAAAGATAACATCAGCAGTGGAACAAATAACTCTAAGATAGTTTCCAAGGAAGAACTCCAAAACTGCAACTCCATCTCCAAGAACCAATCCAATAATAGCTCGAACTCCCAATGACGATGCACCAAGCTGAGCAAGACTGGTGTGATCCAAAGACTGAACTAACTCTAGATAAGCTACTAAACCTGACTATCTGAAAAACCCAAACTCTAGACTGCTCATGTAGAAATATAATGAGCACCCAGAGTTTAGGAAAGAAACAATAAACTCCGGATCAATCGTGGGACTAGTGTGAGCAATAAAAATAGTTTATCTTTTAAAACATTCAAAAAAAGATTTTCAAAGTCAATTCGCAATGCTTTTTAAAAATGAGACTACCATAAGGCCTCCCGCACACACACACACACAATGCAAACGCAGAATCGGAGGAGATTTCTCCTTATGATAGTCGAAGATGCTTGATACGCATTAAAAAGAAACATTTAATATTATTACTAGTGCATAGTGTAGGGAAAATCATTTCGAAAGTAAAGATATAAATCTTAGCCAACATACGACCATTATCGTATGCCTACTATAGCTACCATGTTCAATAGCAGGTTACCGCCACATTCCATGGCAGGTTCTACAACTAAAACCGTACAAGTCTCGTATTGTTTCTTTGGATTTCCAACAAATGGTCAGGCCAAGGAACTTCCCATTGCCACATGAGAACGCCACTGGAAGGACGTTCCCGAGAACCAAACCGGATCTCTACCAACACAAGGCCGGGTTACCCCTAATTGGGTAACTACTGACACGAGTATGCCATCCCCCGATCGTAAACGACCTTTTCTCGGGATCCCGATAACCAACAACCATAAAGTAATAAATTCGCAGTAACCACATAGGTTAAATATCTGGGCTCCATACCATGATACCACCTCTATCCAGAAGGAAATGCACATACCCTAAGGGGCGCTACCCCCAATAACCTTGCTGCATCTTTCCTGTTTCGACCATTCCGGGGTGTGAGGTTCGACGAAGTCACGTCCACAAAGCTATGCTTTGGTACAAAGCCATGCTTTGGTACAAAGCCATGCTTTGGGTCAACAAATGATCAAAGTAATGATCACAAAGATAAATGATCAAATAAATGATCATATCACAAATGATCAAACAATGATCATTTCACAGCAACACTCAGCATGTCACATTACTAAATTGGGAATATATCGCTGATAACCATTAACTACATAACCTCTGAAATCGTACGTCTCAGAGAAGGGTGTTAAGCTAAGAGAATAAATTCTCCGCCACCAACAGAAATGTATTTGAAAGAAATCAGCTTTATATCTCAATTTGTAATGTCAGACATACTATCCATACAAGTCTGTTCTAGGTTCGAACAGAACCGAAGGCACTTCCGAAGAAGTCCTTGCAAATTCGGATAATCCCTAATCACGTCCGGACTTCCCATCACATATAGAGTCTCTATACCGGGGACCAGTCGATGCAAAGACATTCGACGAGTTGTCCTTTCATTTTTGAAAATATCCGGTCTTCAACACCGGTCTTCATATGCAATTCATAACGACATATCACATATTTGGAATGGGCTATATGACACAAAGGTCCTTCCCCGGCTAAACCGAACAGTGAGCGCAACATTTGCAGGAAATATATGGATATTGGGATTTCAATTAAGTCACAACTTAAAACCCAAAAACTTTCCTTTTCAAATGGTCTAAACCAATTACCATTTCAAATCTTTATATTACAAAAAGATTTATTTCACAAAGATCAATTCATAGACTTCAAAACAATTACCATTCCAATTGGATTAACTCGTTAAATCTTTAAATCAAAGATTTAACTTATAGCTTTCAAATCGTTTTCATAACTTGGAAATTATCTTCATTCTCAAACTTGAAATTCTTTTTAACACAAATTGGACATTCATTTCTTATGTGAAAGCTTTTATTATTTGAAAACAAATAGTTTTCGTTTCAGAAAAATTCAATTATATTTACACGAGTTAAAGCCCTTGAATTAAATTCAAATTTCCAAATCAATACATTTAAAATGGTTTAAAAACCCATATAACTCATTTATAAGTTGAATAACTTTTCTTTATATCCTAGTTTCCAATTCATAGAATTCAATTTCAAATATTGAATTCAAATTTAAATCAAAATATTTAAATTTCAAAACTCAATTAAGTTATTAAAAATAAATTTCATCTTTGAAATTCCATTTCAAAAAAAAAACTTTTCACTTTAAATCCAATCCATTTCCAAACCATTTGAATTTAAAAATTCAAATTCAAAGCTATTTTCAAAAATCTGTGACTTAATCGATTTCCTCGTGAAATCCATATTTGTGTGTGTATGGTGTGGTCCAGGGGTTTAACACACATAATCATCATCATCACAGATTAAAACATAGAAATATAGTTGATAAGCGATATAAAACTATAACGCTCATCGTCCATTCACAGATTCACAGATAGTATACAAATGTAAATAAATATACACAGCTCAATCTACAGAACAAAATATCACAAATCAGATAGGATAATCAATTCAAGGCATTTCATACTATACAATCATTCATAAGCATTCAATAAACATTTGTAAGCAGGAATAATTAATTGTTTAATCCTAATTAATTCAATTCATTTCCAATTTAATTAATTACTTATGAATTTATTATTCAATTCAGATTTATTAATTCCAAATCATTTGATATAAACTAATTTATCAAACACTTTAATTAATTAAATTATTCTTAATCAATCATATTAATTAAATTGACTCTTGGACCAATTATATAATTAATTAACTTCTTAATCAATTATTTCAAGAAATTTACTCTTTAATTACTTACCATTAAGCAATCATCTCATAATAACAAATCATGAATTACCAATTTATCTTTATCATTAATTTAATCAAAATATTCAAATTTAATTACAATTAGTAATTAACCCTTTAATTGCTTTCATTAAGTAATTAACAATTTACAATTGATTATCTTAATTAATTAATCTAATAAATCATCAAAATTAATCATATTAATTTAATTACTTAATAATTCCTAGTTAATTATCTTCATTAACTAATAAAATTTCTTAATTACTTTTAAATTAATCTCTAATTATAAATTAATCTAAATCATTAATTTATAAATTCGATAAATAAATCATTCCTTAATTATCTTATTAATTGAATCATTTAATACCTTATTATCTCTAAGGTAATTTATTTCTTTATTAATGATTAAATAAATATTAATGTGTAGAACATTACCCTTTTTAAATTTAAATTTAAATCACATTTTGAATAGAAGATTCAAAATGATTTACCATTTAGAACTTTAACCAAATTTAAATTGAATTTAAACTTGTTTAAAACACCTTCAGATTTAAAACTGAATTTATTTCAACTTGTATTTGAATTTCACTTTTAGTCCAGGTTTTAAAATCTCGATTTAAACTTAAGTTTAAATCTTACTTAATTTAACAAACCCAGACTTGAATTTAAACAGAAGAGCAGGCTTCTGTTCTTAAAATGCCTGGAACAACAAACTCGAGACAGTACACTACTTCGAGTCGCCTACCTCTTTACTTCGAGAGATACCCGAGAACCCTCCTTGAAAACACTTCATCTTCCTTAACGTGATGACCACCAGATACGCCAATGCCCACGTGCACGTGCACCATCATCGCAGCCGACTCCGTTCAACCGCGACAATCTCCTCACATTAACGATCATCCTCAGATCCATTCGCGACCAACAAAATCCACAAAATAACTCGAAATCAAAATCGAGTGGTTTGGCCAAACCTGGAACACACGAACAGACCTCACCTCCAAACCTGTCAACGCCACTTCCTCAGAGCTCCGACCACCTGAACATGCGACACTTCGACCATCACTTCGTCTTCGACCAAGCTACCACCTCCTGAGACCACATGCAGCTCGATGCACCGAGGAGAACGAGATGGTCAAAAACTCGAACCTATGCTAAAACAAGGTTTACAGAACGAACCGAACAACCACGCTCACCACGGTGATCTTCCATCACCTCCACCATTTTTCCTGTAGTCACTGACCACTCCACCATCACCCGAAAGAAACTCGGCCTCCCAATCCACTGAGATCATCAGATAAACCTCAAAAACCATTTTCTATTTATCCATGAACCGCTCTTTCAATACAATACTAAAAATTCCCATTTCTGCTCTAGAAATCTTGTTTTGTATTAAAGATTCAGGTTATCAACTTGAATTAATATTTTATAACAATTGATTTTTATCAACTCTATTCTTGTTGCCTGTAAAACCTGATTTCTAGAACCTATTCAAGTTTTTTTTTTTGACTTAATTGAGTTTTTAAAACTTACTTTACACAAAACAAACAATTTCATTTAAAGCTTAAGTTATATCAATAATTAGATCAAGAGCCGGGGACTTGTTTGCAAATCTGAGCTGGGAGAAACAAAAAAAAAAGAAGTAACCCAATTTATACAGGCATGCATATTTTTAAACATTGACATACATACATAGGAAATTTGTCCTATATTAACACCTACCCATTTCAGAAATATGTAAGCAACCAATTCAGATATTTGAGTTTTCAGAGAGGTGATGTTACTCACCTTTTTTCTAGAAAAAGAACAGAGCTTCATTGTTGAACCTGGTTTTTTGAATTTTGCTTGCTGAAGTTCACTTTAATTCCGTGGCTTGACTTGATTTATTTGTTGATGTTTATTCTTGATGTTTGAATGAGTTGCTTCAGTTTTTTTTTTTTTTGTGTTTTTTTGTTTTTAGTTTGAGATGAACGAAATGAAATGAGGTTGATATATATAAAAGTGAAGTTGATATATAAGGAAAGAAGTTGACAGTATGTTACTATTGTTTTGTACAATAGGTGCCATTATTTTATCTTTGTAAAATAAGAACCAGAGATTTCAAGGAGGCTGAAATGATTTTTTAGTTATGGGCTAGAGATGATCTAAGTTGTGTTGGAGGTGATATTGTGTACTAAAGATATGTTGCATTTATTGCTTAAGTATTTGTATTTTCATTTCTTTGCCTAGCTTACTTTGTACTTACTCATTACAGGCTATTTATTATATTTGCCTACCTTTCTTTAGCTCGGTTGAGAGGGTATTCTGATGGCTTTGTTTTAAGTGTACAAACTTATTTATTTTGTTTTGTTTCTATACCTTGTTTATTTTATTTTATGTTTATTTACTTACTCTTTTATTTGCCTGCATACTTGCATTTTATTTTTTTATTTTTTATATTTATTTTATGCTTTGTATTCTTTGTTTCTTTATTTTGTTTTACAAGCCCAGTTACATATATTTATATTCTTGTTTGAACACACTTGCTTCATATTTGAATGCATTTAACTATCTACTTTTGTTCTATTGCCTTGTCTTGTTATTTTACTTTGTTTTGTTTACTTTGCATATTTATTTATAAATTTAAGTTTGTTTTGTTTGTAGAAAATTATTTGGTCTCACTTTTATTTCCTTGCATGCCTTTATTCATATGTGAATGTATTCATTTAATAATTTACATAGTTTATAAATATGTTGTTTGGCTTTATATTTTATAATTTATCTTATATATTCGTTTAACATCATCACAAACTTTATTTCTTCTCAAAGTTTAACCATCTACCGTTTTATAATTTATTTTCAAATATTCAAATTTATTCTCGATTGTTAAAATTTAACTAACATTTTATAAAAATTACCGATTATTACACAATTTTTATTCAAAAATTAAATTAATTATCGAATTAAAATAAATTAAAACTCGGGATCGTTACAGACCAGCTAGTAAGCAACATTCACGATTAACTAATTATCCAACATAGTCAAATAATCTAATTTAAAACCCAACATAATTTAGTACTCCATCTCCAAGCAACTTTCCCTAATTTCTTACCGCTCAAATGCCCGCTTCGATTTCAATTCATGGTTCCAGACAGAAAAAAACTGAATACCTACTTCAAGTCGCACACCTTAATTTGATCGCAAGGCGTAAGTTGTGTTGCACATGGCTTCACATAGCTTTAAATTCAAAATTGAATACCTGTTCTAGAAGTAAACTTCGATTTCTCACGACTTCGAGTTTGTGAGTTTTACATATTGTTTGTGATTGTTATGCCTTATTAGCCAAATATTGATTCTTTTGCAAGTTTGAAAGTTGGGACCGTGACTTTTTTTTGGGTATTTTTAGGACAATGTTAACTTGAATTGATTGAAGCGTGCTAAGATTCTTTCATTACAAACAATATGATTTAAAGCTATCCGTTTTTTTCTTTTTAGCTTTACCTTAATATAATTTTTTCCCTCAAGATGATGTAATGGGTTTATTAATCGATTTTGCTTCAGCCATCACCGAAAGCGGGCTGAGATGGCCAGAGTTTCGGCGTATCAGACAAAATCTGGAACCTTGGTTCAAACATCTCTTTGCCTGCTTATTCGCCTAGTTTTTATTTCTGAAAAAGGAAACTTTTTAACAAACAATTCAATAGACTCAAATACCTAAATGCAATGAGATTTGAACATAATTAACATATATGAATACAATCTTACCCGCAGATGGCTTTTTAGGTGAAAGAGAGTGAGGCCCTTCACTCCCATTGTTCGCAAGATGGTTTTTGCTATCGCTTTTTTATTTTAATTTTTTTAAGATAAGGCTATATATGCCACTCTTTATGATTACATACAAAAACAACAAATTGATTAAGAACATACAAAGGTGGACGACTCTACCTAAATGCATCCATATGATTACAATAAGATTGGCTTTAATAATGTACGTAGAGGTAAATGTTCCTTATATTTGCTATTAATTCCTTTATCGGGCCAATTTAACCATCTAATATGTCTATAATGAGTAATTTAAAACATCAAATCAGAAAAAATAGATTTCATAAAAAGGCTTGCTATTAGGAATTCGAATTTAATTAAGCGAAACTAGTTTCTATATTATAAGATGACACAAAAATTGGATTGTCCTCCTTCTAAGTAAACTTTTGATCATTAGTTGTAGCATTATACACTATTCACAAAAGTGAGACAAAATAAACACCCCTAAACACTTTTAGATTAATGGTAAATGCATAGCGTTCTGGACATTGCAAGGCTTTGCAATAGTCTCTGGCTGTTGCAAAATTGCAATGGCCATTGGCCATTGCTAAAGCTTTTGCAACGGTATTGGGCCATTGCGTTATAGCAATGGCCTTAATCTGTTGCTAATTTGCCGCAAAAGAGCCTTATAAAATTGCCTATATAGTGTAGTGAATAATGATGATCTTCCTTTTCTCTTTCGTCGATGGAACGATCAAAGAAGTTGGGATAACATTGAGAGAATATGGCTTTACCATGTGCGATGAACTTTAGTAGCTCTAGAAGGTCCTTTTGAATATGCCCAGGCTTGTTATAATTATATCATTTCTTCCCCTCAACTTTGCAGTTGTTATTATGATGACCTTTATCACCATAATAGTAGCAAACCACCGTAGCTTTGCTCCTCTTCTGGCCATTCTTTTCATGAAATTGCTTCCTCTTCTTGTCTTCCCCACCTGATTGTGGCTTTGGATCTTCCTTAGGAATAACAGTCTTCGACTACGGATAGAGACTCTCATACCTCATAGCCTTCTTAAATATCATCTAAAAGTCTCATCAATGTAACCCACGAGTTTCTCTCCTAAGTAATCATTTAGGCCAATGATTAACATATTATTATTCTTTAATGGAGTGTAAATGAAGGACATCCTATATTTCCACAGGCGTCGAATTCAACAATGTACCCGAAGATACACAAGTCCTTTTGCTTTAGATCAACGAATTTACAGAAAAAGATTGACTTCTGAGCTGTAGGAATAAACTTTTCTTCGAATTTGGCTTTGAACTAATGCCATGTGAATTGGCTTTGGGAATGGCGACATTCACAGCGGTCGACCAGTTTATGGCTCGCCTTTGAAGCTGTCAGGAAGCTGTTAGCGCCAAAATTGGTCACTAACACCCTTAGAGAGTTTAGAGAGATTGTGTAGAGAGAGTAATGAAGAAAATAAATTAAAACAGAGAAGATAATGTAAATTAAAATGCGGGAGACGAGAACACAGACTTTATAGTGGTTCGGCATTGTAGCCTACGTCCACTTTGAAGTTGATCATTTTTATTTCTTCACTTTAAACTTAATTACAGATACAATCCACTTTTAAGTATTCGAATACAATTGTGAAATAAAAGTAGAAGTTTTTTGGATGAGGTTTGAATGAGGCAGAGTCTCCCCTGTGTTCTCTGAAATCTGATCCCCTTTTTCTGTGCCCCTGCCCCTCTATTTATAGACGAATGT
The DNA here is from genome assembly GCA_030765085.1 of Allium cepa. NCBI lineage: Eukaryota > Viridiplantae > Streptophyta > Magnoliopsida > Asparagales > Amaryllidaceae > Allium > Allium cepa. Next base: position 504,596,838 of record CM060937.1, on the reverse strand, counting down.
GGGTTGGACTTCCCTGGTGGGCCAGATGGCTAGACAGCTTGGTCCAGATAGGAAGCACCCTGCATGCTGAGTGAAATAGGCCGAACGGTCGGCATGCCGAGTGAAGAAGGGTCTGCCGTGTGAGGAGTATGCCGAGCTAAGGTTATGCCGAGTAGAGGGAAGTGCTAAACGGTCTTATGCCGAGTGCAATCTTGGACTGCCGAACGTCTCTTATTGCCGAGTACAAACTTATGCCGAGTACAAACTTACGCCGAGTACAAACTTACGCCGAGTACAAACTTACGCCGAGTACAAACTTACGCCGAGTACAAACTTATGCCGAGCATCCTCTTATGCCGAGTACAACTCTGTGCGGCCGGACGTTTAGTTGCCTGGTCGATTTTCCAGGTAACATTTTGCCCCCCAAAGTACACCGTGTGTTCAAACAGGGTGTGCTTTGAGTTACTGGATCAGGGCATTGTCACCGGGTGCTAAGGATGCCGAATGATACGAGTGCCGAGTGGAACCGTTTCGTCCGGTAGAGCAGGTCAAAGTCTCTTTGAATTCTCCTTGCTCCTTATAAAGACCGCCTCCTTCTTCTTCCTTTCTTTACTTTTACTCCTGCAATTCCGAATTTTGGAACCACCCTTGCAATCAAAATCCAAGGACTTCTTAAACCTTTCTAAAGCTCGATCCACGAACTAGGTACAATCCCTTTACCTAACTCCTTTTCCTGGTGAGTTCCCACTGATTCACATGGGTTCATCCGAATTTTTACTTGCAGTGTTTTCAAAGTTGAGCGACGTGAGGTAGGGAGAGAGAGAATCAAGTACGAATACCTTGTAGGATTCGAGAGGGAGTAAGGCGGAGGAGAGGAAGGTACGAAGGCTATGCCGAGTGTTAGGACTCGGTATGATCTTAGTTCGACCGGCACAACGACGACCGAACGATGGGTTAGAAGGAAGATGTGCAAATCAGTGGGTAGGCCGGGCGTTGTTTCGGCCGAATCGTGTTTTGGCCGAACGATATTATCTCAGTGCGAACTGAGGTTCGGCCGAACGATGGTCGTGGACCGAATAGTAGTCTTGCCGAGTCACCAATTAACCGAACAAACTAGCATGCCGGACATAGTTGAATGCCGACCACAATTAGAAGCCGAGCAGACCTTAGTGCCGAACAAACAGTGGCCTTGCCAAATTTCATAATTGACCATGCCGAACAAACTTAGACCGGACAAACGTATCCTCATGTCGAACAACATAACTGCCGAACATACTTATATGCCGAACAAGCAGTAAATGCCAAACATACTTTTACGCCGAACATAGTTAGCATGCCGAGCGTAATTAGGTGCCGAATATATACTAATGCCGGTCATACCAAAATGCCGAACACTCTCAATTTGTCGAACATACATAACATGCCGAACATAATCAATCATTGCCCAACTTCATAACTGAACTTTACTTGGCACAAACAGTCAATTACTTCCAGTGTCTTATTGTAGTCGTTATTCGGAAGGCTTTCGGAGACGGTCAGCGATGACGGTTTTTGGAAGCGATGTTTTTAGGCTTGACGTTATATTAAATGCTTATGCACGATTGATTGCACTAGTTCACACACCACACGGGGGGGGGGGGGGGGGGTTATCTGCGTTGTTAATTCTAACGTCGATTATTTTTCGAGCATAGTTCACACAGGTGCTTGATTGGGTCTGCTATTTATTCAAGATGTCCAAAAGATCCAGTTCGGCTACACTTTCTGACAAGCCTGGGCCGTCTTCTAAGCGAACGGCCCCCGACGCATCTGACCCGTCAGTTTCTCCCGCTCATGACTGGGATCCCGACACTTTGGAATCGGCTATTTTACTAGATGACCCAGTTGACTCACAAGCTTCAAGAGTCACTGAATCCGCTCTTAAGCGGATATGTTCTATTCATGGCATCCCGTTCGCTGATGTACTCGTTCCATCGGGGCATGATCGCCCACACCTGCCCCCAGTGGGATATACGGCGTGTAGCAAATTCATGTGCTGGGTTGGTAGCGTGCCACCTTTCAACCTATTCCTCCGTGACGTGCTGCGGTACCTAGATGTTGCCCCGTCTCAACTTCATCCAAACGGTCACGCTTTCATTTATGGCACGTACATGCTTTTCATGGCCGTCTTCTCTAGGCCTCCAACCCCTGGCGATATAAGGTACATATACATGACCAAGAAACAGGGAGACAGCCCCTCTTACATGTTCCTTGAGCCACATCGGAAGTGCCAGCTTTTCACCAGCGCGTGGAGTAGCAAATTCGCCCTGTACAAACAGGAGTGGTTTTACGTGCGTTGCCCCTAGGGTTTTGTGAGGCGATGGATTGAAGGAAGTAAGTCTTTTCTCTGAGTTGATGTCCATTCCCGATTGAGGTTGAACTTCTCCTAACTCATTGTTCTATTTTTCAGATTTCGTCCCCCGTCCCGAAGGCCGGGGGTATTCTAATGCTGTCGACGCTATTAGAGCTCTTCCTGTTGAAGAGCGAGATATCCGAGCCCTCATTTCTAATGAGTCATTATCAAAGTTCGGTTTGCTAGCCCCTGGCCACCGGGTTAGTCTTCCAGAGGGCGCCTCGCTTCCCAAGCCCGTACACGTCAGAGGGAAAAAGCTGCCTGAATCATCCGTTCGCCCTTCTCTTGAAGCTCCGGAAGAAGGGGAAATTCCAGGCGAGTCACCCGAAAGGCAAGGTGAGGATTTGGGCTCTGCAGCCGAAGTTCATGATATTGAAACGTCACCTTCCCCTTCGAAGGGGAAAAAGGAGCTGGCGTGCAAGTCGAGGAAGGGGAAAGCTGGTGGGACTTCCAAAGTTACGCCAATTCAGCTAGAGAAAGAGGCTTCTCCACAGCGCGTTGAAAGTTCTCTGAAGGGCTTATCGAATCTCTCCATTCCCGAAGACTTGCTCAACTATGATTTCAACGATCCGAAGCTGTTTAAGTTTCGCTCGCCCGTCAGGGGCGATGCGGGTGTCCTGGCCCCGATCCAAGAGGAAAAGACTCCTGTTAGCAAAGCCACTGGTCCGTCGGGGGGTAGCACTAGGACACACACAGACACATGCATTTCACTTGCATCTACCTGCCTTTCACCATTCTGCTCTTTCGCTAATTCGCTATTGTTCGATTGCAGGTGACATGGGGCGCTCTCATGGATACGACCGCCTTCGCGGCTCATCGACTTTACGCCGGTCTGGTCGGGACTCGGGCCTCGGGAAGCGCCGAGACAGAGACAGCGACCGAGATTATCATGCCCGGGACTCGTCATCCCAGAAGAAAACTTATTATCAACCCGAGCACCGCCAAGAGACCTCATCTCATCAGGAGCGAAGCAAAGACAAACGTAGCCACGAGAGGTCGCATTCTGATGCTCCCCGGGACCAACACTCTGACTCTTCTTCTACCCGGCACTCCCGAGATTCTCATAGGAAGGGCGAACTCTCGAAGCCGCCTCCTCTCGCTCCTGTAACAGACCCGACAGTGCCGGAGAGATTGAACGAACTTAAGGCTAAGTTTTCGAAGATTTGTTTTGATGGGTTAAAGTTCCTCCCGGCGATCCATCCTATTCCCGGAGATGTTGAACAAAATGCTATCGCCTGTACCAATGACGTCTACGTGCAACATGACGCGTTCGTTCACCTCGCTGAGAAACTTTCTGAAGTCTCTATGGAGCGCCAGCATGAAATTGACCGCCTAAAGCTTGAAGCTATTCATGACAGGGATATCATTAAGGCATAGGATGAAGAAATTGTTGCCTATAAGTCCGAGCTTGAAGCTACTCGTCAGAGCGCTAAGGACACCGCTGAGGCTGTTTCCCGCCTCTAATTAACTCATAAGAAAGAGCTTGATGAAGCGGTTCAATGGTGTGGGGCATTAGCTTTGGAGAAAGACTCCGTTCAGAAGGAGCGGGACATACTTAGTTATCGGGTCAAGGAACTCGAGGAACAACTTCTCGTGGAGAGGAAAGAGAAAGTGGCTGCCCAGGTTGAGGCACAACATTATTGCGATGAGATTGTCGCAACCCGACTCCTAGAGGAGAAACTAAAGGACGATCTCTCCAAAGTTGAGGCCCTAAAACATGAAGCCCGTGAGGTGGGCAAAAAGATAGCGACTGCCGATATCGACTCTCGCCTTGAGGCAGCTAGGGAAGAAGGTAGGGAGGAAATTAAGACTGAGTTCGACCCACTGATCGCCGAGTTCAATGCCCGAGTCCTCATGCACAGGGATTTAACTTTTCTGGGCAACGGTTACCTCAGTCTCTGATCGAGGCATGGGAGACCTTGATTCAGATCAAGAAGGTCGAGAGCGGTGCCGAAGAAGTCGATGAGGAAGCTTTAATTAAGGAGTTCTTGAAGGGAAAAGAAACCTCAGACCTATCAGCGGCCAAGGCCCTTTACAGCAAAGATTTTCCTTCGAGGAAAGGAAAGGAAGTGATTTCAGGTCCATCCGGTGCTATGCCCCCAGTTCATGCGCCTACCCAGCCGGCTAGCCGGCCGACGCTTGATCCCTTCGAGCGGCATCTTGGCTACGACCCAGATGCCCCTGGGCTTGGCGTTCATGTCCTATCTCCCATCCCGGAAGGTGAGACCCCTCTGACAACCGAGATCCCACTAGCGCCCTGTAAGCGATCTCTTTGTTTTATAGGGTTCCCGTGTTTCTCTGGAAGCTGTCGCGCCCTAACACTTGTTTTCTTGTGACTTTTTGCAGGCCGCTCTGACCCCGAGCCTTCTTCGAGGAGCGATGCCGCCAAGGAGGTGGAGACAAAGGCGAGTGAGGCCACTCTAGTCGGCAGAGATCCTGGCCCAGATGCTCAAGTAATCGGGGCGTTGGATGAAGGCAAATCTGACTCTTCCTCGGAGAGTTTCAAAGTAGACATCACAGGCGCCTTTGAGCACACATCTGACTTGAGCATGAAGGAACGGCTCGAGAAAGAGAAAAGAGATACGATCTCAGTCAAGGTCGAGCCGCGTGAAGTGGACCTGGGTGATCCTCTGAACAAACCATTGAAGGTCATTCTTCCTGGCAAGTCCCAGCCCATGGATGTTCCCCCTACGTCTTCGGTCGTCACCCCTCCGTCAGGGAAGGATATAAGTGTAAGTGCTCTGGGAAGGAACCGTCCGGGAAGAAGTCGAAGAAACACAAGAAGTGACCGTCGTCCCCGTTCAACGAGAACTAGCTTAAGTCATGTACTAATTTTTGTAGACTGTGCAAATAGGCTGTTGGCTCTGGACTTCGGAGCGCTTTTTGTAACGGGAATTTTTTTTTCATGAATAAAATTTGATGTTCACTTGTGTCTTCTTAAAAGACTTTTATTATTCAGTTTCTTTTATGGTTGTGATTGAAATCTGAATTATTGTGGGTAACTTGGACTTCTCGGTTTGCCTATACATGGCTTGGGAGTTTCCCTGGATTTGATCAATCCCCACTTGGTGCTTCAATCACTTGGAATATTTCATAGCCCGTATGTTGGAGACTTGACGTATCCAAGTTATTTGTGTCGTAGTTCCTATTCAAGGAACTCGGAGGTCTGAACTACTTGTAATTAAGTCTATACCCCAGACATCGAGTACTCCAGCCTGTTCCCCCGGGGACTTGGAGATTTCGAATCGTTTATACTCGAGTCCCCACTCCGGGGACTTAGAGTACTCCAGTCCGCACTCCGGGGACTTGGAGATTTTTAATCGTTTATACTCGAGTCCGCACTCCGGGGACTTAGAGTACTCCCGTCCGCACTCTGGGGACTTGGAGATTTTTAATCGTTTATACTCGAGTCCGCACTCCGGGGACTTAGAGTACTTCCGTCCGCACTCCGGGGACTTGGAGATTTTTAATCGTTTATACTCGAGTCCGCACTCCGGGGACTTAGAGTACTCCCGTCTGCACTCCGGGGACTTGGAGATTTTGAATCGTTTATACTCGAGTCCGCACTGCGGGGACTTAGAGTACTTCCGTCCGCACTCCGGGGACTTGGAGATTTTTAATCATTTATACTCGAGTCCGCACTCCAAGGACTTAGAGTACTCCCGTCCGCACTCCGGGGACTTGAAGATTTTTAATCATTTATACTCGAGTCCGCACTCCGGGGACTTAGAGTACTTCCGTCCGCACTCCGGGGACTTGGAGATTTTTAATCGTTTATACTCGAGTCCGCACTCCGGGGACTTAGAGTACTCCCGTCCGCACTCCGGGGACTTGGAGATTTTGAATCGTTTATACTCGAGTCTGCACTCCGGGGACTTAGAGTACTTCCGTCCGCACTCTGGGGACTTGGAGATTTTTAATCGTTTATACTCGAGTCCGCACTCCGGGGACTTAGAGTACTCCAGTCCGCACTCCGGAGACTTGGAGATTTTGAATCGTTTATACTCGAGCCCGCACTCCGGGGACTTGGAGTACTCCAGTCCGCGCTCCGGGGACTTGGAGATTTTTTGTCATTTACTATAAGCGTTCGTACGCTAGCCAGGATATCATAATTTTTAATTGCGCATCGTAGGAATATCATACAAAGAGACATTGGTCATTCATGGAAAAGATGGCTTCAAGCCTTTATTGATGAAAACAAACTGGATTATCTTATTACATGCCAAGAAGAAAGCATACTGGAAATAAATGCAACTACCGCATAAAGGAAATAGACTAAGTGTAATAACGCCGCAAATGCTCGCTGTTCCATGCTCGGGGGAGCGTCGCACCATCGACGGTCGTTAGCTTGAAAGTTCCTTCTCCAAGCCTCCGTTCGATGACGTATGGACCTTCCCATGCGGGACTCATGTGCGAAGGGGTCGGAAAGACTCGTTTCAAAATGAGATCTCCCACATTAAAGGTTCTTGGCTGGACTTTTCCATTATAATATTTAAGGACTCGGTGCCTGTATGAGGCTGCTCTCAAATCGGCTTCTTCGCGTTTCTCATCAATGAAGTCTAATGATTCCAATAGGAGATCCTGGTTTGACGCAGAATCGTAATAGGTTACCCGGTGTGACGGAACTTCGAGTTCTACGGGTATGACGGCTTCCGTGCCGTACGCCAGTGCGAATGGTGTGTGGCCAGTCACGGTTTTGTGGGTAGTTCTGTAGGCCCAAAGCGCCGTTCATCCACCCACTTGCCTCTAGCCTTTTCCAAAAGCTTCTTCAATATGGACTTGATGATTTTATTGACGGCTTCTACTTGCCCGTTCGCCTTCGGGTGAGCAACTGCTGCAAACCTTTTCTCCATGCCATACCTCTGACAGAACTCTTTGAATTCCTTGCTTTCGAATTGAGTTCCGTTGTCCGTTATGATGATCCGTGGGAGGCCAAAACGACATATGATATTTCATACAACGAAATTAATGACTTTCTTGGTGGTGATGGTGGCCATTGGCTCTGCTTCCGCCCACTTGGTGAAATAATCGACTGCCACTATTGCATATTTCGCGCCTCCTTTGGCTATGGGCAGAGATCCAATTAGGTCGATTCCCCACATTGCAAATGGCCAGGGACTAACCATTTGTGTGAGTTCCGTTGGCGGAGCTCTCGAAATCTTTGCATATATCTGGCATTTGTCGCATCTTCTCGCATAGTCTGCAGCATCCCGATTTACAGTTGGCCAATAATATCCGTAACGGAGGATTTTTCTCGCCAAAGTTTGCCCCCCGGTATGATCACCACATTCTCCCTCATGGACTTCTTCCAACACCCGTTTTACCTCGTCATGGGCCACGCACCGGAGTAAGGGGGTCGAGAGTCCCCTCCGATACATTATCTCGTCTTGCATTACATAACGCGAAGCCTTACGAAGGACTTGGCGTCTTTCGCTCCTTTTCTCAGGTAAGTCCCCGTATAGCAAGTATTGTTTGATCGGGGTCAGCCATGATTCCCTTTCGAGTTCGGTCTCCAAGACGAGGTCTATCTCCATCATGTCTATACTTGGTGCAAGCAGAGTCTCGACAGGGAACAATCCCATCTGTTGTGCATCGCCAGTACTCGCGAATTTAGCCAACGAGTCGGCCTCCCTGTTCTGTTCGCGCGGGACATGCGAAATGTCATAATATTCCAGGTTTACTAGTAGCTCCCGGACCCGGGAAAGGTAAGGAGCCAGTCTCTGTCCTTTTGCTTGGTAGTCTCCCCGTACCTGATATACCACCAGCTATAAGTCGCAGAAGATTTAGATGGACTTCACCCTCAGTTCATTGGCAAGTCTTAAGCCAGCAATCAGTGCTTCGTATTCGGCTTCGTTATTGGTTGCTGTAAATTCGAGCTTCAAAGCGTAGCAAATCGATCGGTTTTCGGGAGTTACCAGAACTATCCCAGCTCCCGACCAATGGTCGTTAGATGCCCCGTCAGTGAACATCTTCCATCGGACAGGAGGGATTACTTTGTGATTTTCACTTGGTTCATCCGGAATGGTGAACTCAGCAACGAAGTCAGCTAGTGCTTGCCCTTGGATGGTCCTTCGCGACAGGTAGGTGATATCAAACTGGCTTAACTCGATGTTCCACTTTAGCATCCTACCAGAAGTTTCCTGTCGTTGGAGTACCTGTCGCAAGGGTTGGTCAGTGTAAACACTGATTGAGTGCGCCTGAAAGTAGGGACGCAGCTTGCGTGATGCAATCACCAGGCAATAGGCAAGTTTCTCGATCTTTGGATAATTCTTTTCTGCCCCCGTCAGTCGTTTACTAACATAGTACACCGGCCTTTGAACCCTGTCTTCTTCGCGAACTAGGGCTGTACTGATAGCGTGTTGAGACACAGCCAAATATACGTACAACGTCTCGTGGTCTACTGGTTTTGACAGCACTGGAGGACTTTTCAAGTGTCTTACCAGGGCTCGAAATGCTTCCTCGCAATCAGTCGTCCATTCGAAGTTTCTCTTTCCTTTCTTTATGACATCGAAGAAAGGAACACACTTATCTGTGGCTCTGGATATGAATCGACTGAGCGCAGCTACTTTTCCGTTCAAGCTCTGTACCTGTTTTATGGTTCTGGGTGCCTGTATATCTCGGATGGTCTGGATCTTCTCCAGATTAGTTTCAATTCCCCGTGCATTCACAATGAATCCCAAGAACTTCCCTGATGCCACGCCGAAGGAACACTTTGAAGGATTGATCTTCATCCCATAGTGCCTTAGTACACCGAACATTTCTGCCAAGTCTCGGATGTGGTTGTTTGACTGTCGTGACTTCACGAGCATGTCATCCACATAGACTTCCATTGTTTTCCCAATCTGATCTTTGAACATTCGATTTACCAGACGCTGGTAAGTTGCTCCGGCGTTCTTCAGTCCGAAAGGCATCACTACATAGCAGTATAACCCAACATTTGTGACGAAGCTGGTGTGTTCTTGGTCTGGAATGTGCATCGGAATTTGGTTGTATCCAGAGTATGCATCCATAAATGAAACTAACTCATGCCCTGCAGTTGAATCAACCAGTTGATCAATTCGTGGTAGCGGGAAGCTATCCTTCGGGCATGCTTTGTTTAAATCAGAATAGTCAACGCAGGTTCTCCATTTCCCGTTTTCTTTCTTTACCAACACAGGGTTGGACACCCATTCCGGGTAGAGGGCGTCGCGGACAAACCCATTGGCTTTGAGTTTATCCACCTCCTCTTTGAGAGCTGTAGACCTTTCCGGGTGCACGCCTCTCCTTTTTTGCTTCACAGGTACGTGTTTCGGGTCTATATTCAACATATGGCTCGCAATTGCAGGGGAAATCCCACACATATCAGAGTGTGTCCAGACGAAGACATCAAGATTCGCTCGAAGGAAATCAGATAAATTCTCTGCCATTAGGGGATCGAGCTGTGACCCAATTTTAAGAACTCGCGTCGTGTCGCTGTGGCTAACTGGAATATCAATTGTTAGTTCGGCCGGTGCTGCGTCTGGTTCCCTGGGTTCCCTTTTGTCATCTCTCGGATCTATGTCTTCAACGATCCGAGAATGTCGCCCGAGCCAGGGCTCGGGCGCTAATTGTCAATCATCGGAATTCGGGATGCGGACGATGCTGTCCGCAGTCTTCCCCTTTTCTCTGCGCTGGGCCTCTCTCAGCTCAGCCACGTAACATGCACGTCCGGTTGCTTGGTCGCCATGCACTACTCCAACTCCTTTGTCTGTCGGGAATTTTAGTATGAGACACCATGGGGCCAAGACTGCCCTGAAATCTGCGAGGGCTCGTCGTCCCAAAAACACGTTGTATGGTGAATCAACATCCAGCACTATGAATGGTAGGATTCGCACTCTCCTGCGTTCACCTTGTCCCAGTTCAACTGGTAACTCCATATATCCTACTGCGTCTGTGGCTGCGCCGTTAAAGCCATGGATTCGGGCCTTAGATGGTTTCAAATCCTTAGTCTCCAGCTTCATTTGGTCATACGCTTTCTTGAAGATGATGTTAATGGAACTTCCGCAATCAATTAGGATTCTCCTTACGAATGCCGGTCCGATGGTTGCGGATATGACCAATGGATCGATGGTGGGAGCTTCCACCTTATCCGCGTCTCTATTCCTGAATATAATATCGTCGTGCATCGTGCGCTGCTGCTTTGCGGGAGCTCCATCCTCCACATTTGAACAGTACTCATGCTCTGTATGTCTCAAGGAATCAGCATATCGCTCCATTTCCTGCCAACTTTTATCCGCAGGATGAGGTCCACCAGCAATTGTGTTAATAATCAACCTTCCCACAGTTCGAGTAGGTTGCTCCGGTTGGTGTAGAGCTGGGCCACGTCCGGGGTCTGAAGTCTCTTGTCTTCCTTCTGGCGTATCTTTGACGAATTCCTGCAGCTTCTTCTGCCTAATCAATTTCTCAATAGCGTCATGGAGATGCCTACATTCGTCTATGTTGTGTCCATAAGACTCGTGAAAGCGGCAGTACTTTCCAGTCCGCTTTTGCTCCTCTGTTGATTCCTTAGGGCGTGGTTTTCTGTATTGAAAAGTATTGCAGGTCGATAAGTAGATGTTTTCAAGAGACGCATTCAGTGGAGTGTATTCGTTGTAGGTTGGGATCCTTGACTTCCATCTCCCCGTTTCTTTCTTCTTTCCAGGATTTCCACTTCCAGTTCCCTTAGACTGCCCGGGCTTATTTTGGACGATGGCCTGTGTCTTTCCAGGGTTATCGTCGGTTACTTTCATGGCGATGTTGCCCTTTACAGACTCCTGAACGGACCCTGGTGCCTTGTCTTTCCTTATCCACCGAGCTTCTTCTCTCCTTATGAACTAGTGGGCTTTCGAATAGAAACGTTCCAACGTAGCCGGTGGCTTTCCTGCCAACCAATCCCCAAATTCAGAGTCTGGATCCACTCCACGCATTACTGCCATCAAAATCGCGTGGTCGTTTGGATTGCTCACTTCAGTAGCGGCAACATGAAATCTCTGCAAGTATGCTTTCAGTGATTCTCCAGGAGCTTGGGTCACGCTTGATAAAGACATCACATCCTTGGGTCGAGTGGCGTGTATCCTAAATTGTTCTATGAATTTCCTTGCTAATTCATCGAAGTTTGAGATGGACCGTGGAGGAAGTCGAGTGAACCACATGGTGGCAATTCCGGACAGGGTTATTGGAAAGCACCTGCACTTAGTTGCGTCATTGGCCCTTGCTGAATCCATCATCCATCCATACCTCATTACATGTTGTCTAGGGTCAATTTTTCCTTCATAGGCGGGTATGGTGGGCATGTTAAACTTCCTTGGGTATTCAGCCTGTAGAATGGTATCTGTGAAGGGAGTATGACTCTTAGACATTCCCCAATCTTCATTAGTCAAACCTTGATTCTCTCTCATCAACTGTCGGACCGTAGCTGTCAAATCCGGAGTTTGTATGGTAGGAGGAAGGTTGGGGTCCGCTCCACGGGCTTGATTTCTAGTAGAACGATCAGTGGCACCTGCTTGGTCATCTTCATCCTTGTGGCGTCTACGCCTGGGTGGTTCATAGGCTGAAGTTGAGCTATCATCCTCAGAGTAGGGGACAGGGCTACCTCCAGCATTCTGATGCTGCTGTTGAGCAAGTTGGGTCATGAGGTTAGCATTAACTTGCATTTGCTCAGCGAGTTGCCTTCTGCTTTCCGTAAGCTCTTTTATCAAGTCATTCAATTCTGCTCGTGAAACAGCCTCCGCTTGGTTTTCGCTGGAGGGCCCCACGCCTCGAATTGCTTGTTGATCGTTAGGTCCAAGTTGTTGAACATTAGCAGTTTCGCGGGCATCTACGTTTTGGGAGGTCGATCTTGTTCGTGGTCTTCCCATGGTAGAGTCATTGGTTGTAACTCTGAGTAGAATCAACCGATGCCTTATGGATAATTACGGATCTTCTTCGGGGGATTTAAGCAATCCAGTAGCTACAAAGTAGATCCTCACAACCTGAGAATTCAGTTCTCAGTGAAAGCACCAAAATGTTAGCGCCAAAATTGGTCACTAACACCCTTAGAGAGTTTAGAGAGATTGTGTAGAGAGAGTAATGAAGAAAATAAATTAAAACGGAGAAGATAATGTAAATTAAAATGCGGGAGACGAGAACACAGACTTTATAGTGGTTCGGCGTTGTAGCCTACGTCCACTTTGAAGTTGATCATTTTTATTTCTTCACTTTAAACTTAATTACAGATACAATCCACTTTTAAGTATTCGAATACAATTGTGAAATAAAAGTAGAAGTTTTTTGGATGAGGTATGAATGAGGCAGAGTCTCCCCTGTGTTCTCTGAAATCTGATCCCCTTTTTCTGTGCCCCTGCCCCTCTATTTATAGACGAATGTGGGTTGGACTTCCCCGGTGGGCCAGATGGCTAGACAGCTTGGTCCAGATAGGACGCACCCTGCATGCTGAGTGAAATAGGCCGAACGGTCGGCATGCCGAGTGAAGAAGGGTATGCCGCGTGAGGAGTATGCCGAGCTAAGGTTATGCCGAGTAGAGGGAAGTGCTAAACGGTCTTATGCCGAGTGCAATCTTGGACTGCCGAACGTCTCTTATTGCCGAGTACAAACTTACGCCGAGTACAAACTCACGCCGAGTACAAACTTACGCCGAGTACAAACTTACGCCGAGTACAAACTTACGCCGAGTACAAACTTATGCCGAGCATCCTCTTATGCCGAGTACAACTCTGTGCAGCCGGACGTTTAGTTGCCTGGTCGATTTTCCAGGTAACAGAAGCCAATTACCCTTTTATAGCATCATTCAGCTCTACATCATCGAAAATCCTTTCATAGGTATCAAGAAATCCCGCACTTCCATTGCTGACACCGTTCCTTGGAACGATTTGCTATCTTTGTTCAGCTTAGCGAAATCGTCTCTTTGCGCCTATATTGAAGCACAACTATCAACAACAACATTCAAAGTGGATACTTGAGCATTCTACAACACATTATGCATCATGATATTGAACATCGACTACAAGTTGGGATTAGCAGCTCTCGAGCTAGTTCCTTCTTCAATTCTAGAGATCAAGTTTCTAGCAACATTCCTTGTTTGATGGCTCATCCTTCACTCTATAATAAGGACAATCGGTCTCTTCATAGGGAATTATACTTAAGTAGTACTCGTACATGCAATGCGACTTATATACAATATACTATCAATAGTTTTGAAAACCAAAATATATAACAAGTACGCGCTCTCATACACACACATGCACTCGATCCAGTTTAAGAAGAGAACTCCTTCCATATCTCTATTGGACCATGGCATCCTTTAGGTTAAACCATGCAAACTAAGATTAATACCAAATGTTACGACTGCCCTACACCATCAGCACTCAATAATATCCGAAAACTACGCTGGAATGGTGCCCGATCTATGTAGAATGATAGTCAAGGTTGTAGAGTAAATCAATTATAAATCTTGTCGTATATCTCACAGCACATCGAATAGAATATAATAGTAAACAACTCAATTTTAAAATAGGCGAGACATCAATAACTGAATGAATCACATAAATCAGAGTACTTGGATCCATACAGCTATACAACATAAGTGATAGAGTTCATAAAAGTGATAATAAACTTAGAATAGGTAATTGTCTCAAAATATATAATAGCACTAATAAGCTCTATAGTGTTGCACGACTGAATGATAAGCAATAATAGCTAAATATAGTAATATGAGAGTATAGCCTCCTACTCATCTCCGATCCAACTCCATGTCTCGTCGGACCTGATATCCCTACTACTCATTTAAGAGTACCCAGAATAATAGGAAGAAAAACAAAAAATCCTGAATCAGAAAGCAGTTTAGGGTGAAAGGTAGAAAGTCTAAAATACTACAAAGTTAATATACTTGGACAAATAGTATGGAAATCATACCTAGCATGTCCTTGCATCCATAGAGTTTGGACATACACAAGATATATGCTACTCTACATCATAGTCATCATGGGGGTACTATACATCAAAGTACTAAGGGGTGTCCAAGTATCTACATCAATAACATCTACATCATGTGGCATTCCTAAGGTGGTAAAAAATCAAGCAAACATAACATCCATCATCCATATTCACATGTACTCACTCGGTGCATTGGACATTTTATAACTCACCAAAGCCATCACGCCCGTGGACTTGACTACCGATCATGACCGTCAACGTCCTGGTTTCACGATACTCTAATCCATGCCACTCAGTTAACCAAGAACTAGACTAACCATCAAGTTAGTCTGAGGTGACAAATCTCCCATCTAAAAGCAAGAATCCATCATGTTCCAGGAGCCATCTTCCCCCAAGAGCATACCCCACCTTACGAGCCATCACGCCCCAGGAGCCATCATGTCCCTATAACTCCCATCTGAAGTCGTTGCAATTGGAAACTATTATCAACAGCCATCATTAGCTATAGAGTGCCTTCATTTCTCCTCTAACCCCCTCCAACTGTTACTTAATCCAACTCGTAGTCACCTACACTGCATCTCAAAGTACAACTATCCAACTTCAAAGCCATCACTTCTCATCATATAATCATTATCCTTGAATCATGCATCGTCGTCGTTGATAATCGCCACCGAACCTTATGGTTTAGTACTAAACCTACCTTTAGGCCGAAACAAAAGCACTTGAGGCTCGAAATAGGTACAAAAGTGAAGCCTTAAAGCATTTTTCCCCATGATTTTAAGCAAGCGTATGGAAATCCGAAGCCGCCTTGCAACCCCCATTGTCGAACCATGCAACCCTGAACCATAGGGACTGATCCATCACCACCGAACCAAGTCGCTGCTGATCCATAGCTACCACGATCCAATATTTCACTCTATTTTCCAAAACTAATCCCAATCTTGCATCGTCTTGGATCGATACCTATCCGGACCAAGAGCATGGATCTAACACTTAGCAAATTCTTCCATTTTGCTCTTCTAAACTAACATCTAGCACAAATCATCACTGATCGGTACCCCATGGATTCGTACCAATCCATCCCTAGCAAAATTCCTCTCCTTTTACTTTATTGATCAAACATTTAGCACAAACTAAGTAATCCCATGAATCGTTACCGATCCATGGACACTACCGATCACACTTGTTATTTTATGCTTTCCTCAAGCAATCCATGCATGCTAGCAAGCGAGCCGAAGCAAACACTATAAAACTCGAAGTGAACCACCCTAAGACATGAGGATGCCACGAATCAATCTTCCACTAGTCCATGGTCTCTATACTACCATGACCCTTCTTAAATCGACCATAACTCGAGCAAAAAAACTGCAAACAACTTGTAACCTGCAATGTAGCGTTAGGGGGTCCTTCGTGACCTATCCTATGTATCACACATCATTTGGACAAGTTAACTTTTATGGGTCGCCATCGATATATAACATATTCTTATAACTAAATCGCCATTCGATCGGCATTTTCAGCCATTCAACCAGCATATATTACATATAGTATACCCTAACAAACGAATTTCATAATTGTTTTCCAAATTGTTTGAAATTTATATATGTGATTAAAGAGAGTTTAAAACATATTTTAGAGTCTAGAAATCATTTTCAAAGTCATTTTAAGGTGTATAATGACTAATTAGTAGGTGAAAGGTCGTAATCACTCACCTAAAATCCAAGCAATCCAAAAGTGTATGAAATCCAAGAAATAACAGCATAACTAAGTGATCTCCAATAGCAAATCTCCAATCCTAAGTGCTAATATACCTAATTTCTCCTTAATGACAAGATTTGGCTAATTAAAGTAAGGGTTATGAGTAGTTTAAGGCGGGAGAATGTTAATGGTAGCTCTCAAACTATTTTAGGAAGTGAAAGTGAGAAGGAGAAGTCTCATCAGCCCCATCATGATGCTAATTCGAAAATGGGATTTGTGCCTAACCATTAACTCACTAATTACCCATTAAGCTATTTAAAATCAAGTGAAACTTCAAACAATCATATCTCCCTAAAGGTAAGTTAGTTTTCTTATTATAACCACTTTACGAAAAGAGAAACCATCATCCTAATCCAATAGAAGTGTTTTCAAACCCCAACTCAACTCCCATCAGAAGTTGTAGGTCATACAAAATTTTCAGTGTCAAAATCGTCCGATAAAATTTCTAACGATGGAAAATGTCTCTAGTAGTCTCCCAAAGTTATAGAATCATGCTACCCTAAATAAAAAATATTAATATTCTACGCTGCTCTGATATGTAGAATACATGTCGTTACAAGTAACTCTCGGTTCTAATCTTCTAACCTTCTCAGACCTCCCTATATCAAACAATGTACCTTCTCTAGCTTCATTTATGTACCTCTTCCAACTACTATTGCTGGATCTAGCCATATGTGGACTGCCTATACTTACATTTATAAAGTTTTTGGGTGCCAGCAATGATATCGGCAATTGGGTTGTTTGCTATGTAGTCATAGGCTCAACCGAAGGCGTTCCACCAACATATTGTCACTTCTCAAAAACTCTCATGTTTCCCCACTTTTACAAGTCCATTAATGAAACTGTTTAAAAGTATACAGTCTTCATCATTATAGCCATTTTGCTTATGGAAAGAACAATATATGCACCCTTGCTTAGGCTTTAGGTTATTTGCCTTCTTGGTGGAAGAGTATAGAAACTTGTCCGTGGTCAAAACATATATTTGGGTGTAATAATGGGTTAGTGGAAGAGATTCCATGACTTGAAATTCTTCTTTGGTTTTTCGTCGGAAATTTTTTTTTGTTCTTATCTATTCTTTCCTTGCTTCTACATATAGCTCTTTTAGACTCCTTAATCCTGATTTCTCCTTGAGCTCTGTAAAAGACTTGTTTAGAGATTTTCATTCCTATCTCACCAAATCATTCCGAAGTGAGGTGTTTCTCCATATTCCTTAAGTTATAGCATGTAACCTGGATTTGTTAGATATTCCTTTAACCTTCATAGCAACAACATAGCATCTTTTGTAATATTCCTTAAGGGACTTACTCTCCCTTGTCGAATATTGCTGAGTAAGCTTACACTCACTCGAGTATCCCATGAAGCAAAGACTAAGTCAAAAACTCTATATTTGATTGATCCCAAGAGTGGATTTAATTTGCGTGGTTAATTTTTAAACCACTTTAATGATGGCCAATAAAGATAGTTGGTAAAAACCTGCATTTAACTTCATCCAACACTCGATAGCTTTCATCCAATGCTCGTATAAAGAGATATGATTTTCTAATCCGAGAACCCATCATACGAGAGTATTGGGATTTGGGATCCTATAAGTAATGGAGTTCTCATTATATCAACTAAAAATGGCAAAATCTTTTTGTCTTTTAATTCCGTATAAGAATCAAATCTTTCCTTTCGCAGCTTTTAAATTTGTTCAGATAATTTAAACATTAAGTTTTCCATGTTTCTATAGCTACCAAGATTTAATCACTAATTAGTTTTAATGTCAACATTCACGCTTTCAGTCCTAACCCTTGCTGGCCCATCGTGGCTTATCCTTTCAGTGCTTAGTGTTGGACGCCTCTCGGTTTGGATTTCTTTATGTATGAAGGATGTTTCTACCCTAGTTTTAGTAGCTGTATTTATAATAACCTCGGCTTCAAACTCTTCCTTGGTCATTTGTCTTTTCTCGGGGTTTCGACCAACCGTTGGGGACTGGTTTCCTCCATCAATGGCAGCGACAACTCATCTTCATATATAATTAATTTTTCTATCATTTAAGCTTGGTAATCATCCAAGCATTTAGTGGTATTTTCAATGAAGGCAAGCACCATTCTTCGAAATGGATCACCAATAGAAATCAAAGGTAGAGAACTCCCAACAACATTCAGATTAACCATTTCAGTAAATGTTCCTTAGACATCTTCCTCAATCATTAGATATTGAGGGTTCTTTCTCTTAGAAGGCTTCGATTTCATTTTGCCAATCAAGTTGATAGGAATCAGTTGTTGTAGATTAGCATAATGGATCAAAGGCTTTAGGCCCTCCTTCCACTGCCAAAAATGTTAGTGTGATTTCACGTCATAAACTAACACCCCAATTTCGAAAGCTATTTCCAAAAGCAGTAAAATGAAAGTAATATTTACTTGAAGTTAAAGACCTTGAGAAGAAATTGATAAAGAGGTAGGTGTTGAATAGTAAAGAATACAAAGGAATTGTAGTGGTTTGAGAAAAGATCCCTATGTCCACTATGATCAAGTCTTTGTTTCATAGTCAAATGAGCAGTGAATAGATATAAAAAATATAGTTAGCTCTATCTACCATAAACGAATTTTTAGACTTGCTTTAATATGATTACAAATCATCTAAACCATGTCCAGTTAGTCTTTCAAAGCCTCCCCTTTGTTGTAGGATTACATCTTGTATTTATAAAAGATTTGTAGCTCTGTTATTATTGTAGAGCACTTCTCTTGGATTGATAATTTGGCTAGCATGCCGGGCTAAGATTAAGACATGTGTCTATTTGATTATCTGTAGATTGACATGGATAGCTAACATGACATTTCTATTTATATCTTTGAGTGTTGTAACTTGCATATACTATGTAAATTTAGGCTGGTTGAGCCATTGATGCGAAAAGAGGCCTTCTTAGACATCAATCCATGTTCTGTATTGAGGTGATTTGGTTTTGGATATGAGCAGATTTAATCTTGCATATTGAAGTAAGTATCCTCAGTGTGGGTGCTTTTAGTCTTTCAGTCATAGGCATGCCTTGAGTTGCATGATCTCGGTTTACATCCTATTGCACCTTAGAGATTATAATAATATTTAATTCTTATAAGGATCCATACACATTATAGAGCTTTTGAGTTTAGGCCAAGGGTCACCTCTTTCTATATTTATGATGGGTAAAAATTACAGCAAAACAAAAATCAATCATAAAAATACATTAGAAATTCCTGAGTAGTCACTTTCACAAATCTTCACATCCTTCAACCTTGAGTGCATAAGTTTGAAGAGTCATTGTGTTAACCTTCTGGAGCAGAGAATGATAATCAATTCCGCTATATTCATGTTAAATTTTTCTTTCAAAGCAACGGCCTTATCCACGACACAACTACCACTACTAAATTCTCTTCATTTTTCCTATCCATCAACTCCAACAATTTGAAAACAAAATTAACTTAATATTTCGTGAGGATTAGGCTATTGGGTTTTTGAATAAGATCAGACTATTATGAAAATTAGTGTATCAGACTATTATGACAATTAGTGTATCTATAGAAGAAAAGCAAGGATTTTGAGCAAAGCTAAATTGAATTTGGGATTTTTAGAACAATAAAAATGCAGATATTGTAGTGATGTAACTCAAAGGTATATTCTGCAATTACCTAATACCTTCTTAATTAAATTATCTTTGTGCTCAAAGGATAACCTCGTTTCATGGATATATTTAAGAATGTATATTGCTAATTTTTATACAAGATATATGTTTGTGTTAAAAGTAATTAATAAGGTTATAGTGAAATTTGTAATAAATTTATGACCATATGGAATATATATAAGTGAGTATTATTTATGTACCAATTTAGTTATTGTAGTTGTGTAGCTTTCAATTTAAATTAATGCATTCCATTTTGGAACACAATAAAGAATTATACAAATTGAACCTTTTGAACATGCATAACTCCAAATGAAAGACTTTGTGCAACGACCCAGAATTTTAGCCATTTGAATTTGAAATATTTAATTGCTTTTAAATATTATAAAGTTATTTTTATAAATTAAATAAATTGAGTTTCAAATATAGCAATTATTGGGTAAATAAATTGTTAAATTGAATATTTGAAATAGTTTAAATAATTGAATCTTGAATTTAGTGTGAATAAAAATGACTTCAAAAGTTGATTTAAATTCTATTTAAATAAGAATTAAGATAGTAAACTTTTAAGTTAAATTTAATAGTGATAAATTTAGTTTCCATAATAATTCGTTTTAATTAACTTATAAAATAGTCTTCAAGGGCACCCTTCTAGAGTTGGACGAAACTAGTTCCTTTGGATTTGTAATAGCGAGTTATTATATACCATCGAATTTTGTGGTGACTGGACATATCGTTTAGGCATGCGAGATCGAGACACATAAAAATTTATTTTAGAAATTTATATTATAATTGGATTTGAAAAGCTATCTTCTACATATAATCAAACTAGGTCTCGATACTAGTTCCAATATATTCAAAATAGGGGTATAGCATATAGAACGCAGACGACATGCCTCGTTTGGAGTTCGAGATTTTCGGACGTTTAAATTAGACATTTATAATTTAAATAATATATATAGCGCCATACTCAAGTCCATGCCCTAGTCCATACCAGGCCATGCTTCCATCATTCAAAGCCGTACCCTTTTTCACCTATATTAACACATCTATAACCAGAAAACAAGTTTTCCTTTTTACTTATTTTCGAATTAAACTTTCCCCCTTCATCCAATGACCTAAGCAAATCGGAGCCACTCGAGGCAGTTCAGGCTTGGGTCTCAACTGAAAATTTTCTCCTGGGGTTAAAATGAATGTGATGGATGGTTGGATAGGTCAAAAGATCATCGTGGTAGCCAAAATCTCAAGATGACCATGGGCAGGTCGTTTTTAGTTTGTGTACTCGTTCGATGCAGTGGCTTCTTAGAGGACGAGACTAGAGGCAATTGAAGCGGGATGGACTGGGCAATACCCCGGTAGGTTGTGATGGTCAATGGTTGGCTGAGGCAGTGGAATTAGCGAGTTGAATGTGGTCGTGGTTCTCGAGCTCGTTCATCAGCTACAGGCAGAGCCGAGGAGCACCGTTGGTGGTGGGGGTTTTTCCTTAGTTGGGGGCTTGTTTGGGCGATGATGCAGTGGCCGAAGTTAGCCTGCAATGATGGTAGTTTGGAGATGGATGGGAAGTCGTTTTGGTGGCTGAAGTTTGATTACCATTATGGATTAAGGATAATGACGTAATTAACCTTTAAATGATTATTTAGTTAATTAAATTTTTTGAATGTTCTTTAATACATAACTATTTCATACGAGGTCCAAATCGAAAGTGGTGAGTTGTGTTGTACACATGAAAACATTATCCACGCTATGGAGTTAGATTTGATGGATTCGGAGCTAGTAGAAATTTTGGTTAAGATTGAACGGCTATTCAATTTTAATTTAAACAAGAACGTTGTTGAGGAACTAAAACTAATGTGATTTAATCTCACCTTTTTAGTTAACCAAAAATATTTTTAGTTGATAAAATTATTGATTAGATGTGTGAATATTTTATTGCTATTGGTTATTGAATGTTGGATAATTTACTAAATTACATTGTTGGTTTGGATATATTCCCACATCTGGAGCGGATAAGACCCTATTATGTTCCCGTGTAACAGCTGATGACCATTTGTATACGATCCCGCCTCGAAGCGGTTGATTTATATTCTATGATAATATGTTGTATGTGATGCAAGGGGATGGGTTGGAGGGATCCAACATGATTCCTTACATTGTTGATTTTATTTTTCATATAATTAGATATATGATATGCTAGATGCTATAATTGATGCTTGCTTGTTTAGTGCTTTAGTAGCACTAGGCCTTATTTTTAGTATCTTATAATACTATAAAATAATATTTTTGATTTAAAAGGGATTTCAATATGATTTTTGAAATTATATACATATATATTGAATAATAATTCTTAAATTATGAAGAGAAGAAATTAATTTTAAATAAAACTAGAAGTATGATTTTTAAAGACTACGAATTTATTATTTTGTAAAATATTTTAAATAAAGATTTTGAACCGTGAACAAAGGTTTTTAAAATCTTAAAAATAAGTCCATGTTTTATAATGAAGGGATATGGTTTTAAAAAAAAGATGGTAATATTTGGTATAAATATTTATTAACCATTTATATAAAGTGATATGGATATAATATATAGAACTATTAAGCTTTATTTATAAACATGGAAATTTATAAAGATAATAATATATAAAGTGACATTTTGCAAATAAGGTGAACATTTGTAAAATACTATTTTATTTAAAAGGGATAGATTTGCAAACGTTGTTTTATAAAATAAAAGGAAACTATTATCATTGGATAGATGGAAAAATAAATCACAATTATGGATTTAAGATAATATTTGAATCGTTGTCTTAGAAAAATAGTTGATTCTATTTTGAAAGTTGAAAGTAAAGATAGATTTGGAGATGTTAAAAGACATTTATAAATAGAAAGGAATAGATTTATAAATGGAGTTCATAAATAAAAGGATTTTACAAAAAGAAAGTTTTATAAAACAGAAAGAGATTTATAATTATAGTTTTATAAATATGGAAATGATTATATTGGAATGTACGTATGAATTTTTAACAAGGAAATATAATTATGTTTTAAAGTGGTTTATCAATATTATAATATTTTGAAAAGTTAATTATTTAAATTATTAATATGGTTTGAAATTAATTATAATAATTTATCAATAAATTTTTGGAAATTAATTATTAGTATTTATAAAAATGTTGAAGATAAATTATTATTGTTTGATTCAGGATGTTTTGGAATTTATTAATTATTATTTTAAAATGTTTTCAAGTTAATATTTATTGATTTATAATGTTTACTATTATGTAATAGTGTTTTTAAGTAAATGATTAGAATTTATGCTATAAAAAAATTTAAGATTTATAAATAGGGTTTTATAAATAGATGTGAATTCTAAGCGGAATCTTATAACATGTTTTGGAAAAAAGTAAAGTAAGATTGATTAAAAAGATAAAAGAGTTTTATAAATGGTTTTAGATATTATAAAAGAATTTTAGAAATGGCTTTATAGATTTATAAAGGGAGATTCATAAATGGTTTTGTGGATTTATAATGGAGTTTATAAATGATTTTAGAATTGAATAAAAAGGGGAATCTTCCCAAATGTTGGTGAATATACTTATACCATTGAGATAAGTATGTGGATATTTTTTCAAATATCGAGAAATTGGAATTTGTGGTTATATATATCTTTGTAAAAAGAATTTTGATTCAAGTATTACAACTTGAATTTA
Source organism: Allium cepa (assembly GCA_030765085.1). Taxonomy (NCBI): domain Eukaryota; kingdom Viridiplantae; phylum Streptophyta; class Magnoliopsida; order Asparagales; family Amaryllidaceae; genus Allium; species Allium cepa. The sequence goes on along the minus strand of CM060937.1, from coordinate 504,573,438 downwards.
AATTAATGATTGATTAATTAAAAGGAGGTTAGTGGTTGCTTGGGTACTTAACCATTTTCGGTTTTTCCCTATGGAATTAAATCACTCATTGAATGTTTGTTATTTGATAGTCTAATAACTAACTATAGAATTTGGACCTAAAATTTAACTTTGAAATACCTAGAAGAAACATGTAAGTTATATGGCACTGTCATCTCCGACATTGTTGTACTATGCGTATAAATCTCATTCGTTCTCCTAGGACAATGTTAAGGAAATCTGTTCATTAACAGTTAGAAGGTGATATCCGCTCTTATCTTCAACTGTTTATTCCCTAAAGAATCGAGGTTGAGTTTACTAGAAATTATCGAAAGTTGTTTCGTAGAGATTGGGATAAGATATGTTATCCATAAAACCACTTCGATTCAACTCAAGCGTTACGATGTGACGACATCTTGAAGAATATGAAATTGAAGATGGAGCTTTTAAGGGTTTCATTCAGTCCCAGAACGAACTTGTGTCAATGAATGCTGATATTGCATTGTTGCTTAGAGGCTGGTTGTGACGCCCCACTCCGAGAGCCTCGTTAACAAAGAGTATTACATAGATAATACAGTCGGCTAACGCGGACAATAGAGTATAATGGAAGCGACCATGTGTAATCTTACCTTAACTATTCACTAAATACGTCGAAAAATAGAATCACATTAAAATTCGACCTATTCAATAAATATTTAAAGCAAAACTACAATGGCTATAGGATCTATCAGAAGAAAATATAACAACTCAAATGTAATTCACATCACAGAACAGTCGATAATAATATACACATAAACAGATACACAACAGAGTATACAAATAATACATGCCAAGTGGTACAGGAGACCACAATATACAGAAGAGACAAAAATAGTAAAAATATCAGAGTTACAACAGATAAGGACCACAAAAGACGCTATAACAAAATGAAGCTAGCGAATAGTCCATGCGGAAGCAAAATAGGCTAAGTTCCAAAAGCACCTAACCTGAAACATCTCGGTATGACCCGAGTATAAAATACGCGGGTCAGTCTAGATAACAAATCAGTTAGATAAACTGAACAATAATAAACCTGCAAGGTCATACAGTATAACAAATATCTCTAGAGGAGATAACACAATCATCAACAAGAGATGAATCATATAGAACAAGCCTCATATCATCGGCAACATATAGAAACAAAGGATACAAATATCCCAAAACAAGCCAAAAGGCAAATAGCAAATACCAATGAGGTATAAAAGTTCCACAAGGTAATCGTTATACATCATGCGTCTCAAACAGACCAACACGATGGGCGGTACCAAGGGAATATAATATCAATGAAACATATGATTGCTCGAGCTCAGTACTGTACAACAAGGATCCATAAGCCCGAAGGCTCCAAACCCAAGTATCACCCATGCGGCACATAAGGCCAACATCAGAGCGAAACTATATAGGGCAACAAACCCGAAGGCACACACCCGAAGGCAACATACCCGAAGGCAACAAACCCAATATCACTCATGCGGCACATAAGGCCAACATCGGAGCGATACTTTATAGGGCAACAAACCGTAGTGGTGAAGGTCGAAGACCCAGTACTGGACACCACTAACTGGCGGAATGTGTCACAACTCTCGAAAAGGAATCCGAAAAGTGTTAACGTATGCCCCCATAACCACTCGTTCGCACTAAACGGTTTACTATCCGTCAGCCACTTTCACACTCAAAGCAGTACAAAGTTTACCTCATATCATCGATAAACCAAACCCGAAGGTCCAAACGATCAATCGAATAGGTTGGGGACTAATCAGAAAGATAAACGCACAGATTCATGGTCCGTGTTTTGCCCAACCATTTAATCACCCTTCCACTTCGCTCGACGTGCGAAAGTGTGTGTTTTAAATAGAATTTATAAATAGGAGAAACGAGCTTTTAAATGCGATTCGAGAGATTATTTTATAAAAACCCGTGGATGAAGTCAAGAGTAAGTTATCAAAGCCAAATATGCAATAACAACCACTAAAAAGCAACTTGAATCGATAAAATCCGGAAAACAAATCAAAATATACAAAAACAGGCAAAACAGGGCAAATAGAGCAGGTCGGTCGACCGGACTACAGGGCTCGGTCGGCCGGCCACTGTTCATAAAAACTCTCGGGAAGCAGGTCGGTCGACCGAAGCCTGCACTTGGTCGGCCGAAGGCTGTTTTCCAGCACTTCTTGCCCTATATCAATGAATTCCAAATTCTTTCTAAATCCAAAGCAATGGCACATGAATATTTGTTAGGAAATCATACCCAACACCAATGATAGCAAGAGAGGTAGATGTGAGTTAAAACTCACCTTTTTACACAAAACAAAGAGGATGAAGAAGCACAAATGCAAGGAATCAACCAACTACACTCCACTTCAACACTACAAGCTTCAATCTAGAATCAAAGCAAGTATTTCCTAAGTTAGGGTTAGGAAATTACTGAAATTGAAGAGGAGAAGAGATGGAGAAGATGGAGATGAACTTACCAATAGCTTCTCTATGATTTTGGAGCAAGAAATCAAGTGACAAAGGAGAAACTAGGGCTTGCTAATTTCTATTTCCACTTCCTTTCCCCCATTTCAGTTTTTACTTAAGAAATGAAATAAAATGAAGAGAGATGAGGGGAAGGGGCTGAAGTAGAAGGGTTATTTACGCTAGTGGGCTGAACCCAAACCTAAAACCCAATAGAAAAAGGGTCAAAATTTCACAAACTCCAAACATATCAAAGATTATACTCAAAAAGATCGCAAACGCCATTTTGGAACCAATGGAGGTAGTTTCGAGTTCCAATTCGGCCATTTGCAGAAAGTAACATTTCGGACCAAAATCCGACTAACGACGCTATATTTAAATTAAACATTTAAATATAAAATCGTTAAATATGCGGGTTGTTACACTGGTGTTAGCATTCCAAGTAGGAAGTGCTATATAAAAGGTAAAAATTAGCCTCAAGCCTCATCAATGGGAATGACTAAAACATGGGAGATGCAGCAAGGCTAAATGAGTCGCTTCCAAGTAGGGTATGATCATCCCTATCTAATGTCGATATTATCTCTCATTTGTATGCTTCGACACCCATTAGCAGAGGGGTGATCATATTCGGTACTCTCTACTAAGGGGTAGGCTGGTTCTCGATTGGCAAAGGATCCAGGCGAGGTCCTCAGTGTCATTTTATCTATAGATACACCGTGAGGAACAATACCCCAGTAGCCTAGTCACTGTATGGAATTCATTTTCCAATATGAGCCTTTACAGTTTTAGTTATATACCTATTATGCTGGAATTTAGTTAATGTAACAATTTTGGCTAAGATTAATAAATATTTGTATCTTAGACACTGTTATAATATCAGAGAATATCATGTGAAATGTTTTGGTTATCGGTAGGTAAACACCCATCCGCGTTTATGTGCGGCGTGGTCTTAGAAGATAATTTTTATTTTCAAAGGTTTTCTATAACTTTAAAATCCAGTTGGGTATATTTTCTTACGTTGGTTTTCTAGACTAATTTGCATGTTATTTTATTATAATGCTCGAGTCAGACCAAACATATTTACTGATTACTTTGGATGCGTTGGAGCTCAGGAGATGAGTTGGAGGTCTTCAGGTCGTATTCATGTATAAGTTTATCTTCCGCTATTTTGTTGTGAAATCATCAGAAATTGTGAGGACATGTTGTTATAACTATCCAGGTTGATGATTGTGATTTGTTTTGTACTCTGATAAATGTATGTATATAACGGTTTCTCGTTTGTAAAGATCATTGATATTATATTATATTGTTCCACTGTGATTATGAGATTCTATGTTGTTTCAGCATATTTCTTTTTCTATTCACTTCTTCCTTCCTTCTCCTTCTTTCCCCTAACTATCCATCTTTCCATTCAATTTGGGTTAGACATGTGTGGTTTATTATCAACTTGAACTGTACGGAAAAGTAGGCCGTTACAGTGTGGTATCAGAGCGTAAGGTTAAGCGAGAACCTTGGCTTTGGTGGGGTAACTCACTAAGAGATAAGGTAATGGGATGCCTTATTATGAGTTTTGAGCGTATTATATATATGAGCACGTGTTTGTTAGTGATATCAAAATATTTTATATTATGTTAATTTATTGTTGAGCGGCTTATGAATTCTGGTCGGTACGTGGGATGCCACGATATCGATGGTGTTTCTAAACACTTAAACAAGGCAAACCAACATAGTATTTTTTAAGAATTGGTAAATGAAATAATTTTACTAAGATTATATTTTATATATACAAAGGAATATTTTTTCAGAAATCATTATAGTTATATATGATGTGTTTAGAGGTTAGTGAATGATAATATTTGATTGTTATCATTTGTTGGTTGTTGTTCTAATAAAAGTTGTTACTACTATAATCTAAACTAAGATAAACATTTCTACATTGAGTTATATATGAAAATAAATTTATAAGTATGAATTATAGAGTATTGATTGGGATTAAAACAGTTAACATTGTGAAAAGATATTTCATAAGAAGTGAGATTATGTGAATATGATTTATAAATGTGATTTCAAAATGGAAAGGAAATGAAGTTGCCTAAGTATATTCATACATATGATTTGTATATAAAAACTGGATTTTAAAAAAGAAATCTGAGAATTTAAATCCCAATGTTTGAAAATGGTTTTTTCAAAGGTTTTAGAAAAATATTAATAGTATTATTTTGAAAATGTTTGACTAGAAATATTTTTAAATGGATTTTAAAAGAAATAGAAAGCACTGAACTTACTTCAATCGTTGGGAAATAATACTAATGATGACTGTTGCATCATTAGTATTCATTTTCAGTTTCTAATTGATGAATTACTACTTTAGTGATTTCCATTGAAGTTGTATTTTGTGAAGCGAGTTTTGATTTTAAAATCCAAGTATGATTTGGTAAAAATATGAAAATAAGTTTTTGAACTTATAATTTAGAAAATGACATAGATAAGAAAGAAGTTTAGAATTGAGATATGAAATTAAAATCTAACTTAAGTAAAATTAAACAAATTAAGTTAATGAAATGAATTAAATAAAATGAAGTTTAACATAAGAAAGGATAAACGAAATTGAATTGGATTTGACATGAATTGGATGGATTAAAAAAGTGAATTAATGAAATGAAGTAATGGAATGAATATGAATTTGAGTTATAAAATGAAACTCAACTTAAGTTGTAAAGTGAATTGAATATGTTTAGAATGTTATTTGGTAGAATTGCATATGAACTTAAGTGTTGAATGATAATTAAAATGAGAAGGGTTGTATAAAATCTTTAAAATGAACTTGTAAATAATTTTATGGAATGGATGTTAAGTGTTGTTAGTATTAAAAAAATATACTGAGTAATTTGAATATAAAATGAAATGTTGCTAAGCATAGATTGAATTTAATGCAAGTGTAAGAAAAGTAAATGAGAGTAAAGTGAATATTAATAATTGAATGAATTTGAATGTAAATCAATTAATGGAAATAAATTGAATGGAAATTAATTGAATGTAAATAGATTAAAAATGAATCAATAGAATGTGACTAAGAAATGGAAGTATACAAACATAATGTTGACACTTGGAAATGCAAATTGGTAAGACGATAAATAAGTTGGATGAATATTATTGTTTGATGGTTTCTCTAGTTACATTGCATATTGTATTGTATACTCTATATTATACAATGATGTTGCTTTCTATAAAACATATTCTCATTGGTTATTGAGTGAGTAGTAGGTACGGATGGCGTATGCTTCGCATTATATTAGTTGTATATGCTTGCTAATGCCGAAAAAAGGTATACATCTCGGATTAAATATTTTATTTTTATATTTTTCCTTACGGGATGCCTCATCCTCAAAGATGAAATGTATATTTGTGGTTATATATATATATATATATATATATATATATATTGTAAAAAAATTCCGACCTTTCGCGTAAAGGAGATACACTGGCAAAAATTTTCATAAACTTAAGAGTTAGAAATTTTTTGAGAATTTTAGAAAATTTTTAATAACTAAAGTTCGTTTTGAGTTATAACCTGAAATGAATGAATAGAAAGAATTTAGTTGGTATAAGTGGGTAATTTAAAAGACATAGAAATTTTAGAATCCATTCAACTAATTGGTGTTAGTTAACGTTCTTTTAAGAGGGGGAAGAATGTAACGATCCATAATTTTAGTCATTTGAATTTGGAATATTTAATTAATTTTAAATGTTGGAAAGTTATTTTTTTAAGTTAAATAACTTGAATTTCAAACATAGGGATTATTGGGTAATTTAATTATTAAATTGAATATTTGAAATTGTTATAAATAGTTGAATCTTGTATTTAATGTGAATAAAATGATTTCGAAAGTTGATTTAAATTCTATTTAAATAATAATGAAGATAGTAAACTTTTAATTTAAATTTAAAAGTGATTAACTAGGTTTTTGTAGTAATTCTTTTTAATTAACGTATAAAAATAGCCTTCTAGGGCTCAGTCTTGGAATTAGACGAAACCGGTTCCTTTGGATCCATAATAGTGAGTTATTGTATGCCTTTGAATTTCATGGTGATTTGACATAAGGGCATGCAAGATCTAAACACATAGAAATTTATTTTAGAAATTATAATTGGGTTTGAAAAGCTATCTTCTGCATATGATCGAATTGGATCTCGATACTAGCTCCATTGCATTCGTAATAATGATATAACATATAAAACGCCAGGCGGCATGCTTGGTTTAGAGTTCGGGATTTTCAAACATTTAAAGCTAGACATTTCTTATTTAAATAATATATATATATATATATATATATATATGTGTGTATATGGCCATACTTAAGTCCATGCCCTAGACCATACTGCCCCATGCTTTCACCATTCAAAGCCATACCCTTTTCACCTATATTAATGCATCTATAACTAAAAAACAAGTTTGCCTTCTTTTTCAAATTAAACTTCCCCCTTCATCCAACGGCCCAAGCAAATCAAAGCCAATCGAGGCAGTTTCTGGCTCGGGTCCCAACTATAAATTTGCTTATGGGGTTGAAATGAATGCGATGGACGATTGGATGGGTCAAAAGATCATCATGGTAGTCAGAATCTTGATATGACCGTGGGCATGTCGTTTTTGGTTTGTGGACTCGTTTGCTGCACCGTAGCTCTTAAGGGACTAGACTGGAGGCAATCGAAGCGGGGTGGGCTGGGCTACACCACGGTAGGTTGTGGCGGTCAACGATTGGCTGAGGCAGTGACATAAGCGAGTTGAACATGGTCGTGGTTTTCAAGCTCGTTCACGAGCTATAGGCAGAGTTAGGGAGCACCGTTGGTGGTAGGGGGTTCGCCTTGGCTGGAGGCTTGCTTGGGTGATGACCCGGTGGCCGGAGGAGGGCCGCAACAGTGGTAATTTAGAGATGGATAGGAAGTTGTTTTGGTGGCCGAAGTTTGATTATCGTGATGGATTAAGGTTAAAGATGTTAACAGTTAATTGATTATTTAGTTACTTAATTAAATTTGTTAAATGTTCTTTAATCCATAACAATTTCATACGAGGTTCAAATTCAACGTGATGAGTTGCGCGGTACTCGTGAAAACATTATCTACGCGATGGAGTTAAGTTGGATGGATTTAGAACAAGTAGAAAATTTGGTTAAGGTTGAACAACTATTCAATTTTAATTCAAACTGGAGCGTTTTTGGCGAACTAAAACCAATGTGAGTTAATCTCACCTTTTTGGTTAATCAGAAATATTTTTAGTCGACAAAATTATTGACTGCATGTGTGGGTATTTGATTGTTAACTATTATTGACTGTTTGGACAATTTACTAAATTATATTTTTGGTTTTGATATATTATCGTCTTTGGAGCGGATGAGACCCTCTTACATTCCCGTTTAAGAGCGGATGACCCTTTGTATATGATCCAGCCTTGAAGCGGTTAACTTATATTTATGATTATATACTTCATGTGACGCAAGAGGATAGGTTGGAGGGATCCAATAGGATTCTTCACATTGATGATTTTATTTTTCATATAATTTGATATATGATATGCTAGATGCTATAATTGATGACATGGATATGACTTTGCTTGTATAGAGCTTTAGTAGCACTGGGCCTTATTTTTAGTATCTTAAAATACTACAAAATAATGATTTTAATTTAAAAGGGATTTCAATGAAATTTTGGAAATTATATATATATATATATATATTTAATAATAATTCTTAAATTGTTAAGAGACGTATTTATTTTAAATAAAGATTAAAGTATGATTTGTGGAGATTATAAATTTATAGTTTTATAAAATATTTTAAATAAAGATTTTGAACTGTGAATAAAGATTTTTAAATCTTAAAAATAAGTCCGTGTTTTATAATAATGGAAGACGATTTAAAAATAAGATGGTATTATTGGTACAAATATTTATTAGCCATTTTATATAAAAGTGATATGTATGTAATATGTACAATTATTAAGATTTATTTATAAACATGGAAATTGATAAAGATAATAATATATAAAGTGACATTTTTCAAATAAGGTGATTTCTAAAATCATATTTTATTTATAAAGGGATAGATTTATAAACGGCGTTTTGTAAATTAAAAGGAAACTATTATCATTGGATAGATATAGATATATATCACAATTTTGGGTTTATGATAATATGTGGAATGTTGTCTTAGAAAATTAGTCGATTCTTGGAGGTTGAAAGTGTGGATAGATTTGCAGATGTTAAACGACATTTCTAAATAGAAAGGAATAGAGTTATAAATGGAGTTCACAAATAAAAGGATTTTACAAAAAGGAAGTTTTATTAAATAGAAAGAGATTTATAATTACAGTTTTATAAATATGGAAATGATTATGTTGGAATGTAAGTATGGATTTTTATCAAGGAAATATAATTATGTTTTAAAAGTTTTTTTATTTATATTAATATTGTTTTAAAGTGGTTTATTAATATTTAAATATTTTGAAAAGTTAATTATTTAAATTATTAATATGGTTTTAAATTAATTATAATTATTTATTAATAAAGTTTTGGAAATTAAATATTAGTATTTATAAAAACGTTGAAGATAAATTATTACTGTTTCATTTAGGATGTTTTGGAATTTATTGATTATTATTTTAAAATGTTTTAAAGTTAACGTTTGTTGATTTATAATGTTTACTATTATATAATCACGTTTTTAAGTAAATGATTAGAATTTTATTATAAATGTTTTCGAGATTTATAAACAGGGTTCTATAAATAGATGTGAATTATAAGAGGAATCTTATAACATGTTTTAGAAAATGTAAAGGAAGATTGGTTAAAAAGATAAAAGAGCATTATAAATGGTTTCAGATATTTATAAAAGAATTCTAGAAATGGGTTTATAGATTTATAAAAGGAGTTTATAAATGGTTTTGTGGATTTATAATGGAGTTTATAGAGATGATTTTAGAATTGAATAAAAAAGGGGAATCTTTCCAAATATTGATGAATATACTTATACCGTTGAGATAAGTATATAGATATTTTTCCAAGTATTGAGAAATAAGGATTTGTGGGGGTGTGTGTGTGTATCTTTGTGAAAAGAATTTCGATTCAAGCATTACAAAACGAATTTATATTAATGAAAGATTAATTAAAAGGAGTTTAGTAGTTTCTTATGTGCTTAACCATTGTTGGTTTTTCCCTATGGAACTAAATCCATGATTGAATATCTTTTATTTGATAGTTAAATAACCGTCTATAAAATTTGGACCAAAAATGTAACTTTGAAAATATCCAGAAAAAACACATGAGTTATATAGCATAGTCATCTCCAATGATGTTGTACTGTGCATATAAATCTTGTTTCGTTCTCCTAGGACAGTAAAAAGGAAGTCCACCTACTAATGTTTAGGAGATGATCTTAGGTCTTATCTTTGACTATTTGTTACCTAAAGAACCAGGGTTGAGTTTACCGAAATTTATCGAATACGAAGAGACCGAGATCGGATATGTTATCCAAAAAACCACTTCGATCCAACTTAAGTGTTTCGAAGTGTGGACATCTTGAAAATTATGAAATTGAAGATGGAGCTCTCAAGTGTTTCGTTCAGTCCTAGAATGAACTTGTATGGATGAATGTTGGTATCGCATTGTTGCCTAGAGGGCAGTGTTAGCATTCCAGGTTGGAAGTGCTATATAAAAGGTAAAATGTAGCCTTAAGCCTCATCAACTGGGAATGACTAAAACAAGGGAGATACAATAGGGCTAAGAAAGTCGCTCCTAAGTAGGGTATGATCATCCTTATCTAGAGTTGATATTATCTCTCATATGTATGCTTCGGGATTCATTAACGGAGGGGTGATCATATTCGCTACTATCTAATAAGGGGTAGACCAGTTCTGTGTCGACAGAGGATCCAGGCGAGGTCATCGAGGTCGTTTTATCTAGAGATGCACCATGACGGGCGGTACCCCAGTAGCCTAGTCAATGTATGGAATCCATTCTCCAATACAAACCTTTACGCTTTTAGTTGTGTACCTATTATGCTGGTATTTAATTAATGTAATAATTTCGGCTAAGATTAATAAGTATTTGTATCTTAGACAGTATTATAATATCAGAGAATTTCATATGAAATATTTTGATTATCGTAATGTAAAAACCCACCCGCATTTATGTGCCGCGTGGTCTTACGAGATACTTTTGGTTTTCAAAGGGTTTCTAGAACTTTAAAATCCAGCTCGGTGTGTTTTCTCATGCTAATTTTCTAGACTGGCTCGGGTGTTATTTTATTATAATGCTAGGGTCAGATCGATCATATTTACATATTACATTGGTGCACCGGAGCTCAAGAGACGAGTTGGAGGTTCCCAGGTCGGATTCACGTACATGTATATTTTCCGCTGCTTTTTTTGTGAATTCATTAGCAGTTGTGACGAAAATTTGTTATAACTACCGAACTGATTATTATTTGTTGTTGTACTTTGATGACTATATGTATATAACAGTTTCTCATTTGTAAAGATCATTGATAATTATATATTGTTCCACTGTGACTGTGGGATTCTGTGTTGTTTCATCTTGTTTCTTTTTCTATTCTCTTCTTCCTTCCTTCCCCTTCATTCCCCTAACAATCCTTCTTTCCATTGCATTTGGATTGGACATGTGTGGTTTATTGTCAACTTGAATAGTGTGGAAAAGTGGGTCGTTACACTTTGCATTTCTATAAATGTTGAGTAGTTACGTTTTGTAAATTCAAATATTAAGTTATCGATTCGAAATGTAAGAATTTAATGAAAAATTAATAGCATGAAACCTTTTAGTTGCAAGGTAATGAAACTCTAGTTAGAAAATGTAATTTATCTATGTGTTTGAATAAAGTACTATGAAGATTATAACACGGAAAAATTATTTTGATTTAGGAAAATACGTATATTGGTTTGTGGGTAAAGAACTGGTAAGTAAAGGAACAAAAATGATTCCTGGATAAGTGTATAAGTTATAGATATTAATTACTGTTAAAGTTAGTCATTATAGTCATTTTCATGCACTTAAATACTTTTATTTAGAAATGTGATTAATTTGTTTCCAAATCCTTCAATTATTTTAGTAAACATCGATTATATTTTCTGACATAATCAAACATTAAAGAAATGAAAAGTTTTGTGATGCTCTTTAAATATTCCTATTTAGAATTTTATAAGCATTAAAAGTATGGCATTTAAATGATTAAATCATAAAATTAATTTCTGATTTATTTGGGAAAAAAAATCACGAGCATTTAATGATCTATCATGTATATTTAGGAAAATGATTTTACTAATTTTATTGTAATGTGAATAAGATATTTGTATATAAAGTTCTATAATAAAAAAAATATGTGAAATGGATCAAGATTTTATATTTGGTTAATTTTGAAAACGGAGAAATTATGAATATTGTATACATAAATTGGTTATGAAAAATTTCATCAAAAGGAGAGTGAATGTTATCTTCTTAAAGAATTGGATAACTATTTAAATGTTAAACATATCCATGTTTGTTGTGTGTTTGTATACTTGACAATACAATTGAAAATGAAATATATTCCAAGATATTTGAGATATTGTCACTTTGCTGACATGAATTAATTTATTGAAAGTGAAGAAACAATGAAATAAGTTATGTATTATAATATAGTGATCGTACAATGTACACAAAAACTTATATGGTGGCAATTATAAGATGAGTTTATCTTTGAAATAAAATAAAACGATAGATATTGAAAGTAAAGATAGACATATTTATGAAGGACGTTTGTAAACCAAAGTGAATAAGAAACTATTTGAGCATCCCATAAAGTATGTCAAAATGAGATATTAATACCTATAGATAGAAATATTCATATATTTTTAAATATGATAAACAATAATTTTAACCGATATTTATTTGATTTATCAATTAAGTTGGTGGATATAATGTACATACACATGTAGAAAATATTTAACTTGAATACATGTATGAAACTAATATTAGTTATTAGTATTACGATTGAAAATATTTGTGTTGAATATATGTATAGAAAGAAAGATTTATGTGTTGTAGGTTGATACTTCTTTCCCCTCTGTATCAACATTATTATAATGCCCAATGTTTGGAATGTCATTCTAGATAAGTGCATACTTTATGGGTTTATGCATGCATCATAGAATAATGATATGAGTTGAATTGATTATTATGTTAGTGTATGTTGTTATTATTGGGCCATTGTTTTTACATGTATTGTGTCGATATTTGTTTATATTGTAAAATATACAAAACATATTGAAATTATATTAAATGTAACTTTGATATAAAATTAAACATATTGATTTCCATTAGTTAGATGGTATGTGGGAAAAACTACTTTGTTGGGTTGTTTATACTTGACATGGTTCCTTATAGAAAGAAGAAAGAACTATTTTTGGATTATGGAAAGAATTTCCTCTGAACTAGAATTTATTTGAAATATGAGGTATTAGGATTATCCCAAGGATCTCTATAAAATTAGATTTGAGAAGACATAAGAAGTAAAGGGAAAAAAATATGGATAATTTCCTTCAAACATGCTTTATTAATTCCTCCAAAAGAGTAGAGAAAAAAAATCTTAAAATTGGAAAGAAATCTCAATTCTAAAACCTTAATATAATGATTTTTTCCACACACATTGTAATGTCCCCCTATAAAAGCCTATTTATAGTAGTAAAGTAATCACATTCATTGGATTAAGGAAATACAGTGACATATTTTTGAAATCCAAAAACGTCCTAAGAAAGGCATAATTCCCCTGAAAATTCGAACAACTTGTTTAGAATTTTTTGATCCAATCGACTGAAATCCCATCAGTCGTTTGGTGCAAGTCGAAAAAAGTGGAATTCCACTCGACCGCAAAAGGCATGCTCTCTTCAGGTCTAAAAATTACAAACTTCAATAAATTGGTGATTCCACTAGTCGACTGGAAGCAGTTCTAGTTGACTAATGGCTTTCACCAATCAATTGGAAGGATATAGCTAAAGTTGTAGACTTTCATCTATCTCTCTCTCACCACTTCGTTCATTCTCCGCTCCATTTCTCTGCACCCCTATAAGGTTCCTTATTCTTCATCCTGATATATTATATCTTAAATCCTAACAATCTATTCCTTGATACTATACTTCCGTAAGGCTGTCTGAACTTCATTTACAATCCAAGCATCAATTACATCTCCAAAATCATCATGGAAACAAATGTCTCCATCCCAAAAATAAAAAATTAACTAACCTCCTAATCATGCATGCACCCAATTGAACATACATATAAATAATAAATTAGAAATTCTTGTAATATCATGAAACCCCCCGTTCTGACATGCAGCTTCCCATTGTTTGCTCTATCTTGATTCATACAAATTTGCCTATCCAACACCACTTTGAGAACTTCCTTTATTCTTCACCGTTTCTTCAAGCAATTTGTTTATGTTATTACTTCCCTATTTTGTGCCCAACATCACCCTATAACGCTCTAAACCCTTTTTTGATCACCTCGAGTTGAAAAGTTGCAACCTTTTCTTTTAACTTTCCTACCAAAATAAGATTCTTCTTAATTTCCGGGGCATTCCGACCTCCCTTAAGCTTCACCTCCCTTCCATCATATATTTCTAGCCTAACTAAACCTAAGCCTTTAACATGCAAGTCTCCATTATTAAAATATTCCACTTGCTTTCTTGCTCATTATAGTCAATGAATTCTCTGTTTTTTTGCATATATGGAAACATGCACTTAACTCAAGCAACCACTCATTTCCTTTTCTTCCATCAACACAGTGCATATCATTTCTCATACCAAAATTCACCTCATTGTTGCCATCATCCACAAGCTTGTTATTTCCTTCCTCTAATGCTTTCATCCTCTCTTTACCTCCTTTTAAATTTTTGAAAAATCTCAATTGATGACTTAGTTTTTCACAGTAATAGCAGATGAAATACCCTTCCATGTTTGATCAGTTTGATCGCTTTTCCATATTTGGATTGTTACCCTTTTTGCAAGTGTACCGCTTTAACTGAAACACCTTATTCCCTTTCTTTATTAACCTTTTCGTCCATTAGGTTCACCCATTACATCTTCTCATTAAGAAAGCTGCTAGCACTGATCTCATTGAAAAAACTCCATCGGAATTTGAGTTGTTTGATGCAACCACAAGTGTTTCTCAATTTTTCGATAGTGAACTCATGAAAATAAAGGCTCACGACTCATCATCAACCTTATAATTCATGGATTCAATTGATTCACAATTTCTATAAAGTTAATAAGATGTTCTTCAATCTACCTACCTTCCTTAAGCAAATTGTATAAGCAAATGTTTCATTGGTAATAATATGAAACACTACATCGTCCCAAAAGCACTGAATAGCTACTGTAGCCTTCTTATCCATAGTTTCCCACTTTGATTCGGTTATACCACTAGATTTCCTCCATTTTTTCTTCAATGGTTGCTCAAGATCATTGAGAAATAGAAAATCCTCCATCTTTGCTTTTCATAATTCATGATTTCTCCCATTAAGATTTTCAACATTTTTCTTCTCCAAAACCAAACTCTTTTTACAATTTTTTTGGTAATATGCTATGACATCAACAACTAGTGTTACTCCAAGAATCCCTATGCAATTAGATTAAAGAAGAGATAAGAAGTAAAGAAAAACAATACATAGAAACTTTCCTTCAAACAAACTATACTGACTCCTTCAAAAGATTAGTGAGAAAATGCAAAGAAATTGAGCAGAATTTCAATTTCCAAAATCCTAATATAATAGCCATTTTCCACACACATAATGACCCGTTCTCAAGCCTTTTATAGTATCCTAAAGAAATCCTTATCATTTTATCAAAGAGATGTAGAGATCTAAGGTTGAAATCCTAAAATACCTTGAAAAGGGAAAAATTGCCCTTGAAAATTCCAGCCCAAACTCTTTAGAATTTGCTGATTCGGTCGATTGGAAATCCAATTAGTGAAGCAGTGCTAGTCGACAAAAATTAATTTCCAATTGACAACGAAAGGAATGCTCTTCTCGAGTCCAAAAAAGTGCAAAATTTCTTTGATTGGTGCTTCCACTAGTCGACCGGAAATAGTTCCAATCTACTGGTGGCTTTCACCAATCGAAGGAAGCTTGTAGTTGTTGCTACGAGCTTATTTATCTCTCGCCACTTCATTTGTTCTCCACTCCATTTCTCTACACCTTCACATGACCTCTTCTTCTTCGACCAAAAATATCATATCACTAATCACAACAGGCTCGTTTTTCATACTATATTTCCATAAAGCTGTCTAAACATCCAAGCATCAAGCAATCTCCAAAATCATCATGGAAACAAATTTCTCCATTCCTGAAATAAAAACATAAATAACCTTCAGTCCCATTAATTGTGCATGCCTTTGATTGTGCATGCATATAATCAAGAAGTTAGACTGCTTGTAATACCATAAAGGCCTCCATGTAGACTTTTTGGCATTCCATTGTTGGTTCTACCATGATTCAAACTAATTTTCTTCTCTAGCACCACTTTGAGAACTGCCTTCCTTTTCCAACATTTCTCCAAGAAATTTGTATATGTTATTGTTTCCCTATTTTGTGCGCTGCGTCTCCCTATCGCCCATCCAAACCCCTATAACTCTACCTCGAATTGAAAAGTTGCAGCCCTTTTCTTTCAGTAGTTTTATTGAAATAAGACTCTTCTTAACTTCCGGGACATGCCCAGCTCCCGTAAGTTTCACCCCAAGTTCATCATACATTTTCAGCCTAGCTAAACTTGTGCCTTTAACATGTAAGTCTCCAACATTAGCAGATTCCACCTTGTTTTCTTGCTACTTTTAGTCCATGAATTCTTCATTTTGGTTGCATATATGAAAACATGCACCCGAATCAAGAACCCACTCATTTCCTTTTCTTCCGTCAACTTATAGCACATCATTACTAATACCAAGTTTACCTCATTGTCGCGGCCTTCCCTAAGCTTGCCTTTTCCTTTCTTTAATGCTTCCATCTTCTCTTTATCTATTTTGAATTTTTTCAAATCTTAGCTCATGACTTGGTTTTTCATAGTAATAGCAAATAAAATCTCTTTTCATGTTTGATCTATTTGATCGTCTATCCATGGTTGGATGGAAACCCCTCTTGAAAGATGCATTTATTCAGTTTGGTTTTCATTTCTTCATTAACTAATTTCTCATTACGTTCACCATTTGCATCTCCTCATTATGAAGGCTACCAAGCAATGATCTCATTGAAATAACTCCATCGAAGTTTGAGTTATTTAATGCAAACAAAACTTTTTTCTAACTTTTTGTAATGAACTCATCAAAATCAAGACTTGTGTCTCATCATCAATCTTATAATTCAAGACCACTATTTGATTCATAATTGCTTGAAAGTCATTAAGAGTTTCTCTAATTGATGCATCTTCTATAAGCTTTAGATTTACCAATCTTCTCATAAGAAAAGAAATGTTGGTTAAATAATTCTTTACGTAAATTCCTTCCAAATTACATAAGCAGATGTTCATTAGCAATAATATGAAATACATATTCTCTAAAAAGCACCAAACAGCCATCGTAGTCTTTTTATCCAGAGTTTCCTACTTTGCTTCAGGTATAGCACAAGGATTCTCCATATTGTTCTCCAATGGTTGGTCAAGATCATTGAGATATGGAAAATTTTCCATCTTTGTCGTACATAACCTTTAGTTTCTTCCATTAAGTCAAAACTGATCTTTTCAATAACCATACTCCCTTCAAATAAAGTTGTGTATTAGGCTTTGATACCAATTGCTATGGTTATTCCAAGGATCCCTGCACAATTAGATTTGAGAAAGAATAAGAAGGAAGAAAAACAATACACATGTAATTTCCTCCAAATAAACTTTAGTAATTCCTCCAAAAGATTACATAGGAAAAACCAAAAAATTAAGCAGAAATCTTAATTTCCGAACCCCAATACAAGCCTATTTATACCATTCTAATTTATTCCTAATCATTGGATCAAAGATGGAAATAAATCCATGGTTAAAATCTCAAAACACCCTAAAATGACAAAATTGCTACTAAAAATTCGAGGCCCAAATTCGCCCAAATTTATCGATCCAGTTTATTGAAAATCCCATACTCAACTAGTGTTAGTTGGTTGAAAAGGATTTTTAACTGGCTGCAAAAGGCATGCTTACATTGGGCTCAAAAAATGTGCAAAATTCAGTCGATTGGTGGTTCCACCAGTCGATTGGAAACAGTTCAACTAGATTGATGGCTTTTACCAGTCGACTGGAAGCCAGTCGCTAAAGCTACAGACTTCTGTCTCTTCTTCTCCACTTCATTCGTTCTCCGCTCTGTTCTCTACATCTCTGCATGACTCCTTCTTCGACATGAAATATGTATCACCAATACCAACAATCTTTACTTTGATACTATATTTCTGTAAATTTGTCTAAACTCCACTTATAATACAAGCTTTATGCAATCTCCAAAATCACCATGGAAACAAATGTA
Source organism: Allium cepa (assembly GCA_030765085.1). Classification (NCBI taxonomy): domain Eukaryota; kingdom Viridiplantae; phylum Streptophyta; class Magnoliopsida; order Asparagales; family Amaryllidaceae; genus Allium; species Allium cepa. The sequence continues at coordinate 504,555,392 of CM060937.1, read as the reverse complement.
TCCATCCCCAATATAAAAGGTTAACTAACCTTCAAACCCTCTAATTTTGCATGTCCCTAATTGAACATGCATATAATGAACGAAGTAGAGATATTTTAATACACGGAGGCCTCCATGTAGAGGCTTACTGTATTGGCTCCACATTGATTCATACAACTTGTTCCAACACCACTTTGAGAATTCCCTTCATTCTCCATTATTTCTGTAAGTAATTTGTATATGTTGCTGCTTTATTTTGCGCACAGCATCTTCTTATTACCCTTTCAAACCCTTTTAACTGCTCCTCGAGTTGAAAAGTTGCAGTCGTTTTCCTCGAACTGTCCTATTGAAATAAAACCCTTTTCAATTTTGGGGTATGCCTAATGTAACATCCCCCATTTCGAGGTTTGAAAATAAGTGCTACTGATGCTGTAGTCATCAATGGTACTATTATTCTGTAATAAAATGCTTTTATGCTAATCATATCAATAACATTAGAAGCGCATGAATATAAAAAAATATAAATGTTTTGTAATTAATTAAACTTTCATTACATTTCAAAAATAAGGTTTTCACATTCATTACATAATCTCATTCGTAGTCCATGTTCAAAGAAAATATAATAATTACAAAATACTTCAAGAACAACATATGAAGATGCCCCCTTGGTTGATCGAAATCAAATACTTGATAGTTATAAATTCTGCCATTACATCCATTCAAACATAACATAAGTTTTAAAGAACATAGGGGAAATAAAAACTCCTAATATTAGCTAGCTTGCCTCGTGCACGTCTCCAAAAGCTTATTCGTCTAACTTGAGAATCCCTACTCTCGAACTACTCAGATGAGTATCCGAGAGTTTAAGGGGAAAAATAAAAACTTTGGATCCGACAAAAAATCTGGTGTGAATAATAATATTCCATCTCGAGCCTAATGGAAATCTAGTGAGACCATGCCATTGAATGGAACAGGATTTCCAATCACTATTATCTTATCCAAACATGTTAACCATAAATCATGCACCTGCAACCACAATAATTAAAACAAAACATAACCCAATCATATACTTGCATGTAACCTAGGTAAGTCTGACCAATATATCATCTAAGGGTTACATATACCTAAGGTTTACCGATCCTATCAATAGACTGTCTGTCTCAAATCATTTTTTTCTTCTAGGTTCACTATGAACCTAATGGTTTGTAGGCCAGCCGATAACCTGTCGGGTTGACTCGGTCCAAAACATAACCAGTTGTCCACAAAACTTAAAATACAACTACGAGTAAAACAACTTAAATAATATGGTGAGCATATAAAGCTACAAGTTTCTTTTTGTGTGCAAATGTCATTTTAATCTCACAACTGACAAAGCCTTACACACTGAAATCGTGGACCTTTACCAACCAAGGGCTAACGGCTGAAACCTTAGGCATGACCCAACATCAATCCCCCAAACAATCTTATCTGGTATTAAATTCATGAGTCGGGTCTTTTGATCAGTTTAGGGCATTCTAACACAATTGATCCATCTGATCTTCTAGATGCAATTCTACTTACTCTAGAGTTTAATCTAACCACACTCACTATTGGAACAACCTAACATGTAATTTTTCCCCAAAAACCCAAGATGAAGTAAGGTCCTAAAATGTGAGTATGGCAATGAAAAAATATGTAAATTTCATTGATCATTTGATAATAAGAACATATAACATCATTTAGTAAACTACGTTCAATCAATGGTCGCATGCACAGTAAAATTACTTAAAATTAAGTAACGTTGGCAAACTTTGCACAAAATTGGAATAAAACACCATTTATTTCCTTAAAACCATTTGTTTATAACATTGAAAAACCGCTTAAATTCATTCTTTAAGACAACAAAAACTTCATCCATAGCTAAACCAAAATCTTGTGCTAAAGCACTAACCTGATGTAATAAAACAGTCGTCATAAGTCTAGATTGATGGCATAAAGCAGTCATCATATCTCTAAACCGATGGCATAAAACAGGGTGTTATAAGTCTAAACTCGTGGCGCAAAACTAGGTTGCATTGACCCAAATCGGTGGCATAAAACTGGGTTGCATTGACATTGGGTGGCATCAACATTGATGTCGTCAATAAAGGGTGGCATCAACATTGATGTCGTTAATAAAGGGTGGCATCAACATTGATTCAATGTCATAGGTCATCAACATTGATTCAATGTCGTAGGTGACCAACATTGATTCAATGTCGTAGGTTTGATGGCATTTCTGTAAATATCTTGAAAACTGAATTTTTTCCTTCTAAAGGTAATATTTTCCACCAACTCTTGCCTCTTATCAAATTTTTATTGGATAACAAATTATCTTTACATATTCTTTGCAGAATTTGTTGTAAAATCACATTTTGCATTCGCAAAACAATTTGAAACCCTTTATAATTAATATCATTAATCAATATTAATAAAGAGCTATTCTATCATCAAAAATTCATAGCAAATCATAAACATTTGAAGAAAATCCCCAAAAATTATAAAAAATTTCGATTTGCCATCTTCTTTCATATATAAAAATTTCAAGACAAAAATATTAATTTTATTATTTTTAATAATTAAAACCCGAAACAAACATTTTTCCATCTTAGGAAATTCATAAAATATTCATACGAACTTGAAAAATTATGAAATTAAAATCATCTCCAAAATAATGTTTTGCACAACATATTCGAATTTCAAGTCAATTGGAGATAAAAAAAACTAACATAATTAAATTAGATGGATACTATCATTCATCTTTGACTTGATAAGAGAGACTGAGATTTGTTGGAAGATTGATTTTCCTAAGCTTTTCCTTTGAACCCCTAAGTTCTCCCCTTCTTTCTTCTTGTTGTAATGGTCGACCTCACTAGGTTAGGTTTTGATTGTTTGATAATGAAAATGAAAATGAAATGAGAGAGGGAGAGCTAAGGAAATGAAATAAGAAACTATTCCAATTATGCATCTCTCATTTATTCTTTTCTTTTCTAAGTTTAGAACAAACTTATTAGTTGATTACTTAAGGCATGGCTCAAATTAATTGAAATTCCCACTCTCCTTATCATACCCCACACATTATTCTGTTTAATTCATCAAATTGAATCTACCGAATGATATCAAACAAAAATTAGGGGTGTTACAAGCTTCCATCCTTAAAGAATTTCGTCCTCGAAATTCGGTAGGAATCACAATAAGCATATCAATCATGCAAACTTCTATAACAAAACATAACAACATACTAGCCTATCTAACTATCAAAAAGTCTATATGATAAATATAGAGCATACCATCAAAACAACTCAGGATAAGTTTCTCTAGTCCCGCCCTCTATCATCCAAGTATAGTCTTTCTCTTTGTCGCTCCATTGGACTTTCACCAATTTGGCTATCTTGTTTTTTAACCTCTTCTCATCTCTAGCCATAACACGAACTAGTTGTCTAACAATAGTCACATCTGGTTCCACTACTAAATTTTCCAATATAGTCGGAGTAATAATTGTTTCTGGATCATGTACACACCTCCTAAGATTAGAAACATGAAAAAAAAAATGAACTCCAGCCAAAGTATGTAGTAACTCTATTCAATAAACAAGTTTCCCGATCCTCTCTATGATAGAAGATGGACCAACATATCTCGGTGCCAATTTTCTCGTCTTTCCAACCAGTACTACACCCTTCATCTGTGATACTAAAATAAAAACATGATCTCCAACTAAGAACTCTAAATCTTTACTCCTCTTGTCTGCTTAACTTTTCTTCCTAAACTGAGCTTCTTTCATTCATGCTCAGATCAACTGAATCTTTTTTGTGGCTTCGCTCACCGTATCTTGACCAAGAACTAATCTATCTTCGATCTTCAACCAACATGCTGGTAATTTGCATGGCCTTCCATATAAAGCTTCGAACGGTATCATTCCTATACTAGTCTGATAACTATTATTATATGAAAACTCGACTAAGTGAAAATGGTCTTCCCATGACCCTTCAAAATCTATTACACAAGCCCTTAGCAAATCTTCAAGAACTTTGTTAACTCTTTCCATTTCCCCATCCATTTATGGATGGTAAGCGGTACTCATCTTTAGCTTGGTGCCTAAAACTTATTGCAAGCTCTTCCAAAAGTCACTAGTGAACAAGGCATCTCTGTCACTAGCTATACTACTAAGAATCTCATGCAGTCTAACAACTCTCTTCATAAATAATTTAGCCAATAAAGGTGCCATCCTTGACGACATAACGGGAATAAAATGTGCACTCTTGATCAATCTATCTACTACAATCCAAATACTCTCATTTCCTCTATTTGACCTTGGCAACCCATCAATAAAATTCGTGGATATAGAACCTCATTTTTGAATTAGTATATCTAAAGGGTGAAGTAATATATTTAGCTTTTGATGCTCAGCTTTCACTTGCTGGCAATTTAGACGTTGTTTTACCCACAATCCTACATCTCTTTTCATTCTTTTTAGAAGAAATTCCTCTTCATATCCTGATACATTTTAGTTCCTGTAGAATGAATAGTGAACTTTTATTGGTGACACTTTCGAAGAACTTCCTTCTTTAGGTTATAAACATCCGAAACACACAACCGTCCCTCTTTCTTCAACCATCCGTTTTGGTTAAGACTAAAACCATTTAAATCGTCAATCTAAGTTCCCTCTTTAAGCCTTCTAATCCATTCAGCTAGCAATGGATAATATTTCTGCTTGGAAGCAATCCTTTCGATCATTACCAGTCGAACTTCTAAATACAATAACATTGTGGTATTCCGACTAGAACTATCCATCGACCTTAACCTTACACCACATTAATCAATGCCTCCAAATCTCTCCACTGCTTACAACACACTCTGATATTTTCTGCTAAGTGAACCCGCAACTTTGTTTCCTTTTCCTGCCATATATTCAATATCAAAATCATAAGCCGCTAAAAACTCTAACCACCTATGTTATCTCATGTTTATCTCCTTACGAGAGAATAAATACTTCAAAGACTTGTGATCCGTAAATAACTCGAATTGTTTTCCCAAAAGATATAGCCTCCAAACTTTCAAAGCAAAGATCTACTGCCAACTCTAAATCATGAGTTGGATATCTAACTTCATGTGGTCGAAGCTGTTGAGAAGCATACGCAATCACTTTATCTCTTTGCATTAACACAGCTTCTAACCCTGCCCACATGCATCGATATACACCACAAATCTTGATTCCCATCCAGAACAACTAACATGAACGCATCGGTTAATAATTGTTTTAGATTTAAGAATGCTTCTTCACATTGATCGGCCCAAACATACTTTACACCCTTTTTTGTCATTTTAGTCATATGTGCAGCTAGACGTAAAAAATATTCGATGAATCTCCGATAATAGCCAGCTAACTCCAAAAAACTTCTTATCTCGGTCACAGTCTCGGTCTTTTCTAGTTATTAATAGCTTCAATCTTACTGGATCTACAAATAACCCATTTTCTAAAACTATACGACCATAGAACTTCACTTCTTTCTTCCAAAAATGACATTTTGAAAACTTCACTTTTAGTTGATGTTGTCTCAACATCTCTAGCACTATTCTAAGATGAATCTCATGGTATCTTTCATTCTTAGAATATATTAGAATGTTATCTATAAACACTAATATGACTCTATCCAAATGCTCTCGGAAGATCCAGTTCATCAAATCTACAAGGTAAGCAGAAGCATTGGTTAGTTCAAAGGGCATGACTAACCATTTATACGAACCATATCTTATTCAAAATGTCGTTAATGTAATGCTATCTTCTGCCACTCTCAATTGATGGAACCCTATTGCTAAGTATAATGGCGAATATACTTTTGCTTTACTCAACTGATCATACAAAATATCTATTCTCGGTAAAGGATACTTATTCTTTATCGTCTTCCCATTCAACTTACGATAATCAATACATAACCTCAATTACCCGTATGGTTTCTTCACGAACACCATGGCCGCTCCCTAAGGCAAACTACTTAGTCTAATAAAATTCTTTCCTTCTAAATCCACCAGCTGCACCTTTAACTCTTACATCTCAGTGGTTGTCATTCTGCTTGGCTGTCTACTCACGGGTTTAGCTCTAGGAGCCAAATCTATTCGAAGCTCAAATAGCACTTTTCGGTGTAGTCCTTAACTAGCTCAGAAACATCTACATACTCTCTTACAATAAAAATCTGATTCAATTCATCGTTTACTTCCATTGCACCCAATAAAGCACAAACATCTAAACTCGAATTTTCTACCAAGTATATAATTCGATCACGAATATTAGAATGTCTTAGTGTTATCTTCCTATGTTGGCAAAATATCATAGCATCGTATTTGCTTAACCAATCCATACCTAGAATAATCCCAAAACCACAAAGTCAAATACATACAAATCAATGATAAATGCATGACCTAAAAGCTCAATTTCTAACGGTCACATCTTATCTCAAGAGTTGCATAACTTCCTATTGGATTCGCAACCCTTAACAAAGTAATAAGATATGATGGTTTTAGCTTTAGCTTACTTACCATACATTGTGAGATAAAAGAATGTGATGTATCAGTATCAAATAATACTGCAACAGGAATGCCATGAATCAAAAACGTACCTCCATCACAACTTTCCTTTCTCTTCTGTAGTAGTTCTAGAAGCAGAAAGATTCAGAACAAAAACTTTCCCTTTTTTAGCCTTGCCGATACTAGACATTCATTCTTATAATACCCCATATGGTTGCAGTTATATCACTTCATGTTATTTTTTCCTACGGCATTCTTTCCATTATAAAAGTGATACTCATTTGCAAAGTGGCCTTTCTTATTACAGCTACAGTAAACAACATCTTCTTTCTTTTCTTGGCATCTCCACTCTTCTGAGCTCCCTTCTTCTTAAAGAACTTCCTCTTGTTGCCTAAGAACTTTGGGTCTCCACTAACTTCTTCTCAAAAGTTTAAAGGATCTCCTCATTCCTTATTTCCATTTCTATCAGTACGTTACATGGATCTCTGAGATGCGACATTGTTGCTCTAGTAATCTCCGGCTTCAAACCCTGAATGAACTTCTCATTCCTCTTGAATACAATATCTATGATATCATATCTGTACTTGGGTTGCTCATTAAACTTAGTCGCATACTCTGGCACTAACATTCCTCCTTGCTCCGAATCAATAAACTTCCTAGGCAAGGTTGGATTGGCTACCTTAGAAAAGAAGCTCTCCGTGAACCTTCTTCTAAACTCAGCCCAAGTCGATTCTTCCTTGAGTACACCTATGATCACAACATTCCATTAGTATAGGGTAGCTCCTTGCAACTGCCTAGAAGTCAACCTTCTCTTCAGTTCATCATTCAACCCTAAGTCAGCAAAGATTCTCTCACAGTGCAATAGCCATATCTCAACTTCAATAGCATCCTTTGTTCCTAGAAATGGCCTTTCTTTAATACTGGTGTAATCCTAGCTCAACTTAGCGTAATTGTTGCCACTCGGTACCTCTGGATTGGCTCCTCCCGCATTGGCAACATTTTTCCAACCAAACCAGTAGCTTGCATCATATTGACAAAGAACCGTTACATAGTCCCCACATCTATTGGTGGGGTTTCAACACCTACATTAGCATTTTCCCCTTGCTTCTAGTTCCTTCTAGTGTTGGGCCGAGCATTCCATTTGTCGTGGTGCTTCCTCCATCTAGATTCATGCTTCCATTTTCTACTTCCATATCTTATTTCCTTTGAATCTACATACAGATATTTATAAGACATAGAAGAATGGTCTAAAAAAGAGGGGAGAATACAGATATGATACATACTTATATATAGTAAATACAAGTGTGTTATTATAGCGTTATCATATACCCTAATCTTATTCTCTAATTTATTTGGATTACGTTTTCAAAAAACTTTCAATCTTTTAAATTTTACATAAATCTATGCTCTAATATAACATCCCCCGTTTTGAGGCCCGAAATTAAGCGTTGTTGATGCTGCAGCCATCAATAGTATTATTCTCTCGTAACAAAATGTAGTTATGTTAATCATATCAATAACATCAGAAGCACATGAATATATAAAAAGTTTCAAACATTTTTCATTAATTAAACTTTCATTACATTTCAGAAATAATATTTTCGCATTTTTTATATAATCCCATTTGTAGCCAATGTTCAAAGAATATGTAATAGTTACAAAATACTCCAAAATTAACATATGAAGATGCCCGCTTGGTTGATCAAAGTCTAACACTTGATAATTATAAATTCTACCATTACATCCATTTAGACATAGCGTAAGCTTTAAAAACTTAGTGGAAATAAAAACTCCTAATATTAGCTAGCTTGCTTCCTACACGTCTTCGGAAGCTTATTCGTCTAACCTAAAAATCCCTACTCTCGACCTACTCAAATGAGCACTTGAGAGTTTAGGAGGAAAAAAAATTTAGTCAGTCAAAAAGTCTGGTGTGGATAATAATATTCCATCACGAACAAAATCAAAAACATAAATCGAGTATAACCCATAACCGATCCAAACATTGAAAAATGAGATTATAAACATGATTATTCACCTTGATTAGTTAATTGGAGAATGAGATAATCTCCAAGATTTAATTCCTTAGCTTTATCTTCAATTTATTGTTCTTCTTGGAGCTTTTAATGGCTAGCCGAAATATGAGGAGTTACGAATGAGAAAGTAAAAGTTTATTAAGGTGGAGGAAAGATATGTACTAAGAAACGTAGCCCCATTTCCAAATTTACCACGTAGGAAATTACTCCTTCTTAATTTAGTTAAGTCTTATTTTGGTTCATTCATTAAGACACGGCCATTGGATTTATTAACCTCATCTCCAAAATTATTCACATTATTCTATTTAGTTTATCGAGTTAAACATCCTGAATAATGTTACATAGAATTTAGGGGCATTACAGACCTCCCCTCTAAAGAATTTCATCCTCAATATTTCAGTAAGGACCCAACAATAAGCATATATCCCATGTGAGCAAAGCTAGTATAACTTATCAGCCAAATTCTATATAAACCCTATATAGAACCATCTAAAATAGATCAGGAAAAGTAGCCCTAATCCTATCTTCTATCTCCCAAGTACAATCCTTCACGTTGTCGCTCCACTGAACTTTCACTAACCTGACTGTCTTGTTCCTTAGTCCTTTCTCATCTTTTGCCACAACACGAACTGGTTGCCTCACAAAAGTCATATCTGGTTCCACCACTAAGTTTTCCAGTGTCGTCGGAGTGATAGTAGTTTTTGGATCACAAACATACTTCCTAAGACGAGAAACACGAAACACATTGTGGACCTCGGCCAAACTGGTCGGTAAATCTACTTAGTTTGCGAGTCTCCCAATCCTCTTTGATATAGGAAATAGTCCAACGTATCGCGATACTAGCTTTTCGGTCTTCCCAAACTGAACCACAACTTTCATTGGCGATACCTTGATGAAAACTCTATCTCCAACTAAAAACTCTAGATCCTTACGCCTTTTGTCTACATAACTCTTTTGCCTAGAATAAGCTTCCTTCATTCTTTCCCATATCAACTCGATCTTTTCCGTCGCCTCTCTCACCAAATCTAGACCAAGGACCAATCTATCTTCGGTCTTTAACCAACATGCTGGTAATTTGCACGGCCTTCTATAAAAAGCTTCAAAAGGCACCAATCCTAGGGCAGTCTAGTAACTATTATTATAGGAAAACTCCACTAAGTGCAAGTGACCTTCCCAAGAACCACTAGAATCCAGCACATAAGCTCTCAACAGATCTTCTAGTGCCTTGTTGACTCTCTCCGTCTACCCATCCGTTTGAGGATGATAAGCGATAATCATCTTGAGCTTAGTGCCTAACACACTTTGCAGGCTCTTCCAGAACTCACTAGTAAACAAGCATCTCTATCGTTGATGATACTACTAGGAATTCCATACAGTCTAACGATGTTCTTCCTGAACAACTTAGCCAAAAACAGATGCTGTCCCGGTTGACTTAAATGGAATGAAATGGGCACTCTTGGTCAATCTGCCCACAATGACCCATACACTTTCATTACTCCAGTTTGACCTTAGCAACTCGTCAATTAAATCCATGGATATCGAGTCCCACTTCCAAACTGGAATATCCAAAGGCTGAAGAAAACCACTTGGCTTCTGATGTTTGGCTTTTATTTGCTGACAGTTCGCCAACATCCCTCTTCGTTCCTTCCTACAACAAACTTCTCTTTATATCCTGATACATCTTGGTTCCCCGAGGATGAATCATAAACATCGATCGATGACATTCCCTCAAAACTTCCATTCTAAGGTCTCCAACATTCGGAACACATAATTGTTCCTACTTCTCAACCAACCCTTGCGGTCAAGAATAAAATTATTTAAATCGTCAATCTCGGTTCCAACTTCTAACCTTCTAATCCTCTCGGCTAACATTGGATCTTCTTTCTGCCTAAAAGAAATTCGTTCGACTAGAACTGGTCGAACTTCCAAACGTGACATCATAGAAATATTCCGACTAGATCTAGCAGTTGACCTCAACTGCACACTGCAAGCATCCAGTGCTTCCAAGTCTTTCCATTATACCAACATAGCTAACACCACATTCTGATGTTACCTACTAAGCGTATCTGCCATCTAATAACCTTTTCTCGGTGTGTACTTGATGCTAAAGTCACAAGCTGCAACAAACTCCAACCATCTCTACTGTTTCATGTTCAGCTCCTTCTGAGAGAATAAATACTGTAGAGACTTATGATCCATGGATAACTCAATCCTTTCGCCTAAAAGATAATGTCTTCACACCTTCAATGCAAAGATTACCGCTGCCAACTCTAAATTACGAGTAGGGTATCTCACTTCATGCGGTCTAAACAATCTAGAAGCATAGGCTATAACCTTTCGATTCTGCATTACCACAACACCTAACTCGGTACCACATGCATCGATGTAAACTACCAACCCTTATTCCCATCTAGAACTACTAACATGGGCGCATTGGTTAAAAAATGTTTCAATCTAATGAACGCCTCCTCATATTTGTCAGACCAAACAAACTTTACGTCCTTCTTGGTTAGCATAGTCATGGATGCCGCTATCCGCGAGAAGTCCTTAATAAACCTTTGGTAGTATCCTATAAGTCCAAGAAAACATCTAATCTCATCTACCGTTTCTGGTCTCTTCCAAATGATAATGCTTAGATATTATCCGGATCAACTGCTAAACTTTTCTCGAAAACTACACGACCAAGGAACTTTACTTCCTCTTCCAGAAATGACCCTTTGAGAACTTCTCTTTTAGCTGATGTTGCCTTAGCGTCGCCAACACTATTCTCAGATGATTTGCATGATCCTTCTTAGAATATAGCGAAATGTCATCAATAAAAACCAATACGAACCTATACAAGTCCTTTGGGAAAACCCGGTTCATGAAATCCACAAAGAAAGTTGGTGAATTAGTAAGCTCGAATGGCATAACCAATCATTCGTAAGACCCATATCTAGTCCTAGATAGCGTCAATGGAATATTGTCCTCTGCCGCTCCTAGCTGATGGAAGCCTGTTGCCAAATCCAGCTGGGAAAATGCTTTAGCTCCACTCAACTGATCGAAAAGTCATCGATTCTCGGCAAAGGGTAGATACTATTGATCATCCTCTCATTCAGCGTACGACAGTTGATACACATCCTTAACGACACATTTAGCTTCTTCACGACAATTGTGGCTGTTCCTTAAGGCGAACTACATGGCCGGATGAAATTCTTTCTTTCCAATTCCACCAGTTGCACCTTCAAATCCTTCATCTCGTTTGGTGACATCTTGCTAGGTGGTCTACTTACGGATTCAACAACTGTTATGAGATCTATCCAAAAGTCAATTGCTCCTTTCGATGGCAAGTCCAAAACTGGTTCAAATACCTCTACAAACTCTCTTGCAACATAAATCTGCTTCAGCTCTACTTCCATTCCCATGGCACCCAATAATGCATAAGAATTTCCGTCTAAACTCCTTACCGAGTAAATAACTCGGTTATGGCTATTAGGGTGCTTCAATAATATTTCTCCCTTTTGGCAAAATATCCTAGCATTGTATCTATCTAACCAATCCATACCCAATATGATCCGAAAATCCAGGAAATCAAAAACATATAAACTGCATGCAAACATATGAACTAACAAATCAAGTTCTAACCGATCATTTCTTATTCCTAGAGTTGCATACCCTCCTATAGGACCAGCAACGCCTAAGGATTAATAAGGTATAAAGGTTACAAACATAAGCAGTCTACTAAATACTGAGATATAAATGAGTGATGCACCGATATCAAATAGTATCCTAATTGGAATACTATGAATCATTAGCATACCTTCCATCACAGCTTTTCCTTTCTCAGCAGCCGTTGATCTAGAGGATGATGGTTCCCACACAAAAACCTTTCCCTTTCTAGCCTTAGCAGCTTCGGGACACTTATCCTCATAATGCCCCATCTGGCTACAGTTGTAGCACTTCACATTAAGCCTCACTGATACTGTACTTCCATCACCCGAGCAACACTCTTTAGCATAGTGCCCTTTCTTGTCACACTTGTAACATGCAATATCGCCTTGCTTATTTTAGCTGTTACCCCCGATTGGGCACCTTTCTTCTTGAAGAACTGCTTCTTACCCTGAAAATTCTGAACCTCGGCTGGTTATTCCTTTCCAAAAGTAGAAAGCATCTCTTCATTCCGAATAGCCATCTCAACAACTATATGACACAGATTCCGAAGGTTTGGCATGGTTGCTCTGGCAATCTTAGAATCAACCCCTTGATAAACTTATTCCTCCGAATGACAGTATCAATAATAACATATCAGTAATGGGATAGCTCATGAAACTTTGTAGTATACTCAATCACCAATCTATCCCCCTGGACTATATTTGCAAATTTCTTAAGCAGTGCTAAATTAGAAACCTCTGATATAAATCTTTCTTCGAACCTCCTTCAAAATTCAACCCAAGTCAGGTCTTCCTTTGGCTCTCCTATGACAACTCCGTTCCATCAAAACAAAGCTGCTCCATACAATTGCCTTGAAGCAAGTCTCATCTTCTACATGACTGTCAAGCCAATATCTACAAATATCCTTTCACAATGCAATAGCCAGTTTTCCACTCCTACTGCATCCTTGATTCCCAAAAAAAGCTTCCCTCCAAGACTAGCGTAACCCGTGCTTAGCTTGGCATAATTATTGCTAACTGGGGCTACCGGATTAGCTTCTCCAACATTCCCTACAGCCACTCTCGCAGCTGCTTTAGCTTGCATCATATTTATGAAGAACTGATACATTATCCCCATATCAACCAGCGGAATCTCAGCACCAACATTTACATTTTCCTCTTGGTTTGTATTTGCCTATCGACCCTGATTACTCCTAGTATTGTGTCCAACATTTCCACTGGTTGTGATGCGTCTTCCCCTTGATTCACTCTTCCGTTTCCTACCTCCATATCTTACTTCCCTACTACTTGAAATCCAATCTTTATAAGACACAGAAGAACAGTCTAAGGGAGTAGGGAATACATATTAGGTATTTATAGCAAAGTAGACATACGTTAGTATAATGCTCACCCAAGCCTAACTATATTTTAAATTCATTAGATTATGCTTCAAAAATATTTTAAGGTTTAAGTTTCCTTTAAGTACATAAACCATGCTATGATACCAACTTGTAACATCCCGCCTTCTGAGACTCAAAACTAACCGCTACTAATGTTGTAGTCATTTGTAGTTGTTATTTCTTGGCGATCGAATGCGGCATAGTTAATATTGATCCACTGGAACAAATGAATATGAAAATTTTTAAACTTCCAATAAATAGAATATACCATTTCATGAAAAATACAATTTATGATTTAATTACATGATCTCATATGTTAAATATGTCCAGATCACATATACATATACAAAATACGATAAGAGCGACATATGAAGATGCCATCTTATGATGATCGAAGAAGTAACAAATATTAACTTTACAATTCTTAGTACATCACAGCAGAAAATATAAAATAGTCATATATAGCTAACACTGCCTCCTGCATGTCTTCGAAAGCTTATTCATCCAAAAAATAAAAGTCTCCCACTCTTAGATTATCAAATTAGTTTTGAGTACCCGAGAGTTTGTGGAGAAACACAAATTTCAAGTCAGACAATAAGCCTGGTATGAATAATCCCCTATCATTGCTTATCAAAAAATAGATAGCTAGTGAGACCACGCTGCTTAGCGGAATGGGTTTTCTCCTCACTAGAATCCAAAACAAAACACGCAAACCATTTACTATTCCCCTGTACCCTAAATGATTAGTCTTAACATAATATGAAATAAAGCCATAAATCATATACACTGGATATCCCACCCACCCATTTATTAGATATCCCATACAAAAAGCAATATATTAGATTTTCCATCTAAAATAAATTTATTAGAGTCTCCCTCTAAAATCTTTAAAATGACTATCCGTCATAATTTAATAGGACTATCCATCCCAAATCTATTTAAAATGAATGCAGATTATCCATCGTACAGTGTTTTATAAAAGTTGGTGTGGGCTATCTACCACACACTCCATAGTTTCCCTATGATGACTATGAACCCTTGGATGCCAAATCCCGAGGCTAACCACCTTTAGCAAAACATTCTTTTCTTTAAAAATTTGATGTGGGCTATCCACCTCACATTCCATAGTTTTCCTAGGTTAACCAAGAACCCAATAGTTGGCCAGTTAAAATATCATGATCCCCATGATTATGTATAAAAATTCACGATCCCCATGATAATTTATTTTCCCCAAGTATACCACCTTTTTAACCTATTTCCATTGAAACCCCAATTAGGTCAAGCTTAATAAAAACACATTGATAGCACTAATGTATATTTTCGAAAGCATATTTCTATTTATAACCCCAAACTATGTATCGAAAACATTAAACTTACCCCAGTGTCCCCAAGGTTAATAACGTCTAATTTATATAAGGATCCCTCTTATTTTTCCAAATGAAGATAAGTATTTTATGTCATAACCCTTTGAAGTAACCCCTTCAAATTAGCAAAATTTTACTTAAGGAAAAATGGCTAAAATAGCCCTTTGAAACCCTCTTCGAATGAAGTCCTATCCAAAAGAAAATAGACATCCAAAGTTAGCCCCTTCGAAAGCCTTCCTTTTGAAAGTATCACAAAATCATACCTTTCAACCTTGTCGGAAAGTTCCTTTTCAACATAGTTGAAAGATTCCACCTTTTGACTTTGTCGAAAGCCTAGGATATCCCCTTTATAAAACCATTTATAAACCTTTTGAAATCACTGAAACTCAAGACCTTTCAAAATCATTGAAATCAAAACCTTTCGAAAACATTGAAGGTAAACCCTTTGAAACCTTTCGAAATAAAAACCTTTCGACACCAAATTTTTTTAAAAAATCCCTATCCTTCGACTTAGTCAGAAGGGTGAGGGCTCACTTTTCAACTTAGTCAAAAGGTATAAGCTGGTAGCTTAACCCTTCCTTCGAATATCCCATTCGAAGGCATAAAAAACATAAAGCGGAATGAATTCGAAAGCTCCCCTTTGACTTCGTTCCTTTCGCAGTTTTAAGCCGAAAACACCCCTTCGACTTCATCCCTTCGAAAGCAAACAAATCCTTTGATAGAATGGCTTTCGAAGGCATTAAAAACTTAACTTTTAAAATAATGGGAAGGTTCGAAAGTAACCCTTTCCTTTTCCTCTCCTACCTTTCGACCTAGTTGAAAGATTCTAAAAGATATTTTTAAAAAACATTTAAAACAATTCTCTTGAAGGTTTAAACTTTCGAAGATCCCCTTCAAAACCCCTCCTTGAGTATAAATTTTTTGTCTTTACAAAAATGATGGAGTCGAAGGATCCCCCTTTGAAACCTATTAATTCGAAAGCATTTATATTTCCATTCGAAATCCTAAGAAGCAGCCTCCATCCCTTCGCCTCTCTTCCTTCCGACACCATTCCTACCTTTCAACTTAGGCGAAAGGTAAATGCTTACCTTCCGACTTAGACAAAAGGTACCTTAAAAGGGTGAAAGTGGCTGTGTAGTCGGAAGCAAGTTCCGGGCCTACAGAAGTGATGGTTCCTCTTGCTTGTATAAATCTAATAGGTCAAGAGGCTTCCTCATGTACTTTCGAATAGTAAAAAGTACTAAATAGTCAACATTTTTCTTAAAATGCTATTCATCTTCCCCAAATAATTTTCAAAAGCAATTTCCCTCCGAATTTATCCAATACGGAAGCTATTTATGTTTAGCCCTTGGGCATAAATAATTAAATTACTTTAGTAAACCACTAAGGAAAAATCCCCAAAAATCACCAAAAATCCTTTAAATTATATATTTTAACATATTAAAATTTTAAAGCATATAAAGATCAATATAATTCGAAATTCAACCAAAACCGAAATAAGCTATGTTAATTAGCCCATTAACATTTAAAAACACCTATGTCATACTCAAACAAAGGTTTAAATTGTTATCCTAATAAAAATCACAAACATGAATCGGGTATAACCCTTAACCGATCCAAACATTGAAAAACGAGATGATAAACATGAATATTCACCTTGATTAGTTAATTGGAGAATGAGATAATTTCCTAGCTTTAATTCCTTAGCTTTATCTTCAATTTATTGCTCTTCCTTGAGCTTTTAATAGCCAGCCGAAATATAGGTGAGGAGTTATGAATGAGAATTGAAAGTTTATTAAGGTGGAAGAAGGGATATATACTAAGAAATATAGCCCCATTTTATAGTTTACCCCTTAGGAAATTCCTCCGTCTTAATTTAGTTATGTCTTATTTTAGTTCATTCATTAAGACACGGCCATTAGATTTATTAATCTTGTCTCCCTAATTATTCACATCATTCTATTTAATTTATCCAATTAAATATCCCGAATAATGTTAATTAAAATTCAAGGGCATTGCATCAATCGACTAAAAAGGATTTCTAGTTGACTGCAAAAAGGTTTGCTCTTCTCAGGTCCAAAAAAGTGCAAAATTGAGTTGATTGGTTGCTCCACCAGTAGGCTGGTAATAGTTCCACTCGACTGGTGGCTTTCACCAGTCGACTGGAAGCCTGTAATTAAAGCTATAGACTTCTATCTCTCTTCCCACTTCATTCTTTCTCCACTCCATTTCTCTACACCTTAACATGACTCTTTTTCTTCGACATGAAATATAGTATCATCAATCCTAGCAATCTCCACCTTGATACTATATTTCTGTAAAAGTTTATGAACATCACTTATAATCCAAGCTTCAAGAAATCTCCAAAATCACCATGGAAACAAATGTCCCCTTCCCTAAAATAAAAGCCAAACTAACCTTTAAACGCTCTAATTATGCATGCCCCAATTGAACATGCATATAATCAATAAATTAGAAATACTTGTAATACCACAAAGATCTCAGTGCACTACTTCACAGCTTTTTGTCGTTGGTTCCACCTTGATTTAGACAAATTTGCCTCTTCGACGCCACTTTAAGAACTCCCTTCATTCTCCTTTATTTCTCTATGCAATTTGTATATGTTCTTATTTTTCCATTTTGCTTGTAGCTTCTCCTTGTTAACTTTCTAAACCCTTATAACTCCATCTCATGTTGAAAAGTTGCAACTTTTTCTTCCAACTGTCCTATTGCATTAAGACTCTTCTTACTCTCTGGGGTATACCTAACTCCAAGAAGCTTCACTTCCATTCCATCATACATTTTCAGCCAAACTAGACCTATGCCTTTAACGTGAAAGTCTCCATAGTTATTTCCACCTTGCTTTCTTACTCATTATAGTCAATAAATGCTCCCTTTTGTTGCATATATGAAAACATGTATCTGAATCAAGCATCCACTCATTTCCTTTTGTTTTGTCAATATAGAGCGCATCATTGTTAATACCAAATTTCACCTCATTATCGCTGCCTTCCTCAAGCTTGTTTTTTTTCTTTTCACTAAGGCATTAATCTTATTTTCATCTCCTTTTAACTTGCTGTAAAATCTCAGTTAATGACCTGGTTTTTCTAGTAATAGCAAACACAATCCCTTTCCATGTTTGATTTGTTTGATTGCCTTTCCATGTTTGAACGATAACCCCTTCGTATAAGATGCATCTCTTTAATTGGATTCCATTTATTCATTAAACTTTTCTCCCGCTAGGTTTATCATCTGCATCTCCTCGTTGAGAAGGCTACAAACCATCAATCCCATTAAAACAACTCCATTGGAATTTGATTTATCTAATGAAATCACAACTGTTTTTCAACTTTTCGGTCGCGAACTCATAAAAATCAAGGTTTATGTCTTATCATCAACTTAGTAATTCATGGCCGCTAATTGATTCATAACTACTTGAAAGTCATTAAGATATTCTCTAATTGACCCAAATTTCATAAGCATTAGATTTACCATCTTCTCGTAAAAAGTGCATTATTTGTTATAGAGTCATTCGCATAAATTCCTTCCAAATTGCATAAGAAGATGATTTACTAGCAATAATATGAAATGTCGTATTCTTTAAAATGCACCGAATAGCCATCGTTGCATTTTCATCCAATGTTTCCTATTTTACATTGGTTAGACCAATTAATTTCTCCACGTTCTCCAATGATTATGGAAAGATCATTGAAATATAGAAAATCCTCTATCTTTGCCTTTCATAACCTCTAATTTCTGCCATTAATTTTTTCAACACTTATCTTCTTCATAACCAAACTCTTTGTGTACTAGGCATTGAAATCAATTATTATGGTTATTTCTAGAATCCCCACATAATCATATTCAAGAAAAGATTGGATATAAAGAACGACAATAGTTTCCTCCAAAAAAACGTTATTAATTCCTCTAAAATGGTATAGAGAAAAAGCCAAAAAATTGAGAAGAAATATCAATCTCCAAAACTCTAATACCTTTTTACACACACCATACAATTACCTCCATACAAGGCTATTTATAGTAGTCTAAAGTAATCTCAGTCATTGGACTAAAGATATAAAGAGATCTACGGTAAGTCCCAAAACATCTTGAAAAGGACAAAATTGCCCTCATGACTCGACTTCTTTAGAATTTATCGACCTAGTCTACTGGAAATCCCATCAGTTGACTTAAAAGGGTTCTTAGTTGACTGCAAAAGGTATGCTCTCCACATAAAGAGCCGGGAAAGTCGAAAGTAGGTGAAAATGTAGATTTCATGATTTTTTCCTATTTTGGATCTGTTAGGAAATTATAAAGTGACTTTTAGATACAATCTAAAATATTTTACTTTATTTATTTATTTAAAGGTTTTTTATAAGTTTTAATTGAATAAGTGTATCAAATACACTTATATGTGTATAATTCATGTACTACAAATATGAAGCGTACATGGTTAATGTGATAGTATGTAGGTGCTAGTATTTACACTACAACGGACCCATTTGTCTCTTTACATATATCTTTGTTGTCCAAAGTTTTGATTAAAATTATTACACACGCACGCACACACATATGCGTTAATATAAAGTTTGACTACATTATAAATCTAAAATCAACAACTATAATTTTAGTTTCAATTAAGAAAGAGTTCGAAATTAAATTTTACAAATTTACAGAAGAATTCATTGTATGAATTTGAGTTAAAATAACATACAACACACACAAGAAACGCACACATTTCCATATATATGTGTATTTAAAGTTAACAAGTTTAAATTAAACCTTTAATTTAGAAAGGAAATAAAGGATGTGTGTTTAGCACAAAAATCCAATTATGACATATAGTTTGAAACAATCTTTACTTTTATATAAACTATAACTAAAAGAGCTATATTCAAAATAGCAACCATATAACTTATTAAGTCAATTTCAAGGTAAGTTTAAATAATCAACATATATGGTTTAGTTATGTTTATGTATACAAATGTTATAAAATTATATCACTTAATAAAATAGTTTTTCAATCTAAAATTTTTAAGCAATAATTTCTAAATTGTAACAAAATAATCGGACAAATTAAGTATGTGTAGATTCAATGAGAAAGGGTTCAGAATATCAACGATAACCAAACAGATGAATAATCTAAAGTGTATATTATCCTAATAAATGTATAGTCAGTTGAGATCTAAAACAAAAGGGGATCTAAATTAAATTAACTTGACAAGCATATAATTAATAGAAGTAAGCAAAAGGGATCTGAATTATACTATAAGATGAACATACAAACATATGGCATGTAGCATGTATAGAAACTAAACCACATGAACAGAGAAATATACAATCGAATCAAATCAGAAAGGTACCTCAAGTTGTAGCCAAAAGTTACATCTTGAATGATGAACTACGCTCCTAGATATGATTGAACCGACCTCTAGATTTTACAAGAATAAGGAGACAACAACCACCATTTTATTTTGATTTTGTTTGGATTTTGAAAAATTAAATTTTTAAATCCATGATGCCATAGATGAAAGGTAAATTAAATTTTTAAATCCATGATGCCATAGATGAAAGGTAGGAGAGATAAGAGAAATAAAAGTAAATTGTCATGAGAATTAATGAAATGAATAAAAGATAATTTGTCTTAAAGGAAACGTTGAAACCTTTTGTAATGATCCAGAATTTCAGTCGTTCGAAACTGGAATATTTAATTGATTTTCAAAAGTTAATTTTATAAGTTGAATAACTTATATTTCAAATATAATGATTTATTTGATAATTAAGTTGTCAATTTAATATTTGAAATTATGGAAATAATTGAATGTTGAATTTAATACAAGTGAAAATGATTTATAAAGTTGATTTAAAATCTATTTAAATTAGAATGTAGTTAGTAAACTTTTAAAGTTGAATTAAAATTAATAAATAGAAATTGAAATTTATTTGATTTAATTAACATATAAAAATGGTCATTTTTGAAACTATCTCGGATTTCGATGAAACTTGTTTCATTGAATCCGTAATAGTTAATTATAGTATGCCGTCAAATTTCGTGGCATTCAGACTTATTGTTTGATCGTGCGAGTTCGAAACGCATAGAAATTAATTAAAGGAATTTAATTAAAATAATTCGATTTTGAAAACCTATCTTCTGTACATGATGGAACTAGCCTCTGATACATATTCCATTGTGTTCGGAATAGAGGTAAACCATTAGGAATACCATGCGGCACAATTCATTTGGAGTTCAGAAAATATTTGCGTGCATTGTGCGTGAGAATTTTCTATAAAAGGACATCACTATCTCAAATTTACTCAAGCCCTAGGGTTTCCCGCCCTAGCCGGTACTTTCGTTTTCAATAGCCAGAAATTTTTAATCTTCTTCTCTCGATCTCTCTCAATCCACTAAGTTTAACGCCTCGATCCCTAAATGAAAAATGTCAAGTTCATTGAGCTCTTTATCATCAATGGTCATGATCGATTTTAGCGTGGCGAGGCATCGGCAAAACAGCTGCGTTTGTATGGCATTTAAGGGAGAATTGCATGTAATATGGGGACCGCACCTGGTAGTTTTTGGGGAGATGGTGCATGACATGGAGGGCGGCGATATGGTGAGGTCTAATCGTCTTCTGGATCATCGTGGTAGGTGAGGCGATCGGAGAAAGAAGGCGACATGAATTGGTTCATGTTCTAGAACATGTAAATGTGATTAGGAGAGATGACTGGTAATTTAATTAAGGTTAATTTATTTGCTAATGACGTTGTTAATTTCATTATATAATTAGAATAATTAAAAATCCATAACTCTTACATACGAGGTCGGATTCACAAGAATGAATTGCGTTGGGTTCGTATTGTGGAACATTTCATTTTAGAGTTAGATTAGATCGATTTGGAGCTCACAAGAATTTTGGTAAAATTCGAAAGTCTATTCTGTAGATTTATTTTCATATGTATGATGATGTATGATGTTATGGATGTCATGATGATGTTTTGATGTGATTTTAATTATTTAGTGCTATGTAGCACTGAGACTTATTTTTAATATTTTTGAAATATTAAAAAGGATGATTTTGATTTGAAAATGATTTTTAAGTGATTTTGGAAATGTATATATGTTTTAATGATTTTTTTGTTTATTTTAAACGAAAGGAATTTGTTTTTTAAATAAATGTTATAATTTTTGATGTTATAAAAAATAGTTTTGAGAGATATTTGATTTAGAAACTTTGTAATAAGTTTATATAATAGATTCGTAGACGTGAGATTTTATAAATAAGAAATATATTTATGGTTGAAATTTATATATGTCTAGAAAACGTTTTTGGAGCTGTTTTATTAATGGATTTTATGAATAAATTTGATTTTTTTAAAGAAATGGATTTTATAAATGGATTTAGATAATAAAAGGAGTTTTAAATTAAGAATGGATTTATAAATATAATTTTGTAAATAAAGAAATTTTATAAAATAGAAGATTTATAAAATCATAATGAGATTTATGAAAATGTTTTTGTAAATATGGAGATGTTTTATATTGATATTTAAATATGGGGTTTTATTTAAATAAGTTTTGAAATTGATGTTTTGATGAAGTTAATGTTTTTGAAGTAATTTACCTCTTGGAAATAAATATTTTGATGAAGTGATGGATTTAAATAGGGTTAAATGTTTTTGAAAAATGATTTAAGATGAGATATGTAACGAAAACATAGATTTCAACGTTTATTGTTGAGATAGATGTTTTCGGGGAAGTAAGGAAGACATGGAGTATAACACTGTTGTTATAGTGAGTGATTTTCGAGTGGAAATATTTTATATAGTACATGTGGTTTATCTATATTTATTTATTGAATTCCTATATTAATGTTTAGGGTTGTCGTAACAATGTTTTATGCAACATTCATTTTGACCCGATGAAGCATGTTTTGAAAAATATAAAGCTTTCCTAAAGTGATTTGTGAATATGCTTGTACTATAGATATAAGTATATGAAAATGTTTTCCAATATAGTAAGTTTTGAAGTGGTTTTAAGGATGTATCTTTTAAAAGATAATTTGAAGCAAATATTTGGAAAGTGATTTAACTAATAATTTTTTTATTAAATGGGCCTAGTGATTGCTTGGTGCTAGATATTGATTGTTTGCTTTGATACTTAAATAACAGACTATCAAATATTGGCCTCTTTATCATTGTTGGTTTGGAGAGACCAGGGTCAGATTTATCCAATAACTACTTTAGACTAACGTATATGCGTTCTAATGTGTAGGTATTGGGAGATATTGTTGTGTGAGATTTCATAATGAAAGACGGCTTGTTGATAGTTTAGGGATAAACTCCTAATATACATATAGTAGCAGCAGTCTCTTCATTATGAAATATCCGATGCAAGGGCTATTCGCTACTAATCCTAGGGTAATTCTTGACTGGATGTGGTAAAAGAGTGCCTTCGATTTGTCCCATTCCTGGAAAACTTGTATGGACGAGTGTCCGACCTTGCATTCTCGATCATAACGAGTGGTCTCTATATAATGTATATTAGTCGGTGGCAGAGAAGACACCTTCTCTTAGCTTAACACCCTTTCCCGAGAGATTTGAGCTCAGGAAGTTATACGTTTGTAAAAATCAGTCATATGATTATGGAATGGCAAAGTGGCATTCAAAGAGGAAAGATGATGTGCTATGTGAAAGGTTACTACCTTTGGCCTCATATTCGAAAATGATTGAAACAGGGTAGATGTGGCAAGGCCGTGTGGTTTGCAACCATTAGGGTATGATCATCCCCTTCTAAATATATTTCTTCTCGCTATAACATTTGAGATGTAAATTATTATGGACGTATGCTATGAGGGCCCTCAGATAGGTTGGTAACGACCGGGGTAATGACATATTCGGCATTATCCATGTTAGAGGTAGGTCGGTCTTGTGTTGGTAGATGACCATCTATTGGACCTTGGTACATTCCTCTAGAGAAGTTCTGTCGAAAGGTAGTCCCTTCACCTGTTCATTTGTATGGAATCTATTATCCATTATGTGCCTGCCATTTTGTTTGTGGAACCCACGTTTGTGGCTAGTATGAAGGAATTTAATAACGTAACAATTTCAGCTATGATTCATATTATTTGTATAATAGATACTATTACAATATAATATTTGGTATGAAATAATTTGGTTATCGTAAGGTAAAAAACCATCCGTATTTATGTGTGGACGTGTCATACAAGATATCTTTCTTTTGATAAAAGAATGCTTTTATAAACTTTAGAATAAATTCAGTTGAGATGTGTTTTCTCATGCTAGTTTACCAGACTGATCCGATCGTTCTTCTCTTTCAATGCTAGGGTCAGTCCGAGTATATTTACAGATGTAGATTTTGCTGAGACTTGGTTTTGATTCATGACACAAGGCTATCACTACGACACACAGATTTGACAACTGCTACGACAAAAAGAGAATATATACTTCATGGAGATAAGACATCAAAATCGGTGCATCAATTATATTATTCTTATTTTTGAGTCTTGGGTCAATTTTGTTAAAATCCCTCCTCGTTTACGTATATATTAGCTTATATATTTATTCGCCTTATTTCCAAATAATTTATACATATATAAGCATATAAAATAGATATATTATAAAAGTTTTAAAGTTAGAATCATTATATAATATGTATATATATATTATACCTGTGTAAACTATGCAAATTGTACAGATATTACCAGGTCAGTCGACTGACCCAGAGCTCAATCGACTGACCCAAAAATTTCTGTGCAACATGCACAGGTGCACAAATATACATATACATATATATACATACATACATACATATATATATTTAAAAATTCATTTTAATATTCAATCGACTGACCTAGAGGTTCAGTTGACTGAATTTCTACAACAACTACTTTTTGAAAAGACACGACTATTTGTGAAGGGTTACGAACCTCTATGAAAAGATTTGGACGCAACACTTCAACCGAAACTCTTCATCAACTGTCGCTGCTTTCTAACATCTATAAATACGTACTCTAACTCGATTCCAAATAACTGAATTTTCTTATCTAACTCTCTTGAATCTATTTGCAATTATACTTTAAATTATTCTGCACTAAAGCAATATTATACCTATTCTTCATAAACTTCAAATATATATATTTATACTCGAGGAGAAGATTATAGGAAGGGTGTACCACAAGTGAAAAATCCGTGTTATTAGAACACACAAAGTCAAAACAATCTTTTGTATTTGTTGAAGTCCTATTCTACTGCTCAGGTGTGTGAAGTCCTCTTCGGTTGCTGGACGAAATCTTGTTCTGCTGCTTAGGTCCCTGTTCGGCTTCTCAGGGATTGTATAGACCTGTTCCTCCATGTTAAGTGAGGGTTGTTGTTTTAGTGAAATTCCAAAAGGAGTCTGGAACTAGAAGTAGGACGGTTCTCCGAACCAGTATAAAAATCGCTGGTATCATTTTATTATACTACTTTTATATTCTGCACTATTTACTGTATTACTATCATCACTATACTCTGTATTATCATATATCTGTATTACACGTTCCATACCACATTTTGATCTAGTAACAGTGCTTGGTCATTATATAACCGTAATACAGTTATCTGATAATCTAATAATGTGGAAACTAACACTAGCACTAACATTGACACTAGCTTCATTAAAGGACAATCCACTGCACGCCCACCACTATTTAATGGCATGTATTATAACTATTGGGCCATAAGAATGAGAATATATATGCAAGCAAATGGTTTTGATTCATGGAATATAACT
This sequence comes from Allium cepa, assembly GCA_030765085.1. Taxonomy (NCBI): domain Eukaryota; kingdom Viridiplantae; phylum Streptophyta; class Magnoliopsida; order Asparagales; family Amaryllidaceae; genus Allium; species Allium cepa. The sequence goes on along the minus strand of CM060937.1, from coordinate 504,529,664 downwards.
CAGATAGAATATATTATTCCTACCGAAGAGTGTTATACTTGGTCAAATAAACAGAAACTAGATGCCACGGCTAATGCAAAAGCCATGAATATGTCGTTTTGTGCCTTAGATAAAAATGAGTTTAACCATGTTAGCATGTGCAATACTGCATATGAAATATGGCATACACTCAAAGTTACATACAAAGAAACTAACAAGGTCAAACAAAGAAAAATATCCATGCTCAAAAGTCAGTTTCAAAACTTTAGGATGAAAGAAAATGAATCTATAAATGATATGTATTCAAGATTTCAGGATATCAACCATTCATTAGTAGGACTCGGAGAAAAATATTCAGACTTTGATATTGTATCCAAAATCCTTAACTCTTTAATGGAAGAATGAAAAAGAAAAATTCTTGCTATTAAAGAAGCGAACGATATTTCCAAAATAACTCTGAAAGAGTTAGTAGGAAATCTAATATCCTATGAAGTGAATTTGCAGGCTAAACGAGTACAAGTTCAAGATAAAAAGAATATAGCATTCCATGCAGATCAGAAGAATCAGATTCAGACAAAGACGACCTAGCCTTTATTGCCAAAAACTTTAAGAAATTCTTGAAGTATAGAAAAGGAAACAGAAATAATGGCAAGAGAAGCTCAAACAGCAATAAACCACTGTATTCATCAGTTATAGAGTGCTTTAACTGTCACTAAAACGGGCACATACACAAGGACTGTCCAGATCAAAAGAAAGAATATCGAAATAAAAGGAAGGACAAATTCAGAAGAAAAGCCTTTTTCAGTTACATGGGATGATTCCTCTTCTTCTGGAAGTGAGAATGACAGCGATAATGAACAAGCCAACGTATGCTTTATGGCCAAAGATAACGACGTTAGTGATTTAACTTTTGATGATATGATAGAGATAAATTCTGAATTATTAGATACTTTAAAAAATATCAAAATAAAATATAACGAGGCTGTAGAAAATCAGAACAAGGCAGATTCGAAAGTGATATGCTTAAAGACGAGAAGAAAATATTGGAAGAAGAACTTGAGAAAACTCAAGAATCCCATTCAAATGTTAATTCTCAACTTATATTATTGAATCAAGAAATTGAAAATCAAAAAGAAAAGAATGATGGTCTTGTTTCCAAAATTCTTGTTTTAAAAACCAATGTTAAAATGATAGAACTAGAAAATTCAAGTCTAAAGACCAAACTAGAAGGAATCGTAAAAACTTTTCAAATTTTAATAAAGGAAGAGAAAATTTATCTAGAATTATTGAGAATTCACAACCTGTTAACAACAAAAATGGTTTAGGTTATAAGAACAAAGTCAAGAATTCACAATCTAGTAAGTTAAACAAATTTAAGTCTAATACAACACCCACATCTTCAAAAAGACTAGTTTCTAAAACTGTAAATATATGGGTACCTAAAACTAATAACAAGTTAACAAGGAAAAAGTATATTAGCTCATTCATAATAAATGTTCATAATAATAAAAATTATATTTATAAAAGGGGTACTAAACCCACTTGGGTTTGGTTTCCTAAGACCTAACTCTTAGGACCCTATTAAAAAGGCAGGTACCAACGTTATCTCATATTTTTTTGCATGTCACACTCAAGAAAAGAGGAAAATGGATACTCGACCGTGGTTGCTCAAAAACCATGATAGAAAACAAAGATTGTTGACAAATGTTACATATTCAAACAGAGGTTCTGTCACCTTTGAAGATGATTCCAAGGGCTATATAATCGAAAAAGGCGATGTGAGCAATTACGGTACATCTACTTTACCTCTTATTATAAACGTTTTATTAGTTAAGAATCCAAAACATAATCTATTAAGTATAAGTCAATTATGCGATAAAGGTTTTAAAATATCCTCGTCCGAAAATAAATGTAGTATCTTTGATCAAAATCAAAATCTTATTTTCTAAGGAAATAGAGATAAAAACATTTACATTTTGAATATAAAAGTTAATCATAACTCAGACATGTGTTTAACAGCCAAAGAAATAATCCCTGGATATGGCACAAACGATTTTGTCATATCAATTTCAAAAATATAAATAAAATTTCTAAAAATAATCTCGTAAAAGGATTATCAAAGATGAGTTTTAAAGTTAATAATATATGTGACTTGTGTCAATTAGGTAAATTAACTAAATCCTCGTTTAAATCTAAGAAAGTCATTTCGACATTACAACCGCTTGAATTAATTCATATGTATTTATTTGGACCTATCCAAATTCAATACATAAATCACAATAAATAAGTATATGTACTAGTTGATGATTTTTCTAGATATACATGGACCATCTTTATGAAAAATAAAAGTGATACTTTTGAAAATTTCAAAACATTTGCTAAACGAATTCAAAATTTAAAAGGTATTATAATTAAAAATATTAGAAGTGATCACGAAGGTGAATTTGAAAACGAACAGTTTGATGATTATTGTAAAAAGAAAGGAATATTTCATAATTCTTCGTTTCCTAGAACTCCATAACAAAATGGAGTTGTAGAATGAAAGAATTGAACTCTACAAGAATGTACAAGAACCTTACTAAATGAAAGCACATTACCAAAACATTTTTGGGCTAAAGCTGTTACAACTTCCTGTTATGTATTGAATCGTGTTTCTATTAGACCTCTTATGAAGAATACACCTTACGAACATTTTAACGGTATAAAACCAAACATATCCTATTTTAAAATATTTGGATCAAAATGTTTTGTATTAAATACCAAAGATCAGCTTGGCAAATTCGATTCAAAATATGACGAAGGTATATTTATTGGATATTCGAATCGAAGCAAAGCTTACCAAATTCTTAATAAACGAACTAATACTGTTGAAGAGACACTTCATATATCTCTGATTGAGAACTCTAAACTTATTTCAAAAACAAATACTGACGATAATTTACTTAATAATAAAACGAATATAATAATAAACAATTCAAGAGAAGATGAAGATATTGTTTATAATTCTAGAGAAGATAAAATCATTTTTAATAATTTAGAAAATGGAAATATTACTAATACAATAAGATCTCCTCGAAGAATCTTACGAAATCATCCTGCAGAAAATATAACTGGAGAAATAAATTCAAATGTTCGAATTAGGGATCAACTAAATTTAATGGGTAATGTAGCTTTTCTCTCTACTATTAAACGTAAAAATACTAAGGAAGCATCATCCGATGAAAATTGGATTTTTGCTATGCAATAAGAACTAAATCAGTTTGAACAAAATGAAGTTTGGGAACTAGTACCCAGACCGACGAATCAGACTATTATAGGAATAAAATGGGTTTATAAAAATAAAGCAGATGAATTAGGAAATATTACTAGAAACAAAACGAGACTAGTAGCACAAGGATATAACTAGGAAGAAGGAATAGACTATGAAGAAACGTTTGCTCCAGTAGCCAGACTAGAAGCAATAAAAATCTTACTGGCTTACGCATGTTTTGATAACTTTATACTCTATCAAATGGATGTTAAAAGTGCATTTTTAAATGGTTATATTAAAGAAAATGTTTTTGTTGAACAACCTCCTTTATTTATTATTGAAAAATATCCCAATCATGTCTATAAACTTAAGAAAGCTTTATATGGTTTAAAACAAGCACCACACGCTTGGTATGAATCCTAAAAAATTATTTAATAGAATCAGGATTTGAAATTGGAAAAGTAGATCGAACTTTATTTGTAAAACATTCTAAAAATGATATTTTGATAGTTCAATTATATGTAGACGACATTATATTTGGTTCAACTAATAATAAATTATGTAAAGAATTTTCTAAAATAATGACTAGATGATTTGAAATGTCCCATATGGGAGAATTATCATATTTTCTAGGTCTTCAAATAAAACAAGTTTCAAATGGAATATTTATAAATCAAGAAATTATTGTAATAATCTTATCAAGCGTTTCGAAATGGAAAACACTTCTGCCAAACCAACACCTATGAGCACAATAACACATCTTGATAAAGATGAAAATGGCAAGAGTATAGCCAAAAACTATATCGTAGTATGAAAGGATCACTACTTTACCTAACAGCGAGTAGACCCGATATAATGATGAGTGTCTACATGCATGATTTCAAGCTGACCCAAAAGAATCACACTTACGAGCCGTAAAACGAATACTACGTTATCTTAGTAATACTATACATTTCAGACTTTTTTATCCAAAAGAGTGCTCGTTCTAGTTAGTATCATACAACGATGCTGATTTAGGAGGATCACGAACAGATAGAAAAAGTACAAGTGGTACGTGTCACTTCATTGGTAAATCATTAATATCATGGTTTAGCAAGAAACAAAACTGTGTATCACTATTAACTTGTGAAGCGGAATATATTTCTGCGGCACTAGCTTGCGCACATGTAATTTATATGCAACAAACACTTAAAGATTTTGGAGTCAATTTATCAAAATCAATAAGTTACTGCGATAATTCCACTACAATAAATCTATCCAAAAATCTAGTAAATCACTCTAGAACTAAACATGTAGAAATTAGACATCACTTTCTACGCGATAATATTGAAAAAGATGTGATATCTTTAGACTACGTTCCATTTGAAAATCAATTAGCTAATATTTTTACTATACCATTGTTAGAAAACACTTTTATAAAATTCCGTTAAGAACTCGGTACAATGACAATTAAAGATATATAAATAATAAAATACGAAATTTTGACTACAAAGTCAAAAATAATTTTTTTGCAAAAACTCATTTTTTTTTACCATGTTGGGACTCAAACCTATGACCTGTTGTGAATAGCCCAGATGTCTTAACCACTTGAGTTATTGATTATTTTCATTACAGTCCAAGTCGGGGACTCTATTATATAGTGGTAACTATACGTTAAATTATATATAACATTTACCTTTATAAATATAATGTATGCATATTACATTTCCTAGATAAATCACAAAAACAGAAAACCAACTGAATAGCAACTAACATTCCTAACTAACAACCATTCTATAGCTAAATTCAAGACAAACCATTCACCTCATCCTTCTTTTTCTCCACGCTAGTCTATAAATAGATATATCTATTCTATGGTATTCATACAAACTAAACAGAAATACAAACTAACTATCAGTATGTCAGCTTCTTCATTAACTGATTCCATTGAAATTCTAGCCTCTACGGACTCACCAAAAACTCCCATCCATCATACTACACCATCTTCTACCTATCATGATCATACCAGATATATTCCGGAGAAAAATAAAGGGAAGAAGATGACGATTGATGTCTCTCCAAATAATAAATAAAAAATAGATGATTTGCATCCCTATCAACAAGAATCGCTGATGCTTCAACATGAAATATATTACGAGCAAAACATCAACTCAAGACATCTAGGAATTATCGAGCACAATGCTATGAAATTTTGCAGTGCTTCATCACATCCAATAGTCAAACACGTCGTTTCTCCTATTCGACGACCTTCTACTTCATCCCCGCCACGACCATCGTTCTCACCAAATTCATGGGATCGATATGAAGCATCAAATGTTCGTTGCAAACAACTACAAGGCTACAAAACTCCTCGCCCTTCAAAATAAAAGCAGTTGTTATTATTTGTTCTTTTTCCAATAATTTGATTAAAGTATGTACAATTTATTTTTGGAATAATTCATCTCTTCTCTATCATATTATCGACACATATAACTAGCTCTAATATTCAAAAGTTTACAACATTCCTAGGTATGAAAATATATAAAAATTTACTCAACAAAAATTGATTAGAAAAATTCATCCAGGTCAGTCGACTGAACCAGGGTGCCACTCGACTGAAACCGAAGTAAAAAAATTAAAATGGAGTGCCAGTCGACTGGACCAGAAAATGAAATATATATAACCCATATTCAGTCAACTGAACCAGGCATTCAGTTGACTGAACCAGAAGTTCAAAAAATTTAAATTTCAGGTTCAGTCGACCGAACCACTGATTCGTGAATCTGAGCAAAATTAATGCTCCTACCACTCGCTTTTCATCTTTTAATCTTCACTTTCCCCTTTTCTCACCACTATCATATCAGATTTTCTACTTTGCCAAAACCCTAGCTCTACAAAATCTCAATTTTTTTGCCTCCAAACAATCAAGTTAACAGCTCTAAAGAGAAAAGGACAAGCATCTTCATCCTCTCAACCTCCTTCCAATGAGCAAATCCAACAATGGCTATTCGATGATCCTGCAATTAGAAGATAGAGGAGAATGCAAGATTCTCGCATTTTGAAGGTTCGTTTGTAAAGTTTGCCGATTTTTCTCCATGTCATATACAAGAATTAGCTCGTAGGAGCAATTTGGAATTTTTATTCAATATTGACGAAAATAAGCATAAAATTAATCAAATTATGGTCAAACTATTCTATGCTAATCTTAACTTGGGTTACCAAAACGTTCAAAACTAAGAAGATTGTGTATGGAGTTTAGTTTGTGGAAAACCCGTCTTTTTCTCCTTATATCGAATGACCCACATTTTAAGATCTAAAAATTATGGTATAGAATTGGGCAATGTTGATTGTGATATGGATTTGTTGAGCTTCCTTAAGGTTGAGATGAGATTAGAAAATAGACCATAGGTTAGGAGTTGTATATGATACAGCTGATTATTTGCTATCCATTGCATGCAGGCCTATGATTTATTGAACTTCCTTAAGATCAAAATCCCAAGGCAGGTGAGTCATAATGTCTAGTAGAGATCTCAAAAATGACTATGTTTTTCTTTAGGTTTTTAGAAACATAAAAAAATATTGTGGGAGCCTTATTTGAAAAATGAAATGAGGACGTTTAACTTTTCTAAAATTGTAATAATATATGCTATAAAAGTTTTAAAAAACCCACCTTGATAAATTTGTGTAACTAATATATTTGGTGAAATGTTTATTAGTTGAAGTATATAAATGAACTGAATTAGATTGATACGGAAATATAAAATATACTTATCAATAAATCTTTTGGCATGTTGTCAATTAAGGACCCATGCAAAAGCCAAATTATACAATCACTAAATAAATTAGTACCTTAGTCACTTTGGTATTTATTTGCACAAGACCATATATTGTTTCATATGGGTTTTGAACTTGTCAATAGTACAAGAATATAGATATTTTGATCCATATTCAATCACATATAAATAATATATGGTGAATAGTCATGATTCATAACGTGTGAAATTTCGTTGAAATCAGTGCAATTAAAATGAGAAAGTAAACCATGATGTGAGATCTGCATTTGATTATATCAATGATCTTGTTGTGCTACATGTGACACTCGACCAAGAACTACAAGATGGACCAAGGAACTCAATCACTGAAATATCACTTTAATCAATTTATGTAAAGTGAACTTATTCGGTATCCTAAATATTAAGGATGACCAAATGCGTTTTTGTAAAGAGTTCTTATGTCCAGTAGTAAGGGTTTCCTTTTGAATTGTTCAGCCATTTGCAAAAGAAAGTAAGTGTGCATGAGTGGATGTAATGTAACGACCCAATATTTTCAACCATTCGCATCCGCACATTGTCGGACTTGAATTGTTCAAAATACTGCGTTGTAGAATAAATTTGGCAAAACTCAGAATATACAATAAATAGATCACAGAATCACATACACAGATATCAGAATCTCGCAGCGGAAATTAAAAATTTAGTGGTTCATGAAGCCACTGATATAACTTCAACAAAACAGAACTTACATTGTCTATAATCCTCAATACAAATTTTAAGACATAAATAGAGATAGAGTCTTCAAAGTCTTGAATTCCAGAAAAGATAAAGGCTGAAACAACTTCCAGCAGCGCGAATGATCTACTGAGTGTCCTAGCTACGGAGAAGAAATTGAAGCTGCAACTCAGGCTGACCCGAGCGAAAAATAAAACATAACACTCGAGTCAGGACATACATACTTATATAATGTAAGCTAATTCAAGTGTACTGTAATATAGAGAAAGTAACTTAAAGGATGCTTGGGACCGCCCATCCTCTAAGGATCCGTCAAACTATTTACTATGTAGTATATTGCGCTATTATAATAGTGTCTATTTATAAAATAAACATACTTTTAAATAGCATTAAGGCTTTACATTTTCCACCTTAACACGTAATAGTCCCAGTAGTCCATCCAATATCATAGCTCCTCCTGATCGGGAAGCAACTAGAGGATACCACACGGGCTACGGGAGAAATCTAAACTCGTACAAGGCTCGGTATGGTAGATGACACGGCACAACTAGGCAATGCCAGGGTAGATATACCAATTGCTATCCAGGCTGGTGGAAACGCGTAGCCGCAGTTACCGCCCACCTCGGACTAACTCCCCAAAATCAAAATATAGAGGTGGCCACCGAATCAATCCAAAATCATAGTATAATATCGAAGAGGAGCGTCCGATCAGAGGAATGACCTCATTGGCCTGGAATTGCTCCTGTTTTAGCCACCTTATGCCAACTCACGGGAGTCGGGTCCACGTATTTACCTTACAGGAAACGCCACCACCGACCTACTTCATTCTGGAATCTCCACCGCGTACACGGTTGGTCAAAGTGGTTTTCGGTATCGACAGAGAGTATGTCCATATCCGATCCCGGTCTCTTTGCCAACCCATCGTTATTATAACCCGTGGTCATTTAAAAACAATTTATACTTTAAAACCAGTATAAACATTTCCATTTCAAAACTATAAATACGATATCATTTAAAACCCAAAACAACATGATATCGTTATATTCAAATATAATTCTTTTCCAAAACCATACTGCTTAAAATTTATAATATCTGGAAACCAAATATTTGAATTATACCTTTAAACCATAATATATTGGAAATTTTTCTTTAAAAAAAAAACATAACTCCCAAAACACAAATGGTTTGGATATAAATGGTTTAACTTTATGGTTACTTTGTAAAGAAGATAATTTACATAGCTTTACAAATATATTTCTTTATTTTAAACCATAATTTAAATATCACTTCATGTTCCCAAGACCATTTCAATTCCTATATATATATATATCCAATTGGAGTATTAATATTCAAAACTAAGGTTGGATATTTTTTTCTTTCAACAAATTAGTGTTTATTATTTCGTCTTGAATATTCCCATAAATTCCATAGATAAAACTCCAAAATTATGCCATTAAATAATTTCAAAATTTACTTAACACTAGAATGTTCATCTTAAATTTATTAAGAAAAATCCAGTTATAAATCTCATATCTTAAAGGTCTCCAAAACTTAAACATAAATATAATTTATCAAATTCCTTAAATTTCAAAACAATCAAATTCCAGATTCTATAGCACTTAGGAAATGCTACCTAAAGTTACGGGTAAAACTAGTCCAATTTCAAAAGACAGCATTTAAATGCTTTAGTAGATTGTTTAACTTAATAAATATTTCCAAATATAACTTATATATATTTCTTAACTGAAATCTTATCCTTTCAAAAATCCAGAATTTCCAAAATAAGTTATATTCCAAAATTTTATTCAAATATTTATTTATTTATTTATTAACATTTATAACTCATTCAAAATCAATATAAAATCCTTTAAAGATATTAAATCAAATATTTAACTTCCAAAATAATTTTAAATATTTCAGAAAATATTATAAGGACCACGGGCCTGTATATAGTTTTCTAGCCTAGGTCAAGTGATACGGATTTATATCATTTCAATCCGTAATTTACAAACCCCGGGTTCTATCATTTCAAACCCGCAATCCCAAGTTAACAGTTAAACAGTTAACATAATAATAGCACAGTAATCATCATTTAGGCCTATCATTTCAGCCCACAACAATCTAAATTTAACAGGGAACTTGCAGTGGTGATTTAAGCAGTAAATAAACAATAATATAATATAACTGCAGAAATAATACAACAGATAATAACTGATGAGGTGTCAATTTAAATGGGATTCATCATTCTACGTTATACTACAGACAGATAATATTTAAATAAAATTTTTACACATACACTTGCGATAATTCACAAAATATATGTACATATGTCTGGTGAGGAATACTCACCTTAAACGCTGCAGTGGATCTAAATCAAACACGGTATCTACTTCGGAAAAAAAAAACGGAAAGCACGATCAAACTTCGGCGGATGCAAAGCCTTGACTTAAATCTATAAGATCCAAATACCAAGTATGCGAATTTAAAAATTACGGTCAAAGCAAAATTTCAGAACAACTGGAACGAATAGAATAAAAGAAATTTAGTTCAACTTGCTCGACTACTACAACCCGCTAACCGTCTCAACATATCCTAGGCCCATACTTCAACCGTACGCATGCATAAAATAAATTGAATAAATTGCAAAATAAATTGCAAATTTAATACAATTGATTGAATAAAAAGATGTTATGCACCCAAACAAAACAAATACATGTTTAGACATTATTAAATTATTTCTCACATTTTTAATCATATTTATCATGATCAATTATTTTCATTCTCATATATATTTATTTAAATAAAATGACAATATTGGCAACAAACACAATACTGTTCAAATTATTCGATTTAATCAAATGTAGCCACTAACTACATTCGAATTCATTAAATAATACTTTATTTCACATACATGTTCATCATGTTTAGGCAAATTATTTCTTCTTTTACTTTTATTATTAAACATTAAAAGGTGATTATTGGTATACATCACCAATATCCTTTTATTAACCATAATAAATACAATCCATTGATATTTATCCACCCAAATTCTCAAATAAGTAGTTAAATTTATTTTTAACCATCTTAAATTTATTTCAACCATTAAAAATTGAAATAAATGTCATTTTATTATATTCACCCAAGATTTATTCATACAATATTGTTTATTTGAATTAAACAACATTTCATATCATTTTCTCCTTATCAATTTATCTTCTCCATTATTAAATTGTAATTCTTTTTTTTTTTTTCTTTCTATGCCTTCCTCTTCAAACTGCACTTATCCAAATCCACAATACCACTAACTACATCATAACTACACTAATTCCATAGTCTAGCTTCCTACAATCAATTTATATCATTTCTTCCAGCCTACTACTAACAAAGTTCTATATGTATTTATAAATGGCACGGCATGATGGGGAAGTAGCCGAGCAAGGAAATCAGAGAACACAAGAAGGAGGAAGGAAAATTGGAAGAAGCAAAGAAATAAACAATGCAAATTATTTACCTGATAGAAGCTTGTACCAGAGAGGGACAAACAAGGAGATATGAAAACTTATGTGAATGAGGCAAAGTATTTATAGATAAACTTGCGAAATAAAAAGGGGAGATAAATAGGCAGGTTTGAAAACGTAAGAAATAAATGCAAGCGTTGATTTTTGAGTGCATGCGTTTAGGCAAGAGATTTATTTCCAGTTCTTCTTGTTTGAACGCTACACGAAAATTGTGATAAATGCATGCGTTGATTTCTCTTTCCAGTTTTATGTTTGAACGATATCACTCTTTTGGATTTTTTTTTTAGATAGCTTGCATGATTTATACCAGTTATAATCTAAATTTAAAGCATGCGTTACTGCAAATTTGAACAGATTTGATTGAGGAAGCAAAACTTGAGCTCTTGCGTGATTTATGGTAAGCAATGAAAAAGCTTTTAACTGAAAAGGCAAAAGTAATAAATGCTTACATAAATATTTACTTGATCAATGGTTCGAAAAATTTATTTATTGCAAAACAAACGCAGTGGAAACAGAGAGATATAATGGGTATGCGAAAATTTGCAAAGATAGGCAAGATTAAATTTTGAATGCATTTAATTTAGGTGAGAGGAAAAATGGCAATTGGAAGAGTTGATATTTTTGTGGATAAGGCTGCGTGAATAAATGAATACAGTGACATGCTCAAGAAACAAATGGTAAGAGGCAAATGTCAAAATGTTAAAAGAATAAAATTTTGTGTCACGCGCAAAGGAAGGCAAATTTGATTTCCAATTTGATTGAATTAAATGAAACGGCAAGAATTGGCAAAGATTTTGGAATCAAAATTTGAAACCCAATAGAAAGCTGTGGAAAAAGGTAACGTTTGCTATAAAACTACTGACTGATATTTTTAATCCATATAGATATTTAAATATGATTTTTAAACTACGCCAAACTGACGTAATACAAAACACCCAACTTTTATAAAAAAAATAACGTTTTTAATTTATACGTTTATTACGTTACTTATACCATAAATTTATGCGCCCTTTAAACGCGAATTTTAACAGTTCATTAACCTACTAAATTCTTCAACATTATTACTTAACAAAATTAAATTGGTTTTCATATATACATGTATACCATATTCACTTTAATATTGCGAATTTAATTATCTTTTAACAAAGTTAAAACTTCAAAACTTTTAATTTTTAAATTAGTTAATTCCCTCTAATTGATTTCCATATTCTTCTAATCAATTAATTCCCCTTTAATTGCCTTTAATTGATTTCAATTGATTACCTTATCCCTTTTAATTACCCTCCTTAATTGATTTCAATTAATTACCATATTACCAATTAATTATCCTCCTTTAATTACATACTCAAATTTGGTTACTAACTTAATTAGTTAATTAACCCTTTTTGTTAATTATCAATCCTGCGACGTCTCACATTAATCCGTCCGCTTTGTAGGCACTGGTAGCCGGACTGGTTACACGGGCAGATTTCTCCTACAAAATGGGGATTAACCTCGTGTCCTCATGCCATTAACCAAAAGAATTAACTTATTTATCTTTCATCAATTTTATTAATTTGCATTAATTATTCAATAAATTAATTCTGGTCAACTACTGAAATTTTACAATTAATTTCTCTATTAATTGTCATAAATTTCTTTTTGAAATATCTATTAATTGTCATTAACTCCATTTTAAAATATCCATATGTGCCTTTATTCAAGTTTTGAATTGCTAACTAGGAATAAGGTAGATTTATCAAATAAATTGATTGTAAGTTTCATTGTTTTAAATTGCTTAACAATGTTCACTGCTAACATAATTAATATGTCAAAATTGAGAATATTCCACCAACATGATTTGCATGTCATAACCTACCAAATTAACATAATTAATTAACTACTTTAATATGTTACAAATTTTCTCCTTTTCATTATTTTTAGGGAATGGGTATAACAACAGATATTATGATAATATCCAAAACATTTAGTTACCACACACTTCATTATACATTATAAAAATTTCCTTTTTTTTTTCTTCTTCTTAAATTTAGTTACAAAAATCATATTAAATTAACGAGTTTAATTCTCTAAATTAAATATTTAAACAATATTGGTAAACACAATTTATATAAATTATATTCCTAAAAACAAAAAAATTAAAAGAAATAAATAGCTAAAAACTAGGGCTGTTACACTCTCCCCCACTTAAGAACTTTTCGTCCTCGAAAAGGAACAAAAGAAAAGAAACAAAGGAAGATAAGCTAGATAAACAAGAACTTTAAACGAATAGTTCCGGATTTGAAGCACGAAGAAGATCTTCTAGAATCGGTTTTACTCTTTTCAGTTCGACCGTCGGTCTATGGGTGGTAAGCGGTGCTCAGGCCCCGATGAGTAACAAAGATTTTTAAAGATTATAGAAAAGATTTCTAAATAGACTGGTATAAGCAATAGCCTCCTCATTCTGTAGCAGATAGGGAAACCAAGGACACTTAAAGATAGTTTGAAAACAAATAAGATAATAAATTTGCAATCATAATGCTTTGAAATCATTAAATTTATAAATATTATCATTTGGAAATCATGCTACTAAAATCATAATACCTTTAAAATAATCTTCATTTATACCTTTTAAATTCAATGCCAAACAATATTCATTTCAAGGTTGAAATATTCCTAAGTTCATTTATAAAAAAAATTTCCAAAACATTTTATTTTTAGAAACAACAGCACTCATAATATGCTATAGTAGATATAATAGTATTCCTAATCAGTTTATTATGTACTTAACTCTGAATTTTAACAAATAACCTAACACTTTATTAAAAATACTTATCTTATAAATAAGATATTCCTTCAATAAGTTACCCTTGAATTTCCAATTGAAAACCAATTCTCAATTATCAAAATTTAGTGATATTAGAATACGTCTTAACTATTTATTTAGACATCAATTAAACTATGATTTGAAGATATATAATCCTTACTCCAAAAATATCCCTTTCAAATATATTTTCCTTATTCAAAGATACCTTGTTTATTACACAAACATATTCATTTCAGGAAATAACCTTTTATTAAAATCTCTTGGTTAGATTTACGGATCCATATTAAATTAATTTGATTATTAAGACATTTGAATAAAATTCCTTAAATTCCTTTTCCTTATTTATCCCCATTAATCTTTTATAACTAAAATTTAAGTGTATAATATTTATTATAACCACTCATAAAATCCTTTTATATTGTATATTATCCAATTACATGTTAACTTTTGAAAATCAAGGTAAGTTATATTAAATGAAATTGGGTGTTATACAAATAAAACTTTCAATTTAATTATCTCCAATTGGAACCTTTTTATTCAAATTTTTGTTATTATATTTATTTTCCTTCCTCAAGATAACTTTAAGAATTAAATTCCTGATTCCCTTCAAACCATTTAGAGATAACTAAATATATATACCTAATATGTCAAATCAAATTTAAATTATATATCTATATATATTAAGTCATACTTTAGAAATTCAAATCAATTAAAATCTCAAGGAAACACTGTAGCCAGACTACAGAATGGTCTTTTCACTTCGAAATTCGAAAATGAATGTCGATGATGCTGCAGTCATCACCGAAATTATTTTCCAGTGACAAAGAGAAAAGCACTAATTTTAAAATTTCTTTGGAAACAAATTTCTATACAAAAATACTTATTACATCCTTTTAAAATTTAAACACAAGGTTTGAAATCATCAGAAATTTAATTCTCAAGTTTTAGTTTTAAATTCATTTCTGTTTCCAAATTAATTTATAACCATTGTTTTATATTCACTTATTTATTAGACAAACACATGGCTTACAACACCATAAATAAAATCAAAACTATTATCTCTTGACAACTAGTTAAATTAATTATAAAATTTTGAAAATTATACTCATATATATAATATTAGATTTTAATTTCAAATATAGGAATAAACTTCTCAAACCAGGATAGAGACTCAAATTTGATGAACTCAAATCAAATAGAATTCAAGATAAATTGAAATCAGAAGATCAGAATAAGGAAACTGGGTAAGTCTATATAAGTCGCGGACAACCTTGACCTAGTCATCCGTGACTTAAAGAGCCATATCGATGTGGTTGGGGTAAATCTACATTTGATCCGAAGAGATAGAATTTGGAATAACCAAAGATACTAGCATATAAACCGAGGATAAATATAAATCTCCGGTGAATCAATGCTAATGGTAAAGGAGTTTCACCCCTTTATTAGAATAATGGCGAGACCGCCAATTTACAATAAAGATCATCCGAAGTGGAGTTATGAGATACTCCAGAATCTAAAGCAGATGAAAAAGTGAGGGATACGAATGAGCTTTGGAACCGTAGGGAATGTTCCAAAATTCGAAAAGAGAGTGGTTCAATCTCGAATGAACGTGATTCTGTAAATCAAATTTACCATACATTCTAAGTTTTGCCTAGAACCAAAGCTTTGATACCAAATGTAACGACCCAATATTTTCAACCATTCGCATCCGCACATTGTCGGACTTGAATTGTTCAAAATACTGCGTTGTAGAATAAATTTGGCAAAACTCAGAATATACAATAAATAGATCACAGAATCACATACACAGATATCAGAATCTCGCAGCGGAAATTAAAAATTTAGTGGTTCATGAAGCCACTGATATAACTTCAACAAAACAGAACTTACATTGTCTATAATCCTCAATACAAATTTTAAGACATAAATAGAGATAGAGTCTTCAAAGTCTTGAATTCCAGAAAAGATAAAGGCTGAAACAACTTCCAGCAGCGCGAATGATCTACTGAGTGTCCTAGCTACGGAGAAGAAATTGAAGCTGCAACTCAGGCTGACCCGAGCGAAAAATAAAACATAACACTCGAGTCAGGACATACATACTTATATAATGTAAGCTAATTCAAGTGTACTGTAATATAGAGAAAGTAACTTAAAGGATGCTTGGGACCGCCCATCCTCTAAGGATCCGTCAAACTATTTACTATGTAGTATATTGCGCTATTATAATAGTGTCTATTTATAAAATAAACATACTTTTAAATAGCATTAAGGCTTTACATTTTCCACCTTAACACGTAATAGTCCCAGTAGTCCATCCAATATCATAGCTCCTCCTGATCGGGAAGCAACTAGAGGATACCACACGGGCTACGGGAGAAATCTAAACTCGTACAAGGCTCGGTATGGTAGATGACACGGCACAACTAGGCAATGCCAGGGTAGATATACCAATTGCTATCCAGGCTGGTGGAAACGCGTAGCCGCAGTTACCGCCCACCTCGGACTAACTCCCCAAAATCAAAATATAGAGGTGGCCACCGAATCAATCCAAAATCATAGTATAATATCGAAGAGGAGCGTCCGATCAGAGGAATGACCTCATTGGCCTGGAATTGCTCCTGTTTTAGCCACCTTATGCCAACTCACGGGAGTCGGGTCCACGTATTTACCTTACAGGAAACGCCACCACCGACCTACTTCATTCTGGAATCTCCACCGCATACACGGTTGGTCAAAGTGGTTTTCGGTATCGACAGAGAGTATGTCCATATCCGATCCCGGTCTCTTTGCCAACCCATCGTTATTATAACCCGTGGTCATTTAAAAACAATTTATACTTTAAAACCAGTATAAACATTTCCATTTCAAAACTATAAATACGATATCATTTAAAACCCAAAACAACATGATATCGTTATATTCAAATATAATTCTTTTCCAAAACCATACTGCTTAAAATTTATAATATCTGGAAACCAAATATTTGAATTATACCTTTAAACCATAATATATTGGAAATTTTTCTTTAAAAAAAAAAACATAACTCCCAAAACACAAATGGTTTGGATATAAATGGTTTAACTTTATGGTTACTTTGTAAAGAAGATAATTTACATAGCTTTACAAATATATTTCTTTATTTTAAACCATAATTTAAATATCACTTCATGTTCCCAAGACCATTTCAATTCCTATATATATATCCAATTGGAGTATTAATATTCAAAACTAAGGTTGGATATTTTTTTCTTTCAACAAATTAGTGTTTATTATTTCGTCTTGAATATTCCCATAAATTCCATAGATAAAACTCCAAAATTATGCCATTAAATAATTTCAAAATTTACTTAACACTAGAATGTTCATCTTAAATTTATTAAGAAAAATCCAGTTATAAATCTCATATCTTAAAGGTCTCCAAAACTTAAACATAAATATAATTTATCAAATTCCTTAAATTTCAAAACAATCAAATTCCAGATTCTATAGCACTTAGGAAATGCTACCTAAAGTTACGGGTAAAACTAGTCCAATTTCAAAAGACAGCATTTAAATTCTTTAGTAGATTGTTTAACTTAATAAATATTTCCAAATATAACTTATATATATTTCTTAACTGAAATCTTATCCTTTCAAAAATCCAGAATTTCCAAAATAAGTTATATTCCAAAATTTTATTCAAATATTTATTTATTTATTTATTAACATTTATAACTCATTCAAAATCAATATAAAATCCTTTAAAGATATTAAATCAAATATTTAACTTCCAAAATAATTTTAAATATTTCAGAAAATATTATAAGGACCACGGGCCTGTATATAGTTTTCTAGCCTAGGTCAAGTGATACGGATTTATATCATTTCAATCCGTAATTTACAAACCCCGGGTTCTATCATTTCAAACCCGCAATCCCAAGTTAACAGTTAAACAGTTAACATAATAATAGCACAGTAATCATCATTTAGGCCTATCATTTCAGCCCACAACAATCTAAATTTAACAGGGAACTTGCAGTGGTGATTTAAGCAGTAAATAAACAATAATATAATATAACTGCAGAAATAATACAACAGATAATAACTGATGAGGTGTCAATTTAAATGGGATTCATCATTCTACGTTATACTACAGACAGATAATATTTAAATAAAATTTTTACACATACACTTGCGATAATTCACAAAATATATGTTCATATGTCTGGTGAGGAATACTCACCTTAAACGCTGCAGTGGATCTAAATCAAACACGGTATCTACTTCGGAAAAAAAAAACGGAAAGCACGATCAAACTTCGGCGGATGCAAAGCCTTGACTTAAATCTATAAGATCCAAATACCAAGTATGCGAATTTAAAAATTACGGTCAAAGCAAAATTTCAGAACAACTGGAACGAATAGAATAAAAGAAATTTAGTTCAACTTGCTCGACTACTACAACCCGCTAACCGTCTCAACATATCCTAGGCCCATACTTCAACCGTACGCATGCATAAAATAAATTGAATAAATTGCAAAATAAATTGCAAATTTAATACAATTGATTGAATAAAAAGATGTTATGCACCCAAACAAAACAAATACATGTTTAGACATTATTAAATTATTTCTCACATTTTTAATCATATTTATCATGATCAATTATTTTCATTCTCATATATATTTATTTAAATAAAATGACAATATTGGCAACAAACACAATACTGTTCAAATTATTCGATTTAATCAAATGTAGCCACTAACTACATTCGAATTCATTAAATAATACTTTATTTCACATACATGTTCATCATGTTTAGGCAAATTATTTCTTCTTTTACTTTTATTATTAAACATTAAAAGGTGATTATTGGTATACATCACCAATATCCTTTTATTAACCATAATAAATACAATCCATTGATATTTATCCACCCAAATTCTCAAATAAGTAGTTAAATTTATTTTTAACCATCTTAAATTTATTTCAACCATTAAAAATTGAAATAAATGTCATTTTATTATATTCACCCAAGATTTTTTCATACAATATTGTTTATTTGAATTAAACAACATTTCATATCATTTTCTCCTTATCAATTTATCTTCTCCATTATTAAATTGTAATTCTTTTTTTTTTTCTTTCTATGCCTTCCTCTTCAAACTGCACTTATCCAAATCCACAATACCACTAACTACATCATAACTACACTAATTCCATAGTCTAGCTTCCTACAATCAATTTATATCATTTCTTCCAGCCTACTACTAACAAAGTTCTATATGTATTTATAAATGGCACGGCATGATGGGGAAGTAGCCGAGCAAGGAAATCAGAGAACACAAGAAGGAGGAAGGAAAATTGGAAGAAGCAAAGAAATAAACAATGCAAATTATTTACCTGATAGAAGCTTGTACCAGAGAGGGACAAACAAGGAGATATGAAAACTTATGTGAACGAGGCAAAGTATTTATAGATAAACTTGCGAAATAAAAAGGGGAGATAAATAGGCAGGTTTGAAAACGTAAGAAATAAATGCAAGCGTTGATTTTTGAGTGCATGCGTTTAGGCAAGAGATTTATTTCCAGTTCTTCTTGTTTGAACGCTACACGAAAATTGTGATAAATGCATGCGTTGATTTCTCTTTCCAATTTTATGTTTGAACGATATCACTCTTTTGGATTATTTTTTTTAGATAGCTTGCATGATTTATACCAGTTATAATCTAAATTTAAAGCATGCGTTACTGCAAATTTGAACAGATTTGATTGAGGAAGCAAAACTTGAGCTCTTGCGTGATTTATGGTAAGCAATGAAAAAGCTTTTAACTGAAAAGGCAAAAGTAATAAATGCTTACATAAATATTTACTTGATCAATGGTTCGAAAAATTTATTTATTGCAAAACAAACGCAGTGGAAACAGAGAGATATAATGGGTATGCGAAAATTTGCAAAGATAGGCAAGATTAAATTTTGAATGCATTTAGTTTAGGTGAGAGGAAAAATGGCAATTGGAAGAGTTGATATTTTTGTGGATAAGGCTGCGTGAATAAATGAATACAGTGACATGCTCAAGAAACAAATGGTAAGAGGCAAATGTCAAAATGTTAAAAGAATAAAATTTTGTGTCACGCGCAAAGGAAGGCAAATTTGATTTCCAATTTGATTGAATTAAATGAAACGGCAAGAATTGGCAAAGATTTTGGAATCAAAATTTGAAACCCAATAGAAAGCTGTGGAAAAAGGTAACGTTTGCTATAAAACTACTGACTGATATTTTTAATCCATATAGATATTTAAATATGATTTTTAAACTACGCCAAACTGACGTAATACAAAACACCCAACTTTTATAAAAAAAATAACGTTTTTAATTTATACGTTTATTACGTTACTTATACCATAAATTTATGCGCCCTTTAAACGCGAATTTTAACAGTTCATTAACCTACTAAATTCTTCAACATTATTACTTAACAAAATTAAATTGGTTTTCATATATACATGTATACCATATTCACTTTAATATTGCGAATTTAATTATCTTTTAACAAAGTTAAAACTTCAAAACTTTTAATTTTTAAATTAGTTAATTCCCTCTAATTGATTTCCATATTCTTCTAATCAATTAATTCCCCTTTAATTGCCTTTAATTGATTTCAATTGATTACCTTATCCCTTTTAATTACCCTCCTTAATTGATTTCAATTAATTACCATATTACCAATTAATTATCCTCCTTTAATTACATACTCAAATTTGGTTACTAACTTAATTAGTTAATTAACCCTTTTTGTTAATTATCAATCCTGCGACGTCTCACATTAATCCGTCTGCTTTGTAGGCACTGGTAGCCGGACTGGTTACACGGGCAGATTTCTCCTACAAAATGGGGATTAACCTCGTGTCCTCATGCCATTAACCAAAAGAATTAACTTATTTATCTTTCATCAATTTTATTAATTTGCATTAATTATTCAATAAATTAATTCTGGTCAACTACTGAAATTTTACAATTAATTTCTCTATTAATTGTCATAAATTTCTTTTTGAAATATCTATTAATTGTCATTAACTCCATTTTAAAATATCCGTATGTGCCTTTATTCAAGTTTTGAATTGCTAACTAGGAATAAGGTAGATTTATCAAATAAATTGATTGTAAGTTTCATTGTTTTAAATTGCTTAATAATGTTCACTGCTAACATAATTAATATGTCAAAATTGAGAATATTCCACCAACATGATTTGCATGTCATAACCTACCAAATTAACATAATTAATTAACTACTTTAATATGTTACAAATTTTCTCCTTTTCATTATTTTTAGGGAATGGGTATAACAACAGATATTATGATAATATCCAAAACATTTAGTTACCACACACTTCATTATACATTATAAAAATTTCCTTTTTTTTTCTTCTTCTTAAATTTAGTTACAAAAATCATATTAAATTAACGAGTTTAATTCTCTAAATTAAATATTTAAACAATATTGGTAAACACAATTTATATAAATTATATTCCTAAAAACAAAAAAATTAAAAGAAATAAATAGCTAAAAACTAGGGCTGTTACATGTAACTTAGGTACATTTGGATGAAGAGAGTAAATGGTCATTTTTACTTATGAAGAGACGATGAAAACAGGATTTGTATAAAATACTAAAAGTTATTCAATATAGAATTAGAAATGCGATTTTTATTCCAAACATATTTTCATACAGAAAATTGTTTTATACGAAAGTAATTTCTTTGAGTTAAGATATTTGATCTAAAATTCTAGACTTCAAACTAGCTACAGTTTAGGAAACAAAATTCATTAAAAGTGGTTGAATGAATCTTTATATTTCGTAAATTATTATAGTAATCATGAAAATAATGGGATCATATCAATTACACTTCATAGTGGACACATCAAGTTATGAAAAATTATTTCCATAAACATATCAAATATGTTTATGAAATAAAAAATTTCAGTACTGATTGAAAAATATAGTTTTATTTCAGTTTGAATATTATGAATATTCAAATATAAGTATAATAATAATATTTGTTTTATAACATAAGTGATGCAATAAAAAATACAAATGTATCAAAAAAAGTTATTTTGGAATTATGGACGAAGCCAAAGTTTTGAGAAATAATTCTTTAATATGAATCATATGGTACTAGTGAATCGTATCTCAACAAATTAATGGCAAAGTACCCATTCAATAGGCGACATAAGAGATGATGAACTCTTCGGATTAATACACATATATGCACAATTCAAAGCCTACTTATGCCAAAACTGATTTATTTACTTTGTTAAATTCATGAAAATATTATCACAGAAATTAAACAAGTATATTTAAGATAAATTTATTGAACATAACATGGTAGTATAAAACATAACATGCAAAGAAAATAAAAGAATTGATTTGATTGAATAAGTCAGTGTAATGGGAAAGAGTTCTGAGTGTACCTAAAAAGAATAAGATTCAATCTCAAAAGTCACTCCTCCCTTTGGTACATATTGATGTATCGACAGATAATCGAATTTTGTCGAATATAGTACGATTGATAAGTAGCGAAGTTGAGTTAAGTTCTTTCTGTAAAGATTATGTACTTAATAACATAAGATTGAAAATTAATTTCATCTAAAGCATAGTTTATGAGATCATGCAGACAAGTTGTGAGAGTTGAGAGACTGCACATAGTGCTTACTCCTAAGGGATCTTGTGTGGACCAGCTCAAAGTAGTTTGGGACCGACCTATACTAGTTGATTAATTTATCTTATGATTATAAATTTCTGCAAACTCAAAACTAAATCAGTTTTAATCATATAGAAAGTCAGTTTATAAAATGTATATGAATAATTTTTCTATTTGACGAGGAAACAATTGTTTTTTCAAGAAACACCAACTTCTTAACGAAGGTATTTCTTTTAAAGATTGTTGGTGGTAAAATTGATTAGGGTACGGTCCAAAGATAAAACGATTACGAATGATTAAATTAAATCAACCAAGCCTAAACAAAAACAGCACACTAGAATGTCTAATAAGGATTCTAGCACAAAAAGAAAAATTGTAAATTTATTATCAATGTCGAGAAAATATAATTTCCTCAATTCTCAGTACGCTATTAAGAGCACTAACTCTACCATATGGCATGACGTAGAAATCTGCAATGGATTCCAAGCATATTATCAACATATGATTTAAATAGTTGTATGCAAAGAGATATGATCTACCGATCGCAAACGTGTTTGGAAGAAGACTAATGCAATTGGAAAAAAATAAGCAACATTAATAAGAATAACACCATAAATTTTAATTGTTGAAATTAACATAATAGATTCATTATTCAATGTGCTTAAATTAATTGGGATTTTACTCACAAAATTATCGCCTTATATGTTTTTGAGTTTGGTACATACATGTTAAAACATAAATACTAAATAATGATTTAAAATATATTATTGGCACATAATAAACATTGTATCTCAAAGTCAGTGGGAGCGACTGAGTTTGTTGGTTTAAGATAAGATCTAAGAACTAATACGAAAGTATTGTTTGATAAGCATAAGAAATGAGAAAATATATTGACCGAGAAATCAAATAGTTTGATTTTCAGTCAAGATCCAGAAGAAACATGTGTCTATAAGAAAGAACCTTAAAGGTAATAGAATATTTCTAAAACTATAAGTAAACAACAAATTTATTATTGTTAACAATGCATCCATGTTAAAATCATTTTATTTTGGTTGTTTAATACTCGACATTGTATTTAAAATGGTATCTTTTATAATCGATATAAAAGGATGTTGGGCTGTCCCAAATGATATATAGACACCATATCAATTGTTTAATATGGAGCATGTAAGACGGATTCATTATGCATTAGAAATAGGAATTATCAAACAAGTTGTATTATCTATAATATCACATTTTGTTTATGTATTTGATACATAAAACAAGTATCAAATCTAAATTAAGATCACCAAATGGTAGTAAAAGGTATTCTTAAGTATTTCCAAAATACTAGAGAATTGTACATGGAAACAACAAACTCCTTATGAAGTATTACTTAAACATGAACTTCATAAGTTATTTTGAGTATAGTATGTCCATCCAAAATTCACAATCAATCTTAGTTAAGAAGCTTTAAATTGGAAATGTTTCAAATAAGAGTTGTGATTAATTCAATAGTTGGGTTATGCACATCGCATTGAATAAGTTTAATAATAAAAGTAATATGTATGTATATGTTTGCACCAAAATTGGTCACAAACACGCAATTGCCGATGAAAGCACCCGTTCACAATTACAGATCACGGATAGAAATTTTATTGAGAATAAAATAAGAAGAACACTCAGAAAATTAAAAGGAAAGCAATGGAAACACGTGACGTATAGTGGTTCAGCTATCTCTGGCCTACGTCCACTTTGAAGAGTTTCTATTTTATTGATTATCACTCGCTAGTTACAAGAGGTTATAACAGCACAGTAGTACAATTTAAGTTATTTCGAAAGAATGTCAGCATAGAGAAGCCAAAAGACCTTTTTCTATAGGTCCAGGGTCACTATTTATAGGCGTAGGCAGCAAATAAATCACCCAGATCTCGGAAGACTTCTTCTCTCACGTGAGCGGGCCCATGGGATCGAGTTTAGGTGATTTCAACTTGATCCGGGAGCGATATGAATTGAGTTCGTATCGACCCATAAATGGTCCTTCATGGTTGAAATTTGGTCAGGTACATTCTTGAGGTTGTACGCAAGCCCCTGTGAAAATTTGGTGGCATTTGAACTTGTAGATCTCGAGTTATGATCGAAGCAAGTTTGGATTTTCATTGTGTTGCCGAACTTGTATCGCTCTTGTTCTTGTCGCTCTACTTCGTATCGATGCTAGGCACGTGTTGGCTAGGTGATGTGGCGCTATCTTCCAGGATCGATCCACTCCTCATGCCAAATGACCGAGTCTTCCTTCTTCTGTAACGACCCAGAATTTCTGTCATTTGAAATTCGTATATTTAATTGATTTTTAATATTTACAAGTAAAATTTGTAAGTCGAATAAATTTTATTTCGAATATATAGATTTAATTGGATAATTAAATCGATAATTTAATGTTTAAAATTACAGAACTAATTAGAAATTTGATTTAATGTAATTAAAATTGATTTGTAAAGTTGTACTAAATCATATTGGAGTTAGAATGATGTTATAGAACTTTTAAAATTGAATTAAAAGTTAATTTGTGGAAATTGAATATTTAATAGACGAGTAAAAATAGTCATTTTTCAAACAGTCTTGGATTTCGACGAAACCACTTTCGTCGGATCCGTAATGTTATATTATTGTAAGGTGTAACGACCCGATATTTTCAACCATTCGCATCCGCACATGTCGGACTTGAATTGCTCAAAATACCGCGTTGTAAATAAAATTTGGCAAATCTCAGAATATACAGTAAATACATAATCACAGATCACAGACACAGAGTATTTAATAATGCAGCGGAATTTAAAAGAAATAGTAGTTCATGAAGCTACTATATAAAATAAGGTACATCAGAGTTAAACATGATACAACAAAAAGTAACAAGATACATCAGGTACAAATCAGAATACATCACTGAAATCACTGTATACAGAAAGCAAAATAGATGGCTGGATCTTCAAGGAAAGTTCCAACTCCGAAGGTGAATCTTGAATGCTAACTCACTCAATCTGACTCGAGCGTAAAGCAAAATACAAAACACTCGAGTCAGGACATAAATACTTATGAACTGTAAATAAACTCAAGTGAACAGTAACAAAAATGCATCAGTAACTTAAAGGATGCTTGGGATCGCCCATCCTTTAAGGATCCGTTAAACTATTTACTATGTAGTAATATTGCGCTACTATAATAATGTCTACAGTAAAATAAACATACTTTTAAATAGCGTTCTGGGCTACCCATATCACCCTTCACACATAATAGTCCCAATAGTCCATCCAATATCATGCCATCTCCACTCCGGGTGACTGTCAGAGGATACCACACGGGCTACGGGAGAAAAACAAACTCGTAGTAAAGGCTCGGTATGGTAGGTGACACGGCACACAAGGCAATGCCAGGGTAGATATACCAATTACGCACACGGGCTGGTGGTAACGCAGCAGCCACATACGCCCACCTCGGAACACACTCCCAATCAAAATCGGAGGATGGCCATCTAATCAATCACCAGTAAGAGTATAGTATCGAAGGAATGTGTCCGACCAGAGGTGCTACCTCCTTTGGCCCGAGATCGCTCCTGTTTTAGCCACCTTATGCCAACTCACGGGAGTTGGGTCCACGTAATATACCTCAAGAACGTCGCCACCATCCTACTTCATTCTGGAATCTCCACCGCGTACACGGTTGTTAAAGTGGTTTTCGGAGTTGGCAGAGAGTATGACAACTTCCGATCCCGGTCTCTTTAACAACCAAACGTTATTATAACGCCGTGGTCATTTCAAAATAGTTTATATTTCAAAAGGATCAAATCATTTCATTTCAAAACTATATTCCTTTCAAAATAGTTTACGCCACGAAACCAAAACCATTTTTATTTCAAAACTATTTATTCAATCAAAATAGTTTATACTTCGAAACCAAAATCATTTTTATTTCAAAACTATATTCAAATCAAAATAGTTTATACTTTATCATTTCCATCTCAAACCTATATTCACTTCCAAAAATCATAATACTTTCAAAGTTATAACTCTTTCGAAACCAAAATACTTGATATCATTACACTTTGAAAATCATAACATTCTGAAATCATACATTTGAAATCATGAAACATTCATTTAATTCTTTACATTTTACAAATTTATTTCCAATTTAATTCAAAATTTCAAATTTCCAATTTAATTCAAATCAAACCATCAATTTCAATTCAATTCAGTTTTCTAACAAAACATTTCAAATCTTATAAATTTCAAATATAGATTTGATCTACAAAATAAGCTATCCAATTTTAATATGTTTCCAAACTTTAATATCCCACATTTCAAAACTAAACTTTATAATTCCATATATTCATATCTTAAATCTAATTTCATTATTATGTAGTTTTGAAATATTCATTTCATAAATCGAATATTATTAAAATAAACTTAATTACAATTAAACCAAATATCTTTTCATACAAATATAAACTTCAAATATTCCTTTATCAAAAAAGAAAAATCAAATATCATTCAACATTCACATTCTTTATTAAAATAAAGATCAAATCATTTCCAAACCATTTCAAAATCATTAAAATATTACATCCTTTCAAAACTTCATAATCAAATCATTATTTGAATTCAAATCCAAATATTCAAAGTTAAATATCATTTAAAAATCAAATATGTCATTCATTTATTATTTCAAACATCATTACCAAAAATACATTCCAAAATTCCATTCAAAAATTCATTTATTATATTACATTTCATTCCGTTTAACACATAACCAAGTAAACTTTATTTAAATTCAGATTCAATTTAAATTCCTTAAAAATTCAAATTTAAATATTAAAATATATTCAAAACTTCTTAAATTTCACAATTAATCAATTTCAAAAAGTTAAATCATTTAACACTTTAAAATATAACTCAAACAGTGTTAAAATCTATAACATTTCAAAACATTGTCATATTAAAGCCACGACAACATTTATACAGTACTATAGTAGCTTATAGTTTCCAAACTAGTTTAGTTCAAGAATAACGACATTTATAAAATGTCGTAATAGATATTTAGTTATTTCAAACATTGTTAGATTCAAAACAATAGCATTTAAAAATGCTGTCAAAAGACTATAGCATTTTGAAAATGCTATAAAATTCCAGATTTCATTTTAGCTTTTCAAAAATACTAATAAAACTCCAAATTTTTATTATTACAACTTAAAAATCATATTTCTAGACTTCAAAATTTCACATTTAAAATCATTTTAACATATGATTTAACACAATAAAATTTTAAGATCAAATATTCAATTTTAAAAACTCCATTCATTTATTAAGTCAAAATTCACTGTTTATTAATTTATAAATTTAATAAAACTTAACATTTTACTTCAAATATCATTTCAAAACTTTAAATTTAATTTCCATTATTTATTTACATTTAAAATAAAATTTAAAGTCAAAAATCACAATTACTTCAAATTTACGTACTTAAATTCACAATTTCAAGACTTAATATTTAATTTTCTTAAATCCATAAAACATATATTTTTAAATCAAAATTTCATACTTTTAAAAATACACATTTTAATAAAAATCATTTAAAAATATACCACGGGGTCTGTATATAATTTTCTAACCTAGGTCAAGTGATACGGATATATATCATTTCAATCCGCAGTTTACAAAGAAAACCCGGGTTCTATCATTTCGAACCCGCAATCCCAAGTCAAATAAAATACAATAAAAATCGCTCAGGCCTATCATTTCAGCCCATAACGATTTTTCCCTATTCTAAAGTCCGTTCGGGTATGTATCATTTCAACCCATAGTGATTCTATTCTAACAGGGAACTTGCAGTGTGAATATATGCATAAACAATATAAACAATGTCAATGTCACAATATAATGTCATATATCAGATGTCAGGTGATAATTAACAGTTTTAACATGGTAATAACATGGTATAGCATATCATATGATCAACATTAACTTGCATAACATTTTATATTACTAAACACTTGACATCAATTCACTATTTCATAAGTATAAATGTCAGAGTGAGAAAGACTCACCTTTTCAAGCTGAAGACCACTAGGACACACAAACGATTCCAAAGGCACGACAAGCACGATACAACACGACTAGTGATTCAAATGAGTGAAGAGAGCCAATATATCATCTTGTAAACAACCCAAAACAAGACAATATAACATATGAATATTCAACACAAAATTATTTAGAAAAAGTTGAAATACAAGGCAATAAAGACAAGACCTTGTCTTTACCATTCGAATGCTCGACCAAGGTGGATCATGAGCTTAGCCAATGATGTGTTAAGCTCAGGATTGGCATCATATAGGTCAGGTTTAGGTCAGGTATGGCATCAAAACAAGTGGAGATGAAGGTGTAGTGGTGCTAACATGAAGCATACCAAAGACAATGCAAAAGAGGTAAGTTGTTCAACTTTTTGGCTCGGCTTAGGTCAATTGGAGCTCTGCCATAGGGGGTTTCAAATCTGGTCAGTGGTCACGTGGCAGCCAAAAGTGATGTAGATGATGGTGGTGGTGGCTAAGGAGTGGCCAAAGGCAACTATGAAGGTAATAGTGGAGTATAGGCTTGGCTAGCATTGTTTTGGTGAAGTTTGGCAAAGCTTTGCAATGTTTTTGTGGTGATGCTTCATGTGAAGGGTCATGGCCTGAATTTTTGGTCAAAGGAGGGGCTAATGGCTGCTGTAGATGGAGGAGGTGATGGTGGAGCTGATGGAGTGGAGAGGTGCCAAGCCTAGAAGGTGAAGAAAGCAATGTAAATAACATAAGAAACAAAAAGGAAAACATGAAAAAAGAAATAGAAATTTTACCAAAACTTTTTCTCAGGTTGATGGCCGATTTTTTTGGAGTTGAGAAGCTTAAATTTTCGTGAAAATGATGAGGAAAAAGATACGGCTGAAGCAATGGAGTTAAGGCAGCAAAAATGAAAAGGTAATGGTTGATAATGAAAAGGTGAGAATACAAAGAGACTTAAGCAAATAAAGAGTCACAAACCTTTCAAATTTCCACCATTTCTTTTTAAATTTTAAATACATGTAAAATATGTATAAATACAGATAAAACACGAAAATATAGTAAATAAACAAAAATAAATAAATAAATATTAATTAAATATATTTAAATTAAGAAAATTGCAAAGAAAATGTAAACTAGGCTTGAAAATTTGAAAATAAATGAAATGAACTTTGGAAAAATTGTATGTACATGAAACATATTTATAAATAAAGATAAAAACATAAAAATAAAATGCATACATAAAATGAATAAATAAATTTTAATTAAATATAATTTAAATAAAGAAAATAACAGAAAAATGGAAACTAACCTTTAAAAATAGAAAATAAATTCAATGAGCTTTGGAAAAATTCAAACATCACTTTAAGAATATTTGAAAGGTAAAAATATATGTAACATAGCATATAATACAATTTAGAATAAGATATGACAATTAAAAAGATTATTTATATAATTTAAAATAAACAATATTGTTAAATAAAACAATTTACACCCAATTTTGTAAAAAGCATAACTTTCACAATATTATTCGAATTTCAACGAACCGAAAAGCAGTGCTCTTGAAATTTTATTTACTTTCATAAAAAAGATAAAATTCAAATTTTCAAACTTTTTAAAATTTAAATTTAAAAGTCAAAGTTTGACCAGATTGACCAAAATTCACATTTTCTAGAAATATTCAATTTATGCATGTTTGAAATTCTAATCCACATCAAAATCAACATTTATATTTCAATTAACAAAAGTTTTTAAATTAGGAATTTAAATTAAAATAATTAAAATATACAATTACAATAATCAGAAAATACAGGGTTGTTACATAAGATTTCAAATTTCGTGTCAATCGGATTTACGGTTTGTCCGGGGCAAGCTAAAACGCACTGAAATCAGTTTGAGTGAATTTTTAAATTTAAATAAGTCGATTTGAAAACCTATCTTCCAAATATGATCGAATTGGCTCTCAATATATATTCCATTGCGTTCGGAATAGGGGCAAAACATTATAAACGCCAGGCGGCACGCTTCGTTTGGAGTTCGAAAAAATTTCGGGTGAATAGTGCGCGAATATTTTCTATAACAGGGGCCCCTATTTTCTCATTTGCATCAAACCCTAATAAATTAGGTCAAGCCGCCACATCATTTTTAATGGCCAGAAATTTCGTTCCTTTTCCTCTTAATCTCTTCCAATTCACAAATCGATTCGGAAAACATTCAACTATAAAATCAAAGAGCGTAACGAGAGCTTTGATTCTATAAGGTGATGATCGATTTTAGTTGAGTGGATCAACGACAAATTGCTTTCAAAGGACGTGCATTCGTACACATTTTACGAGGAGGTGTCAGAACTGAGTGCGCCGTGCTCGTGGCCATGGGTATGGCAGCGGTTGGCGCACGCGTTGACGTCGTTTGATCGTGTTCTCGTGGCAGATGGTGGTCGCGGCATTCACGACGGGATCGAGCGCTATGGGTTTACTTGCGTGCGTAATAATCTAGAGCGGGAAGAAGAAACGAAAAATGCGGCCTGATGTGAAGAAGCAATATCGAACGGCTCTGATTGCAAGTAGGGTTTGGAAATAAAATAATAATTTGTGAATTTATATATAATAATTCGTTTAAACTTTAAAACATTGTAACTTGTTCATACGAGGTCGAAAAATGACAAAACGAATTGCGTTGGAATCATATGGACGAGCACTTCGCGATGGATCTAGATTGGGATTGATTGGAGCTAGTGAGAATTTTGGGTAAAATTAAACGCGTGTTTAATTTTATTCTATATAAAATACTGCAACTGTTATTAAGCGGAGGTTGTTTTATTAAACACATATACCGCGATATTCCACCTTGAAGTGGAATTGGTATTATATATGTACTTGGTGTTGATTTCCCGCATTATATAGCGGATGAGATCTTATTGCGCCGCATAATAGCGGAAAATATTTCATATAAACCCATGTACCGCGATATTCTATCTTGAAACGGGATTGGTATTGTGCTAACATCTATTGATGCAGGGAAACAGGTTGGAAGGATCCAACTGGATTTCTCAAATAATTGAATTTGTTTCAGTGTTGTGTGTTGATTATTTATAATCTTTGTGCGATTATCTTTGTGATTGAAATCGTTGAAGGCTAAAATTTAGCCGAATATAATTTTGGTATCGTTGG
Organism: Allium cepa; assembly: GCA_030765085.1. Classification (NCBI taxonomy): domain Eukaryota; kingdom Viridiplantae; phylum Streptophyta; class Magnoliopsida; order Asparagales; family Amaryllidaceae; genus Allium; species Allium cepa. The sequence continues at coordinate 504,497,708 of CM060937.1, read as the reverse complement.
ATACCGGAAATAAATAAAATTTGATTTTCGAAAATTCAAGTTGAAAGTTTGTATTAAAATTTATTTTTGAGAATTGGATAAATTTAAATGAAGGAATTCTAAAGTAATAAAGTTTTATTTTTAATCTTATTGAATAAAATTTCAAATTATGGGAAAATCTTTATAAATGGATTTCGGGTAATATGATTCAAAGGTTGAAGAATTTATTCAAAATACGGATTTTAAAGAGTTTGAAAAATAAAAGAATTTGTTTTCTTTAAAAGGAATTTTTTTAAAAGGAAATAAAATTGGAATCCATTTGAGAATTGATTTTTAGTGATTGAATTTAAATCTTTTGAAAATCCATTTTGAAATTTATTTGGTGTTTTGAAAAGAATTTGGAATCAATTTGAAAATTTATTTGGGGTTTAGTCGAAATTGATTTCAATTTGAGATTTGAATGAAATTCGCTTGGTGTTTAATTTCTTGGAAAATCAATATGGAATTTGATTTGGTTGTTTTTGAAATCAATTGAAAAATATTGAATTTTTGTTGAAGGTGAATATTTGAAATCGATTTAAAAATCATATATCAGTGGATATTTGGAAATTTAAATTCACCATGGAATTTATAAAGGAAAGGGAAATTTGTTTAAAAATAAACATTGATTTATTTTTGAAGTGTGGAAATAAATTTACGGATTTGGAACGTAAATTTAAAGTAAATCGGTAAGGATTTATTTAATTAGTTTAAATGAACCATTTTGAAATGAAAGTGTATTTGTAACGAGACGGATTTTTCGCGCTCGAAAATCGACATCCATACTTCAAATCATACTCGAATGCCGTAGATTCGACCGTTCAAATCCGATTCGCCGGAGCTTATAACAACATCAAGTAAATAACACAGCGGAAATAAAAGAAATAATGCATTGATATACAACACAGATACAATATCTGATACAACAGAGTGATACAATGAATATCAATATACATCAGAGATACAATACAAGAAATAGCAGCGGACAGTGGGACAAATAACTCTAAGATAGTCTTCAAGGAAGAACTCCAAAAATAACAGCAACTCCATTTCTAAAAACCAATCTAGCAATAGCTCGAACTTCCAATAACGATGCACCAAGATAAGCAAGTGCGGTGTGATCCAAAGACTGAACTAACTCCAGATAATCTACTAAACCTGACTATCTGAAAAACCTAACTCTACACTGCTCGTGTAGAAAATAATGAGCATCCAGAGTTTAGGAAAGAAATCAATAAACTCCGGATCAGTCGTGAGACTGATGTGAGCAACAAAAACAGTTTATCTTTTAAAACAATCTATAAAAGATTTTTAAAATCAATTTGCAAGGCTTTGTGAAAATGTAACTACCATAAGACCTCCCACCACACACACACTGCAAACGCAGACTTGGAGGAGATTTCTTCGTATGCTAGTCAAAGATGCTTACTACGCAAAATCAAATTGTTTGATTATTATTATTAGTGCATAGTGTAGAAAACATTTCGAAAGTAGAATATAAATCTTAGCAGCATAGGTACCATTATATTATGCCCGCTATAGCTACCTCCTGAGGAGGCAGGTTCTACAATTTGCAATTGTAAAGGTTCGTATTGTTTCTTTGGATTTCCAACAAATGGTCAGGCCAAGGAACTTCCCATTGCCACATGAGAACGCCTCTGGAAGGACGTCCCCGAGAACCTAACCGGATCTCTACCAACACAAGGCCAGGTTACCCCTAACTGGGTAACTACTGACACGAGTATGCCATCCCCGGTCGTAACCAACCTTTATCCGGGATCCCGATAACCAACAACCACAAAGTAATAAATTTGCAGCAACAACATAGGTTAAGTATCTGGGCTCCATACCATGATACCACCTCTATCCAGAAGGAAATGCACATACCCTAAGGGGCGCTACCCCCAATAACCTTGCCGCATCTTTCCTGTTTTGACCATTTCGGGGTGTCAGGTCCGACGAAGTCTAGTCCACAAAGCCACGCTTTGGTACAAAGCCATGCTTTGGGTCAACAAATGATCAAAGTAATGATCACAAAGATAAATGATAAAACAAATGATCATATCACAAATGATCAAACAATGATCATTTTACAGCAACACTCAGCGTGTCACATTACCAAATTGGGAATATATCACTGATAACCATCAACTACATAACCTTTTAGCTCGTACGTCTCAAAGAAGGGTGTTAAGCTAAGAGAATAAATTCTTCGCCACCAACAGAAATATATTTGAAAGAAATCAGCTTGATATCTCAATTTGTAATGTCAGACACAAAATCCATACAAGTCTGTTCTGGGATCGAACAGAACCGAAGGCACTTCCAAAGAAGCCCTTCCAAATTCGGATAATCCTTAATCACGTCCGGACTTCCCATCACATATGGAGTCTCTATATCGGGGACCAGTCGATGCAAAAACATTCGACGAGTTGTCCTTTCGTTTTCGAAAATATCCAGTCTTCATCACCGGTCTTCAAATGTTATCCTTAACGTCGTATTACATATTCGGAATGGGCTATATGACACAAAGGTCCTTCCCCGGCTAAACCGAATAGTGAGCGCAAGATTTACAAGGAATATATGGATATTGGGATTTCAATTAATTCACAACTTATTACCTAAAATCTTTCTCTTAAATGGTTAAACAAATTACCATTTGAATCATTAAGCAAAAAGATTTATTTCACAAAGTTCACCCAGTTTCACAAAGATCCATTTACGGATTTCAAAAAATTTCCATTTCAATTGGATTAACTCATTTAAAATCTTTAAATCAAGATTTATCTTACAGCTTTCAAAACCTGTTTCCAAAGATTCATCCATAACTTCGAAAACTATTTCAATTCAACTTGAAATCTTTTTTTAACACAAATCAGAAGTTCATTAATTATGTGAAAGTTTTATTATTTGAAAACAAATAGTTTTCTTTTCAGAAAGATCCAACTATATTTATGCGAATTAAAGCCTTTAAATTCAAATTCCCAAATCAATCCCTTTAAAATAGTTTAACACGTATAATCTCATTTATACGTTGAATAGCCTTTCTAAACCCTGGTTTCCAAATCATAGAATTTGATTTCAAATTTTGAATTCAAGTTTAAATCAAATTATTTAAATTCCAAAACTTAACCAAGTTATTCAAAAAATAATTTTTTATCTTGAAATTCCATTTCAAAAGCTTTTCACATTTAACCCGATTTCATTTCCAAAACCATTTGGATTTAAATCTTCTATTCGAAATTATTTCAAAAATCTGCGACTTAATCGATTTCCTCGTGAAATCTATATTTGTGTGTGTATGAGTGTGGTCCAGGGGTTTAACACAATAGTGCAACATCATTTCAATCATCACAGATTGAAACACAAAAATATAGTTGATAAGCGGTATAAACTACAACGCTTATCTTACAGATCACAGATATATATAACAGATAACAAATTACAGTCATCCTAGATAAATAAATTACATTACAGATCACAGCACAAAATAGGATATATCACAAAGCATCCATATGAGGGATATCAAACGATTCAACATCCAATAATTCAAACAACCATAAATAGGGCCAATTTAATTATTTGATGGGTTTAAATCAGATTAAGTTTTATAAATAAATTTGCTGGTCATGGTAAATCAAAAATCAATTAATTACCACTTAATTTATTACACTAAATGATTAATTCCTTAATTTATTTCCATTTAGTGATTACACTTACACAAGTTCATAAATGATTATCATTAATTAATTAATCCAATTGATTGTTATAATTTTATCCCGTTAATTAATTATTTAAATAATCTTAGTTAATGTCCTTCATTAACGATTAAAAATTTCTTTAATTACTTGCTAAAGAAATTTTACTGATATTAATCATTGTTGATTATAAATTGATTTACTCATTAGTTAATCCTGATTATATAATTAATTTAGTGTCAATTGTAACTTAATTAGTTCTTAATCAATTACATTAATTTTTTATCCTTTAATTAATTACCATTTATTTACTAATTACAAACCAATTTAATTAATCACCCTTTGATAATATTAATTTATTACCTTTAGTTAGGTAATTATCTTTAAATGATAAATTTTATAAATAAATCAACATTTGATTACATTTAGAGTAATTATCCTTTATATTAAGTAATTATCGTTAGGTTACAATTAATGGGCTTCTAATCCATTTCTCTTAAATCATTACAAAAATCTTTGAAATAAGTTCATTATTAACTTAAAATCTTTAAATTTAAATATATGTTTTATATAGCAAAAAAAAACATTTCATCTTTTAATTAGTTACAAAATTTAGTTTATTAAAAATAGCTTTCAAAATAAAGGTTATATAGATTAACTATTTCAAAACTTAATTGATCTGGAGTAATTTATTTCAAAAACAACTTGAGAATTTAAATAATCTGATACTTAACTTTTAAAATCAGGACAATTTAATTTCTAAACACATTTGCATTCATTTCTTATTGCCTTTGAAAGCCAGATACCTATTTTAAAACCTGATTGTATTTTTTTTTTCTTTTAAACCTGAAAACAAAGTTCCCTTCTTCTTGTTTCCTCTTCCACATTACCATCTCTGTTTCTAGTATCAACCATGATGAGCTTAAATGATCGACCATGGTCTTCAATTCATTCGCGAACCACCATAAAACAATTGCCGAGCCCAATGTTTCATACTACCCTCAGTATCAATGAAAAGCGCTACTGCCTGGATTACTTCGTGCACGCAATCATGCACATCCGCGTGCACCACTCCGCCGATCGTTGGCGAACTCCCCTCCGGCCTCTGACAAGTCGACATCCACCTTGACAACCCCACGCAGCACCCAGACGACGCGATTCGATCGAGAATCAGATTTGACCCAAAAAACCCAACCTGTAAACACTTGCAAGCCTCCACTCCACAAACCTGTCACCAGTTCTCACTCGACGCTCCGACCACCTGAGAGCCATCACCTCCGGTCGTAACTTCGCCTACCACTCCTCTACCAATTCCCGAAATCACGTAACACTCGATCGTCCCTAGGCAACGAACGAGACCAAAATGAAACTGCATCAAAACTAGGTTTAAAATTTTAAACCTACGCCGCCGTCGCCACGATCATCAGACCACTATCACACCATTTTTCCTGCAACCACCGTTCATCCCTCCATCACTAGCCAAAACCCCGATCCCTACTAATTAATGAATCACCATAGATCACTAAAACATTGAAATTCCTACAAACCTAAACTACTCCTTTATCTTTGATCTAAAAATCATGATTTAAGCTTTAAAAATTGAGTTGCAGCATACGTTTTCGATCTACATACCTGAATTCGAATATTAAAAGGTTTGAATTTTAACTTATTTAAAGCTTTGCTCAAGTATTTTGTTTTCCAAGGGTATGTAAAAGTTACTTTCACTTGAATAAAATTTAAATCTTGAGTTTATGCTATAACAAACAATTTTTGTTTTAATACTAAATCCAAGCATCGAATAGATTGTGAAGGAATGATATTTTTTTTCTTTTTGAAAAGTTTGAAACTTGGAAAATGAAACAAGAACAGAGTAAACTTCTTGTTCCAGACATGTACTCATATGTCATGTATATACACAGAGGGTTAATAAATATATGCATGCATACTTATTCACTGGTATGTGCAAAAGATTTCAAACTCTTAAATTTTGGAGAAGATGATGTTACTCACCTGGATCTTGAATAAGGCAGAGAACAAAAACAAGGAACAGAGAAGAAATTTGAGCCTGCAACACATTTTTTCTTTAACTTTGATTTTTGTTTTTCTGGGTTGCTTGTCGATGTTGAATGTTTTACTTAAGTTTTAAATGAAGCTTACTCACTACAGAGCTGAACTTGGATGAACGGACTCAAGGTGGAAAGACAGGGATATAAAGCAAAGAATTGTACATGGTACATTTTTATATTTTATACAACAGGATGTTATTTTTCTTCCTTGTATGGTGGCTGAAATCTTGCTTTGGTGTCTTAAGATAATTTAGTCATGGGCTAGAGATATGGCATTAATTGCCTTTGTCCCATTTATTTTTACAGCCTATGTACTTGAATATATTATATTTTTCTTCTTTATTACTTATATTTTCATTTCTTTGCTTGTACATTGCTTTACAATATAAATGAATTTCTATAATTCATATGTTATTTGAAATTTGGCTAATTTTTACTTACTTTATAATGTAACAATTTTTACTTTAATATGTTGTTTAAATTTAGTTGTGTTTTACTTAATATCATTACTTTATAATAAAATTAAACTTCTATTTTAATATGTTGTTGGAATTCGTCTAATTGTATTTACTTTGTAATAAATAAATTTCAATTTTCAACTCAAATTAAATTCAAATACATTTTTTTCCCAAGTAATTCATAACTTAACTAATATTTTATATTAATTTCCAAATTTTTATTCAAAAATGAAATTAATTATCAATTTAAAATTAATTAAAATTCGGGATCGTTACAGACTTCCCCCCTTAAAAGGAATTTCGTCCTCGAAATTCGCAGGCACGAAAATAACACAGAGATAAATAGATTTGATCTCCTATAATTCCTCAAACACAAGATATGGATTTCAAATCCAAGTCGGAATACTCCAAAATATATATAACTTGTCCCTCTTCGGACTTCGATATACACAAGAAATTATAATAGAATTTCAAATTTGGTTTTAAACGAAATTGTTTTATCGATACAATTCAATTTATCCCCATATTCTATTAATCAATTTAACTCTATTCAAAATTTCCAATTTATTTAAAATTTTAATTCCAATTCATACTCATTAAGGTTTAAATCAAAAAATGATAAGAAACCGATGAAGATACAAAGTAAAAATTTCCTACAATGACTCGTAGGGCCATCATTATTCCAAAATTTCTTCTAGAGCTGTTACGAAGCAATCAAAAAGAATTCGGAATCGAATCAAAGGAAATTGATAGAGAAAAATTATTTCCCCTGTTGCAGGGTATTGACCATTTATAGTCGTATTTCCCTGTCCCCTATCTCGTTCTCTTCTTGCACTCATACTCACTATCGGTGAATAGTAAGAGAATTTACTGAGGCATTCGGACGGATATCTTAGGGATATACTCATTCTAGGGTATACTTCACCAAATCTCTAATGAGCTACTTAACGTGTTATACTCCTGAGAAAAAGTTCAACCTTAGCTCTGACACCAAATGTAACGAGACGGATTTTTCACGCTCGAAAATCGACATCCATACTTCAATCGTATTCGAATGCCGTAGATTCGACCGTTCAAATCCGATTCGCCGGAGCTTATAACAACATCAAATAAATAACACAGCGGAAATAAAAGAAATAATACATTGATATACAACACAGATACAATATCTGATACAACAGAGTGATACAATGAATACCAATATACATCAGAGATACAATACAAGAAATAGCAGCGGAAAAGAAAACGATAACACCAACAGCGGGACAAATAACTCTAAGATAGTCTTCAAGGAAGAACTCCAAAAATAACTGCAACTCCATTTCCAAGAACAAATCTAGCAATAGCTCGAACTTCCAATAGCGATGCACCAAGATAAGCAAGTGCGGTGTGATCCAAAGACTGAACTAACTCCAGATAATCAACTAAACCTGACTATCTGAAAAACCCAACTCTAGACTGCTCGTGTAGAAAATAATGAGCATCCAGAGTTTAGGAAAGAAACAATAAACTCCGGATCAGTCGTGGGACTGGTGTGAGCAACAAAAATAGTTTATCTTTTAAAACAATCTACAAAAGATTTTTAAAATCAATTCGCAATGCTTTGTGAAAATGTAACTACCATAAGACCTCCCACCACACACATAGTGCAAACGCAGACTTGGAGGAGATTTCTTCTTATGTTAGTCAAAGATGCTTACTACGCAAAATCAAATCATTTGATTATTATTATTATTAGTGCATATTGTAGAAAACATTTCGAAAGTAGAATATAAATCTTAGCCAGCATAGGTACCATTATATTATGCCCGCTATAGCTACCTCCTGAGGAGGCACGTTCTACAATTTGTAATCGTAAAGGTTCGTATTGTTTCTTTGGATTTTCAACAAATGGTCAGGCCATGGAACTTCCCATTGCCATATGAGAATGCCTCTGGAAGGACGTCCCCGAGAACCTAACCGGATCTCTGCCAACACAAGGTCGGGTTAACCCTAACTGGGTAACTACTGACACGAGTATGTCATCCCCCGGTCGTAACCAACCTTTATCCGGGATCCCGATAACCAACAACCACAAAGTAATAAATTTGCAGCAACAACATAGGTTAAGTATCTGGGCTCTATACCATGATACCACCTCTATCCAGAAGGAAATGCACATACCCTAAGGGGCGCTATCCCCAATAACCTTGCCGCATCTTTCCTATTTCGACCATTTCGGGGTGTGAGGTCCGACGAAGTCTCGTCCACAAAGCCACGCTTTGGTACAAATCCATGCTTTGGGTCAACAAATGATCAAAGTAATGATCACAAAGATAAATGATCAAACAAATGATCATATCACAAATGATCAAACAATGATCATTTCACAGCAACACTCAGCATGTCACTTTACCAAATTGGGAATATATCGCTGATAACCATCAACTACATAACCTCTGAGCTCGTACGTCTCAGAGAAGGGTGTTAATCTAAGAGAATAAATTCTCCGCCACCAACAGAAATATATTTGCAAGCAATCAGCTTTATATCTCAATTTGTAATGTCAGACACAAAATCCATACAAGTCTGTTCCGGGATCGAACAGAACCGAAGGCACTTCCAAAGAAGCCCTTGCAAATCCGGATAATCCTTAATCACGTCCGGACTTCCCATCACATATGGAGTCTCTATATCGGGGACTTGTCGATGCAAAGACATTCGACGAGTTGTCCTTTCATTTTCGAAAATATCCGGTCTTCATCACCGGTCTTCAAATGCTATCCATAACGTCGTATTACATATTCGGAATGGGCTATGTGACACAAAGGTCCTTCTCCGGCTAAACCGAATAGTGAGCGCAATATTTACAAGAAATATATGGATATTGGGACTTCAATTAAGTCACAACTTATTACCTAAAAACTTTCTTTTAAATGGTTAAACAAATTACCATTTATATCATTAAGCAAAAAGATTTATTTCACAAAGTTCACCCAGTTTCACAAAGATCCATTTACGGGTTTCAAAACAATTTCCATTTCAATTGGATTAACTCGTTAAAAATCTTTAAATCAAGATTTAACTTACAGTTTTCAAAACTTGTTTCCAAAGATTCATCCATAACTTCGAAAACTATTTCAATTCAACTTGAAATCTTTTTTTAACACAAATCAAAAGTTCATTAATTATGTGAAAGCTTTTATTATTTGAAAACAAATAGTTTTCTTTTCAGAAAGATCCAACTATATTTATGCGAATTAAAGCCTTTAAATTCAAATTCCCAAATCAATCCCTTTAAAATAATTTAACACGTATAATCTCATTTATACGTTGAATAGCCTTTCTAAACCCTGGTTTCCAAATCATAGAATTTGATTTCAAATTTTGAATTCAAGTTTAAATCAAATTATTTAAATTCCAAAACTTAACCTAGTTATTCAAAAAATAAATTTTTATCTTGAAATTCCATTTCAAAAGCTTTTCACATTTAACCTGATTTCATTTCCAAAACTATTTGGATTTAAATCTTCTATTCGAAATTATTTCAAAAATCTATGACTTAATCGATTTCCTCATGAAATCCATATTTGTGTGTGTATGAGTGTTGTCCAGGGGTTTAACACAATAGTGCAACATCATTTCAATCATCACAGATTGAAACACAAAATATAGTTGATAAGCGATATAAACTACAACGCTTATCTTACAGATCACAGATATATATAACAGATAACAAATTACAGTCATCCCAGATAAATAAATTACATCACAGATCACAACACATACCAGGATATATCACAAAGCATCCATATGAGGGATATCAAACAATTCCACATCCAATAATTCAAACATCCATAAATAGGGTCAGTTTAATTATTTGATGGGTTTAAATCAGATTAAGTTCTATAAATAAATTTGCTGGTCATGGTAAATCAAAAATCAATTAATTACCACTTAATTTATTACACTAAATGATTAATTCCTTAATTATTTCCATTAAGTGATTACACTTACACAAGTTCATAAATGATTATCATTAATTAATTAATCCAATTGATTGTTATAATTTTATCACGTTAATTAATTATTTAAATAATCTTAGTTAATGTCCTTCATTAACGATTAAAATTTTCTTTAATTACTTGCTAAAGAAATTTTACTTATATTAATCATTGTTGATTATAAATTGATTTACTCATTAGTTAATCCTGATTATATAATTAATTTAGTGTCAGTTGTAACTTAATTAGTTCTTAATCAATTACATTAATTTTTTATCCTTTAATTAATTACCATTTATTTACTAATTACAAACCAATTTAATTAATTACCCTTTTATAATATTAATTTATTACCTTTAGTTAGGTAATTATCTTTAAATGATAAATTCTATAAATAAATCAACATTTGATTACATTTAGAGTAATTATCCTTTATATTAAGTAATTATCGTTAGGTTACAAATTAATGGGCTTTTAATCCATTTCTCTTAAATCATTACAAAAATCTTTGAAATAAGTTCATTATTAACTTAAAATCTTTAAATTTAAATATATGTTTTATATAGCAAAAAAAATCATCTATTAATTAGTTACAAAATTTATTTTATTAAAAATAGCTTTTAAAATAAAGGTTATATAGATTAACTATTTCAAAACTTAATTGATCTGGAGTAATTTATTTTAAAAACAACTTGAGAATTTAGATAATCATCTGATACTTAACTTTTAAAATCAAGACAATTTAATTTCGAAACACATTTGCATTCATTTCCTATTGCCTTTGAAAACTAGATACCTATTTTAAAACCTGATTGTATTTTTTTTCTTTTAAACCTCAAAAAAAGTTCCCTTCTTCTTGTTTCCTCTTCCACATTACCATCTATGTTTCCAGTATCAACCATGATGAGTTTAAACGATCGACCATGGTCTTCAATTCATTCGTGAACCATCATAAAACAATTGCCGAGCCCAATGTTTCATACTACCCTCAGTATCAACGAAAAACGCTACTGCCTGGAGTACTTCGTGCACGCAATCTTGCACATCCACGTGCACCACTCCGCTGATCGTTGGCGAACTTCCCTTCGGCCTCTGACAAGTCGACATCCACCTTGACAACCCCACGCAGCACCCAGACGACACGATTCGATCGAGAATTAGATTTGACCCAAAAAACCCAACCTGTAAACACTTGCAAGCCTCCACTCCACAAACCTGTCACCGGTTCTCACTCGACGCTCCGACCACCTGAGAGCCATCACCTCCGTCCATAGCTTCGCCTACCGCTCCTCTACCAATTCCCAAAATCACGTAATGCTCGATTGTCCCTAGGCAACGAACGAAACCAAAACGAAACTGCGTCAAAACTAGGTTTAAAAATTTTAAACCTACGCTGTCGCCGCCACGATCATCAGACCACTATCACACCATTTTTCCTGCAACCACCGTTCATCCCTCCATCACTAGCCAAAACCCCGATCCCTACTAATTAGTGAATCACCATAGATCACTAAAACATTGAAATTCCTACAAACCTAAACTACTCCTTTATCTTTGATCTAATGATTTAAGCTTTAAAAATCGAGTTACAGCATACGATTTCGATCAACATACCTGAATTCGAATATTAAAAGGTTTGAATTTTAACTTATTTAAAGCCTTGCTCAAGTATTTTGTTTTCCAGGGGTATGTACAAGTTACTTTCACTTGAATAAAATTTAAATCTTGAGTTTATGCTATAACAAACAATTTTTGTTTTAATACTAAATCCAAACATCGAATAGATTGTGAAGGAATGATTTTTTTTCTTTTTGAAAAGTTTGAAACCTGGAAAATGAAACAAGAACAGAGTAAACTTCTTGTTCCAGACATGTACTCATATGTCATGTATATACACAGAGGGTTAATAAATATATGCATGCATACTTATTCACTGGTATGTGCAAAAGATTTCATACTCTTAAATCTTGGAGAAGATGATGTTACTCACCTGGATCTTGAATAAGGCAGAGAACAAGAACAAGGAACAGAGAAGAAATTTGAGCATGCACACATTTTTTCTTTAACTTTGATTTTTGTTTTGTTGGGTTGCTTGTTGATGTTGAATGTTTTACTTAAGTTTTAAATGAAGCTTACTCACTACAGAGCTGAACTTGGATGAACGGACTCAAGGTGGAAAGACAGGGATATAAAGCAAAGAATTGTACAGGGTACATTTTTATATTTTATACAACAAGATGTTATTTTTCTTCCTTGTATGGTGGCTGAAATCTTGCTTTGGTGTCTTGAGATATTTTAGTCATGGGCTAGAGATATGGCATTAATTGCCTTTGTCCTATTTATTTTTACAGCCTACATACTTGAATATATTATATTTTTCTTCTTTAGTACTTATATTTTCATTTCTTTGCTTGTACATTGCTTTACAATATAAATGAATTTCTATAATTCATATGTTATTTGAAATTTGGCTAATTTTTATTTACTTTATAATGTAACGATTTTTACTTTAATATGTTGTTTAAATTTAGTTGTATTTTACTTAATATCATTACTTTATAATAAAATTAAACTTCTATTTTAATATGTTGTTGGTATTCGTCTGATTGTATTTACTTTGTAATAAATAAATTTCAATTTTCAACTCAAATTAAATTCAAATACATTTTTTCCCCAAGTAATTCATAACTTAACTAATACTTTATGTTAATTTCCAAATTTTTATTCAAAAATGAAATTAATTATCAATTTAAAATTAATCAGAATTCGGGATCGTTATAGTATTCTCCCTGGAAAGCCGAATAAAATTTATGAATAGCTTTGAAAGATATATACATATATATAAATAAATAAATTCTAGAATTGGTTTTGAAAAGGATACTTTGGAGAAATTAACTTCTTAAATTGTTTTGAATCCTTTAAGTAAAGATTTATTGAGTTGATATAGAAATGGTTATTTCTAAGATTTAATAAGTAATTGTTTTAGAAAATAGTTATTTAAATAGTTATACTCTATCTACTAATTTTATTTTGAAAATTAGTTTGGACTTAAGTTATATGTAATATCGGTATAATATTTTTATAAATAATATTTTAAGTAAAGTGTTTAAAGAAAAATAGTTTTATTTCAAAGTGTTTTCCCGATATATTTTGGATAAGTGTTATAAATTATTTTAAGTATTTGAACTCGGCAGATTTCCAGTGAAAATAATAAATATTTGGAAGTGTTTCCGCGTACGGAAAATGATTTGAAGTTTGTTTTCAAAAGTTGTAAAGGTGAAAAGTGGTTTGAAATTTGTTTTAAATGGTTGAAGTATGGAAAAATATATCTTGTAAAGATATTTTTGGAAAATAAATGATTGGGAAATTATTTGGAATTTGGTGATGTTGTGCATATCTATTGATAGTTAAATAACCGACTATCAATATCTACCTTTAAATGGGTATTTGTTTTTTTTTTGGCAAGGCCGACGGTTTTATAGTGGACCGACCACTTTTATTACGGATGTAATAAAGATTGAAGTACAGGAGTAAGGTAGAGATACCTTAACTACTACGTAAAATAAGAACTAAAAATAACAGCACAGGAGTATGACAGACAAGTCATAACTACTAAGTAAAAATACTAGACTAGTTCTCCTCCGCAGAGGAAGAATCACTATCACCTACAACAACCCGGTCAGAAACCAGAGTACCATCACCAAGGAAACCAAAATATGGGCGAAAAAGAACAGCAAGAGAAGGATCATAATCATCAACACCAGATGTATAGATAAAAGATCGATCCCAGGAAGTATCAGCTAGAAGAATAGCATTAGACTGAGCATGCGGACCATCCAGATCAGGTACCAAGGAATCACCAGAAATCCTGTAATGAAGGCATCGTAGGTCCAGAAGATCATCAGAGACATATCTGAAATAGGAGACATCCACAGGGTTGAACCTCAAGTCAGAACGGAGATCAACCCAATAAATGGGTATTTGTTGTGATTTGCTTGAATTTGAATGCTACACCTATTTTAAAATAATCGCTCATTATTCAGTTTAGCCGGGAGAGGACCTTTGGGTCATGAATCCCATTCCGAATAGTGATGCGTCGTAATGGACAACATTTGAAGACCGATGTTGAAGACTGGATATTTTCGAAAACGGAAGGATTACCGTCGAATGTCTCTGCATCGGCTGATCTCCGATATAGCGATTTTATCACCCTTTGTGATGGGAATTCCGGACGTGATTAGTGAATATCAGGATTTCAAGGGCTTCTTTTGGAAGTGCCTTCGGTTCCGTTCGATCTCGGAATGGACTTGTATGGATGTGTGTCTGACGTTACAAATTTGAGATGTAAAGCTGGTTTCTATCAAATACATTTCTGTTGGTGGCGGAGAATTTATTCTCTTAGCTTAACACCCTTCTCTGAGACGTACGAGCTCAGAGGTTATGTAGTTGATGGTTACTAGTGATACATTCCCAATTTGGTAATGTGGCATACGAAGTGCTGCTGATCATTTGTTGATCAAAGCATAGCCTTTGTGAAAAGCGTAGCTTTGTGGACGAGACTTCGTCGGACCTAACATCTCAGTAATGGTCAAAACAGGAAAGATGCAGCAAGGTTATAGGGAGTAGCGTCCCATAGGGTATGTACATTTCCTTCTGGATAGAGGTGGTATTATAGTATGGAGCCCAGATACTTAACCTATGTGGTTGCTGCAAATTTATTTCTTTGTGGTTTTTGGTGAATCCCGGGATAAAGGTTGGTTACAACCGGGGGATGGCATACTCGTGTCAGTAGTTACCTAGCTAGAGGTAACCCGGCCTTGTGTTGGCAGAGATCCGGTAAGGTTCTCGGGGCATCCTTCTAGAGGCGTACCCATGTGGCAATGAGAAGTTCCTTGGCTCGACCATTTGTTGGAAATCCAAACTCCAATACGAACCTTATACAGTTTTAGCTGTAGAACCTGCCATTTACTTATGGTGGTCACCACTGTTTAGATGGTTGCTATAGTAGGCATAGTGTGAAATGCCTATGCTGGCTAAGATTTATATTATACTTACGAAATGTTTTTCTATACTTTGCACTTATAGTGATAATATCAAGAAATTCTCTCGTATCAAGCATGTTTGACTATCATAAGGAGAAATCTCCTCCAAGTCTGCGATTGCATTGTGTGTGTGGCGTGAGGCCTTATGGTAGTTACATTTTCTAAAAGAATTGCGGATCTATTTTAAAATATTTCTTTGTTTGTTTTTAAAGATAAACCGTTTTAAGTTCTCACACCAGTCCCATGACTAACCTGGAGTTTATTGTTCCCTTCCTAAACTCTGGGTGCCCATCATTCTCCACACGGGCAGCCTAGAGTCAGGTTATCAGGTTATTCTGGAATTCAGGAGTTGCTGTAGAGATCTGGAGGCAAGCTGGATGGCATGGCGTATCAACTAGTATATAGTATTTATTTTCCATTGTTTGTTGTTGTAAACTCCGATAATGTAATGTAGTGTGATGTAATGTAATAACTGATACAGTTCTTTTGATTTAAAGATTATTCATTTATCTATTATAAGTTGTTCCGCTGCGATTGTGAGATTATGATATTGTTCTGTTGCTTCTTCTTTCTTACTTCTTCTATCTTTTTCTTCTTCTTAAACCCTAAGGGTTCGGTTTTCCGGCATTCGATTGTTCGGCAGTTGATACAATGGACGTTTAATGTCGACTTTCGTGAGTCGAAAATCCGTTCCTCACATTTGGTATCAGAGCATTTGGTTAAGCGACAACCTTGGCTCTGTTGGGTGTTACTCATTAGAGATAGAGTCAGTAGTACTCTAGAATGAGTTTGAGTGTAGTAATAGATATGAGCGCGTATCTGTTAGTGAATATAATTTTTTTTTTATATTGTGATGATTGGTTTGTTGAGTGGTATATGGATTCTGGTCGATATAGTCCGTACAACTCTATCGATTGGGATCTCTAAACACTCATACAGAACAATTCGACACGATATTGTTTTAAACTAGGGTAAATGAAATAATTTTACCCAGTCTATTTTGTAAAAAAAGGAATGATTTTTTGAAAATTATTATGGTTGCTTGGTTGTTAGGAAGTAATAATATTAAATTATTATCATCGATTATTGAATAAAAAATTGAAATCATAATCAAAAGCTGAGAAATAAATCCATATACAAATGAGATTTGTAAATATAAATTGTAAATGTGGTTCATAATTTGAAATGGAATTTCAGCGTAATATTTGAAAACAAATTTAAAGAACTTGAAATCTTGAGATTTGGGAAATTTAAATTCTTTGGAGTTTGAAAATGATTTTCAAGGGTTTTGGAAATTTGTTTTGAAGAGAAGAAAGCACTAAACTCTTTTCGGTCGCTGGAGAATAATTCCGATGATGATCGCGACATCATCGGTGTTCATTTTCGAGCTTCCATGAGAGGAATTGCTGCCGAATTATAATTAAATGGAAGTTGTTTGGAAAATTTGGGTTTGGTTTTGGAAATTCAAAAGATAATTTGAATAGATTTCAAAAATAATTTTCGAAAGATTGAAAAGACTCTGGAATGTTATATAAAATGTTTATGGAATAATAAATAAGTTTGGATGACTTAGGAAATTCAGATTTAAATTGAAATTGACCTGAGTTAATTGAAATAAAGGTGAATTTTAGAAGTCTAATAGACTAAATGATTGGAATACAATTATTAAGTATGGAATTATAATTAATGTGATTTACAATTGTGAAATAATATTATATATAAGAAGTAAAACTATGTGAATATATTTATAAATATGAGTTGTAAATAAAAATGAATTTGGACTATGAATTGAAATTGTTGAGTATAAGTGAAACGAGTTTTGAACTTATAATATGAGATAATAGATTTTAGCTTTGGTAAAGTTAAAGCATTTGGGATAACATAGTAAATATATGATGTGAAATTTAACTAAAGGAAAGTTAAATAAATTGAATTGGGTTAGATAAGTGATTATTTAATATGATTTAGAACTTTAAATATATAAGTTGTATAACTTATTAAATGAGAAAATGTAAGTGAAACCAAATGATAAAATGGTAAAAAAAATTGTTAAGCAAAACGAGATATGAATTTGAATAAGTGACGAAATTTGACTTTGGTAAAAGTTAAATAGAATTTACTTTAGAATTGGAATCTGAATTGGATTTATAAGTGGAAATTTAAGTTAAGTTAAACAAATGATGTTTGAAATGGAATATAACTTAAGTAATGTTGAATGAAGTTGATTTTGGTATCGAAGTAAATTAATAAAGTGAAGTGATGAATATGAACTTGAGTTATGTAATGAAATTCAACTTTTGTGGTTAAATGAATTAGCAATTGAATTGAACTAATGAATTGAATATTAATCAATCGAATGTAAAAGAATTGATATAGAATAATGAATGTAAGTGTTAATTCATAAAAAAAACTAGTAAATTGGAAATTGAATAATTGAATGGAAGTCAATTTGATATCAACCAATTGGAATTAAAAGTGTTAAACCAAATTGAATGTGAATTTAATAATTTGGTTATGTTGGTTATGATTTGGTTGTTATATGATTGTAGTTGATTGTATAGAAATTCATATAAAGTTGAATTGATAAAATGGAAAGCTATGTAATTGAATTTGAATTGAAAGTGAACTAATGTGAATTGGTTGTAAGTAATTAAAATTTGTATCGAGACCTTATAAATTGCTTATGGGAATTATTTTGATTGCATTGCTTATGAAAACTATGTGTTTTCTATTGAAAATTAGTGAAATGTAAATGAATTTCCTATATATGTCACTTACATGTTTAAATTGAGTAAGTACAGGTGCCGGGGTTGTAGTTGGCTGGATTTGGTCATGCTAAAATGCTAATAAATAACTGCTTTGCTTAAAAATGCTGAAAAGGTACGCCTACACAATAAAAATAGGAAATATGAACTGTTTTTCTGTTTTCCGACCATGTGAGTCGATGTATATATATTTATATCTATTGTGATATTGCAAAAGCTCCTTCGTACAAAGGAGACTCTGCCAAAATTTTCCATAAATTTTGGGAGCTAGAAAAAATTTGAAAAATTTTGGTTAACGGAAAGTCAATTTCTAAATTGAAATGGAAATGTAGGAATTGAACTAGAAAAGTGTAACCATCGGATTTTGGAAAAGTTAAGAAATTAAAATGAATCTGAAATCAAGTTGGAACGGTTTGTTTTTGAAAAAAAGTTAATGGATTATGTAACTTTCTCTTACTTGGCAATTTCGAGGACGAAATTCTTTTAAGGGGGGAAGTTTGTAACGACCCAGAATTTCTGTCATTTGAACTTCGTATATTTAATTGATTTTTAATATTTACAAGTAAAATTTGTATGTCGAATAAATTTTATTTCGAATATCTAGATTTAATTAGATAATTAAATCGTTAATTTAATATTTGAAATTACAGAAATAATTAAAAATTTGATTTAATGTGATTAAAATTGATATTCAAAGTTGTATTAAATCATATTGGAGTTAGAATGATGTTATAGAACTTTTAAAATTGAATTAAAAGTTAATTTGTGGAAATTGAATATTTTAATATTTATTGACGAGTAAAAATAGTCATTTTTCAAACAATCTCGGATTTCGACGAAACTAGTTTCATCGGATCCGTATTGTTATATTGTTGTAAGATTTCAAATTTCGTGTCAATCGAATTTACGGTTTGTCCGGGGCAAGCTAAAACGCACTGAAATCGGTTTGAGTGAATTTTTAAATTTAAATAAAATACGATTTGAAAACCTATCTTCCAAATACGATCGAATTGGCACTCGATATATATTCCATTACGTTCGGAATAGGGGTAAACATTATAAACGCTAGGCGGCACGCTTCATTTGGAGTTCGGAAAATTTTCGGGTGAATAGTGCGCGAATATTTTCTATAAAAGGACCCCCATTTTTCTCATTTGCATCAAACCCTAATAAATTAGGTCTAGCCACCACTTCATTTTTAATGGCCAGAAATTTCGTTCCTTTTCCTCTTAATATCTTCCAATACACAAATCGATTCGAAAAACATTCAACTACAAAATCAAAGAGCGTAACGAGAGCTTCGATTTTATACGGTGATGATCGATTTTAGTCGAGTGGATCAACGGCAAATTTCTTTCAAAGGACGTGCGTTCATACACGTTTTACGAGAAGGTGGCAGAACCGAGTGCGCCGTGCTCGTGGCCGTGGGTATGGCAGGGGCTGGCGCACGCGTTGACGTCGTTTGATCGTGTTCTCGTGGAAGATGGTGGCCGCGACATTCACGATGGGACCGAGTGCTATGGGTTTATTTGCGTGCGTAATAATCTGGAGCGGGAAGAAGAAACGAAAAATGCGGCCTGATATGAAGAAGCAATATCGAACGGCTCTGATTGCAAGTAGGGTTTGGAAATAAAATAATAAATTGTGAATTTATATATAATAATTCGTTTAAACTTTAAAACATTGTAACTTGTTCATACGAGGTCGAAAAATAACGAAACGAATTGCGTTGGAATCGTATGGACGAGCACTTCGCGATGGAGATGGATTGGGGTTGATTGGAGCTAGTGAGAATTTTGGGTAAAATTAAACGCGTGCTTAATTTTATTCGAAATAAAACACTACAATTGTATTTGAAACAAGGTGAGAGCTTCTCACTCAATCGAATTTTTTTCGATTTAAAATTTTGAATAGTTAAATTTAAAATCGCTTGATTGTGTTGATTGTATGCTTGAATGATGGTTGCTATCTGTTATATTGAAATAGACCCTATACGCCGCATATTAAGCGGAGGTTATTTTATTAAACACATATACCGCGATATTCCACCTTGAAGTGGAATTGGTATTATATATGTACTTGGAGTTGATTTCTCACATTATATAGCGGATGAGATCCTATTGCGCTGCATAATAGCGGATGATATTTTATATAAACCCATGTATCGCGATATTCTATCTTGAAATGGGATTGGTATTGTGCTAACATCTATGGATGTAGGGAAACAGATTGGAGGGATCCAACTGGATTCCTCAAATAATTGAATTTGTTTCAATGTTGTGTGTTGATTATTTATAATCTCTGTGTGATTATCTTTGTGATTGAAATCGTTGAAGGCTAAAATTTAGCCGAATAAAATTTTGGTATCGTTGGATACCGGAAATAAATAAAAATTTGATTTTTGAAAATTCAGGTTAAAAGTTTGTATTAAAATTTATTTTTGAGAATTGGATAAATTTAAAAGAAGGAATTCTAAAATAATAAAGTTTTATTTTTAATCTTATTGAATAAAATTTCAAATTATGGGAAACGCTTTAATAAATGGATTTCGGGTAATATGATTCAAAGGTTGAAGAATCTATTCAAAATACGGATTTTAAAGAGTTTGAAAAATAAAAGAATTTGTTTTCTTTAAAAGGAATTTATTTTTAAAAGGAAATAAAATTGGAATCCATTTGAGAATTATTTTTGGTGATTGAATTTAAATCTTTTGAAAATCCATTTTGAAATTTATTTGGTGTTTTGAAAAGAATTTGGAATCAATTTGAAAATTTATTTGGGGTTTAGTGGAAATTGATTTCAATTTGAGATTTGAATGAAATTCACTTGCTGTTTAATTTCTTAGAAAATCAATATGGAATTTGATTGGTTGTTTTTGAAATCAATTGAAAAAAATTGAATTTTTGTTGAGAGTGAATATTTGAAATCGATTTAAAAATCGTATATCAGTGGATATGTGGAAATTTAAATTCACCATGGAATTTATAAAGGAAAGGGAAATTTGTTTAAAAATAAACATTGATTTATTTTTGAAGTGTAGAAATAAATTTACGAATTTGGATCGTAAATTTAAAGTAAATCGGTAAGGATTTATTTAATTGGTTTAAATGAACCATTTTGAAATGAAAGTGTATTCTCCCTGGAAAGCCGAATAAAATTTATGAATAGCTTTGAAAGATATATACATATACATATATATATATAATTCTAGAATTAGTTTTGAAAAGGATACTTTGGAGAAATTAACTTCTTAAATTGTTTTGAATCCTTTAAGTAAAGTTTTATTAAGTTGATATAGAAATGGTCATTTCTAAGATTTAATCAATAATTGTTTTAAAAAATAGTTATTTAAATAGTTATACTCTATCTACTAATTTTATTTTGAAAATTAGTTTGGACTTAAGTTATATGTAATATTGGTATAATATTTTTATAACTAATATTTTAAGTAAAGTGTTTAAAGAAAAATAGTTTTATTTCAAAGTGTTTTCCTGATATATTTTGGATAAGTGTTATAAATTATTTTAAAGTATTTGAAGTCGGCAGATTTCTATTGAAAATGAATAAATATTTGGAACTGTTTCCGCGTAAGGAAAATGATTTGAAATTTGTTTTCAAAAGTTGTAAAGGTGAAAAGTGATTTGAAATTTGTTTCAAATGGTTGAAGTGTGGAAAAATATATCTTGTAAAGATATTTTTGGAAAATAAATAATTGGAAAATTATTTGGAATCTGGTGATATTGTGCATATCTATTGATAGTTAAATAACCGACTATCAATATTTACCTTTAAATGGGTATTTGTTGTGATTTGCTTGAATTTGAATGCTATACTTATTTTAAAATAAGCGCTCGTTATTCGGTTTAGCCGGGAGAGGACCTTTAGGTCATGAATCCCATTCCGAATAGTGATACGTCGTAATGGATAGCATTTGAAGACCGGTGTTGAAGACCGAATATTTTCGAAAACAGAAGGATTACCGTCGAATTTCTCTGCATCGGCTAATCTCCGATATAGAGATTTTATCACCCTTTGTGATGGGAATTCCGGACGTGATTAGTGAATATCCGGATTTCAGTGGCTTCTTTTGGAAGTGCCTTCGGTTCCGTTCGATCTAGGAACGGACTTATATGGATGTGTGTCCGACGTTACAAATTTGAGATGTAAAGTTGGTTTCTATCAAATATATTTCTGTTGGTGGCGGAGAATTTATTCTCTTAGCTTAACACCCTTCTCTGAGACGTTCGAGCTCAGAGGTTATGTAGTTGATGGTTACTAGTGATACATTCCCAATTTGGTAATGTGGCATACGACGTGCTACCGATCATTTGTTGATCAAAGCATAGCTTTTTTGAAAAGCGTAGCTTTGTGGACGAGACTTCGTCGAACCTCAGACCCTGGTAAAGGTCAAAACAGGAAAGATGCAGCAGGGTTATAGGGAACAGCGCCCCATAAGGTATGTACATTTCCTTTTGGATAGAGGTGGTATTATGGTATGGAGCCTAGATACTTAACCTATGTGGTTGCTACAAATTTATTTCTTTGTGGTTGTTGGTGAATCCCGGGATAAAGGTTGGTTACGACCGAGGGATGGCATACTCGTGTCAGTTGTTACCTAGCTAGAGGTAACCCGGCCTTGTGTTGGCAGAGATCCGGTTAGGTTCTCGGGGCGTCCTTCTAGAGGCATACCAATGTGGCAATGGGAAGTTCCTTGACCTGACTATTTGTTGGAAATCTAAACTCCAATATGCACCTTGTACGGTTTTAGTTGTAGAACCTGCCATTTACTTATGGTGGTCACCACTGTTTAGATGGTAGCTATAGTAGGCATAGTGTGAAATGCCTATGCTGTCTAAGATTTATATTATACTTTCGAAATGTTTTCCTACACTTTGCACTTATAGTAATAATATCAAGAAATTCTCTCGTATCAAGCATGTTTGACTATCATAAAGAGAAATCTACTCCAAGTCTGCGATTGCATTGTGTGTTTAGCGGGAGGCCTTATGGTAGTTACATTTTCTAAAAGCATTGCGGATCTATTTTAAAATATTTCTTTGTTTGTTTTTAAAGATAAACCGTTTTATGTTCTCACACCAGTCCAATGATTGACCTGGAGTTTATTGTTCCCTTCCTAAACTCTGGATGCCCATCATTCTCCACACAGGCAGCCTAGAGTGAGGTTATCAGGTTATTCTGGAATTCAGGGGTTGCTGTAGAGATCTGGAGGCAAGCTGGATGGCATGGCGTATCAACTAGTATATAGTATTTCTTTTCTGCTGTTTGTTGTTGTAAACTCTGATAATATAATGTAATGTGATGTAATGTAATAACTGATATAGTTCTTTTGATTTAAAGATTATTCATTTATCTATTATAAGTTGTTCCGCTGCGATTGTGAGATTCTGATATTGTTCTGTTGCTTCTTCTTTCTTACTTCTTCTATCCTTTTCTTCTTCTTAAACCCTAAGGGTTCGGTTTTCCGGCATTCGATTGTTCGGCAGTTGATATAATGGACGTATTAATGTCAACTTTCGTGAGTCGAAAATCCATTCCTCACATCTTCGTTGTGCCTCATTCGTATTGATTTGGAATAGTCTCCGTCATATCGGTCCCTCGACGTCCACTTCGTATCGATCAGATGTATCCCTTTCGTATCGCTTGTTTGAGTTCGGTTTGTATCGATGGCTTATACTCCCATTCGTATCGATATTGGCTCAAGTATTTCATATCGGTCCTGGGATACCTACTTCGTATTGATTGAATGACATTCATATCGATCCATGATGCGCTCTTTGTATCAATCAATGGCCAATCGATACGAAATATGTGAATGAATAGGTCGATACGAAGTGTATGGATTGAGACGAAGTGACAATTCCATATGGATACGAATTAGCTTGATCCTACTGGACACGAAGGAGAATGGATTCGAAGAATACGAAGTGAAATCCTACCATGGATATGAACATGGTGGTCCTTCCTCGATGGACACGAAATGTAGTTGTTTTCTTGGATGGATACAAAGGAGGCCACCGTGGAGGGATACCAACGATAATGGATACGGATATAGTCGATCTTCCTGACCTTGATCGATCAATATATTAAGCATACGAACTCCGATTGACTTGATATTTGAAATGTATCCATTCCTAGCCTTGTTCATCATTCCCAATCGATCCTGTCTTGATTGGAGCTCGATTATGTTTTGACATTATTGATCATAGCCTTGTTTCCAATCGATCTCTAATACAGATTTTTATCCCTTTTACCCATTTGTTGATATCCCAGCCTTGACCAGAAGGCGGGATAATAATACACACACGTATAAATGCATGAATTTATAACCGATGCAAGGATGATTTCAAACGTTAAGAATCTCATAAAATTTATATGATGAAAATGATGGATATAGATCGCAAAAGAATCTAGAGCTCACAAGAAGTCAGAAAACTTACTTCGAAATGTTCCACATGATAAAGATAGTCTATCAGCATCGGTGAGAGCTAATTGATAGAGTAGAAAATCAAAACAACATAGCATATCCGTTCGTCAAGGGACCGGCTTGATCGTTTTGAGAAAACCGAATATAGGAACAGGAATAAGATTCTATAATTGACTCCAAGTGCAGGTGGGAGATTGATAGAGTTAAGGTTATGTCCTAGGGAAAAATCATATAATTTATTACATATATCTAACCGTATGACTGATCTAGTTAATAGTAAAGGTATTTTATTTTTATAATATGCTTTGTGATATAGTGATATGATTGATTAAGTAATTAATTTAAAGTGTACAATTGAGAAATTTTTTAAATGAAATGTTACACGATTGTAGTTATAAATGATTGTAATCATGAGTAATTAATTACAATATAAAATAACTTTTTATTTAAATATTCCTGGTCAAGATCTTTCAAAAAAGGTGTTGGTCAAATTTCTTACAAGTAAAAGGTTAGCTTATCAATAGTTCTAAGCCGGGCCCACTCTAAGTCCCTGACTGAAGTTACACCTACATGTCACACAACTATATTGGTGAATTCTCCAAAATAGCATAAGATTTAATTGATTTATAAACTATTATAAATTAATTAATATATATGAAATATTAATTAATTATTTATTTGATGTATTAAATGCGATCAGTATTTTATGGATGCTATTAGTAATTAATTGGATGCATATATGAAATTAATATATGTACAATTGATATAAGATACCTATATACATTTAAATTTGATTTAAATGTGATTAATTTCTAAATGGGTTTAGTACAATTAAGGGCCCAAGATGCCCTATGCATGGCCGACAAGTTAAGGCAGAGTTCAAAGATTCAAATGTCGGATCTAGAACTTGGTAAAAGGTGGATTAGAAATTAAGGAGAATAGTTCTCCTTAGTTCTCTCAATAAAAGCCACATTAACCCGTCATTATTTAGTAATCTCTCTTTGGCTTCATCCCTCCTATGGCCGTGAGCTTCACCCACCTATCGTGGACATATTTTTTAACCGATATATACGACAAATTAAAAACAAAATATGGAAATTCGGATTTTTGCAACATCTGGAAGGTGATTCCAAATGAATCTTGGAGTTATTCAATTAATTAAAGTGCCTTCAAAGAAAAAATCTAATTAGGCATAATTCCTTAGTTTATAATTTATAATTTACCACGCAAGTATAGATCTATATTTTTTTTGCTTAGGCAAGTCAGTTTTTTAGTGGTCGTGCCACTTTTTATAAATAATAGAAAATTAAGTGTGGGGCTGAGGTACTAAAACAACTACAGAAGATAAGAGCAAGAGTATGAGTGGTGTATACTACACCAACTACGATAAAACAAATAACATAAACATAAATAAACAGCTACATAAGAGAAGATCTATAGTATTACTTGAACGAATTTATAAGCATAGTTGTTGTCGCCATATCAGTATATTATATACAGTTACATATACATAGATCTGCTAGTTTCATTGTTTATATATTACATCTTTGTCATATCAATTAAACAATAAACATAATAACTTTTTTTATACATTTAATAGTGTACGAATTCTAGAAATAATTTTTTTATTTTTAAAAACATTAAAACTAATTTAATTGAATTTGTTTCAAATGCGAATATATAAATTCATTTTAAATTAATGTATGCATCAAATTATATTCAGTAGCAAAAAAATATGAAACATGATTTTATTTTATTTCTAAAAATAAAATTAATAAATTATTTTAAAGTAATGTAATTTTATCAATATGTGTATATATTTAAAAAATAAAAATTTTAATTTGAGAATATTTTATTTTATTTATTACATATGGATTGAAAATAAAATAATTTTTTACTGAAAAGTATTATATATATATATATATTACATATATAATTTATTAGTCATTTTCATGTAAATTAATAAGTAAACATATATATGGGTATATAATTATTTTCGTTAATCATATGTTATTTAAAATATTATGATATTTTAATTTTTAATTTATTATGTATAAATTCATATTAAATTTATAGAATTAAAAAACTATTTTACTAAGTAAGTTAATTAGATTTGAAAAGTATTTGAACTTCAAAATTATTTACTTTGTCAAATGATTTATTTTCTTTAAAAAAATTGAAATTTCAGTCAAACATACATAAATACATACATACATACATTAAAATTGTTTTGGACAATAATGTGAAAATAAAGTGTGAATTTGTCCGTTGCGGTTTAAATCCCAACACTTACATATGAACCATGTGCACAATACATGTATGTTGTATGCACACAATAAACAGATGAGTATATTTGAATATACTCAAATTATCATATTTAAATCAATTATTTATTTAAATCGATGAATTAATTCAATAAGATTTTATTTAAATCAAACTTGGACTAGATCTACATTTAATTTAGACTTCATAGGCCTAATAAGATCTAAATTAGGGATACCCTATTTACCTTCTTTCAACTAGCCCAATTCCTAAAGGGTGCACTTTATCGCATTTAGATTGCAGCTAGCTTTATTGTTAGCACTATGAGTCACACATTTTGGAACGTGGATTGTTGGAGAATGAAGATATCTGTACAGTGGGGTTTAGTATCGGTCAATGTACATGCAAGGGAATCAATTTGTTGTTCGATCCATATATGCTATTTGTTGAACAATAGTGAGTGTAGGATGTAATAATGTAGTTGAATAGACGGTTTACAATCGAGATTGTATACTCAATGTGTTACGGTAGTGTAATTGTATAAGCGGTTTACCATCGAGATTGTATACTCGATGTATTGTTAAGTTTATCCAGTTTTGGATGTCTGCTTCTCAGGTGAAATCCATGTGGGTTGCTATCGGACTTTATGCATATTACAAGTTTTTGTCCAATATCAAATACATTTTCTAACTTGCCGAATGTAGGTGTACAAATTAGATTGTGTAAATTATAAATGATAATTTATCTATCTGTTAGTGCAATTCTATTTATTATATTTCTTACTCACCAGACTATGTCATACCCCTTCCTCTTTCCCTCTTTTTGCATACATTACTGATTGACAAGATAGTAAGGCGGTGTAAGATATGTGGAGAAGATGATCAAGCATAATGGAACTTTTTTTATTTTCAATCATTCCATCAATATCATATTGTACTATTCAAATTGATATTTATTTGTTTTTTCACTCGTTTATCAAGAATTTTCCCTAGTTTGTTTCATGCGTTTGGTCATTATTTGTATAAGCAGAGATATTTGGTTTATTTTAGTTATATATGTTTTATTCCTTCCACTTCGAGAACTAAAAGCGTAGAGATTTGTCTTTGTGCCATATAAACTATCTATCATCCCTGGCATGACACATGTGTTAGTACCTTAGGTTTGGTTTTAACGATAACAACTATAGGGCATTATATAAAATATAGATACCAATGTTCTATCAAGATATATATAGTATATGGTGCATGATTTTAGACAGGTGTTAATTAAGAAGACTATGCAGAATCAAGAGCAGATTCAACGTGCTGATATAAAATTTCAAGAGTTCAAGAATGAAGACACATGAGTATTGAAGAGTTCAGTATTTTAAGATATTCCAAATAAGTTATAGAGTCATAGAATTTATGTTAAAACCTTGATAGCACTTTCCTAGTCTCCCTCAGCTTCTCTAGTTTTGTTTTAAATTGTTTTTCAAATATTCTGGTTTTAAAATAATCTTTTCAAAATATTTCCTAGAATGATTTTGAATCTTTTAGTTATAAAGGCATCATTTAACTATTTTTAAGTTTTTATATATTGATTTTAGTTATAAAGGCATCATTTAAGTATTTTAGAAAGTGTGCTTGTTATCCCTAAAATCTAAGCAGGTCTGATTGTAAAATCAATTGGATGTGCTTAGTAGCCCCTAAATCTAGTAGGTGTGCTTGTAGTTTGAAAATCAAGCGACCCTCCCAAAGGTCGGCATTTTGGAGAGTGTCTTATAGCCTTTAAATCAAGATTGTATTTACGTTTACTAGTCGAAAAGAAATCCGTACAAGAAATTATGGGACACTTGATGTAGGGTAACTCCGAACTAGTATAAAATCATTCTATGTTTTTTCCTTTTTACTTTTACTGCATTTACATTTATCTGCACTTTAATTCTGTGATTATTTATGCGATTGTTAATTACATCATTTCAAGTACAATCTTAAAGAATTTGAAAAATATTCATATAATCCATTAAACACTACTCACCCTTCATATAATGTCAATTTAGCCTTAAAACCCATATTCCGCTGACTCGTAATTGGTATCAGAGCATATGTTTTCAAAGTATCCATCATCTATTTTTGAAAAGTTTAAATGGCTATCAACTTTGGTAATAGTGTTGTTAGTTACACCGTTAATACACTTGTTAGTAACTCATTTGTCGAAGGACAGTCTAATGCTAGACCTTTACTTTTTAATGGCATTAATTACACATATTGGTCATGTAAAATGAAAATTTATTTACAGTCAATTGGTTTAGACACTTGGAATATCACACAAACTGAGTACACTGAACCCGAGACTAATTTTGCACAGTGGACTACTGATTAAAAAGCAGTTGCACAAAGTAACTCTAAGGCTATGAATATATTATTTTGTTAACTAGAAAGAAATGAATTTAATAGAGTATCTATATGTAAGTCTACATTTAAAATTTAAAGAACTTTGCAAGTTACACATGAAGCCATAAGTAAGTAAAGTTAAACAGACCGAAATTCCCACATTAACAATTCAGTTTCAATTATTCAAAATGAGTCCAAATGAGTCTATTTTGATATGTATAGTAGATTCCAAAATATAGTACACTCACTTATTGCACTGGTTAAAGTTTCCTAAAGAGGATCAAGTTAGAAAATCCTCAATTCACTTACTCCTGAATGTGATCAAAAGACTCTTGCAATCGAAGAAGCTAATGACATTAGCACTCTAAAAATTGAAGAGCCAAAACTAAATGTATTTTCCAAAATATAGTACACTCACTTTTTGCACTAAGTAAAGTTTTCTAAAGAGGATCAAATTAGAAAAATCCTCAATTCATTTACTCCTGAATGGAATCAAAAGACTCTTACAATCGAAGAAGCTAATGACATTAGCACTCTAAAAATTGAAGAGTTAATTGGAAACTAAATGTTTTTCAAAGCACAAATGCAGAGCAGGAGAGAAAGCAAAGCAATAGAGAAGAAATCTATAGCTTTTAATGCAATGATGGATGATCAGGATTTAGATAGCTATGACGATGAAGAAATTCCTTTCATGACAAGGAACTTCAAAAAATTTCAAAAATATAGAAAGATGAAAAATTTCAAAAGAAATGAAAAAAAAATCCAGGAAGCGGAAGTGGAAATGGAAATGGCATTAGATGTTATAACTGCAATGACCCTGGCCATTTAAAACGAGACTGTCCACATCCTTATAAACTTAAAACTATACCAAACACTAATTCATCCAAAAAACGAAGAAGTGCCTATACTACAACAATAGAGATTCAGAGACATCGTCAAGTGATAATAAATCAGATGCAGAAATTCCTACTATGTGCTTCACAGCAATACATAATCCAGAATAAAATGGTGAAATGGATCAGAAAAAGGTACTCTTTTAACATATCAAAAGATTTTAATTCCTTAAATGGATTTTTTTTGGTTGCTTTATTGGTTGTTAAGAATATCATATAGACTAATAATAATATTGGTTGAATATTATGTTATTATATTTCAAATTTAAATATTTTATATATTTTAATAATAAAATAATAATATAAAATATATTTAAAATTGTTTTTCTGAAAATAGAATAACTATAAATAGATATGTATATTATAATAAAATTGGATATAGCCAAACAAAAATTATTTTTGAAAATTTCGACCTATATGTCGAGATACCCCAGGTGCACATGTCGACATATGTAGATAGGTTTTGAATTTCAAATTCAAAATTTGAATTTTCCTCCACCTTTTCACTAACTCCTATATTCTAAAAAGTTGTCTATTAACCAAAGAACATGTCCTTTGGTTCTCTATTTACATAATCTATCTCCATCCATTCATTTTTCATCCTCAAGCGATACCAAGGCAACCATGAGGCTTTCTAAGAAAATAAAATATTATCTTTTCAATGACCAAGAAGACATTTAAGCCTATATTGACTACTTATCTTTCGAAAAAGTCTTTCCCGGAAGATTATCTTTTTTTGAAGATTTTTCTACTTATGATCTTTTCAATTTTTGTTTGCAACATGAAATTCTTGGTTAAATCGACGCTTCTTAATTTCTTTTGTTATCCAAAATTAGTGAAGATGATTTACGAAAATTCGAAAGGAAATTTTTATGATGGAAGAGAAGGAGAAGTTTGGAGTAGTGTGAAAAGGACGCAAATTGTTTTAAATTGTGAACTGTTGGGTCACATCCTTGGATGCAAATCTAGTGGAATCGACCTTTCAACTTTTCAAATTGATTTTAAAAATTATGAAGTAATTCATGACATTTTAGAAAGTGATGATGATTTTGAATTTAAAAACAAAAACTAGCGTCGAAAAGAAAGAATTGTAAGCCTCCCTTTCGATAAAGTATCACTCCTAGAACTGGTAATTATAATAACCAGACACTAAAAGTTTTCAAAGCCCTTTTGGCCATTTATGGTCAATACGACATAAATTGGTCTCAAGCCATTTTGGATAAACTTTTTCTTAAAAATCTTCTAAACATCAAAACACATTAATTCATGATGTGTATCTTACTCGTATTTTCAATTATTTTGGTGTTGACCTTAAAAGAGAGGAAACGGCTCCTCGAAAAATATTTGACAAGGCCGGCATTTCACTTATGCACATTTCACCCTTTTTCGAACCTTATGAAATGCTTGTGGAGAAGGAGTAAAGGTTGGCATAGGAAGAGGAGCATGAAATAAGAGAAGAGGAGGAAGAGGAAGGAGAGAAAATGGAAGTCAAGGAGGAAGAATAAGAAGAGGAGGAGGATACTTCTTTCGAAAGTATCAATACGCCATATAATCCATCCAAAAAAATCATCTCAAAAACCAAGAGGAGATAATTCACAACCAACGGAAGCTTAAGAAATCATTTTCAAATAGATTCACCTCACTTTCCACTAAATGGATAAATTGGAAAGATCGTGTGCAAGCTTGCTAGTTCTTCCGCATCTTCATCTTTATCCATATCTTTCTAGTTGTTTGTTTAAGCTATGTTTGTATTTGGATTTTCTAGTTTTAGTTTATGTTAAGTCTCGTGCATCTTTCTTTTATTTTTTGTACTCGTCCTTATAATCAATAAAAATTCTACCTCTTACTATTATACATTGTCTATTATCTCTGGAAAGTCATACAAATACAATAGTATAGGCCAAATACAATAGAAAAGTAAAATAAAGTGGTTTTGAAAATTACACTGCATATGTCGACATATGCCAAACACGTATGTCGATATATAACGACCATTTTTCAAAAAATTAAAAAACTAAAAAATAATAACTACAAAACTCCAATTCATTTCAAACAACTTCTTGCCGCTATATATATTTATTCACTCCAGAAAATCATTATTTTCATTCTCTATCGTCACTTCTTTTCATTCCTTAAATCTAATAAAAATCAAAGGCTTCTCCTATCCAAAAACTAACCGAAAACCTCGAACAAACTCATGAATCATGCAAGAACATTCTTTCCTTCATCCTAAGAAACAAAAGGCACTTAGAATTGAGTCAAATGCAGATGATCAAGGAGCATGAAAGACATTTCGACGCAATTCAGTTGATGATTTTCGCCTTGAACAAAGAAGAACCAACTGCCAATCCAGAGTGTACCATCTACAAAGATGATGAAGATTGGAATGCTATTAAAGTGGATCCAAGCTTTAGTGCTGATGGATGGGTTGAAGTTCCTCGAAATGTATAGCTTATATTGGCTTAGTTGTATATAAAAAATAATACTTGAATTGGTTTGAATTTGATTGGTTTGATTTGTGTAGATTTGGATGAATATTTAAATTAATCATGATTATTTCTTGATTATCTAATTTTACATATCACTTATTGTCTTTATAATCTTTCTCATCATTATTATATATAATGCTCATACATATTGTTTAGCATTTTATTTAGGGGGATTAGAGTTAGATTAGAGCAAGTGTTAGTGTTAGAGTTATAGTTTTAGTTGGTTATTTTTGTTGATGACAAAGAGGGAGAAATATATAAAATTTAGGCATAGATTAAGGGTGAGTATTGTAACCCAGGGAGAGTTATATTATATTTTATATACAGAGTTGTTATCATCAAAAGATGGGAGACTGTTAGTACCTTAGGTTTTGGTTTTGATGATGACAACTATACAGCAATATATAAAATATAGATATTAATGTTTTATCAACATATATATAGTATATAGTGCATGATATTAAACGGGCGTTGATTAAGAAGACTGTACGGTATCAAGAGTAGATTCAACATGCTAATATAAAGTTTCAAGAGTTCAAGAATGAAGACTCATGAGTATTGAAGAGTTCAAGAGTTCAAGATTTCAAGATATTCCATATAAATTATAGAGTCATAGAATTTATGTTAAAACCTTGATAGCACTTTCATGATCTCTCGTGCCATCTCTAATTTTGTTTTAAAGTGTTTTTCAAATATTCTGGTTTTTAAATAACCTTTTCAAAATATTTCCCAAAATGATTTTCGATCTCGTAGTTATAAAGATATCATTTTGGTGTTTTTAAGTTTATACATATTGAACTTTTGTTCATAAGTTATAATTATATTGATTTTTATTGAATACTCTTATTAAATCTTTCAAAATTATTTTATATAGTTTTATTAAGTTATATTTTGATTAAATTGTTTATAAAATGTATTTAAATGATTCTACAAAGCAGTAACCTATTCTACAAAGTAATGAATTTTCAAAATAATATTTTTAAAGTATTTTTTTAAAATACAAAAGGACATGTCGACATATCTTATCCATGTATGTCGACATAGTGGTCGTAAAATTCAAAATTCAAATTTCTATGGAAGTGTCTTTTCGTCGTATCTCTTCGCAATTGGACATGACCGCTATTTTCCTATATATACTAGACTTCCAAAGGAATTTTCATTAACTACTTTTTTATTCTTCTCTCATCTTTTCACTCTCTTGATTTCTAGATCAATTTTTACCTAAATTCTACCGAAATCCAACCAGAATCAAATCCAATCATTACTAATTTGATTCTCTTTTATATACTCTCTGCTTTCTCTCATTTCTCACACTCAAACCAAGATCAAAGTGCTATTCAAGAGTTATAGGATCAATTGTAATCAAGATCAAAGATCTCAGTCTGTAATCTTTATAAAATCATACTCGAATACTTTGTCATGTGCTTGGTATCCCTGAAATACAAGTAGGTGTGATTGTAGTCTGTAAAATCATTTGGGTATGCATAGTATCCCGTAAATCTAGTAGGTGTGCTTGTAGCCTGGAAATTAAGTGACTCTACCCAAAGGTCGAGATTCTGGATGGTGTGTCTCGTAGCCTTGAAATCGAGATTGTATTTGCATTTTCTAGTTGAAAAGAAATACTTACAAGGAATTGTGCAGGACTGGATGTAGGGTAGCTTCTAACCAGTATAAAATCCTGGTATATTCTTTTCTTTTTTACTTTTACTGCATTTATTTTTATCTGCACTTTGATTCTGCGATTGTTTTTAAGATTGTGAATTACATCATTCCAAGTAGAATCTTAAAGAATTTGAAAAATATTCATATGATCCATTAAACATTATTCACCCCCTCCCTCCACTCTAGTTTCGACTTAGCCTTAAGATGCATATTCCGCTGACTCGCAATAAGTGCGAACATTGGTTTTAGGCATTGAATCGATGTATCCAGAAGGATGGATTGTTATAAGGGAGGCGATGAGCTTGACAGTGATGAAAAGAGGAGATGGTGATGGACATTGATGTGAAGATGTGAGTGGTGTTGTGCTATGAAGATGATTGGAGTATTGATATGGTTTGATTGTTGGTGGTGAAGAGCACAATTGATTTGAAAAAGAAGAAGTATAAAATAGTTTGCAATGCTACTGCATGGTATCATATGATGAAATTCAAAGTTAAACAATTGTATATCCAAGCTCATATTGATTTTTGTAGTAGCATTGAATATTTTGTACTATCATTTTTAGATGAAACATGTGTTTCTTAATTCATAAATTTATTAATGTATTGGGATTTTATGATTATAAAATTTTAAGATGAAGGTAATGTATATATTAGTTTATAATACTATTTTGTAGAGAAAATTGTGATAAATTATTTTTATGTTTTACTTTACGCAGTAGCATTTTACGATAAATTATATATTTTTGAAAAAAAATTGTCATCCAATAATGATGTTATCTAGTATAATTTTATTATCTTTTTTAAATAAATATAATTATGTATATTTATGGACTGAAATCTTTAATTAAGCAAATGTATATTAGGCTCAAATTGAATTTTGTAGTAGCATTGTATGTATTATAGTACCATTTATAGAAGAAATATGTATTGCTCAATTCACAATGCTAATTTCATAATTGCATTTAATGATTTTTTGTAGCATTTTTAGACCAATTTAATTTGTATATTAATTGGTAAAGCTATTTTGTATTAGAATAATAGAATAATTTCTGTGTTTTGCCTTGTAGTAGCATTTTGTGGTTAATTATATATTTAAAAGAAAGAAAACATCATAGTATCAACTTTTTTTTTTGAAATAAGTGACAATTATATGTGTTTCTACTAATAATGCTATTTTGTAGCAATATTATACAACTTGCAGTAGCACTTTATAATTTTGGTAGCACATGTAGATGAAGTATGCATATTTTATCTCACATGCTATTTTACAGTAGTGTTTTATGAATTGCAACAGTAATTTTGAATTGCAGTTATATTTTAATTGTATAATAAGACACTTTAGATGAAGTGTTTATGTCTGAAGTCACAATGTAATTTTCTGTAAGTACTATATGATCTGTAATAACAGTCTATGGTTGTAGTGGTGTTTCCTGAGTTGTGTGGCATTTCATGAATCTAGTATCGTTTTTTAGAAGGTGTATATCTTAACCTACAGTGTTATTCTATATAGCTTGTAAAGCTATTATGTAGTAGAACATTTAAACGATGCAACATTTTTTACAATTCTATCTTCTAGTAGTATTTTATTATTTTTACGAAATTTATTCGTTAAATTTTGTTTTGTAAAAATGTATCTTAGACCATTTTATTTCTTTATATTGTTCATAATAATATCACTATTACAATTCGACCTTATGGTACTACTATTTTTATTGTAGTTCATTTTATAATAACATTTAATATTTTGGAATTGTATGGTGCAACTTATGCAATAGCTACCATGTAGTATCATTTTATTGTTCAACACATGTTCATTTATTTTCATATGCTTTAATAGTACGTATGTTACTATTTAGTTTCATTTTGCTTACATATGTTTGTTGCATTGTTTTTAAGTTGCATTTTTTAAAAGATTTAATATAATGTCTTTTATGTTTTTTTGAAATATTTTCATGTAATGTTATTACTTAGTGGTATTTTTATGCAAAATATCATTATTACTGTTACAAACATACTTTTCTTGAAATATTTTTCTATGTTGCCACTGTAATTTAATTTTTCAACTGATGTTTTTTTTAATAATGATACTACATGATACCATTTTCTCATCTTCTACTATTTTCTGTTGTAATTAATAACTGGAGAATGATGTCAAGTATGGCTGAAGATCCAAGGTAGTGCAACAAGTTATGTAAATAAATTTATTTCAAGGCTACAGTTTGAGTTGAGATAACAACGTCTTGGCCAGGGCATAGTTTTTGAGATGGTGGATGACAAAGGTGGAAGGCGGGGAGTGATGGCATGAAGGTGCAATGACATGAGATGCTACAGCATGATTGAGCGGTGGAATGGGTGAGTGATGACGTAGTATGTGACAGTGCAGGTATGGTAATGTGAGATGGGGCAGTGTGGTTGAGAAGCGATCTGGAGAGACATGTCATGTCCTTCCAATAACTTTTAGAGTAGGTACATAAGCCCGTTTGGTCGACCAAAAGAAAATGTGCTTTTGCTTATTTCAAAGGTCCTTTTGGTGTTAAGAAGTCAAGAGCTCGAATGACAAACTTTTGAGTCGAACTTTTGACTTATATGTAATAAAACAAAATATATGTTAAAAATTATTAATTTAAAATTCAAGTAGTGAAAATTTAAGTTTAGAGATTAAACTTATAAAATTTTAATTTTTAAAATTTAGGGAAACAAATTTCGAGAATATGATTTTGATGGTTCAAATGTTGAAATTTCAAAAATTAACTTTTGAAATTTCAAATTTTAATACAAAACTTCTAATTTAGAAAATTTGAATTTGTAAACTTGAAAACAAAATTTTTGGAATTTTGAAATAGGAAAATTTTACTGTTCAAATTTTGAAAATTTAAAACTTTGTAATTTTGAAAAGCCAAAATTTTGAATTTCAGCTTTTGTACTATGAAATTTGGAATCACGTTTTGGAAAATCAAAACTGAAAGTTTAAAATTATAGAAATATGGAAGTTCAAATTCTAGAATTTTTGAAATTAAAATTTTGATTATTCGAACTTTCAAATTTGAAATTTTGGAATTCTAATTTTTCCAGTTTATTAATTTAGAAAATGTACAAACATAAATTCAGAAACTTAAAAAATTCACATGAAACTTGAAAATTTATTAATTCAAAATATGCTTTTAAAAGACAAAAGTTTGAAACTATAAAGTAAAATTTTGAATTTAAATATTCAAATTGTAAAATCTGCATTTTTTTCCAAAAGTTAGTATTTTTTGTTTGAAATTTTTGAATTTGAATAGAAGAGGAGGAGATTATTTGGAAACAGAGATCTAGAATCCAGTGGATTAATGAAGAAGACCATAACACTGAATTTTTTCATAAATTGCTAAAGGTAGAAAGCGTAGCAATGAGATTAATTCCATTATTATTAATAATGAAGAGTTAGTTGATCAAAGAGATCTTAGTAAGGCTTTTATAGAGTATTATAGAGATGTTTTCGGTAATAAAACAAATACATAATTAATGATAGATGGAACGATCTTGATCCACCAAATTCTGTTGTTGATCTTTCTGGGTTAGATAATCTTTTTACCAAAGAGGAAATTCAAAAAGCTATTAATGACCTGCCAGGTGATAAATCCCTGGGTCCGGATTATTTCCCAATTTTCTTTTATAAAACTTTTGGGATGTTTTAAAACTAGATTTAATTAAAATATTTATTGATTTCTATAATGGTAATTTGCGATCAGGAAGATTTAATTTTGCAAATGTTATCTTATTACATGAAAAAGTAGGTGCTAAAAACTTAAAAAATTTTAGACCTATTTCATTGATTAACTGTTCCATTAAAATTATTTCTAAAGTTTTAGCTAATAGACATAGCTTAAGAATGAATGAACTTATTGACTGTTCACAATCTGCTTTCATTAAGGGGAGAAATACCACTGACGAAATGACTGTTGTCCAAGAATTCATTAGTCACGGTTGTAAGAATAACATAACCTATGCGATTTTAAAATTAGACTTCGCAAAAGCTTTTGATTCGGTAGATTGGGATTTTCTGGTAGATATTTTTCAAGCTAGAGGTTTTAGTCATAGATGGATTAGTTGGATAATGAATCTGCTAAGAACTGGTAACTCCAGTATTTTGATTAATGGTATTTTAGGAAATAAAGTTCAATCTAAGAGAGGTTAAGGCAAGGGGATCCATTATCACCTATGTTATTTAACTTAGCCGCAGATGTTTCCGTTAAGATAATTAAAAGAGCAATTGATATTGGATGTTTGGGAAATGTAGGTAATGATATATCGCGTAACGGTATATCTGTCCTTCAATTTGCAAATGATACCTGGATTTTTTCTTCTCATCTGCCTAGACACATTATTACTCTTAAGTTTTTTTTATAGTTTCGAACTTCTTTCCAGTTTAAAAATCAATTTTGATAAAAGTGTTGTTTTAGTTTTAAATGATTTCGAAAAAGTTGAAAATTTAGTAGCTTGTACCCTTAATTACAAAACCATGAACTTTCCTTTCGACTATCTTGGTTTTGTGATTAGGCCTACTAAACTTAATCATGATGACTAGTTTATAATCATAGATAAAATTAAAAATACGATTTGTAATTGGAATGGGAGATTTCTATCGAGAGCATGTAGATTAGTTTAATAAATTCTGTTTTATCTGCTCTCCTGACCTATTGGATGTCTATGCATCTTTTTCCAAATTGGGTGATAGATAATAGATAAAATTAAAAGAGATGTTCTGTGGAGTGGGGAAAAACCCTAACAGTAGCATTAAATGTTTAATAAATTGGGAAACTGTTTGTAAATCTAAAATGGAAGGTGGTTTAGGAATCATTAATTTGCGTAATATGAATTTGTCCTTATTAGGTAAATTGTTATGGAAGTTTAAGGATATTAATGATAATACCACTTGGAAAGAAATCATTTCTAAATATTACTATAATGGTAGTAACAATTTATATCTTACTAAAATCCTTCAGTCTTTCGTAATCTATTTAACTTTTGGAAATCTATTTTGAAATTTAATGATATATTTAACTTAGGCACTAATATGATAGTTCATTCAGGCAACAATACCGCTTTTTGACATGATCGTTGCCTTTCCGCTATCCCTCTTAGGATTGAATTTAGAGAGCTATATAAATCTGTAATTTTAAGTATGCCTTAATTATTGAAGTTTTTTCTCCCGAAAATGATCCTCCTTGGAGTTTTAATTTTAATTGAATTATAGTTGGTACAACTCTTAGACAGCTTTCTTTGCTTTATGCTAGATTAAATCTATATAATATTGATAATAATAATGATAATATGAGTTGAGAATGGGATAAGAGTAAAAAATATACCTCTAATTCTTTTTATAGATTTATTAACATTCCGGGTGTTACCAATAACTCTTTTGAATATACTTGGAAATCAAATACTCCTCCTAAATCTAAAATTCAAACGTGGTTAATTATGCACGAAAAACTAAATACTATAGAATTTTTAAAAATAAAAAACATCCAAATAGACAATATTTTTTTTTTGTAATTTGCATTTTGAAGATATTAAGCATATCTACTATGATTGTTTGGATACTCATCTCATCCTAAATAATACGTTTAAAATCTTTAATTTTAATATTACAACTAAAGTCACCGATTGTGAATTCTTTTGGAATACTTTCAGATTTATAGACAAAAAAGATAATAGATTCTTACTTGACACTTTATTCATTATAACTTATTGGTATATTTGGTTTGAAAGAAACCAGAGAATTTTTAATAATAACAATAGTCACTTTTAACAAATTGATTTTTATAATATCTTCTTTTTATTTTAATTAGATCTCTAATCCTAAATTTAAATTAGCTAAAAAAACCTATTTAAAGATTATCTTAATATGGTTAGTAGGAATATTAATCTATTTAAACATAATAATGATATTTTTTATATTAACTATCGTAGTCTTAATATTTTTTCAAATTTAAATGGTGATTTCACTATGTATCATAATTTTCTTTTGATCAAAGGGTCATAAGGTTGGGCATAGATTCATTGTAGTTACTGTTTTAGTTTTAAGTTGTTATAGTCTTTAGATTTTTAGTTCTTTAGATCATGTTTCCTTTTAGCTTTACTTTTTTATCATTTCTTTTTTCAGTTCTATAAGCTTTAATAATGTTCCTTCACCATTATCTCTTTTATACATATATATGTATATAAATTTCATTTATATACATATATGTGCATCATTTTAACAATTTGACTTAGTTGCTTTTCAGATATAGGTCTGGGCTAGATAGGGTGCCAGTTTTCCTTTGCAGGTACATACGATTGCTGATTGCAGGATTTGTGATTGCAGCAAGGGATTCTTCTCAATACATCTTCATCGTCATCTTCTTTGGGACATTCCAGATTCAGGAGGACTCACTACTCAGATTGGCGCTTCTTCCAATTTATCAGGGACTTTAGAGAGGATTTTATTCCATCTAGGATCGCTAACAGTTCCACCCCAGATTAGACGCATCTTCATTCCTTCAGAGTTAGTTGTATGGTGCTCATTTCTTAAATGATGCTGGCTTCCAGTTTCATTCGACGGTGGCCATGCTGGAGCCCGATATTGAGGTGCAATGGGCGGTGGCCTTGTCGGAGCTCATTATAGGGGTACCTAAGTTATTCCATTGTTACTTGTACTTAGATTTGCTACCTACTAGGCTTGTTGGCAGTGCCTTGATTTGTACATTTGTGCTCTCCTCTACTCTTAGAGGATCATACATTTTTTTCAAAAAAAAAATTGAATTTGAAAACTTAACAATATAAATTTTTTAAAATTTCAAAATTCCTCTTTTATGAAATTCTAAATTTTGAAATTTAAAATGTTCAATATTTAAAAATTCAAATTTTAAAATTTAATTTTCAAAATTTGAATTTGAAACTTCGCTTCCAATATTTGATAATCTAAAATTTATGTTCGTAATTTGAAATTATGAGTTTTGAAAATTTGACTTTAATAATTTGGATTTTAGATTTTTACTTTCAAAATTTTAGATGGGGAAATAGAAACAATGCCAGATTTTTTTAAAAAAATAGTCTGAATGACAACAAGTTTTTTTTTTTATGATTGAATGACAACGCTAATTACAATTAGCATTTTGTATAATGTAACTTGTAGGCTGAATTCAGTTTGGTACTGAAAATTCATATTCATAACTATTACCATATCAATTTATATGGTAATAGAAAAATTATACCTTTACCAAACAAAGTAATCGGACAACCAATCTGATTTGTGGTTGGTAATGGATGATAGTGGTCGGTAACAAACTTTTACCATTTGATTATATTTGTTTATAATATTTCATATTGAAAGAGTAAATATTGAGAGTTGCTATTTTATATTATATGATTATTTATCAATTTTATTTTATGTAGTCAAACATACAAGTAAACGTTGTGCAAGAAGCTAAAATATTATATAAAATCATATTACAGGAAATTATTGTCAAGGACAAAATTTCACAGCTTTTTAGCCTCAAGGACAGACCTTCAATATTTTATCCTTAAGGACAACTTTCTGTATGTATCAGTTTTTAGTTATTGATAGCAGTTTTTAGGTATCAGTTTGTAGTTATCGGTAGCAGTTTTTAGGTATCAGTTTTTAGCTCGGTAGCAGTTTTGTTGTCCTTATGAATAATTTTTGAAAATGTTTGTCCTTATGAATAATTTTTAGAAGAATGTTTGTCTTTGTGGTAAAAATATTGAGGTCGTGTCATTGAGGCAAAAAATATACAAATCTTTGTCTTTTAAATAATTTCCCCATCATATTATTTTAAAAAAATTATAAGAATTGCATTCAATCTGATATCATAATAGTAGTTGCTATGTTTTTATTAAATCATTACACATTAAAGGTGATATTATATAATAGAAATATATAATGATAGACACTATACATATACATGTACATATGTATGTATACATATGTATGTGTGTATATATGTACATATGCGCGTGTATTGGATAAGGTATGTTGTAGGTATAATGATTACCATATTTAGTAGTTAATTACCATTACCGTACCGCATATTTTCATGTGGTTCGGCAAACCATACCGATCAAATTGGTTACCGTTTTAATTGGTAGTGGTTGATGATCGTTGGTAAGTGGTAACATGATACAAATGTCCAATCCTGGTAGCTTGAATATATTGCCGCTTAGAACTAGCATTTTGTTTAATATAAAAATTGAATATAATACTAGTTATAATTAGCATATGTTCTTTAGCTCAAAAAATAAAACTTGATGTCCTTTGGTCCAAATATTTTTTGCAAAATTTTTATTCTTCCAAATTCTCTCATTCTAGATTTTCGTTTCCTTTTATAAACTTTGTTACATTTTTTCTATTGCCAAATCTTATGTGTCAAAAAGCAAAAAATATTGCTTTCTGTTAAGTTAAAAAGTGACTATTAAAAGCTATTGGATTTTGTTCATCCTTTTTTGCTTTCGGTAAAATAAGAATAAAAAAAAAAGAACTTTAGCCTATCCAAAAATCCCATAGAAAAAAAGAAAAAAAGATTATAAATTTTGTCAATAAACAAAATACCTTCATACTACATGTTGGATATGTAAACGGTTGCTTGGAGCATCCAAGTATGGAATCTTTGTAATCTTTATTTTATTTAGTTGTTGTAAAGAAAGAACAATTTATGAAAGAAAATTTTCCTTTTTTTAATTAGCGGCTATGTTGAATGAATTTAAACATATATTGGGAAACAATAATATTCTTGTTTACCTTTTTTTGTTAGGGATGGTACTGCAACCATATAATTCAAACGAGCAACTAATGCGGACCATAGATGAGATGTATTCAGTTTGAAAAATCAATTAATGAAACTAAATGTAGAAATTACATTAATAATACTTAAAATAGTCCACAGCAATCAAAGAAAGATTTTAAACGGGAATAAAATTTGAATTAATCAGACATTATTGCCTTCTTAACATAGCCACAGAGAGCCACGTCCTTCATTCCAAAAGCATTTATATTTACTTTTAGTCTCAGAGGAAGAAGATAATTATCACCCCTTCCTTTCTATTTCCCTTTTTCTTATCACGAGGAGGAGGAATCACAAGTTCTTATTGTTTATTCGAATCAAATAATACGCCAATAGTTTCAAATTCAAAAACTCCCTCTTTTTGTCCTTATTTGAAATTTGAAATGGCTTCGATTGCGTCGGAGAGACGAGCTTTTTCATCTCGTTACTCTTTGAATCCCTCGTCTTCTCATTCTTCTAACAATGAGTCTCATTCATCCTCTTCACCTACAACCAGATCTGGCGACATTGCCAAATTTGGCCCTAAGAAGAACAGTACTTTTGGTACTATGGTGAAGAAATTCATGGAGAAGAGCAGCTCTTCTTCTAAGAAACCCTCATCTATTTATAATTACAGCAATCTTCATAATACAGTTTTACCTGTTCCAGTAGATGTACTGAAGCTTGATTCAAATAAGACGAAAAAGAATGCTAATCTCACCAAGCTGTTTCAAAAAGTAGGAGGAGGAGGATCGTCTTCATCATCAAATCGTTCTGCAGGCAAGGCTTTGACTGATGTCAAACAGAATACCAGAACTCTTGCTATGGTGCTCCGTAGTGAAAGAGAGCTCCTTGCTCAAAATAAAGAGTATGAACAAGAGATTCAAGCTTTGCATCTTATGGTGGATGAAAAAAACAGAGAAGTACTTATCTACATTATCATTCCTATATTTCTCTCAAAATAAGTTTTTATTTAAGCAGTCCACTGAAATAACAAGTTCGCTAAAGCATTGACCTGGATATCTTGGGTTGAAATGTGATGAAATTTCCTATCCCAAAACATTGTCTGCACCCTATTGCAATTCGATTTCTTCCTTGCAATTTTACTTCATTATATCATGGTTTTTCATTGTTACACATCATTCAACATCGTTTTATTTATTTTTTACTTCAATGAGCGAACAAGGTTAAATTGTAATAGGGGTACACAATATTTTGAGACATGAAATCTTATCCCCGTTGAAATTCCTTGATCATCAATTACCAAATTTCAAAAATGATATCTAATTGAAATATGAAACTGAAAACGTGTACCATATACAGGTAGAGAAGTTGAGAGATTTATGTTTGAAACAAAGAGAAGAAATAAAATCATTGAAAGATGCAATACTGTTTCCTGATGTCATGAATACACAATTGAATGAGCTGTTGGAGAAACAAGGCAGTGAATTGAAGCAAGCGAGGGAGATAATACCCTCTCTACAGAAGCAAGTTTCTTCTCTCACTGGTCAGCTTCGGTCCATCGCTGATGATCTCGCCGAGGTATTTAGCTTATAATATACTAATTATTTGTTAATTGAAAGTAAACTGAATTGTCAGAGGGATAGATTGAATGTTAATGCCCATATGTAATATAGATAGACTATACTTGCTCTAATGTTTAGCTAATGGTGAGCAGGTAAAGGCTGATAAATACGTTGCTACGAGGACATGTTTTGATGAATACATCAACAATTCACCCTTACTTCTTACCCCAAAATCTGGTCGTGATCGCCCTGTGCATAATTCTCTGGTATCCATTCTTGTTTAGCAATGATTATTCCTTTTGTTTTGAAGGGTATAGTATATCAGAAAAGTATAAAACATAAACAGTAGCATTTTGTATTATTATGTTATCCTTTAACCCATCTGCATCCAGTTGTGGATACTGTTTAACACAAGC
Source organism: Allium cepa (assembly GCA_030765085.1). Taxonomy (NCBI): domain Eukaryota; kingdom Viridiplantae; phylum Streptophyta; class Magnoliopsida; order Asparagales; family Amaryllidaceae; genus Allium; species Allium cepa. The sequence continues at coordinate 504,452,813 of CM060937.1, read as the reverse complement.
ATTATGGCATTGTCTATAGTAACACATTCATTTTTAACTTATATCTGGTTGTGAGAACAATGACTATCAGTATAATGTATGTCTTCATGGCAGGAATACAGTTCTGAATGCCCCATAACTACTTGTAATGGAAGTGCAGATGAAATGTTTCTCAAGGATTTGAACCCATGTCTGACCCCTTGCTTTTCAAAGATCAACAAGTCTAAGGTTTATAAAAAAAAATTATATATGCTACTAGAATAGCTTAATTCCTCCGTCCACATATTCAGGGTCATCAAGTGTCCAATTCAATCTCAGTTCTACGTCATATGATCTAATTGTTGATTGGATCTCACCATACTATTAAATAATGAATTGATAAAAAAAAAATGGCTGGGATGAATTTGAGACGTGAAACATGTGAATTGGGTACAAAGGAATTGAACCCCTACTAAAATTACTTTTGTTCTTTGTTTAACAATCAAATTTATGCTTATATGTCAGGAACATGGATTGATGATAGGTTATGAATCTCCAACCAATGACAGACAATTCCGTGACAGTTTAAAACTGGGGGAAGAAGATGATGGCTTCTCCATATGCCGTTACAATAGAACTTTGCCAACAAGTTCAGAACAAAATTGGCAAACAGACGGCCATTGCAACAAGACATTTGGTCAAAAGATTTACAAGTCGGATGAAAGCAAACACCTTGCACAGTTTTGAAATTTTCAGCTAGTAACCTACACCTTTTAATTCCATAAATATGTTCTGCGAGTTACATGTATGATTGAGTAACTTTTGATTATGTATGAATTCTTTGAATATCTATGGTAATGTGGAGGTAAAGTTATGTCTTTTAAATTTGAAACAGACAAGTATTTTGAAATTTTCAGCTACTGTACACTTTTTGATTTACGATTCAATACATGTTCTGTGCTGTATATTTTGTTAGTAACCAACTTTTCCTTGTGATAGTTGGATACAGTGCTGTGGAATTCATTCGAGTAATTAGTGGCTTAAGTTGAGGATAACTGAAGCATTATTATGAGTTTCTGCCTTTCTGGATATTTGTTATGGTGTAGATGTGCAAATTGTGCTTTTATTTGGACTGACTGTTCAGTTTGAATAGCGGTTGATTTGGAGGTAAACGACAATAACCAGATTCCTTTGTTTAAACTTGTTCAACCTACCAAGGGGTTGTACTAGATTAATTTTAAAAAATTCTTATAAAATCATAAAGTTTAAAATTTCCTGGTGGTTTTGATAAAAAAAAAAATTGAAAAATATAAAGTATATTTGTAATCTTTTTTGTTAGAATAGGGTTTCGAACTTGTACCTTTATTTACGTATCAAAATTTACATTTGAAAGTAGGTGTTAATATTTGTATTTTTATAGGATTCGAACTCATGTCCTCTTATTTACATATAATGATAGTTTTGGAACTTCACCGTCGGATTAAAAGTTTGTGTTTCTATTCCAACTATTAATAAAAATGTGCTTTCTAATGATACATAAACAAGGTATTTTAGGTCCTTTATAGTTGGAACCTTATACAGTATGCGGAAGAAGATCATAATTATATGTAGTTTTTTATATATCGTATCGAGAATGAACAATGGTATTTCATTACTACAAATTTGTATTTTTGATTGTCCATAAGTTTTCTTGATAACCATATGTTGTAGATGCTCAATGACACCAACTTGTTCGTTTCTTTTTGTTGTTCATGTAGTGAAAAATGAGAGTATTAGGCAACGGAAGCAGAACATTCAATAATCTGGTCTATGGACAATTTCAACAAGTTCAATCCAATAAAGAAAATCAAAAAACGCAAATTACAAATAAAAGATAAAAAAAGGAAAGAACAAATAGTTATAATGAGGGTCGACTATGCCTATGTTCTCAGATTCAACGACCTTTATTCTTCTTCACTTCAAGAGGAAGTACAACATGAGAAGCATATAAATCATCCAATATAAATTTCTCATCCTACAATAGATACAAAAACAGGGACCTTACTGAAGACATTTTGTGAAAAACTCTCTTGTCTTCTTGTGTTGAAAAGATGGACAAACGTCTTCATATATGTAAGTGGAAGGATGAAGACTGCCTTGGACATAAGGATGAAACCTTTTCATATTTATTTGATTTGATATCAAAATAAATTTAGCATATTGATATTTGTTTCCACGCATATCCTTATTTGATTGATTCTTCAGATCAATTAATATATCTTCTGACATTAATTGATTATCTTTCTATTTGTTTCCCGTATTTGATTGATTGCAACAATCAATTAATGTCTTCTCTCTTTTAATATTTGGAATTGATTTAAATCATCCAAATTTAACAATCCACCTTGATTTAAATATATCAATAAATAAACTAACCTGGTTGTTGGATCAGCGCTCCATGACGCGTACCACACTAATCAAGTTTAAGCAATGCTTAAACTTGTCCATTGGAACCGACTTTGTTAACATATCAGTTGGATTGTTTTTGTGTATCTTCGATAGCTTTATCTTATTTCTCTCTTCTTCAAGCATGAGAAAAAAACTCCCAACATCAATGTGCTTTGTCCATGAGTTGTTGTTTTGATTCTCAACACACCATCTTTTGCATCATTGATAAATCCTTCAAAATATGCAACAAATTCAATCCCTCCTTGGCCGTTTTCACAACAGAAATAAGCTATGCCTTTGTAGTTGATAAAACTACAATGGATTGTAGCTTGGATCTCCAAGAAATCGTGCCTATGCCAAGTGTATTAACATAGCCCGAAATTGATTTCCTACCATCTCTATCCTAGCATAATCTGAATCATAATAGCCCCGTAGAGTTATGTCGCTACCTCCAAACAACAAGCCAATATCCAAAGTGCCTCTCTCCAATATCGTAAAATCCACTTTACTACTTGCCAATGAGTCTTGTATGGGTTAGATATGTATATGCTAACAACACCAACTACATGAGCTAAATCGACCTTGTGCATACGATAACATACACAAGGCTTCTACCTGCACTAGAGTAAGGAATATTAGCCATATCACTTTTGCCTTCATGGGATGTAGAACATAAATCTTTGGATAGTTGAAATTAAGCGCATAATGGAGTAGCCACCTATTTAGCTTTCTCCATACCAAATCGAGATAGGGATTTCTCGATATACCGAATTTGAGTGAGCCTCAAAACTCTTTGCTTTCTATTCCTCTAAATCTCCATTCCTAAAATTCTCTGTGCCTTTTCCAAATCTTTCATATCAAACTCCTTGTCGAGCTCCGTCTTCAACTTCGAAATTTTAGTCATGCTCATAGAAGCTATCAACATATCGTCAACATAAAGCAACAAATAGACAATGTCTTCATTTCACTTTTTAAAATAGATGCATTGGTCCTTAAAGCCTCTAAAATAACAATGTGAGGTCATAAACTTATCAAATTTCTTATACCATTGTCTAGAAGACTGTCTAAACCATAAAGAGATTGTTAAGTTTACAAACATGACTGGGCATGCTACTATGAATGAACACCTTTGTCTGCTATAGGTAAATGTCCTCCTCAAGGTCACCATGCGAGAATGCTGTCTTGATATCTAATTGTTCCAACTCCATGTCGAAGTGAGCGATCAATGACAAAAGAATGCGAATGGAAGTTAGTCTGATAACTAGAGAAAAAATATCATGGAACTCCACACCTTTCCTTTGAACATACACTTTGCTACTAATCTCACCTTATACCTCAAGTCACTATTGCGAGGCACCAAACATCAATATGAACATACTCCAAAACAACTTTAAACTTATGTTCTGCAATGTCGAAAGAAACCTTCGTTTTCTTTCAAAGTATGCATCCCTCAACAAAAGCCAAGATTTGAATGATGAATACTGTCAATTAAACCTCACTTCTCAACACTTCCAAACTGCGCTCTCCAATGTGTCCCGTATGAAAATGCCACAATCTGGTAGAATTGGAATCAACAGAATCAACAATTGTAGAAGACTTCACAACAATAGTGGTACCTTTCAACAAATATAGATTTTCAGCTTTTACCACTTTCATCACTATCAATGAGACATTTGTAATTTTCAATGAATCTTTTTGTGTTACACACTTCAAGCCAAGATTGCACAATGCTCCAACGGAGATCAAACTACACCTTAAATTCGGCACATGTTTAACATCGCATAAAATACAAACAACACCATCAAACATCATAATCTTCACCGTTCCAATACCAATCATGCGACAAGTAGCATTATTTCCCTCGACAACCTCTCCTTCATCATACTGACGATAAGTGAAAAAAGAGTGTCTATTAGGTGTCATATGATAGGATGCTCCATAATCATTAATCTACATAGCACTCTTCATAGGAGAGGTAGAAGTTGTAAAAATGCTAGGATCATTTTCTGAATTTGATGTCTCCATTGTAGAAGCTGAAGCCTTTTGTGTAATGGCTTTGTTTTTATTCTCCAACCTGGGGCAACTTGCAATATAATGTCTAGGCCTTATATAATAATGAAAAACTCCCTGTGGAGCTCCCTTTGACTGAAATCTGACTTGGCTCTATATCCACCATATTTGGGTTTACTCTTACTTCTTCCCCTTTGCGCAATAAGGCCTTCGAAATCATTCTCCATGCCCATATTTGCTAACATTCCCCTCAACATCTTGTTATGCATATTTATCTTCACATCCTCCCAGCAAATAGAAGAGCGCTCATAGGTCATAGAGTTAACAAAAGTGTTATACTCCACAGGCAAAGAACATAAAAGAATGACAGCTTGCACTTCATCCTCTATTTTTACAACGGCTCAAAGATTCATAACAGGTGTGCTAATACATCAGTTCCAGGCTTCGTCTTGAACGAGTAAACTTGTTATTGTAGGATGACGCGATTGGTGAGAGACCTGTCGTAGAATTATTTCTGAAGAGCATCCCATAATTCATTAACAGTTTTCACATACGAAAACTCTCTATGTACTTAATCAGAAAGGCTAAGATGGATGGTAGTAAGAGCATCCTCTTTCAATTCCTCAATCACTTCAGGTGTTAATTTCTTTAGTGTCTCTGGATCTAAGACAACCTTAATAGTCCCTTTTTCTTTAATACTGCTTCCATCTTTATCTTCCATGTCCTAAAATTTTTCTTCCCATCAAATCTAGCGACTGCATGATTTGTAGGCTTCGACGAATGTTATTCTTTATAGAATTAGACATAGCCGAATTCAAACTGAACAATAAGCTCCGATATCAAACCGTAGTGGAAAATCAGGGCAGAAGAAGCAGAATACCCAATAATGTAGTTTGTGGATAATGTCAACAATTTCAATCCAATAAAGAGAATGAAAAAAAAATCAAAGAACATAAATTATAGATAAAAGGCAGAATGGAAAGAACACCGATATTATGAAGTTCGGCTATGCCTACGTCCTCAGACCCAACAACCTTTATTCTTCTTCACTTCAAGAAGTGGTACAACATGAGAAGAATATTTTGTGAGGAAAATATAACGACCCACAAATCTGCACAATTCAAGTTGACAATAAACCACACATGTCCAATCTAAATTGAATAGAAGTACGGATAGTTATGAGAAAGAAAGAAGAAACTAGAAGTGAAGAGAAGAAGAAACTAAAACAAGATAGAATCTAACAATCGCAGTGGAATAACATATAATATAATATCAATGATTTTACAAAAGAGAAACGATAATATACATACATCATAGTACAACAACAATTCATTAATCATCGACATGGACGGTTATAATAACATGTCCTCACAAATGCTAATAATTTAATCAGCTAATGGTGGAAAAATAAACAAATATAGGAATACGTCCTAAAGATCTCCAGCTCGTCTATTTAAGCTCCAAAGCATTCAAATCTAAATATGTAAATATGCTCGGTGTAACAACCACCCTACACCTATAGTGTAGAACGGTAGTTAAAGAAAAGAAAAAGAAACAAGATAAAGAAATAGAAGAGAAAAGAATGGAAAATAAGAAAAGAAAGCATCAAATAACCATATTACATGTTGCATATCTCACATCGCATCAGAGTAAATATAATAAAAAAAACAGATATAGAACAATGGGCAGTAACAATAATGCGAAATAATCATTGGAATAAAGATCCATAAAGTTGTACAACACCATAATAGAGTTTATATAGTGGGAAAGTAAACTCAACTGGTACACTTCTCATAATAGTAAATCAACACTATCAAGACTTCACAGTGTCATACATCAGAAATATAATAACAAATGCACATGTAAGTATAAATAACAGTCTCCTCCTATTAGTCCACCAATAGAACTCCACAATCATCCACATGCTCTCTCTACTCATTTAAGAGTACCCGAGATAATAGGAAGAAAGGAATAAAATCTCGGGTCAAAAACAGTCTGGTGTGAGCGATATCAAATCTCAAAATACTATAAAACTCGATAATATACGGAATAGATGGTGTATAAACCATACCAGACCTGTCCCTGCAACCACATAAACATAAATAATATGCTACTCTATAACATCGTAAAAAGGGTACATAATACCCAGTATCTGTCAGGGTGCCTAGATTTCTCCACATACAGTCCTTACTCCATACTAAGTAAACTCCAAGTGTCTAGGTATCTTCATCCATACCTACTCCATACTGAGTCAAGTCAAGGTATCTAGGCATCCCTACCACAATACCTACCTAGTGTGACATCCCTAGGGTGACAGGTGACTGGTGAGCAACCACAACAAACATAGCATCCATCAAGCAATACTAACTGTCACCCTATGTGCCAGATATATGATGACTCGTATGACACCCGAAAACTGTCAAGGATTAGTAAAAATCCCAGTTCTCGATTGTGTTCACCGTACTCGTTAGAAAACCCCGCACGTAGTCCCTTGTGATACCTCTATACCACCTAACCTAGACCCTAACGGTCCAGGGTACAATTGGCGCTACTAGCCCTCGGTGTCCCCGCATATAGTACCCCGCTTTCAACACAACCAGACCACTCTGAGTCATTAACGATCCCTAGGTACAAACATATCAATCGAGCCCTACTCACTCGATACAGATCTGAATCCTACTGGTTCACTGCAGTTTTTGGGCACGAGCCCTAGTATTCATCCAGTCCACTATCTATAGCATCACTCCAATCCGATCTGCCATCCTCGGTCCTGCTCACTGCTTGAGCTCTTGATCAAAGAACCCTAAAATCATGCCATCCAATGCCTGAGAAATAGCATGATCCATACAATCCTGATACTATCATCCTGGAGCCTACTCCATACATCATCAAGTCACTATCCGCAGTATCAGACTATCAAGTCGAAGCACCACATCCCTGCCTCACCATCAAAGTCACTAGGTAGAAGCATCACATTCCCGCCATCAATACCACTCGCTATAGGGTAATAACATCATATCTCTAAACATGTCGTACGAACAAACCATCACGTCGTGCACTATGGTATCTCATCAACGTCAAAGCCACTTATCGGCCAAATTGCCAATCAATAACAATGTTGGACATCGACCACTCTACCATGGTGAATACCATCTACCTTGGTCTTGTTCTTAATCGAACGATGAAGTACAGACCAAACGGACGTCCGGCATCCACTCTGAAATACAGATCCGTCAGCACGTATCCCAAACCCTCTTCTACAACTTATCTTGTTTATTATATTTCCACGCGTGCGGAACTCCAGCGTTCAAGATGCTACCTAAAATCAAATCACCGCTAATCGATGTTTTCAACAAAACAGCAAAGTAGCAGACAATCCAAATGATCAAACATACATCCACACATCCAAATAATCATATATCCATGCGTCATACAATTAACATAACTATCCATGCATATCGATTAATGTGGGAAATAACATCAATAATAGATCTAATCTAATAATTCCCTAACTATGGCACAACGATGGAAAATATGTGATGTTCTTTATAAATCTTTTAGAAATAAAAATTATTCTTTTATAAATATATAGCTGTTGTGTGTGTGTGTATAATAATAATAATATCATATTTTAAAACCAAAAATCATTCCTAACTGTCAATATAACAATAATTAACCAATCATAGTAAAGCGAGAGGTAATATCACCACCTCAGCCAAATCTGTCCAAATCTAAGCCAAAATGTAGATCTCGCCAAAATGATCACAAGCAAAAAACTGCATTTAAAACGGACCTCGTATGCAAAAGATATGGCCAAAATAAGAATCATCATTAGCGAAATCATTAATTAAATAAATCACCAATTACCTTCTTAATCCCTAACCCTTCTTCTTCTCTTATGCCTATGTGCATGTAAAAGAATGCACACCATGGCTAAGCATTTTGAATCGTTCTCGCCTCGATTTCTCATTCGATAATCAACGAAATCCCGATCCGTCTTTGCTATCATTTTTCTCTTTAAAAATCCATCGGATCTGTATCATCATCGCCAAGATCAATACCCCCTTTTGGAACACGTGCTTCAACCCATGCATGGACCTGCTTGGTTATGGCTATGGACGTGTTTTGCCATGATCGATCAATCGCCATCAAATCGAAGGCAAAAGCTCCCCTTCATGCGAGAATCACATTGCAAATCTTGGATCTGCCTATCATCGCTCCAAGATCAAGAAATACCAAACACTAGTTGGCCATGGATGGGTCGATCTCGACCAAACGTCGTCGATCCAAAATCCGCCATGTCATCGCGTAGCTCTTGACGATACGATCTCAATGAATCGAACAACATGATTTTTAGTCTAGAGGATTTGGAGAATTTAATTTTGGAAAAGGAGGATAATGGGTTCGACCATGATTTTCCATTTCTCTGAAGGCTACAGTGAATGATAATTTACAGGGAAAGGATTTGGATATTTATAATATTGTTATATTTCATTTATTTAATTTCTCAAATAAATTGTCTTGCGTTTGAGTCCGTACGATCACACGACACGTTCGATCATCACGAAACTCATCTGCGTACATCATCTCATTTATCTAGATCCAATGGCATTCACCATGTCTGTATCTAAGATTACGCCCCGGAAGGCTAATTTCGTGTATTTTGAGACTGTCCCGGGCATCGGATCGTCGGATCTTAAAATAGCGATCTTTATACTCACTTGAATTTGCAATGTCAATCTGAACTCAACGGAAGTGATCTCGAGTCCTGATTCAGCTGTATGCGAAAACTCGCATATTATGGCCTTCATTTACTTCACGATTAAATATTTAAATAAACTATTTATATAATTTCATCCCTGAAATCACAAAGCAAAGAGAATGTCTCCTATCCCTTTTGGCCCTCAAAAACTTCAAAAGTACTGGAAAAATACAGTATAACCTCCTTTGGACAACGAAGTTCAAAAAAATCTACTATAATAAAGATATGTATACAGCTCATATCTTCAACTATACGAGATCATATATAGAAATCATCAAACGAGAATGCTATACCAAACAATAACCATCCTGCATGCCTAACAACCATACAAACATAAACTATCGTCTCAAATGCTAACAATCTCAAACATGCATACATAAGATCTAACATCCAAAAATAACATCTATGCCTTTCCTAGCATGTAGAATACTAAACTATCTAGTGTAAACATCTAATATGATATCCATAATGAAAGATGCGATACAAACAAAGTCTCATCGTCTATAGAGCTCTGGACTAACGGTCTTCATGCTCCCCACGGTCTACTATACCTTATCACCTTCGCTTTCATTCCACTGAACCCAACTACTCCTTCGACCTCTTCTTAACCTGATTTGTATCACATTTATCTGTATGAATAGGCCTATGAGGTCTCCAAGTCTATGGTTCGGTCTCGATATCATCTAATTCATTTGGTGCCAAATCCAAACTCCTCTTGTAGGTTCTTCCAAAACACATATCGAACAACGGGTTTCAACCACTTACAATGCTCTTGGCACACAATAGAATCACACCAACCATTTGAGAAACAACACAACAAAAACGAATGCTGCACTACTGGACTTAAGGAATACAAACCTGGCATCATCTGTCAACCAATCAACTATGACTAAATGTTAGTCATCGACAACCTAAAACATTTATTCCCGCTATTCGAGAACAAACATCTCTCATCGCTACACAACCAACAATCTCGATCGGGCCCGCACTGGATCACCTCTATAGACACTACTTACTCTTATAATTTAGCTAACTAGTCTAGTTTGACGCCTCTGACTAGTTCCAATAGGCTAAATCAAAGTAGGTCTGACGGTCAAACTAGCCATCACATTCGAAAAAAACTCATCGAGTCCTGAAGTCGTAACCAGTAATAAGCTCAGGCAATACCTACTCTAGGAATATCACTTCGAAATTCGTACATCCCCCACTCGAAACACCAATATCTATATTTCTCTTATGGACCTCTAGGAAATGTAAAATCCATAGGAGGCTAAGAACTCTAACTATCGCTATTAGTGCAGGTAACGATCATTCTCGGAGAAGAGAAGCTACAATGACAAGGGATCACTGAACAACTAAAACTCCTCTCCTAGCAGATAGTGCCTCCATATTCCCAAAGTGAACTTTATCTCCTCCAACTCCGAACCATGAGTCGTATATTACCTCTTGACGTCACTACCATACCTAGTTAAGTACCACAGGCAAGTGCGTATTATCATATCTTCATTCATGCTTGGAATGAGTACTTTCCATGTACTCGTCAGCCTCTTGATCAGACTCACTAACGTGTGTCTATACCTCATGTCTCAAACAAAATCATGATCCTCTCCTAAACAAAAGGTCGGCGATACTACTACCTTGGGTCTATCGAGATTCCGGACTGTCATAACTAAAGGATCTACAGCAACATCCTACTCTGAAACAATATGACCCAAGCATCGCACTCCCCTCCTTCAGGAGCGATACCCCAAAAATCTAACCACCAATTGGTGTGTAAATTAGACCGCATAGGCTATTAGTCTTCGATATTATTGGTGGAACTGGACCAGCTTGCAGCGGAAGTTATGGGTGATTTCAAAATTTTTACCATATTGGATCTTTATTGGGCCTATAAAGTCTAACTAAATTAAAACATTTATAAATTTTATTTAAATAAAATCTTTTATTTTATTTAAATTCAAATATATTAAGATATGAAATTAATTTTATTTGATTTAGTTTATACATAAATTTATCATACACATATATGTGTGAGTGCATGTGTAACATAATAATCCGTGAAAGGTATAATATGCCCATACGTAGATGTTGAGATTTACATTGCAATAGACATATTAGCTCATTTTGTATGTCATATATGTTGTCCAAACATCAAGTATATGTGTTACAAAATACACACACAGATATATATCTATATATATATATATATATCTGTGTGCGCGCGCGCGTGTGTATGTATGTATAAATATATTATATATGTTATATAAACATAAAACATTTATATATATATATATATATAAACATATATATATATATATATATGTAGAAAGAGAGAGAACAATTATTAAAAATTATTTACAATTCAAAATTAACTTAGTTTTGCAAACATAATAATTTCAGTATTTTAATTTACACATATTATGAATAAAATAATGTTTTCATACATAAATAATTAACATAAAATAATCTATTGATGAAAATTCAAATTTTATAATTTTTGAAGATCTATGATCATAAAATAGTGCTTATAAAAAATATGGAGATTTTTTAAAGGTGAAATCTTATTTTTAAAAACAAATACATTGATTTTGACAATAATTATTTAATATAAAATAATAAATTATTAAAAAAAATTAAAATTAAATTTTTTTAAAATTGTAGGATCATGAATGAAAGGGTTTAAAAAAATTTGAAGAATTTTTCAATTGAATTATTATTTTTAATAAATCATAAACGGTTTTTTCGAAATAATATTATATATTAAAAATAATAAAATTTATTGAAAAAATATAAAAAAATTCTATAGGTTTACGAAATTATATAATATATTTTTTAAATATAAAATTAAATTTTTAATGTAATAATTATTTTATATTTAATAAACAATTCAAAATTCAATAAATGTTAATTCAAAAATATGAATATATGTATAATAATTAATTTTAGAATTTTTAAATTCATATTATATGTAAATAAGTGTACTAAAATTTTCAAATCATATCTATATCTTATATATGCATATATGTTATTATGAGAGAGAAATATACACTAATATATATATATATATATATATATATATATGAATTTATTAAAAAAATATAAACAATTATTAATGACAAAAATTGGTATTGTATAGTAAACAACATTTTTCTATACATAAATAAAATAGTATAATAAACAAATTATGAACATAACCAAATTGATTTGTGACAACTACATCTACTTACAAAATCTCACCAAACTAAACATATAGCAACAATATATTTAAACAGATATGAAATTGTTCATTATAGGATCATAGAATGTACTGTAATATGAGTTAAAATTACCAATTTAATGTTTCCTTTGAATCCACGTTGAAGAAATGACTTTCCTTCCTTTTACTGTTCTTGATTCGTCGGATTGCAAGTCCAGAATCACCGACCTCTAACTATCAAATAATATTATTTTAATTTGAAATGTATTCGAGAATTTTAGAGTGGATTGAGAGCTATGTTTTAACCAGAAATGTAGAAGGTAATGGCGGCCAAAAAAAGGTTAGTTGCTATTTTAGAGACACACACGTGCGCGCGCAGACACACGGATATATATATATATGTATGTATGTATGTATGTATGTATGCATATAGGGTTGTATTGGAGAGAAGCGAGGAAAACCTTTTTACACATTCTCACTTAATCTCAACCCATTATCTCCAAGCCAATTCTCTATGTTTAGTCACCTATCGACCTTCCCAAAACAGAAATTTTAGCCAAAATACTATGCAATTAAATATAATCGCTTGTAGATATTGTATATCGATCGATATATTTTTAACTGTTATAATTATATATAGGATTATTTATTTCCCAAATCATATTCAATTTTTTTAATTAGTATTTCATAAATATAAATTAATTTAATTAATTTATAACAATTATAAACTAATTAAATCGTTCGGTCTTACGGAAATTCATCATTTCGGCTGTGAGACTCTTGGGTGTAAATTTGGTCGGCGATTAACATCGAACTATTCTAATGTTAATATTCACGTCACTTAACAGGTGGTGTGACATTATTGCCAAATTTTTCGCTTACTCATTATCGGTAAAATCCAATTTAGTTTTAATAAACGTTATCCGGTTGTGACATTTGTTTACACCAATTCTCTTCTTCAAAACTATTTCACTTTGGACTTATGGAATTTGGTAACGGTCAAAATTCCAACTTCATCTACATTCAACTTTATAGTCCAAATACAAAGTCATTGGTTCAATAATAACAATTATTATTAATCGAAATGCTCTAGCCGGAGGCTTTGACTTTAAGTTGACGATGATACTAACCGCATACAACTAAGGGGACGACTCCTCTTGAGTAATGCTACACTTTTAATACTTCCACTCGACTCAACTATAGTCATTCGATGGGTGACATGCCATGATTTGGCTATAATCAAAGCGAAGCTTTCATATTGAAGATCCACAGTATTCTCAAGTCAAGAGAGCTGTGTAAATCAGTCACATCGATATTTTCTATTTAACCTTAGTTATATTAACCAATAGAAAACTGTCGAGTGAGTCATTCCATAGTTATCCAATAATTATTAGTACGTAACCCCTAGGTGCCCTCGGCAGTCATAATTAATGCACTGCCCAACATTTGGAGAGCGTTACGTACTCCAGTCTCAACGGATACATCGATATCCAGTCTCGATGCATCTTGACTAGGAACATTTAAAATGGTACATTTATTTCGTTGTGATAAATTACTCACGGTTATAACATTTTATAACTACTATCATAAAATATACCATTTATGAATTTTTCTATTAAATATACTTTTAATTAAGTTAATTGATTAATATAATCACATTATATCAAGTATATAATAGGAAGAAAATACCTTTTATTTGAACAAGATTGGTCAACGAGTTAGATATATGCAACAAATTACATAACAGCCCCTAGGGCATACCCCTAACTCTGTCACATGTCTCAAATAAAATCCTAAGCCTCTCCTAAACAATAGGTCGACGATACTGCTACCTTGGGTCTATCCAGATTTTGGACTGCCGTAACTAAAGGATCTATAGTGACGTCCTGCTCTGAAACAACATGACCCAAGCATCGCACTCCCCTTCTTCTAGAGCAATGCCCCCAAAATCAAACCACCAATTGGTGTCTTGTGCTCCTCTTACATCCATGGGTAGACGAAAGTATCATCACCGAACAATAACACAACCCACTCAAGCGACCTCTCCAAACATAGTCCATGAGATATACAACATATGCCGATATATTAGTTAGCGTAAATGGCGTAACCAACCTAAAATCAAGGTAAAGTACGAAACGCTATAATCAGCATAGTCACCCAAAATACCCTTAGTTAGTGAAACCACACCATTGGGTCCAAATAAGAGAACATCCTCATGCTATAGAGCTGATCGAATAAGTCATCAACAAATGAGAGTACGAACTTGTTCGCCATCTCATCCAGCCCATAACAATTAACAAACAACTCCAAAGAGCTATTCGTCTTACCGATGAACCCAATAAGTGCATCCTACCCAATTATACACCCATGGATGAAACCTAAATAGGTCATTCGCTCGCACCTCTAATCTCCTTAGCTCTTTGGACACTCTATGCCTTAAAGGCATAACTACTGGTCCAATCCCTTCAACCAAATCGATACGGACCTCTTTCCCTATATGGTGGTAATACGGGCACCCCCTTAAGTATGTCCGGACACTCTCCAACTACATCCACAAATGACATCCTATCATGTGGAATCTCAAGCGAAAATATAAGGCTTTCTTACTGGCAGCCAATCACTACTGTCCACTCCTCCACAACCTTGATCGTTTTCTGCAGCCTCTCACAGTCCACTACTATTTCATATCCCCTTTAGCCAGTTCATTCTTAAACTATAATGCCAACCCAACTAAATCCCAAACAATCAATGTCTAACAAACAAACAACCATGACTCAAATGGGAAAGATCTTGACAAACCACGCATAGGCTGGCTGAGCCCCTAACTAGATCTATCACGATCAAAGATCGGTAATGATATCGAGTCTTTGTCGGAATATCTAACCATCAGATCTAGATATAAAGGAATACAGAATCTCAACGTCAAATAAAACACGTATGGAACCACCATATGCGAAAATCATATCTTAAACGGTGATGCCCTTTCCCTTCTATTTCATCGATGGAGCAATCGACGAAAATGGAAAGGCAACCAATACATATGCTTCCCGATCTATCCCCACTCAACTAGTATGGGATACTCTTCAATACTGGGTACTTATCGATCATGCTCTTGAAGCCCTCACCAATGCGACGAATCAATCGACCCTCAAGATGATCTCTCTACCCAATGATAATATTCAATCCTTTCTATGTGGAGCATTAACGGGAATAGACCGTACCTCGATACCATATCAAATCCGACCACACACTTTAACACAGACATATCGTCGTACTTCAAATTAGTAAACTCTTTAACCATCCCTGACATCAGAAATGTTGAGACAAATCTTCTTCAAAGAAAACTATGAACTAATCCGAAGGAAATTGGTCCTCGGGAATCAGAGCTATAGAAATACTCCACTAGTTCATCATCTGTCCTTGGAGTCATTCAGAGGTTAATTTCTACCTTATGCATCATCTAACTCCAAGTCATGAAGATCCTTGCAAATAACTGACCAACTTGCCTCTCAATAGTCGACTCCGTTTCGAGGAACGGTCTGCCTCCTAGATTCTCATAGTCTATATATAGCTCGGCAAAGTCAACTGCAACCATTTTCATTTGAGCACTATAAGCATCGAGATTAAACTAGACATCTAGAAAATGGTCCGCACCAACTCTACAAACATATCTTATTAATAAGGAGTAGAGGCCCTAATCCTTCCCAATACTTTACTCTAAAGATAAAGTCGATAGAAGTTTTTCTTCCATGTCAGAACATCCCTATTACATAATCACGATGATTCGTCTCTCACAAAGAAAAATGAATCAATAGTGCTCATATGTGCACCTAACTCATATACTATATATACTACTATATAGTTTTAAAACCAAAACATATAACAAATACGAACTCTCTCGTATATATACAATCTCTAGATCCAGTCTATGGCAATAACTCCTACCCTATCACAACTTGATCACGGTATCGACTAAGGTTAATCAGTTAACCTTTGCTCAATACCAAATATAATGACCACCCCACACCTACAGTGCAGAATGGTAGTTAAAGGAATGAGAAAGAAATAAGATGAAGAAATAGAAGAGAAAAGAATGTAAAAGAACAAAAAGGAAGCACCAAATAACCAAATTACATGTCGCATATCTCACATCGCATCAGAGTAAATATAATAAACAAAACTGACATAAAACAATGGAGACAATAATAACAATGTGAAATAATCATCTAAATAAAGATCCATAAAGTTATACAACACCATAATAGAGTTTATATAAGGAAAGTAAACTCAACTGGTACATTGTCTCATAGTAGTAAATCAACACTGTCAAGGCTCCACGGTGTCATACAACCGAAATATAATTATAGCTACACATGTAAGTATATATAACCATCTTCTCCTATTGGTCCACTTGTGGAACTCCATAATCATCCACTTGCTCTCAGTCTACTCATTTAAGAGTACCTGAGATAATCGGAAGAAAAGCATAAAACCTCGGGTCAGACAATGGTCTGGTGTGAGCTATATCAAATCTCAAAATACTATAAAACTCGATAGTATATGGAATAGAGGGTATATAAACCATACCTAACCTATCCTGAAACCACAGGGTCAGCACATAAACATAAGCAATATGCTACTCTATAACATCGTAAATAGGGTACACCATGCTCAGTATCTATCAGGGTGCCTAGGTATCTCCACCTATAGTCCCTATTCCATACTAAGTTAACTCCGGGTGTCTAGGTTTCTCCATCCATACCTACACCACACTAAGTCAAGTCAGGGTATCTAGGTATCCCTACCATAATTCCTACCTAGTGTGACATCCCTATGGTGACAAGTGACTAGTGAGCAACCACAACAAACAAAGCATCCATCAAACAATAATAACTATCACTTAATGTTCATGATATACGATGACTCATATGACCCTCGAAGACTGTCAAGGACTAGTGGAAATCCCGATTCTTGATTATGGCGACCATACTCACCGGTTAGAAAACCTTGCACGGTTGTCCCTTGTGATACCTCTATAGCACCTGATTTAGACCTTACCAGTCAAGGATATAGACTGGTGCTACCAGTCCTCGGGTGCCTCCGCATATAGTACCCTTTCTTTAAACACAACCAGAACACTCTGTGTCATCAACGATCCCTATGCACAAAGGTATCCATCGAGCCCTACTCACTCGATAAAGATCTGAACCCTACTGGTTCACCATAGTTTCTAGGCATGAGCCCTAATACTCACCCTAGTCTGCTATCTTTAACATCACTCCAATCTAAGCCTCCATCCTCGATCCTGAGCTCTTGATTGAAGAACCCTACTATCATGCCATCCAAAGTCTGCGATATAGCATGGTCCATATAGTCCTGAAACCATCATCCTGGAGCCTACTCCATACGTCAACTAGTCACTATCTGTAGTATCGGACTATCAGGTCAAAGCACCACATCCCTGCCTCACCAACAAGGTCACTAGGTTGAAGCATCACATACCTGTCTCACCATCAATACCACTTGCCATAGGGTAATAGCATCATATGTCTAAACTAGTCGCATGAACAAACCATCACGTCGTGCACCATGGTATCTCATCAATGCCGAAGCCACTGATCGGCCAAATTGCTAATCGATAACAATGATGGACATTGACCACTCTACTATGGTCAATATCGTCTACCTTGGTCTTGTGCATAACCAAATGGTTAAGTACTGACCAAACGGAAACATCCGACATCGACTCTAAAATCCGGATACGTCGGCAGTATTCCAAACCCTCTTCTACAACCCATCTTGTTCATTAGATTCCCGCATGTGTGGAACTCTAACGTACAAGATGCTACCTAAAATCAAATCATCACTAATCGGCGTTTTCAACAGAAAATAGCAAAATAGCAGACAACTCAAACAATCAAACATACATCCAAACATCCAAACAACCATTCATCCATCCAAAGCGTCATACATACAACATAAAAATCCATCCATATCGATTAATATAAGGAATAACATCAATAATATATCGAATAATTCCCTAAATATGGCACAATGATGGAAAATATGTGATATTCTTTATAAATATTTTAAAAATAATTATATATTCTTTTATAAACATATAGCTGTTATATATATATATATATATATATATATATATATATATATATATATATATAATATCACATTGTAAAACCAAAAATCATTCTCAAGCGTCAATATAACAATAAACTACCAATCATAGTAAAGTGAGAGGCAATATCACTCACCACTACCAAATCTATTCAACCAGCGCCAAAATGCAGATCTCGCCAAAATGATCACAATGTAAGAAACCGTATCCAAAACGGACCTCGTATGCAAAAGATATAGCCAAAATAAGAATCATCATTAGCGAACTCATTAATTAAATAGATAAATCAATTACCTTTTTAATACCTAATTCTTCTTCTCTTATGCCTGTACGTGTGCACAAGAATGCACACCATGGTCGTGCATTTCGAATCCTTCTCGCCTCGATTTCTCATTCGATAATCAACGAAATCCCAATTCGTCTTCGCCATCGTTTTTTCTTCAAACAATCGTCGGATCCATATCATCATCGCCAAGATCAACACCCCCTTTAAAATGCATGCTCCACCCCATGCGTGGACCTTCTGCATCATTGTTATTGATGCATTTTTCCATGATCCACCGGTCGCCGTCAAATCGAAGCCAAACACTCCCCTTCATGCAAGAATCACACTGCAAATCTCGGATCCGCCTATCATCGCTCCAAGAACAAGCAAAGCAAAACCCTAGTTAGTCGTGGATGGGTCAATCTCGACCAAATGTTTTTGACACAAAATCTTCCAGGGTCATCGCATAGGTCTCGACGATATGATCTCAACGAATCAAAAGGCATGATTTAAGTTTACTAAATTTGAAGAATTTAATTTTGAAGAGGAGGATAATGGGTTCGGCTATGATTTTTCTTTTCTCTGAAGGCTACAGTGAATGATAATTTGGGGGAAAAGGATTTGCGTATTTATAATATTATTATATTTCAATTATTTAATTTCTCAAATAAATGGTCACGTATTTCGGGTCCGTATGATCATACATCATACGATGTGTCAGATCGCCACGAAACTCATCTGCGTACATCGGCTCATTTTTTTCGAATCCAATGGCACTAACTATGTCTTCATCAGAGACTGCGATCTAAAAAGCTAATTTCGCGTATTTCAAGACCGTTTTTGGCATCAGATGGCCGACCTTGAAGTATAGCGATCCTTAGATTCATTTGGATTCGTAATGTTAATCCGAACTCAAGGTAAGTGGTCTCGAGTCATGATTCAGCTATATACGAAAAATCACATTTTTGAGCCTTCATTTAATTAACGATTAAATATTTAAATAAACTAATTAAATAATCGATTGTTAAAACATGGATTGTTACACTCGGTCTGACCTAATATTGGAAGGAGAAAATGCCTGTATCAGTCAGGTAAACCGATATGAGAAAACACATCTCAATTGAATTTTTAAGTTATAAAAACCTTTCAAAACAAAGGTTTTTCTTAAGACAACACGACACATAAATACGAACAGGTTTTACCTTACGATAATCAAAATAGTTTATACTTAAATGATTTGATGTTATTATTAATAAAACTAGTTTGAAAACACTTTTATAAGAAATATATAAAGAAAGTACAAATATCCGGACAATGTCAAACAATGTTTATGATACCAAAGGGATAGCTGAAATATTTGCAAGGCATTACAGCTATTTTGTTAATACAATCAAAACTGTAAAGCTCGTATTAGAATTTAGGTTTCCAACATGATAGGGAACTAGTGGCCTTTTCCTTGCTTTGTGGACTTACATGTATAGCAACCTTAGTACCCAATGGCTTCTCGTGCAAGGACTCACACACCATTGTACTGTTCATGTTGCTACACTACTACATATCCGGTGGCTTTTCGTGCAAGGACTCATACACCACTATACCATACAATATAAGGGTCTAAACATCTTCTGGCCTATAAGGTAACAAGGCATAATAATTCTGATCCGCTCATAAACCGATAGCCCAAAATATATGTCAGACCACATCATTACCCGTATCATCTTCAAGGTGTGAGACTTAAGGTAACGTAACTTTTCACATAGCATATTCCACTTTGAATGCCACATTGTCATTCCATGATCACACAACTGATTTCTACAAACGTATAACTTCTAAGCTAATACATATCAGAAAAGGGTGTTAACCTAAGAGAAGTTGCCTTCCCCACCACTAAACGGACGATACATTTATAGAGATCAATCAATATGATTAGAAATGCAATATCAGGCATTCGTCCATACAAGTTGTTCAGAAACAAAACAAATGGAAGGAACTCTCCTACCACATCCTATCAGAAATCAACCATAGAATTAGTAGTAAGACGTCCTTGCATATTGAAGATTTTCATTACGAAGCACTACCACCACCATATATATAAATATGCATTGCGGGTCTAGTGGCAAGTAGCCCTTCGCACGGTTCGATCGAAAAAATTAACAATATATATAATCACAAATTTACATCTCATATTCAAGGATGAGACATCCCGTAGGGAATAAAATATAAAAATATGATATGTAATCCGAGAAGTATACCTTATATTATATTAGCAAGCATATACAATCAATAAAATGCAAAAGCGAGCTTCAATTGTGAAGCATATGCCATCCAAACCTACTAATCACTCAACAACCAATGAGAACAAGTATAGCGAAAGTAATATCAATATATAACATATAATAATACAATAATTATATGCAAATGTAGAAAACGTAATAAGAGAAACCATCCAATAAATAATATCAGTCAAATTAATTCATAATCATATCAATTTGCATTTTCCAATGTTATCAATTTATTTTTATTAAGCCCGTATGTTGTACATACACCATTCGTATGCAAAAGCATACCTGATCGCTCGCTCGATCACACAATTTCACTTTCGAACTAGTATTGTTCACACGACCACTCTAATGCGGGCCCAGATCTGGTTCGTTGATTAGAAACCGCTATTCTCCTTGAATAGCCATATACTTTGATAGAGAATTCCAGAATTAATCAAAATCCATATTTCAATGTTACTCGTCGAGAATCGAGTGAAAAATCCTAACTTGGACCGATGTAAATCATCTCAAAATTGTATATTCGAATTTGGATTAAACAATTTTGCGAATAATATACAAACAACTTGCTATTTATTTCGTTTGGTTTCTTATTATATCTCCCATTCTTTTTTCTTTAGATTCTTTTATTTACATTCATTTATTCATAATCATTATTCACATTGCTTTATTCACATTCATTTATTACTTAGTATATTTTTTCAATACTAATATCACTTAAGAACCATTACAACAAATTTTACTTAAGTTTATTATAAACATTTTATACAACCACTTATATTTATTATCACTTCATAACTTAAGTTCATGTTCAATTCTATCAAACAACATTTCAAATCATATTAAATTCAGTTTACAACTTAAGTTGAATTTTATTTTATAACCCAAGTTCATATCCATTTCATTAATTCATTACAAATAAAATTCAGTTTCATTTAACTGATCTCATTAGCTCACTTTATTTACCTTTACTTGAGTCAAATTCCTTTTCAAAATTCATCTTATTTAACTTAAGTTAAATTCCATTTCATAATTCAATTTCAAATTCACTTTTCTTAACATTTATATTCAACAACTTTAAAAATTATTTTAACATACCAATACTCAAAATTTATAAGTTATAAAACTTACTTTCTCATATTTTCACAAATTGCTTAAATGAAAATTTTTAAAGTTTAAACACCCTGTACTTTTTTCAAATTATTTTCAAACAATATTATAAATAATTTCTTTATATTTAAAATCATACTTTTGAATTTTAAAATCAAAACTATTTTTACCAAAATAAAACTCCTATGGTAGCAATCCATCACTTAGAAACTCGAAAATGAATATTGATGATGCTGCAGTCATCAACCGAATTATTTCCCAACGATTGAATTGAGATCAGTGCTTACTATTTCTTTTAAACCTTTTAAACATATTTCTAGTCAAAATACTTTCTAAATAACATCATTATTTTACTTCAAAACTTCGACAAACAATTTTCAAAATCACCGAGATTTAAATTCTCAAATTCTTAGCTTTCAAACCCTTTTTTTGATTTACAAATCATATTTATAAATTTCCCTTATAAATAATTTCACTTTGATTATATAAAATCATTTCTTAATTTTTTATCTTTATTTACATTATAATAATAACAACTTTTATTAGAACACAAACAACAAACAACAAATGATAATAATTAGATATTATCATTCGCCAACAAACCAAACACACCATATAGAACTATAATAATTTATGAATTTTTTTATAAAAAATATAATTTAAGTAAAATTATTTTATTTACCAATTCTCAAAATAATGCTGTGTTGGTTTGCCTTGTTTAAGTATTTAGAAACCCCTATCGATGCCGTAGTATTGCACATACCGACCAGAATTCATAAGCCACTCAACAAATAAATTAATACAATATAAAACATTTTATAATCTCTAAGAAATATTGCTTATATCTATAATACACTCAAAACTCATAATAAGGCATTCCAATACCTTTTCTCTTAATGAGTTGCCCTACAAAAGCCAAGATTCTCGCTTAACCTTGCACTCTATAACCAGTTGTAACGACCCCCTAAATCAACAATTCAAGCTGACAATAAACCATACATGTCCAACCTAAATTGAACTTAAAGACGGACAGTTATGTAAAAGAAAGAAAAAAGAAGAAGGAAAGAGAAGAAGAAGAAAAGAAGAAAGTAAAACAACATAGAATCTCACAATCGCAGTGGAACAACATATAATATAAAGTCAACGATCTTTACAAAAGAGAAACTGTAATATACATACATCTATTAGAGTACAGCAATAATTCACTAATCATCAGCCTGGATAGTTATAATAACTTGTCCTCATAAATGCTGATGATTTAAACAACTAATGCAATGGAAAAATAAACAAATACAATAATACGTCCTAAATACCTCCAGCTAGTCTGTTGAAGCTCCAAAGCATCCAAATCTAAATATGTTAGGTCTGACCTGAGCATTGAAAGGGAAGAACCCCCGAATCAGTCTGGTAAACTAGCATGAGAAAACACATCTCAATTGAATTTTTAAATTATAAAAACATTTTAAAACAAAGATCTCGTAAGATCACACCGCACATAAACACGGATGAGTTTTTACCTTATGATAACCAACATACACTATACTTAAACAATTTGATATAATTATTAATGACATTGGCTTGAAAACACTTTTCAAATAGACATATAAAGAAAGTACCAATATCTGGACAATGTCAAACGGTGTATATAATACCAAAGGGGTAGCTGAAATCTTTGCTAGGCATTACATCTAATTTGGGAATACAATCAAAACCATAAAGCTCGTGTTGGAATTTGGGTTTCCAACATGGTAGGGAACTAGTGGCCTTCTCTCCTATACAGAGTTACACGTATAGCTAACCATAGTACCCGATGGCTTCTCGTGCAAGGACTCATACACCATTGTACTATTCTTATTGCTACACTACTACGTATCTGGCGGCTTTTCGTGCAAGCACTCACACACCACTATACTATACAATATAAGGGTCCAGACATCTTCTGGTCCACAAGGTGACAAAGCCTAATCATTTCGATCTTCTCATAAACCGATAGCCCAAAATATATGTCAGACCACATCATTACCCGTATCATGTTCGGGGTGTGAGGCTTAAGGTAATGTTTACCTTTCACACAGCACATTCCACTTTGAATACCGCATTGTCATTCCATGATCATACAACTGATTTCTAAAAATGTATAACTCCTAAGCTCATACGTCTCAGGAAAAGGTGTTAAGCTAAGAGAAGTTGCCTTCTCCGCCATCAAACAGATGATATGTTTATAGAGATCAATTAATGTGATTAGAAATGCAACATCAGACATTGGTCCATACAAGTTGTCCAGGAACAGAACAAACCGAAGGAACTCTCCTACCACATCCCATCGAGAATCAACCCAAGGATTAGTAGTGAGACTTCTTTGCATATCGAAGATTTTTGTAACAAAGCATTACTGCCACCATATACATAAATATGCATCGTGGGTCTAGTGGCAAGTAGCCCTGCATCATGAAAAATCCCCTTCTTCAAAAATCATCATCATAAACCTGCACTTTCAAACGCATATGTTGGTCCGAAGTGGTTTTCAGATAAATCTGATCCCGGTCTATCCGGACCAACAACGATAAAAAGCCCTCAACCTAATACGAAATTCAAGTCTATAGACTTATCATGTTTTCAACTCTCAACTTGCTATCCTTCTACCAATAAGGAAGCCTGGTAGATTGGAGTACCATAGTCACTCCACACTAGTTGAATCAATATTCTTAACCCAAACAATAATCAAGCCTACACAGTTGACATTTTATTAAGTGCACGACTAATCAGTTCCCACATCAAGTCAGGGAACCAAAAATAGTCAAATTTGATAGTCTGTTATTTAACTATTAAAGTAACAAATAAAATCTAGAACATAAGCAGTCACTAGGCCCATTTAACTAATCTTTCATTAATTAAATCAATTCCAAATATTTATTCAAAATATCTTTAAAAAGACATATTCTCAAACCATCTCAACCATTCGATATTAGAAAACATTTCCATATACTTATATCAATGATATAAGTGTATTTAACAACACTACCATTTTGGAGACACACTAACTAGATTTCTATAACCGTATAATTCCTCGGTTCATACGCCTCAGAACAAGTGTTAAGTTTACGAAGCAAAGCTTCCTATACCACCAAGCCTTTAGTACAATCATAAGAACCAATTCGTGTATTTCACAACAGACGGTCAAAATATAATTTATTGAGACAAAACGAATGTTGCATAAAACATCGCAATGACAACCCAAAACACTAGTATAGGGATTCGATATATATATATATATATATATATATACCCTGTATACTATATAAAACATTTACTTCTAAAACCATTTACTATAACAACAGTGTTATAGTCTGTGCCTTCCTCACTTTCCCGAAAAAGTCTATTACAACAACAGATGTTGAAATCTATTTTTTCATCTCCTAACATAAATCACTTTTAAAACCATTAACTTCATTTGAAAATATCACTTTTAAAACATTACACTTGGAGATAAATTACCTTTAAAACCTTTAATTCCATAATTCTCAACATAAATCATTTCCATACTTATAAAACTTATGTTTATAAATCACTTTTCTATTTTATAAAACTTCTATTTTTATAAATTCTGCTTATGAACTCATTTCTTTATAAATCTCATTTACTATAAAAATCCATTCACCATATGTCAAGTACAAATCCATTTATATATATTTTATAAAACACCATTCA
Organism: Allium cepa; assembly: GCA_030765085.1. Taxonomy (NCBI): domain Eukaryota; kingdom Viridiplantae; phylum Streptophyta; class Magnoliopsida; order Asparagales; family Amaryllidaceae; genus Allium; species Allium cepa. Next base: position 504,426,965 of record CM060937.1, on the reverse strand, counting down.
TAAATTTAATACTTTATTTATAAAATATCCTTTTGTAAATCTTTTATATAAACTATTCAAAAAAATTCATTTAAACTATTTCTCAAACCTATAATTTTATAACATCAAAATCATACATTTTTATTTATTTTAAATAAATTCATTCATTTTAATGATTTAAATATTATTAAAACATATATACTTCCAAAATCACTTTGAAATCTCTTGTAAATAAAAATCATTATTTTATAGTATTTCAAAATACTAAAAATATGACCTAGTGCTACTATATGACTAAATTTGGGAAATCATACCGATGTCATCGAATATGGAATCCAAAACATCATATATCATAATATATGAAAAGTAAAATCGACAGTGTAGGAATCCTGTTCAATCCCTCCAACCTGTCCCCCTACATAATCTACAGTACATGATCAGTAATATAAATCGACCGCTTTGTATACAAATGTCATCCGCTCATACACGGAAACGTAATAGAGTCTCATCCACTCCAAGGGTGGGAAGATATCCAAACCAACTAATAAAATAGTAAATCATCCAAACAGTCAACAACAATCAACAGCAAAATTATCCACACTTATTTAAAATTATTAGTGGGCCAGAGAGGTGAGTTAAGTCACATTGATTCCAGTTTTCTTCAAAACACTCCAGTTTGAAATAAAACCGAACAGACGTTCAATTTTAACCTAAATTCCTATTAGTTTCAAATCCGACCAATCCAATTTCATGATGTAGTATTCGCTAATACGAGTTTAACGCAACTGATCGCGTTCTATTTGAACTTCGTATGAAAAACTTGCAGCATTTATAAGTTTTACAAGTTAAACAATTAAAATTATTCCTCAATTATAATAACTAAGCTGCTAATCACCTAATTAATGCACGCTAATCTCCCTTGTTAACTCACATGCATGATTCTCAAGCTCACAAGAACCCATCTCAACCACGACTTTTGTTAGCCATCGTTGCCGCCTCAGCACCAACCTTATCTTAGGCTGACCGGTTAATATAATCACTTACTTGACTTGGCGCATACTTCTATGATTTGCAGTCGCAGGCACCTTAGTATTAAAAGGAGAGATGCAATTGAAACACTTGTTCGGTCACGATAGATGAAGTTCTCATTCCAGTCAGGAGAAGAGAAGAATGGAAATCACCACTCTTTACGTGTTTACAACTTATCGATTCTACTGGATGGAGAAGAAACCTTTCGATTCATTTCTTCTTTCTCTCTACTTAGATGGAGCCTCTGAATCCAGATCGAAGATACTTTTTTAGGATCGACTTAGGGCAGGAGGACGTAACCCAACATTCCATAGCGCATAGAGGAGAGGGGGAAAGATTTGACTATGCGTAGGAAACTTAGGAATAGGGAGGTCTTAAATGAAGTGAAATGACTGAATTCAACATTCACTTAAAAAAAAGAAATCCATAGTTCAGCCAGCGGAAGTCAGCGAGATAACGGGTTGTCCAACGCCTTTATCCAGATGCCATGTATATCGCACTAGAAGTAACATATTAGAGTTAGTATCTAGCTATCTTATATCCCAACAGGCCTCATCAGCCCACTCAAAAAGGATAGAAATAGATACGCGGAAAGTCTACTCGGAGCGGACCTAAAATTTCGATAGAATCTGAGGTGCTTCCAGAACCTCTGAGGCCGGAAACTTGATAAAGTCGAAGGGCCACCATCTGAATCAAAATAAATTACACCAGCTACTGCAATTGCTACAGCAACAATAGAGGACTCCGGCTTAAGAGGAACTTCCGAGACGTGACTAAGGCTTTCGAAACTATAACCCAAGGGTATGTTTAAAGCACAGTTTCGCCCAGAAGCTCATAGGTCAGGTCTCGGGTTTCTCTCCTTAGCCTATGGATCTGCCTTGCTTTGGCCGAGGCTTCCTTCTCTCCCATTAGCTCTTACGACGTTCGTCGCCGCATGCTCATCGTCATCTCCCTAGCCTTTCTCTACCCGTCGCCGTAGCTCGGAACCCCAAAGACGCCGCCTATCGCCAGAAATCACAAACTAACTATCGTCGTTCATTCTCCCCTAGCCTCATCGTGCTTTGATATACCCTATCACCACCGTTGATCTCCCTTGCCTTATCGAGCTCTACAAGTTTTTAGTTGAAGTCGATGGTCAAAAATGGATGGAGTGACTCCTATCTAGCATGGTCGTTGTTTGGTTTTCTTTTAATGGCAGCTAGGTTTTAATATTAGGGTTTGAGCAAAAAGTGAATGTTGAGGTGCTTATATAGAAAGTTTTCAAAGCACTATTCACGCGTTAAAATTTTAAATTCCAAATGGGGAACGCCGCCTGGCGTTTTATATGTAATACCCTTATTCCAAACACAATGGAACCAGTATCAAGATCCAACTCCATCATATATAGAAGTTAATTTTTTAAAATCAAATTATATTAATTTAAATTTATTTAATTAATTTCTACGCGTTTCGAACTCGCATGACTAAATGATACGTTTGATCGCCACGAAATTCGATAGCATATAATAATTCACTATTACGAATCCAGTGGAACTTATTTCATCCAAATCCGAGACAATGCCCAAGAAAGCTATTTTCATACGTTCATTAAAAACAAATTATTATTAAAAATCCATCTAATCACTTTAATTATAAATTAAAGTTTACTATCTACATTCTTATTCAAATAAAATTTAAATCAGCTTTCGATATCATTTTCATTCATATTTAATTATTTAAGCAATTCCAAATATTAAATTTAACAATTTAATAATCAAATAAATTGCTATATTTGAAATTCAAGTTATTTGACATATAAAATTAAATTTTCAATATTTAAAATCAACTGAATATTCCAAATTCAAATGACTGAAATTCTGAGTCGTTACATAAACTCTCTTATTATCTTGTGTTGAAAAGATGAACAGATGTCTATATATATATATATATATATATATATATATATATATATAGGTGGAAGGAGGAAGACTGCCTTGGAGATAAGAATGAAATCTTTTCGGGTTTACTTGATTTGATTTCAATACAAATTTAGCATATTGGTATTTTTTCATGTATATCCTTATTTGATTGATTCCTCAAATCAATTAATATATCTTCTGACATTAATTGATTATCTTTCTACTTGTTTCCCTTATTTGATTGATTGTGGGAATCAATTAATATCTTCTCTCTTTTATTTGGAACAGATTTAAATCGTCCAAATTTAACAATTCAAAAATTAGTTGTAAATTACATGAAGTGTTTAATGGTTGAAAGCAGTGCAACATTTATAAGGATTCATTCACTTTTATTGCACTGATTAATTTTGGAGGTAAATGGATTGAAGGTTATTACGAAGTGAAAATTTACTTTGTCGATATTGATAGTGGGTGACCGATGAATTGAAAAATATAATTAGTTATCTAAAAATTATCCAAATCATGGGAAAATTCATAGAGTGATGTAATAATAAGTGATGAACAAATCATTAAAAATCCATTTCAAGCAACCAAACAACGGTCATTTTTGGGTGGCTTTGTAAGAAAAACTCCATGTCGGTCCATCACAAGGAAAAAGCATAAGGAAAATTCTCTGTACTTAATATATTTTCATATGAGATTGGTTGAGAAAGTTGCATGGATGAGTCTAATTTTTAAATAACAATTTTTTGACCAAAAACCAGTCAGCAACAATGATATTTTAACAAAACATCAATAGTGTCTTAGTTGGATTAAGTTAATTGGAGATTTACACATTTCAATTACATTGCATAATATTTCTACGTCATCATTCAGAGTTAATCAAAAGCAATCCTATTAAAAATCCAACTCACTCCTTTAAATATTTAAAGTGGTTTCATTAGAAAATGACAATCGAGTAGGAAGTTATTCAACTTTTAACCCAACAAGCTACCATCTCAAGACTGAAATTCTTCATTATTCCTTCCTCCTCCATTGTTTAACTTCATTTTTTCCATTATATACCTCTAATTTTATTACTTGAAAACTTTTGCACAATGGAAACATAAATATTTTTCGATAGTGAAAGTAAATCTCTAAATCAAATCACTGTTAGTTCTTTGTGTTACTTACTTCTTGCTAAAATAACTGCTAATACCAAATCATTATGTGAAAAACAACTAAACTTAAATATTTCATTCAGATATCTTAAGGATTACTTACAAATAACTTTATGTGATTGTTAGTCCATATTTAGAGTTAGCAAATTGGAGTTTTCATTGCAAGCCTCTTGCTTCTTGGTCTGGCCTGATGGAAAAAAGAAACCAACGCACAAAGAAAGGCCTTCTATCCACGGTGATGAAAACTCTATTGGAAGTGGAGAATCATCATAAAACTCATTAGGATCATGAAGAAAAGAAGAAAAATGTGAAGACCTATGACCCTCGACATTCCGAATCGATGCCTCTTGAGCCGTCAAACTCGCAAGTACTGGAACACATCATTTATTTAGGTGATAAAAACTAAAACTATCCATCATGCAACATCATCTGCAAACTCACTATGGAGGGAAAAACATATAATATCAAATAGTGCAGTACATCATGATAGATATAGTATATATTATCTATTATAGTACCTAAGATACGACAATTCATCTCATATTCACACATGCTGGTTAGTATTGCATTAAATAAAATCCTTAACCGAATAACAACTAATATGTTTCTAAGCTCCATCAGCTGCCCCAAGACCTGCAAGAAAGTACCCCTCAACATATGACTCTGAGCCTACTTGTGAGATCACCCAATAGTTGTCAAAGAAAACAAAATAAAGGCAAAAAACAAGTCAGACATAAAGCCTAATTTGAGGAGGAAACTAGCCCAAGATATAAGGTACATAAATGCACATATAATGAATAATGAAATACTTGACTTAAAAAAGACGTATGGGTATATAAAACCATACCTCAACCTATCTCACCTACATCCAACAAGTTAGAACGGTATAATATTTTCAATTGTAAAGGTTTAGTAAAAGATATGGTCTCGACTACCATGTCACAAAGTAAAGTCCGGACATCATCTAACTAAGGTGTATGAAACCTACATTAATACCTATATATCTCGAATGCTATGTGCGAAGAGTACTACCCCGAGAAGCATACATGTTGGATCATAGGTTTTGATTGCTGACAATACACAACAATTCACGATTCTCTAGTTTAGTGCTTTGTTAAAATCTTTCCTCAAGAATCATCATTCACATTCAAATAAACTTGTTTGCATATTTTAATCAAAATCAAGTTTACAAAAAATGCGTGGAGCTGGGATCAAACCCGGGTCACTAATTTGGAAGGCAAGTACTCTAACCAAATGAGCTACTACTGTTTTTGTTTAACAATAGGTCGGCTGACCGACCAGGATCTTCGGTCGACCGACCCTGTGTCAAGTGCACAGATACTCTCTGTTTTGTGTACGATTTTAAACTCAGCTGACCGGCCAGTTTTTTCGGTCGACCGACCTGAACATAACGGCTAGTTTTCTGAAGAGTTGCGATTGTTTCATGAAGAGGAATGTCCCTCGATCCAAGAGATACGGACACAGCTTTTGATTGAAACTCTTCATGAAAGATTGTAACTATTCTACAACTATATAAACATGTTCAAATCACTTCTACAATCATCGATTCTTGTTTATAATTCTGAAATCTATTCTCTATTTATTTCTGCAAATAAAAGCATCCATTCTTATTTAATATCACTAGAATCCTTGATTTAAATCATAAACTTCGATTCTACGTGATTATCTTCCTTCTAAATCTTCACACGCATATATACCCTTGTGGATTTGATTATAAGAAAGTTGTACTATCAAAAGACAATAAGTGTTATTCAGAACACATTCGTCAACAAACTATTTGTATTGAAGTTAAAGTCATCTTCGACTGTTGAGGCGAAAAAATTCCTGTTCGGCTGCTCAGGTGTCGTGTACCTATTCCTCCGGGTTAAGTGAGGGGTTTAGTTTAATTCAAAGGATATTCTAGGACTGGACGTAGAACGGGAAGTTCGAACCAGTATAAAAATTCTTGGTGTGCTTACTTTAATTTTTATTTTACTGCTATTATCAGTTTCTGTTTCCCAAGGGATTGGCCAGGCAACTTAGTACTCGGCTTGACCACTGCTCGGCCTCCCAAGAAGGTTTGGCATCCAAAGGGTACTCGGCTACCCAAGAACGTTCGGCCAAAGTGAACGTTCGGCCTCTAAGGAGTACTCGGTGTAAAGTGTGTTCAGCATTCATAGGAACACTCGGCATCATAGGTATGCTCGGCATCAGAAGAGCGCTCGACGAACCTAGATTGTTCGACATCCCAAATTAGTTCGACAAAGATATCGTTCGGCAACCAGAACGCGTTCGGCATCTAGGAGCATCCGGCATCAAGAGATCGTTCGGCACTGAGTGCAGTTCGGCCAAAGAAAGTTGTTCGGCATTGAACGCCGTTCGGCCAAAGAAGATCGTTCGGCCATCAAAGTTTGTTCGGCCTCCCACGTACGTTCGGCATAGGAACGTTCGGCATCCCCGAACGTTCGGCCAACAAGTTGTTCGGCATCCCAGCCTCATTCAACCTACATCCCTCACTCAACAGCATACCTTGTTCGGCACGAAAAGGGAGGCTCGACATACCTCGTTCGATATAAAGAGGAAGGCTCGACATGCCTCGTTCGGCCTCTCTGGTTCGGCGCATAGTACTTACGCTACTTGGACCGAGCTATTCAACCACCTGGCCCACCAGGGAAGTCCAACCCACTTTCGTCTATAAATAGAGAGGCAGAGGCACAGAAAAAAGGGATCAGATTTTAGAGAGCACTGGGGAGACTCTGCCACTTTCAACCCTCATACAAAAACTTCACTGTTTATTTCGCAATTGTATTCGAATACTTAAAAATGGATTGTATCTGTAATCAAGTTTAAAGTGAAGAAATAAAGGATCAACTTCAAAGTGGACGTAGGCAACAACGCCGAACCACTATAAATTCTGTGTTCTCGTCTCCCGCATTTTAATTTATATTATCTTCTCTATTTTAATTTATCTTCTTCATTAATCTCTCTACACAAACTCTCTAAGGGTGTTAGTGACCAATTTTGGCGCTAACATTTTGGTGCTTTCACTAAGAATTGAATTCTCAGGTTGTGAGGATCTACTTTGTAGCTACTGGATTGCATAAATCCCCCGAAGAAGATCCGTAATTATCCATAAGGCATCTGTTGATTCTACTCAGAGTTACAACCAACGACTCTACCATGTGAAGACCACGAACAAGATCGACCTCCCAAAATGTAGATGCCCGCGAAACCGCTAGTGTTCAACAACTTGGACCTAACGATCAACAAGCAATTCGAGGCACGGGGCCCTCCAGCCAAAACCAAGCGAAAGCTGTTTCACGAGCAGAATTGAGTGACTTGATAAAAGAGCTTACGGAAAGCAGAAGGCAACTCGCTGAGCAAATGCAAGTTAATGCTGACCTTATGGCCCAACTTGCTCAACAGCAGCGTCAGAATGCTGGAGGTAGCCCTGTCCCCTACTCTGAAGATGATAGCTCAACTTCAGCTGATGAACCTCCCAGGCGTAGACGCCGCAAGGATGAAGATAACCAAGCAGGTGCCACTGATCACTCTACTAGAAACCAAGCCCGTGGAGCGAAACCCGACCTTCCCCCTACCATACAAACCCCGGATTTGACAGCTATGGTCAGGCAGTTAATGAGAGAGAATCAAGGTTTGACTAATGAAGATTGGGGAATGTCTAAGAGTCATACTCCCTTCACAGATACCATTCTACAGGCTGAATACCCAAGGAAGTTTAACATGCCCACCATACCCGCCTATGAAGGAAAAACTGACCCTAGACAACATGTAACGAGGTATGGATGGATGATGGATTAAACAAGGGCCAACGACGCAACTAAGTGCAGGTGCTTTCCAATAACTCTGTCCAGAATTGCCACCATTTGGTTCACTCGACTTCCTCCACGGTCAATTTCAAACTTCGACGAATTAGCAAGGAAATTCATAGAATAATTCAGGATACACGCCACTCGACCCAAGGATGTGATGTCCTTATTAAGCGTGACCCAAGCTCGTGGAGAATCACTGAAATCATACTTGCAGAGATTTCATGTTGCTGCTACTGAAGTGAGCAATCCAAACGACCACGCGATTTTGATGGCAGTAATGCGTGGAGTGGATCCAGACTCTGAATTTGGGGATTGGTTGGCGGGAAAGCCACCAGCTACGTTGGAACGTTTCTATTCGAAAGCCCACCAGTTCATAAGGAGGGAAGAGGCTCGGTGGATAAGGAAAGACAAGGCACCAGGGTCCGTTCAGGAGTCTGTAAAGGGAAACACCGCCATGAAAGCAACCGACAACAACCCTGGAAAGACTCAGGCCAGCGTCCAAAATAAGCCCGGGCAGTCTAAGGGAACTGGAAGTGGAAATCCTGGAAAGAAGAAGGAAACGGGGAGATGGAAGTCAAGGATCCCAACCTACAACGAATACACTCCACTGAATGCGTCTCTTGAAAACATCTACTTATCGACCTGTAACACTTTTCAATATAGAAAACCACGCCCTAAGGAATCAACAGAGGAGCAAAAGTGGACTGGAAAGTATTGCCGCTTTCATGAGTCTTATGGGCACAACACAGACGAATGTTGGCATCTCCATGACGCTATTGAGAAATTGATTAGGCAGAAGAAGCTGCAGGAATTCGTCAAAGATACGCCAGAAGGAAGACAAGAGACTTCAGACCTCGGACGTGGCCCGGCTCTACACCAACCAGAGTAACCTACTCGAACTGTGGGAAGATTGATTATTAACACAATTGCTGGTGGACCTCATCCTGCGGATAAAAATTGGCAGGAAATGGAGCGATATGCTAATTCCTTGAGACATACAGAGCATGAGTGCTGTTCAAACGTGGAGGATGGAACTCCCGCAAAGCAGCAACGCACGATGCACGACGATATCGTATTCAGGAATAGAGACGCGGATAAGGTGGAAGTTCCCACCATCGATCCATTGGTCATATCCGCAACCATCGGACCGGCATTCGTAAGGAGAATCCTGATTGATTGCGGAAGTTCCGTTAACATCATCTTCAAGAAAGCGTATGACCAAATGAAGCTGGAGACTAAGGATTTGAAACCATCTAAAGCCCGAATCCATGGCTTTAATGGCGCAGCCACAGACGCAGTAGGATATGTGGAGTTACCAGTTGAACTGGGACAAGGTGAACGCAAGAGAGTGCGAATCCTACCATTCATAGCGTTGGATGTTGATTCACCATACAACGTGTTTTTGGGACGACCAGCCCTCGCAGATTTCAGGGCAGCCTTGGCCCTGTGGTGTCTCACACTGAAATTCTCGACAGACAAAGGAGTTGGCGTAGTGCATGGCGACCAAGCAACCGGACGTGCATGTTATGTGGCTGAGCTGAGAGAGGCCCGGCGCAGAGAAAAGGAGAAGACTGCGGACAACATCGTCCTCATCCCGAATTCTGATGATGGACAATTAGCGCCCGAGCCCTGGCTCGGGCGACATTCTCGGATCGTTGGAGACATAGATCCGAGAGATGACAAAGGGGAACCCAGGGAACCAGATGCAGCACCGGCCGAACTAACAATTGATATTCCAGTTAGCCACAGCGACCCGACACGAGTTCTTAAAATTGGGTCACAGCTCGATCCCATAATGGCAGAAAATTTGTCTGATTTCCTCCGAGCGAATCTTGATGTCTTCGCCTGGACACACTCTGATATGCGTGGGATTTCCCCTGCAATTGCGAGCCATATGTTGAATACCCGAAACACGTACCTGTGAAGCAAAAGAGGAGAGGCATGGACCCGGAGAGGTCTACAGCTTTCAAAGAGGAGGTGGATAAACTCAAAACCAATGGGTTTGTCCACGACGCCCTCTACCCGGAATGGGTGTCCAACCCTGTGTTGGTAAAGAAAGAAAACGGGAAATGGAGAACTTGCGTTGACTATTCTGATTTAAACAAAGCATGCCCGAAGGATAGCTTCCCGCTACCACGAATTGATCAACTGGTCGATTCAACGGCATGGCACGAGTTATTGCCATTTATGGATGCATACTCTAGATACAACCAAATTCCGATGCACATCCCAGACCAAGAACACACCAGCTTTGTCACAAATGTTGGGTTATACTGCTATGTAGTGATGCCCTTCGGACTGAAGAACGCCGGAGCAACTTACCAGCGTCTGGTAAATCGAATGTTCAAAGATCAAATCGGGAGAACAATGGAAGTCTATGTGGATGACATGCTTGTGAAGTCACGGCAGTCAAACGACCACATTCGAGACTTGGCGGAAATGTTCAATATACTAAGGCACTATGGGATGAAGATCAATCCTTCAAAGTTTTCATTCGGCGTGGCATCAGGAAAGTTCTTGGGATTCATTGTGAATGCACGAGGAATTGAAGCTAACCCGGAAAAGATCCAGGCCATCCGAGAAATACAGGCACCTAGAACCATAAAACAGGTACAGAGCTTGAACGGAAAAGTAGTTGCGCTCAGTCGATTCATATCCAGAGCCATAGATAAGTGCGTTCCTTTCTTCGATGTCATAAAGAAAGGAAAGAGAAACTTCGAATGGACGACTGATTGCGAGGAAGCATTTCAAGCCCTGGTAAGACACTTGGAAAGTCCTCCAGTGTTGTCAAAACCGGTAGACCATGAGACGTTGTACGTATATTTGGCTGTGTCTCATCACGCTATCAGTACAGCCCTGGTTCGCGAAGAAGACAAGGTTCAAAGGTCGGTGTACTATGTTAGTAAACGACCGACGGGGGCAGAAAAGAATTATCCAAAGATCGAGAAACTTGCCTATTGCCTGGTGATTGCATCACGCAAGCTTCGTCCCTACTTTCAGGCGCACTCAATCAGTGTTTACACTGACCAACCCTTGCGACAGGTACTCCAACGACCGGAAACTTCCGGTAGGATGCTAAAGTGGAACATCGAGTTAAGCCAGTTTGATATCACCTACCTACCGCAAAGGACCATCCAAGGGCAAGCATTAGCTGACTTCGTTGCTGAGTTCACCATTCCGGATGAACCGAGTGAAAATCACAAATTAATCCCTCCTGTCCGATGGAAGATGTTCACGGACGGGGCATCTAACGACCGTTGGTCGGGAGCTGGGATAGTTCTGGTAACTCCCGAAAACCGATCGATTTGCTACGCTTTGAAGCTCGAATTTACAGCGACAAATAACGAAGCCGAATACGAAGCACTGATTGCTGGCTTAAGACTTGCCAATGAACTGAGGGTAAAGTCCATCGAAATCTTCTGCGACTCACAGCTGGTGGTATATCAGGTACGAGGAGACTACCAAGCGAAAGGACAGAGACTGGCTCCTTACCTTGCTCGAGTCCGGGAGCTACTAGTAAACCTGGAATATTATGACATTTCGCATGTCCCGCGCGAGCAGAACAGGGAGGCAGACTCGTTGGCTAAATTCGCGAGTACTGGCGATGCACAACAGATGGGATTGTTCCCTGTCGAGACTCTGCTTGCTCCCAGTATAGACATGATGGAGATAGATCTCGTCTTGGAGACCGAACTCGAAAGGGGATCATGGCTGACCCCGATCAAACAATACTTGCTATACGGGGACTTACCTGAGAAAAGAAGCGAAAGACGCCAAGTCCTTCGTAAGGCTTCGCGTTATGTAATGCAAGACGGGATAATGTATCGGAGGGGATTCTCGACCCCCCTACTCCGGTGCGTGGCCCATGATGAGGTAAAACGGGTGTTGGAAGAAGTCCATGAGGGAGAATGTGGTGATCATACCGGGGGGCAAACTTTGGCGAGGAAAATCCTCCGCTATGGATATTATTGGCCGACTGTAAATCGGGATGCTGCAGACTATATGAGAAGATGCGACAAATGCCAGATATATGCAAAGATTCCGAGAGCTCCGCCAACGGAACTCACACAAATGGTTAGTCCCTGTCCATTTACAATGTGGGGAATCGACCTAATTGGATCTCTGCCCATAGCCAAAGGAGGCACGAAATATGCAATAGTGGCAGTCGATTATTTCACCAAGTGGGCGGAAGCAGAGCCAATGGCCACAATCACCACCAAGAAAGTCATTAATTTCGTTGTACGAAATATCATATGTCGTTTTGGCCTCCCACGGACCATCATAACGGACAACGGAACTCAATTCGAAAGCAAGGAATTCAAAGAGTTCTGTCAGAGGTATGGCATTGAGAAAAGGTTCGCAGCAGTTGCTCACCCGAAGGCGAATGGGCAGGTAGAAGCCGTCAATAAAATCATCAAGTCCATATTGAAGAAGCGTTTGGAAAAGACTAGAGGCAGGTGGGTGGATGAACTCCCAACAGCGCTTTGGGCCTATAGAACTATCCACAAGACCGCGACTGGCCACACACCATTCACATTGGCGTACGGCACGGAAGCCGTCATACCCGTAGAACTTGAAGTTCCGTCACACCGGGTAACCTATTACGATCCTGCGTCAAACCAGGATCTCCTATTGGAATCATTAGACTTCATTGATGACAAACGCGAAGAAGCTGATTTGAGTGCAGCCTCATACAGACACCGAGTCGCTAAATATTATAATGGAAAAGTCCAGCCAAGAACCTTTAGTGTGGGAGATCTCGTTTTGAAACGAGTCTTTCCAACCCCTTCGCACATGAATCTCGCATGGGAAGGTCCATACGTCATCGAACGGAGGCTTGGAGAAGGAACTTTCAAGCTAACGACCGTCGATGGTGCGACACTCCCCCGAGCATGGAACAACGAGCATTTGCGGCGTTATTACACTTAGTCTATTTCCTTTATGCGGTAGTTGCATTTATTTCTAGTATGCTTTCTTCTTGGCATGTAATAAGATAATCTAGCTCGTTTTCATCAATAAAGGCTTGAAGCCATCTTTTCCATGAATGACCAATGTCTCTTCGTATGATATTCCTTTGACGCGCAATTAAAAGTTATGATATCCTGGCTAGCGTAAGTACGCTTATAATAAATGACAAAAAATCTCCAAGTCCCTGGAGTGCAGACTGGAGTACTCTAAGTCCCCGGAGTGCGGACTCGAGTATAAACGATTCAAAATCTCCAAGTCCCCGGAGTGCGGACTGGAGTACTCTAAGTCCCCGGAGTGCGGACTCGAGTATGAACGACAAAAATCTCTGAGTCCCCGGAGTGCGGACTGGAGTACTCTAAGTCCCCAGAGTGCGGACTCGAGTATAAACGATTCAAAATCTCCAAGTCCCCGGAGTGCGGACTGGAGTACTCTAAGTCCCCAGAGTGCGGACTCGAGTATAAACGACAAAAATCTCCAAGTCCCCGTAGTGCGGACTGGAGTACTCTAAGTCCCCAGAGTGCGGACTCGAGCATAAACGACAAAAATCTCCAAGTCCCCGGAGTGCGGACTGGAGTACTCTAAGTCCCCGGAGTGCGGACTCGAGTATAAACGACAAAAAATCTCCAAGACCCCGGAGCGCGGACTGGAGTACTCTAAGTCCCCAGAGTGTGGACTCGAGTATAAACGATTTGAAACCTCCAAATCCCCAGAGCGCGGACCGAAGTACTCTAAGTCCCCAGAGTGCGGACTCGAATACAAATGACTCGAAATCTCCAAGTCCCCAGAGCACGGACTGGAGTACTCGAAATCCGGTGTATAGACTTAATTACAAGCAGTTCAGACCTCCGAGTTCCTTGAATAGGAACTACGACGCAAATGACTTGGGTATGTCAAGTCCCCAACATACGGGCTATGAAATATTCTAAGTGCTTGAAGCACCAAGTGGAGATTGATCAAATCCAGGGAAGCTTCCAAGCCATGTAAAGACGAACCAAGAAGTCTGAGTTACCCATCACAATTCAGATTTCAATCACAACCATAAAAGAAACTGAGTAATAAAAGTCTTTTGAGAAGACGAAAGTGAAGATCAAATTTTATTCACAAAAAGCTTCCCGTTACAAAAACGCTCCGAAGTCCGGGGCCGACAGCCTATTTACACAGTCTACAAAAATTAGTACATGACTTAAACTAGTTCTCGTTGAACGGGGACGACGGTCATTTCTTGTGTTTCTTTGACTTCTTCCCGGATGGTTCCTTCCCAGAGCTCTTACTCTTGGAATCCTTCCCTGACGGAGGGGTGATGACCGAAGATGTAGGGGGAACATCCATGGGCTGGGACTTGCCAGGAAGGATGACCTTCAATGGTTTGTTAAGAGGATCGTCCAGGTCCAATCCACGCGGCTCGACCTTGACTGAGGTCGTGTCTCTTTTCTCTTTCTCGAGCCGTTCCTTCATGCTCAACTCGGATGTGTGCTCAGAGGCGCCTGTGATTTCTATTTCAAAACTCTCCGAGGAAGATTCGGATTTTCCTTCATCAAGCGCCCCGATTACTTGAGCATCTGGACTAGGATCCCTGCCAGCTTGAGTAGCGTCACTCACCTTTTTCTCCACCTCCTTGGCGGCATCGCTCCTCGGAGTGGGCTCGGGGTCAGAACAGCCTGCGCAAAAATCACGAAAAAAGAAGAACAAGTGTTAGAACACAACAACTTCTGGGGGAACGAGAAAGTTCTTTGTGAAGCACAGAGGTTACTCACCAGACGCCGGTGGGTTCTCAGTCATCAGGGGGGTCTCACCCTTCGGGATGGGAGATAAAGCATGAATGCCAAGCCCGGGGGCTTCCGGGTCATAGCCAACGTGCTGCTCGAAGGGGTCAAGTATTGGCCGACTGGACGATTGAGTAGGCATGCGAACTGGGGGCACGACGCAGGAAGAGTCGGTAGCCACCTCTTTCCCTTTCCTGGAGGGAGAGCCTTTGCTGTAGAGGGCTTTAGCCGCTGATAAATCTGAAGGCTCCTTCCCCCTCAGGAATTCTTTTATCAATGCTTCTTCGTCAACCTCATCGGCGCCGCTCTCAACCTTCCTGATTTGAATCAGGGTCTCCCATGCCTCGGCCAATGACTCAAGGTAGCCGTCGCCCAGAAAAGTTAGATCTCGATGCATGAGAACTCGGGCATTGAACTCAGCGATGAGCGGGTCGAATTCGGTCTTTACCTCCTCCCTGCCTTCTTCCCTGGCCGCCTCGAGGCGAGAGTCGATGTCGACAGTTGCTGCCCTTTTACCTTCCTCACGGGCCTCATTCCTCAGTGCCTCGATTTTGGAGAGATCGTCTTCAAGTTTCCCCTTTAAGAGCCGGGTGGCGATGATCTCATCACAATAGTGCTGTGCCTCAACCTGGGCGGCCACTTTCTCTTCCTTCTCCTTATTAAGTTGCTCCTCGAGCTCCTTAACTCGCCTATTAAGCACATCTCGCTCCTTCTGAACGGAGTCTTTCTCCAAAGCTAATGCCCCACACCGTTGAACCGCTTCATCGAGCTCTTTCTTTTGAGTCAATTCAAGCCGAGAGACTGCCTCGGCCGTATCTTTAGCATTCAGACGAGCAGCATCAAGCTCGGACTTGTAAGTAGCCAGCTCTTCGTCCTGGGCCTTAATGATACCCCTGTCATGAATAGCTTCAAGCTTTAGGCGGTCAATTTCGTGATGGCGCTCCATAGAGACTTCAGAAAGTTTCTCAGCCAGATGGACGAATGCGTCATGTTGCACGTAGACGTCATTGGTACATGCGATAGTATTTTGTTTGACATCTCCGGGAATAGGATGAATCGCCGGGAGGAACTTTAACCCATCAAAGCAAATCTTCGGAAATTTAGCCTTAAGTTCGTTCAATCTCTCCGACACTGTTGGGTCTGTTACGGGAGCGGGAGGAGACGGCTTTGAAAGTTCACCCTTCCTTTGAGAATCTCGGGAGTGCCGGGTAGAAGAAGAGTCAGAGTGTTGGTCCCGGGGAGCATCAGAATGCGACCTCTTATGGCCACGTTTGTCTTTGCTTCGCTCTTGATAAGAAGAGGTCTCCTGGCGGTGTTCGGGCTTATAATAAGTTTTCTTCCAGGATGACGAGTCCCGGGCATGATAATCTCGGTCGTTGTCGCTGTCTCTATCTCGGCGCTTCCCGAGGCCCGAGTCCCTACCAGACTGGCGTAAAGTCGACGAACCGCGAAGGCGGTCGTATCCGTGAGAGCGCCCCATGTCACCTGCAATCAAACAATAGCGAATTAGCGAGAGAGCAGAGTGGTGAAGGAAAAGTAGGTGCAAAGTGAAATGCATGTGTCTGTGTGTGTCCTAGTGCTACCCCCCGACGGACCGGTGGCTTTGCTAACGGGAGTTTTTTCCCCTTGGATCGGGGCTGGGACACCCGCATCGCCCCTGACGGGCGAGCGAAACTTAAACAGCTCCGGGTCGTTAAAATCATAGTTGAGCAAGTCGTCGGAAATGGAGAGGTTCGATAAGCCCTTCAGAGAACTTTCAACGCGCTGTGAAGAAGCCTCTTTCTCTGGCTGAATAGGCGTAACTTTGGAAGTCCCACCAACTTTCTCCTTCCTCGACTTGCACGCCAGCTTCTTTTTCCCCTTCGAAGGGGAAGATGACGTTTCAATATCATGAACTTCGGCTGCATGGCCTAATTCCTCACCTTGCTTTTCAGGTGGCTCGCCTGGAATTTCCCCTTCTTCCGGAGCTTCAAGAGAAGGGCGAACGGATGATTCAGGCAGTTTTTTCCCTCTGGCGTGTACAGGCTTGGGAAGCGAGGCGCCCTCTGGAAGACTAACCCGGCGGCCAGGGGCTAGCAAACCGAAATTTGATAGTGACTCATTGGAAATGAGGGCTCGGATATCTCGCTCTTCAGCAGGAAGAGCTCTAATGGCGTCGACAGCATCGGAGTACCCCCGGCCCTCGGGACGGGGGACGAAATCTGAAAAATAGAACAATGAGTTAGGAGAAGTTCAACCTCAATCGGGAACGGACATCAACTCAGAGAAAAGACTTACTTCCTTCAACCCACCGCCTCGCAAAGCCTTGGGGGCAGCGCACGTAAAACCACTCCTGTTTGTACAGGGCGAATTTGCTACTCCACGCGCCAGTGAAAAGTTGGCACTTCCGATGTGGCTCAAGGAACATGTAAGAGGGGCTGTCTCCCCGTTTCTTGGTCATGTATATGTACCTTATATCGCCAGGGGCTGGAGGCCTAGAGAAGACGGCCATAAAAAGCATGTACGTGCCATAAATGAAAGCGTGACCGTTTGGATGAAGCTGGGACGGGGCGACATCCAGGTACTGCAGCACATCACGGAGGAATAAATTGAAAGGTGGCACGCTACCAACCCAGCACATGAACTTGCTACACGCCGTATATCCCACTGGGGGCAGATGTGGGCGGTCATGCCCCGACGGAACGAGCACATCAGCAAACGGAATGCCATGAGTAGAACATATCCGCTTAAGAGCGGCCTCAGTGACTCTCGAAGCCTGTGAGTCAACTGGGTCATCTAGTAAAATCGACGATTCCAAAGTACCGGGAGCCCAGTCATGAGCGGGAGAAACTGACGGGTCAGTTGTGTCGGGGGCCGTTCGCTTAGAAGACGGTACAGGTTTGTCGGAAAGTGTAGCAGAACTGGATCTTTTGGACATCTTGAATAAATAGCAGACCCAACCAAGCACCTGTGTGAACTATACTCGAAAAATGATCGACGTTAGAATTAACAACGCAGATAACCCCCCCCCCCCCGTGTGGTGTGTGAATTGGTGTAATCAATAGTGTATAAGCCTTGAATGTTTGGAATTATCAACATAAAACTAAGCTTAAAATCACCGCCTTCGAAGACCGTCATCACTGACCGTCTCCAAAAGCCTTTCTTTATGATGGTTACAGCCCTAGATTTAGAGAAAGTTATCTGGTTACGTCAAGCAAAGTTCAGTTAGGAAATTGGGCAAGACAAGTTGATTGTTCGGCATGTAATTGTTCAGCATCTATGTTTTGGCTCGGCTGGGTATCATTCGGCATTTATTCGTTCGGCATCTATGTTCTGGTTCGACTGGGTATTGTTCGGCATGCCATCGTTCGACATTTATGTTATTGTTCGGCATGCCATCGTTCGGCATCTATGTTTTGGTTCGGCTGGGTATCGTTCGGCATGTTCTGTTCGGCCAAAATCCCATTTCAGCCGAAACAACGCTCGACGTCCCAACTGCTTCCTGCCCCCATACTCTTTCTTCCACCGACACCATTCGGCACGAAGAAACTGTGCCGAACCACCACACATCTAAACAACGAACTCCCACCTTTCTCCTCTCTGTTCCACCTGCTTTAGAATTACCCAAGGTCAAATCAAATCCCAGCCTCGGGGTACGAGAAAGAATCGTCTCTTCTTCCCTGTACCTCCTACCGATCCTATCATCAAACTACAGTTTGTGATTAAACAAACACATGCGAAAACACTTACCAAGAGGAGTGGTAGGAGCTTGGGAAGAGATTGTAGGAAGGACGTGCTGGGTTCAAAGGACGGAAGGGAAGATTGAAAATTTAAAGGAAATAGGTGTTCTTAGAAAGTCACGGTCAAGAAGTGAAAAAGAGAGAAAGGAATAGGGTACTGGGATTTATAGGAAAAGAGAAGAACCCGAAACGACTCTGACCGGTAGAACCGGTCAAAGCAAAAAAAAAAAAAACAATCGTTCGGCATAAAGGACGTTCGGCATGGGTCATCCTGTTCGGCATCCTTGGCATTCGGCGGCAATGCACTAATCCAGTAGTTCAAAGCACACCCTGTTCGAACACACAGTGTACTTTGGGGGGCAAGTGTTTCCCAAGGGATTGGCCAGGCAACTTAGTACTCGGCTTGACCACTGCTCGGCCTCCCAGGAAGGTTCGGCATCCAAAGGGTACCCGGCTACCCAAGAACGTTCGGCCAAAGTGAAAGTTCGGCCTCTAAGGAGTACTCGGTGTAAAGTGTGTTCAGCATTCATAGGAACACTCGGCATCATAGGTACGCTCGACATCAGAAGAGCGCTCGACGAACCTAGATTGTTCGACATCCCAAATCAGTTGTACAAAGATATTGTTCGACAACCAGAACGCGTTCGGCATCTAGGAGCGTCCGGCATCAAGAGATCGTTCGGCACTGAGTGCAGTTCGGCCAAAGAAAGTTGTTCGGCATTGAACGCCGTTCGGCCAAAGAAGATCGTTCGGCCATCAAAGTTTGTTCGGCCTCCCACGTACGTTCGGCATAGGAACGTTCGGCATCCCCGAACGTTCGGCCAACAAGTTGTTCGGCATCCCAGCCTCATTCAACCTACATCCCTCACTCAACAGCATACCTTGTTCGGCACGAAAAGGGAGGCTCGGCATACCTCGTTCGATATAAAGAGGAAGGCTCGGCATGCCTCGTTCGGCCTCTCTGGTTCGGCGCATAGTAATTACGCTATTTGGACCAAGCTATTCAACCACCTGGCCCACCAGGGAAGTCCAACCCACTTTCGTCTATAAATAGAGAGGCAGGGGCACAGAAAAAAGGGATCAGATTTTAGAGAGCACTGGGGAGACTCTGCCACTTTCAACCCTCATACAAAAACTTCACTGTTTATTTCACAATTGCATTCGAATACTTAAAAACGGATTGTATCTGTAATCAAGTTTAAAGTGGAGAAATAAAGGATCAACTTCAAAGTGGACGTAGGCAACAACGCCGAACCACTATAAATTCTGTGTTCTCATCTCCCGCATTTTAATTTATATTATCTTCTCTATTTTAATTTATCTTCTTCATTAATCTCTCTACACAAACTCTCTAAGGGTGTTAGTGACCAATTTTGGCGCTAACAGTTTCCGCATTTATATACCATATTACACGATCCTTAGTACTACACGTACACTTTCATTTGGTATCAGAGCCTGGTACTCTAGAGATCGTAACAACATTCTAGAATAAATGGCTACAAAGAGATCTAGTCAAGGCAATAAGAAGAGGAAAAGCAATAAAGAAAAATCGAAGGAGCAAACAAACAAATGCTTCATGGCAAAAGATAATGAGGTTAGTGATCTAACTTTTGATGATATGATAGAAATAAATTCAGAACTTCTAGACACTTTAAAAAGTCTCAAAAGAAAATATAAGGAAGCTCTGTAAAATCAGAAGAAAGCAGAATTCGAAAGAGATATGCTTAAAGACGAGAAGAAAATATTAGAAGAAGAACTTGAGAAAATTCAAAATTCACTCTTTGACAATTCCCAACTCGCTCTATTAAGTCAAGAAATAGAAGCTCAAAAAGAAAAGAATAATGATCTAGCTTCTGAAAATCATGAGTTAAAAACAAAAATTAAAATTGTTGAGTTAGATAACACTAGTCTCAAAACTAAGCTTGATGACATTACTAAAAATATTTCCAATTTTAATAAAGAGAGAGAAAATTTATCTAGGATTATTGAAAATTCTCAACATGCTTCAAATAAAAAGGGATTAGGTTATGTTAAGAATTCAAAAGCTCACAGTGATAAAAGTGGTTTAGGATATAATAAAATTGATCGTAGAAATAGCACTAGATATGCTTTCATGTATAGTAAAAATGATAGTGCTAATACTAAATTTCGAGTAAAGCCTAAATCCAATATTTATAGAAATTCAAATACTACTATGACCTATAATGTTGATAATTTCTCTAGAAGTACAAAATCATTAACAGGAAACATGAATAAAAATTATCTAAGTATTTGGGTTCCTGTTAATTGAAAAAACAGAGAAAAATACATTGATAATTATTTTAATATGATAGTTAATAATGAAAATTATATTTATAATGGTTCAACCACACCCAAATGGGTATGGTTTCCTAAAAATTAGGAAATTATAAGAAGTCTGGGTATCGCACGCTTTAAATGTTAATTTTTCTGATACCTTACATTATAAGTAGTAGTTATTTTGTTTTATATTGTTCTACGTTATGTGAAATATAATTTATATCATCATATAAACTCTCCTTTTTGTCGATGACAAAGGGGGAGAAAGATATTGTTCTAACACTATTTGCAGGAATAAATCATGCAAGCACAGATTAAGGGGGAGAAAAGATTAATTATTTACAGGAATATATAGCATAGATTCAGGGGGAGAAATCTAAAGCACAATTACAGGAATATATTCAGTGAGGGAAATAAGATCAACAAAGCTTGTCAAAGATTCGTTCGTAACAAATGAAGTTGTCATCATCAAAAAGGGGGAGAAAATGTTGGATCATAGGTTTTGATTGCTGACAATACACAACAATTCATGATTCTACGACTACGTAACATCCAGACTCATCGAATGTATAGTTATATATTTTAACAAGAGTCATCAAATATGTATATAGAGTCTAGTTTAGTGCTTTGTTAAAATCTTTCCTCAAGAATCATCATTCACATTCAAATAAACTTGTTTGCATATTTTAATCAAAATCAAGTTTACAAAAAATGCATGGAGCGGGGATCAAACCCAGGTCACTAGTTTGGAAGGCAAGTACTCTAACCAAATGAGCCACTACTGTTTTTATTTAACAATAGGTCGGCTGACCGACCAGGATCTTCGGTCGACCGACCCTGTGTCAAGTGCACAGATACTCTCTGTTTTGTGTACGATTTTAAACTCAGCTGACCGGCCAGTTTTTTCGGTCGACCAACCTGAACATAACGACTAGTTTTCTGAAGAGTTGTGATTGTTTCATGAAGAGGAATGTCCCTCAATCCAAGAGATACAGACACAACTTTTGATTGAAACTCTTCATGAAAGATTGTAACTATTCTACAACTATATAAACATGTTCAAATCACTTCTACAATCACCGATTCTTGTTTATAATTCTGAAATCTATTCTCTATTTATTTCTGCAAATAAAAGCATTCACTCTTATTTAATATCACTAGAATCCTTCATTTAAATCATAAACTTCGATTCTACGTGATTATCTTCCTTCTAAATCTTCACACACACATATACTCTTGACGATTTGATTATAGGAAAATTGTACTTTCAAAAGACAATCAGTGTTATTCAGAACACATTCATCAACAAACTATTTGTATTGAAGTTAAAGTCCTCTTCGGTTGTTGAGGCGGAAAAATTCCTGTTCGGCTGCTCAGGTGTCGTATACCTATTCCTCCGGGTTAAGTGAGGGGTTTAGTTTAAATCCAGAGGATATTCTGGGACTGGACGTAGAACGGGAAGTTCGAACTAGTATAAAAATTCCCGGTGTGCTTACTTTAACTTTTATTTTACTACTATAGTTTTCGCATTTATATACCATATTACACGATCCTTAGTACTACACGTACACTTTCAATACATTCTATGGACCATGTATCATCCTAGTGGATTGCTAATCGGAATAAGTATAATGAAACCCTATACTCTAGGTAAAATGTGTCCATGGGTCGTTTCCACCATCGTTATGGGGTCATGGATGATTTACATTCGGTATCCTTCTAAGGATCCACATTTCCATTTCATTCATTAACTATTACCATATGGTTTGGATCGTCAATACACCATCCAAAAGCCCTTCGATGTCATGTTTTCTCACTCTTAACAACACTGCAAGAGTACGTGAGTATCTTCCTCTAAGCACTTTAACCTAACGATGAATGTTGCTCATTTAGTGGCCATTCCACTCTCATGTTGATGCCTTTAACTTCAAGATATACACTTACGTATAATATAGGAGTTACTAGATCTAGCACAGTTACTTGTCTCTTTAATAGTTACTACATAACTAGCACGAAGTCATATGGATGTAGACACTATACTTACAGTCCACATCTTGAGTCCTTCCATTTGTACATGTCGATCCATTATGATACCATCAACTTCCCATCATTTCAAGATTCTATGCTTAAGGCTGAACTTTTAAGATTGTGACTCAAAAATCAAAGTATGTGGATTCTTTCCAAAACTTCACAAAATGGAGAGTGGGTCTTTCTGAGACTAGCGTTCAAAGTTTCTTTAGAATTGGGCTTCTTATGAAAGAGATATGCCACTTCAAGGATTGGTTAAAATTGCGTAGTTTTCCGCTTGAGCCTACTCTGGGGTTTTCATAGTTAAAACCGTAAGCATCCTTGATGTTTCCCCCAACTTTGCCCGAGTTTATCTCAAAGCTTCAAAGATCTATACCGATCCATCTTGGATTGGCATTGGTCTATGATGGATCGATACTGGACTGGACTTAGCCCAATTTTCGAGTCATGGATGCTTCCTTCATTTTGCACTATAACTCCATACTACTACAGATCCATGAAACTACCCTTATTTTTGAGTCATGGATGTTTCCTCCCTTTTGCATTAGTGCCTTATGCTACTACTGATCCATCGAATTTTCTTTCCACTCATTGCTGCGCTTCACTTTAACTAATCTAGATCGATCGGTATCGATCCTAGTGATGGGTCCGTACTGATCCATCACTATGAAATTTTAGCCTTGCACTATTTTTCCCAGACTCTGTCTGTTCTTTCTATGCATTTTCACCTTCATTCATATTCATTGCAACATCTAACTCTGATCTTATTTCATATTCTAACAATCCATATTATCGATTCTGTCACTTTTAGGAATTTCTTCAAACACTTTCAAGATGTTACTTAAAGTGCCTAATTTCCTTAATATGCAACCTCATAAACAAGAAGCATCAAATCCAAATAAACAAGCGTATAATGCAAGCACCAAAACATTATCTAGCATTCAATTTAAGCTTAGGTATCCATAAGTTTATTCCTTAAGCTCTACCATATCAATCTTTTTCTACACTACACACTTATAGGATCTTATTAATATATATATATATATATATATATATATATAGTGGTTTTAGATGATATCCAGTCATAACATAACATATAACTAATGTATAATTTGTTCAGGGTGCGAATTTAGCATTATCCTTAAGGTTAATTCATATAAATGTGTATGTAGACAAAATAGACCATAATACCATTTGGATTAGTTTCCCATTCGCCTAACTCCTCCTTGAAAAAAAAAAAGAACACCCAAACATGTCCAAATCTGAGCTAGATCCGATCTACTCAAACCGGGCCTCTCCAAAAACGTGATTCTCTTGTATAGACGCATTTCTCTTGACTTGATTTGAATTAATATGAATTTATTTTGATTTTAGGTACGTTTTCTTGATCTAAAGATGGATTTTGTAGTGGAGAAGTTAGGTTGATGGAGGTGAAGAGTTTTAAGAATGTAATTAATGAGTTGGAAGGTAATTTCCCCCAACTAATATTGGCTGGCCAAAATTAATATATATGTCTTGGCTGAAATTAGTTTAATTGCTGAAAATCTTTCTTCTTTTTTTATATTCTTATTTTGGTCACAACTCACTTTGTAACTCAGTCTATAGTCCATTTTGGCTAGAAAATCCTCTCTAGGCAATGGTGATATTTCTCGGCCACAATATTTTAATTTGAAAATTTTCTCCTTCACCGTTTGTCATTCAGTTAGCAGCTTAATTATTAAATTAACTACTTTGATTGTTAAGTGTAAATTTACAACTCATTACAAAAACAAGACAAAAGGAATTCAAATACCACTTCCGCTAAAGGGAGTAGCTAAGAGATTCTCCAAATGATGCGGCTATTCAACAGATGTTCATGAGTCTCAATTCGAGCAGATGGAGTTTCTAGAATGCTTACATAGGGAAAAAGGATCGCTGCTTCACCCATATGCTAGAGCTGGTGGAGCAGGAGGACCAAGTTTGTAGTTCTAAGCAAGGTAATGAAACTATAAGTTATGATGAAGTTTCACAGCAAGACAAAGATCGATGCTCTATGGATGAAGCTTTGGTTTGAAGCGCCCCGTAGAGTCATTTGGAAGGTCAAAGTCACTCAAACAATAATAAGGGAGACACACACCAACAAAGTCACTCGATGACATGGGAGAATCATGCTCCTGAAAGGCAGTCACACGAGAATCCAAACAGCCGTGGAATAGCGCAATTAACGATTTCCGTCTGATGTTAGTAAATATTTATTTTATATAATGTGTTTGTCTAGTGTTGTATATTTATAGGTTTTTTTAATATATGTATTGGTCAAGGAAAAGTTTTTTTCAATGCAATAAAAAGCTACATATACAGAGAAAATGAAACAAATAAAGTCTAAAGTAAAAGGAAATATACCTGGATGCAATCAAAGGCTTTATATACAAAGTTTTTTTTCAAAGGATTTTTATTTTTCACAGAGGAAAACAAATTATTATACAAATCGTATCTTTCTCCATGTGACATCTCCTATATTTTCTTTTCATACCTATGTCTCCTTTTCGACCCTGTATAAACTCATATACGTTCAAAAGGAAAAACATTGGATTCACTATCATTATCTCTTCAAATTGAAAACCACAAAATCAGTCAAATCACCCTTTTCATCACATCATCAAATTTCATCCCTCGACAATACCCATTCATCTTAAACGCCGCGAGCAACTTGTATACAACGTTCGTCACCTCAGAATCAGGCACAACCATGGCTTCATTTAGAAATAGAGTAACATAGATCGATATCAATGTAGAACGCAACAATTCAGGCGACTTCACTCACTCGTCATCTTCCACATCAGGTGGCTCTAGTCCAGGAAAATAGCAGCGACTCAAAAAATCAAACTTCGACTTCGTGATCACACACAACTGCAAGCAACACACTTCGAATATCAATCATCGCAAAAGGGAAAGTATATTGCAAGCAGCCACAACTCATCACAAACACTCAGATCATAAACAAAGCTTAACTGGTGAACTGTGGCAACATCGGCAATCTTCAAGCGAATATGAGTCGGTGATCCATCCAAATCTTGGTCACGGAGTTTAGATATCGACCAATAGACAGGCAGCAGCCTTCGATTTCAGGACTCGGTCTTCAATCTACAGGCGGCGATGAAAATCACTAGTTCAACATCGCAAGATCTTAGCGACATTTAACGACGGCGCTGCCCCCCCCCCCCCCCCCAACCAAACCACAAACCCAAACAAAGTCAGCTGCAGAAGTTCGATCGGCGAAATTTGGGTGAAGGTTTTTGTTTTTCACGGAATTCAACTTGGAAGTGAAAGATAAAAGTTGGATGCCAAGGTTAATAGGAAGGAAAGCACGTGCTTTACAAAGAGGGGAGTGCTGATTTTTTTTTATTTAATATCTATTTTTTGTGTGTTTAATTTCCTTTTATTTTTATTTTTATTTGAACTCTAGTTTTTTCTGTTTGAGCAACCTCATGTAGTTCGGAGATTCTAATCTCAAAGCATTGAGTTCAGTTAGAGTTATTAGATGCAAATTAAAATATTTGTTAGCACCGTCTGCGAGTTTATTGTTTATAAGTCTTTGAATGTTTAACTCTAGTAATAGCTCTAGGGGCAGCAGTATCTATTAGGACGAAGCTGATATATCTTGTGCTCTTTATTTTCTACATTTACATTTTCAATACTCTATTTTATATTTAATTGGTAACTGTATTAAATAATTTTAAATACCCTATTCATCCCCTCTATAGTATATTAGTTGATCTTACAAGATGTATCAAAGCCTAGGTTACTAGGTTTACTCTAGAATCATGCCTATTTCAAGTAATGCTTTTTTTAAGGGTCAGTTAATAGCTAGACCACCTATGTTCAATGGTATTGGTTATGCTTACTAGAAGGTTATGATGAAAATATATCACATCTCTGTTGACTACAAACGATTCTTAGGATATAACAGAAACATGGTATGTACCGCCCACGATGACAATCAATGATGTAGAATTCCCTAAGCCTAAGAGAAAAATAAAATGTAGCTAATAAGAAACTGCTTTCATTAAATACTAAAAGTTATGAATGCCCTTATTTGTGCTCTTAATAAAACTGAATTTAACCGAATTTCTCATTTGTCTGTCTGCATAGAAAATTAGCATACTTTGGAAGTTACGCATTAAGGTACATCTCAAATCAAGGAATCATGTCTCTTCAAACTAAGCAATGAATATGAAAATTTTATGATCTTAAAGGTATAGAAAAGAGGTGTACGGATGCTTTTCGGTGTTGGTATACAATTCCAGAGCTTTGGGCAAGGTGTACGGTGAAGTTAAGCTAGTTAGAAAAATACTGAGAGTTCTTCCAAAGAATTTTTAAGCAAATGTAACACTAGACAAGAATCCAAAGATCTAAGGAAATAAAACATGGAATAATTAATTAGAAATCTTATGGTCTATGAAATGGAATTACAAGCTAGGGGTAACCGTGTCAATTCAGACTCTAAGAAGAAATCAATTACACTCAATAACACTCCTGACAACTGTCATGAGAATAATTGTATCCCTAAGCTAGCAATGTTGATGAGCGGTCTTAAAAATTAGTCCATAAGAAATTCCAATTTTACAGCAAAGAGGATAGGTGTCAAGTCACAGCAGTTTAAGAACTCGGAAATTTGGGATGAACAAATCATTTGCTACAAGCGTAGAAAGATGAGTCATATCAAAACGAATTTTTCACTAATTCAGATGAGAAAGCAAAGAAAAAGAAAAGGAAGGTCTTTGCTGCAACTTGGGATAATGAAAAAGGAGAAGAATGCACTAATAGTGATGAAGCGGAAGCAAATTTATGTTCGATGGAACACTCCACTCATGATGATATTAATGATGACTCCAGCGATATATCAAATCATACTTATCAAGATTTACTCTTAATGTGTCATGAACTTACTGGAACAATTGATAATCTTAAGCTTAAGAACAAAAAGTTGAAATCTGAAAAAGCAGAGTTACTTCGCATAAATGATAGGTTAGAAACCAAACTTGAAATTTTTTTAAAGAAGCTCAAAACCTCGAATGTTAAAATTGTCAGCCTTTATAAAAGGAGTTTGATGAGTGTAAGATAAACCTAGAAACTCTTAAAGATGATATTTCATTTTGAAGAAGAATGATGATGCAAAGAGAGAAATTTTATTAACAGATGTACCATGCTAGTGGAAGAGAACACACCACTTAAATCCAAAGTCCAAACCTTTCTATCAACTGTTAATAAGTTTTCTAGAGATGAAGGTCGTTGAATATGCTTTTGGAAAATCAATTATATGCAAAAAGTACAAAAGGACTTGATTTTGGAGAAACACAACACGGTAGGGAAAATATAACCAACAATGCCTAAGGTAGAAGTATATTTCCAAAATGTCTATGTTGTGGTAAAATTGGACACAACTTCGATAGACGTTAGTATAGAAAAAAATGCAAAAATATTTGTTAGATTTGGACATCTAAAGGCTCTCCTGATAATTTTAGTTGGTAAGGGAACAAATGCCAAAATGTTAAACAAATTTGGGTTCCTAAAGGCTCCCTTGAAAATTGTGGATTGCTAAACTTTTCTGTCATAAAGACTAATATACCTATGAAGTTTTCTAAGTCTCCCTTCTCTTCCTACATGTAGATACGTTGGCGAGGTAAGGAACAAGAAAGATGGTATTTGCACTCGGGCTATTCCATACATATGATGGTCGATAAATCAAAGTCCCTTAGCCTAAAAGACTATAGAGGTGGGAATGTTACTATGAATGATAGTGGTAAATGTAAGATAATCAAAAAAGGTGCTTATTAGCTAAAGATAAGGAAGCCACATTGTGGCATAGAAGGTTGGAACATTCTAGTATGAGACTATTGGAGCAGCTTGAAAAAAAAGAGTTAGTCAGAGGATTGCCACATTAGAAATTCAAGATGATAAAGTGTGCAAAGCTTATACAAAGGCGAAGTTTGAGTCCAAAATGGATGAAGGGCTTTTTATGGGATACTCATCAAGGAACAGAGCTTATAGAATCTTTAACAAGCGCTTGTAAACAATTATGGAATCAATCAATATGAAGTTTGATAAGTCAGATGTCGATACAACCAAAGAGAAAGATAAAAGTGATGATGGAGATGGCAATGAAAATAAGAGATGTGGTGGAGACAACAACAAAGATAATCTACCGGCAGATGAACTTAACCAATTTGTGATACGAAAAGGGAATCACAGTTGATCAAAAGAAATATCAAGGTATAATTGGCTCTCTTCTCTATCTTACTTCTTCTAGACCCGATGTCGTGTTTTCTATCATTGTTTGTGCACATTTTCAACCGAAAAGAATCTCATTTAAAAGCCACAAAACGAATTTTAATGAGTTCTCTCCTCCTTGTGAGGATCACTCATTTTCGTCAAAAAAAAATCCACAAAATGAATTTTGAGATATCTTTTTTGCACATAAAAATTTGAATTGTGATATCCCTCTTGTGATAAATTTGGTTTAATTGGTTATTCTGATACTGATTTTGCAGGTTTTCTTGCAGATAGAAAATGCGCTAATGGAATATGTTTCGTGTTAGGCCATTCATTAGTTTCGTGGCCAAGTTGAAAACAAAACTGTGTTGCATTGTCTACTGCTAAAGCAGAATACTTTGCCTTAGGCGGTTGTTGTGCTCAGATACTATGGATGAGACAAACCTTATTGGAGTTTGGCTTAATACTTGAATGCGTTCCATTAAAATGTAATAGTAAATGTGCAATTGACCTATAAACAATTATGTTCATGACTCACGTACTAAACATATAGATGTAAGACATCATTTCATTCGAGATTATATTTCAAAAGAAGATATTTGCATTGAATTCATCTTATATTGATTTACATCTTGCCGATATATTTACAAAACTTCTTTCAAAAGACAGATTTTCATGATAATGTTAAGATTTGTGACCATGGTTATGGATTAGTATGATTTTTTTTTCAAATGTTTATTTAGCATTTTTTATTTTTGCTTGCTTTCAGTTTTTCCCTTTCCTTTTCTTCTTTCTCTTTCAGTTTTTTTTTCTCTTTCAGTTTCTGTAGCAACCCGGGATTTTACAACAATTAATTATCGTTGTTTGACGATTAATTTTGCTCGCTAATTGCTAATTGGAGTTTTTTTTAAAAAAAATCAAGTTGTTATTCTTTAATAATATTGTTAAGGGTAAGTGGGCATTAAGAAATTCTTGGCCACGTTTCTTTTTATTTTTGGGCTGGGTTATTGAAGAGAATAACCGTTCCTCCACCCTTATTAATTTTCATTCGCAACCCTAGAAAAAAAAATAAAAAAAATAAAACATACGAACGAAAAAAGAAAAAGAAACGGCGGATCGATTTTCCCTCGTTCGAATCAATTAGGGCTTGTGAAATGGGATGAAGCTGCCGACTTTATCGATCGTCTCTGGTGATGAAATCGGATGCAATTTGGATCGTTATGTTCTTCGAATCCAAGGTGAGTGATTTCTCACTCACTTCTAATTCAAAGTCATATAATCCTTTGTTAATTGATTTCCATGGCTTTGATTTTGGTTTGAATATGTTGTTTTGAATTCTTTGGTACTTTGATTTTGTGATAGCATTTTGGCTTCGGCCTCCTTGTGCTTTGCGAACTTCATTTGTGTTTTTGTTGATGGGTGTCGCTGTTATTAAAAAAATATTGAACTTTGAACAAGGATTTCCGGTTGAACTTGCTGCTAATTCGAACTCTATACTTCTTTTAAGTATCTCTTACGGTATTTTTGCAGTTCGAATATGTGATTCGAGATGAAATT
Organism: Allium cepa; assembly: GCA_030765085.1. Lineage (NCBI taxonomy): Eukaryota > Viridiplantae > Streptophyta > Magnoliopsida > Asparagales > Amaryllidaceae > Allium > Allium cepa. Next base: position 504,396,481 of record CM060937.1, on the reverse strand, counting down.
GATTTGGGGTTTACTTTTATGCTTTATTGCCTGTGTTCGAATTTGTGAATTTGCCGATGATGTTACTCGAAATATATAGGATGGTAAAACCTTTTATTTCATTCAAATTTTTGCTGTTTGGATTCTCTGTGAATTTAATCCTTTGCGTTGTTAATATTCATCAACGCTTGGTTATTTGGAATTCGTTCAAGATACTGTATATAATTTTATTTTTGCACAAATGTACATCTCGGCCTTGAATATGTTTTTGAAAAATTTCCCACTGTGATTCGAGACAGCACTTGAGTGCTCGCGTGTGTATATATGCATTCATGTGGGTACGCATATGTTGTCATTGTGCATACCTTTATCAGTAGTTGCTTTGCTTCATGGTGGATACTTAATCATGGTCTCTGCATAAAATATTTGCATGCTTAGATGAAAAAAAATATTGATGCGTACCCTCTCTACAGTAGCCTACGCATCATATTAGCTTGGGTTGTTTACCTGAATCAGTGACTTCACTTGTATAAATTGCTTTTTACATTGAACCATTGAATTAGTGGTCATAGTATATTGCCTTTACCCTAACTTATGTTAGTTCAGCCTGAAAAATGGTGCAGGATCCATTAACCTGCGTGAAAACATGCAGAGGCATCATGCAAATATTAAAGTATAGTTTATTTTGTTTCATAAAAATTTCACTAACCATAGTTGTGTAGTGTAAATCTCTTCCCTCTATTATTTGTCATAGAGAAGTATGTATGCATTAGATGATTCGATAAGTATGAATTTATTGCCAAAATTTTGATGCATACGTGCGGTCCTTGATGCATGCCTGAGCATTACTTCATGAGTCAGTGCCGTTTAAACGTGTACATGCACCTTTCTACCTCAATGAATGGCGCACACCTTTGCGTGAGCAACACTTCAATAATAATATTTTGCTTTTCTATGCCCAGGTCATCTTTATCCTTACATGCATTGTAGTATTATACGTATGAGTTTGGCCAAAGTTAATGTTTCATTTTGTTCAGGCATTGTTGAAGTTGTCTCATTTTTAAAAGAGTTAGTGCATGCATGTATTGTTATACATGCGAGTGTGGTTTCCTATACAGTGGAATTCAATTTGTTTTGCCATATAAAGCTTTGATGCAAATGATTTCGTTCAGGCTATCTGTTGGATAGTTTTGTTTACCTGTTGTGTATTTGTAGTGGAATCAAGTGGTTTTCATATGTGATCTTGTGGTGGCTGAAATTTTTTGTTGCAGTCTGCCCTTGTATCATTGGTGCGTACTAGGCTGTGTTGGTATTGATTTCTTTCATATTGTTGTCGAGCCACTCGGTGGTTCTCTGTCGTTGATGTGGAGACATATATTTTTGATGTTTTGGTTTGAGGCTGCACATACGAGTCTTGTTTCACTTGAGTTGAATCCAGCTAGTAGCTCGGATTCGACCTTGTGCTGATTCCTATTTAATCACTGTAGTGGCAAGGCAGTGCACGCAAGCGTGTACTGCAGCCACACGGTATCCTTGAGCTTTTGGGTATACCATCACTGTAGTGGCAAGGCAGTGCACGCAAGCGTGTACTGCAGCCACACAGTATTGCTTTTATGGATATTCAACTTGCTTTTGAATTATTGATCTTTTGTGTATTTAAGTACTGTATCACATTTATTGTAACTGACATCAGTTATTATATATATGAGACTTTTTGTGTTATCTGTGTTCCGCATTTATATTATCTGTATTATTATTATATTTATTGTCCTAAACTATTATGAACCATCATAGTTCGTTTTATACTGGAATTGGGTATGTCGATGGGAGTAAATAAATAAGGGATGGAAAAAAAAATATACCACTCATATCGAGATAACCAATACTAGTGTAAGGTCTAACTACGGATGGCCGCTCCTATCCAGCCTTATTCTTCGTTATAACAGATAGTATTTAGTATTTCCTTTAATACTCTTTGTTATTGTGAGCATAGAGGTGGGGCGTCACAGTTTCTCTTAGGATTTTTTATTCCAAAAAAAGTTCTAGGTTTTTTCTAATTATTTTTAACATAAAGATGAGGGAAAATACTCTTAGAACGTCTCAAATTTTTTGCTTCCAAAAAATGTGGCTATGACTAAGTAGGAAGTATTTGTGCTTATCAAATCTTTAAGTAATGGTTATACCATTGTCGGAAAATGAACTGTTACGCTCTTAAGAAGAATACTAGTATTATACATCATAGTCTAATTTAAGCATGAGTTATTAGCTTCCTATTTTGTATTATTACATGTCCCACAATATTATCTTATCTATCACATTCTATCGATCCATGTTTTTTATTCTACGTGTGCGGGTAAGATTAACATTAGCCAGAATGCAGCAAAGTTTGATTGGAAAAATAGCCTGAATGAAGTCCATCCGGTAGTGTTTTGTAACATCCCTCCCTTTTGTACGGTTTAAATCAACGACAAACCACACACGTCAGACTCAAACCATACAAAAGGGCGGATTGTTATTAGGGTGAATAAGAAAAGCAGAGAAAGAAATAAAACAAAACAGAATCTCACATCGGAACGATAAAATATAATAATCAAATAAACAGTTCATGAAGCTGTTTGCAATTTATTCAATTATATTTATACAATACATATCAGAGTTATACATACCAGAAAAAAAAAAAATAATGCAGCGGAGTACAATAGTGTAGCGGAATATAATAAATAGCAATAATAATTCTTCGTCTTCGTACTCCAAAAAAAAAGTCTTCAAATCCTGAAATGCTCAGACTGACCCGAGCGAATTGAAAAGACAAAACACTCGAATCAGAGCTAAAAGATCTTATGTAAGTTAAATCAACTGTAAATAATATGAGTGGAATGGCGTCAGAGATGTTTATGGGATTTGACATCTCCTATCCAGTGTCAAACGTGAATGCAGTAACTTAAGAGATGCTCGGGATTCACATCTCCTAAGGATCCGTTAAACTATTTACTATGTAGTAATATTTTGCTATTATAATAATGTCTATAGTAAAATAAACTTACTTTTAAATAGCATTAAGGCTTTACATTTTCCACCTTAACACATAATAGTCCCAGTAGCCCATCCAGTATCATGGTCCCTCCTAATCGGAAAGCCACCAGAGGATACAACACGGGCTACGGGAGAAAACCAAACTCGTACAAGGCTCGCTAGGGTAGGTGACACGACACACAAGACAATGCCAGGGTAGATATACCAATTACTATCCGGGCTGGTGGTGATGCATAGCACGCAACTACCGCCCTCCTCGAGCCACACCCCCAAAAACCAAAGATCAAAAGTGGCCTCCAAATCAATCTCATAGTCAGAATATAATGGAATAGTATCGAAGGAGTGTGTCCGATAAGAGGAGCTACCTCACTGGCCCAGAATCGCTCCTGTTTTAGCCACCTTATGCCAACTCACGGGAGTCGGGTCCACGTATATACCTTAAAGCAAGCACCCCCACCATCCTACTTCATTCTGGAATCTCCACCCCGTACACGGTTGTTAAAGTGGTTTTCGGAGTTGGCAGAAAGTATGACAACTTCCGATCCCGGTCTCTTTAACAACCAAACGTTATTATAATACCACGATCTTTTCAAAATAGTTTATACTTTTAAATGTAGAATATAATATCCGTTTCAAACCCATACAAATACAATATTATTTTCATTTTAAAAACCCAAATCAACATGATATCAATTTTATAAAACCCAAAGCAATATAATATCGTTTTTATTTCAAATATATCTTTTTTCCAAAATCATAGCATTTCCAATTTATACACTTCAAAACCAAACATTTGAAAGTATAACACCTTTTAAAAGATAATACTTTGGAATACAAACTTCTAAACATTTCAATTTCGATATGTTTCAACGCTTTAAATATTCCAAAATTTCAAAACTAAATTTGATAATTTCGATTCAACGATTAGATTCCTATTATTTAGTTTTGAAATAATTTACATAATAAATCCCTTATCACCTAAATAAAACTCAAATTACAAATAATTAAATATTTCCTTCAATTCATTTATACTTCAAACAATCATTTAATTCACCTTGATCCTAAAATCAAGTTATAATAATTATACCTTTTAAAATTTCCAATTTAATAAATTTCACATCGACCCTTTTGAGTTTAATTCTTCCATAAATTCGATTTCAAATAAATCTCCAATTTATCTTCCAACATTAATTTATTTAAATCATTATACACTCTATATTAAAATTAAATTTAAATACATACTCACATTTATTTAAAAAAAAAATCAAACTCTATTATTAAACTTAAATTTTATTTAACAAACTTATACATAGCTTAAATTCAAGCATTTAACTATATATAAAAATAATATTTATATAATATCAAAAATCAATATTCATTAAACCATATATTTCTTTCCCAAAACTATAGAAATCATTTTCAAAATATTTTAGATATAGATCACACTGTCTGTATATAATTTTCTACCATATGGTCAAGTGATACGAATATTTATCATTTCACTCCGTAATTTAAAATAAAAATACGGTTATATATCATTTCAAACCGCAATCCCGAATGAAATAAAAATACGTAATAACTTGTATTTTATAACAATATAAAATACGACATCCATTCATCCAATATCAATCATCAAGCATTTATCCCAATCATTATCCAATTCAAACAATAACATCAATATAGAACAGATAATAAATAACAGGCATTTACTGGCAGTTTATTTTCAATAATAAATTAAATAACAATTTAACTGGCAGTTTATATGCAATAATAAATTAAATAGCAATTTAATTCAATAAATCCAATTTAACAGGAATGATGATAAAAATATGCCAACAGTCATAAATAAATTTCTAATCACATCAGAAATTAATTTAACACATAAAAGAATTTTAGAAGTTGTGAGTGGGTTAAAACACTCTCCTTTTGAATTTAAATCCAATTTAAACCCAAAATTTAAACAGTCTCAAAATTCGTCCAAACTAGCGTCGAAACGTCTGGAATTCTAATACGAAGCTAGCAGAGAAAACCGCGCGTAAAACAGACCTCGTATGTGAGAGTTATTGATGTTAGGACATTTTAAAATTTAGTTTAAATTAAATAAACAGAAAACAAAACAAGATAATTACCAAGGCCACGTCGGCATCCCTCCTCATGCAACATGTTCGAACGCACAATCGCAGCTCAAATTTGGGTTGGTTTGTGAAGTTTTGGGGTATCTTAATGTGATATATATGGCTAAGTTTTAGAAAAATTTATTATGGGCTAGTCTGGTTTTGTTTGTAGGCTACATTGTCAAAACGGTACATAAATGACTCTTGCACGAGAAGTGGAAAATGAACACAGGTATCATTTTTGTATGTCATCCTTGGATATTTATACGTATATATGACCTAATATTGTAGAAAACTATTGTTCACTCTATTTATGTGTGACACGTGCAATATATATATATATATATATATATATATATATATATATATATATGGCAACCCTTACATGTAATGTAAGCAGAGCCGGCCCAAGCTTGTTTGTTGCTCCAGCCAGTATTTGCAGCCGCCAACGTCATACCATCATCGCGTTGCCGGAAGAAGCTATCGACCGGATCAGAGCTCGCCAATGCTTCACCTACGTCTGGCCGCCCCCACCCCCTACGCGTAACGACGGTCAACGTCGCCTAGTGGTGGCCACCGCTGCCACCATCCATGGATAATCACGGCAAAATTAGACTCCTCCAGCATGAGCGAATGACACCTCGGGACCTGCTCAGCACCTTCTTCGCAACGGCACTACCCGATCGTCAATCGGATGACGATCCGCCATTGGATCGAAAACCTAGCTATGGACGACCAAGGTTTCTTCATCCAATTCCGGCCATATTGAAACCCAAATCGAAAAACAGACAACGGATTTGGATTTCGCTCTTTGAGAGCTTCAAATCCATATAAAAGTTGATATGTATTGAGGAGTTTGAATTTTGAAGTTGAAATTTGATTTGAAATTGCAATTGGAAAATTTTTGTTTTGTCTGCCATTGGGAATGAAGAGGAGCAACTGGAATTGTATGTTTAAAATAATGACATAAGAAATATGCTAGGATTTATAACAAGGTACATATAGATAAAGCTGAAAAATAGAGGAACGGACCAGATTGATTTAGACCGTTGAACGATAAATGGCCCGAAAAGCCTGTTTCGACTCCGGAACGAAATTGGGTCAACTCATATATCGAAATAGATGTTTTTGAGTATTTTAAAATCAATGGAATAGATTTCAAGTCCAAATTCTATCGTATGAAGAAGTTATGCTAAAATCAAGTTATTTCAAATTGATTTCTGGGCTTTTCAAGTCCGTACGATCAAACGACAAGTCCGATCATTACGAAACTTGAAATCCTACAATAATTCAACGTTATGGATCTGATGAAACTGGTTTCGTCGAAATACGAGTCAGTGGCCAAAATGGCTATTTTTCAGGTTAATTAAATTAATTATTATTAAATTAATCAAGTCGAATTTCCAATGTAAATTTTATGGTTAACCAATTTTACCATTTTTGATTTCTCTAACATTTACAATAATTTAAAGAAGTTAAGATATCAAATTAAAGTTAATTAATTCATCAATTTCAGTGTTTAACTTCAATTGTGATTAAATCCAGTTATTTATAGTTACTTACAATACATAGATTTAAATATGATTTCATCCTTCCATTAAACCTATTATTCCTTTCTATAAACATAGTTAATATTTGTTTTACATTTCATTACATTAGTGCTCCCATTCCATCTTTTATTTATTGACTATCATATTTCCATTTACTATATTTTGGTCAATTTCACACATTATTTATAATTAAAGTCTCAATTAATTTATCTTGATTTCATTCTTTTATTACATCACTTACTACTTTATAAAATAAACTATTATTTCTATTCATCTTATTACATTCATATCTTGTGATTATTGTCTTAAACTCAAAAATGTAGTAGTAAGTTTCATTTTAATTTCCATTAATGTAATAATTAAATATTAAATTAAATTTAATTGTAATTGATCCAATTATTAAATTTAAATTCGAATAAATTAATAAATCTTGGATTTCCATTCTTTCTATTCAACTTATTATTATATTATGAATAAAATTAACATCATTACATCTCATTCCCATTATTCATTCATTAACAAATTTCAATTTTTTATTTATTCCAGATTTAATTGTCAAAATCTTATTAAATTAAAAAAATTAATTATCGAAAATTACGAATCGTTACATGTTTGCCTCTGAGGAGTTGACGATTGACATCTCAGTAGCGGAAAGGAAGGAAATAGAGAAATGAGTGTTTACTACTTTACAACTAGCTATGGGAGGAATGTTATCTTAGAGATTAGCATTGAGACCACTACTAGGGGCATTTGGACCAAGCTAGAAAATCTCTACTTGAAGAAATCTTTGACTAATCGTCTAATATTATTAAATACATTTTTCACCATGCGAATGGGAGAGGATACTTCGGTGAAGGAACATCTTAATTTCTTTAATGATCTCGTGATGAAGATGAAGACTTTTGACTTGAAGATGGATTAGGAGAAAATGATAATGATTCCTTTATCTCTCTCAAAGCATTACACATGTTTCGCTAACGGCCTTATCTTCGCTAGATACACATTGACAGTGGAAGATGTGAAGTCAGGTCTTCTATCTGAGGGCTTGAGAGATCAGATGAAGGAGATAAGCAAACGAAGCAGAGGTAGAAGTAGTAGTCACGGCCTCTTTGTTGAAAGAGGTAGAGATGATAAGAAGAATTGGCACTCTAGAGGGCGTTTCAAGTCCCGAAAGCCCGGTAATGGTAGGAGAGGAAAGTCTAAGGACGGAAAGTGCTTTATCTACAAGAAACCTGGTCATTGGAAAAAGTATTGTCTAGATTTGAAGAAGAAGGAAGAAGACCTTTCATCATTTGTGGTGGAAAAGTTTGTATCTAACGATGTGTTGTCTATAGCAGTATCGGATGTCTCAGACCATTGGACACTGGACTCGAGGGAGTCCTTTCATATGACACCTAATAAGGATTACTTCAGTTCTTTCTTTGGACGAGAAGGAAGCTCTATTCTTATGAGTAATGATGCTAGATGTAGAGCAATGGGTGATGTTATGGTGAGGATCAGGATGTGATCATTTTAATTACTTAAAAATGACAAGAAATTAATTTTCAATTTTTTTTACATTTATATGTAATCTAATTTATAAGTGAGAATATGACTGGGAATCAGTTTCTCAATTTTCAACGGTTTAACGAACGGAAGTTATTCAAAGTCGGTGCAACATTGTTTATTCATTTATGCACATACATGTACATGTCACATTCACACATGAACATATATAAACATACAAATATACATGTACACATATATGTACATATACATACAAAAATATCTAAGATATCTTACCAAAGTCAAAAGCAAACATCACCTCACCTTACACACACATGGGCTGAGCACAAGAAGGGTGATGGGGGTGTGGAATTCATGGCTAGAAATGATGGTGGAGATATTTTCCACTTTGTTTAATGATTAAGGCTTGAAAATCTATAAATACCCACCTATGTCCACACATTCATTCACATAATTATCTTCTTCTTCCTACTTCTTCTTAAGCTCCAAGAGCTCCTCTTTAATGGCTTCCAAGCCATGAAAAAAGTTAGCAAAGTTATGGCAAAGAGATGTCAGAATTATATACATATGCAAACTATGTTGCTACGTTCTCAACATAAGCTCAAACTCCATCCTACATCTCCGGTAATTCACGGCCATACCACATGTCCATGTTTGGCCATGCATCACCTTATTCCAAGAGGAGGTCGAGCCCACTAAGAGTCAAGTAGGAGATTCGAGGAGCTTCGGAGTGAAATTTATAGAAGGAAATGTCATCGAAATGATTTTAGGAAGCATCGAGGAGGAGTGGATATTATGATGAGAACTCTATTCTAAGTTAATTATGAAATGATTAACATGAGTATTGAAAGTGGTTGTGATGATTGATTGGTTAATTAGTGATGATTGATTGGTAAATTAATGATGACTGATGGTTGCTGAAGAAGTAAAAAAAGAAATATGTAATTAAAGATGCCATTTAAAGGTGAGAAACTCTACATATACATATACATATACATACATACATATATATATATATATAATACGATGGTATGATTTCATTGTTATGGTTGTTTACTATGCTTTGATCATCAAGTGTTGATGTTGATTATATGTTTATTTTGATGTTAAATGGTTCACGTTTAATACGCGTCGAGTATCACAAAGGAAATCACTTTCCTTCAGTAAATGAAATGTTGTATATGAGATTATTAAACCTCTTTAAAATGGTTTAAAATTGTTTATAAATATTTTATCAATACTAAATCCAATTTGATCAAGCTTTGACAAGTTGTGAAAATTGGATCAAAAATAGACGCTTCGTATAACGACAGTTCGTGATTTCGCGTTGTATACGATGGATTCGAGTCGAAATTCTTTATAATAAGAATTTTCCAAGCACTTATGATCATAGTTTTCAAACAAAGGATCGAGATTTCATTTAGTAAATTTTGAAATATGAGCAAATAAAATTTTCAAAATAGTCGCGGTTTGGCAGTTTGGAAACCAAAGCGACAATTTCTTTATAAATGATATTTTTAATTATTTAAAAATATGAAATAAATTTTATAAATCTTTTGAAATATTTTAAAATAGATTTGAGTTATAAATAGTGAATTTCTAAATGATTGAAAAGTTGTTTTTATCAAATAAAAAAGCGCTATTCGCAGCACTATTCACAGCGCATTTTGCAGCGGTTTTTAATAACTTTTGAAATATGGCTTTAAGCTTAATATTCTCTCCAAAATATTTATAGATATTTTCAAATAAATTGGGGTAAGATAATTTTAGAAGAATTTGAAACCATTAAGCATAAAAGAAATTACAAAACAATACATCATGGAGCATATACTATGTGTATCTCGCAAAACTTTGTAGTAGATATACCACATTCCTAGTTCACAACAATAAGCGAACTCAACTCCAAAACATGAAGTCTCATGGGTTTTCCAAGACATCCTACAAGTGATGACATAATTACCTTTCAACAATGGGTTGCAAATCGTGACCAAGGTATTGACAGCCCCACGACACTAGCGTTGCTTCCTCCTCCCAACGACCACAAGCTTAAGGGGATGATAATGAAATTGAAGAAATCAACATGGATGCTGCTTCCAAACGCGCTTTTGTTACTTTATCCCTGAGCAGTTAAAGCGCTCGACAGATTCGAAGCGGTGGAGATGCAAAAAGTCATAGCGGGGATACAGCGAAAATATAGCGGGATATAGCGGTTGACTCTAAAATAGTATATAAAACTTGTACTTAATATTTTACAAATATATAAATGGTAATTAAATAAAAAATTATCATTCAATTGAATTATAATTAATACATAAATAATTTTAAACAAAAAACATGTGCGAATATACTTTAAATAAACGTAAAACTGTTATATAACATAATTGAATTTAGTACAATATTAGAGTATTTTCATTTCTGAAAATATATTAAAAATTAAATCAAATAAATTAGTTTCATAATTTTTATAAGGTATAAATGCAATTTTTTAATTCATTTTATTGAGGAAGATATAGCGGAAATAGCACAATATAGCGGGAATAACGGGATATAGCGGAAATAGCGGGGATTAAAGCGGAAAGACTATATTTTGGGGATATATGGAAAGATCGTAACGGTAGAAATCCGCTATGAGATATAGCGGGGTTATGGCTGGGTAATAGCGGGGCATTAACTACACGGCTTTATCCCAAAACCAAAGTAGGCTTGATCATCGTTTAACTAAATTGAGCACAACGTGTCAAAAACCAACAAAAAAATCAATTCCATCAAAGGCTTTTTAAACAAGATTTGGGATAACCTTTCTTGCTCTTATCTACATTTTCTATTCCTCCTACTTCATTAACAAGAGTTACTGAAAATCTGGTTCCTTTCACTTGGAAAACTTCTGAAGAGGAAGACAAAGACGAAGGAGGTAAATCTGAAAGTCAATTTTTTTGATTGTTCTCTATATTATGGTATGTTTCTATTATCAGCTTATCATGACTCTTATTTATGATTCTGTTTTTAACTATTTAAACACAATTATTGTTGTAATGTTTGTGATGACTTGATCGTTATGTTTCTATGAGGTTATGTTGAATATGTATTCGTCATGTTAACATGCATGGTATTTCCATACGTGCCTGTGATGTTTTATGTCCTCTAATCTGAGGTATTTTACGTGATGTGATGATTGTATGTTCTGTGATGTTTGTGTCTAATACTGCTTCTTGTAAATTGTTTATTTTTACAAACTTTTATTTCTCCTATTGATATCTATTTCCTTTTTGTCGTTGATAAAAAAAAGAGAATAAAGTAAGGTCATATCGATAGGAGAAGTATCAAGTTAGGGGGAGAACAATACATTTTACAATCGAACTTAAATAGTTGTCATCATCAAAAAGGGAGAGAATGTTGGAACCTTGTATTTTGATGTTTTGATAGTGATAATTATACAAGTATATATTGCATACACTAACCTCGTTTGCAGAAAATGATATCAACTTTACAATGGGACGATTAATTAAAATGAAGACCAAATTTACGCTATAAAGTACTATCATTCTAAAGTTGTTAAAATGTATTCTATGTGGTACACACACATAATTTTTCAGAAATTTAATTTTTAAAAACATCACAACTTGAAATTCAGTCGGCTGAACCACTCAGGTCAGCCGACTGAATCTGTGCATGTACACATGAATATCTATGAATATTCGGCCAACTGAATGACTATGTTCATCCAGCTGAAAATTGCCTAAAATGAAATATTTACTTACTGATTTCAAAATCATCAATTCAGCTGGCTGCCACACACTATGCAGCTTGCTGAATCTGTATAACGGCTAGTTTTCTAAAGGGATACCTTTTCTTCATGAAGGGCTACGTCTCTTAAATCATGAATTGCAGTCCTAAGTTTTCACCTTGCTTTTAATGAATGATTGCAACTATTAAACTCTATGTAAAGAAAATTATTTCATTGTTTTTTTTTAAAATATAATTCTATTTGCAATTCTCTCTATCTTTACTATTGAACTCTCAAGCATTCAATTTCAAACTTCTTTATATTTTTGATCACACGATCATTCAATAATATTTTTTTTATGATCAAAATTACTTCCTTTCTTTACAAACTACACGATATACCACAAAAGAAAATATTATAGGAATGGTGTACGATATTGAACTATCAGTGCTATACAAGAGCATACTCAGTCAGATACATTTTTGCTATTTATAGTTGAAGTCATGTAGTAGCATCCTCATGCGGTTGAAGTCATCTTCGGTTGTTTAGACGGTTGAAGTCTTGTTCGGTTGCTCAGGCGGTGTAATACATGTTTCTTCGGGTTAAGTGAGAATATCGATAAAATCCAACAGGAGTTTGGAAGACTGAATGTAGAACGGAAAGTTCAAACTAGTATAAAAATCTCCAGTGTCATTTACTTTGTTACTTTTACTATTATATTTATATTCCGTACAAGTAAGTAGCTTAGTTAATATTTCACATTACACGATCGTTAGTTACTTTCACATAGGGTGATGATCATATCAAAGCTAATTGACGAAGTTTCATACTCTCTTGGTTGAGATTGGTTATCACTTGAAGATCGAGTTAGTATAAGCTTTATTTCAGTGATATATCATACCAAGATGGATAATTGAAATATGTGATATAATACATCAAATCAAACAAAATTTCATCTAGCTCACCATGCCGTAAACAGTTCGTCAATTGAAGCTACGATTTATAAGTTCTTGTCAAAAGATCAGTCGATGCGCAGGGTAACAAAACAATCGTATAATTCTACCGGCCAACTGTCATTTGTGCTCTACTGTCCAACTAGTCCAATTGGTTAATTCTTTTGAACTGAAGGTTATTTTGTGTTTGATTTTCTAAGGTTTTGGATGATGTTCCCAAATGTCATCTTGCAGCTCTTGATGACCAAGGGTTTATGTTTTAATATAGAATCCATCTTCTAGTGTTATAAACCTAATTACATCTCTTTCCTTGGTTATTCTCCATCCTTGTCATAGCAATAGATTCAACAACATAAACTTTCATTTACAGTAGATCTCCATAAAGTTGAGAATTCAGAGGAGCTTTAGCTCTTTAAACAACATCAATAAATCAATATGCATCTTCATTGCTTACAAAATGGCTACAATTATTACTAGTGATCTCACCCAAAAATACAATCTCCTATCTCTCCTGTTTAAAAAAGATTGGTCAAAATTGTTTACTGTAACAACATTACTATAAAAGTTTGAAAACCGATAGCAGGCTAAATGGAGTTCTGAAGTTTCAACTCAATCTTCCTGAACCCAACATCATCCTCATTTACTAATATGAAAAATGAGCCTCATGTTGCTGGCCTATAACTTCATTCTTCCAAATAAATAAAGGCAACTTTATCTAAATACTCATCATTTACCCGTATCTGCTTCGATTTCTTCCTGGATAAGATCAGGTCGTTTAACAAATCGGCCCTATAAAAGTAAAGAAAGAAAAATCTTAGTCATAAAAAAATATGAGTATCTAATATGGAATTATTGTACAAATAGAAATCTATCCTAATCTTAATATTGATCAAACAATATAAACTAATAACAGTCAAATTTTAAATTAGCTTATTTCACCAAAAATAGAAATTCATTCACAATCAAACATAGTTTTGGGAATCTAGTTTGCTGATGCACTATATGTTATATTAGCTTATTTCACCAAAATTCAATTAAAAATGTTAAGAGGGCTCTATATACTAAATTAGCTTATTTCACCAAAATTCAGTTAGAAATGGTAAAAGGGAAATGCATAAGAGATTTGTAAATGTCTTACACTTGCCTTCATCCGAGGTCTTTGATCAGCATTCACCTTTCGAACTTGGTAACGAATTTTCTTAGAAAAGAGTCGGTTCCTTCGTTTTTCTTTGTATCTCTGCACACTGGCTTCTCTAATTCCTCCACCTTCAACCTCTGGAAACAATTCAATGCCAGATAGCCTAGCCTGATAAAGTTACGGTTTTTGTTAGTTTACTTTACATACGTAATGATGAGTATGTATTTTGATTTTCTGACAGGTGAAAATTGCAGATTAGCTGCAGTTGAAAAAGCCAACTAGAGACAAAATCTACAGTGATTAAACTTAAATAAGATGCTAACATCTGGCAGTAATTACTTCTCTAATCTCTAATAATACAGTTCATGTTTGTAATGTAAGTTTAACTTAAACAAGGTTATATTAGGATTAGCAATACTGCAAGTAAATTTTCAGTAGATTTTAAAAAGGATGGCAATTCTGGGGCAACATCACTATACCACAAGTCAGTTTGTACTGTTTCAGTATGATAAGTGCAATTATTGTAAGTACAGGTACGTTTATTTAGTGTAGCAATGCACTGGAAAAATTAAATATAAAGCTTACGAGAATATCGGAAGAAGATTCTTGAATTCCAGATTCACTGCCAAATGGAAACCCATGCTCTGACCAAGCACTAATAACAGCTTGATGGTTTAATTTAAGCCCCAGACCAGTAGACTTCATTTGCACACCTAATGAACTAACTGTTTTTGTAGAAGCAGTTTCTATTGGTGAAGTCGTAGCTTCTTTTGCTTCTATTGTTTTTGTGGTGCTTTTATTCGCTACTACATTAGACTCCCCTGTTACTTCCTCCTCTACTTTCTTTTTCTTTTTCTTCTTGTTCTTTTTCTTCTTCTCCAATGAAGCTGGTTTAGCATTAAAATTTTGTACAATATCCTTCATTGGCACCAGTGTCGTTTTCCTCCACCACTCGCCATCGTTCCCTTTACGAATTGCTTGATGCAAATTATTACCATTGCTCCTCCATGGCCCATAACCAAACCCTTTAAAACTTTTAATATAAGAACTCATATTTAAACTTCTCTCGCTGTTCTCCACAGTCGAATTTCCCATAATACTATCTATTCCTTCTCCTACTTCCTCACGAAGAATAGACTCAACGTCATAGTCAGGTGAGTTTGGCTCCTGGTATTCAATGCAGGAGTTCTCATTTGGACTACATGGCTTCAACTCAGATCTTGGTGAAAGTTGCTGGTAATTAAAACAGCTAGATGTATCTTCTATAAGGAAAATATCTTCTGAAGGATTGTTGCAAACCAATGGAAAAGATGATAAAGAGTACTGAAAAGATGAGCAGACTTTCGCATTTTTTGACAGTGTATGAAGGAGATTCTTCTCTGAGAAAAGATTGGGGTCTATTGTTGAGAGAAGAGCCGCGGCTTCTGTATATGTCTGATTTGGTCTTTTACGTGGAGCACGTGCTCTCTTTGTGGATATTGCAAGTGGTGAATTTGAAGAATCAGAAATGGTAGATGATGGAGAAGAAGAAGAAGACCTTATCGCTGAAGGCGGCGATGGAGATTTTATAATGTCGAGATCGAATCCATAGGTTCTACCACCAGTGCTGATAATGGACATTAATTGTGGACTCATAATTATTTAAAACAAAATGCTGCTATGAATTAAGTAGAATGAAGAAGCTGAAAAGAGTTGAAATAGAAGATGAAATAGTTGTTAAACCCTAAGCCCAGAGTTTACCATCAGACAGACAATGGTAATGGCTTACCAAAGAAATGAAGAGAGCAAAAAAGAAGAGAAGGCTAGATATACTGTCAAGGAAGTTGAAATGGAAAATGGAGTGTTGCCGTTGGGACTTGAGATATTTATTACTGAAACTGAAGTGGAGGATTATGAAGAAGAAGCAGGGAGGGGTTTTAGAGGAGATGGAACAAGGAAAGAGACAATCTAAGCTTTCATCAGCTTGCTCTGCTGTGGGAACCACAGCCAGATCACCTCAGGCTTCTTTGATTTTCCTGTTATCTCTCCCAGTCTCTCTTTTTTTGCCCTCTCCTATATATCTTTTCTGTGTTTTTGTTCTATAGGCACACTATACAGGTTATTAAACTAAGACTGCTTAACAAGATGACTTATGTTTTGCTTGCAAAAGGAACCATTGGTAGTTCTTAATTAAACTAGCTCGAGTTATTCCATAAAATCAAGTAGTTAAATTGTTTAAATTAAATTTAAAATAAAATAAGAAGGATTATCCAAACATATATTTTTTAAGTCCTTGGATTACATGGACCCCTAACACCTATAGGTTCATCATGGAAAATCCTGCTTATCCGCTTAGGTGGCGGGGTAGGATTGGCTAATGAGGATTCTAGAGCCAACATGGTCTTACCCTTTAATGGTTGGCAAATTTTCACGTGAAAACAAGAAGAACGAGTAATATAGATCTATAATGCATGGGAGGCAGC
This sequence comes from Allium cepa, assembly GCA_030765085.1. Lineage (NCBI taxonomy): Eukaryota > Viridiplantae > Streptophyta > Magnoliopsida > Asparagales > Amaryllidaceae > Allium > Allium cepa. The sequence continues at coordinate 504,380,022 of CM060937.1, read as the reverse complement.
AGAATTTGTCATCAATAATGATTCTAAAATTGGATTAATTTGGACCTATGATCATGTTTGTGTGGTGTGAATCTGTCCTACGTTTTCTATTTTCAATTCAATCACTAATGATAAGGGAGCTGATTTTCATCTTTCCTTTCTTACTCAAATATCTTTATTACTTGTGCCCTCGTGTACCCTTCTCCTTCTGACAATTTACCAAGATTATATATCTTCAAAAAAAAAAAATCAAAATTATCCTGTTGTGGCCTGGCAAACTAGGACAGATGTTTATAGTTTCTATTTGATACATAATATACACTCCATCTGCCTCTATTTACTTCCACCTCTATATATGAGTAAACTGTAGCATGTATTATATATAATAAGCTAAACAAAACAATAGTTTTTAACTCTTCTAGAAGAACACATGACAATACAAGTGAAACATTAGGTGTATAACTACAAGAATAGCAAGACAAATCACCACCTGTCTTGTATTCATTTATGGCATAACTGGATGGCCATATGAGATGTATAGGTAAATATATAAATTGAACATATCGATTGTTATACATAATTAATCAACAGAAACTCGGTGAAAGAGGCTTTATTTTCCAGAATATGCATTTCACTTCTTAAAAATCTAGAATGGAACCATAGTCGACAATTGCATTAGAAAGCCTGTCTCTGCCTTAAAATGTGTGTAAAGCAGGTCTATGTTCTTTAAAAATCACCCACTTAGACCCCCTTGCGGAAGTTTTGACTCTAGCAGTCATTGTTGGTGTAAACCAAAATTAAGAGTCGTGTCTGCTGATGTGAAAAGTCATGTCTATTCGAATGAAGAGTCATGTCTATTCGAATGAAAAGTCATATCTATTCAGTGAAGAGTCGTGTCCGTTCACTGAAAAGTCGTGTCTATTGAAATGAAGAGTCGTGTCTATTAAGTAAAAGTCATGTCTATTGAAGTGAAAGGGTGTCTGTTCAAAAAAGTTATGTCCGTTTGTAAGGGTTGTAAACCACTATATATATGTGGTCATTTTGTTGTGTTAAAAGCAAGTTGTAGACAAGATAAAAAGCAAGTTATAAAAAAAAATTGTCTATTCTCCTCTAAAATTATAATTCTCTCTCTTTTTCTACTCTAACAAATTGGTATCAGAGCTTGGTTGAAAAATGTCAAACAACCTTGTCTCCCTTGTTCCTCGATTCAATGGTGAAAAGTTTGATTATTGGAGCAATCTAATGAGGCTCTGTCTTGAATCTCAAGACTTGTGGACAGTTGTTGAAGAAGGTGTTGGGGCGCCGGAAGATGAAACGCAACTCACAGTTGCCCAAAGAGATCTTCTGAAAAGCAAAAAACAGAAAGATCGGAAGGCTCTCTTCCAAATCTACCAGACACTTGAAATTCAAGTTTATGAGAGAATTTCAAAAGTTGCAAATGCTCAGGAGGCTTGGAAAATATTGAATACAACGTATTCTGGCCAAGATCAAGTAAAAAAGGTTCGCCTGCAGTCACTACGAGCTGAATTCGAAAAGCTCGAAATGAAGGATAGTGAGAAAATCTCAGAGTATTTTACTCGTCTCACTTCCATCATAAATCAGATGGCTTCAAACGGAGAAGTCGTGGAGACTCAAAGAGCCGTTGAAAAAATTCTACGGAGCCTACCAATCAAGTTCGATCATATTGTGGTTGCAATTGAGGAATCAAATGATATTGCTTCACTTTCTCTTGAAGGCTTGCAAGGAAGGCTGGAAGCTCATGAGGCTAGAATCTTGATGAGAAGTAAACAAACAAATTCTTCTCAAGATCAAGCCTTAAAATCTCAATTCACATCCATAAAAGTTCAAGGCCCATCCCATGACAAAAGTAACAGCAGGAATAGTAGAAAATTTGAAGAATCAAAGGAGGAGAAACGATCATTCCAAAGTAACAAGGCGCGAGGCAAATACAAAGGCAAAAAACCATATTTTGAATGCAATTTCTGTCACAAGCCGGGTCATAAAGCAAATGATTGTTGGGAGAAACATCCTGAAAAGAAGCCAGTTGCTGGTTTTATGCATAATGAAGCAGAAAAATCTGAATCTTTGTTGATCGCTTCGGATGGAAATGTTGAAAACGTATGGTACTTGGATAATGGTGCAAGTAGGCATATGACTGGAAATAAAAATCTATTTTCAAGTCTTGTGGAAGCTGATGATGGTCAGGTTACTATTGGAGATGCAAAATCATACAAAATTCAAGGTGTTGGCGAAATTTCTTTCAAAACCAAGGCTGGAAAAGTTGAAAAAATGTCGGAGGTTCTTTATGTACCAGGCATACGTAGCAATCTTCTTAGCGTCGGTCACTTGCTGAAGAAAGGATTTGATTTTCGATTCGTTGGAGATCAATGTAGCATGAAGAAGAACGACCAACAAGTGGCAAATATTGTGATGGGATCCAACAAAGTATTTCCGATCAAACTTGACATCGTAAGCAGTACGTGCATGATTGCTACTTCTAATGATGAAGTTTCCAAGTTATGGCATGAGAGGTTTGGCCATTTAAACTTCCGGAGTTTGAAGGAAATGTCTACCAAAGAAATAGTCCGAGGGTTGCCTAAACTTGAAGTGATAAACGAAGCATGTGAGGAATGCCAATTGGGAAAACAACATCGTGAATCTTTCCCATCCAAATCGAAGTGGATTTCTCAATCACCTCTGGAGCTTGTTCACACCGACCTCTGTGGACCAATGCAAGTGCCATCGCTTGGAGGCAGCAGATATTTCTTGTTATTTGTTGACGATTACACAAGAAAAATTTGGGTTTATTGTGTCAAAGAAAAATCAGATGCCTTCTCTTGCTTCAAAGAGTTCAAATTTCAAGTTGAAAAACATTCCGGTCATCAAATAAAAAATCTAAGGAGTGACCGTGGAGGAGAATACATGTCCTCTCAGTTTGAAGAATTCTGCCAAAATCATGGAATCCGCCATGAGTTAACTGCTAGGTACTCACCTCAACAAAACGGAGTCGCAGAGCGCAAAAATCGAACAATAATGAATATGGTCAGATGCATGTTGAAGAATAAGAACTTGCCTGCATGTTTTTGGGCTGAAGCGGTCTCTTGTGCCGTTTACTTAATCAACCGATCACCAACGAAGAGCTTAAAGGATTCCACTCCAAATAAAGTCTGGTATGGCAAGAAACCAAATGTTGCTCATTTAAAAACTTTTGGTTGTCTTGCATACTCTCATATTCCTGATGCTTTAAGATCGAAGCTCGACGACAAATCTGAAAAAGGCATTTTCATTGGTTATAGTCAAAGGACTAAAGCTTACAAGCTTTACAATCCGAAGACGAAGAAGATGATTATCAGCAGAGATGTTCGCTTTGATGAAAATGGCTGTTATAATTTTTCAGATTTTGCAGAATTACCTGGATGGCAAACTCTAAATCTTGAAGAGGAAACTTCTTTGGAACAAGGTGTTGATGCTGATCTTGGTATTGAAGAACAACAGCCTAAAAATAATGGGGTTGAGCAGGAGCAAAATTCACCACCAACGGCGGAAAGAAGGACGCGATCCTTGAGAGAAATCTATGATACAACCGAAGAAGTTGACACTATGGATCATGCATATTTTGCATTTTTTGCGGGAGAAGATCCAATCACTTATGAAGAAGCATCAAAGGAAGAAAAATGGGTGAATGCAATGAAGGATGAAATCAAGTCTATTGAGAAAAATGGTACGTGGGAGCTTACCACATTAACTTCACACAAATCAGCCATTGGTGTAAAATGGGTGTTCAAAACCAAAACAAATCTTGATGGCTCCATCAACAAGTACAAAGCACGTTTGGTTGCGAAGGGGTATAAGCAAAAGGAAGGGGAAGATTTCAATGAGGTATTCGCTCCTGTCTCTCGACTTGATACAATTCGATTATTGATTTCTCTTGCTACCCAAAATGGCTGGAAGCTGCTGCATATGGATGTGAAATCAGCTTTCTTGAATGGTTTTCTTCAAGATGAAATTTATCTTCAACAACCTCCTGGTTTTGTGAAGAGGGGCGAAGAGGAAAAGGTGTATAAGCTGCGGAAAGCTTTATACGGGCTGAAGCAATCCCCCCGTGCATGGTATGATCGTATCAACAATTTCTTCTTAAAGAATGGTTTTGAAAGGTGTCCTTTTGAACACACTCTTTACATGAAGAAGCATTCAAAAGGAGGTTTCATGATCGTGAGTTTATACGTGGATGATCTGATTTTTACTGGAGATAATATGAAGATGTTATCTGAATTCAAAAATTCAATGATGAAGGAGTTCGAGATGACGGATTTGGGAGAATTACATCATTTTCTAGGGATAGGTGTTCAGCAATCAAAATGTGGGATTTTTATCTCGCAAGAAAAATATGCTGCTCAAGTATTGGAGAAGTTCAATATGATGAATGCAAATCCAGTTTCAACTCCTTGTGTTGCAGGTTCGAAATTGTGCAAAAATGGTGAAGGAAAGTTTGTGGATCCAACTATTTTTCGAAGCCTAGTTGGAAATTTGATGTATCTCACTGCTACAAGACCCGACATCATGTACGCAGTAAGCTTGATTAGCAGATTCATGGAGAAGCCTTTCTCAAACCATTGGGAAGCTGCAAAAAGAATTTTACGATACGTTAAAGGAACTATTGACTATGGCATTTTCTATGAAGCTCATGTGCCTGTGAAGCTTGTTGGATATACGGACAGCGATCTAGGTGGAAGTATCGATGATTCAAGGAGTACTTCAGGTTATGCATTTAACCTTGGAAGTGGAATTATTTCTTGGTGTTCAAAAAAACAACCAGCTGTGGCACTTTCTACCACCGAAGCGGAGTACATCGCAGCATCTCTAGCAGGATGTCAAACTTTGTGGCTAAGAGGAATTCTTGAAAATCTAAGCTTCAAGCAAAAAGATCCTACGATCATTTATTGCGACAATAGTTCTACTATCTCTGTCTCAAAGGATCCTATTTTGCATGGAAGAACAAAACATATTCGTCTACGTTTCCATTTCCTACGAGAACTCGTTCGTGAAGAAGAAGTGAGTCTTGAGTATTGTCGAAGTGAAGAACAAATTGCTGATATCTTCACAAAGCCGCTTGGAGGGACTGCTTTCTCAAGAATTGTTGCTGCATTAGGTGTTCGAAGGAATTTTGGTTTAGGGGAGGCATTGTTGGTGTAAACCAAAATTAAGAGTCGTGTCTGCTGATGTGAAAAGTCATGTCTATTCGAATGAAGAGTCATGTCTATTCGAATGAAAAGTCATATCTATTCAGTGAAGAGTCGTGTCCGTTCACTGAAAAGTCGTGTCTATTGAAATGAAGAGTCGTGTCTATTAAGTAAAAGTCATGTCTATTGAAGTGAAAGGGTGTCTGTTCAAAAAGGTTATGTCCGTTTGTAAGGGTTGTAAACCACTATATATATGTGATCATTTTGTTGTGTTAAAAGCAAGTTGTAGACAAGACGAAAAGCAAGTTATAAAAAAAAATTTGTTTATTCTCCTCTAAAATTATAATTCTCTCTCTTTTTCTACTTTAACAGTCATTAGGTTCAACATGATTTATGTAGGACGTAACCATATGTATGAGAAGACATAATCTTACGTCTTTGGTCAAAGCTGTACGTCCAAACACAAAATATCCCAATATTTGCATCGAACGTAAGCTAAACCAGACAGGACGTTATCCTATTGGACATAAAAAGTATTTTCTAGATTTTATTTCTCCAAAAAATTTCTGTAAATTCTTATCATTTTATTATGCATTCTAATTCCTCCTCATTGTTCAATTCTCACATCTTTTTAGTCGTGTTAATAATACATTCGCAATGATGGTTGGTAGTAGTCCATCAAATCCTTTTAAATAAATACCTTTGTTTACCCTTTTTAATCCAGCAAAATTAAAAAGTCAAACCAAAGACGAAACGACTCGAGAATTTGAAAACGTAATCAAAAAGATAAGATAGTAGAACTGAGGAAAAACCATCGTTTTTGGAGCTAAGAAAACCAGTTGGTACTGAGAGGTTTTTCCTCTCGGTACCAAGAGGTTTTCCCTCATACTTTTGCACTATCAACAACATTCACTTCATACTCTACTCCAACCTTTCGTCGTCAAGTATTTTTCCTAGAGTTTAGATGAACAATTCTCATGATTGATGAGAAGAAAGTAAAGAAAGCAAGATAGTTCAAGTATTATCATGAGAATCATCAGAATCAACTCAAAGTATATGCAAAAGAGTTTGGAAAACATTGAATTGAAAATAGGAGAGCAAGACAATGGAAAGTCGAGGGTTTGCAACTAAGTAAATCTCTTGGTACCAAGATGCCGAGTTGCTTACTTGTGCCTCCTTGTGCTACCTTTTGGACTTCAATGCAAGTGGGCTCCTGAACCTATGCAGCTGTTTCTCTATAAATATCAGCCCTACTGCAACTAAAGGGGATCTACTCCATCTTCACTCTGATTTACACTCGGCATCTTCTTTACTCTTATCTCCACTTTCAAATATATTCTAGAAACTTCATTGTAAATATGAGATTCACTAGATTATCGTCTGATCTGATAAAATAAGTTGTAATACGAAGAGAAAACAATTAATAACAAAGATTAAAGTGGAGATAAGATGGAGAATTCGCCAAAACACTATAAAAATTATGTCTCCTTTTCTGCTTTACCTTTATTTCATTACAACTGGTATTTTCATTTAATATTTGGGTGTTGGCGTCATTTTTGCCATTAACATTTTGGTGTTTTCACTGATAAAAGCTAGGTTTCACAACTTAAAGCTTGGATCTAAAGCTTAGAGAAGATGAAGAGGCAAAACATCAGATCTACGATTGAAGGAAGTCAACCAGAGCATGATGGCAGCTAGGAGGTGTTCTCAGATTCTAACCATTCCATCTACGTGCCCAGAGAGGAGATGCAGAGAATGATGAAAGAAATGCAAGATGGAATATTGGCCCGAAAATAGGAGATTCTAGATGGATTTTTCCAAAGGTTAGGATAATAAGGAATAGTTGGGAGCTACTAGAATTCAGAAGCAAGGACTAGGAACTAAAGCAAGAACATATGGATTGGAGCAAAGCAAAATGGAACGATGCCCCCCACGACCAAGATCACTTAGTACCGACCTCAGTCCTCTCAGTACCTAGAGGATTATACTTGGTGGCAAAGTTGGTTAGGGTTAAGGGAAAGCTGGGATGTCGAGAGCGTACGATGCTGGAGCTAGGGAATGCAAGACAGAGCGCGAGTGTGCGACAACTAGAGAAATATGTGCCAGTATTTCCCCATAGGAATGGACGATTGAATGAAGACAGAGGTGTAGGTCAGAATGCATATGTGTAGGCAGATGGGTATGTGCCAGAATATATGTCGTAGTTCTCCCACGGGAGCAAGGGACAAAATGCACCTGGCGGTCGACTTCCATTAGACGACAACCGAATGGATGAGATGATCAGAAAGAAAGTTAGAGGTGGTCCTCCGGACTAGAGTTTAAAGGACGTAAACAAGAATCTGTTTACCCCTAAAATCTGAAATGCGAGGAATTCTCCCGATTTCAAGCTTCCAACGTTGGAAGTGTATGATGGAAAGACAAATCGAACAGTTAATTTAATGAGGTACATCAGGCATATGGAAGTGTTGGATGCTACGAAGGAGGTGATAGGATGGTGCTTCATGTTATATCGGACAAATTTAGCAGCAATGTGGTTCAGACAACTGGAGAATAGGTCCATAAGAACATGGACCAACATAATGAATAAGTCTATAAGATAAATCAAAGTTTATATCTCCCGACCAAAGAATATGATAATACTATTGAGTGTGAAGCAAAGGCCAAGAGAGACTGACTAGGTTTAACGAGGCAGCCGCTATAGTTCATAAGCCAGATCCATCGGTAATTCTAATGGTGGCAGTTTTGGGGGTTGCAAGTAAGACGAACTTTAAGACTACTTTGGAAAGGGATCCACCAATTGATCTCACTCATTTGTATCACAAAGCTAAGAGATATTTGCATCAATAGGATGCTGAAGTTGAGAATGCTGAGATTAATGTTATGGATGATTGAGGATTGTCTGGAATAGGACACGGTAAGGATAAGGGAAAGCGAAGAGCTGATGACAACTTTGGGGAACCGAAATGACAAAGGAGAGAGTCGAGATTTTTTTCTTACACCGACCTAACCGAAACCCCGAAGAGGTTGTACCTAGATACTAGGGGCCAGAGCCCATATCAAAAGCCAGCTAAAAGAGAATCCACTTATCGAAAGATAAGCAAAGTTTTGCATCTTACATGGGCTAGATGGACATTAGGCGAATGAGTGATGATACCTTCGTGATCTGATAGAAGAAATGGTTCGTAGCAACCAACTGTGATGGTACGTAAGGAATTGAATTATGATGGTGCAGCCGAAGCAATTACCATCTGCAGCGAATGCATCAAGTAACGATTAGAGATCTAGGTCATGGATGGTAATTTCTTGATCGGGATGGATAGGTATCAGGTTCGTTTCTTGCTTTCCTTTCTGTTTTAAGACAACAATAATCTCGGACCACATATATGTGCACGAGATCGATTGGCCTCTAGGTATGCTTTGAGTTAGATGTTCGAGGTGAATGGATAAGATAATAATAATCTTAGACCGCTTATACATATACAAGATCTCGATCGTCCTTTAAGAATGCTCTGAGTTAGATGTCTGAGATGAATAATTAGGATTGTTGTTTTATTATTTACTTTCGTTTGAATATTTAATATTTGAAAGATCCACTAGAATGTGACGACTGATATTAATTACAGTAGTCCCATCTAGAGAGATAGGGTGGTGACCACAAGAAGTAAGTCCCTTTATCAGAAAGTAAGTGGATGGACTTTCTTGTCGTTGAGTCCTCTGGTCGAAGAGTGAGTGGATTGGGCTCAACAAGGATCCCGAGAGATCAAAAGAGAGTCCCCTCATCGAAGAGTGAGTAGATGGGCTTGCTTGTTCATTGAGTCACCTCGTCGAGAGTAAGTGGATTGCGCTCAACAAGGATCCAGAGAGGTCGAACCCTAGTTTGGATAATAAACGATTTAGAGAGATGGGATCCTAGTTTGGATAATAAATGATCCAAAGAGATCGAACACTAGATTGGATGGTAAACAATCCCGAGAGATCGAATCCTAGATTCCCCGATAGATGATCCGGAGAGATCAAATGCTAAATTGGATGCTAAATGATCCAAAGAGATCGAACCATGGAACGAATGTTGAACTGATAAAAGGATTTGAACGCCTTGTAATCGAAATAAGATGGATAAATCTCGGGCGAACATGGGATGATTTCGATATAAAAAATGATACCTCTTGATGAATGACAAACTGACCATGATCCGTGGTTGACACTTAATCAAGGATTGGAGTCTAAAGCTATAATAGGTTTAGAATGACCTTTGGCCTATAGGAGAATCCAAAGCAACCGAATGATTTACCAAGATCGAGGTCATCGGATGGCTAGAGAGCTCAACCATCAAAGATTGACTACTATTGAAACATATTCTTAAACAAAGAATACCTTACATTTAAAAGACGTACTTATAGGAACATGTGTTAATCCAATTCTTAACCAAGTACATTTCTATAGAATTAGAAGGTCAAAATAAAGAAAAAATGACTCGAGAACATAGAAACACAGTTAAAAGGATAAGATAGTGGAACTCGAGAAAAACCATCGCTTTTGGAGCAATGGAAACCAGTCGGTATTGAGAGATTTCCTCTCGGTGCCAAGAGGTTTTCTCTCATTCTTTTGCATTATAAACCCTATACACTTTGTGACGACCCAAACTCGATGTCCGATAAACGACATCAAATTCGCATCGCCGGAGCTTATAACAACAATTAGATGAATATAAAACAGCGGAACAGAATCAATACCATAAATATCATCACAGTTACAACATCAACATAATATCCATACTACAACAGAGTATATAATACATACACCACAACTCCAAATACAACATCATGATAATACAACAGTGATCGTATATCCAAAAGTCCTCAAATAAGAGAGGTGATAACGAACTCCCAAAAGCTAAACACCTGAAATCTCAAAAAGCTCCTAAGATATCTCCAAGATAAAGGCTCCAAAATACTGCTACTTCAAAATACAGAAACCTGCTACTAGGCTGCCCGTGTAGAAATAATGGGCACCCAGAGTTTAGGAAAGAAAACAATAAACTCCGGATCAGTCATGGGACTGGTATGAGTACACAAAAACAATAGTTACTTTCAAAGAACTAGATTTACAAAAGAATTTTCGATATGCTTTTAAAAATGGAACCACCATAAGACCTCCCGCCACACACACAATGCAAATGCAGAATTGGAGGAGATTTCTTCTTATGATAGTCAAATATGCTCGATTCGAGAAAAGAATTCTTTGATATTATTACTAGTGCATAGTGAAAAAAACATTTCGAAAGTAGAATATTAATCTTAGCCAACATACGACCATTATCGTATGCCTACTATAGCTACCATCTAAACAGTGGGGTGCCACCATAAGTAAATGGCAGGTTCTACAACTAAAACCGTACAGGGTTTCGTATTTGGAATTGGATTTCCAACAATGGTCAGACTAAGGAACTTCCTGGGCCACATGGGTACGCCTCTGGAGGGACGACCCGAGAACCTAACCGGATCTCTGCCAACACAAGGCCGGGTTACCCCTAACTGGGTAACTACTGACACGAGTATGCCATCTCCCGGTTGTAACCAACCGTTAACCGGGGCCCCAGCAACAAATCACAAAGTAATACATATATATATCTGCGATATCAACATAAGTTAAGTATCTGGGCTCCATACCATGATACCACTTCTATCCAGAAGGAAATGCACATACCCTAAGGAGTGCTACCCCCAATAACCTTGCCGCACCTTTCCTATTTCGACCATTCCGGGGTGTGAGGCTCGACGAAGTCTCGTCCACAAAGCTGAGCTTTTCACAAAGCCATGCTTCGATCAACAAATGATCAGCAACACTCAGCATGCCATATTACCAAATTGGGAATATATCGCTGATAACCTTCAACTACATAACCTCTAAGGGTGTTAAGCAAAGAGAATAAATTCTCCGCCACCAACGGAAATGTATTTGAAAGAAATCTGCTTTATATCTCAATTTGTAATATCGGAAATACAATCCATACAAGTCTGTTCTGGGTTCGAACAGAACCGAAGGCACTTCCAAAGAAGTCCTTACAATCCGGATATCCACAATCCCGATCAGATTCCCTATCACATATGGAGAACTCTATACCGGAGCAACTCGGTGCAGAGTCAATCGACAGGTCATCCTATCGCTCTCGCAAATACCCGGTCTTCAACACCGGTCTTCAAATGTTATCCATAAGGTCGAATCACGTATTCGAAATGGGTTATACGGCACAAAGGTCCCCTCCCCGCAAATTCGAATAGTGAGTGTCAATTTTTTAAAAAACATGTGGACATGTCATTCACAAAAATTCACAGGTTCGATGTGGGTTTCGGATAACAAACTGAAATCCGATTCCCTATCGGATCGAAGTTTAAATTCCGTTTTACGGGCAAACAGGGTTTTCACATCAATATAGGAACAAATCACAATCATAGTACAGTACGTGGCAATTTATATCACACGGTATCATAATCAGAACAGAAATATCAATATAGTGCATAGCAATAATTAATTTATTTTCAAATGTGGTTTAAATAAACTTACCACATAATTTTTTTTAAATCAATGATAAAAATTTGGATCAATAAATTTAATCTTAATTAACTCGGTTTATTGTTTCAAAATTAGTTATTTAAATTAACTGCTAATTTTCTAGATTTATCAACTTAAATTAATTTGAATAACAAATTCTCAATTACAATTTAAATTTGAATACTTATTTGTTTATTTATCAATTTAATTATAAATTGTATATCCTTCTTAATTTCTTTCAAAATCATAAATTTAATGAAAATTATTCACCTTAATTATTATTTGAAAAATCTACTTTATATCTTAAGAATCAATTTATTATAGTTATAAAAAGTTTAAATGTTAATAAACTTAAATTCTTATTTTAAATTTAATTATTTAAAATGTTAATTAGATTATTGAGTATCCACTTAGTTTATTAAAATTAGTTATAAGCCTTTAACTCAATATAGTCAAGATTCACTGCCTTAAATTCTGGTAACAGTAAAAGTTAAACTTTTATTTGGGTCCAAACCCATATTCAAAGTGAACCCGAGCAAACCCAGAAAAACTTCGAGTTCAACCCCGTGTATTCCCCATCTTTCCCCGAGTCTCCCTGTACCCCTTTCTTCTTATTTTTTTTTCCAGTAAATTAAAGTTAAGCCTAAGTTTAAAATGAAATTATCAGCAACCTGCTTGCTTCCTCGAGTAGAATCCGAAGTAACCACCACCCTTACTCGCGAATCATCTCGCGTCATTCACCACCGGTCTTCCTGACACAAGCGATAGCATGCACATGCACGGCCAAGTTCGCCATCGTGGGTCGAATCTCCAGCCAACCTTAAGTCAGTTTCGACCCACTCTCGCTACCCAAATACAACGAAACCCAAACGAAGCTCGCAAACAAAATCGAGGCATCTCGATCAAATGAACCCATCAGCTCACCACCGAAAATCGAACCCGCGCCACCTCCTCTGGCCATCAGAGACGCCGTAACCTCTGCCACATCACGTCAACACCCTAAACTACCTTCCCCCATCTTTGCGTGCAACTCGATCACCCCTAGGTATCGAAATTATCGCACGTTCAACCCACTGAAATATTTAGGGTTAAACCCTAAATTGAACTCGTCTTCCAAATCTATGCAATATAAAATTTCTTTGATAATTTTCGTGAAGTCTCTGATGTTCAAGCTTGCTACAAACTAAATTTTAGCAATTATAATTGAATCGATTGTTATAAATTCATAAAAGTTCAATTTTTATTCAAATACAGAACACTCTTAAAATAACCAACTAAAAATCTTCATTTTTGTTTTAAAAATCATGGATTGAAGTGTAAATTCAATAAATATTCTTGAATTCATAATTTACAACAATTTATTTTTTGTCAAATATTGGTTGGAAACCTGTAAACAAGTTTATAGTGGAAAATAATTTACTGTATGTTCAAACAACTTTGCAAAATCTTGTTTGAGGATTAAAACAACTTGATTGTTTGAAAAAGCCAAGCTTGTCAGTGATTACAGCAAATAGACTTTAGTTTTGAAAACAAATACAATCCCTGTATAAATGTTTACAGAGAATACAGAGCATCACTGGAATATTATCATACTGAAGCATGAACAAAGCAGTTTAAAATTGAAGTTTTTTTGAACTGTTTTAAATAAATTTTAAACCTTTTAAAAGATATGTTTACTCACCTGGACAAATATTTAAACAGAGGCTTTATTGATTTTCTTTGAACTGCAGATTGAATCTTCAGTATATTGCTTTCACTTGAATACAAAGTGATGTTTTTCTCTCCTTTTTATTTTATTTCCTGTTCTTTGCTTATTTTTTTTCTTTCTTTCTTCAATAAAAGGTTTTGAACGAAATGATGCATAGATTTATATATATAGAAGTGTACAGAGTAAGGGAGGTAGGCAAGTTTAAGCAAAGTACTGAAATTAAATTTTGTATAATTGCCTCATACCATTTGTACAACACATGCTTTCCTCCTTTCTTCAAGGGAGGCCGAAGAGTAAGCATTAAATGAAAGCATGTTTACAGCAGTCTTTACTTTAAATTCTTGCCAGTACAAGTTTGGTTTGGCAGATCTTGTTTATGGGCTGAAGTGTAAATGCATTAAATGCTCATGCTTCCCATGCTTGTTTGATTTTCTTTTATATGTATAGTTTATATATTTTTTATTTTGTTTATTCACTTCCTATGCAACTTGTTTGTTGACATTGCTAAAACGAAAGTGTTTTGTTTTGCTTTTTTTTTCTTTTACAGTTTTGTATTTCTTCATACTCTTTTGTTATCTTGGTTTACTTGCTAAATGAAAGTGTGTGTTTCCTTTATTTTTTTTGATTATTTGTTTATTTGTTTATTTTCCAAATGTTAGATTATAATTATGTGACTTAAATTTTATAATTTTATCATAACTTACTTTAAAAAATTTATTTCTATTAAAAGCTCAACTAACAATATTTAATTTTATAACCCATATTTCATTTAATGGTTTTAAAACAGTTTCTTATTTGTTTGCAAATGTTTGTTCTTATTATTTTATTCTTTATTTATTTAAGACCCAAACTATCTATTATTTATTTATATTAACATTAACAATATTTTTATTTCTCTAGAAATTCAGTTAATTTAAATTCAAAAGTTCAAATAATTTATCGAATTTAAATTAACTAAATTCGGGAATGTTACAATATCCCCACCTTAAGAAAATTTCATCCTCGAAATTGAAAGAGAGAAACGCAAACAAAGAATATACGAATTCAGAAAATTTAGGAAATGACTTACAGATTAAGCCGAGATGTCTACTCTGCAGTTGGGATATGATTTCTTCATATTATCTTCAGTCTCCCAAGTACAGTCCTTTGGATCGCCACTCCACTGAACTTTGACCAGCTTCACAATCTTGTTTCTTAATCGCTTCTCATCATGATCTACAATTTTTATCGGCTCTCTTTTAACTGCCAAATTAGGAGTGATCTCTAGATCCTGCTGAGCAGCTTCTTCAATAACATCATATGGATCGTGCACATATTTCCGAAGATTAGAGATGTGGAACACATCATGTACGCCAGACAACCAGCTGGGCAGCTGCACTCGATATGCTAGAGGACCAATCCTTTCTAGAATAGGAAAAGGACCAATATAACGCGGTGCTACCTTTCCCCTTTTTTCGAATCTCAATACACCCCGCATCGGAGATACTTTCAGAAATACAGAATCTCCAACTTGAAATTCCAAATTTCTTCTTCGTTGGTCATAATAGCTCTTCTGACAGCTTTAGGCAGTCAATAACTTCTTTCGAATAAAGTCTACCTTCTCAGTGGCTTCTTTTATCGTATCCGGTCCAAGAACAAGTCTATCACCTGATTCGATCCAGCATGTAGGTGATCGACACGGACAACGATATAAAGCTTCGAAAGGAGCCATTTCTATACTGGCCTGATAACTATTATTATAAGAAAATTCAACCAGATGCAAATGGTCCTTCCAAGAACCACCAAAATCATGAACGCAAGCTCGCAGTAGGTCTTCTAAAATTCGGTTGACTCTCTCAGTGTGCCCTCAGATTGTGGATGATAAGCAGTGCTGAAATTGTAGGATCGATTTCACCCTAGAGGGGGGGTGAATAGGGTGATAGTGTAAATTATAAAAATTAATCGTGGAAGCTTATTAATTAATTTCAATTTAGATCACTGAATAGCAGCACAGATATCGCAGAATATAAATAACAGAATAAAACAGAACAACACAGAATTTACCCAGCTTCGGCAAAACCCTGCCTACGTGCTGCCCCCAAGGTTTCTACTAGAAATTAGATAGTCCCTCGCTTACACACGTAAACTCGCTATACCCGCTATTGACTAATCTAACTCTACGCTCAAAACCCTGACCACAACTCAACCACCGAGTTGCGAATTCCCAAACCACACACCGTAGTTTGTCCCCTAGTCACACGACTAGAAAATTAAAACGGTTTAAAAGAGAATTTTAAAATTAAAAAACAAACATAAAAAGCAAATAGCCCTTAATTTAAATATAAACAAAAAGCCTTTTATATTATTCAAGCCGGCCCCTTTTCTTTGTTTTATGTGACCCGATCCACTTCTATTAGCTCAGTCTTTTGTGAGAAAATATGGCGGCTTTCTTCGTTCTTTCTTCCTGATTAAAAATTAGGGCTTTTTTGAAGCGCCTATTAGATTTGATCGAATCTCTGGTTGATCAAGAGTTGCCTTGCTCGATCGATTCTCGTTGCTCTCACTGGCTACTTCGATGAGTTCGATTCTTGCTTCTGGTAAGAATTTATGCTTCGTTACTTTTCGATTTTAGTATTCGAACTCGGATTTCCATGCCGATGATGATTCTAGGTATTATATAGGATTTGATTTCCTAGAATTGCGTTCGTATATGTTGATTTGAATTTGTCAAATTCTTCATCTCGGCCACTTTATTATTCTTGAACGATTGAGATTGATTCTGACTTGTTCAATATGAATATGCTTTCGGTGATTTATTTCGTGATGACCACGGTGTTGATTATTGACTTGGTAAAAAAACACGGCTTTGATACTTTGTAAACTTTCCATTCTTGTTTTGCATATTTTAACAACTTTGCCGCAGTGTTGGTTCGACTCTGGTCATTTTGTATTTCTGTATATTGCTGCAGTCTTCATTTCCTTGAATTGTCCAGTACAGTTGATTTGGATTCATATGATGTTGAGCATTGATGTTTGAGTTGAAGTTTTGAGCTCTGTTTTCATGTAGCTTGCTATGTGCATTTATACTGGTCGTTTAATTGATGCTGCAGTCTTCAAGTACTTTCCTGTATCTCCATCTGTTGCAATCTTTGATGATTTATTGTAGTATGTTGTCACTGCTTCACCACTGTTCAGTTGCATATAATTTCTGATGTTGTCACTTATGTTTGCACTGCTTTACATCTTGTAGTTTGCTTTGGTCTTGAGCATTGCCATGCCATTGAGCATTGTTGTGTCCATATTGATGCCTCTGATCATTTGACTGCACATGTTTCAGTGACATTATGTTCATTTGTGTCCACTGATGCTTCGAGTCTGCAACTTGTAGCTGGACTTGTTTCACTTTTTCTTTGATCTTTTGTTCATGCTGTTGCACTTGGTGTTTTGGTTTGAACTTGCAGTTAAGAACATTTGCATCTGGTCTCATTACTGTGTTGCATTCTTTGATGGTTCATTGGTGTTTGTACACTTTTGTTGCAGTGGTTCCATATCTCTGGTGCACTATGCCGTAGCCTTGGTCTTTGTTACATTCCTGTCCACTGAGTTATTTCAGTTTCACTTGTATACTTAAGTCAGTGCTGTCTTTGATGTTGTACTTTGGTCTATTGGGCTGCATACATGTTGTAGCAGTATTGTCTCGAGCTCGACAGTGTTGTTTTCTTGCTTTGATGCATTTACATGCTGTGGTCTTGCTGCAGTTTGGTCTCATATTCAATCTTTGATCATGTTGGCTATTTGGTCGAGTTCATTTGAGTTAGTGGAGTTGTTTTATTGTATATATATCACATGTTTTGTTTCATGTTGGCTTGAGTCTGCAAAAGTTGTGATAACTGCTTCATGCTGCTGGACTTGTTTTTGTACATTATTTGAATTTGCATTGATGCATTGTCTTTGCATTCCATGTTGCATGCATGAGTCTGGTTCTCGGCCTATTGCATTTGATCACTGAACTTGACTGTTTAGTTTCATGTGTACATTTGATTTGCGCTTGAGTTGAATCCAGTTACAAAAACTCGGGTTTGACCTTGTGCTCGTGTCCTGGTGTATTGCATGTGAGTTGAACCCGGTTTTTTTTATATTTGGGTTTGACCTGTGCTCACCTGTCTCTGTAAATCAATCAAGTGTATATATCGGCGTGCACGTCCTTGTGGCATATACAGTAATACACTGTGTATGTCACAAGTTGTTCGTGTATGATGAATTCAAATATAAATGATGACGAACAACCCAAATAACTGAGGCAAAAATTATTTTAAAAAATATTTTATTTTATTATTGCAAAAATATTTCTTTTTCAATTTTACTGCGTTAGTGAATATTTTTGCAGATTTCTCAGATGCTGGATTCAAACTGGAATGAAGTTGAAGATAAATATGAGTGTGAGTGATATGTAGTGAGGTGATGATATGTAAAATAGTGATGTAATTGAATTTGTATCAAAGTTGTATAGTGAATAGTGAGAGCTTGAATTTGTATACTATTCAAAATTGTAATAAATATTTGTTTGAATAAAATATTCGTTTGAATTCAAATTCCGTGTTATTTATTTTATTCTGCAAATATTTATTTAATCTGTGAAAAAATAAAATAGTATATTATCAAATACATTTAAATGAATGTATATATGTTTATTATCATCAAACAACAATCATATAAGCGCATATTCAACAGAAATTTAATTTCGTTCCCAATGTGTCCTGAAACGGTTCCCAAAATCTACTAGTGAAGATCGGGTCACGATCATTCACTATACTGCTGGGAATACCATGGGGGCGAACAATTTCCTTTATATAAATACCTGCCAAGCTTGCTGCAGTCCGAGTGGAGCTGGAATAAAGTGAGCAGTTTTGGTTAGACGATCCACAATAACCCATATTGCTTCATTGCCTTTCTTGGTTCGTGGCAATCCGTCGATGAAATCCATCGATACCTGATCCCATTTCCATTTCGGTACTTCCAAAGGTTAAAGTAAACCGGCTACTTTCATTTGATCGCTTTTGATTTGCTGACAAGTAGCACAGCGACTCACATAAATCGATGTCTCTTTTCATCGTTTTCCACCAGAATGTTCTTTTAACATCTCGATACATTTTGTTAACTCCTGGATGGATGCTGAGTTTGGACTTGTGGCATTCGTCCAGTACTTCACATTTTAGTTCTGGAGTGTCAGGGACACAAATTCTACCTTTAATCCTTATAACTTCTCTATTATCTACTTCAAAAGTAGTATCCTCTCCTCGATCTATTCTTCTACGCATTTCTCAAAGAAACTTGTCTTCAGTTTGCTCGCTCGCGATCTTCTTAAGAATAGTAGGAGTGATAACAAGATATGCAGAACAGCATGTCTTCTGCTCAAAGCATCAGCAACCACATTGGCTTTTCCCAGTGTATACAGAATATCTAGGTCATATGATGCCAGAAATTCCAACCAACATTGTTGTCGCAGATTTAGATCTTTCTGGGTGAAGAGATATTTCAAGGATTTATGGTCGGTGAATAATTCAAATTTTTCACCTAAAACAAAGAGAGTTTATTAGATATATTTCTTTAGTTAAGTTAATTTCATAAATTGTTAAGAAAGCTGAAAAGATTCTTACCCAGAAGATAATGTTGCCAGATTTTTAAGGCGAAAACAACAGCCAAAAGTTCCAAATCATGTGTTGGGTAGTTTTTCTCATGCGGACGTAATTGTCTACTCGCGTAGGCAAGTACCTTTCCATTTTGCATTAATACTGCACCTACCCCATCACCACATGCATCAGTAAAGACAGATAAGCCTTGGTTTCCATTAACAATAGTGAGAACAGGAGCAGTGGTCAATCTCTTTTTCAACTCCTTAAAAACTTCTTCACATTCTGGAGTCTAGATGAACTTTGCATTTTTCATTGTTAGCTTAGTCAGCGGACTAGCCAACTTAGAAAAATCTTGAATAAATTTCCGGTAATAGCCTGCTAAACCCAAAAAGCTTCGAACTTATTTTGGAGTAGTGGGTCGTTTCCAGTCAAGAATAGCGGAAATTTTGCTAGGATCTACCGAAATTCCTTCTTCATTAACAATATGGCCAAGGAATTTGACTTCTTTTACCCAGAAGTGGTATTTGGAAAATTTTGCAAATAGAACATTTCTCCTCAATATTTCCAACACGATTTTAAGATGTTCGGCATGCTCTTCTTTAGTCTTAGAATAGATCAAAATATCATCAATGAATACAAGCACAAATTTATTCAAAACTTCCCGAAACACACGAGTCATAAGATCTACGAAGTATGCCGGAGCATTAGTTAGCCCGAAAGGCATAACTAACCATTCATAGAACATATCAGGACCTCTGAAAGCGGTCAAATGGACACAATCTTTGGGATTCGTAGTTGATGGAATCCTTGGGCTAGATCCATCTTTGAAAAGAAACGAGCGCCATGAAGTTGGTCGAATAGATCATCAATTCTTGGTAGAGGGAATTTGTTCTTGAGAGTTTGTTTATTTAGATCGCGGTAATCTACACACAATCTCAAAGGTCCGTCTGATTTGGTAACAAAAACGACGGCTGGGCTCCATTCAGAAACACTGGGTCGAATTAATCCTTTTGCTCATAGCTCATCAGTTTGATGAACCAATTAAATCTTTTCCCAGGGTGCCATCCTGCGACTTGCGTGAACAACAGGATGAGCATTGGGTACTAAGTCGATTCGGAATTCTATTTCTCGGTGAGGAGGTAAAGATTTCACTTCTTCAAATACGTCGGAAAATTCCCGAACAACAGGTATAGACTGCAAAGTGGGTTCAAGATATCCCAAGGTATACATCAATCTATCTCTCGTTGGACTTGGATCCTCACAAGAGATTTCAATAGAATTTCCAAGGTTCGTTTTGACTAAAACTGTCCGATTATTACAATCCAATATAGCTTCGTATCTCGATAACCAGTTCATACCGAGTAAGATTTCAAATTCATTAAATTCGAGGACAAAAAGGTTGATAGGAAATCGATAGCTAGCATATGAAATAGGAACTCTCTTACAATATGAACAAAGATTTGCGGGACCTCTAACCAGATTTTTCACGCAAATGGGATCATTAACAAATTTAGTTTCAAGTCCTAATTCATTTATGGTTTGTTGAGAGATAAAGCTATGTGAAGCTCCTGTGTCAAATAAAACTCTAACAATTCTATTATAAATAGTAAGGTTACCTTCCAGAACACTTATTCCTTTATCAGCTTTCGAAGTTAAGGGTCTTTCTTTATCGCATAAACATTTGCCACCTGTGCTGGCTTCATCACTGGGCAATCCTTAACAACATGTCCAGGCTTATGACAATTATAACATTCTTTAACTTGCTTCTTCTGTTTTGGGAAGCTGTTTGAATAATGGTCCTTCTCTTTGCAGTTGTAATAAGTGACATTTTCTGCCACGCTTCCTTGAATGCTCCTCTTTTTCTCGTTGCCCTGCCATGGTTTCTTGCCTCCAAATTTCCGCTTCTTCCAATTTTGATTGCCTGAATTTCCTTTCTCCACCTGGGCTTCTTGCATATCAAGTGTAGCATATCTGTACCCCATATCAACTAAATCTGAAAAAGATTCCTTAACGTGGCCCGTCATTCTTTCATGGAATTTCTTATTCATCCCGCGAATGAATCTTTCGTTCATCTTTAAAGGCGTATTCACCAATTCGGGACCAAAACGAGACAATTCATTAAATCTGTTCAGATACTCTTCAAATGATAAACTTCCTGCTTCAGGTCCATAAATTCCTGATACATTCGGGAAATTTCGGCCGATGGCAGATATCGCTTCTTAAACACTTCTTTAAAATTTTCCCAAGAAAACTCGTCTTCTGGCTTATCTACCGTGATTGTCTCCCACCAAGCTGAAGCTTCATCTTGCAGTTGCCAAGAAGCTATGAGTCGCTTCTGATCATCTTCCAATTTTAGCCCTTTGAAGATTTTCTCACACGATCTTATCCAGGCTTGAGCCTCAACAATCGACTACTTGCCATTGAACGACTTACCACCAAGTCTCGAGAAATTCTAATATAAGTCAGCCAGATTCGACTATTGCTGAGCTGCCGCTATTGCCGTTGGGGGAGCTTGATCAGGTATTGTGGCACCTCCTTGACCCCTAACTCTTCCCCTTCGTCCGCTCATTTCTTACTATCTGTAATTAGTAAGAAAATTGATTTAAATACACGAACGAAATATCTTAAGGAATATCAGCAGTAAAAGAAATAGACTAACAAAATTTAGAGTTTCAGTCTCGGTTATACTCATTCTAGGGTATACTTCACCCAATCTATAATGAGCCAACTAATGTGTTATACTCCGTAGCTAAAGTTCTTGCTCAACCAACAGCTCCGATACCACTTGTGACGACCCAAACTCGATGTCCGATAAACGACATCAAATTCGCATCGCCGGAGCTTATAACAACAATTAGATGAATATAAAACAGAGGAACAGAATCAATACCATAAATATCATCACAGTTACAACATCAACATAATATCCATACTACAACAGAGTATATAATACATACACCACAACTCCTAATACAACATCATGATAATACAACAGTGACCATATATCCTAAAGTCCTCAAATGAGAGAGGTGATAACGAACTCCCAAAAGCTAAACACCAGAAATCTCCAAAAGCTCCTAAGATATCTCCAAGATAAAGGCTCCAAAATACTGCTACTTCAAAATACAGAAACCTGCTACTAGGCTGCCCGTGTAGGAATAATGGGAACCCAGAGTTTAAGAAAGAAAACAATAAACTCCGGATCAGTCATGGGACTGGTATGAGTAAACAAAAACAATAGTTACTTTCAAAGAACTAGAATTATAAAAGAATTTTCGGTATGCTTTTAAAAATGGAACTACCATAAGACCTCCCGGCACACACACAATGCAAAAAAAGAATTGGAGGAGATTTCTTCTTATGATAGTCAAATATTCTTGATTCGAGAAAAGAATTCTTTGATATTATTACTAGTGCATAGTGAAGAAAACATTTCAAAAGTAGAATATTAATCTTAGCCAACATATGACCATTATCGTATGCCTACTATAGCTACCATCTAAACAGTGGGGCGCCACCATAAGTAAATGGCAGGTTCTACAACTAAAACCGTACTGGGTTTCGTATTGGGAATTGGATTTCCAACAATGGTCAGGCTAAGGAACTTCCTGGGCCACATGGGTACGCCTCTGGAGGGACGACCCGAGAACCTAACCGGATCTCTGCCAACATAAAGCCGGGTTACCCCTAACTGGGTAACTACTGACACGAGTATGCCATCTCCCGGTTGTAACCAACCGTTAACCAAGGCCCCAGCAACAAATCATAAAGTAATACACACACACACACACACATATATATATATATATATATATCTGCGGTATCAACATAAGTTAAGTATCTGGGCTCCATACCATGATACCACTTCTATCCAGAAGGAAATGCACATACCCTAAGGGGTGCTACCCCCAATAACCTTGCCGCATCTTTCTTGTTTCGACCATTCTGGGGTGTGAGGCTCGACGAAGTCTCGTCCACAAAGCTGCGCTTTTCACAAAGCCATGCTTCGATCAACAAATGATCAGTAACACTCAGCATGCCATATTACCAAATTGGGAATATATCGCTGATAACCTTCAACTACATAACCTCTAAGGGTGTTAAGCTAAGAGAATAAATTCTCCGCCACCAACGGAAATGTATTTGAAAGAAATATGCTTTATATCTCAATTTGTAATGTCGGACATACAATCCATACAAGTCTGTTCTGGGTTCGAACAGAACCGAAGGCACTTCCAAAGAAGTCCTTACAATCCGGATATCCACAATCCCGATCAGATTCCCCATCACATATGGAGAACTCTATACCGGAGCAACTCGGTGCAGAGTCAATCGATAGGTCATCCTATCGCTCTAGCAAATACCCGGTCTTCAACACCGGTCTTTAAATGCTATCCATAGCGTCGAATCACATATTCGAAATGGGTTATATGACACAAAGGTCCCCTCCCGGCAAATTCGAATAGTGAGCGTCAATTTTTAAAAAAACATGTGGATATGTCATTCACAAAAATTCACAGGTTCGATGTGGGTTTCGGATAACAAACTGAAATCTGATTCCCTATCGCATCGAAGTTTAAATGTCGTTTTACGGGCAAACAGGGTTTTCACATCAATATAGGAACAAATCACAATCATAGTACAGTACATGGAAATTTATATCACACAATATCACAATCAGAACAGAAATATCAATATAGTGCACAGCAATAGTTAATTTATTTTCAAATGTGGTTTAAATAAACTTACCACATAATTTTTTTTTAAATCAATGACAAAAATTTGGATCAATAAATTTAATCTTGATTAACTCGGTTTATTATTTCAAAATTAGTTATTTAAATTAACTGCTAATTTTCTTGATTTATCAACTTAAATTAATTTGAATAACAAATTCTCAATTACAATTTAAATTTGAACACTTATTTTCTTATTTATCAATTCAATAATAAATTGTATATCCTTCTTAATTTCTTTCAAAGTCATAAATTTAATGAAAATTATTCACCTTAATTATTATTTGAAAAATCTCCTTTATATCTTAAGAATCAATTTATTATAGTTATAAAAAGTTTAAATGTTAATAAACTTAAATTGTTATTTTAAATTTAATTATTTAAAATATTAATTAGATTATTGAGTATCCACTTAGTTTATTAAAATTAGTTATAAGCCTTTAACTCAAATAGTCAAGATTCACTGCCTTAAAACCTGGTAACAGTAAAAGTTAAACTTTTATTTGGGTCCAAGCCCATATTCGAAGTGAACCCGAGCAAACCCAGAAAAACTTCGAGTTCAACCCCGTGTATTCCCCATCTTTCGCCGAGTCTCCCTGTACCCCTTTCTTCTTATTTTTTTCCAGTAAATTAAATTTAAGCCTAAGTTTAAAATGAAATATCAGCAACCTGCTTGCTTCCTCGAGTAGAACCCCAAGTAACCACCACCCTTACTCGCGAATCACCTCGCGTCATTCACCACCGGTCTTCCTGACACAAGCGATAGCGTGCACATGCGCGGCCAAGTTCGCCATCGTGGGTCGAATCTCCAGCCACCCTCAAGTCAGTTTCGACCCACTCTCGCTACCCAAATACAAAGAAACCCAAACGAAGCTCGCAAACAAAATCGAGGCATCTCGATCAAATGAACCCATCAGCTCACCACCGGAAATCGAACCCGCGCCACCTCCTCTGGCCATCAGAGACGCCGTAACCTATGCCACGTCACGTCAACACCCTAAACTACCTTCCCCCATCGTTGCGTGCAACTCGATCACCCCTAGGTGTCGAAATTATCGCACGTTCAATCCATTGAAAAATTTAGGGTTAAACCCTAAATTGAACTCGTATTCCAAATCTATGCAATATAAAATTTCTTTGTTAATTTTCGTGAAGTCTCTGATGTTCAAGCTTGCTACAAACTAAATTTTAGTAGTTATAATTGAATCGATTGTTATAAATTCATAAAAGTTCAATTTTTATTCAAATACAGAACACTCTTAAAATAACAAACTAAAAATCTTCATTTTTGTTTTAAAAATCATGGATTGAAGTGTAGATTCAATAAATATTCTTGAATTCATAATTTACAACAATTTATTTTTTGTCAAATATTGGTTGGAAACCTGTAAACAAGTTTACAGTGGAAAATAATTTACTGTATGTTCAAACAACTTTGCAAAATCTTGTTTGAGGATTAAAACAACTTGATTATTTGAAAAAGCCAAGCTTGTCAGTGATTACAGCAAATAGACTTTAGTTTTGAAAACAAATATAATCCCTATATAAATGTTTACAGAGAACACAGAGCATCACTGGAATATTATCATACTGAAGCATGAACAAAGCAGTTTAAAATTGAAGTTTTTTTGAACTGTTTTAAATAAATTTTAAACCTTTCAAAAGATATGTTTACTCACCTAGACAAATATTTAAACAGAGGCTTTATTGATTTTCTTTGAACTGCAGATTGAATCTTCAGTATATTGCTTTCACTTGAACACACAGTGATGTTTTTCTCTCCTTTTTATTTTATTTCCTATTCTTTGCTTATTTTTTTCTTTCTTTCTTCAGTAAAAAGTTTTGAACGAAATGATGCATAGATTTACATATATAGAAGTGTACAGAGTAAGGGAGGTAGGCAAGTTTAAGCAAAGTACTGAAATTAAATTTTGTATAATTGCTTCATACCATTTGTACAACACATGCTTTCCTCCTTTCTTCAAGGGAGGCTGAAGAGTAAGCATTAAATGAAAGCATGTTTACAGCAGTCTTTACTTTAAGTTCTTGCCAGTACAAGTTTGGTTTGGCAGATCTTGTTTTATGGGCTGAAGTGTAAATGCATTAAATGCTCATGCTTCCCATGCTTGTTTGATTTTCTTTTATATGTATAGTTTATGTATTTTTATTTTTGTTTATTCACTTCCTATGCATCTTGTTTGTTAACTATGCTAAAATGAAAGTGTTTTGTTTTGCTTTTTTTTTTCCTTTTACAGTTTTATATTTCTTCATACTCTTTTGTTATCTTGGTTTACTTGCTAAATGAAAGTGTGTGTTTCCTTTGTTTTCTTGTTTATTTGTTTATTTGTTTATTTTTTTATTTGCCAAATGTTAGATTATAATTATGTGACTTAAATTTTGTAAGTTTATCATAACTTACTTTAACAATTTTATTTCTATTAAAAGCTCAACTAACAATATTTAAATTTATAACCCATATTTCATTTAATGGTTTTAAAACAATTTCTTATTTGTTTGCAAATGTTTGCTTTTATTATTTTATTCTTTATTTATTTAAGACCCAGACTATCTATTATTTATTTATATTAACATTAACAATATTTTTATTTCTCTAGAAATTCAGTTAATTTAAATTCAAAAGTTCAAATAATTTATCGAATTTAAATTAACTAAATTCGGAAATGTTACAGACTTCGTACTCTAATCCAACCTCTAGTGATCAAGTGCTTTTCTCAGAGTTTAGATGAAAAATTCTCAGGACTGATGAGAAGAAAGCAAAGAAAATAGGATAGTTCAAGTATTATGAGGAGAATCATCAGGATCAACTCAAAGTCTATTGGAAAGAGCTTGAAAAGCATTGGATTAAAGATAGGAGAGCAAGGCAATGGAAAGTCGAGAGTTTGCAACTAAGTAAACCTCTTGGTATCAAGAGGAATTTATGGCCAAATGGGCTGAGTTGCTCACTTGTGCCTCCCTGTGCTTATTGTTGGACATCAATGCAAGTAGGCTCCTAAACCTGTATAGTTTTTCTCTATAAATACCAACCCTACTGAAACTAAAAGGGAATCTTCCCCTTCCTCACTTTGATTAACACTCTATGTCTTCTTCAATTCTTATCTTCTCTTCTAAGTATATTCTAAAAACTCCATTGTAAATTTGAGATCCACTAGATTGTGGTCAGATTTGATAAAATTAATTATAATCTGAAGAGAAAACAACTAATAACAAAGATTAAAGTGGAGACCGGAGAATTCACCAAACCACTATAAAAATTGTCCCTCCTTTTCTGTTTTTACCTTTATTTCATTAGAATTGACATTTTCATTTGATATTTGGGTGTTGGTGCTATTTTTCGCATCAACGACCTTCTTTAACAATTGAAATCATGAAGGCAATAGCTAAAAAATATAGTTGCCATCTTGAAGAATGGTAAAAGGTTGCCTACAAACATGTGTGGCAAATTTCGAAAGACCATTGATAAAATCATTGCTACAAATCATAGTATTAATCCCCCATTAATCTCGCTCGACACCCTTTATTGCATATAAGCAAAGCGAAATATTAACTCTAATTCATATATCCTTAGATCCTCATATGAGATATTAAATCACAAGCGAGATTTTAGTATGACATCTTGCCAAGAATTATATGTTTTCTTTTAAGGCATCTCCAATCGGTTTAGTTTGAAAGAAAATAAGGCGAATCCACACTTTATTTTCTTTATTTACACTGCAGCAGTGGTGATTCGAGCGTAGGAAAAGAAGATATGTGGGGGTTTCCATTTTTTTAAATGGCGATAAAAATAGGAAAAAATGAAAACCATTTATGCTATAAATAATTTTCTGAAAACCGTTTATAGCATAAAAGATTTTTAGTCTACCATTTAAACTAAAGGGATTTATAAAATCTTATATATTTATAAATAGAATTTCAGTTAGACGTAATACCAACCATTATACTTTGACTTTGAGTTGACATGAGTTGACCGTAATACTAATCCATTATAACTAAGGAGACGGATCCTCTCTTTAACAATGCTTCATTTCTAACACTTCCACTCAACCCACTTATATTCACTCAATAGATGCCATGCCATGATTCGATTATAACCAAACCGAAGTTTTTATACTGAAGATCAATAGTATTCTTAAGTTAATAGAACTATGTAAATTAGTCGTATTAATATTTTTTTATTCGACCTTGGTTATATTAACCAATAAAAAAACTATCGAGTGATCCATTCCATAATTATCTAATAATTATCAGTATGTAATCCATTGGTGCTCTCGACAACCATAAGTAATACACTGCCCAACATTTAAAGAGCGTAATGTATTCTAGTCTCAGTAGATGTATTAATATCCATTTTTGATATATCTTGACTAAGAATATTTAAAATGGTATGTTTATTTTCATTATGATAAACTACCTACGGTTACAACACTTTGTAACCACTATCACAAACAATACCATATGGATTTTCTATTGAATATACTTTTAATTTAAATAATTAATTAATATAACACATCATATCAAGTTTATAATAGATTGTATTACCTTTCTGTTTCAAACAAGTTTGGTTATCTAGTTAGATATATGTAACAGATAGCATAATTTCTCCTAGGGTATACCGCTAACTCCATCGGCACCATCATGTCTTTCCATAGCCAAAATAACCAGCCCCTATATGGATTTCAAACCCACTTAAAGCCTCAAAATAATATTTTTCACTTAAATTCATGTAAATGTCTATCAATATCATATATCGATTATATGTTGATAATTATTATAAGTATATTTAACAATATTTATTCATCAAATCATAATAAATTTTATAACTAATATTCATAAATATTAATTAATTTATAACTATTAGAATTAATTAAATAATTTTATCAAAGGGGTATTCATCGTTTCGGTTGTGTGACCTGTTAGGTGTAAATTTGATTAGCAATTAGTATCGATCTATTCGAATATTAACATTCATACGCACTTAGCAAGTGGTATGACTTGGCCAAATTTATTGCTTACTTGGCTTTGGTAAAATCTAATTTTACTTTGTTAAGTGTTACATGGTTGTGATTATTATTTACACAAATTCACTTCATCAAAACAATATTTGTTTGAACTTATGGAATTTGGTAATGACCAAAATTTCAATATCGTCCATAATCAACTCTGTGGTCTAAAACCAAATTCTTTGGTTTACTAATAACTATTTTTATTAACCAAACTACTTTGGTCAGAGATTTTGACTATAAGTTGACTTGAGTTACCGTAATATTAATCCTACATAACCATGGAGAGGAATCCTCTCTTGAATAGTGTTTCACTTTCAATAATTCCACTCGACCTAACTATATTCACTCAATGGACGTCGTGCCATAATTTGACTATAATTAAAGTGGAATTTGCATATTGAAGATCAACAATATTCTTAGGTCGAGAGAAATGTGTAAATTAGTCATATGAATATTTTCTGTTTGACCTTAGTTTTATTAACCAACAGAAAACTATTGAGTGAGCCATTTTATAGTTATCCAATAACTATCAGCACGTAATTAATTGGTGGCCCCAGCAGTCATGTGTAATACACCGTCTAGCATTTGGAGAGTATTACATATTATAGTCTCAACTGATACATCAATATCCAGTCTCGATGCATCTTAATTGTGAATATTTAAAATGATATGTTTATTATTGTAATACAATACTCATAATTTCAACTATTTGTAACTATTATCATAAACACATCATTTATGAATTTTATATTAAATATATTTTAATTAAATATTTAATTATTTATAACACATTATAAAAAATACATAACAAAAAGGAAAATGCCTAACTTATTACGAACGAGAATTGATAACAAAGCTAATTAATTAACAATAAATTATAGAATTGGCCTTAGGGATAACCCTAACTCTATCATGTATACAAAAAAGGAAAAGGCAATGCTATCATATTCATAGTGTTGTATGTCGACAATCTTCTATTGATTCACAATCACACTTCAATGTTGCAATCTATAACATCCCCCATTTTAGGGCTCAGAAGTATTTACTATTGATGCTGCAGTCATCCTTAGCATATTTCCTAATGACAGAATGAGTACGTTTATTTAATCATTAACACCGAAAGTGCTAGAATTTATAAAATTTTAAACAAAATATTTCATTCATTAATTTGCAAATTCATTACATTTAATTTTCCATTATACCACAAATACATTATTTAGATAAAATATAATAATCGTATACATAATCCTAAGAGCGGCATATGAAGATGTCTCCTCGGATGATCAGAGTTCTAACTAATTATATGGTCATAGTATCCATCATTATATACATTCAACCAAATAAAAAGTAGTTAAACTACCGCACAATGGAAATATAAAATCTTTTATATAATAGCTTGCCTTTTACACGTCTCCAGAAGCTTATTTGTCTAAACCTGAAAAAGCTCTACTCCTAGCTAACTCAATTAGAAATTGACCACCCGAGAGTTTAGGGGGAAATCAAAAAATTCGGGTACGACAAAAAGTCTGGTGTGAATAATATTATACCATTTCGAACCAAAATAGTGGTAGTTTGTGAGACCACGCCGATGAGCGGAATGAGTTTCCCCTCACTAGTACCCTATCAAGCGATATGCAATCCATAACATATCCTATATCCAATGATTGGCATACAATCATAATAAGATCATGCAATAATGGGTAAAGTGAATAGTTCATCATTTACTAAGACTAAAGGGTTACACATTCCCAAATTTATTGAACCTCAAATCATTCCATGGCATAGTTTTCCTAGGGTCTCTATGAACCATATTATTATTCTTTGGCAACTAAAAACATATCAGCTAACTCGACCGGAATTTATCGGATAATTCAGCCGTCTTCTGATACGGTAAGAAGAAATATCAATAATCTCCTAAGAATCGTGGGAAAAAAGAACGATGGTCTCCTAAATACGGTAGGAGGGAATAATAGCCGTCTCCTAACTATAGTAGGAGAAAATAATAATTGTCACTTAAATATGGTAGAAGAAAATATAGGTAAGCTTATGACTCAGGACAAGATTTAGTAGATAATTCAACAGTCTTCTAATATAGTTAGAAGAAATATAACCCATCTCCTAAATACAGTATGAAAAAAATAATAGCTGTCTCCAACATAATGTAGGAGAAAGGTGAGCTACAAGCTACAATTTCTTTCTGATGCGTAATCTCCAAATTTTTAGCCAAAATCCGCAAAGCCCTACACATTAGAATCTATGGACTTGACCAACAGAAATCATAGGGCCTTAAATATTCACTTATTTTCACGCATTAAAAGGTAGGCCATTACGCATTAAAAATTAGCTCAGATGTTGCATGTTAAAATATAGATCGTCGTGCACTTTATAGTCATTGCGTTGAAAATAGGATGGAGCCTTCGCTGGTGATATAAATGCGCTAGTAATTTAAGTGGCCATGTGCCCTTATATAGTTTTCATTGCCTTCACTTTAAATAATTTATAGCGATGCCTATTATTATATATTTGCATGCCTTTAGCCTTTGCTATATATCATTTTCGCAAGTTATAACTAAACTAATGCATGTCCCTATATATATTTTGAGCAAGCATTCATTGGGAGCCTTCACGTTTATATAAATTATGTACCATCCCTGCATTTGTTTACATGCAGAGATATACTATGTGTTTTAATTTGCATGTTTTTGTGATAGGTTTATGTGCCCATGTTATTTGGTTTTCATATAAGTTTTCATGAACTCAAGCCTTGGTCTTGTCCTGCCTTGGTTTAACATTCCCTAATACCCAAACCTTGTCATGTATGGTTTAAAGTGCTATCGCGAATCATTGTTTATCAATAAAAATATGTCCTATCGTGAACAATATTACATTCGTTTGCCTTTGATTAACTTTCACGAAGGATTGTCTTCGCATATATATATATATATATATATATATATATATATATATATATATATATATATATATATATAATGTTGCCTACCACCATACATTTTGAGTTGTCGCTTGTAAACAATGCAGGGCCATTGAGCTGTTACTGGGAATTTATGTACAAGCCGTAGCTGTGAATTTATCTGCCATAGCTAGTAAATTTTTTGGTACATACATTAAAATGATGGATCCTTGTGTGGTGCCCACTACTCTTACTCTAGCTTTCATGTAAAGGTTTTCCTTACCAATATAAAATTCAGCATTGTGTGCTTAGTTTGACTTGGTCAAAAAAGGCAGTTCTGTAATTAAATTAAAAACCTACCAATTTAAACCAATTCTTTTCTACCAAACCGAATTTGTTGCTGGTTTTCTTTGGCCAATTCTCTTATCATTTCAGCAACTTTCCAGAAAATGTTAACCCATATAATTAACTTAATTAACTAATTTTTCTATAATTAATTAACATCTTCCTTTACTAATTGATTCATATAAAATAGACCATTAATAGGAAAAGTCCAAAAAATTCATCAATTAAAAATCTATTTTATCACTAATTTATTTTTATATTTTTAATAATTAATTTCTCAAAATCAACCATTTTCTCACTTAAAAAATTCATAAAAAATTCAAATTAATTTCAAAAATTATGAAATTTAAAACCATCTCCAAAATAATAATTCAAACATCATATCAAAATTTTAGATCACTTGAAGATAAAAAACTTAGTTTTTCACATTAAAATCTCTTGGAAAAATTCCTAAAAGCTTAGATAATTAGTATGTAATAATACAAATACTCGTATCCATGATTATTCCATCCAAATGCAAGATATAATAATCCAAAATTTTAGATTTACAGTAAATCATATTTTAAAACACATAAAAATAAAGAGATGGATGCATATTATTTACCTTAACCATTATTGAAATATCGAGATTTGCCTTAGCTTCCTTTTCCCTTAGCTTTCCTTTTGAATTCCTAATGGTGGCTTTATCTTTTTTTAGTATTATTTAGGAAATGGAATGAAAATGAATGAAGGAGAAGGAAGAGTGATAAGTTATTTTCTTTTCCTCTTTTACCCTTCTCACTCATGTCTTTTATTTTTTTTCTTATTCAAACATCTTGTAAAATTTTAAAGTTTAATGGCAAAGTTAATAAACTAATTTATGTGGCATATGTCTACTTCACATTTAATTATCTCATAATTAAATATTTAAATTATATGCTATATAAAAATCAGGGGTGTTACACAATCAGTAAAAGCTTGGCTTTCCATGAACTTCTCCATGAAGGATTGAAAAAAGCGGCTTATATACTAGGTATAAAGATCTATAGAGATAGATCTAAGAAGCTGTTGGGATTGTCTCAATCCCTGTTCATAGGCACCATATCGAAGAGGTTTAATATAAAGGATTCCAAGCATTGAATTGTTCCAACACAAGCTGAAATCATTCTTTCTAAGATGGACTCTCCTCATACTAATAAGAAAGAAGAGCATATAATGAGAATCCCTTTTGTTTCAACCATAGGATCCAAATGTATGTTATGCTATGTAATAGACCAGATGTGGCATATGCATAAGAATCTGTAAGCCAATGCCAGTTTAATCCTATAGAAAAGATTGGACAGTTGCAAAATTTATAATGAAGTATTTAAGAAATACTCTGAACTAATTTTTCATATACGGGAATAGGGATTGCCTTATGAAGGGGTCTACCAACTCTAGCTGTGACGACCCAAAATTTTCAAGCAATTAAAAATTGGAATATTTAATTGATTTTAAGTATTCAATAGAGCAGTTTTAACTTGAATTTCAAATATTAATTTAATTATTGAATTAAATAATTTAAAGTTGGGAAAATTATTGAATCTAGAACTTTAAGCCGATTAAAAATAATTAGAAGACTTATAAAATTTATATTGATAATATTGAAGATAATAGAAGTTTTAAAATTAAATTTAATAGTGATTTATTCAGTTTTGAAATTTCATCGTTTAAATTGAATTTAAAAATAGCCTTCCGAGACGCAGTCTCGGAACTCGACGAAATCAGCTCCACTGGGTCCGTAATATTGAATTATTATTGGATTTCAAATTTCGTTTTGATCGGAGTTAGTGTGTGAGTGTATGAAATATAAACATGCTGGAAATTTAAATTGATAAATAATCTAATGAAATTTAATATAAAAAAAAGTCGAGCCTTCTTGTATACGCCTCCTTACTTTATTTCTAATCATGTTGCCCCTTCTTTCTTTTCAGCCGAACATTTTGAAAAAAAATTATATAATAAAATAAATGATAATGGCTTCGATCAGAAGGAAATCAATGAAAAGAGGAATAAAAGGGCATGCTTCTCATCCTTCTGCAAAAAAAAACTTCTCGGCTTAATAAAAAAATAAAATAAAATAAATAGATAATGCAGAATCATCAGCACTGAGTCTCCCCTTATCCAATTCAAAACTTGTTCGATTCAAATCAAGTTTCACGGCCGGTCACGCGAGGAGTATTCATGAGTATGTGGGGAAGGCGGTTCCAGGTAAAGGAGATTGACTAGGGTTGGGGGCGCGAAGGGCTAGGGCTTTGTGAAGCATAGAGGTTCGGTTCATCTTCATCGTCACTCGAAACGATGGAATGGAAATTGCGAGCTTGTACGCTCGCTCGCGAGATCTGGAAGTAGTACGTTCACGCGATTTTGGGAAGAGAAGGCGACGGTGGTGTCTGGCTTTAAGTAATGGCTGGTGTGGGCGTGCGTCAGTGAGGGGAAGGAGGAATTGATCGTGAAGGTGGTGTTGGCAGATGGTGGCTGCAATTTGGAAGCTTGGCTGTGTGGTTGGTGCAGTCGACTTCGGTAGTTAGGTATTTTAATTTTCTATTTGTAAATTGGGTAATTAAATAATTGTATTTTAGGATGAAATCTATAACATAATATATATATATATATATATAATTAAAATGTGTGTTTGGAAATTTATATGAATTAGATTTTTATGAAGTCTATATGGATTTTTATAGATATATAGTTCGTAAATAAATTAAATATGACTTAACAAATTTATTTTATAATAACGTATTATAGAAATTAAAATGTGTAAGTTAACCTATCTAAAACATATTTGTTACTAAAGGATTTAATAAAGGTAAATTGGTTCAAAAATTACTTGAATTATAAAATGGTAATTAAAGGTCGATTTATATTTCGAATATTAATAAATCATATAAATTATTTTTCAAGGTCCACCTCGGAAAAGAAGCAAGCTGGATTGCAAATGGATACTGATAAAATAAAAGGTGAGTTAATCTCACTCAGTTAATTTAAATTTAAATGGTAAAATTTAAATAATTGTTTGAATGGTTGAAATTAATTGATGTGCTATAATATGGTATATTCTTGAAGTGGCATATTATTGTACTAACATCAATGGACGCAGGGAAAACAGGTTGGAGGGATCCAATTGGACCCCTCAACATTTATTATTTAATATTCTCTATTGTGATTACTTGATATTCTATGTTGAATATATTGGAATATTGAATGATATGGTTTGATTGGATATATATTGGGTATAATGAGTTACCAAAAATATATAAGTTGGATTTTGGGAAGAAAATAAAGGAAGAAAATTTGTAAACGAAATAATCTTAGAGAATTTAATAAATTAAGAATGAATTGAGAAAGAAATGGAAGTATGTTAAATACTAATAAATAACTTCGAGTATGAAAAGAAAAGGATTTGAATAAACAGTAATTAATGAATTGTAAAATTATGTGATATTAATTCAAAGGAATAAAGAATTATTTTAAAACTTAAAGTTTTAAATTTATTTAAATAAATGAGAAGTAAATTAAGAAATCTAAATTGGTATTTCAATTAAAAGTATTTTAATCATAATTAAGGAATAAAATCTGAAATTAAAGGATTTTCGAATAAATGGAATAAATTGGAAATCAATTTGGAAATTGATTTTAGTGTTTGAAATTGGATGTTTGGAAGAATAAATTCAAGGTGGGAATTTACTAAAGGAATGAGAAAAATTGTTTAAAAATAAATAGTTATTTATTTTTAAAGGTTGTGAAGAGAAGTATATTTCTCTGGATAGCCAAGTACGTTTTCAAAGTAAGTTTAAAATAAAATAAAGGTTTTAATGTTGCTTTACAAAGTACGTTCTTGGAAATTTATTATTTCCAATTTTTTAAATTCTAAAGTAAATATTTTTCAAATCTATTATCGTAATAATTATTTAAAGTTGACTAGTATTTTGTTTAAAAGTGGAAACCTAGTTTTATCTTATATAAAGTAAGTTTTTCTTTTAAAATATTTATATAGTATGTATTTTTAATAAATTATTGAAGTAGTTTAAAATAAATGTTTTAAATTATATTTCAAAGTAAAGCGCTTTAAATTATTTCAAAAATCTAAAGTTTTGTGCTTGATGATTTCAGTGGAAATAGAAATATTTGGGAAATTTATTCTGTAAAGGAAGATAGTTTGAAACTATTTTTAAAAGGGTTTGAAAAGTGGAAATTTATCTTGTGAAGATATTTTTGAGATAAATAAATAATTTGAAAATTATTTATTGTGTGATGGATGTTGTGAACATTAATTAATGGTAAAATCACCGACTATCAATATTGAACAAATGCGTTGATCGTTTCGAAGAGACCGGGATCGAGATTTATTTCTCGAAAACCACTTCGATCCGGTTTGTACGTTTTGGGGAAACGATTTTGGATTCGAAGATGGAGCAGTAAAGTGCAAGGTCTAATCGCTACTAATCCTGAGGATATTTCCAAAATGGATGTAGTAGGAATAGCGCCTTCGGCTCCGTTCGGACCTGGGACGGACTTGTATGGATGAATGCTTTCGAAACATCGTCAGGTGGACGATGAGCATTCTAAGGGATATGTTCTATAAAGGTAACGCTTAGCCTCAAGCCTCATCAAATGGGAATGACTGAAAATCAGGGGTTATGCAGCAAGGCCAAGTGGGTAGCACCCAACCAGGGTGAGGTCATTCCTGTCTAGATGTCCCTTTTTATTTCGGCTTAGTGGGCGGTTGCTGATCCCAACCGCGGGGTGATCTCACTCGGGATTATCCAGTAAGGGGTAGTCCCGATCTTGTGTTGTTGGGGAGCGGGCATACTCCTCGGTACGGTGATCTAGGCCCCGTACTATGATAGGTGGTACCCCAGTGCCTAGTCATTAGTTGAAAATCCATTCTCCCTACGAGCCTTGCACGAGTTTTGTTTGTATTACCCACTCCGTGGCTAGTAGCTGGAATTTAATAATGTAATAATTTCGGCTATTTTATAAGTATTTGTATATAGACCCTATTATAATATCATAGGATTTCTATAAAAATGTTTTAGCTATCGTAATGTGAAAACCCGACATGTTTATTTGTGGCATGGTCTTACGAGACGCTTTTGTTTTCAAAGGATTTCTGAAACTTTAATAATCAATTGGGTGTGATTTTCTCACGTTGGTATTTCAGACTGACTCGGTGTTATTTAACTATAATGCTCGGGCCAGACTGAGTATTATAGGGTGCAGGATGTGATGCTGTTGAGCTCAGGAGATGAGCTGGATGACGATACCTATATCCGTACTTGTTGTACATATATATTCCGCTGTGTTGAGTAGTTTTGTATCCGGTTGTATGTTATTGTTGTTGAGTTGTGATTGATGTACTTTGATGATGTAATATATAAACATATATATTTGATTTTGTGTAAAGATATGTTAATATCTATTATATTTTAATTCTGCTGCGATGGTTAGATTCTGTTGTTGTTTTCTGTTTTCTTCTTCTACCTCTTCTTCTTTAACCCAAATGGTTCGTATTTCTGTACAACTTGAGTTGATTTAGATAGAATAGTGTTGACTCAAGGGGTACGGATTTGCGGGCTGTTACACTAGCTTTCAAACTGACGTTAATGATAATAACATGGTGTTTGATTATGTTTTTACGCCAACTGGTGGGACGTTAATCAGAAAAGTTCCAAATAAGAAATAGGTAATTCGATGATGAAGGCCCGAGTATATTGCCCTCAATGATGCGGCTATATAGACGGTCTGAATGCGTAAGTTTTTAAGTGAGCTCAGAGTGATTCCCGATGCTGAGAATCAAATGGCATTATTCTATGACAACAATGAAGCGATACTTACGGAAAATGTTTGGTGTGCATTTCTTTTAAAATTCATGTGTTTCACTATTGCAAGTAAGTGAAATATTGTTAAACTGCATATATTTGGCATTTACATGTTTGAATTGAGTAAGTACAGGTACCGGAAAGCCGTGTGGCTGGATTTTGGGCACACTAACTGCTTAATAAATAAGCCGTCGGCTTAAAAATGCTAAATAAGGTACGCCTGCACAATAAAAATAGGAAATATGAACTGTTTTTGGTTTTCCCAACCGGGTGGGTCGATGTATATATTTATATCTTTTATCAAATTGCAAAAGCTCCTTCGTACAAAGGGGACTCTGCCAAAAATTTCAGAAATTTTGCGAGTTAGAAATTTTTGGAAAATTCTGTTAACGACAAACAAATTCAAATTGGAAACTAAAATAAGTTACTAAATGAAACCAATTTAAAATAATGACATAAATTAGTTATAAATGACAAATAAAATTTAAATATTCAAAGTTAAAGATAAATTGAATTCATATGGAAATGAAAGAATCAATTTGAATAGAAATAGATATAAACTAAAATGGTAAGGTGAAAATAAATATAATAAACATATAAAATGCTTAAACTGAACTTAAGAAAGTAATGGTGAGTTCTTAATTGGAAATTGATCTTCAAATATATTCTAAGTTAATATTTGGGATGAATAAATATTGACATTTCGTAAGGATGTCGATAAAATATTTTTGGAATGTTGTGATTGGATATTAGTGCTAAGTAGGATATGCAGGTATTATAAAAGGGAAAAGGGAATTGGTTTTTGATTTCAAGAAAATAAATTTGAAATGCTCGACGAAAAGGTATGTATATAAATTTGGTATGAAATTTGATTGGGTTTTTGGACATAGCCACTTGGCCTTTTGTTTTCTTTTTGGATTTGGGAGGCCGTAGAGCCATTTTGTAGTTGTACCGAGCTAGCCGCGCAAAGGAGACGCTGACAAAAAATTTCGAAAATTTAGTGCGTTAGAAAATTTTTGAGGAAATTTTGATAATTCAAAATTTAGTTTCGAATTATAATTTGAATGATTGTATAAATAGAGTTGTTTGGGAACTATGGAAAAGTTTGGGAAGTTAATAAGAATAATAATGGGTCTTTTATAAAAAAATAATTGTTGGTAAGATGTTGAATTGCTTGGATTTGAGGAAAAGTAAACGGGTATTGTATCATTTTTTCTAAGTAGTATTTCGGGGACGAAATTCTTTTAAGGAGGGAGGAAAGAGACGACCTAAAATTTTCAAGCAATTAAAAAATGGAATATTTAATTGATTTAAAGTATTCAATAGAGCAATTTTAACTTGAATTTCGAATATTACAATTTGTTCGATAATTTAATTATTGAATTAAATAATTTGAAGTTGGGAAAATTATTGAATCTAGAATTTTAAGCCGATTAAAAATAATTAGAAGACTTATAAAATTTATATTGATAATATTGAAGATAATAGAAGTTTTAAAATTAAATTTAATAGTGATTTATTCAGTTTTGAAATTTCATCGTTTAAATTGAATTTAAAAATAGCTTTCCGAGGCACAGTCTCGGAACTCGATGAAACCAGTTCCACTGGGTCCGTAATATTGAATTATTATAGGATTTCAAATTTTGTTTTGATCGGAGTTAGTGTGTGAGTGTACGAAATATAAACGTGCTGGAAATTTAAATTGATAAATAATCTAATGAAATTTAATAAAAAAAAGTCGAGCCTTCTTGTATACGCCTCCTTACTTTATTTCTAATCACGTTGCCCCTTCTTTCTTTTCACCTGAACATTTTGAAGAAAAAAATATATAATAAAATAAATGATAATGGCTTCGTTCAGAAGGAAATGAACGAAAAGAGGAATAAAAGGGCATACTTCTCATCCTTCTGCTAAAATAAACTTCTCGGCTTAATAAATAAAATAAAATAAAATAAATAGATAACGCAGAATCATTAGCACAGAGTCTCCCCTTATCCAATTCAAAACTTGTTCGATTCAAATCAAGTTTCACGACCGCTCGCGTGGGGAGTATTCGCGAGTATGTGGGGGAGGCGGTTCCAGGTAAAGGAGATCGACTAGGGTTGGGGCGCAAAGGGCTAGGGCTTTGTGAAGCATAGAGGTTTGGTTCGTCTTCGCCGTCACTCGAGACGATGGAATGGAAATTGCGAGCTTGTACGCTTGCTCGCGAGATCTGGAAGTAGTACGTTCACATGATTTTGGGAAGAGAAGGCGACGGTGGTGTCTGGCTTTAGGTAATGGCTGGTGT
Organism: Allium cepa; assembly: GCA_030765085.1. Classification (NCBI taxonomy): domain Eukaryota; kingdom Viridiplantae; phylum Streptophyta; class Magnoliopsida; order Asparagales; family Amaryllidaceae; genus Allium; species Allium cepa. The sequence goes on along the minus strand of CM060937.1, from coordinate 504,339,848 downwards.
GGGCGTGCGTCAGTGAGGGGAAGGAGGAATTTATCGTGATTGTGGTGTTGGCAGATGGTGGCTGCGATTTGGAAGCTTGGCTGTGTGGTTGGTGCAATCGACTTCGGCAGTGAGGTATTTTAATTTTCTATTTGTAAATTGGGTAATTAAATAATTGTATTTTGGGATGAAAACTGTAACAGAAAAAAAAAATATAATTAAAATGTGTGTTTGGAAATTTATATGAATTAGATTTTTATGAATTCTATATGGATTTTTATAGATATATAGTTCGTAAATAAATTAAATATGACTTAACAAATTTATTTTATAATAACGTATTATAGAAACTAAATTGTGTAAGTTGACCTATCTAAACCATATTTGTTACTAAAGGATTTAATAAAGGTAAATTGGTTCAAAAATTACTTGAATTATAAAATGGTAATTAAAGGTCGATTTATATTGCGAATATTAATAAATCATATAAATTATTTTTCAAGGTCCACCTCCGAAAAGAAGCAAGCTGGATTGCAAATGGATACTAATAAAATAAAAGGTGAGTTAATCTCACTTAGTTAATTTAAATTTAAATTTAAATGGTAAAATTTAAATAATTGTTTGAATGGTTGAAATTGATTGATGTGCTATAGTATGGTATATTCTGGAAGTGGCATATTATTGTGCTAACATCTGTGGATGCAGGGAAAACAAGTTGGAGGGATCCAACTGGACCCCTCAACATTTATTATTTAATATTCTCTGTTGTGATTACTTGATATTCTATGTTGAATATATTGGAATAATGAATGATATGATTTGATTGGATATATATTGGGTATAATGAATTACCAAAAATATATAAATTAGATTTTGGGAAGAAAATAAAGGAAGAAAATTTGTAAACGAAATAATCTTAGAGAATTTAATAAATTAAGAATGAATTGAGAAAGAAATGGAAGTATGTTAAATACTAATAAATAACTTCGAGTATGAAAAGAAAAGGATTTGAATAAACGGTAATTAATGAATTGTAAAATTATGTGATATTAATTCAAAGGAATAAAGAATTATTTTGAAACTTAGTTTTAAATTTATTTAAAGAAATAAAAAGTAAATTAAGAAATCTAAATTGGTATTTCAATTAAAAGTATTTTAATCATAATTAAGGAATAAAATCTGAAATTAAAGGATTTTTGAATAAATGAAATAAATTGGAAATCAATTTGGAAATTGATTTAAGTGTTTGAAATTGGATGTTTGGAAGAATAAATTCAAGGTGGGAATTTACTAAAGGAATGAGAAAAATTGTTTAAAAATAAATAGTGATTTATTTTTAAAGGTTGTGAAGAGAAGTATATTTCTCTGGATAGCCAAGTACGTTTTCAAAGTAAGTTTAAAACAAAATAAAGGTTTTAATATTGCTTTACAAAGTATGTTCTTGGAAATTTATTATTTCCAATATTTTAAATTCTAAAATAAATATTTTTCAAATCTATTATCGTAATAATTATTTAAAATTGACTAGTATTTTGTTTAAAAGTGGAAACCTAGTTTTATCTTTTATAAAGTAAGTTTTTTTTTAAAAATATTTATATAGTATGTATTTTTAATAAATTATTGAAGTAGTTTAAAATAAATGTTTTAAATTATATTTCAAAGTAAAGCGTTTTAAATTATTTCAAAAATCTAAAGTTTTGTGCTTGGTGATTTCAGTGGAAATAGAAATATTTGGGAAATTTATTCTGTAAAGGAAGATAGTTTGAAACTATTTTCAAAAGGGTTTGAAAAGTGGAAATTTATCTTGTGAAGATATTTTTGAGATAAATAAATAATTTGAGAAATTATTTATTGTGTGATGGATGTTGTGAACATTAATTGATAGTTAAATCACTGACTATCAATATTGAACAAATGCGTTGATCGTTTCGAAGAGACCGGGATCGAGATTTATTTCTCGAAAACCACTTCGATCCAATTTTTACGTTTCGGGGAAACGATTTTGGATTCGAAGATGGAGCATTAAAGTGCAAGGGCTAATCGCTACTAATCCTGAGGATATTTCCAAAATGGATGTAGTAGGAATAGTGCCTTCGGCTCCGTTCGGACCCGGGACGGACTTGTATGGATGAATGCTTGTGAAACATCGTCAGGTGGACGATGGGCATTCTAAGGGATATGTTCTATAAAGGAAACGCTTAGCCTCAAGCCTCATCAAATGGGAATGACTGAAAATCAGAGTTATGCAGCAAGGCTAGGTGGGTAGCACCCAACCAGGGTGAGGTCATTCCTGTCTAGATGTCCCTTTTTATTTCGGCTTAGTGGGCCGTTGCTGATCCCAACCACGGGGTGATCTCACTCGGGATTAACCAGTAAGGGGTAGTCCCGGTCTTGTGTTTCAGGGGAGCGGGCATACTCCTCGGTACAGTGATCTAGTCCCCGTACTGTGACAAGTGGTACCCCAGTGCCTAGTCATTAGTTGAAAATCCATTCTCCCTAAGTGCCTTGTACGAGTTTTGTTTGTATTACCCACTTTGTGGCTAGTAGCTGGAATTTAATAATGTAACAATTTCGTCTATTTTATAAGTATTTGTATATAGACCCTATTATAATATCAGAGGATTTCTATAAAAATGTTTTAGCTATCGTAAGGTAAAAACCCGACATGTTTATTTGCGGCATGGTCTTACGAGATGCTTTTGTTTTCAAAGGATTTCTGAAACTTTAATAATAAATTGGGTGTGATTTTCTCACGCTGGTATTCCAAACTGACTCGGGTGTTATTTAACTATAATGCTCGGGTCAGACTGAGTATTATAGGGTACAGGATGTAATGCTGTGGAGCTCAGGAGACGAGCTAGATGACGATACCTATATCCGTACTTGTTGTACATATATATTCCGCTGTGTTGAGTAGTTGTGTATCCAGTTGTATGTTATTGTTGTTGAGTTGTGATTGATGTACTCTGATGATGTAATATATAAACAGATATATTTGATTTTGTGTAAAGATATGTTAATATCTATTGTATTTTAATTCCGCTGCGATGGTTAGATTCTGTTGTTGTTTTCTATTTTCTTCTTCTACCACTTCTTATTTAACCCAAATGGTTCGTATTTCTATATAACTTGAGTCGATTTAGATAGAATAGTGTTGACTCAAAGGGTATGGATTTGCGGGCTGTTACACTAGCTTTCAAAATGACGTTGATGATAATAACATGGTGTTTGATTAAGTTTTTACGCCAACTGGTGGGACGTTAATTAGAAAAGTTCCAAATAAGAAATAGGTGATTCTATGATAAAGGCCGAGTATATTGCCCTCAATGATGCGGCTATATAGACGGTCTGAATGTGTAAGTTTTTAAGTGAGCTCAGAGTGATTCCCGATACTGAGAATCTAATGGCATTATTCTATGACAACAATGCAGCGATATAGATCGCAAAAGAGGCCAGAGCATACAAGAAGTCATGACATGTTCCTCGCAAGTTCCACCACATCAAAGAATTCATTGATAAGAAAGAGATCATGATGCAAAGGATAGATACCAAGGACAATATAGAAGATCCATTCACTAAACGTTTAAGTGGGTTGGTTCTTAAGAAGATAATCGAAGGGATTTGATCGAGATTCCATAATTGGCCTCAAGTGCAAGTGATAAACCGATAGAGTTAGGGGTATGCCCTAGGGGAAATTCTGTAATTTATTGTAAATTATTAACTCTACAATTGATTCACGTTCAAAATAAAAGGTATTTTATTTTTGTTATATATGTATGCGTGTGTTCTACCACCAATTCCACTTCAACCTTGTCAAAATCGAGATGAATAGAAGAGAAGGAAGAAAAAGAGATAACAGCATCAACGATGTTTTTCGAAGGAGTCGAAGGGATGCTATAGTCAAGGGTTAGAAGTGTTACAAGCTTTCGAAGGTGTTGAAAGGGTCGAAAGTACCCTTGCGCTTCAAGTACTTCCTTTCGAAAGAGATGCTTTTGCCTGCATGAAGACGTTTCGGATGTGTTGAGAGATACCTTTCGAAGGCAGCTAGTGACAGCCACTCACATGCATGCCAGACCTTTCGAGTCCGAAGGTTTCTCCTTCATTCAAATTACTCAAAAATATTTTATTGGAACAACCCCTCTGAATGCATAACTATGCCTTTTGAACCGGTCGAAACCTTTCACAACTAAGAGGAGTTCCGCATCTATCCACAAGTATGTCTTCGGAAGCTACATTCCGCATCGAAACCCAGAGTATCTCAATACCTTCGAAACTCCGAAGATGTACTTTCTGACAAAGTTAAAAGCTCATGCACCTACTCACTTGCAACAATAAAGCAACACGAGGGGAAAAAGCGCATCTACCCCTTTCAATGAAGACGGGGTCATTCAAATCCATTCAAATGAAATGTAGAAGGATGCATAAGTGTCAAAGGTGATGAGAGGTCTACAAAGCCACCTTTTGACCTGGTCGAAAGCACTGAGTTGATAGGTGCCAACCCGCTCCTATAAATAAGACCCTGGTGGTTTGGTTTTGGGGATCCGTGTTTTTTCACTCTACATTTGTATTTTCTTAAGATTGTAAACCCTAATTCTAAAATTAGATTATAGATTTGATCTGTGACGATCCCATTTTTAAACCAAATTTAATTTAATAATTAATAAAACATTTAAAATTAAAATTGTGAATTAATTTGACAATTTCCAAAACAAATAAGATATGGGTTTGTGCGTTTATTATATATAGATTGTAAATAGAATTTGAATTTGAAATTCAAATATAAATATCTTAAAAAAATAAATTGGATTTAAAAATAATATATATATATATATATATATATAATTTTATTAGTGCATAATTTAGTTTTAAATCATTTTCTTTTAAATTGTATAAATATAAATAAGGGAATATATTTGATAAAATAAAAATAATAATATAAATTTATATTAAAACATTACGTCATGCAAATTACAATTGTAAGTATTATAATTTGAAATTTTACAAGTGTAACTTAATTATAACATGAAAATACAAGTGTTAACTTAATTTGATCATGCAATTAACAAGTGTCATGTTTTTTTTATTTTTAAATAATAAATAAAAATAAAAATTAGGCTATTTATACATCTATTCTCCTTCTTTCTCATTTTTTTTATTCGAAACAAAATTTGGAGACTTAAGAAAACCAAAAGTAAAAACCTGTACAAACCAGAGGAGAAATAAAATCAAAAGAAAACCAGATCAAAGAGCAAAATAATTTTTCAAGTCTTCAAACCTGAAGCAAGTAGATCAAAGCTTCATTTCAACTAGCTAAGCAAATCAAAGATTTCAACATCAAACAACAAACAAGTTCAAAGATCAAAAGCATAACCCAGATTTTTAAATTCAAAAAAAATTCTAGGCCTCTCTGTTTCAAATATCTGGTAAGTAAACACTATTTTAAAAACTTAAATCTGGTTTAAATCTTGATGTACGTGATAATCCTTTAAGTTATGGATATAAATCATGTTTGCATGTCTGTATATGTGAAGGTTTAGTGTATGCATGTGAGTATATATGTATGTACTTCTCTTTTTTAAAGTCTACAGGCTTTAAACAATTTAAAAATTCAAATCCTCATCTCCTAATTCTTTTCAGGATTTGATGTTTAAACAAAAATTGTTTGAATTAACAAGATCTTAAGTTTAAAAATATTTCTAAGTGTTATTAGTTTAAATTTTTCTGGAAAATTTAAATATACCGTAGAAATTCAAAGGCATGTAAAAATTCGAACACCCTGATTTATTGTTTCATTTCCATAATCTGATTTGTTGTCGGAAACCATGATTTTTAAAACTAAAATCAAGATTTTAGTTTAGTAAATTGTGGGAATTCACGAGTTGAATGGAAATTAAACTTTTGTAGATTTCTCAATGGTCGGCGAAGTGTGGGTGTCGCGCTTGATGATGGAGGAAGCTGGTGCGATGGGGATCACGGCAAAAATGGTTGGTGAATTTTTAGTTCATTGTGGAGGAAGAACAACGTTGAAGTAGGGTATAAAGGCCTGGTTTAGTTGATGTCATATTTTGGGTTGCTGCATCATCTACGATGCATCGGAGTCGATCGGTGCAAGGGGAATCAATGCGTAGGTCTTCGGTGAAGCCTCGGTCGGAGTGGCTTGGGTTTAGATGGCTTGAGGCGGCGGGTCGAGGCGATCTTGGGTGACCAGGTTTGTTCCAGTTGAGCTCCAGGTTGTTCGATTTTGATCTCATGGTTGCTTCAAAGTTCTGGGTGGCCGTGATTCTCATATAGGTCGTCGCCAACGTGTTGAAGGTCGGATCATTAGTCAAAGAGGGCCGATCGCCTGTACACGTGCACATGTTATAGGGTTGTGTCAGTAGATTGGGTTTGAGGAAGAAGGTGTTTGCCTCGGGTATTGCCTCGGGGAAGAAAAGGTCTGACTCAAGTTTGTGATTAAGTCATTTTACTGGGTAACAGGTTTTTATAGTTTAAAGTAAAAAAAAGAGGAAAGAAGAAGTTGAAAGTTTTCTCGGGGTTAGTCTCGGGAGAATGTTGGGTTGGCTTGGGTTTTATTTTGGGTATTTGTAATGCCAGTTTTAAAATTTAAATGAATCAAGTTTTTTAAGTTTAAATAAATCAAGTTTAAACTTTTCTTAGTTGATTCTTCTATGTAATTGTTTTGATTTAAGTTTGGAATTAGTAAAGGTTTTAAAGTAAATTATTTGAAATTAATTAATGTTAAATCATTTATTTATGTGACCATTATTTATAATTACTTCTTTAAGTTACTTAAAACAAATTTGATAATGTAACAAGGTAGATTACTTATAAAAGGCAAAATGTTTTAATTAACTTAAAGGTCTTAAGCTAATTCATGTATTAATGATAATTAATTTCAAAGGTTTATTGAACAAAACTTAAACATAATTAAATGATTAATAAAGATAAACGTTTATCTTAAATTTATTAAGTTAGTAATTAAAGGTAAACTAATTAATGTAATTAATTAAGGGTAATTACTTAATGAAATTAATTTAAGGATAGTTACTTAATGAAATGTAATTAAAAGATAATTAATTAAGTAAAGATTAAAGGTTGATTAAATAATGATTACAAGATAATTAATTAATGATTAAAGATAATTAATCAGTAATTATTGGATAATTAATTAATTAAGGATGATTGATTAATTTTATTAATTAATTAAAGTAACAGTTTATAATTAATTAGTGTTAATTATGCAGGGTTTAAAAGTAATTGAAGTAATTAATTTAATTTATTTGGAGTTTAAATTAAACTAAATTAATTAGGAATTGAACAACTAAATTATCTTGCTTATGGATGATTGGATTATATTGAATGCCTTGAATTGTTTGATATCCTTGATATGTGATGCTCTGTGACATGAATTGCCTAGACTGAACTATGATAATATAAGTTATCTATCTGTGATTGATTTGCTGTGTGAATGTAAACCTCTGAATTGAATTGAAATTGTATACTAACTTGGCCTTTAAAACGACATTTGAATTTCAATGCGACTGGGGGTCGGATTTCAAATGGTTATCCGAAAACCACATCGAATCTTAAAGGTGGATCTTTTGTTTAAAAGATTTAAAAATGGAAATTTGTAGTGACTGTATCCACTTGTTTTAAAAATAAGCGCTCATTATTCGGTTAAGCCGGGAGAGGAAATTATGTCATAAAACCCATTCCTAATAAATGATACGATGAAATGAAATTGCATTTGAAGAAGGTGGTTGAAGACCGGGTATTTTCGAAAACAAAAGGATTGCCTATTAATTGTCTCTGCACCGAGTTGCTCCGGTATAGAGATTTCTTTATGTGCTGGGGTGTCAAGTCGAGATTGTGGATATCCAGATTTGCGAGGACTTTTTCCTTAATTGGACGAAGTGCCTTCGGTTCCATTTAGACCTAGGATGGACTTGTATGGATGTATGTCTGACACTGCATTTAGAGATATAAAGTTGGTTTCTATCAAATACATTTCTGTTGGTGGCGGAGAATTTAGTCTCTTAGCTTAACACCCTTCTCTGAGACGTACGGGCTCAGAGGTTATGTAGTTGATATTTACTAATGATATATTCCCAATTTGGTAATATGGCATGCTAAGTGATGATCATTGGTTGATCGAAGCATGGCTTTTGTGAAAAGCATAACTTTATGGGACGAGGCTTCATCGAACCTCACACCACGGAAATGGTCGAAACAGGAAAGGATGCAGCAAGGTTATGGGGGTAATGGCCCTCAGGGTATGTGCATTTCCTTCTAGATAAAAAGTGGTATTCTAGTATGGAGCCCATATATTTTTCTTATATGGGTGTTGGTGATAGCGGTACCTCGATAAAAGTCGGTTACGACCAGGGGATGGCATACTCGTGACAGTTAGTTACCTAGTTACAGAGGTAACCTGGCCTTGTGTTGGCGGAGATCCGGTTAGGTTCTCGAGGCATCCCTCCAGAGGCATACCCTTTCAGATAAAGGAAGTTCCTTAGCCTCGGCCATTTGTTGGAAATCCAATCACTCAATACGAGCGCTTTACGTTTGCAGTTGCAGAACCTGCCATCTCAGATGGTAGCTATAGTAGGCATACCATAATGGTGTGTATGCTGGCTAAGATTAATATTATACTTTTGAAATGTTTTCCACACTATGCACTAATAATAATATCAAAAGGATTTTCACGTATCAAGCATGTTTGACTGCTATAAGGAGAAACCTTTCCTAAGTGTGCGATTACATTATGTGTGTACCGGAAGACCTTATGGTAGTTTCATTTTCGAAAAAGCATAAATGGATTTCTTTTTATTTCTTTTTGTACAAATAACCGTTTTATGTTTGCTCAAACCAGTCCTATGACAGACCCGGAGTTTATTGTTCCCTTTCCTAAACTCTGGGTGTCCATAATTTTCCATACGGGCAGCCTAGAGTCATGATATCAGTAGGTTCTAGAGCTAGCTTGGATAGTCGATATGGAACTGGAAGTCTTTGAGCTTTTGAGTTTTGAGCTTTGGTTTGGATCTTTTTGCTTTGGAGCTTTGGAGATGCAATTGCAGTATGTTGGACACTCTTTTGGAAGACTCAATGTTGATGTTCCATTGTTATGTTTTGTATTCCGCTGTTGTGTTGTATTTTGCTCTGATGATGTTGGATTCTCGTTGTATGAATGTTGTATCCATGTTGTGTATCAGTGAAATCATTTTGTTTCCACTATGTTTTTATTATCTAATATGTTATAGCTCCAGCGATACGGACTCCAACGTTTGAATCTCCAGCATTCGAATATGGGTGATGTATTGGATGCCGATTTTCGAAGGTTGAAAGTCCGGGTCGTCACATTTGGTATCAGAGCTAAAGGTCGAGTAAGAACTTTAGCTTTGGAGTATAACACATTAGGTGACTCATTAGAGATAGGGTTAGAAATGCTCTAGAATGAGTATATTCCCTAAGATATCTCGTCTGTAGGCCAAAATCAAGTTTTCTTATTATTTACAGATATTGAGAATGAGTACAAGAAGAGGACGAGGTAGGGGAAGTACCACTAAAAATGGTCGAGACCTTGCAACAACAGGAGCAGCTCTTCCCATCCAACCCCAGCTGAATCTGGCAGAATTATATCGGAGTTTCTCAAGACTTTGAGGAAAACCATTCACAGGCAAGGAGACTATTATAGAAGCGCAAGCCTGGATTCGATCTTGTGAGAGAATTTTTAAAGGATTGAAGCTAGATGATGATCAAAAGAGGTTGATAGCTTCCTGGCAGCTCTAGGAAGAAGCTTTGGCATGGTGGGAGACTATTACTTTGGCTGAGTTGGAGGATGAATTTACATGGGATAGATTCAAACAAGTATTTGAGCAGCGTTATATGCCTTCCGCTGGTATTTCAGGATGTACCAAGAATTTACTGACTTGAAGCAAGGATATCTATCTTTTGAAGAATACTTAAATAAGTTTAATGAGTTATCCCGATTTGGTCCTGAATTGGTGAATACACCTCTTAATAAGAATAAGAGGTTTATTAAAGGGATGAACAAGAAGTTTCATGAGAGAATGACAGGCCATGTGAAGGAATCTTTTGCTGATTTGATGGATATAGGATATAGATATGCCACCTTAGATAAACAGGAGATTTCAAAAGAGAAAGGAAGTGGAAGCAATCTGAATTGGAAGAAGAGAAAGTTTAGAGGGAAGATGTCATGGCAAGGTAAAGAAAAGAAGGATATTCGGTAGAACAAGGCGAAGAATGTTGCCTGTTTCAACTGTTTGGAAAAAGGTCATTACTTAAGTAGTTGCAAGAAGCCCAAGAAGCAAGGGAAGAAGGATTAACCTAATAACTCATGACAAGAAGCTAGGGTATGCTACTACTGTCATAAGCCAGGACATATGGTTAGAGAATGCCCAACAATGAAGCAGGCTCAAGTAGTAAAGGTATATGCAACAAGGATGAACCTTCAACCTTAAGAGCTGATAAAGGAAAAGGAGTTTTGGATGGTAACCTTCTTATTTATGACAAAATTGTTAGTTTTATTTGACACAGGAGCCACGCGTAGTTTTATTTTCTAGCAAACCATAGAAGAGTTAAAACTTGAACCTGAATTCGTAGACAAACCAATTCGTGTGAAGAATTCGGTAGGAGGCCCTGCGAATCTTAGTTTACGTTGTAGAAAGGTTCCCATTTCGTATTTGCATCAACAGTTTTCTATCAGCCTATTTGTTCTTGACTTTAATGGATTTGAAATTTTATTTGGAATGAATTGGTTAACAAAATATAAAGCTAAATTAGATTGTACCAATAGAACGATTTCGGTCAAAAACAAACTTGGAAACTTTGTCATAATTTCTTGTGAGGATCTAAGTCGGAAGAGGGACAAGCTAATGTATACTTTAGGGTATCCCGACTGGAGTTTGGAATCCATACCTATTGTTCGAGAATTTTCTGACGTGTTTGAAGAGGTTAAGTCTTTACCTCCGCACAGGGAAATCGAATTTAGAATCGGCTTGGTTCCCAATGCCTGTCCAGTTGTACATGCAAGTCATAGGATCGCACCGAGGGAAAGAGTAAAGCTAGTTAAGCAAACCCAAGATTTCCAGGAGAAAGGATTTAAATGACCTAGTCATTCCAGTAGGGGTTTAGCTGTTGTATTTGTAGCCAAGTCCGATGGATCTTTGAGATTGTGCGTAGATTATCGTGATCTAAATAAGTTACCCTTAAAAATAAATTTCCTTTGCCCCGAATCGACGACCAGCTCAATCGGTTGCATGGTGCTCAATTCTTTTCCAAGATGGACCTAGCCCAAGAATTCCATCAGTTGAGAATTGCAGAAGATTGTATTCATTTGACTGCTTTTAGGGGTCCTAATATATTCTACGAATAGTTAGTTATGCCCTTCGGACTAACCAATCCCCCTGCATATTTCGTAGAACTGATGACCCGAGTATTCCGTGAAGTATTGAATAAGTTTGTTCTTGTATTCATTGATGATATTATGATCTATTCCAAAACTAAGGAAGAGCATGTCGAACACTTAAAAGTAGTTTTGGAAATATTGAGGAGGAATATTCTTTTTGCAAGTTTTCTATATGTCATTTTGGGTAAAAGAAGTTAGATTGCTGGGACATATTGTACAGAAGAGGGAATTTCTATAGACCCTGGTAGGGTTTCCTCTATTCTTGATTGGAAAGCAACCTATAATTCTAAAGGAGGTCAGAAGTTTTCTGGGATTAGTCGGGTACTATCGAAAGTTTGTCCAGGATTTCTCTAAGTTAGCTAGTCCATTAACTAAACTGACTATGAAGAATGCCAAATTTATTTGGACTCCAAAGTGCAAGGAAGCGTTCCAGGAATTAAGGAAAAGGTGACCACTGCTCCCGTTCTTGCTATTATTAACAAGATTAAAGGTTTATCTGTTTACACATATGCGTGTGGTGAAGGAGTGGGTGATGTTCTAATGCAAAAGGGTAGAGTGATTGCATATGCAAGTAGACAATTGCGACCACATGAGAAGAACTACCTAACCCACGATCTTGAACTTTTGGCAGTTATCTTTGCTTTGAAAATCTGGCGTCATTATCTTTTGGGTGAAAATTTTGAATTTTTTACTGACCATAAGTCTTTGAAATACCTCTTTACCTAAAGGGATTTGAATTTAAGGGAGTAACGTTGGTTGGAATTCCTAGCGTCATATGACCTGGATATTTAGTATATACCTGGTATAGCCAATGTGGAAGCTGATGCTTTGAGTAGAAGACATGCTGTTCTTGCTTATCTTGTTGTCACTACTACTCTTCTGGAGAAGGTTGCTAGTAAAAAAAATGAAGACAAGTTTCTCCGAGAAATTTATGGGAGAATACTTCGAGGCGAAGATTCCAGCTTTGAAACCAATAACAGTGTAATTATAAGACTGAAAGGGAGGATTTGTGTCCCAGACATCCCAGATCTCAAACGAGAAGTATTGGACGAATGTCACGAATGCAAGTTTAGTATTCATCCAGGGGATAACAAAATGTATCGAGATATTTAGAGGACTTTCTGGTGGAAAAGATGAAGAGGGATATATTTATTTATGTTAGTCGATGCGCAGCTTGTCAACAAATAAAGAGTGATCAAATGAAGATGGCAGGTTTACTTCAACCACTGGAAGCGCCTAAATAGAAATGGGACCAAGTGTCAATGGATTTTATAGATGGATTGCCACGAACTCGAAAGGGTAATGAGGCGATTTGGGTTATTGGGGATCGTCTGACCTAGATTGTCCACTTTATCCCAGTTAAATCCACCTGAACAGCAGCGAGTTTGGCAAAGTTATATGTGAAGGAAATTGTTCGACTCCATGGAATACAAAGTTGTATAGTGAGCGATTGTGACTTGATTTTCACTAGCAGATTTTGGAAGGCATTTCAAGCCACGCTAGGAACCAAGTTGAACTTCAGTACTGCTTACCACCCGCGGTCTAATGGGCAAACTGAGAGAATAAATCGAATCTTGAAAGATCTTTTGCGTGCTTGTGTTCTTCATTTTGGAGGTTCATGGAGGACTATTTTCATTTGGTTGAATTTTCATATAATAATAGTTATCAAGACAGTATTAGAATGGCTCCTTTCGAAGCATTGTATGGTCATCCTTGTAGATCACCTACGTGTTGGATTGAGTCGGGTGATAGGCTTTTTTGGTTCGGATATGATAAGGGAAGCTACCGAGAAGGTTGATTTCATTCGGAAGAAGTTGAAAACTGCCCAGAGTCGACAGAAAAGTTATGCTGATCTTAGAAGAAGAACTTTAGATTCAAGGTTGGAGATTCAGTTTTCTTAAAGGTTTCTTCAATGCGTGGAGTTTTGAGATTTGGAAAGTCGGGTAAGCTGGCACCGCGATATATAGGTCCTTTTCCTATACTTGAGAGGATTAGTCCTTTGGCTTATCGAACGTGGTTACCTAATTGGATAGCTGGCATGCATAATGTATTTCATGTTTCACACCATCGGAAATATGTGCATGACCCAGACCATATCATTGAGGAAGCCGCTCAGCATGATTTGAAAATCACACCTAACTTGGCGGTGAAAAGAGAACCATTAAAGATTATTGATCGAGATGAAAAACGGTTAAGGAATAAATTGGTGAAATTGGTGAAAGTGCAATGGAGTGGAGATCCAAATGATTGTACTTGGGAAACAGAGGAAAGCATGCACAAGTCCTATCCCAAATGTAGAGTGGATATTTCGGCTAGATTTGGTAAGCCATTTCTCTATCTTTTTATGTGCGTACATATGTTCTTTATTTGTCTCCATGTCTTTCAAATTTCGAGGATGAAATTTTCTTAAGGGGGGAATATGTAATGATCCCGTTTTTAAACCAAATTTAATTTAATAATTAATATAATTTTTTAAATTAAAATTATTAATTAATTTGAAATTTTCCAAAACAAATAAGATATGGGTTTGTGTGTATATATATATTGTAAATAGAATTTGAATTTGAAATTCAAATACAAATATCTTAAAAAAATAAATTGGATTCAAAAATAATGTATATATATATATAATTTAGTTTTAAATCATTTTCTTTTAAACTTTTTAAATAAAAATAAAGGAAATATATTTGTTAAAATAAAAAAAATAATATAAAATTTATACTAAAACATTGAGTCATGCAAATTACAAGTGCAAGTATTATAATGTGAAATTTTACAAGTGTAACTTAATTATAACATGAAAATACAAGTGTTAACTTAATTTGATCGTGCAATTAACAAGCGTCATGTTTTTCTTTTATTTTTAAATAATAAATAAAAATAAAAATCAGGATATATATACATCTATTCTCCTTCTTTCTCATTTTTCTTTTATTCAAAACAAAAATTGGAAACATAAGAAAACCAAAAGTAAAAACCTTTACAAACCAGAGGAGAAATAAAATAAAAAGCAAACCAGATCAAAGAGCAAGACAATTTTTCAAGTCTTCAAACCTAAAGCAAGCAGATCAAAGCTTCATTTCAACTTGCTAAGCAAATCAAAGTTTTCAACATCAAACAACAAACAAGTTCAAAGATCAAAAGCATAACCCAGATCTTCAAATTCAAACAAAATTCCAGGCCTCTCTATTTCAAATATCTGGTGAGTAAACTACTGTTTTAAAAACTTAAATCTGGTTTAAATCTTGATGTACGTGATAACCCTTGAATTTATGGATATAAATCATGTTTTCAGGTCTGTATATGTGAAGTTTTAGTGTATGCGTGTATGTGAAGTTTTAGTATATGAGTGTCCGTATATATGTATATACTTCTCTGTTTTGAAGTCTACAGGCTTTAAACGATTTAAAAATTCAAATCCTCATCTCCTAATTCTTTTCAAGATTTGATGATTAAATTTAAATTATTTGAATTAACAAGATCTTAACTTTAAAAATATTTCTAAGTGTTATTTGTTTAAATTTTTCTGGAAAATTTGAATATACAGTAGAAATTAAAAGGCATGTAAAAATTCAAAAAGCTTGATTTATTGTTTCATTTCCGTAATCTGATTTGTTGTCGGAAACCATGATTTTTAAAATTGAAATCAAGATTTTTAGTTTAGTAAATCGTGGGAATTCGCGAGTTTAATGGAAATTAAACTTTGATTGATTTCTCGACGATCGGCGAAGTGTGGATGTCACGCTTGATGATGGAGGAAGATGGTGCGATGGGAATCACGGCAAAAATGGTTGGTGAATTTTTAGTTCACCGTGGAGGAAGAACGACATTGAAGTAGGGTTTAAAGCCTGGTTTAGTCGACGTCAGATTTTTGGTTGTTGCGTCATCAATGATGCATCGGAGTCGACCGATGCGAGGGGAATCGATGCGTAGATCTTCGGTGAAGCCTCGGTCGGAGTGGCGTGGGTTCAGATGGCCTAAGGCGGTGGGTCGGGGCAATCTAGGGTGATCGGGTTTGTTCCAGTTGAGCTCCAAGTTGTTCAATTTCGATTTTATGGTTACTTCGAAGTTCTGGATGGTCGTGATGCTCGTATAGGTCATCGTTGACGTGTTGAAGGTCAGAGCGTAGGGTTGTGTCAGTAGATTGGGTTCGAGGAAGAAGGTGTTTGCTTCGAAGTTGGAAGTTTTCTCGGGATTGGTCTCGGGAGAATGTTGGGTTGGCTCTAGTTTTATTCTGGGTATTTGTAATGCCAGTTTTAAAATTTAAATGAATCAAGTTTTTAAACTTTAAATAAATCAAGTTTAAACTTTTCTTAATTAATTCTTTTAAGTAATTATTTTTATTTAAGTTTGGAATTAGTAAAGGTTTTAAATTAAATTATTTGAAATTAATTAGGTTTAAATCATCTATTTATGTGACCATTATTTATAATTACTTCTTTAAGTTACTTAAAACAAATTTAATAATGTAACTAGGTAGATTAATTACAAAAGGTAAAATGTTTTAATTAACTTAAAGGTTTTAAGCTAATTAATGTGTTAATGATAATTAATTTCAAAGGGTTATTAAAAAAACTTAAATATAATTAAGTGATTAATAAACACAAATGTTTATCTTAAATTTATTACGTTAGTAATTAAAAGTAAACTAATTAATATAATTAATTAAGGGTAATTACTTAATGAAATTAATTTAAGGATAATTACTTAATGAAAAGTAATTAAAGGATAATTAAGTAATTAATGATTAAAGGTTAATTAATTAATGATTAAAGGATAATTAATCAGTAATTATCGGATAATTAATTAATTAAGGATGATTGATTAATTTTATTAGTTAATTAAAGTAATGGTTTATACTTAATTAATGTTAATTAAGCAAGGCTTAAAAGTAATTGAAGTACTTAATTTAATTTATTTGGAGATTAAATTAATTAGGAATTGTACAACTAAATTATCTTGCTTACGGATGATTGGATTATACCGAATGCCTTGAATTGTTTGATATCCCTGATATGTGATGCTCTGTGGTGTGAATTGCCTAGATTGAACTGTGATAATATAAGTAATCTATCTGTGATTGATTTGTTGTGTGAATGTAAACCTCTGAATTGAATTGAAATGTTTACTTATATAACTTGTCCTTTAAAACGACATTTGAATTTCGATGCGACCAGGGATCAGATTTCAAATGGTTATCCGAATACCACATCGAATCTTAAAGGTGGATCTTTTGTTTAAAAGATTTAAAAATGGAAATTTGTAGTGACTGCATCCACTTGCTTTAAAAATAAGCGCTCATTATTCGGTTAAGCTAGGAGAGGACATTATGTCATAAAACCCATTCCGAATAAATGTTACGACGAAATGGAATTGCATTTGAAGACGGTGGTTGAAGACCGGGTATTTTCGAAAATAAAAGGATTGCATGTTGATTGCCTCTGCACCGAGTTGCTCCGGTATAGAGATTTCCCTATGTGATGGGGAGTCCGGTCGAGATTGTGAATATCCGGATTTACAAGGACTTTTTCCTTAATTGGACAAAGTGCCTTCGGTTCCATTCAGATCCAGGATGGACTTGTATGGATGTATGTCTGCCACTGAACTTTGAGATACAAAGTTGGTTTCTATCAAATACATTTCTGTTGGTGGCAGAGAATATATTCTCTTAGCTTAACACCCTTTTTTGAGACGTACGAGCTCAGAGGTTATGTAGGTGATATTTACTAGTGATATATTCCCAATTTGGTAATGTGGCATGCTAAGTGTTGATCATTGGTTGATCGAAGCATGGCTTTTGTGAAAAGCATAGCTTTGTGGGACGAGGCTTCATTGAACCTCATACCCCGGGAATGGTCGAAATAGGAAATGATGCAGCAAGGTTATGGGGCACCCCTCAGGGTATGTGCATTTCCTTCTGGATAAAAAGTGGTATTCTAGTATGGAGCCCAAATATTTTTCTTATGTGGGTGTTGGTGATAGAGGTACCTCGATAAAGGTCGGTTACGACCGGGAAATGGCATACCATGACAGTAAGTTACCTAGTTACAGAGGTAGCCCGGCCTTGTGTTGGCAGAGATCCGGTTAGGTTCTCGGGGCGTCCCTCCAGAGGCGTACCCTTTCGAATAAAGGAAGTTCCTTAGCCTTGGCTATTTGTTGGAAATCCAATCACTTAATACGAGCCCTTTACGTTTGCAGTCATAGAACCTGCCATCTCATATGGTAGCTATAGTAGGCATACTATAATGGTATGTAAGTTGGCTAAGATTAATATTATACTTTCGAAATGTTTGCCACGCTATGCACCAATAATAATATCAAAAATATTTTCGCGTATCAAGAATGTTTGACTGTTATAAGGAGAAACCTTCTCCAAGTGTGTGATTGCATTATGTGTGTGCCGAGAGACCTTATGGTTGTTTCATTTTCAAAAAAAGCATGAATGGATTTCTTTTTATTTCTTTTTGTACAAATAACTGTTTTATGTTTGCTCACACCAGTCCCACGACTGACCCGGAGTTTATTGTTCCTTTTTCTAAACTTTGGGTGCCCATAATGTTCCACACGGACAACGTAGAGTTAGGATATCATTAGGTTCTAGAGCTAGCTTGGATAGTCGATATGGATCTTGAAGTCTTTGAGCTTTGGTTTGGAGCTTTTTGCTTTGGAGCTTTGGAGATGCAGTTGCAGTATGTTGGACAATCTTTTGGAAGACTTAATGTTGATGTTCCGCTGTTATGTTTTGTATTCCGCTGTTGTGTTGTATTTTGCTCTGATGATGTTGGATTCTCGTTGTATGAATGTTGTATCCATGTTGTGTATCAATGAAATCATTCTGTTTCTGCTGTGTTGTTATTATCTAATGTGTTATAGCTCTAGTGAAACAGAATCCAACATTTGAATCTCCGACATTCGAATGTAGGTGATGTATTGGATGTCGATTTTCGAAGGTTGAAAGTCTGGGTCGTCACATGATCAGATTGTACTACTTGAGTTTAATGAAAGAAAAATTATATCACTTTTGAATATGCAGCCGATTTGAAATTCGGACTGGATTTAGTCATGATTATCTTGCATCGACTAGGTCGAAAAGCCATCTTCTGAAGGAGTTGAAACCCTTAACTTATCCAATTTCCTTTAAGTCTTAGCCCTAATCTCAATATACCTAAAAGTCACCTTTCGAGTGAGTCTAAATTTAGCTTATTTTCCTTAGATTTACTGGACAAAACCCATGTCATTAAAGAGACCAGCCTTCGACGAAGTTGAAACCTTTCCATTCAAACCATATCCTTGAATCCTTAGTGCCAACCCTTAGTACATCGCCATTGTTTCGAAAGGGGGTTTTGAAATGATAACCAAACTCACTCAGCAAGGTCAAAGGATTTAAAAGAAGGGGATTTAGGTGTGTCGACTTAGTCGAAAGGTTAAATAAAGAGAAATTTTACTAGAACGGCCTATTGGAAAGGTAGATTAAGGGAGTAATAAGATTCCAATTTTCTCAACACAATCAAAGAGGTTTTTGAAGAAGACTTCTACACTTTAAATTATACTTTGAGGTGTTGACAAGGTTGTTAACATTTTTGGCGCTAGAAGGAGGGTTTGAACCTCCAACTTAGTTAAACTTCCAACACCATTTTCCTCTAACTCAATTCTATACCGAGCTTATCCACTTTAGACTTTACTTCATCATGATTGGCAAAGTCAAAAGATCCGAACAAGGTTCCTTGAAACCACATCTAATTTTCTCCCATGAAACGGTAGATGATACAAATCTACATGAAGAACAACTGTTGAGAATGGAAGCTTTAATGATCATAAGGAAAAAGAAAGTTAAAGCCTATGATCTAGTTAAATGGAGTTTAAACGCTTTCCATATTGGCCCCACCTTTATCTTTGCCTTAGGAGAAATGAAAAATGAAAGTGATAACATATTTGATCAAATGAGGAAAACAATTCAACTCTACACCAAAGGCACAATCTTTAAGGAAGAAGTGAAGGCTGATGACAACACCTTTGCACACAAATGGCATCAAGCAATGAGTGGGATACTGCCTACATAGGAACATCAAATGGTTTTAAAAAAGAAAACCAGTTGTTAAGGGTGGAACTTCAGAACCAAGTAATAAAATACCTAGATGCCATCCTCGAGAAACAAGCTTCAAGTCGAGACTTCCTAAGGAATGCAATTTGACAACATCAATCAAGAATGTTTATCTGCTAAGAAAGGAAGAGCTCAACTATTGGCCATCACAAAAGGAAAAACCAAAATATGAAAGGAATCTGGGAGGATCCTATTGCCACTACCGTATGATGAACGGTTATGACGCGAATCAATGTAGAGCACTTGAAGAAATGATAATCAACTTTTTCAAACAAGGCAAAATTAATGGGTTTGTAAAGTAATCCTAGATGAAGTCAATAAAGAACTACTTTACTAAGGAATATCAACATTGTTGGGAGTGAAATAATCCTTGTACTTAGACATTACCATAAACGGTCAAAGTCTTTGATCGCCCCGAGTTAGCCAAGTCAAAGTGCCTCATAGAGGAAGGTTAAAGTAAGCCTTTATCTGCGCCACACTATGTCCTAGATAAAGCATCAACAAGACCTTGGTCACGCCACGCTATGGCTAGGTCAAGGCACCTCCTGGAGGTGGGTTAGAGTAAGCCTTTATCCACACCACGCTATGGCCAAGTTAAAGCATCGACAAGTCTTTGGCCGCGCCACGCTATGGTCAGGTCAAAGCGCCTCCTGGAGGGAGGTTAGAGTAAGCCTTTATCCACACCACGCTATGGCTAGGTTAAAGTATCGACAAGTCCATGGCCGTGCACCACGCTATGACCAGATCAAGCCGCTTCATGAAGGGAGATTGGGTAACTCCCTGCGTCCTGCTTGTGGATAAGCTAACCAAGCGCACCAGACAACAGTGGACAAAGACGTCCAATCTCAAGAAGTGGCATATCAAACAGCGAACTATGATATCCAAGCCCAAGAATCAGCATATCAAATGATGGACTAAGAAATCCAAGCTCGAGAAGTAGCAAATCAAAAATCAACTATATACAAGGCCTAAAGGGATTAACACATGTTAAAAGAGACGAAACCCAAGCAGTGGAATAGAATCAAAGGCTTAAATGAGAATCTACAGCCTCCAACTAATCATCAAAGAAGAATTTCTAAACTTCACTTATTAATATCCTAATCTGGGTTTCAGATCCTTCATTATTAAGCTTGGGATTTCACTTATTAATACCCGAATATGGGTTTCGAGGCTATTACTATTAGTTACCGAACTTCACTCAATAAAGCCCGAATATGGGTCATTGGACTTCTACTACGAGTTTTCAGACAATGATTTCTAGACTTCTGTAATGCGATCATTATCGACTTCCTATTAGCTATCTCCTGAAGATGAATTTCTAAACATTTATAATTAAATTCTTAATTGAATTTATGGTTTCCTACCATTGAATCAACAACATTCCACCAATATAATTGAAAATGAATTCCTGGTTCTCTCTCATTATTACCAAAGATGGGTTTCAAGACATTCCAGGATTCAATTATAGAATTACTTTTCACTTACTATCATATATTGACATAATGATTTGTTAATATTCACAAACGATATGTATAAACTTCTATATAGATTTCAAGCTAATGACAAGGGTTATTATTTACGTCATTCTTTTTAGGGTAAGGAGATCAGTAAAGTAGATTAAATGGATCAGCAAATGCAAATCCATAGATCAAGTTATCAAAAAATTGATTCAGAAATAACATTATAGGAAAAGACCACAGGCCAGGTGATATTTACAAAATTTTCATAATTTACATAATTTTTGAAATTATTTACAAGTATATGGAACAAATAAATGTGTTTCACAAACCTTGAACAACTTATCTAGATTCTCAGCAATTAATGGATCAACAATGTGACAAATCATATACAAAGAATTTCCTTAAGTTTCTTCTCTTTTTTCCTTATCTTATCGGCATTATCAATAGATTCGATGTTGATCTTTATAGCACGATTAAGGCTTTTTTTGCACTTTGAGATTTTTATTTTCCCTTTCTAAATCAGCAATACGCTTCTGAAGAAGATCCTTTTCACGTTCAAGTTTCTTAAACTTAGCTGCATACTCATTTATTCGCTGTGAATATCTCATTCTCTGTTGTTCGCCAAAATATTTTATTATCTCAAATTTGACTTTCCTGCACCATTCTCATGCTACCCTCTCATCTAAGCCAGAAGGAGGATTAGTCATAGCAAGGAAATTTCGGATGGCTAGGGAAGTAGACCTTGTTGATTTTGCAGCAGATGGAATAATGGAAGGAGCCGGTGAATCTATGTTTGAAATGTTTTTCCCATATTGAATACTAAAGATTCAAACTAAGCTTGACTATCTTTTTACTTTATCTCCAAATTACTATTTGCTGAAGAAGTTCAGACATCTTATGATCAAAATCAATTGAAGGATTTGATTTAATTTGACGCTTCAATATGGAAATCGTTTCATTCTTGCTGTTAATGACAGCTTCTAGATAGGCAATTTGATCATTGAGATTTCTAACGATTGTTTTTTGAAGTAATATCTTATGTGCCATTCTAGAGCTTCGGCATTGTTTTCAAAGTGAGTAAACAAAGAATCGCTAAGAAGCTTCCTCTTTTAAATATCTGCTAGCAACCTATCTTTAATACCGATAAAGCGAGAAGTTGAACCTCGTGAGAGTGGCGTTACAAATAACTGTAACTCCTATTTAAACAATTAAAAAGAAAATAAAGTCAAGACTCGAATAATTAATCTCTTTATTATAACAATGGAGGATTACAACTTAAGTAAAACTGAAATAAAATGAACATTTTCATTTGACATCTATTTCACATTTAAAGTTGAGAGACGACCTTTTTTTGCTTTTTTTAAGGAATTAGCCGAAAAGGTAACTGTTGAATCAAAAGGGACATTAAATCCTTCTGGGGTAATAAGCGAAGAATATTTGCTGTCGTCTCACTCCCCCGTAGAAGGACTATCATGATGACATACCAATTTGATATGATATGTCTGAATTTCTTTAAGAAGCTTTTCTTTTTCTTCACCAAGAAAATCAAAACAAAGACGAGGATGTTCCATGTAAAGTCTTTGAAAATCTTTGAGAAAGCAATATCTGGCTAATTTTGAATATTTCAAAAGTGAAGCCTTTTCTACATATTCTCTTCTTAGTTTAACATACTTGCTTAAATAATCTCTAGAAACAAAGCTGCATAGGGAACATTTATTCTGTGATAACGTAATAAAATACAGCTGAGCATAAAATGAAACTAGAGCAAGAGATTCAAAAACCAATATTATTACATAATTATGAATGACCATTCGGTTCATACAAAGTTGACTTTTTAAACAACTCTGAAACAAATTTGTCCTTATAGTATTTAAGTTTCTCAGGTGGAAACTCTTGGGGAATCAATCTAACTCGTGGTAAGTTCCAGCATGCTCCAAGATGTGGATCGGATCCAATTTCATTCAAATATCTCTTGTGTAAAAGCCTAAGTAAACCCCCACTAAAATCACCTTAGTATGAAAAATCTACTGTTGGGTGTCTACAATAGGCTTTGTATAAAAAGTCTATAAGAGTATTTCTTTCCTCAACCAACATCCAAAAAAGTGTAATTAAGTCCCGATTCTCTTTTAAAAGGCTATCATATCGAAGGCGTGCCCTCCCCCGTCGTGGGGCACCTTCTTGATTTTTGAAAGATGCTAACACTGCCGCACTTCTATTAAATCTATGATACTTAACGGAGAGAATAGTGTTCTTTCAAATGTTTATCTAACTCTCCATACAAGCTTTTAATTTCTACTTGTTTTCTTTCAAGCTTGGTTTTATAAGAGTGAATGGATTTCCTCCTTATCTAAAATAAAAGATGTAAACTATTATTATATGGGAAGTGAGAGTTATTTAAACAAAGAATCTCATATCAGAGAAACAGAAACCGTTGCTTGAGGGACCTATTTCTTTTCAGTTTTTCTTCCACGTTAACGTTAGCAGTCCTCTCTAGAAGATCAGAAGGCGCGGGTGTTTAAGGTGGGCATGCTTCATGAATAATTGGGTCGGGGTTGATCTTTTCTAAATCCTAGCGTTGTCATCATCATCTTTTTCATGAACATTAGTATGACCACCCCCATCGCCACCTAAACCTTGGACTCCGTCTTCATAATCATTATTATTATCATCATCATCTTTATTACCATTGTCGTCGTCATTGTCGTCTTTATCTTTATCACCTTCATCCTTAGAATCAGAATCTACTTCGAAGGATGCGACTTCGAAGGATAAGATTTTGGAGGCATCGATCTCCTCTCTTTCAGGAACTTCAACACCCTGCTCCACTTTTTTAACTTTGTCCATAAATCTGTTGACAAGAGCAGGTCCAAGTGAAGGAAAACTCAAATCTGGGCACTTTTTTATGTTATTAGCGTAAGCAAGCATCATGGCGTCTTTATAAGAATTAACAACGATGTCATCAAAGGAAGTATTTAGGAATTGAGACAATTTTGCTTTGCATTGGAGATAATAGTGACAACCAATTTTAGAGAGTTTTTCTTTTTCTCCAACTTTGTCACGAGAGATGATTGTTTTGCTGCCATTTGAGCCTTTTCGTCCTTAGATTCTTTCAGGGCCATTTTCAAGGCCAAATTTTCGTCAACAAGGAGTTGATGTGCTTTTGTTTCCTCCGAAATAACAGACTCTGATTGAGCAAGAGAAGCTCTCAATCTCTTTAATTCCATCATAGCTTCATTTTTACCCGTAAACAGAGAAGAGAGATGACTTGGCTGTTTAAGTTTGAAATTTCTTCTCGAAGCCTTGATGTCTCTATGGAAAATTTTAATACACCTTCTTGTAGAGAAATCTAGCTTTTCAAAATCTAAAAGAAAAAGTATAATATAAGTCAAAAACTTAAAGAGGAACAATAACAATAAGGTTAAATGATATGAAGCATACCAAAAGTTGTTGTTCAACTAGAGAACGACACTGATCCATTGGATCAGAAACTGATGAAGGTGAACGGATAGAAGTGAAGGATGGAGAACTCAAGAGAGACTGAACTATTTTTACAAAATCACTCGGAGGCACAGGTGATGTGGGTCTAGAAGAGTGCAACTCCTAAGAGGGGGTCGAAGTCAGCATGTTTTTTTGTATTTGCTTGATCACACGAGGAGAGCAAGAGATGAAAATGCTTGATAGGGGATCGACCTTTAAGGGAGTCTTCTTAGGTCAATCAAGAGAAGCTTCAACTGTTGGACTCTTAAGAGTTTTGTTAATATCAACAGTCTCCCCCTCTTTTGGTGGCAGAGAATCGGAAACTTCAATGGTCTTGGCCTTCTTAGAGGATGGTTCCGCCATGGCCACTTTACCCAATTTTCTTTTAGCAGCCATCTTTGACTTAGCAATGGCCTCAGTCAAAGATGATGCATGGGATATAGAAGTTCGGAGAGCATGATCACTTGTAATTGGTTCAACCCGAGGAGCAGTCACTAAAGATTTAAAAAACAAAAAATAAGTTACAAGTCAGCGGAGTAATTTAAAAAGTAACATAACAACAAACTACAAGTACTACGTTTAAGCCAACTGGAGTGACGGAGCAAATTAGAGATAATGGGGAGAAGTTCTTCGAATCGCCCAAAGGAAGGAATCATTCACTCCAAGATGTGTGTTAAACTAAGGAAGGTTGACCAAGTACCCTCTGACCTACTGGTAGGAGGGAATACTTTCGAAGATTTGAGGGGATCAACAAAGTAAGCCTATTTCCTATGCCATTTAAAGCAACAATCAATAGCTTTACGGTTCTCTTATCCTCATCATTTAGATCTTTAGCAGAAGGACCTGAACCGAAGATTAGCAAAAGAAAGTAACTAAATAAAAATGGAGACTGTGATCAACTTAAGGGGGGAAGAGAAAACCCCACTGATGTTTGGAAAGCATTTAACAAAAAAGAATTACGTTTACCAATCTCTGAATTTGTTTACCCCCTCGGATATTAACTTTTGGGGGGACTGGTTCCAAAAATTAATAATTCAGATTGCTGAGTTTAACTAATCGGACTAGGTAGTTCATGTAGGATCGTTTTCACCCTAGAGGGGGGAGGGGTGAATAGAGTGATATTAAAAATAATGCAAAAATAAAAACAGTAACAGAAAGCAGTAGAAAATAATGTAATAGATATCACATATAGATTTACCTAGAACAGCAAAACCCTGCCTATGTGCCGCTCTTAAGATTTTTACTAGAAATTAAGTAGTCAGATGCTTACACACGTAAACTTGTGACACCTGCTAATGACTAACCTAATTCTATGCTCAAAACCCTACCACAAATCAGCCATTCAGTTGCGAGTTCTCGAACTACATCATTGTAGTTCATAACCTAATCTCACGACTAGAAAATTATATAGCTTAAAAAAGAAAACTACAATTAAAAAAACTTAAACAAAACCCTATTTTATAATTTAAGCTCAATAGTAATATAGAAGATCGACCCAAAATAATTAGAGAAAAACTATCTCCCCTGTATTTTATTTCATTACTTCACTTCAGCCGATTCCCTGTGTTCCTCTTCCAAAATTAGGGTTTTACTGATTTCCTTGAAGCTGTCACTTGGAGTTTAAATTGATTGTCTTTCGCTGTTCAATTCGGTTCGCTTGCTTCAATTTTCTTATGCCCACTTCAAGGTCAAGTTTGACTTGGAATAGAATCGGTATGATATTTTTGCCCCTTCTGAATTTTCTTGTGCTTGACTTTATGCTCTGTTTATTTACTTGGGCTCGAACTCTATTTGAGTTCTGGATTGATGCTTGCTCTCTAACTTTGCTTGAACTTGAATACTTTCTACCTATGATGATAATTGGGTATTTATAGGGATTGAATCCCTAAAATTATGTTCGTATATTTCTCATTTGAATTTTAGTGAATTTACTTGGCAATGATTTTTTAATCGAACGATGGTATTTATTTTTGACTTGTTCATTTCATACTCGGTTGGATTTGGTTCTGTTCTTTTCTGGCATTTGAATTTATGATACTCTGGACTTTGAATCTTGAATTGTTAAATTCGAACTTGTTACCCTTGATCCATTCTTGCCGGCTTTGACTCTGGCATGCCATGTTCATTTTGAAATACACCGACTTTGTTTGAAAACTTGAATTAGAGATTTTTTGCGACATTATTCAAACTGTTTCCTTTGAATTTCTTTCAGGTTGACTTCGTGTCCCATGCTCTATTGTATTGCATCATGGAATTCCTTTCAAGTTGACTTTGTGTCCACTGCTCTATTGCATTGCATCATGTACTGCTTATATCTGACCATATGCATATGTTGTGTCTCATTGCATATATATGTATATATGTGTATATACATATGTATATATATGTATGGTAGTTTGATATTGAATCTGGTTGTATTGCAGTTTGGTCTGGACTTCATATTAGTCTACTCTCTCTAATGTGGCGGGTTCCAATCCTTGTTATCCTTGCATTGTATTCTTTTTTTGTTGAGTCTGCATTGTTATGTGATCATATTTGTGGCTTTGAACTTCAAGTGCTCTCTGTGCATATGAGCTTTGAGGCTATGTTGTTTGTCACCATACTTGTTGCTTGGTGTGTGTGTACTTGTATCAATTCATGTTGAATTCACCTCTGGTTCACTTTGCTTTTGTAGTTAGGTCATGTATACATATTTTCTCTTAGAGTCTGGTTCCACATGATGTTTGATCTGAAGCTTGACCTATGTTGCATTTGATTCTTATTGTATGTTGTAGCTGATGTTATATTCCACACATGCATATATGGTTCCATTGGAAGTCTGGTCATGTGTGTGCATAGCTTCGAGTCATTTCATGGTTTTGTATGAAGAACTGGTCTTGTGTTCGTTGATATGCATTTTTGTGATCTGGTCTTATATGGACTAGACATTATTCTGGTTTATTTGAGACTACACTTCATATGTGTGTTCTAGTGGTGGCTGTAGTTTCTTCGAGTCGCTTATGCATGTGTAGGTTCATGTCTTCACACTTGTATTCTCTGGGGTGTGTGTGTGTTCATGTGGCCTTGAAATCTGAACTGTAGTGATGGCTTCACGAGTCTGTTATCATGTGATCTGGTATCACTTTGTCTTGAGTCTTGTTGTTGCATTGTAACTTGCATTCTCCGACCTGCTTGATTCCCCGGAAATCTGGTTTCATGTTGTACTGGCCTGCTATGGTCTTGAACTGTAGCTCTTACATTTGTCTTGTACTTGATTCCATTGAGCATGTATGGTGGCCTTCATGTTGCACCTGACCATTGCATTGAGTCTTGTTCCAACTGGACTCTGATTTGTTGTTGCCTTTGGTTGTGATAGTCTCTGGTTCACTCGAGTCTGCACTTGAGTTGAATCCAGCTTTAGCTCGGGTTTGACCTCGTGCTCACCTATCCCTACAGTTTTAACAAACAAGTGTATATAGGTATGCGTGGCCTTGTGGTATGTACAGTGATACACTGCATGTCACAAGTTGTTTGTGTATGATGATTTAAAAGAAATGATGACGAACAACCCAATTAACTGAGGCAAATGATATTTTCAAAACACACACTTTTATTTGCACTGCAAAATATTTTCTTTTTCAATTTTACCGCATCAAGGTTTATTTTGCAGATAGCTTAGATCCTGGATTCAAGCTGGAACAAACTTGAAGATAAAAATACGAATGTTGAGTGAATATGTAGTGAGATGTAATATGTAAATTGAAAATTGTAATGATTGTAATGTAATTGAAGATGTGAAAATATAACGAGAGCTCAAATTTGTACTATTTGAAATAAAAATTTTGTTTGAATAAAATATTTGTTTAAATATGAAATATGAGTTATTTATTTTATTCAACAAATATTTATTTAATTATGAGAAAACTAAAATAGTATGATAACAAATACACCCAACGAATATATATATGTTTATTATCATCAAGCAAAAATCATATACTAGCATATTCTACAATCTCAGCCTTTTGATGAAAACAAACATATATTAAGATTTTGATCCTATTTAATGTATTTGACCTTGATGAATTCTAATAGCTCCCTCTACTTGAATGCTTGTCTCTATTAAATGTATTTGACCTTGATGAATTCTAATAGCCCCCTACTTGAATGCTCCCCTTACAACAAAGCTCCCCCACTCATCTATGCATGAAAATAAAATAAAAATTATGCCATGAACCTAGATGAGAAAAAATATGACTTATTTTATTTGCCAAAGCCTTAACTTCTCTCTCCCCTTTTATTATTAGTAAAAGAGTAATGGTATTAGAAAATAGAGATAAAGTGATAGACATTAATACCCAATCAATTATAAATATTAAATTTCAATAAAAAATCAAAAAAAGATAATAATTACTCTGTTAGATGCATATTTCACTTTAGAGTGATAGGGGTGATGTCGGTATATAAAACCACATAGTTATACCTATATGTGGTATATTTATGACAGGAATTTGAATACTTACTAATCATGCATAACCCTTAGGACTTCTAAATGAGATTGTAGTGTTCCTATTTTTTTTAAAATAATTGAATTTCAAGTATCTTCTAACCACGCATAAACATGATGACTTTTAAATGGGATTAGAATCAACTCGTCTATTTAATAATCAATTTTGATACGTGTACATGCATAACCGTGAGGACTTTTAAACGAGCACGAAAGCATATAATCAAAGATTCCAAGTAATTCATCCATGCATAACCGTGAGGACTTTTAAATAAGAGTGGATACTTTGGATGTTTTTATTGCTAATTAAATTGTAAAACAATGAATAATTTCCCATTCAAAATACCAAATTTTGACATACTATATTGGATTTTTATAAGCGATGGTCGTTAGAAATATGATAAAAATAGAGATGGTCATGAAATTTTTACCAATCAAAGTTATTACAATTTTTTTTTTAAATTTTTAAAGAAATTTACGACATATATTGTCTCAAGCCATAATAAATGATTAATATCAACAATGATCACATTTTTCGGTGACTATTTTTCTTTTTGATAATCAGTAGGGAGTCAGAATAGTTAACATAGGCATTTAAGATCATATTTGAAAAGTTAATAAATTTCTAAAATGCCTAAACTTAAATGAATTTGACAAAACTATTTTCTGAAAGTGGTTTTGTAAGAAATGTCTGCCAATTGGAAATAGTCAAAATGAAATTTATGTAGATATTTTCTTTGGAAATATGATCTCTAATGAAATGATGTCTAACATCTATATGCCTGGTGAAAGAATAATGTACAAGATTATTTGTGAGATCATAAGTGGGGCTTGTTTGAAATCTTTTTTGACTTGACCATGCAATTAACAAATGTCTCAACATACAACACATTCCACTAGTAATTTTTCTATCAACTAGATTACCAGCATTATCTTACTACCCCTTTAAATCACAATTACCATAAATTGGATATCATAGACCAACCGTGAGATGTGCACTAAATACTTTATAATACTTTACAGCATTTAAAATGAGATTCATTTGGATTTGATTGAAATCATGTACACAGTAAGCAAAGAACACAACGTTTAGATACAGTAAGATGCAGAAGTGATCAATCATACCATGATGTTTCTTTTTGATCAACTAGCTTATCTTTTTCATCCTTGTCAAATTTAACGGTGATGCTCAAAAAATTTCTCAGTTGGCCACTAGCTGATTGAAATCTGATAATACATCGTTTGACCACTTTGACTCTGCCAACTTTCTAATTCTCTAGGCTAAGGAAACTTTGATTTGTCGCCCGTCGTATGCCTGGAACAGCCAGAATCCAGGTACCACTCTTGTTGTTCCTTAACCTACCACCGTATCTACATGAGAAATTTTTTTTGTGACATATTTGTTTTTATAGGTCCTTGATTGTTAGCGACAAATAATTTTGAAAAATAAGTTTGTATAGAACCAAAGCAATCTATATTTGTTCCTTTCGACATCCAGATTTGTTTGATTTTAAGGGATTTTACATTGTGCCTTTGGGAACCCAAATCAGTTTGGTTGTCTTGCGTTTGGATATAAACCAACAATTTTTTTGATTGTGTCCAATTTTTCTACAAATTGTGCACTCGGATTTGACACGATTAGTTTTACTTCTAACTCTTTCAGATTGAGTGTACCTAAGTACTTATCTAACAGTATGAACAGTTTGTTTCTCTAATAACATATTAAGCGATTTTTCTCCTTTGGAAAATTTTCTTAAAGTTGTATACAATTATTGGACTTGTGATTTGAGAGATTCATTTTCATTTAATAACAAAGTGCACTTTTTGATAGAATTTTCTCTCCTAGTATTTTCACTTTCTTTCAAAATCAAAATTTTAGTTTCAAGTGATTTAATTTTAATTTTTGGGTTTTTATTATCTTCTTCGAATGATGGACACTTGTCGCACTTAGGGCTCTTATTTCGATAGTTTATAACCAATTGATCAAGCTGTTTATTTAATTCTATCAAACTATCTTTTTGTGATTCAAGTTTAGCGTACTTCTCCGTAAGTCTTTCAAAACAGCCATTTATCTCATGAAAATATATAAATAATTTCGAATGAGTAAGTTTTGATACCTCGCTTGGCACGTCATGATCACCGTCGGCTGTTTCACCTTGAAGACACAGATTTCCTTATTCACTCTTACTACCAGTGCTTTTATCAGCTTCATCAGTTTCATCCCAAGTAGCTGCAAAACTTCTCCTTTTTAGATTCTTTCCTTGGCTAAGCCGATTCTGAGCACAATTTGGCTTGATATGACTGGGTTTATTGCAATTGTGATAAATGATCTCCTGCTCTTTTGAGTTGTCTAGAACTTTGATGATTCTATTCTTTAGTTATTGATTTTGTAACAACCTTTAAATTTTCGATAGTTAAATTTGTTAATTTAATTGATTTTGGTAACTTAATATTGAGAGAAATATAAATTTGTGATTTATTAATGAAATAAAAACTAAAATGAATGGTAAAAATGTCAATTAAAATTAATTATTAATAACTTGAATGGAATTCCAACCAGTTTAATTTATGTAATGTTATTACTTGGTTATAAGCTTAACATAAGAAAACCAATGTAAATGTTTAATTATGTAATGAAATGGTATAATAAACGGCCATTGAATAAAACTAGTGTAATATAGCTAATTGTAACGTTAGTTGTAAATAATGAACTTATAAATGTAATTAAAAGTTAATGGGTATAAGCTTAACATAAGAAAACCAATGTAAATGTTTAATTATGTAATGAAATGGTATAATAAACGGCCATTGAATAAAACTAGAGTTATATAGCTAATTGTAACGTTAGTTGTAAATAATGAACTTATAAATGTAATTAAAAGTTAATGGTAACAATTGTAATAAGTTACTATTTGTTTATTTCATAAAATTTAATTTGAAATCAATTGCAATTAATTCGCTTAATTAGTGTAGTTAATGAAGATTAAATTGGAATTAGAGATGTTAATTCAATAAGATGTAACCAATGTAAATTCTATTCATAATATGGCAATTGATTGAATAAAAATAATTGAAATTCAAGTTTGATTGATTTATTGGATTTTAAGATGTAATAAATGGATTGTTGAAATTAAATGAAATATTACATTAATAGAAACTAATATGAAATGGGAAAATATTAATGTAATAAATATAAACCAATGATAATTATACCCATAAGATGATAATGGATTGAATAACAAGATGGAAATAAGAATATATGGATTTATTGGGAATTTAAAATTAATAATTACTGAGTTAATTGAAATTGAAATTAAATACTGTAAATTGTGAAATATTCAATGATAAATTGATATGAGAATTTGTTTTAAAGGATTATAAATTTCTAAGTAATCCAAAGTGATAGAAATTGTAAATTATTAAATATTGAATTAAATGGTGATTTATTAATTTAATTAATGTAATGTGAAAATAGCCGTTTTGGGCAACTATCTTAGATTTCGACGAAACCAGTTTCATCGGATTCGTAATAGTGAATTATTGTAATGTTTCAAGTTTCGTAGAAATCGGACTTGTCGTTTAATTGTACGAGCTCGAAATGCCTAGAAATCAACTAAATAAAATCAATTGAAACCAATTTGAAATAAGCCGATTTTAACGTAACTTCTTCATAAGATGGAACTAGGACTTGAATCCTATTCCATTGATTTTAAAATTATCAAAAACATCTATTTGGATATAAGGTTGATCCATCTTCATTCCAGAGACAGTATGGGCTTTTAAAGTTGTTCATCGTTCAACTATTCAAACCAATCAAGCCCGGTCATTTCTATTTTGTTGTGCCTATATATATATATATATATATATATATATATATATATCATTATAAACCCTACGTCATCTCTTAATTCTGATTTCATTACGGACAATTCCATTTGCTCCTCCTCTTTCCAATGGCAGACAAACCCTAATTCCCAATTGCAATTCAAATCAAATTCAAATCCAAAAATTCAAACTCCTCAAATAACATCAAATTATATATCGATTTGAAGCTCTCAACGAGCGCAACCCCAATCTATGATTTGTTTTTCATTTGGTTCACCGTTTAGCCAGAAATCGAGGATGAATTTCGACCGTCCATAGGTCGTCGCCTCGTTTCACGGTGGATTCGCGACATGTGTTCGATTAGGAGGTACCGGAGTGTGGTGGAGGTCAAGTGGAGTGCATCCATGCGGTTGCTTTTGTCGAGATATGGCTGGAGTTCACCGTGGTGTGGTTGGGGGGTTTAGGCAGCGGCGACGCGTGCGTCTCCAGGGCAAGGTGGGGCCGCGTGTGTGGCCAGGGAGCTCGGGCGGAGGTGAGAGTCGCGTGGAGGTGCTTGATTAAGGTGAAACGCGGTGTGACGGCGAGAAAAATCTCGGTTTGGGTGGCGGCTGGGTAGGGTTTACGTCGATGTCGTGAACGAGAATAAGGGCGCGACATAGCTCTGCCTAATTGGTTCGTCTTTTCTTCGTTTATTTTAATTTAACTTAAAAGATTAAACGTGAATAACTTTTGCATATGAAATCTAATTCATACGCGGTTTGTTCCTCTGGGATCTATTGAAATTATGGACATTTTGACGCTGGATTGGGTGAATTTGAAGACTATTTGAATTTTGGGTTTAAATTCAATTTAAATTCAAAGGCGAGTGTTTACCCACTCACAACTTCTAAAAATTTCTTATCTTTGTTAAATTTAATTTATGATGTGATTAGAAATTTATTTATTGCTATTTGGTATATTTTAAATCATCATCTCAGTTAATTTGAATTTATTTGAATTAAATCGTTATTTAATTTATTATTGAATATAAATTGCCAGTTAAATATCTGTCATCGATTATCAGTTCTATATTGATATTTATTGATTGGTTTGGATGATGATTGTGATGAATGTTGACTGTTGATATTGAATGAATGGACGTTGTATTTTATATCGTTATAAACTGCAAGTTCACTATGGGTTGAAATGATACATGCCCGAATGATCTATAGATAAGGAAAAATCATTATGGGTTGAAATGATAGACTCGAGCGATTTTATGGATTTTTTTTAATTCGAGATTTCGGTTTTAAATGGTATATAACCGTAAAATTTTAAATTGCGGATTGAAATGATAAATATCTGTATCACTTGACCCTAGGGTAGAAAATTATATAAGGACACCGGATTGGTTAAATTTAATGATTTTGAACTTCTTAATTTTTGAATTAATTAAATGATATCTTGAAATAAAATTTGACATATACAAATGGAGGTATTATTGGAAAATCAAGTTTTGTGTTGAAATGTGAATTGGTTTAAAAGGAATTGCTTTAGTAAATTAAATTGGAAGTTAAAATTTAAACCTTTAAGTACAAATGAAATTCTATCGAAATTAAGTTATTGAAGTTGTTTGAAAATAACCTTGAAATATTTTGAAATTGGAGTAATCCGATTTGATATTTGAACATGGATTGAAATGATTTGAAATTCAATAGTTTATTGAAAGGTTTGAAATTTGGTTTGTTGACTTGGAAATTGAAAATGGTCCAAATGTGTTGAAATGAAACGAATAGTTTAATTTGATATTAATTCCAAATTCATGTTTTAATATAAACTGTTTTAAAATTGTATTATTTCAAAAAAATTAATTTTTAAGATTTTCAAAGTATTAAACTATTTTAACGTATATTAATTTTATTAAATCATTTTAACCAATTTTAAACCATTTAATTTATTTAAACTAATTAACCTGTTTTAACTTATTTTAACTCTAATTATTCTATTTTAAAACTATTTAATCTATTTTAATTATATTTAATCTATTTTAAATCTGTATTAACTATTTATAACTATCTAAGACTATTTTCTTCTAAATTCCAAACTAAGTAAAATGGATGGGTTATACTCATATTCCCGATTTTAAAGTGAATATCATCAATGATGTTGTAACCTAAGTGGTATTTAAATGTTAACTGATGGAATATGATGATTTTTGAAGTAATGATTAAACCTATTTTGAAAATATGATTTTGGAAGAAATTATGATTTTGGAAATGATATGATTTTGAAAGCGAATATGATTTGAAGGTGAATATAATTTCAAAAGTGGCGGTTTTGAGAATATGATATTTCGATACAAATTGCGAATTGACTTTTGAAATATAAAAGAAGCATCCAGTGTGTAATAAGTGATTGGTTGTTAAAGAGACCGGAATCAGATATTGTCATACTCTCTGCCAATACCGAAAACCACTTTGACAACTGTGTAAGCGGTGGAGATTCCAGAATGAAGTAGGATGGTGGCGACGATCCCATAGAGGTATATATATATATGGACCCGACTCCCATGAGTTGGCTCAAGGTGGCTAAAACAGGCGAAATCGATGGGCCAAGTGAGGTCATTCCTCCGATCGAGCACACTCTATCGATATTATATTCTGACTTTTGATTTATTTGGTGGCCACCCGTGATTTTTCTTTAGAGTGTGTTCCGAGGTGGGCGGTAGTAGCTGCTATGCGTTACCACCAGTCCGAAAGTGTAATTGGTATATCTACCCTGGCATTGCCTAGTTGTGCCGTGTCACCTACCCTAGCACGCCTTCTACGAGTTTGTTTTGTACCATACCTACGGAGTGCCCTCTGACGGCGTCGGGTACGGGATGAGATTACGGTACTGTATAGACTATGGGAATATATATAAATGTTTTAAGGTGGATATGGGTAACACCTTAACGCTATTCTAATACTTTACTTTACCATAGACACTATTATAATAGCATATTGTACTACATAGTAGATAGTTTAATGGATACTTATGAGGTGGTAATCCCGAACATCTCTTAAGTTACTACACTCACGTTAAACATTGGATAGGAGAAGTCAAACCCCGTAAAGATATCTGACGTCATTCCACTCATATTTATTTACCGTTGATTTAACTTACATAAGATATTTTAGTTCTGACTCGAGCGTTTTGTCTTTTCAATTCGCTCTGGTCAGCCTGAGCATTTCAGGATTTGAAGACCTTATTTTTGGAGGATGAAGATTCGTACTACTATTATATACTATATTTATTCCACTGCATTTATATTATTACACTGCATTATTTATTATTCTCTGGTATGTGTAACTCTGACCTGTGTTGTATAAGTATAATCAAATGTTTTGTAACAAAACTTCATGAATTGTTTATTTGATTATTATATTTTGTCATTCCTGTAACGACCCAGAATTTTGAACAATTTAATTTGTAAATATTTGATTTATTTTAAATATTTAAATGATAATTTGACTTAAATTTCAAATTATCAGGATGAATTTGTGATTAAAATTTAGAATTTAATCTATTTAAAAGTTGAATAGAAATTTGAATTTTGACTTTGAAGTTGAAATCTAATATTGAACTTATATTTTAAATTTGAATTTGATGATTTAAAAAATAATAATTTGGATTTAAAATAAGAAAGATAAAATAATATAAAAAAAATAAATAAAAATATATATATAATAAATAAAGAATATATACTAGTTAAAATTTTTAACAACATAAATTTAACAAAATAAAGACAAAGCAAACAATTAACAAAAACTAATTAAATTTAAAAGAAAATAAAATAAAATAAAATAAAATAAAATAAATAAAAAAATAAGTAAACATTACCTTACTTACCTTACCTTGTTCCATGCCGTGACCCATGCTCAAAACCACGTTCTTCCTTCTGTTTTATACCCGGCCCTCTCCCCTATTTCATTCATACGAAATAAAAAAAAAAAGAAAGAAAAGAAAAAAAAAATGGAGGCCGAAGCCCTAAATTCAATCGCGCGAGCGATAGAGGCGCGCGAGCACGATGTCGCGGTGGCGCTCGACCTGGGGATGCGCGCGATTTCGTGAAGAGATGGGGGTCGTATGTCGTGCGCTGTGGGGGTTGTGGGTTGCGACCTGGAGGCGACAAGGCGCGGCGACGTGGGGTTTTGGCGTCGCGACTTGGGTAAGAGGCAAGCTCGAGGTTAGGGCATGGGGCGCCGCTGGCGGTGGCGTGCTCACGTGCGTGGGGCCATGTCGTGATGGAGTCAATCGCGATGGGGCTGGTGGGGGCGTTGTTGAACCAGGGGTCGTGGGGAGGTGCGATTGATTTTGAAAGCGATGCGGTGTGGGCATGTTTCGCAGTGGGAGGCGAGTCGATCGATGGCACGACGACGCGATTCGATGGTGGGCCGCGAGCTAGGGCTCGTTCAATTCGAACTACAGTGAGGTACGCAATGACTTATTCCCAAATTTGAATCTAATTTAAATTATATATATAAATATAGGTTGAGAAAAAAATATACAGTGAACAGAGAAAAAAATTATATGCAGTAAACAGCAAAATTATATTTGGTATATATATATATATATATATATATATATATATATATATATATATATATATATATATATATATATATATATAATTTGTAAAGGAAAATAAAAGTAGAATTTATAAAGCTTAAAGTGAAAATTGTTAGTTAACTAAATTTATATAAATGAGAAATTAAATTTTCGTCTAGTTCAAATATTTATAAATCGTATAATGTTTATATACAGTAAATGAAAGTATCAAAGAAAAATTTAGTTCTTAAAGTAAATTTTTATTTTAATAAATTTATTAAAGAAAATTTATTAAGAATTCAAATTTGATGATAAAATGATTTATTTAAGGAAATTTGATTTTTAAGTTAAATAAAGAAATAAATTAATTAAGTTATTAAAGGGTAAGTGATTTTTCACTTAGTTCGAATATTCTATTTAAAAGGAAAAATTTATTTATAACAAATTTAATAGTTAAAACCAAAATAATTAGTTGATTTAATTTATTAAAAGGAAAATTAGTATAAAATAACTTTTCGAGTTAATTAAATTAAATTATAGAAATTAACTTGTTCAATTATTTCTTTTACTAAAATTAATTTATTAAGATAACTTATGGGGTTAATAAGTTTATTTCAATTATTTAGTTGCCAAATTTATTTTTTAAAGGGGAAATTAGTTAAAAATATAATTTTGGTAAGTAAAAAGAAATTTAATTCGTTAGTTGGGAAATAAATATTGAAAATAAATTTAGTTTAAATTTAAATTTTAGTTAAATAAAATTTTAAAGAAGAAATTGGTTTAAATAAAACCATCAATTAATTTAACTATTAAAATCAAATCACCAATCAATCGAAATTATCAAATGAAAATTTATTTTTCGATTTATTTCGAATATTAATAAATTGTGTAAATATTTATACAAGGTATAAATGAAGAAAACAAGTTGAATTGGAAGTGGATGGCAAACAGGAATAAAAGGTGAGAACTTCTCACTCAAAAGGAATTTCTGTTGTTTATTTAAATTTTAAATAGTTAAATTTAAAATTTGATTGACTGTGTTGATTGAATGATTGAATGATGATTGTTATATATATATATTGGATGTGAATAGACCCTATACGCCGTTAGTAAGCGGAGGTTATTTATTACACACATATACCGCGATATTCCACCTCGAAGTGGAATTGGTATTATATTATATATATAGCAATATATATATATTGGCATATGTATATATTGCAGTTGATTGATTTCCCGCATTTCTTTTTAGCGGATGAGACCCTATGCGCCGTTAGTAAGCGGATATATATTTATAAAATCCCATATACCGCGATATTCCGTCTTGAAACGGAATGGTATTGTGCTAATGTCTGTGGATGCAGGGAAACAGGTTGGAGGGATCCAACTGGATTCCTCACAAATATTTATTTGATTTCATATATTGTGATATTTGATTGTTTATCATGGATGATATATGATGTTTGAAAATCATGATTGACTATTTGATGTGTTGCATCATCGGATCCAAATTTTGGAATTTAAAAACAACGATTTTAATTTCTAAAAGGATTTTTGGAAATATACGTTTATAAAATATTTTTGGAATTGATTCATCTTAAATAAATAAACGTTATAATTTTAATATTATAAAAATTATGATTTTTGAAGAATACAGTTAAAAGTTGATTTTTGAAAATATGGGATTAGTGGTTTTATAAAATAGTTTGAACTGGGATTTCTGAATTTATTATAAGAAATTTAAAAATAGGATTTATAAAAAATTTATTTTATAAATCAGAATGATGAAATTATAAAAGAGTTTGAAGATGTTTAAAATAGTAATATAAATTGTTCTATATTAAAAAGATTTATAAATTAATATTTATAAATTAAAAATATTAGAAGTGTAAAACGAACTTTTCTAAGTGTTAGAAAGAATTGTAAATGAATTTCATAAATTGGAATTATAGAATTATAACAGTGAAGTTATAAATAAATTTTATAAGCAGTAGGTTTATAAAATTTATAAATTTATTAAAGGAATGAGTTTGGATAAATAAATGAATCTTATAAGTTATAAAATTTATAAATTGAGAAGTTCAAAGAAACAATTTTGTAAATAAATAAATTATAAGTATTTGACTTATAATATGAATTTTTAGGATATCATTGTGGTATGAATTGAGATAGGTTAATAAAGAAAATTCATAAAAGAAAGTTGTTGTAAATTAAATAGAAATGAAATTTATAAACATTGTTTTATAAATCCGCAACGACTTATTTTGATAAGTGAATTGTTGTAATTTATTAATGGAGTTATATTCATGTTTTAAACAGTGAATAATTCCTTAAACTAAAATGAATAGAAGTGATGAAATTTATTAACAAGGTATATTCACGTTTTTGAATAGTGAATATTATGTTAAAGAAATTATTTGGTAGTGATGTTTGAAATAGAATTAAAACGATCTAACGATGTTTTATAATATGTTGAGATTCGAAATCATAGATTTCAACATTTATTGTTGAAATAGATGTTTTCGAGAAATAGAAGGAAATAATAGATTATAACACTGTTGTTATAATAGATGATTTCCGAAAGGAAATGTTTTGTATAGTATTGGGATTTATATATCTATTTTATTTCGAATCCCTATACTAGTGATTTTGGGTTGTCGTAACGATGTTTTACGCAACATTCGTTTTGGCCCAAATAAATATGTTTAAGAGAATGATTTCCTTAAAGAATGAATTATATACTTAATTTCGATTTAAGTATATAGAATATTTTCTGAGTGTTGAAAATAAAAGATTGTGAATTACTTATTTAATAAGTATAGAAATGTTTTCCAATATAGAGTGAATATGTTGAGAATTTATCTTTTTTGAAGATAAATTGAAAAATGAATATTTGAAATCATATATTCATAAATATTTTGGAAATATAAATTCAATATGGAATTTATAAATGGAATTGGGAAAATAAGTTTAAAAAATAAATATTGATTTATTTTGAAGTAAGGAAAGTTATATCTTGTAAAGATATTTTTGGGAATTAAATAATTTGGAAAATTATTTGGATTCTGGTGATGTTGGCATATCTATTGATAGTTCAATAACCGACTATCGATATATACCTTTGAATAGGTATTTGATGTGAATTTGCTTGGAAATTGAATGCCACACTTATTTTTTTTAAAAAATAAGCGCCCACTATTCGGGTTAACCGGGAAAGGACCATGGGGTCGTATAACCCATTCCGAATACGTGATACGTCGTATGAATTGCATTCGAAGAACGGTGTTGAAGACCGGATATTTTCGAAAACGAAAGGGTTTCTTGTTGATTGTCTCTGCACTGGCTGATCCCCGGTATAGAGATCTCCATAAGTGATGGGAAATCCGAACGTGATTAGAGATTATTCGGATTGCAAGAACTTCTTTGTAAGTGCCTTCGGTTTTGTTCGATCCCGGAACAGACTTGTATGGATTGTGTGTCTGACATTACAAGTTGAGATATAAAGCCGATTTCTTTCAAATATATTTCTGTGGTGGCGGAGAATTTATTCTTTTAGCTTAACACCCTTCTTTGAGACGTACGAGCTCAAAGGTTATATAGTTGAAGTTATCAGCGATATATTCCCAGTTTGGTAATGTGACATGCTGAGTGATGCTGAAATGATCATTGTGTTGATTATTTGAGATAGGATCATTTATTTGATCGTCTATCTTAGTGATCATTGTGTTGATCATTTGTTGACCCAAAGCATGGCTTTTGTATAAAGTATGTTTTTGTGGACGTGAATTCGTCGAGCCTCACATCCCGGAAATGGTCAAAACAGGAAAGATGCAGCAAGGTTATGAGGGGTAGCGCCCTTTAGGATATGTGCATTTCCTTCTGGAAAAGGGTGGTATCATGGTATGGAGCCCAGATACTTACTCATGTTGAAACACTTTGTTTTTATGATTGTGTGAATTGATTAGAGAGCTCTCGGATAAAGGTCCCAAAGGACCGGGGGATGGCATATTCGGTCAGTTGTTACCCAGTTAGGGGTAACCCGGCCTTGTGTTGGTAGAGATCCGGTTTGGTTCTCGGGGATGTCCATCCAGAGGCATTCTCATGTGGCAATGGGAAGTTCCTTGGCCTGACCATTTGTTGGAAATCCAATTCCCAATACGAAACTTGTACGGTATTAGTTGTAGAACCTGCTATTCACTTATGGTGGTCACCACTGTTTGGATAGTAGCTATAGTAGGCATACGATAATGGTCGTATGTTGGCTAAGATTTATATCTTTACTTTCGAAATAATTTCCTACACTATGCACTAGTAATAATATCAAATGTTATTTTAAATGCGTATCAAGCATCTTTGACTATCATAAGGAGAAATCTCCTCCGATTCTGCGTTTGCATGTGTGTGTGTGCGGGAGGCCTTATGGTAGTCTCATTTTTAAAAGCATCGCGAATTGAATTTAAAAATGTTCCTCTATTTTTGATTTTAAAGTAAATAAACTGTTTTGAGTTCTCACACCAGTCACATGACTGGCTCGGAGTTTATTGTTTTCCTTCCTAAACTCTGCGTGCCCACCAATTTTCCACACGGGCAGTCAAGAGTTAGGTTTATCAGGATATTCTGGATATTCTGGAGTTGCAGGAGGCAAGCTGGATGGCGTAGCATATTACGAGTATATAGTATTTCTTTTCCGCTGTTTATTGTTGTTGTAGTACACTCTGATGGTTTGATGTAATGTAATATAATGTGATGTAATAACTGATATAGTTCTTTATTTAAAGATTATTCATTTATTATTATATGTTGTTCCGCTGCGAATTGTGAGATTCTGTTGTAGTTCTGTTGTTCTGTTCTGTTCTTTGTTTTCTTTCTCTTCTTCTACCTCTTTCTTTTTCTTTAAAACCCTCAGTGTTCGTATTTTCGTTCACCTTGAGTTAATCAATGGAGATTAGTGTTTATTCAAGGAGTACGGATTTTCGGGCCCTGACAATGTGGTATCAGAGCATATGGTTAAGCGACAGCCATGGCTCTGTTGGGTGTTGCTCATTAGAGATAGAGTCAGCAGTACTCTAGAATGAGTTTGAGTGTAATAATAATAGATATGAGCGCGTAATTGTTAGTGAATATAAAATTTGTTTTATATTGTGATGATTGGTTTATTGAGTGGTATATGAACCTTCGTCGGCACAGTCTGGACAACTGGATCGAAGGGGTTTCTAAACACTTGAATAGAACAATTCGACACAGTATTGTTTTAAAATAGGGTAAATGAAATAATTTTACCCAAAGCTATTTTTGTATATAAAAGAAGTGATTTTCTATTAAATATTATAGTATATGGATGTTTGGATGTTAGGAGATGATAATATTAAAATTATCATTGAAATTGAATAAGAATTTAAAACATAACTCCAAGGTTAAATCCATATATATAAATAGAATTTGTGAATATAAATTGTTACTGAATTTATAAATGAAAATGGAATTCCAAGAAGATAATTAAAATTCATTAATGGAATGGAATTAGTAATAATGAATGTATAAGTGAAATTTATAAATCGAAATGCAAATAAGTTGATAACTTATAAAATATTCGAAATTTGATTGGAATGAGATTCTAATTGAAATGAAAATTTTGTGAAATAAATAGATTGGAATTGGAATTTGAATTTGTAAGCAAATAAAGCTGGAATTGAATTTGATTTGTGAAGTATTAAACTAAAAATTAGTAAGTGAAGCTAATTGAATATTGACCAAATGAATAAGGCTGGAACGAATTAAATTCAATGATTATGAAAGAAAGGTAAATTTGAATTGTATGAATTGGAATTTGTAATGAATTAGTAATTGGAACTAATTTAAATAGTGTGGTTGTGAATGAATGATAGTTAACATAATTTAATATTCAGAATAGAATTGAAATTGTGAATTTAATTCAAATGAAGTTTGAAATGCAAAATTGATTGAAATTGGATATGTAACTTCAATGGTAAAGCTAAAGATGTATAAGATGATAGGTTGAAAATTTGCAATAAAATTAGCAGAATGATTGAATATTGGAATTGGATACTACCACTAGCAGGTTATACAGGTGTTATAAAGGAATTGAGATTTTGATTTCAAAGATAAAAATTGAATTGCTCGACAAAAAGGTACGTATTTCAATTTCAGTATGAGATTTGATGACTTTCTTCTCTAGCCACTTGGCTTTTCTCTTTTCTTTTTGATTCTGAGGGGCCGTGGTGCCATTTTGTAGTCGTACCGATCGAGCCGCGCAAAGGAAACGCTGGCGAAATTTTTCGAAAATTTAAGGTGTTAGAAAATTTTTTGAGAAAAATTTGGATGTTTGAATTTGAATTTGAATTTAAACTTGAATTGTTAAGGAAAACAATATTGTTGGAACCTATAATTGGAGTTGGAAAGATAATTGAAATGATAATGAATCTCTAGTAAAAAGATTTAGGCTAGTAAGTTGATAAAACTATTTAGATTGTGAAAAATAATAAACGGGATAAGGGCATTCTTCTTAACTTGTAATTTCGGGACGAAATTCTTTTAAGGGGGAAAGATTGTAACGACCCAGAATTTTGAACAATTTAATTTGTAAATATTTGATTTATTTTAAATATTTAAATGATAATTTGACTTAAATTTCAAATTATCAGGATGAATTTGTGATTAAAATTTAGAATTTAATCTATTTAAAAGTTGAATAGAAATTTGAATTTTGACTTTGAAGTTGAAATTTAATATTGAACTTATATTTTAAATTTGAATTTGATGATTTAAAAAAAAAATTTGGATTTAAAATAAGAAAGATAAAATAATATAAAAAAAATAAATAAAAATATATATATAATAAATAAAGAATATATACTAGTTAAAATTTTTAACAACATAAATTTAACAAAATAAAGACAAAGCAAACAATTAACAAAAACTAATTAAATTTAAAAGAAAAGAAAATAAAATAAAATAAATAAAAAAATAAGTAAACATTACCTTACTTACCTTACCTTGTTCCATGCCGTGACCCATGCTCAAAACCACGTTCTTCCTTCTGTTTTATACCCGGCCCTCTCCCCTATTTCATTCATACGAAATAAAAAAAAAAAAAAGAAAGAAAAGAAAAAAAAAATGGAGGCCGAAGCCCTAAATCCAATCGCGCGAGCGATAGAGGCACGCGAGCACGATGTCGCGGTGGCGCTCGACCTGGGGATGCGCGCGATTTCGTGAAGAGATGGGGGTTGTATGTCGTGCGCTGTGGGGGTTGTGGGTTGCGACCTGGAGGCGACAAGGCGCGGCGACGTGGGGTTTTGGCGTCGCGACTTGGGTAAGAGGCAAGCTCGAGGTTAGGGCATGGGGCGCCGCTGGCGGTGGCGTGCTCACGTGCGTGGGGCCATGTCGTGATGGAGTCAATCGCGATGGGGCTGGTGGGGGCGTTGTTGAACCAGGGGTCGTGGGGAGGTGCGATTGATTTTGAGAGCGATGCGGTGTGGGCATGTTTCGCAGTGGGAGGCGAGTCGATCGATGGCAC
Organism: Allium cepa; assembly: GCA_030765085.1. Taxonomy (NCBI): domain Eukaryota; kingdom Viridiplantae; phylum Streptophyta; class Magnoliopsida; order Asparagales; family Amaryllidaceae; genus Allium; species Allium cepa. Next base: position 504,294,992 of record CM060937.1, on the reverse strand, counting down.
GGCGACGCGATTCGATGGTGGGCCGCGAGCTAGGGCTCGTTCAATTCGAACTACAGTGAGGTACGCAATGACTTATTCCCAAATTTGAATCTAATTTAAATTATATATATAAATATAGGTTGAGAAAAAAATATACAGTGAACAGAGAAAAAAATTATATGCAGTAAACAGCAAAATTATATTTGGTATATATATATATATATATATAATTTGTAAAGGAAAATAAAAGTAGAATTTATAAAGCTTAAAGTGAAAATTGTTAGTTAACTAAATTTATATAAATGAGAAATTAAATTTTCGTCTAGTTCAAATATTTATAAATCGTATAATGTTTATATACAGTAAATGAAAGTATCAAAGAAAAATTTAGTTCTTAAAGTAAATTTTTATTTTAATAAATTTATTAAAGAAAATTTATTAAGAATTCAAATTTGATGATAAAATGATTTATTTAAGGAAATTTGATTTTTAAGTTAAATAAAGAAATAAATTAATTAAGTTATTAAAGGGTAAGTGATTTTTCACTTAGTTCGAATATTTTATTTAAAATGAAAAATTTATTTATAACAAATTTAATAGTTAAAACCAAAATAATTAGTTGATTTAATTTATTAAAAGGAAAATTAGTATAAAATAACTTTTCGAGTTAATTAAATTAAATTATAGAAATTAACTTGTTCAATTATTTCTTTTACTAAAATTAATTTATTAAGATAACTTATGGGGTCAATAAGTTTATTTCAATTATTTAGTTGCCAAATTTATTTTTTAAAGGGGAAATTAGTTAAAAATATAATTTTGGTAAGTAAAAAGAAATTTAATTCGTTAGTTGGGAAATAAATATTGAAAATAAATTTAGTTTAAATTTAAATTTTAGTTAAATAAAATTTTAAAGAAGAAATTGGTTTAAATAAAACCATCAATTAATTTAACTATTAAAATCAAATCACCAATCAATCGAAATTATCAAATGAAAATTTATTTTTCGATTTATTTCGAATATTAATAAATTGTGTAAATATTTATACAAGGTATAAATGAAGAAAACAAGTTGAATTGGAAGTGGATGGCAAACAGGAATAAAAGGTGAGAACTTCTCACTCAAAAGGAATTTCTGTTGTTTATTTAAATTTTAAATAGTTAAATTTAAAATTTGATTGACTGTGTTGATTGAATGATTGAATGATGATTGTTATATATATATATATATTGGATGTGAATAGACCCTATACGCCGTTAGTAAGCGGAGGTTATTTATTACACACATATACCGCGATATTCCACCTCGAAGTGGAATTGGTATTATATTATATATATAGCAATATATATATATTGGCATATGTATATATTGCAGTTGATTGATTTCCCGCATTTCTTTTTAGCGGATGAGACCCTATGCGCCGTTAGTAAGCGGATATATATTTATAAAATCCCATATACCGTGATATTCCGTCTTGAAACGGAATGGTATTGTGCTAATGTCTGTGGATGCAGGGAAACAGGTTGGAGGGATCCAACTGGATTCCTCACAAATATTTATTTGATTTCATATATTGTGATATTTGATTGTTTATCATGGATGATATATGATGTTTGAAAATCGTGATTGACTATTTGATGTGTTGCATCATCGGATCCAAATTTTGGAATTTAAAAACAACGATTTTAATTTCTAAAAGGATTTTTGGAAATATACGTTTATAAAATATTTTTGGAATTGATTCATCTTAAATAAATAAACGTTATAATTTTAATATTATAAAAATTATGATTTTTGAAGAATACAGTTAAAAGTTGATTTTTGAAAATATGGGATTAGTGGTTTTATAAAATAGTTTGAACTGGGATTTCTGAATTTATTATAAGAAATTTAAAAATAGGATTTATAAAAATTTTATTTTATAAATCAGAATGATGAAATTATAAAAGAGTTTGAAGATGTTTAAAATAGTAATATAAATTGTTCTATATTAAAAAGATTTATAAATTAATATTTATAAATTAAAAATATTAGAAGTGTAAAACGAACTTTTCTAAGTGTTAGAAAGAATTGTAAATGAATTTCATAAATTGGAATTATAGAATTATAACAGTGAAGTTATAAATAAATTTTATAAGCAGTAGGTTTATAAAATTTATAAAGTTATTAAAGGAATGAGTTTGGATAAATAAATGAATCTTATAAGTTATAAAATTTATAAATTGAGAAGTTCAAAGAAACAATTTTGTAAATAAATAAATTATAAGTATTTGACTTATAATATGAATTTTTAGGATATCATTGTGGTATGAATTGAGATAGGTTAATAAAGAAAATTCATAAAAGAAAGTTGTTGTAAATTAAATAGAAATGAAATTTATAAACATTGTTTTATAAATCCGCAACGACTTATTTTGATAAGTGAATTGTTGTAATTTATTAATGGAGTTATATTCATGTTTTAAACAGTGAATAATTCCTTAAACTAAAATGAATAGAAGTGATGAAATTTATTAACAAGGTATATTCACGTTTTTGAATAGTGAATATTATGTTAAAGAAATTATTTGGTAGTGATGTTTGAAATAGAATTAAAACGATCTAACGATGTTTTACAATATGTTGAGATTCGAAATCATAGATTTCAACATTTATTGTTGAAATAGATGTTTTCGAGAAATAGAAGGAAATAATAGATTATAACACTGTTGTTATAATAGATGATTTCCGAAAGGAAATGTTTTGTATAGTATTGGGATTTATATATCTATTTTATTTCGAATCCCTATACTAGTGATTTTGGGTTGTCGTAACGATGTTTTACGCAACATTCGTTTTGGCCCAAATAAATATGTTTAAGAGAATGATTTCCTTAAAGAATGAATTATATACTTAATTTCGATTTAAGTATATAGAATATTTTCTGAGTGTTGAAAATAAAAGATTGTGAATTACTTATTTAATAAGTATAGAAATGTTTTCCAATATAGAGTGAATATGTTGAGAATTTATCTCTTTTGAAGATAAATTGAAAAATGAATATTTGAAATCATATATTCATAAATATTTTGGAAATATAAATTCAATATGGAATTTATAAATGGAATTGGGAAAATAAGTTTAAAAAATAAATATTGATTTATTTTGAAGTAAGGAAAGTTATATCTTGTAAAGATATTTTTGGGAATTAAATAATTTGGAAAATTATTTGGATTCTGGTGATGTTGGCATATCTATTGATAGTTCAATAACCGACTATCGATATATACCTTTGAATAGGTATTTGATGTGAATTTGCTTGGAAATTGAATGCCACACTTATTTTTTTTTAAAAATAAGCGCCCACTATTCGGGTTAACCGGGAAAGGACCATGGGGTCGTATAACCCATTCCGAATACGTGATACGTCGTATGAATTGCATTCGAAGAACGGTGTTGAAGACCGGATATTTTCGAAAACGAAAGGGTTTCTTGTTGATTGTCTCTGCACTGGCTGATCCCCGGTATAGAGATCTCCATAAGTGATGGGAAATCCGAACGTGATTAGAGATTATTCGGATTGCAAGAACTTCTTTGTAAGTGCCTTCGGTTTTGTTCGATCCCGGAACAGACTTGTATGGATTGTGTGTCTGACATTACAAGTTGAGATATAAAGCCGATTTCTTTCAAATATATTTCTGTGGTGGCGGAGAATTTATTCTTTTAGCTTAACACCCTTCTTTGAGACGTACGAGCTCAAAGGTTATATAGTTGAAGTTATCAGCGATATATTCCCAGTTTGGTAATGTGACATGCTGAGTGATGCTGAAATGATCATTGTGTTGATTATTTGAGATAGGATCATTTATTTGATCGTCTATCTTAGTGATCATTGTGTTGATCATTTGTTGACCCAAAGCATGGCTTTTGTATAAAGTATGTTTTTGTGGACGTGAATTCGTCGAGCCTCACATCCCGGAAATGGTCAAAACAGGAAAGATGCAGCAAGGTTATGAGGGGTAGCGCCCTTTAGGATATGTGCATTTCCTTCTGGAAAAGGGTGGTATCATGGTATGGAGCCCAGATACTTACTCATGTTGAAACACTTTGTTTTTATGATTGTGTGAATTGATTAGAGAGCTCTCGGATAAAGGTCCCAAAGGACCGGGGGATGGCATATTCGGTCAGTTGTTACCCAGTTAGGGGTAACCCGGCCTTGTGTTGGTAGAGATCCGGTTTGGTTCTCGGGGATGTCCATCCAGAGGCATTCTCATGTGGCAATGGGAAGTTCCTTGGCCTGACCATTTGTTGGAAATCCAATTCCCAATACGAAACTTGTACGGTATTAGTTGTAGAACCTGCTATTCACTTATGGTGGTCACCACTGTTTGGATAGTAGCTATAGTAGGCATACGATAATGGTCGTATGTTGGCTAAGATTTATATCTTTACTTTCGAAATAATTTCCTACACTATGCACTAGTAATAATATCAAATGTTATTTTAAATGCGTATCAAGCATCTTTGACTATCATAAGGAGAAATCTCCTCCGATTCTGCGTTTGCATGTGTGTGTGTGCGGGAGGCCTTATGGTAGTCTCATTTTTAAAAGCATTGCGAATTGAATTTAAAAATGTTCCTCTATTTTTGATTTTAAAGTAAATAAACTGTTTTGAGTTCTCACACCAGTCACATGACTGACTCGGAGTTTATTGTTTTCCTTCCTAAACTCTGGGTGCCCACCAATTTTCCACACGGGCAGTCAAGAGTTAGGTTTATCAGGATATTCTGGATATTCTGGAGTTGCAGGAGGCAAGCTGGATGGCGTAGCATATTACGAGTATATAGTATTTCTTTTCCGCTGTTTATTGTTGTTGTAGTACACTCTGATGGTTTGATGTAATGTAATATAATGTGATGTAATAACTGATATAGTTCTTTATTTAAAGATTATTCATTTATTATTATATGTTGTTCCGCTGCGAATTGTGAGATTCTATTGTAGTTCTGTTGTTCTGTTCTGTTCTTTGTTTTCTTTCTCTTCTTCTACCTCTTTCTTTTTCTTTAAAACCCTCAGTGTTCGTATTTTCGTTCACCTTGAGTTAATCAATGGAGATTAGTGTTTATTCAAGGAGTACGGATTTTCGGGCCCTGACAATTCCGCTGCAAGATTCTATTTTGTTTTTTCTTTCTCTACCTTTTCTTATTCACCCCAATAACAATCTGCTCTTTTGTATGGCTTGAGTTTGACGTGTGTGATTTATCGTTGATTAAAATTGTCCAAAAAGGCGGGATGTTATAGATTTATGGCAGGATGTCCATATTTTCGGTTCCATCTTTTGAATCTCTATATTACCTGTGCCAATTCAGCTGCTCCATCGGCGTCGTCGTCTTCACTTTCTATTGTTCCTTTGAGAGCTATTGATTTCTTTCGTGTATCACCTCCTTCATGTTCTTCCTTGAATTTGATTTCTAGCTCATAAGTGGTGAGATTTCCGATGAGTTCTTCGACTTTAACTTGTTTCAAATCTTTTGGTTCTTGAATGGCAGTGACTTTTACTTCAAAATTTCATGATAGAATTCTGAGGATTTTTGGAACTATTTCCAATTCTGTGTATGGTTTTACGAAAGCTTTTTGATTTGTATATGCGATTATAAAGCCATTCATACATTTCTTTGACACTTTTATCCTTTGCCATTGTGAAGTTCTCGTATTCGCTACTAATCATGGCAAGGCAAGATTCTTTGACTTGGGAGGTTCCTTCATGAGTCACTTCAAGTGTGTGCCAAATTTTCTATGCAGTTAGACAATTTGAGACACGAGTAAATTCAATCTGATCGAATGGAAAAATAATAGAATTCATAGCTTTACGTTAGCATTCTACAGTTTATTTTTAAGATCTGTCCATTGATCCATCGGTTTTTCAATTTCTTGATTATCTATCACTATAGTTGGTGTCCTATATCCCGTCTCAATAATATTCTATGCGTCTATGGGTTTTAGAAAAATTTCATTCTATTTTTCCAATAAGCATATTCACCATTGAACATGGATGGTCAAACTATGGACTGAACTTCAGCAAAAACATTATTAAAAGAAGCCATTTAAAAGTCAATTTTTTAAAACAAAAACTATTTTTTGAAAAATCAAAAATTTTAAAACAAAAAATGATTTTTGTTCTAGCTCTGATACCACTTGTAGGATCGTTTTCACCCTAGCAAGGGGTGAATATGGTGTCACTAAAAAATAATGTAGAAATAAAAACTATAACAGAAAGCAGTAGAAAATAATGCAGTAGATATCATACACAGATTTACCCAACTTCGGCAAAACCCTGCCTAGTGCTGCGCCCAAGGTTTCTACTAGAAATTAAATAGTCAGAAGCTTACACACATAAACTTACGACACCCGCTAATGACTAACCTAATTCTACGTTCAAAACTCTGCCACAACTCATCTACTAAGTTGTGAATTCATAAACTACACCACCGTAGTTCGTAATCTAATCACACGACTAGAAAGTTATACAGTTTAAAAAGGAAAATTACAAATGAAAAAAAAAACTTAAACAAAACCCTATTTTCTAATTTAAGCCCAATAATAATACTAAAGATCGGCCCATAAATAATTAGAGAAAAAACTATCTCCCCTTTATTTTGTTTCGTTACTTCACTTCAGCCGATTCCCTGTGTTCCTCTTTCAAAATTAGGGTTTTGTTTATTTCCTTGAGGCTGTCGCTTGGATTTTAAATTGATTGTCTTTCGTTCTTCAATTCACTTTGCTTGCTTCGATTTTCTTATGCCTACTTCAAAGTCGAGTTCGATTCAGTATAGAATCAGTATGAGATTTTTGCCCCTTTTGATTTTTCTTTTGCTCGACTTTATGCTCTGTTTATTTATGTGGACTCGAACTCGATTCAAGTTATGGATTAATGCTTGCTCTTTGATTTTGCTTGAACTCGAATATTTTCTACCTATGATGATTATTGGGTATTTTTAAGGATTGAATCCCTAAAATTACGTTTGTATATTTATCATTTGAATTCTTTATGAATTTACTTGGCCGTGATTTTTTAATCGAATGATGGTATTCATTTTTGATTTGTTTACTCGGTTGGATTTGGTTCCATTCTTTTTTGGCATTTGCATTTGGGACTGGACTTTGAATCTTGACTTTTTAAATTCGATCTTGTTACGCTCGTTCCATTCTTGCAGGGTTTGACTCTAGAATGACATGTTCATTTTGAAATACATTGACTTTGTTTGAAAACTTGAATTAGAGGTATATTTTTTGTGTGACATTATTCAAACTGCTTCCTTTCGAATTGCTTTCTGGTTGACTTTGTGTCCACTACTCTATTGCATTGCATTATTTACTACATTGTATCTGATCATATGCATATGTTGTGTGTCACTGCATATATATGTATACATATGTGTATGCATATGTATGTATACGTATGGTTGTTTGATACTGAATCTAGTTGTATTGCAATTAGGTCTGGACTTCATATTAATCTACATCTCTCTAGTCTGGTTGGTTCCAATCCTTGGTAGCCTTGCATTGTATTCTCTGTTTGTTGAGTCTGCATTTTTATGTGATCTTGTTTGTTGCTTTGAACTTCAAGTGCTCATGCTTCGAGTCCGTGCATATGAGCTTTGAGGCTGTGTTTTTTGTCACCATACTTGCTGCTTGTTGTGTGTACTTGTATCAATTTATGTTGAATTCACCTCTAGTTCACTTTGTTTTTGTAGTCAGGTCATGTATACATATTTTCTCTTAGAGTCTGGTTCCACATGATGTTTGATCTGAAGCTTGATCTATGTTGCATTTGAGTCTTGTTGTACGTTGTAGCTGATGTTGTATTCCATACATGCATATATGGTTCCACTGGAAGTCTAGTCATGTGTATGCATAGCTTCAAGTCATTTCATGGTGTTGTATGAATAAATGGTCTTGTGTTCATTGATATGAATTTTTGTGATCTGGTCTTATATGGACTAGGCATTGTTCTGGTTTATTTGAGTCTGCACTTCATATGTGTGTTCTAGTGGTAGCTGAAGTTTCTTCGAGTCACTTGTGCATATGTGGGTTCATATCTTCACACTTGTATTCTCTGGTGTGTGTGTGTGTTCATGTGGCCTTGAAATCTGAAATGTAGTGATGGCTTCATGAGTCTGTTATCATGTGATCTGGTATCACTTTATGTTGAGTCTTGTTGTTGCATTGTATCTTGCATTCTCTGACTTGCTTGGTTCATTGGAAATCTGGTTCTCATGTTGTACTGGCCTGATGTGGACTTGAACCATAGCTCTTACATTTGCCTTGTACTTGATTCCATTTAACATGTATGGTGGTCTTCATGTTGCACCTGACCATTGCATTGAGTCTTGTTCCAACTGGACTCTGATTTGTTGTTGCCTCTGGTGTGATGGTCTCTGGTTCACTCGAGTCTGCACTTGAGTTGAATCCAACTTTGGCTCGAGTTTGACCTCATGCTCACTTACCCCTGCAGTTTTAACAAGCAAGTGTATATCGATGTACACGGCCTTATGTCATGTACAGTGATATACTATGCATGTCACAAGTTGTTCGTGTATGATGATTTAAAAGAAATGACAACGAACAACGCAAATAACTGAGGCAAATGATATTTTCAAAACACACTTTAATTTGCACTGCGAAATATTTTCTTTTTTAATTTTACTGCGTCGAGGTTTATTTTGCAAAGAGCTCAGATGCTGGATTCAAGGTGGAACAAAGTTGAAGATAAAAATACGAGTATTGAGTGAACATGTAGTGAGGTGTAACCTGTAAATTGAATATTGTAATGTAATCGAGATTGTAATGTAATTGAAAATGTGAAAATGTAGTGAGAGCTCAAATTTGTACTATTTGAAATAAAATATTTGTTTGAATAAAGTATTTGTTTAAATATGAAATCTGAGTTATTTATTTTATTCAACAAATACTTATTTAATTATGTGAAAAATAAAATAGTACAATAACAAATACATCTAAACTAACATATATATATATGTGACTATTATCATCAATCAAAAATCCTATACTGGCATATTCTACAGCTCAAAACTTTAGCATTTAATAATGGAAGCCCAGAATCCAGTGCCATGAGTTCCAAAGATAGAAGATATGTATATACATTTGGTGATAGCTGGATGGGAGCAATGCCTAAGCGGGTCAAGAATTTGGCCAAGAAATCCCAAAAAGCCAGGAAACCACCATGCCAAAGGTGAATAGCAGTGTAGGCAAAATATACTTCGGGTGGGATTTGGATGGTGCCTCTATCATTAGGGGGAATAGATTCCACCCAAGTGATGCCAAAGTCATTAAGAATTGCATTCACCATATCTAGAGTAGATATTAAGGAATGTTTGGAAGTTGCTTCAATCTTCTTGGGAGAAGATTGCATCATCGGTTTGTCTCTTTTTCTGGCTTTTGAGAAGTCTTTTTCATGCCCATGATCCTGCCATGTGAAAACATTTTAGTTAGAAGTTATAATTTGTTATGTAATCGACGTTTTTTCAAGGATATAAGAAACCTATTACAACAATTTGAATATCAAACAGAACATGAAATTTCATATCCTTGAAACAATGTTAGAGTTAGTTTAGAAAAATGAAATTTGTTGAGCTTTCGAAAGCGTCGAAAGGGAGAATGGAAGTGGACACCAACAAACACCCTTCAACAATGTCGAAAGCTCAAGGAAAACTTTGTTATTGAAGGGAGTAGTTGAAGCATATACAACCAATTTGAATATAAGTATACGCTAACGTCATTTAATAAATAAGACAAACGAATCTTTCGACACAGTCGAAACCCATGAATTTTACTTCACTAAGAGAATATGAATGCCGATGAAACCTTATATGCCAATTAAGTCGAAAGATTTGAGTTTGAATTAATAAAAATGAAAATGCCTTAGGACGTATCGAAAATATTGGTATAAAATGATGATCGAGTCCCAATTGGTTATAAAGGTGTCAAGAGAGTCGAAAGGGGTATATGGTTTCAAAAGCATACCAACAACTAAATTTGAATAGATGTAGTAGGTTTCGACGAAATCGAAAGGCTTGATTTGATTTTCAACTTAAACAATGTATGTTTTCTCTCAATCCTATTATAAAAAGAAAAATTAATTTCTAGCTCCTCCCGTTCCCTAAAATAAATTAGAATGATGTAGGTACAAGAGGTTCCGAGACCTTCGACGAGATTAATTAAGAGATAGGCGCTGGACTAACTTTTAACCCCATCGAAAGAGGCTGAAGAAGCAAAGTAAGATTAACCGCCTTAATCTTTCGAAAGGGTAGAAATGTAAAATTACAATGCCAAGTGGTATTTTATGCTGCTGAAACTTCTTTGTGAAGTAATTGGAAAACTCCTACTACAACGACCCTGACTCGACCTTCGAAAATCGGCACCGAATACGACACTCGTATTCAAATGCCGCAGATCCAAACGTCGAATCTGGTTCACCGGAGCTTATAACACATGGCGGAAGAAAAGAATAATACACTTGATATACAACATTTGATACAATATTCATATACAATGATGATACGATAGAATGATACAATGAATATCGATATATATCAGAGATACAAGAAATAGCAGCGGAAAGATAATGTCTTCAATGCCAACTCCAAGAACTCCATCTCCAAATCACCAATCCAGAAGTAGCTCGAACTCCCAATAACGATGCCATAAGCTAAGCAAGGTCAGTCCTGATCCAAAGACTGAACTAGCTCCAGATAATCTACTAAACCCGACTATCTGAAAAACCCAACTCTAGATAGCCCGTGTGGGAAAATTGTGGGCACCCAGAGTTTAGGAAGAAAAAAATAAACTCCAGGTCAGTCGTGGGACTGGTATGAGCAAACAAAACAGTTTATCTTTAAAACAGACAACAAGAGAATTTAAAATAAATCCGCAATGCTTTTTGGAAAATAAAACTACCATAAGGCCTCCCCCACATACACAATGCAATTGCAGAATTGGAGGAGATTTCTCCTTATGATAGTAAAATATGCTTGATACGGGAAAATTTCTTTGATATTATTATTATAAGTGCATAGTGTGAGAAAACATTTTAAAAGTATAATATAAATCCTAGCCAGCTTAGACATTCCGAACTACGCCAACTATACCTACCATCTAAACAGTGGTGACCACCATAAGTAAATGGCAGGTTCTACAACAAAAACCATACAAGGCGCGTATTGAAGATTGGATTTCCAACAAATGGTTAGGCTAAGGAACTTCCTACTGTCCATGGATACGCCTCTAGCGGGACGTCCCGAGAGCTTAACCATCTCTCTGCCAACACAAGGCCAGGTTACCTCTGTAAAAAGGTAACTACTACACGAGCGTGCCATCTTCCAGTCCTTTGGGACCTTTATCCGAGGCCTCGATACCAAAAACCACAAAGCAATCACAAAGTAATAGATTTGCAGTGACCACATGAGTGAAGTATCTGGGCTCCATACCATGATACCACCCTTTTCCAGAAGGGAATAACACACCCTAAAGGGCGCGACCCTCATAACCTTGTCGCATCTTTTCTGTTTCGACCATTTCCGGGGTGTGAGGTCCTGATGCAGTCTCGTCCACAAAGCTACGCTTTATACAAAAGCCATGTTTTGATCAACAAATGATACACAGCAGCGCTCAGCATGTCACACTGCCAAATTGGGAGTATATCGCTGATAACCATCAACGACATAACCTCTGAGCTCGTACGTCTCAGAGAAGGGTGTTAAGCTAAGAGAATAAATTCTCCGCCACCAAGCAGAAATGTATTTGATAGAGATCAGTTTAATATCTCAAAGTGTAATGTCGGACATACAACCATACAAGTCTGTCCCGGGTTCGAACAGAACCGAAGGCACTTCCGTAGAAGCCCTTGCAAATCCGGGTATCTACAATTTCCATCAGACTCCCCATCACGTATGGAGAACTCTATACCGGAGCAACTCAGTGCAGAGTCAATCGATAGGTTATCCTATCGTTCTTGAAGACGCTCGGTCTTCAACACCGGTCTTCAAATCCAACCCATAACGTCGTATCACTATTCGGAATGGGTTATATGACACAAGGTCCTCTCTCGGCTAAACCGAATAGTGGGCGCAATATTTAAAAACATATGGATATGGGATTTCAGTTAAGTCACAACCTTTTTAAAAAAAAAACAGAAACTTTCTTCAAATGGATTAAACAAATTACCATTTCAAAACTTTTAACAAAAAGATTCATTCATAGATTTCAAAACAACTTCCATTTTAATTGGGTTAACTCGTTAAATATTTAAACAGGAATTTATCTTATAGCTTTCAACCCCGTTTCCAAAGATTTATTCATAACTTGGAAGACCATTTTCATTTTAGACTTGAAATCCTTTTAACAAAAAGTGAAAATTAATTTCTTATGTGAAAGCTTTTATTATTTGAAAACAAATAGTTTTCGTTTCAAAGAAACCCAATTATATCTATACAAGTTAAAATCTTGGGTTAAATTTAAAGTCCCAAAACAATGCTTTAAAAATGGTTTAAAACCCATATAAACTTGTACACCCTTTTTAAATCATAAATAGGATTTGATTTCAAATTTTTGAATTCAAATTTAAATCAAAATTCAAAACTACATCAAGTTATTCAAAAATAACTTTTACCTTTGAAATTCCTTTTCAAAACCTTTTTATTTTAAACCCAATCTATTTCCAAAACCATTGGATTCAAAAATTCAAATTTTAAACTATTTCAAGAATCTGCGACTTGACTAATTTCCACGTGCAATCCATATTTGTGTGTGTATATGTGTGGTCCAGGGGTTTTACACAATAAAAGTGCAACATCATCAATCAGCACAGATCCCAAATATGGCGATATATTTGATAAGCGGTATAGACTATAACGCTTATCTTTCACTCATAGATCACAGGTATATATATCATAATAAATTACATTAAACAAAACTCAAATCAAATAGAGCAACAAAATTAGGGATATCAAACAATTCAATCATCCAATAGAGTCCAAACATTCATAAGTAAGATCAGTTAATTGTCTCATTAATTCAAATTAGATTAATTACTTTTGAATTACTAATCCTGGTTAATTTACATTAATAATTTACAAATCATTTTGATTAATTATTCTTTAATCTTTTATTAATTTACCACTTATTAATAATTTAATTAATCAGCCTTTAATTATTAAAGAATTTACCTTTAATTATTTAATTAACCATTTAATTAATTATCTTTAATTAATTAATTTAACCCTTGATTAATTAATTTCCATTAAGTTAATTATCCTTAGTTAATTACGACGAGCGATTATCCTTAATTTTAAATCAATGTTAATCACTTGATTAATCCACCTTTAATCATTAATTAATTACTTTAAATTAAGTAATTATCTTTAGGCAATTAATTACCTTTAATTATTTTAATTAATCTAATCTTCGTTTATTAATTATATTAATTAATAAATCCTTAATTATAAATTAATTAACCTTATATTAATAATTAATTATTTTTAATTAATTACAATGATTAATTAATTAATCCTTAATTAATAATCATTCCTTAGTCACTTTCATAAATTAATTTACTTTTAATTAATTAATTATTTTCAAATTAATTACCTATATTAATTAATCACATTAATTAATTAATTAACTTTTAAACACTTGATTTATAAATCTTTAAATCATTAATTATTCATCCTTAATTACTTGATTACTTAATTAATTAAAAGATACCTCTTATCTTAGTTAATCACTTAATTATCACTAAAATCTTTAATTAATAAACCTTGCACTTAATTAATATTAACATGAAGACTTTCTTAAGATATTAAGGTTAATTAATTAGTGAAATCATCTCTCCTTAATTAACTCTTAATTATATTATTAAATTTATTTCAATTAATCTCAAAAAAATGTCACATAATTAAATGAACTTAATCATTTCAAAATAACATACTTAATCATTTACCAATTCCATTTTCAAATAAACAATTGTTTCTTTTTAAAAGAAGGAGCCAAAAATTATTTAAACTTGAATTTACTTTAAAATCTGAAAACCGTTCCTAAACCAACCCGTGGCAATCCCGAGTTCTTCCCCGAGCCAAAACTAGTTTTCACAGAGCCACCCATTTTTTTTAAAATTTAACTTTGTTTTAAATTTTTAAAACGTGTTACCATTCACGCACGAACCCGAGAAACACCCTGAACCAGCTACCCAAAATCCCGAACATGACTTCGAGGATTTCCCTTTCTTCTCCCAGTAGCCATCCCTGACACCACCACATCAACATGCACATGCACACTTGGTCGGAATCTCTCCGATCATCACCACCAGTTCCAACAGGTCGACGATGACCTTGACCTTCAACTCAACAACCCAGATATCACTGTTCGATAGCAAATCGAAATTTCGATGATAATTTGAAAACTGGAATGAACACGAACAACAAAACCTCATGCCGTCGTCAATCACGTCGATTGGAATCCATGGCTCTCCCCCTAGAGCAACACCACGTCACTTCGTCGCTATCCCCCCATGACCGATCGCCTAAAACACCCCGATGGTGACGCAGTTCTTCTTCAAAACCATACGAGTAAAACTAGCTTTAGAACCCTAATTCCACATCGATCCACTACCTCGATCATTTATAAATCCAATTTGTAATTTTCCATTAATCCTTGGTGCTCGGACACCTGACCCAAGCACGACGAATTCTAATTCGTCGATCATCGGAAATTTATAAAAATATATTTTCTGTTCCACTCGTATTTTCTCACAACCTACCCAACAAAAAATCATGAATTTATTATCAAAATTCATCAATTCCTACAACAAATCAGATTGTAGAGTCGAAACACGATTTCCTGACAATAAATTTTCCTGCCCTGAATTAGTTTTAACTGTAAATTCCCATTTTTTTGAATTAGTTACCAAACTTAGATATTGGAAATTACTTTATTTTGATATTACACTCTTAGGATCACTTTTCCTTAAGAAATCTTGGCCAGAAAATGTTTGGATGAAGAGATATTAATTTGTTTGGGTTGAAATAAACATGTGACTTAAGAACAAGCTCAACACTTTCATATACACAAACATACATATCAATATACATATATATTCAAAACTGCAGGCATAATAAACAACCATATTCATAACACACCTCAAGTGGCAATCCAAAAATCAAAGTATATAAATAGGTTCAAGTGTGTTTGCCCACATGAAAGGGGTTGAGGCAGAGACAAAGAACAGAGAAGTTTTTTGTTGACAATTATCTGAAGTTTTAAGGTTGTGATCAAAACTGGGACCAAAACATGTGTGTCTACACGCATGCATACATATAAGTACACCTAAATACAGGCATGCAGGAATATTCGTCATCAAATCAAGCAATTTTCTTTTCATCACACATCAATATCAACACAAATCACAACATGGAGGCAAAATTTATGGGTGTTTGCTCACCTGGAGTTGCAGCAGAGAACAGAGAACAGAAGCTTCTTGAATTCACTGCCTACTTTTATTTCCAGATTGAAATGCTTTAAATGACCTTCAATTTTGCTTTATTTACTGATTGATTTCTCCATGTTGATTTGGATGCTTGAGTCAATTTTCCAGGCCTTGATCTTGTTGCACAGAATTTTGCTTGCTTCAGGAAATTTCAGAGTTGAAGAATTAAAGATGAAGACAGGTTAATGAAGGGTGTTCAGGTTTTCAGGAATTTAGTTTGGAAAGAAATTTTGAATTTTTGTTTCAGATTTGAGAAGAGAAGATAATGGCAGTCTTTTTGATTTTCATTTCGTTTTCCAGATTTTTGTAAGTTTGATTGCCTTTTCCTTGGAATTTTTTGATTCTCAATCTATTGTTACTGTTCTTTTCAGATTTGCTGAAAGCTAAATAATTAAACATGGGGAGCTGAAAAGTTTTTGTAAATTTTAAAATCTTATTATTTTATTCAAGCAATGATGTTGAATGCCATTTGTAAAAATTGATCATGAGATCTCAATGTATGCTAATTCCTTTACTCCATCCCTTTTGTATATGTTTAACATTTATAATTTATTTTAACCCTATTAAATAGAGTACTTATGTCTACATATACATTTATGTTTATATCCTTATATGTTCAAAGTATATACAAATCATACTTTATAAAACGATAAGTGTTTTAAACCTTTTATTAATTTTAAGCAAATTGTACTTAGTTCATATGTAATTTTCAAAAGAAAGAACATTATTCCTTTATTAAAATTTTATTCAAATCTTATTAATTTCCAAGAGAAATGTGTATTTTAAACTTTTACTTCTTATTTCAAATTTTCATTCATACATTATATTTCATACGCTTATAAATTTTTAAATAATCTTAAGAAATAAAATTTGAAATCAAATTATATACTTATACAAAGTTTAACTTTCAAATAATTATATATAAGAATTTAACTTAGGCTACCCTTTTAAAAACTATTTTCAATTATAACTTCCAAAAGTTTAAAATATATTATTAATTTTAATTGATAAATTTTTAGGATGTTACTTTTTTATTTATAAGATATTTAATATAGAATTTCAAAGCCTCAATTAAATTTTAAAATCAATGTCCAAATAAATTCTCAATTAATTCGCAATTAAATCTAAAAATTTTTAATACATTTTATTTTTAAATTTAATATTTGTTTATAAAATATTTATTCTTATATCTCAAATCAAATTGCTACATGTAATCTAAAATTTACTTGATTTATTCTGGAAATTTCTAATTTATCCACAAATAGTTTCACAATCAAATTCCAAAATTAAATTAATTATCAAATTAAACGTGGATGATTTTCAGGAATGTTACAGATTCCCCCATTTAAAAAATTTCGTCCTCGAAATTTGCAAGGGAGACAACAAAGAAAAGATGAAAGATGGAGATAACAATTTTCCAGATCAAACTGAAAATCTATTCTTCATTTGGCTTACCAAATCAGAATATCAATAATATGAGAACAACTCATTCAATTATTTCACAAGATACTCGGATCCACCGATCTGCGCATATGCAAAGGCATTGATTTGTTCGAAGGGATAACTAATCGTTCATAGAATATATCGGATCCCAGAGAATAAATAGATGGATTTAATCTTCCATAATTTTCAAACACTAGATATAGATTCTAAACTTAGGTCGGAACACCCCAAACACATTCCAATTTGTCCCTCTTCGGACTATCATCTACACAAGAAATTAAAATAGAATTTCAAATTTGGTTTAAACTGATATCGTTTTATTGATACAATTCAAATTTATCCTTATATTTGTTAACCGATTTATTTAATTTAAATTTTCAAATTCATTAGAGTTTTAAAACGAAAAGCTGATAGGAAATGGATGAAGATACGAAGTAAGGATTTTCTACAATGATTCGTAGGGCCACCATCACACCGAAACTTCTTTCTGGAGCTGTCATGAAGATATCAAAGAATTCGAAATCGAATCAAAGGAGATTAAGAAGAAAGTTGTTTCCACTATTGCAGGGTATTGACCATTTGTAGTGGTACTCCCCTGTTCCCTATCTCGTCCTCTTCTTGCACTCATACTTACTATCAGTGGATAGTAAGAGAATTTACTGAGGCAATCGAACGGATATCTTAGGGATATACTCATTCTAGGGTATACTTCACCCTATCTCTAATGAGTTACTTAATGTGTTATACTCCTGAGCTAAAGTATCAACCTTCAGCTCTGATACCAAATATAACGACCCTGACTCGATCTTCGAAAATCGACACCGAATACGACGCTCGTATTCAAATGCCGCAGATCCAAACGTCGAATCGGGTTCGCCGGAGCTTATAACACATTAAGTACAACATAGCGGAAGAAAAGAATAATACACTTGATATACAACATTGATACAATATTCAGATACAATGATGATACAATAGAATGATACATATCGATATACATCAGAGATACAAGAAATGGCAGCGGAAAGATAATGTCTTCAACGCCAAACTCCAAGAACTCCATCTCCAAAGCACCAATCCAGAAGTAGCTCGAACTCCCAATAACGATGCCATAAGCCAAGCAAGGTCAGTCCTGATTCAAAGACTGAACTAGCTCCAGATAATCTACTAAACCCGACTATCTGAAAAACCCAACTCTAGACAGCCCGTGTGGGAAAATTGTGGGCACCCAGAGTTTAGGAAGAAAAAAATAAACTCCAGGTCCGTCGTGGGACTGGTATGAGCAAACAAAACAGTTTATCTTTAAAACAGACAACAAGAGAATTTAAAATAAATCCGCAATGCTTTTTGGAAAATAAAACTACCATAAGGCCTCCCCCCTACACACACAATGCAAATGCAGAATTGGAGGAGATTTCTCCTTATGATAGTCAAATATGCTTGATACGGAAAAATTTCTTTGATACTATTATTATAAGTACATAGTGTGAAAAAACATTTTGAAAGTATAATATAAATCCTAGTCAGCATAGACATTTCGAACTATGCCTACTATAGCTACCATCTAAACAATGGTGACCACCATAAGTAAATGGCAGGTTCTACAACTAAAACCGTACAAGGCGCGTATTGAAGATTGGATTTCCAATAAATGGTCAGGCTAAGGAACTTCCTACTGTCCATGGGTACGCCTCTGGCGGAACGTCCTGAGAGCTTAACCAGCTCTCTGCCAACACAAGGACGGGTTACCTCTGTAACTAGATAACTACTACACAAGCGTGCCATCCCCCGGTCCTTTGGGACCTTTATCTGAGGCATTGATACCAAAAACCACAAAGCACACAAAGTAATAGATTTGAAGTGGCCACGTGAGTGAAGTATCTGGGCTCCATACCATGATACCACCCTTTTCCAGAAGGGAATGACACACCCTAAAGGGGGCGACCCTCATAACCTTGCCGCATCTTTCCTGTTTCGACCATTTCCGAGGTGTGAGGTCCTGATGCAGTCTCATCCACAAAGCTACGCTTTATACAAAAGCCATGCTTTGATCAGAAAATGATACACACCAGCACTCAGCATGCCACACTATCAAATTGGGAGTATATCAGTGATAACTATCAACTACATAACCTCTAAGCTCGTACGTCTCAGAGAAGGGCGTTAAGCTAAGAGAATAAATTCTCCGCCACCAAGTAGAAATGTATTTGATAGAGATCAGTTTAATATCTCAAAGTGTAATGTCGGACATATGACCATACAAGTCTATCCTGGGTTCGAACAGAACCGAAGGCACTTCCGAAGAAGCCCTTGCAAATCCGAATATCCACAATTCCGATCGGACTCCCCATCACATATGGAGAACTCTATACCGAAGCAACTCAGTGCAGAGTCAATTGACAGGTTATCCTATTGTTCCCGAAGACACCCGGTCTTCAAATGCAATCCATAATGTCGTATCACTATTCAGCATGGGTTATATGACACAAGGTCCTCTCCCGGCTAAACCGAATAGTAAGCGCAATATTTAAAACATATGGATATGGGATTTCAGTTAAGTCACAACCTTTTCTTAAAAAAAACAGAATCTTTCTTCAAATGGTTTAAACTAATTACCATTTTAAAACTTTTAACCAAAAAATTCGTTTCACAAAGTTTACCTAGTTTCACAAAGATCAATTCATAGATTTCAAAACAACTTCCATTTTAATTGGGTTAACTCATTAAATCTTTAAATAGGAATTTATCTTATAACTTTCAAACCCGTTTCCAAAGATTTATTCATAATTTGGAAGATCATTTTCATTTAGACTTGAAATTCTTTTAACACAAATTGAAAGTTCATTTCTTATGTGAAAGTTATTATTTGAAAACAAATAGTTTTCATTTCAGAAAAACCCAATTATATATATACAAGTTAAAATCTTGGGTTAAATTTAAAGTCCCAAAACAACACTTTAAAAATGGTTTAAAACCAATATAAACTTGTACACCCTTTTTAAATCATAAATAGGATTTGATTTCAATTTTTTAAATTCAAATTTAAATCAAAATTCAAAACTACATCAAGTTATTCAAAAATAACTTTTATCTTTGAAATTCCTTTTCAAAACCTTTTTATTTTAAACCCAATCCATTTCCAAAACCATTGGATTCAAAAGTGCAAATTTTAAACTATTTCAAGAATCTACGACTTGACCAATTTCCACGTGCAATCCATATTTGTGTGTGTGTATTTGTGGTCCAGGGGTTTTACACAATAAAAGTGCAACATCATCAATCAGCACAGATCCCAAATATGGCAATATATTTGATAAGCGGTATAGACTATACGCTTATCTTTCATTCACAGATCACAAGTATATATATCACATATAATAAATTACATTAAACAAAACTCAAATTAAATAGAGCATCAAAATCAGGGATATCAAACAATTCAATCATCCAGTAGAGTCCAAACATTCATAAGTAAGATCAGTTAATTGTCTGATTAATTCAAATCAGATTATTACTTATGAATTACAAATCCTGGTTAATTTAAATTAATAATTTACAAATCATTTTGATTAGTTATTTTTTAATCATTTATTAATTTACCATTTATTAATAATTTAATTAGTCAACCTTTAATTATTAAAGAATTTACCTTTAATTGTTTAATTAACCATTTAATTAATTATCTTTAATTAATTAATTTAACCCTTGATTAATTAATTTCCATTAAGTTAATTATCCATAGTTAATTACGATGAGCGATTATCCCTAATTTTAAACCAATGTTAATCACTTGATTAATCCACCTTTAATCATTAATTAATTACTTTAAATTAAGTAATTATCTTTAGGCAATTAATTACCTTTAATTATTTTTATTAATCTAATCTTCATTTATTAATTATATTAATTAATAAATCCTTAATTATAAATTAATTAACCTTATATTAATAATTAACTATTTTTAATTAATTACAATGATTAATTAATTAATCCTTAATTAATAATAATTCCTTAATCACTTTCATAAATTAATTTTCTTTTAATTAATTAATTATTTTCAAATTAATTACCTTTATTAATTAATCACATTAATTAATTAATTAACCTTTAAACACTTGATTTATAAATCTTTAAATCATTAATTATTCATCCTTAATTACTTGATTACTTAATTAATTAAAAGATACCTCTTATCTTAGTTAATCACTTAATTATCACTAAAATCTTTAATTAATAAACCTTGCACTTAATTAATATTAACACGAAGACTTTCTTAAGATATTAAGGTTAATTGATTAGTGAAATCATTTTTCTTATTTAACTCTTAATTATATTATTAAATTTATCTTAATTAATCTCAAAAAAAATGTCACATAATTAAATAAACTTAATCATTTCAAAATAACATACTTAATCATTTACCAATTCCATTTTCAAATAAACAATTGTTTCTTTTTAAAAGAAGGAGCCAAAAATTATTTAAACTTGAATTTACTTTATAATCTGAAAACTGTTCCTAAACTAACCCGAGGCAACCCCGAGGCAACCCCGAGGCAACCCCGAGTTCTTCCCCGAGCCAAAACTAGTTTTCCCAAAGCCACCCATTTTCTTTTAAAATTTAACTTTGTTTTAAATTTTCAAAACGTGTTACCATTCACGCACGAACGCGAGAAATGCCCCGAGCCAGCTACCCAAAATTCCAAACATGACTTTGAGGATTTCCCCCTTTCTTCTCCCATTAGCCATCCCTGACACCACCACATCAACGTGCACATGCACACTTGGTCGGAATCTCTCCGATCAACACCACCAGTTCCAGCAGGTCAACGATGACCTTGACCTTCAACTCAACAACCCAGATATCTCCGTTCGATAGCAAATCGAAATTTCGATGCAAAACTAGTTTTCCTAAAGCCACCCATTTTCTTTTAAAATTTAAATTTGTTTTAAATTTTCAAAACGTGTTACCATTCACGCACGAACGCGAGAAATGCCCCGAGCCAGCTACCCAAAATTCCAAACATGACTTTGAGGATTTCCCCCTTTCTTCTCCCATTAGCCATCCCTGACACCACCACATCAACGTGCACATGCACACTTGGTCGGAATCTCTCCGATCAACACCACCAATTCCAGCAGGTCAACGATGACCTTGACCTTCAACTCAACAACCCAGATATTTCCGTTCGATAGCAAATCGAAATTTCGATGATAATTTGAAAACTGAACGAACAAGAACAACAAAACCTCATGCCGTCGTCGATTACATCGACTGGAATCCATGGCTCCCCCCCTAGAGCAACACCACATCACTTCACCGCTATCCACCTATGACCGATCGCCTGAAACACCCCGATGGTGACACAGTTCTTCTTCAAAACCATACGAGTAAAACTAGCTTTAGAACACTAATTCCACATCGATCCACTGCCTCGATCATTTATAAATCCAATTTGTATTTTTCCATTAATCCTTGGTGCTCGAACTATCATCTGACCCAAGCACGACGAACCCCAATTCGTCGATCATCGGAAATTTATAAAAATATATTTTCTGTTCCACTCGTATTTTCTCACAACCTACCCAACAAAAAATCTTGAATTTATTATCAAAATTCATCAATTCCTACAACAAATCAGATTGTAGAGTCGAGACACGATTTCCTGACAATAAATTTTCCTGCCCTGAATTAGTTTTAACTGTAAATTCCCATTTTTTTGAATTAGTTACCAAACTTAAATACTGGAAATTACTTTATTTTGATATTACACTCTTAGGATTGCTTTTCTTAAGAAATCTTGGCCAGAAAATGTTTGGATGAAGAGATATTAATTTGTTTGGGTTGAAATAAACCTGTGACTTAAGAACAGGCTCAACACTTTCATATACACAAACATACATATCAATATATATATATATATATATATATATATATATTCAAAACCGCAAGCATAATAAACAACCATATTCATAACACACCTCAAGTGCCAATCCAAAAATCAAAGTTTATAAACAGGTTCAAGTGTGTTTGCCCACATGAAAGGGGTTGAGGCAGAGACAAAGAACAGAGAAGTTTTTGTGGATGATTATCTGAAGTTTTAAGGCTGTGATCAAAACTGGGACCAGAACAAGTGTGTCTACAGGCATACATACATATAACTACACCTAAATACAGGCATGCAGGAATATTGATCAACAAATCAAGCAATTTTCTTTTCACCACACATCAATATCAACACAAATCACAACAGGGAGGCAAAATTTATAGGTGTTTGCTCACCTGGAGTTGCAGCAGAGAACAGAGAACAGAAGCTTCTTGAATCCACTGCCTACTTTTATTTCCAGATTGAAATGCTTTAAATGACCTTCAATTTTTCTTGATTTACTGATTGATTTCTCCATGTTGATTTGCATGCTTGAGTCAATTTTCCAGGCCTTGATCTTGTTGCATAGAATTTTGCTTGCTTCAGGAAATTTCAGAGTTGAAGAATTAAAGACGAAGACAGGTTAATGAAGGGTGTTCAGGTTTTCAGGAATTTAGTTTGGAAAGAAATTTTGAATTTTTATTTCAGATTTGAGAAGAGAAGATAATCGCAGTCTTTTCGATTTTCATTTTGTTTTCCATATTTTTGTAAGTTTGATTGCCTTTGCCTTGGAATTTTGTGATTCATTTTCAGATTTGCTGAAAAGCTAAATAATTGAATATGGAGAGCTGAAAAGTTTTTGTAAATTTTAAAATCTTATTATTTTATTCAAGCAATGATGTTGAATGCCATTTGTAAAAAATGATCATGAGATCTCAATGTATGTTAATTCCTTTACTCCATCCCTTTTGTTTATGTTTAACATTTATAATTTTATTTTAACCCTATTTAATTGAGTACTTATGTCTACATATACATTTATGATTATATCCTTATATGTTCAAAGTATATACAAATCATATTTTATACAAAGATAAGTGTTTTAAACCTTTTATTAATTTTAAGCAAATTGTACTTAGTTCGTATATAATTTTCAAAAGAAAGAACATTATTCCTTTATTAATATTTTATTCAAATCTTATTAATTTTCAAGAGAAATGTGTATTTTAAACTTTTACTTCTTATTTCAAATTTTCATTCATACATTATATTTCATACTCTTATAAATTTTTAAATAATCTTAAGAAATAAAATTTGAAATCAAATTATATACTTATACAAAGTTTAACTTTCAAATAATTATATATAAGAATTTAACTTAGGCTACCCTTTTAAAAATTAATTTCAAATTATAACTTCCAAAAATTTAAAATATATTATTAATTTTAATTGATAAATTTTTAGTATGTTACCTTTTTATTTATAAGATATTTAATATAGAATTTCAAAGCCCTAATTAAATTTTAAAATCAATGTCTAAATAAATTCTCAATTAATTCGCAATTAAATCCAAATTTTTTTTAATACATTTTATTTTTAAATTCAATATTTGTTTGTAAAATATTTATTCTTATATGTCAAATCAAATTGATACCTGTATTCTAAAATTTACTTGATTTATTCAGGAAATTTCTAATTTATCCACAAATAATTTCACAATCAAATTCCAAAATTAAATTAATTATCAAATTAAACGTGGTTGATTTTCAGGAATGTTATACCTACTTCCCAAAATTCAACTTTAACTCAAAACTTCGAAAATTAATAACTAAATCGATTTAAGCATAAATTCACAACCAAATGATTGGAAAAATCGCCAAGATGTAAACCCGAACTTCAAAAAAAAAAAATCAAAATCGGATGAGTTCTGAATGTAAATTTACAAAGGAATGAAATGAAATAAGCTATGAAAGTGAATCAGAGGATACTTTCATATGAATGAAAAACCCAAGTCATGAAATTAAAACAGCGATTCAAACTAAAACCTAATAAATTTTTAAAATGAAAATTCACCGTAGAAAAATTAGTTCGAAAAGAAAAATAACAAAAACTTACTTTGAATTCAAGCTTCTATATGCTGGAAATAGGAGTTATTTATGAAATTGAAAATTTTGATTTTTGTTGGAGATTTCTTTTATCGTTGATAAATGAAAGGGAGAAGAAAGAAGCTTGATTTATAAGAAAATTAGTAGGAAGAATAGACCGTAGTATCAAATTTAAATAAACGACCAAGACTTGTGCAACAATATGAATAGGTGGAAAATCACAATGCTAAAATAAGGTGGAGTGTCGAAATATATGACTTGAAAATTCATGGGAATTCTTTTGCAAGAGGGGCAAATGTTACCACCAACTCCCACTTCAACCTTATCGAAACCAAGTCGAGTAGAAGAGAAGGAAGAACAAGAGATAATATCACCAACAAGACCTTTCGAAGGAGTCGAACGAATGTACAGTCAAGGGTCGAAAGTTTTACAAGCCTTCGAAGGGGTTGAAAGGGTCAAAAGTACCCTTGCACTTCAATTACTTCCTTTCGAAAGAGATGCTTTTTCCTTCATGAAGATGTTTCAAATGGGTTAAGGAATGCCTTTCGAAGGCAGCTAGTAATAGCCACTACATACGCGCCAAACCTTTCGAAACCGAAGGTTTTGCCTTCATTCAAATTACTCATAACTTTTTTGTTGTTGGAACAACCCCTTTGAAAGCATAACTAAGCCTTTCGAACCGGTCGAAACCTTTCACAACTAAGAGGGGTTTAGCATCTATCCGTAAGTTTGTCTTCAGAAGTTACCTTCCATGTCGAAAGCTAGAGTATTTCAATACCTTTGAAACCCTGAGGATGTACTTGCTGACAAAGTTGAAAGCTCATGCTCTTTCTCACTTGCAACAATAAAGCAACATAAGGGAAAAAGGCGCATCTACCCCTTTCGATGAAGATGGAGGAATTCAAATCCATTCAAATGCAATTCAGAGGAATGCAAAAGTGTCAAAGGTGATGAAAAGTCTACAAAGCCACCTTTCAACTGGGTCAAAAGCACTGAGTTGAAAGGTGTCAATCCGCACCTATAAATAAGACCCTAGGGGTCTGGTTTTGGGATCTGAATTTTTTCACTCTACTCTTGTATTTTATTAAGATTGTAAACCCTAATTCTAAAATTAGATTGGAGATTTGATCAGATTGTACTACTTGAGTTTAATGAAAGCAAAATTATATTACTTTCAGTATGTAGCTAATTTGAACCTCTGATTGGATTTATTCATGATCAACTTGTATCGACTTGGTTTAATGGTCATCTTCTAAAGGAGCCGAAACCCTTAACTCGTCCGATTTCCTTTAAGTCTTAGCACCTAATCTCAAGATAACTAAAAGTCACCTTTCGAGTGAGTCAAAACCTTAAACTTAGCTTATTTTCCTAAGATTTACATGTCAAAACCCAAGCCATCAAAGAGACCAGCCTTCGAAGAAGTCGAAACCTATCCATTCAAACCATATCCTTGAATCGTAAGTGCCAACCCTTAGTACATTACCATTGTTTCGAATAGGGGTTTCGAAAGGATAACCAAACTAACCCAACAAGTTCGATGGATTTAAAAGAATAGGATTTAGGTGCGTCGATAGAGTCGAAAGGTTGAATAAAGAGAAGTTTTTACTATAACGACCTATTTGAAAGGTAGATCAAAGGGACTAATAACATTCAAATTTCCTCAACCTAATCGAAGAGGGTTTCGAAGAAGACTCCTACACTTTAAGTTCTATTTTGGGCGTTGACAAGTTTTCTTATTAACAATATACTTGTTATAAATGTTATAAATAACTAAATGTTTAATTAAAGTACATTTAACAAGAACTCATAAATGACATGTTTGTGATAGCAATTATAAATAGTTGTAATCATGAGTATTGTACCATAATGAATGAAATGTGTCAATTTAAATATTCCTAGTCAAGAAGTAAAGAGACTAGATATCGACGCGTCGGTAGAGACTAAAGCGCGTAACACTCTCCAAATGTTGAACAGTGTATCACTCATGATTGTTGGGGGCACCAAGGGGTTACGTACCGATGATTATTGGATAACTATGAAATGACTCACTCGATAGTTTTATGTTGGTTAATATAACTAGGATCAAATAGAAAATCTTGATGTGACAAATTTACATAGTTCTCTTGACTTGAGAATATTTTGATCTTCAATATGAAAGCTCTGCTTTGATTATAGTTAAATCATGATACGACGTCCATCGAGCGACTATAGTTGGATCGAGTGAAAATACTGGAAGTGAAACACTATTCAAGAGAGGATTTGTCTCCTCGATTATATAAGGATAATATCATAGTCAGTTGAAGTCAACTCAAAGTCAAAATTTTCGGCTAGAGTGGTTCAGTTAATAATAATTGTTATTATCGAACCAAAGACTTTATGTTTGTACTACATAGTCGAATAAGCCATCTTATCCTCACTTGAAAAGTTGATTTTTTACTCTCCTATTACTCCATACTAAGCTGACCATACCTCTTCCATAGCTTCAAAATTTTCAAGCCTAAATACATCAAACTATATCCAGTTCAAGTGGTGGTGGTGGTTGTGTTCAGAAAGCTAGTAACTTCTAAATACGAGTCAATTCAGAGAGTTAGATTCTTCATTTCAAGGAGTGAACAACTAAACTTTGGTGAAAGGAAACCTTACTTGTTTATATTGTTTAAAATGCTCATTTATGATATATGATAGCTTGGTTAGAAATTGATATCATGAATATGTAGGCTTTTGTGTTCTCACATATTAGATGGTTATATGCATGTGTGCATATATATTATAAAAAAAATTATTTTGTATATGTATATATATATATATATTCTCAAGTGCACAGGACTGAAATTAAAAACAATTTCAAAAACAATATAACATTAACAAATTATTGTACTTGGTTAAAATCCAAATTTAAAAGAGTAACATTACATAAGGTATGTTTCATGTTTTATAAATATTTATTTACATGTAGAAGGCTTTCGGGAGAAAAATAAATATATTTTATTATATTATATTATATATAAATATAATTATTTATTTAATTTAAAAATTGATTATACAAATAATATATATATATATACAGTCAATGTAAAAGTTTAGTACAAAATTTTCATGTAAAATATATTATCTATTTTGTTTTCGAAAATTTAATTTTTTCTAAATAATTTCATATGATTTTAAAATAATTATTTATTTATTTATTATTATAATATATATAAACCAAAAAAATATAGGTTGGGAGCATCATTCAAATATATATATATATATTATAATTCACATTAGTAATATCTATAAATTATCTTTGAATTTAATTTAAAAAATTCATTTTAAATTACATACAATATTTATATATTTATCCGAAACTATTTTATAAACTAATATTCAAAATAATTTTGCAATTTAATTTTATTTATATGTATACACGCATACATATATACATATTTATTTATTTTATAAGCATTTTATTTAAAAATAATAATAATTTGTATTTCATAATATATATACAATTATATTTATATACATATATGTATTTATTTACATTATATTTTGATGTACACATTTCTATGTTTAGACAAGACAAACGCATACAGAAGGGGCTAACATGTCCGTTGCGGTATAAATCACAACATTTATATACAAACATGTCAACCTTGTACACTTTATTATGTTGCACGTGCACATGCATACATATGTTTATATGACACCCATGTGTACTATATAATACAAACTACACAAAATAAAATATTAGTTATGAATTAAATAAAATAATGATTTTTTAAAAGAAATATAGAAAAGTCCTATATAAATTTAGACTATATAAGCCTACTAAAGATCCAAAATGTTTAGTTTTTTAAATTTACCGAATTATCCCACTGCATGTCGGCCCAATTCCAACAATACTCATGTTTTGGAAAATGATGTTCTATGTATGCTCATGATGTGATGGTTTCTTACATGATATAATGTAATTGTTGTGATCTACAAGTGAGGGAAAAACTCGTTCCATACTTTAGTGTGTGGTCTCACTATGCATATGTTTAGGATAAAGATTTGCTCATACCAGAATTTACGCCCGATCTATGTTTTTATTATCCTCCATAAACTCACAAGTACTCATTCGAGTAGGCTGAGTTTATGGACTTAGACATGTTTCTTTTAAAAGACAAGTAAAGAGACCATAGACGAAGCAAGAGGCTTGTTACTAATAAAAGTTTTTTTTGTTTTTGCTACTGTAAAACCAGAGTTTAAAATTGGTTAAATATTCATGTCTACATCTTCGTATGTCACACATTAATAGAGTTAAGGGTGCCTTAGGGGCAATTATGTAATTTTTTATATATATCTAACTCGTTGACCAATCTTGTTCAAAATAAATGGTATTTTCTTCCTATTATATACTTGATATATTGTGATTATATTAATTAATTAACTTAATTAAAAGCATATTTAATAGAAAAATCCATAAATGGTATATTTTGTGATAGTAGTTACAAATTGTTGTAACCGTGAGTAATTTATCACAACAAAATAAATATATCATTTTAAACGTCCCTAGTCAAGATGCATTGAGACTAGATATCGATGTATCTGTTGAGACTCGAGTACGTAACGCTCTCCGAATTTTGGGCAGTGTATTACTCATAACTGAAGAGGGCACCTAGGGGTTACGTACTAATAGTTATTGGATAACTATGGAATGACTCACTCAATAGTTTTCTATTGATTAATACAACTAAGGTCAAACAGAAAATATCGATGTGATTGATTTACACAGTTCTCTCTACTTGAGAATATTGTGGATCTTCAATATGTAAGCTCCACTTTGATTATAGCCAAATCATGGCATGGCGTCTCTCGAGTGACTATAATTAGGTCGCATGGAAGTATTGGAAGTGAAGCACTACTCAAAAGAGGATTTGTTTCCTCAGTTATATGCGGTTTGTATCACGGTCAACACAAGTCAACTTAAAGTCAAAGTCTTTGGCCAGAGCATTTCGGTAATATTTGTTATTATTGAACCAAGAACTTTGTATTTGGACTATAATGTTGAATGTGGATGAGGTTGGAATTTTTACCATTACCAAATTCCATAAGTCCAAAGTGATATAGTTTTGATGAAGAGAATTGGTGTAAACAAATGTCACAACCGGGTAACGCTTATTAAACTAAAATTGGATTTTACCGAAAATGAGTAAATGACAAATTTGGCCATAATGTCACACCACCTGCTAAGTGACATGTGAACGTTGAATTAAAATAGCTCGATGTTAATCGCTAACCAAATTTACACCCATGAGTTACACAGCCGAAATGATGAATTCCCTTAACACCGAACGATTTAATTATTTTATAATTGTTATAAATTATTTAATATTTATGAAATATTAATTATAAAATTTAAACATGATTTGAGAAATAAATAATGTTTATATATTTATAATAGTAATAAATATATCGATCGATATACAATATCGACAAGCGATTAAATTAGATGCAATATCATAGTATTTTGGCTTGGGTGATGGGTTTAAGGCCCATCATTAGGCTGAAAAATTTCGGTTTTGGGAAGGTCTAGGAGTGGCTAAAATATAGGGAATTGGCTTGGAGATTATGGGTTGAGGTCAGGTGAGAATAGATAAAAAGGTTTTCCTCGTTTCTTTCTAATATAACCATGTATATGTATATATGTATGTATCTCTAAAATAATCATGAAGCTTTTTCTAGCCGCCATTACCTTCTACATTGCTGGTTAAAACATAGCTCTCAGTCCACTCCAAAATTCTCAAATATATTTTAAATTAAAATAATACTATTCGATAGTTAGAGGTCGGTGATTTTGGACTTGCAATCTGACGAATCAAGAGCAGTAAAAGGAAGGAAAGTCATTGTTTCAACTTGGATTCAAAGGCATCACTAAATTGGTAATTTTAATTCATATTACAGTAATTAAATTATACTCTATAATCCAATAATGAGCAATTTCATATTTGTTTAAATATATTGCTACAATATGTTTAGTTAGGTGAGATTTTTGTTAATGGATGTAGTTGTCACAAGTCAGTTTGGTTATGTGCATAATTCATTTATTACACTATTTGATTTATGTATAGAAAAATGTTGTTTACTGTACAAAATCAATTTTTGTCATTAATATTGTTTTATATACATATTTATTAATAAATTCATATATATATATATATATATTAGTGTATATTTCTCTCTCATAATAGCATATCTGCATATATAAGATATATGTGTGTGTGTGTGTGTGATTTAAAAAAATTTAATACGCTTATTTATATATAGTGTGAATTTACAAATTCGAAAATTATTTATCATACATATATTCATATATTTAAATTAACATTTACTGAATTTTTGAATTGTTTATTATATAGAAACTAATTATGACATTAAAAATTCAATTATATATTTTTTAAAATATCGTATCATTTCAGAAACATGTAGAAGAAATATAGGAATTTTAAATTAAATTTTATTATTTTCAATAATTAATATTATTTCGGAAAAACTATTTATGATTTATGAAAAAAATGATTTAATTGAAAATTTCTTAAATTTTTTTTTTAACCTTTCATTCATGATCCTAGAATTTGTAAAATTTAAAATTTTGAATTTATACTAATATATTATTTTATATTAAATAATTATTGTCGAAATCAATGTATTTATTTTTTTAAAAAATATTTCAACTTTGAAAAATCGTTAGATTTTTTTTAAGCTCTATTTTATGATCTTAAATTTTCGAAAATTGTAAAATTTGAACTTTTATTAATAGATTATTTTATGTTAATTATATATGGATGAAAAAATTATTTTATTCATAATATATACAAATTAAAATACTAAACTTATTATGTTTGCAAAACCAAGTTAATTTTGAATTATAAATAAGTTTTAATAATTGTTCTTTCTTTTTCTATATATGTATTTATCTATATATAAATGTTTCATGTTCATATGTTATATATAACATATTTATACATACTTGTGTGTGTTTATATATATTTTTTGTAACACATATACATGCACATATTTGAACAACATACATGACATACAAAATGAGCTAATATGTATGTTACGATGTAAATCCTAACATCTACAAATGGGCATATTATACCTTTCGTGGATTATTATTTTACACATGCACTCGCACATATATGTATATGATACGTTTACGTATAAACTAAATCAAATAAAATTAATTTCATATCTTAATATATTTGAATTTAAACAAAATAAATGGTTTTATTTAAATGAAATTTAAAAATGTTCTAATTCAATTAAACTTCATAGGCCTAATAAAGTTTTAATAGGGTAAATTTTTTGAAATTCACCCATAACTTCTGTTGAGGACCTGTCCAGTTCCAACAAACATGACGCTAATTTTTACGTTTTATTATATCAACCTCTTTGTGGGAACGAGTTGGGGTTATGAAAAATGCAACCGACAATTTATGCAATGAAAAAAATATATATTTAATCACTCTGTTTACTTAACGGTTTAAAAAAAAATACCAACCTCATTTTATCGCTTGAAAATAATTCCAACGATGACCGCAACATCATCAACGTTCATTTTCGGGTCTCAAAAAGTGGGATGTTGTACTAGTTATTTTCTACATTGTCGTTGCATCACCGTCATCAGAGAAATCACCTTATCTCTCTAAATCTATAACCCTAATCATCCTCTGTTGCAACAACCAAAGACGTTGATGTTGACGACACCATCATCATCGCCGTCGAGACTTACCGCACTGTGATTAAGACCGTCACACTCATTCTCCATTATGTAGAGCCCATCACGTAAAAAACCCTAATTTAGCATGTCCTTAAGATAATTTTTTAGATTTCTGCTGGATTATGACTAAAACTTCGTCCTTCACACTAAAAAATTAAATGCATGTCCTAATGGACTTTAAACTTTGCCATTCATACTCTTTTCTTGTTATTAAATTTATAGTCAAATAAAATATGCTATCTTAGAGTCATCATAACTAGCATTGAACTTTTCTATATAAACTATAGAAGTGCATGAGACTGGAAGTTTGTTTGACAATAACTTATTTGAAACTCCTTAAAAGATGTTTCGAATAATGATTTTTTAAGTATTTTTAAATAGTAATTTATAAGTACAATTGTTTGGATGTAATTAGACTTCTAAGTGTATTTTTAAATAGTGATTTACAAGTAAATTGTTTGGATGTAACTTGGCTTCTAAGTAGAAATGTTCTGTCAAACACTCCTATGAAATTGTTTCATAAGTCATAGGTACCGTTTGCATCAATTTCTTTTCCTAGCTGGGGTTATGTTGCATCCGACATGCCAAAAGCGGGACCATCATTTTGTTATGTTGAAATGAGCTGATCAAATTGATATGTTGGCATTTGACGCGTTGGACCCATTGGTCGCATTGTATGTCAAAAGTAATTAATAACAATTAACATCTGGTTTGATGTAAATGAATATTTTAATTCATTTCAAAATTTAACATATAATACAATTCATTTGGTCTCAACCGTCATAAAAGTTTGTCGTTTAAATTCAAAATCAAACATAAACGACCGCCGTGAACGAGGATGTCGCCCCGCACCCTCACCTAAGGGAGTTGCCATCACAGGAACCTTATTCGTAGTGGCAAGCGATTTAAATAATTTTGTAAAAAACTTCCAATAACTTCTAGTTTTAAAGTGTCAATTTTATGTTGTACGTCATAGTCTCAGATATTTGTTGTGTATAGATAAAACCATACAAACCATGCTTATTAATGTTGATAAACGATTAGTGGCTTCAAATTATAAAATTGTTGTATATAAGCATACAAATCATAGTTGTGTTATGTAGAAAAATTATATAATTGTTTTTAAATTATAAATCTTTTAATCACGTACATATTGGTGAGAAAAGGATTGTCACGATTTTAACTGCCGAACTAGTTTAATCTTCAAATCCTTCAACCATGGAATATTACGTTTTTGTCCAGCATCTTATCCAAAACTAAGCTATTAGTACATTGGTCTTTCCTTTCAACGTTCATAATTAATACTAAGTGCCCCTCATTTCGCAACTCAAAACATTATCGTGCTTCTTTAACGCATGTGCATCCATAGACCAAACCCAGGCATGTTCAAATTCGACTGCTGAGTTGCGAAACCTCTAAACCGTAAGCGTTTGTTTGGTCTACTTTCTGTTTCTGGTGGTCTGTAGATGTAGTGTTGGCAAGAACAGGACTCGATATCAAATTGACCTCCCAACAGTAATCAATCCTAAATTAGCCTCCGTTCAAAACCCTAAAATTATTTCTATAAGCAGTGGCTCTAAAAACAAACGAAAAGCAAATCAAAGAAATTAAGCGAAAAAGGATGTAAGTATATCCCAGTTTGATGATTAACATGAATTTTAAAGATGTATTTTTTGTGTAATTAGTATTATAAAATGATGAATTTTATTTATTGATGAACTGATCACCATTTTGGTTTGCAACCAATTAACTAAGAGCATGTTTGACAACTCCTTGTAAGTATTCAATCCTACTTACAGGTTACTTATTTAAATTGTAGCGTTCGAGAACTCCTTACGAGGAGCTTGCAAAAGTAGCATAGAAGTAGAAATTGGACTTGCAAAAGTAGCTCAGAAGTAGAAATTGGGCTTGCGAAAGTAGGGTAGAAGTAGAAAGTGGACAAGCAACTCTTTTTGCTTATAACTTACCAAGAAATTTCATAGTTAATTTTGACCAATCAAATGGCTAAAATAGCTTTATGTTTACAACAAATTTACGAAGGAAATGCTATCGTTTTAAATTCACCATGATCCAATTATGTAATCTATCATACAATCACTACTTATAAGTCATACAGTAAAACACTAAATTTAATATATTTTAGCTTAAATGTAAAATAACATCTACGCAGATTTGCTTAGAAGTTGTTATTCAAAACTACTTAGAAGTTGTTATTCAAAACAACTTTTTAAGAAACTCAAAATAATTGTTGTCAAATGGATGCTAACAGTTTAATAGCTAAAATATACTGTTCAAATGGAAATTTGGAAAACAAAAATAGAATTACAATGCAATGAATTTTGAATAAAATAAACTTTTGAGGGGCTTATTAAATGGACATCATTTTTGTTAGAAATTTTGTGCCCAAAGTTGGTTAAAACCTTCAAAATAGGGTTAAGTCCATTGTGTTCACAGTTTACATATGGAATTGCTATTTTTAACTAATCACATTGCAAAGCCATCTCATTTTTAACGTACGATATCATAAACATCTTATTATTGAAATAAAATTTGAAAAATTCATAAATTCATTGTCATTTTAAACAAAAGTCCTATAATCATAGAAGAAATAGTCAAACTCCATAAAAAGAGCAAATATTTGCAGTTTTTTTGTGTGTGTTAATCCAAACCGAAATATATGACATTTCAATCTTGTTAGAAAAATGATATAATTTGTGATGTAATGGTAAAAGTGAAAACTCAAATCGGATATTTCAAATGTGATATAAGAGTAAAAGATTCGTAGCGACTATCTGAGTTATTATAGCGCATGCTATAGTAAGCAATAGCACAAAATTGTCCACAACGCATGGTGTATGCTATTTAACCTCTAATAGTGCACATGTCATCTATGGTGAAAAGTAGCATGCTATTTATCACAACGAAAAATAACGAATAGTCAAAATAGCGCGCTATTTTGTTTATTTATTTATTTCACGCATGTACATTTTAAAAAGCTTAAATAAAATCGAATGACACATACTTGGACATGAATACATTAACCAATTGTATACCTCTAACAATTAATCAAATCGTTTATCGAAGATCACCATGATTTTTTCAAATAAAATTGAATATAGATGTTTGATAAGCCTATCACACTCAAAACGTCTACGTAGAAAAAGTTAATAATTTTGTTTTTCTTTAGCTATATTAACATGTATAAACTTTATAATATTAAAGAATCATTTTAAGTTTGCTAGCGATGTTATTTACCACATATAATGCTTTTTTACTTTATAGAGCTTAATAATATTGGATCTTATTTTTAATACCGAAAACCAAAAGTACAAAGGTTGAACATCATTTTCTTTTAAATTCTCTTGAAATGAATCATTATAAAATTCCATATCTCATACATCAAAAGTGTCACTTAACAAATACTTTGGAAATGACCTTATAGACTAGTTTAATTTGACCGTAAAAAATAATAGAAAGACAAATTATTCGGCAAAAGATACCAAATTTTGGTGTATAATCAATGACTTTATTTTCTAATTTATTTTTCATGAAAAATTAATCATTAAACCTAGTAACAAATGTTTTAATTTATAATCTACTACTATCAAATATTATGTGTGTAGATTCGTATGTGATTCAAGTCCCCTTTTCACAACAACTTAAGTAGATAAAAGACTTAACCGTGGAAATACACTTTCATCACTTTAATTATAAGCATCTGAAATGTACCGTTTGCATCAATTTTTTTTCTAGTTGGGGTTGTGTTGCGTCCGACACGTTAAAAGTGGAACCCATCATTTTGTTCTGTTGAAATGAACCAACTAAATTGATCTGTTGACATTTGACGCGTTGGACGCGCTGATTGCATTGTACGTCAAAAGTAATTAATAACAATTAACGTTTGGTTTAATGTAACTGAATATTTTAATCCATTTCAAAATTTAACATGTAATATAGTTCATTTGGTCACAACCGTTTGTCGTTTAAATTCAAATTCAAACATAAATGACTGCCGTCAACGAGGGCGTTGCCTCCACACTCTTACCCAGGGAGTAGTCATCATCTGAATCTCATTCGTAGTGGCAAACGATTTAAATAATTTTGTAAAAAATACTTCTAGTAACTTCAAGTTTTAAAGCGTCAATTATATGTTGTACGTTATAGTCTTTAGATGTTTGCTGTGTATATATAGAACCATACAAACTATGCTTGTTGATATTGATAAACGATTAGTGGCTTCAAATTATAAAATTGTTATATATAAGCATACAAATCAAAGTTGTGTTATGTAGAAAAATTATATAATTGTTTTTAAATTATAAATCTTTTAATCACGTATGTATTGGTGAGAAAAGAATTATCACGATTTTAACGGCCGAACTTGTTTAATCTTCAAATCCTTCAACTATGTACTAGTGCCTATTTTTGTCCAGCATCTTATCCAAAACTAAGCTATTAGAACGCTGGTTTTTCCTTTCAACGTTCATAATTAATACTAAGTGCCCTTCATTTCGCAACCCAAAACATTATCGTGCTTCTTTCACGCGTGCGCATCCACAGACCAAATCCAAGCATGCTCAAATTCGACTGCTGAGTTGCCAAACTAAGCGTTTGTTTGGTCTACTTTCTGTTTCCGGTGGTCTGCAGACGTGATGTTGGCAAGAACGGGGCCTCGATATCAAATTTACTTCCCAACTGTAATCAACCCTAAATCAGCCTCCATTCAAAACCCTGAAATTATTTCTGTAAGCAGTGGCTCTAAAAACAAACGGAAAACAAATGAAAGAAATTAAGCGAAGCCAAACAGGCGAAAAGGATGTAAGTATATCCCAGTTTGATGATCTGCATGAATATTAGAGATGTATTTATTGTGTAATTAATATTATAAAACGATGAATTTTATTTATTGATGAACTGATCACCATTTTGGTTTGGAACCAATTAATTAAGAGCATGTTTGACAACTCCTTGTAACCTACTTACATGTTACTTATTTAAATTGTAGGATCGAGAACTCCTTAAGAGGAGCTTGCATAGCGTAAAAGTAGAAACTGGACTTGCAAAAGGAGCGTAGAGGTAGAAATCGGTCAAGCAACTCTTTGTTTGCTTATGACTTATGATGGAATTTCATAAGTAATTTTGACGAATCGAATGGCTAAAATTGCTTTATGTTTTCAACAAATTTACAAAGGAAATGCTATCATTTTAAATTCACCATGATCCAACTAGGTGATCTATCATATAATTGTTGCTTACAAGTCACAGCAGCCAAACACTAAATTTTAACTTATTTTAGTTTAATGTAAAATACCATCTAAGCAGATTTACTTAGAAGTTGTTATTTAAAACTACTTAGAAGTTGCTATTCAAAACGGCTTTTTAGGAAATTCAAAATAAGTTGTTGTCAAACAGATGCTAACAGTTTAATAGCTAAAATATACTGTTCAAATGGAAATTTGGAAAATAAAAATAAAATTACAACGCAGTGAATTTGGAATAAAATAAACTTTTGAGGGGCTTATTGAAAGGACATC
The DNA here is from genome assembly GCA_030765085.1 of Allium cepa. Taxonomy (NCBI): domain Eukaryota; kingdom Viridiplantae; phylum Streptophyta; class Magnoliopsida; order Asparagales; family Amaryllidaceae; genus Allium; species Allium cepa. The sequence continues at coordinate 504,256,780 of CM060937.1, read as the reverse complement.
ATTTGTATTAGAAATTTCATGTGCAAAGTTGGTTAAAACTTTCAAAATAGGGTTAAGTCGATTATATTCACAGTTTACATATTGAATTGCTATTTTTAACAAATCACATTGTAAACACGATCTCATTTTTGACGGACGAAATCATAAACATCTTATTGTTGAAATGAAATTTGAAAAAAAATCATAAATTCATTGTCCTTTCAAATAATGTTCGTAAATCATAGAAATAGTCAAACCGCATAAAAAGGGCAAATATTTGCAGTTTTTTTGTGTGTGTTAACCCAAACCGAAATATATGACATTTCAATCTTGTTAGAAAGATGATGTAATTTGTGATGTAATAGTAAAGGCAAAACTCAAATCGGATGTTTCAAATGTGATATAAGAGTAAAAGATTCGTAGCGACTATCAGAGTTATCATAGCTTGTGCTATAGTATGCAATAGCATAAAATTGCCATAATGCAGGGTGTGTGCTTTTTAATCTCTACTGGCGCACGTGTCATCTATGGCAAAAAGCAGCACGCTATTTATCACAGTGAAAAATAACGAATAGTCACAATAACACGCTGTTTTGTTTATTTATTTATTTTAGGTATGTACATTTAAAAAGCTCAAATACATTTGAGTGATACAAAATTAGACATGAGTACATTAACTAATCGTATACCTCCAATAATAAATCAAATCGTTTATCGAAGAATGACCATGATTTCTTCAAATAAAATTGAATGAAGATGTTTGGTAGGCCTATCATATTCTAAACGTCTACGTGGAAAATGTTAATACTTTTGTTTATAATATTAAAGAATTCATTTTGATTTTTCTAGTGATGTTATTTATTTTGTTTGCGTCAAAAATGGTCACAAATACCCAATTGTCAATGAAAACACCCGTTTACAATCACAGATATCAGATAACTAATATGTAGAGAAAATAAATGTGAAGAACACTCAAAATTTCTAAGTAAAGCAGTAGAAACATAGAGATTTAGAGTGGTTCGGCGTATTGCCTACGTCCATTATGAAATCGACGATTTTATTGATGTTTGTTTGCTGGTTACAACTGGTTACAGCGGATTACAGCAGTAGATTTCGAGTAAAACGATGATCTTTGAGTGCAAAAATGGTTTCGGCAGAGTCTGGACGTAGGAGGGTCAAAAGTCTCTTTTCTATAGACTCTGGGATGCTTTTTATAGGCATATGATGCAAATATTCACTCAGATCTTGGGAGACCTCTTCTGGCACGTGGATGGGCCCACGCGATCGATCTCATGTGGTTCGCACTCGATCCGTGATCGATACGAACGAATTTCGTATCGATCAAGATTTGGCCCAATCGAGTCGAAATTTAGCATTATCATTCTTTAGGTTGTACGTAAGCTCCTGTGAAAATTTCATAGCATTTGGATTTGTGGATTGTGAGACATGATCGATACGAATTGGGCTCTCCAACATGGATACAAGTTCGTATCGATACCTGCGCCTCCATCTCCTTCGTGTCGATCAAAGGCACATGCTTACTTGTTGACGTTGAGCGATAAACTGGGTGGATCCACATTTCTTGCCGTGCTGACCGAGCCTTTATCCTTTTTGAACTATATCCGTATCCATCCATATTCTTTCATTCGCATCCATCCACTTTAATCTTTGTTCGCATCGTTGGTTCGTATCCATAGAAGTGACTTCATTCGTGTCCATCTTCATATTGATGCCAGTGGTGTACTTTGTATCGATTCTATATGTGTTGATCGATACGAAGTAACCTTAGATGATGAGAGCGGAGTGCATACTCGATCGATACAAAAAAGACGCAAGATGATGAATACGAAACATGGTTTTTCATGGATACGAACAAGACCGACGGATGGATACGAACTACATTCTCAGGATGGATGGATACGAACGAAGCCTTACCTTTGGTGAATACGAACTAAAACAGTCCCGGATCGATACGAATTGGCATGGATACGAGGTAGACTTACTTGCTGATCGATACGAACATGCCGGGGTTTGATGGATACGAAGCCGATCGACACGAAATGAGGGATACGACCTGATCGATGCGAAGTGACGAACGTGAGAGTTGATTTCCTTGGTTTGCATCGATCATATCTTGAGCATACGAACTCGGATTGACTCGAAATTTGGAATGTTGGCTTTCACAGCTTTGTTGATCATCTCTTGTCAATTGTAGCTTAATCCGGGCTCGGTCAAAATTCATCGACATCCATGGCCGATCTGTACATAACTGGCAATCGAGGAGAACTGTCTTTGGTTTTCAGTTAATCTTTTGGTATCATGGTCTTGCTAAAAGACGGGATATCATATCCCATACAATGTTTTTTTACTTTATAGAATTTAATAGTTTGCAATATTGGATTTTATTTTTAATATTGAAAAACCAATAGTACAAAGGTTAAACATCCTTTTCTTTGAAATTTTTTTGAATAAATTCTTGCAAGCAAAGTTCTTTCATTTGATAAATTATTGGAAAATTCCACATCTCATACATCAAAAGTCACTTAACAAATACTTTGGAAACGACTTGGTGGACTAGTTTAATTTGGCTGTACAAAAAAAGACAAATTATTCAGTACAAGACATCAACTTTTGATGCATAATCAATAACTTTGTTTTCTAATTTATTTTTGATGAAAAATTAATCATTCAATCTAATAACAAATGTTTTAATTTATAGCCTACTACCACCACCAAATATTACGATGTTATCGTGTAGATTTGTATGTGATTCAAGTCTCTTTTTTACACCAATTTGACTAGATAAAAGACTTAACCGTGGGAATACACTTTCCTCTCTTTTAATTGTAAGCATCTAAAATGTACATGTTCTTATATTATATATCACTTCTTTCCATTCACTTGCGTGTAAGAAGTTTGTTTTTGATAAGTGTAGTTTTCATAGTGCCAAAAATCACAAAAGAAATGAAATCAAAATATGAATTTAAAAAATTGAAAAAGAGAGTTTCAAAATCAACGTTAAAAAAATCTATTAAAAATAACCTGAGATATATTAAATTTAACAAAATTATGATTCAACATCAAAATTTATGAGAAATAACAATTTAAATAGTCGATCTCAATTAGAGAAAAAAAATCAAGATGAAGAAGATGATAAATACCTAAAACCAACAAATAAACTGTTAAACGGATTTACTTCAGGTTACAGTGTTGAGAATTATAAAGCTTGGTTCTAAAGTTTTTAATTTGAATAGGAGGAACCAACTAATCATTTACAATGTAAACTACATTCCAATCCATAATTAAATTAAAGTGTTAAATTTAATAAAATAATAGTGATAATCGTAAATTAGTAATTTGATATTTATGTAAACATGGATCGCTGCTACTTTAGGCCCATTTAGTATAATATATAAAAATTGTAGAATTTACAAAAGTGAACAAAATAGCGTGCGCTATTTGCTATTGACTACCTTGACGTCTATTTCAAATTGAAGGTAAAGTGCAAAAATTTGCAATTTATGTGTCGAATTGCAAATAAAATGTGGATCATTGTAAATCTTTGTAATTTTCATATCTAATTGTAAAATATTAACAACAAAATTTTATCAAATTAAATGAGATATAAATATCATTGGAAAAACCAGCATTTGTGATTTAATAATCCAAAATAATTCCAATTGGATGTTATGAGAAAATTAGGAATGTTTGATCTTGCACGTAAACCGTAAATATTTGTAATTTATGCTTTGCAGCATATATAAAGGTGAAACCTAGTGCATGAGGCTCCCGTACGATAGCGGACTCTGTGGAGGTCGATAATGTATGCAGCCTTTCCCTCTCTTTGCAGCATATATATTACAAAAATTTGCAAAACACAAACCGTTACCGAAGCAAACGACATATGAATTCGGTTGGTATGATTTAATGAAACGAACAAAATTCCAGTCGTATGTTTCAAACGAAGGATGTCCTTTTTTATCCAAATTAATATAAAGATAAATTTGCACAAGAGGTAACCAAATCACCTGAAATTAATTATAGAGAGCTGATCTATAAGGTTTGGTTGGGTGGGACTATTGGTGAAATAAGTTTAAAAGCAAGAATCAAGCCGAATCTCCCCTTTTTATTAAGGGGACCTTTACAAATTTTTTGGGTAGAAAAGTTGTATTTTCTTGGTATTTTCACAAAAGACTTCAATCTCATCGTGGAATTGGTATATAAAAATAAAAGCAAAAAATAAAAAAATTCTTTGTTGTCTCAATGTTTGCTTCCCTTAGTGTATTTGAATTTGAGTACAAAAATAGCAAAATTGATGGCAGAATTTTGCTATGTGTATTCTGTTTATTGTGAACTTTTAAAACTCATCATTCAAAATATGCAATTAAGAAAATATACATAATTTGAAATTCAACTAAATATACTTTTAGCAATTGCAGTGTAAGCCATAAAATAACCCAATTGTTCGTTTTTTTCTTCAAATCATCATGATAGATACCTCAAAACAAAAAAATTCTAACTTGAAGAAACAATGCATAAATATAGCAAACGATATATGCAGTATATATATATATATGTATATATATATATATATATGTATGTATATATATTTGTATGTATGTATATGTGTGTGTAATGGGAATACCTCATTTTGAAGCTTTTAAAATTACTAAAATTCACTTTGATTTTAAGTTAACGACAAGAATATTTTATTAAACCTTGATATCCACGTTCGTCTGCTCTAACCCTAAAATGAAACAACGATCCTAATTCTGCAACCTCTTAACTAATCTCCTTTTGATTCGAAGCTCCTTGAGCAACTCAGCAGTAACAATAATTAAAAAAAAATCGCATCTTGACAGGCACCAGGCACCTACAAGTCTACGGTCATACCATCGTATAAGAAATGAAAAAATTCAAAGCATCGAGTTGGATGAATCTTAGAGAGAAAAAGGGTAGTAGGAGGAGGAGTGAGAGTTCAGACAAGATAATCTTGGAATAGATGACATGACTCTTGCAATAGGAGATGGTAACATTCTCTGTTTATATTGTTCATGTACGGAAACATTCTTTTAAGTTCAGGATGACTATTTATTTTGTTATATAATAAATAGGTGCCAGTAATGTTTCAATGATCGAAATAGCAGATGTAGGGATTGGCATTAGTGTACAAGAAGGAAGGCAAGCTGTTATGGCATCAGATTTTGCCATGGGACTAGTCAGATTTTTGGTTCCTCTTCTCTTGGTTCATGGTTATTGGAATTATCAAAAAATGACTTATATGAGCTTGCACAAATTCTACAGGAACGTTGTATTAGTTTTAATGCTTTTTTGGTAAGTGACTACTAGGAAGGAAACTCACTCATTTCTCGGTTCTCTTATTCTTTCGATGATACTATTTGGTTGATATAGACTTAGTCAAAGATATTAGAGTTTTTGGCTCCTTTTTTCTATCTCTGCATAGGTATGTTCTGTACACAGCATCCAATTTAACTGCAATCACATAATGGAGTAGTGTGCTGTATTCTGTCGTCTATGCTGCTCGGCTTACAATAACAGTAGGAACATTGGACAAAGGTTTAAGGCGAAAACCGCTGTTAAAGGACCCTCGACTATGAGGATCTGGCCAGAGTGAAGAAAGATACAATCTAAAGTTATTTATCTTTACCATGTTGGATACTATATGGAAAAGTGCGGTCATACTCTTTATTCCATATCTTGCAGATGTACACAGTGAAATTGCCAAGCATTGGTGATCTATGGACCATCGTTGTTGTCACTATAGTCGTTATTATTGTCATTATGGAGAAAATTAAAACATAATTTAGTGATGAGCATCCCCATTGCAAGTTCAATTTTTACTAATGCTCCCCTACATTACGGACTTCTACTTTAGAGGCCAATACACACACACACACATACATACATATACACATACATATACATATACATACATACACATATACATACACACACACACACACACACACACACACACACACACACACACACACACACATATATATATATATATATATATCTTTTTTTACAAGCACATGTCCTAAAGATACAAATCTCACCTCTGAATGAGCACCATCGGAAAAACCTTAGAATGAAGGTTTATAACCTATTACCCCATATTTACGATTCTTTTTTTTCATTTTTTTTATTACTTATTTTTTTTAATTCAGGTTTACTTTAATAGCATACCAAGTTCATATTTCCAATTAGCATTTATATCATTTATATGCTTAAAATTCACATTACAACAACATTTATATTATTTACAGATAGCATTCCAAACTCAAATTTGGTCAACATGTATTGAGAAAGCAATTTCACATTTTCAAGTAGCATTTATAAATCACGTTTCCAATTTGGATTTATATCATTTATTTATATGCTTGCTTAATTTGCCATTGTTGTTGGATAAATGTCGGCTCTAAAACCTCTACTTCCTATTTTGTTAATGATGTTGGTTTGATGTGGTTCATGTGGCCGCCAAGGGTTGGACATAACGGTAATCTGTGTAACGACCATTACGATCAAAAGAAGACTGGATTGTTTTTCTACAAATAGTGTTTATTTAATACGATCAAAAGGAAACGATTTTCACATTTTTAGTCATATTTTTGTGTTGAACCATATGTACGTAATTAAATTTTTTTTTTTCTAAGTTGCAATATCTAATTTTTTGTGAGTTTAAATTTTTATTTATATTATTAACTAGTAAACTTGCTAGATCCTATTTTTAAGTGATATTAAGACTTAGTAAATATTTGTAGAGGAAAATTTGAATTTGTAAAAGAAGCTTAATTATCAGATTCTAATCTTAAGCGATGCTAAATTTTAATAATATCTGTAGAGAGATAGTTTTGGTATTTCACGGTGATACCAAAAAAGTGTGACAACAAATATATTACACCTATTAATAAAGAATTACATATAAACGCCAATTTTGGAAGTTCGTGGTCGGACCAAAAATTTACGCTTTCAAATCAACTATTAATAAAGAAGTTATGGCCACATGCTTTTTTTGGGGATCACATTATTGAAAAATGAAAATCATTGAAAGACTCTTCTATCTTAATGAGTACATTTCCGAAGCGAACTCAAAAACTTCTAATTAATGGTGCTTATTGTTTGATGGGAACAAATAGACACTATTACTTATTGTTTGATCCATATACCAAATTTACATTTCTTGCTAGCTTCGGAATAATATATTAGTAAACATGGAAATGTTAATTGGAGAGCCTTTGTATTTCTCTCTTATGGGTGTGTGCGAGGTTATAGGAAATGTACAACTTAGTTTGTGAACGCAACCATGATAGCTATTTTTATATTAGTAATTTTTTATTTTTAAAAAGAATAAACTAAAATGTACACTGCTTTTTTTTTGTTATGGAAAGCTTGAAGTTGCTATTATATTTTTCCAGAATGTAAATGAACGGGTGTATTTGCAATAACTATGCACAAATTTAATCATATTTCAGAAAAAGGGTAAGAAAAAAGTTCACTGATTGGAGAACTTTTGTATATCTCCCTTACGGGAATGTGCATGGTTGTAGGAAATGTACAACTTAGTCTATAAATGCAAATGATGTTAGGTCGGTGTGTATTGTTGTATTTGTCTGCTAATAGTCAATGCAAAATGAGGTTAGGTTAGTGTGTATTGTTATATTTGTCTACAAATAGCTAAGCTATGTGTTCAGTGAATAACCATCCCATCATCCATTATCAAAGCCCTATTTTTGGAAACTAAAATGAGCACAAACCCATAACAAGAAATTCGTCTTCTACCTAATTAATGATAAAGTTTTTTCTCAAGGCTAAAAACAAAACTGTGTTGTTGAAGCAATTTTTCTCTCAAAGTTGGTCACACAAATATTGTATGTGTACATGTGTTTGCATAGGTGTGTGTACATACGTACATATATGCTTATGTATGAATGTATTTGACGTTCATGTTTCTCATGACTAAATTAACAGATACTCCAGATAACAAACTTTGCGTACAGTAAATTTCGTTCCCTTCAGCATTTATGGAACAACCAAATTTATGCATAAAATTAGTACATTGGGGTTTTGTGCATGTTTGTACATGTTGTTTTGCACTAAAAAATAATAATTTAAATCGGGTTTTTTTTTAGACACGTCCAACGGACGTGCCTTACGTACTGGTACATATAAAAAGAACATTGCCACACTTACTTTAGAGTTAGTACTTGTCACCAAGGACATCTGCACGAGGGTGGAGATTTGGAGCAGGAAGAAAACAAAATTGGTACAAAATCTTCTCATCCAATGATAATTGGCAATCCTCTCTCTCTTTTTTTTGGAATTTTTTATTATTTAAAAATAAAACAAATTGAACTTTTAAAACAGGGTTCTAAAATTTGTGTAGAGGGCCAATGAGTACTACTACAACGGGAAGACTCTAGACCGTTGAACTAGAGGATTTAGGATTAAATCTCAATGGATCATTAATCAATGTTTAGGAAAAACAGAGAAGAAGAAATAAAACCCGTTTAGAGGGCAAACGTGATTCAATAGTTTTTTAGTACTTAAATTATTGTTTTGATAAATGGTTTCTAAAACCGCGTATAAACATTAAGATGGTTTTCCGGCTCCATGCATTCATCATGCTTTCATGCTTCACTTTGAACTACTGGAGCATGAAGATCAAATAGAAAGGTGGAGTTTCTTCCATTTATGGCAGAATCACATTGTTAGGGATGATCTAAAAGGTGAAAGACTAATATCTAGGATCCGCAATTTATGCGAATCACACGTGTCATGTTTTCTCTTGTTGGTAAAGTGTAATAACTTAGTCTTTTTAGCATTCTTATTTCAAGAATGGATATTGGGTAGTGTCTCTAGTCACACAATTAATGATAGAGGAAAATACACACAGGGAAGAAGTTGCAATAAAAATTAGTCTTTGAGACAATAAGTTTGTTTTTTAGTCCGATATCATTTTCTGTTTACACTGAAAAGTCTCCTTCAACCTAAAAAGTAAACTTCTTATCCTTAAAACTAAATTTTTCTTCAGTTTTTTCCTCGAGCCTAAAAACCCCTTAATGGTAAGTGCTTGCATAATTTTCTATTTAGTTCATTGTTACTTTATATATTTAAAGATGTCTTTTTTGTAAGATGCTGTGACATATATATAATTGAACCCTGGCGTAAACATGGTAACCTTGTACGCATAGTTCTTTTCCATTGAATTTCTTTTTAAACAGAGCTAAAAAGTTTTGGAAGTATGTAATAATAGAAAATCTGAACTGAGTGTGGATTCACTTGCATTATTTTAATCAGCAAGTATGTATTCATACTAAATATCAATTAGAAGTTGATCAATTGTCATTTTCAATACATTCGAAATAACTATCATATTAAAGAGAAACCATAAAACATGATCCATGTGTAGGAAGGAGTATGGCTTGATTTAGCTTTTCCCCTACCAGACAAATGATGATCCAATAATTGATTACTGCTTGGGTTCACAATTATAAGTGGTAGGTCTTTATAATAGACCTCAAACTTCTGATGTACCTACTTTGTACCTACTTTAATGTTATTAAGAATTAACCATGCATATATCCAGGGTTGTAGGTTATTTTTGCACTCTAGTCAAGTTAACTTACTTAAATAAGACTCACAATTAGGTATATAAACAGATCGACTAAGTGGCAGCATGCAGCTTCATATCAAAGTATCTCAGATTTAATCAATGTTTTGCAGCGGTTTACTAAACTTAATCACATGAACCTGTAAATAATGGAAACACCTTCCGTTCTCATGATTTTGGTAACCTCACATGTGAAACTATTGTAAAATTTGTAGCAGATGAGAATTTTAAACTTGGCGGCCATAAATATACAAATAAGTGTCGATGGACTTAACAAGGATACTGAAAGCACCTGTTTGCTTTTTATATTAATAATTGAGGGCACCCTTGTTGTGATATGTCTATATATACAAGGAGAACTGAGAGGGGAGAAGAAAAATTTGTGAAGTTATATATATTAAATACACACCAACTTTAAATTAATATGTCTATTACAATGACTTTAAAGCACTCTTCTACAAGATCATCAATTACAAGCAATCAAAATTCATTGGATGTAAATGGCAGTGTATCAGCAGCAGCAATTCATGATCAAAGTTCTCCAAGAAAAATCAGTAATATTTCAGCAGTTTCAACCAAACTTGGAGAGTTATTACTTCAAGAGTTTCTACCAAGAAAGGTATTAACCACATATTTTAATACATATGTCGAATCGTCATTGTTGTTCTTATTGTCGCATTTTGCATAAACTCATGACTCGGTGTATATGCAGATATTTGCAGAAGTAATTGCTACGTTCTTGCTAGTGTTTGCAACATGTGGGACGAGTGCTTTGAGTCGTAACGATGAACATTCTGTAAGCAAGCTTGCAGCCTCTGTTGCAGGTGGATTGATTGTAACCGTCATGATCTACTCTGTCGGTCATATCTCTGGGGCCCACATGAATCCGGCTGTCACATTCGCTTTTGCTCTTACCAGACATTTTCCTTGGATACAGGTTTTTCTTTTTGATATATATTTTTTAAGTTCAACTTTTCATTAGTAATTTATGTGTGTCCGTTTCTTAGTTTTAGGAAGAAGGCTCCAAAGTTAATTCTTGATCAAATTGTATGTACATACTTACAGACTAAGATTTTATAGTTCTTATTGTGGAGTTAACTATGAATGTCTTTTTCATGGTCAATTTCTAATTAATTAGATGATAAGAGTTAGGTAACTAATTTTGTGTTATGTCAACAATATATTAAATTTCATGCGGGTTAGCTGCACATATTAACTTAACCGTCACCTGCAACAAGAACATGGGTTCACTCGTGAACATGTTCATCTTAGATTTTGGTTCAAAATAAATAGTTACTTCTTTCTTTGGGTTCCATATTCAGTAGTTCAAATCTGGATAAAATGCAGAAATTTGATTTGAATCACTGGATTCTATCTGGCAGCCCAGTTTCATGGTGAAGCTCTGCACCGATACTCTTACTATTATTTTAATTGGATGAAAAGAAAGGGAAAGTACATTAAATTGATTCATGGAAGTAATTAAAGGTTCTTTAGAAAATTCTATTGTAGGGAGAGGCATATTTGGTTCTTCGCTTAACATGCGATAAATACTGATAAGTGTATAATTAGGGGGTGATACAATATGTTTTCTCCGTTTATGACCGTCCCCACTTTCTTTTTAATTGTAGAATATATTCCAAAAGGGAGCTAGACAGTAAAGAAGATCGTGTATGTGCACGCACACGTGCGTGGGTGGAGTATCTACACACACAAGTATATACATTGGTACACGCACACACAGAGAAAACATATATACTCGTAGACAAGAAATTCTAACTTGTTATGGTATCTAAAATATAATGTGTGTGTACAGGTTCCATTGTACATATGTGCCCAGATAACGGGCGCTATAGCTGCAGCATTTACGCTTAAGGCAATCATGGTTACTTCTTTGCATTATCATGATTTAGGAACCACCACACCATCTGCAGGAATTTATAATGCATTCCAAGCATTGACTATGGAAATCATTGTTACTTTTACCTTGATGTTTGTCACCATGTCCGTCGCTACTGATTCTAAAGCAGTAAGTTTATTATCAATCAGTTATCAGTCTGTTGGTTTAAAATACCATTTTCCACATACAGATGTGTGTGTGTGTGTGTGTGTGTGTGTTATATTATTTGTTTTTAACTAGTTAGCTAGCAAATATTGTTTCTGCAGGTGGGAGAGTTAGCAGGCTTAGCAGTCGGTTCCGCTGTCAGTTTAGCCTCCATAGTTGCTGGGTATTTTTTTTATTTCACCTGTCATTTATTAATTCTCTGTTTTGTCTAATGATTAATTAAGAAAACATCATGTAGGATATAAACTGTTTTATTTACTTGAAGAACTAAAAATGAACTAGATATCTTGCATTTCTTTTCATGCTGTGACACACACACACACAACATGAGATGTTTAGGGAGTGAGATCCTTTACTCTTCTAGAGAGAACCATAATAAAGAATCTCTTTGAGTACATGGGCTCTACACCATGTGAATTAAAATGCATACATTTTGCTAAATTGTAACATCTGTGAAGCCCATGCCCTCCTACTCTGGTTATCTACCAGGATAGATGATCTCATTCCAATGTATACTATCTTTGAAATGCATGAATATTTTATGATTGCAAAAATTAAGGGATGACTATATGCATGAGCAGGCCAATCTCTGGTGCCTCAATGAACCCTGCAAGAACACTGGGACCTGCCCTAGCAAGCAACAAATACAACTCAATTTGGGTCTACTTTGTTGGCCCATTCTTGGGAGCTGTAATGGGTGCATGGTCCTACACCTTTATACGTGTAGGCGACATCGATGATAACAGTAAGGATCTTAAACCCATCTCTCAAAGACAGACATCGCTGTTCAAGCTTCGTCCCATGGAACTAGGCCAGCCTCAAGTTAACGATTACATGAATCAAGGTGGCAATTTTTCGATTGTATAGATTGCTTGACATTTTTATTTTAGGCCCGTGCTTTTTCTTTGATAAACCGTGCTATGTACTGTCTGGAACTACCTTTGAGTTGTGTTAAAAGAAGCATGTGTATTTGTATGTGTTCATGTATATGTTAGTGTGCATTGGTTTGTGTTTTTGTACATATGAGTGTGTATTTGTTTGTGTTTACATGTTGACATACTGTAATTATGTGTTTTCTAGTCGACTTTTTCAGGTGATGGATGAATGACCCTATGCAATGATCTACTTTGAGATGCTATTGAAATCCAACTTGCATGCAACCATCAAGCAAGGTATAAAATAAACACTAAGAGCATCTCTAACAGTTCGGAGTGTGAAAATACGATTTTTCAGACTTTGAAATGTTGGAGGCCTCATTTCTTCAACAGAAATAAGGCCAGACGTCTGTTGAACAGACGTCTGATGATCAGACGTTTGTTCAACAGGCGTTCGAATTCTTTTGAAATCGGACGCCTGTTTAACAAGCGCTTGAACATCGGACGTCCGTTCAACAAGCGTCTGATGCCCGGCGCCTATATCAGGCGCAAACCTCCTCTTTCCCTCATTTTCTCCTCTTTCACCCTCTTCATTTTATTTTTTTACTTTATGTCGAAATGCTGCCCCGTTCGGTCAAAACTGATAGACGGACCGTTCAATATGCGAAAGATGTCAATACAGACCTGCTCATATTTCTCCTGATGCTACCGTGACTCTAGACGTTCTTCGATCCTTACACGACTTGTCCCTCACTGTTTCGCATCGACTTACTACAGCTATAGTGACGTCACAGATATACGTTTATTTTTTTATTGATTGATCAACAACCGTGTAAGTGTATATGAATGATAAATGTTTGTTTATTTTAACATTAAATAATCATATATTTAGGTTCGTCACGTGGCGATGCGAGGTAGTTGGTATAGGTGTATGTCTGAGTATTTTGATTAATTACCCAGCCGATTTTGGATAGACTACATGTGTCACATTTTGGTGAATTTCTAGATTACCTAAATTTGCACACGTAGATCGCTGCCTTGTAGAGGCCCTTACAGAGAGATGGTGGTTTACTACTCACATATTTCACTTCCCTGATTTTGAGATATGACTGACTATTTTAGATTTTTATATGCTCACTGGCATAGAGGTTGGTCGACTAGACTGTCTCACTGTTCTATTTGATAGTTCATTTGAGAAGTTCGAGTCATATTCAGCATATTTACCGGCTTTGGCCGATGAGGAGGTTAGAGGAGGAGCTGTTACTCTCACTTGTGTGCAGCGATGTATAGTAGAATACATGGCCGTTGAGGATATGCACACTCTGGTTATTCGTGCCTTCATATTATACCCTTTTGGACCTACATTTTTTAGTAATAATAAAGGTACTATTAGGCTTGCCTTTTTGGCTGGATTAGTAGATATGGATGGACTGCATATATATGATTACGGTACTGCTATTATTGGTTATTTGTGCGTAGCATTAGATACTTATGCGCTTCGGCTGTCTAGACAGATGTATGAATTTTGGTACATTCTTCCGTTTTGATACTACGAGTATACTGCCATTATGCACCTCCGACTTATTGCAGAAGCGAACGCCACACCTTATATTTACTTCCTTAGATTGCGTCGTTGGGTTCCTCCAATGCATTTGTCTCGTGTTGCACAAGGGGTGCACAATGAGCTGATGGAGGCTAGACAACATATGGATATGAGGCGGCGCGGTAACATTATCATTCATCCATGGGATCAATACTTACAGTTCCTAGAGCCCGATCTTGATCATGCACTCACTTTTCAGTTTTCCATGTCGCGATGCAGGGTTTGCTTTCAGGTTCCTACATGTCCATTCATATGGTATTTAGGGGAGCGGTGTTGACTATAATTGTACGGTATAGTTCGCATTCCATCAGATCCGCTACCATAGGATGATATGTATGGTGATATTAGGGTTGGACCAGCTTATATAGTTGCGATGAGGGGTGCGGGATGGGTGAATGGTGAGCCTTTTACAGTTCCGGGAGACTTTGATTCATATTGGGTTCGAGTAGCCCCACGTGCTTACGCGTTGCCTAATTATATTCGGGGTTTGAACTTTAATCACATTGGTCCGCATAACTCTTCTGGTAGAGTTCCACACCGCCTTCCACCTTTGAGCCTATATCGTCTCAGTACACGCAACCTCCTACGTTCGACCTCCCTTCTCATTCATTTAGAGCGTATGATGTACATGGTTAGGTGGTAGTGCATCCCTTGTAGTATCCTACAGATGACGCTATTATGGATGTACCATCCGTCAGATTGTATCAGCCTCATCAGGTTTGTACAAATTTTAAATTTAGTTTAAATTACTTATCATTATATTCTCCACTTATGTATAATTTTTCTTGTGCACACATCAGTTTTCTCAGTACTTGGATTATGATAAACGGATGATTGCTGCATTTGAGCATATGACGCTCGATTATACACAGATGATGTGTCAGAGTTACCAGACTGCGGTCCAGCAGCAGCAGAATCAGTATGATGCACAGATACAGGGATTACAGACCTAGATTTAACAGCTTCAGGAGCAGCTTCATGCCGGACCTGAGCCTCACGACTTTGATGACATCAACGATGATAGTGACAACGACAATGGAGATGATGAGGAGATTGATAGCGGTTCCGATCACATAGACTAATGTGCTGCATGTAGATGTTTCAGTTTATGTTATTATTTTTCATGCATTACGATAGTTGGTTGCATATTATGTTGGTGATGATGCTACTGTTATATGTGCTTGTCTATATATTATGACATTGTGTCGATTATATTTTATGCTGAGTATGACATTGTGTTAATTATATTTTATGTTGAGTATGACATTGTGCTGAGTATGACATTGTGTACTTTATTTGCGGTGAGTATGACATTGTGTTGATTATATTTTATGCTTATTTATTATTAAGCTTATATGAGGAAAAATGTTAGGGTAACAAACACGGTTGTGTTTGTTTGTCGAAAAGTTTGTGGATGTTTGGCACGTGGACATTAATTTTATTGTTAGCACCAAAATTGGTCACTAACACCTTTAGAAAGATCGTGTAGAAAGATTAATGAAGAAAGTAAATTAAAACGGAGAACAGAATGTAAATTCAAATGCAGAAAGTAAGAACACCAAATTTATAGTGGTTCGGCGTAGTAGCCTACGTCCACTTTTAAGTTGATCTTTATTCTTTTCACTGATGCTTGATTACAGATACAATTCGCTTCTAAGTACTTGAATACAGTTGCAAGATACAAAGAAATAAGGTCTGGAATGAGTCTTGAAAATGGCAGAATTTCCCTAGTGTTCTCTAAAATATGCCCCCTTTTTCTATGTCTCTGCCCTTCTATTTATAGACAAAGGTTGGTTGGACTCCCCTGGTGGGCCTGATAGCCAAATATCCTGGCCCAAATGGAGTGGTCTCTGCGCGCCGAACCAGAGAGGCCGAACAATCGAATGCCGAACGTCCAAATGCCGAACATACCCCTCTATGCCGAACGATCTCCTTTAGCCGAACGAGATGAGGCCGAACACATTGAATGCCGTAGGGGGCAATTGTGCCGAACGATATTAGAAGATGAATCAGTAACTCGGCCAAACGATGGTTAGGCCGAACTAGATGAGGCCGAATGCTTTGAGTGCCGGATACATCCTAACGCCGAACATGGTGCGGATGCCGAACAATACGGAATGTCAGAAGATCCTACCATGCCGAACGCCCAGCGATGCCGAAAGTCACTTGTAGGCCGAACGTTCATGGATGTCGGATGCTCCTAGATGCCGAGCGTTGTCCCATGCCGAACGGTCTTAACATGCCGAACGTTTATTGATGCCGAACGTTCCATAGACGTCAAATGAGCTTGGACGCCGAGTGCTTCTTGGATGCCGGACGTAACGTGATGCCGAACGATGGGGAGGCCGAGTCCTAAGTTGCCTGGCCAATACCCCAGGAAACACTTGCCCCCTAAAGTGTATTACGTGACCGAACGTGATACGCTTTGAATTACATATCCTCCATGCTCCGCTCCGAACCTTGGTTAAATCTTCTTGGAGGTGCCTTCTTGAGAATATCAGTGATGAAGGTGTGTGCCGAATGTGGTGTAAATGCCGAACGATGCATTTGAAGCCGAACACTCCTCGTGTGCCGAGCGGCTTTGTGCGCCTAAGCCGAACGTTGCGGCTTTGACCGGTTCCACCAGCAATAGCCTCTTCGACTTCTTCTTCCTCCCTATAAAGTCTGGCTCCTCCCATCTTCTTCTCTTTTCACATTTTTTACCACCGCCGCTTTGTACTTGTTGAACATTCCAGTCAACAAGCTTCAACGATTCATCAATCCCTTCCAAACTTCGATCTACTAATTTGGTATTGTCTTCTCTATCTAATTCCTCTCATGATTAAATAGAAATTAGAGCCGTGGTCGAAAAGGTTCGTGGATTCAAACTTTGTTCTTTAGGGCTGAATGTTGGTATGATTAGAGACGAGCTTGGTAGGAATCCGTTGGAAGATATGCGGCGGTTTGGCATAGTTCCTCGCGCCGAACGAGATTGGAGGAAGAAAGACTAGAGGAGGAGCGGGAGATAGTTGGGATGATGAGGAGCAGGAGATAGTTGGGATGCCGAATGGCATGGCCTGGCGTGTCTTGCCGAATGTTCGGCCCTCGTCGTTCGGTTTGGATGGTGGAAGAGTGGAAAAGATTAAGGTTGGAGTGTCGAGCGTTGGAGCTCGGCATAATTCTGGTTCGATGTGACTCACCACATGTCGAACGGTGGGATGGAAGGTTTGGGAGGAAGCACGAGTTAGCGGGGAGGATGCTGAGTGTTGTCTCGGCCGAATGGAATTTTGGCCGACCGACACTTTGTCGAGCGCTAACTAATTCGAACGGTGGTTAGGCCGACCGAGAGTTTGGCCGAACAACAGCTTGGCCGAACGATCATAGATGCCGAACCATGTTAAGGCCGAACAACATAAATGCCGAACCATATAAGGCTGAACAAACAATTACCTTGCCTAATCTCATAACATAACAAGGACAGGAACTCCATCATACTAGCATATCGAACCGGTCTGAACTGAAAACTTCCTAGTTTCAGTAGACATAAACTTGAACTCAAGTCGACATAACCGGATAACTTCTTCTAACGTTTTTGAATTCGAAACCGTAATCACCGTAAGACAGGATTTTGGAGACGGTCAGTGATGACGGTCTTCGAAGTCGACGATTCACAACTTAGTTTTATATCAGTAACCGTGTGACTTTCAATTTTTTAATGCTTACACATGATTGATCGCACTAGTTCACACACCACGTGGGGGGAATACTCGTGTTGTTAATTCTAACGTTGAACATTTTTCAAGTATAGTTCTCACAGGTGCTTCCGTCAAACTCAATATTTATCGGAGACGTCTAAGAGATCTAACTTCGCCACGCTTTCTGACAGACCCGGGCCGTCTTCTAAACAAGGGTTTGCAGATTCTCCTAACCCGTCGACTTCCCCCGCTCATGATTTAGCTTCTGATGCCCTGGAGGCATCGATTCTTTTGGATAATCCGATCGATTCACAGGCTTCGAAGATTAACGAAGTCGCGCTCCGGGGAATATGCTCTATCCACGGAATCCCTTTCGTCAACGTGTTGGTTCCGTCGGGGCATGATCGCCCACACCTGCTCCCAGTTGGATATACCACCTGTAATAAGTTTATGTGCTGGGTGGGCAACGTGCCTCCATTCAATTTATTTCTTCGGGAGGTGTTGCAATACATGGATATCGCCCCTTCGCAGCTGCACCCGAATGGCCACGCATTCATCTATGGCACATACCTTCTCTTCATGGCCGTCTGTTCTAGGCCTCCAACTCCCGGCGACATCAGATATATTTATGATCAATAGACGGAGAGGTAGTCCCTCTTTTGTGTTCCTCAAGCCGCACCACAAATGCCAAATTTTAACCGGGGCGTGGAGCATATTTGCCCTATACAAACAGGAATGGTTCTATGTGCATTGCCCCTTGGTTTCGCGAGGAGATGGGTTGAAGGAAGTAAGTCTTTCTCCTGGAACGATGCTCATGTTTCGATCGAGGCTATGCCTTTTCTAATTCTTGATTCGTCTTTTCCGATATCAATCCACGTCCCGACGGCCGCGGGTATTCTGAGGCTGTTGAAGCTATTAGAGCTCTTCCAGCCGAAGAACAAGACATCCGAACTCTTATATCAAATGAATCACTATCGAGGTTCGGGTTGTTAGCAGAAGGTCGCCGGGTAAGTCTTCCCGAAGGCGTTACTGTACCCAGGTCAGTCTCCGGCAAAGGGAATGAATTAGCTGAATCGTCAACACGCCACACCCCTGAGGTACAAGAAGAGGGGGAAATCAAGGAGGGTAAAACACCCGAAGCACAAGGTGGGAATTTGGGTCCAGCCCAAGATCCTATAGTTGAAGTGCACGATATCGAAACGTCATCTTCTCCTTCACAGAGGAAAAAGGGATTGACCTACAAAATCAGAAAGGAGAAGGTTGGCGGAACTTCGAAGGTTACGCTTATCCCGACGGAGAAAGAGGCTTCATCACAACACGTAGAGAGTTCTTTAAAGGGCTTATCGAACCTCTCCATTCCGGACGATCTGCTCAATTATGATTTTGACGATCCGGAGGTATTCAAACTTCATTCGCCCATCAGAGGCGACGCGGGCGCTCCGACCCAGAGTCAGGGAGAGAAAACTTCTATTAGCAAAGCTACTGGTCTGTTGGGGGGAAACACTAGGACACACACGAACACTAGCACTCCAATTTTCGCTTAGATTTTTCATCATTCGGGACGGGACTCGGGTTCCGGAAGACGCCGAGATAGGGATTCCTACAGGAGGGGCGAACTTTCAAAGCCGTCTCCTCCCGCTCCTACAACGGAACCGTCAGTGCCGGAGAGGCTGACCGAGCTTAAAGATAAATTCCCGAAGATGTGCTTCGATGGCCTGAAATTCCTTCCGGCTATTCATCCTATTCCTGGACATGCTAAGCAGAGCGCCCTTGCCTGTACGAACGACGTCTACGTTCAATATGACGCGTTCGTGCACCTAACCGAAAGACTTTCTGAAGTTTCCATGGAGCGCCAGCATGAAATCGACCGCCTGAAGCTTGAGGCTATCCACAACAAGTATATCATTAAAGCTCAGGATGAAGAAATGGCCACTTACAGGTCTGAGCTCGAGGTTGCCCGTCAGAGAGCTAAGGACACTGCTGAGGCCGTTACTCGTCTGGATTCAACTCATATGAAAGAACTTGACGAGGCAGTTCAACGGTGTGGGGCTTTGGCTCTAGAGAAGGACTCCATTCAAAAGGAGAGGGACACGCTCAGCCTCCGAGTCACAGAGCTTGAGGAGCAGCTTCGCAGGGAGAGCGAAGAGAAAATGGCCGCCCAAGAGGAGTCACAACAATCCTGTGACGAGATCGTTGCCACTCGACTTTTGAAAGAAAAACTTGAGGGCGAGCTTTCCAGGGTTGAGGCGTTAAAGAGGGAGGCCCGTGAAGAGGGCGAAAGGATTGCGTCCATCGATATTGACTCGCGTCTGGAGGCGGCTAAAGAAGAAGGCAGGGAGGAGGTCAAGAGCATGTTTGACCCACTAATTGCTAAATTCAACGCCCGCGTTCTCATGCATCGTGACTTGACTTTCTTGGACGAGGGTTATCTTGAATCTCTAGCCGAGGCATGGGACGCATTGATAGAAATCAGAAAGGCCGAGCACGGCGCCGAAGAGATTGATGAGGGGGAATTGATAAAAGAATATCTCAGGGGAAACGAGCCTTCGAACTTGTCTGCAGCTAAAACTACATATGGAAAAGGTTCCCCTTCAAGGAAAGGAGTTATTACTGGCCCATCCGGGGCCGCGCCTCCAGCTCATGTGCCTATTCGGTCGGCCGGTCGGCCGATACTTGATCCTTTTGAACAGCACATTGACTACGACCCGGATGCTCCCGGCCTGGGCATTCATGTTTTGTCTCCCATCCCGGAGGGTGAGACCCCCGTGACGGCTGGAAATCAGCCGGACTCTGGTAGGAAATTCTTTTGCTTTAACATCCCAAGTGTTTCCTTGAAAGCTGTCGCATTCTAATACTTGCTTTTCGTGATTTTGTGCAGGTCGTTTCGATCCTGAACCCACTCCGAGGAGCGATGTCGCCAAGGAGGCGGAGAAAGAAACTAGTGAGGCCCCTCATGCTAGAGAGGCTCCCAGTCCATACGCCCAAGTGATCGGAGCGCTTGATGAAGATAAATCTGAGGCTTCTTCTCCTATCGACGGGAGTTATGAAGTTGAAATTACAGGCGTCTTCGAGCACACATCTGAGCTTTGCATGAAGGAGAGGCTTTAGAAAGAGAAGGAAGAGACGACCAAGATCAAGGTCGAGCCTCAAACTGTGGATCCGGACGATCCCTTGACCAAACCGTTGAAGATCATTCTCCCCGGCGGGTCCAAGCCCGTGGATGTCCCTCCTACTTCTTCAGTTGTTACCCCTCCATCAAGGAAGGATCCCAAGTGTAAACGCTCTGGGGAGGAGTCGTCTAGGAAGAAGAAGAAGAAGCACAAGAAGTGATCACTATCCCCGTCCAATGAGAGTTAATCTAAGTCATGTAATAATTTTTTGTAATTTTTGTAGATAGACCGTCGACTCCGAAATTTGGAGTGTTTGTAGCAGAAAACTTTTCCTGAATAAAGATTAGTTTCCTTTTCTGTCTTTTCAAAAGATTCCTATTATTCAGTTTTCTGTGTGATTGTGATTTGAATCCGAGTTGTTGTGAATAACATGGATTTCTTGATTCATCTTCATATAGCTCAGAAATTCTTTGAGAACCATTTGTTTTATCTTCTGCGCCCCAAGCACTTAGAACATTTTCTAGTACGCACGCTGAAGGCTCGATGTCTTCAAGTCATTTATATCTAGTCCGTCTTCAGTGGACCTGGTCATTTAAATCGTTTATACTCGAGTCCGCACTCCGGGGACTTAGAGTATTCCAGTCCGCACTCCGAGGACTAGGAGATTTTAAATCGTTTATACTCGAGTCCGCGCTCCGGGGAATTAGAGTACCCCATTCCGCACTCCAGGGACTTGGAGATTTTAAGTCGTTTATACTCGAGTCCGTGCTCCGGAGACTTAGAGTACTCCGGTCCGCACTCTGGGGACTTGGAGATTTTAAATCATTTATACCCGAGTCCGTGCTTCGGGGACTTAGAGTACTCCAGTCCGCACTCCAAGGACTTGGAGATTTTAAATCGTTTATACTCGAGTCCGCGCTCCGGGGACTTAGAGTACTCCAGTCCGCACTCCGAGGACTTGGAGTTTTTAAGTCGTTTATACTCGAGTTCGCGCTCCGGGGACTTAGAGTACTCCAGTCCGCACTCCGGGGACTTGGAGATTATAAGTCGTTTATACTCGAGTCCGCGCTCCGGAGACTTAGAGTACTCCAGTCCGCACTCCGGGGACTTGGAGATTTTAAATCGTTTATACTCGAGTCCGCGCTCCGGGGACTTAGAGTACTCCAGTCCGCATTCCGGGACTTGGAGATGTTAATTTTTTTATACTCGAGTCCGCGCTCCGGGGACTTAGAGTACTCCAGTCCGCACTTCGGGGACTTGGTGATTTTAAGTCGTTTATACTCGAGTCCGCGCTCCGGGGACTTGGAGTGCTCCATTCTGCACTCTGAGGACTTTGAGATTTCAAAATGTCCGTGCGCGTTCGCACGTTAGCTGGACTAACATAATTTTATTTTCCCATCACAGGATCATCATTTGTAGAGACATTAGTAGTTTATGAAAAAGGTGGCTTCAAGCCTTTATTAATGAGAGCAAGCTAAATTGCCTTATTACATGCCAAGAATTAGAAATAAAAGCATACTGGAAAGGAGTGCGACTAATACATGGAAGAAATAGACTAAGTATAATAATGCTGCAAGTGCTCGCTGTTCCGTGCTCGGGGGAGTGTCGCACCATCGACGGTCGCTAGCTTGAAAGTTCCTTCTCCAAGCTTCCATTCGATGACATATGGACTGTCCCATGCGGGATTCATATGAGACGAGATCGGGAAAACTCATTTCAAAACGAGGTCTCCCACAATAAAAGTTCTTGGTCGGACCTTCTCATTATAATATTTAGCGACTCTATGTCTGTATGCGGCCGCTCTCAAATTGGCTTCTTCGTGTTTTTCCTCAATGAGGTCCAACGATTCCAATAAGAGATTTTGGTTCGACTCGGGGTCGTAATAAGTTACCCGATGTGATGGGACCTCAAGTTCCACGGGTATGACAGCTTCCGTGCCATATGCCAATGCGAACGGAGCATGGCCAGTCGCGGTTTTATGGGTAGATTTGTAGGCCCAAAGTGTTGTTGGAAGTTCATCCACTCACCTGCCTCTAGCCTTTTCCAGACGTTTTTTCAATAAGGACTTGATTATTTTGTTTACGGCTTCTACCTGTCCATTCGCCTTTAGATGAGCAACCGCTGCAAATTTCTTCTCAATGCCATATTTCTGGCAAAATTCTTTGAACTCCTTGCTCTCGAATTGAGTTCCATTGTCCGTGACGATGGTCCGTGGAAGGCCAAAACGGCATATGATATTTCGTACGACGAAATTAATAACCTTCTTGGCGGTTATCGTAGCCGGAGGCTCTGCTTCTACCCATTTGGTAAAGTAGTCGACTACAACTATTGCATATTTCGCTCCACCTTTGGCTATGGGTAAGGAGCATACTAGGTCGATCCCCCACATCGCAAATGGCCAGGGACTAACCATTTGTGTGAGTTCCGTTGGCGTAGCTCTCGGGTTTTTTGCATATGTTTGGAATTTGTCACATTTTCTCACATAGTCTGCAGCATCCCGATTGACAGTCGACCAATAGTATCCGTAACGGAGGATTTTCTTTGCTAACGTTTGCCCCCCAGTGTGGTCACCGCACTCTCCCTCATGGACTTCCTTTAATACTTGTTTTATCTCATCATAGGCCATGCACCGGAGTAAGGGGGTCGAGAATCCCCTCCGATACAATATACCATGATGTATTACATAACGTGAAGCCTTACGAAGGACTTGGCGTCTTTCGTTCCTCTTTTCAGGTAAATCCCCTTGTAGCAAGTACTGTCTGATCGGGGTCAACCATGATTCCTTCTCAGGTTCGGTTTCTAACACGAGATCTATCTCTATCATCTTTATACTCAGAGCATGGAGGGTCTCAACAGGGAATAATCCCATTTGTTGTGCATCGCCAGTGCTTGCGAATTTTGCCAACGAATCGGCTTCTCTATTTTGTTCGCGCGGGACATGCGAGATGTCGTAATATTCCAGATTCGCAAGCAGCTCTTGAACACGGGCAAGGTAGGGAGCCAGTCTCTGTCTCTTCGCTTGATAGTCTCCCCGCACCTGATATACTACCAGTTGCGAGTCACAGAAGATTTCAATTGACTTCACTCCTAGTTCGTTAACAAGTCTCAGGCCAACAATTAATGCTTCATACTCTGCTTCATTATTTGTCGCTGCAAACTCAAGATTCAAAGCGTAGCAAATTGATCGGCCTTCCGGAGTCACAAGGACTACACTAGACCCCGCGCGACGGTCGTTAGATGCACCATCAGTGTACATCTTCCATCGAACGGGAGGTATGACACTGTGACTGCTCGGTTCATCTAGCACAGTGAATTCAGCAATGAAGTCAGCTAGTGCTTGTCCTTGTATAGCCCTTCGCAGCAGATAGGTAATATCGAACTGACTTAACTCAATATTTCATTTCAGCATCCTTTCGAAAGTTTCCGATCGTTGGAGTACCTGTCGCAAGGGTTGGTCAGTGTAAATACTGATTGAGTGTGACTGAAAGTAGGGGCGAAGCTTGCGTGATGAGATCACCAAGCAATAGGCTAGTTTTTCAATCTTTGGATAATTTCTTTCCGTCCGTGTCAAGCGCTTACTGACATAGTAAACTGGCTTTTGAATCCGGTCTTCCTCGCGAACCAAAGCTGTACTGCTAGCATGTTGGGATACCGCCAAGTATACATACAACATTTCGTGGTCTATCGGCTTGGACAGTATAGGGGGACTTTCCAAGTGCCTTGTCAGAGCCCTAAATGCTTCCTCACAGTCGGATGTCCATTCGAAGTTTCTCTTTCCTTTCTTTATAGTGTTGAAGAAGGGAATACACTTGTCTGTAGCTCTGTATATGAATTGACTTAGCGCAGCCACTTTTCCATTCAGGCTTTACACCTGCTTTATGGTTCTGGGTACTTATATATCTTGGATAGCCTGGATCTTCTCTGGGTTAACCTCGATTCCCCGGGCATTCACAATGAATCCCAGAAACTTTCCTGATGCTACGTCGAATGAACACTTCAACAGATTGATCTTCATTCCATAATGCCTGAGTATGTCAGACATCTCCGCTAAGTCTTGGATGTGGTCGTTTGACTGCCATGACTTCACGAGCATGTCATCCACATAGACTTTCATTGTTTTACCAATCTGATCTTTGAACATTCGATTCACCAGGCGTTGATAAGTCGCTCCTGCGTTCTTCAATCCAAATGGCATTACTACATAACAATACAATCCCATGTTCGTGACAAAACTGGTGTGTTCTTGGTCTGGGAGGTGCATTGGGATTTGATTATATCTAGAGTACCATCCATAAATGATAATAACTCATGCCCGGCAGTTGAGTCGACCAGCTGGTCAATCGTAGGCAATGGGAAACTATCCTTAGGACATGCTTTGTTCAAATCAGAATAATCAACACAGGTCCTCCATTTTCCATTTTCTTTCTTCACTAGCACCGGGTTAGACACCCATTCAGGGTAGAGGGCATCACGGACGAACCCATTGGCTTTGAGTTGTCCACCTCCTCTTTGAGAGCCGTAGACCTCTCCGGGTCCATGTCTCTCCTTTTTTGTTTCACAGGTACATGTTTCTGGTCTATGTTCAACATATGACTTGCGATCGCAGGAGAAATACCGTACATATCAGAATGTGTCCAGGCGAAAACACCAAGATTCGCTCGGAGGAAATCAGTAAGGTTCTTAGCGGCCAAAGGGTCGAGTTGCGACCCAATTTTAAGAACTTGTGATGGGTCGCTCCGGCTAACTGGGATGTTGATTGTAAGTTCAGCCGGTGTTGCATTGGTTTCCCTGGGTTTCCCATCATCGTCTCTCGGATCCATGTCCCTATAGATCCGAGAATGTTGCCCGAACCAGGGCTCGGGCGCTACTTGTCAATCATCAGCATTTGGGCTGCGAACGGAGCGGTCCGCAACATTTCCTTTCTCTCTACGCTGAGCCTCTCTCAGCTCAGCCACATAACAGGCACGTCCGGTCGCCTGATCGCCGTGTACCACTCCAACACCGCTGTCTGTGAGAAATTTTAATGTCAGACACCAAGGGCCAATGCTGCCCTAAATTCTGCCAAGGCGGGACGTCCAAGAAATATGTTATATGGAGAGTCAACGTCCAACACTATGAATGGTAGGATTCACACCCTCCTATGCTCGCCCTGCCCCAGTTCAACTGGTAACTCCACATATTCCACTGCATCCGTTGCTGCGCCGTTAAAGCCATGGATTCTAGCATTGGATGGTTTCAAATCCTTAGCTTCCAGTTTCATTTGGTCATATTCCTTCATGAAGATGATGTTAACGGAGCTTCCACAATCAATTAGAATTCTCTTCACATACGCCGACCCGATTGTCGCTGATATGACCATCGGGTCGATGGTAGGGGCATCTACCTTGTCCGCATCTCGGCTCTTGAATACGATATCATCATTCATCATGCGTTGCTGCTTTGCAGGAGTCCCATCCTCCACATTCGAACAACACTCATACTCCGCATGTCTTAAAGAGTTAGCATATCGCTCCATTTCCTGCCAATTCTTATCTGCAGGATGAGGTCCGCCAGCAATCGTGTTAATAACCAATCTGCCCACAGTTCGAGTAGGTTGTTCTGGTTGTTGTGGGGCCGGCCCACGTCCGGGGTTCGATGTTTCTTGCCTCCCATCCTGTGGGTCTTTGAGAAATTCCTACAGCTTTTTCTGTCTTATCATCTTTTCTATAGTATCATGGAGGTGTTTGCATTCCTCCGTGTTGTGCCCATAAGACTCATGAAAACGGCAATACATCCCGGTCCGCTTCTGTTCTTCCGTCGATTCCTTTGGACGTGGCTTTCTATATTGGAAAGTATAGCAAGTTTATAGATAGATATTTTCAAGAGATGCGTTCAACGGGGTGTATTCATTGTATGTTGGGATCCTTGATTTCCATTTCCTTATTTCTTTTTTCTTTCCGGTATTTCGACCTCCGGATCCTTTAGACTGCTCGGGCTTGTTCTGGATGTTAACTTGAGTTTTTCCAGAATTATCTCCGGTTTGTTTCACGACGACGTTACTTTTCACAAACTCTTGAACGGGCCCTGATGCCTTGTCTTGCCTTGTCCACCGAGCTTCCTCCCTTCTTATGAACTGATGAGCTTTCGAATAAAAACATTCCAGTGTTGCTGGGGGCTTCCCCGCCAACCAATCTCCAAACTCAGAATCCGGATACACTCCATGCATTACTGCCATCAGAATCGCGTGGTCGTAAGGATTGCTCACCTCGGTAGCAGCAACATGAAACCTTTTCAAGTATTCTTTTAATGACTCTCCTGGAGCTTGGATTACGCTTGATAAGGACATCATGTCCTTTGGGCGAGTGGCGTGTATCCTGAATTGTTCTATGAATTTTGTTGCAAATTCGTCAAAGCTGGATATAGATCGAAGTGGGAGTCGAGTAAACCACATGGTGGAAATACCAGACAAAGTGATTGGGAAGCGCCTACACTTGGTCGCATCATTGGCTCTCGCAGAATCCATCATCCATCCATACCTCATCACATGTTGCCTGGGATCAGTCTTCCCCTCATAGGCTGGGATAGTCGGTATATTGAACTTTTTTGGCTACTCAGCCTGCAGGATACCATCCGTAAAGGGGATATGGCTTCTGGTCACTCCCCAATCTTCATTGGTCAAGCCTTGGTTTTCTCTCATCAACTTCCTGACCATAGCTGTTAAATCCGGAGTTTGTATGGAGGATGGAAGGTTGGGTTCCGTTCCACGGGACCGTGCGGGTTGATGTCTCGCCTGATTTGGGTCTTGGTGATTCGGGCGTCCGGTCTCTTCATGGGCTTGATTTCTAGTAGATCGATCAGTGGCACTCGCTTGTGTATCTTTATCCTTACGGCGTCTACGCCTAGGAGGTTCATCAGCTGAATTCGAACTATCATCTTCAGAGTAAGGGAAGGGGCTACCTCCAGCATTTTGATGCTGCTGCTAAGTAAGCTGAGTTATGAGGTTAGAGTTGGCTTGCATTTGCTCAGCAAGTTGCCTTCTACTTTCCTTAAGCTCTCTTATCAAGTCATTGAACTCTGCTCGGGAAACAACTTTCACTTGGTTTTGGTTGGAGGGCCCTACGCCTCGAATCGCTTGCTGATTGCTAGTTCCCAGTTGTTGCACACCAGCGGTTTCGTGGGCATCTGCATTTTGAGAGGCTGATCTAGTTCGTGGTCTTCCCATGGTAGAGTTGTTGGTTGTAACTCCGAGTAGAATCAAAAGATGCCTTATAAATGATTATGGATCTCCTTCGGGGGATTTATGCAATCCAGTAGCTGCAAAGTAGATCCTAGCCTGGGAATTCAATTCTCAGTGAAAACACCAAAATGTTAGCAACAAAATTGGTCACTAACACCCTTAGAAAGATTGTGTAGAGATATTAATGAAGAAAGTAAATTAAAACGGAGAACAAAATGTAAATTCAAATGCAGAAAGTAAGAACACCAAATTTATAGTGGTTCGGCATAGTAGCCTACGTCCACTTTGAAGTTGATCTTTATTCTTTTCACTGATGCTTGATTACAGATACAATTCGCTTCTAAGTACTTGAATACAGTTGCAAGATACAAAGAAATAAGGTCTGGAATGAGTCTTGAAAATGGCAGAGTTTCCCTAGTGTTCTCTAAAATCTCCCCTCTTTTTCTGTGTCCCTGCCCCTATATTTATAGACGAAGGTGGGTTGGACTCCCCTGGTGGGCCTGGTAGCTGAATATCCTGGCCCAAATGGAGTGGTCTCTGTGCGCCGAACCAGAGAGGCCGAACGATCGAATGCCGAACGTCCAAATGCCGAACGTACTCCTCTATGCTGAACGATCTCCTTTAGCCGAACGAGATGAGGCCGAACACATTGAATGTCGTAGCGGGCAATTGTGCCGAACGATACTAGAAGATGAATCAGTAACTCGGCCGAACGATGATTAGGCCGAACGAGATGAGGCCGAATGCTCTGAGTGCCGGATACATCCTAATGCTGAACATGGTGCAGATGCCGAACGATACGGAATGTCAGATGATCCTACCATGCCGAACGCCCAACGATGCTGGAAGTCATTGTAGGCCGAACGTTCCATAGACGCCAAATGAGCTTGGACGCCGAGTGCTTCTTAGATGCCGGTCGTAACGTGATGCCGAACGATGGGGAGGCCGAGTCCTAAGTTGCCTTGCCAATACCCGAGGAAACATTTATGCTTCATTTGTTTGATGCAGATTACGACCTCTTTATATAAGATAAAGTATTATTTCAAATGTCACAACATTTAAAAGTTCGGTAAATTCAATCAATGTCTAACATAATATTTTCGGCTACAGAATTGAAACTGCTGGTAATTTTTTGTACAAACTGATCAGATGTGCGACGATGAGAAGATAACGGTAACTCAGTTTTGGGACACTATTGCTGAACTTTACAATAGCATTGTTGAGTGTAACAGTAGATGTGCAAAGGTAGAGTTGAGGATTGCTTATGGAAACTTCTGCAATGCCTGTACGTGGTACAATACGGTTATCAATGAGGTTATATTTGAATTTTTTTCGAACCAACCCGTTCCACATTTGAAGGTCATTACTTTCTCAAATATCACACTACATTCACTGGACATGAGGCTTATATCATACGTCAAAATTGGCTAGAACGATTTGGATATCCATACTTTGAGTGTATTATTGTTGAGTGTATTATTTTTTCTTTGTATGCATATTTATTATTTTTTTGTTTGTGAGTAATTTCACTTTCTGGTGTACTGTCAAATCAAAATACAATGTTCACATTTAAACATAAAAAATTGTTAGCATTCACACGCTTCTATATGTACTAAGAGCTTTTCTTCTCGAACACACAATTTAGTTCTCCGCTCCTTTATTCTTCTATTCCTCATACCAATGCCTTCTTGGTCATCATCTATTGACTCTGATTTCGGCTACGTTCCAACGGAAAGCGAACACACCAATGAAGATTGGAATATCAATTACCAAGACCAGCATTACGAGGATGTTGCCAGTGAATTCCCAAATCTTAATCAATTCACACTTCAAGAAGATGTTCAACCGTTATATGAACGTGCGGTTGTCCAACCTCTACATGAACAGTTGGTTCATCAACAACCACAAGAACATGAGGTTGATCAAGTGTTAAATTTGCAACCTTCGGTTGAACAAAAGGTTGACTCTTATGCAGTATGATGCCACTGTGGTTATATGGTTGAAGTTATGTTTAGAGCTGACGGCGATGATATTGGTCATCGAATCTGTTGTGTCCCTTCTGGCCTGAAGGGTGCAATTATGCAGAACGGGTTGATGAACGGCTGTGCCCAAGGGCCATAACATATGCCAACAAGCTGGACTAGGAAATAAGATGTCTCTGAAATGTCTTGCAAAACTTACAATTTGACCATAACCAGTAGTTTCTTTGTGTCAGTTCAAAGTCCTAATCAGGGTATTTTTGTTGATTATATTATTGTGGAGTGTATTATTGTTGACTGTATCATTGTTTGTTTATGTATTATCGTTGACTATATTAATGTTTGGGTGTTTCAGTAATATTATCTTGTTTCTTTCTGTATTATTGCCGTAGAATAACTGTATTTTGTTTGGTAGTGTTATAAAGTCGTTAAGAACATGGCTACAGTTGTGTGATGGGAAGAGACACTATACCAACAGTCAATAGTGTATAGAGGGGACGTGACATTGGACCAACAGGAAACAGTATGTAGATGGGACGAGATACTACACTATTCAAATCTCCTTGTTGGCTTGTGTGGACGTGGCTACAATGTTTAGATGGGATAAGACACAACACCAACAGTCAATGGTGTGTAGATGGGATGGGACACTACAGACGTAATATAAATGAAATCTACTTTATAGATAGTAGTTGAATTGAATTAATGCTACCGACCAACTAGTCATGATTATTTGTTTTGTTATGAAAGGCAGCATGTGATTTAAGCTATAAAAAGCTTGTTAGATGCTAAAAGTTTTATTGCTTATTCGTATTTCATACAATTTTAAAGATAACAAACGGCTGCTGAAGATTACATATTTTTCGATAACAACAAAGACGAATTTGATGAAATGATGGAAGATTATTTTCATCGTGAAAAGGAGCTAGTAAGTATGGCTGCACTACAAGTTGGTCAATCAAGCGGGCAACATGGTGGATCAGCTGTTGGTCGTCGGTATAAAAATCGTAGACATTCATGACACAATGACAAACTAATGGAAAACTACTTTGTTCTAAATCCTACTTAAACAGATGTTGATTTTAGGAGAAGTTTCTGCATGCGTCGACCTTTGTTTCTTAGAATCCTACAATGTATCAAGCAGCATGACAAATATTTTATCTTCAAACCCAATACATCTTGTACAATGGGATTGACTTTAATTTAGAAAATGACAGCTGCACTAAGAATGCTTGCATATGTAGGACCGACAGACGCGCTTGATGAAAATTCGAAAGTGGTGGAAAGCACGGTATTAGAGTGTTTGGAGCATTTCTGTCAAGCTATCGTGGATATTTACGGTGATCAATACTTACGCAGACCGAACGAGGCGGATATAGCAATGTTATTAAATATGCAGGTAGTAGAGATTGGCCTGGAATGATAGGCAGTATAGACTGCATGCATTGGGAGTGGAAGAATTTTCCAAAGGGGTATGCTGGAGCTTATCAGGGTAAGTATCGTAGATCCACTATTATTCTTGAAGCCGTAACATCGTATGACTTATGGATATGAGATGCATTTTTTGAAATGCCGGGTTCAAACAATGATCTTAACGTAGTCGAACGATCTACGTTGTTCAATGATTTAGCAAACGATAGATCAACTCCTTGTACCTTTACTTTAGGAGGTAACACGTATGATCGTGGATATTATTTTGGCGATGGTATATATCCTAAATTGAGTACCATTATCAAGACAATTCCTAACCTATAAAATAATAAAAAATCAAAGTTTGTAGCGATGCAAGAAGGCCAAAGGAAGGACGTTGAAAGAGCATTTAGGTTCTTCAATCTAGATTTGCCATAGTCAGTAATCCATGTAGACTTTGGTCACTATTTAAAATGGCCAAATAATGTACACTTGTGTTATTTTACATAATATGATTATAGAGGATGAAAGAGACATGGGAGAAGATTACTTTTACGAGGATACTCCAACACCATCATCTGTTTGGTGCAACGATATGATTGGAAGCGCACTAGAACTCAAATTTCATGTAGAAAGCCAAATGTCCTACCACAGTGTTCAACTACATCGAAGACTGCAAAATGATCTCATGGATCATCTTTGGAACTTTTTTGAAAATCAGTAAAATTATATTTCTGTTGTTACTTTCACTACTGTTGTTTATGTTGTTGTTACTTATATTGTTATTGTAATCTGTTTATGTTCAATTAACGTAAATGTTGTTATAATATTTTCTCAACGTAATGCAATTTCAATAAAAGTACTTATATTAATAATTTTTTACGTTCATTATACAATACAACTAATGGTAATTCAAAGATACAAAGGTTCTAGAAAAATAGAAATAGTTAATGACGCTCTTTAAGTCTACGTCTCATAATTTCTCTCCTTCTATGCTCTGTATACTCCAGTTGTTCTACAGACATGTGCAATGTATCCATGAATATTATTGCATTTTAATCTCTTTACCAGTTTCCAACAAGAAGTTGATCCATTCTTGATAACTTTTCTTGGTGTTGAATTGCCCGAGTTTCCATTGCCCAGTTATATCTATCTTCATATTCAAGTAGGAGTTTTTTAATTTCTGCCTGATCCGCTCCAGCAGCTTGCTTCTTTTTGGCTGCTATTGCTCCCTGTGGCCTAACAAAATGATCTTCGGTTGGGGTTAGGTCTTCTATAGATCCTAAACCGTAGCTTCCTAGCGATACCCCAGGACTAGAGCTTTCTCCAACTCTAGGCGTTTTACCAGACCACTGTTTGATTGGACTTCTTGAACTATTTTCTGAAGCGATTATTTCCATTTAACATGATTGACCAACATGTCATAAACATGCATGAATTATTTAAATATGGTACTTGTTTACTATCAGGTCTATAGATTTGTTTGAACAATTTGTTTGCGGCCATGCTCTGTCATAAAAAAACACTAGTATAATTAGAGAACTATGATAAAAATTAGAACAATGAAATTATATTAAATCTTACCAAATGCGTTTCATTTCCAAATCAACTAGGATTCGTTTGCTTTAACTTGAAAATTTGAGAATCGAATGTTTGCGTTTGACGATTGATTTTTTCATAATGAAATTTGATTGAAGATAACGTTCTTTTCCGATCGATGTTCTTTCGATTATAGCACTTAGTAATTTTGCCCCAAAAAGTCTCACCATTTTGATCGGCACCTCGAATAGGATCGACTGAGAGTGCACATTAAATGTAGCAAAGATCGTAGCCTTCCCCAACGCTCCAACTTGCATTAGTTACCTCTCCACCAATTGAAACCGTAACAACTTATAAATCGTAGTCTTGAAAACTGCACCTTGCAGCATCGACGTCGAAATCAATATACATGTTCAGTTGTGAAAAGTGAGAGTAAAAAATTAGAATTGTTGAAGGAATTGGCTGTGAAGGAAAGAAGATAAAGAGAGTTGTATTTGAATGTGGAATAGAGGGGTTGGGTGGAAAATGACCATTGTAGATCATCGTTTGGGGGAGGGGGATTAAAGGCGCCTGTTCAACAAGTGCCTCAATATGGGACGCTTGTTGAACGGGCGTCTGGTTTCCAAGCGTCTTTTTAATAGATGCCTCATATAATCCAAAATCCCCACACTCTCCCTCCCCGCTTTCCACACTATCCACATTTTCAACCTCTGTTGGAACAACTTTTGAGTGCAGATATCCAATTTTTGGATCAGTTGGAGAAGCTCTAAGTATGCATTATATAAAAATCAATTGAACAGACATGAAATATCATGTTTGCGTGGGAGCGCTTACTCTCAGTTTCTGTGTGTGTGAAGTAGAATCAATAACCCTCTTTATTTAGCACTATTTTCTAACCCTTTGATTTTGATATTAGCCACAGATTTCTATTTAAATATTTATTTTTCTTCCGCATAGATCAAATATTTAAATATAAACTTGTGTTTGATATCAGGAACTACAAATTATGCCGAATAAAGGGGGCTATCGATCTTACCGCTATATGGATCTATAGCTCCCTTTATTTAGCACCATTTTGTAGCCCTATGATATCAGTTCCACATATCTATTTAAATATTTGTTATTTCTCTCTCTTATCACATGAACTAAATATCTAAATATAAACTTGTGGTTGATATCGAGGGCTATAAATTGTGCTAAATAAAATAGGTTATTGATCATACCGCTATATATATATGTATATGTATGTATGTCTGTATGCATTGATTTTTTACATTAGAAATTCGTATTTTAGAGATTAGAATTAGATGAATGGTTAGGAACTGACTAATATAAATATATAAGTAGAGGACATATGGAACATTCTATTCTTTATCAAATTCAAGTAATTTTCAAATTTTCCTTTGTTGCTCTTGTTAATCGAAGAACCTTATAAATTCCTTTAGCATCAATTGGTTGGTAGTACGTCCATGATTTTCATTCAATTCGTCTTGTCTATAATAAGGGCCAATGCATTGAAGAAAATCATCCCTTTTCCATCCAAATTCTTTTTTTCCCAAATATTCTAAGCCAAACAAGTGAAAAGAAAAAAATGCCGAGATCTATTCAAAGTGAGGAGTTTGACCAATTATGCAAGCATATGAAGGAAAAATTCAACTCTTTAGATCTTCAGCTAAAATCGGTGGATGAAATGAATGGTAAGCGATTTGATGATTTCTTTAAACATTTTGATGAACGTTATATTGTTGCTGATCAGGAACAAATACAACCCCTCGTATGAGAAAATGCGGTGACACGGTCTCTTTTGATGTCTTCAATTATTATACCACTTGTTCAAAGCATCCCATAACCTGTTGATTCCACCAGATACTATACACTTACTATAACTAGCGAAATTGCACACTTGTTTCCTAATTCAGATCGCCCCATACAATACCTATATTCATCTCACCACCTTCAAACCTCTACTGCAAGTTCTCAGTTTTACTTTAATCCATTTAACCCCTAGGAGGATGCTCTCAAAGAGATATGTTATCAAAACGAAAGAGATGTAATCCAGCTTTAAGAAACTCCTAGACAAGGAAATGATCAAGTCCATTACGGTTATCTTGAAAATACAAGCTATTCCATCTTTTGGTGGAAACTTTAGTATGGAAGAGTCTCTTGATTGGCTTAGTGAAGTAGAGAAATTTTTCTGAACTTATGGAGATACCAGTAATATCTAATGTGAAATTGGTTGCTTACAAGCTTAAGGAAGCTTAAGGGAAGTGCTTTAGCATGGTGGCATAATTTAACATTTCAAGAAGGTAAAACACCAATTTGAAAGTTGGAAAGTACATGTCGTTTTGATGGAAGCAACATTTCTTCTTAAAGATTACAAACACCGATTGTTTAATAAGTTGCAGAAGTGCAAACAAGGTGCTTGTTCTATCCAAGAGTATGTGATAGACTTCTATGGTTTACTTGCTCGTAATGAATTAAGTAGTCACAAGAACATTTAATTGCTTGCTTTGTTGGAGGTTTCGATTTTCCTATAAAGTCTCAAACTTGGTAGCAACTCATATAATGGCTGATACAGTGCAAATGGCATATCGAATTGAAAGCAATTTGGTCTCGAGTACTTCCAAAAACAAATCTTATGGTCGCCAATATTCTCAATACCCAACACCACTGGATGAATTTCACAATATTTCTCCATTCCAATATTCAATACCTTCATCCCAATTTTCTCGAACCAATTCTTGTCCTACATATTTAACCCCACCACTTCGTATACCTCATCATCACCAACCTTACCATCTCAAAATAAATCTTTGTTATTCACTTCCAATAATAACACTCGTAAAAGCGTCAGTGGTATGCCCTAGGAACAATATGTAATTTGTTACATATATCTAATCCTATAGTCAATCTTATTCATAATAAAGGTTTTTGATTTCTGTTACATACTTTGTTATACTTGTGATATAATCAATTAAGTAATTAGTTTAAATTATATTAATACGAAAATCCTTAAATAAAATATTATGTGGTTGTGTTGTAAATAGTTGCAATCATGAGAAACTAAACTCAAAACAAATAACATTTTCTTCTAAACATTCATGATCAAGATGTTTCGAGAAAATATAACGATACATCCCTCGGAACCAGTGTGCGTAACGCACTTCAAATGTTGAGCAGTGTATTACTTATGCCCTTTAGGGCACCAAGGGATCACATACTCGTAGTTATTTAAAAACTATAGAATGACTCGTTTGAGACTTTCATGTTAGTTAATAACAACTAGGTCAAATATGAAATCTCGGGGTGATATGTTACACAGTCCTCTTGACTTGAGAATTGATGTGTACGTAAATGTGCATATATTTACCTCCATATTTAATCTATAATTATTTAAATAAATGACATAATTAGGTGTTTTAACATGTTTAAAACCAAATTTCAAATATGCTTTCAAGTCATCATTCATCCTTCAATGTGGGGGTAAAATAGTAATTTTGTGCATCAATTAATTTTGAGAATATTTATTTGCACATTTTCTTTTTAATTATAGGAATTTTTTGATGGAAATATGAAGGTGTTTTATGAAGATATGCATATACAAGGACGGAAACAAAGGAATGAAGATGGAAATAATTCAAACCATGCATCATAAAGGATCTCACCTACCCACTTACTTTAATATACAATTAGAAGCTAATGGACAAATCAGTAGAGGTTAAAGTTTCATGCATACGTAATGATGGATTTGTTAGAGACTAATGATTACTTGGTGGCCATACTTCCTAAAGAGTATTTGGGAAACTCCCTAAAATATGGATTAAGGTTTTATGCATGTATAAATAGCCCTCTTATGTACATATAATGGATCTTCTCGTCTTTTAATTACTTTGGAAATTAGAATGAAATTTGTAGCCTCAAAGTTGTATAAAATAAAAATTGCTTCCTAAATCTCTTGTTCTTTTACTTCTTCTTTGTTCTTATTTTATTTTTTTGTCTATTTGCATGCTCTTTCATTTCATGTTAGTAGCTTAGCTTTACTTTTATGCAATTAATTTAGATGTTTTTTTCATTCTAATTAGCTCTTAACTTTTTTGCTTGCTTTAAAATGTTGAAATTTACATGTGTTGATTTGATAACACAAATGAGTGGCTAAACCCCTTCAATTTAAGGGTAATGAAACTCTAAAAGTATATAAATTCAACATATATTGTGATTTATGGTCTCTTTTATGCTACATGAAAGTGAATGTTGATGTATGTTTATAAAATGGAATTTGATAGCCTATGTTATATTTGTAAATAGGCTATGCTTACTCCACATAAACACAATTTACATCATCATTTTACTAATTGATTTTTGATTATGGAATTAAAGTAGAAACAAAATTTGATGATCTATGTTACTAAATACAATAGCAAATAGGTCATACTTAATATAACTTTTGTTTTGACTTCATTTTCATGAGAATTGATAGGTGGCTTTGGTTGTTGTATTATAGTTTGATGGTTTAAGTTATGTTAACCAATAACATAAATAAATCATACTTATGATAAATACATCATTAATTCCACTTAATATCAAAAATAGAGACCACAGATTATTTTTGTGTTGATTTATAAAAATATGAGAGTGGATTTGCCTCTAAATTGTTTTCTCATCTCATATTTTCCATCACTTTTGTTCTAGCCTTTTGTTTTACATTTTTAGCTAATCACAATCTCAAGTTTGGTTTAATTTGATTGAATAGAATTTTAAAATTTAAACAATTCCCTACAAATTGACCTATACTTGCCACGTACTAACATTGTACGCCGTGCGCTTGTGGTTAATTTTTATTTAAAAAATTTCAACTATTTTCTAAACCGATAGAAAATTAGTCGTTAAACAAGTTTTTGGCATCATTAACGAGGAATTTATTTATTTTTATTTCTATTTTTCAAACTATTTTCGTTTGATTTTATTGTGTGTTTGTTTGTGTGTTAACTTGCACAAAAAAAGATTTGTTGTGTGATTTTTGTTTAATTTGGTGCTTGTTGTTGTTGTTTTAGTTTCATTTGCATTTACACTCTTTTTATATATAAAAAAATTCCACAATTTCATTTTAAAAACCAAAAAAGTTTATTTTATTTCATTTCCATTTCATATATTTACTTTGCATTTGCATTTACATTGCATTTTCATTTACATTGGAAAAAAAAATAAACATTGTTGTGCATGTGCAGGTGCATGTGCACAAACCATTGTTGCATATACAGTGAGCATTCATCTGCTACCTCCATCTCATCTTACAAATCCTAGAAACAACAAACATCTTTTCACATTCTCTGCCCCTTTCTCC
This sequence comes from Allium cepa, assembly GCA_030765085.1. Lineage (NCBI taxonomy): Eukaryota > Viridiplantae > Streptophyta > Magnoliopsida > Asparagales > Amaryllidaceae > Allium > Allium cepa. Next base: position 504,218,358 of record CM060937.1, on the reverse strand, counting down.
ACCATTACACTGAACTTCATCAGACCATCCACTTCTGATCTACCACTTAACTTCATTTTACTGCACATCCATACTATTATACGTCTGGTGTACTAAAACAGATAGCACGGTACAATAAACTCATCGCACAAGTTTATCGATTAGAATTCCACTACACTGGAATTCTGTATTAGATAATTGTAACAATAAGTTACGTTGTAAATAAATTGCAACAATAACGTTATACTATTGTAAGAAATAGTACAACTTATAAACGGGAAAGATTACAGAGAATCCAACTAGTATATAAAGGGAATTTCGTCTGAGGCTTGCCGTAACAATTTCCTTAAGAATTTTATTTCAAAATTCTCCCAAGATACAACAGACGTAATCTGCACGAGATTGTAATAAGTATGTCAACTCTGTGATATATATGGAATATTGAGCAATAGACCAAAGAAGCAGAAGAAATTAGATTGGAATGGGATGAGAATGTGATCAGTATTCTCTCCCATTTATAATCTCGTCTGCATCCCTTCAAACAGTCGCGTCCGCTTGACGGGTCGCACCCGTTGCCTTTTGGTCGCTGCTGTTCGTTAACGGGTCGCATCCGCCTGCTACTGGTTTGCATCTGCTCGCGTCCAACAGTTCGCACCCGCTCGCATCGCACCGCTTGGTACTGTATGCACCGTATCTGCTTCAATCGGGTCGCACCCACTCGCGTTCGGCCGCACCTGTTCTGTTTGCTTCTAACGGGTCGCACCCGCTACTATTTGCGCCTATTCAATCCGCGTCCGCTTCCGAACAGATCCGCATCTGTTCGTATGGCCTGCAACTGTCAAAAAGCCCGGTCCAGTTTGCAGTAAAAATACGAGTATCATATTAGACCCAAACCCGAGCCCGAGCCCGGCCCGGCCCGGTTCGGTCGGACGGACAGAGGCGGCGCGCGCGCGTGTGTGGTGGAGATGCATGATCTCCCTTCTCACAACGAAGCATACATTTGGGAGCCCCAGGCCCCCAACCTCCTCTTGAGAAAAGCATATATAAACCGATATAGCTTTCAACAATTTGGCGATGTGGGACTTTGTATATTTCCATTCATTCTACCTTTAGGAATTCCAACAATCCCCCACATGAATGATAATATACATATCCCCACATGAAGCGAAATATCACAAAGTACATATGGAATAATGCTTTATCGTGGATAAGTAGATATTTCACTTTGAACTTTCCCTAGTTAAAACTTATCGGATCTACTTGGCTAATCGGTGAATTATTTCATCTTGAACCGTCGGCCTTTATGGTATATCCAAACAATAAGCTTTACGAAGCATTGGTTCTCTTCTCATACAATCTCTTGGTTGTGTTCATTTTGGTCCTGAACACTACTTGGTTCTGCGAGTGTTATAGAGAATTTAAAGCCTTGTAAAATTCTCATAGAGCCGACCCAGCTCACACTTACATAGTTGATCGCAACCATTAAGAGTATCCTACAAATACCCCACTTGTTATTTCCAAGATATGGTCATCATTAAAAAACATAGTTTTAACCTATTAATACTTCTGTAGGCATGCATTTATATTGTGCACAACTGGAATGGAGTTGGACTATGTCCATGCAAATGCATTACGTCTTGAGTTACTCAGAACTGGTTTGCCTATTGATCCTAGTCCGTGGGATCTCCAGTCGCTAGGATAGGTTTCCGTATAAAGTAACTCTTATTGGTTTAGGCTTTTAAACCCATTCCCCTCGATGCGCAATCAATTTTCTCTCTTGATAAACCTTTAGTAAATGGATCTGCTAGGTTATCATTTGTTCTCACATAATCTATGGAAATAGTTACATTTGAGAGTAACTGCCTAACTGTGTTATGGCGTCGACGAATATGTCGTGACTTTCCATTATACACAAAGTTGTGCGCTCTTCTTAGCGCAACTTGGTTATCACAGTGTATGCATGTGGCCGGTACAGGTTTAGGCCAAAATGGAATATCTTCTAAAAAATGACGAAGCCATTCTGCTTCTTCGCCTGCTTTATCGAAAGCGATGAACTCCGATTCCATAGTGGATCGAGCTATGCATGTTTGTTTAGTAGATTTCCATGACACTGCTGCCCCTGCTAGGGTAAAGACATAACCATTCGTTGATTTTGATTCCTCTGAATCAGCAATCCAATTTGCATCACTATATCCTTCTAAGACAGCAAGATATTTTTCATAATGTAAGGAATAATTTGTGGTATTTTTTAAATATCCAAGCATTCTCATTAGTGCTTTCCAGTGTTCCTTTCCTGGATTGCTTGTATACCTTCTCAATCGACTTACCGCGTAAGCAATATCTGGTCTGGTGCAATTCATCAGATACATTAAGCATCCTATTACACAAGAGTATTCCAGTTGCATTACACTCTCATCAGTGTTTTTATGCAGTACTTCCGATGGATTAAAAGGTGTCCTTACTCCTTTAATTCCATACTCTTGGAATTTTTCAATCACTTTGTCTACATAGTGTGACTGAGATAGTTCAATTCCATTAGTTCTTATTATTTTGATTCCCAAAATAACGTCCGCAACTCCTAAGTCTTTCATATCGAAATTCTTGATCAACATTTTCTTTATGGTCTTAATTACCTGAGTATTTGGACCGAATATTAGCATATCGTCCACATATAGACAGATCATCATATATGATTGTCCAAGTTGTTTATAGTAAACACATTTGTCACATTCATTTATACGAAAACCATTTCTCATCATGACACTATCAAATTTTGCATGCCATTGCTTTGGAGCTTGTTTTAGTCCGTATAATGATTTGACTAATCTACAGACTTTGTTTTCATTTCCTTTGGAAATAAATCCCTCAGGTTGCTCCATGTAAATCTCCTCATCGAGATTTCCATTTAAGAATGCTGTTTTTACATCCATCTGATGAATCTCTAGATTATAGATGGATGCAATTGTTATTAGCATTCTTATAGTGGTTATTCGTGTTACCGGCGAATACGTATGAAAGAAGTCTACTCCTTCTTTTTGACGATATCCTTTGGCTACTAATCTGTCTTTATACTTGTCGATAGAGCCATCTGCTTTCATTTTCTTCTTGAAAATCCATTTGCAACCAATTGGTTTTATTCCTGGTGGAATATCAACAATTTCCCAAGTTTTGTTACTTAGAATTGAATCAATCTCACTTTTAATTGCTTCTTTCCAACATGAGGATTCAGAAGATGACATTGCTTCCTTGTACGTTTGAGGTTCGTGCTCTAATACATATGAAAAAAAAGTCCGAACCAAATGTTTTGGAAGTTCTAGCCCTTACGCTTCTTCTTGGTTCAACCTCCTCGTTGTCCTGATGAGTTTCATCTTCACATGTCTCATCTCTATTATCTCTTGTCCTTTATGGGACAGGATTTCCTTTATTCCTTTTGTGGGGAAACACATCTTCAAAGAATGAGGCATCTTTTGATTCCATGATTGTATTTACATGAATATCCGTTATATCAAACTTGAATACCAAAAATCTATAGGCACTACTATTTTGGGCTGGCCCAAGATAATAACAATCTACTGTTTTTGGTCCATGTTTGACTCTCTTGGGAGGCGGAACTGGAACTTTTGCCAAGCCGCCCCACACTTTGAGGTATTTGAAGCTTGGTTCGTGTCCTTTCCATATCTCATATGGAATTGTTCCTGTTTTATTGTGAGGGACTTTGTTTAATATGTGATTAGACATATTTAATGCTTCCCCCCACAAGTTCGTCGGTAGACCAGAAGTTAAAAGCATGGCGTTAATCATGTCTTTTAACATTCTGTTCTTCCTTTCGGCTACACCATTTTGTTGTGGTGAATATGGAGATGATGTTTGATGAATTATTCTATTTTCTGCACAGAACTGTTCAAACAGTGATTCATATTCTCCACCTCGATCAGAGCTCAATATCTTGATCTTTCTATTTAACTGATTTTCTACCTCAGTTTTGTATTCTTTAATTTTGGGAAATTTATGTATCCTAATCTATCATGCCATAGTAAAATATCGTGTTCTACCACATAAGAAACTTCAATTTTATTAACAGCACAATCAGAATACATAGTTTTATTGCCAACAACGGCTACATTTGCCTTAAATAGGCCATCATGCTGAGAAATCGGACTCGTCCATTTCCATGTTGTCAACTATATTCGCCTCTGAGTTGCATTCCTTCTTGTGTCTGCAATCTCTAGCGACGTGTCCCATTTTGCCACAAACCCAACATTCACCATTAAACTTCTTGGTTTGTTTGTTGTCTTTGGATTTGTTTTCAGGAGCTTTCATTTTCTTCTGGAAGTTCCTCTTTTTGTTTTTGGTCTTTGACCCTTCAGCCACAAATGCCTCATCGCTTTGTTTTGTTATTCCACAGTTATCTGCCTCAATTTTCAATCGGACTATGAGATCCTGTAAAGAGATTTCCTTCTTTTTATGCTTTAGATAATTGCGGTAATTCTCCATGACGGCGGCAGTTTTCCCGTGATGGCTTCAACCAAAAATGATTCTCCAACCATATGACCTTCCGCTTCGAGTTCATGAGTGATGATTTGCAATTCATGCAGTTGAGCAGTCACCGGTTTGGAGTCAACCATCTTGTAGTCCATGAATTTGTCTACAATGAATTTCTTAAGACTGATATTCTGCGTCTTATACTTCGTGGTAAGTGAATTCCAGAGTTCTTTTGATGTCTTTAAAGGCTGATATACTTTGTATAACACCTTGTCGAGACAATTCAGAATATAGTTTCTGCATAAAAAATCGGAATGTTTCCACGTATTCACCTCTGCTTCCTTGCCTGGCGCAGGAATTGGTTCCTCCTCGTCGAGGTACTTTTGCAGACCGAGTGTGGTGAGATAAAACAACATCTGATTCTGCCATGTCAAGAAATCATCACCATCTCCCTTGAACGATTCAGGTCTGTTGTGAGTAGTATTCTTTGAAAATTCTGCTGTTGCCATCTCTGTTTTAGTAGGAAAACAGTAAAATTCTTAAGATGTTATACGTCTGGTGTACTAAAACAGATAGCACGGTACAATAAACTCGTCGCACAAGTTTATCGATTAGAATTCCACTACACTGGAATTATGTATTAGATAATTGTAACAATAAGTTACGTTGTAAATAAATTGCAACAATAACGTTATACTATTGTAAGAAATAGTATAACTTATAAACGGGAAAGATTACAGAGAATCTAACCAGTATATAAAGGAAATTTCGTCTGAGGCTTGTCGTAACAATTTCTTTATGAATTTTATTTCAAAATTCTCCCAAGATACAATAGACGTAATCTGCACGAGATTGTAATGAGTATGTCAACTCTGTGATATATATGGAATATTGAGCAGTAGAGCAAAGAAGCAGAAGAAATTAGATTGGAATGGGATGAGAATGTGATCAGTATTCTCTCCTATTTATAATTTCGTCCGCATCCCTTCAAACAGTCGCGTCCTCTTGACGGGTCGCACCCGTTGCCTTTTGGTCGCTGCTGTTCGTTAACGGGTCGCACCCGCCTGCTACTGGTTTGCATCTGCTCGCGTCCAAAAATTCGCACCCGCTCGCATCGCCTGGTACTGTATGCGCGTTATCTGCTTCAATCGGGTCGCACCCGCTCGCGTTCGGCCGCACCTGTTCTGCTTGCGCCTATTCAATCCACGTCCGCTTCCGAACAGATCCGCATCTGTTCGTATGGCCTGCAACTATCAGAAATCCCGGTCCAGTTTGCAGTAAAAATACGAGTATCATATTAGACCCAAACCCGAGCCCGGCCCGGCCCGGTTCGGTCGGACGGACGGCGGCGGCGAGCGCGTGTGTGTGGTGGAGATGCATGATCTCCCTCCTCACAATGAAGCATACATTTGGGAACCCCAGGCCCCCAACCTCCTCTTGAGAAAAGCATATATAAACCAATATAGCTTTCAACAATTTGGAGATGTGGGACTTTTTATATTTCCATTCATTCTACCTTTAGGAATTCCAACAATCCCCCACATGAATGATAATATACATATCCCCCACACGAAGCGAAATATCACAGAGTACATATGGAATAATGCTTTATCGTCGATAAGTAGATATTTCACTTTGAACTTTCCCTAGTTAAAACTTATCGGATCTACTTGGCTAATCGGTGAATTATTTCATCTTGAACCGTCGGCCTTTATTGTATATCCAGACAATAAGCTTTACGAAGCATTGACTCCCTTCTCATCCAATCTCTTGGTTGTGTTCATTTTGGTCCTGAATACTACTTGGTTCTGCGAATGTTATAGAGAATTTAAAGCCTTGTAAAATTCTCATAGAGCCGACCCATCTCACACTTACATAGGTGATCGCAACCATTAAGATATCCTACAAATAACCCACTTGTTATTTCCAAGATATGGTCATCATTAAAAAACATAGTTTTAACCTATTAATACTTCTGTAGGCATGCATTTATATTGTGCACCATAGGAATGGAGTTGGACTATGTCCATGCAAATGCATTACGTCTTGAGTTACTCAGAACTGGTTTGCCTATTGATCTTAGTCCGTGGGATCTCCAGTCGCTAGAATAGGTTTCCGTATAAGGTAACTCTTGTTGGTTTAGGCTTTTAAACCCATTCTCCTCGATGCGCAGTCAATTTTCTCTCTTGATAAACCTTTAGTAAATGGATCCGCTAGGTTATCATTTGTTCTCACATAATCTATGGAAATAGTTCCATTTGAGAGTAACTGCCTAACTGTGTTATGGCGTCGACGAATATGTCGTGACTTTCCATTATACACAAAGTTGTGCGCTCTTCTTAGCGCAGCTTGGTTATTACAGTGTATGCATATGGCCGGTACAGGTTTAGGCCAAAATGAAATATCTTCTAAAAAATGACGAAGCCATTCTGCTTCTTCGCCTGCTTTATCCAAAGCGATGAACTACGATTTCATAGTGGATCGGGCTATACATGTTTGTTTAGTAGATTTCCATGACACTGCTGCCCCTGCTAGGGTAAAGACATAACCACTCGTTCATTTTGATTCCTCTGAATTAGCAATCCAATTTGCATCACTATATTCTTCTAAGACGGCAAGATACTTTCCATAATGTAAGGAATAATTTGTGGTATTTTTTAAATATCCAAGCATTCTCATTAGTGCTTTCCAGTGTTCCTTTCCTGGATTGCTTGTATACCTGCTCAATCGACTTACCGCGTAAGCAATATCTGGTCTGGTGCAATTCATCAGATACATTAAGCATCCTATTACACGAGAGTATTCCAGTTGCATTACACTCTCATCAGTGTTTTTATGCAGTACTTCCGATGGATTAAAAGGTGTCCTTACTCCTTTAGTTCCATACTCTTGGAATTTTTCAATCACTTTGTCTACATAGTGTGACTGAGATAGTTCAATTCCATTAGGTGTTCTTATTATTTTGATTTCCAAAATAACGTCCGCAACTCCTAAGTCTTTCATATCGAAATTGTTGATCAACATTTTCTTTATGGTCTCAATTACCTAAGTATTTGGACCTAATATTAGCATATCGTCCACATATAGACAGATCATCACATATGATTGTCCAAGTTGTTTATAATAAACACATTTGTCACATTCATTTATACGAAAACCATTTCTCATCATTACACTATTAAATTTTACGTGCCATTGCTTTGGAGCTTGTTTTAGTCCGTATAGTGATTTGACTAATCTACAGACTTTGTTTTCATTTCCTTTGGAAATAAATCCCTCAGGTTGCTCCATGTAAATCTCCTCATCGAGATTTCCATTTAAGAATGCTGTTTTTACATCCATCTGATGAATCTCTAGATTATAGATAGATGCGATTGTTATTAGCATTCTTATAGAGGTTATTCGTGTTACCGGCGAATATGTATGAAAGAAGTCTACTCCTTCTTTTTGACGATATCCTTTGGCTACTAATATGGCTTTATACTTGTCGATAGAGTCATCTTCTTTCATTTTCTTCTTGAAAATCCATTTGCAACCAATTGGTTTTATTCCTGGTGGAATATCAACAATTTCCCAAGTTTTGTTACTTAGAATTGAATCAATCTCACTTTGAATTGCTTCTTTCCAACACGAGGATTCAGAAGATGACATTGCTTCCTTGTACGTTTGAGGTTCGTGCTCTAATACATATGGAAAAAAAAGTCCGAACCAAATGTTTTGGAAGTTCTACCCCTTACGCTTCTTCTTGGTTCAACCTCCTCGTTGTCCTGTTGAGTTTCATCTTCACATGTCTCATCTCTGTTATCTCTTGTCCTTTATGGGACAGGATTTCCTTCATTCCTTTTGTGGGGAAACACATCTTCAAAGAATGAGGCATCTTTTTATTCCATGATTGTATTTACATGAATATCCGTCATATCAGACTTGAATACCAAAAATCTGTAGGCACTATTATTTTGGGCTGGCCTAAGATAATAACAATCTACTGTTTTTGGTCCAAGTTTGACTCTCTTGGGAGGCGGAACTGGAACTTTTGTCAAGCACCCCCACACTTTGAGGTATTTGAAGCTTGGTTCGTGTCCTTTCCATATCTCAAATGGAATTGTTCCTGTTTTATTGTGAGGGACTTTGTTTAATATGTGATTAGACATATTTTAATGCTTTCCCCCACAAGTTCCTCGGTAGACCAGAAGTTAAAATCATGGCATTAATCATGTTTTTTAACGTTCTGTTCTTCCTTTCGGCTACACCATTTTGTTGTGGTGAATATGGAGATGTTGTTTGATGAATTATTTTATTTTCTGCACAGAACTGTTCAAACGGTGATTCATATTCTCCACATCGATCAGAGCTCAATATCTTGATCTTTCTATTTAACTGATTTTCTACCTCAGTTTTGTATTCTTCAATTTTGAGAAATTTATGTATCCTAATATATCATGCCATAGTAAAATATCGTGTTCAAGCACATAAGAAACTTCAATTTTATTAACAGCACAATCAGAATACATAGTTTTATTGCCAACAACGGCTACATTTGCCTTAAATAGGCCATCATGCTGAGAAATCGGACTCGTCCATTTCCATGTTGTCAACTATATTTGCCTCTGAGTTGCGTTCCTTCTTGTGTCTGCAATCTCTAGCGGCGTGTCCCATTTTGCCACAAACCCAACATTCACCATTAAACTTCTTGGTTTGTTTGTTGTCTTTGGATTTGTTTTCAGAAGCTTTCCTTTTCTTCTGGAAGTTCCTCCTTTTGTTTTTGGTATTTGACCCTTCAGCCACAAATGCCTCATCGCTTTGTTTTGTTATTCCACGGTTATCTGCCTCAATTTTCAATCGGATTATGAGATCCTGTAAAGAGATTTCCTTCTTTTTATGCTTTAGATAATTGCGGTAATCTGTCCATGACGACGGCCATTTTCCCGTGATGGCTTCAACCAAAAACGATTCTCCAACCATATGACCTTCCGCTTCGAGTTCATGAATGATGATTTGCAATTCATGCAGTTGAGCAGTCACCGGTTTGGAGTCAACCATCTTGTAGTCCATGAATTTGTCTACAATGAATTTCTTAAGACTGATATTCTGCGTCTTATACTTCGTGGTAAGTGCATTCTAGAGTTCTTTTGATGTCTTTAAAAGCTGATATACTTTGTATAGCACCTTGTCGAGACAATTCAGAATATAGTTTCTGCATAAAAAATCGGAATGCTTCCACGTATTCACCCCTGCTTCCTTGCCTGGTGCAGGAATCGGTTCCTCCTCGTCGAGGTACTTTTGCAGACCGAGTGTGGTGAGATAAAACACATCTGACTCTGCCATGTCAAGAAATCATCACCATCTCCCTTGAACGGTTCAGGTCTGTTGTGAGTAGTATTCTTTGAAAATTCTACTGTTGTCATCTCTGTTTTAGTAGGAAAACAGTAAAATTCTTAAGATGTTATACGTCTGGTGTACTAAAACAGATAGCACGGTACAATAAACTCGTCGCACAAGTTTATCGATTAGAATTCCACTACACTGGAATTCTGTATTAGATAATTGTAACAATAAGTTACGTTGTAAATAAATTGCAACAATAACATTATACTATTGTAAGAAATAATACAACTTATAAACGTGAAAGATTATGGAGAATCTAACCAGTATATAAAGGAAATTTCATCTGAGGCTTGTCGTAACAATTTCCTTAAGAATTTTATTTCAAAATTCTTCCAAGATACAACAGACGTAATCTGCACAAGATTGTAATGAGTACGTCAACTCTGTGATATATATGGAATATTGAGCAGTAGAGCAAAGAAGCAGAAGAAATTAGATTGGAATGGGATGAGAATGTGATCAGTATTCTCTCCTATTTATAATTTCGTCCGCATCCCTTCAAACAGTCGCGTCCGCTTGACGGGTCGCACCTGTTGCCTTTTGGTCGCTGCTGTTCGTTAACGGGTCGCACCCGTCTGCTACTGGTTTGCATCTGCTCGCGTCCAACAGTTCGCACCCGCTCGCATCGCCTGTTACTGTATGCGCCGTATCTGCTTCAATTGGGTCGCACCCGCTCGCGTTCGGCCGCACCTGTTCTGTTTGCTTCTAACGGGTCGCACCCGCTACTGTTTGCGCCTATTCAATCCGCGTCTGTTCGTATGGCCTGCAATTGTCAAAAAGTCTGGTCCAGTTTGGAGTAAAAATACGAGTATCATATTAGACCCAAACTTGGCCCGGTTCGGTCGGACGGATGGCGGCCGCGCGCTGCGCGTGGTGGAGATGCATGATCTCCCTCCTCACAACGAAGCATACATTTGGGAGCCTCAGGCCCCCAGCCTCCTCTTGAGAAAAGCATATATAAACCAATATAAATTTCAACAAATTGGCGATGTTTGACTTTGTATATTTCCATTCATTCTACCTTTAGGAATTCCAACACATACTACTAGTCAACTTCTCAAACACCCCACAACAAACTATCACCATACAACAAACCACCTCTACAACCTTCTACAACCATCTCTGCTTCCATCAATCACCACTCTAATATACCAACTGTCGCCACTTCCCTGTAACACTATTACGATTCCTCACATACAAGCCTGTCAACCACCTCCGCGACTTCAAAATACTGCCACAACTTGTAGAAATCAACCATAATTTACAACTGTTACATTTATATCAACCCACTACAACACCATCTTTCACCACTATTCACATTTGTTCACCACTGTCTCAACTCTGTAGCTACCATATACACTTTGGCACATCCTTTGCCCATCAACATATTGCTGCATACCACACAACCCTGCAACTGTGTACCCCCTCTGCTTGTCTCAAACCACACTTCACCATCTTCTTGCCATCTACTTGTCTGCCACTATTCTGCTTGCCTGACAAACAATTAGTGCCTCAAACCATCTGCTTGCCTGTAACTGCTCAACAACATTTTCAGTTCAGTTCATCACAACGCCAAACACATCACCATACTTCACACAACCCAAACTCCTCGATCAAACAAGACTTCACAAGTCTGTCACATTCACTGCTTACAGCTCACTTCCGTGCTTCACTTCCTCTGCCCATCAACATATTGCTGTATACCACACAACCCGGCACAGTGTACCACAGCCTGCTGTCATCTCATCCACCATCAAACTTGCTGCCTGAAACAAACACTTCCTCCTCTGCCTCCTTCCTCCTGAGCATTGCCAAAACTTTCATATTCAAACCCCCCTCTAACTGCCACATACATACAAGCAGCCACCATATCACTTCCATATATCTGCATATGTCTGCCACAAACTCCTCCTCCACAGCAACACCCTGCTACACACCTTGCTGCCTGACTTCTGCACTCTTCCATCTGAACAGCAACTGCGTGCATCACTGCTTACCACTCTACAACATATCTACCATACAACTGCAACCACCTCCACCTCCTCCATTCAGTTCAACTTCACTATGCCTACCCTTACACAGTTTGTCACTAACCCTTGCCTACCTCCTCCATATCCCCAAAACCAAAATCACAGAGCGACATCACCTTCCTTATCAACCATCGCAATCAAACCCGCATCTTCCCATCACTCCTAAGAATAACCTCCTCCAATCCTCACAGCCCCGAATTTGATTTTGGGAAGTACATAAATTGATTCGCGGATTGGATCGGGAATTGGTAGCGAAGTACAGAAATTGCTTCGCGAAATTGATTTTGGGAATTTGGTTAAGAAATTTACGAATTCGCGAATTTGAATTTGGTTGTTAATCTGAGTTCTCTGATTATTAGCGTAATTCATTTTTTTTAGTTGGACCGAGCTCGGTTGTAGGCCTGAGTATATCTTTTTTATTTTTGTTTAATTTAGTTTAATTTAGTTTTCTTTTGTTTAGTTTAAGTTAGTTTAATTCTGTTTAAAAAAGTAACAAGTTTAATTTAGTTCTCTTTTGTTTTCTTTTATTTTCAAATAACAAGTTTATTATTATTTTTATTTGTTTTCTTTTGTTTTGTTTTCAAGCTGTTTAATTTTAATTTTTTTTAAGTCCATCCTTATTAAAAAAAGAGTTTGCTCAATTCGTTTTAATTTGTTTTTAGTTTTGTTTAGCACTATCGTTTAAAAAACAAAAAATATTTAATTTTAAATTTGTTTGTTTTGTTTTAAACTGTTTTAAGATCCATCCTTATATATTAAAAAACTGTATATATATCTTTATTTTATTTTTCAGGTTGTAGAAGCGGAAATTCAAAGGAAAAGCGCTTACCAAAAATATTTGTTTTGCACTGCTTGCTAATTGCGTTAGAAAAAATCATCGCTAAAAATTGTTAATAATCTACACGCTCTGGTATCGTGCTCTCAGCTCTAGTTTTTATTTATCTTGCATTGTTGGCTGCTATCATTTTCATTTATATACATAAAAAAATTTAGAAAAATAAAAAACAAACTTAATTTTAGTTGCATTGTTAATTCACGTTTTATTTTTGCTTCGCATTCATCTCATCTTATTTTATTTTCTAAGAGCAATACCCTAATTCATATAAGGTGGGGGATTTCATCACCCCTTCCTTGGTCCACAAATCGCAATTCATTTTGGAATTTGCTAACAATAAAGGTTAGACATCAGACTTAAGGGTGTCGCGAGCTCACCTAGGGGTTTATTGTATTTTGACAACCGTCTTCCTTGAACAAGTTTATTTCTTAGCGTCTAGGCTACAGCAGAGCAATAACCATTTATAAATATTGCAGTGATTCGTAAATATTATAGTGGTCGTTCCTCTGAAGGTACTTAAACCTTTGGTTGTATTTCTACGTTGATTTATGGTGCACCGATAACTCCTGTCCGATACACGGCTAAGAAATATTTTGTTGATTTAAGACAAATGTGATTATACAATTTTGGGTTAGAAGCTACTAAGGATAGAAAATTTGTAATTAAGTCTTTTGCATTCATTTAGTTGCATTAGTTCATGCATACCTAAAAAAGGAGAAAAATCAGAAATCCAAAATAAAAAGAAATTGTAAATTTAACTTAACTTAGTTTTTTTTTAATCCAAAAAAAACCTTTTAAATCCTTTCGTTTGAAATATTTCAATCAAAATCAAAAATCCAAACTTTTTTGCTTAAGTTTCTTTTTTGAAAAACAAAATTCCAAAAAAGCATAATCCATTCAAAAGAAAATTAAAAAAAAATTGAAAATCCAAAAACAAAAAAAATTCCTTTTGGTAAATATTCGAAAATTCAAAAAAAAAAATATAGAATAATTTGAAAAGCAAAAAAAAAAAAAAAAACAAAACAAAAAAAATCAAACTTCTTATTTGAAAAATAAATTTCTCTTGGTAAATATTTTTCCTCCTTTTAGAAAAACAATATATAAAAAAAACAAAGACAATTTTTTACTTCGTTTTCCAAATCTTTTTTCATTCTCTAAACTCGATTCTAACTTCTTTCTCTTCTCAACTTTTAAGTATGCATTAGTACTTGAACTCATGAAACAACAACAAATCGTTGGACTCGCGACTTAACAACTAATCGTTTAACTGGAACAAACGATCCTTCTGAAATGCCGAAGGATAACGCACCTCAAACTCTTATGGATGGAACCTTTCCCGATAGAGTTTCTATTCCATCATGCATCACGTTACCCGCACCAACGAGTAACCATTTCAAATTTACTCGAATCATATTGTTACGCTTCCGAAATTTGGCAATTTTGAACACAATGACCCATACATCTTCTTGACGAAATTTGAACAAGTTTGCAACCATGAAACTCTAACAACTTTCTGATGATGGAATCAAACTTCGATTAATTCCATTCGCTCTCATGGATTACGCTGAAAAATGGTTGTACAGCTTACTGTCAAAATCGATTAAAACTTAGGAAGAATTTATGAAAGTTTTCTTAAAAAAGTTCTACCCCTTGGAAAAAACGAGTAAAATTCGAAACGAAATTGTAAACTTTAATCAATTTAGGGGAGAACCATTCAGAAAATATTTTGAAAGATTCAATTTTTTTTTGATAAAATGTCCACACCATAACTTCGAAAAATGGACGCTTTGCCAAATCTTATACGATAGACATGAAAGCAGCTCATGTACCATGCTCGAATCAATGTGCCAAGGAAACTTTCTTGCCAACATCACAATGATGCTTGGCAATTTCTTGAAAACTTAGCCAAAAAGTCGTCCCAATGGGAATTTTCAAACTAAAAATCAGTTTACTCATAGTCAAGTGCACACTCGATAGGATCATCTTTGGCCTTGGAAGCTAAAATCGACGCAATGATTAATAAATTCAACAGTGTTTCCTCATCAAATCAAATGAACCAAGCATCCCAACCCATGTGTTATAAATGTAACGATCCTAATCATATAGCCGATCAGTACCCTAATTCTGTCGAACAAATCAATGCTTTCAAAAAAGCTAAAAATGTCCCGTTTTCTCCAACGTACAATCCTTGTTGGAGAAATCATCCGAACTTTGCTTGGAATCAAAACAATCTCAACATGAATATGGTTCGTTCCTATTTTCAAGCATTCCCGAATAATGCTTTGAATCATCCATTTCAACCCAACCATCTTCAACCAAACTTTGCAGGTCCATCTCATAATCAACCCAACAATCAAATTTTCAACCAAATTTTTCTCCCTTTCCCCAAGACGATAAACGTTTATGTTCACTTGAAAAAATTCCTGAAACATTGGCTAAATTAACCACTCAAAGCCTCCAATCAAACAATAACTTGAAAATTTTATTGACCTTATATGCAAAACACAAGTCAATCGAATGAACCTCGCGACCAAACGTTAGAAGTTCGTGCCATTCACGTAAACTTTGAAAATGAGATGATTGACCTTAACGATGAACGCGAGGTTAAGTATGAAAGATTGTTTCACAAAATCCCTAATGAGATTAAATACACACTCCCCTTTAAATCGCTACCAATTGAGTCTGAATCTCAACCTAATTCTTTAATCGAGCAACTTTTGAAGCGGACCTTAAATCCCTTCCCGGTCCCTTAAGTACGCATACTTAGGTGATAACAAACATTTCCCATCATCGTTTATGCAACTCTCTCTTTTGATCAAGAAACTTCCTTACTTTCAATTCTTTCGAAAAATAAGGAAGTAATTGGATGTTCGATCACCATATAAAGGGAACTAGTCCCGCTCTTGTTCAACATCACATCCATTTGATTAGGCCAAGTCTGTTCGCGGTGCGCAATGAAGGCTTAACCCAAAAATGAAGGATGCGATGCATGACGAAATTCTCAAACTTCTCGACAACGGAATCATACCAAATCTCTGATAGTTCATGAGTTAGCCCAATTCATGGTATACCAAAAAAGTCTGGACTTACCGTTGTACAGAACGATTCAAACGAACTTATTCCAAATTGTACTCAAACGGGTTGGCGTGTTTGCATTGACTATCAAAAATTAAATGCCGCAACATGTAAGGATAATTTCCCTCTTCCTTTTGTTGACCAAATGCTCGAACGATTAGCCAACCATGAATTCTATTGCTTTCTTGATAGTTATTCCGGCTATAACCAAATTCCAATTACTTTCGAAGATCAAGAGAAGACAACTTTCACGTGTCCCTTTGGCACTTTTGCATATCGATGTATGCCTTCTGGCCTTTGTAATGCTCCTGCTATGTTACAAAGATGAATGGTTAGCATCTTTTCTGATACGATCGAACGTTTTCTTGAAGTGTTTATGGACGATTTTTCTATCTTTGAAAAATCTTTTTCTAAATGGTTACACCATCTTGAACTTGTTCTTAAACGATGCAAGGATAAACACTTAACGCTAAATAAGGGAAAATGTCACTTTATAATCACTCAAGGCATAGTCCTTGGACGTGTCATTTCAAATAAATGCATTAAGGTAGATAAAGCGAACATCAATGTCATTATAAATCTGCCTATTCCCAAAAATCGTTAAGGACATTCGCTCTTTCCTAGACCATGCCATTTCTATAGATGCTTTGTAAAAGATTTCAATAAGATTGCTTGACCTCTTACGACTCTTCTTGAAAAAGACATTCTATTCGACTTTAATTTTTATTGTTTCTCTTCTTTCGAATGTCTCAAAAACAAACTTGTTTCTTATAATGACCTGCCTTTTTGGACGTTTTAAGCAGACACACATGCTAGACTCAGTAACGACCCATTATTTTCCACCATTCAAATCGACAATAATCCACACATGCCGGACTTGAATAGTACAAAATAACAGATTGTAAAAAAAATTCGAAGCAAATAAAATCAAATCACAGAATCACAGACACAGAACATCAGAATATCTCGCAGCGGAGAAATAAAATACCATAGTAGTTCATGAAGCTACTATCACAAAGTCTCAAAACCAAATACAAAACATCAGTTTGAAAACAGATACAACATAAAATCCCATTTACAAAGAAGTCCTCTAATACAAAGCTGACAACAAAACAACAGAACTGGAATATAGATAACTAGATAAGTTGATAATCTCCAGCGTTTCCAGACCTCCAGAGGGTGGAAATCCAAATCTGTGGATAACTCAGGCTGACCCTAGCGTAAATAAAACACAAACACTCGAGTCAGGACATACATACTTATCCAATGTAAACCAACTCAAGTGAACTGTAATAAAGGTACAAGTAACTTAGAAGATGCTGGGGACCGCCCATCCTCTAAGGATCCGTTAATCTATTTGCTATGTAGTATATTGCGCTTATAATAATAATGTCTACAGTAAAATAAACAATACTTTTAAATAGCGTTAAGGCTTTACATTTTCCACCTTAACATGTAATAGTCCCAGTAATCCATCCAATATCTGCATATCTCCTTATCGGGAGACTACGAGAAGATACGCATGGGCTACGGGAGAAAACCAAACTTGTAGTCAAGGCTCGATAGGGTAGGTGACACGGCACATAAGGCAATGCCAGGGTAGATATACCAATTATGATACCCAGGCTGGTGGTAACGCAGTAGCCACATACGCCCACCTCGAAACACATTTCCAAATCGGAGGGTGGCCACCAAACAATCACAAGCAATAGAATGGTATCGACGAAATTTGTCCGACCAGAGGAGCTACCCCTTTTGGTCCGAGATCGCTCCTGTTTTAGCCACCTTATGCCAACTCATGGGAGTTGGGTCCACGTAACATACCACAAGAACGTCATCACCATCCCACTTCATTTTGGAATCTCCACCACGTACATAGTTGTCAAAGTGGTTTTCGGTATCGACAGAGAGTATGTCCATATCCGATCTAGGTCTCTTTGCCAACCGATTGTTATTATAACCCATGGTTATAACTATAAAAATAATACTTTATACTTCAAAATGAAATATCATTTCAAAACCCAATCTTTATCAAAATGAAGATTAATCATTTTCAAACCATTTCAATATTTCAAAATATCATATCCTTTCAAAACTTCCCTTTTAAATCATTATTTGAATTCAAATACAAATATTAAACTTAATCACCTTTTTAAAGTTTAAAGATAACATTCATTTATTTTCAATTCAAATTGCTTTTAAATAGTTTATATTCCAATTTACTTAATTCATTTAAACCATTTACAAGTGAGGTTACTATTCTTTCAAGTCAAGTATTCAAATTTCAAAGTTTCAAGTCATTCTGAGCTCATTTATTGAGTCAAAACCCATAATTATTAAAAATTCTCGCCTTTCACAGCATTTAGAAAATGATGTTATAAGTTACACTTGAAAACATTTTTATTCAACAAAGACAGCACTTAAAAACTGCTGTTAAAACACAGTTTTAGTTAAATTTTAGTCCAAAACAGCAAAGGCAGCATTTCCAGAAATGTTGTAATAGCTCAGGTTTCAAAACAAGGGTTTTTATTCATTTCTGCAAGACATCAGACCACTACAGCATTTACAGAACTGCTATAATAGGCCTTTATCAAGTTTTAGCCTTTTCAATTTAGTACAGCAACTACAGCATTTCAGAACTGCTGTAATAGCTCTTTTATTAGCTTTTTAGTTCATTTCCAAAAACCATAGCACTTCTGAATGCTATTAAAAGTGAGTTCCAGATTTTAGTGTATTTCCAGCAATTAATAAAGGTTCATTTTAAACCCTTTAAACATTGTCGAAATCATATTTTAACATTAAAAATGTTCATTAACATATCATTTAACATATTATTATTTTTATAAAATAAATTTCTTATAATTAAATCCAATTTCAATAAATTACTTAATAAATTCAAGTGTAAAAGTTTCCAATTCTTCAAATTTTTAAATAAACACTTATCACTTAAATTTTCTCCATTTTTTTTCAAATAAAATTTAATTTCCATTTTTACTTATATAACTAAATTTTTATTTAAAAAATTCCAATTTTCCACTTCAGTTATATTTTCAAAATTCAATGTAATTATTCATTTTTCCAACATTTTTAACTTATAGAAAATTCCCAATATTTAGAAATCCAATTTAAATCAAATTTTCATATATATACACCTTTAAAATTACTTAAAAATTTTAGAAAATTTTATAAAAATAACCACGGGCCTGTATATAGTTTTCTAACCTTGGTCAAGTGATACGGATATATATCATTTCAATCCGCAGTTTACAAATAAAAATCCGGGTTCTATCATTTCAAACCCGCGGTCCCAAGTCAAAATAATAATTAAAAACCGTTCAGGCTTATCATTTCAGCCCATAACGATTTTTTTCTATTCTAAAGTCCATTCGGGTATGTATCATTTCAACCCATAGTGATTTCTAATCTAATAGGAAACTTGCAGTGTGATAAAAAGATATAAATGAATAGTTTAACAATATATAACAGTAATAGATGAGATGACATGTAATTTAATAGGTTTAACATCATATATAAATAATCACAGGCAGTTATAGCATCATTTATAATTCTACACATTCAAATATTGTCGCTTTACAATTGCATAAGTATGAAATGTCGTGTGAGATTTACTCACCTCTAAATGCTGGAGATTGCAATACAACTGACACAACGGAATCAAGAGCACAAAGACAAGACTACATATTCGAGTGGAGAGCGAGATCCAATGCTACAACTCTTGTGTTATAACCCAAAACAAAATCAAAACTATTTATAAATACAATACCATTTTGAAATGAAATAACTTTGAAATGAAAAGTGATTTGAATGCAACAACTTTTGCCTTGCTTTCTTTATTCTTTTGCACGGCCTAGGGATGAAACATGGTCAGGTTTGGACATATTTTGGCTCGGGTATTGACATAGGTAGGAACGGCTACAAGCTAGAAGTGATGGAGGAGGTTACAACATAGGAATGTGAAGGGGTTATGCAATATAGTGGAGTTTTGGTTCAACAAAAGGGCTCGGCCATGGATGATTGGACTCGGCCTGGGGTGCAACATGACTGGTCAGTGGCTGGAGGTGTGTGTGGTGGTCAGGTCAGTGAAGTGGTGGCGGCTATGGTGGTGGCCGTGGTGGTGGTTGAAGAAGACGAGGCAAGTGGTGGTCAAACTAGTATGTTTCATTGCTTATGTTGCATTTTTGTGGTGTTTTTGCACCATGGTGGGCTCAGCTTTGGTCAAGACCAGAAGGGTGGCTGGTGATGATGACAGGGAAAAGGTGTAGGAGGTGGTGGCTGTGGCTATGGAGGAGAGGCCGAGCAATACACATAAGAAAACAAGGCAAAATGTATGAAAATAAGGAAAAAGTAGAAAAAGAAGGACATTACCAAAATGTTGCTAGCCGTGAATGAACAATGAAGATAATATTTTTTTGCACGAATGAGGAATGAAATTCATAGCTGAGAAACAAAATTGTACGACCAAACAAGAAGTAAATGAGGAGTTAAAGAAAATGATAAGTCCAGAAATTGAAAAGCCATAGGAAAAGGAAGAGTCTTGTCTCTTCAATTTACCATTTCTTTTAAATCAAATACAACCAAATAATTTCAGTAAATACATTTAGAAACCAAAACAAAGTGAAATAATATAAAAATAAATAATTAAATTTAAAGAAAATAGAAAAAAGATTTAAAGAAATTGCTTAAAAATTCAAAACAGGGTTCAAAAATTACAAATAAATCATCACTAGCATTGGAAAAATATTCACTTCATTTTAAAAATATTATAAAGAAAAAATTTGAAATAAAATAATTTATTTATCATTTTTAAAATGAAATAAATAACTAAATTGGAGAAAAATAGAAAAAGAACTAAAGAAATTGTTTAAAAATTGAAAACATGGCATGAAAATTACAAAAAAATTTACCATTAACTCTAGAAAAATTCCTACTTCACTTTAAAAATGTTTTAAAACAAAATTTTAAGAAAACTAATTTCTAAAACTTTTTCAAAGTGAAATAAATTCAAATAAAAATAAATTTCAAAAAATTGGGTTGTTACACTCTCCCCCACTCAAACCTTTTCGTCCTCGAAAAGAACGGAAAGAAGGAAATAAGAAAACCAGATAGAAAACAAAATAGTACCTGGAATAAACAATTTTGGATTTGCTCTCCTCCCTCTCCCAAGTACAATCACGATCATTAGTACTCCACTGTACTTTGACCAAACTAACACATTTCCTTCTTAGCTGCTTCGTACCTCTGTCGACAATACGAAGTGGCTTCCTCTCGACAGTCAGATTAGGCTCAATATCCAAGATGTCAAGAGCAGAAGGATGAACAAACAGAGATAGGTCATGGAGATACTGGCGAAGACGTGAGACGTGGAATTCATCATGCACTCCAGAAAGCTTCTCGGGTAACTCCAGATGATAATTCAAGGAACCAACTCTTTCCAAAATACAAAAAGGACCAATGAATCTGGGAGAAAGCTTCCCTCTACGACCAAAGCGAATGACATTCCTTAAGGGAGAGACCTTAAGGAAAACCTTATCGCCAACAGCAAACTCAAGCTTCCACCTTCGCCTATCAGCATACTTCTTTTTCCTATCCCGAGCAACCCTTAACCTTCTCTTAATCTCCTCAACTCTCTCCGAAGCTTCCAAAATCATATCAGGACCAAGAACTAGACGATTACCGGATTCAATCCAGGAAGATGGAGATCGACAAGGTCGTCCATACAAAGCAGCAAATGGAGACATCTTGATACTGGCCTGAATTCAAAGATAGAAGAGATAGATAAAAGATTAAGATAAGCTTAAAACAGAAGATAAGATTATACCTGATAATTATTATTGTAGGTGAATTCGACAAGATGCAAATGATCTTCCCAAGATCCACCATAATCAAGCACACAAGCACGAAGAAGATCTTCGAGTATCTGATTCACTCTTTCCGTTGACCGTCGGTCTGCGGATGATAAGCATTGCTCAGATTCAGACGAGTACCCAAGGATTCCTGAAGTGCTTTCCAGAACTGGCTGGTAAAGATAGGTTCACGATCACAAACAATACTGAGAGGAACAGCATGGAGATGAACAATCTCCCTCATGTAGATCTCAGACAAGCTAGAAGCAGAACTGGTAGACTTGACCGGAATGAAATGAGTAGATTTAGTCAGCCTATACACAATAACCCAGATACTCTCATTGCCTTTCCTAGACCTCGGCAATCCATCAATTAAATCCATGGAAACATGTTCCCACTTCCAGTTGGGAATCTCAAGAGGTTGCAACATACCAGGAGTCTTCTGATGATCGGCCTTGACTTGCTGACAAGTCGCACACCGACTAACAAAGATAGGGACATCCAGCTTCATCCCACTCCACCAATAAAGCCTCTTCATATTCTGATACATATTGACACACCAGGATGGATAAGTCTGGATCGATGATTCTCCCAAAGCAATTCCTGCCTCAATCCATCAACATTCGGGACGCAAATCCTTCCACTAATCCTTAAAATCCCTCTATCATCGATCTGAGCTCAACTACTACCACTACCACTTCCACCAACTCTGCTCCGAACACTCTTCTTAATAAGCCTAAGCATCCTATCCTCATCTTGCTTAGCTATGATGTGCTCCAAAAGGGGAGAAGAAGAAACAACCATCTGACACAACAAAGCCTTCTTCCGACTCAGAGCATCGGCCACAACATTTGCTTTACCGGGAGTATAGCTAATATCGATGTCATAAGAAGCCAAAAACTCAAGCCAACGGACTTTCCTCTGGTTCAAATCCTTCTGGGAGAAGATATATTTCAAAGACCGATGATCGGTGAAAAGCTCAAACTTGGTTCCTAGCAGATGATGCCTCCAAAGCTTCAAAGCAAAGACAACAGCAAGCAACTCTAAACCATGGGTAGCATAATTAGCTTTATGGGTTTTCAACTGACGACTGGCATTGGCAATGACCCTATTATCCTACATGAAAACAACACCCAATCCCTCACGACAAGCATCAGTATATACCGTCAATTCCTTATTTCCGTTCGAAACGGTAAGAACTGGTGCGGAAGTTTGCTTTCTCTTTAACTCGTTGAATGCATCTTTACACTTCTCATCCCAGATAAACTTAACACTCTTATGAGTCAAAGCAGTGAGAGGTGCAACAATTCGAGCAAAATTCTCCTTAAATCTCCGGTAGTAACCGGCAAGGCCCAGAAAACTACGAATCTCAGAAGGAGTCTTAGGAGTTTTCCAATCCTGTAACAGAATAGGGAAAATAAGAACCACATAAGAGATAGAATAATTAAATGATAAAGGAAAAGAGAAAGAATGAAAGACTTACATTGATCGCAGCGATCTTGACTAGATCAACAGAAACTCCATTATCAGAAACATATGTCCAAGGAATCGGACTTCATCTTTCCAGAAATGGCATTTAGATAATTTAGCCTTCAACTGATGATTTCTTAGAGTCTCAAGAACATATTTCAAATGTGACTCATGCTCCTCCTTGGTCTTAGAGAAGACAAGGATATCATCAATAAAGACTAGAACAAATTTATTAAGCACGACACAAAAACACGATTCATAAGATCCAAAGAAAGCAAGAGCATTAGTCAAACCAAAAGGCATGACTAACCATTCATAAAACCCATTCTCAGTCCGGAAAGTAGTCTTAGGAATACTTTCTTCAGCAACTCTGAGATGGTGAAAACCAATGGCAAGATCAAGCTGAGAAAAATAAGTGCACCATAAAGCTGATCAAACATATCATTGATGCGAGGCATCGGATATCTATTTTTCATAGTGAGCTTGTTCAACTCTCTATAGTCAACACACATCCTCAAAGATCCATCAGACTTGGTGAAGAAAACCACTGCTGCTCCCCTTCTGAATGGCTTGGTCTGATCAGACCTTTGGAAGACAAGTCCTCAATCTGCTTTCCCAACTCAACCTTCTCACGAGGTGCCATTCTTTTAGGAGGAAGAACTACAGGTCAAGCACCACAAATAAGATCAATGCGGAAATCTATCTCCCGCTTAGGAGGAAAAGCAGCGACTTCACCAAAAACATCTGGATAGAATTTGACCACATGAGTCGAATGAAGATCACCAGGAGCAGAATCTAGAGAATAGATAAAACTGCCTGCAAAATCCTGAGGCATGCGACACTGAATAACAAAGGAAGTACCAGATCATCCTGAAGATAAACAGACCGGGCTTTACAAGAGATATGGGCATTATGCCTACCAAGCCAATCACTTCCAAGCAACAAATCAAAAGCATCAAAGCCCAAAACATAAAAATCCCCACTGAAGCAATGATCATTATATATAAGTTCCACTTACTTACAAATCCGATTAAGGTTTGTGGGACCCTCAATTGGATTTGAAACGCTTAACGGCACAGAATCATACTCAAGAGAAAGAAGATGCTCAAACTTATCACACAAATCAACAGATATAATACTGTGGGATGCACCAGTATCAAACAGAACATGTACAAGATGCTGAAATAAAGAAAAAGAACCCTGAAGAGTACCTTGGTCATGACTAAGAGCTGGAGGAGCTGGAGAAGAGGCAGAGGCGATAGCAAAGATACCAGAAGGCTTACCCTTCTGCTGGGCAGGGCAATCTTTCCTGAAATGGCCAGGCTGGAGACAGATGTGGCAAAGACCACGCCTAGCTGGCTGAGCAGGGGGAGGATGGCAGTACCAACAATAGTAGGACAACTATTCACATAGTATCCTTTCTGGTCACACTTAAAGCAGGTGATGGAAGAAAGGTCAACTGGCTGCCTCTGAGATGGAGAAGATGATGAAGATCCCAAACCAGGATTCTTGAGCCAATTCTTCTTCTGCTGCTGGAAACTGAGCTTTCTCTTCTTAGAATTTGCAGAAGAAGTCAGAGATGAAGGAGCACCAACTGAAACAGGACCCTTAGAAGTTGGGTTCTAATAACGAAGAGCCATATCCATAAGCTGGGTAAAAGTGCCATGAACATGAGAAATGAGACGACTATAGTACTTGGGACGAGCACCAGCAATAAACTTCTCATTCTTCTTCAGAGGAGTGTCTATCAGACCAGGTTCGAAATTAGAAAGTTCGTTAAACTTCCTCTCGTACTCTGAACAAGACATGCTTCCCTGCTTGAGGTCCATGAACTCCCTATAAAGCTGGGATTTCCGGCTTCGGGCATCCACTTAGCAACGAAAGCCTCCCTGGGAAGAATGATAAATAAGCTTAAAAAAAGGCACGAAAAAAATAGAAAAACAGAATTCAAAGAAACACAAGAAGATACCTGAACTATTACCAAGTAAGATCAGCCTCAACAATGTTAGCCGTAACAGACTCCCACCAATTTTGGGCAGCCTCCTACAACTGCCATGCGGCTAACTGAAGCTTCTGAGCATTAGTAATCTCAAGACCAGTAAATATCCTCTCGATACTCCTCATCCATTGCTGAGCCTCAATGATAGACTCAGAACCAGTGAACTTGGTTCCATCAAGCTGAGTAAATTCTTTGCAAAGAACAGTGAAACAGACAGGAGCTGGGGCTGGAACTGGGGCAGCACGACAACCCTGACCTCTAGCATTTCTACGATTCATCCTGAAAATTCAAGAATGAATATTATGAAAAATGTAGAGATAAGATAAAGATAAGATAAGATAAGACAAGATAAATTACTTGGATGAACATCCTAATTACAGAAATTTCTAACAAGGTAGATACGAAGGGAAAGAAGTTTAGAAAAATTTTGGTTTTAAAAACAAGAAATTTTTTATATCAAAATAATCTTTGAAAAATCCTTTAAAATCATTTAAAATTCAATTTATACTTTGAAAATACGTTCTCTTACAAAGAAAAAATTCTGAAGTTGATTTCACTCATTCTAGGGTATTTCTACCATATCTTTAATGAATTTTTTCTCCGTAGGCTAAGGTTTGCCTAAAACCAAAGCTCTGATACCAACTGTAACGACCCATTATTTTCCACCATTCAAATCAACAATAATCCACACATTTCGGACTTGAATAGTACAAAATAACAGATTGTAATAAAAATTCGAAGCAAATAAAATCAAATCCCAGAATCACAAACACAGAACATCAGAATATCTCATAGCGGAAAAATGAAATACCATAATAGTTCATGAAGCTACTATCACAAAGTCTCAAAACCAAATATAAAACATCAGTCTGAAAACAGATACAACATAAAATCCCAAATACAAAGAAGTCCTCTAATACAAAGCTGACAACAAAACAAAAGAACTGAAATATAGATAACTAGATAAGATGATAATCTCCAGCGATTCCAAAACTCCAGAGGATGGAAATCCAAATCTGTGAATAACTCAGGCTGACCCGAGCGTAAATAAAACACAAACACTCGAGTCCGGACATACATACTTATCCAATGTAAACCAACTCAAGTGAACTGTAGTAAAGGTACAAGTAACATAGAAGATGCTTGGGACCGTCCATCCTCTAAGAATCCGTTAAACTATTTACTATGCAGTATATTGCGCTTATTATAATAATGTCTACAGTAAAATAAACATACTTTTAAATAGCATTAAGGCTTTATATTTTCCACCTTAACATGTAATAGTCCCAGTGGTCCATCCAATATCTGCATATCTCCTGATCGAGAGACTACGAGAAGATACGCATGGGCTACCGGAGAAAACAAAACTCGTAGTAAAAGCTCGATATGGTAGGTGACACGGCACACATGGCAATGCTAAGGTAGATATACCAATTACGATACCCGGCCTGGTGGTAACGCTGCAGCCACATATGCCCACCTCGCAACACATTCCCAAATCAGAGGGTGGCCACCAAACAATCACAAGTAATAGAATGGTATCGAAGAGATGCGTCCGACCAAAGGACCTACCCCTTTTGGCCCGAGATCGCTCATGTTTTAGCCATCTTATGCCAACTCATGGGAGTTCGGTCCATGTAACATACCACAAGAACGTCGTCACCATCCTGCTTCATTCTGGAATCTCCACCGTGTACACAGTTGTCAAAGTGGTTTTCGGTATCGACAGAGAGTATATCCATATCCGATCCCGGTCTCTTTGCCAGCCTATCGTTATTATAACCCGTGGTTATAACTTTAAAAATAATACTTTATACTTCAAAATAAAATATCATTTCAAAACACAATATTTATCAAAATGAAGATTAAATCATTTCCAAACCATTTCAAATTTTCAAAATATCATATCCTTTCAAAACTTTCCTTTTAAATTATTATTTGAATTCAAATACAAATATCAAACTTAATCACCTTTTTAAAGTTCAAAGATAACGTTCATTTATTTTCAATTCAAATTGCTTTTAAATAGTTTATATTCCAATTTACTTAATTCATTTAAACTATTTATAAGTGAAGTTACTATTCTTTCAACTCAAGTATTCAAATTTCAAAGTTTCAATCATTCTGAGCCCATTTACTAAGTCAAAACCCATAATTATTAAAAACTCCAGCCTTTCACATCATTTAGAAAAAGTTGTTATAAGTTACACTTGAAAGCATTTAATTCAGCAAAGACAACACTTAAAAGCTGCTGTTAAAACTCAGTTTCAGTTAAATTTTAGTTCAAAATAGCAAAGACAGCATTTCCAGAAATGCTATAATAGCTCAGGTTTCAAACAAGGGTTTTTATTCATTTCTGCAAAGACAGCAGACCACTACAGCATTTATAGAACTGCTGTAATAGGCCTTTATCAAGTTTTAGCCTTTTCAATTTATTACAGCAACTACAGCATTTCAGAACTGTTGTAATAGCTCTTTTATTAGCCTTTTAGTTCATTTCCAAAAACCATAGCACTTCTGAATGCTATTAAAAGCGATTTCCCGATTTTAGTTTATTTCCAGCAATTAATAAACTTTATTTAAAACCCTTTAAACATTGTCGAAATCATATTTTAACATTAAAAATGTTCATTAACATATCATTTAACATATTATTTTTTTATAAAATAAATTTTTTATAATTAAATCCAATTTCAACAAATTACTTAATAAATTCAAGTGTAAAAGTTTTCAATTCTTCACATTTGTAAATAAACAACTTAACACTTAAATTTTCTCCATTTTTTTCAAATAAAATTTAATTTCCATTTTTACTTATATAACTAAATTTTTATTTAAAAAATTCCAATTTTCCACTTCAGTTATATTTTCAAAATTCAATGTAATTATTCATTTTTCCAACATTTTTAACTTATAGAAAATTCCAATTTCTATACTTAATATTTAGAAATACAATTTAAATCAAATTTTAATATATATACATCTTTAAAATTACATAAAAATTTCAGAAAATTTTATAAAAATAACCACGGGCCTGTATATAGTTTTCTAACCTAGGTCAAGTGATACAGATATATATCATTTCAATCCGCAGTTTACAAATAAAAATCCGGGTTCTATCATTTCAAACCCGCAGTCCCAAGTCAAAATAAATAATTAAAAACCGTTCAGGCCTATCATTTTCAGCCCATAACGATTTTTTCATGTTCTAAAGTCCGTTCGGGTATGTATCATTTCAACCCATAGTGATTTCTAATCTAACAGGGAACTTGCAGTGTGATAAACAGATATAAATGAAAATTTTAACAATATATAACAGTAATAGATGAGATGACATGTAATTTAACAGGTTTAACATCATATATAAATAATCACAGGCAGTTATAGCATCATTTATAATTCTACACATTCAAATGTTGTCGCTTCACAATTACATAAGTATGAAATGTCGTGTGAGATTTACTCACCTCTAAATGCTGGAGATCGCAGTACAATTGACACAATGAAATCAAGAGCACAAAGACAAGACTATGGATTTGAGTGGAGAGCGAGATCCAATGCTACAACTCTTGTGTTATAAACCAAAACAAAATGAAAACAATTTATAAATACAAGACCATTTTGAAATGGAATAACTTTGAAATGAAAAGTGATTTGAATGCAACAACTTTTGCCTTGCTTTCTTTATTCTTTTGCATGGCCTAGGGATGAAATATGGTCAGGTTTGGACATGTTTTAGCTTGGGTATTGACATAGGTAGGCACGACTACAAGCTAGAAGTGACGGAGGAGGTTACAACATAGGAATGTGAAGGGATTATGCAATATAGTGGAGTTTTGGTTCAACAAAAGGGCTCGGCCATGGATGATTGGGCTCGGCCTGGGGTGCACCATGACTAGTCAGTGGCTAGAGGGGTGTGTGGTGGTCAGGTCAGTGAAGTCTTGGCGGCTATGTTGGTGGCCGTGGTCGTGGTTGAAGGAGATGAGGCAAGTGGTGGTCAAACTAGTATGTTTCATGGTTTATGTTGCATTTTTGTGGAGTTTTTGCACCATGGTGGGCTCGGTTTTGGTCACGACCAGAAGGATAGCTGGTGATGATGATAGGGAAAAGGTGTAGGAGGTGGTGCCGTGGCTATGGAGGAGAGGCTGAGCATACACATGAGAAAACAAGGCAACAATGTATGAAAATAAGGAAAAAGTAGAAAAAGAAGGAGGAAGACATTACCAAAATGTTTCTAGCAGTGAATGAACAATGAAGATAATATTCTTTTTTGCGTGAATGAGGAATGAAAGTCACGGCTGAGAAACAAAATTGTACGGCCAAACAAGAAGTAAATGAGGAGTTAAAGAAAATGAAAAGTCTAGAAATTGAAAAGTCATAGGAAAAGGAAGAGTCTTGTCTCTTCAATTTACCATTTCTTTTAAATCAAATATAACCAAATAATTTTAGTAAATACATTTAAAAACCGAAACAAAGTGAAATAATATGAAATAAATAATTAAATTTAAAGAAAATAGAAAAAGATTTAAAGAAATTGCTTAAAAATTCAAAACTGGGTTCAATAATTACAAATAAATCATTACTAGCCTTGGAAAAATATTCACTTCATTTTAAAAATATTATAAAGCAAAATTTGAAATAAAATAATTTATTTATCATTTATAAAATGAAATAAATAATTAAATTGGAGAAAAATAGAAAAAGAACTAAAGAAATTGTTTAAAAATTGAAAATAGGGCATGAAAATTACAAAAAAAATTACCATTAACTCTAGAAAAATTCCTACTTCACTTTAAAAATGATTTAAAACAAAATTTTAAGAAAAATAATTTCTAAAACATTTTCAGAGTGAAATAAATTCAAATAAAAATAAATTTCAAAAATTATTGGGTTGCTACAGACTCAAACCATTCAAAAGGGAAGATTGTTATGGGGTAAGTAAGAAAAAAGAAAGAAATAAAACAAATACAGAATCTCGCAGCGGAATGCCAAAATATAATAATCAGATAACAGTTCATGAAGCCGTTTACAAATAAATTTGATTATACTAATACAATACAGAATCAGAGTTACTGACAACAAGAATAGATAAATAAATGCAGCGGAACAACATGATGCAGTAGAATAAGTATATTAAATAATAACAGTACAAATTCTTCGTGTTCATCCTTCAGAAATAAGATTTTCAACCCTGAAATGCTCACGTTGACCCGAACGAATTGAAAAGACAAAATACTTGAGTTATAACTAAAAGCTCTTAGGTAAGTAAAATCAACAGAAAATAAATATAAGTGTAACAACATCGGAGATGTTCACGGGGTTTGACATCTCCTATCCAGTCTCTAACGTGGGTGTAGTAACTCAAGAGATGTTCGAGATTTACATCTCTTAAGGATCTGTTAACTATCTACTATGTAGTACAGTACGTTATTATAATATGTCTATTGTAAAGTAAAGGTATTAAAATAGTAATTGTGAGTGGGTTAAAATACTCACATTCGATTTTAAATTGAATCAGTATCCAATTTAGGCCAAAAATTCAAATAGTTTCAGAATTCGTCCAAACTAGTTCATAATGTCCAGAATTCCGATACAATTGCAGTGGAACTAACCGCGCATAAATCCGACCTCAAACGTAAAAGTTACGACAATTAGAAGTTTGATTAGAAAAAATAAAGGGCAAAACAGGTAAATTCCTCACCAAGCAACCCTCGTCGCTCACGACCCAATAGAACACACGAGTTGCCACTTCGTCGACCATCTACCGCCGCATATGAACCCTCGCGACCAGGCGCCCCACCACCTGACGAAGCGCCACCCTCCGCAACACTACCCTCGACCACCTACGACCCCAAACGACCCCGACCATCCCTATAACTCAGCAGCCGCTGTCTCCAACATAAACCCTAACCAAATTTTTGTCGTCCATCCGCCCATCAACTCGTCATGCCGACCACCTAAATGAACTCCCCTTAGACCTCTCTGCAACCCAATACTAACGGATCGACGATCCATTAAAGTCCATCGCGACGAAATGAACGGCCATGACTCTGGCAATTCTGGCCAAACCATAATCCAAAGCAAAAAAATCATAGATTTAGGTTGCGCTCGTCGAGAGCTTCGAAACAATATATAATTTTTAGGGTTTGAGGAGTTTGATTTTGGAATTGAATTTGCAATTTGGGATTTAGGATTTTGTAATTGGATTTGGTTCTACCAGTGAGAAGGAGAAGTAGACAGATGAAATATACGTACTGAAAAGTGGAATAAGAATATAGCTAGGGTTTATAATAGGCTATATATAGATAGATCGGAAATAGAAATGAATGAATTAGATTGATTAGATCAAAACGATTCACGCGATCCCCAAAAACCCATTTCGCTTCCAGAACGAAAGTTGGTCATCCCATGTATCAAAATAGATGTTTTCGATAATTTTAAACTCAATGGAACATGTTCCAAGTCCTAATCCCATTGTATGAAGAAGTTAGCTCAAAATCAACTTATTTCAAATTGATTTCAATTAAATTTTATTAAATTGATTTCCACACGTTTCGAGTCTGTACGATCAAATGACAAGTCCGATCGCTATGAAACTTGAAATTCTACAATAATCCACCCTTACAGATCCGATGAAACTAATTTCGTCCAAATCCAAGTCAGTGGCCAAAGTGACTACTTTCACGTTAATTAAATAAATTAATATTAAATTAATTAAATCATTTTTTAATTTCAAAATCATTAACTAACAATTTCATCATTTTTGATTACTTGGACATTTACAACAAATTGAAACAAATTTACATATCCATTTAATGTCAATTATTTTACTAATTACAGTGTTCAATTTCAATTGTAAATAATTCCAATAAATTATAATTTAATTCCGATAATTTGATTAAATTTGATTTCAACATTTTATTCGATCAATTATTTCTCTATTAACATAGTTAACATTTATTTATATCTTACTTCACTAATATGCTACAATTCCATCTTCTATTTGTATTAACTACTATATTTCAATTACATTGAATTTTGTCGATTCTATTATAATTTAGAATATCAATAAATTAATTTAGCTTTGTTTCACTCTTTTTATTACATCAATTATTTCCTTATGAATAAAATTAACATTTCTATACCTTCTATTACATTCACATTTTTGTAGTTATTGTCCTAACTCATATTAATGTAACATTTAATTTCATTTAATTGCAATTGATTAAATATGTTGGTAACAAACAATAATTGTTACCATTTCTACCTTTAGTAACATTTGTAAGTTTATTATTTATAAGAAAATGTTATAACAACTCCCATTACAATCATTTTATCAATTACAATTAATCACACCTTATTTCATTAATTAATACAACATTGAATTATCAATTCTTCTTTAATCCAAATATCAATTAATACATGTTATTACAATTGATTTATTTATAGTCTATATCAATATTAACTTTTTAATCATTTCAATTAATTGGAATTTCATTCAAAGCAATTATAAACTACCTTTAATTAATACTATTACATTTTATTCCAATTATATTCTTATTATTAAATCAAAAATTTCTTATTAAATTAACTATTTTAATTATCGAAAT
Organism: Allium cepa; assembly: GCA_030765085.1. Lineage (NCBI taxonomy): Eukaryota > Viridiplantae > Streptophyta > Magnoliopsida > Asparagales > Amaryllidaceae > Allium > Allium cepa. The sequence goes on along the minus strand of CM060937.1, from coordinate 504,185,629 downwards.
TACGGGTTGTTACATTTTTGCTCCTGTAATTTGCTTACCAAATTGGGATCTTTTATTTGAAATAATGTGTGACGCTTCGAACTTTACAGTTGGTGTTGTTTTTGGACAACACATCAAGAAGATCCTTCATGTTATCTACCACGCTAGTATGACGCTGAACGATGCTCAACTCTACTACACAACCACTGAAAAAGAGCTTATAGCAGTAGTTTTCGCACTCGAAAAATTCCAACAATACTTGATAGGCTCACACATCACTGTTTACACAGACCATTCCGCTCTTCGATATCTTTTGGCTAACAAGGACGTTAAGTCTCGCTTAATTCGTTGGATCCTTTTACTACAAGAATTTGGTCTTACAATCAAGGACAAAAAAGGATCCGACAATGTCATAGCCGATCACTTGTCTCGTTTTCCCAAAGCACCATCATCTTTACCTATCAATGAAAACTTTCCAAACGAATAACTTCTTTCTGTCTATGTCAATCTGTGGTATGCCGACACAGTGAACTACTTAGTCACCAAAGAAACTTTGTCATCTTGGTCGAAACAAGATAAAAATAAATTTTTGTCCCAAGTCAAGAAATTCTATTGGGACGATCCATACTTGTCCAAGTATTGTCCAAAACAAATCATTTGACGGTGCATCCTGGATAATGAAATAAGGAGTGTTCTCTCGTTCCGTCACTATCGAGCGTGTGGTGGACATTTCGGTCCTCGAAAAACTGCTGAAAAGGTGCTTCGGTGTGGTTTCTATTGGTCCACTCTTTTCAAAGACTTATTTGAATTTTATAAAACTTACGATCGATGCCAAATGCTTGGAAGAATTTCTCACGAAATATGATGCCTTCAAACTACTTTCTTACGATCGAAATCTTTGATGTTTGGGATATTGACTTTATGGGACCTTTTCCCAATTCTTTAGGAAATTTGTATATTATTCTCGCCGTTGATTACATCTCAAAATGGTTCGAAGCCGTTCTGTGTAAAACAAATGGCCATAGAATTATCGTGAAATTCCTTAAAGAAAACATCTTTTCGAGGTTCGGCACATCTCGCACAATAACATGTGATAACGGCACCCATTTTGCAATCTTTTTTTAAAACTTTAATAAAGAAATATGCGATAACTCACAAGTTATCCACTCCGTATCACCCTCAAACTTGTGTCCAAATTGAAGTTTCAAATCATCAAATAAAAAAAATCTTGTCGAAAAACAGTTAACAAAAATAAAAAAGATTGGTCTCAGAAATTGACCGACACGCTTTGGGCTTATCGTACTGCTTTTAAAACTAACCTTGGGATGTCCCCATTTCATTTATTTTACGGGAAAACTTGCTATTTACCAGTTGAAATCGAACAAAAAGTGTTATGGGCAATAAAGAACTTAAACTATGATCTCGGGAAAGCTGGCGAAAACAAAAAACTACAACTCAACGATCTAGAAGAACTTAAGAACGATGCGTATAAAAATGGAAAAAAATCTACCAATAAATAATAAAAGTTTTTCATGTCAAATCTATCCTAAGAAAAACGTTTCTCTTAACCGAAAGTTCTTTTACATTACTCTAGACTTCATTTATTCCTTAGGAAACTAAAATCGAGATGGACCGGACCATTTGTGGTACGAACTGTTTTTCCACATGGTGCCATAAAAATACAAAACCCCAGGGATGGATCGATCTTCAAAGTCAACGGTCATCGTTTGAAATCTTTCTTGGAATTGCCAAATAACCAAGAAGATGAGCTCATGATTCTTCATGGGCTAAGCTACGTCTAGGAAGAAATGTTAACCCTCTTTTGTAAATATATACATATTTTTCCCTGTTACAATCATTATATCACGCATTGACTGTGGGGGCACAGTCAAATTAAGTGTGGGGGGGGGTCTCCTCTTCCTTTTTTTAATTTTCATGGCACATTGAATTTTTATTTTCTTTCCAAAACTCAAAATTTCTGAATTTCAGAAAGAAAAAAAATCTCAAAATTTCTAAACCTCAAAAATATTTTCCTTTTAGCATTTTGATTTATTTTTGATGAAACACTATAGGGTAAGTATAGGTTTTGGTTATTAATTTGAAATTTTTGAAAATTTATTTGTCTTAACAAAAAATAAAAATAAAGTTTGATTACAAATAATGATGGTTTAAGTAGTATATAGGAAGATTCATGGGTGATAATTATGAAGTATATCCTAATTGAAAATCCTTGTTTAAAAGAGTGGTTGATTTAAAGTAAAGGCAATAATATTTTAGTTCTTTTAAGTTAAGTGGTACTAAGATGATATTGTAAAACTCTCTCGTTCTAAAAAATATATTGAATTGTTGTATATATGTATATATTGTAGTAACACCTAGAGTCATGTATTCACACACAAGTGTGAACACTCGTCATGCTCTGTACCCTTCTCACGTAAGCCCGAAAGACAATGCATGATCGGTATATCTGACCTTAATTTATCCGAGTTAGGTGTATGTATATAATTTTCTTTCAATAATAACGCCTACAGTCGATATGTGTTCACACTTGTGTATTCAATCGCCATGCTCTGTATTCCCCTTACGTAAGCCCGAAAGGCAGTACATGGGTAATATATTCGGCCTCGATTTTCTGAGTTAGGCATATGTAAATATCGTTAATATCAATAAGTTTTCAAATAAAGAGAGAATAAGCAATTGAAATCCAAGCACTATTTTTACTTATGTGATTTAACTTGTTATTTAAAAGAAATGAAAATACCACTTTGAAAAACTTTGATATTGAACTAAGCATTTGTTTCATAGTTGCACTATGGTATCAACCGAAATAATTAGCCAAACTAGAGTCTAATTGTGATGATTACTTAATTTTTGTTTAAATTTTGACAATAAAGGACTTAAATTTCTTGATAATGACAAGAACTTACATTTAAATTATTCATGTCGATTTGAAAATTAATACTTCATTTGTAAATATTTTCAAAAACGTGCATCCATCTCTTTGTAAATAAATCTTGCATTTAGAAATTTCTCATGTGCATTTGGATTTTGTGGGCGGTATCCACTGAAAACCCTCACGAGACAACACTCGTCCTATTATGGACACCGAGAGGTTTAACGGCTTATTGCATACACTCAATGCAATCGTGTTTCTTATGAAAAAGGTTTATCTTAGTTTTTGTTTATTTGAAGACGAATAAAAAGATAAGTGCGGGTATATTTGATTTACACGTATATGTGTATATATTTACATCCATATTTAATCTATTTTTATTTAAATAATTGTCATATAATTCGACCCGTAAGCGTAAGATCTATAAGCAATAAATTTTGTACACGTAAGCGTTCGACCACTCTTTTAAAGCACCTAACATTTCTTTCATGCCATATAATTCGACAAAAAGCAAGATTTAACAATTTAAGTCTATTCAACATTTCTTTATCAGTAAATTTGTGTCTATCATAAATCCAGAAATAAAATTGACCTCTGATGATAGGCCTTCATTTTAGATCAATACTCGGTTGAATTAAACATTTACTCCAAACATAAAAAAGCAAAGTCACAAACACAACACAAATGTGTGTAATCTTCTACCCTATCACCATAGAAAATGCATTTTTCATTTATATTCATCTACTTTGCCTTTGGCATGCTCATAGAACGACAACAAAATATCCTTTTTACAGTGGACAATACCCATTATAATAGGGTTTTCACAACGGGTCCACGCCCGTCTTATTATGCGATGTTGTAATAGAATGAAAGCATTTTACAACGGTTTTTGCCCACTGCGATAGGGTCATTTACAACAGTTTTTGTCCATTACGATAGGGTCTTTTACAACTCTTTTTGCTCGTTGCAATAGGGACTTTTACAATACATTTTGCTCATTGTTAAAAATGCAAATTAAAAAAATTACACTTTGCTATGACATGCACCTATAGATTTAATATCATTTCACAATTGAAACCAGTATTAGACTAACAACAATTAAAATCATTCGTATTTCATTAAAAATAGAACGATAGATTCACACTCTAAAAAGCTAAAACAAATCATATATTCACATCATTCATAAAGCATTAACATAATTACAAATCATCGTATTTTATGCCTAAACTAATATAAAAAATAGTACAACACAACTGCATTATAACAACTATGCAAATGATGTTTGTCTTGTTTTCTAAACATGTTTTCCAGTGTTTAAGCACTACATAGAGTTAGTCGTAAGACTTACTTCCGTATTGACTCTTTTTTTCGCAACTACACATCGTGAAGCGCTAATGCTAGCACTCTTAAATAAGCTGCGAGCACTGCAATTTGGTCTGGTTACACTATTTTCTATTATATCTTCTTCATTTTTCGAACCTTCCATTGAGTTTGATTGTGAATGGCTTCCAGAAGAATCAACAATAGCATCAGAAACATTCAAAGATACGTCTTGCATTGGAATCACTCTCTCCCTACGTGATCACTACAAAAAATCATAAGACACACTACTTATTCATCTTAGGGTCCGTCTATTAACACCCCAGTATTTTCTCTTCACAACCCGATTAAAATTTTAAATTTTTTATTCCAATTATACCCTTTAATACTTAAATGGATTTCTCATTTAATTTACCGTGTCTATTCATCTTCTCTTCATCTCTCTTCGATCTGCTTCCATCTGCTGAAATTGACTAAGAATGCAGACACTCGACACAACAACGTTCTATGCGAACGAGATTGTTGAACCAACCTCGTCCGATCAACACGTGATTGTTGTCACAACCACGTTCACGACGGACGAGGTTGGTTCACAAACCACGTTCGCGTGGAACGTTGTTCTTCACATAAATATGACATTCGAGCAAAATCGAACTTTGATTCAAATAAAATCATTGGATTAGCTAATGTTATATGGCTAGTATACCAAAACAGAGAACAATCAATTATAAACTCGTCGCACAAGTTTATAACTCAGATTTCCACTACACTGGAATTCTGTAGTAATTATTATAACAATACTAAAACAGATAGCACGGTACAATAAACTCGTCGCACAAGTTTATCGATTAGAATTCCACTACACTGGAATTCTGTATTAGATACTGTAACAATAAGTTACGTTGTAAATAAAGTACAACAACAGCGTTATACTATTTTGAAAATAGTACCACTTATAAATGGGAAAGATTACAGAGAATCTAACCAGTATATAAAGGAAATTTCGTCTGAGGCTTGTCGTAACAATTTCCTCTAGAATTTTATTTCAAAATTCTCCCAATATACAACAGACGTAATCTGCACGAGATTGTAATGAGTATGTCAACTCTGTGATATATATGGAATATTGAGCAGTAGAGCAAAGAAGCAGAAGAAATTAGATTGGAATTGGATAAGAATGTGATCAGTATTCTCTCCTATTTATAATTTCGTCCGCATCCCTTCAAACAGTCGCGTACGCTTGACGGGTCGCACCCGTTTGCCTTTTGGTCGTTGCTGTTTGTTAACGGGTCGCACCCGCCTGCTACTGGTTTGCATCTGCTTGCGTCCAACGGTACTGTTTCGCACCAGCTTGTACCGCCTGCACCTCTACAGTCGGGTCGCATCTATTCGCCCGCGTCCGCTTCAATCGGCTCGCGCCTGTTTGCTTCTAACGGGTCGCACCCGCTACTGTTCGCGCCTATTCAACCCGCGTCCGCTTATGAACAGTCATTTCCATTCGTATAGCCTGCAACTATTAAAAAGCCCGGTCCAGTTTGCAGTAAGTATCATATTAGACCCAAACCCAAACCCGGCCCGGTTCGGTTTGGTTCGGTCGGACGGCGGTGGCGCGCGTGTGTGGTGGAGATGCATGATCTCCCTCTTCACAACGAAACATACATTTGGGTGCCCCTAGGCCCCAACACCTTCATTGCAAAGCCATATATAAACTAGTATGGCTTAGCAATTTTGGCGATGTGGGACTTTATGTATGTTTCATTCATTTTGTTCTTTAGGAATTCCAACAATCCCCCACATGAATGATAATATACATATCCCCTACACAAAGTGGAATATCACAGAGTATATATGGAATTAATGCTTTATCGTGGATAAGTAGATATTTCACTTTGAACTTTCCCTAATTAAAACTTATCGGATTTACTTGGCTAATCGGTGAATTATTTCATCTTGAACCGTCGGCCTTTATTGTATATCCAGACAATAAGTTTTACGAAGCATTGATTCCCTTATCATCCAATCTCTTGGTTGTGTTCATTTTGGTCTTGAACAATTTTTGGTTCTGCGAGTGTTTTAGAGAATAAAAGCCTTTTAATATTCTCATAGAGCCGACCCAGCTCACACTAACATAGGTGATCGCAACCATTAAGAGTATCCTACATATACCCCACTTGGTATTTCCAAGATATGGTCATCATTAAAAAACATAGTTTTAACCTTTAAATACTTCTATAGGCATGCATTTATGTTGTGCACCATAGGAATGGAGTTGGACTATGTCCATGCAAATGCATTACGTCTTGAGTTATTCAGAACTGGTTTGCCTATTGATCCTAGTCCGTGGGATCTCCAGTCGCTAGGATAGGTTTCCGTATAAGATAACTCTTTGTGGTTTAGGCTTTTAAACCCATTGCCCTCAATGCGCAGTCAATTTTCTCTCTTAATAATCCTTTAGTAAATGGATCCGCTAGGTTATCATTTGTTCTCACATAATGTATGGAAATTGTTCCATTTGAGAGTAACTGCCTAACTGTGTTATGGCGTCGACGAATATATCGTGACTTTCCATTATACACAAAGTTGTGCGCTCTACTTAGCGCAGCTTGGTTATCACAGTGTATACATATGGCCGGTACAGGTTTAGGCCAGAATGGAATATCTTCTAAAAAGTGACGAAGTCATTCTGCTTCTTCGCCTGCTTTATCTAATGCAATGAACTCTGATTCCATAGTGGATCGAGCTATGCATGTTTGTTTAGTAGATTTCCATGACACTGCTGCCCCTGCTAGGGTAAAGACATAACCACTCGTTGATTTTGATTCCTCTGAATCTGCAATCCAGTTTGCATCACTATATCCTTCTAAGACGGCAGGATATTTTCCATAATGTAAGGAATAGTTAGTGGTATTTTTTAAATGTCCAAGCACTCTCATTAGTGCTTTCCAGTGTTCCTTCCCTGTATTGCTTGTATACCTGCTCAAGCGACTTACTGCATAAGCTATATCTGGTCTTGTGCAATTCATGAGATACATTAAGCATCCTATTACACGAGAGTATTCCAGTTGCATTACACTCTCATCAATGTTTTTATGCAGTACTTCCGATGGATTAAAAGGTGTCATCACTCCTTTAATTCCATACTCTTGGAATTTTTCAATCATTTTATCTACATAGTGTGACTGAGATAGTTCAATTCCATTAGGTGTTCTTATTATTTTGATTCCCAAAAAAACATCCGCAACTCCTAAGTCTTTCATATCGAAATTGTTGATCAACATTTTCTTTATGGTCTCAATTACCTGAGTATTTGGACCGAATATTATCATATCATCCACATATAGACAGATCATCACATATGATTGTCCAAGTTGTTTATAATAAACACATTTGTCACATTCATTTATACGCAAACCATTTCTCATCATGACACTATCAAATTTTGTGTGCCATTGCTTTAGAGCTTGTTTTAGTCCGTATAATGATTTGACTAATCTACAGACTTTGTTTTCATTTCCTTTGGATGTAAATCCCTCAGGTTGCTCCATGTAAATCTCCTCATCGAGATTTCCATTTAAGAATGCTGTTTTTACATCCATCTGATGAATCTCCAGATTATAAATGGATGCAATTGCTATTAGCATTCTTATAGAGGTTATTCGTGTTACCGGCGAATATGTATCAAAAAAGTATACTCCTTCTTTTTGACGATATCCTTTGGCTACTAATCGGGCTTTATACTTGTCGATAGAGCCATCTGCTTTCATTTTCTTCTTGAAAATCCATTTGCAGCCAATTGGTTTTATTTCTGGTGGAATATCAACAATTTCCCAAGTTTTATTACTTAGAATTGAATCAATCTCACTTTGGATTACTTCTTTCCAACATGAGGATTCAGAAGATGACATTGCTTCCTTATATGTTTGAGGTTCATGCTCTAATACATATGTAAAAAAGTTCGAACCAAATGTTTTGTAAGTTCTAGCCCTTACGCTTCTTCTTGGTTCAGCATCCTCAATTTCATGATGAGTTTCATCTTCATGTGAATCGTTTGATTCTTCCCTTGTCCTTTTTGGGACCTTATTTCCTTCATTCCTTTTGTGCGGAAACACATCTTCAAAGAATGAGGCGTCTCTTGATTCCATGATTGTATTTACATGAATATCAGTTATATCAGACTTGAATACCAAGAATCTGTAGGCACTACTATTTTGGGCTGGCCCAAGATAATAACAATCTACTGTTTTTGGTCCAAGTTTGACTCTCTTGGGAGGCGGAACTGGAACTTTTGCCAAGCACCCTCACACTTTGAGGTATTTAAAGCTTGGTTTGTGTCCTTTTCGTATCTCATATGGAATTGTTCCTGTTTTATTGTGAGGAACCTTATTTAATATATGATTAGACATATTTAGTGCTTCCCCTCACAAGTTCGTCGGTAGACCAGAAGTTAAAAGCATTGCATTAATCATATCTTTTAACGTTCTGTTCTTCCTCTCGGCTACACCATTTTGTTGTGGTGAATATGGAGCTGTTGTTTGATGAATTATTCCATTTTCTTCACAGAATTGTTCAAATGGTGATTCATACTCTCCACCTCGATCAGATCTGAATACCTTGATCTTTTTATTTAACTGATTTTCTACCTCAGCCTTGTATTTTATAAACACCGTTATTGCTTCATCTTTACTATTTAAAAGATATACATAGCAATATCGCGTATAATCGTCAGTAAAAGTAATGAAATACTTTTTCCCACCTCCTGTAGGTAGTGATTTAAAACCACATAAATCTGTACGTACCAAACCTAATGGTTTGGTGCTTCTGTCAACAGATTGAAATGGTTTTTTAACCATTTTTGCTTCTACACATGTCTCACATTTGTAGTTCTTATCTACTTGGAAATTTTGAAATTAATCCCAAGTTTGATAATTTCTTCATTTTTCGTAAGTTTATCTGTCCTAATCTATCGTGCCATAGTAAAATTTCATGCTCAAGCAAGTAAGAAACTTCAATTTTATTAATAGCACAATCAGAATACATAGATTTATTGCCGATAACGGCTACGTTTGCCTTAAATAGGTCATCACATAAATAACCCCTTCCGATATACATTCCAGCTTTGAACAGAACCATCTTGTCTGATTCGAACACAATTTTGAATCCTTTCTTTGATAGCACTGAGCCGGAGATCAGATTCTTGCGTATGTCTGGAACGTGAAGCACATCATTCAATTTGACAGTTTTTCCAGAAGTGAACTTGAGAATAACTGTGCCACTGCCTTCGATCATGGAAACTGCAGAATTACCCATGTAGATTCTTTCTTTCCGATCGAATTTCTGGTATGTTGAAAACATGGATTTTTCAGAGCAAACATGACGAGTAGCTCTTGTGTCAACCCACCATTGGTTAGGGTTCTGAACCAAATTACATTCAGAAATAACCGCTGAAAAGGTGGACTTATCCATTTTCATGTTGTCAACTGTTGTCATCTCTGTTTTAGTATAAAACAGTAAAATTCTTAAGATGTTATATGGTTAGTATACCAAAACAGAGAACAATTAATTATAAACTCGTCGCACAAGTTTATAACTCAAATTTCCACTACATTGAAATTCTGTAGTAATTATTATAACAATACTAAAACAGATAGCACGGTACAATAAACTCGTCGCAGAAGTTTGTCGATTAGAATTCCACTACACTGGAATTCTGTATTAGATAACTGTAACAATAAGTTACGTTGTAAATAAAGTACAACAACAGCGTTATACTATTTTGAAAATAGTACCACTTATAAACGGGAAAGATTACAGAGAATCTAACCAGTATATAAAGGAAATTTCGTCTGAGACTTGTCGTAACAATTTTCTTAAGAATTTTATTTCAAAATTCTCCCAAGATACAACAGACGTAATCTGCACGAGATTGTAATGAGTATGTCAACTCTGTGATATATATGGAATATTGAGCAGTAAAGCAAAGAAGCAGAAGAAATTAGATAAGAATATGATCAGTATTCTCTCCTATTTATAATTTCATCCGCATCCCTTCAAACAGTCACGTCCGCTTGACGGGTCGCACCCGTTTGCCTTTTGGTCGCTGCTGTTTGTTAACGGGTCTTACCCGCCTGCTACTGGTTTGCATATGCTTGCGTCCAACGGTACTGTTTCGCACCCGCTTGTACCGCTTGCACCTCTACAGTCGGGTCGCATCTGTTCGCCTGTGTCCGCTTCAATCGGCTCGCACCTGTTTGCTTCTAACGGATCGCACCTATTCAACCCGCGTCCGCTTATGAAGCGTCATTTCCATTCGTATAGCCTGCAACTGTTAAAAAGCCCGGTCCAGTTTGCAGTAAAAATACGAGTATCATATTAGACCCAAACCCAAACCCGGCCCAGTTCGACGGACAGAGGCAGCGCGCGTGTGTGGTGGAGATGCATGATCTCCCTCCTCACAACGAAGTATACATTTGGGTGCCCCTAAGCCCCAACACCTTCATTGCAAAGCCATATATAAACTAGTATGATTTAGCAATTTTGGCGATGTGGGACTTTATGTATATTTTATTCATTTTGTTCTTTAGGAATTCCAACAGCTAAATCACGTACTGTGCCGATATTTGCTCTTTTTTTCCTTTTCCATAGACGGAGCCTTCATCTTAATACATATGGTTATCACATTTGTTGTTTCCTGGTCTTCTATAAATTCACTGACATAAATATCATTCACATAATTGTTGGATCGTGTCATCTGCAAATTTGATTTAGCAGTTAATATATTCAAAGGATAATTAGAGAACTGTTTATAATTCACAAATCTAAAATTATACATAATCCATAATACTTTTTTCAAAGTCCCTAGGACGTTGGCAAGTAGATTTCAGAATTTCTGTCACTTGTTTGGGGCTTAGTTTCTTAGTATATATTTGCCCTTCTACAATTTACATACCTGAATAACCTTAACGGCCAAAGCTTATTCATATAACACAAAAATGTAAAAATAACGTGAGATATACCAACTCCTAACATAGAAAATTATTATTTCACATACCTCCATTGGTAGGTGAGTTGGCTTACTATCGCTTCCAGCAATCAAGCATGGCCATGCAATCAATCTTAGGACCAGCACCACTGCCACCAGAAGGAGTTGGACGATCATCCTCCATTCCACCAGCACCCTGATACATCTTTGCAATAATGGGGTTGCACAGACCCTCCAGCTCCTTCATCTTGTCCTCAAATTCATCGGCCTCAACCAGCTGATTTGCATCCAACCACTGAATCACCTACTCAATCGGATCCTCTATCTTCTTCATATCATCCACCGGCAATTTAGAAGCTATCTTCTCATCCTTGAGCGTGTTCCTCATGTTGTATATATAGTTCTCCAACGCATTCTTAGCCTCCACCTTTTTCTTATGCTCCTCATCCTTAGACTTGTACTTCTCTGCCTCCTGATCCATCTTCTCCGTTTCTTCCTTTCTCAGTCCGCCCTTGTCATTTATGATTGTAATCTTGTTCTTCTGTCCAGCAGTTTTGTCTTCAGCGGAAACATTCAATACGCCATTGGCATCAATGTCGAAGCATACAGTGACTTGTGGTATGCCTCGAGGAGCAGGTGGGATGCCAAATAGCTCAAACTTGCCAAGCAAGTTGTTGCCTTTTGTGCTTGTTCTCTCACCCTCACACACTTGAATCAAAACACCAAGCTGGTTGTCAATGTATGTGGAGAACACTTGTTCTTTTTAGTAGGAATGGTAGTGTTCCTTGGGATCAAAACAGTCATGACACCACTAGCTGTTTCCAAACCTAGGGATAAAGGAGTGACATCCAGTAGAAGCAGGTTCTAAACCTTCTCATTGCCTTGACCACTTAATATAGCTGCTTGTATAGATGCACCATAAGCAACTACCTCATCTAGGTTAATGCTCTTGCACAACTCTTTTCCATTGAAGAAGACCTGAAAAAATTGCTGCACTTTGGGTTGATCCACCAACTGGAATTGATTGTTAATACATATATAAATATACTTACAAAGAGAGAAAATGATATTTAATACATATATAAATATACTTATAGTAATCCTTTATTTATCATTCAAAAAACAAGAAACATATCAGATATTAAGATATTCTGCAAAAAAATCAACTACTGGCAAAAAAATTGTAGAAGGATGTTGCAGATATATCCGTAGTTTCAAATATTACAACAATCTGTCTTAAATGATTCATGAATGTCTAAATTAAATCGTATTATTTAACCATGTTAGGAGAAAGGGACAATCCCGTTTATGTAAGATGAAGAGATTGATAGTACCCACTCTAGCATTCCATGACATCACCAATATCCACATTGCCAAATTCTGTTGAGAAGAAACGCAGGGTACAATATTCAGCTATTAGGCCGCCGACAGCTCCTCCTCCTCACACATCGAATTAAATTACCATTGAGGAGCTTTTATTCGAATCTCGAATGGCCGTCGACAGCGATTAGCAGCTTCATTTGTTGATTGGACTTCAGATTCAGGGCATGGGTATTGTGATATTATGATAGAGAAGCAAGAAAGTGGAGAAAGGGAAAGTAGCGACTTTGGTTTGGTTTTGTTTTAGGATTGGGCGGTGAGATTTGGAATTGAAGTCAGGTAAAAAATGGGGAAAGTGGGAAATGAAAATCAGCAGCTAAGGTGGGCGGAAAATAAGGTATCGACCATTAATTTTAAGAGGGTAAATCATAGAAAATAGTGGCTGTGAAGTGCAGATGGAAGTGAAACGAAGGCTAGTAAGTCGGCTAAATTTTACAAGCATTATAAATTTATTTTAAAAATTTTAATTTTTCAAATATTAAATATTACATATAATTATTAATCATAATTGCTAAGTTTCATATACCAAATTATTAAAATATTTAATATTCCATATTTATTATTATTTGTTATTTCTTAATTATCTAAAAGCGATTATTAATTATTAATAATTTTAAAGTAATTATTTAATGTAAATTATTTAATATTTAATATTAAATGTTTAATATGATATAATAAATGTTTAAATATTAATTATTAAATACTAATTATTAGTAGTAATCATATAATATTAGCTATTAATTATTCAATAGTAATTACTAATTACTAATTTTTAATTTTTTAATATTTATTATCAATTATTATTTACTGAATATTAAATATTAATTAGTACTTAAATCTTAATTAGTAGTATTTGTTTAATATTACTTATTAATTATAACTAATAATTTTTAATTTTTAATTAATTATATCAATTATTATTTATTAAATATTAAATATTATTTATTAATTATTTAACAATAGTTGTTATAAATTATTATTTATTAATTATTTATGATTTGATAGTAGTTATTATAAATATTAATAATAATTAATAAGTTTTGTAACGACCTGGTATTTCGAACCATTCGCATCTGCACATATCGGACTTGGATTGCTCAAAACAACAGGTTGTTAATTTATATTTGGGAAAAGTTAGCATATACAGTAAATAAATCAATCATGAAATCACAGACACAGAGTAATAGAACAATAAGCAGCGGAATAGATAAATAGTAGTTCATGAAGCAACTATAAAACATCAGAGTCTGAAGCAAAATACAACAGAATCTCAGATACAAATGAATTTCTAATACATAAGCAACTGACGAGTCTGAACATAAATGAATGGAATAAACTGAAATAACTGAAAGCTGGTTAGATAGATTATCGAACAAAAGCTCCAATCTCCAAAGGTGAGTCTCAAATCCTGTGACATTCAGTCTAACCCGAGCATAAAGTAAAACACAAAACACTCGAGCCAGGATTAACATTCTTATATAATAAATTCAACTCAAGTGAAATGTCAACTGAAATACAAATAACTTAAAGGATGTTTGTGATTCCCATCCTCTAAGGATCCGTGGAACTATCTACCATGTAGTAATATATGCTATTATAATAATGTCTATAGTAAAGTAAAATATTAAAATTGCGTTAATGCGTTACCCATATCCCCCTTAACATATTTTTTATATTCTCATAGTCTATACAATATTTAATTCCTCTGTAAACTGGAGGGCTATCAAAGGGCACTCCATAGGTATGGTACAAGCCAAACTTGTAGAAGGCGCGATAGGGCATGTGAACACGGCACACGAGGCAATGTCAGTGTAGATATACCATTTGCACTCCCGGACTGGTGGTAACGCATAGCAGCTACTACCACTCACCATGTGACACACTCCCAAATCAAAGGGTGCACCCAATCAAATCACAAAAGCAATAGAATGGTATTGAAGAAATGTGCTCAATTGGAGGAGTGACCCAACTTGGTCCAGTATAGCTCCTGTTTTAGACACATCAAGCAGATTCACAGGAGTCAGTGCTATGTAAATACCATATAGAATCGTCGTCAAACCATCCTACTTCGTTCTGGAATCTCCACAATGTACACAGTTGTTAAAGTGGTTTTCGGTATTGGTAGAGAGTATGACAATGTCTGATTCAGGTCTCTTTAACAACCAAACGCTTATTTCACACCGTGGTCATTTCATTTCAAACAATTTACAATTCATATCAAAATATCTTATTCATTTCAAAACTATATCAATTCGATATCATTATCCACTTTAAATAATATTCATATCCTGAACCGTAACACTTTCCAAATTATAACACTTTCGAAATAATAACACTTTTGAGATCATAACACTTTTGAAATCATAACACTTTCGACTTAAACAGTTTAGATATTGAAAATAGTGTGTGTGTGTGTATGTGTATTATATATATATATATATATATATATATATATATATATATATCAAAATAGTTTGTATATTAAAAATACTTTAAACAATAAAATATTTTCCTCCAATTCCACAAATAGATTCAAATCAGCTTAAATTCCAAAATTAAATTTAAATCAGTCCCAGTTCAACACTTCTAAATTTAAAAGGTCAAAGATACAATTCAAATTCTTATTAAACCATTTTAATTTTTATCGATTTCCAATCCAGGTTTGAACTATCTCTTCAGTTCCAATAAGATGCAAAGTTTAAATATTCGAACATTTTCAATATAAGTTTTATTTATATTTCAACGTTTAACTTTAGTATTATTTAGTTTTGAAATATTCACTTAATCAATCAAATAATCATTTGAATAAAATCTCAAATTACAAATTTAAATAAAAATAAATATCCCATTTCAATTTATTTAAATTTGAAAATCTTCGTTTAATCACCTTAAATCAAAAATCAAGTTATAAAATCATATCTTTAAAATCTCAAATTCAATAAGTTTCACGTTAATTTTATTTAAGTATAATTCTTAAACAAATACAATTTCAATTCAATTTCAGTTTTATCTTCCCAACCTTAATTTATTATAATTATTACAAAATCGATTTTTAAAATATAAATTTAAATAAACACCTAAACATATTATATACTAGTTATATTATTAAATTAAATCTTATTATTAAATTTATTTTACATTAAATTTATTTTTATATTATTTTTTAAAATAATAAAATTTTAAGTAAAATCTTAAAATTTATATTTTCAAAACTAACTTATAAATTTAAAATTTCCAAAATATATAATTTAAAAACAAAAAGTTTAGACATATATAAAAATAACGTTACACATATTATATTTTAAAAATCAATATTTATTAAAACCCATATATTTTCTTTCAAAACTTTGGAAATCACCTTCAAAATATAGACCAACGGTGTCCTATATAATTTTCTATCATATGGTCATGTGGTGCAGACATTTATCATTTCAATCCGCAATTTAAATATCTACAGGTATATATCATTTCAACCCGCAATCCCATAAATTCAAAATCAATGAAAATTGTTTGGGTTTATCATTTCAACGCATAATGATTTTCCCCTAATCTACTAGATCATTCGAGTATGTATCATTTCAACCCATAGGGAATTTCTAAACTAACAGAGAAATTGTAGAGTAAGAACAAATATAATAATAATATAACATATCAACAACATGCATATATCATCAGTAACAAATTTAATAAAATATATACGATAGGATATGGTGTCATATATTACAGGTGAACAATTGCAGATAATGGCATATCATATTTAACAATTAAGTAACTAGCAATTCACATTTATCAGCATATTTCAATTGTCGTTTCAAGTGAAATCAAATTTACTAAATATAAGAATGTTAATCGTGGGTGATTGCTCACCTTTTGAGGCCAGAGAGAGAATAGGACAGGAACACGGAATAAATCACGAGTTCGAAAATCGACCAATCTAAACAACAAATGTCAAAGCGAAGTAGCTGAACACGGATTTGACGGATGAAGCTGATAATTAGGAATCGATGAGAAAAAATCAACTAGTTGGATATAAACCGAACAAAATATATGTTATAAATATATAATAAAAAAATTTCTCTAAAACAAATTTTAAAAACATATATTTAAAGTAAAAATCTTCATGTTATACCTTTAAAATCAATATTTATTTAAAGCCCATATTTTCAAAATTCAACATCATATATATTAAATTTATTACAAAAACCTTTTTTCTAATATAAATCTAACAAATACCTTTAAACATATGATATATATATATACATTCTTTTTCTTTATTAAAAACAAGGTAATTGACATTATATATAAAATCTTACTTTAGTGTTATATGTAAACAACAGCAAATGCTACTATGCAAATTCACTTTATATATATATAAACTTACTTAATTACAAACTCACCCAGGTCATATGTAAATTTATATACAAATGACATGCTATATATGACTTATATAAACTTATATACAAACAACCAGATTTTGTACAACTTACATATATAAACCGCAGATTACATATATATAAACTATTATAAACTTATACATTAAAACCTAACAGATCATACATACATATATATGTAAACTAATGCATATACAACATCATATATTATAACACTTTGAACATATTATAATATACTTTTCATATATATGTATAAAAAAATTGAGTACAATTGAATATATATAGAACTGCAAATAAAACAGAATATACATATAAAACAAAAGATATCATAACTAACATTTTTAACAATAGGAAAGGTGAAGTAAGCAGGTGGTGGGAGATGCTGCTATTACGGATCGGGGTGGCGATGGTTTGTAAGTCGATGATGATGGGTTGAAAAGTCGAATTGCTGCTAGGTGACTGACTTGGTGGTGGAAGGTAGGGTGTTGACGTGGAGGGGACGGAGCTATGCGAGGTTGTCAATGGCGGTCGTAGGCGCACGTGAGGTCGAATGGATAGCTGCCACGGTGTTAGGGCGTGGGTCTGGATGCGATAGTGCAGTGCTCGGCACAGGCTGACGCGTGGGAAGAAGGGAGATGCTAGGCGTGAGTTGTGGTGGAGGTCGGTGGGTTTTGGGGCTTCGGTGGTGATGATAAGTGGTGGCTCAGGTGGACGAAGGTGAGGCAGTGGGCGAACTGTAAGGGTGTACGAGCTTTTATGGTGAACGCTGGCTATGGGGATGGCTGCTTGGGGATACGGTTGTGGGTGGCGCATAGGCGAGGAGGAAGATGGTTGCTTGCATGGACGAGTTGTGATCTCGGTGAGGTGGTGGTAGGCGATGGCTTGGTGAATGGCGCAGATCGAGGACGAAGTGGGAGATGTGGGCATGGGTTCGCTTGTGGATCGGCTATTGTGGAGGATGATTAGGGGGAGTGAGCTGGTCAAAGGCGGTGGGAAGGTATACTGACGTGGGTAGAGGAGGAAAAGGCTATGGAGATGCGCGGCGATGGTGGGTTGATGGACGCGGATTAATGTTTGACAGGCGGTGGTTGAAAAATGGTGAGACTCATGAGCTTGGAGGATAGAAAAATGGACAGTGGATGGAGAATATATGTAGCTCGAATTATAATATAATTATATACATATATTTTTATATTGTATGTTTTTCGAGAGTAGTGAAGGAGATATTATGGCGGAAAGAAACGTGAACAGGGAGATGAACAACTTTTCAAAATATAGGCTTATTATATATATAAACTTATATACGTTGCTATAATTTGACAGAACGAAAGTGTGGAATCAATAAGAAGGAGAGAAGTCAGCAATTGAATTCAAAAAATATTAATAACAAATGGCTACTAGTTTCTCCAGGGCAAATGAAAAGACGCAGAGCTAAAAAGGCTAAAACGGGTACCGATACAGCTAACCGCTACGCGGTTTCCGTCGCGTACCGGACACCGAAACACACAAATAAATATACTGCGGAGATCAGCATACCCAAACAAACAGAATGGTACATAAATATCAGTGGTGTGATCATCCTATCTAAAGTTAATATTTCGCTGCCAAACTGCTCCTAATTTGCTGAAAATAAGTAAATGAAGCTGGAGGGGTCCAATTTTGATGAGACGAAAGATGGCATCTTACTCAGAAATATTAAACATCTTTCTTATATAAAAATATTCAAATTTTAAAAATATTTTATTTCCATCAAATAAACTGATTTTAAATTGAAATAAAATTACCCAACAAATAAACTTCCATATTATCTGATGAAAATCTGATATTTGCTACGTTTAAATAGACGCATACAAATATCATATTTTCATTGCTAAATTTTATAATAAAATTTCAAGGAAAATTTCAGTTAATTACGTTATAAAACCATTAAAAATTTAGGGTCACTCTCCCCCACTCAAAACTTTTCGTCTTTGAAATGGAACGAGATAGGAGAATGGAAACAATAGAGAAGAAAGATAGATTCGAAGTACAAAATCAACAACTAATTCAAAACTATATAATTTCATTTTATTTTGAATTAATTGGTATTCAACTAATTTGGTTTCCAATTTATTCAATCAATAAATATTTATTTTGTTCATATTTGGTTGATTTCAATTCAATGCTTTTTATTCAATTGATTGTCTTCCAATTTATTAACATTTGCTACAAAAACCTCCTTCAAAATAAATTTATTTTATTTAACTCATTTATTAAATCCATTTACCTTCAGATAAGTTGATATGACTTAAAATTCAATTTCAACCATATTTTAAGTTTATATTTGTTTACTTAAATAGTACTTTTCTTTTATTATTCAATTTTTTTCACTTAAATTTCTTATAACATAAATTAAATATTCATTTAACAACTAAATTTTTATTTATTAAATCCCTTAACAAAAATTCAACTTTGAACATCTTATTACTTATATCATATTGTATATTATTCATTTATTATTAAGAAAAATATAGTTTGAACATTTTTATCATTTAAATTTCTCTTATATAACCTTCAATTTCAAACTCACATTCATTTTAACTTTTGAATATTTTAGGTAAGTTATATATATTAGAATGCAATTATTCAGTATACAGATATATTTTATCCTATTTCAACTGTTTTAAGTTGTTTAAACTCTATTGCCCCTTTTTAAACACTCTAACTATTCACAAATTTTTTTTCCAATAATTTATAGCCATCATTTAACATAGAGTTTTAAGAGTTAAATTTTAGTTTTCACTTCAAAACATTTTGAAATAAACATATATACACATTTTATAAATCAAATCAAGCTTAAGAAATTCAAATCAAATTCCTTTTCCAAACAAAAGTGTAGTAAAGCTGCTACATGGTATCTCCACTTTGAGACTCGAAAATGAATGTTGATGATGCTACAGTCATCACCAAATTTTTTTTCCAGCGACAAAAGGGCAGAGCACTGATTTTATTCCTTTAAAATTTCTTTGAAAACAACTTCCATCTGAAAATATTTTCAAATAATATATTCTCTTTCAAACCTCTGAAACCAAATTTTGAAAATCAATGGAATTAAATTCTCAAATCCTTAATTTAAAGTTTATTTCAAATTTTAAATCAAATTTATAAACCATTTTATCAAATTCATCTCCTTATAACAACAATAGTTAACAGTTTAGGTAATTTTACCAAACGATAAATGATAATTTAGTATTATCATTTCTAGCAGCTAATTCATTTACTATTTAATTTCAGAAAATTTTACCTTTATATATAATATAATCATACACAAAATTATTCATTTGCCAAATTTGTAAACAATATTGTGTTAGCTTTCTCTGTTCAAGTGTTTTGGAATTCCTATCGATAGTGTTGGTTAAACGAATCGATCGAAACCCTAAATCGACTTTAACATCTCAAACAACCCAATATAAACAATTTGTATGAATTACAAATACACTCCCTCATAGGATGATTCAAGAATAGATTTTAGACATGAATGGGAATTCAAATTTAAAGAGACTCTAACCAAAGAGAATTTTAACAACGAAGATAGCTCGAAAGGATAAAATATAATTAAATCACAAAAGGGGGAAATGGATAGATCTATATTAATCGCGTGACCTTAACTGGTCAACAGAGATTTCAGGAATAAGATCAATGCAAAATTCAATTTCCCGCTCGAGAGGGAAAGAGGTGACTTCACCAAAACATCAGGATAATCCCTAACTAGCGGGTGGAGTCAAGCTCACTAGGCTGAGTACCAAACAAAGGATAAAACTACATGCAAAATTCTAAGGCATTTGACATTCAATAAGAAGAGAATTTCTCAGGTCATCTACTAGAGAAATGGTTCGGGTTTGCAAGAAATAGCAACATCAAAACCGAGGACATATAAATCCTCAGTGAATCGATTCCTTTTGTAAAGAAATTCACCCCTTTATAAATCATACAAAGGTTGGCGGGACCGCCGATGGAACGAGTCACACACACCAGGATGAAGTTGACAGTTAAGGTTAGTGCTATGGGATGCTCCAATATCAAAAGAACGCAAACAGGAAAAGACAACAATGGATTTCAGAACAAAGGGGAAACTTACAAATTCAAAGGAAGTCCGAATCAAAGAGGAAGAAATTTAAGCTCGAACGGAAGTGATTCTATAATTAACTTTACTCCATATGCTAAGTTTTTTCCTAAACAGAGCTTTGATACCAACTGTAACGACCTAGTATTTTGAAACATTCGCATCCGCGCATGTCGGACTTGGATTGCTCAAAACAATAGATTATTAATTTATATTTGGCAAAACTTAGCATATACAGTAAATAAATCAATCACAGAATCACAGAAACAGAGTAATAGAACAATAAGCAGTGGAATAGATAAATAGTAGTTCATGATGCTACTATAAAACACCAGAATCTGAAACAAAATACAACAGAATCTCAGATATAAATAAATCTATAATACATAAGCAACTGACGAGTCTAAACATAAATGAATGGAATAAACTGAAATAACTGAAATCTGGATAGATAGATTTTCGAACAAAGCTCCAATCTCCAAAGGCGAGTCTCAAATGCTGTGACACTCAGTCTGACCAGAGCATAAAGTAAAACACAAAACACTCGAGCCAGGATTAACATTCTTATATAATAAATTCAACTCAAGTGAAATGTCAACTGAAATATAAATAACTTAAAGGATGTTTGGGATTCCATCCTCTAAGGATCCGTGGAACTATCTACTATGTAGTAATATACGCTATTATAATAATGTCCATAGTAAAGTAAACTATTAAAACAGCGTTAAAGCATTACCCATATCACCCTTAACACATTTTTATACGTTCCCACATTCTATACAGTACCGTAATTCCTTTGTAAACTGGAGGGCTATCAGAGGACACTCCATAGGTATGTTACAAACAAAACTCGTAGACGGCACGATAGCGCATGTGCAAACGGCATTCAAGGCAATGCCAGGGTAGATATACCATTTGCACTCCCGGACTGGTGGTAACGCATAACAGCTACTACCACCCACCTTATAACACACTTCCAAATCAAAGGGTGCACCCAATCAAATCACAAAAGCAATAGAATGGCATTGAAGAAATGTTCCCGATCGGGGGAATGACCCCCATTTGGCCTGGTATTGCTCCTGTTTTAGCCACATCAAGCTGACTCATGGGAATCAGGGCTATGTAAACACCATATAGAATCGTCGTCAAACCATCCTACTTCGTTCTGGAATCTCCACCACGTACACAGTTGTTAAAGTGATTTTCGGTATTGGTAGAGAGCATGACAATATCAGATCCCGGTCTCTTTAACAAACAAACGCTTATTTCACACCGTGGTCATTTCATTTCAAATAGTTTATAATTCGTATCAGAATATCATATTCATTTCAAAACCATATCAATTCGATATCATTATTCCATTTAAATAATATTCATTTCCTGAATCATAACACTTTCGAGATCATAACACTTTTGAAATCATAACACTTTGGAAATCATAGCACTTTCATCTTAAACAGTTAAGATATTGAAAGTAGTGTGTGTGTGTGTGTATCAAAATAGTTTATATCTTAAAAATAATTTATACATTTAAACAGTTTCCTCCAATTCCACAAATAGATTCAAATCAACTTAAATTCCAAAATTCAATTTAAATCAATCCCAGTTCAACACTTTTAAATTTAAAAGGTTAAAGATTCAATTCAAATTCTCATTAAACCATTTTAATTTTTATCGATTTCCAATCCAGGTTTGGACTATCTCTTCAACTCCAATAAGATTCAAAGTTTAAATATTCAAACATTTTCAATATAAGTTTCATTTATATTTCAACATTTAACTTTACTATTATTTAGTTTTGAAATACTCACTTATCAATCCAATAATCATTTAAATAAAATCTCAAATTATAAATTTAAATAAAACGAAATATCCCATTTCAATTTATTTAAATTTGAAAATATTCATTTAATCACGTTAGATCATAAAATATGTTATAAAATCATATCTTTAAAATCTCAAATTCAATAAGTTTCATGTCAATTTTATTTAAGTATAATTCCTAAACAAATACAATTTCAAATCAATTTCAATTTTATCTTCCCAGCCTTAATTTATTATAGTTATTACAAAATCTATTTTTAAAATATAAATTTAAATAAATACCTAAACATATTATATACTAATTAAATTAAATTTTATTAAATTAAATCTTATTATTAAATTTATTTTATATTAAATCTATTTTTATATATTTTTAAAAATAATAAGATTATAAGTAAAATTTTAAAATTTATATTTTCAAAACTAACTTATAAATTTAAAATTTCCAAAATGTATATTTTAAAAATAAAAAAATTTAGACATATATAAAAATAACATTTATACATATTATATTTTAAAAATCAATATTTATTTAATCCTATATATTTCTTTTCAAAACTTTGGAAATCATTTTCAAAATACAGACCAACGGTGTCTGTATATAATTTTCTATCATATGGTCAAGTAGTACGAATATTTATCATTTCAACCGCAATTTTAATATCTATGGGTATATATCATTTCAACCCGCAATCCTAAAAATTCAAAATTAATGAAAATCGTTTGGGTTTATCATTTCAACCCACAATGATTTTCCCCTAATCTATAAAATCATTCGGATATGTATCATTTCAACCCATAGGGAATTCCTAAACTAACAGGGAACTTACAG
Organism: Allium cepa; assembly: GCA_030765085.1. Classification (NCBI taxonomy): domain Eukaryota; kingdom Viridiplantae; phylum Streptophyta; class Magnoliopsida; order Asparagales; family Amaryllidaceae; genus Allium; species Allium cepa. The sequence goes on along the minus strand of CM060937.1, from coordinate 504,161,929 downwards.
AGTGAGAACAAATATGATAATAATACAACATATCATCAACATGCATATATCATCAGTAACAAATTTAATAAATTATATACGACAAGATATCATGTCATAAATCACAGGTGAACAATTGCAGATAATGGCATATCATATTTAACAATTAAATAACTAGCAATTCAAATTTAACAGCATATTTCAATTGTCATTTCAAGTGAAATCATATTTACTAAATATAAGAATGTTAATCGTGAGTGATTGCTCGCCTTTCAAGGCTAGAGAGAGAACGGGACAAGCATATATAATAATGAATTATGCTCTAATTTTTTTTAAAAACATATATTTAAAATAAAAATCTTCATGTTATACCTGTAAAATCAACATTTATTTAATACCCATATTTTCAAAATTCAACAACATATATATTAAAGTTATTTCAAAAATCTTTTTAATATAAATCTAATAAATACCTTTTAACATATGATACATATATATATACATTCTTTTTCTTCATTAAAAACAAGATAACTGACATTATATATAAATCTTACTTTACTGTTATATGTAAACAAAATCAAATGCTACTATGCAAATTCACTTTGTGTGTGTGTATGTATATATATATATATAAACTTACTTAATTACAAACTCACCCAGGTCGTATGTAAATTTATATACAAATGACATGCTATATATGACTTATATACAAATAACCAGATTTTATACAAATTACATATATAAACCGTAGATTACATATATATAAACTATTATAAACTTATACATTAAAATCCAACATATTATATATATATATATATATATATATATAAACTAATTCGTATACAACATTATATATTATAACACTATGAACATATTATAATATACATTTCATATATATATATATATATATATAACAAAATTGAGTACGCTTAAATATATATAGAACTGCAAATAAAACAAAAGAGATTATAACTTACATTTTTAACAATAGGAAAGGTGAAGTAAGCAGGTAGTAGGAGGTGCTGCTACTACGGATCGGGGTGGCGATGGTTTGTAAGTTGATGGTGATGGGTTGCAAAGTCGAATGGTTGTTAGGTGACTGACTTGGTAGTGGACGACAGGGTGTTGACATGGAGGGGAGGGAGCTATGCGAATTTGTCAATGGAGGTTCTAGGCGCACGTGAGGTCAAATGGATAGCTGCCACGGTGTCAGGGCATGGGCCTAGATGCTATAGTGCAGTGCTAGGCTCAGGCTGACGCGTGGGAAGAAGGGAGATGCTAGGCGTGAGTTGTGGTAGAGGTCGGGTGAGTGTGGCCGAAGGGGAGGCCTGGGCATGGGAAAATGCGGAGGTCGGTGGGTTATTGGGTTTCGGTGGTGATGATAAGTGGTGGCTCAGGTGGATGAAGGTGAGGCAGTGGGCAAACTGTAGGGGTTTGTGGGTTTTTGTGGTGAACGGTGGCTATGGGGATGGCTGCTAGAGGATACAGATGTGGGTGGCGCACAGGTGAGGAGGAAGATGGTTGCTTGCATGAATGAGTTGTGATCTCGATAAGGTGGTGGCAGGCGATGGCTTGGTGATTGGCGCAGGTCGAGAACAAAGTGGTAGGTGCGGGCATGGGTTTGCTTGTGGATCAGCTATTGCAGAGGATGATTGGGGGGAGTGAGCTGGTCGAAGGCGGTGGGAAGGTCTACTGACGTGGGTAGAGGAGGAAAAGGCTGGGGAGATGCCTGATGATAGTGGGTTGATGGACGCAGAACAACGTTTGACAGGCAGCGGTTGAAAAATGGTGAGGCTCATGAGCTTGGAGGAAGGAAAAATGGATAGTGGATGGAGAATACGTGTAGCTTGAATTATAATATAATTATATATATATATATTGTATGTTTTTCGAGAGTAGTGAAGGAGATATTATGGAAGAAAGAAATGTAAATAGGGAACAACTTTTCAAAATATAGGCTTATTATATATATAAACTTATATACGTTGCTATAATTTGACAGGGAAAGTGTGGAACCATAGTAGATAACGAACCATCATACAATGAATTTGAATAGGAAGGAGAGAAGTTAGCAATTGAATTCAGAAAATATTAATAATAAATGGCTACTAGTTTCTACATGGAAAATGAAGAGACGCAGAGCTAAAAAGGCTAAAACGGGTATCGATACCACTAACCGCTTTGCGGTTTTCGTCGCGTACCAGACACCGAAACACACAAATGAATATACTATGGAGATCGGCATGTTGAAACGAACAGAATAGTACATAGGTATCAGTGGTGTGATCATCCTATCAAAAGTCGATATTTCACTGCCAAACTACTGCTAATTTGCTGAAAATAAGATAAACAAAGCTAGATGGGTCCAATTTTGATGAAACGAAAGATGACGTCTCGCTCATAAAATATTAAACATTTTTCTTATATAAAATTATTCATATTTTGAAATATTTTATTTTCATCAAATTAACTGATTTTAAATTGAAATAAAATTACTCAACAAATAAACTTCCATATTATCTAATGAAAATCTGACATTTGCAACGTTTAAATAGATACATAACAAATACCAAATTTTCATTGCTAAATTTTATAATTAAATTTCAAGCAAAATTTCAGTTAATTACTTTATAAATTCGTTAAATATTTAGGGTCGTTACAAGTTTATTCAGCGGTAGTTGTCTAATATTAATTATTATTATAATTATTTTTTATTATTATCATGGTTTATTGTTGTTGTTGTTGTTGCTATTATTACTTTTAAATTGACGTTGTCATTTAGTCTTGGGTTCCAACTCTAGCCTACCACAACTTTTTTGGGAATAATGGCTTAGTTGCTGTTGTATTAAGTATAAAAAATAATTATTGATCATAGATAATAATTAGTAATTATAAATTATTTATTAATAATCATTGGTAAAATTAATAATGTTTTCACAACCTTTTATAACAACTGGTAAATTAAAAAATTTGTAATATGTATCTCTTACAACTAAAGAAAAAAAGAGCTGTAAAAATTAGCATCTATTACAATGGGAAAAAGAAAATGGTTGTAATAGACATCTATTACAATAGGCAAATAGAGATGAAAACTTGTATCTAGTATAATAGGCCGAAAACCTTGTAATAGGACTATATTACAATGAGCCAACAACTATTGTAATAGAATTATATTACAACGGGCCAAAACCGTTGTAATAGAGCTAAAAACTAGTATCTATTACAACGGACCGAAAATAGTTGTAATAGGACCATATTACAATGGCCAAGCTGACATTGTTGTAATAGGTGTACTAGATGATGAAAAGTTGCACATATTACAACAGAGTTAACAAAATCGTTGTAAAAGGTTTCTATTACAATGGTTGTTTATGACGAGTTGTAAAACAGGCGTTGTAAAAGGATAGTTTTGTTATAGTGTAGTATTAAGTTTTCCATGAATTAATATCCGCATATGCATTTTCATCTTCATAGGAACAACTTTGGTCTTCCACAATTAATCAAAGCCCATGTGCTCTTCACCTTAAAGTTCATATTACTACATGAGTTCCATTCATCAATATCATTTTCCCCATTTAACTTGTAATTTTCTGACAAAGCAATAAGCTCCATCAGGTGATTTAAAGCTCCTCCCTCAATAATTCTATTAAAAGATAGCTTCCATTTAAAACCCATAGCCTGACCATCGTACATCTTAGCTACCAAACACTTCTTATTCTCACTAATTCAAATAACAAGCTAAACTCAACAGCAAAAGACATTGGTAATATCCAATTATCCAACCAAAAAAAGTACATTTGACCCTATTAGTCGCTAGTACTTTTGCTTCCAACGTGAAAAATTGATATTACACATAATATCCTTCCAAAAGTTTGAGCAATTTTAGTTCGAACTGGGCCGTTGGACGCTAGTGAAATATGTGAATTTCAATTTTTTCCTATTTTGAATCACAGTGGGCATATAAAGTCTAATTGTCTGTTTTAGATCAAATCAATAAAATAAAATAAAATTAAATTTTATTAATTTTCTAAGTTATTTAATTAAATATTCTAATATATATATATATATATATAATATAAGTGTATCATTATATACTCATATGTGTGTAAAATGCAATATGTGACATGATAATGTGTACATAGTGTATAGATATTTGGATTTGTACCTACAACATAAACATTGGCTATTTATATGTGCATCGGCTGTCTTAAAACATTATTTAATACTTGTATAAAATATTTATGTTTTTTATATAAATATAATTTATAAATTTTGAAAATTATATATATATATATATATATATATATATATATATATATATATATATAAGATAAATATAACTAAAATATTCAATATTTTGACCGAGTCAATAAGATATAAAATTTAAAATAAGTAACAAAGACTTAGTAAATATTTAAAAACAAATAATATCTTAATAAATATTTTTTAAAGTATTATAATTACACACACACACACACATATATTATATATATATAATATACAAATTTATTTTCGGCCAAAAGAGGAAAAAATTATTTAATAAATAAATACACACACATATATAATTAGTGTATACATTCTTTATTATAACATAACAATTTAAAATTAAATACAAAATAATAGACAATTAAAATTTAGGCCGGTAAATATATTTATATAATTTTAGTGATTTCAAAGCAAAATGTTTTTTTTAATATATATATATATATATATATATATGCATGTATTTTATTATTATTGTAATTAATACCATATTAAAATAATTAAAATATATTTTATTAATAAATAGGTTTAGGCCAAATGATTTTTTTAAATTATCTAGACTAATTTAAATATATATATATGTATGTATGTATGCATGTATGTATATGTGTGCGAGCACGCGTTTATGTATGTTTGTGATTTTCAAACATATGATAATACAATGTAGATTTTAAATGGGTAAATGATTATTTAAAACATTAAAAATTTATGTAAATAATATTTAAAATTATGCATAAAAAATATGTAGAGTATGGCCGAAAAAATAAGTTTTTTATGTGATAAAATATCACTATATTGTAACACATACATAAAATAATTATATAAGGCATACAAATTAACTATACAATAGAGTGAGACGGTAAACTCTCTTATAAAAAAAATAGAGTGGGACAATATGTGGACTTGTTATAAATATAGATCTAACCAATATGCATACTTATAAAGTAAACTAGAACTAATCAATATGCATAATTCTAAAGTGAACTAGTGTATAATTATATTGTGCCATTGAGTTTCTCTTTTTATACGCGCATCCAATTAATTACTAATAACACCTAGAAAAAACTATAGCATTCTGTACATCAAATAAAATAAATAATAAATAATAATTAATTTACATCAATTATAAATTAATTAAACCGTGTTGTATTTTAGAGAAATAAACAGCTTAGTTGTGCAACTCACAGGTAAATTCAGACAATGTTTAATATCAAACAATTTGAATATTAAAGTCCAGGTCACCTTAGCTAGTGGTGCATCATTTTGGCTGGATTTATCACTATAGATCTTCATTGGAAAAATCCTATTTTACAATTTAAGTGGTACTTTTTAGTAATAATGTTTACAACAATTCTCTTTGTCAACACTATATCACAATAAGACTTATGGACTTTGGTTTTTATCAAAATTCCAATATTGACCACATTCAACTTGATTGGTGTTTAAACAATGTTCTTAATTCAATAATAACATTTATTATTAACCTTACTGCTCTAGCCAAAGACTTTGACTTTAAGTTGGCTACATTTGACCATGATACTAACCTTATAAAACCGAGAAGATGAATTCTCTATTCAATAGTATTTCGCCTCCAGTGCTTTAACGTAGACCCAACTATAGTCATTCGGTAGACGTCATGCCATGAATTAACTAAAGTCAAAATGGAGTATCCATATTGAAGTTAAACGGTGTTCTCAAGTCCAGGGAACAATGTGATATCGCCATTTATTGTTTCACCTCAGTTATTGTTAACTAATAGGAAACTCTAGAGTAAGTCATTCAATAGTTATCTAATAACTATCGGTACGTAACCCCTTAGTATCCCCAGCAGCCATGAGTAGTACATTGCCCAATATTTGGACAACATACATATTTTATATATCGGAATAATCCTAGTATTAATAGGGAGATAAGAGGATGAATGAAAGAAAAGAAATCAATTAATTATTCATTAAAGTTTCATTTGATTCAATGACCAGAGTTAGACGAGGCGCTAGTATATTAATCGGCATTCGTTTATTTGCATCAACCAATAAAGGATCCATTGAGAGTGTCCATTGTCTCGGTAGGGGAACAATACCATCGCAAGCACCTATTGTCTTGAAAAAAGAAAAAGGTAAGTTCTAATATACTGGATCAGTCCTCTATAGTTTATCTAATATTGACCGGGGGCGAGCCCTGACGGTCTAAGTTCCCGCAAGGTCGAAGCGATCCAATTAATATAGGGTTAGTTGTCGCCTCAATTAATATACTGGCGATTAATCTCAACAAATATATCAGTATCATTTCTCGAAACATTATGACTATGAGTATTTAAAATAATATTTTATTTTATATTTTGGAAATTTTCTTATGATTACAACTCTTTATAATTATCGAATAACATATCATTTAAGGATTTTCTATTTTAATATACTTAAATTTATTTATTTTATTATATCACCATATAACAAAGCATAATAGAAATTAAATACCTTTATAACGAACTAGATTGATTATAGAGTTAGATATATGTATCAAATTACATAATTTCTTCAAGGCATACCCCTAACTCTTTCAATTGTTTATATCAATAAACCAAGAGAAATTACCATCATAACTTGCATTTATCACCCATTCTTTCCATAAGACTTTCTATCCATGTACCATATCCTAAATTCATTTACAGAGAGGAGAATAATTCCTATCATGTACATTTAGAACACGTAGACTTCGTTGTTCAACTGATATACATATCTGATCCCTAGATATTAAGCACCTAAGTATCTTAGTTTCTTTCTTTCAAGTCCAAAAGAAATTCTTTCTCAAAGTATCAATCTTCTATACAATCTACTTAGGAAATTTATAGAACGAGAACTAATACAAAGCAACGTAGATAGAACGGAGTTAACTAGTACAAGTCTCCCTGCCTAGCTTGGTACTGAATTTTTTTTAAGTAAACACTAATCTTCTTTAAGTACCTTTCTAGGTCTTATACACAATTCCAAATAGTTCAAAGGAAATTCTTCTACATTACAATTTAGCATTCCATCAATATCATTTGAAGTTGAATCAAGATAACATATAGCTAAAACCAAACTCTTATGAAATTTAATCTACAGCCCCGATAAACTTTCAAATGCATACAAAATAACTTTAAGATCAATAATATATTTATAGTCTGGTTCATTAACAATTATGGCATCATTATCATAGTGTAAAGAGATTATTCCACACATTATATATTTAATGCCAAAACTTTTCAAGACTCGGTTATTACTACTAACTTTCAATATTTGGGTGAAGAGATCAGGGACAAAATCAAATAAAAGTGTAGATAATGCGTCTCCTTGTCTCTATCCTCATTTAGAATTATTACCTTTCCTGCCACTCTATTCACAAAAATATATGTTTTGCTTGAAATAATTTTTTTCTGCTCCAATTTATCGACTTCAACCTATTTCCTCTAGCCTTTAGTAAATTAATAATGAAATCCAATCAATAGTATCAAATTCTTTAGGAAAATCCAATTTCACTATTGCGCAAGGAATTGATATCTTACTGCAAAAAGAAACTACTACTTGTACTAAAGCATCTCCCTCTAAGATGGTCCTATCTTTAATAAAATCACTTTTAAGCCTTATCAATTAAATATTCCAACTTGCCTCTAAGTCTATTAGCTAATACTTTAGTAATCAGCTTGTAAGTGCTATTTAAATTTTGTTGGTCTAAAATCAGCCAGAGTAACATTTCCTTTCTTTTTCGGTACTGAAACAACATTAGCATGATTCAGTTTACCTAAGTTCAAAACTCTAGCTTCTAGCTCATTAAAAATTCTCATCATGTCACCATTTAGCCAACTCTAATATTTCTTAAACAAAATAGTTAGAAATCTATTTGGACCTGGTGCTTTGTCATTAGGCATTCATTTAGAGTACTCTATACCTCTGCTTTAGTAAACTTCCCATCGAATTCATCAAGATTTTGATTTTCATAATATAAAAGTTTCCAATCTACATTAACTCTCTTGTTTCTACATCTGCAAAATATCCTTCTATAATAATATGTAAAAGCACTATTCAAATCCTCTTGCTTATTACTTTCCAGTTCACTACATCTCACATTAGAAATCATATCGGATCTTCTTCTCCCATTAGCTATTCTATGGAAAAACCCTGTATTTTTGTTCCCCTCTTTAAGCCATTGAGTTCTAGATCTATGTTTCGAAAAGATTTCATCTTGATCAATCGCTTTTAGCAACTATCCCTCTTTAGACTACAAGCAGGCTTTCTCCCCCTCATTTAATTCTCTAGATTCCTTAATGATATTAAGATCTAAAATATTATTTTCTAATTTCTCATTCTTAAATCTAATATTTTCACAAACTTCCTTATTCCATTTTTTCAAAAATTTCCTTATAGATTCAATTTTTCGCTTATAATACAAGATGCATCCCCTGTTTTCCTATATTTTTTCCACTTTCTTCTAATCATATTATTAAAAATTTCCTCTATACACCACATTTTTCAAATCTAAAATGGCTTTTCTTCTAATGTTGCCCCATGAATCAAATACTATAAGGCAATAATCTAAAATCAATGTAGCTAAATCCTTTTGAAAAGATAGGGGATGTATATTTTCAAACTCTGGATTTATAGAAAATTTATCAAGCTTCACAAGAGTTAAAGACTCCCTCATATTACTTCATGTATATTTTTTTATTGGTAACAGGTAGATCAATGAAGTTGCATTCTCTAATAGCTTCACTAAAATCCTCTATATCACCAACATATTCACCCTTTTTGTTATTTCTTTTTATGAAAATTATAAGATTAAAAGCTCCTTCAATTATCCAAGGCCCATTAATAAACTCTAAACATGGATTAATTTCTTCTCATAGTAATTTCCTCTCTTCTCTTGTATTAGGGCCGTACATATTTGATACGAAATACAACACACCATTCACTACACCAAATACTGAGATTTGCAACTAACCATTCGTGCATTTGGCAACGGTTAATAACTGTTGCCATTTAGCAACGGTTAATCACCGTCTTGGTTCAGTTAGCAACGGTTTATTATCGTTGCTAATTGGGAACGATTATTAACCGTAGCTTCTTTGGAGACAAATGATGGCGGTGAATTTCATCCTTTCGAGCCATAATTTTTGGCGCACTTCGTTCCAATTAGCAACGATTTGTAACCGTCGTAAATATTTTAGGCAGGGCCGGCCCAGGGGCAAGCCCACCAAGCCCCTGGGATGGGGCAACCAACTGAGCCGGGCAACACCAAAAATCTGTTTTACTTCAAAGTTACAGCTCAAAAGCAATCTTCATGTTGGCGATGCTCGAACCCAAATAAACTAGGGTTTCAAAAATCAACGCTTTCCAAATAATCATCGCTGCATACTCAGCTATTCCATCAGCCATCGTTGGCTCATGCTTGCCTCCTACGCGATATTTTCTACTGCTGATTTGAAGTCCTGCTACAGTCTCTATACTGCTACTGCTAATTAAGTAAGTGAATTTCTTGTTTTGAGTTGTCTAATTTTCTAAAATTGAGTCGCCCTTTTACTGGTTTAGATTTCATTAACCTTGAAAACGCCTGAAGCTAATAACTTATTAGTATGTTGTTATAAACAACTAGTTTTCTGTAACTAATCGTTTAGGAATCGAAATTTGAAAGCTGAAGCTAAAAGACTAATAATTATTTAGGAACTGATACTTTCATTGATGTACAATTTTTCCTGCAGTGTGTGTATGTCTACCCGCAAACATTTAGGCAGAACCCAATGTGATTTGCCTGTACACTTAACTAGATACACTAGTTTGTAAACTTGATACATTTCGTTAAAAATTAAATACACTGTTTTGTAAACTATTTGAGACTGTAAGTATTGCAGTCCACTTAATGTGGCAACTTTTGTATAAAAAGTTGGTACTTTGTTATGTTATAGTTTTATATGTGATTTTATGCTTATATATGAATAAGAAAAAAAAAATTGACATGTTATATAGTAAGGGGCAAAAAAATTCACATTGGGCTTGGTCAACCGATTCTTTGGGCCACCCTTGCTTTTAGGATTGATGTTTCATTAAGTTTTTGGGGATTGATTATAGTCAATATCTACTACTCTTTAACAGTTTGCCAAAGTAGAGATGCACCTTCTAATCTGAACCATAAATGTGGATGACACTGAGTTTCCCACCGTTTATCAATCAGCTTTTGAAGACAATGAAAAATTAGAAGATCTTATCAAATGCATATGTTAACTTTGTATTTTATAGCAGTTATTGTACCTTAACAAAATAATTATTTAAAATGGTGTAAAATGTAGAATGGTGTGTTATATGATAGTAATAGATGCATTATATTTTGTGTTTGTATTTCAGAGCAGTTATTGTACCTTAACAAAATAAGGATGGATATATTGCAAGTGTTCATTTTGTGTTTGTAGTTGTAGGTACTTACATATGATCACATACATACACATATGTACACATACATACATATGATCAGCTTGACTATTCTTTCTTTCTTTGTGTTTGTAGGTAGACAGGCAGTTCAAGATATTGTATTTGCACCCTTTAGTTCAGCAGTGCTAAGGTAATATATTTTTGTATTTGCATCCTTTATTTCAGTCAGTATTTTAGATATTGTTTTGAATCCGCTTAAGTTTAAAATTCTGGTGATGCAGGAAGACTTTATCACTGCCGCATAAAAGTGAATGTTCCCCTTCCCGCCCATCCCTGTGATGCCCGATTGCTGTTAAGCTGCCGTACATCTGATATAGTAAACAACGTGCCCTTCTGATTTGTCTGATCCCACCAGTTTCTCGCCTCGAAATGTGGTGAGAAGTTGGTGGGATCAGACAAATCAGAACGGGGACGTTGTTTACTATATCAAATGTACAGCAGCTTAACAGTGATCGCTTGGAGCAATACAGGGATGGGCTGGAAGGGGAAGAAATGTACGTCATAATGTTGTTTGGATTATTTTATTGCCGAATGAGCTAACCGCCAAAATATGTCGACAATTTACCGAGACCTTTGGGGATGTTGGAGCCGGAGGTTATGTGAGCCATCAAAAGGGTTTGATATGATACCTTTAGTCGGAGGTATTGATATTTCTGACTTGTTCTTTGCATATATTGCTGATTTTCTTTTGTTTGCTGTATATGAAATTTGCATATGCAAATGCATGTGTATTTTGTCTTGGTCTGTCTTGTTTACAAGATAATCGACAATTTATCAAATACTAGGAAGTAAAGCTTTTACCTTCCAAAAAAAAAAGGTTGAAGCCCATTATATTCTCCTTCAATGCCTCTCAAACTAAAAAACAACCGTGTTTAAAAATTATTATAACATTATATATTTGCAACTTGAAAGAAGTGTTGCCAACTCGTACAAAGCATAAAATATTATATTGACTTTGCATTTCAAAGTCTGACCTAGAAAGATAATCAAACATTCACCAATTTTATTTTGATATTCGAAATAATAGAATAGAAATAGTTCAAAGTTGGATAATGAATTGCATTCAAGATTCAATGCAACTTCTATTAGTGGTAATTAATACTTGTGTCACACGGACTGAGTCAGATTACATAAAGTGTCTATTTAAGACTGACCAAAAACAAGAGGGTTGATAATCTAATTGAATTCAGCCACATCAATGAGGTTCGGATGATAACATGCACCCCAAGATCTAATGCTTTTCTTGATTAAACAAGAAGATAAGTAACAACATTAGCAGCCTGTGTACATAACTGTGATATAAGAATAGCAATGCACCTGTTTTTATCTGAAATTATTTTCATATATGAAATTACATTATTTCAAGCAATTTCCTTTTAATGATCAAAGCCTAACATTCATTCTTTTGGGTGGTATGAATTTTTAGACAAGTTTATCAAATCTGTCATGTATAAACAGAGGCATGTTGCCTGTACACAATCGTACACACAATCATCCATACATAAATACAAGCATGCAAGCACCTTTCACAATTTACATTCAAGACTTATCACATGCAAAATAGATATGTCAAGTTTTAAATTTATAAGGGTGGTTTGCTCACCTGGATAGTTTGACAGAGAGGAAAGAACCTGAAAAAGATTTCAAAATCTGGAAATTGAGGCTTGATCAAATTTGCTTTATCGTAACCGTTGTTTGCTTTGAATTGCTTTGCATTATTTGAGTTTCTCTTTTCTTGGGTTCTACTTTGTTTTAAACTGTTTCAGACTTTTTGAATCAGGTAGATGCTTTTTGTTTTTGAACTGGAATATTCTTGCCAGATTTATGAAGTTGAACTGCCTCTGAATTTAATCTTCGAGTTGCACATGAACCAGGTTGAACATTGAAGTCTGAAAACTGGGATGCTTTGCCCTTTTGATTTTATTTTCCTCTCAGGTTGAAGCTGAAAACTGGATCTGTTTCTTACGAAAGTTTTGTACTTATCTTTGTACTGGATCTATAATTAATGAAATCTTTGTACTGTAGTGTAATAAACAATGCAGTGTAGTGAGTATGATATTCCGGCACGGTAGCATTGTGTTTGCAAAACAATGAGTGTAATTATAAGTTTGATAATTTTATATGTATGGTATATGTGCGATATGTTTATAGTGCTTGTGTACCAATATTTTGATATGTATTGATATTCTGGTATATATACTGAGATATGCGTGTAACGCAGTAGTGAGTTACAGATGTGATTTTGTAGGGGCAGGAGCAAACACTATGTGCAACGGGTGTTAACCGTTGCTTTATGTGTGACTTTGGGCATAAAGCAACGGTTTTTAACCGTTTTTACTGCACATAAAGCAACGCTTGCACCCGTTGCTTTTTGGACATAAAGCAACGGTTTATATCCGTTGATTTTTTGCCCATTAAGCAACGGTTAATAACCGTTGCCTTTTGTACATTAAGCAACGGTTTATACCCGTTGCCTATAGTCAAGTTTGCAACGGTTTATACCCGTTGCCTATAGTCAAGTTTGCAACGGTTTATAACCGTTGTCATTGGACGAATTTGCAACGGTTAATACCCGTTGCCTTTGGCCCATTTTGCAACGGTTTGTACCCGTTGCCTTTTGGAAATAAAGCAACGGTTTTTTCCCGCCGTTAAAGTCAACCACTCCTGTATTAAAGACGGTTTTTACCCGTTGCTTTTGGACTTAACAACGGTTTTTACCTGTTGTTAATAGCTTAAAATGGTGTAGTGATTACCCTTATTTTCTAATGCAACATGGATATGATTTCTTTGCTTAATCTCTTATAGTGATGCCCAATTATAACTATTTCATCTTATAAACATACCACCAGTGCTCTTTTTTTCATTTATAAAGTAACTTTTTTTCAAAAAAAAAACATACCAGTAGTGCTCCCTTCTGCTTCCAAAAAGCTCCATTCACCAAGCTTCATCAACACACACTTAAGTGGGTTTAAGTTTCTACAGACCGTCATATAAGCTCCATATTTTCATTCCAAGAATTACATTAGCAGAGATGATAGAACCCACATTGTTGCTCACAAAGTTATGAGGGAATTTTGCAATAAAGTCATCATTTGATCTCTTTACTCCCAATTCCAATTTTTGAGTGTAAAATTCCTGAATTTTGCTCTAAGCAGCTCTTTTATTTGAAAAATAGTGAACGAACCTCCTATCATGGAAATAACAACCCAAGAACTGATCGACCTAAGTTCATCTTCAATACTTGAAGATGAAATAAAAAGTTCATAACCTTTACCAACTACCATTTCCGTCTTAGCTTTAGTTTTGAGCGGTAAATTGTTAACGAATGATTTGCATGCGAATCTTATGCCTAATTTCTTACCTTTAAAGAAAACGATTGAGCTCCTACAATCTTGTATTATAAAGCAAATGGTTTCATAAAAAAACTTTTGCTTTGATTTAAATTTCACTCAAATATTTACTATTGTTATATTGCTTTTTAGAGAAGTTATGATTACTACTGGAATTCACGCTTTAATTTTGTGGTAAAGCTTCCCGATAGCTTGAACATGAAACAACTCTCACGTGAAAATCACGAGATAAATTTTCTTGAGCTTGGTTTGGTGCCAAATCGCCATTATTCTTACATGCTAAGGAGGATGTCATTTTTATTTTTCAGTCTTCTTTTACATTTATATGTTTTGATTTATGTTTATCACCATTTTTATATATGTTATTACCATTACATTAATGATAATTAACTGTAATAACTTTATTAGTTAGTTAAATGTGTTGTTTTAATTCAATCTGATAGTGTTAAATTAAAGTATATATATTTGTATGTTTTTTTTATTTTAGCCACATACATTCAAATATATATATAACAAATATATAAACATAAAACTTATTTTTTATGATTTGAATAACTTTTCGTTATTTTTTACTATTCTTAAATCATGAGAGAGATTGATGTCATGTCTGGTATCAATGCCATATTTTAAATTAGCACATAAATTTACAAAATCTAAATCTTTTTCGGCAATTTGAATAATTTTTTTAAATGTTTCTGGCCAAAATTTTATTTAGAATACATATTCATATTTTATATTCATATAACTAAAAAATTTAGCTCAAAATATAAAATATACATGGTTGGAATTACAAAACTATTTGGGCTATGTATTATATCTAATATTATTGTATGTATTTTATAATAATAATATTAGTAAAATTTAAGATATTTTATAATTTTCAGTCAATACCTTAGGTTCAGATTTAGCATTTGAATATATATTTACCAAGTCAAAGGTTAGACATTTTAATCATGGATTTGAATTTGAAAACTGTGATGTAATCAAATTGAGTATGGTGATTTTATAAGATTATACTTGCTTAATAAAATAAAAACCTAGAAAATATAATATATATATTAATATTTTATATCAAATAATTTTAATGTGGTTATATATATATGAATGCTAAGTAAATACATGTTAGATATAAATTTCAATGTCTACACATGTATATATTTGACCACAGTCATATGGCCTATGCTATATATTTCAATTGCACATTATATTATTTACATATGGATATATTAGATACCTGATTAACGTAGATTGATTAATTAAAATATAGACACAGAAGAGAGAAGGATTTTGCTTAATCGAGAATTAATTGGAATTAAAACGGGGAGTTTTAATGGGAGAATGGAAAAGGTTTTTACTATCTCTATAAAACATCATTCTCTAATTCATTTCTAATTAAGTTCTCTTTCTCTTTCTTACTTCATCCTTAGCTGCCACCTATTCTCTCTATCATATATTCACATCGAATATATTTAATTAATTAGATAAATCAAATAAAGAAAAATATTCTAGAAAATATGATTTTATTAAACTACTGGATTGGATCTAGTATTAGATATCAGATTTGATAGGCCGCTAAGATCTTATTGTGGACATTTATTGTAATTTACCCATTTCATCCACCGTGAAACAGACCAGGTTCCTTTAGTGGTATTATAGCCTACATGGTCTATGCAATCTATTTAGCTAGCATTTAAGGCCAACCAATGAACATTTCTATCTAATGGGTGTCTAGAATAGTGGTGGCTAGACTTGGGTTGAATAATTAAGTATTCTTCTCTCCGTTGCTACTGGCCTGGTCCAATGGTGGAATAAATCAACAAAATTTCAATTTTTTTAAGAAATTAATCAAATAAGTTTTGAAATTTTTATAAATATTTAACTAATACGATTAATTAATTAAAAGTTAATATGTGTGTGTGTATTTGTTGATATAAATAAAGGTTAAAGTTGAATATTTGTCTTAAAATTGTTGAGATAAATTAAATTAAGTTTCAAAATTTATTAAAATATTTAATTACAATGTTTAATTGAATAAATGATTGATTTTATAAATGATTAATTAAATGTGAATTAGTTAAAAATACATACACACACACACACACACATATATATATATATAATTATTAATTATTCATCTTAAATAGTCTCAATGAATAAACTAAAATTTTCTAAAATTTTATGTAAATTTGTTAATTAAGTTAAAGAATTAAAATTTGTTAAGTAGGATTTAATTGTAGCATACATATAAATATTATATATTTGTAACGACCCGATCTTTCGACGACCGAAAATCGACATCAATAGTCCATTGTATCAATTGTCGAACAATCGAATGTCGAAAAATCGAACCGTTAGGATTAAAGAAGAAGAAGATAGAAGAAGAAATAGAAACCATATCAGAATCTCACAATCGCAGCGAAACAATATATCATAGATAAATGACTAATCTTTAAAATAAAAGAACTATATCTTTTTATACATTACATCATCAGAGTCATATACAACACAACAGCGGAAAAGTAACATCATATACAAGTCATACGGTTGAGACTTGGTTTTGATTCATGACATAAAGCTATCACTACGACATACAAATTTGACGATTGCCAACGACAAAAAGAAACTAGGAGACAAGACTTCAAAAACCAGTGCATCAACTATGGTATTTTGTTTTTAAGTCTTAGGTCGATATTGTTAAAGTTTCTCCTTGATTAGCTTATATATTTAATCATTATATTTACTAAATATTCTATACATATATAAGCATACATTTAAATTATAAAAGTGTTTTAAAGTTATAGAAATTAATATATCTATGTAAATTATGAAAACTGCACAAAAATAACCAGGTTAGTCGACTGACCAGCTGAGACCGTCGAATGACACTGAAAATTTTATGCAACATGCACAGATATATAGGTATACAAATTTAAAAATTTTAAAATAACTTTGAATATTCAGTCGACTGACTCAGAGGCTCATTTGATTGAATTTCTATAACAACCACTTTTCGAAAAGACATGACATTTTGTAAAGAGATACGAACCTTTAACAAAAATATTCGGACGTAACACTTCGATCGAAACTCTTCACCAACAGTCACTGCTTTCTGACCTTTATAAATACAAACTCCAATTTGATTTCAAATCACTGAATCACAATCGAATTCTCTTATTCTCTGAACTAGCTTTCTGAAATCTATTTGCTATCATACTTTCAATTATTCTGCATTAAAGCAATACTATGCCTTTCTGTTCTTCATATACCTCAAATATATATTTATACTCGAGGAGAAGATCATAGGAAGGGTGTACTACAAGTGAAAAATCCATTTTATCAGAACACACATTAGTCAAAACTATTTTCTATATTAGTTGAAGTCCTGTTCTGCTGCTCAGGCGAGTGAAGTCCTCTTCGGCTGTTGAGGGGAAATACTATTCTGCTACTCAGGCATCCGTTCGGCTGCTCAGGGTTGTATAAACCTGTTCCTCCGGGTTAAGTGAGGGTTGTTGTTTTATTGAAATTCCAGAAGGAGTCTGAGACTGGACGTAGGACGGTGCTCCGAACCAGTATAAAAATCTCTAGTGTCATTTTACTATACTGCTTTTATATTCCACACTATTTACAGTATTACTATCATCACTATACTCTGTATTATCATTTATCCGTATTACACGATCCATAGCACACTTTCATTTGGTATCAGAGCAAGGTCATCACATCTTTAATAATAGTTGTAATAGCTTTGGTGTCACACTTTTTAGTATCAACGCGAACTACCAAAAATGCCCCTCTATATATTATCTAATCTTAATTACTTAAAAATAGGATCTAATATTAAATTTCTTTTATAAATTCAAATGCCCATAAAAGTAGGATCTAATAACTAAACAAGCTTTAAAATTCAAAACCCTTCTAAAAATATGATCTAAAATTAAACATTCTTTACAGATTCAAAATACTTTTTTACAAAATATCACTTGAAAATAATTTTTTTTTAATGTTTTTAAACATATACAATTTATAAGAAAAACAATACACGCGTGAAGCGTGTGCCATTACACTCGTAACCATAACACAGTTATCTGATAATCTAATAATATGGACACTAACACTAGCACTAACAATAGCATTAACACTAGCTTTATTGAAGGACAATCCACTGCACGTCCATCACTATTTAATGGCATGAATTATAACTATTGGGCCACACAAATGAGAATATATATGCAAGAAAATGGTTTTGATTCATGGAATATAACTTAGATAGAATATACAACTCCTACCGAAGAATATTCTATTTGGTCAAATATATAGAAACTAGATGCCATAGCTAATGCAAAAGCCATAACTATGTTGTTTTGTGCCTTAGATAAAAATGAGTTTAACCGTGTTAGCATGTGCAATACTGCATATGAAATATGGCGTACACTCAAAGTTACACATAAGGAACCAACAAGGTCAAACAAAGCAAAATATCCATGCTCAAGAGTCAGTTTCAAAACATTAGAATGAAAGAAAATGAATCTATGAACGACATGTACTCAAGATTTTAGGATATCTATCATTTCTTAGTAGGACTAGGAGGAAAATATCCACACTTTGATATTGTATCCAAAATCTTTAACTCTTTAACGGAAGAATGGGAAAGAAAAGTTCTCACTGTTGAAGAAGCGAACGATATTTCCAAAATAACTCCGGAAGAGTTAATAGGAAATCTAATGTCTTATGAAGTAAATTTGCAGGCATAAAGAGTCCAGGCTCAAGATAAAAAGAATATAGCTTTTCATGTAGAACAAGAAGAATCAGACTCAGACAAAGACGACCTAGCTTTTATTGCAAAGAACTTCAAGAAATTCTTGAAACATAGAAAAGGAACAGAAATAATGGCAAGAGAAGCTCAAACAACAATAAACCACCATCTCTATCAGTTATGGAATGTTTTAACTGTCACAAAAAGGGGCATATGCAGAAGGACTGTCCAGGTCAAAAGAATGAACATCGAAATAAAAGGAAGGACAAATTCAAAAGAAAAGCATTTTCAGTCACATGGGATGATTCAGATTCCTCCGCTTCTTCTTCAAGAAGTGAAAGTGACAGCGATAAGGAACAAGCTAACGTATGTTTTATGGCTAAAGTGAATGAGGTTAGTAATTTAACTTTTGATTATATGATAAAAATAAATTCTGAATTATTAGGTACTTTAAAAGGTCTCAAAAGAAAATATAAAGAGGCAATAGAAAATCAAAACAAGGCAGAATTTGAAAGATATATGCTTAAAGACGAGAAGAAAATATTGGAAGAAGAACTTGAGGAAACTAAAGAATCCCTTTCAAATTTTAATTCTAAACTTTATTATCGAGTCAATAAATTGAAACTCAAAAAGAAAAGATTGATAGTCTTGTTTCTGAAAACCATGTTTTAAAAACTAATATTAAAATGGTAGAACAAGAAAATTCAAGTCTAAAGACCAAACTGGATGGAATCTTTAAAAATGTTTCAAATTTCAATAAAGGAAGAGAAAATTTATCTAGAATAATTGAAAATTCACAATCTTTTAGTAATAAAAATGGTTTAGGATATAAGAAGAAAATAAAGAATTCACAATCTAGTAATTTAAACAAAGTTAAGTTTGATAAAACATCCACATCTTCAAATAGATTAGTTTCTAAAACTATAAATATATGGATACCTAAAACTAATAACAAGTTAATTAGAAAAAAGTATATTAGCTCATTCATAGAAAATGTTTATAATAATGAAAATTGTATTTATAAAAGGGATATTAAACCCACTTGGCTTTGGTTTTCTAAGACCTAACTCTTCGAACCCTATTAAAAAGGTAGGTACCAACGTTATCTCATATTTTTTTGCAAGTCCCACTCAAGAAAAGAGGAAAATGGATACTTGACAGTGGTTGCTCAAAACACATGATAGGAGACGAGGATATGCTGATAAATATTACATACTCAAATGGAGATTTGTCACTTTTGGAGATAGTTCCAAGGGATATATCATCGGCAAAGGCGACATGAGCAATTACGGTACATCTAATTTACCACTTATTACAAACGTTTTATTAGTTTAGAATTTAAAACATAATCTGTTAAGTATAAGTCAATTATGTGATAAAGGTTCTAAAATATCATTTTCTGAAAATAAATGTAGTATTCTTGATCAGAATCAAAATCTTATTTTCGAAGGAAATAGAGTTAAAAACATCTACGTTTTGAATATGAAAATTAATCATAACTCAGATATGTGTTTCATAGCTAAAGAAAATGATCCCTGGATATGGCATAAACGATTCTGTCATATCAATTTCAAAAATATAAATAAATTTCTAAAAATAATCTTGTAAAAGGATTACCAAATATGAACTTTAAAGTTAATAATATATGTGACTCATGACAATTAGGTAAATTAACTAAATCTTCATTTAAATCTAAGAAAGTTATTTCGACATTACAACCACTCAAGTTACTTCATACAGATTTATTTGGCCCTACCCAAATTCAATCCATAAATCATAACAAATACATATTTGTAACTGTTGATGATTTCTCTAGATATACATGGACTATTTTTATGAAAAATGGAAGTGATACCTTTGAAAATTTCAAAATATTTGTTAAACAAATTAAAATTTTAAAAGATATTAAAATTAAAAATATTATAAGTGATCATGGAGGTGAATTTGAAAATATCCAATTCGATAACTATTGTAAAAAGAAAGGAATATTTCACAGCTTTTCGTTTTCTAGAACTCCACAACAAAATGGAGTTGTAGAACGAAAGAATCGAACTCTACAAGAATCTGCAAGAACTTTACAAATGAAAGCACGTTACCAAAACAATTTTGGGCAGAAGCTGTCGCAACTGTTTGTTATGTTTTGAATCATGTTTCTATTAGACCTCTCACCAAAAATACTCCTTACGAACTTTTTAACATAAGAAAACCAAATATATCTTATTTTAAAATATTTGGATCAAAATGTTTTATATTAAATACCAAAGATCAGCTTTGCAAATTTGATTCAAAATGTGACGAAGGAATATTTCTTGGATATTCGAATCGAAGTAAAGCTTATCGAATTTTTAATAAACGAACTAATCCTATAGAAGAATCACTCCATGTATCTTTTGATGAGAACTCTAAACCTGTTT
Source organism: Allium cepa (assembly GCA_030765085.1). Classification (NCBI taxonomy): domain Eukaryota; kingdom Viridiplantae; phylum Streptophyta; class Magnoliopsida; order Asparagales; family Amaryllidaceae; genus Allium; species Allium cepa. The sequence continues at coordinate 504,140,715 of CM060937.1, read as the reverse complement.
CTAATACAATTAGTGACAATGACTTACTTAATAATAATAAAACAAATATTATAATAAACAATTCAAGAGATGATGATGATGATATCATTTATAACTCTAGCGAAAATGAAAACATTAGTAATAATTTAGAAACAGAAGTAATACTAATATAATAAGATCTCCTCGAAGAGTTTTACGAAATCATCTTATAGAAAATATAATTGGAGAAATAAATTCAAATGTTCGAACTAGAAATCAACTAAATTTAATGGGTAATGTAGCTTTTCTCTCTACTATAAAACCTAAAAATGCTAGTGAAGCATCATCCGATGAAAATTGGATTATTGCTATGCAATAATAATTAAATCAGTTTGAACGAAATGAAATTTGGGAACTAGTACTCAGACCAACCAATCAAACTATTATAGAAACTAAATGGGTTTATAAACATAAAGCGGACGAATTAGGAAATATAACTCGAAATAAAGCAAGACTAGTAGCACAAGGATATAACCAGGAAGAAGGAATAGACTACGAAGAAACGTTTGCTCCAGTTGCTAGACTAGAAGCAATACGAATTTTATTGGCATACGCATGTTTTAATAACTTTAAACTTTATCAAATGGATGTTAAAAGTGATTTTTTAAATGGCTATATTAAAGAAAATGTTTATGTTGAGCAACCTCCTTTATTTATTCATGAAAAATATTCAGATCATGTATATAAACTTAAGAAAGCTTTATATGGTTTAAAACAAGCACCACGTGCTTGGTATGAACGACTAAAAAGTTATCTAATTAATTCTGGATTTGAAATAGGAAAAGCATATCAAACTTTATTTATAAAGTACTTGAAAAATGATATATTAATAGTTCAAATATATGTCGGCGACATTATATTTGGCTCAACTAATAATGAATTATGTAATGAATTTTCTGAAATAATGACTAGAGAAATTGAAATGTCCCATATGGGAGAATTATCAAATTTTCTAGAACTTCAAATAAAACAAGTTTCAAATGGAATTTTTATTAATCAAGAAAAATACTTTGATGATCTTATCAAACGTTTTGGAATGGAAAACACTTCTGCCAAACCAACACCTATGAGCACAACAGCACATCTTGATAAAGATGAAAACGGCAAAATTATAGACCAAAAACTATATCATAGTATGATAGGATCACTATTTTATTTAACAACAAGTAGACCATATATTATGATGACTGTGTGCTTATGTGCACGATTTCAATCTAACCCGAAAGAATCACATTTACGTGCTGTAAAACGTATACTACGCTATCTTAGTAAAACTACAAATTTCGGACTATTCTATCTGAAAGAGGGTTCATTCGAATTAGTATCATACAGCAATGCTGATTTCGGAGAATCACAGACAGATAGAAAAAGTACAAGCATTACATGTCACTTCATCGGTAAATCTTTAATATCATGGTTTAGTAAGAAACAAAACTGTATCTCTTTATCAATTTGTGAAGCAGAATATATTTCTGCGGCACTAGCTTGCACACAAGTAATTTATATGCAACAGACACTTAAAGATTTTGGAATTAATCTATCAAAATCAATAATTTACGGTGATAATTCTAGTGCAATAAATCTATCTAAAAATCTAGTAAACCACTCAAGAACTAAACATATAGATATTAGACATCATTTTTACGTGATAATATAGAAAAAGTAGTAATAAATCTGGACTATGTACCGTCAGAAAATCAATTATTCGATATTTTTACTAAACAACTATTACAAAATACGTTTATAAAATTGCGACGCGAGCTCGGTATAATTTCAAGTAAAGATATATAAAAAATGTATAAAAAAATTTAACTAAAGACTCAAAAATAATTTTTTTGCTAAAATTTGAAATTTTGACCATGTTGAGACTCAAACTCATGACCTATTGAGAATAGCCCATGTGTCTTAACCACCTGAGCTATTAATATTTTCTATTCTAGTCTAGTATGGCCATTTTATTATATGGCAAAATTAATTTATACTACATTACATGTCACATTGAACTATATAAATATATATAACAATTTTTATAAACATTTAAAATGTACACAAAATATATCAGCCAATAGAAAATCAATGTATTTCCATACTTTTTGGCTGAATTTAATATAAACCACTCAAAACTACCCTATTTTTCCTAAACCAAGCCTGTAAATAGGAGCATATTCCATCCTCTATGCAATCAACCAGAAGTAAAGCCTTCATTCGTTTTCCTCTCAAACTACAGTAAATTTTTAATAAACAACTTTTTTCAACAATGTCAAACTCTTCCATGGATTTGATTGAGATTATTGCATCAAACAACTCTCCAAAAACTCCAGATCATAAAGTTTCACCGTCATCGGTCTATTACACCAGATATACTCAAAAAGGGAAAGAAGACTATTGATATTTCTCCGAACATGAAACAAAAGATCGATGATCTCCACCGTTATCAGCAAAAATCTCTAATGCTACAATGGGAAATGTATTACGAACAAAAAATAAACTCCAGACGGATAGGAATCATTGAGCACATCGCTATGAAGTTCTACGGGGCATCGTCACATCCGATAGACGAACATGTTGTTGTGCCTATCAGACGACCATCGACTTCGTCTCCACCGCGACCACCATACTTACCAAATTCGTGGGATTGCAACGAAGAATCGAATGCTCGTCGTAAGCAACTGAAAGAATTCAAGACGCCTAGCCCCTCGAAATAATCATAGTTGTCTTTATCTTTCGTTGTATTTTTGAATAAATTCTCTACATATGTACGTTTCCTTTTGGAATAAACTTATTTCTAGTGCATTAATCAACACTTCATATATAGAAAATATTAACATTTCACAGCAAAATAAAAAATTTTTGTATACAAACTATATATATTAATAGAATTATACAACATATATAATACATTAGCATTCAACATGCAAACAAAACTCATTGTACAAAAACTTCCAGGTCAGTCGATAATCTCAGGAGATCAGTCGACTGACACAGAACAACAATTTTTATATAACACATCCAGTCGACTGTCTCAGAGCCTCAGTCGACTGGACCAGAAGGTTAAAAAATTCGACCTTCGGCTTCAGTCGACTAAAGCCTGAGCCAGTCGACTGGCGCAATAATATTTTTTTTATATATATGGCCAGTCGACTATCTCAGAGCCTCAGTCAACTGGACCGGAAGGTAGATAAAATTCGAACTTCATCTTCAGTCGACTAAAGTCCTGAGCCAGTTGACTGAGCCATAGATTAGAGTTACTTTTTGACTTTTTACCTACTCACTTCACTCGCTTTTATCTTCCCTTTACCTTCTCTTCTCATTACCATTTCAGGTTTCCAAAATTTCAAAAACCCTAGGCTCTCCAAAACTCCATTTATTCTTCAAAATTAAAAATTAAAATGTCTCCTAAACGAAAGGGACAAGCTTCCTCATCATCTCAACCTCCGTCGAATGAACAAAATCAAAGGTGGCTATTTAATGACACCGCGATAAGGAGGTGGAGACGAATGCAAAACTCAAGGATTGTTGAAGGTTCGTTTGTCAAATTCCTTGATTTTTCTCCATATTACATCCAAGTATTAATTCGAAGGAGCAATTTGGCGTCGTTGTTTAACATTGATGATAACAAACATAAAATCAACCAAATTATGGTGAAATTGTTCTACGCAAACCTAAATTTAGGTCACCAGGATGTTCCAAATCAACAAGACTGTGTATGGAGTCTCGTATGTGGGAAACCCGTATTTTTCTCTCTAGACCGCATGGCTCGTATTTTACAAACAGAAATGATGGTGTCGAATTAGCTACTATTGATTGTGACTTGGTTGTTTGAGACAATGTAAGCAATTTGTTTCTAGAAGATGACATGCGTCAACTAAAATCGATGTCTTTACGACCAAAGGCACAAATTATTCATCGCGCTCTAATAAAGACCGTAACTCCTAGAACAGGGAGTTATGAACTTGTCTATGAGTATAAGTTTAAAGTTTTATATGCTATCTTTAGAAACATAAAAGTCAACCGGCTCCGATTAATTCTTGACAAATTTTTAAGCTTCAACAACGCTAGAATGAATATAATTTACTATGGCGAATATATTATGCGTCTTCTAAAAGCTTGTGAAATTCCAGAACTGGATTCATCGATTTCTATCATTGGATGTTTGAATGCTCAGACTTTAGCCTTGATGAAACTACCGGTTGCCCGACCCCCTCATATAATATCTTCTGAAGAATGGACCCAAAGGCAAACAGCTCAAGAACCACAACAACATGGCGAGCCATCTCGAGGACCATCTCATCGAAGATTGACTCGCCATCAACAAGCAGAAATTGTGATTCCACATCAGGTTCTTCAACCACGTGAATCCATCAATATAATTTGCCGTAATCAACAAATTCTACAGTCCAACATCATCAAAGTTGATAAGAAGCTCGATAAGGTCAAAGGATTTTTCACCAAATTATGGCAAGCTATCTCATGCTCTTCCGAGACATCTACGGCTACTATAGGGCGATCTAGGTAAGCAACCCATCTTTACATGGTCTTCATCCGACGATGATCAAGCAAGTAGCAGTTATGATGATGGAAATGAAGGTGATAGTGGTAGGGGTAAACAACCGATGACGTGAGATGTTATTTTTCTTTTTATCCAAAACATTCATTTTCAATTCATATAGCTTGTACTAAATGGCCTAGTTTATTTATTTTGAACACTCTTGACAATGGAAGTAAAATGTGTGGATGATTGTTTTGTTTTTATCTCATCACATTTTTCACATTATAACTTCATATTACTTATTCCTTTTTATCGATGACAAAGGGGGAGAAATATTATTGCTAATAATGAAAAATGAAGGATAGAAAGTGTCAAAGATTTAGGGGGAGTACGTATTTATGTTATATGCATACAATCGAAATCTATATCTACTTACAGGTTGTCATCAGTCAAAAAGGGGAAGAATGTTGAGACTTGATTTTGATTCATGACACGAATCTATCACTACGACATATAGATTTGACGACTGCTAATGACAAAAAGAAACAAGAAGACGAGACTTCAAAAACCGGTGCATCAACTATGGCATTTTGTTTTTAAGTCTTAGGTCAATATTGTTAAAATCTCTCCACGATTATGTCTACATTAGCTTATATATTTAATCATTATATTTACTAAATATTTTATACATGTATAAGTATACATTTAAATTATAAAAGTGTTTTAAAGTTATAGAAACTAATATATCTATGTAAATTGTGCAAACTGCACAAAAAAACCAGGTCGGTCGACTGACCACCTGAGACAGTCGACTGACACTGAAATTTTTGTGCAGCATGCACGGATACATAGATATATGAATTTAAATTTTTAAAATAACTTCAAATATTCAATCTACTGATCCAGAGGCTTAGTTGACTGAATTTCTATAACAGCCACTTTTCGAAAAGACATGACTTTTTGTGAAGAGATAGGAACCTTTAACGAAAAGATTCGGACGCAACACTTCGATCGAAACTCTTCACCAACAGTCGCTGCTTTCTAACCTTTATAAATACAAACTCGAACTTGATTTCAAATCACCGAATCACAATCAAATTCTCTTATTCTCTGATCTTACTTTCTGAAATCTATTTGCTATCATACTTTCAATTATTTTGTATTAAAGCAATACTATACATTTCTATTCTTCATATACTTCAAATATATATATTTATACCCGAGGAGAAGATTATAGGAAGGATGTACTACAAGTGATAAATTCGTGTTATCAGAACACACATTAGTCAAAACTATTTTCTGTATTAGTTGAAGTCCTATTCTACTGCTCAGGCAAGTGAAGTCCTCTTCGGCTATTTAAGCGAAATCATGTTCTGCTGCTCAGGTCCCCGTTCGGCTGCTCAAGGGTGTATAAACATGTTCCTCTGGGTTAAGTGAGGGTTGTTGTTTTAGTGGAATTCCAGAAGGAGTCTGGGACTGGACGCAGGACGGTGCTCCGAACCAGTATAAATTCTTTTGGTGTCATTTTACTATACTGCTTTTATATTCCGCACTATTTACAGTATTACTATCATCATTATACTATGTATTATCATTTATCTATATTACACGATCCATAGAACACTTTCAATACGTCTCATCATCCAGTTTGTCTCCTGATCTCCACATCATACTTTCCTGACTCATCTCCAGATCCTACTGATAACCTGACTCTAGGCTGCCCGTGTGGAAAATTAGGGGCACCCAGAGTTTAGAAAAGGGAACAATAAACTCCAAGTCAGTCATGTGACTGGTGTGAGACAGTTATTTGTATAAAAATAAATAAGAAGAATCCATTCATGCTTTTGAAACATGAAACTACCATAAGGTCTTCCGGCACACACAATGCAATCGCACACTTGGGGAAGGTTTCTCCTTATAGTAGTCAAACATGCTTGATATGCGAAAATCCTTTTGATGTTATTATTAGTGCATAGTGTGGAAAACATTTCGAAGGTATGATATTAATCTTAGCCAGCATACATACCATTATAGTATGCCTACTATAGCTACCATGTTAGATGGTAGATTCTACAACTAAAACCGTACAGGGCTTGTATTGAGTGATTGGATTTCCAACAAGTGGTCAAGGCTAAGGAACTTCCTTTATCCAAAGGGTACGCCTCTGGAGGGACTCCCCGAGAACCTAACAAACTCTACCAATATAAGACCGGGTTACCTCTGTAACTAGGTAACTAACTGTCACAAGCATGCCATCCCCCGGTCGTAACGGACCTTTACCGAGGCGCCTCAACAACCAACAACCACATAAGTAAAATAATCTAGGATCCATAGCAGAATACCACTTTTTATCCACATAAGTTAAATATTTGGGCTCCATACCAGAATACCACTTTTTATCCAGAAGGAAATGCACATACCTCGAGGGGGGCGACCCCCATAACCTTGTCGCATTCTTTCCATTTCAACCATTTCCAGGTGTGAGGTTCGAAGAAGACTCGTCCCATAAAGCTACGCTTTTCACAAAATCCATGCTTCGATTAACCAATGCTCAACACCTAGCATGCAACATTACCAAATTGGGAATATATCACTAATAACCATCAACTACATAACCTCTGAGCTCGTATGTCTCAAAGAAGGGTGTTAAGCTAAGAGAATAAATTCTCCCCCACCAAACAGAAATGTATTTGATAGAAATCAGTTTTATATCTCAAAGCGTAATGTCAGACGTACATCCATACTAGTCCATCCTAGGTTTGAATGGAACCGAAGGCACTTCGTCCAATTAAGGAAAGAAGTCCTTGCAAATTTGGAATCCTCTAATCACGTCCGAGCTCCCCATCACATAGGGTAATCTCTATACCAGAGCAACTCGATGCAGAGACAATCAACAGGCAATCCTTTCGTTTTCGAAAATACCCGGTCCTCAACACCATCTTCAAATGCAATCCCATTTCGTCGTATCATTATTCAAAATGGGTTTATGACTTAATGTCCTTCCCCCGCTTATCCGAATAATGAGCGCTTATTTTAAAAACAAGTGGATACGTTCAGATCTAAATTAAGTCACAACAAATTACCATTTTTGATCTTTTAAACAAAAGATTCACCTTTAAGATTCAATGTGGTTTTCGGATAACCATTTGGAATCCGACCCCCGGTCTCATCGAAACTCAAATGCCATCTTAAAGGCCAATATTGATAGTCAGTTATTTAACTACCAAATAACAACCATAAGCAACCATTAGATTTAAATAATTTTCCAAATTATTTATTTCAAAAGATCTTTGCAAACTATTTTTCTACCCTTCAACTCTTTGAAAACAGTTTTCAAATCACCCTTTTCTCTTGCAGAATAAGTGCCAACAAACATTAATAATTTTCCCAAATTATTTATTTATTTATTTATTTATAAATATCTTCGCAAGATATATTTCCACACTTCAACCCTTTGAAAACAATTTTCAAACTACTTTTCTCTCACGGAATAAATTTTCAAACATTGTTTATTCCCACTGAAAATTTGCCAAGACTAAATGCTTTGGATTTTAAAATAATTTAAATCATTTTATCTAAAGATATATACTTTAAAATACTTAAAATAAAAACTTTTTAAAACGCTTTATTTAAAATACTAGTTATGAAATTTAATAATAATTTTTCATGAAAAATTAAGCCAAACAAATTTAAAAAGAAAACTTATTGAATTCTATACTAGTTTTCCAAATAAAAGCTTTAGCCAAAATATATTTAAAATAAAACTACTTTATAAAGCATAAATATGATCAACTATATTTTTTTAAATCATAATACCAATTTGCCTTTTGAAATAATTACTATTATAAATAATTTAATAATATATTTACCTTTAAAATTTTAAACAACTTAAATAAATAATTTCTCAAAGAAAACAACCTTTTAAACAACTTTAAAACTTATAACTTTTACTTAAAAATCTGCTTGAAATCGTACTTGGCCTATCAGTTAAATACACTTTTCTTTCACACCTTTAAAAATAAACCACTATTTATTTTTAAAACAAATTACCCATTCCTTTATAAATTCCCACAGTGAATTTATACTACCAAATATCTACTGATATCTTATTTCACTTTATAAACCCAATTTATAAATTCCATAGTCTCACTCCCTTTAAGAAAACACAATTTCAACACTAAATCGATTTCCAAATCGATTTCCAAAATTCACCCCATTTAAAAATTACTCCTTTACTTATCCAAATTTATTTTAAAACCTATTAATCCAATATTCACACCTATATTTATGATTTAAGTTCCATTTAAATAAAAAAAACCAATTTCATATTTGATTTCAAAATTCTCCCTTTATTTCTCCCAAACCATTTAAAATCCGTTCCAAATTCCTTCTTTTTATTTATCGAATTCTCTAAAATTACTTTACTTAAAATTCGCTATTTTAATTTCCTTCCACAATCCAAGTTTTATATTTCTGGTATTTTAAAAATACCAGAATATATTCGGCCAAACCATAGCCTTCAATAATTTCAGTTACCAATATAATCAATCACAGATTATCAATAAATTATATAACATCATATGAAATAAATTCAACATTTGAGGAATCCAGTTGGATCCCTCCAACCTGTTTCTCTGCATCCACAGATGTTAGCACAACAATTAATACCCATCCTGCTTCAAGACGGGATATCGCGGTATAAAGGGTCATCCGCTATTATGCGGGGCGCATAGGGTCTCATCCGCTATATAATGTGGGAAATCAATCACTCCAATACACACACACACACTACTATATATAATATCACCCAACAGATAAATTATCAAATTCATCCAAGCACATCCAATAATTTACATTTATTCATTTAAATTAACTAGGCAAACCAATTTGAGTGAGAAGATCTCACCTTTGACTATGCAAGCAACCCATTTTCATTCCAGCTTGTTTTTAGGATTTTTGACCTTGTATAAACATTATACAGTTGATTATTACTTGAACAATTAGAAAATCAATTACCATTTATTTTTTTAATCTTGACTAAATAGTTACCATATTAATAAATTTAATTAACTAATAACTTATTTTAGAACAATAATTTTCCTCTAAAAAAATCTTTTAGTAGCCAATAAATTAAATAAGTTTATTAATCAAATTAATCACTAAAAGACATTATCTAAAATAACTAGTAGATTTAAAAATATGTGTATCTATTTTCTTTTATATTTTTCATTCATTTTTAAAACTAAATACACTAAAATAAAATTCAAATTTTTATATAAACTTTTAAATTGAAATAATAAATAGTTTTATACCTTATGTAAAAAATCAAATACCGGGTTAAATATTTGTTTCCCGTTTTCAGTTCATTTTTTTAATTTAAAAATGCAAATTCGAATTAAAAAAACATAAGAAGGAGTCATACCCAACACGCCGACTACCACCAATGATGAAGCCTAACCCTAGCCGAAATCGCGTCCTCATAGAATCCAGATCACCACGACTTTGCTGATCCCAAACCCTCACAAAACAATCCTAGCTCTGCGAGCTTCCATTACCACCAGCGACGCTTTGCTGCACTTGCATGGAAATGCGACCCGACCTTCATGAATTCAACCTCATTTGAGTTGTCGAATCGCTGCGCTTGACACCATGATTTTGCGCCCCTCGCCCAAACACAACGACGACCCAGATGAGCAATTGTACGTGAGCGCCGCGACATCCTTAAGTTGCTTCCATCGTGAACCCATTTTGTGTGCCCTCGACCTATCGTACCCCTGCCGCCACTGCTCTAGACATCGCGAACGCCGTCGTGCTCCCCACAAAGTCGACTTGCGAATCAAATTTGGGGAAAAGGTTAGGGCTTGCAAAAAAATTAAGGATGAGGGAGATGAAAGATTCAATCTGAAACTTTATATTAACTTCGGCCATTGATTTATTTTTCTTATCGGGTTTGGTTTGAAAAGAAGAGAAAAAAATTGAAGGCCCGATATATATATATATATATTTGTTTATATTTCCTCGACTAGTAAATTTTCTTTTTATTTTTAACGCGTGTCTTTAGTGGTGTTACATGCTGCAAAATGAAGGACAAGTGTTCAGATAAGGTTAACAGTAAATTGAAGGGAATATATATATATATATATATATATATGTGTGTGTGTGTGTGTGTGTGTGTGTGTGTGTGTGTGTTATAAATTTAAAATGATTTTAAATCGTTTCAAATTACGCAACCCAAAATCTCGACCTCCTATCGAGGCGTGCCGCTAGACGTTTATAATGTTATACCCCTATTCCGAACGCAATGGAAAAGGTTACGGGTCCTAATTCGATCGTACGGAGAAGATAACTTTTTGGACCCTATTATTGAATTTAATTTTCGATTTAAATTTCAGCGCGTTTACTTACCATACAGTCAAACGATCACTCCAAATACTATGAAAATTGAAATCCGATAATAATACACTATTACTATCCAATGGAACAGGTTTCGTCGAATTCTGAGACTGTGCCCCGAAAGGCTATTTTTTAAATTCAATTTAAACTATATATTTTCAAAATGGAACAAAACACTTTTAAACTCGATTTAAAAACTTCTATTATCTTCTGTATTATCAATATAAATTTTATGAACCTTCAATTATCTTCAACACATTTGAAATCCTAGAATTCATATTTCATCTGATTTCCAATTGTTTAATTCAATAGTTTATTTGTCAATCAAATAGTGATATTTGAAATTCAAGTTGAAAATTAACTTTTGAATATTTAAAATCAATTAAGTATTCCGATTTCAAATATCAAAAAAATTTGGGTCGTCATATTATGTTAATTAACTTATAATAGTAATAAGCATATTGAACTTATATAATTATATACGTATAAATATGATATTAATGGAAATATAAGAAACCCAAATAGATTTTTTAAATTGGTACATATATATGAACGCATAACATTATTTTTAAGGTGTTTGACATTTGAATCATGGGGGTATTTCATAAGAAATACATTACTCCTTATATCAATATCACTCAAAGTATACTAAAGATTATGAATCTTTAATATCAATTTATGTCAATGATTTATATATTAATAGGTTACTTACATATGCACTAGTGGTTAAGCAAACTCAAGCTATGTAACGTCCCGCCTTTTCGCACGCTTTACATCGACATATGTGCCAATTCAAACCATGCGGAAGGGTGGATTGTTATGGGGTAAATAAGAGAAATAAGAAAGAAAAAAAACAAAATAGAATCTCACAGCGGAAGAATAAAATATAATAATCAATATACAGTTCATAAAACTGTTTACAAAACATTTGATTCTTCTTTATACAATAAATATCAAAGTTCACATACCAATAATTACCAATGAGGCGGAATACAGTGTAGTGGAATATAATATAATAAAATGAAATTTTCGTCTTTGTCCTCCAGAAATAAAGTCTTCGATCCTGAAATGCCCGGCTTGACCCGAGCAAATTGAAAAGACAAAACATTGAGTCAGAACTAACAGATCATATGTAAGTTAAATCAACAGAAATAAATATGAGTGCAGTAACTCAAGAGATGCTCGGGATTTACATCTCTTATAGATCCGTCAAACTATTTACTATATAGTATATTTCGCTATTATAATAGTGTCTAATTGTAAAATAAACTTACTTTTAAATAGCTTAAGGGGTTACCCATATAGCCCTTAACACGTAATAGTCCCAGTAGTCCTCGAATATCATAGTCCCTCCAGATCGGGAAGCCACCAGAGGATACCACACGGGCTACGGAAGAAAACCAAACTCGTACAAGGTGCGATAGGGTAGGTGACACAGCACAACTAGGCAATGCCAGGGCAGATATACCAATTACGCTTTTGAGTCGATGGTAACGCGTAGCTGTAGCCACCGCCCACCTCGAGCCACACCCCTAAATCAAAGAAATCAAAAGTGGTCACCGAATAAAACCAAAGTCAGAGTAGAATATCGAAGGGATGTGTCCGATCAAAGGTGCTACCTCAATTAACCCGTCGATCGCTCCTATTTTAGCCACCTTATGCCAACTCACGGGAGTTGGGTCCACGTATTTACCTCAAAGGAAAAGTCGCCACCATCCTACTTCATTCTGGTATCTCCACCGCGTACACGGTTGTTGAAGTGGTTTTCGGGGTTGGCAGAGAGTATGACAACTTCCGATTCCAGTCTCTTCAACAACCAAACGTTATTATAACACCACGGTCTTTTCAAAATAATTTATACTTTAAAACCAGAATATAATATCACTTCCAAAACCATACAAATACGATATCATTTATATTTTTAAAACCCCAAATCAATATGATATCATTTTTATTTTATAAATATCCCTTTTCCCCCCAAATCATAATATTTTCAAATATATATATCTTAAACCCAATAGCTTTGAAACAAAATTTCTAATACTTAAATGGTTTAAGTATTAAACCGCTTTGCATAACAAAATAGCTTTTTAAATTTCACAAATAAATTCCAAATATAGGTTTTAATTCCCAAATAAACCATTTCAATTTCCATATATTTCAAAGCTTTAATTATTCCACCATTTCAAAACTTATTTTTTTGATAATTTCATATATATCAAAATCTATTATTATTATTTAGATTTGAAATATTTACTTAATAAATCAAATATCATTTAAGTAAAACCTTTAAACTTCAAATAACAGGATGTTCTCTCAATTTAATTAACTTGATAATATTCATTTAAATCGACTTGATATTCATTTAAGTCCTCTAAACCAAAATCAAGTTATAAAGATCTACCTTTTAAAACCCTAAATTAACTTAAATTTCAAATAAATTTTATTCGAGGATAATTCTTAAATACCTTAATTCAAAGCAAATTCATATTTATCTTCCAACATTTATTTTATTTAAGACATTATAAACTCCATCAATAAATTTAAATAAATACTTAACCGAATTATATCTAAATAAAATTTAACTTTTACTTAAACTTCTTTTAATCTTTAAACCAAATTTGTACATAGCTTAAATTCAAGCGTTTAACTATATATAAAAATAATATTTAAAAATATCAAAAATTAATCTTCATTAAACCATGTTCTTTCCAACCATAGAAAATCATTTCAAATACACACACACACACACCGCGGTTCCCATATAAAATTTTCTATCCTATAGTCAAGTGATACGGATATTTATCATTTCAATCCGTAATTTAAAATAAAGTTACGGTTATATATCATTTCAAACCGCAATCTCGAATGAAATGAAATGCATAATAACTTGCAGTTTATAACAATATAGGTACAACATCCGTTCATCAAATAATCAACCGTCAACCATTTATCACAATCATCATCCAAATTCAAACAATACATCAATATATAACAGGTGATAATAACAGGTATCAACTATCAGTTTATATTCAAAAATAAATTATAACTGTTTAACTGGCAGTTTGTATGCCATAAAATAAATAACCATTTAACTGGCAGTTAATATGCAATAACGAACAATAAAATAACAATTTAACTGGCAGTTTATACGCAATTAATAATAAAATAACAATTTAACTGGCAGTTTACATGCAATGAATAATAAAATAACAATTTAAGTAAATAAATGCGATTTAACTGTGATGATGAATAAAAATATGCCAAACAGTCATAAATAAATTTCTACTCATATCATAAATTAATTTAACAAACACAAGAAATTTTGAAGTTGTGAGTGGGGTAAAACACTCAACTTTTGGATTTAAATTGAATTTAAATCCAATTTAAACCGAAAAATTTGACCGTCTTAGAATTCGTCCTAACTAGCGTCATCAAATCCAGAATTTCAATACGATCCTAACAAAAAAAATTGCGCGTAAATTCGACCTCGTGTGCGAGAGTTACGACGATTATTGGTTTTGAATTTCAAAATTAAAATAAAAAAAGAACACAATCTCACCTCAACTTATGCCACGTCATCATCATGTAAACCCAAATCCTTGCGTACAGAAAATGAAACCAACCCCTAACGTAGCATCGTGCCTCTGCAAAACCAACTACGTCACACTATCGGCCAGCCACGGCCTTGATCACCGTCACCCAGCCCATGCCGACGCCGTCCATGCTCCACGACCTCGAGACCCTCCCCCACGTTCGAACGACGCGTAAATCACACCGGCCGCCACTACCAATGCTAACCCTAATTTGAATTTTGCCGTCAATCCAACCGTCGATTCGTCAACCCAATCACCTAGATGCGATCCCCTCGGCTTCCTCTCCAAAACCCATAAAGGGTTTTCCGATCCGACGAAGTTCATCGTCGAGCAATGAACAGCCGAAACTTCTTCGATTTTTACTGATCATACGATGAACCAAAACAAAAAACGAACACCACCGGTGAATTACTCTAGTCGAGAGTTTCAACATATATTTTTTACAGAATTTTCTGAGGACTTTGAAATTTATAATTTGGATCTGATTTGCAATTGGATCTGGAAATATAAAACTTTGTCTGCCATTGAGGAGGAGTAGGAATAGAATGGATTTACATACAGACAAAAGAGAATTAGGGAGGCTAGGGTTTATAGCAGAATATTTATAGAGAAAGTTGAAATAGAATAAATGTATCGGGTTGAATATACACGCTAACGACAAAGTGGCCCAAAAAGCCCGTTCTGATCCCGGAACGAAATTGGGTAGACCCATATTTCAAAATAGGTGTTTTAAAATATTTTAAACACGATGGAAAAGGTTTCAGGTTCAAATTGCACCGTATGAATAAGTTATTCTAAAATCAATATTTTTCAAATTTGATTTCAATTGATTTCAATTAAATCGATTTCATGGCATTTTGCGTTCGTACGATCAAACGATAAGTCCGATCGTTACGAAACTTGAAACCCTACAATAATTCATCGATACGGATCCGATGAAACTGGTTTCGTCGAAATCCGAGTTAGTGGCCAAAATGGCTATTTTTCTATTAATTAAATAAATTAATAAATAAATGAATTAAATCAAATTTCAAATTCAAATTCTAAAATTTGACAAGTCTTATTATTTAAATTTCTTAATCATTTATAATGATTTCAAACAAATTTAGATGTAAAATTAAATGTTGATTCAATCCTAAGTTTCAGCGTAAATTCAAATTTCATTATATTCATTATAACAAATTATATTTTCAATAATTCCATTGAATTCACATTCATTCTTATTATTCAATCTATTATGGTTAAATGAATGAAATTGATGATGGGTTCAAAGCTATTACATTAATATTCTCAAAATTTAACTTAACTTTTAAATTAACGTAATATTTAAACATTTAATTTCAATTAATTGCAATAAACCCAATTACCCTAATTTATTCAAATAAATAAACAAATCTTGATTACCGTTCTTATTATGCAAACAACATCATTATCCTATAAGCATATTAACATTTGGTTACGCTTCATTACCCTTACACTTTCCGTTTCACCTTTATTCGTATTAATTATTTTATTTCCACTAACCGTGTAATAACAACAAAATTCCGTCCCATCGAAATTTGTCAATTTCACTCATAAATTTAGATTTTAAATCCAATAAATTAAATTACCTTGGCTCCATTCTTTATTATATCAATTGTTACTTTAATTTACATTAACCAAATGTTAAATTAAGATTTTATTGTAATCGATTTCCAAAATTTTATTTGATACATTGATTAAACAAGCAACCTATATTAATTGCATTTATAAGTTCGTTACCTATCAAACCAGATTTATAATTCCATATCCAACGCTAATTTTTTTCATTACATTAATATATGCCTATTTACTTTTTAATTTGAATGAATATTATATTTTTAAATGTGTACTCCTTATCAATTTGAACATATAAATTACAGTTTTTAAATACTTTACATTCTATTAAATTTACAACATTAAATTTACATTCTATTAATTACTTTGCATACTTTACGTATTAATTACCCAATTAACATAATTTGAACTTATTTCCCAATCCACCAATTACTTCTTAAAATAAATTTGCGCTTCTATTAATTTATATCCACACTTCCGTTACTATATTAAAAATCATCAAAGTAACGTTTATTATCAATATCGACATTATAATTACTTAACTTTTAAATGAACTTTATTTCCAATAAATTCATTGACTACTTAATTAGGTAATTTATAATACTTGTTATCGTACCCTTAAATTTACACTTGGGTTTATGTTATATTCAATTTATTTTATTTCATAAATTGATTCAATTTTTGCATCCACTTATCACAAATAACTTCCATTTGATGTAAAGCCTAGTATACATTTACATGAATCCAATTTCATTCCATCCATTAATGGGTATTGCATTGAAATTAAATTTATTAGCTTATATCAACATTATTACCATTAATTGCAATAGGATTACCAAATTTATTGAATACCCTAAATAAATTACATATATTAATTCATTAAATTAATTTACTATTTAACTTTGTATTCTTATATTCAAATCTTAGCCTAGTATAACAATTTACATTACTTCAATTATTCGTGATTTTTTTTGGCAAGGCCAACCGGTTTTTTATAGTGGGTCGTGCCACCTTTATTATAACAAATAATAAAACATTAGAGAACAGGTGCTAGTCACAACGACTAACAGCTAATAAAAAGATACGCAGAACCAACACAAAGCAAAACATGAGAGGATGACCACTCAGAAAAATAAAGCACATGATATAGGCAAGAAGCGTATACAAACAAGAAACTAGACTAACTCCCAGAGGAGGAAGTCGAGACCGCATCATCCAAGGAGACAGGACCAATAACACCGTCATACCCAGAGAAAAGACTAGCAAGAACAGAGACATAACCAACAGACTCAACGGAGTAAACAAATTTCCTATCCCAAGTGTTGTCAGAGAAGATACTATTATTTGTCTCACCGTCAACCCCCTCCTTAGCCAAGATCAGACCCTCGCCAACAACGTGATTAAGAAGATACCTGCTCTCACCATCAGTGTCACTGACATAGGAATAATATAATCCTCCCAAAGGAGAGAATCGCATGCCGGAATGGGAGTGAACCCATGCATTCTCATCGGGGACCCATAGGATAGAGTCAGACGATACTTCCACAACCGATGAGGGAGGAGGCACATGGCAAGAAATAACCGGGGAATCCATAACCGCACTGAGAACAACATCACCAATAGAAGGGTCAACCGTAGAAACAATCGGATCCAAAACAACGGGAGTAGCAACAGGCTTAGGAACCCATTTCCTGATAGGGGGACGGGGAAGGGGTACACGATCCGGGAGAGGCAGAGGTCCTTGACCAATTCCACGAGAACAATTCTCCTGAAGATGACCGAAGGACTGACAAAGTGAACATATGTCCGGTTTCCAGCTATAGTGCACAAAGACCTCAGCATCATGACCCTCATCTAATCGGACCTTGAGAGAAGAAGGCAATAGCTTGGAGGGGGTTATTTCGATGAGTGCTTTAGCATAGATAATCTCTTCCTTGCTTTTGTGTTAGAGTCATAACAGATAACTTTACCTACTTGGCTACCTAGCTAGTCAAGCCCTAGCATCGGCTGAAGGACGGACGGGATGGAAGAAAAATGGGCCCAAACTGGGATAGAAAGAACCTGATCCTTGGCCCTATCAACAGACGGGCTCCAAGAGGTGATGATGAAAGGCTTTCCAGCAATCATAATTGGGTCAGCTTCAAGAATACGACGTCTTTCGTCACTCCGTGAGAATTTGAAAAAGAACATCTCATTATCAAAATGGACACTGAGACTGCCTCTTGGTTTCCATACCTGATTGCATCGCGCTTTAACAAGATGGTAAGCAGGGTTTGCATCTAAGAAAAATCCAACAAGATAGTCAGTCCAATAGTCAATACCGGCTTGAATAACTTCTTGCGGAGGAACCAAAGGTCCATCACATTCTTCATGCTCAAAAGAGCGTGGGGAATAAGATCCAGCGTTATTCGGTAATTTGCTGAACAAAGATTTCCATGAGGGAGGAGTAGCAGGACCAGGCAACACAGAAGGAACAGCAGCAGAAACTGGCACCTGTTGTATATTTGGAGCTGGATCTTCAGAGGCATTAAAGCAAACACCATGTGAGTCAGAAATTTTCTTAATGGAATAACCACCTGAAGCATCACAATTGGACAAACTTGCTCCTTTAGGACTAGCATTATCAACAGATTGAGCATCTACCAACTTGTCCATAGTATCAACCAACACTTCCACTACAGAAGGAGTTGAATTACCAATAAATGACTTACACGACGTAGAAGCAGCAGCCAAGAACGGCGACGAGGCAGAATCAACAGCGAGATTTGGCACATCAGGATCAAAGGCCGGAGGATTGGCAATATCAGAAGGAAGCATGGACGTATCAGAGGCAAGCAAATAGGAAGACTCAACGGTCGAAACGCCGAGCGCAGAATCTCGATTAGATACAGAAGTAGAAGGCACAGTAACAGACGCAAATAGCTTGCCAGATCTGGTAACCGAATGATTCTTCTCCTTGGCTTGCGACTGTGAAGACATAAGATAGAAAGGAAACCGAGAGTAAGAAGGAAGAAGATGTTACGCAGAGGCCAAAAAATGATTCCAAAGGGAAATAGAACAGTCGCCATTGAAACGCACATGTTCCAAAGGGAGTTGATTATTCGTGATTTCATTTCATTTCAGTTCGTGATTTCATTTCAACTGTTAATACTTATCTTAAATTTCCATGGTTTCATTTCATTTTTAACATTCCTTCATTATTAATTATAATTTTTTTTCATTTCTTCCTAAATTAAATTACAAAATCTTAATTAAATTAAGCAATTAATTTCTCAAAATTTGCGGGTCGTTACACTCTCCCCCACTCAAAAATTTCGTCCCCGAAAAGGAAAATGAAGGGAGAAGAAAGATTAAGAAATCAATATACCTTATTTTAAAATATTAAATTTTATAAACAATAAGTTTACAAAATTAATTAATTTAAATAAAATATATCAATTTATAACCATTAAATCTTTTTATACTCAAATTATTAAAGTTTGGAAATCATTTTCAAAAAAATTTTAACTTCGAAATTTATGGAAAATTTTGGCAGAGTCTTCTTCGTACGGGGAGGCTCGGGCGAAAATATAATATCAAATATAACAATATACAACATATGTTTACCAAAATAATATATATCCCAACCCGGGAAACAATATAATAATGTTATAAACCGTAATCCAAAACGTACCTATTTGTCGGGCAATTTACGCTTATTTTATGGAACAAAAAGCAGTAGCAATTGCTTCCACAACCAGTACTCCACTTATATAATCCAAAAGAGTTAATAATTATTAAAATGAAATATTATGCGGTGTTTCAATCAATAACAAACAAATCCATCAATTACTAGAAAAAAAGCATACAACCATTATATAAAAATCAACCCCCATCAATCATTCATTCATATCAATCAAAACAAATAGTTGTTCGGGTTTAAAAACTTCAAATCGTACGGAATGAAAAATAAAATACTAAGTGTACCCTTTACTCAACAGTCTTAGGTGAAACTAAATAGATTATTCATTCATCCAAATAATTTTTTAAAGTATCCTTACCCAAACAACCATAGACCAACAACAACAAATTCCAAACAATAAATCAAGTTAATTATTGTCAATTTCATTTCAAACTATTGTTGTTTGATTTCCTTTTTATCCATATTCTGATTTATCTTTTTAATTTTACATTATTTCTTGCAAATTTTCATTTTTAATTCGATTCATTTGCATATTGCTTCATTTATTTACTACTTAATTTCATTTATTTACGGTATTCATCTTTCTGTTTATTAAAATAATTAACTTCAACATTTACTTGAGTCTATAATTACTTACTTACAACATTTATCTTCTATCATATTTCATTATAGTAAGATTTCCATTATAACTTAGGTTTATAAAAATAACAACATAAATTCTTAAGAATAAAAGAAATTTTATTAAACACTTCATTACATACTTTTCCTTGTACCACTTACATTGCATTTTCTTATTAAATATTTCAACTTTTAATATTCGATAAGTTATATATATGTTTTTAAGGATGTAATTTGAAAGTCATACAATTTATTCTATTTCTTCTAATTAATTTAATCTTCAATAGTTATATCCTTTATTTCATAGGTTAAAGTTTTAAAATTTCATTTAATACCATTTATAACCTAGCATTAAGTCTCTTATTTTAATTAAAGGCTCCAATTATTAATTGGTTCCATTCCATTTCACTAAAATAATTGAAACTATTAATTAATCGGAAACTTAAGAATTTAAATACCGGGTTTTATTCAAAAATCGTTTTAAAATAATAGATAAATGTATATACTTACAGTTTATGCATCCAATTATATATAAAACAATTTTAAAATTTATATTTGTTTACCAAAACAAATCTGCAGTAAACTACTACAGTGGTCTTCCCACTTCGAAACTCAAAAATGAGTGTCGATGATGCGTGCACTCATCACCGAAATTATTTTCCAGCGACAGAGAGGGGAGTACAACTTTATCTTTCCAAAATTTCTTTTAAAAACATTTCTTTTCAAATTATATTGAAAAACTTATATCAGAAAATACTTCTTATACTATTATTACTATCTTCCATAAACAATTTGAAAGAAATTTTTCAAAACTTCGGAACTTAAGTTCTAAAATTTCCAAATTTCTTTATTTTATTCTAAATCTCATTTCAACTATTTTTTATAATTTCGTTATCTAACAACCAATATTTTGCAACCAAATATATATCATTTATAAAAATTTATTTTACATATAGAAAATATAATAGGCAAAAAAAATTTCACTCACCTATATGAAAGATAAATATTATGTCGGTCTGTCCTATTAAGTGTTTAGAAATCCCTATTGATGTCACAGCGTCCCATGCACCAACTAGAATTTATAAATAAAAGAGGGAACATATTAACACAATATTAAAACCTTTTTATAACACTAACAAATGCGCTCTCTCATATATACACACTCAGCGACTCCCATAGGGTATTACTACCCAATTAGTAAAGAGTCAAACCCCACAAAGCTAAGGTTTATCGCTAAACCAAAGCTCTGATACCACATTGTAACGTCCCGCCTTTTCGCACGTTTTAAATCGACACATGTGCCAATTCAAACCATATGGGAGGGCAATTTGTTATGGGGTAAATAAGAGAAACAAGAAAGAAATAAAACAAAATAGAATCTCACAGCGGAAGGATAAAATATAATAATCAATATACAGTTCATAAAATTATTTACAAAACATTTGATTCTTCTTTATACAATAAATATCAAAATTCACATACCAATAATTACCATTGCGGCGGAATACAGTGTAGTGGAATATAATATAATAATAATAATAATGAAATCTTCGTCTTCGTCCTCCAGAAATAAAGTCTTCGATGCTGAAATGCTCGGACTGATCCAGCGAATTGAAAAGACAAAACACTCGAGTCAGAACTAAAAGATCTTATGTAAGTTAAATCAACAGAAATAAATATGAGTGCAGTAACTCAAGAGATGCTCGGGATTTACATCTCATAAGGATCCGTCAAACTATTTCCTATATAGTATATTTTGCGTTCGTACGATCAAACGACAAGTCCGATCGTTACGAAACTTGAAACCCTACAATAATTCACCGATACGGATCCAATGAAACTGGGTTTCATCGAAATCCGAGTCAGTGGCCAAAATGGCTATTTTTCTATTAATTAAATAAATTAATAAATAAATGAATTAAATCAAATTTCAAATTTAAATTCTAAAATTTGACAATTTTTATTATTTAAATTTCTTAATCATTTATAATGACTTCAAACAAATTTTGATGTCAAATTAAATGTTGATTCAATCCTAAGTTTCAGCGTAAATTCAAATTTCATTGTTTGCATACAAAAAAATGGGCAAACACCCCCAAGTCATATGAATTAGTTGATTTTATGTTGCTTCTAGTGATTTGGGTGATTTACGCAAATATATAAAAAGCAGGGACTAAACTGTAAAAGACACACAGATTTATAGTGGTTCGGCCAGAATGTGCCTACGTCCACTTTATATGTTATTCTCCTTTTCTCTTTAGAGTACAAAGCTGTGATTACAAGTAATTGAAAGTTGTTTGAAAGTTCTATCCATGCTTGAGCTCTCAAACTTGTCTGCCATTGTTGTACCCCTGCCCCTCTATTTATAGAGTGAGGTTGGGGGCAGGGGTCTCGGATGTATATAGCCACTGGTGGGCCTGGGCTGAAGCAATCTGGTCTGACGATCTTGGTTCGGTATCCACTTGGTCCGGTAGTGGTTGGAGTGAGTTTGGTCCGGTGATGGAGGAGAGGGGAGTTGGTTCGGTAGGGAAGTGGCTTGGTCCGGTTAGGATGGTTCGGTAGTGTGATTCGGCAGTGCTCAGTAGGTGGGTGGTTCGGCAGGAATGATGTGGAGCCGGTCCGGCGGTGCTTCCAAGGATTTGATTCGGTGATGGGAGCTTGGAGATTGGATCTGGTCCGGTCGTGCCCTTGGTTCGGTGGTGGTGAAAACGCCCCTAACATTTACCCCCCAAACTGGGGTATATGCCAGCATATGCCGCGCTTTGTTTTCCTGCAGCTGAGATAGCTTCGTTCGGTTCTGGGTATGCCGAAAAAATTGGTCCGGTCGATGAGTTGCGCCTATAAATAGGGGCTTCAGGTTACTGTTACCTTTTATCGTCTTGAGATAGCCGAATCAACCCGAGTAAGCACCGAACCAACCACATGCGGAACAACCAAGCACCGAACCAGGTATGTTCTCTTTTGCCGAATGAGTTCTTATTATGGACTACCGAATGAAACCCATGGAGGATGAATACCGAACGAGATTGGATGCTGAGTGCCGAATGGGCCTATCACCGAATTACCGGATGAACTCTTGAGGCCCCAAATACCGAATGGACCTTTATATCGGCTTTACCGAATGATACTAGGAGTTCTGGGCGTTTTAAATTATGAGTGAAATTTTCAGAATACATACACTTGCTTGCTTATATCCTCTGTTCTAATGATATGTTTTTCCGGTGTTGCAGCTAAATGTCTCGTAAAGTTGAAACCCGATCAGAAAAACAGAGGAAATCTATGGACAGAAGAGAGTCTCCCGCTGTGCCCCCAGTCCATCTGGAACCAGCGCGACATGGACCAAAAATGTTAGGGGCGTTTTCACCACCACCGAACCAAGGGCATGACCGGACCAGATCCAATCTCCAAGCTCCCATCACCGAATCAAATCCCTGGAAGCACCACCGGACCGGCTCCACATCATTCCTGCCGAACCACCCACCTACTGAGCACTGCCGAATCACACTACCGAACCATCCTAACCGGACCAAGCCACTTCCCTACCGAACCAACTCCCCTCTCCTCCATCACCGGACCAAACTCACTCCAACCACTACCGGACCAAGTGGATACCGTACCAACATTGTCAGACCAGATTGCTTCAGCCCAGGCCCACCAGCAGCTATATACATCCGAGACCCCTGCCCCCAACCTCACTCTATAAATAGAGGGGCAGGGGTACAACAATGGCAGACAAGTTTGAGAGCTCAAGCACGGATAGAACTTTCAAACAACTTTCAATTACTTGTAATCACAGCTTTGTACGTGTAATCTGAAGAGAAAAGGAGAATAACATATAAAGTGGACGTAGGCACGTTCTGGCCGAACCACTATAAATCTGTGTGTCTTTTACAGTTTAGTCCCTGCTTTTTATATATTTGCGTAAATCACCCAAATCACTAGAAGCAACATAAAATCAACTAATTCATACGACTTGGAGGTGTTTGCTCATTTTTTTGTGCAAACATCTTTGGTGCTTACACTGAGAACGGGAGCTCGAAGCTTCAGCTTATCCCACTCAACCCTCTTCCTATCAACTTCGTTCATTGCTTGGAAAACATGCCTCCCGGAAGGAAGAAAGATGCTAACAAAGGAAAGAACATCGCAACTGGAAATATCCCAGATCCAATGACCAGAGACCAAGACAATCGTCCAGTTCCAACAGCAAATTTAAATCAGGAAAATTCGACAGCCCCTGCTACGGAACAACTAATTACAAGGGAGGATCTGGATAGGGTTGTGGCTGAAGTAACTAACCGCTTCGTATCTCAACAAGAAGACTTTGTGGATCAACTCATGTCACGTTTAAGGGATGTCGAAGAAACCAACTACAACACTGAATCATGGGGTGAGTCCCAATCTGGAGGATCTAGGAGACGACAAGGGTCTTTCTTCTTCGAAGAGGCTAACAACAGAAACAGCTATGGTAGGAGCCGAGCCCGGACTCAGCCCGAATTCCGACCCGAGGAAACGCTTGGAACCGAACCCAACGGGGTAGGTACCAGGCAAGGGTCGGATGTAGTTGAGCCCGCCATGCTATCTAACCATAGAAACACTAAGGGACAGGGCCGAGCAGAAGTCCAGCCCGAAGTTGGACCCAAGGAAGTGCTGAGAACAGAACCCAGCAGGGGAAGATCAAGGCAAGGGCCAACTGTGGCTGACCCCAGCATGCCCCCAGAAGACCAGAGGCGGCCATCGAAGAATGTTAGGAGTGACAGACGATACCATCCCTACAAGTCGTCTGGACGGAATCAGTCCCGTAGGGAAGAACCAAACTCATTTCTATCCGCTCCAAGTTCTGATGAAAGGATGACGCGATTGTTCAGAGAGTGCGTCCAACGGGAGCAGAGGGATCGGGGGATAGGTGCTAGGGTAACCAGCCCCTTCACCCGCAATATCGAAACTACCATCACCCTCCGGGAATGGAAAATGCCAACAATGGAACCTTACAAGGGAAGCTCTGACCCCATCGTACACTTACAAAGATACACCCAGCATATGCTCATGAGCGGAGCAACGGAGGGAGTATTGTGTAAATGCTTCCCACTTGAAGACGCTGCCACTGAAAGGCAGTCAGGGCAACATGCTAAGACAGCTCCAGACAAGGTTCCCGCTGCGGCAAAGGATGTTCGTAGAAGTGACTCTAGAGACAATGCTGGGGGCAAGAAGGGAGAAAAGCGCTTATATCGACCAGGACCAAGATTTGACTCCTACACTCCTTTGAACGAAACAATCGAAAACATCTTCCTAGCCACTCAAGACGAAGTTAGATACAAGCGCCCCCCCCCCCCCCCCCCCCCGCACAAGAAGGAGTCAGATAACGCACTCAAGTCTGGAAAGTTCTGCCGCTTCCACGAATCCCATGGACATGACACCAATGAATGCCACCATCTCCAGGACTTGATTGAAGAACACATTAGAAGGAGGAGACTGGAACGCTATGTAAAAAGCCAGAACAGGACTCCAGCTCCCGCCAATGGAAACCCAGGGCTACCCCTCCCAGAAGTAGGCGGAGGAAATCGCAACACCAGCGGCTCTAGTCAAGAGAAGATAGTGGTCCGTACCATATCAGGAGGACCGCATATTGCCGAAAGAAGCTGGGCAGAGATGGAAAGATATGGTAAGTCACTTAGGAACGATGAAGGCTACGTTAATTCTATCATGGAAGAACGCCACCCAAAACGGAAAGAGAATGACGACATCACATTCAGTAGGCGTGACCTGGAGGGAAGACAGTACCCACACATGGATCCTATGGTCATCTCTGCCTGGTTTGGTCCAGCCAAAGTTTCCCGAATTTTAATAGACACTGGAAGCTCAGTAAATATCCTATTCAAGCATGCTTTCGACAAAATGAAGCTGTCAATGAAGGATGTGTCTCCCTGCAACAAACCACTACATGGTTTCACTGGAGATGCGAAGATGCCCCTCGGGCAACTGGACCTCTTTGTCGAAATAGAAAGTCATCCCCGCTCCGCTGTGTGAAAACACACGTTTGTACTAATAGAGAACCATTCGGCCTACAATGCCTTTTTGGGAAGACCAGCCTTGTTTGACTTCCAAATTGTCCTAGCCCCATGGTGCCTAAAGATGAAGTTTCCAACAGACAACGGAATAGGAGAAATAGAGGAAGATCAAGACGCTGCTCGAGACTGCTATGTAACTGAACTTCGCAATAACCGCAGGAAAGATAAAGGAAAAAACGCAGAGGCTACTCTCTGCATGAAAAGCTTGGAAGCATAGCAACTAAAGAAAGCCCCTCCTCTTCGATATACCGGTGATCCTTTCAATGAATTAGACCCTAGGGACAAAGAGGAGGAGGCCACCGCCGAGCCTGCAGAGGCTATGGAATTCGTAGATGTAGACAAACATGACTCAAGTAGACTATTGAAAATCGGATCTCAACTAAGAGAAGAATTAAAGGGTCAACTCATTGATTTTCTTCGCCACAACATGGACGTATTTGCATGGACGCACGTTGACATGACAGGAATCTTCCCAGACGTAGCATGCCACGCGCTGAACATCGATCCCACCAAGGTGCCAGTAAAGCAAAAAAAGAGAAGCATGGGGGCAGAACGATCAGCAGCCCTCGAGGAATAAGTAAAGAACCTACTTGCCAATAACTTCATACGAGAAGCCATCTACCCAGAATGGATCGCTAACCCGGTACTGGTAAAGAAGGCTAATGGGAAGTGGAGAACATGCATCGACTTCTCCAACTTAAATGACGCTTGCCCGAAGGACTGCTTCCCACTCCCCCGAATCGACCAACTCGTGGACAGCACAGCCGGACACGAACTCTTATCCTTTATGGACGCATACTCAGGATATAATCAGATCCCTATGCACGCCCCCGATCAAGACCACACTAGTTTCATCACTGACCGGGGATTGTACTGCTACAAAGTAATGCCTTTTGGACTTAAAAACGCCGGAGCTACTTATCAGCGCCTCGTCAACAAGATGTTTGCGGAATTAATAGGACGAACTATGGAAGTTTATGTGGATGACATGCTGGTAAAATCAAGAAAAGCTAACGATCATATAAATCACCTGGACAAGATGTTGCAAGTACTTCGCCAATATGGAATAAAGCTGAACCCTCTAAAGTGCTCCTTCGGAGTATCGTCGGGAAAGTTCTTGGGATTCATCGTCCATGCCAGGAGGACTGAAGCAAACCCCGAAAAAGTTCGGGCTTTGCAAGATATCAAGATACCATCCACTCGAAGAGGGATGCAAATCCTAAATGGGAAAGTGGCCGCCCTAAGCAGGTTCATCTCTAAAGCAACCGACAAATGCATCCCTTTCTTTGAAGCTCTAAAGAAAGACAAAGGAAAGTTCGAATGGACTGACGAATGCTCGACAGCCTTCCTTAACTTAATCGAACACCTCCAGAGACCACCAATACTCTCAACTCCAAATAAAGGCAAGGAACTATACCTATACCTTACTGTATCGTCCCGTGCTTTAAGCGCCGCTTTGGTAAGAGAAGACAACCGCGCGCAGCGGCCCGTATACTTTGTAAGCCAGAGATTTACGGGGGCAGAAACTAGATACCCTAAGCTTGAAAAGCTAGCATACTGTTTGCTAATCACGTCACGGAAACTGCGACACTATTTTCCAATCTCATTCCATCAGAGTTTTAACCGATCAACCGCTAAGGCAGGTACTCCATCGCCCCGACACTTCTGGGTGACTACTTAAGTGGTGCATTGAACCGAGTCAATATGATATCACCTACCATCCTCGCACCGCTGTCAAGGGGCAAGTCATAGCCGATTTCATCGCCAAATTCACTACTAACAAAGGTAAGGAGCGACCTGAAATAGCAGAAGATATCAAGTGGAATATCTTCGTAGATGGAGCATCAAATGAACAAGGCTCGGGGGCAGGTGTTGTGATAATCAACCCCAGGGGAAGGAAGCTGCACTACGCCCTAAGGTTGGAATTCGCTGCCACCAATAATGATGCAGAATACGAAGCAGTGATAGCCAGATTAGAACTTTCCCTGGAGATCGGAGTCGCTTGTTTATGTCTCCATAGTGATTCTCAACTTATTATAAATCAAATACTGGGAGAATTCCAGACTCGAGGAGAACGACTCACAGCATATCTAAAGAAGACCAAGCTGTTGCTCAATCAATTGGATCACTATGTAATCAAACACATTCCTCGAGAAGAGAATCTGAAGGCCGACAAACTGGCAAAGCAAGCTAGCATGAAGGACGAAACCACTTCTCGAACAATAACCATCTCAAAGCAACTGACCCCGAGTTATGAGCCAATGAATATGATAGCTGCAATCGAAGAGGAAACTTGGATGACTCCCGTCCGAAAGTACTTACAAAGTGGCACACTGCCCGACGGGCGTAACGAAGCTAAAAAAATCTTAAGGAAAGCTTCCCGCTACACATTACAAGAAGGCATCCTCTACCGGCGCGGCTTCTCTAGTCCCTTATTAAGGTGTATCGTTGGAAGGGAAGCCAGGGAAGTCTTGTCCAACATCCATCAAGGAAGTTGCGGAGATCACACCAGCAAAGAAAACACTCCGATACGGGTATTACTGGCCTACTCTAAACAAAGACGCCTAAGACTTTGCCAAAAGATGTGATAGATGTCAGAAATTTGCTAAGATTCCTCGACTACCAACAAATGAAATTACTCAAATGACCAGCCCTTGGCCCTTTGCAGTGTGGGGAATTGACTTGATTGGTGAACTGCCAATGGGCCGAGGCGGAGCCAAATATGCCATAGTGGCAGTCGATTATTTCACCAAATGGGTGGAAGCGGAACATCTAAATAAAATATCTTCGGGAAAAGTTATTAACTTCTTAATCAAAAATGTTTTATGCGGGTATGGGGTTCCACTCAAAATCATATCGGACAATGGACTTCAATTTGACAGCGAGGAATTCACCGACTGGTGCCAAGAGCACAGAATTCACAAAAGCTTCTCATCTGTGGCTTATCCCCAGGCAAACGGGCAAGTCGAAGCTGTCAACAAAATCCTCAAAACCCTAATCAAGAAGAAACTTGAAAAGTCAAAAGGCGCTTGGGTGGATGAACTTCCTACGGCCCTTTGGGCCTACCGCACATCTTACAGAACATCAACAGGGCATACTCCTTTCTCTTTGGCATATGGATCGGAGGCCATGCTCCCAGTTGAAACTGTAGTGCCTTCCCACCGTAGGATCCACTACGACCCTGAAGAGAACGAAGAACTCCTCCACATGTCTTTAGATCTAATTGAGGAGAGAAGAAACGATGCAGCACTCAAAGCAGCAGCTCACAAGCAAAAGGTGGCAGCACAATACAACTCCAAAGTCAAGCACTGCAGCTTACAAGAAGGAGATCTTGTCCTCAAGCGGATCTTCCCGCGCCCCGGAGCGCTAGATCCAATCTGGGACGGACCCTATGTAATTCATAAAGATCTCCACAACGGAGCTTATATTTTGTCAACAGCGAACGGAGAGGTGTTCCAGAGGCATGGAACATCCAACACCTCCGTCGATACTTTTCTTAACTTGTACTGCCCAAGTGAATTAACAAAGAGAATCAGTGGACGTAGGCATTTTCGTGTCGAACCACTTTAAAAATCTTGTCTCTTTTTAACTTGTTCCTTTATATCTTGGTTGCTTGTTAAACTTTATCCTTTTCTGTTAAACAAAATCATATATAATGACATCTCCAGTCTGGACACTTCACGGCACAACCTCACCTGGACAAGACCTAACAGGTACTATACGAATCTATGCACTCGCTAATGAGACACTTTTGCTCCAGCATCCCTCTGCTGCGGGTTAACTCGTTGCGCGCGACTGCCCTCAAAGCCAACTGTAATGAGCCGATTATAAGCCATCAAGAAGGCCGATTATAGCCGATGGCAGCTCATTACGGCGTTCGGCTCGCGGGCAACTGTGAACCTACTTTAAGCCCCAACATAAGGTGTGGCCAGCCAGGGGTAGTTCACGGTTGACGATCGACACCCACGCTAGCCGGCCACAGTAAATTGAATAATACCCAAGATTACGGGCCATAATGGCTCGGGTAGTTACTGTACGCGATCTCGGCTCCGATATGTCTTAAGTGCGGCTGTGGTAAAAAAAGATAAACTCCCCGCGGAGGTGTAAGATGGGTGACAAATGTCTCCAAGACCCACAGCTAGGGAAAAGTGACTACAAAACCCGTTTGCCACGAACTTAAGCATATCGACGGCCTTCCGTGATTGGAAGCTTTACTATTTCTTATATTTCCATTTTATTTATAAAAACTTTCCTCCTATCCTCTATAACGATCCCTAAAGTACAGGAGACAGAATAGGAGATGCCCGCCGATGGAAATAGGAACTCACCACTATATGACGTGACACTCAGCTGCATTCCATACTCAGCTACACAAGACATTCAAAGCTACCATATACAGCTAAAACTTGAAGGGCGGTACTTTCTTCTTTTGTGTACAAATGCGTAGCTATAATTTATGCGCACATCACACTAGCGTTACCAAACATAAGTTGTTGTTTAAGCAAAAACTTAGCGTTAAACACAGTTAAATCACTAGCACTTGCACAGCTATATTTCTTATGCAACACATCAAAGTAACAAAAGCATTCAAATATAGCAGAATCAGTCTATGTTATGAATTACATGTCAAAAATAAAGCCGTTCATTACAAATGATATAATTGCAACCCAAAAGTACATTAATGTTTTGGGACTAGTATACACAGGAATGCCGAGAAGGCCAAAAAATAATCAGCTGCAGCAGGGCTCCGCCTCTATCCTGCTCGCCCTCCGGGATCTACTTGACCGCAGGGTCAGAACTCCCAACATGCTGGCCAGAGGCCCCACCTGTCCAATTCGGGAAAAGAATCCATCAGAAAAATTATACGCAATCAAGTTAAGGAAAGATTGAGAGGGAAGACTTACCAGCACCTGCTCCCTGATCATCATCATCCAGCTGCACGCCTACCTCATCCGCAACGAGCAGCCACATGCCCTCCTTAACCGCTACCTTCTCTTCCTTAGTAAATTGGGCCGTAACCACACTCATCCTGAAAGCCGCACCACCTTCCTTATCCGCATCGGCCTTAGCCTCCTCCAAAGCCCGAAGATATATCCTAGCCATGACCCGGGGATAGTCGTCCATCCAGGATAGGTTGCCCTGCTTCCAAGTTTGGAAATACATGTCCTGGAGCATCTCATCCATCATCCCCTCGTTCTCCTCAAATTCTTTCATCCGGGCCTCAGAAGCCGACAGCCGTGCGACGGCAGCATCTCTCTCCAATCGGTATCTCGAGCAGTCATCCTGAAGGGATTTCCGCATCACTTCCATCTCCTCCTTCAGCTTGGCCTGAGCAAGCTCTGCGGCCTCAAGCCTCCCAGATAACTCCTCCACCTGCTCAAGATCCGCTCTCCGAACCTCATCCACCGTTGCGATGGTCATGTCAATTCTTTCTTTGCAAACACCCTCCATTTTTCGCAGCTCAGCCTTGCTAGCCTCTTCCATGGTTTTCTTTAGTCGTCTGGAAGCCGCCTCATGCTGGGATATCTGGATAGCCTGATCAGCAAGCTGTTTGGCCTGATCAGAAACCCTTAGCCGCAACCGAATGTTAGCACTTCTGATTTCCTCTCCAGCCTTGGCCAGTCGAGCGTGACGCTCCATTAGCCTCTTGGTCTCTTCAGCCACCCGATCGATGTTTGCCTTGACCTCATCCCCCATGGTCACAATCCGAGTAGTAAGCAAATCGAGGTCTAAGGACTTAGCCTCATCAAGCACCCGTACCATGGGATTGCGGGGAAGAAGATGCTCACCCGTGGCCTCGTCAAAAGAGATGTCCTGAAAACTCGGGTACAGGTCCGGGTGGCCGGCAAATGGGTTGCGAACCAAACCAGGGTGGATTATCGGGGTGACGGTTGGATTTTCGGATGGATGTGGGGAAGGCATAAACTCAGTATCTTCCTCAGTAATATCATGAATAGGCTGGACTGGAGGCTGAGGGCCAGGTGAAGGTTCAAACAAAGATCGGCCCCTCTTCCTCTTTTGCATATCTTCTTCAATAACTCCGAGAAGAGGGCGATAGCCAACCACATCTCCGGGACGGCTAGTTGACGGCTTCGGTTTGGCGGAAGCTTTGAGTAGCTTGTACTGTTCAAGGCGGTGCCGAATATCTGATGTCTTGGCCACCTTACCCGTTCCTGGAATAAAAATCAAGTGTTACAAGCATGCATGAAACTATAATCCGAGAAATATGTTAAGTTAAAAGGAGTAGGAAAACGCGTTTATTTTACAAACCCTGAGGGGGGTGGGATACTGCAATAAGTCCTGAATCTCATTCCAGGATGGGAGATGGCCATAAAATATTACTAAGTCCTTATCATAAAGGGAGTCTGCGGAAGTTAAGAATTCACCTTGAACCGCCGGAGTTGCTTTAGCTAAAATACTCTCAGAAGATAGACTGGCGCCCATCCCGGCCTTATCGGACTTCTTCGATTTCTCCACCAAGGCCGGCCCTTCCCCCAACCCCTCGAAGGCTTGACGGAAGGCGTCATCCGTCCACTCTTGAATCTCACCCGCTTGCCCAGAAGTCAAGGCACCAGCGCCACTACCACTCTGCCCTTCGCCACCGTTACCACCGTCACCTTCTCCATCACCTCCGCTTTCTTCCTCTCCACTTTCTTCCTCTCCACTTTCTCCTCCGGAACATCTGGGCATGTGTTGGGAGAAGGTCCATCAGATTTCTTAAGCTTCTTTCCCCCGACGACTGGAGGTATCGAGAAAGGTCTCCTCTTGCTACTCTTCGCAGTAGCCCCATCTTTAGCTTTGGCAGCCCTCTCCTTGGCTGTATCTCTCTGCTTAACCACGGATTGACGTGGCAGAATCAAGTTGTGCTCCAGGAGAGTGGCATTCCTGATCAGATAAGAAGCTGACCTATCCCTTCCTGAGATAGCCTCTATCTCCGTAGCCATTTGTACTAGGCGATCATTCTCCACGACCGCAAAGCCACCTGTCGCTAGTAAGAAATAAAAGCATATAAGAAGAAGCTTTGCAGTCGGGACAAAGAAATTACAAATGGAATTCAACTTACAGCCAGAAGTGAAAAGGCGAAAAGAAACGGAGTCGTCCTTGACGAAGAACCATTCCTTCTTAAACATGGTGAATTTCGAGTATAAGTCCAAGACCGGCTTGAAGGACACCGCCGACTCTAAACTAATGTACGGAGACCCCTTCTTGTAGCCCCTCAGATTATACAAATATCGGATTTCCCAATTAGAAGGGGGGCGCCCATACCTCCTCTGAAAGATAACGAATAGACACACTAAGATGGCGTAGGAGTTGGGCTGAAGTTGGAAAGGGGCCACCTTCAGGTAGGTAATGAAGCTGACTATCCACGCATTGATCGGAGGAATGGCCCCGCACATGCAATGGTATCGGCTATAGGCAAAATATCCTTCAGGAGGATCATACGGCATCACACCATCTCCCGGCAGCAGCATGCTCGCTCTGTCAATCCCGAAGGAGCGAGCGATGAAAACAAGTTGTCCCTCTTTGAGGGAGCTCGGAAAGCAATCAGGAGGAGAGTTCAGAAGCTTTTGAGGGCCATATCCATCCACTAATGACCTCGGGGCAAATCCATGTCGCGCTGGTTCTGGCTGGACTAGGGGCACAGCGGGAGACTCTCTTCTGTCCATAGATTTCCTCTGTTTTTCTGATCGGGTTTCAACTTTGCGAGACATTTAGCCGCAACACCGGAAAAACATATCATTAGAACAGAGGATATAAGAAAGCAAGTGTATGTACTCTGAAAATTTCACTCATAATTTAAAATGCCCAGAACTCCTAGTATCATTTGGTAAAGCCGATACAAAGGTCCATTCGGTATTTGGGGCCTCAAGAGTTCATCCGGTAATTCGGTGATAGGCCCATTCGGCACTCAGCACCCAATCTCGTTCGGTATTCATCCTCCATGGGTTTCATTCGGTAGTCCATAATAAGAACTCATTCGGCAAAAGAGAACATACCTAGTTCGGTGCTTGGTTGTTCCGCACGTGGTTGGTTCGACACTTACTCGGGTTGATTCGGCTATCTCAAGACGATAAAAGGTAACAATAACCTGAAGCCCCTATTTATAGGCGCAACTCATCGATCGACCGGACCAACTGGTTTGACATACCAAGGACCGAACGAAGCTATCTCAGTTGCAGCAAAACAAAGCGCGGCATATGCTAGCATATACCCCACTTTGGGGGGCAAATGTTAGGGGCGTTTTCACCACCACCGAACCAAGGGCACGACCGGACCAGATCCAACCTCCAAGCTCCCATCACCGAATCAAAGCCCCGGAAGCACCACCGGACTGGCTCCACATCATTCCTGCCGAACCACCCACCTACTGAGCACTGCCGAATCACACTACCGAACCATCCTAACCAGACCAAGCCACTTCCCTACCGAACCAACTCCCCTCTCCTCCATCACCGGACCAAACTCACTCCAACCACTACCGGACCAAGTGGATACCGAACCAACGTCGTCAGACCAGATTGCTTCAGCCCAGGCCCACCAGCAGCTATATACATCCGAGACCCCTGCCCCCAACCTCACCCTATAAATAGAGGGGTAGGAGTACAACAATGGCAGACAAGTTTGAGAGCTCAAGCACGGATATAACTTTCAAACAACTTTCAATTACTTGTAATCACAACTTTGTACTTGTAATCTGAAGAGAAAAGGAGAATAACATATAAAGTGGACGTAGGCACGTTCTGGCCGAACCACTATAAATCTGTGTGTCTTTTACAGTTTAGTCCCTGCTTTTTATATATTTGCGTAAATCACCCAAATCACTAGAAGCAACATGAAATCAACTAATTCATACGACTTGGAGGTGTTTGCCCATTTTTTTGGGTGCAAAAATTCATTATATTCATCAATAATAAATTATATTTTCAATAATTCCATTGAATTCACATTCATTCTTTTTATTCAATCTATTATGGTTAAGTGGATGAAATTAATAATGGGTTCAAAACTAGTACATTAATATTCTCAAAATTTAACTTAACTTTTAAATTAACATAATATTTAAACATTTAATTTCAATTAATTGCAATAAACCCAATTACCCTTATTTATTCAAATAAATAAACAAATCTTGATTACTGTTCTTATTATTCAAACAACATCATTACACTATAAGAATATTAACATTTGGTTACGCTTCATTACCCTTACACTTTCCGTTTCACCTTTATTCGTATTAACTATTTTATTTCCACTAACTGTGTAATAACTACAAAATTCCATCATATTGAAATTTGCCAATTTCACTCATAAATTTAGATTTTAAATCCAATAAATTAAATTACCTTGGCTCTATTCTTTATTACATCAATTGTTACTTTAATTTACATTAACCAAATGTTAAATTAAGATTTTATTGTAATCGATTTCCAAAATTTTATTTGATACATTAATTAAACAAGAAACCTATATTAATTGCATTTATAAGTTCGTTACCTATCAAACCAGATTTTTAATTCCATATTCAACGCTAACTTTTTTCATTACATTAATATATGCCTATTTACATTTTAATTTGAATGAATATTATATTTTTAAATGTGTAATTCTTATCAATTTGAACACATAAATTACAGTTTTTAAATACTTTACGTTCTATTAAATTTACAACATTAAATTTACATTCTACTAATTACTTTACATACTTTACGTATTAATTACCCAATTAACATAATTTGAACTTATTTCCCAATCCACCAATTACTTCTTAAAATAAATTTGCGCTTCTATTAATTTATATTCACACTTCCGTTACTATATTAAAAATCATTAAAGTAAAGTTTATTATCAATATCAACATTATAATTACTTAACTTTTAAATGAACTTTATTTCCAATAAATTCATTGACCACTTAATTAGGTAATTTATAATACTTGTTATCATACCCTTAAATTTACATTTAGGTTTATGTTATATTAAATTTATTTTATTTCATAAATTGATTCAATATTTACATCCACTTATTACAAATAACTTCCATTTGATGTAAAACCTAGTATACATTTACATGAATCCAATTTCATTCTATCCACTAATGGGTATTGCATTGAAATTAAATTTATTAGCTTACATCAACATTATTACCATTAATTGCAATAGGATTACTAAATTTATTCAATACCCTAAATAAGTAACATATATTAATTCATTAAATTAGTTTACTATTTACCTTTGTATTCTTATATTCAAATCTTATCCTAGTATAACAATTTACATTACTCAATTATTCGTGATTTCTTTTCAACTGTCAATACTTATCTTAAATTTCCATGGTTTCATTTCATTTTCAACATTCGCTTCATTATTAATTATAATTTTTTTCATTTCTTCCTAAATTAAATTACAAAATCTTAATTGAATTAAGCAATTAATTTCTCAAAATTTATGGGTCCTTACAAGCTAGAGCCATTATGTGTAGTACTATTGATATATCTCCTAGACAAGGTAAGATATATGCATGTATTGTTGGGAAAACTTAATGTATGTGCATTATACATAGGTTATTGTGAAATGGTACGTATTGATTTGTTGAGCAAACTCAAGGTTAAGGTCAAGATTACGGCAAAGTCCATGGTTAGCAGTTGTATAAGATACATTCGAAAAAGAGTTATCCATCACTTTCATGACTATGATTTGTTAAGCAAACTCAAGGTCAAAATCTCAAGGCAAGCGAGTCCTAATACTCATTAGTAAAATTGAAAGATTTCTATATTTCTCCTATTGTTTTAAGGAATATAAATATCAATTAGAAGCCTTATTATACAATGAAATGATTATATTTAACCTTTCTAATATTGTAAGAACACATGCTATACAAAATCAAAATTATGCATTTCAATAAATTTGTTCAGTTAATTTAATTAATAAAATTGTTTATCAATTGAAAGATATTAATGAACCGAATTAAGACTGATAAAGAAATATATATTAGAACCTTGTATTTTGATGTTTTGATCTTGACAACTATATAAATAAATATTATGTGAACTAACCATATTTGCAAGAGAAGATACTGTTCTATTTGACAATAGATTGAAGACTAAGAATTCAAAGAGAAGTTTCAAAATTTATTAATGGTTTGTCTATAGTCTAGATTTATCGGTAATCATTGTTAAAATCTCTCCTAGGTGATATATGCACGCAGACAAGTATTTAGAATTATTTTCAAATCATATACACACAAAATATTCCGTTATTTGCAGATTACCTTAACAGAATGTTTTCCCAAATACTTTAATATGGCAGAAACTCTGAATTCAGTCGACTGAATGAGGAGCTTCAGTCGACTGAATACCTATGCATGTACAAAGTGCACTTGAAGGTTCAGTCGACTGAACCACCCCATTCAGTCAATTGAACTATGTGTCTTTTCAATACTAAAATTTAAAATTCAAATTTTTGAATATTCAGAAAACTGAAATTTTTTCCTCAATCGGCTGAATATTCATAACGGCTATTTTTTTGAACAGTCATTTTCATGTACAAATAGAAACAACCCTTGATTCTAGAGTTGTTTCCGTATCTTTTAACTGTAACTCTTCACGAAAAATTGCATCACTTAAACTCTATTTATAGCCTTGAATTCATTTTTTTAATAACTTAATTTCTGATTCTATTCTCATATACTTATTATCTAAAATATTTTGCCATTTGCTTTCAAATCTCATTCTATTCACTTGCACATTCAAGCACAAATTCATTTGTGATTAAATTAACTTCCAATCTTCACGAACTACACTATATACCACAAAGAAGAAGATTATAGGAAGGATGTACTCTAAATACTTATCCGTGCTATCAAAAGAGCATAATCAGTCAAGAAAATTCTCTTTATTGTAGAAGTCATGTTCGGTAGCTCAGGCGGTAGAAGTCCTATTCAGTTGTCTAGGCGGTAGAAGTCCTGTTGGGTTGCTCGGGCAGTGTAATACCTATTCCTCCGGGTTAAGAGAGGGTTGATAGTTAAATTCCAGAAGAAGTCTGGGATTGGATGTAGAACGGGAGTTCAAACCAGTACAAAAATCCCTATTGTTATTTACTTTACTATTTACTATTTTTATTTTATTCCGCGTTAGTAGATAACTTAGTTACTATTTCATGTTACGATCCTTAATAGCACTTTCAATATAAAATATGTTTACCAATAAATTATTTGGTAAGTTGTCTCTGCAACACCTATGCAAGAGTTGAATTATACAACTACTAAATATGTTCATATCTTGGTAACTTAAGTGTTTATTTGCCTAAGACTGCATATTGCTTATGAATTTTGAACTCTAAAGCTATGCAAGAATATGGATATTCGATCCATAATAGGTCACATACAAAAGTTGAAAGGTAAGTAGTCACATTCTTAATATAAGAAATCTCAATGAAATTAGTTTTTTGAAATAAGCGAGTAAACCATATAGCAAGATCATGTGTTTAACATAATTGAATACAATGAAAATCATTTTGTGTTGAAAACGATATTAGTTCATGGACTGAAAGACCCACCTAGGAATTTGATTGATGAAAAGTCAATATTCATCATTTTACGCAAGTGCAACCTATTCGACTTAGAACATTTAAAATTTCTGAAAGTGTATTTGTAAAGACTTCGGTGCAGCCTTATAGTAAGGGTTTCCTTTTTGAATAGTTCAACTATTCAGAAAGGAAAATTGTGACGACCCACCTTTCACTCCATAGAAAGACGCATCATCATTAAGAAAGAAAGGGATAGAAAAGAGAAAAGATAGAGAAGAAAGAAACAACATCAGAATCTCAACAACGGGACGAATAAATTATATTAATCACATAAATAATACATAATATACAACATCTATCAGAGTTACACAACTTATACGTCACATACTAGACAGTTATAAACACATGTCTAGTCATTACAACTCAAATACACCACAGAGATACCAACACAGCGGAACACCATATATCTACAAACGCTGAAGCCTCTTGCTCCATATCGCCTCCAGAATTCGTCGAAGCTAACCTGAATTCCTTGGCTACTCGTAAAAATTTAAGTAACCAAGAGTTTAATAAAACAAAAAATAAACTCCGGGTCAGGCATGGGTCTAGTGTAAGTAATAGGTTAAAGTTGCTTAACTTGAAAAACCTTTGAAAACAAAAGTTATCTCGTAAGACTTCCCTCACATAAACACGGAAAAGTTTTTACCTTACGATAACCAAAACATATGATAGGAAATCCAATGATATTATAATAGGGTCGAGGGTTTCCAAGTAAAATACAGAAATAGCTGGAATGCTTACATCTAACGTTCCAACATAGTTGGGCACAATCAAAACGTACGACACTTATTGAAGATTGGATTCCATACAATGGCAGGGATATTGGGGTAGCGCCCGTCACAGTACGTGACCTAGATCACCGTACCGAGGATCCACCCTAAACCCTCTGCAACACAAGGATGGAACCATCCCTTACTGGATAGTCCCAAACAAGACAACCCTGACAGTTGTTGCAATCAACTTCCCTACATGGCTGAATAAAAAAGGACTTCTAGACAGGGGAAAATGTTGTCATACTTGAGCGCAACTCACTTAGCCTTGCTGCACCTTCCCTGTTTTAACCAATCCCAGTTGATGAGGCTTGAGGCTACGATCACCTTTATAGAACACATCTATCTTAGATTGCTCATCGTCCACCTGACGATGTTTTGAAAGCATTCAATCCATACAAGCTCTTTCCGGGTTCAAACGAAACCGAAGGCACTATCTCATTACATTCATTTTGGAATCGCCCTTAGGGTTAACAACAATATCCCTTGCACTCTGAATCTTCATCTTCATTTGAGATTCATGACCTAACATTTCATTTTGATCGATGTGGTTTTCGGATATCCAAATTTGGAAATCCGATCCCGGTCTCACCGAAATCCAAAACGCCATCTTTTAAGTCCAAGTTGTTTTAAAGTTAAAATAATTCAACCCATTATCTATATTCACAAAAATAGATAATCCACAATCTCACAAATAGATAATCTATATCATCACAATTCAACCAGAGCATCTCATATCACAGATCAACACATATCTCATATCAGAGATATCAAACAATTCAAGGCATTCAATAACATTCATCCATCCATAAGCAAAGATCTATTAATCATACCATCTCTAATTAATTAAGCTTAAAAAATATTTAAACCATTAACATTTACCTTAAGTATTTTAAACTATATGGTTATTTATTTAGATAATCTTTGAAAAGTCTTATAGAAAATTTAATCATAATTTCCAAATTACCAAAATATATATTAGAATTTGAAAACATGATTTTTA
Organism: Allium cepa; assembly: GCA_030765085.1. Classification (NCBI taxonomy): domain Eukaryota; kingdom Viridiplantae; phylum Streptophyta; class Magnoliopsida; order Asparagales; family Amaryllidaceae; genus Allium; species Allium cepa. The sequence continues at coordinate 504,099,901 of CM060937.1, read as the reverse complement.
TTTGTTAAATTCAAATAAAAGCTTTTCTATTTACAATATATACAAATATATACATTATAAATAGAAAACATTTTATTACCTTTAAAAGATAAAATTTACCAATTAAATATTTATTTGCTTTTAAAAGAATAAATTTGCCAATTTAAATTAAATTATAAAGGACAATTATCAAATCAATTTAATTATTAATACAGATTATTAAATTGATATTACCCAAAATTCCGGGTCATCACATTCCTCCTCACTTAAAAGAATTTCGTCCCTGAAATTTAAAAGCGAAGGTAATTTAATAACCCATCAAAGATTTTAATTTAAAATCACAAGCATATATTATCAACCATATGCTAACAACCATAGCAACCAATTCACTCAAACAAACAAATCAAATGATCCTGACACAAATCAGGATAGATGTACCTAACACTGTCAAAAGTTTCCCTGGTACAAACATTAGAATTCTCGCACTACTGAATCCAAACGATCTACAACACTAAGCTACTAAGATCCTACTCATCTAGATCTAAAATCTAAATAGGATATCAGACCACAATCATGTCCGACTCAACTACCAAATCCTTCTGAACTACTGGTTCCACAACAGTGATGGATCATACACGTACTCCCTTAGAGATACGTGAAGTACATTGAATCTCAGTCTTCCAAATTGGCAATTCAACCCTAAAGACCAAAGCACTTATCCTTATAGAAATACAGAAAGATCCAATATACCTCGGAGCTAGCTTCCCAATCTTACCAAATCTTATAGCTCCTTTGATCGGAGTAAACTTATCCAAAATCAAATCTCCAACTTCAAAATCCAAATTCCTTCATTTTTTATCCACAAAACTCTTCTGACGATCCTGGGCTGCCTCATCCTTCCCGATCAACTCAATCTCTGTTGATGCCTCTCGAAACAAACTGGACCAAAAACAACCCAACAGAATGATCCTCTCAAGATCAACCAAAGTCAAGAATACCAACTCTACTATCATTAGTAGAAAACTAACTTACTTCTCCATATGGAAAAGACAAAACAGGAGCCCTTGCCAATCTCACCTTCAGATCCTGAAAAACTTCCTGTAGAAACCCTTTAATCCAAGAAAACTGCAAATTTCTGTAGGAATCTGAGGTTATTTCCACTCTAGAACAGCTGCTATTTTGCTTCCGCTGCACAACTCCGATCTGGAGTAGATGAGAATGCCGATGATAAACACGAGCACAAACTAGTCTGACACATCTTGGAAAACATGGTTCAACGGATCCATACAGAGAAAACTCAGAAGTACCTAGAAATCCTAAGCTTCTTCACCAAACCCTCTCTCTAGGAGCCATCTTTCTACTAGCTGAACCACCAGTATCACTCCTTGAATTCTGATTGATACGAAAACTCAATCTCCAGATGCTATGTCAAACCTTGGCTTCTTCGAAGACATCTGGAAAAATCTCTGACAACCTCAATAACTCCTACATTCCCTAGAGATGCCTCGACTCAAGCAAAAGATTATCTAAGAGAACACTCAACTATCACAAGTCATTTTTGTGATCAACTCAGTCTAATTTCCAAAGATACTGTTCTCTCTTTACCAATCAGAATAGATTATGCTAATCTAGCCAATCCATCGAAGAAATGGATCCACTCCGCTGCTTCTGAACTCCACCTCAGAAAACTGCTGACAGATGACCTTCTTGTCGGCACACAGAATACTTCGAGCTACAACGCTGCAACAGATACCAAAGACTTCCTAATCCAAAGCTCTTCGAACCTCAAAGCCATATCATCCAATCCCATAGAGCCTAGAGATGGGCAGACATCTCCTCAAGAAACTCGAGCCTCAAACCAAACATAAATACCATGCTGAACTCAGCCTCATCACCGATGCAGACACACTTCCTAAAACTTGCTCCAGAAGAAACATCTGTAGATACATCCATAGCCACTGCATCTCACCACGTAGTTGCTCCTTCCCGAAGTTACCAAGATACCATCACTCGCTTCTGCTCATCCGACAGATCCAAACTCTCACTCATCCAAACTTGCATTCCAATGATGGACTCTGAACCCTTTTAAAAAGGTTTCCTTCAGAGATTGGTGAAATCCTTATACCACAGCAAAGCTTACTCGAGACGGTATTGGATCTATAGTCTCGGCAGATACATTTCCAACCTCAACACGCGGACTACTACCATTGGTAGTCGTGCTACACACACCATTACCCTTCCTACCTCTAGAACTCATATTGGAAAACCCAAACAGGTAACCCAACAAATAGGTAGAATATATATATAAAAATTACAAATACGCTCTCTTAAGAAAGAAATCACTACAAAGCCTAGATATTCACTCAACCTAGCGCTCTGATACCAAATGCGACGCCCCGCCTTTCACTCCACAGAAAGACGCATCATCATTAAGAAAGAAAGGGATAGATAAGAGAAAAGATAGAGAAGTAAGAAAGAAATAACATCAAAATCTCAATAGCGGAACGAATAAATTATATTAATCACATAAATAATACATAATATACAACATCTATCAGAGTTACACAACTTATACATCACATACTAGATAGTTATAAACACCTGTCTAGTCATTACAACTCAAATACAACACATAGATACCTACACAACGGAACACTATATATCTACAAATGCTGAAGCCTCCTGCTCCATATCTCCTTTAGAATACATCGAAGCTAACCTGAATCGCTAGGCTACTCGTAAAAATTTGAGTACTCAAGAGTTTAATAAAACAGAAAATAAACTCCGGGTCAGACATGGGTCTAGTGTGAGTAACAAGTTAAAGTTTCTTAACTTGAAAAGCCTTTGAAAACAAAAGGTATCTCGTAAGACTTCCCGCACATAAACACGGAAAAGTTTTTACCCTACGATAACCAAAACATTTGATAGGAAATCCATTGATACTATAATAGGGTTTTCAAGTAAAATACAGAAATAGCTGGAATGCTTACATCTCATGTTCCAACATCGTTAGGCACAATCAAAACGTACGACACTTATTGGAGATTGGATTCCATACAATGGCAGGGCTACTGGGGTATCGCCCAATACATTACGTGGCCTAAATCACCGTACTGAGGATCCACCCTAAATCCCCTGCAACACAAGGCCGAAATCATCCCTTACTGGATAGTCCCGAACAAGACAACCCCGGCAGTTGTTGTAATCAACTGCCCCACATAGTCGAATAAAAAGGGACTTCTAGACATGGAAAAATGTTGTCCTACTTGAGCGTGACTATCTTAGCCTTGCTACACCTCCCCTGTTTTAGCCATTCCCGGTTGATGAGGCTTGAGGCTACGATTACCTTTATAGAACACATCTATCTTAGAATGCTCATCGTCCACCTGACGATGTTCTGAAATCATTCAATCCATACAAGCTCGTTCTGGGTTCGAACGAAACCGAAGGCACTACCTCGTTACACTCATTTTAGAATCACCCTCAGAGTTAACGACAATAGCCCTTGCACTCTGAATCTTCATCTTCACTTGAGATTCACGATCTAATGTTTGATTTGGATTGATGTGGTTTTTAGATATCCAAATTTGAAAACCCGATCCCGGTCTAACCAAAATCCAAAACGCCATCTTTTAAGTCCAAGTTGTTTTAAAGTTAAAACAATTCAATCCATTATCTATATTCACACAGATAGATAATTCACATACTCACAAATAGATAATCCATATCATCATAATTCAACCAGAGCATCTCATATCACATATCAACACATATCTCATATCAGAGATATCAACAATTCAAGGCATTCAATAACATTCAGCCATCCATAAGCAAAGATCTATTAATCACACCATCTCGAATTAATTTAAAATAAATTAAATTAATTACTTTCATCCCTATAAATCCTGGTTACTTATCCATTTATTCATTACAAACCAGATAATTAATCATCCTTTAATTATCCATCTTAATCAATCATCTTGATTAATTATTCTCTAATTACATTGAGTAATTATCCTTAATTAATTACACAAATTAATTATCCTTAACCATTTACAGTAATTAACTTTTAATTACTTTCATTAATTAATTAACTATAATTAATTATATTAGTCCTCAATTAATTACATTAATTAATTACCCTATAATCGCTTCATTGATTAATTATCCCTTAATTAATCAACCCTTAATTACTTCATTAATTACATTAATTAATGATCCCTTAATTACTTCTTTAATTAATTAATCATATTTAATCATTAATCTTTATTTAATCTTATTTATTAATCAATCTTGATTAATCACATTAGTAATTAACTACCCCTAATTAATTACATTACTTAATTAACTTCTAAATAAATTTTATTAATTGATTCTTAAATTAATTACTCTAAGTAATTAATTCATAAATACTTCCACTAAGTAATTATCCTCCTTATCAATTACACAAAGTAATTAAACCCAAATTGCTACCATTCTTTAATTAATTACATCCAGTAATTGCCCATTAATTACTTCACTAAGTATTACACTTTATAAATTAAGTAATTATACTTAATAAATCATCAAGTGATTATCTTAAATTAATTAAACTGATTAATAAACTTAAACTAATCACATTTATTTAATTAATTACATTGAGTAATTGATTCCTTTAATTTCTTTCATTAAGTAATTATACTTAACCAATTCCACAAATGATTATCCTTAATTAATTAATCTAATTAATTATCTTAAATTAATCACATTAATTAATCTAATTAATTATCTTAAATTAATCACATTAATTAATCTAATTAATTATCTTAAATTAATCACATTAATTAATCATTTTATAATCACTAGTTAATGATCTTTACATTAACTATTAACAATTCTTTAATTACTTCCCTTAAGTAATTAAACTTTAATTAACTATTATTGATTACAAAATAATTAATTTTAATAACCAATTAATTCATCCCTAATTACTTAATTAATTAGTGCTTAATTGTAACTTAATTAATCTTTAATTACTTGATTAATTAATTTTAACCAGTAATTAATAATCTAATTTATCTAATTAATGATCCTTAATTACAAATTAATGAACCTCTAATTAATTAACTTACAACCCTTAATTACTTATTTATTAATTCATAATTATAATTAATTTAATTAATTAATTCCCCTTTAATTAACTTATTAATTTAATTAATCCTAAATCATTAAACCTTAGTTAATCTTTAAGATAAAGTATTAGCCTATATAATTACTTAATTATCATTAACAAAAGCCCATGAAACTTTTTACTTTTAAATTTACTTTTAAATTCATTTCAAATTAAAGATTCAAAACAATTTCAAATTTAACTTTAACAAAATTTTAAAAAATTTAAAAACCTCTTTAATCAAATGTTAAAGAACACTTATCTTATAAAAGAAATTTATATAAGAGTTTTTAAACCCAAATTATTTAAATTCAAAATCTTGTTTTCATTTTAAAGAAAACTTAAAATTTGTTTTAATATGCTGCTTCGGGTTCAACCAGAAGCCTACTCGAGTATTAACCCAAGGAAAAAACCCATTTCTTCCCTTTTTACAAAATTTGTTTTAAATTTCAAAGTTTAAAATCTGAAACCAATTCCCTCACAAACCACCCGAGAACTCACTCGTGTAATCACTCCCCAAACACGAGACCTACTTCGAGAAAACCACCAACCCAAAACCTCTGACACAAATCCACTGCTATGCACATGCACCGGCACAGCAGCACCTCCGACCATCCACAATGCCTCACTCAAGTCGGCGATCACCCAACCTTATGACCCCGATCATCAGAACTCCCATAACAACTCGAAATTAAAATCGAGCCTCGAAGCACAATCCTGAAACAAGAACTCAACCTAGAAAACCCCTCGTCTTCACACCTCTGATCACTAGAGTGTTTGAGCCTTCGGCCATGACCTCGCCAAAATCCCTTCCCAGAGTATGGTGAAACTCACCAGAGACCTCGAGATGGCTAAACTTCCGACCATCCCAAAAACTAGAGTTAAAAAAGCAATTTCGACCACCGCCTCTACCACAGTCACTTGCCCACCCATCTGATATTTTTCCCACAATCTCCGATCATCCTTGCACCTCCAGTGATGACCATGTCCACCTCGATCACTTAGATCATCAGAAAACTCCAAAATCACAAAATCTGATCAACCCCGCAATGCTCATTGAAACCCAATCTAAAAACTATGATTTCACTTCCCAAAATCATGATTTTGGATAAGGTTTCAGATCATATGCCTGAAACAAAGAATTAGGATGTTTGAATTTTAAAAAAAAACCAAGCTTTCCTGTTCATTTTGGTTTCCAGAGTAATTTCCAATTTATTTTCACTTAAATAAAATTTTAAAACTTAATCTATAATTAAACAAACAAATTTGTTTGAAGCCTAAGTCCTAACAGCTAGTAGATCAAGAGAATATGAATTTTGTTTAAAATCTTAGTTTGAAAGCTAAGAACAGAAATGTCATAGGTAACAGCATGCACACCCATCTATACATTCATATATACATATGCAGAACTCACCTTTATATATTCACACAAAACATATCCATTCCAGAACTTAACATGCAACCAAAATCATATTTGAGTTTTTTTTTGGAAAAGATGTTACTCAACTGTAAAAATGATGAACAGAGCACCTTTGTAACAGTTTTGATTTAAAAACTTGAGTTGCTGTTCCTTATTAAAACCGAAATGCTGAAGATTGCTTCTTTGATTCTTTAATACTAGAATTGCTGATCTTTAATAAAACTGGAATTACTTGTTATTGAATCTTGCTTTCAAACAGAATTGAAGTAGCTTGCTTAAGATAAATCTCAGGTTGAAGAATGAAGTTCAGGTTTATGGTGTTGATTTTGAAAATGATTTGCAGGTTAATGATTTGATTTGAAAATGAATTACAGCTTGATGATTTTGATTAGTTTCTGGTTTGAAGAATGTATTGATTACAGATTGTTTTGAGTTATTTTACAGGGTGAAGGTTTCTTAGTTTTGAAATGAAGAGGATAGAAAAAGAATAGTAGAGAAGGAACAATGTTTATATAGGCTGAATTAGATTTATTAAAAAAATAAAAGAAAAATGAAAATTAAAATGACACTTGTAAAAACCCTTAACATTTGTCATAAGCATTTGCTTATTAGCTAACACTTGTTTAAACAAGCTTACATAGATTTACACTTGTAATATGTAATTTATATTTATTTTGAATGTTAATAAAAAGCTTTATACTTGCTTTATTATTTTATAAATTCTTATGTAAATATATATATGAATTACTTTAAAGAAAATGTTCTAAAACCAATTATATATAAATAAAAGCTTAAACATATATTTTTAAAAATCCAAAATATTTTAAAATATCTATCTTTTGAAATTTTAAAATTAAATCCAAATTTAAATTCAAATTAAATTTAAAAATACAATTTAAAATCAAGTTATATATATACATATATAACAACACATTATTAATTTTGTTTGAAAATAACAAATATGCCATTTTAAATATTTTTATAAAAGAGATTATCGCATTATTTATAATTTACTTATATTACTAAAATGAATTAATATGGCATATTAATCAAGCAATATTTAAAAAGAAAATAAAACAAATCTTTTTGTTAATCTCATTTAAATTTAAATTTAAGCTTAAAAAAATATTTCAACCATTAACATTTACCTTAAGTATTTTAAACTATATGGTTATTTATTTAGATAATCTTTGAAAAGTCTTATAGTAAATTTAATCATAATTTCCAAATATATTAGAATTTGAAAATATGATTTTTATTTGTTAAATTCAAATCAAAGCTTTTCTATTTACAATATATAAAAATATATATACATTATAAATAGAAAACATTTTATTAGCTTTAAAAGATAAAATTTACCAATTAAATATTTATTTGCTTTTAAAATAATAAATTTGCCAATTTAAATTAAAATTATAAAGGACAATTATCAAATAAATTTAATTATTAATACAGATTATTAAATTGATATTGCTCAAAACTCTGGGTCATCACAAAAGCTAATTTCGAATAGTAGATGTAATATAGGCATGATTGAGATGAAAAGAGTGAGTGGTCACTTCTTCTTCATGAAGAGACATAAAGAATTGTCCAAAATACTAACTAGGTGCTTGATATGGAATGATAAATATGATTTATATTCCAAATGCAATTTCATTATAGAAAATTGTCTCCTATAAGAGTTATTTTTAAGGTCTAAGATATCTAATTTGTAACTCTCGAATGTAAACTAGTTGAAGTGGATGAAATAAATAACCCATACTAAGTTGTTGAATGTAGCTTCGTATTTCATGCATCGTTACAATAATGATGGAAATAATGGGAGCATACCATATGACACTTATTACTGGATGCATCAAGTTGCAAAATATTACTTTCGTATGTATACCAAATATTATTTGTGAAACAATAACAGTTTTCAATATTGATTGAAAATAGATACATTTTTATTTTAATATGAATATTATGAATATTCCTTATAAAATAAATTTATCATAATGATAATATTTATTTTTGTAATGGTGATGCATTAGCTATAGAGAATCCAGAAGTATCTAAAATTTTCTACAATCGCTTGGGAACTATGGACTTAGACATATCCTTAAGGAATAAGACTTTAATGATATGATTATGAATCATACGGTACTCACTAATTATATATCAAACAAATAAGTGCAAAACACAAATTCAATGAGAGTGAAAAATGAGTTATTGAAATCTTCGGATTGATACATACAGATGTATGTAGTCCAAACTAAAATGGATCCACTTAGTTCGTTAAGTTCACCGATGAATTTTCACAAACATGAGCATGTGTATTTGATACACATAAGTTCATAAAACTTAAAACAGAAGTAGAAAACAAAATATGCAAAGGGAATAGAATAGTTTGATTTGATCGAATGTGTGAGTATATTGGAAAGAGTTTGAAAAGTACCTAAAAAAACACTCCTCCCCATGATGTGTAACGATGTATCAGTAAGGAGTAATCAGACTTTATTGGACAAAGTATGATTGATGATGAATGATGTTAAGTTAACCTTTTTCTATAAGGATATGTACTTAAGAGCAAAAACATATGTTAAATTTAATTTCATCTAAAGCATTATTTATCAAATCATATAGGATGACAAAGTACGACCGATGATGGGATGTTGAATTAACTTCATTCTATCAAGATTTGTACTTAAAAATATGTACATATGTTAAATTTCATTTCATATAAAGCACTTGTTATGATATAATATAAGATATGAATTAACATGAATCCCCTACACGTCCTAGGTAAAATAGTTGATTGATTGTGTGAGTCGAGAGGCTTCATGTAAAATTTGATCGTTGGGGATCTTGTGTGAACCATCCAAAAGGAGCTTGGAACAAACTATTAACCGGCTTTTTGACCAAGCAGATTTCAACTGGAGTTAGGACGTCAAGATGAAGACGAAACAAATCATGGACTTGGGATCATGTTTGGAAAAGAAAGAAGATCATGCTCAACAAGTTTCAAGAGAAAATGGGGGAAAGTGGACCACTCGGTACTAAGAGGAAACATTCGGCAGCGGGAGGTTTTTACTCCACTTTGGACCTCCTAAACCTACTACCTTAAGTGATTGCCATGAAGCTCTTTTCTTAAGAGATAGACGAGAAATTTTTAATGATTCTCGAGAAGAAAGCAAAGAAAGTAGAGACGAACCAAGCAGTATCAACAACTATCAGAAACAATGCAATCTTCTATGAAAAGTGTGTCTAGAACACAACTATCGAAGATAGAAAGCAAAATAGAAGAAGAAGGGAGGATTCCCATTTACAAAAACCTATCGGTACCGTGAGGAACCTCTCAGTACTAAGTGTTTTTTATTGGAGTACGGGACCCAAAGCTCACTTCTGGTACTTAGGCTTGGATTTGGATTTCGTATCTCATGGATTCTCACTTCCGTTGGACGATTTTCCTATAAATAAGAGGCTGTCTACAACTTGGAGAGGACTTCTTCTTTTTTAGACTTGGGATACCCGATTTCTCTTTTATCTTCTTTTTCCTCAAATACTCTAAACACTCTTAAATCTAAGATCCACTAGATCGTGGCCGAATCTAATTGCCCATTGGGGCGGTAACGGATACAAGAATGAATAGAAACTCTATCGATAAAAATTCTATCCATGAGAGTTCGAGGAGCATTTTCATTTGTCATCATTGGAGTATCGTTTATTCGAGTTAAATGATTCGTTGTTGTGTCATAAGTCCAAGTACCCATGCACAAGTGAAAAAGTCAATGAGAGAAAGAAGTGAGAATCAAGTTTAAGAGAATAAAACAAGGTATAGAAAACGAAAAGAAGTGAAAATTTGTTTTTTTTCAAAAGGAAAAATATTTATCAAAAAAAATTATTTTTCAAAAAGGAGATTTGATTTTTTTATTTGGATTTTAAAATTGTCTTTTTTATATGTTTTCTATTTTTTAGTTTTATTTATTTATTTATTTATTTTTTTTGGATTCTTTCTAGAAAATACTAACTTAAGTAAAATGCTTGTTTTGGATTTTGGATTTTGTTTGATTTTTTTTTCAAAAGAAAAGGTTTGAAAAGATTTTTTCCTTTGGATATTTGTAAAAAAAACTAAGTCAAGTAAAATGAAAAAAAAAGTTAACTTTTGGATTTTGTTTTGTTTCTTTTATATACACATAAACTAATGCAACTAAATGAATGTAAGGACTTAATTACAAATTTTCTATCCTTGGTAGCTCCTAACACAAAATTGTATAATCACACTTTGTCTTAATCCAACAAAATAATTCTTAGCTAGGTGATGGATAAGAATTATCGATGCACCACGAATTACCGTAGCAATATAGTTGAAGGTTTAAGTACCTTCAGAGAAATAATCACTGTAATATTTACAAATCACCGTAATATTTATCTGTGATTATTGCTATGTCGTGGCCTAGACACCAAGAAATTAGATTGTCGAAAAAAGACAACTTGTCAAGATGCAATTAAACCTTAGATAAGAGTGGGACAACCTTAAACCCAAAGTCCAAACGTTATTATTAGTCAAATTCTACGATGAAATACAATTTGTGGATCAAGGAAGAGGTGATGAAATCCTTCACTTTATGTGGATTTGGGTGTTGCTCTTAAAAAATAAAATAAAATGAAATAAATGCAAAACAAAAATTGAATGTGTATTAACAATGCTACTACGAAAGAAATTTGACTTTTTTTTTTGTTTTTAAAATGCAAGCAACTAACAATTGAGAGAAAATAAAAATAATAGATAAGAACATGATACTATAACGTGTAGAATTATTAGCAATTTATTTTAAGCAATAATTTTTTTTAGTGCAAATTTAGCTAGCAAAGCAGACCATTAAATAGCAGCAAGTTTTTTTTTATTTCCTATAATCTGGAAAAAGAGTTGAAAGCGATATACTAAAAAGGATTTTATAGCAGCAAATATATTTTTTTACAAGCGAGAAAAACTAAAAACAAAATAAATTAAATAAACACAGCCTAAAGCAAAACTCAGACCAATACACATAAAAATCCAAGTATGTAAATAAACTTATTTGAAACAAACACCCGAGTACCCAGAATAATTCCTCAACCCTTGTTTTCTTTGTTCTAGAAAAAAACGTCGACTTAAAAGCTAAATTCAATTTGGCCTTATGAATTGAAAGTCGTAATAGGAATTATATCGCCGCTTTGTGAGTCGCTGGCAATTGTGATTGGAGGAGAGGAGGAAGGTCATAGAAACGGGTTTGGGTAGTCGCGGTTGCTTAGGTGGCAGGCTCTAGTTTCAGTCGAAGCTACAAGTGGTCGATTTGGGGGAATTTGCAGTTTGCTGAGGGGTGGCGGGTTAGTGAGGGAGAAGGTGAAGTTGGGGATGGGTATTGATTGGTTTCGACTGCGGATAGTGGGTGAAGCTGATGGTGATTATAGGAGGAAATCTTGGGTTTGTGGTTAGTGTTTGCCGAAGTGTGCAGGCTAAGTAGGCAGTAATGTAGGGGGTTGCTGAGGGCTATTGAGTGGTGGTGTTTTGAAGGCTATGGAAGATTAAAGAGGTGCGTGTGTGTGGGCCGCAGCTGTAGAGCGGGATTTAAAGTTATTGATTGCAGTTTGAATAGGATTGTAGAAGGAAGCAGTTTGAAGTGCTTTTAAGAAATAGTGATGGTTCAGGGGGTCGAGTAGGAGGAGGTATTGCTAATGGTAGCAGTCGTGGTGTTTGGGTTTGGTTTAGGTTGTGATGTAGGTGACGATGTGATGACGGCGGGTTTGTGTGTTGGAAGTTGAAAGGCAGAGGGGTTGTAACAATTTTGAGTAGTGTTTGAAGTGGCAGGTCGCAGTGGGAATGTAGTTGAAGTGGATGGTTGGATGCAGCGATTGTTCAAAGTGGTCGAAGTACCGTTGATTGTTGGAGGAGACTGAAATGTTTGTTTGTTGTAAGAAGGTGGGGAAGTGGCAAAAGGGAATGTAAGAAGGTGATGAAATGTAAGGTGGTTGTAGGAGGAGATTGAAATGCACTGACGGTTTAAGTGAACGAGTTTGCAAAGGGAAAGGGTGATAAGGCAGTGGAAGACTGAATGCATAGGAGGGTTGGCTTGGAAAGGAGGTCTGAAATGATGGGTTTGGCCGCGGTTGATGATTGATGTTGGCCAGGCAGTGAGTAGTGTGTAAAACAAGCAGTGGCAGTGGTAGCAAGTGAAGTGAAGTAGTGCAGTTTGTAGATGAGGAAGGCAGGAGGAAAAGCAGAAGATGTAATGCAAATGTTTTGGATTTTTAGTGTGAGAATGTTTGTACAGAGAAAATGTTTGTAATAGATGCACAGTGTAAATTTAAATGCAAAGCAGTGCAAAGGGTTGGGTATTGAATGTAATGAAAAGTTTGCAATAGAGAAGATAAAATGAGCAGATGTAATAGAGAATATGTAATGCAAAATATTTTTTTTTAATGACTAAAATGAAATGCAAATAATAAAATGAAATTTGTATATATTTTTATATTTATTTTCTTCCTTTTAAGAGAAGAAAAGGCAAAACAAACGAAAATTAATTTAATGAGTAAAATCAAAATCAAATTGCATTTTCCGGCAACGACGCCAAAAACTTGTTGAAACGATGGATTTTCTATCGGTTAGAAAATCATCGGAAAATATAATCGTTATAAAAACGGAAAGTGCACAGCATATAATCGTAGTACGTACGTGAGTACGGGTCGATCTATCAGGAAAGAATTAAATTTCAATACTACTCAATCAAATTAGCCCAAAGTTTTGAAGTGGTTTTAAACTAAGAATTTTTTAAGAAAACAAACTAGAGCAAAAGTGAATAAAAATATGAGATTAAACAACAATTTAGAGACAAATCCACTTCCAATCATTCATGTAAATCAACACAAAATTCACTTAAATCTCCCGTTAAAATATTAAGTAGAGATGATAGTTGTGCTTATTTTAAGTATGATTAATTTGTGCTATTAATTAGCACAACTTAAACCATTAAACTCTAACACACCATTCAAATCCACTTATAAACACTCATGAAAATTGCATGAAATTAAAAATAAAATCTACTTTAAGCATGATTCATTTATTATGAATTAGTAACATAGACCATCAAATTTTGATTCTAGCTTAACTTTTATCATCAAAATCACTTAGGCAAATGATCAAATAGTTTATGTTTATTTGGATTAAGCGTAACCTATTTGAGATGTCAACATAGACAATCAAATTCACTAAAATAGAGACATAAACCACCAACATTCAAAATTTCCATTAAGCACAAAAAAAAGATCATAAACGAAATCATTATGTTAATTTAATATGTTTTATGGGAGCTTCATTACTCTAAATTGAAGGGGTTTAGCTACTCATATTTGAATACATGTTAACATAAAATGATTTCGACATTAAAAAAAGGAAAATGAGAGCTAGTTAAAAGAAAAGAGAGCTAACTACTTTCATGAAATATAACTAAACTAATTATAAGAATTAAATTTATGCTGCTAACATGAAATGAGAGAAGCATAAGCAAATAAAGGGCATAAATAAAATAGCAATAAAAGTAAGCATGAAATAAAAATGCATGAAAGTAAAGAGCAAGGCTAAAAAGCCATTTAAGAGACATTTTATTTATCACAAATTTTGTGCTACAACTTGCATAAAAAAGAAGAAATAATTACATGAAACATAAGACGTATTTATACATGCTTAAAACCCTAATTCATATTTCAAGGGACTACCAAAAATGCCCTTGAGAAAATATAACCTCCAAATAATCATTAGAGAAATAATTAATCCCCACTAACATGCCTTTAAGTCTCCATCAACACGTGCATGTGCTTTTAATTATGGACTATTAGTTAGTGGGTATGTGGGCTCCTCCATGCTGCATGAATTCTTTTATTTTTACTATCCATTCGCTTTCAACATATGTGCATACATCCATCCATGAAACCTCTTCATATATGCACTCCATTTTCTACAAATAAAAATAGATATGTGCAAATAAATTTTCTCAAATTTAAATCATACACAAAATTACCATTTTACCGCCAAATGAAGATGAATAAATGATGATTTGAAAATAATTAATATTTTGGTTTAAACATATAAAATACCCCAATATGCTCATTTATTTAAATAAAAGTAGATTGAACATGAGAGTAAAAATAACACTTTTACATGCACATTAGTACTGATTTGCACCTCCAGCTTCATTTTGCCCCCTCATTCCCATGGAAAAGCTCTGGCACGTACTCATTCGATTGCTGTTTATTCTCGTTTTGAAATGTGTTTTTTGCTCCAGCATCATCCGCTTCCAGCATTCCAACTTGCCCTATGTTTTTTTGATAACGTGGGTGATACTTCATTCAAGCAGAGCACTGTTTTAATGTCTCGGGGTTCAAACCCATAACCTTTAGGACCTCAGTCTAAAGCACCACATGTTGAATATGCGCTTATATGATTTTTTGTTTGATGATAATAAACATATATACATTCATTTAAATGTATTTGTTAATATACTATTTTATTTTTCACAGTTTAAATAAATATTTGCTGAATAAAATAAATAACACAGATTTTGAATTCAAACGAATATTTTATTCAAACAAATATTTATTACAACTTTGAATAGTACAATTTCAAGCTCCCACTAGAACTAACTATACAACTTTGATTACAATTACATCACAATTTTACATTTACATATATTCCTCATTACATATCACTCACACTCGTATTTATCGTCAACTTTATTCCAGTTTGAATCCACCATATGAGCAATCTGCAAAAATATAAACTAACGCTGTAAAATTGAAAAAGAAATATTTTTGCAATATAAAATGAAACATGATTTTTGAAAATATGATTTGCCTCAGTTATTTGGGTTGTTCGTCATAATTTAAATTTGAATTCATCATACACGAACAACTTGTGACATACACAGTATATCACTGTATATGCCACAAGGCCGTGCACGCCGATATATACACTTGATTGATTTACAGGGACATGTGAGCACAGGTCGAACCCAAATAAAAAGCCGGGTTCAACTCACGTGCAATAACATAAAAGTCACAACTCTCAGCACAAGGTCAAACCCGAGTTTTAAAACTGGATTCAACTCAGGTGCGAATCAAAAGTACACATGAATGCTATGTTCAAACATGACACAGCCTCAAACCAGCATCAAAGCAAATACAACTGAAATGCAAACAATGTAAACAGTGAAGAACATGGACTGCAACATTCAAGTGAATGTAGAGAACAAGCTGCATGAAGGAAACATGAAGCAATGTCGAGCTCAGTACAAAACAATAGTGTACATAAATACTGCAACTACAGGAGTGCAACTTGACTATCAAAACTTAAATGAACACCACTGGCCAGTCCAATGAACGAAGAACCCAAGTACAAGCAGCAGTGTGCAACTCGAGAATGTACACAAGTGAAACCAGGAAAATCATGACATCAAGTATGATCAAGACCAAATGCAAACAACAGTATACAAGTACAAGACCACCAAGCAAAACCAGTGATAATATAGATTCAAGTACTGCAACAAGTCGATGCAAACATACATGAACAGGCTGTGCACCAATGAACCATCAAAGAGTGCAATAGGTTATACTGCAGGGATGAATACAACATGAAGCACTGCAACTCAAGGAGATAGTCGACCAACAGTATCAAGCTCATGTATGAAACAGGTTCAAGGCCAGAATGACCATAAGAAGAATGCAAACAACCAACTACATGCAGGTGAACAAAAACATGAAGCAACACATACAACAAGTGCATGCAACAGTGAAACTCGAACTCAATGCAACACAGTGAGATACAATAATGAAGAATACAACAGAGCTCACTACAAACCAAGATACCAGAGAACAAGATTGCCACCAACACAATATGAATGAACTCGCAGCAGACACACATAAATGAGAAGATCACAAAGACTTGTCACTAACACAAATGAAAACCAAATGCACAATGTCACAGCAAACTGGCACCAACTAGAAGATCAACTCAAAGCGATTGACCACAAACAGCAAAAGAGCTCGAAGTAGTGACAGTAAAAAAGTCCAAGAATAACAATGCAGACGCAAACAATTTCAAGTTAAACAAATCAAAGCCGTGAGATGCAGTCAAGTCAAGAAGCCGTGTTCATACATAAAGTCAAAGCCGTGGTCATCACCAAGAAATCAAAGTTTCATTTTGACCAAATATATCGCAATTTCAAAATCAAAGCCGCGACCATCAAGTAACGAAGAATATTCGATTACGAACAAGTCAGTGAAATCTCAAGCATCAATACAAGATCGAACGGCTAAAGAAAAATTCAAATGAACTCATACGAACACAAAAATAGGATTTCGAATCCTATATAAACCCAATCGTCATCGGCTAAATTGGTATTCGAGTTCGAGCTTAACAAAGAAAAAAATCATCCAACTCGAATCACGATCAAGTTCAAGCAAGCCAAAACCAGTAAAAGCAAAAGCAAAAATTAACATACCAATTATAATTCGAACTTGATCGAATTGAAGTAGCCGATAGAAATTCAAAGAGACAAACGATCGACGAACGCAAGGAACCAGACACTAGAGATCTCGATCGAAGCCACTGGAGTCGTCGACTTCAATTATAGCACAAGCCCTAATTCAGACGAGAAAAGGGACGAACGAAACAAAGCCACCATTATCTCACAAAGGAAAGCAGGCCGGTGAAATAAAAAAAAGGAGGGATGATATGTTTGGGCCGGCCTTGTTATTTTTAGAGGCTTTAGTTTAATTTTTTTTAATTAGGATTATTGTGTCTTTTAATTGTTGTTTAATTGTTTTTGTTTTTACTTTTCTAATTAAAGAATTTGTAAATCACCACCTAAGGATTGGGTAGTGTCAGATTGTCTAGTTAGAATTAGTTCAGCGAGCAGGGTGTGCGAGTTTGCAGAGCTCTATAGGCGGGAGCAGAGTTTGCGAGTAAGCAAAGCTCTATAGGCGGGAGCAGAGTTTGCGAGTAAATGAAACTCTATAGGCGGGAGCAGGGTGTGCGAGTCTAGTAGAGTGTTTGTGAGCGGGAGCAAATGTTTGCGAGTCTAGTAGAGTGTTTGTGAGCGGGAGCAAAAGGTTTGCGAGTCTAGTAGAGTGTTTGTAAGCATGATACTGTTTAATTCTAATAGAAATCTGGGAATGCAGCAGTAGGCAGGGGTTGGCGAAGCTGGGTAAATTTTGTGTGTGATTTACTTTTCAGCATATTTATTTTTGCAGTTTGTTTCTGCGTTTATATCGAGAAAATTTGCTATAACCCTATTCACTCTCCCCTCTAGGGTTAATCTAGATCCTACAAGTGGTATCAGAGCCCGGTATTTTGTTTTTAACTCTAGAGTCATGAATTCACCGAATAATGCTTTTTCTGAGGGGCAATCTATTGCTAGGCCACCCATGTTTAACGGGAACGGTTATGCTTATTGGAAAGTTAGGATGGGTATCTATCTTAGTTCTGTTGATTATGATGTTTGGGATATTATTGAAACTGGCTATAAACCTCCCACTATAATCGTTGGTGATACTGAGATTCCTAAACCTAAGGATAGGTGGGATGCTAACGATAAGAGATTGAAAACGACAAATGCTAAAGCCATGAATGCTTTGATATGTGCTCTTGATAAAAATGAATTTAATAGAATTTCTCATTGTACAACAGCACAGGAAATTTGGCACACTTTGGAGGTGACACACGAAGGAACTTCTCAAGTCAAGGAGTCTCGTCTAGCCCTATTCAGCAATGAATACGAAAACTTTGTGATGGACAAAGGCGAGAGCATAAAGTATATGTTTGGACGCTTTTAAACCTTGGTGTACAATGCTAGAGCGCTTGGGAAGGTCTTCACTGAGGTAGAGCTTGTGCGGAAGATACTACGAGTCTTACCGATGAACTTTGAGGCAAAAGTCACGACAATACAAGAATCAAAAGATTTGAGTAAACTAAGCATGGAGGAGTTGATTGGCAACTTGATGACATATGAGCTTGAGCTAAAAGCAAAGGAAGAACGCAACAACTCCGAACCAAAGAAGAAGACAATTGCCTTAAAGAGCAAAGAAGAGAGCAATGAAGATGAAGAAGATCCAATTGAAGAGCTTGCAATTGCTGTCAATAATCTTAGAAAATGGTCGAGATTCAAGCCACGTAAGAAGAAAACAAAGGGTAATAGATCAAAAGACTCTGACAATTCCGATAATGAACCAACATGCTTTAACTGCAAGAAGCCCGGACACTTCATACAAAAATGCCCACTTCTCAAAAACAACAGTGGAAAGAAAAAGAAGAAAAATGCCTCTGCAGCAACTTGGGATGATGAAGAAGGAGAGTAAGTTTCGGATAGCAGCTCAGAGGAGGCTAACTTGTGTCTTATGGCAAAATCAAATTCAGAAGCAAGCTCCGAGGAATCTAGTGAGGGAGGTGAGTATTCCTATAGAGATCTTGTTTTTATGTGTCTTGATCTTACTAAGGTAGTGGATACTCTTGAATCTAAAATTGAAAAACTGAAATCTGATAGGAGAGAATTTGCTCGTGAAAATTTTAGGTTAAAAACTGAACTTGAAAATATTCAAAACCTAGAATGTAAAAAATGTATGATTTTAGATTCAGAATTATCAAAACTTAGGAATAACTTTGAGAATCTTTGAAAAGAAAACTTGAATCTTAAGGAAACCATCGACACTAGGAAAAAGGATTTTATAAATCGATGCACCTCACTTGTCACTGAAAACACAACATTAAAAACCAAAGTCCAAAATCTTGAGCTCTGAAAGATTTTTCTCATCTGAGTAACTTTTCAAAAGGAGAAAAATCTTTCAAAATGTTATTGGGAAATCAAATTTTTGCTAACAACAGAAAAGGACTAGGTTTTGGGAAATCACAAGATGATGATAAAGGTAAAAGTGTCTTTGCTCGATCTGAAATAATTGGACATCATAGTCATAGGAACAAGAACACAAAATTTAATCAAGTCAATTCAATGTGTACAATTTGTAGAAAATTTGGACACAATCAAAATAATTATTCGTATAGACCCAAACACGTGAAAACTATACCAATTTGGGTTCCAAAAGGCACAAATATAAAATCTTTGAAAGTCAAGCAAATTTGGGTGCCAAAAGGAACATATATAAATAGTTTTGGGTCTCCACAAACATAATTTTCATATTCTGCCACTAACAATCGTGGACCTATAAAAACAAATAGGTCACATAAATCTTTCATCGTGTAGGTGTGGTGGCAGGCTAAGGAACAACAACAGTGTTCTCTGGATTTTGGCTGTTCCAGAAACACAACGGGCGACAAAGCAAAGTTCCTTAGCCTAGTACAAAGGTGACAGAATCACAATGGGCAATCACGAAAAATTATCGTAAAGGTAAAACAGGTAAATTTGTTTTGAACGATATATTAAATGTGATAATCTGCACCATATTCTGAATGAAATCAGCCAAAGATTGTGATGTTGAAAAGAGATGATTTTTTTTGATTCTGACTTGTTCGACATTGTTGGCCAATTACATTTATGCCAAAATCACTATTCTTCATACATATTTGTTTGGATTAAACATTGTGTTGTTGGATTCATTTGATCATAGTTCGGCTAACTCTATATTCATGGTTTTCTGATTATTTACATGGCTTCAATTCAAATTCAAAAGAATGTCATTTAAATTGTTGTTAAAATTGAGTTTGAAATTTTCTTATGCACATTTTCATGGTCTTGGTTTATCAAATTTAGTTAGTGATATTTTGGAGTGAAAAAGAAATTCAGATGCAGATTACACTGGTAATATAGTTGATAGAAAAATTATTAGTGTAACGTGATTAATTTTTTGAAACATTCATTTGCTGCATCGTTTTTCAAAGAAAATATCTGCATATATTTCACTTGAAATAATTTTTCAAATAGCAGATTTTTTCTTTCTTTCATATAACCCCTTCGAGAATTTTTGACCATATTTTCAGATTAGTCATTTTTATTTGATTTTAAATGACAAATTTTGACTAATCTAACTCCCTAATGATTATTGAAAAGATCAATAATGATTGAAAAAGTGATGAGTGTCGATATTTGTCATACATTACTCAAGACAATATATTTAGAAAAATTTCTTTAGAATTTCATAACAAGAGTTATAAAAACTTTTTGTTGGGTAAAATTCCATGATCATTTCTATTTCTATCATCTTTCTATCGACCATCACTCATCAAAATCATATATAGTATGTAAATTTGTGGTAGTTTACAAAGGAAATTATTCGTTCTTCAATTTATTATTATAAAGGAAATTATCTGTGCTTCAATTTATTATATTCTTCAATAAAAATAAATATCCAAAGTATTCACTCTCATTTAAAAGTCCTCACGGTTATGCATGGGTGAATTACTTGGATTTTTGATTATGTGCTTCCATGCTCATTTAAAAGTCCTCACGGTTATGCATGTATGGAACGCATATCAAAATAAATTGATTTAATAGACAAGTTGATTCTAATCCCATTTAAAAGTCCTCACGGTTATGCGTGGTTAGAAGATACTTGAATTCATTTTAAATAAAAATTGTGAATACTACTAATCTCATTTAAAAGTCCTAACGGTTATGTATGGTTAGTAGATATTCAAATTTCCTGAAATAAATATACCACAAATAGACAGAACTGTGTGATTTTTGATGATTTTACCCCCATCACTTCTGAAAGTGGAATATGCGCCTGACAAGGGTAATTATGATTTTTGTTTGAGTTTTACTGAAATTTGATATTTATATTCAATTGAGTTAAATGTTTGATTGATGTTTGTCACTTCATCCCTATTTTTATAACACTGTTATTCTTTTGCTGATAACAAAAGGGGGAGAGAAAAGTTAAGATTTTGTCAAATAGAATCAAGCAAAGGTCAAATAATTTTCCATTTGCATATAGGCTCATTTACATATTTTTATTTGTATGCATATATGTAGGGGGAGTATTGTGTAGAGAGGGAGCATTTAAATAGGGGAAGCAAATTGAACGATCAAATACATTTAATACATTCAAAATCTTAAATATATGTTTGTTATCATTAAAAGGGGGAGATTGTTGAATATGCGCTTATATGATTTTTTGTTTGATGATAATAAACATATATACATTCATTTAAATGTATTTGTTAATATACTATTTTATTTTTCACAGTTTAAATAAATATTTGCTGAATAAAATAAATAACACAGATTTTGAATTCAAACGAATATTTTATTCAAACAAATATTTATTACAACTTTGAATAGTACAATTTCAAGCTCCCACTATAACTAACTATACAACTTTGATTACAATTACATCACAATTTTACATTTACATATATTCCTCATTACATATCACTCACACTCGTATTTATCGTCAACTTTATTCCAGTTTGAATCCAGCATCTGAGCAATCTGCAAAAATATATACTAACGCAGTAAAATTGAAAAAGAAATATTTTTGCAATATAAAATGAAACATGATTTTTGAAAATATGATTTGCCTCAGTTATTTGGGTTGTTCGTCATAAATTAAATTTGAATTCATCATACACGAACAACTTGTGACATACACAATGTATCACTGTATATGCCACAAGGCCATGCACGCCGATATATACACTTGATTGATTTACAGGGACATGTGAGCACAGGTCGAACCCAAATAAAAAGCCGGGTTCAACTCACGTGCAATAACATAAAAGTCACAACTCTCAGCACAAGGTCAAACTCGAGTTTTAAAACTGGATTCAACTCAGGTGCGAATCAAAAGTACACATGAATGCTATGTTCAAACATGACACAGCCTCAAACCAGCATCAAAGCAAATACAACTGAAATGCAAACAATATAAACAGTGAAGAATATGGACTGCAACATTCAAGTGAATGTAGAGAACAAGCTGCATGAAGGAAACATGAAGCAATGTCGAGCTCAGTACAAAACAACAGTGTACATAAATACTGCAACTACAGGAGTGCAACTTGACTATCAAAACTTAAATGAACACCACTGGCCAGTCCAATGAACGAAGAACCTAAGTACAAGCAGCAGTGTGCAACTCGAGAATGTACACAGGTGAAACCAGGAAAATCATGACATCAAGTATGATCAAGACCAAATGCAAACAACAGTATACAAGTACAAGACCACCAAGCAAAACCAGTGATAATATAGATTCAAGTACTGCAACAAGTCGATGCAAACATACATGAACAGGCTGTGCACCAATGAACCATCAAAGAGTGCAATAGGTTATACTGCAGGGATGAATACAACATGAAGCACTGCAACTCAAGGAGATAGTCGACCAACAGTATCAAGCTCATGTATGAAACAGGTTCAAGGCCAGAATGACCATAAGAAGCATGCAAACAACCAACTACATGCAGGTGAACAAAAACATGAAGCAACACATACAACAAGTGCATGCAACAGTGAAACTCGAACTCAATGCAACACAGTGAGATACAATAATGAAGAATACAACAGAGCTCACTACAAACCAAGATACCAGAGAACAAGATTGCCACCAACACAATATGAATGAACTCGCAGCAGACACACATAAATGAGAAGATCACAAAGACTTGTCACTAACACAAATGAAAACCAAATGCACAATGTCACAGCAAACTGGCACCAACTAGAAGATCAACTCGAAGCGATTGACCACAAACAGCAAAAGAGCTCGAAGTAGTGACAGTAAAAAAGTCCAAGAATAACAATGCAGACGCAAACAATTTCAAGTTAAACAAATCAAAGCCGTGAGATGCAGTCAAGTCAAGAAGCCGTGTTCATACATAAAGTCAAAGCCGTGGTCATCACCAAGAAATCAAAGTTTCGTTTTGACCAAATATATCGCAATTTCAAAATCAAAGCCGCGACCATCAAGTAACGAAGAATATTCGATTACGAACAAGTCAGTGAAATCTCAAGCATCAATACAAGATCGAACGGCCAAAGACAAATTCAAATGAACTCATACGAACACAAAAATAGGATTTCGAATCCTATATAAACCCAATCGTCATCGGCTAAATTGGTATTCGAGTTCGAGCTTAACAAAGAAAAAAATCATCCAACTCGAATCACGATCAAGTTCAAGCAAGCCAAAACCAGTAAAAGCAAAAGCAAAAATTAACATACCAATTATAATTCGAACTTGATCGAATTGAAGTAGCCGATAGAAATTCAAAGAGACAAACGATCGACGAACGCAAGGAACTGGACACTGGAGATCTCGATCGAAGCCACTGGAGTCGGCGACTTCAATTATAGCACAAGCCCTAATTCAGACGAGAAAAGGGACGAACGAAACAAAGCCACCATTATCTCACAAAGGAAAGCAGGCCGGTGAAATAAAAAAAAGGGGGGATGATATGTTTGGGCCGGCCTTGTTATTTTTAGAGGCTTTAGTTTAATTTTTTTTAATTAGGGTTATTGTGTCTTTTAATTGTTGTTTAATTGTTTTTGTTTTTACTTTTCGAATTAAAGAATTTGTAAATCACCACCTAAGGATTGGGTAGTGTCAGATTGTCTAGTTAGAATTAGTTCAGTGAGCAGGGTGTGCGAGTTTGCAGAGCTCTATAGGCGGGAGCAGAGTTTGCGAGTAAGCAAAGCTCTATAGGCGGGAGCAGAGTTTGCGAGTAAATGAAACTCTATAGGCGGGAGCAGGGTGTGCGAGTCTAGTAGAGTGTTTGTGAGCGGGAGCAAATGTTTGCGAGTCTAGTAGAGTGTTTGTGAGCGGGAGCAAAAGGTTTGCGAGTCTAGTAGAGTGTTTGTAAGCATGATACTGTTTAATTCTAACAGAAATCTGGGAATGCAGCAGTAGGCAGGGGTTGGCGAAGCTGGGTAAATTTTGTGTGTGATTTACTTTTCAGCATATTTATTTTTGCAGTTTGTTTCTGCGTTTATATCGAGAAAATTTGCTATAACCCTATTCACTCTCCCCTCTAGGGTTAATCTAGATCCTACAAGTGGTATCAGAGCCCGATATTTTGTTTTTAACTCTAGAGTCATGAATTCACCGAATAATGCTTTTTCTGAGGGGCAATCTATTGCTAGGCCACCCATGTTTAATGGGAACTGTTATGCTTATTGGAAAGTTAGGATGGGTATCTATCTTAGTTCTGTTGATTATGATGTTTGGGATATTATTGAAACTGGCTATAAACCTCCCACTATAATCGTTGGTGATACTGAGATTCCTAAACCTAAGGATAGGTGGGATGCTAACGATAAGAGATTGAAAACGACAAATGCTAAAGCCATGAATGCTTTGATATGTGCTCTTGATAAAAATGAATTTAATAGAATTTCTCATTGTACAAAAGCACAGGAAATTTGGCACACTTTGGAGGTGACACACGAAGGAACTTCTCAAGTCAAGGAGTCTCGTCTAGCCCTATTCAGCAATGAATACGAAAACTTTGTGATGGACAAAGGCGAGAGCATAAAGGATATGTTTGGACGCTTTTCAACCTTGGTGTACAATGCTAGAGCGCTTGGGAAGGTCTTCACTGAGGTAGAGCTTGTGCGGAAGATACTACGAGTCTTACCGATGAACTTTGAGGCAAAAGTCACGACAATACAAGAATCAAAAGATTTGAGTAAACTAAGCATGGAGGAGTTGATTGGCAACTTGATGACATATGAGCTTGAGCTAAAAGCAAAGGAAGAACGCAACAACTCCGAACCAAAGAAGAAGACAATTGCCTTAAAGAGCAAAGAAGAGAGCAATGAAGATGAAGAAGATCCAATTGAAGAGCTTGCAATTGCTGTCAATAATCTTAGAAAATGGTCGAGATTCAAGCCACGTAAGAAGAAAACAAAGGGTAACAGATCAAAAGACTCTGACAATTCCGATAATGAACCAACATGCTTTAACTGCAAGAAGCCCGGACACTTCATACAAAAATGCCCACTTCTCAAAAACAACAATGGAAAGAAAAAGAAGAAAAATGCCTTTGCAGCAACTTGGGATGATGAAGAAGGAGAGGAAGTTCCGGATAGCAGCTCAGAGGAGGCTAACTTGTGTCTTATGGCAAAATCAAATTCAGAAGCAAGCTCCGAGGAATCTAGTGAGGGAGGTGAGTATTCCTATAGAGATCTTGTTTTAATGTGTCTTGATCTTACTAAGCTAGTGGGTACTCTTGAATCTAAAATTGAAAAACTGAAATCTGATAGGAGAGAATTTGCTCGTGAAAATTTTAGGTTAAAAACTGAACTTGAAAATATTCAAAACCTAGAATGTAAAAAATGTATGATTTTAGATTCAGAATTATCAAAACTTAGGAATAACTTTGAGAATCTTGGTAAAGAAAACTTGAATCTTAAGGAAACCATCGACACTAGGAAAAAGGATTTTATAAATCGATGCACCTCACTTGTCACTGAAAACACAACATTAAAAACCAAAGTCCAAAATCTTGAGAAATCTCTGAATAACTTTTCAAAAGGAGAAAAATCTTTCAAAATGTTATTGGGAAATCAAATTTTTGCTA
The DNA here is from genome assembly GCA_030765085.1 of Allium cepa. Classification (NCBI taxonomy): domain Eukaryota; kingdom Viridiplantae; phylum Streptophyta; class Magnoliopsida; order Asparagales; family Amaryllidaceae; genus Allium; species Allium cepa. The sequence continues at coordinate 504,073,807 of CM060937.1, read as the reverse complement.
ACAACAGAAAAGGACTAGGTTTTGGTAAATCACAAGATGATGATAAAGGTGAAAGTGTCTTTGCTCGATCTGAAATAATTGGACATCATAGTCATAGGAACAAGAACACAAAATTTAATCAAGTCAATTCAATGTGTACAATTTGTGGAAAATTTGGACACAATCAAAATAATTGTTTGTATAGACCCAAACACGTGAAAACTATACCAATTTGGGTTCCAAAAGGCACAAATATAAAATCTTTGAAAGTCAAGCAAATTTGGGTGCCAAAAGGAACATATATAAATAGTTTTGGGTCTCCACAAACATAATTTTCATATTCTGCCACTAACAATCGTGGACCTATAAAAACAAATAGGTCACATAAATCTTTCATCGTGTAGGTGTGGTGGCAAGCTAAGGAACAACAACAGTGTTCTCTGGATTTTGGCTGTTCCAGAAACACAACGGGCGACAAAGCAAAGTTCCTTAGCCTAGTACAAAGGTGACAGAATCACAATGGGCAATCACGAAAAATTATCGTAAAGGTAAAACAGGTAAATTTGTTTTGAACGATATATTAAATGTGATAATCTGCACCATATTCTGAATGAAATCAGCCAAAGATTGTGATGTTGAAAAGAGATGATTTTTTTGATTCTGACTTGTTCGACATTGTTGGCCAATTACATTTATGCCAAAATCACTATTCTTCATACATATTTGTTTGGATTAAACATTGTGTTGTTGGATTCATTTGATCATAGTTCGGCTAACTCTATATTCATGGTTTTCTGATTATTTACATGGCTTCAATTCAAATTCAAAAGAATGTCATTTAAATTGTTGTTAAAATTGAGTTTGAAATTTTCTTATGCACATTTTCATGGTCTTGTTTTATCAAATTTAGTTAGTGATATTTTGGAGTGAAAAAGAAATTCAGATGCAGATTATACTGGTAATATAGTTGATAGAAAAATTATTAGTGTAACGTGATTAATTTTTTGAAACATTCATTTGCTGCATCGTTTTTCAAAGAAAATATCTGCATATATTTCACTTGAAATAATTTTTCAAATAGCAGATTTTTTCTTTCTTTCATATAACCCCTTCGAGAATTTTTGACCATATTTTCAAATTAGTCATTTTTATTTGATTTTAAATGACAAATTTTGACTAATCTAACTCCCTAATGATTATTGAAAAGATCAACAGTGATTGAAAAAGTGATGAGTGTCGATATTTTTCATACATTACTCAAGACAATATATTTAGAAAAATTTCTTTAGAATTTCATAACAAGAGTTATAAAAACTTTTTGTTGGGTAAAATTCCATGATCATTTCTATTTCTATCATCTTTCTATCGACCATCACTCATCAAAATCATATATAGTATGTAAATTTGTGGTAGTTTACAAAGGAAATTATTCGTTCTTCAATTTATTATTATAAAGGAAATTATCTGTGCTTCAATTTATTATATTCTTCAATAAAAATAAATATCCAAAGTATTCACTCTCATTTAAAAGTCCTCACGGTTATGCATGGGTGAATTACTTGGATTTTTGATTATGTGCTTCCATGCTCATTTAAAAGTCCTCACGGTTATGCATGTATGGAACGCATATCAAAATAAATTGATTTAATAGACAAGTTGATTCTAATCCCATTTAAAAGTCCTCACGGTTATGCGTGGTTAGAACATACTTGAATTCATTTTAAATAAAAATTGTGAATACTACTAATCTCATTTAAAAGTCCTAACGGTTATGTATGGTTAGTAGATATTCAAATTTCCTGAAATAAATATACCACAAATAGACAGAACTGTGTGATTTTTGATGATTTTACCCCCATCACTTCTGAAAGTGGAATATGCGCCTGACAAGGGTAATTATGATTTTTGTTTGAGTTTTACTGAAATTTGATATTTATATTCAATTGAGTTAAATGTTTGATTGATGTTTGTCACTTCATCCCTATTTTTATAACACTGTTATTCTTTTGCTGATGACAAAAGGGGGAGAGAAAAGTTAAGATTTTGTCAAATAGAATCAAGCAAAGGTCAAATAATTTTCCATTTGCATATAGGCTCATTTACATATTTTTATTTGTATGCATATATGTAGGGGGAGTATTGTGTAGAGAGGGAGCATTTAAATAGGGGAAGCAAATTGAACGATCAAATACATTTAATACATTCAAAATCTTAAATATATGTTTGTTATCATTAAAAGGGGGAGATTGTTGAATATGCGCTTATATGATTTTTTGTTTGATGATAATAAACATATATACATTCATTTAAATGTATTTGTTAATATACTATTTTATTTTTCACAGTTTAAATAAATATTTGCTGAATAAAATAAATAACACAGATTTTGAATTCAAACGAATATTTTATTCAAACAAATATTTATTACAACTTTGAATAGTACAATTTCAAGCTCCCACTATAACTAACTATACAACTTTGATTACAATTACATCACAATTTTACATTTACATATATTCCTCACTACATATCACTCACACTCGTATTTATCGTCAACTTTATTCCAGTTTGAATCCAGCATCTGAGCAATCTGCAAAAATATATACTAACGCAGTAAAATTGAAAAAGAAATATTTTTGCAATATAAAATGAAACATGATTTTTGAAAATATGATTTGCCTCAGTTATTTGGGTTGTTCGTCATAAATTAAATTTGAATTCATCATACACGAACAACTTGTGACATACACAGTGTATCACTGTATATGCCACAAGGCCGTGCACGCCGATATATACACTTGATTGATTTACAGGGACATGTGAGCACAGGTCGAACCCAAATAAAAAGCCGGTTTCAACTCACGTGCAATAACATAAAAGTCACAACTCTCAGCACAAGGTCAAACTCGAGTTTTAAAACTGGATTCAACTCAGGTGCGAATCAAAAGTACACATGAATGCTATGTTCAAACATGACACAGCCTCAAACCAGCATCAAAGCAAATACAACTGAAATGCAAACAATGTAAACAGTGAAGAACATGGACCGCAACATTCAAGTGAATGTAGAGAACAAGCTGCATGAAGGAAACATGAAGCAATGTCCAGCTCAATACAAAACAATAGTGTACATAAATACTGCAACTACAGGAGTGCAACTTGACTATCAAAACTTAAATGAACACCACTGGAGATCTCGATCGAAGCCACTGGAGTCAGCGACTTCAATTATAGCACAAGCCCTAATTCAGACGAGAAAAGGGATGAACGAAACAAAGCCACCATTATCTCACAAAGGAAAGCAGGCCGGTGAAATAAAAAAAAGGGGAGATGATATGTTTGGGCCGGCCTTGTTATTTTTAGAGGCTTTAGTTTAATATTTTTTAATTAGGGTTATTGTGTCTTTTAATTGTTGTTTAATTGTTTTTGTTTTTACTTTTCGAATCAAAGAATTTGTAAATCACCACCTAGGGATTAGGTAGTGTCAGATTGTCTAGTTAGAATTAGTTCAGTGAGCAGGGTGTGCGAGTTTGCAGAGCTCTATAGGCGGGAGCAGAGTTTGCGAGTAAGCAAAGCTCTATAGGCGGGAGAAGAGTTTGCGAGTAAACGAAACTCTATAGGCGGGAGCAGGGTGTGCGAGTCTAGTAGAGTGTTTGTGAGCGGGAGAAAATGTTTGCGAGTCTAGTAGAGTGTTTGTGAGCGGGAGCAAAAGGTTTGCGAGTCTAGTAGAGTGTTTGTAAGCGTGATACTGTTTAATTCTAATAGAAATCTGGGAATGCAGCAGTAGGCAGGGGTTGCCGAAGCTGGGTAAATTTTGTGTGTGATTTACTTTTCAGCATATTTATTTTTGCAGTTTGTTTCTGCGTTTATATCGAGAAAATTTTCTATAACCTTATTCACCCCCCGTCTATTGTTAATCTAGATCCTACACCACACCCCTAACAACTTGAGCTAGAGGTCCTTGACCCAACTCGCCTTAAGTTGAAATAGAAATTGCCCTTGCGTATATTCCTCTCGGTACCAACACGGTTTCTATCGATACTGGCTGGTTCGCTTAAGGCGGGTGTAACGACCCGCAAATCCGTACCCCTTGAGTCAACACTAGACCGGGACTACCCCTTAGTGGATAATCCCGAGTGAGATCACCCCACGGTTGGGATCAACAACCGACCACTAAGCCGAAATAAAAAGGGACATCTAGACAGGGATGACCTCACCCTGAATGGGTGCTACCCACCTTGCCTTGCTGCATAACCCCTGATTTTCGGTCATTCCCGGTTGATGAGGCTTGAGGCTAAGCGTTACCTTTTAGATCAAATCCCTTAGAATGCCCATCTCCCAATTGATGATGTTCCGAAAGCATTCAACCATACAAGTCCGTCCCGGGTTCGAACGGAATCGAAGGCACTATTCCTACTACATCCATTTTGGAAATATCCTCAGGATTAGTAGCGACTTGCCCTTACACTTCACTGCTCCATCTTCGACTCCAAACTCGTTTTCCCACGAAAACGTACAAACCGGATCGAAGTGGTTTTCGAGAAATAAATCCCGATCCCGATATCTTCGAAACGATCAACGTATTTGGCCAATATTGATAGTCGGTTATTTAACTATCAATTAATATTCACAAACATCCATCAAACAATAAATAATTTTCCCCAAATTATTTATTTATCTCAAAAATACCTTCACATGATATATTTCCACTTTTCAAACCTATTTGAAAACAGTTTCAAACTATCTTCCTTTCTCAGAATAAATTCAAAGTATGTTCTATTTCCACTGGAATCACCAAGTACAAAACTTTAGATTTTTATTTAAAATAATTTAAAACACATACTTTGAAATATACTTTAAAACATTTAAGTTAAAAACTACTTCAATAATTGGGTTAAAATACATGCTATGTAAATATTTGAAAATATGGTTACTTTATAAAATATAAAACTAGGTTTTCACTTTTAAAACAAAATACTAAGTCACTTTTTTATAAATAATTAATACGATAATAGATTTGAAAAATATTTACTTTATGATTTTGATATTTAGAAATAATAAATTCCTAAAATATGCTTTTTAAAACGAAATTAAAACTTTTTATCTTATATTTAAAATTTACTTTGAACGTACTTGGCTATCCAGAGAAATATACTTCACTGCACATTCTTCTTTAAATTTCCAATTTCAAACACTTGAATCAATTTCCCAATTGATTTCCAATTTACTCCCTTTATTCCAAAATCCATTAATTTCAGATTTTGTTCCTTAATTATGATTTAAAAATACTTTAACTGAAAATACCAATTTTAGATTTCTCAAATTACTTCTTAATCCTTTTAATAAGTTTAAACTTTAATTTTAAAATAATTCTTTATTCCATTAAAATAATACCACTTAATTTTACAATTCATTAATTTCTGTTTATTCAAAATCTTTTCATACTCGAAGTTATTTATTAGTATTTTAATATCACTTCCATTTCTTTCAATTTATTCTTAATTTATTCACATTTTATATAGTTATTTCGCTTACAAATTTACTTCTTTATTTTCTTTCCAAAATCCAATTTATATATTTTTGGTAGCTCATTATACCCAAATATATTCAATCAAACCAAAGCATTCAATATTCCAACATAATTCATCATAGAATATCAATAATCACAACAGAGAATATTAAATAATTTAAATATATGTTGAGGGACCCAATTGGATCCCTCCAACCTGTTTTCCCTGCATCCACAGACGTTAGCACAACATAAATACCAATTCCACTTCGAGGTGGAATATCGTGGTAAATGGGATTAATATAAATCATCGACTATTATGCGACAAATTGGGTCTTTTAATTTTAACTAATAATAATCATCATCCAAACAAAGCAACCAATAATTTAAATTTAACTAAAATAATCCAGGTGAGTGAGATTAACCCACCTTAAATTTTTATTTGCAGTCCAATCCAATCCCGACTTGATTTCTTCACAATTTTGGCCTTGAATAAATAATTTACACTTAATTAATATTCGAAATAAACTCGAACAATTCAATTCACCATTTTAAAATTTTAAATTCAACGGATGATTTAGCTTTAAATTGATGATTAAATTTTAAACAAATTTTCTTTCGAATAATTATCTTAGTACAAAAATAAATTTCAATAGTTTTAATAAAATAAATTAATCACCAAACTCTTAATTTAAAGGTAAAGTAGCAAAATAAAAATATGTAAATGTAAATTTATGTCTTTACGAACTACATATATACCTTTATAGATTTGATAAAAAAATCTAACTTATTTAAATTCTTTCAACATTTAAAATCTCTTTTTATTTGCCAAAATCTTATATATATATATATATATATAAATATTATCTGTTTACTGTCAATCTATTTTAAATAGAAATTTTAAACCTTACTGTAAAAATAAATTTTCTATTAAGCTATACTATCTCATTATAAATTATTTAAACTAAAATAAAATCAAAATACCTTACTGTAAATTCTTATTTTCAGTTCCCTTTTTTTTTCCCAATATATATATAAATTTTTATTCAATATTAAATTATAAATAGGAATAGATATCTCACTACTAAAAACCCTAACCTGCCTCTAGGAAGCCTTACGACAAACCCAGTCCCCGATCGAACTCGCCGACCCAGCCCTTCGCTAACCCACTACGTCGAGCACAACCTCCCACTGCGCCGCCTTGCCATCACAACCCCGGCTTCGACAATCCTCCTCACCATCGCGACCTCGCTCGTGAACATCCCTTGATAGATCGAACTCTCTCTTCTTGCGGAGCTCGAGAGCCAAATTGATTTCGACCTTGAGTCCATATGTTACATGATTTCATTTAATTATAGAGGGATTCGATTCTGAATTTTGAAAGAGGGAGACGCGCGATTACGAGGAAAAAAGGGCTGGTTCGCCATTATTTTCGATTTGGTCAGAGGATTAGAGAACAGAAATCGCGATTTTTTTTTAATTCAAATCGGTCCGCCATTTTGTTTTTCGATTTTCAAAAAGGAAATGAACTTGCTTGCATTCTAGAAGAGAAAGGGGACACGATTTTAAGTTAAGGGAAGTGGCGTATATAGGAAGCTTGACTAATTAAATTTCATTAGATTATTATCAATTAAATTTTCAGCGCGTTTATATATCGTACACTCACACACTAACTCTGACCAATACGAAATTTCAAATCCGATAATAATTCAATACTACGGACCCAATGGAACTGGTTTCGTCGAATTCCGAGGCTGTGTCTCAGAAGGCTATTTTTAAATTCAATTTAACCGATAAAATTTCAAAACTGAACAAATCACTGTTAAATTCAGTTTTAAAACTTCTATCATTCTCAGCACTATCAATATAAATTTTACAAGCCTTCAAATTATTTTTAACAAGCTTAAAACTCCAGATTCAACATTTTACCCCATTTCAACTTATTTAATTTAACAATCGAATTTCCCAATAAATAGTGACATTTGAATTCAAGTTAAAAATTAACTTTTAAATATCAAAATCAATTAAATATTCCGATTTTAAATGCTCAAAAATTCTGGGTCGTCACATTCCTCCCCCCTTAAAAGAATTTCGTCCCCGAAATTACTAATTAGGAAGAATGGTCCAATACCCGTTTACTTTTCTCAAAACCAACAATTTAACATTCTACCAACTACCTTTTTATAGAAGACCCCTTATCACTCTTACTAACTTTCCAAACCCTCCCATAGTTTCAAACTATACTATTTGTTTAACCATTCAAGTTTCAATTTAAAACCAAATTTTGAATTATCAAAATCTTCTCAAAATTTTTCTAACCCCCTAAATTTTCAAATTTTTTTGCCAGCGTCTCCTTTGCGCGGCTAGCTCGGTACAACTACAAAAGGCCTCTACGGGCTCCCAAATTCCAAAAGAAAACAAAAAGCCAAGTGGCTAGATCAAAAACCCAATCAAATTTCATACAGAAATTTAAACACATACCTTTTTGTCGAGCAATTCAAATTTATCTTTTGAAATCAAAACCAATTCTCTTTTCCCTTTATAATACCTGCATATCTTACTTAGCAATAATATCTAATCACAACATTCCAAAAACATTTTATCGGCCTCCTCACCAAATGTCAATATCTATTCATCCCAAATATTAACTTAGAATATATTTTTAATATTAATTTCCCATTTAAGAATTCATCATTTCTTTCATAAGTTTAGTGTAAGCATTTAATATGCTTCTTTATTTATTTTCAATTCACCACTTTAGTTTATATCTACTTCTATTCAAATTGGTTTTCCCATTCCATATGAATTTAATTTATTTTCAACTCTGAACATTTAAATTTTATCTTCTATTTATACTGATTCATATTATTATTTTAAAGTATTTTCATTCCCTAATTTATTTTGATTTTCAATTTGAAATCCTTTTGTCGTTAACAAAAATTTTTACCAAAAAATTTCAGAATTTTTTCTAACTTCCAAAATTTCTAATTTTTTTTGCCAGAGTCTCCTTTATACGGAGGAGCTTTTGCAATTTGACAAAAGATATAAATATATATACATCGACCCACAAGGTCGGAAAAACCAAAAACAGTTCATATTTCCTATATTTATTGCGTAGGCGTACCTTATTTAGCATTTATAAGCAAGCGGCTTATTTATTTTAGCATTTAGCGCGATCCAATCCAGCCAAACGGCTTCCCTAAATCTGTACTTACTCAATTTAAATATGTAAGTACTAAATATATGCAATTTATTAACATTTCACGTACTTTCAAAAGCAAACACATAAATTTCACATATAATGCATGTGATATACATTCATAAGTACATGTGCAAGGTTTCGACACTAGTTTTAAATTGTTTGCATCCAAATTACATACCATTCCATTCAATTTATTTTTAAACAAAATGAACTCATATTCATTTCAATTGATGCCAAAATCAATTTATTAAACTGCTATTGATTCATATAATTTTGTTTACTTCTGTTTACGTCGAATGACCAATTTACTAATGCAATCCGACAATATTAATGTGAATAAAAATTACTTAAGCATATAACCATTTAAATTGATTCCAATTCAATTTACACTTGATTCCAATCCATTTTAATTTATTCCCAAACTTTTCGTTGCATTTTCTTCCATATCCAAATGTTTGAATACAGATCATTTTATTAAACTCGCATCATCCCATGCTTCTATTAACTTTAAACTTAAGTCAATTTACTTCAATTCACTACCATTTCATAACTTAAGTTCACTCTCGTTTTAATTTATTCATACTCGAATTGGATTTATTTTCATCTCAAATCATTTTTATTTTAATCCAATCCCATACAACTTCAATTCATACTTAATTCACTTACAATTCTAAGTTGAATTTCTATTTATAACTCAAGCTTTATTTCCAAACTCTATTATCTATTCGCAATTCAATTCTAAGTTAATAATTTCGAGTTCCATTTCCATATTTCATCAACTAATTTATTATCTAATTAATTCTCCCCTGGTTTAAATTCAATACTTGATTTTTAATCTCAGAATCTCTTCATTAAATTTCTTAAATGTAATTTATTTTATAATTCAAGTTTGGATTTTCGTTTATTTTCCAGTTCATCAAAAATATTTATTTTGGGTTTTCTTCCCCACCTTTCAATTTTATAAGTCACAACCTATTATTTTACACACTTCCATTCATTCTAGGCTTGAATATATTCATCTTTTATTTTGAACTCAAGATTTACGCTTATATATAGCCCAAGTATAATTTTATTCGAAGGATTTTTAATTCTTTTATAAGTTATTCTAATTTATTATTCCAACTTATTTCTTGTCCAACTTACTTCCATTTATTTAGGTAAGAATCTAATTCCATTTAGTAATACCCATAACTCAATTGAATTTTACTCCAATTCAATCCCATTTAACTTAACCCCAGTTAAATCTTGTTACATACCATTCCTTTTTGAATTTTGTTAAGCAAGAACTTAATTCCATTTAATATCATTCCAATATCCAATTTTCAGTTCATTCGCTTACAATTATAAATTTATTTGTTCATTCTCTTATTCATTTCCAACCAATAAATTCTATTTTCCAAACATTAATTATTGTTGGTCCATTTGAACAAATTCTGCACTTAATATTATACCATTTTAAATCAAACATTATCCAATATTCAGTTTCATTTCAGTTGCATATCATATAAATCAATCAGTTACTTACTAATTTTAAATCTCAAAACTTTGTTTTATTTAGTCCAACTTGACTATTTTTTTTCATTACACATAATTTAACACAAATCAATTTTTTTTATTTTTTTATTTCCAGTATTCAGTTTTCACTTTACTTACTTACAAAGTTGAATTTTATTTCAACAAATTCCAAATTTACAAGTTATCAAACTTTTTATTTTCCATAAACATTCTTAGTTAAAATTCCAAAATTTTAACAATCATTCAACATTTCAAAATTCCCTTTTGAAATTATTTATATCCAAAATCCTTTGATAAATTCAATTTATCTCTTTGAATTTCAATACCCACCTAGTTTTTTGCAAACAATTTCAATGCAAAATGATTTGGCAGCAATTTCTCTCTTGGAAACTCGAAAATGAACATCGATGGTGCTGCAGTCATCACTGAAGTTATTTTCCAGCGACCATAAGAGTTCAATGCTTTTATCTCTTTTAAAACCCCTTAAATTCCAAATCTCTCTAGATTTCAAATCCGATTAAAAAATATTTCTCAAATATATTTTATTTTTCCCAACCTTTTGAGAATCATTCTCAAATTCAAAGGAATCTAAATTTCCAAATTCCATAAATTTATATTCACACATTACTTCGGAATTTCATCTTATGTTAATTATGAATCACACTATGATTCATATTTATTGTTTACATTTACAAATCTTGTCTGTATATGAAATTGTTTCTTAGTTTCTAATTATGATTTAAATTCCTTCATCAATTATGAATCACATTTACCAATCTCATCTATTTTATTAATTTATTCCTTAATCTTTGGTTATTATCTCAATTTCTTATCCAATTTTACACATTAATAATAATAACTTAATGTTATTATTCCTAACAATCATGCATCCATATATAACTATAATAATTTACGAAAAATTATTTCTTTTATATACAAAAATAATTTTGGGTAAAATTGTTTCATTTACCCTATTTAAAACAATATTATGTCGGTTTATCTTGTTTAAGAGTTTAGAAATCCCTATCGATAACATGGCGTCCCACATATCGACCAGAATCCATAAACACTCAACCGATAAATCAACACAATATAAAAACAATTTTATATTCACTAACAAATACGCGCTCATATCTATTAATACGCTCAAACCCATTCTAGAGTACTATAGACTCTATTTAATGAGTAATCCTCACCAGAGCCAAGGTTATCACCAACCTAAGCTCTGATACCAAGTGTAGCGACCCGCAAATCCGTACCCCTTGAGTCAACACTAGACCGGGACTACCCCTTACTGGATAATCCCAAGTGAGATCACCCCATGGTTGGGATCAGCAACCACACCACTAAGCCGAAATAAAAAGGGACATCTAGACAGGGATGACCTCACCCTGAATGGGTGCTACCCGTCAAGCCTTGCTGCATAACCCCTGATTTTCAGTCATTCCCGGTTGATGAGGCTTGAGGCTAAGCGTTACCTTTTAGAACATATCCCTTAGAATGCCCATCGCCCACCTGACGATGTTTCGAAAGCATTTATCCATACAAGTCCATCCTGGGTTCGAACGAAACCGAAGACACTATTCCTACTACATCCATTTTGGAAATATCCTCAGGATTAATAGCGACTAGCCCTTGCACTTCACTGCTCCATCTTCGACTCCAAACTCGTTTTCCCATGAAAACGTACAAACCGGATCGAAGTGGTTTTCGAGAAATAAATCCCGATCCCGGTCTCTTCGAAACGATCAACGTATTGGCCAATATTGATAGTCGGTTATTTAACTATCAATTAATATTCACAAACATCCATCAAACAATGAATAATTTTCCCCAAATTATTTATTTATCTCAAAAATACCTTCACATGATATATTTTCACTTTTCAAACCTATTTGAAAACAGTTTCAAACTATCTTCCTTTCTCGGAATAAATTCCAAGTATCTTCTATTTCCACTGGAATCACCAAGCACAAAACTTTAGATTTTTTTTAAAATAATTTAAACCGCTTACTTTGAAATATACTTAAAAACATTTAAGTTAAAAGCTACTTCAATAATTGGGTTAAAATACATACTATATAAATATTTGAAAATATGGTTACTTTATAAAATATAAAACTAGGTTTTTACTTTTAAAACAAAATACTAAGTTACTTTTTTATAAATAATTACTACGATAATAGATTTGAAAAATATTTACTTTAGAATTTTGATATTTAGAAATAATAAATTCCTAAAATATGCTTTTTAAAACGAAATTAAAACTTTTTATCTTATATTTAAAAATTTACTTTGAACGTACTTGGCTATCTAGAGAAATATACTTCTCTGCAAATTCTTCTTTAAATTTCCAATTTCAAACACTTGAATCAATTTCCCAATCGATTTCCAGTTTACTCCCTTTATTCCAAAATCCATTAATTATTTAGTTATGATTTAAAATACTTTAACTGAAAATACCAATTTTGGATTTCTCAAATTACTTCTTAATCCTTTTAATAAGTTTAATCTTTAATTTTAAAATAATTCTTTATTCCATTAAAATAATATCACTTAATTTTACAATCATTAATTTCTGTTTATTCAAAATCTTTTCATACTCGAAGTTATTTATTAGTATTTTAATATCACTTCCATTTCTTTCAATTCATTCTTAATTTATTCACATTTTCTATAGTTATTTCGCTTACAAATTTACTTCTTTATTTTCTTTCCAAAATCCAATTTATATATTTTTGGTAGCTCATTATACCCAAATATATTCAATCAAACAAAAGCATTCAATATTCCAACATAATTCATCATAGAATATCAATAATCACAACAGAGAATATTAAATAATTTAAATATATGTTGAAGGACCCAGTTAGATCCCTCCAACCTGTTTTCCCTACATCCACAGACGTTAGCACAATATATGCAACGACCCATGAATTTTAATAATTAAGTTGGTTATTTTAATTAAAATTTAGAAATTAAATTTAGATGAAAAAACACTTTATAAGTTAATATTAAAATGAACGCTGTAATAAAATATATTGAATGGTAGTTGAATGAAAATGTATGTGAAAAGGTTAATGCAAGTTGATAAGTAACGATATTTGTGCAATACCTATTAATTAGGAAAAATTTGTAAAGTTATATTCAAGTGAAATTGTAAATTTGAAGTTAAGTAATAATGGACATAGTGAAGATGACAATCAAATCAAATATTTGGAAATCAAATTTTATCTAATTTTGAAGGTAATCAATAATTTATGAATTAAATGGTAAGTAATTAGAATTAAATTCTATATTAATTTAAAATGAATGTAGATTTAATGTAACAACGTTAAGGCTAACTAAATTAGCAAATTCCAAATTATGAAAACCAATTACAATAAATGTTAGGAAAGTAATTTTAAATGGTCATTGTTGAATTATACGTTACCTCAATGTTTATTAAAAGGGTAACGGAGGTGAATGAAAATTTAATAGAAACAATGCAAATTTAAGGTCAATGATTTATGCACTTGCATAAAATTCCAATTATAGAAAAAAATCTAATTGTTTGTTTGGCTACAAATTGTACACAAGAAAATAAATGGATTAAGAATATAAATAGTAAGTAGTGTACATACTTGGAAAATATAACTAAATAGTATGGAAGGAAGCATGCATTGATGAAATAACTACGAACCAATGAATGTATTTAAGTTGTAAAAGTCATAATTGATTGCATTAAATAAATTAGGAATTAAATTCAAAGGTTATGTTAATTGAGAAATAGTACGTAATAAATTGCAATGTGATTGAATCAAGGCTAGGTAAGTAATTTTAATAAATTGTAGTTGACATTTAAGTATGAATGTGAGTAAATTTGGCATTTAGCGATAATTGTTAAAATTTACCCATTCATCTAATTTGCTTAATTAGAGCTAAGTCAATGACTTTGTGTTAATAATAGCTTGTAAGTGGAAGTAAAAGTTAAATGGTAACAATTATTTAGGTTAACCATTTATTTAGTGTATTAAAGTATAACTGGTAATCGATTGCAATAAATATAAATAAATTATGACATTAATGTTAATATAAAGTAATATTTGCAAACAATGTTAATTTCATTCATAATATGACCATTGGTTGATATAAATATTGCAAATCAAAATTTAATTAATGAGTAAAATTGACAAAATTTCCAATATAATTGAAATACAATAATTAATGCAAATTAAAGATGAAAATTGGAAAATATTAATGTAATGAAATATAAAACAATGTTAACTATGTTAGTTGAGTAATCATTGATTGAATATTAAGTTGTAATCGAATAAAATCAAATTTATTGGAAATAATTTGCAATTAATTGGATTAATTGCAGTTGACATTTGAACACTATATTTACTGGGATAATTGACACTAAATTGATATGTGAATTTGCTTTTGTTATTATAAATATCTAAGGGATTAAACATGACAAAAATCTACTAGTTATAAATATTGAATTTAAAGGTGGTAAATTTATTTATTAATTTATTTAAAAAGTGGAAATAAAAATAGCCATTTTGGCCACTGACTCGGATTTCGATGAAACAAGTTTCATCGGATCCGTAACGGTGAATTATAATAGTATTTCAAGTTTCGTAGCGATCGGACTTGTCGTTTGATCGTACAGACTTGAAACGCCTTGAAATTTATGCAATTGAAATCAATTGAAATCAATTTGAAAAATATTATTTTCAGCATAACTTCTTCATACGATGCCATTTGGACCTGAAAATTTTTCCATTACGTTCAGAATATTTTAAAACATCTATTTTGATATATGAGTTGACCCAATTTCGTTCCGGAGTCAGAACGGGCTTTTTGGGCCAATTATCGTTTAGCACGTTTATAATTCGGATCCAGTCCATTCATTTCAAACTTTATCTATAAATACTCTGCTAAACCCTAGCCTCCACCTATTCTCATTTGTCTACGCGTAAAATTTCATCAACTCCTCCTTTCCAATGGCTGCAAACCCTGGATCCAATTACAATTCAAAATCAAAAATTCAAAGTCCTTAGAAAAAATCAGAAAATATATTTGTTGAAGCTCTCGAAATGCGTAATCTGCTGGTGCAATTCGTTTTTCTATTCAAGTTATCGTTTGCTCTAAAATTTAAGGTTTATCCACGGCGGTTCATCATTGCCGCAATAAAATTCGTTGGATCGAGAAACCTTTTCTGGGTTTTGAAGAGAGGACCGAGGGACTTCATGTATGCAGTTTATTTCGCGAATCGATGGTCAGATTTTCGTCAAAAATTTGATTAGGGTTAGCATTTTTAGTGGCGGCCGAGGGTTTTACACGTCGATCGAACGTGGGGGAGGAACCTCGTGGGCACCTAAACATGGGGATGAGAGGCGATGTTTTCTAGTGGTCGCAAGGGTTTGGAACGAGCTCGGTGGCGTGCGCGTTCATCTGGATGGAGGCGGCATTTCGTGGGTTCGGTTCGCGTACAGGTCGTTGGAAGATAGCCGATGACGTGGTGAGAGATGCTGTTTCTTTTTTTTTGTGATTTATTTTGTTTTATATTTTATTTTGATTTCATATGTTCTAACTCGTGTAACTTCTACGTACGATGTCCGATTTACACGCGATTTTTTCCACTAGGTACGTATTGGAATTCCGGACTAGATGACGCTAGTTTGGACGAATTCTGAGATGGTCAAATTTTTGGGTTCAAATTGAATTTAAATTCAATTTAAATCCAAAAGGTGAGTGTTTTAACCCACTCACAACTTCTAAAATTTCTTATGCTTGTTAAATTGATATATGATGTGATTTGAAATTTATTTATGTTTGTTTGGCCTATATTTAATCATCATCTCAGTTAATTGCATTTATTTAATTAAATTGTTATTTATTATTTATTGCATATTAACTGCCAGTTAAATTTATATTTATTTTTATTGCATATAAACTACCAGTTAAGCTGTTATATTATATTTTGAATATAAACTGATTGTTGACACCAGTTATTTATCACCTGTTATATTTGACATATGGTTTGAATTTGGATGATGATTGTAATAAATGGATGTATGATTTTGATGGATGAATGGATGTTTATTTATATTGACTGCAAGTTGTTATGCATTTCATTTCATTCGAGATTGCGGTTTGAAATGATATATAACCGTAATTTTTATTTTAAATTACGGATTGAAATGATAGATATCCGTATCACTTGACCATAAGGTAGAAAATTACATACAGACACCGTCGGTATATATATATAAATATTTTGAAAATTATTTCTATGATTTGGACAGGATACAGTTTAATAAATATTAATTTTTGATCTTATAAAAAAAATCTTATTTTATATTTACATATATAGTTAAATTTTTGAATTTAAGCTATGTATGAATTTGTTAAACAAAAATAAATAAGTTGAATAATGGAGTTTGATAATTTATATTATATGATTAAGTAGAGGTATAAGATATTGTATATATATAGAGTTTTAAATGGTTCAAATCAATTAAGATTGGAAATAAATTGGAAATTTATTTGGAATTGAGCTTATAAAAAAAATTAAACTCCACAAGTTGGTGTGAACTTATTAAACTTGGAAATTTTAAGGGTATGATATTTATAACTAGATTTTTATTCAAGATAAATTAAATGAATATACCTAGTATAAATAAAATAAAGGAAATATTTAATTGTTAGAAATTTGATTTTATTTTATGGATTTATTTTGTGAATATTTCAAAACTAAATAATAGGACAATAAAGTGTTGAATAGAATTTCCAACCTTAGTTTTGAAATTGTTAAATACTCAAAGTTCGAATATATTGAAATCGAAGTGTTTTATTGAAACTAAAAGTAAATCTAAATTTATGGGGTTTAGACCTATAATTTTAAATGAATAAAATTGTGAAGTCGCAGAAATTATTTTATAAAGAAATTTAAATTCAAACTATTTTTTTTATATACTGTTTGAGTATCCAGACCATTCAAGTTTTAGAAGTTATGGTTTCAAAGCTATGAATTTTTGAAGCATTATGTTTTTGAAAGTTATAATTCAAATGTTTGGTTTCCAGATATTATAAATTTTAAAGCAGTATGATTTTGGAAAAGAAATATATTTGAAATAAAAATGATATTATTGATTTGGGTTTTATAAAAATAATATCAAAATGAGTTGTTTTGGAAATGGAAATGATATCGTATTTATAGGTTTTGAAATGGATAATTATATTCTGGTTTTAAAGTATAAACTATTTTTAAAGACCGCGGTGTTATAATAACGTTTGGTTGTTGAAGAGACCGGGATCGGAAGTTGTCATACTCTCTGCCAACTCCGAAAACCACTTTAACAACCGTGTACGCGATGGAGATTCCAGAATGAAGCAGGCCGGTGGCGGCGTTTCCTGTAAGGTAAATACGTGGACCCAACTCCCGTGAGTTGGCATAAGGTGGCTAAAACAGGAGCGGTCGACGGGTTAATGAGGTAGCACCTCTGATCGGACACTTCCCTTCGATACTATACTATGACTTTGGATTGATTCGGTGGCCACCCTTCACTTTTGATTTCTTGGACTTGGGGGAGTTTGTCCGAGGTGGGCGGTAGTAGCAGCTACGCGTTACCACCGACCCGGAAGCGTAATTGGTATATCTACTCTGGCATTGCCTAGTTGTGCCGTGTCACCTACCCTATCGCGCCTTGTACGAGTTTGGTTTTCTCCCGTAGCCCGTGTGGTATCCTCTGGTGACTTCCCGATCAGGAGGGACTATGATATTGGATGGACTACTGGGACTATTATTGTGTTAAGGGGGAGATTGGGTAACTCCTTAACGCTATTTAAAAGTAAGTTTATTTTACAATTAGACACTATTATAATAGCGAAATATACTACATAGTAAATAGTTTAACGGATCCTTAAGAGATGTAAATCCCGAGCATCTCTTGAATTACTGCACTCATATTTATTTCTGTTGATTTAACTTACATAAGATCTTTTAGTTCTGACTCGAGTGCTTTTTCTTTTCAATTCGTTCGGGTCAGTCCGAGCGTTTCAGGATCGAAGACTTTAGTTCTGGAGGACGAAGACGGAGATTTCTATTATTATTATTTATTATATTCCACTACACTCATACTGTTCCGCCGCATTGTTATTGGAATGTGAAACTCTGATATGTATTATATAAATATAATCAAATGTTTTGTAAACAGCTTTATAAACTGTATATTTGATTATTATATTTTATCCTTCCGCTGTGAGATTCTGTTTTGTTTTATTTCTTTCTCGTTTTTCTTAATTACCCCATAACAATTCGTCCTTCTGGATGGTTTGAATTGGCATGTGTGTCGATCTAAAGCGTGCGAAAAGGCAGGACGTTACATCTGGTATCAGAGCTTTGGTTTAGCGATAAACCTTAGCTTTGTGGGGTCAGACTCTTTATTAATAGGGTAGTAATACCCTATGGGAGTCACTAAGTGTATATATGAGAGAGCGTACTTGTTAGTGTTATAAAAAGTTTTAATATTGTGTTAATCTGTTCCGTTTTGTATTTATAAATTCTGGTTGGTGCATGGAACGCTATGACATCCATAGAGATTTCTAAACACTTAAGAGGACAGACCGACGTAATATTTGTTTTAATTTAGGTGAATGAAATAATTTTGCCTATTATATTTTAAATATATATAAAATAAATTTTATAAATAATATCTATATTTGGTTGCTATATATTGGTTGTTAGGAAATGAATTTATAAATAATAGTTGAAAAAAAAATTGTGAAAATAAAATAAATAAAATTGGAAACTTAAAGCTTTAGTTCTGGGATTTTTGGAAATTTCTTTTGAATGATTTTGAAATATAAATGATATAAGTATTTCAATATAATTTGAAAGAAATGTTTTAAAAGAAATTTTGGAAAGATAAAGTTGTATTCCCCTCTCTGTTGCTGGAAAATAATTTCGGTGATGAGTGCACGCATCATCGATGTTCATTTTCGAGTTTCGAAGTGGAAGGCCACTGTAGTGGTCTTACTACAGATTTATTTGATAAGAAAATATAAATTTTTAATTGTTTTAAGTATAATTGGATATATAAGTTTAAGTATAAACCATTATCTATTATCTTTAAAATGATTTGAAATTAAACCCGGTATTTAATTCTTAAGTTTCCGCTAATTAATAGTTTTAATTTGGGTAGTGAAATTGAAGTTAACTAATAATTGGAACCTTTAAATAAATTTAGAGATTAAATGCCTGTTTATAAATAAAATTAAAGGAAGTTTGAAATTGTAATATATAAAACTAAAGATTAAATTATTGAACATTTAATTAATTAAAAGAAATAAGAGAAACTTGTATGTTTTAATTACATTCTTAAAAAGCATATATAACTTACCAAATATTAAAAGTTGAAATGTTTAATAAGAGAATGTAAGGGAAATTGTACAAGTAAGAATATGTAATGAAGTGTAAATATATATTGCTTTTATTAATAAGAATTGGATATTGTGGATGTTGTAAATTTAAGTATATTTGAAAATGCTACTAATTAAATATAATGGAAAGTAGGTATTGTAAGTAACTAATCATAAACTTAAGTAAATAGGCAGAAGTTACTTAAGTTAATAAATTTACCTGCTAAGAAATTTGATTTAATATGAATAAGTAATAAATGAAAATTGAAATAAACATTGAACAAATGTGAATAGTGTATTAACTAATGAGATAATTTAGTTAGGGGCGATTGAATGAATTATTATGCAAAGAATTTGAATTAAACTTGAATGTTATAAATAAATGAAATCTGTAAGAAATAAAATGTAAAATAAAAAGATAAACTATTATATGAATGAAAAAGAAATCAAACAACAAATGTTAAGAAATAGAATTGAAAAAAATTGCTTGATTTATTATTTGAAATTGTTGTTTGTTTGGTTTATGGTAGTTTGGGCAAGGATACTTTACATATGTTGGAAGGTATGAATAATCTATTTAGGGTCACCTAAGACTGTTGAGTAAAGGGTACGCTTAGTAGTTTATTTTACTCTCCGTACAATTTAAAGATTTGAGCCCGAACAACTATTTGTTTGTTTGATATAAATGAATGTTTGATTTGTGTTGATTTTTATGTGATGGTTGTATGCTGTTTGTTGCAATTGGTTATTGAATTGATTGTTTGTTTGTGGTTGAACAACTTAAATATTCATTTTATATAATTGTTAACCCTTTTAGATTATATAAGTGAAATGCAGGTTATGAAAGCAATTGCTACCGCATTTGGTTCCATATAATTAAGCGTATATTACTCGACAAATAGGTACGTTTTCAGATTACGGTTTTATAGCGCTATTTTATATATTTTCCCATGTTGGGATATAATATTTTGAAAATATATGTTGTATATTATTATAATTGATATTATATTTTCTCCAGAGCCTCTTCGTACAAAGGAGACTCTGCCGAAATTTTTCCAAAAAATTTGGACTTAGAAAATTTTAAAAAATGTTTTCCAAACTTTATTAATTTAAGTATAAAAAGATTTGATGGTTGTAAATTTGTATATTCTATTCAAAGTAACTAATATTGTAAATTTAATTGTTTATAAAAAATTAATATTTTTAAATAAAATATGTTGATTTCTTAATTCTTCTTTTCCCTTCTTTTCTTTTCCGGAGACGAAAAGTTTTGAGTGGGGGAGAGTGTAATGACCCGTGAATTTCAATAATTAAGTTGGTTATTTTAATTAAAATTTAGAAATTAAATTTAGATGAAAAAAAAACTTTATAAGTTAATATTAAAATGAACGCTGTACTAAAATATATTGAATAGTAGTTGAATGAAAATGTATGTGAAAAAGTTAACGCAAGTTGATAAGTAACGATATTTATGCAATACCTATTAATTGGGAAAAATTTGTAAAGTTATATTCGAGTGAAATTGTAAATTTGAAGTTAAGTAATAACGGACATAGTGAAGATATCAATCAAATCAAATATTTGGTAATCAAATTTTATCTAATTTTGAAGGTAATCAATAATTTATGAATTAAAAGGTAAGTAATTAGAATTAAATTCTATATTAATTGAAACTGAATGTAGATTTAATGTAATAACGTTAAGGCTAACTAAATTAGCAAATTCCAAATTATGAAAACCAATTACAATAAATGTTAGGAAAGTAATTTTAAATGGTCATTGTTGAATTATACGTTACCTCAATGATTATTAAAAGGGTAACGGAGGTGAATGAAAATTTAATAGAAACAATGCAAATTTAAGGTTAATGATTTATGCACTTGCATAAAATTCCAATTATAGAAAATCTAAATGTATGTTTGGCTACAAATTGTACACAAGAAAATAAATGGATTAAGAATATAAATAGTAAGTAGTGTACATACTTGGCAAATATAACTAAATAGTATGGAATGAAGCATGCATTGATGAAATAACTACGAACCAATGAATGTATTTAAGTTATAAAAGTCATAATTGATTGCATTAAATAAATTGGGAATTAAATTCAAAGGTTATGTTAATTGAGAAATAATACGTAATAAATTGCAATGTGATTGAATCAAGGCTAGATAAGTAATTTTAATAAATTGTAGTTGATATTTAAGTATGAATATGAGTAAATTTGGCATTTAGCGATAATTGTTAAAATTTACCCATTCATCTAATTTGCTTAATTAGAGCTAAGTCAATGACAACATTGTGTTAATAATAGCTTGTAAGTGGAAGTAAAAGTTAAATGGTAACAATTATTTAGGTTAACCATTTATTTAGTGTATTAAAGTATAACTAGTAATCGATTGCAATAAATATAAATAAATTATGATGTTAATGTTAATATAAAGTAATATTTGAAAATAATGTCAATTTCATTCATAATATGACCATTGGTTGATATAAATATTGCAAATCAAAATTTAATTAATGAGTAAAATTGACAAAATTTCCAATATAATTGAAATACAGTAATTAATGCAAATTAAAGATGAAAATATTAATTTAATAAAATATGAAACAATGTTAACTATGTTAGTTGAGTAATAATTGATTGAATATTAAGTTGTAATCGAATAAAATCAAATTTATTGGAATTAATTTGCAATTAATTGGATTAATTGTAGTTGACATTTGAACACTGTATTTACTGGGATAATTGACACTAAATTGATATGTGAATTTGCTTTTAGTTATTATAAACATCTAAGGGATTAAAAATGATAAAAATCTACTAGTTATAAATATTGAATTTAAAGGTGGTAAATTTATTTATTAATTTATTTAAAAAGTGGAAATAAAAATAGCCATTTTGGCCACTGACTCGGATTTCGACGAAACAAGTTTCATCGGATCCGTAACGGTGAACTATAATAGTGTTTCAAGTTTCGTAGCGATCGGATTTGTCGTTTGATCGTACAGACTCGAAACGCCTTGAAATTTAAGCAATTGAAATCAATTTGGAAAATATTGTTTTCAGCATAACTTCTTCATACGATGCCATTTGGACCTGAAACTTTTTCCATCGCGTTTAGAATATTTTAAAACATCTATTTTGATATATGGGTTGACCAAATTTCCTTTCGGAGTCAGAACGGGCTTTTTGGGCCAATTATCGTTTAGCACGTTTATAATTCGGATCCAGTCTATTCATTTCAAACTTTATCTATAAATACTCTGCAAAACCCTAGCCTACACCTATTCTCAGTTGTCTACGCGTAAAATTTCATTAACTCCTCCTTTTCAATGGCTGCAAACCCTGGATCCAATCACAATTCAAAATCAAAGTCAAAAATTCAAAGTCCTCATAAAAACTCAGAAAAAATATTCGTTGAAGCTCTCGAAATGCGTAATCTGCTGGTGCAATTCGTTTTTCTATTCGAGTTATCATTTGCTTTGAAATTTAAGGTTTATCCACGACCGTTCATCATCGCCGCAATAAAATTCGTCAGATCAAGAAACCCTTTCTGGGTTTTGAAGAGAGGACCGAGAGGACTTCATCCATGTAGTTTATTTCGCGAATCGATGGTCGGATTTTCTTCAAAATTTTGATTAGGGTTAGCATTTTTAGTGGCGACCGAGGGTTTTACACGTCGATCGAACGTGGGGGAGGAACCTTGTGGGCGCGTGAACATGGGGATGAGAGGCAATGTTTTCTGGTGGTCTCAAGGGGTTTGGAACGAGCTCGGTGGCGTGCGCGTTCATCTGGATGGAGGCGGTAGTTTGTGGGTTCGGTTCGCGTACAGGTCACTGGAAGATAGCTGATGACATGCTGAGAGATGCTATTTCTTTTTTTTTCTGTGATTTATTTTGTTTTATATTTTATTTTGATTTCATATGTTCTAACTCGTGTAACTTCTACGTACGATGTCCGATTTACATGCGGTTTTCTCCGCTAGGTTCGTATTGGAATTCTGGATTTGATGACGCTTGTTTGGACAAATTCTGAGATGGTCAAATTTTTGGGTTTAAATTGAATTTAAATTCAATTTAAATCCAAAAGGTGAGTGTTTTAACCCATTCACAACTTCTAAAATTTCTTATGGTTGTTAAATTGATATATGATGTGATTTGAAATTTATTTATGTTTGTTTGGCCTATTTTTAATCATCATCTCAGTTAATTGCATTTATTTAATTAAATTGTTATTTATTATTTATTGCATATTAATTGCCAGTTAAATTTATATTTATTTTTATTGCATATAAACTACCGGTTAAGCTGTTATAATATATTTTGAATATAAACTGATAGTTGATACCAGTTAATTATCACCTGTTATATTTGATGTATCGTTTGAATTTGGATGATGATTGTAATAAATGGATGTATGATTTTGATGGATGGATGGATGGATGTTTATTTATATTGACTACAAGTTGTTATGCATTTCATTTCATTCGGGATTGCGGTTTGAAATGATATATAACCGTAATTTTTATTTTAAATTACGGATTGAAATGATAGATATCTGTATCACTTGACCATAGGGTAGAAAATTATATACAGACATCGTCCGTATATATATATATATATATATAAATATTTTGAAAATGATTTCTATGGTTTAGATAGGATACGGTTTAATAAATATTAATTTTTGATCTTATAAAAAATATATCTTATTTTATATGTACATATATATTTAAATTTTTGAATTTAAGCTATGTATGAATTTGTTAAACAAAAATAAATAAGTTGAATAATGGAGTTTGATAATTTATATTATATGATTAAGTACAAGTATAAGATATTGTATATATATAGAGTTTTAAATGGTTCAAATCAATTAAGATTGGAAATAAATTGGAAATTTATTTGGAATCGAGCTTATAAAAAAAATTAAACTCCACAAGTTGGTGTAAACTTATTAAACTTGGAAATTTTAAAGGTATGATATTTATAACTGGATTTTTATTCAAGATAAATTAAATGAATATTCCTAGTATAAATAAATTGAAGGAAATATTTAATTGTTAAAAATTTGAGTTTATTTTGTGGATTTATTTTGTGAATATTTCAAAACTAAATAATCAGACAATAAATTATTGAATAGAATTTCCAACCTTAGTTTTGAAATTGTTAAATACTCAAAGTTTGAATATATTGAAATCGAAGTGTTTTATTGAAACTAAAAGTGAATCTAAATTTATGGGTTTAGACCTAAAATTTTAAATGAATAAAATTATGAAGTCGCGGAAATTATTTTATAAAGAAATTTTAAATTCAAATTGTTTTTTTCTATATACTGTTTGTGTATCCAAACCATTCAAGTTTTAGAAGTTATGGTTTCAAAGCTATGAATTTTCGAAGCATTATGTTTTTGAAAGTTATAATTCAAATGTTTGGTTTCCAGATATTATAAATTTTAAAGCAGTATGATTTTGGAAAAGAAATATATTTGAAATAAAAATGATATTATTGATTTGGGTTTTATAAAAATAATATCAAAATGAGTTGTTTTGGAAATGGAAATGATATCGTATTTATGGGTTTTGAAATGGATAATTATATTCTGGTTTTAAAGTATAAACTAATTTTAAAGACCGCGGTGTTATAATAATGTTTGGTTGTTGAAGAGGCCGGGATCGGAAGTTGTCATGCTCTCTGCCAACTCCGAAAACCACTTTAACAACCGTGTACGCGGTGGAGATTCCAGAATGAAGTAGGTCGGCGGCGGCGTTTCCTGTAAGGTAAATACGTGGACCCAACTCCCGTGAGTTGGCATAAGGTGGTTAAAACAAGAGCGATCGACGGGTTAATGAGGTAGCACCTCTGACCGGACACTTTCCATCGGTACTATACTATGACTTTGGATTGATTCGGTGGCCACCCTTCACTTTTGATTTCTTGGATTTGGGGGAGTTTGTCCGAGGTGGGCGGTAGTAGCAGCTACGCGTTACCACCGACTCGGAAGCGTAATTGGTATATCTACCCTGGCATTGCCTAGTTGTGCCGTGTCACCTACCCTATTGCGCCTTGTACGAGTTTGGTTTTCTCCCGTAGCCCGTGTGGTATCCTCTGGTGGCTTCCCGATCAGGAGGGTATTGGATGTATTACTGGGACTATTATTGTGTTAAGGGGGAGATTGGGTAACTACTTAACGCTATTTAAAAGTAAGTTTATTTTACAATTAGACACTATTATAATAGCGAAATATACTACATAGTAAATAGTTTAACGGATCCTTAAGAGATGTAAATCCTGAGCATATCTTGAGTTACTGCACTCATATTTATTTCTGTGGATTTAACTTACATAAGATCTTTTAGTTCTGATTCGAGTGTTTTGTCTTTTCAATTCGCTCGGGTCAGTCCGAGCGTTTCAAGATCGAAGACTTTAGCTCTGGAGGACGAAGACGGAGATTTCTATTATTATTATTTATTATATTCCACTACACTCATACTGTTCCGCTGCATTGTTATTGGTATGTGCAACTCTGATATGTATTATATAAATATAATCAAATGTTTCTTAAACAGCTTTATAAACTGTATATTTGATTATTATATTTTATCCTTCCGCTGTGAGATTCTGTTTTGTTTTATTTCTTTCTCGTTTTTCTTAATTACCCCATAACAATCCGCCCTTTCGGATGGTTTGAATTGGCACGTGTGTCGATTTAAAGCGTGCGAAAAGGCGGGACGTTACAACATAAATACCAATTCCACTTCGAGGTGGAATATCGCGGTAAATGGGATTAATATAAATCATCCACTATTATTCAACAAATTGGGTCTATTTAATTTTAAATAATAACAATCATCATCCAAATAAAGCAACCGATAATTTAAATTTAACTAAAATAATCCAGGTGAGTGAGATTAATTCACCTTAAATTTTTATTTGCAATCCAATGCTGACTTGATTTCTTCAAATTTTGGCCTTGAATAAATAATTTACACTTAATTAATATTCGAAATAAACTCGAACAATTCATTTCACCATTTTAAAATTTTAAATTCAGCTGATGATTTTGCTTTAAATTGATGATTAAATTTTAAACAAATTTTCTTTCGAATAATTCTCTTAGTACAAAAATAAATTTCAATAGTTTTAATAAAATAAATTAATCACCAAACTCTTAATTTAAAGGTAAAGTAGAAAAATAAAAATATATAAAGGTAAATTTATGTCTTTACGAACTACATATATACCTTTATAGATTTGATAAAAAAATCTAACTTATTTAAATTTTCAACATTTAAAACCTCTTTTTATTTGCCAAAATCTTCTATATATATATAAATATTATCTGTTTACTGTCAATCTATTTAAATTAGAAATCTTAAACCTTACTGTAAAAATAAATTTTCTATTAAGCTATACTATCTCAATATAAATTATTTAAACTAAAATAAAATCAAAATACCTTACTGTAAATTCTTATTTTCAGTTCCCTTTTTTTCCAGTATATATATAAATTTTTATTCAATATTAAATTATAAATAGGAATAGATACCTCACTGCTAAAAACCCTAACCTGCCTCTACGAAGCCTCACGGCCAACCCAGTCCCCGATCGAACTCGCCGACCCAGCCCTTCGTTAACCCACTACGTCGAGCACGACCTCCCACTGCGCCGCCTTGCCATCACAACCCCGGCTTCGACAATCCTCCTCACCATCGCGACATCGCTCGTGAACATCCCTTGATAGATTGAACTCCCTCTTCTTGCCGAGCTCGAGAGCCAAATCGAATTCGACCTTGAATCCATATGTTATGTGATTTCATTTAATTACAGAGGTGATTCGATTCTGAATTTTAAAAGAGGGAGATGCGCAATTACGAGGAAAAGAGGGCTGGTTCACCATTATTTTCGATTTGGTCAGAGGATTAGAGAACAGAAATCACGATTTTTTTTAATTTGAATCGGTCCGCCATTTTGTTTTTCGATTTCGATTTTCAGAAAGGAAATGAACTTGCTTGCATTCTAAAAGAGAAAAGGGACACAATTTTAAGTTAAGGGAAGTGGCGTATACAGGAAGCTTGACTAATTATATTTCATTAGATTATTATCAATTAAATTTTTAGTGCGTTTATATATCGTACACTCACACACTAACTCCGACCAATACGAAATTTCAAATCCGATAATAATTCAATATTACGAACCCAATGGAACTGGTTTCGTCGAATTCTGAGGCTGTGTCTCGGAAGGCTATTTTTAAATTCAATTTAACCGATAAAATTTCATAACTGAACAATTCACTGTTAAATTCAATTTTAAAACTTTTATTATTCTCAGCACTATCAACATAAATTTTGCAAGCCTTCAAATTATTTTTAACAAGCTTAAAACTCCAGATTCAACATTTTACCCCATTTCAACTTATTTAATTTAACAATCGAATTTCCCAATAAATAGTGATATTTAAATTCAAGTTAAAAATTAACTTTTAAATTTTAAAATCAATTAAATATTCCTATTTTAAGGGCTCAAAAATTCTGGGACGTCACAGCGGGCATCTCTCCAGTTTGCTCTACTCTAACTCCAAATGCCTTGCATTGGTTCATGTCCTTTGATTTCCTGCTGCTCCGGCTATTCCTTGTTGTCCCATCCTTTGGAAAAATCCCTACTGCATTTCCTATTGTCGAGCCATTATTTCATCTTGCATCTCCTTCAACATTATCTTCATCTCCTCTTTGGTTTGTATATGGGTTGGTTTAAATTTGAGGACACGTCCTTGTTGTCTCTAACCTCTGGTTGACTCCCTTTAATCATAGGTTTATTGTTAGTCCTCTTCATCTTCTCTAAACTTTAGATCCCGGCTTTAGGTTATCAAATCTAGCTTGCTCTTAGTGAAAGCACCAAAAATGTTTGCACCAAAAATCAAATAAACACCCTAGAAGTAATTGAAAGCACCGGTTCTGATGATATAAATGCAAAATCGGTAGAAAAGATATAATTTTTATAGTGGTTCGACGAATACTCTGCCCTATGTCCATTTTAATCTTTGTTATTGATAGTTTTTTCTTCGAATTACATTATCTCAATCAGATTTGATCACGATCTAGTGGATCTTAGATTTAAGAGTGTTTAGAGTATTTGAGGAAGAAGAAGATAAAAGAGAAATCGGGTGTCCTAAGTCCAAAAAAGAAGAAGTCCTCTCGAAGTTGTAAATAGCCTGTCATTTATAGGAAAATCGTCCAACGTAAGTGAGTATCCGTGAGATACGACATCCAGATCCAAGTCCAAGTATGCAAAAGTGAGATTTGGGGACCATACTCTAATAAAAAACACTCAGTACCAAGAGGTTCCTCTCGGTACCAATAGGTTTTTGTAAATGAGAATCCTACCTTCGTCTTCTATTTTGCTTTTTTATCTTTTATCAATTGTTTTCTAGTCACACTTTTCATAGAAGATTGCATCGTTTCTGATAGTTGTTGATACTGCTTGGTTCGTCTCTGCTTTCTTTGCTTTATTCTTGAGAATCATTAAAAATTTCACGTCTATCTCTTAAGAAAAGCGCTTCATGGCAATCACTTAAGGTAATGCTTTAGTAAAAGTGGTTTAGGAGGTCCAAAGTGGAGTAAAACCCTCCCACGGCCGAATGTTTCCTCTTGGTACCGAGTGGTTCACTTTCCCCATTTTCTCTTGAAACTTTTTGAGCATGATCTTCTTCCTTTTCCAAACATGATCTCAAGTCCATGATTTGTTTCGTCTTCATCTTGACGTCCTAACTCCAGTTGAAATCTGCTTGGTCAAAAAGCCGGTTAACAGTTAGTCCCAAGCTCCTGTTGGACAGTTCACACAAGATCCCTGACGATCAAATTTTACATGAAGCCTCTTGACTCACACAATCTATCAACTATTTTACCTAAGACTTGTAGGGGATTCATGTTAATTCATATCTTATATGATATCAAAACAAGTGCTTTATAGGAAATTAAATTTAACATATGTACATATTCTTAAGTACAAATCTTGAGAGAATGAAGTTAATTCAACATCCCATCATCGATCGTACTTTGTCATCCTATATGATTTGATAAATAATGCTTTAGATGAAACTAAATTTAACATATGTTTTGGCTCTTAAGTACATGTCCTTATAGAAAAAAGTCAACATCATTCATCATCAATCATACTTTGTCCAATAAGATCTGATTACTCCTTACTGATACATCGTTACGCATCATTGGGAGGAGTGTCTCTTTGGGTACTTTTCAAACTCTTTCCAATATACTCACAGATTCGATCAAATCGAATTGCTCTATTTCCTTTGCATATTTTATTTTCTACTTCTGTTTTAAGTTCTATGAACTTATGTGTATCAAATGCACATGCTCATGTCTGTGAAAATTCATCAGTGAATTTAACAAACTAAGTGGATCCATTTTAGTATCAATAGACCTTGGACTACATACATCTATATGTATCAATCCGAAGACTTCGTTATCTCATTTGTCGCTCTCATTGAATTTGTGTTTGCACTTATTTGTATGATATATAATTAGTGAGTACCGTATGATTCATAATCATATGGTTAAAGAATTATTCCTTAAGGATACGTCTTAGTCCATAGTTCCCAAGTGATAGTAGAAATTTTTAGATACTTTTGGATTTTCTATATCTAATGCATCACCGTTATAAAAACAAATATTATCATTATGATAAATTTATTTTATAATGAGTATCCATAATATTCATATTAAAATAAAACTGTACCTATTTTCAATCAATATTGAAAACTGTTATTGTTTCACAAATATATTTGGTATATATACGAAATAATATTTTGCAACTTGATGCATCCGGCAATAAGTGTCATATGGCACGCTCCCATTATTTCCATCATCATCGTAACGATGCATGAAATACGAAGCTACATTCAAAAACTTATTATGGGTTACTTATTTTATCCACTTCAACTAGTTTACATTTAAGAGTTACAAATTAAATATCTTAGACCCTAAAATAGGGAAAATCTATTTAGACACAAATTGTAAAAACAATTGGTGACACAATGGATCTGCACCATTGGATTGGCCCGAGATTTCCACCTTACATATAAGGACAAAAATATCCAACAGTCATGAATTTTTGTGTCCCCAATTTGTGTCTAATTTTGTGTCTAAAAAGCCGTCCCCCTAAAATAACTCTTATAGGAGACAATTTTCTATAATGAAATTGCATTTGGAATATAAATCATATTTATTGTGACGACCTGGAATTTTTAAACATTTGAAAACAAAATATTTAATTGATTTTAAATATTCAAAAGGTGAATCTTAAACTCGAATTTCAAATATCACTATTTATCGGATAATTTAATTATTAAATTTAATAATTTGAAGTTGGGTAAATTATTGAATCTGGAGTTTTAAGCCTATTAAAAATAATTTGAAGGCTTGAAAATATTATATTGATAGCACTGAAAATAAAGGAAGTTTTAAAATTGAATTTTACAGTGATTTGTTCGTTTTTGAAATTTTATCGTTTAAAATAATATTTAAAAATAGCCTTCCGAGGCACAGTCTCGGAATTCGACGAAACAAGTTCCATTGGATCCGTAATATTGAATTATTATCGGGTTAAATTTTTTGTAGTTTTTGGGTTTGTTGTGTGAGCGTACGAGATAAAAACGCCTAGACGATAATTATCGTTTTAATTTAAATATAATATATTATGTCACCAATCAAATCACAGCCGCCCTATGTTCCTTTTGCCGACCTATTCTCCTTTATCTTCTGAAGCAAGCTTCCCTCTTTAATAATTACAACCGAACCCTTCCCATCTTCGTTCAGAAAGAAAAAAAATGGCAACTTCAAAAAAAAATCATTCTCTCTTTTTATACTCAATCAAAATCATCAAACTTGTTTCTAAAATTAAGTTTTTAGAGGGCTTCCGTCTGATAAATTATAGGGTACGGCTTTGACTTGGGTTGCTCGGCTATGAATCATTCAGGCGGCGCCTACTAGGGTTAGCGATTTCGAGAGATGTAGGGTGAGTCGGTATACAGCATTTGCTCCGTTGGATTCATGATGCCGAGGCGCGTCGGGGGACGAAGTTTGGTGTGGTGCGGCCTTGAAATGGAGGGCGCGACCTGTGGTTGCAATGACAATGACCATCAGGTCGTTTTTGACAGGGAGGTGGTGGAGGCATGGAGATTGTGATGGCCGAGTCGATTGTGAGGAGAGTAGTTCGTTGGCGTGGTCTGAGTGATGGCCGTAGCATGGTGTTAGCGGACCGTGCACGTCCATGGTTCATTTTCGTGAACATGCAAAGGAAAGGGGAAGATGTTGGAGTGGGTGAGCAGAGTGGGCCGGGCCTCATTTTCATTTGGGTATCGACGAGTTAGCAATGGATCTAGTTGAGCAGTTGGTAAACAGGTTGCTTTTATTTAAGTTATGAATAATCTGTATATGTATATATATATATATATAATAAATTCATATGACAGTCAGGTTTTAAAATAAAAATAAAATGGAGTTAGATCAGTTGTATATATATGTAGAACAGCAAGGTCTGGATAGTCTTAATTTTTAGATTTTAGGAAATTAGAAATATTTAGAATGTCTAAAATTTATATATGTGAAAAAAAAAAAATTAAAATTAGATCTATAAATTATTTTTATAAAGTATATATATGATTTTGAAATATATGGGAATTCATAAATATTGAGGAATTTACAAAAGTAGATTTTTTTTCAAAAAGTCTATAATTTATTTTTATTAGTAGTTTCAGAAAGGAAAATTAATAGTTTAATTAAATCATTGGCCAATCAAATTTTTTACTTGGAAATGGATTATTAATTTTTTTTCAAATATTAATAGAACATCTAATCATTTTACAAGGTCGAAAAAAATCGTGGAAAAACAAGTTGAGATAGGATGGATTGCAACGAAATGCAAAGGTGAGTTAATCTCACTCAGTTAAATTTAAATTTAAATGATTAAATTTAAATAATTGTTTGAATGGTTGAATTGATTGTTGTGTTATATAGTAGTATATACTACACCTTGAAATGATTGATTCCCCTTATTTTATAGTGAAGATATTATATATGTTGTGCCAACGTCTGTGGGTGCAGGGAAAACAGGTTGGAGGGATCCAACTGGATCCCTCAACATTTATTTAAATTATTTACTTCCTCCTGTTGAGATGATTTGATATTCTATGATGAATTATGTTGAAATATTGAATGCTATGGTTTGATTGGATATAACTGGGTATAATGAATTTCCAAAAATATATAATTTGGATTTTGGAAAGAAAAAAAAAAGAAATGAATTTGTAAGTAAAATAGTTATAGGAGATTTGAATAAAATTAAGAATTGAATTGAAAAGAAATAGAAGTAATATGAAAATAATAATAAATAACTTCGAGTATGGAAGGAATTCTGAATAAACCGAATTTAGTGAATTGTAAACTTAAGTTATATAACTTAAAGGAATAAAGAATTATTTTAAAATTCAAAGTTTAAATTTATTTAAAGGGACTAAGAAGTAATTTGAGAAATCAAAAATTGGTATTCTCAGTTAAAAATATTTATATCATAATTAAGAAATAAAATCTGAAGTTAATAGATTTTGAAGTAAAAAGGGAGTAAATTGGAAATCAATTTGGAAATTGATTCAAGTGTTTGGAAATTAAAAATTTAAAGAAGATTGTGAAGAGAAGTATATTTCTCTGGATAGCCAAGTACGTTCAAAGTAAATTTTTAAATATAAGTAAAAGCTTTAATGTTGTTTTAAAAAGCATGTTTTAGAAAAATTATTATTTTTTTAATCTTTTAAATTCTAAGTAAATATTTTCAAATCTATTATCGTAGTAATTATTTAAATGGTAACTTAGTGTTTTGTTTTAAAAGAGAGAACCTAATTTATATTTTATAAAGTAACCTTATTTTTAACTATTCATATAGTATGTATTTTTAGCCAATTATTGAAGTAGTCTTAACTTAAATATTTTAAAGTAAATTCCAAAGTAAGTGTTTTGTTTAATCCATTATCGTCATAATTATTTAAAGGATGATTTGGTATTTTGTTTAAAGAAGAAAATCTAGTTATATTTATAAGGTAAACTTATTTTAATTATTTCTATAGTATTATTTTAAATTAAGTACTAAAGTAAAATTTTCTAAATGAAATGAACATATTTTACAATAAAGTAATTTAAAATTATTTAAAAATCTAAAGTTGTGCTTGATGATTCTAGTGAAAATAGAAATACTTGGAATGTATTCTGAGAAAGGAAGATAGCTTTGAAAACTGGTTTTAAAGGGGTTTGAAAGGTGAAAATATATCTTATGAAGATATTTTTGAGATTAATGAATAATTTAGGAAATTATTTATTAGTTGATGGTTGTTTGTGAATATAAATTGATAGTTAAATAACCGACTATCAATATTGGACAAAAATGCGTTGATCTTTTCGAAGAGACCGGGATCGAGATTTATTTCTCAAAAACCACTTCACTCCGGTTTGTACATTTCGTGGGAAACGACTTTGGATTCGAAGATAGAGCAGTGAAGTGCAAGGGCTAGTCACTACTAATCCTGAGGATATTTCCAAATGGATGTAGTAGGAATAGTGCCTTCGGTTCCGTTCGAACCCGGGACGGACTTGTATGGATGAATGCTTGCGAAACATCGTCAGGTGGACGATGGGCATTCTAAGGGATATATTCTAAAAAGGTAACGCTTAGCCTCAAGCCTTATCAAATGGGAATGACTGAAAATCAGGGGTTATGCAGCAAGACTAGGTGGGTAGCACCCAAGCAGGGTGAGGTCATCCCTGTCTAGATGTTCCTTTTTATTTCAGCTTAGTGGGCAGTTGCTGATCCCAACCGTGGGGTGATCTCACTCAGGATTATCTAGTAAGGGGTAGTCTCGGTCTTGTGTTGCAGAGGAGCGGGCGTACTCCTCGGTACGGTGATCTAGGCCCCGTACTATGACAGGTGGTACCCCAGTGCCTAGTCATTAGTTGGAAATCCAATCTCCCTACGAGCCTTGTACGAGTTTTGTTTGTATTACCCACTCTGTGGCTAGTAGCTGGAATTTAATAGATGTAACAATTTAGGCTATTTTATAAGTATTTTTATATTGACCCTATTATAATATCAGAGG
The DNA here is from genome assembly GCA_030765085.1 of Allium cepa. NCBI lineage: Eukaryota > Viridiplantae > Streptophyta > Magnoliopsida > Asparagales > Amaryllidaceae > Allium > Allium cepa. The sequence continues at coordinate 504,039,022 of CM060937.1, read as the reverse complement.
ATTTCTATAAAAATTGTTTTAGCTATCGTAAGGTAAAAACCCGACATGTTTATTTGTGGCGTGGTCTTACAAGATGCTTTTGTTTTCAAAGGATTTTTGAAACTTTAGTAATCAATTGGGTGTGATTTTCTCATGATGGTATTCCAGACTGACTCGGGTGTTATTTAACTATAATGCTCGGGTCAGACCGAGTATTATATGATACAGGATATGATGCTGTGGAGCTCAGGAGATGAACTGGATGACGATACGTACTTCCGTACTTATTTATATATATTCCGCTGTGTAGAGTAGCTGTGTATCCATTTGTATGTTGTTGTTGAGCTGTGATTGATGTACTCTGATGATGTAATGTATAAACAGATATATTGGTTTTTGTGTAAAGATCTGTTATTATATATATTATATTTTATTCCGCTGCGATGGTTAGATTCTGATGTTGTTTCCTATTCTCTTCTTCTACCTCTTCTTCTTTAACCCAAATGGTTTGTATTTATGTGCAACTTGAGTTGATTGTTGTAGAATAGTGTTGACTCAAGGGGTACGGATTTGCGGGCTGTTACATTTATCATTCCATATCAAGTACCTAATTAGTATTTTGGATAATTCTTTATGTCTCTTCATGAAGAAGAAGTGACCATTCACTCTTTTCATCTCAATCATGCCTATATTACATCTACTAATCGAAATTAGCTTTCCTTTCCAAATAGTTGAACTATTCAAAAAGGAAACCCTTACTATAAGGCTATATCGAAGTCTTTACAAATACACTTCCGGACATTTTTAATGTTTTAGTCGAATAGGTTGCACTTACATAACCTAATGAATACCGACTTTTCATCAATCAAATTCCTAGGTGGATCTTTTAGTTCATGAACTAATATCATTTTCAACACAAAATGATTTTCATTGTATTCAATTGTATTAAACACATGATCTTGCTATATGGTTTACTTGCTCATTTCAAACAAACTAATTTCATTGAGATTACTTATATTAAGAATGTGACTATTTACCTTACAACTTTGATATGTGACCTATTATGGATCGAATATCTATATTCTTGCATAGCTTTAAAGTTTAAAATTAATAAGCAATATGCAGTCTTAGGCAAATAAACACTTAAGTTACCAAGGTATGAATATAGTTAGTAGTTGTATAATTCGACCCTTGCATGGGTCTTGCAGAGCCAACATACTAAAGAATTTATCGATAAACATATTCTATATTGAAAGTGCTACTAAGTATCGTAACATGGAATAGTAACTAAGTTATTTACTAATGCAGAATAAAACAAAACAATAAATAGTAAAGTAAATAATACCAGGGATTTTTATACTGGTTCAAACTCCCATTCTACATCCAATCCTAGAATTATTCTGTAATTTAACTATCAATCCTCTCTTAACCCGGAGGAATAGGTATTACACTACCTGAACAACCCAACAAGACTTTTACTTCCTAGACAATTGATTAAGACTTCTACCGCCTGAGCGACCGAACATGATTTCTACAATATAGAGATTTTTCTTGACTGATTGTGCTCTTTTAATAGCATGGATAAGTATTTAGAGTACACGCTTCCTATAATCTTCTCCTTTGTGGTATATAGTGCAGTTCGTGAAGATTGGAAGTCAATTTAATCACAATGAATTTGTGTTTGAATTTGCAAGTGATTAGAACGAGATTTGAAAGCAAATGGCATAATATATTAGATAATAAGTATACGAGAATAGAATCAGAAATTAAATTATTAAAACAACTGAATTCAAGGCTATATATATAGTTTAAGTGATGCAATTTTTCGTGAAGAGTTACGGTTAAAAGATATGGAAACAACTCTTGAGTTAAAGGTTGTTTTTTGTTCGTTAATGAAAATGACTGTTCATCAGTCGATTGAGGAAAAAATTTCAGTTTTCTGAATATTCAAAAATTTGAATTTTAAATTTCAGCATTGGAAAGACACATAGTTTAGTCGGCTTGAATGGGGTGGTTCAGTCGACTGAACCTTCAAGTGCACTGTGTACATGCACAGATATTTAGTCGATTGAATTTAAAGTTTCTTCCATATTAAAGTATTTGTGAAAACATTTTGTTAAGGTAATCTACAAATAACGGAATAATTTGTGTGTATATGATTTGAAAATAATTTTAAAATACTTGTATGCACACATATATCACCTAGAAGAGATTTTAACAATGATTAACTACAATACTAGACTACAGAAAAACCATTAATAAATTTTGAAACTTCTCTCTGAATTCGTGGTCTTCAGTCTATTGTTAAGTAGAATAGTATTTTCTCTTGCAAACAAGGTTAGTTCACATTGTCAAGATCAGAACATCAAAATACAAGGTTCTAACATACATTTTTTGTCAGTCTTAATTCGATTCATTAGTATATTTCAATTGACAAACAATTTTATTGATTAAATTAATTGAACAAATTTATTGAAATGCATAATTTTGTATAGCATGTGTTCTTACAGTATTAGAAAGGTTAAATATAATCATTTCATTGTATAATAAGGCTTCCAATAGATATTTATATTCCTTAAAACAATAGGAGAAATATAGAAATCTTTTAATTTTTCTTATGAGTATTAGGACTCGCTTGCCATGGGATTCTGACCTTGAATTTGCTTAACAAAATAATAGTCATGCAAGTGATGGATAACTCTTTTTCGAATGTTTTTTATATAACTGCTAACCATGGACTTTGACGTAATCTTGACCTTAACCTTGAGTTTACTCAAAAAATCAAGAGAGATCGTTCACTCTTATGTATCGTTTTGCAATAACTTATGTATAATGCACATACCATGAGTTTCCTCAACAAATACATGCACATATCTTATTTTCTAGGCGATATATCAATAGTACTATATAATGGCTCTAGCTTGAGTTTGCTTAACCACTAGTGCATATGCAAGTAACCTATTAATATATAAATGATAAACATAAATTGATATTAAAGATTCATAATCTTTAGTATACTTTGAGTGATATTGATATAAGGAGTAATGTATTTCTTATAAAACACCCTCATGATTCAAATGTCAAACACCTTAAAAATCATGTTATGCGTACATACATATGTACCGATTTAAAAAATCTATTTGGGTTTCTTACATTTCCATTAATATCATATTTATACATATTACTATTATAATTTAATTGACATATATAATATTTATATGTATGTTACAATTAAATCCTACTTAACAGATTTTAATTCTTTAACTTAATTAACTAATTTAATTAAATTTTACTTAAAGTTTTCAAAATTTTTAGTTTATTCATTCAAGACTAATTAAGATGAATAATTAATAATGATATATATATGTATGTATTTTTTTTTACTAATTATCATTTAATTAATCATTTATAAAATAAATCATTTATTTAATAAACATTGTAACTAAATATTTTAATAAATTTTGAAACTTAATTTAGTTTATCTTTACAATTTTAAGACAAATATTCAACTTTAACCGTTATTTTTATTAACATACACACATACAAAATTTTTTAATTAATCAATCGTATTAGTTAAATATTTATAAAAATTTCAAAACTTATTTGATTAATTTCTTAAAAAAATTGAAATTTTATTGACTTATTCCACCATAGGACCAGGCCAGTAGCAAGGGAGAGAAGAATTCTTAATTATTCAACCCAACTCTAGCCATCACTATTCTAGACACCCATTAGATAGAAATGTACACTGGTTGGCCTTAAATGCTAGCTAATTAGATTGCACAGACCATGTAGGCTCTAATACCACTGAAGGAACCTGGTCCATTTCATGGTGGATGAAATGGGTTAATTTCAATAAAAGTCCACAATAAGATCTTAGTGGCCTATCAAATCTGATATCTAATACTAAATCCAATCCAGTAGTTTAATAAAATCATATTTTCTTGAATATTTTTCTTTATTTGATTTATCTAGTTAATTAAATATATTTGATGTGGATATATGATAGAGAGAATAGGTGGCAGCCGAGGATGAAGTAAGAAAGAGAAGGAGAAATTAATTAGAAATGAATTGGAGAATGCTGTTTTATGAAGATAATCTAAACCTTTTCCATTCTCCCTTTAAAACTCCCCTTTTTAACTTCCAATTAATTCTCGTTTAAGCAAAATCCTTATCTCTTCTAAGTTTATATTTTAATTAATTAATCTACGTTAATCAGGTATCATATGTGAGTGAGAATGAACATACCTAATATAACCATATGTAAATTATATGTGTGCATGTGAAATATATATCATAGACCATATGACTGTGGTCAAATATATACACGTGTAGACATTGAGATTTATATCTAACATATATATATATATATACTTAGCATTCATATATATATATATATAACCATATTAAAATTATTTGATATAAAATATAAATATACATATTATAGTTTCTAGATTTATATTTCATTAAATAGAAATTATAATCTTATAAAATCACCATACACAATTTGATTACATAATAGTTTTCAAATTCAAATCCATAACTAAAATGTCTAACCTTTGACTTGGTAAATAGATATTCAAATGCTAGATCTGAACCTAAGGTATTGACTCAAAATTATAAAATATCTTAAATTTTACTAATATCATTATTATAAAATACATACAATAATATTAGATATAATACATAACCCAAATGGTTTTGTAATTCCAAACATATATATTTTATATTTTGAGCTCAAAATTTCAAAATTTAATTAGATGAATATAAAATATGAATATGTATTATAAATAAAATTTTGGCCAGAAACATTTAAAAAAATTATTCAAATTGCCGAAAAAGATTTGGATCTTGTAAACATATATGCTAATTTAAAATATGGTATTGATATTAAACATGACATCAATCTCTCTCATGATTTAAGAATATTAAAAATAATAAAAAATTATTTAAATCATAAAAATAATTTTTATGTTTATAAATTTTATATACATATATTTGAATGCTATGTGGCTAAAATAAAAAAAACATACAAATATATGCTTTAATTCAACACTATCAAATTGAATTAAAACAACACATTTAATTAACTAAAAAAATTGTTACAGTTAATTATCATTAATGTAATGGCAATAACATATATGGTGATAAGCATAAATCAAAACATATAAATATAAATGAAGATTGAAAAATAAAAATGACATCCTCCTCAGCACGAAAGAATAATGGCGATTTAGCACCGAACCAAGCTCAAGAAAATTTATCTCGTGATTTTCACGTGAGAGTTGTTTCATTTTCAAGCTATCAGGAAGCTTTACCACAAAATTTAAGCGCGAATTCCAGTAGTAGTCATAACTTCTCTAAAAACAATATAACTATAGTAAATATTTGTGTGAAATTTAAATCAAAGAAGAAGTTTTTTTATGAAACTATTTGCTTTATAATACAAAATTATAGGAGCTTAATCATTTTCTTTAAATGTAAGAAATAGGCATAAGAGTTTCGCATGCAAATCATTTGTTAACAATTTACCACTCAAAAATAAAGCTAAACCGGAAATGATAGTTGGTAAAGGTTATGAACCTTTTATTTCATCTTCAAGTATTGAAGATGAACTTAGATCGATCAATTCTTGGGTTGTTATTTCCATCATGGGAAGTTCATTCACTATTTTTCAAATAAAAGAGCCGCTTAGAGCAAAATTTAGGAATTTTAATCTCAAAAATTGGAATTGGGATGAAAAGAGATTAAATGATGACTTTATTCCAAAATCCCCTCATAACTTTGTAAGCGACAGTATGGGTTCTACCATCACTACGCCATAAATGGCCTTCTGCAATACAAAAAAAATGTTGGCTCATGCCCGAAAAATGTTGCCATAGGTCTATGGCAATACTTCTAGGGTGATGCAATTTTTGCCGTTGCCTTAGACCTCAAAGGCAACTTTTTTGACTATCTAAGGCAACATAAGTAATATTGTTGCAATAGAACCCTATTTGGGTCTATAGCAACACCCATAGGTATCTGTAGCAACATTCCAAAAATGTTGCTATAGATATTAACCTTCTGAAGTTGTGGGGCCCACATCTTGTAGGCCCCACAATGTGGGGCCCACGACCCAACTGGGTCCATCCCTATAGCAACACCTTGAATGACTATTACAACATTATTTTAAGCAACATTTATAACCCGGTGGCAACACTATTATGAAGCTACTGCAACACTATTCTGAAGCTACTACAACACTATTCTGAAGCTACTGCAACACTATACTGAAGCTACTGCAACACTATACTGAAGAGACACTAAGAGCACATAGAACAGTACAATATCACATAGAACACTTGCATATTACACAGTACAATATCACATAAAATACTTGCATAATACACAGCATAATACACAGTACAGATAACAATTCATACAACAGTACACATCACAATTCATGTCAGTTACCCCAAAATATCCAGTTACCCTAAAATACTACAAAGCTACCCCAAAATATCCCGTAAACATAACAATTCATAAATGAGACTTAAGAGCTGGTACCTCCAGTCAGATTATCAGTCTCACTGGACATGATTGTGGAAGTTAGATCCTCTACATTGATGTTCATCTCCGGGTTGGCATCACCTAATTTATTAAGCACCCTAGCCAAATTCTCTTGTACCTTCTGATTTACCTTGGATTCTAGCTGTGCTTCCATTTCTTCGACAAGCCTTTGCCTTAAGTCATGTACGTAAGCATTTGTTAGAGCCTCGGTTGATTGTTTTGCACACTTTGCACGCCTCCCTGTAAGCAAAGGACGACCCTGTGATTTTCCATTCGAAATTACTGTTTCAACAGTATTTCCTCCTCCACCGACCACTGCCTTTTGAACTAAGTCCTACAAAATAAAGCCACATCAAAATTACCCTACAGTTAATGCAGAGAATGCAGCAAATGCTTACATATGGATTGTGTACAGCAAATGCAGAGAAAGCCACATTTTGGAAAACAATTTGTTTATGTGCATGTAATTAGAAAACAATTTGTAACATATATACTAGTAAAAACAGGAAAACAATTCCGTCGGCAGCCAGCTACGGCTTCATCATCTGGATTCTGAGGCTTCAAACGGCCATTCATTTTATTTATGCACATATGTGTATTACTATAGACATATATTTTTATATAAACCAATTCAGTAATCCCTTTAACCAAATTCATTTCTTCGTTTCCAGTTTTTGTGTCATTTCTAGCCAAACGCAAAAGCAAGTCCTCTTCATTCGACTAGAAAAGGAAAAAAATGGCCGAGGGATCAAAATTCTTAATCTCACAATATACTCAATTACAATTTCCAAAGCAAACATCTATGCCATTAGTACGTTTGCGAAACTCAGGTTCAACAAGTGTTTCAAGGAAAGTTTCAAGGACATGAGCATACATGCATATGAGCAAGATATGAACAATGTGCAGCATGTGCAAAACAGAACAAAATTATTACAAAATAGAAGTATTACTTACAAGTTTGTAATTCATTACTTGAGGATTAGACACATACTCACGTCCATCTGTTCTCTTACGATTTTAAGAAAAAGTGCTGCATCGATGGTGTCTCCTGATACAAGTTCAATAGATAGTTTAGCATACACTCTCTTCAGTCAAAAATGTAAAGTATCACACACCATCTTATGACGAAGCTGGGCGAACGACTTTGGACCAGCGGTGTGTGTGTCTTGATACGACTTACGACTATCAGAATTTTTCAGGGCTTTTTGCTAAAAAATAGACAAAAAACAAAGTAATCGTTTATCTCACAAAAAAAAGTACTCATTTATCTTGCGAAATAAATAATATGTACGTATACCTGAATCTCATCATCTGCCCAATACCTCAAGAGCACTTTAAAATCCTCCACTGGGATGTTGTCCGGCTTGTTATCTAGCCTCTCCTCATCAGTCTTATAAGCTTTATAATGAGCTGTTTTTATGCGACTCTTGTACCCCCTCCAACAGTCACGAATAGACTTCAACACCCAGTTTTCACATTCATCCGGAATAATATACCGTTGCTTAAATATAAATCAAAGATAAAAAAGAATAAATGAATCAAAATTCAGCTACATTATAGTTAATAGATCAATATTGCTTATTAAAGTAAAATTCAGCAACATTATAGTTAATAATAGATTACCTTAACATAATCCCATAGAGATTTCTTCAACTTTTCAGGAGCATCCGACCAAGATTTATACGTAAGTGGCACAGACCTTTTCAATGTTCCTAAAAAATTGCTCAGTTCAGATATTACTTTGTCATCATCTGAAATAGGTTGGAACCACTGGTTCATCATAATTACAACTCTTTTGTCATTCGCCCTTGTATGAACATTAAACATCTTTGTGTGACCTCTGAGTCTTTTAGGAACTTCACCTTTAATTAAAATGAAAAGTCCCGTCAAATAATAACATAAATCATAATGTAAATTCGGTTCTTAAATATTAATCCTACTGTAATATTAAATATTATTATCACATCAATTCAGTACCTGCATTTTCAATGTCTGGCAAGACATTCTCCGCAACATACTAATTTTCCATACCACTTGCACTAGCTTTTGCAGCATTTTTCTTTTGTCGTTCCCGCAGAGCCAAATAATCAGCCATTGTTCCTTTTCCTTCAACATCCTTCTCAGTTGAACTTACTACCAGGCTTGGGCTTGGGCTTATGCTTCTCAACTTTTCCTTTTCCTTTGCGATACCACTTGCTGAACGAGTTTGTGGTCCACTAACAGGCTAGGGCTTCTCAACTTTTTTAGTTCTCTAAATTGTATATATAAGTAGGAAATAAGATTAGATTTTATAGCTATTATCTTCATAAGCAGAAAAAATAAGATATGTAGCTATCACACACCTTTCTTGGACTTTGTAAAGTATCATCTTCACTATGCTCCTCATGGTCCGGATTATATTCCTGATCACTATCCACATCCTCTTGCATCTTTTCTTTTCCTTTATCTTTTTTTGGTTTGCATTTCTCAGTTCAGCTGAAATTGCAGGCACACCTAGAGAAGCAAGAACTTCGTTGTTCCTCATCACATTAACAGCTCTGTGTACTTCATAATCTTTTAGGTTCATCACCAACTTAGCAGCTCTCTGTACTTCATAATCTTTTAGAGATAGTGGAGGTGTAGAATACTCATTTGGAGGTGGTGGAGGTGGTAGATGAACATCCTGCAAGTATATAATAAACAGGAACATCATAGTAAGTATGCTGCAAGAGTGGTACAAAATATTCAAATTACAATAAGATCATCATAATAAGAATTCTTCAAACCTGCATGCCATTTTCATCCATATCTTCTTCTTTCGATGTTGGTAAACGTGATTCCAACTTCCTCTTAACACTTGATGAGTTCAGATTCACTGTTGAATTGCTGATTTTTGGTTTTTTTTTCTGTGTCATCTTCTGAGGATTTACCTGATCAGCTAACTTTAGATTCACGGTTGCATTGTTGGGTTCTGGATTATTCAGCCGTGTCGACTTCCAAGGACTCCTCACCTCAGCTAACTTTAGATTCTTGGTTGCATTGCTGGGTTCTGGAATATTCAGCCGTGCCGACTTCCGAGTACTTTTCACCTCAGCTAACTTTAGATTCACGATTGCATCGTTGGGTTCTGGATTATTCAGCCGTGTCGACTGCCGAGGACCGTTCTCCTCATCTAACTTTAGATTCACAGTTGCATTGCTATTCAGCCATGCTGACTTCCGAGGACTGTTGACTTCAGCTAACTTCTTGTTTTTTTGGTTCTGTTGTAGTTGATGAGCCGTCACGTACTGTCGTTTCACTGGTTTTGTAGCTGCAACAATACAATGATATTATAATCATAATCTTTAAATGTTATAATCAAAATATCACAATAATTTTTTTTTTCTATATCAAAATATCACAATCTGTAAATGATATTAACTATCCATTTATATATACTTGTAACCAGATTCTACCTTGGCCGCATGATTACATGCTGCTGCATTTGCTTCAGTGGCTCAATTGCAGTATCGACAACATTGTCGATATAAAAATCCAAGTTGCCACCACTGTTAACTCCTTTGACTAATTCAGAGAGGTCCGCATCATTCGTCACTAACTTCCACCCATCCTTCTCACCATTTCTCATATAAATTCCTCCTATTTCGGTGTATTGAAGGTCATCCTTCACAAACTCCATGAGCACTGTGTACGAGAAGTAGTCAGGATCAACCCTCTTTACCACAGTATCGATTCCACCAACATATTGTACCAATAGCTTATTCCATATTTTGTGGAAAACTTTCAAATTTAGGTACTGCATCACCACCGCTTAAGAATCTTGAGCAGAATGTCAAGCATTCTTCTGCCAAGTAACCTTCGGCTATGGAACCCTCCGGTTTAGATCTGTTGCGCACATAAGATTTGAGTTTAGCTAGATAACGCTCAATCGGTAACATACAACGAACGTGCACAGGTCCACCGTATTCAACTTCCTTGCACAAGTGAACCGCCAAGTGAACCATTATGTCAAAGAAAGCCGTTGGAAATATCATCTCAAATTGGCAAAGAATTTCGACAATTTCTTGTTGTTGCCTCTTCACATCTTCCAAATCAATTACTTTTCCCCAAAGACCTCTTAAGAATGCACCAAATCTTATCAGAGGTAATGCAACCTCAGGCTTCAGTGTTTTTTTCACAGCAAATTGCAACAAGTAGTGAAGTAGAAAATGAGCTTCATGGGTCTTGTACCCTGAGATTTTCCTTTCCCTCGTGTGAACATACCGACTGATATTGGCTGCACAACCGCATGGAAATTTAACATTCTCCAGTACCGAGCAAAATATTTATTTTTCTTTATTCGTCATGTCAAATATGGCAGCCCTAATCTCAAAGTGTTCGCCGTCATTTGATAAAACGGGATGCAGGACCTTCCTGATGCCCATTTCCTGTAAATCAAAACGAGCATTCAAATGATATTTTGACTTGCCACTAATATTTAGCAAAGTACCGAGTATGTTGTCGCATATGTTTTTCTCTATATGCATAACATCAAGGTTATGTCGCAATAAATTGTGGCTCCAATACGGTAAATTGAAAAATATTGACTTCTTTTTGAAAGGGGAATCCTTTTTCTTCCCAAAATTATTTTCAAAGTCACGCAACAGTTCTTCAATGTCTGTTCCTGATAAATTTCCCAGAATCCGTCCTATTTCAACTTCACCATTGAACCTCCTCTTATCAAACCTCCACTTGTGTTTCGAATCCAGAAATTTTCTATGATTCATGTAGCACATTTTTTTACTATGTTTCAAGTACATTGAAGAAGTCTCATAATGGCATACAGGACAACCCAATTTACCCTTTGTGCTCCAACAGGATAACATTGCATACCTCGGAAAATCGCTAATGGTCCACAACACACTTGCATGTAACATGAATTTTTGATCAGTAAAGGCATCATAAGTTTCTATGCCTAGATCCCATAATTCTTTCAACTCTTCAATTAGAGGCTGCATATATACATCAATTTTATTCTTTGGAGACTCTGGACCGGAGATGAGTGTTGAAAGAATTAGATTTTCGGGCTTCATGCACAACCAAGGTGGAAGGTTGTAGTTAACTAATACAATTGGCCATGTACTGTAAGTAGTACTCATTGTACGGAAAGGATTGAATCCATCAGAGGCTATACCCAATCTGATATTTCAATTTTCTGATGAAAAATCAGGATACATAGCATCCATCGCCTTCCAAGTCTCGCTATCAGCTGGATGTCTAAGTTTTCCGTCTTTTTTTCGGCCCACGGAATGCCATCTCATAAGTTGTGAATACTCCTTGCATATAAACAGCCTTTGCGGCCTTGGTTTTAGCGGAAAGTAACGCATTACTTTTGCCAGGACTTTGTGAATCAACTTCTCTGGATCATTGTCACGGGTGCCTTCCTTTTCCTCTTCCCACCTCGAAATACCACAAGAGTTACATACATCTTTATCTTCATTTTCTGCCCAATAGAGCATGCGATCGTTTGGACATGTGTGTATTTTTTTTGTAATCAAGACCTAAATCTTTAATGATTTTCTTCGCGGCTCTAAAAGATAAAGGTATGTGGGCCTGTGGAAAAGCCTCTCTCATCAACTCTAGTATATCCCCAACCTCAGACTCTGTAATTCCATGTATACATTTTAAAGAATAAAGCCTGATGATAAAACTTAATCTCGAAAATTTTGAACAGCTGAGATATAATGGCTGCTTTCCATCTTCGACAAGGCGATAAAATCTTTTAGCATCAGAATTCTCATCTTCACAGTTCTGCATATTTCCACGAGTAAGGTGCAACATTTCACCTAGATTATCTCCAAAATCACCAGCATCACATTCAATATCATCATCACTCATTCCAAAATTTGGGTGAGAAACCTCACAAATCCATTTCACATACAATGGAGATGGACCATTGCAGATGAGATGATCATAAATTATATCTGGACGATGCCACTTGCTATTTTTACAATTCTTGCATGGGCACGTCATTTCATCGCCTATGGCCAATTTAGAAAAACCGTTTTGTATAAAGGCTCTTATCCCACTAATATATCCTTCACTAAACTTTGGAAGTTCTATCCAAATGTTTTCGCTGTCCATCACTACAATTATGAACATGAGTATTTTAACATAAAAAGATAAAATTTGTGTGTGTGTCCAACAAGAGGAAACCTAGACAAGTCGAATTGTTAATTCAGGCCGAATTAAGAATTTATAAGCAGTTTAAATTGAAACGCTAAAGTGATGGGAGAGAGTGTTATACCTCAAAATTGAAATTGAAGCCCTAAAGTGATGTGAACAATGCTTGAACCCCCAAATCAAAGCGAAATCGCTGAACAAAGCTTGAACCCCCAAATCGAAGCCCTAATCAAACTAAAATCGCTGAACCCTAAATTAAGAATGTTCGCTTGAACCTTTGTAAGAAGACAGAGAAGAATGAAAATAAAAGTTATTTGTGGGGACTTTTTTCTTCGCGGCTTTAAAAGATCAAGGAGTGGTGTTCGGATTGATGAGGTGTCACGTTCTCCAACGTAGGATTTGCCTTGGTAGATCGGCGCGGATCGGCGCGAAAGATATGCAAAGGTCTGCTATAGCAACACTATAAAAAAATGTTGCATCAATTACACTTGTTCAGCTAGAGCAACACATTTTTACGGCTAAGGCAACACCAAAAATTCAACGTTGCAGTAGGACCAAAATTGTATAGCTATTGCAACATTTTACCTGGCAACACCTTGCAAAAATGTTGCAGAAGGCCATCTATGGCGTAGTGCATCTCTGCTAATGGAATTCTTGGAATGAAAATATGGAGCTTATATGAAGGTCTATAGAAACTTAAACCCACTTAAGTGTGTGTTGATGAAGCTTGGTGAATGGAGCTTTTTGGAAGCATAAGGGAGCACTGGTGGTATGTTTTTTTTGAAAAAAGGTACTTTATAGATGAAAAAAAGAGCACTGGTGGTATGTTTATAGGATGAAACAGTTATAATCGGGCGTTACTACCAGAGATTAAGCAAAGAAACTATATCCATGTTTCTTGGAAAATAAGGGTAATGGTGGGTTGTATTTCATATCAAATGTATATGGTCCCAATACAAAAAAGAGAGGAAATTACTACTGGAATAAATTAATCCATGTTTTGATTTTTATTAATGGGCCTTGGATAATTGAAGGAGATTTTAGTCTTATAGTACTTTCATATAAAAGAAATAATAAGGAGGGTAAATATGTTGGTGATATAGAGGATTTTAGTGAAGTTATTAGAGAATGCAACTTCATTGATCTATCTCTTACCAATAAAAAAATATGCATGAAGTAATATGAGGGAGTCTCTAACTCTTGTGAAGCTTGATAAATTTTCTATAAATCCAGAGTTTGAAAATATAAATCCCCTATCTTTTAAAAAGGATTTAGCTTTAGATCATTGCCTTATAGTATTTGATTCATGGGAAGACATTATAAGAAAAGCCATTTTAGATTTGAAAAATGTGGTGTATAGAGGAAATTTTTAATAATATGATTCGAAGAAAGTGGAATAAATATAGGAAAGCAGGGGATGCATCTTGTATTATAAGCGAAAAATTGAATCTATAAGGAAATTTTTGAAAAAACGGAATAAGGAAGTTTGTGAAAATATTAAACTTAAGAATGAGAAACTAGAAAATGATATTTTAGATCTTAATACCATTAAGGAATCTAGAGAATTAAATGAGGGGGAGAAAGCCTGCTTGTAGTCTAAAGAGGGACAGTTGCTAAAAGCGATTAATCAAGATGAAATCTTTTCGAAACATAGATCTAGAACTCAATGGCTTAAAGAGGGGAACAAGAATACAGGTTTTTCCATAGAATAGCTAATGGGAGAAGAAGATCTGATATGATTTCTAATGTGAGATGTGGTGAAGTGGAAATCAATAAGCAAGAGGATTTGAATAATGCTTTAACATATTATTATAGAAGGATATTTTGCAGATGTAGAAACAAGAGAATTAATGTAGATTGGAAATGTAACGACCTATAAAATTTTAATAATTTTTAATTGGTTTTATAACGTATTTTATTGGATTTTTGAGAAATTTTGATAATAATATCTTGAATTAAAGTTTTAATATTTGGATTACGTATAATTAAATATAGCAAATGGTAAATTTTCAATTTATTTTATGAAACCTTATTTATTTAAAATTCTATTAAATTCAAGACAGTTAAAAATTGTTGACAATAAATTTATTTTCCAAACCTGAATATTTTTACTTAGAAAAATTCTAAATTATTTTCTGACTGAGACGTCATTTTTCGTTTTTCCAAATTTTGGCTTCTATTGCTCTGTTTATCTTAATTTTGGGAGAATAACAGCATTTCTGGTACCGATTTTTGACTTTTGATCGGATGATCGTACCACCAATATCTGCATACTGTTTTGATCGTCTCGTCATGCTGATCCCAGCGGTATCTTTATTTCTGTGTTTCGAAGTCCGGTACACAGCGGAGTCCATGAAACTGGTAACCGTATCGGTACTGAATCCGTGACCTTTTTGTTTTCTTTTGTTTTCAAAAGTTTACCGTGTACTCCAAGCAAAAATAATAAATTGTTTTAATTATTTCAGCTGAATCTAAGGGAAGGTTGCCATCCTTTTATTTTTGTATGCCTTGAAACTTGCTTTTCCTTTTATATTCTCTGAAACCATAATTGCAATCTTCTGGCCCGAGAACTGCTCGTAGCTTTAATAATTTTCAGGAATTAATGCTTATAGCCGTTGTTATGGGTGATAACTTTTTGAACGTTTTATAATAAAAAAATTTCTATATATGCGTTACATATAATCGGCTAAGATTGGGGTATAAGAAAAATAACGTATAGCCTATTTGCGTTCGTTGTTCTATTGGAACCTGTCACTTCCTTTCAAAAATTTAGTTTTTGAATCCAACCTCCACCCTTTCTTTCCTCCTCCCCTTTTACTTCCTTTCTCTTCCTCAACTCAATCTCCTTTTGGCCCTTCCCTGGCAACCACCTCTAACAACACCCGAGCCCACCCACCTTGGCCACGCCAACGACCTCCAGGCGAATCTTCCTCCTCCACTACAGCCAAGACCCACCAACGCCTCTTCGGCCACCACCCATCGGCCCCACCTGCTCGCGTCAGACATCGAGCAACCACATCCACTTACACCCTGCAGCCGTGGCCGACCCTTCCTCTCCACAGCGGCGACCCACGCATAACCGACTCAACAACTTGCCCCACATCTCCGCTGCCATCACCTCTAATGTGGCCTGGCATCATCGCCTCTTCCCTAGCAGCCGCCTACCACTCACTCTCCTCCACCCTTGCTTCCTCTTCCAGATCAATCCACGACAGCAGCCGTGCAACCAACCACTCGCCTCGGCTAGGCATCACCACGTGGCCACGGCAACAACCACAGCCCTTCTCCACCTCATCCCTGTAATGGCTGCTCTCCAGTTCATCTCGGTTATGATAGTAAGGTATTATTAGATATGGGTTTTGATCTGGATTATAATTTCACTTATAGTTTTGATATATAACATCGCACGTAGTATAGGATACGTTATATATATTTTATACTAAGCTATGTATGTTCGTCTACTGAAGTCTGTTATATATTTTATATATATATATATATATATATATATATATATATATATATATTTAAGATCTGAATTGGTTTTTATGTAAGTATCTCTCACCTATAGTCTCCATATACTATAATATGAAAGGTAATATTTTAGCATTATAATGCTCTAAAATGTTATATATTTTATTAGTATTGTTTGATATATAAGTACTGTTTTGAACTCATTTTTTATTTATATTTTCTAGGTCGGTCTGTACTTATATACCATTTTATTCTATTTTATAGTTTCAATGTTATATATACGTATATTTGTTTTCAATACATTTTTTTTTATAAAAGCGTCAATCAAGTTTTGCAGCATATCGGTACAGTTCGTATTAAGTTATATATATTATGGTTGCATACATATATAAAGGCTTACATATATTTACCTTTCCAGTTATTAAGTTTATATACGAACACTATTTAGGTGTTTATATTTTGGTTATATATATATATTAAAGATTTTTAAATTATATTGTATTTACCTTATAATGTATATAATTCGTTTACAGCTTGAACTTAGATATGTTCTAAATATATATTTATGCATATATTAGTTTAATTAGGCACTACGCTGTAGTACGACAAGATATTATGCTCAGTGATGCTTGATTCCAAAAACGTCTATGGATGTTGATTTTCAAATGTATGTTGTTTTCGATATAGAGGCCAGTTTACAAAGTTATGGCATTCATTTAAATTTTGTCAGTATATAAATTAGTTTTGTAACGGTTTTGCAACTATATATAGATATTTTACATTTTAAAGGTATCGATATTTATTTTAGAGTTCAAATATCCGATCTAGAAAGAAGATTCATGTATAGTAATATGGAGCTATATACAGATTTTTAAATATTTCATTTCTGTTTAAAGTAATATATATACATTATAATAAAATTGTTTATATTGATTTTATGGTAAATATTGATTTAAAATGGGCTGAATTTGGAATATGTTTTATATACGTAAGTAGTAACATATAGTGTTATATATATATATAGGCTCACTAATACCATTTATCTTCATCGACCGAGTTCTGATTTAAATCCGTCTATCCCTATTTATCAGCTTGTCCATCAAATTTGTTCCAATCTACCTTTGCTTTGAAATTCGTGCTTGGATCCGTAACTCAATTCATCGCATATCCTCTCTAGCCTCAAAGGTGAGCAATCACTCACGATTAACGTTCTTTTATTTATTAAATTTGATTTCAATTGAAATGATAATTGAAATATGAGGCTGTAGTTATTTAAATTGTTATATATGCTATTATCTATTACTGTTCACTTATGGGATATGACACCATATCCTATTGTTTATATTTATTTTGATGATATATGCCTGTTGTTATTATTATTTTCATATCTGTTATCACTCTGCAAGTTCCCTGTTAGTATAGAAATCATTATGGGTTGAAATGATACATACCCGAACGGACTGTAGAATAGGAGAAAATCGTTATGGGTTGAAATGATAAACCCAAGCGATTTTCGTTTAATTGAATTTGGGATTACGGGTTGAAATGATATCCACCCGTATATATTTAGTGTACGGGTTGAAATGATAAATATCCGTAGCACTTGACTATATGATAGGAAATATATACAGACACCATTGGTCCATATAAATATTAATAAATTTCTACAGTTGAAAAGAAAGGGGATTTAATAAATATTGGTTCTTAAAATGCTATGTATATAAATGGAAATTTTATATATAGATTTAATAATAATATTATTGAGATTTATTTTATCCATATAATATGTTTGAGTATTATTTAAGATTTATATTTCAAAATTTACCGTTGTAAAAAGTTGAATAATTAAGATTGGGAGATAAATTTGGGTTTATTAAAAATGGTATTTAAATAAGGATTTATTTAATTAAATCGATTTGAAATTATTGAATGGAAAATTTAAAGGTATGATTTTGTAACTGGATTTTTGATTTAAGTGATTTAATGAATATTTCACGTTTAAATAAAATTAAAGAAATATTGAGTAAAATGTAATTTAAGGTTACTTAAATGATATTGAACCTAATGAGGAAGTATTTCAAAACTAAATAATAATAAGATTAAATCGAGATCTTTATGAAACTGTTATATTGAACATTTAAATATTTAAGCCTTGGACTATAATGGAATTAAAATGGTTTATTTTGAGATTCGGATCTGTTTGAAATCAATATAGTTGAGTTTGTTTTAGCAACTAAATCGAAAAAAAATGAAAATTTAGGTTGAACTAAATTTGAATTGATTATTTAGAAAACTAAATTGAATGAAAAATTTAGATGAAACGTTGAATACTTAAAGTTTTGAAATATATGGAAATATAAAGGGGTATTTGGGATTATAAATCCGAATTTGAGATCGAAAAAAATAATTGGTTATTTTAGAAATTGAATTGAATTTAAATTGATAAATTGAGATTGAAATAGATTTAAATGGGAAGGTCGGGTTGATGTTAAACGATGTGTTAAGTTGAGGAAATTGAAAATATTTTACGGTATAAATTATTTAATATATCTAAATACTATTTTGGAAAATAGCTATATTTGAATTGAAATGATATTTGATTTTGAGGTATAAATTAAGATGAAATAACCACGGTGTTATAATGTATATTTCTACCATATAGATAGTTCCATGGACCCTTAGAGGATGGTTATTCCAAACATCCTTTAAGTTATTTGTATTCAGTTGATATTTCACTTGAGTTGGATTTATTGATATAAGAATGTTAATCCTGACTCGAGTGTTTTGTGTTTTGCTTTACGCTCGGGTCAGACTGAGTGATACAGCATTTGAGACTCACCTTCGAAGTTGGAGCTTTGGTCGAAGATCCAGCTATGTATCCTTTCAGTCATCCAGTTGATTGGTTCAGAGAAGTCAACTATTCGTACTGGAGACTTCATTGCATCTGGGATATTTTAATGTATTTTATTTCTAACTCTGATGTATATAGTAGCTTCATGAACTACTATGTTTTTTTATCTATTCCGCCGCATTATTACTCTCTGTCTGTGATCTGTGATTATTTATTTACTGTTTGTGCCGAGTTTGCCAAATTTAATTAATAATTCGGTATTTTGAATTATTCAAGTCGGACATGTATGGTTTTATTGTCGATTTGAATGGTCAAAAATAGCGGGTCGTTACAGTTGGTATCAGAGCCTTGGCTCTAGGCAAAACTTAGCATATATGGTAAATTTATTAACAGAATCACTTTCGCTCGAGTTGAATCTCTTCCTTTTGATTCGATTTCCTTTGAATTTTGTAATGTCCCTCGGTTTCGAAATTCATTCCGTCTCTCCCTATTTATATTCGTTTGATTCCGGAGTATCCCATAACTCCACTAAATGATTTGTAAAGAGGGTGAAAACTCCTTTTCAATTGGTATTGACACCGAAGATTTCTGTATCCTCGGTTTACGATGCTGCTATATCTTGTTATGCTGAATTCTATATCTCTGGCGATCGAATGTCGAATTGCCTCAGAATTCTACACCAATCTAATTTTGGAATCACGGTTGACCAGTAAAGGTCGCCCACGATTTATAGAAGTATATCCATCTTCTATTTTGTAATTTAATTATCTCATCTTCAATCGAGTTTATCTTCGAATCAAAATTCGACTGATTCGAATTCCTCTAATTCAAATCTCTATCTTTGTTTTGAATTCCATTCTTATAATTATCCTTTGAAAATCGGGTATGTTTGCATTTTTGAAATTGTTTTATATATCGAAATTATTATTTTGATAACTATGATTTTATTCTATATATAAAAAGAAATTGTTTTCGATAAGGATTATATACCTATATATAAAACAAATAAGAAATGTTATTCTATATATATAAAAATTTTGAAAGGATTTGAAAATTTGAAACTTGTAAGAAATTGATTTATATAAAAATGATTTACAACTGAAGGGTTAAATTTGAAATTCGAGAATTGAATTCCGGTATTTTGAAATTGGATTTAAGATTTTGGAAAATATATAAAAATAATACGATTTAAAGGTATTTTTCCAAATAAGAAATGTTTCAAATGACTCAAACGAGTTCCAATGATTTCAATGAAAATTCAAGGAAGTTTTAAGAAAATAGAAGTCTAGAACTCACTTTGTCGCTGGAAAATAATTTCGATGATGAGTGCACGCATCATCAACATTGATTTTCGAGTTTCAGAGTGGGGGAGAGGCCACTTTAATAGCTTCGCTATGCAAGTATATATTTGATTTCAAATTCTGAAGTATAATTTGATATTTTAGAAATATATAAGTATATATTTGAAACAATTTAAAAAGAGACCGGTGTTCAGTCCTCGAGTTTCGGATTTAATAATTGATTTATCGATTTATTGTTAATTTCAACTCTTGAATTGAAAATTTGATTTCCCTAACTATTTTGAATGTTCGAACACTTCCAAATCGAGATTAAATTTTCAAAGCTAAGAATTTCGAAGAGTATAAAATGTTTGATAAAGAATATAAAATTTAACTTTGAAATGTTTTGAAAAAAAATATAGTGAATAATGGTTTTCAGAAAGGTAAATTGGATATTTCACATAGAAATAGATAGTTTAAAAGTTAAAAAAAAAGGGGAATAATTATAAATTTGGAAACCATTTTGAGTATAATTGATTTTGGAAAAATATTTGGTTTTGAAATTAAATTGGAATTAAAAACCAGTACTTATACGGTGATTTTTGGAAATGAATTTGTTTGACTTGAATTGTTTTAATTTGGAAAATGGGATAATTTTCTAAGCCTATTATTTTGGGAACTTTGAAATTTAGATATTTAATTTGAAAGAAAATTGGGTCAAATCATATATGATTTTGAAACTGAATTGATATTGAAATGATTTGAAATTTGAGAACCTTATAAGCACTTGATTTGGGAGTGGTCGAACTTATATAAAATGGATTGTATAAGTATGAAGTTGATTTGAAATCTATTGATTTGAAAGGTACTCAATTTGGAAAGAGATTTTATATAATCGAAGTCTATATAAGTATGATTTGATCTACTATTGATTTGGAAAGTATTCGATTTGGGAAAAATGGAATCCTATATATATGGACTTTATATAAGTACGATATTTGAAAGTGATTTGAAAAGGTACTATACGATATATATTTTCGAAGTAAAGATATGGAAAGTGCCTTCTGCTTGATATCCGCTTTGTGGCCACATCGTGGATTCATTCTATCGATATTATTCTTTCTGATTTTTGGTTTTCCGGATGTAATACTCGAGTGTTCCCACCATGGCGTAACCCATGGTTTTTTTCTCTCTCTTGACTGCATAGCGCAATTGCCTGGCTGAGTCTTGCCTAGGGGTACGGATTGTTTCCTGGGGGATCCAGGCGTAACCATTGTGTATCCTGCAATCTGTGTAGGTCGCGAATAGTAGCGCAAGTGCATGGCTGAGTCTTGCCTAGGGGTACGGATTGTTTCCTGGGGGATCCAGGCGTAACCATTGTGTATCCTGCACTCTACTAGTCATCATGGCGTAACTCGCAGGGCTGAGAAAGCTTACGGATATGAATTGTTTCCTGGAGGATCCAGGCGTAACCATTGTGTATCTGCGAACCATGGTCGGACAAAGGTTTTGGTTTGGTTGTTTGTTTGGATTGTACTTTCCATATCTGTTTTTAAAGGTTTTCAAGTATTTTCACTGGGTGTTGAAACAAGTCTACTAAGTACTTGAAGAATTCTAGCTTTGCGCCTGATCAACGCATGGCCAGAGTCTGCAAGAACGAGGATGAAATTGTTGAAACATCGAGTTATAAAAGTATTTTCGAAAGGAAAATTTATTTCGATATAATAGTATTTTATTATAAAGGTATTTTTTTCAACAAAGAAATTTTGTGTTAATATTTGAAATTGAAACTCTTATGGTTTGAAATTTACGATTCGTGTCCGATTCTATTCTTTAAATCTACCTTATCTTCTCAGCTTTAGTTGTTCACCTTGATTCTGTTTTTCCGAATCTACCTTCTTTCCTTTTTGAATATAATCTTTTAAATATTGCTTATTTGCATACTACATTGTTTAATAGAAAATTTTAGTGTTATAAATATTTTGAAGTTATTAATTAAATGAAACATATATAAAGTGAATGATTTATTAATAATGTTTGAAAAGTATCTAAAGACAAATTTATAAATTTATGAATTATGGATTTAATGTTTCGATAGCTTCTTTGTAAATATAACTAATGATGCAAATAATTGTTTTCAAATAGCTTTCATATATGTATGAAGGTGTTAGTTAAACATATTAAATTCCAATGAGTTTTGAAAATTTTAAAGTGTTATATTTCTGGTTATTCTATTCTCCTACCTCCTTCCTTTTCGGGGACGAAAAGTTTTGAGTGGGGGAGAGTGTAACGACCTATAAAATTTTAATAATTTTTAATTGGTTTTATAACGTATTTTATTGGATTTTTGAGAAATTTTGATAATAATATCTTGAATTAAAGTTTTAATATTTGGATTACGTATAATTAAATATAGCAAATGGTAAATTTTCAATTTATTTTATGAAACCTTATTTATTTAAAATTCTATTAAATTCAAGACAGTTAAAAATTGTTGACAATAAATTTATTTTCCAAACCTAAATATTTTTACTTAGAAAAATTCTAAATTATTTTCTGACTGAGACGTCATTTTTCGTTTTTCCAAATTTTGGCTTCTATTGCTCTGTTTATCTTAATTTTGGGAGAATAACAGCATTTCTGGTACCAATTTTTGACTTTTGATCGGATGATCGTACCACCAATATCTGCATACCATTTTGATCGTCTCGTCGTGCTGATCCCAGCGGTATCTTTATTTCTGTGTTTTGAAGTCCGGTACACAGCGGAGTCCACGAAACTGGTAACCGTATCGGTACTGAATCCGTGACCTTTTTGTTTTCTTTTGTTTTCAAAAGTTTACCGTGTACTCCAAGCAAAAATAATAAATTGTTTTAATTATTTCAGCTGAATCTAAGGGAAGGTTGCCATCCTTTTATTTTTGTATGCCTTGAAACTTGCTTTTCCTTTTATATTCTCTGAAACCATAATTGCAATCTTCTGGCCCGAGAACTGCTCGTAGCTTTAATAATTTTCAGGAATTAATGCTTATAGCCGTTGCTATGGGTGATAACTTTTTGAACGTTTTATAATAAAAAAAAATTCTGTATATGCGTTACATATAATCGGCTAAGATTGGGGTATAAGAAAAATAACGTATAGCCTATTTGCGTTCGTTGTTCTATTGGAACCTGTCACTTCCTTTCAAAAATTTAGTTTTTAAATCCAACCTCCACCCTTTCTTTCCTCCTCCCCTTTTACTTCCTTTCTCTTCCTCTACTCAATCTCCTCTTGGCCCTTCCCTGGCAACCACCTCTAACAACACCCGAGCCCACCCACCTTGGCCACGCCAACGACCTCCAGGCGAATCTTCCTCCTCCACTGCAGCCAAGACCCACCAACGCCTCTTCGGTCACCACCCATTGGCCCCACCTGCTCGCGTCAGACATCGAGCAACCACATCCACTTACACCCTGCAGCCGTGGTCGAGCCTTCCTCTCCACAGCGGCGACCCACGCATAACCGACTCAACAACTTGCCCCACATCTCCGCTGCCATCACCTCTACCGTGGCCTGGCATCATCGCCTCTTCCCTAGCAGCCGCCTACCACTCACTCTCCTCCACCCTTGCTTCCTCTTCCAAATCAATCCACGGCAGCAGCCGTGCAACCAACCACTCGCCTCGGCTAGGCATCACCACGTGGCCACGAGAACAACCACAGCCTTTCTCCACCTCATCCCTGTAATGGCTGCTCTCCAGTTCATCTCGGTTATGATAGTAAGGTATTATTAGATATGGGTTTTGATCTGGATTATAATTTCACTTATAGTTTTGATATACAACATCGCACGCAGTATAGGATACGTTATATATATTTTATACTAAGCTATGTATGTTCGTTTACTGATGTTTGTTATATATTATATATATATATATATATATATTTATTTAAGATCTGAATTGGTTTTTATGTAAGTATCTCTCACCTATAGTCTCCATATACTATAATATGAAAGGTAATATTTTAGCATTATAATGTTCTAAAGTGTTATATATTTTATCAGTATTGTTTGATATATAAGTACTGTTTTGAACTCATTTTTGATTTATATTTTCTAGGTCGGTCTGTACTTATATACCATTTTATTCTATTTTATAGTTTCAATGTTATCTATACGTATATTTGTTTTCAATACATTTTCTTTGTAAAAGCGTCAATCAAGTTTTGCAGCATATCGGTACAGTTCGTATTCAGTTATATATATTATGGTTGCATATATATAAAGGCTTACATATATTTACCTTTCCAGTTATTAAGTTTATATACGAACACTATTTAGGTGTTTATATTTTGGTTATATATATATATATATTAAAGATTTTTAAATTATATGGTATTTACCTTATAATGTATATAATTCGTTTACAGCTTCAACTTAGATATGTTCTAAATATATATTTATGCATATATTAGTTTAATTAGGCACTACGCTGTAGTACGACAAGATATTATGCTCAGTGATGCTTGATTCCAAAAACGTCTATGGATGTTGATTTTCAAATGTATGTTGTTTTCGATATAGAGGCCAGTTTACAAAGTTATGGCGTTTATTTAAATTTTGTCAGTATATAAATTAGTTTTGTAACGGTTTTGCAACTATATATAGATATTTTACATTTTAAAGGTATCAATATTTATTTTAGATTTCAAATATCCGATCTGGAAAGAAGATTCATGTATAGTTATATGGAGCTATATACAGATTTTTAAATATTTCATTTCTGTTTAAAGTAATATATATACATTATAATAAATTGTTTATATTGATTTTATGGTAAATATTGATTTAAAATGGGTTGAATTTGGAATATGTTTTATATACGTAAGTAGTAACATATAGTGTTATATATATATAGGCTCACTAATACCATTTATCTTCATCGACCAAGTTCTGATTTAAATCGTTCTATCCCTATTTATCAGCTTGTCCATCAAATTTGTTCCAATCTAGCTTTGCTTTGAAATTCATGCTTGGATCCGTAACTCAATTCATCGCATATCCTCTCTAGCCTCGAAAGGTGAGTAATCACTCACGATTAACGTTCTTTTATTTATTAAATTTGATTTCAATTGAAACGACAATTGAAATATGAGGCTGTAGTTATTTAAATTGTTATATATGCTATTATCTATAACTGTTCACTTATGGGATATGACACCATATCCTATTGTTTATATTTATTTTCATGATATATGCCTGTTGTTATTATTATTTTCATATCTGTTATCACTCTGCAAGTTCCCTGTTAGTATAGAAATCATTATGGGTTGAAATGATACATACCCGAACGGACTGTAAAATAGGAGAAAATCGTTATGGGTTGAAGTGATAAACCCAAGCAATTTTCATTTAATTGAATTTGGGATTACGAGTTGAAATGATATCGACCCGTATATATTTAGTGTACGGGTTGAAATGATAAATATCTGTAGCACTTGACTATATGATAGGAAATATATACAGACACCATTGGTACATATAAATATTTTAAAAATAAATTTCTACAGTTGAAAAGAAAGGGGATTTAATAAATATTGGTTCTCAAAATACTATGTATATAAATGGAAATTTTATATATAGATTTAATAATAATATTATTGAGATTTATTTTATCCATATAATATGTTTGAGTATTATTTAAGATTTATATTTCAAAATTTACCGTTGTAAAAAGTTAAATAATTAAGATTGGGAGATAAATTTGGGTTTATTAAAAATGGTATTTAAATAAGGATTTATTTAATTAAATCGATTTGAAATTATTGAATGGAAAATTTAAAGGTATGATTTTGTAACTGGATTTTTGATTTAAGTGATTTAATGAATATTTCACGTTTAAATAAAATTAAAGAAATATTGAGTAAAATGTAATTTAAGGTTACTTAAATGATATTGAACCTAATGAGGAAGTATTTCAAAGCTAAATAATAATAAGATTAAATCGAGATCTTTATGAAACTGTTATATTGAACATTTAAATATTTAAGCCTTGAACTATAATGGAATTAAAATGGTTTATTTTGAGATTCGGATCTGTTTGAAATCAATATAGTTGAGTTTGTTTTAGCAACTAAATCGAAAAAAAAATGAAAATTTAGGTTGAACTAAATTTGAATTGATTATTTAGAAAACTAAATTGAATGAAAAATTTAGTTGAAACGTTGAATACTTAAAATTTTGAAATATATGGAAATATAAAGGGGTATTTGGGATTATAAATCCAAATTTGAGATCGAAAAAAATAAGTGGTTATTTTAGATATTGAATTGAATTTAAATTGATAAATTGAGATTGAAATAGATTTAAATGGGAAGGTCGGGTTGATGTTAAACGATGTGTTAAGTTGAGGAAATTGAAATATTTTACGGTACAAATTATTTAATATATCTAAATACTATGTTGGAAAATAGTTATATTTGAATTGAAATGATATTTGATTTTGAGGTATAAATTAAGATGAAAGAACCACGGTGTTATAGTGTATATTTCTACCCTATAGATAGTTCCATGGACCCTTAGAGGATGGTTATTCCAAACATCCTTTAAGTTATTTGTATTCAGTTGATATTTCACTTGAGTTGGATTTATTGATATAAGAATGTTAATCCTAACTCGAGTGTTTTGTGTTTTGCTTTACGCTCGGGTCAGACTGAGTGATACAGCATTTGAGACTCACCTTCGAAGTTGGAGCTTTGGTCGAAGATCCAGCTATGTATCCTTTCAGTCATCCAGTTGATTGGTTCAGAGAAGTCAACTGTTTGTACTGGAGACTTCACTGCATCTGCGATATTCTAATGTATTTTAT
Source organism: Allium cepa (assembly GCA_030765085.1). NCBI lineage: Eukaryota > Viridiplantae > Streptophyta > Magnoliopsida > Asparagales > Amaryllidaceae > Allium > Allium cepa. Next base: position 504,011,901 of record CM060937.1, on the reverse strand, counting down.
TTCTAACTCTGATGTATATAGTAGCTTCATGAACTACTATTTTTTTTTATCTATTCCGCTGCATTATTACTCTGTGTCTGTGATTATTTATTTACTGTTTGTGCTGAGTTTTCCAAATTTAATTAACAATTCGGTATTTTGAATTATTCAAGTCGGACATGTATGGTTTTATTGTCGATTTGAATGGTCCAAAATAGCGGGTCGTTACAGGAAACTTTTATATTATGAAAATCAAAATCTTGATGAATTGGATTGGAAATTTACTAAAGCGGAGGTATAGAGCACTCTAAATGAATGCCTAATGACAAAGCACCAGGTCTAAATAGATTTCTAACTATTTTGTTTAAGAAATATTGGAGTTGGCTAAATGGTGACATGATGAGAATTTTTATTGAGCTAGAAGCTAGAGTTTTGAACTTAGATAAACTGAATCATGCTAATGTTGTTTTAGTACCAAAGAAGAAAGGAATTACTCTGGCTGATTTTAGACCAATAAAATTTTTAATAGCACTTGCAAGCTGATTACTAAAGTATTAGCTAATAGACTTAGAGGCAAGTTGGAATATTTAATTGATAAGGCTTATAGTGCTTTTATTAAAGATAGGACCATCTTAGAGGGAGATGCTTTAGTACAAGAAGTAGTTTTTTTTGCAGTAAGATATCAATTCCTTGCGCAATATTGAAATTGGATTTTCCTAAAGAATTTGATATTATTGATTGGATTTCATTATTAATTTACTGAAGGCTAGAGGAAATAGGTTGAAGTCGATAAATTGGACCAGGAAAAAAAATTATTTCAAGAAAAATAAACATTTTTGTGAATCGAGTGGCAAGAAAGGTAATCAATTCTAAATGAGTATAGAGACAAGGAGACACATTGTCGAGACTTTTATTTGATTTAGTCCCTGATCTCTTCACCCAAATATTGAAAGTTAGTAGTAATAACCGAGTCTTGAAAATTTTTGGCATTAAATATATAATGTGTGGAATAATCTCGTTGCACTATGATGATGATGATACCATAATTGTTAGTGACCCAGACTGTAAATATATTATTGCTCTCAAAGTTATTTTGTATGCATTTGAAAGTTTATCGGGGCCGTAGATTAATTCTCATAAGAGTTTGGTTTTTTTGCTATATGTTATCTTGATTCAACTTCACATGATATTGATGGAATGCTAAATTGTAATGTAGAAGAATTTCCTTTGAACTATTTGGAATTGTGTACAAGACCTTGAAAGTTACTTAAAGAAGATTAGTGTATACTTATAAACAAATTCAATACCAAGCTAGATAGGGAGACTTGTGCTAGTTAACTCAATTCTATCTACATTACTTTATATTAGTTCTCATTCTATAAATTTCCTAAGTAGGTTGTAAAGATGATTGATACTTTAAGAAAGAATTTCTTTTGAACTTGAAATAAAGAAATTAAGATACTTAGCTGCTTAATATCTTGGAATCGGATATGTAAATCAGTTGAACAAGGAAGTCTACGTGTTCTAAATTTGTATGATATGAATTGTTCTCTCCTCTGTAAATGAATTTAGGATATGGTACGTGGAAAGAAATCCTTATAGAAAGAATGGGTGATAAATACAAGTTATGATGGTAATTTCTCTTGGTTTATTGATATAAAAAATTAAAAGAGTTAGGTGTATGCCTTAGGGCAATTATGTAATTTGTTACATATATCTAACTCGATAATCAATTTTGTTCATTATAAAGGTATTTAATTTCTATTATGCTTTGTTATATGGTGATATAATAAAATAAAAAAACAAATTTAAGTATAACAAAATAGAAAGTCCTTAAATGATATGTTATGTGATAATAATTACAAGGAGTTGTAACCATAAGAAAATTTCCAAAATATAAAATAAAATATTATTTTAAATACTCATAGTCACAATGTTGCGAGAAATGATACTGATATATCTGTTGAGATTAATCGCCAATATATTAATTGCGGCGACAACTAACCCTATATTAATTGGGTCGCTTCGACCTTGCAGGAACTTGGACCGTCGGGGCTCGCCCCCGGTCAATATTAGATCAAACTATAGACGACCGATCCAGTATATTAGCACTTACCTTTATCTTTTTTCAAGACAATATGTGCTTGCGATGGTACTGTTCCCTACCGAGACAATGGACACTCTCAATGGATCCTCCATTGGTTGATGCAAATAAACGAATACCAATTAATATACTAGCGCCTCGTCTAACTCTGGTCATTGAATCAAATGAAACTTTAATGCATAACTAATTGATTTCTTTTCCTCCAGTCATCCTCTTATTCCCCTATTAATAATAGGATTATTTTGATATATAAAATAGTATGTTGTCCAAGTATTGGGCAATGTACTACTCATGGCTATTGGGGATACCAAGGGGTTACATACTGATAATTATTGGATAACTATTGAATGACTTACTCTAGAATTTCCTATTAGTTAACAATAACTAAGGTGAAACAATAAATGGCGATATCACATTGTTCCTTAGACTTGTGAATACTGTTGAACTTCGATATGGATACTCCATTTAGATTTTAGTTAAATCATGGCATGACGTCCACCGAATGACTATAGTTGGGTCTACGTTAAAGCACTGGAGGTGAAACACTATTGAATAGAGAATTCATCTTCTCGGTTTTATGAGGTTAGTATCATGGTCAAATGTAGCCAATTTAAAGTCAAAGTCTTTGGCTAGAGCAGTAAGGTTAATAATAAATGTTATTATTGAACTAAGAACACTGTTTAAACACTAATCGAGTTGAATGTGGTCAATATTGGAATTTTGATCAAAACCAAAGTCCATAAGTCTTACTGTGATATAATGTTGACAAAGAGAATCGTTGTAAACATCGTTACTAAAAAGTATCGCTTAAATTGTAAAATTGGATTTTACCAGTGAAGATCTATATTGATAAATTCAACCAAAATGATGCACCACCAGCTAAGGCGACTTGTGAACTTTAATATTCGAATTGTTTAATATTAAACACTAGCTGAATTTATGCCTACGAGTCGCACAACCAAGCTGTTTATTTCTCTAAAATACAATACGATTTAATTAATTTATAATTGATGTAAATTAATTATTAATTATTATTTATTTTATTTGATGTACGGAATGCTATAGTATTTTTTAGGTGTTATTAGTAATTAATTGGGTGCACATATAAAAAAAATTCAATGGAACAATATAATTATACACTAGTTCGCTTTAGAATTATGCATATTGATTAGTTCTAGTTTAGTTTATAAGTATACATATTGGTTAGATCTATATTTATACCAATTTCATATGTGCATATATTGTCTCACTCTATTTTTTATATGAGAGAGTATACCGTCTCACTCTGTTGTATAGTCAATTTGTACGCCTTATATAATTATTTTGTGTATGTATTACAATATAGTGATATTTTATCACATAAGAAAACTTATTTTTCGGCCATACTCTACATATTTTGTATGCATAATTTTAAATATTATTTACATATATTTTTAATGTTTTAAATAATAGTTCATCCATTTAAAATCTACATTGTATTGTCATATGTTTAAAAATCACAAACACACATAAACGTACGCGCACATATGCATACGTGCATACATACATATATACATATACATATACATACATATATATACATATATTTAAATTAGTCCAGACAATTTAAAAAATCATTTGGCCAAAACCTATTTATTAATAAAATATATATTTTAATTATTTTAAAATGGTATTAATTACAATAATAATAATATGCATGCATATATATATAAAAACCTTTTTGGTTTGAAATTACTAAAATTATATAAATATATTTACTGGCCTGAATTTTAATTGTTTATTATTTTATATATAATTTTAAATTGTTATGTTATAACAAAGAATGTATGCATTAATTATATATGTGTGTGTATTTATTTATTAAATATTTTTTTTCTTTTTTGGCTGAAAATAAATTTGTATATTATATATATATATAATATGTATATATGTGTGTGTATGTATGTGTATAATTATAATACTTTAAAAAATATTTATTAAGATATTATTTGTTTTTGAAATATTTACTTAGTCTTTGTTATTTATTTTAAAATTTAAATCTTGTTGACTCCGTCAACATAATGAATATTTTAGTTATATTTATATTATATATATAATTTTCAAAATTTATAAATTATATTTATAGAAAAAACATAAATATTTTATATAAGTGTTAAATAATGTTTTAAGACAACCAATGCACATCTAAATGGCGAATGTTTATGTTATAGGTACAAATCGAAATATCTATACACATATACATTAACTATGTACATATTATTATGTCGCACGTGCATTTTATACACATATGAGTATATAATAATACACTCATATTATATACATATATATTAAAATATTTAATTAAATAATTTAGAAAATTAAATAAAATTAAATTTTGTTTAATTTTCTCGATTTGATCTAAAACAAAAAATTAGACTTTATAGGCCCACTGTGATTCAAAATAGGAAAAAATTGAAATTCACATATTTCACTAGCTTCTAACGGCCCAATTTGAACAAAAATTGTTCAAACTTTTGGAAGGATATTATGCATAATATCAATTTTTCAAGTTGGAAGCAAAAGCAATGGTGACTAATTGGGTCAGACGTACTTTTTTGTTTGGATATTTGGATATTACCAGTGTCTTTTGCTATTGAGTTTAGCTTGTTATTTGAATTGGTGAGAAATAAGAAGTGTTTGGTAGCTAAGATGTATGATGGTCAAGCTATAGGTTTTAAATGCAAATTATCTTTTAATAGAATTATTGAGGGAGGAGCTTTAAATCAATTGATGGAGTTTATTGCTTTGTCAAAAAATTACAAGTTAAATGGGGAAAATGATATTGATGAATGGAACTTATGTAGTAGTATGAACTTTAAGGTGAAGAGCATATGGGCTTTGATTAATTGTGGAAGACCAAAGTTCTTCCTATGAAGATGAAAATGCATATGAGGATATTAATTCATGGAAAACTTAATACTACACTATAGCAAAACTATCCTTTTACAACGCCTGTTTTACTACTGGTCATAAACAACGATTGTAATAGAAACCTTTTACAACGATTTTCTTAACTCTTTTGTAATGTGTGCAACTTTTCATCATCCAGTACACTTATTACAACGTTGTCAGCTTGGCTATTGTAATATGGTCATATTATAATGGTGTTCGGCCCGTTGTAATAAATAATAGTTTTTAGCTCTATTACAATGGTTTTAGCCCGTTGTAATATAGTTCTATTACAACATTTTTTGGCTCGTTGTAATATACACCTATTACAACAGTTTTTGGCCTATTATACCAGATAAAAGTTTTCATCTCTATTTTCCTATTGTAATAAATGTCTATTACAACCATTTTCTTTTGCTTATTGTAATAGATGCTAATTTTCACAACTCTTTTTTTTCTAGTTGTAATAGATACATATTACAAACTTTTCAATTTACCAGTTGTTATAAAAGGTTTTAAAAACATTATTATTTGAACCAATGATTATTAATAAATAATTTATAATTACTAATTATTATCTATAATCAATAATTATTTTTTATATTTAATACAATAGCAACAGCAACTAAGCCATTATTCCCTAACAAGTTGGGGCAGGCTAGAGTTGGAAACCAAAACTAAATAACAACGTCAATTTAAAAGTAATAATAGCAACAACAAAATAATAGTAAACCATGATGATAATAATAAAAAATAATTATAATAATAATTAACATTAGACAACTACCGCTGAATAAACTTGTAACAACCCCAAATATTTAACAGTTTTATAACGTAAATAACTGAAATTTTGCTTGAAATTTAATTATAAAATTTAGCAATAAAAATTTGATATTTGGTATGTATTTATTTAAACATAGCAAATGTCAGCTTTTCATCAGATAATATGGAAGTTTATTTGTTCGACAATTTTATTTTAATTTGAAATCATTTAATTTGATGAAAATAAAATATTTTTAAAATCTAAATATTTTTATATAAGAAAAATGTTTAGTATTTTCTGAGTGAGACGTCAACTTTCGTTTCATCAAATTTGGACCCCTCCAGCTTCATTTATCTTATTTCCAGCGAATTAGCAGTAGTTTGACAGTGAAATATCGGCTTTTGATAGGACGATCACACCACTGATATCTGTGTACCATTCTATTCATTTTGTCGTACTGATCTCCATAGTATATTCATTTGAATGTTTTGAAGTCCGATACGCGACGAAAACCGCAAAGCGGTTAACTGTATCAGTACCCGTTTTAGCCTTTTTAGCTCTGCGTCTTTTCATTTGCTGTGGAGAAACCAATAGCCATTTATTATTAATATTTTATGAATTCAATTGCTGATTTCTCTTCTTCCTATTCCAATTTTTTGTATGATGGTTTGTTATCTACTTTGGTTCCACACTTTCACTCTGTCAAATTATAGCAACATATATAAGTTTATATATATAATAAGCCTATATTTTGAAAAGCTGTTCATCTCCCTGTTCACGTTTCTTTCTGCTACAATATCTCCTTCACTACTTTCGAAAAATATACAATATACATATATATAATTATATTATAATTCAAGCTACACGTATTCTCCATCCACTGCCCATTTTTCCTTCCTCCAAGCTCATGAGCCTCGCCATTTTTCAACCGCATCTTGTCAAACGTTGCTCCGCGTCCATCATCCCACCATCATCGCGCATCTCCACGGCCTTTTCCTCCTCTACCCACGTCAATAGACCTTTCCACCGCCTTCTACCAACTCACTCCCCCCAATCATTCTCCACAATAGCCAATCCACAAGCGAACCCATGCCCACATCTCCCACTTTGTCCTCGACCTACGCCAGTCAACAAGCCATCGCCTGCCACCACCTCACCGAGATCGCAACTTGTTCACGCAAGCAACCATCTTCCTCCTCACTTGTGCGCCAACCACAGTCGTATCCTCTAACAGCCATCCCTATAGCCACCGTTCACCACAAAAACCCGAATACCCCTACAATTCGCCCACTGCCTTACCTTCATCCACTTGAGCCATCATTTATCATCAACACCGAAGACCCATAACCCATCACCCATCACCATCGACTTGCAAACCATCGCCACCCCTATCCGTAATAGTAGCACCTCCCACTACCTGCTTACTTCACCTTTCCTATTGTTAAAAATGTAAGTTATAATCTCTTTTGTTTTATTTGCAGTTCTATGTATATTCAAGCGTACTCAATTTTGTTATATATATATATAAATATTGATTTTAATGGTATAACATGAAGATTTTTATTTTAAATACATGTTTTTTAAAAAAAATAGAGAAAAATTTATTATTATATGTTTATAATATATATTATTTTGGGTTTACGTCCAGCTAGTTGATTTTTTCTCATCGACTCCTAATTATCATCTTCATTCGTCAAATCCATCTTCAGCTACTTCACTTTGAAATTTATTGTTTGGATTGGTCGATTTTCGAATTCGTTATTTATTCCGTGTGCTTGTCCTATTCTCTCTCTAGCCTTGAAAGGTGAGCAATCACTCACGATTAACATTCTTATATTTAGTAAATTTGATTTCACTTGAAACGACAATTGAAATATGTTGTTAAATGTGAATTGCTGGTTATTTAATTGTTAAATATGATATGCTATTATCTGCGATTGTTCACCTATGATATATGACATGATATCCTGTCGTATATATTTTATTAAATTTGTTACTAATGATATATGCCTATTGGTGATATGTTGTATTATTATATTTTTTCTCACTCTGCAAGTTCCATGTTAGTTTAGGAATTTCCTATGGGTTGAAATGATATATATCCGAACGATCTTATAGATTGGGGGAAAATTATTATGGGTTGAAATGATAAACCCAAACGATTTTCATTGGTTTTGACTTTTTGGGATTGCGGTTTATACTCGTAGATATTTAAATTAATGATTGAAATGATAAATATCTGTATCACTTGACCACAGGATAGAAAACTATATAAAGACATCGTTGGTCTTGATTTAGAAAATGATTTCCAACGTTTTGAAAGGAAATATATCGGTTTAAATAAATATTGATTTTTAAAATATAATATGTATAAATGTTATTTTTATATATGTCTACATTTTTTATTTTTAAAAATATATATTTTGGAAACTTTAAATTTATAACTTAGTTTGAAAATATAAATTTTAAGTTTTTACTTATAATTTTATTATTTAAAAAAAATATAAAAATAGATTTAATATAAAATAAATTTAATAATAAGATTTAATTTAATAAAATTTAATTTAATTAGTATATAATATGTTTAGGTATTTATTTAAATTTATATTTTAAAAATAGATTTTGTAATCACAATAATAAATTAAGGTTGGGAAGATAAAATTGAAATTGATTTGAAATTGTATTTGTTTAAGAATTATACTTAAATAAAATTGACGTAAAACTTATTGAATTGAGATTTTATAGATATGATTTTTTAACTTGATTTTTGACTTAAGGTGATTAAATGAATATTTTAAAATTTAAATAAATTGAAATGGGATATTTAGTTTTATTTAAATTTGTAATTTGAGTTTTTATTTAAATGATTAGTGGATTGATTAAGTGAGTATTTCAAAAATAAATAATAGTAAAGTTAAATGTTGAAATATAAATGAAACTTACATTGAAAAAGTTTGAATATTTAAACTTTGAATCTTATTGGAGTTCAAGAGATAATCCAAACCTGGATTGAAAATCGATAAAAATTAAAATGGTTTAATGAAAATTTGAATTGAATCTTTAACCTTTCAAATTTAAAAGTGTTGAACTGGGGTTGATTTAAATTGAATTTTGGAATATAAGTCGATATGAATCTATTTGTGGAATTGGAGGAAACTATTTAAATGTATAAAATATTTTTAATATGTTATCCCGCCTTTTGGCAAGGCCGAGATATCAAAGAACCGGTTACAAGCTCAGGATCAATCGTCCTGGATATCGAGCATGCACGGGTTCGCTATGGATGTCGATGAGTTTTGTCCAAGTCTGAATCAAGCTACAACAGACAAGACATGACAACCTAAGCCATGGAAGCCTGCATTCCAAATTTCAAGTCAATCCGAGTTCATATACTCTAGTTATGATCGATTCAAACCAGAGGAAACAACCTCGTTTTCGTATCCATCAGTAAACAACTGTTCGACTCGATCCGGTTCGCATCCATCACCCACTTCGCATCGATCAGTCCCCCTTGGTTCGTATCGATCAAGTTGTCAGTATTCGAATCCATCATCTTCGCATCGATCGGCTGGTGACTACTTCGCATCCATTAACAGCGACAAGTCACTATTCCGTATCCACGAAGTAACTTCCCTGTCCGTATCCATCCACCTTTGTTAGCTCGTTTCCATCACAAAGACGACGTTCGTATCCATCAAGGAGCCTCGGTTCGCCTCGATCCAGTTCGTATCGATCAGTAGAAATGCCATTCGTATCCATCGAGTTCTTTCTCATTCGTATCGATCGATGCAAACCGGATAACGCCACGTGATACAAACAAGGCGAGATTCATGGATGCGACGCAGTCAATTCGGAGTAAAGAGTTGATCGATGCAAGGAACGCACCCATATCACCACTTCATCATGCGCATGATCGATTCGAAGCCGATCGACTCGAAGCCGTGGATACGAACCGGATAGCCATCCGAGAACTTTGAAATCGTATCGACCATAACTCAAGATCTACCGATCCAAATGCTATGAAATTTTCACAGAAGCTTACGTACAAGCCAAGGAATGTTCCTGCCATGTTTCAGCTTGATTGGACCATTTCTTGATCGATACGAAATCGATTCGTATCGATCACAGATTGAGTCGAAACTTGGTGGGATCGATCGCGTGGGACCACTCACGTGCCAGAAGGAGTCTCCCGAAGTTTGAGCAAGATATCAACCTCCTACGCCTATAAATAGCCCCCTGAAGCCTACAGAAAAAGGATCTTTTGATTCTGAAGCGCCAAGACTCTGCCGGATCGAGATTTGCATCCTACCCTTGCTGTTGAATTCGAATTCCAAGCTGTATTTACTTTTTTCCGCTGTAGTCACTTGTAATCATTCAAAGATAATCAATAAAATCCCAAAAACTTCATAGTGGACGTAGGCAACACGCCGAACCACTCTAAATTGTGTGTCTGTGTACTTGTGTTATTGTTTATTAGAGTTTTTGTTAGATAATCTTCATTTTACATTTATATTCTTCACTTTTATCTCTTTAAAAACTTTCGAAGAATGTTGTGCCCATTTTTGGTACAAACACTTTGGTGCTTTCACTGAGAAAACTCAGATTTTCTCCCGCTCCTTGGATCTATCGTCGATACCGGATTGCATAAATCAAAGAGAGAAATCCAGATCACTAATCCGAATTCCTTCCATCCTATTCGGATTTGCACAAAATCTAGGAAAGGAATTCAACCCTCAAGATGGTTAGCACCAGGACCACCTCCAACGTTGGCGATCAGGAAGGCCGGGATAGGCAAAATTCCGCGCAGTTGCCACCAACCAACCAAAACGCAGCCGGACCCTTAGGCTCACAAGGCCCGGTTACTAGGCAAGAGTTCTAGTTATTGCTACATGAACTAACACGGAGTCAGCAACAGTTGAAAGAACAACAACGAGCAAATGCCGAGCTGACCAACCATAGAAGAGATCAGGTCTCTCACTCCTCTATACAAAGTTCTGCCTCGTCTGGCTACAACCAAAGATCCGTTCATCCTCGACCAGACGAAGGTCACGCACAGGCCATCGGACATCAGCCCACATTGACTGTTGGACAACTGAGAGTTGGTCCATCGACCAACTTTCATACTAGACCCTCTTCTCGGGGAGGGATTGTTCCTCATTACACCGTAGATAACCGTGCCACCACCGCCGCGGTTGAAACAGAGATTGATGTTTGGAGTCAACATGGACGTACTCCTGAACCTTACGTGCCAAAAGACGTCGAGCCAAGGAGGCGAGACGTGGATCTTCGACAGCGCCCAGTCCATCCTCGCAATGTGGAACCTGACCGCACCTTGACTCCATGTGCGCAGAGCATTCAAACACCGGACATCCTAGCTATGATACGTCAAATAATCTGTGAAAGTCAAGGTATTACCAACGACGATTGGGGAATCTCCCATAGTCACACCCCCATTATGGATGACATACTCTATGCCGAACCCCCTCGACGGTTCAGAATGCCCACTTTACCGGTTTATGAAGGAAATTCAGACCCAAACCAGCACGTCCTGAAATATGAATGGTTGATGAACGCTGCAAGATCGGATGACGCGGTAAAGTGCCGTAGTTTTCCTATCTCTTTGGGGGGGGCATTGGCACTATGTGGTTTACGCAATTGCCATCCCGATCCATTTCTTGTTTTGATCAAATGGCCACGAAGTTTATAGAATAGTTTCGTATGCATGTTGCTAGACCTAAGGATGTTAACACTTTGTCTAGCATCACTCAAGCTCCCAGGGAGACGCTTAGATGCTACATGGAAATGTTCCATGCTGCATGTGCGAAGATAAGTAACCCCAATGACAATTCGATCTTAATGGCACTGACTAAGGGAATTGACCCCGACTCCGAGTTTGGAAATTGGTTAGCGGGGAAGCCTCCCGCGTCGTTGGACCGTTTCTACTCCAAAGCCGCCCAATTCTCAAGGCGAGAGGACATGAAACAGTCAAGGAAGCAGGACGTCGTGAGACCCAGTAGTGAGGGGATTCAGAGCAATGTGGCAGTCAAACAGTCGGGTGAGAGTTCTGGGAAAGTACAGCTGAATATACAGAACAAGCAGTCTCAACCGAGAAACAATAATAATCAGAATAAGAAACGGGATCAAAACCGTGGTCCACGGCGTAGGGCTCCAATGTTCTGCAATATAAGAAGCCTGCTCCAAAGCCATCTTCGGAGAGGCAGATTCAAACGGGAAAGTTCTGTAGATTCCATGAGAGTTATGGCCACAATACCAATGAGTGTAAACAATTGCAAGACCTCATTGAAAAGTTGATCAGGGAGAGAAAGTTAGATCATTTCGTGCGGACACCACAATTTGGTGGTGCGGGCCCATCAAACCAAAATCGTACTCAGAATCAAGAAAGACGAGAGGAACCCGCTCATACGGGTGGGAGATTGGCAATGAATACAGTCTGTGGTGGTGGTCTCCATCCAGCAGACCGAAGCTGGAGGGAAATGGAGTCGTATGCCAATTCTATCAGGCATGCGAACTTCAAGTGTTGCAGTAATTTTGATGAGGGGGCTCCGGCCAAACAACAGAAAAAAATGACTGATGACATCGTGTTCAGAAGCCGGGATGCTGACAGGGTCGAAGCCCCCACTATTTGTAGGATCTAGATTAACCCTAGAGGGGGGGTGAATAGGGTTATAGCAAATTTTCTCGATTTAAACACAGAAACAAACTGTAAAAATAAATATGCTGAAAAGTAAATCACACTCAAAATTTACCCAGCTTCGGCAACCCCTGCCTACTGCTGCATTCCCAGATTTCCATTAGAATTAAACAGTATCCCGCTTACAAACACTCTACTAGACTCGCAAACCCTTTTGCTCCCGCTCACAAACACTCTCATAGACTTGCACACCCTGCTCCGCCTATAGAGTTTCGCTCACTCGCAAACTCTGCTCCGCCTATAGAGTTTTGCAAACTCGCACACCCTGCTCACTGAACTAATTCTAACTAGACAATCTTACACTACCTACAACCTAGGTGGTGATTTACAAATTCTTTTGACTCGAAAAGAAAAAACAACTTCAAAAATAAAAGCAGGAGCAAAAATTAAAATACAAACTTGAATGCATAATTTTTGCTCAAATTAAAAATTAAAAACCCCCTTTTAATTAAAACCCTAAGTAAAAACTAAAGCCCTTTATAATAAACACGCCGGCCCATTTGCATTGTTTAACCCGATCCACTTCTTTTGTTTGTGAAGAATAATGCGGCCGATCCTTTTTCTTTTGCTTGGCCCGTTCCTTTTTGTCGAATTAGGGCTTCGGTCCTTTTCTCTTCCTTCTGAAACAATTGCGGCCGTTCCTTTCTGAAATTGGGGTTTTCTGAATATTGGAGATCGCGACTGTTTGATTTTCTTGCTCGGTTGGTCGCTCCTTCTCTGATGATTAATTCAATGGTTTGCGTTGCTTTTGCTCTCTCGTTCTCTGATGATCGAGTTGTTGATGATTCGGTATGTAATTTCTTTTGTTGCTCGTTTGATTGCTTTCTTTTTAACTCGATGCCAATGATGATGACTTTGGGTTCAGTATTTATATGAATTCGAGACTTGAATTCCTTTGTATCAATTTGATACTTTCCAAATTTCTTCTATTGCTTGATGCGCACGGCTTTCCTGATTTACTTTCTGTCTTGATGCTCACGGCTTTGATTTTCACGCGTACGATTTTTCTTGAATAAAAAGGCAAAAACTTTCCTAAATTGATTTTTGACTTCGAACATGTTATTCACTGTTTCCACATGAACTTTTATGACTTCTATGACTTCTGTATGCTTCCACCTGAACTTGTTTATATGATGCTGTGTCTCTGATCTTTATTGGCACTGGCTGTTGTCTTTGTGAAATTGTTTCAGTCACTTGTGTAGCTTCATATACATGTGTGCCTGACTGCTATTCTCTGTTGAGTCTTTGGTGGTGCTTCCATTTTGAATTTGCTTGCAAACTGTCTTGTGATCTGCATCCATTCTGGTTATTACTGAACTTGATTCACTTGGTCATCTTGTATTTGTGCATTGCCCTTGTGTTGCTCATCATGTTGCAACTGCTTGTTGTATGTTCATGCTTGTGACATTGAACCATACTATTACCTGTACTTGTACAACCCTGGTTATTCTTGTACAACTTCATTGTGGCTTGTACATGCTGTATTGTTTGGTCTTTGTTTGCTTGGTGGCATTTTATGGTCTGCACTGTGCATATGAGCTTGGTCATGTTGTACTTCTGGTTCTTCATTCTGCATTCATGAATTTTCTGTCTTTGTACCTGTAGTTGTATTCATGTACACTACTGCCTTGAACTTCTGGTTGGTCACTTGATTCAGTAGTTTGTTTCATTTGGCTTGACTGTGTTTGTTGCAGCGTTCATTTGTAGTTGTATTCCCTTCATGTTTCTGATGGTTTGCCTTGTATCACTGTACTGTCTTATGAGACTGTCTCTGGACATTTTTGTACAACTTCATTTTTGCTGTGACACTTGTGATATTCATGTTGATTGCTTCACGACTTCGACTGTTTGCATACACTTCATGCAGTCTTTAGTTTGTATGAGCTCTGGTCATTTGCACTTGCACACTCCATGTTGCATTACTGAAATTTTACTTGAGTTGAATCCAGTTTCAAAAACTCGGGTTTGACCTTGTGATCGTGTCGTGATTTTGAGTATATTGCACGTGAGTTTAACCCGGCTTTTCATTTGGGTTTGACCTGTGCTCACCTGTCCCTGTACATTATCAAGTGTATATCGATGTGCACGGCCTTGTGGCATGTACAGTGATACACTGTGCATGTCACACTGTTCGTGTGTGATGAATTCAAATGTAAATTATGACGAACAACCCAAATAACCGAGGCAAATATTATTTTCAAAAACCATATTTTATTTTATATTGCAAAAATATTTCTTTTTCAATTTTACTGCGTTAGTGAATATTTTTGCAGATTTCTCAGATGCTGGATTCAAACTGGAATGCAGTTGAAGACAAAATACGAGCGTGAGTGATATGTAGTGAGCAAATTATGTAAACTGAATTGTGACGTATTCAAGGATTGTATATGTATAGTGAGAGCTTGAAATTGTACTATTCAAGATTGTAATAAATATTTGTTTGAATAAAATTTCTGTTTGAATTCAAATTCTGTGTAATTTATTTTATTCAACAAATATTTATTTAATCTATGAAAAACAAAATAGTACATTACCAAATACATTTAAATGAATATATATGTTTATTATCATCAAACAAAAACATATAAGCGCATATTCATACACTATTGACCCACTGGTCATATTTGCCCAGGTTGGTCCTGCTTGGATGAAGAGGATCCTGGTTGACAGTGGGAGTTCAGTTAATATTTTGTTTAAGAGAGCTTACGATCTGATGAAAATGGAAGCCAAGGATTTAAAACCTTGCCAATCTCGAATTCATGGCTTCGATGGAAGTGCCAATATACCTACTAGAGTAGTGGAGCTGCCGATGGAGCTGGGAGTTGGGGATTGCCAGAGAGTCCGGATGTTGCAATTTGTTGTGTTAGACATTCAATCCCCCTATAATGCATTTTTGGGCTGACCGGTCGCTGAATTCACGGCAGCAATTGCCCCATGGTGTTTAACTTTGAAATTCCCCACCGATCGTGGGATTGGAGTCATTCAAGGAGATCGGGCTGCTGGGAGAGCCTGTCATGTTGCTGAGCTGCACAAGGCGCAGCGAAGAGAGAAAGGAAAGGGCGTAGAGGAATCTCTCTGCGTCCGCTTTGCGGATAATTGACAATTGGTGCCTGGGCCTCGGCCTGGGTACCACAACCAATTCCAGAGGGATCTTGACCCTAGAGACAATGAAAACAAGGATGAGTCTATAAAAAGTCAAGCTTCTCCGGCCGAACTGACGATCGATGTTCTGATCGGTGATGATGATGATTCGAGAATGTTAAAGATCGGGTCCCAGTTGAGCCAAGAGACGCAGCAGGAATTGCTTGAATTTCTCCGGGGGAATCTCGACGTGTTCGCCTAGACAAACTCTGACATGTGTGGGATCTCACCGGACATCGCGAGCCACACCCTGAATATTGACCCGTGGTGTATCCCGATCAAACAGAAAAGGCGTGGTATGGATCCAGAGAGATCTGCCACCCTTAAAGAAGAGGTCGGTAAGCTAAAATCAAACGGATTTATTCGAGATGCTTTATACCTGGAGTGGGTATCCAATATCGTACTTGTCCGAAAGTCGAATGAGAAATGGAGGACATGTGTTGATTATTCTGATCTAAATAAATCTTAAAGCTTGTCCAAAATACAGTTTTCCACTCTCCAGGATTGATCAGCTTGTAGATTCAATAGCTGGACACGAATTATTATCTTTCATGGATGCTTATTCCGGTTACAATCAGATACCTATGCATGTACCCGACCAAGAACATACTAGCTTCGTAACCGACCTAGGACTCTACTGTGGACTAAAGAACGCCGGAGCAACATACCAACGCCTAGTCAACCGGTTGTTCGCTAACCAAATCGGAAAGACCATGGAGGTTTATGTAGATGACATGCTGGTAAAGTCGCGGTTCTCCACTGATCACATCAAAGATTTGGAGTCCATGTTCAACATCCTTCGAAAGTACGGGATGAAGCTCAATCCGTTAAAGTGTCGTTTTGGAGTCGCATCCGGAAAGTTCCTTGGGTTCATTGTCAACGCTCAAGGAATAGAAGCCAATCCAGAAAAGATTTGGGCAATCAGAAACTTGCAAACTCCAAGAATAATAAAGAATATTCAGAGTCTCAATGGGAAGGTAGCGGCGTTGAGCAGATTCATATCGAAGTCTATCGACAAATGCATCCCCTTCTTTGATCTGATCCAAAAAGAAAAGCGAAACTTTGAGTGGACTGCGGAGTGCGAGAGCGCATTCCAAGCGCTGGTTCAACATCTTTCCACACCGCCGATTTTATCCAAGCCTATCGACCATGAGCAGTTGTATATTTACCTAGCGGTATCAGAAAATGCAATCAGTGCTGTCCTAGTTCGGGAGGAAGACCGAGTGCAGAAACCGGTCTATTATGTTAGTAAGAGACTAACCGAAGCTGAGAGAAACTATCCAAAGCTAGAAAAGTTGGCCTACTTCCTAGTCATTGCCTTGAGGAAGCTCCGTTCATAATTTTAGGCTCATCCTGTCACTGTGTACACCGATCAGCCGTTACAACAGGTCCTTACACGGCCTAAGACGTCTGTTAGGTTGCTTAAGTGGAATATCGAACTAAGTCAGTTCGATATCACCTATACCCCAAGAAGAGCCATCCAAGGTCAAGGCTTAGCAGATTTTATAGCTGAATTCACTGTCTCAGAGGACTTGCCCGAGACCAGTAAATCTCCTGAATACATCTGGAAGTTGCATACCGATGCCGCATCCAACGATCGATGCTCAAGTGCTGGGGTAGTACTTGAAACCCCCGAGGGCCAGTCCATATGCTATGCTGTGAAGTTTGAGTTTTGTGCGACCAATAATGAAGCTGAATATGAAGCTTTACTTGCTGGGTTGAAGCTAGCCCATGATCTGAAAATTATTGCTGTGGAAGTTTATTGCGACTCTCAGTTAGTCGTATGCCAGGTTCGGGGTGAATACCAGGCCAAGGATCGAAGAATAACAGCCTATCTAGCTCTAGCCAAGGAAATACTTGATCAATTCGATTATTATGCCATTTTCTACATACCCCGTGAGCACAACCAGAAGGATGATTCATTGACCAAGTTAGCACGTACGGGCGAAGCACGGCAGATGGGACTCGTTCCTGTTGAAACTCTATCTTCTCCCAGCATTGATCAGATGGAAACTGATTTTATATTTGAAATCGCTCCCGATAAGGAGTCGTGGATGACCCCATATCGAAACTATATCGAGCACGGAACACTGCCTGAGTGTAGGAGTGAAAGAAGACAGGTTCTTCGAAAAGCCTCACGGTTTACCATTCAGAATGGAGTCATGTATAGAAGAGGATATTCCGTTCCTCTCCTCCGATGTATCGCACACGATGAAGTTAAACGAGTGTTACATGATGTGCAAGAGGGAGAATGTGGCGATCACACCGAGGGGCAGGCTCTCGCCAAGAAAGTACTCTGATATGGATATTACTGGCCAAGAAAGTACCCAAATGGTCAACCCCTGACTGTTTGCCGTATGGGGCATTGATATCATTGGTACTCTACCTCTTGCCAAAGGAGGAGCGAAGTATGCCATTGTCGCAGTTGATTATTTTACTAAATGGGCTGAAGCTGAACCTCTTGCGACAATCACAATGAAAAAAGTAATCAACTTCGTAGTTTGCAATATCATCTGCCGATTCGGTCTCCAGCATACAATTATCACTGATAGGGGGGCCCAATTCGACAGTGTTGAATTCAAGAATTTCTGCCAACGATTCCATATCCACAAGCAATTCTCTGCGTTTGAACACCCTCGGGCGAATGGCCAAGTTGAAGTTGTTAATAAGGTTATCAAATCTATTCCAAAGAAGCGACTGGAAAAGGCCGGGGGCAAGTGGGTTGATGAACTACCTATGGCTTTATGGGCTTACCGAGCGACCCACAAGTTCGTGACCGGACACACTCCATTTTCTCTATCTTACGGCTCAAAAGCTATTATTCCTGTCGAAATGGAAGTACCTTCTCATTGTGTGACTTATTATGACCCCAAAAATAATGCTATATCACTCGCTGAATCTTTGGACTTACTAGATGAGAAGCGTGAAGAGGCTGATTTGAGGGCAGCCGCATATCGAAATCGAGTCGTCCGATTATACAATGCCAAGTTTCGACCACGGACCTTCGAACTTGGCGATCTCGTTCTAAAAAGAATTTATACGGTTCCTTCACACATGAAGCCAAATTGGGAAGGACCGTATGTAATCACCCAAAAGCTTGGAGATGGTACGTTCAAGTTATCGACCGTTGACGGACTTACTTTACCAAGAGCTTGGAATAGTGAAAGCCTCCGTCGCTACTACATATGACAGGCTTTATTTATTTGATTTATTCTTTTATTTGCAATTTTTTTCCGCATTTCAAAATTTGAATTCGTAATAAGGCAACTGACTTTGTCATGTTTTCTCATTTCAGCAATAAAATGCCATCTCTTCGAGCCAGAGCTATGATTTATTGAGTATGACGTACGACATCACGATGCACGGAGAGCTAAGTTCCATCGAACGGCTAAATTTATTCAAATAGGGAGTGACCGTGATATGACCGGTCACTCACTAAATGAAACCCGAGCTCGGGGGCAAGTCACTACGCTAATATCAAAGAGGATTGATACACAACAATCCTTAAAACAACTCCAAACTCCCAGAGTGCGAGTTGGAGTGTGAAAATTCTAAGTACGGTTTTGGAGAGGGCGGACCCATCTGCCTAATGACTTCAACCGTATCCTAAACAAGTTAGAGGAGGATGGATCCGTCCATCTAACGACCTTGCTTGTTAACTTAGGGTGGATGTGATCCGACCATCCACTATCCCGATAAATTCATCGTTCCCAAATGTGAACGACCTCCTAAAAAGTTTAAACAGATGTGATTGACCATCTGTCGACTAACTCTAAATTCCCGAAGTGCGAATTAGAGTATAAACATCAACTCTAGGTTCCCGGAGTGCGAATCGGAGTGTAAACACTAACTCCAAATTTCCAGAGTACGAATTGGAGTATAAACATCAACTCTATGTTCCCGGAGTGCGAATCGGCGTATAAACACTAACTCCAAATTCCCAGAGTGCGAATTGGAGTATAAACATCAACTCTAGGTTCCCGGAGTGCAAAGTGGAGTATAAACACTAACTCCAAATTCCCGGAGTGCGAATTGGAGTATAAACATCAACTCTAGGTTCCCGGAGTATGAACCGGAATATAAACACTAACTCCTAATTCCCTGAGTGCGAATTGGAGTATAAATACCGAGTCAAAGTTCCCGGAGTGTGAACTGCGCTACAAATGTTGATAACACTCGGATTCCCAGAGTGCGAGCTAGATTATCGATCATGGACTATCTTGAGTCCCCAGAGTGTGGATGAAATATAAAAATAACTCGGGTGCGGATGGCCACTCGTGACTTAGCTTATATCCCCAGAGTGTGGATGCGACTATTCATAGGTAAGCGAATGCGATGCAATCGCTCGACTTACACTTGTTTCTGCATCAATATGACGATGTCAAACTCTAAAAATAGAGACAAATCACGATCGCTAGCCGATCTTTACAACTTGTTTCCGAAACTGGGGGCAGAGCTTAAGTGTTAACTGTTGGCTGAAGCAGTACGATGTCTAGAGTCCAACTTGATCTCTCGGTACAACCCGTGCTCATGATTTTCAGACCTGGCAAATAAAGAGAACTAAAGGGTTGAAACTCCACAAGCATGTGGAACCGAGATCCAAAATCTATGACACTTAAGTATAGAAGACAGAAAAAAGAGCTGAAGCAACAAAAACAAAGTTTTATTTCAACTAATCAAAAGCAAAGACTTATATACAAGTTCCTCAAAAAGAAATTCCTACTAGCAGGGGCCGAACCCGCATCTATACACGGCCTATAAAGAAAAGACAAATTCTTCGCTAAACAAAATTTGCACCGGAAGGGCCTATCTACTCCTTAGCCTTCTTCGGCTTCCTCTTAAGTGTGGATCCGCCAGAGCCACCAGTGATTTTTTGCTTTGAGCCTTTACTCTTTGGCGAATCATCTTCAGATGGAGGCATAATATCAACATCCTCCTCCGAACTTGAATCTATGGGAACACTCCCTGCAGGAGGAGTCGGAGGAACTGGATCTATGACCGCGGGCAAAGTAGGCGCACTAGTGTCAACAAGCGTACCCCAGGAGATATCATCCTAAGTGGAGTTGGGTCAGATGCCGTCACCCCACCCTCAGAACCATCGCCATGAGCCGCTGCCTCCATCTCAGCATTAATTTAAGCCAATATCTCTGCTTCTCGAATAGCACGGGCTTCGCTGGGGGTAGCGGTGGACAGTGGCGAAGCACTAGAAGCGGGCGGGAACCCACTAAGAACAAATGGTATGTCCGCAAAAGGGTCGCTGTGTCGGCCCAGGAGCTCATTCATCATCTGCTCGTCAAAGGAAATTGAGCTCCACTGTGCCACCTCAATTGGCACGGCCGTAGTAGTGGTGATCGCCTCAATAATAATGGCCTCCTGCACTTGATGTGATTCTTGGATTGCAGGAGGCGCTGTCGATGCAACTTCGGTCACTGGACAAAGAATAAAATAGGCTGTTTGGACACTTCAAAACAGGTCTTTCATTTCAAATACACATGAGATTCTTTCAGAGTACCTTCCTCAGTTTGACCTGCGGCTGGCTGAACGACTTCGGATGAATGCTCCTTAATAGGAGATTGGCGTGGCTGTTCTGGGTCATAAGCCGGGACGGGCTGAGGCTCGGTTACTGGAGCAGGCTCAGGTCGGGGAGGAGTAGTAATTTCTGAGCTTGTAGCATGATGCATAACTCCAGAACCTTCCCCGACTTCTTGGTGCTAGATGCCGAGTCTTTCTCTTGCATGAGAAATCGTAAAATCATGAAGAACCTTCTTCTCATCATCATTCAGTATGCGGTTCTCCAGCTTAAACTCGTCAAAGGATCCGCCCGACTACCCAGCTTCCTCCTCCTCAACCAGCAAGTTTCAGGCATTATACAGGTGTGTTGGGTAATCATCAAGCCAGGCTAAGTCTCTGTGCCTCAACACGTTGGCATTGTAAGTGACGAGGAGATCCTCTATGTCAGCCTCTAGCCTGGCTTCCGCCAATCGGACCCTCTCACCGACCTCAGCCTCAACCTTGCGGACCTTTTCCATGGCCGCATCTCTCTCCCTCTGAGCACCATCGCTTGATCGCACGCTTCTTGTGCGGCAACGTTAGCAGCATCCTTTTCCTTTATGATTTCAGAAAATTTAGACTTGAGCTCGTTAAGCTCTTTAAGGGCTGCGTCCCGCTCAGCGGTAACGATGGTGTTCCTGTGGCACATGTCCTCCACTGTGGCATAGTGCTCCCGCTTCATTCTATCCATTGCCGCCTGGGCCTCGTCGGCTTTCTTAAGAGCCTCAATCTCAAATTTGCAAGAAGACTCGGCCTCACTATTGAGTGCTTGAATGATCCAATCTTTCTAGCCGAGTTCTTTCTCCAGCCTTTCAATCGTGACTTCTCGTTCGAAGGCCACCTTTGATGCTTTTTTCGCGGTTTTCGACCACTCCTGATACTGGAAAAATATGTCCGCGACATAATCGTGCACTATATTCTCGGCCGACGCCGGGATCCTTTTCGAACGCGGAGGAAAGACGAACCCATCAAAACATATATCAGGAAAATCCTTTTTCAGCTGAGCGAGCCTCATCGCTCCTTCCCCAGTGGGCTCGACGAGGGCCTGTGCAGTAATGGAAGGGTCTGCAACCTCAGTTATACGTTGGGATTCAGACCTAAACGATTGGGAAGATGGTTTGTGCCGTGGAGCTTCTGAAGGTCGTGAAATATGAATTGGCGGCGGTGCAGGAGCTCTAGGAGGAGGCGTGCGAGATCGAGACCGGCGCCTATAACCCTTATCTCTGTCAGACTGTTCCTGACCAGAGTATCCTTGATCGTAGTCCCTATCTCCTTCCCTCCTATGTGATTTGTAGTATGACGAAGACTTACGTTTGCTGCGCAGACTACCAAGCATTGAGCCTTGACCGGACATGGTATATGCAAGGCAAAATAAAAATGAAGTAAGTAATCTCTCACCGTGGACGTATTACAATCAGAAATCGTGTAGTGCCATGAAGTGTGAATGTATGTGCATCACCCCGACCAAACGGATATGTCAACCACGCTAGTGGGCAGATATTCACTTAAAACTAAGGCGTGTTGGAGTTCGTCCAATCCGGCATCATGCTGCATGGACACGTCGTCCGGAATTGGAAGATCGGCGAGCCCTTGTAAAGATTTTCTGTTCTTGGGGAAGGCATCTCCGAAATTCTAATTTCGGAGATGGGCCGGGACATGACCACAGATTTCCATTTCCCCTTTTTATATTGCTTAAAAACGGCTGCCTTGCCATTTCTCTTTTCTTCAGATTCCTAGGCTGCATCCGCGGGTTCGCCTAAAGGTTCCTCGTCGGTATGGGTTCTTTCGTAATCAGCCTCTTCGACTATAACAACTCTAGGCTTTTTTCGCTTAACTCGCTCCCTCGAGATAGTCTTTAGTGCACCGTCGAGCCTTATACTTTGTCTTCGCTCGATCAGCCCAAGAATCCTAAGGTTTCTGTCCGTCAAGACCAAGTCGATGTTCCTATCTTCGCTTGGAACCTCTTGAAGAACTCGAACTATCTCCATGAAATATCCGCCTTCGGGTCGTTGAATTATCGCTGTAAAGAAAAGGAGATATGAGTTGGGTCTCATTTACAACTGTCTTGCCGACTACTCTAGAAGATAACAATACTCACGTCTAAATAGCCATCGCCTGGCAAATTCCGAGGGGCATCTAACGTAGAACCACTCCGTCTTGAAATAACTCAGCCTGGTCCAAGACCCCGTAATTATTTGACAATTTCTCACGGCCTCTACGAATGTAAAAGATGGACTGT
The DNA here is from genome assembly GCA_030765085.1 of Allium cepa. Taxonomy (NCBI): domain Eukaryota; kingdom Viridiplantae; phylum Streptophyta; class Magnoliopsida; order Asparagales; family Amaryllidaceae; genus Allium; species Allium cepa. The sequence goes on along the minus strand of CM060937.1, from coordinate 503,988,485 downwards.
CAGTCCGACTCTTGAAGTTGAACAAGTATCTTGTCTCGGTCAGTCGAGGTGGTCGATAGAGGTGCTCCATAAATGCAATGAACAAGCTATTCAGTAAAGAATATCCATTTGGGTGTAGCTGAGATGGGGCGATCCCTATAAAGGACAACACTTCCCTTATATATTGATTGAACGGGGGAAGCATTCCAGCTGCACACGCATGTCGATTGAATGCGGTAAACCCCTCCGGTGGATTATGTGGCATGTCATTTGGTCCCGACAATCTTACGTCGTCCATTCACAAACCATGCCTTAAGCATATTCTCCCTAGCATATCTTCAAAAATATTGGACAGAACAGAGTCTGGCGGACTATTGATAAAGGATGCGTCAGGTGTTTCGTCCAGGGCCGGATCGATAACTTCGACCTCGATGTCCGGTATTTCAAGTCTGGGAGGAATTATACTCTGGGTTTCCTATGGCTGCGAGCTTGGAGTTTCCATAACTAACTAACTCACGAGCGTGCAGTGCTGTGCATTACTTGAATAAATTTTGTAGAGTTAAAAGAAAAAATTGCAAACGGCGAGAATAATTGGAATTCGGTTGGAATGACTGTCATCGCTGACCGTCACCACCGTACCATTCTGATGTCGGCGATCGATCCAAATTAAGATTTCTTATCATGTTGTTGAGTTATAGTTTCATCAACGAGCTTTGAAAGGCAGTCAAATGTGCAGTTCTACGATCAAGTCCGATTATAAAAGGCTAAAGCTCGTTGGAGTCAAATGTCCGAATGTGCAAAAGTTCTCTGAATCTATCAAACTCCCGCTTGGGATCGATCGCCATAGCTTAAATTAGTGACAAGTCAGGGATCTCCTTTTCGTACCGATAAACTTCGAATCGATCGGTTTTCGTATCGATCGAATTCAAATCGATTTGTTTCATATCGATCGGATTCGCATCGATGCGTTTCGCATCGCCCCTGGTTCGAATCGGTACATTTCATGTCATCGAAGTGCGATTCGATACGCTTCGTATCGATCAAGTCGAGCCAACTTCGTATCGATCACAACTCCGGAACTTCGCATCGATAACATTCACAACTATCGAAAATAACAGAATTCGTGTTGATTGCTTGCTCGTAACCTCATATCGATCATTATTATGACAGTTTTATATCAAATACATTAAATCGATATGAAGTTCGTCCACCCAGAATCGATAAGAACTCCGCGTCACTCCTCAATCAACAATACATCGATGTGAATCCCACATCCGGTCGTCGATACGAAATCAAGCCACGACCTTTCTTTCTATCGGTACGAAATGGAGGCCGAACAACAATCAATCGATGGCTCTACATCCTTAATCCCTTCTTCTTCTACCTACACAAGCGCCGCCATGGCCGCTCTCAACCAAACTTTGGCCCAGATCTGGCCTTAGCGCTTGCCAAAATTGGCAATCGGCAAATGTAAGATGGATCTGAAATTTAAACTCTATCGCATGGATTTAGTCATAGCTGATACATTACCTAGACTGAAGTTGAAATTCGAAGGTTGGAAAGGATGAATCTGATATATTCGAAGGCAGTATGCGGTTTCTCTATCTTCTCGAGTTCGTGGATCAATGCGAATGCAGGAAATATGGAAAATAGCAGTTAAAAGTAAAAAGTGAAAAATGGCCAAGTCCAGGGGTATTTATATGGCCCGAAGTGAAAGAAAAAGTCGATTCGCCTCCCTATCCATGTGACCGGTCATAGCAGGTCAACTCCCGGACCGATTCAAACGTTCTATTCGAATCCATCGGCCCGCACCTTCATCGAGGCGAAATTACAACCAGGATTTGTCGATTCGAAACTGCAATTCGTTTCGATTGATTCGACTCCACCCACAATGCACCGATGCAAACTATGCCGTTCGAATCCATCAGATCACAATATCCAGAAGCCAACTTTCATCGATATGAATTGTAAATCGCCTATTCATATCAAACAACAGAGTTCATCGATACGAAACACACAATGAAGACAGTCCCAATAGCATTGAGCTCCATCGATTCGAAACTACTTATTCATATCCATCGATGCTCGACCTACAATAATTGAAGTTCACCGATATGAAATGATGGTTCGTATCCATCAATGCCAAACATATCGATGCAAGAGCAATCTTTCAAATTTCTATATCGATCCAGTAGAGGAACGGTATGAAGGAACGTCCAAAAACAATCGTCAAGCGTTATTACAACTTGAGTTTCACACCGGTTCAGGAGGGGATCGATACGAAATTCGATATAAGAAAACCGACAACGACTTATAAACGTGCAACATTAACGATAGTCAGATTAACATATATACATTTATATCAAACTCATATTTAATTTTCAGCATTAACAGGAATTAGATATTCATCTAATAACGATTACGGCGACAAGCAGCTAAGCACTATCATACAACAATCAGTTACAACAACGCATGGTTACAACCTTCGGCGAAAAAGCAATGACTGTTCAGAGTGAAGACTGCAGCTTTTCAAAGTACGTCATGTTTCCACAAGACGTACTTTGGGGGGAAAATGTTATCCCGCCTTTTGGCAAGGCCGAGATATCAAAGAACGAGTTACAAGCTCAGGATCAATCATCCTGGATATCGAGCATGCGCAAGTTCGCTATGGATGTCAATGAATTTTGTCCAAGTCCGAATCAAGCTACAACTGACAAGACATGCCAACCTAAGCCATGGAAGCCTGCATTCCGAATTTCAAGTCAATCCGAGTTTATATACTCTAGTTATGATCGATTCAAACCAGAGGAAACGGCCTCGTTTCGTATCTATCAGTAAACAACTGTTCACTCGATCCGGTTCGCTTCAATCACCCACTTCGCATCGATCAGTTCCCCTTGGTTCGTATCGATCAAGTTGTCAGTATTCGAATCCATCATCTTCGTATCGATCGGCTGGTGACTACTTCGCATCCATCAACGGTGACAAGTCACTATTTCGTATCCATGAAGTAACTGCCCCGTTCGTATCCAACCACCTTTGTGAGCTCGTTTCCATCACAAAGCAGACATTCGTATCCATCAAGGAGCCTCGGTTCGCCTCGATCCAGTTCGTATCGATCAGTAGAAATGCCGTTCGTATCCATCGAGTTCTTGCTCATTCGTATTCATCGATGCAAACTGGATAATGACACGTGATACAAACAAGGCAAGATTCATGGATATGACGTGGTCAACTCGGAGTAAAGAGTGTATCAATGCGAGGAACGCGCCCACGTCACTGCTTCATCACGCGCATGATCGATTCGAAGCCGATCGACTCGAAGCCATGGATACAAACCGGACAGCCATCCGAGAACTTTGAACTCGTATCGATCATAACTCAAGATCCACCGATCCAAATGCTATGAAATTTTCACAGAAGCTTACGCAGAAGCCAAGAAATGTTCCTGCCAAGTTTCAGCTCGATTGGACTATTTCTTGATCGATACGAAATCGATTCGTATCGGTCACAGATCGAGTCGAAACTTGGTGGGATCGATTGCGTGGGCCCACTCACGTGCCAGAAGGAGTCTCCCGAAGTTTGAGCGAGATATCAGCCTCCTACGCCTATAAATAGCCCCCTGAAGCCTACAGAAAAAGGGTCTTTTGATTCTGAAGCGCCAAGACTCCGCCGGATCGAGATTTGCATCCTACCCTTGCTGTTGAATTTGAATTCCAAGCTGTATTTACTGTTTTTCGTTGTAATCACTTGTAATCATTCAAAGAGAATCAATAAAATCCCAAAAACTTCATAGTGGACGTAGGCAACACGCCGAACCACTCTAAATTGTGTGTATGCGTACTTAGGTTATTGTTTATTAGATTTTTGTTAGATAATCTTCATTTTACATTTATATTCTTCACTTTTATCTCTTCAAAAACTTTCGAAGAGTGTTGTGCCCATTTTTGGTATAAACATAATATATAAACTATTTTGATATAACCATATATATGTACTATTTTCAATATTTAAACTGTTTAAAATGAAAGTGCTATGATTTCCAAAGTGTTATGATTTCAAAAGTGTTATGATTTCAAAAGTATTGTGATCTCGAAAGTATTATGATTTCGAAAGTGTATAATTTTGAAAGTGTTATGATTCAGGAATTGAATATTATTTAAATGGAATAATGATATCGAATTGATATAGTTTTGAAATGAAAATGATATTTTGATACGAATTATAAACTATTTGAAATGAAATGACCCCGATGTGAAATAAGCGTTTGGTTGTTAAAGAGACCAGGATCGGATATTGTCATACTCTCTGCCAATAACGAAAACCACTTTAACAACTGTGTACATGGTGGAGATTCCAGAACGAAATAGGATGGTTTGACGACGATTCTATATGGTATTTATGTAGCCCTGACTCCCGTGGGTCAGCTTGATAAGGCTAAAACAGGAGCTATACCGGGCCAGGTGCGGTCATTCCCCCGATCAGGCACATTTCTTCGATACCATTCTATTGCTTTTATGATTTGATTGGGTGCACCCTTTGATTTGGGAGTGTGTCATGAGGTTGGCGGTAGTAGCTATTGTGCGTTATCACCAGTCCGGGAGTGCAAATGGTATACCTACCCTGACATTGCCTCGTGTATCGTGTTCACATGCCCTATCGCCCCTTCTATGAGTTTGGTTTGTACCATACCTATGGAGTGCCCTCTGATAGCCCTCCAGTTTACGAAGGAATTACGGTACTGTATAGACTATGGGAACATATAAAAATGTGTTAAGGGGGATATAGGTAACGCCTTAACGCTATTTTATAGTTTACTTTACTATAGACATTATTATAATAGCGTATATTACTATATGGTAGATAGTTCCACGAATTCTTAGAGGATGGGAATCATAAATATCCTTTTAAGTTATTTATATTTTAGTTGACATTTCACTTGAGTTGAATTTATTATATAAGAATGTTAATCCTGACTTGAGTGTTTTGTGTTTTGTTTTATGCTCGGGTTAGACTGAGTGTTACAAAATTTGAGACTCACTTTGGAGATTGGAGCTTTGTTTGAAAATCTATCTATCAAGCTTTTAGTTATATTAGTTTATTCCATTCATTTATGTTCAGACTCGTCAGTTGCTTATGTGTTAGAGATTCATTTGTATCTGAGATTCTGTTATATTTTGTTACAAACTCTGATGTTTTATAGTAGCTTCATGAACTACAATTTATCTATTCCACTGCTTATTGTTCTATTACTCCGTGTTTGTGATTCTGCGATTGATTTATTTACTGTATATGCTAATTTTTTTCCAAATACAAATTAATAATCTATTCTTTTGAGCAATCCAAGTCTGACATGTGCGGATGCGAATGCGAATGCGAATGTTTCGAACTACTAGTTCATTACAGTTGGTATCAGAGCTCTGGTTTAGGAAAAACTTAGCATATGGAGTAAAATTAATTACAGAATCACTTTCATTCGAGCTTAAATTTCTTCCTCTTTGATTCGAACTTCCTTTGAATTTTTAAGTTTCCCCTTTTTTCTGAAATCCATTCTTCTCTTTTCCTGTTCGCGTTCTTTTGATAATGGAGCATCCCATAGCTCTAACCTCAACTGTCAACTTCATCCTGGTGTGCGTGATTCATTCCATCGACGGTCCCGCTAACCTTTGTATGATTTGTAAACGGGTGAAACTCCTTTACAAAAGGAATCGATTCACCAAAGATTTCTGTATCCTCGGTTTTGATGTTGGTATTTCTTGAAAAGCCCAAACCATTTCTCTAGTAGATGACCTAGGTAATTTTCTTCTTATTCAATGTCAAATGCCTCTGAAGTTTGCAGGTAGTTTTATCCTTCGTTTGATACTCATCCTAATGAGCTTGACTCCACCCGATAGTCAGGGATTATCCTGATGTTTTGGTGAAGTCACCTCTTTCCCTCTTGAGCAGGAAATTGAATTTTGCATTGATGTTATTCCTGAAATCTCTGTTAACCAGGTTAAGGTTACTGCGGTTAATATAAATCTATCCATTTTCCCCTTCTATAATTTAATTATCTTTTATCCTTTCGAGCTATCTTCGTTGTCAAAATTCTCTTTGGTTAGGGTCTCACCAAATTTAAATTCCCATTCTTGTTTAAAATCTATTCTTGAATCATCCTATAAGGGAGTGTATTTGTAATTAATATAAATAGTTTATATTGGGTTGTTTGAGTTATTAAGGTCGGTTTGGGTTTTCGATCAATTCATTTGATCAAAGCTATCGATAGGAATTCCAAAACACTTGAACAGAGCAATCTGACACAATATTATTTTCAAATTTGACAAATGAAATAATTCTGTATATGATTATATTATATATATATAAAGGTTCAATTTTCCGAAATTATATAGTAAATGAATTAGTTTTTAGAAATAACAATACTAGATTATCATTTATTGTTTGGTAACATTACCTAAACTGTTAACTATTATTGTTATAAGGAGATGAATTTGATAAAATGGTTTATAAATTTGATTTAAAATTTTAAATAACCTTAAATTAAGGATCTGAGAATTTAATTTTCGGTGATTTTCAAAATTTGGTTTTAGAGTTTTGAAAGAGAATATATTATTTGAAAATATTTTCGGATGGAAGTTGTTTTCAAAGAAATTTTAAAGGAAGAAAATCAGTACTATCCTCTTTTGCCGCTGGAAAAAAATTTCGGTGATGACTGCAGCATCATTGACATTCATTTTCGAGTCTCAGAGTGGAGAGGCCACGTACCAGCTTTGCTACACTTTTGTTTGGAAAAGGTATTTGATTTGAATTTCTTGAGTTTGATTTGGTTTATAAAATGTATATATGTGTATGTATATTTATTTCAAAATGGTTTGAAGTGAAACCCGAAATTTAAATCTTAAAACTCTATGTTAAATGTTGGTTATAAATTATTGGAAAAATATTTGTGAATAATTGGAGTGTTTAAAATGGGGCAATAGATTTTAAACAACTTAAAATAGGATAAAATTTATTTTTATACTGAATAATTGCATTCTAATATATATAACTTACCTAAAGTATTCAAAAGTTAAAATGAATGTGAATTTGAAATTGAAGGTTATACAAGAGAATTAAATGATAAAAATGTTCAAACTAAATTTTGCTTAATAATAATTGAATAATATACAATAGGATATAAGTAATAAGATGTCCAAAATTGAATTTTTGTTAAGGGAATTCATAAATAAAAATTTAGTTGTTAAAATGAATATTTAATTTATGTTATAAAAAATTTAAGTGAAACAAATTGAATAATAAAAGAAAGGTACTATATAGGTAAATAAATATAAACTTAAAATATGGTTGAAATTGAATTTTAAGTGAAATCAACTTAACTGAGGATAAGTGGATTTAATAAAAGAGTTAAATAAAATAAATTTATTTTGAAGGAGATTTTTCTAGCAAATGTTAATAAATTGGAAGACAATCAATTGAATAGAAAGCATTGAATTGAAATCAACCAAATATGAACAAAATTAATATTTATTGATTGAATAAATTGGATTTAAATCAAATTAGTTGAATATCAATCAATTCAAAATAAAATGAAATTATATAGTTCTGAATTAGTTGTTAAATTTTGTATTTCAAATCTATCTTTCTTCTCTGTTGTTTCTATTCTCCTATCTCGTTCCTTTTCGAAGACGAAAAGTTTTGAGTGGGGGAAAGTGTAACGAACAATTTTTTTTAAAGGTTTTATAACGTAATTAACTGAAATTTTCCTTGAAATTTAATTATAAAATTTAGCAATGAAAATATGATATTTGGTATGCGTCTATTTAAACGTAGCAAATGTCAGATTTTCATCAGATGCTATGGAAGTTTATTTGTTGGGAAAGTATATTTTAATTTAAAATCAGTTAATCTGATGAAAATAAAATATTTTCAAAATTTGAATATTTTTATATAAGAAAAATGTTTAGTATTTTTTGAGTGAGATTTCATCTTTCTTTTCACTAAATAATTGGATCCCTCCAGCTTTGTTTATCTTATTTTCTGCGAATTAGGAGCAGTTTGGCAGCGAAATATCAACTTTAGATAGGATGATCACACTACTGAAATCTATGTACCATTCTGTTTGTTTCGTTGTGCTGATCTTTGCAGTATATTCATTTGCACGTTTCAGTGTCGGATACGTGACGGAAACCGCGAAGCGGTTAGCTGTTTTGGTACCCGTTTTAGCCCTTTTAGCTCTACGTCTTTTCATTTGCCCTGGAGAAACCAGTAACCATTTGTTATTAATATTTTTTGAATTCAGTTGCTGACTTCCATCCTTCTTATTCAAATTTATTGTATGATGTTTCGTTATCTACTTTGGTTCCACACTTTCATTCTGTCAAATTATAGCAACGTATATAAGTTTATATATATAATAAGCCTATATTTGAAAAGCTGTTCATCTCCCTTGCCACATTTCTTTCTGCCATAATATCTCCTTCACTACTCTCGAATAATATACGATATAAAAATATATATATATATATATATATATGATTATATTATAATTCAAGCTACACGTATTCTCCATCCACTGTCCATTTTTCTTTCCTCCAAGCTCATGAGTCTCACCATTTTTCAACCGCCGCCCGTCGAACGTTGCTCCGCGTCCATCAACCACCATCACCGTGCATCTCCACAGCCTTTTTCTCCTTTACCCACGTCAGTAGACCTTCCCATCGCCTTCGACCAACTCACTCCCCCCAATCATCCTCCAACAATAACCGATCCACAAGCGAACCCACGCCCGCATCTCCCACTTTGTCCTCGACCTATGCCAGTCACCAAGCCATCGCATGCCACCACCTCACTAAGATCACAACTCGTCCATGCAAGCAACCATATTCCTCCTCACCTGTGCGCCACCCATAGTCGTATCCCCATGCAGCCATCCCCATAACCACCGTTCACCACAAAAATCCGTACACCTCTACAGTTCGCCCAATGCCTCACCTTTGTCCACCTGAACCACCACTTATCATCACCACCGAAGCCCCATAACCCACCGATCTCCGCGTTTTCCCACACCCAGGCCTCCCCTTTGGTCACACTCACCCGACCTCCACCACAACTCACGCTAAGCATCTCCCTTCTTTCCATGCGTCAGCCTGAGCCGAGCACTACACTACCGCATCCAGACCTACGCCCTGACACCGTGGCAACTATCCACTCGACCTCATGTGCGCCTACAATCGTGATGGAAAACCTCACATAGCTCCCTCCCCTCCACGTCAACACCCTGTCGTCCACCACCAAGTCAGTCACCTAGTAGCCATTTGACTTTGCAACCCATCGCCACCTCGATCCGTAATAGCAGCACCTCCCACTACCTGGTTACTTCTCCTTTCCTATTGTTAAAAATGTAAGTTATAATCTCTTTTGTTTTATATATATATGTATTGTTTTATTTGCAGTTCTATATATATATATATATATATATATATATATATTCAAGCATACTCAACTTTGTTATACATACATACATACATACATACATACATATATATATGAAAAGTATATTATAATATGTTCAAAGTGTTATAATATATAACGTTGTATATGCATTAGTTATATATATATGTATGTATGTATGTATATATGATCTATTGGGTTTTAATGTATAAGTTTAAATAGTTTATATATATGTAATCTGCGTTTTATATATGTAAGTTGTATAAAATCCGGTTGTTTGTATATAAGTTTATATAAGTCATATATACTATGTCATTTGTATATAAATTTACATATGACCTGGGTGAGTTTGTAATTAAGTAAGTTTATATATATATATATATATATATATATATATATATATACATACACACACACACACACAGATATATATATAAAGTGAATTTGCATGGTAGCATTTGCTGTTGTTTACATATAACAGTAAAGTAATATTTTATATACAATGTCAGTTATCTTGTTTTTAATGAAGAAAAAGAATGTGTGTGTGTGTATTATGTGTTTAAAGGTATTTATTAGATTTATATTTAAAAAATGATTTTTGAAATAAATTTAATATATATGTTGTTGAATTCTGAAAATATGGGTTTTAAGTAAATATTGATTTTAAAGGTATAACATGAAGATTTTTATTTTAAATATATGTTTTTAAAATTTGTTTTAGAGAAAAATTTATTATTATATATTTATAACAAATATTTTGTTCAGTTTGTATCCAGCTAGTTAATTTGTTCTCATCAATTCCTAATTATTAGCTTCGCCCGTCAAATTCGTTTTCAGCTACTTCGCTTTGACATTTATTATTTGGAATGGTCTATTTTCGAATTCACGATTTATTCCTTGTGCTTGTCTTATTCTCTCTCTAGCCTCAAAAGGTGAGCAATCACTCATGATTAACATTCTTATATTTAGTAAATTTGATTTCACCTGAAACGACAATTGAAATATACTGTTAAATGTGAAATGCTAGTTACTTAATTTATTAAATTTGATATGCCATTGTTCACCTGCGATATATGACACCATATCCTATCGTCTATATTTTATTAAATTTGTTACTGATGACATATGTTGTTGTTGATATGTTATATTATTATCATATTTGTTCTCACTCTGCAAGTTCCTTGTTAGTTTAGAAGTTCTCTATGAGTTGAAATGATATATACCCGAACGATCTTATAGATTAGGGGATAATCATTATAGGTTGAAATGATAAACCCAAGCGAATTTCATTGATTTTGAATTTTTGGGATTGCGGGTTGAAATGATATATACTTGTAGATATTTAAATTACGGATTGAAATGATAAATATTTGCATCACTTCACCATAGGATAGAAAATTATATACGGACACCTTTGGTCAAAGTGATTTCCAAAGTTTTGAAAGGAAATTTATGGGTTTTAATAAATATTGATTTTTTAAAATATAATATGTATAAATGATATATCTAAACTTTTGATTTTTAAAATTATATATTTTGGAAATTTTAAATGTATAAGTTACTTTTGAAAATATAAATTTTAAGATTTTACTTATAGTTTTATTATTTTAAAAAATATATAAAAATAGATTCAATATAAAATAAATTTAATAGTAAGATTTAATTTAATAGAATTTAATTTAATTAGTATATAATATGTTTAGGTATTTATTTAAATTTATGTTTTAAAAATAGATTTTGTAATAACTATAATAAATTAAGGTTGAGAAGATAAAATTGAAATTGATTTGAAATTATATTTGTTTAAGAATTATACTTAAATAAAATTGACGTGAAACTTATTGAATTTGAGATTTTAAAGATATGACTTCATAACTTGATTTTTGATTTAAGGTGATTAAATGAAGATTTTCAAATTTAAATAAATTGAAATGGGATATTTAGTTTTATTTAAATTTGTAATTTGAGATTTTATTTAAATGATTACTGGATTGATTAAGTGAATATTTAAAAACTAAATAATAGTAAAATTAAATGTTGAAATATGAATAAAATTTATATTGAAAATGTTTGAATATTTAACTTTGAATCTTATTGGAATTGAAGAGATAGTTCAAACCTAGATTGAAAATCGATAAGAACTAAAATGATTTAATGAGAATTTGAATTGAATCTTTAACATTTTAAATTTAAAAGTGTTGAACGGGGATTGATTTAACTTTAATTTTGGAATTTAATTTGATTTGAATCTATTTGTGGAATTAGAGGAAACTATTTTATTGTATAAAGTATTTTTAATATATAAACTATTTTGATATATATATACACACACATATTCAATATCTAAACTGTTTAAGTCGAAAGTCTTGTGATTTCCAAAGTGTTATGATTTCAAAAGTGTAATGATTTCAAAAGTGTTAGATCTCGAAAGTGTTATGATTTCGATTTTGAAAGTGTTACGATTCAGGAAATGAATATTATTTAAAGTGAATAATTATATCGAATTGATATGGTTTTGAAATGAATAAGATATTTTAATACGAATTATAAATTGTTTGAAATGAAATGACCACGGTATGAAATAAGCGTTTTGTTGTTAAAGAGACCGGGATCGGATATTGTCATGCTCTCAGCCAATACCCAAAACCACTTTAACAACCGTGTACGTTATGGAGATTCCAGAACGAAGTAGGATGGTTTGACAATGATTCTATATGGTATTTACGTAGACCTGACTCCCGTGAATCAGCTTGATGTGACTAAAACAGGAGCTATACCGGGCCAAGTGGGGTCATTCCCCCCGATCTGGCATGCATATTTCTTCGACACCATTCTATTGCTTTTTTGATTTGATTGGATGCACCCTTTGATTTGGGAGTATGTCACGAGGTGGGCAGTTATAGCTACTATGCGTTACCACCAGTCCGGGAGTACAAATGATATTATCTACCCTGACATTGCCTCAAATACCGTGTTCACATGCCCTATTGTCCCTTCTACGAGTTTGTTTTGTACCATACCTATGGAGTGCCCTCTGATCGCCCTCCAGTTTATGGTGGATTTATGGTACTGTATAGACTAAGGTAATATATAAAAATGTGTTAAGGGGGATATGGGTAACGCCTTAACGCTATTTTAATAGTTTGCTTTACTATAGACATTATTATAATAGCGTATATTACTACATGGTAGATAGTTCCACGGATCTTTAGAAGATAGGAATCCTAAACATCCTTTAAGTTATTTGTATTTTAGTTGACATTTCACTTGAGTTGAATTTATTATATAAGAATGTTAATCTTGACTCGAGTGTTTTGTGTTTTGCTTTATGCTCGGGTCAGACTGAGTGTCACAGCATTTGAGACTCACCTTTAGAGATTGGAGCTTTGTTCGAAGACCTGTCTATTTAGCTTTCAGTTATTTCAGTTTATTCCAGTCATTTATGTTTAGACTCATCAATTGCTTACGTATTAGAGATTCATTTGTATCTGAGATTCTGTTGTATTTTGTTTCAGACTCTGATGTTTTATAGTTGCTTCATGAACTACTATTTATCTATTCTGCTGCTTATTGTTCTATTACTCTATATCTGTGATTTTATGATTGATTTATTTACTGTATATGCTAAGTTTTGCCAAATATAAATTAACAATCTGTTGTTTTGAGCAATCTAAGTCTGACATGTGTGGATGTGAATGGTTCGAAATACTAGGTCGTCACAAAACTTATTATTTATTGTTAATATTTATAATAACTACTATTAAATCATAAATAATTAATAAATAATAATTTATAACAACTATTGTTAAATAATTAATAAATAATATTTAATATTATTAATAAATAATAATTGATAATGATTAATTAAAAATTAAAAATTATTAGTTATAATTAATAATTAATATTAAACAATTACTACTACTTAATATTTAAGTACTAATTAATATTTAATATTTAATATTCGATAAATAATAATTGATAATGAATATTGAAAAATTAAAAATTAGTAATTAGTAATTACTATTGAATAATTAATAGCTAATACTATATGATTACTACTAATAATTAATATTTACTATTTAATATTTAATATTAAATATTAAATAATATACGTTAAATAAGTACTTTAAAATTATTTAGTATTAAATAATTAAGAAATAACAAATAATAATAAATATGGAATATTAAATATTTTAATAATTTTAGTATATGAAACTTAGTAATTATGTCTCCTTCCTTCCTCCTACTTTTTCGATGGAATTCTTCCTGGTTGGAAAACAAAACCAACAATTCCTGATCCTCCCACTGGTACCTCATCCTCAGACAATCCCAATCCCTCTTCCACCTTTATTTGCCCAAGTTTGATTGATGAAAAACTATCAAAAGGCTCTCCTTCAACAAGGAGAAAGAAAGGAACAATTCACATCTCTCTGAATCCCCCATGAATGCACACCATTTAGCTGCCTGGAACATTAGAGGAGCTCACTGCTTTGAAAAACCAGATCACATCGAAACACTAATTCAATCTCACAACCTTGACTTAATTGCAATCCTTGAAACCAAGCTTGACCTCTCTCGAACCATATCAGCTAGCAAATACATCAACAGTACCTGGGTTTTGCATCACAATCTCCATGAAGCCCCTTATGGGAGGATTATGGTGATGAACAACCCTCTGAAATACTCTCTATCTCCTAACCTTGCCTCCCCTCAGTTTATCCACTTCCATGCAAAATTCATCCCTGACTCCATATCCTTCTATCTCACCATAGTTTATGCTTCAAATTCCCCATCCATCAAACAGTCTTTCCTTCGTCAAATTCCTGCACTGCGAAAAGAATCCCACCCATGGCTTATCCTTGGTGATTTCAACATTTGTTTTGACCTTGACGACAAATTTGGTGGGATGCCGCTTACCCCTAACGACATCCAGCATCTTAATATTGCCAATATTGATGAAGCTAATCTTCTGACAATAAATAAATCTGGATCCAAGTTCTCTTGGAGTAATCGTAGCCAAACTGGGCATAGAGTTTTGACCACTTTTGATCACTCATTTTGTAACCTTAAATTGCTAACAACATGGAACTCCCTCTCTGCTCACCTTCCTCTTCCAATTCTGTCCGACCACTCCTCCATTATTCTCTCCTCTGTTCCTCCTACCATGCTTGTTAAAAGATGTTTTAAGTACTATAATATCTGGGCTAATGAACCAAGGTATAATAATATAATAAAAGAAGCTTGGTCGACATCTTATTACGGTAACCCCACTTTTAAATTTTACAGGAAATTCAAGCAAGTCAAACTATATCTCAGAAGTTGGTCCAGAAGCAACTTTGGCAAAGGTAATCATAAATCCGAGGCTATAAAGAAGCAACTGGAAGAAGTTCAAGTCCAATTGCATAACAGTCCTAATGATGAAGACATTGCGGCTCATGAGAGTGTTCTTTTCTTAGCTCTTTCTGATGCATTAAGGATGGAATGCTCTATGAGGAGACAACAACTCAACTCAAAATGGATTATTGAGGGAGACAGCAACACTGCTTATTTCCATGCTGCTATTACAGCTAAGCAAGCTCATGAACAGATATTTCGAATTCTGGATGTTAATGGTGTTCTTCAAACTACTCCCTTTGATGTTGACAATGCTCTGATCAATTACTTCTCTCGCCTCCTTGGGAACTTTGAGAATTTTGAAGTTAATCTTCTTCCTATAGATAGCACTGATCTCCCTTCCATAAAACAATCCCAAGCTGACCAGCTTATTTTTACTGTTACTGACGATGAAATAAAACTCACCCTCTTCAGCATGAATAAGAATTCTAGTTGTGGTCCTGATGGTTTTGATTTGCATTTCTTTACCACAATTGGGAGGTCATTAAATCTGATTTTTGCCTCGCCATCCACAATTTTTTTCTAAATTCAAGCTTCTAAATGAAGTCAATGCTACTAATCTCGTCCTCATTCCCAAAACTCATCTCTTACCGTTGTCACCTCCTTTAGACCAATATCTTGCTGCAATGTGATGTACAGGTGCATTGCTAAAATTATTGCTACCAAACTTTTAACTGTTTTGCCTGACCTTATTTCTCCTAACCAGTCTGCCTTCCTACCTAATAGAAATTCCCTGGATAATGTAATGCTAGCGCATGAGCTTCTTAATGGGTATTGTCGTGCTCACTCTTCTCCGAGTGCTATGTTAAAACTTGATCTCACTAAGGCCTATGACAACGTTCAGTGGTCTTCTATTGTGAAAGTCATGGCTCTGATGGGTTTCCCGGAGCCTTTTGTCGCTTGGATATACACTTGCATTTCCTCCCCTACCTTCTCTCTTAAATACAATGGTAAAGCTACTGGTTACTTTAAAAGAAAACAAGGCATTCGCTAAGGTGATACGCTTTCTTCATACATTTTCCTCTTAGTTATGGAGATTTTTACTAGAATGCTTAATGCCAGATTTCGATCCGGAGAAATTAGACTCCATCCTAAATGTAAACGTCCTCTGATCACTTTCCTTCTCTTTGTTGATGATATTATGATCTTCACATCCCCTGATCGTGACTCCATTCATAATATAAGAAAACCCTTAACACCTTTTATTCTTGCACTGGGCTCAAGCTAAATTTATCCAAATCATCCATTTTGTTTGCCGGTATTCCCCTCTCCCTATCTACTGATTTGACTGCATTTTCTAGTTTTCAACCCATGCTTGGTGATATGGTTTACCTTGGCATTCCTCTTTGCTCTTCTAGAGTCACTTTTGCCAATTGCCTTCCTCTTTACAATAAAATTACTTCAGTGCTTGATAACTGGGCTAATCGATTCCTCTCTTAGGCCGGCAGACCCGTCATGATTAAATCAGTGTGCCTCTCCATCATGGTCTACTGGGCTCGAACCTTTCTTCTCCCCAAAAATCTCCTTCGTCTTGTCAGATGAGCTTTGCTACGGTTCTTTTGGACTTGCAGCATTCACAACAGGAAGTCGATTCCTTGTTCCTTTGAAACCATCGAACAACTGCCGTCTTATGGTGGCTTGGGAATCCTTAACATTGACAGATGGAATATAGCTGCAATCAGTCATCACTTTGATGCGTTACTTTCAAACAATAATAGCCTATGGGTTCAATGGACTTTCAATGATAACTTAAAGAACAAAAGCTTTTGGTCGATGGAGCCACCGTTTGGATGCAGTTGGATTTGGCGTAAGATCCTTTCTTTGCGTTCCACCTTCCTTACCTATCTCAGATATAATCTCTCTCATCTGAGCAACAAGCATTTCTGGAATGATCCTTGGATAAGAGATGGTCTCATCCTGGCTGATATTCTAAATCAACAACAGATATACCAATCTGGAATAGACATTAATGCTAAAGCTATTGACTACATCGTGGACAGTAAGCTATCCTTCCCTTATACAAGTAATCAAACCTTGAGAGACTTCTGAGAGAGTGTGAGTAATTTTCACAATTGTTTTCCGGAAGCTGATGAGCTTCGTTGGGATGGTAAACCCCATTCGATAAAGCACGTGTACCAATTAATTTCTAGCACTCGAAACAAGCCAAAGTTTCATTGGCACAAGATTATCCGGAATAAACATTCCACTCCCTCTGACAATCTTATGTTGTGGAGAGTTCTAAATAATGCTATCTTGACTAAGGACATGATGATTGGTTTTGTGAATGTTTCTGATCCTTTGTGCGTGTTTTGTAAAATTGATATTGAGAGCGGTAAGCACCTCTTCTTTGAATGCAGTTATCTGTAGCAAACTTTGGCAAGAATGATAGTCATTCTTGGTAGGTCTTCAATGCATATGCAGTCTCCTATTGTTTGGGACTTGATTCTTAAATCCACCAGAATGCATGATGACACGAGCGAATTACTTTGCTTTTGTCTTAAGAAGTATATTCAGATTATTTGGAAGGAGAGAAATCAGAGATGTTTTGATAGTGTGAAACAATCCCGGATTCAATTGTGCTTAGTGTTAAAGCATTCCATCTTGAAGAAATTACGGGATCTAAAGTCGTTTCTAATCCCACTGATTCGGGATTGGTAGGTCATCATGGTTTCTTCGGGGTTCACTTCTGGCTGTCTCTCTTGTTCCTTCGAGTCATTGCTCGTGTTCTGCCATGTTCCTGCTTCGGGTTGTTCTTGCTTATGCTTGCAGTCTGCCTCGTGCATTCTTCTCTTCACTCTTGTCTTTGTTTCTCTCTGTTTAGTTTATTTTCTTTCTATGCTCGTTGTTATCGCCTATGTTTTTATGCTGTTCAAAGCATGTTTTGAGTAGTTTTTCTTTTTCAATAAAATCTGGTAGGGGACCAACCAACCTCGCTAGCTTTGCTAAAAATAATAATTATATGTAATATTTAATACTTGAAAAAATTAAAAATTTTAAAATAAATTTATAATGCTTGTAAAATTTAGCTCATTCACTCCCCTTCATTTCATTTCCAAATCTGCACTTCACAACCATTATTCTCTGTCATGCTAGCTTTACCCACTTCAAATTAATGGTCGGTACCTTATTTTCCACCCTCCTTGGCTGCTAATTTTCATTTCCCCCTTTCCCCAAATTTTTCCTTAAACTTCAATTCCGAATCTCACCGCCCAATCCTAAAACAAAACCAAACCAAAGTCGCTACTTTCCCTTTCTCCATGTTCTTGCTTCCTCCATCATAATATTACTGGAAGGCTCTGGTGGGTTTAGATTAGTTGCCATGGGGATGTGATGTGTAATGTCAGTGAAATAAGAAGTGTTCGACGAAATTGCAAAGGTGTTTGATGAATTGACTGGAAGGGGAAGATACAAATTACAGTGCATAGGTATATTTGTGCACAAGATAGAAATGCAGTTTATTCTCAAAAAATGAAAAACAAGAGAAGTATGATCAAGAACATCAAGAACTTTCAGAAACAAGTACTGTGATATTTTTTTGATTATGAGTTAGTTCAAGAACTATGAGTTAGTTCAAGAACTCCAAGAACTGATCAGAGGCAACAATGACTCGAAGAAGAAGCCAGGAAGATGCATAATTTTCTCGGGAAAATCGTGACAGAATTATGCATATGAACAGAAGCAAGAATTAGAACAACATGGCTTATAAGAAATTTTGCAATCAACTAGAGGAATCAAAGACTAAATAAACTGGAATGTGACAAGATTGATAAAATGTAAATTCAAGAACAAACATACAGATTTTTAAAGAAACTAAAGCTGAAGCAAATACAAGAACAAGAACTGGAAATGTGATTACAAACAAACTGATTAAAAAGATCAGAAACTAACTGAGATTAAACTGCAAATGATTAAACTAACTATCAAAATGCAATGTAATGAAAAGAATTAAAAGAAGTACAAACTGGAAATGAAGAGTAGAGATCTACAACACAGTAACAAATGAAAATGAATTTTATTGCTTTCAATTTCTTCACACCCCTTACAACTGTTATAACCCTGCTTATATAGGTGTAATTCACACATAAAAGACCAGATACACACAACCCATTAACAGCCCACTCAAACACTCTAGCCAATGTACAGTAGCATGCACATACATGCACAACCCACATTCTCTACATCAAAGCATACAACTACTCTATACACTACTGCTTATAATGTGCAGTTTTTAATATCCATGAAGCTTCCTCTGATGTTCTACAATCTGATTGCTCTTCTCCCTTCAGCCCGGCTATGGTGCTGTTGACTCCTTCGCTGATCATCTTGAGGAGAGTATGGTTGTTACAATTACAATACCCATGCCCTGAATCTGAAGTCCAATCAACAAATGGAGCTCCTAATCGCTATCGACGGCCATTCGAGATTTGAATAGAAGCTCCTGAATGGTAACTTAATGCGATGTGTGAGGCGGAGGAGATGTCGACGGTCTAATCGCTGAATATTGTACCGTGCATTTCTTCTCAACAGAATTTGGCAAAGTGGATATTGAATGATGATGGCATGGAATGCTGGAGTGGGTACTATCAATCTCTTCATCTTACGTAAACAGGATTGTCCCTTAACATTGGTACTTCTCCGAACGTGCTTAAATAATACGATTTAATTTAGACATTCATGAATCAGTTAAGACAGATTGTTGTAATATTTGAAACTGCGGATATATCTGCAACATCCTTCTACAATTTTTTGCCAGTAGTTGATTTTTTTGCAGAATATCTTAATACTTGTAACGACCCGTAAATTTCCGATAATTAAAATAGCTAATTTAAAAAGATTTCGTGTTTTAGTGTTAGGAAAATTTTGTAATTCGTTTGGAATAATAATAACTGGAATGAATTGCAACAATAATTATCCAAATAATGAAAAATAAAAGTTACTTAGTGAATGCCTTTGCAATCAAAAGTTGAATAGGATAATAAATGTTGAATTCATTGGGTATAATAGAGTAATTGATTGATAAGAAAAATCTATTTAAATCAAATATTGAATATTGAACAGGTAAATTGTTTAAATTAAATATTGAAACTTATTGAATAATTGAATAACTGTAAAATGAAAATAGTGTTCTAAATTGTGAATTGGTTGTAAGAGTTGATTCTTATAAGTTCAATTTCAATATTTCAAAAGATAATGAATTATTGGATAAGCGAAATTGTTTAAATTTAATATTTGGAATTTATTGAATAATTTAATAATGGGAATTGAATAACCGTATAATTTAAATAGTTGTTTTATAATTTTAATTCGTTTCAAAAGTTAAATTTTATAAGTTCGTTTGAATATTTCAAAAGATTATGATTTAAGAATAATCAAATTTGTTCAATTTCATATTACGAATGTTTGAATAAATTAAATTTCGAATTTGATATGATTAATTTGATATTGAAATTTAATATATGAAAATAGAGTGAATATTTGAAATTTGATTTAATATGATTCAAATTGGTTTCCAAAGTGAATGTAAGTTATATTTGGATTTTAATAGAGTTAATAAGATTTTAAAATTGGAATTTATTGGATAAATTGAACAACGGGTTTAATATGATTAAAAATGATTTGTAAAATTTTATTTTATCATATTGGAGTTATAGTGATGTTATAGAACTTTTAAATCTGAATTTAAAATTTAATTTATTTGTGAAAATTGAATATTTTAATATTTAAGTATCGACTGAAAATAGCCAATTTTCGAACAGTCTCAGAATTGGACGAAACTAGTTCCATTGGATCCGTAATAGTTGGTTATTATCGGATTTCAATTTTCGTAGCAATCGGAGTTGTCGTTTGACCGTGGCAGCTCGAAACGCATCGAAATTGTTTTAATATTAATTTAACGAGTTAAAATAGTCATTTTTCAAACGGTCTCGGATTTCGACGAAACCAGTTTCATCGGATCCGTAATGTGATATTATTGTAAGATTTCAAATTTCGTGTCAATTAGATTTATCGTTTGTCCGGTGCAAGCTAAAACGCCTGGAAAATCGTTTAATCGGTTTAATTTTAAATCGATCGTTTAATTCCATATCTCGCACAGACGATCGAATTAGCTTTCGAAACCTGTTCCATTGTGTCTGGAACGCGGGATAAACCCTAGGAACATCAGTTACCGCACGAAAGTCGGAGTTTGGAAAAGCCGGATAAATAATATTCGTCGTTTCCTATAAATAGCCCTTTATAAAAAAAAAACCTAATTTGCTACAGCCGCCTCTTATATCCATCAATGGCCGATACACTCCCTCCTTCCTCTTCATTTTTCTTCACATCTGTAGATCGTTAGCGAAAATCATCAACTAGAAAGTCGAAGAGCTCGTCACGAACTACCTATCCAACGGCTGAGATCGTCATTGGACCATCGCTGGAGGAGAAACACGGCCGTGACTTCCTGCCGTTCGCACGCGTTTCTAGGCCACTGGGGGAGGCCGAGCTGTAGATGGTGGTAGGCGTGGGTAGCACTCGACGTTGGCTTCAGGATGATGGTCTCCGATCAAGTTATAGTGCGATGTGGAGAGAGCGGCCTAAAGCCCTAGAGCGTGATGCTTGGGTTCTGTACGTGAGTTCGAACGAGAGGGGAGAAGAGAGAGGCAACGGCTTGGATCTGGGTATTAGGGACGTGCGGCCCTGATTGAATTGGGTAATAATAATAATAATGGAAATTGTATATATTAGTTATATTTAAATTGTTCAAACTTTGTAAAGCTACAACTTATTCATACGAGGTCGGATTCGGACGGAATTTTTTGCGTTGGATTCGTATGGACGAGGACTACGCTATGAAATTGGATTGGAGACGTTTGGAGCTAAAGAAATTTTGGGTAAAATTAAACACTCGTTTAATTTTATTCGAAATAAAACGCTGAAACTGCATTGAAATCAAGGTGAGTGTTTTATAACGCTCACAACGTACTAAATATCTTTATGCTAGTTAAATTTGACATTATGAAGTGTTATGAATTTTATTTATCGTTGTTTGATATAAATTTAATTGTCATATAGCTTGTTTTTTGAATTAACCGTTGGAAAATTAAATTGACAGTTAAATTGAAATTAAAATTGAATTGATAACTATGAAACTGCCATGAATTGTATTGTGTATTGGATGATGTATTTTGATAGATGCTATTGGTTGATAATTGAATGTTTGGATGTTTATTTGCTTATATAGAACCTGTTATGCATAGATATGATACTGTGATTTAATTTAAGTAATATATACTCATCTCTGACATTTAATTGAAATAAATAATTACTTGGCCATAGGATAGAAAATTATATACGGACACTGAATTGGCTAAATTAATAAATTTTGGAAATTGTCGATTTGAAATTTATTTAAATGTTTTGATTTAAAGTTATAAATAGAAATCGATTTATAGAAATGGAATTCATCGAAAAATTGAGTTTGGAATGTTGAAATAAAATTTGGTTAAAGGAATTTTGTTAAATAATTAAGTTGAGACTTTGAAATTTAAAAATTGGTTATGATTGAAGTTCGAAAATTTATTCGTTTAAAGGATTGAACCTTAAATCGAGCTGTGAATATTATTAAGTAAAAGCGATATAAAATGATATTTGAAATTGAGCTTGAAATTGAATCATATTTGTAATCAGGTTTTAAATTTGAATATTGAAAGATAATTTTGTTAAGTGTTATAAATTGATATTTTGGAAAAATCAAGCTAAAAATCGATATGAATTGAAATCGAGTAAATTGAAGGTGAATGTAAAATTGAATTAATTTGAGGTCAAAGTTACATTGATTTGAATTGAAATCGAAATTGAATCGGTAAAACGGAAATTGAAATTTGTTGAATTGAGAAGTTATAATTGAAATGGTTTGGTTTTGAAGCTATTTAATTTGTTTTCCAAATTACTCTGTTTAAATACTTAAACTAATTTAATCTATTTTAAATCTACTTAATCCAATTTAAATTATTTTAAACTAATTTGTCTATTTCAAATCCGTTTTAAGATCTTAAGTATTTTAACTATTTTAATTATTTAAAACCACTTTTAAACCACTTAAAACTATTTTCTAAAATTCCAAACTGGTTAATAAGGTGAAATGTTTATGTTTAAACCTTGAAGTTAAATACGAATTGGGTTAAATGAAGTTGCAACCTAAATTGAAATTCGAAATGATTTTGAAATCGAAATGAGTTATTGATGCGGAAAATTATTTTGAAACAAAATCTTACATATTGAATAGAAACAGTGATGTTTGAAAAAGATTTAATTTTTGAAGCGAATATGATATATGATTTCAAAATATGAATCGTTTTGAAATGTAAAAGAGCCAACGGTGTAATAATATGTAGTTATTAAAGAGACCGGGATCGGATATGGACATACTCTCTGTCGATACCGAAAACCACTTTAATAACTATTATACGCGGAGTGTTGATCCAGAATGAAGTGGATGGTTCGGTGAACGCGTTGACTGAAGAAAGAGAACGATATTGGATGACCCCTGACATGACTAAAACAGGAGCCGCGCCGGGCCATTGAGGTTCGCCACCTCTAGTGGACACACTTCTTCGATACCATTCTTATTACATTTGTGATGCGATTTGGGTGCACCCCTTTGATTTGGGAGTGTTGTTTCGCGGTGTTGAGGTAGTAGCTGCTATGCTCAACATCAGTCCGGATCACGCAACTACTAGTATCCTAGTTGGTGTTGCCTCATGTACCTTGTCATATTGATTATCCTATTCGCGACCACTACGTTTTGATTTTGTACCTTGAGTATATGGATTGGCCTCTGGTGACTTCCGGTTTTGGGGAAACTACGGTCTTGTATATGCTCTTGGGAATATAAACGTGTTAAGCGGTGAATGGGCGTCGCCTTAACACTATTTTGATACCTTTACTTTACTTTAGACATTATCTATATAGCGTATCTTATTGTATATATAGATAGTTTAACGGATCCTTGAGAGATGGAAAATCCCGTAACATCTCTTGAGTTATTGCACGCACGTTGACACTGGATAGGAGATGTCAAACCCCGTAAACATCTCTGACGCCGTTTACACTCATATTTATTACGATTGATTTAACTTTCATAAGGATATTTTAGTCCTGACTCGAGTGTTTTGTCTTTTCATTACGCTCGGGTCAGCCTGAGCATTTCAGTTTAGGTTGAAGATCATTTCCTTCGGAGGACGAAGACGAAGATTTGGTATATTATCTACTACTATTATATTCATCCCATTCCGCTGCATTGTTGTAGGATATTTGCTGTGTATGTAACTCTGATAAATGTTGTATAAAAATAATCAAATGTATTCATTTCAAATGTATTCATTTAATTAACAGCTTCATGAACTGTTATTTTATTATTATACTTTAGCCTTCCGCTGTGAGATTCTGTGTTGTTTCATTTCCTTTATTTCCCTTCCTTTTCTTTTCTTATTTACCCCAATAACCATCTGCCCTTTTAATGGTTTTGGAATCGACATGTGTATTTGATCGTCGGTCCAAACTGTCCAAAAAGGCGGGTCGTTACAATACCTGATATGTTACTTGTTTTTTGAATGATAAATAAAGGATTACTATAAGTATATTTATATATGTATTAACAACCAATTCATAAATATCATTTTCTCTCTTTGTAAGTATATTTATATATGTATTAACAATCAAATCCAGTTGGTGGATCAACCCAAATTCCCAAAGTGCGGCAATTGCTTCAGGTCTTCTTCAATGGAAAAGAGTTGTGCAAGAGCATTAACCTAGATGAGGTAGTTGCTTATGGTGCATCTATACAAGCAACTATATTAAGTGGTCAAGGCAATGAGAAGGTTTAGAACCTTCTTCTACTGGATGTCACTCCTTTATCCCTAGGTTTGGAAACAGCTAGTGGTGTCATGACTGTTTTGATCCCACGGAACACTACCATTCCTACTAAAAAAGAACAAGTGTTCTCCATATACATTGACAACCAGCTTGGTGTTTTGATTTAAGAGTTTGAGGGTGAGAGAACAAGCACAAAAGACAACAACTTGCTTGACAAGTTTGAGCTATTTGGCATCCCACCTGCTCCTCGACGCATACCACAAATCACTGTATGCTTCGACATTGATGCCAATGGCGTATTGAACGTCTCCGCTGAAGACAAAACTGCTGGACAGAAGAACAAGATTACAATCATAAATGGCAAGGGCGGACTGAGAAAGGAAGAAATGGAGAAGATGGATCAGGAGGCAGAGAAGTACAAGTCTAAGGATGAGGAGCATAAGAAAAAGGTGGAGGCTAAGAATGCGTTGGAGAACTATATATACAACATGAGGAACACGCTCAAGGATGAGAAGATAGCTTCTAAATTGCCGGTGGATGATATGAAGAAGATAGAGGATCCGATTGAGTAGGTGATTCAGTGGTTGGATACAAATCAGCTGGTTGAGGCCGATGAATTTGAGGACAAGATGAAGGAGCTGGAGGGTCTGTGCAACCCCATTATTGCAAAGATGTATCAGGGTGCTGGTGGAATGGAGGATGATCGTCCAACTACTTCTAGTGGCAGTGGTGCTGGTCCTAAGATTGATTGCATGGCCATGCTTGATTGTTGGAAGTGATAGTAAGCCAACTCACCTACCAATGGAGGTATGTGAAATAATAATTTTCTATGTTAGGAGTTGGTATATCTCCTGTTATTTTTACATTTTTGTGTTATATGAACAAGCTTTGGCTGTTAATGTTATTCAGGTATGTAAAGTTGTAGAAGGGAAAGTATATATTAAGAAACTAAGCCCCAAACAAGTGACAGAAATTCTGAAATCTACTTGCCAACATCCTAGGGACTTTGAAAAAGTATTGTGGATTATGTATAATTTTAGATTTGTGAATTATAAATAGTTCTCTGATTATCCTTTGAATATATTAACTGGGAAATCAAATTTGTAGATGATACGATCCAACAATTATGAGAATGATATTTGTGTTAGTGAATTTGTAGGAGACCAGGAAACAACAAATGTGATAACCATATGTATTAAGATGACTAAGTAGTGTGTCTTATGATTTTATGTAGTGATCATGGAGGGAGAGAGTGATTCCAGTACAAGACGTATCGTTGGATGTTTATGATTCTGTTGTTGATTCTCTCTTGAAAATTTGCTTTTAAAAATATTATTTTAAAAATATTCAAGTAAACATTAAAATGTGTAATTTTATGAAGAAAATTTACATGTAAACATTTAAAGGCTAAATGTAATAAAACATATAAAAAACATGTTAAATTAAATAATAAATTGATTTAGAATAAATTTATAAAAAAACATTTATAAAATTAAGAAATTTCTTTTAATATTAAATTGAACATGTGTTAGATACTTAACTCATAGGAGAGACACTTGAAATTAATCTACATCATAATGTAACAAGTGGCAATGGTTTTTTTTTCTAAAACATTTTTATTGAAAATATAGAAAAGAAAACTTAACAATTCATTATTGTTCAAACCCTTTTCTTCAAATGAAAATCTGAAATCAGATTTAAAGAAATTCAAAACCAATTCTGCAGAACCCAAATCTGATTTAAATCTGCAAACAAAACTGCAAACAAATTCAATAGCAAAATCTGCATATTTAAGAAATCAAGTTTCAACATAAATTTGAAGTTCAAATTCAACTCTAAGCAAAACAAGAATGAGGTCAGCTGCAGTTTCAAAGATCAATCAACAGCAAACTCACCTGAATCAACTACAATTCAGCAAGCAAATGCAGTACACCGGATTCAACAATAACGCAGATTCAAATTGCAGTGCCAGGAAAATGAATTGCAAATGTTGTTCTCTGCTTCTTCAATAATAATGTGAGTAAACTTCTATTTTTTAAAAAACAGTTCTTCTTCTAAAATCAGTGCTAAAGCAAATACTAGAACCCAAGTTCTAATGCAAACTGTTTTCCCAAAAATCAAAACTGCTATGAATAAAACTACAGTGCCTTCATTTTTTTTAAAGTGGATAACTTCACAATTTAAAAGGAGCTTTAATTATATGTTGCATGTGAATTGATAAAAATAATGATGTTTGTATGATTGTATTGTGATTCTGTGTGTGTGTCTATATATATGTGTGTGTGTGTGTGTGTGTGTGTGTGTGTGTGTGTGTGTGTGTTTCAGGCATCTGTATATCTGTTCTTGGTCTTAAAACTAAGTTTTTAATAGAAATACATTATCAACTAGTTTGATCTTAGTTAGGATATGATATATAAACAAAAAGTGTTCGTTTAGTATGAATTTAAGTTTATAAACTATAATTAAGTTAAATTAAAAAAACGGTTGTCTCTGTAAACAATAAAATCAGTTATTGTTCAAATAAGAAAATATCAAACATCTTAAATTATTAAAACAGGTTTATAACTTGAATGCATGTATAAAATCATGAATTTTAAAACAAAAATCACATTTTTAAATTAACTGTTGAGTGAGCTTGTCTGGGTTGAACAGAATGAGGATTTTTGGGTTTATCTGGTGATCTAGTGGTATTGGGATGTTGTGGTTCTTCCTGGAGGTGGAGGGCTGATAGGTGATGGGGGAAAATTGTCAGGTGGGCGGTCAGAGGTTGGTGGCGACGGTGATACTCTTTTCAGGTTGCTAAACCTAGTTTTCTGGTGGTAGAAATTTTGATGCTCCTCGTGTTCTCTGTTGCATCGAGTGATGTAAGGCTCTAGGGTTTGGCAGAAGGAACGTAGATGAAGGGTTGGCCGAAGTCGTGGGTTCTCTGATGGTCGGAGGTGGGTTTGCAAGTTGTTGACAGGTTTGGGTTTTTGAATGCAGTGATGTTTCCAGGTTGCTTGATTATCTCGATTTTAATTACGAGCTTCTATGTGGAATCTGAAGGTTATAATCATGTTGGAAGTTGGTCGGCGACGAGGAGAAGTTGGTCATAGTGGCTGGAGGTTACCAGAGCGCCGGTGCATATTTTAAGTTCTGATGAACTTTGGGTTGTGCAGGAGAGTAGGACTCCAAGTTTTATTCGGGTATTCGTGTTTTTGTCTCGAAGTAGTTAGGGTATAAACTCGAAGTAATTATTGAGGGGTCTCGGGCATGTTGGTTCTAGGTTATTAAACCTGACAGTATTGTTTTTTTTTAAATTTAAATGAAATTCAAATTTTTAAGCAGGATTTAAACATGGGTTTAAAATTCAAGTTTAAGTTTGATGAATTTTTGAATTCAAAGTTTTTAAAATGAAAATTTTAAATTTAAGCAAGATTTAAATTAGGTTTTAAAATCAAGTCTAAATATAGTTTCAAGTTTACTTTGAATCAAGATTTGAATTTAAAACAGTTTTGTAAATTTTAAAATGTTGAACAAGTTTAAATGTTTTAAAGTAGATTTTAAAAATGAATTTTTATTTCAAATAAATGTTTAAACTTGACAAAATTCTTTATTTTAAATATTTGAATAAAGGTTATGATGGGTTTAACTAAATTTGGAAACTAAATAATCAATTTAATTTTAAGCTTGTTTTCTTTTTAATAAATTAAGTAATTTTGTTTTAAACTTTTCTTATATAAGTATCTTATATAAGTAATGATTATTCTTCACTTTTATTTTAAGGAATAAATTTATTTAAAATCTGGATAAATGTTTAAATAGTTAAACAGTTTGAAACTTAAATTTTGAAATGGAATTTGAATTTAATTTAGAAATGTATTGTTTTAAATACACTTGAATGTTAATGAAGTCATTAATAAAGTAAATGAATTATTTTAGAAATAATTAAGATAATAAAGAATTTACTTATTTATTTGATTTTAAATAATGATTTAGATTAATTTATAATTAAGGAAGATTAATAATGATTAATCTAAGATAATTTTTCTTAAGTGAGTAATTAAAGAAAATGTTGTTAATTTAAAGATAATTATCTAAGGATTATTAAGTAATTAATTAATGTAATTAATTATGATAATTAATTAGATTAATTAATTGAAGATAATCAATTGTAAATTGTTAAGAATAATTACTTGATAAAAGTAATTAAGGGATTAATTACTTATTGTAATTAATTATGATAATGTGATTTGTTTAAGTTAATTAATTTAGTTTAATTAACTTAAGATAATCATTTGATGATTTATAAAGAGTAATTACTTAATGTAATTATTGGAGCATGATTACTTAGAGAAGTAATAAATGATAATTACTGGAATTGTAATTAGTGGGAGATGATTTTTAATGAAGTAATTTGGGTAATTACTTTTGCAATTAATCAAGGGATTAATTAATGAAGATAATTAATTATGGGATAATTAATTTGTTAATGAGTAATTAAGGGTAGTTAATTACTGGATTGATATTAATCAATGGTGATTAATGATTGTTATTTTTAATTTTAGATTAATTACTAAATGTAATTAATTTTAAATAAAGTAATTAATTTAAATATAAATTAGAGATCATTAATTAATATAATTAATGATGTAATTAAGAATTGTTTAATTAAGGAATAATTAATATTAAGTGATTAATTAATATAATTAATTAAGAATAAATGTAATTAATTATAGTTAATTAATAAATGAAGTAATTAAATGTTAATTACTAATGATTAAGGTTAATTAATTTTGTGAAATTAATTAAAGACTAATTACTTATTGTACTTAGAGAATGATTAATCAAAGGTGTTTAATCAAGTTGAATACTTAGAGAATGATTAATTAACTAGGTTAATTAATTAATGGATATTAAGCGGGATTTATAGATGTGGTAATTAACGTAATTTATTTTAAATTAATTAGAGATAGAAGTAATTAATTTAATTCATTTTAAATTAATTATAGATGTTGGTTAATAAATCATTGCTTATGGATGATATTGATATTTCTTTGGATGGTTGTGATCTCAGAAATGAGATGAGTAGTATCTATATGATATGGATGCTTAGTTTAAGTATGATAATATGGATTATCTGTTTGTGATGATTATCTGTTTGTCTATTTATGATGAGAATGTGATTATCTATTGTGATATGTGAATTATCTATCTGTGTGTAAATAGATAATGATGAATTGAATTAATTGTTCGAATTAAAATCACTTGGACATTAAGATGGCATTTGGATTTCGATGAGACCGGGATCAGGTGTTTATATGACATTAAAATCACTTGGACATTTATACTAATGATTTGTACAAAAATGTTAAATATTAATGCTTATTTGTATGGTCTTATTGGAAGTATTGCTTTTGTGAAAGGATGCAAATCATCAATGAAAAAGAAAATTTGGAAAGCAAATCCCAAGGATGAGAAAATGGGATTTGTCAAAATTAAAAGATTTGGACCTCGACGAAATTGACAATGATAAGGTATGCTACTTTTATATATATTTCTTGATATACAAAATCATATATATATAAGTACATAATCAAAGATATTCAGCACATAATGAAAAGCTATTGACAATGATAAGTTTTAATTTTACCATGCTTAAAAGTTATAAAAGATAAAAACATTTATCCTTTAATGTAAATGATTTAATAACAAGTTAGGCCTTACTTATATTTGATATATAGTTGTACATATTAAATATTTTTCTTGATTTACTCATATTTTTAATTTATTACAGAAATTATACCACTAAATTAAACCCTAGTTAAAAAAATATAAAAACATATATGTTTTTACAGAAAATGATTTACGTACATAATGAACTATATATATTTGTTG
Source organism: Allium cepa (assembly GCA_030765085.1). NCBI lineage: Eukaryota > Viridiplantae > Streptophyta > Magnoliopsida > Asparagales > Amaryllidaceae > Allium > Allium cepa. The sequence goes on along the minus strand of CM060937.1, from coordinate 503,957,933 downwards.
ATATACAAAATTATATGAGTACATATGTGTATATGTGTGTTATTTAATAGAGATAGTGTTCTAAATTTATGTAGTTTGGAGGTTAGTTAATTACAAATCTATATTTATATGTAACGACTATTGTGTGTGCATTAAACAATTTCCTAGTCTTTTATCCTTCCCATATGAATGTGCTTACATGTTGTATCCATTTATCAAGTGTTTGAAATCTTTTTACCTGTTCATTTTTAATAATTTTCGATTTTTAACTTCATAGTAATTCAATGATATTACATGTCCAAATTTACTTTCAAATACCTTCCATGCAGATTTTACAAAAAATTTCAAATGTAACTAAAGAGGAAAAAGACTTTCTGTCTAAAAAAATACTGGGCTGGAAGATGACAAATATGCTGTGGATTTCTCAAGTAGCATAAAAGAGTTGGAGACGAAAGTGAATTTTTTATCCACTGAGATGAAAAATATGGTAGAACAACTAAATGAGAAATAAAATTTAAGACAACTTACTGAACAAAGACTCACAATCTTGAAATGAAAGTTCAAAAGATGGAAAATTTTCAAAAGTATAACGTGGAGAGAAAAAAATGATTTCAAAGAAATAAATGAAGCTGAAAAAGTTACGGGAAAAAGAAAGATAGTTGGTATGATGCACATAAATAGTTCTGCTAACTTTCCATGTTTTGATTTAATACAAACTCAAGATTTCATTTTAGAAACTGAAGACGCTTTAAAATTTGAAAATATCAAACAAGTTAGTGAAGAAATTGCTTTAGAAAAACCAATTGTTGTTGAAGATGTCAGTCCTAAAGAACAAAAAAAAGAGGAAGCAAAAGAATGTTGAAAAGTGTCCACTGATGAAGCATCTAACTGAAGAACAGCAAGAAAATGTAAAACTTTTTTTCAAAGTTTTGGGAGGAAACAAGTAAGTAATTAAACTAGTTTTGACTCATACAAACTGTATAACAATTATGTGTTAAATTAATAATTACTTTTGTCTTGGTTCTGTTTTAGTTTGGTCAACTATCAGTATATCTGACAACTACTGTACACTCACATACTTAGTCAAAAATAAACAAAAACTAAACAAAACTAAAAAAGATAAATTAATTTATCTTTAACTTTTCATACATACTTATATAAAGGCTTCTATTCTGTTTAGATCTATTTTAGTTTGGTCAACTATCAGTATATCTGTCAACTACTGTATACTCACACACTTACTCAAAAATAAATAAAAACTAAACAAAACTAAAAAAGATAAATCAATTTATCTTTAACTTTTCATACATACATCCATAAAGGCTTCTATTTTGTTTTACAACCAAATGCAAAAAACATAATACGTAGTAAACTTACTTTCTTTTGTTAACAACCGTCCAATTTTTCAGCGATGAAGCTTTTTTTATGATGATGAAAACTTCATCACCATAACAAAATTCATGATAGAAGACCTCCTCTATCAGCAAAGTATTTGTGGTCAAGTAAGTACAAGAAAATTAAATTTCCTTCATTATAAATTATATACTCTGTCCATATTATTTTTCAAATGTAGATCATTGATTGGTTTTGGTTTCGAAAAACAAAGCAACTAGAAGAAAGCAAAAGCATTATCTATGTTAACACAACTATGACTGTAAGTGAATTATATTCTCAAAATAATAATTTTTTATACAACATAAATTTTCTAAAACAAATTTTTTACAGAAAAGCACAACGGATGGAAGCTTGGAAAATATCAAGAAATAAATGTTCAATCTTTTTATGAAAAGAACACTTTTAGATCCATTATGTTGCAACATATTATACCCAATTCATGGCAATGAACATTGGAGCCTGCTTGAACTAGTTTTTGGAGAATGCACTTGGAACCACTACGACTCTTTGCACTTGACCACGAGATCAAAATCCTGCAGAAGTGGACATAAAAAATTTGCCATTAATGTTGTAAGTAAAAATACACAAAAAGTAATAATGATAAATATGTTTATATTTATTCTAATTTTCTTTCACTGTTTGTAGAAATCAGCAGTAAAGAACCTAAACAAAGAGCTACAAGAAGAAGGGCACAAAATAATTCTGAGCAAAAATTCAGTGCTTAAAAATGTTGACTGTGCTCAACAAAGCAATGGGTAATTCTGAAGATAGATCAGAATTTTATTCAAAAATTCATGATACACAATAACTACCTACACGTATTACCAATTAGATAATATTATTTACTCACATACAATTATTTAGATAAACATAATACTAAATACAATTTATTATCAAAATAAAGAAAAGATAATCTGCTTTATTATTATATTCAAAGTACTAAACTTCAGAAATACAGGTATGACTGTGGAATTTTTGTGACGATGTTCATGAAAAAATTAGTACAAGGAATGCAGACTACATCAAAAATTAGTCTTGAACAAGTTAATGCATTCAGAGCACAGATAGCTGCACAAATACTCTCTAACGAACCATACTGCTGGCTTGACAAGTTTTGCAGCTCTTCTTCAGCCCATATAAAAGTAATGAATGATGTTAAAAATTAGATAATGAATTTGGTGATGAATTTGGTAATGAATTTGTAATGGCTGATACTATATTGATCATAGATTTTAGGGGTATATTTGAATTTACTGATGAATTACATGATGAATTTGTAGTAAGTGATATTGAAAATTTGATAATGAATTTCTAATGGCTTTGTTGATTTGATGATGTTATTCAGATAAATGTGGATCATGAATTTGTAGTCCAAAATATTATTTTACTGCTCTTGTAAGAACGATAAATGCTTTTATCTTTTATTGATAATTTGTAGTTTTATATTTACTATTATGTTTCCTAATTCCGTTGTTCTATACAGCAAAAGGATGCAGTATGGGCTACTTTTCCTAGACAAGAAGAAGCTGTAAGATTTGTCTATACACATGCAAACACTTACGTTTTTTGCTACCAAGATCATTTGGCTGCACAAAGATGGTTCCTTGTTTCTACATATGATGAGTTCTGGAGAAGGTACAAAACCATGAATCCTAAGTTACGCCACCATTACGAGGTTATTCAAGTCCGACTACCTTGCCACTTGTATTATGATCTGGAGTTCAATAAAAATATTAACACTGGAAAAAATGCAGATGAAATGGTAGATATTCTGATATCTATCACCTTCAAAGTGCTAAATGACAAATACAAAATCCAGGGAAATCAAGATTGGGTTATAGAGCTTGATTCATCTGCTGAAGAAAAGTTCTCTCGACATGTGATCATTCGTATCCCAAATATTGCCTACAAAGACAACTCACATGTTGGAGCATTCATCTCTGAGGTATGCTCATGTATAATAAATTTAAGAGTAAATGATACACGGTTTGAAAAACTGTACATCAAGAAAGATTCAAGCTCATCAGACAATACGGAGTGTCTTTCCGTTGATACTGGAGTTTATACCCGTAATCTTTGTTTTCGTCTTCCTTTCTCATCAAAAGCAGGGAAGAATGCTTTACTCCTGCCAAGCAGACGCTTTGCATGTAAGAATCTGAATGAGGAACAAGTGTTTGTCAAATCACTTATTTGCAGAATAGATGCTGATTTTGGTAAGCTACTAGAGTGCAAAATGGATTTGGACTATTGCAAAATTCTTCATTTTAAATCTGAGAGAAATGATAATATTACCTACACCGAGGGAGATAAGTCATTACATGTTTATAGTAGCAATATACCGAAGTCCTATTGTTTAGGAAAATCTCCCTTTCCAGCTTTGGATGATATAATTTCATCTTTTGCCTCTCATGGAAATGTTTTGGGTAAAATCAGAAGGTGGCACTGGTTTTTTGTGGCTACATAATTTATAGCATGTCCAGAAGTCGATATTGTGAACGAATTGAAAGATAACATAAAAGTAATCATGTTATGTACATTGTTGATTTCCAAAGAGGTGACTACTATCAGAAATGCCATGACCCCGATTGTAGAGGCTATCGATCTCCAGTGCGCCCAATACCATGGGATGTATTGTTAAATTGTTATGATATTGTGAACCAAGAAGGCAAGACTGTCTAGAACCAATGCATCTGTCAAATGAAATGTTAAGTACATAATCACTTCAGTCTATGTTGCTTTTTTTGTGTATTGTTAACTAGCAAGTGCTTACAGAAATGATTTTACATTTGATAATGAAATTCTGGTAAGTGTTAATGAATTTGTAATGGCTAATGTTTGTAATGCTCTGTTAAAAAGATAAAAGCATTTTTGTTTTATTGACAGTATGTTGTATCACTTTTATTGACAATTCTGCGTATGCTCTGTTAAAATGGCTATACATAACAGCATCACTTTTATTGATAGTATGTTTCGGGTAGCAATATGCTAGTCATACTTATCTCCAGTTGTTCTGTTTGATTTGTATTCCTAGTGCTGTGCATGAAACTCGTGAATTAACAAATGATTTGGTTTCACTGTAAGAGCCCAACTAATTATTTTCTAGGATGCCTGTTCAAAAAAAATTAATTTCCAAGACACGGGTCCAAAACAAACCACTGCTTCTCGATAATCCATATCTTCCGCCAAAACATATGAATGAAAAACAAAAGGGTTTAGGGTTTAAAAACAAAATCGCTATCGATTGGCTGAACAAGCATCGTTGATTTCCGCTTCATCGATTTTAGCTTAAACTAAAATACTTTCTTCGAGCTATTTCTGCAATCACCTAAAAACTTAAAAGCGGAACAAGTAAGCTAATTTTATTTTGATGTAAATGTTTTAGTTAGATGATAAATCGTAGTTAAATATTCATTCTTACCGATGCTAATAATAGCTCTTATTATAGATTTAAGGTATTTTACTTCTTGTTATAATTTACCATAATCGACATTTGTTTAATTAAGCATACCTAAATATTCAATGGCAGATGATACTAAACCCTAGGTGTTAAACTAAAGAATTTATTGTTTAGCTGTTAAAAAAGATAAACATATCTATCTATTAATGTCAAATATTTAGACTACATGCTAAACCGTGGTTGTGTTTGATAATCACAATTACTTATATTAGACAGGATTTTGTTTTTATCATGATTTAAAGTTATTAGAAAAAATATACAACTAATTTAAATTAAACCATGGTTGGAAAAGATAAAAGCATTTATGTTTTTATCTAAAAGATTAAAATACATAATAAATTGTAGATAAATTTTTATATCAGCTACTACATCTAACATAAATAGTTCTTCACTCTTTCTAACATCTCAATATATATGACAATTTTTATGCAACATAAAGATGCATACAAGGTCTTCTAAATCAAAGATATTCATTCGAAAAACTACTTGCATATTCATAAATGAAGGTGGAACTCAATGCATAAACATAAGACCTATATCCAGTCCTTTCTACAAAAACACAACCAGAGACCATCATTATCTTCAACTCCATTGGTAACTATTTTCCTACTTATATTTCCCATAATATTTAGTTCTACTCTTCAATTTGTATATACATATTAAATTGTAATCTAGATTCCATATTTTAAATAAAAAAAAAGTTAATTTTTTTGAGCTTACATTGCTTACCTTGGTTAATCTGCTATTCTGTCACTACATGTATGTATACATGTGTGTGTGTGTGTGTGTGTGTGTTTGTGCATTCATTTCATGTAGTTTATATTGGGTTGATGTGCATTTACTTGAGTTGTTGCTTTATATGCAGTCAGTTATTGTGTAGCTTGTCTGCACTTGCATTCTCGTCTTGTCGACATGTCTGCATTGGACTCTGGTTTCAGTGTGTATGATGTTGCATATTCACTTGATGCTTTACACATGTATATATGTAATGTCTTAACACTTCAGTCAGGTTTGTTACTTCATTTGCATTGATCTTGAGTTGTTTTCATGTTGCATTTGTTTATGTGTATGCTGTGCACTTGATGTTTGCACTTGTTTGCTTGATTCTCTGACCATATGAGTCTGCACTGTGCACTGCATTCATACATGTTGTACATGTTATTACTTCGAGGCTATTGTGATGATGAAATTCTAATAACTGATCACCAATTTGTAATAGCTAATTTGTTTCTAATGCTCTGTTACAAAAGATAAAAGCATTTATCTTTTTTATACAATATTCTGATGGCTATTTTGTGTTTCATTCTCTTTAAGTTTTTGGATTTCTAATTGACCATTACTTAAACAACTAAAAAAGATAAAGCAGATTATCTTTTTATACTTTGAAACTTTCTAATTGTAAATTTTCATTTCATCAAATAATTCTTGTTGATTTTCAGTTGTGAATGTTCATTTATCTTTTATTGGTATAAAATAGAAATTTGAAAATGTGAACATTTAAAAATGTGAAAATTGAAATAGGTCTAAAAAAACAATTCAAACATTTGTTGTTTACAAAAAAACCTATTGGATTTAATTCGTACCTTTTTAATAAAAAAAGAGGTACTTTATATACTAAGAAAGTGCTTTACCTTTTATTTTTTTTTAAAATAGAGGTACTTTATATACTGAAAAATATCTTAATCTCAAAAAAATACAAAATAATTTGAAAGATAAAACATATTATCTTTTTATTCAAATTTTTGTGTAGTAGATATTTTTTTGATAAACTTGTTATTTTTACCTCCTAATTGATATTTTGATTTTCATAAATATAGAATCAGAGTGGACCAACTCAAGAATTACCTGATGTGAATGAAAAAGAAGACTTCATATCTGATGATGAAAAAACGATTTCATAACAACTAGCTGAAGAAAGTACTGATTTGGATGATGTTGATCAGCATGAAATTAAAAAAAATAGCCAAGAAGCCATAAAGGCAACAGTACACAGGTGCTTATAGATGTAATTTGGATGTAATCTATAAAGTGATGTCAATTATAAAGGAGAAACACATTCTTTCACCTGAAGCAAAAGCTTTTTTAGAAAAAAAGGCCATTCAAAAACTTCTTCAACGTTTTCTTAGAGATTCAATAGCACGACAAGATTTTAAGGAAAAGTGCTTCGAATTTAGATGATATCATTACTTCTTTTGATGAAAAAGAAAATGCTTTCACAATTGGAAACAAATTACTCAAAATTACTCCTGAAGAAGTCAGTCTAATTTTTGGAATGCCATTAGCTGGAGAAGACTTATTTCCTATACCAGCTTCTAACAAAGCCTCAGGCATGGAAAGTTTCTCCAATTTTGAAGAAGAAGACATAATCAGCCAAAAAACAGTAACAAAAAGATTGAATACACTGTTAGAAGGGGAAAAAGGAGATGAAGATTTAGTGAAATTATTATTATTGTTGCTGGTTATAACTTTCCTTTTTCCAAACAACCAAAGCTATATGCAATGGGGTTTCTTGCCGAAGTTGCTGAATTTAGAAAAATTAAATTCAATTTCTTGGCCACGGGCAATATGTGAAAATGTTTTGAAAAATGTTAAAAAGTATCATGATGACCCTAGAAGTACACCAGGATGTACTATGGTGTTACTGGTATGCTTTCGTAACTTTAACTAAATATAAATATATTCAAATTTATATTTAATACAAAAAGATAAATGCTTTTATCCTTTTCTTGCAGTACTGGATTTGTGAACGAACACAAATAATTGATGAGAAGGAAAATCTGCAAACCAAAATCCCAAGAATGAGAAAATGGGATTTATCGAAAATGAAAGATTTGGACCTCACTGAAGTTGACAATGACAAAGCATGCTATTTTTTTTTAACTATATATTTTTTTTCATTTCATGGAATGCAATTTTTTGGAATGTTTGTGGCCTAAATAATAGAAAACCAAATGAGTATAGAAAGTATATGTGCAAGCTTAACTTGTCTAGTACTTCAACGACAATATATGTGCAAGCTTAACTTTAAATTTATTCATTGCAGATTTTAAAAAAAATTGCAGCTGTAACAAAAGAAGAGAAAGAATTTCTTTCAAATAAAATAAAAGCTATTGAGGTGGAAGAAGACCGAAACAACAAAAGAAAATTAGATGAGTGCCACGAAGACACAAGCGTGAAAAAATATGCCAAAGAATGTTCTAATAACATAATGGAGCTACAGTCAAAAGTCAATTTTTTGTGTACTGAGATGAAAAATGTTGAAGAACAATTAAATGAGGAAAGACGTTTAAGAGAAGTGGCTGAAAAAAGAATGCAAATTCTTGAAACGATGCTCCAGAAGTTGGAAAATTTAGCAAAGGACGATGTGAAGGAAAAAGATAATTTGAAAAAAAAAATCGAAGCTGAAAAAGGTAAAAAAAAATTGTTGGTATGATTCACATGTTTTTCTAATTTTCCAACTTTTGATATTATGCAAACTCAAGATTTCATACTAGAAAAGCAGACACAAGATAGTTTAAAATCTGACAATCTGAAAGAGCCTGCTCAAGAAAATGCTTTTGAAAATCCTATTGTTGTTGAAGATATTGTCGTAAAAGAACCAAAAAAGAAGAAGAAGCCAAGGAATGTTGAAAAATGTCCACTACTAAAATATCTTACCGAAGAACAAAATGAAATTGTCAAAAAAAATTCAAAATTCTTGGAGGAAACAAGTAAGTAGCTAAACTACTTTTCACTCAATTGACTTAAATATATATATTTATTCCAATAAGATATGTATATAAATTATAGCAAAACTTTTGTCGTGTTGATATGCATATAAATATTCTCCATGTTTTTTTGTCATATACAGATCAAATCTTTGTTTTATACTGTAAGTGCCATAAAACCAGGACTGATTTAATACCCATGTTTTTTTTGTCACATAGAGATCAAAAAAACGAAACTAAAGTAAAAAAGATAAATTAATTTATCTTTATCTTTTCATACAAACTACTACAACTATTGTTATTTTCTTTTATTAACAAATATTTCAGTACATACTAATCTTAATTTTTCAGTATACTAATCTTAATTAATTTTCTTTTATACTGTAAGTGCAATACAACACAGTACATATTAATCTTAATTTCTCAGTGATGAAGCATTTACTTGTGATGATGAAAACTTCATCACCACCACAAAAAGTATGATAGAAGAAATTCTCTATGGAGAATATATTTCTGGTCAAGTAAGTACAAAAAACTATACTTTGCGTCCTTATAAATTCTATTTTTTACTTCATTATAAAATCTATACTTAATCCATTTTTTTTGAAATGTAGGTTATTGATTGGTTTTGGTTCAAAAAAACAAAATTATTAGAACAAAGTTCTAGCATTATATATGTGAACACAACAATGATAGTAAGTGAACTATAATGTAAAATTTAATTTGTTTCTAAGATAAATTTTTTGAAATTATTTTTTAACAGAAAAGTGCAACAGATGGAAACCTGGAAAATATCACAAGAAATATGTTTAATCCTTTTATTACACAAATAATTCTAAATCCATTATGTTGCAATATATTATTTCCTATACATGGCAATGAACATTGGAGCTTGCTAGAGCTAGTAGTGGAATCATGTACATGGAACCATTATGATTCTCTATACTTGACGACAAGATCTAAGACATTAAGAAGTGGACATTCAAAGTTTGCTATTAATGTGGTAAGTAAAATACACAGAAAGTAAAAAAGATAAATAGATTTATCATTATTATAAAAAAGTTATATATATATATATATATATATTTGGCAGAAAGCAGCGGTAAACAAAATCAATAAAGACTTACAAGACGCAGGCGAGAAAAAAATTCTGGGAAAGTCTACATTGATTAAAAATGTTAACTGTGCTCAACAAAGCAAAGGGTAATTTTTTGGATACTGGAGATATTTATACAACAATGAATGTTACACAATAACTAAAATTTTAACAAATGCAGGTTCGACTTTGGAATTTTCATAATGATGTTTATCCAAAAGATAGCACAAGGAATGGACACAAGATCAAAAATCAATCTAGAACAAGTAAACGCATTTAGAGCATAGATAACTGCATAAATTCTCTATGATGAACCATACTGCTGGACAATTGAAAATTTCTGCAATTCAGCTTCAGCAACAAAAAAATTTGAACTGGCAATGGTAGCAACAAATTCTTTGATGTCTAACAGTCTTTTTATCATACATTTGTTAAAATTTCATTTGATTAAAGATTTTAGGCAGTATATCTAAATTTACCGATGAATTTGTAATGGTTGACTTAGGCCATATGATTTGAATTGTAAAACCTACTTGCAGATGTTGTAGACTTGAGTTTGTTTATGTGTATGTTGTGCACTTGTTTGCACTGTCACTTTTGAATCTGACTATTCATTCATGCTATGTTCTAGAAATAAATTGGGCCGTATACTACGGAGTGTCTTTTCAAATCTGCCAAGCCAATTAATGCATTTGTTGTTAATAATTTGTTGTTTATTCGATACAGTGTGGAAAGAAACTCATCCGGCAAATTAACAAAGTCTGATTACTGATATTGTTTTTCCACTAGAGCACCACTGAATCTCATTACGATTGTTATATATGTTGTTTCTAATGCAGCCTCTTTCTCATATACATTGCATTCATAACACTCAGAAGTATTTAAAAGTTACTCTATCCATATTTTTGGTTTACTTGCTGAACAAATAAATGATATACATTGTTATATATATGTTGTTTCTAATGCAGTCTCAATAATGTTTATGGCAGAAAATGTTTTCCTATACATGGCAGTATCCATAAACTCATCTGCCATTAAGTAGGGTGTAAATAGTCTCAAGTAAATTATATACTCTATACATATTTGTGGTCAAATATGTAATCTGAAGCAGTTACTGTCAGAAGTATTTCCTACAGCATTAGGAGCATCAACCGACCGCAATTGCACGCCAATTGAATACTGCTTTCTTGGAAAAAGAACTTATTAGGAATAGATAAATAACTATTGGAGACATATAGGTATTCCACCGTTATGAAATATCAACAAATATTTCTGCATGAACAAGATTGAAATCAATGACCACAAAATAAATCATACATGTTTATGCTAGCAATATACTTAAGTCGTAAGCTTGTTCAAGGTCAATGATATATTAATTTATCTTTTTTAACAGAACTAACAACATTGTATTCGAAATAACAGTTAAACATAAACAATTGCATACAACCAAAAGTAATCAAAATCATATTATATCCAATTCAACATATGCAATAATCCAAATATTCAACTCAAAGTATTCATAGAACAACCAAGTATTCGTACAACAATCAATCAAATACATTGGACTAAAACAATCAACTCAATTTTTCAGCCCAAAGTATTCATAGAACAACCAACCAAATACATTGGACTAAAACAATCAACTCAATTATTCAAAGAACACCCCATTCTATTATGTCCTAGTTTTTTACACTTTCCACATCTGCTTTGTCTAGCATGAAAATCAGCCCCTTCAATCCTATTCATCCTAGGCCTACCAGCTCCACGAACAGGCTTAGGAGGAAGAACAATAGATAATTCTTCAACTTTAATTGCTTCCTTATCAAAAGTTGGAATAGGATTGATCAAATGTGAATATGAAGCTCGATAATACTCGACAGTAAAGTAATTCTCAATATATTCATAAACGGAATTTCTGGTTAAAGAAATGCACTTCAAAGCATGCGCACAAGGAAAACATGTTACTTTCCATTGATTGCAACTGCAAATGCGATTTTTAAGATCAACCTTTTGAGATGTTGGAGAATAAACTTCAAAAATATACCTACAAAATGTAAAATTAAAAATAGTTAAAATATGTAACCATATTGCATTTCCAAAAAAGGATTATTAGCACTCTATATATTCTTTCTAATCTATCTAATTAATAAGACCCAATTCATGTGCATATTCTTAAAGAACACAGAATCTATGCTGTAAGGGAAGATAAAAACATAATGTATGTTTGCTCATGAATTCTGCATGTAAGCATTTCTCAATATTTTCATTATATATTTACTGTTAATCTTTAAATTTACAAACTTGAAAATATCTTGTCACAGCTTTCAGTTAGACCAAAAATCATAAACACCAACAAAGTGAAATCATAACACATGCTACATGGCAAGTTGAAAAAAGATAAATGCATTTATCATTTTTCAAAAACTGTGAAAATCATGTAAAAAAATAGAAATACATACCTAGATGATTTAGAAACACTCCACCCAAATCCTTCTTCCTTTAATTTCAACAAACGAGCTTCCATTTTTGGACATAGCACACTAGTCCACTTTGATGCCTCTTCTCTACGATTAGACATTTGCATCATCAGTTTTACCCTAATTCCATCAAGACAAGCAGTAACAGGCAAACTTCTTTCATCCAAAATCCAAGAATTAAAACTCTCAGCTACATTGGACTTATTTTCACCATATCGCTTCCCCGGAAAAAACAAATCGGCCCAATGATCATATGGTTTATCATTCAAGTACTCTATAGCTTTGGCACCTCCAATTTCTTTGTACTTGGACATGGCTTTTTCAAACTCATGATGATTAGAAGCTATAGCACAACGCTCAAGTAAATGAGCTACCCAAACACCCCTTCCATTTTTCACAATGCTAGCAATATTATTTTGCATATGATGCAAACAATAAGAATGATGACTATTTGGAAAAAAATTGGAATACTTAACAATAAACTCCAGTATCTATCACTTAAAAAAGTTAATTTCTACTACAACTGAGAGCATTCTTTAGGTGTTTTAAAAACCAACTCTAACACTCTTCATTTTCTTTAGGAACAAGAGCCATTGCTAATGGGAAAAAACCTGGAAAAAAACAAAAAATAATAATTCACTGTTTATGTATTACATTTGAAACAACAAAATGCATTATATTTGAAACAATATTATCTAATACTAGACAATCACATGAACACTATACCCTCGGCCCAAATAAAAAAGGAAAAATCAATTTCCTAGAGGCAATTCATCCTTTTTTTTAAAAAAAAAAATTTGCTACTTGAATGTGTAGTCTACGCAGAAATGGTAGAAATTGCAAAGATATGGTACATAATTCATGCATATAATACAAAGAATTATATTCGAACTTCTAAAACATATATGCTTTTATCTTTTCTATATGCAGTTTAAATCATTTGTATACCTTATGTTAGAACTTCAAATAAAGAGAAAAATGATAAATATGTTTAATACGTGGTAGTATCTATGATATATAACTATGGCTTAATATGTTATTTAATTCTTTATCTTAAAAGATAAATGCATTTATCTTTTTAAACTCCTGTATACACTAACATTTTGTACATCAAATTGAAGAACATTAAATCTTTTACAGTATTTGTTTTGGATCAAATTTACAATAAGAAGGAGCATGGCTGTACATTGAACAATTGTACCTACTTTGTAACTAGGGCAACTAGATTGAAGATGTTAGAGATAAAAACATATATGCATTTATTGTTTGAAATATAACAAATTCTGGTAAATCCAGAATAAGCAGTAGGTATCATGACATTTGGTGGATAAACTGAAAAAATAAAACATTTACATTATGCATCTATCAAAAAAAATTGTGAGTTTGAATTCATTTCTGCAATAATTTCACATGCTAATCCCTAACGCAGAAGAAACTATAATGAATTGAACAGGATATTACTACATTTGAAACAACCAAATGCACTATATTTGAAACAGTACTATATAACAGTAGACTAATCACTTGAACAAAATGCAGTATGTACACAACAAAATTCACTAGAATAATAACTTAAAGAAACAGTACCATGTTACATAAATTTATAACAAGGAACTAATGTAAATAGTACAAAGTAAATACAACAGCAAAAAAAGAAAGATCAAAATCAGTACCTTGATTCCCATTTTTTGCAGCGGCAGCCATCAAAATACCACTTCGCCCTTTCAAAAAGGTAGCATCTAAAAACACCATAGGACGACAATAGCAAATATACATGCCTCATAACATATAAAAACTCTCTCAAATTGATTTGTATCAGAATCCACATCCATACTTGAATAACTATTCGGGTTATTTCTTTCCAATGCCTTCAAATACCAAACTAATTCATTGTAAGATTTCTTTTCATCACCGTAAATATCATTCATAGCCAATTTCTTATCCTTATAAGCAAAGTAATAGCTTAGCTCCACATCATAATCTCTTCTAAAACTTTTAATGATATCCTTGGTTTTACTTTTTGGCCCATTACGAATTTGATTGACGATTAAATTTTCACAAGATCACTATTGATAGTTGGACTACCAAGTGAACGAAATCCACCACCACAAGTATGAATTAGGTGAATGTTTTTAACAAACAGTTGGTCCAATTGCTTCAGTTTGCAAGAACCGTGAATCCTAAAAGGATGACTAGCTACAGCACATCGAACTGTCAATCGTTCTTTACAATTCTTAATATATTGTACTTCAAACCCATTCTTCAAACAATAAGCACTCACTGTTCTACGGAATCCAATAGCAGAATCAAACCGTTGACCAACGCCAGTAAAAAATTCCATATTTGAATTCTTCTTCAACAACTCATGTAAATCCTTGTCCGAGGCCTTGGTGCAGTGGTAAAACGCCAGGCTATTGACGACAAGGTCGGCAGTTCGATCCCTGCCTCTGGCATATTAAACTGTGCGCCATGATGATTCTTGCAGACTTGTGTGCTGCCTACTTTGTAAATATAAGTACCCAGTTTCAAAAAAAAAAAAAAAAAACTCATGTAAATCCTTTTGTTGAGTAAAACCAGAATCTAAATCATCATCATAACCTAACATATTATTACTTGACTCACCACCAACAACTGAACCAGACTTGCTACTTTCACCAACAAAACTATCCATTGAATCATTCTTCAACCGTAGAAAAAAAACCAAAAATTCTTCCTTTTTAAACCAAGACAAACACAATACAGCTTGAAGATCACTATCCGTTTCAACAAAGGTAGTCTTTGATTCATGAATATAAAAAATATCAAAGCATAATGGAGTAAAATTATTCCACTCCTCCCAAATCCTATTCCTAACAGAAGAAATAGAAGCATCCAATCCAAAACGAGCACTAAAACAATTGTTATTGAAATCAAACACAACTATAACAGATAAATCACACCTGCAAAAAAAATGAAAACAAAAATATAACCATGTGAAACTGATCTTAATTAAAAACTAATAACATAAAATACTACGTAACAAATCATTTTCTATCCCACTTTTCGAAAAAGATAAAACAACTTATCTTTTACAGATCACAAATCACCAAGAACTAAAGAACAAACAACGTCAACTAATATTATTGCAGATCCAATTTCATACCCAAAGTGAGTACAAACAGAATTGACTGACAAAAATAATTGCTTTAATTGCTGAAACGAAATATGAAGTGATAGTCTAAATACTAAAATCACAATCTAAAGTGAATGATCCAACCAGGCTAAATACACAGTGCTTGTGTTATCAGAATAAAAGAATACCATTCAGAAGCCATTATTCAAAATACATCAAACACAACCTTCCTCCAATAAATGAAAAACGCCTCCTCTGAAAAGAAATATACAATAACATCATAAACATCATAAAACATCGAATTGAGAATGAAAAACATCAAATAAAATCGAGACTCACCAAGTAAAGAAAATCGCCTCACGATTTCCCACGATTAAAGTCGATTTTGATTTGAGAAGAAACTAACACCTAATTTATTCAAAAAGAAATCAACGACCACTTCGATTGCACAAGAAACGACCGCTTTGATTGAACAAGAAACAACCGCCTAATTTCCACGGTCGGTAGATTTCAAAAGATATGTAGTTGTTTGAGAAGATGAAGACGCATGCCACACATATTTGTCCTGGAAAATAATAATTTCAAACCCGTGTCCTAGAAAAAAATTAGGCCGTATAATTAGGCCCTTCACACCAATTTCCACAATTATATTAGTATGTGTATATGCATTATCAAATATTTTATATGTAGACAATTTTTTATTAAATATATAGATATATACATTTATGCATATATATATATATATTATGATTTTATTAAAATTTAAAATTCAAATTTCAAAATTGACTTTTTTAAATTTTAAATATATTGGACCTGCTTCAAATTAAGTATTATTAATTAAAAACATTAGACCTCCATCCAAATATATTTTTTAAATATAATATTTCAGATGAAATAAATTATTTTGAAAAATTCAAAGTATTTGAATTTTTTGACTTGTCTGGCCGATTATTTTGAGGTTTCAATAAAAATAAATTTTACAAAAAATTTATGTCATGGAAATTTTAGATTGTATATATATAAGTTTTGTTTTAATATATACATACATACGTACATACATAAATACATGCGCACACACATTCGAATCAATAATTTTAACATATGTATATATATTACACACACACATAAATATATAATAGTTAATACAAAATTAATTGCTAAATGTGTTTGTATACGAAAATGAAAAAACTATTAAGTAAAATTATGGCCCAATGCATATAGAAGGGGGGACAAGGTAATTTCGCAAACGTTCACACATATATCTATAGAATATTAATTCAAAAAAGATATCGTTCACCGTTGACGTTTTGTCGAATGCTAACATGTCATTTGGTTCAATTTCCTCCATGAACATTATGTTATCCTCCTCGGTGTTAGTTTTCAACTTTAAGATTATAGCTTGACAATGGGTTAATAAGGAAGAGAGCTTTTAAAAAAAGCTTGTGGGAAAAAGAATGGAGGTTATCCTATTTATAGCTAAGGAATTTTACCTACTTCTCCATCTTTTTCTCTAGCCCTAGAAGATCTAGCTCAATCTCCCCACTTTAAATCATATGGTCGACCTTGTTATTGAACTTGCATTGTCAAAGTTCACATTGACTCCTATTTGAATCATTATTTCAATTATTTAATTCTTGATCCTTAACCAATTGACATGATGTACAACTTTTATACTTCATTCTTATCAAATTTAAGCATTAAATAAATAATTAAATGCCATAAATATTATACAAATTTTGGATTAATTTCTTTTTAATTTAAAATATTTGTAATTTAATTTCGCATTGTTCAAATTCAAAATAACTAACAAGGCCATTATTTTGACTCTCTAGTGTGAACTTGGTCCTCGGTCAATATTTTAAAAAATTTAAATACTAAAGTCAGCATGAACTTTGTTGAAGTACGGTATTATGCACAAGTTCAATGCTTACAGACCATTTAGGAGAAATCCATTTACTAATCTATAATAAGCTAACATAGTAACGACATTTTGTGCACACATTCTTTTCACAGTGTATCACTTAGAAATCTGGAGTTTGGTCTAAGGCAAGAAAACTTTATTAATATCCATATTTGATTGCATAAATAAATTTTAAAGTCCTTGGTTCAATCTTATAATATTTATCGATTAACCGATTTACTTTGGATAGTGATTTTGACATTATATCATATACTAATTACGTTGATACTAACCTTCTATAATGAAGGAGACGAATCTTCTCTTAGCCATTACTTCACTTTCAGTGGTTCAACTTATATCCAACTATGGTCGTAACAAGGTCGTCATGCCAAGTATATAACCATAATCAAAGAATAACCAACCTACATATGATTGGCAATACCCTTAAGTCAGAAGATTACTTTTACGTTGTTACCTTTAAGATAATGTATTTTGACTTAGTTATATTAACTTATAGAAGGCTCTCATTGATTCGTTTTGTGATTGTTTCAAACAACCACAAGTACGTAACCCATTAGCATCCATCAGTAATGAGTAAATCACCATCCATCATATAGAGAGCATTGCATTGACTAAAAACCAACCTCGGAGTTATGATTGATAATTGATATTAAGAAGGGTTACTTACTAATATCTTGATTTAAAAATGTAAAATGAGGAAATAAAGTGCATAACAAATAAAGAAACACAAGAATTAGAGCGATCGAAGTTGATCTACGTCCACTATAAGGGTTTTCTTATTACCTTGCTTCTCTTACAGTAATTGGATTATAAGAAACAATAAAAAGAAAATACAATGTTTAAGAGCATGAAATCCACAACCTCTATAATAATGCATCATTTGATGTATTTATAACTACTGAAATGCGTAATGTGTGGCTGAGATGGTGCAGTTTTGGTCCAAAATTTGCTCCAAGCCGTAGTTAGAGTTGTTTGGCTAAGACGTGTGCAAGTTAGGGTGCCAATTCATTTGTAGGGCTCAGATTTTTGGCAGCTAATGGTTTGAACATAAGCATGCCTTGGTCAGGGATAGGCTGCATGGGATCAGGGAGTGGTTGTGTAAAGGCACTTTGGCATGGGGTAGCAAAGGATAAGGAGTGAGTATCACAATGCCTTTTTCATCAGACATACAGTGTCTTATGTGCTAGTCCCTTCAGAGAAACAATGTATGTGAAGCTTTTTTACGAAGGGTCGGTTAGACACCTATGGCTAAAGTTGGCCATGTTAAGACAAGGGCTTGTGGGCGGATGAGATGGAAGACAAGCGAGGGACTTTATTGAAGAAGGGATGATGAAACTGTCCGAGTTGATCGAAGTATGGATAACGCGTGCATGCTACCAAGGTCTCTCGCTTGAGAATAATCATTCAATGTCGGCTACTGTTTATCCTGGTTTTCTAACTACATTGTAGACTCAGCATCGCTTGCAAGTGTACGATGTCGAGTGAGTTATGTTTGCAGTAGAGGCCATGTGTTTCAATCAAGATATAAGCCCAATAATATAAGTGAGCCAGTGGAACCATGCGGGAAAGACATGAGCTACGATGCGGGCCGACCCATACTACTTGCATGAAAATTAAGCAACATTTTACCCCCCAAGTCCATGCCTTTGAGCAGGAATGGACTTTTCATTCACACATTTAATGTTGCCAACACATGTCCTTATATAATTGGAGGTGGCCGTTTCTTTCTCGAGACATGACTAAAATGATTCAGTGGTTGATTTGATAGATTAATTTATAATACCAAGATGATCCAGATCATCTCTCGCCTATTAAATCTAACAGTTCAGATCAAACATTATTTCCTATAAATACCCTTCTCATTTTTCATTCTTTACTAAACTTTCAAACTTCCTCTATTTAAGAGATTTTTAATCTTTCAAGCTTTTTCGTCTACAACCAGTAACTCCAGGCTTTAAATAGTGAGTATCTCTCCTTCTAACGTAGACTTTGCTTTTTCTTTTAGTGCATACTGAATATTGATTTGAGATGGATATTGGGTAGTTTTTGCTTGTTGGGTTTCCTTTTCATTGTTAGTTTTGCTTTATTGGTTTGTATATCATTGCGGTTCTAATGAACTTTTACTGTGCATGGCATTGATGACCTCCATTGTGATCAATGCCGATCGATCAATGTTGAACATCTTCTCGATCACTTGAAAATCTCACATAAGTGTTAATATTATTGAACTACCTCTAATAAGATTAAGAAGATGATACATTAGGCTCTGGCCTGCAACAATGATTTAAATAACGAACTGGAAGTGGAAGACCCGGACCACATGACTCCTTAGGCATTAAGGCTAGGGATCGAATGGGTTTGAGTTGAGCAAGTTTCTTACCTCGAGTTTAAGTAGTTCCCAAGTCAGTGGGGTGGTTCAGTGGTTAGGTTTTTATTTTTTGCAGATGTCTAGGGCCGCGTCCACTAGTAGACAAACTTTTAGAATGAGACCTTCCATGGTTCAGGAGGAGAGGGTCGATTTAGTAAACTCCCTAACCCACTTTGGATCCAAGGGGATAAGGCCTATCCCTAGACTACCAATAGGGACAACAAACCCCTAGGTGTTTACTTTACTTGGTCGCCTGCGTATATGCAGAGTAAGATGATGCTTCCCCTCCGCCCCTTCTTCATATGCTTCCTTATTACTCACCGATTAGCACTCGAGCAGCTTTCCTCGAACAATCATAGCTTATTGGCTGGGCTATTCATAGTCCAGCAGGACTTGGGCATCTTAGAGCTGGACCTAGCCTTTTATCTGTCTGGTCTTTAGATTATATAAGTACGCCAAACCTATGTTAGACTCTACCATCACTTTCAAGGAATTAACAAACCCCAACTCTTCTATGGTCATATGGGCATGGTAACAAGTGCCTATATCATTTCTTCTTTATGCCTACGACTATTAACCCAAATCTTACAACATTGGCCTTCAATGTCCCAATTACACTTCTTTTGCATATTTCTTTCATTGTACTCACTATTTTGTGCGTTGACTATCATTTGTTGTAGCAACTCTCACTATCATTGAAATGGGGGTGGTTCTCTTTGTGGATTACCATCCAAGATCAAAAAGATGCCTAAAGAGGCTAGGAACCTTTCCAAGGTCCTAACTGATGAGAATCTCCACCATGTTGGTTCATTTGGGCCTAATCACACGGTGGGAGATGTTGTGACTCGAGCTCCAGCAAGCTGCCGACAATGGTGATCGGTGTGGCCGTCAGGAAGACAATCATAAGGTTGGGGATGGACACTGAGGAGGGAAGGGAGGCTACTGAATTTGATACTAATCGTAATGATGTTGAGTGGGAGGACAATAATGCGAGGCTTTTGAAGGATGTGGTAGTTTCCAACCACGAGGTTATGTGGTCTTCAACTTATTATACTACACTAGTGATGCCCGAGGCAAAGAGGATGTACAGCTGGACACGAGATCCTAACATGCTGATAAGCATGGGCTCCTCCTCCAAGTCCCTTTATGCCCTCATATCACCATTCCAAGTGACATACACTATGCCTTTTGGCACGCAATTTAAATGATGCACAATCGAGTAATAATAAAACGAGATCCCCTTATCCTCCTTTGATTAGAAGGCGGTCGGGAGGGAGTAATCTGATGATAATACTTTTAACTTGGTTTTTGTTTTCTTTGAAGTTTCACTAACCTATCTAACCCTCCTTTTTTATTTGTTTTTTTGTAGTGGTACATCTTGAGTTTACATTTGTTTGAATCATCCACAACAAGGAATGCTGCTTAGCATACCCCTCCTTCACAGGCTTATGAGGCAGTTGACACCCAGCAGCAAGTGCTCGTGACTTCCCGATTAGCCCAACCAAGGAGACCACGCTCTCCTCGCAATCACATCATTCTTCGCCCAACGCTTCCTCCTCAGCATCAGCTCGATCCCAGCAAGGTTTTTCCCCTAAGGAAGTCGTAGGGCTAGACTCGGTTCGTTTCAAGAGGAAGCAGACTGATGGCGTGCCAATGAGCTCTAACAGGGGCCCTTTTTAGATTTTCTTGAAAGGCTAAACTTTTGGGCCAGTTATCAAAGACCAATGAGATTGTGGTGGTTGGGTCTACCATCCTCTCGATGGTGGAGAGCAAGGATGATGTAGGCTTACTCTGGCTTCTATAGGCGTTGTAAGGGGCTACCTCGAAAGTATTGGTTCAAATAGGCCAACCCAAAAGTGGGTAGACTAGTCATCCTACCAATTTAATGCTAAATGCCGAAGTCAAGGTGGGTTTTCTGGTGAGATTGATGACTTAGCTCTCTTTTCTTCCATTCATGCATATCCATATTTTGTTGTAGGCCGAGCCCTGCTCTCTTTGCCTTTAAAATAATATGGTGGCATATAAAAGCACATTATGGATGAGGGAACCGCTAGTTGCTTAGCAGAGAAGAAGTTACCAAAGTTTAAGAGGAGAATTGCTATTGCGGTGACACTGGAGATGTGGCTATTAAAGGTAAGGATGATGAGGTGTCCAAGAGGGAGGGGCTTGAGAGGGAGGTAGCCTGGATAAAGGAGGTGCTGGAGGCCATGAAGAAGGAGGTGGCCAATTTGAAGGAGGCTCATCAGAATAATGTTTCTTAAGAGGCTCTTATAGGCGAGAGGGCCATAGTGGCAGTAGAGTGGAATGATGTGCTGACCATTATGCTTTAGAGGATCTTCACGACCAACTAGCACCTTCCCTTTTCTATTAACTTCCCCTTGTATGAGTAATACGATGATGCACGACAGGAGGTGGTGGAAGAGATGCTAGTTGGGTGTCGAGCTTTCCCACTATTCTTGTCCCTAGAACCGATTTCCTCCTCGACAGGGGCCCTAATGATCCAATATTGATGCCACCCCAGAAATGAAAAAGGGATGATATACGATGATGATATCTAATTTTCACAAACTTTATCGCATCCTTTGGCAATGGGGAGTGCAGTTGTTTTGTTTCTTTTTTTACTGTTCTTTGGTAAGACTTAGCAGATCAGGCGAAGTCCTAACTTTCATGAAAAAATCTATATGATTTGATTTGCCAATTTTTTTAAGATTATGCTATCCGTTTCCTATTTTTCTTCTAGTACTTCATACATGCCAGCCTGTTGCGTTAATTTTTATTAGGGATAATCTTTTTTTCAAATGACTCGAGCGACCCTTGCTCCGCTAAGAAAATACATAGACTTGGGCATTTGTGCCATATATAGAAAGTAAAAAACGGAAAGAAAACAAAGAAATAATTTCTTAATGGGCTTATCTTTTTATGGAGGTGAGCTATCCCCTGTTATCTTGTATAGGTGGGCATGAGTTGATGACGGGGCATCTTCTGGTGGTTATCGGGTATGCATGTTTGTTCACCTTCTCATTATTTGCGAGATGCTGGAAGGGTATGAATTTTTTATAATATAGCTACCTTGGTTACTTTAGCTGCCTAGTATAACAGATGCCATATTCGAGGTTATAGCTTAGGTAACCATGGCCATCATGGCACCGAGCATTGCCCAGCTAGCAGGACAAGTAACATCATTAGGAAAGAATCGAGACCATGACGGGGTGGTCATGCCATCAGTTTGTCAATGAATTTGGTAAGGAGGAAGGTGTTAATTGGTTTATGCATTCTCACTAGACTGGTCAGAATGTATGCAACTTCCTCTCCATGTAGAAAGAGGCGTAGCATACTCATGCACCCTCAATATAGCAGGTTGAATGCTCGTCGCTACCTCCTAAGATGGATAGAGGCATTGTGTGCTCATAAGCACACTCGAGATGGCTAGTGAAATGTTTGTATCTTTTCCCTAAGGCGGGCATATGCATTTCCCACTCATACACCCATGCAAGATGGCTAGTTGAATGCATACGGCTGGCCCTCTTCCTAAGGCGAGCACAGTCATTGTGCGTTCATACACCCACTTAGGTTGGCTAGTTGAATACTTATAGCTTTACCCTAAGACGGGCAGAGGCATTCCACACTCGTACATCCATACGGTATAGCTAATTCAATGGTCATAGCTTCCCCTCTTGGTGGGAAGAGTTTTTGTGCTCTTATACATGTTAATTGCGGAATAATAAATCTTAAGTCTAATTTGACACAAGTGGGGGGTGAATATTGTTTTGTAAATTATGTAAATCTTTTTAAAATTATTTCAAGATTAATATCAATTATAGATTAATAACATAGATTTATACTAACAATCAGTCATAAATGAAATCATAGATAAATATAAAAGCAATAAAGTAAAGCATGCGAGAAGACACCAGGAATTTTATACAGGTTTAGATTAACCAATCCTACATCCAGTCTCATAATATTGCTTGTATAGATTTCTTTTCAATCGCTAATTCTAAACTAGGTAGATGGAAAACTAGAATACAATTTTGATTTCTAGGCTGCGAGATACACCCTCCTCTATCATGAGTATGGGACAATCTTTCTTGATTTGACCGAGCAATAAGATCACACGCTAGACTTACCAGACAATTATGCACACCCAGTTGATTTGAACGGGCTACAAGCACACTTACACAAATAAGAGTAGAGTTGATGATTTTCAAAAGACAAATAGTTATACTTTGAATACAATGGATCCTATAGCCACTTCGATAATGCTTTGTTCTTTAAAATTAGAGTAGTAATTAGTAAGTAGTAGTTAATCAATACACTGGAATATGAGTTAATTCTATATGATTTTGAAGAGCATAAAGTATATTTTTCAAAAGATTTTCAAGAGTGTAAGGAGTGAGAAGAAAGTAAGTTATTAATTCATTAAAAATTTGTTTGTACTTCCCTTTTATATAGTGAATAAATATATGTATCCATTCATGAAGGATTGTGGCCATAAGACACCTCCATTCAAATTTTAAAAAACAAAATAACGGTCTGTATGTTGATATATGCTAGTGATATTTGAAAATGTTTTTCTTTTAAATTGTTTTAACCTATACTTTGTAAGATTATTTGAACATAGTTTTTAAATATTTTTGAACTCAAAAAAAACTTTAATAAAATAGTTAAAATATATTTTGAAATTATAATAATTTATTTTTTATTTAAAATATCAAAGATCAAAAATTGGAGATAAAGATAAAAATTTCTACCAAGGAATTTGATGATATATTATAATGACTCTAAACACTTAAAACTATAATCTTGAGCCCTCCATATCTTTGTCTTTGAACTTATGAGTCTTCAACTCTTTATCTTAAGTCTTTATGCAGTACAGTCTTCGATCCAGCACCTGTATAATATTTTGCACTATATACTATATGATTTAGCAAAATATTAGTATCTATATTTTATATGGTTGTTGTCATCAAAATCAATAATTGAGGTATTAGTAGAACACCCACTCATGAAGGCTAGTTGAATGTTTATAGCTCTCCTTAGGATGTGCAGAGGCATTGCTGCTTGTATGCCCACTTGGGATGACTAGTTTAATGTTAGTGCTTCCCCTAAGGTAGGCAGAAGCATTGTACAATCGTACACCCACTCGGGATGGATATTTAAATGCTTTTAATTCATCTTGATGTAGGCAAAAGCATTCTGCGCTCGTACATCCACTGCAGACGGCATGTCTAATATGAGTAGCTTGTATGATTGTCAAGTTTCGTAAATATGAAGTGCTCTATTCACGCATAGAAAATAGAATATTACAAAATAAGGTTGTCATCTTATAAGTTGACGCACATAGTCCACCTTTCCTTATACTCTCGGTTTATAAAATCCTAATGTTGATGGTAGCTACATTATTGTCATTTTCCCATTATGGTGGAGTAGTTGGATTCGCTCGTGCTGCTCTTTGCTCGACTGTCGCCTCGTATATTGCACTAACATGCCCTCGTATATCAACCGCTCTATCTCATCCTTGAGGTTCTGGCATTCATTAGTATAGTTTCCATTGAACACATTCAACTCATAGTATGTTTTATTTCCACTAGGCTCCTCCTTTTGCCTAGATCGGAAGGGAACAAGCGCTGAAACTATACGCTATCTTGCACGATAAGATATATCATTTCTAATTCACAGTTCAAGGTAGCATAAATGGCATATCAAGGCTTGAAGTGTGAGCCATCTTTAGAATGCTTCTTATTATTTCGGTTTCGCTTGCTCTCCTTATCATGGTTGAAGATGTCAACCTCTTCCACCTTCATGACCTCGGTCGCACTTTAGAGAAAGTCTGTAAAGGAAGAGTATGGAGGCTTCTATAAATATTTCCACATTCAAGACTGATATCTTACCATTAAACATAGGGAAACTACCATTTTTTATTGTCTGCTCCCTTTGTCTGGATAAACTCTTTATTGATGTTGTTCACATATGAGCAAAGAGGCTCATTCGAGCCTTATTGGATGTTTCCTTGCTCGTTGGCCATCATGATTCTTATTTTGATGCAAAGAAGCGAGTCTTGAAGTCTACGCACAATAGGGACCTTGAATATATGTTGCCGGCTTAGAGGTGGAGGAACCAGTGGGAGTCTGGTCCATCATCATGGAAGGGTAAAGGAGACATTCAACATTGCTGGAAAGCTAGCGGACACAGGTTATGGAGCTGAAGGCTGCGATGTGGTCAAAAGGGTCAGAGCTCTAGTCATACTTCTTAATGGGAGCCAATGAATACCTCCAATGGATGAGGGTTCTCTGGACCTCTTCAGAAAAAGGTCCTCCATTTTCATCATCTGAAAGTCCCTCGTTGTCCATGTTCTTGGTTAGGATCCTATTCAATTGTTAGCGCAAGGCCGCTATTTCTTCCTTAACACCAACTTATGCATGTCATAAGTGGCACTAGCCCCTAATTGGGGAGGGAATCCCTTAGTGCCTACTTGGCAAAGGGGATCTGCGATGATGATATGGCAAGAGAAAACAACAGTAATGGGCTAGAGTAGGAGATCTATGTTTGCGGATAAGTGAAATGGCCTAGCAGGCCTATCTTTCTTGGGATATAAGGTGAGGAACCTCCATTTAAGACCGGGAGTGGACTAAGTGTGCCTATTGTTTTGGATTTATAGCTCACCCACTACCATTTAGATGGTCGGAATGCAAGTCATGCACCTCGTCCGTTGCCTAAAGGCAATCAGATCAGAGAATCTTTCAACAGATGGAGAGCATCAATATTTGGTCCTCTCGATATATAATTGGTTCATGTTACGGGACATACCCTTGCTCGTGTGTAGTGCACACATTTCTATTATGGATAAATGCTCCTCCAATCGGAGTTTCTAACATGACCCTTTCATGAGCATCATGCATTATGTTGTATGTATTGAGGCAGACATGATGGATAGAGGGTCGGTTAATCGTTGGTGGGACTATTGGGCTGAAGTTTATAGTTGTTTGGGAGTCCATCCTAGACTTTAGGTCAATTATGTCATGAGCATGCTTCCCTATACTGGTTAATCCATTTATCATATTGAGAAACTTGTCATTACTCAGCCTGGGATGGAGTAGACAACACCAGCCCCAATGGCTCTATTAGTGCTGTGGCTACTAGATCAGTTGCCGGTTTCATTCTCATCGTTGGTTTGCATGGTGTGAACATGAATAAGGGTTTACAGAGAAGATAATTGAAGAAAAATGAGAGCTTCTAGGATAGGCCCTTCTTTTGGCGTAGAAATATCGACTAGAAATTTAGGCAACCTTAGAATTGTTATTAAGAGTATATATATTAGTAAGCAACCTTTGCTAATATCAACACACAATCATAATTCTGAGGTTGCAAAATATTTTTGCCAATAGTTACTTATACCAGCCTTAATAGTTGTCTCAATATCCCTTTCTCGATATAACTTGACTGGGAAAATTAAAGGAGTTAGTGCTTTGTAAATCAATTCAATATTCATGGTTACGAACACATTCGTAAGTGCAATCGACAAAATCTTCTCCTAAGGATTTTCTACTTATATATGTTCAATGTAAATAATTCATTATTTGTATAACTATATAACAATATAGATAATAGAAAATAAAACCAAAAGCATGCTTTATTATGGACAAGATTGTTGCAGAGTTATATTGTATAACAAACTACATAATTTCCCCTATGTCAAAGCCTTAACTCTATTAACTTTAACCACTAATATATGGAATTTATGGAACTAAATGAATCGAAGATACTCTAGAACAAGTTATAGAACAAGTTTGAACTCAGCAAACAAATTGAACGAGATCTGCAGATTGTAGTAAAGAGGATAAAGAAATCAATTCTTACCAAAGAAGAGAAGGCAAATAAAAGCTCGAGAACATTGGAGAAATGGGATGTATAAGTATATTAGATTCACTTCAAGGCCGAAGATTTGAACCACCGTAATTAGGCTTGTTTTGTTTCCTGAAATGAAACAAAAGTGGTGAATTTTTTGTCTCGGTTTTTTATATGTCTGTCTAGACATCAAATGGATAGGTCAAATCATGTACTTTGTAAAATAATTGAGATATTTAATAAAAGCTTACCACTTCTTATACATACATACATACATACATAAATAAGCCATTTTGGACACAAATAGATGACATAAGTGGTAACCCAATAGATGTCAACAATGAGACCTCTCCCTGAATTGAACCATTAACAAAACCTAACTTTCAACATCTATTATGTCCTCATATTGTGTTTTATTTTGTGTTTCAATAACCACTCCCTATATATATATATATACACCCTTTTTTTGTTTTCTTCCTCCGTATCTAAAACATCTTTAACTACTTAAACTCCAAGTGGCTTTCCAACATCAACAACCCTTCATCTCTACAGCCACTAAATGCAACCAGACTTCAGCCACCTTCTGCTACTTATAACCGTCCTCCAAACTTAACTCAACCTTTAGTTAGAACCTCATCATCAAATCAGTACCATAGAAACCAAAAGGTACAAACCTAACTATCTAACCTACATCGCAACTTCATCTACTCAAAATACCCATCATAACCCAATCCAATTTAACACTACAACCGCTAGTGCACCACCTGCCTCCATCTCCTACCCCTCTTCAAACAATCAGATCGACCTTGCAACCACCACATGCTTAAATACTTGCCTATAACCGCAACCGCTGAAAAGAAAAGTAAAAAAGTATTTGCATGAAGTGACAAAAGAAATGAAGAGGAGAAAGGGTTATCTTCTTTTGTGGTGTTTGTGCTTTAAATTAGGGATTTGGTTTATTTTTTCATATATGTTTTTATTTTACAAATTCATTTAAAATTCTTTTAGCTTTTTATTAGTAGAACCACTTTTATTTTTATTGTAATGCGCATATCCAGAAACACACACACACATATGTTATCCAATATTTGAACCATGCAGCTTCCGAATGAATCTAAATATTAAGACGAAGACAAGATGATTCATGAACTTGGAGGCGATCATTAAGTTGAAGTCCCAAAGTGAAGAAGAAAATAACTCGACATTGACATGAATTCATGTCAGTACTGAGTGGTTTTGCCCGTTGGTTTTGACTTTAATGCTATGATCCAAGAATAGAGGGATATGGTGATCACATTAGAGTTTATCATTGAAGGAATAAGTGAATAACTCTAAAGCTAAGCAGAAAAGGTTAAGTACTATGCGGGACAGGTCATCTTGGTATCGAGAAAAATTTATAGGAAAAATTTACTCAAAGCTTGAAGACTTGAGGATGCAAGCAAAAGTGGAGGAATGACTACAGATTGCACAAGGCAATCATCTCGATAGCAACATAATTCACGTCAATTATGACATGGTTTTTGCTAGAAATGACCTCGTCTTCCTCCTTACTCTCATGGTTCTAGATATTTATTTGGTCTTTCATGATCTGATGATGGGTGATTCTCTTGTAAATAGCAAGCCTTGAGCAACGATTAAAGGACTTTTAGGCCTCTATTTTCTTGATCTTCTAATCTCTACACACCATTGTCATATAAGAGCTTACTTTTGCTGTTTTAGACTGAAAATCAAATTGCAAAGCTCTCGTACAAGTTACAATCAATATCTAACAATATTAAAATGGACGAAGGCCGTAGATTTTGCCAAATCACTATAAAATTCTTTGTGTTTTTATGCAATTTTAGTTAGATCTATCCCGTTTCTAGTAGATTTGGCTTATCGTGCCAATTTTGATTCAATATGGTTCTTTCACTGAGTATTGCACCCAGAAGTAGATCTTGCTTAGTACTATGGATTAGAGTGTTTAAAAGGTTGATCCAAAACGATGTTGTTGTGGATCTAAAGTAATGGCTCTTAGAAGATCCAGAAGATTTAGTCCTAGATCTTGTGGAGAAGATGAAGCTTCTCATCTTGATGAAGAGACTAACCAACCAACAACTGCTTTACTTGAACCATCTGCTCCATAAGAGATGATCACAAAGGTTAAGTTTGGTAGGATGATGACTAAATTGAACCAAAGGATGATGGTTGGCCAAAAAGATCTTCTTGATAAGATGGATGCAATATTGCGTTATTGAGCTAGCAATCCCAAAGGCCCAGGAAAAGATGGAGAAATGCGCTACCTTCTAGTTTTAGAGAAGAGAATTCATTTGCATCGAATTAGAACCTAAGGGATGGAAAACAAAAAAAATGAAGGAAAAAGACTGCCAGAACCTCAAGGAAGACCACTGGTGGAAGTGGCCATGTATTATCTAATGCTAAACTGGTCAGTACCGACATGAATTAGGTCAGTACTGAGATGAATGAGGATGGTCCATGAGTTATGTTACCTAACATGGTCAACTTGTTGGATAGTGAAGATGATTTGCAGAGCATTGATAATGATGTTGGGAAAAATTTTGGAATGCAAAACACCGATTTTCAAACGACCACCATAGAACTCGCCGACAACATAGAAGATCCAAAGAAGTTTCTCTCCAAGAGAAAGGAGAGCCTAAAATTATCGAGTGAATCGAGACTGCTTTTAGAGTAAACAATCAGGGCCGCTTCTGGAGCTATTTTTCAGATCACCAAGGAAGTGAGGTTACTGTTGATATAGTGAAGCGGTTGGTGGAAGAAAAGAGATGGAGGAAGAATGAAGAGTGGGGTTCCACACCTAGCAGAACTACATTTACAGCTAATATATTATGGGAGGAATATCCCAAGAAGTTCGTAATGCCTACGATGTCGTCGTATAATGGAATAAGGGTTAGGCAACATCTGCTAAAGTATGAGTGGCAAACAAATGGTGCCCGAGCGATCAACACAGTAAGATGTACGTTTTCTCCCATCATTTTGGATGGAGTGGCTTTGATATGGTTCACTAGCTTGCGTCGAGACCCTTATCAATGTTTAATAAGCTAGCAAAGAAGTTCGTGGAGTAGGTCAGGCTCCACATTGCCCAACCTATGGATGCAATGTCCTTGTTGAATATCAATCAAGGTCCCAAAGAGACACCAAAGGAATTTTTATATAGATTTAATATTGTTGTAGTGGAAGTAAATACACGGAAAGAGAACATTTTGCTAATGGCATTGGTCTAGGGGTATTTCGGACACAGACTTTGGTAAGTGGTTAAAGATGAAACAACCAACCACTAAGGAGGAATTGTATCAAAAGTCCAATCAATATATGCGCTTGGATGAGGTGAATATGTTGGTCGAAAAGGCTAGTAGTGGACCATCAAAAGAAGTTTTTCAAAGTAACATGGTTGTTAAATAAATTGGTGAGGGCATGGGTAATGTTGTCGTAATGTGGGAAATAATAATAATAGTCAAAGGAAGACCAGGGCACGGGTAGTAGAAGAAAAGATGCCAGAAAGCATATGAAACATTTGAGATTGGAGTACACTCCTTTGAATGACACTCTGGTGAACATATACCTTGCTACGCAAGGAATGGAAAGGTATAAGAAGCTGCCTTAAAGGGATGCAATAGAAGCTAAACGATGTTCTGACAAGTATTGTCGTCTCCATTACACTCATGGACACAATACCAACACGTGTTATCACTTGAGATATATTATTAAAGAATTAATATGAAAGAAAAAGTTGTAATGGTGTGTGAGAGATCCATAGGATAGCGAAATCAATGCTAAACCTCAGGGGAAGAACACCTAAAGGGATCGACCTGGGTCCAGCAAAGAAAGGATCAGGCGATTGGATGGTAGAATCGTGATTAATATGATAACTAAAGGGCCTCATCTAGCGGAGAAGAACCGGAGTGATACAGAACTTCATTGAATCATGTGCCACAAGAGAGCTTCTTTATTGTTGAATAAGTACAACTAAGAATGACAGTGTTTCGTGATAGAGATTCTAATAGGATCGAAGCACCGATACTTGATCCCAAGGTAATTACAGATGTGGTTGGAGTGGCTACTATATGTTGAGTGTTGATTGATAATGGAAGGTCGATTACCATTATGTTCAAAAAGACTTTTGATCATATGAATATCGGTCTGAAGGATGTTAGTCCAAGTAAATCTAAGATTCAGGGATTTACTAGAGAGGCAAAGGAGCCTGTTTGGGCTATTGACCTATTGGTGGAGTTATGTGAAGGATACCACAAAATTGTGTGGATGCAAACATTTATTATTGTCAATGAATAGCACTTGCTCCTTAGTGCTTGATGATTAAGTTTCCAACTGAGAATGGAGTTAGTGCTATTTAAGGATACTGAAGTGCAAGTCATGAGTAATATGTCGCTGAGATTAGAGAGGGAAAATGATAAGAGAAGGGAAAGGGTGTAGAGAATGCTCTCTACATCAAGTATATGGATGCATAGCCCTCAATGCCCAAGCCCTAGCTTGAGAGCCATAGCAAATTCTTCAAGTCTATGGATCACCAGATGGAGCAAGAGGATGCACGGGAAAAATCAACAGAGATGATGATCAACATCCTGAACAATATGGATGATCCTACATAAGTCCTTAAGACCCAATCCCATGTTAGCAAAAATGGAGAAAGGAGTTGGTTTTTTTAGGAAAATTTGGATGTATTTGCTTAGACACATTCAGACATGTGTAGAATATTACCGAAGATAGTATGCCATGCATTAAATATGAACTTGAAGTGCACACTATAAAGCAGAAGAGATGCATTTTAGGTCCAGAGTAATCGACTGCCTTGACAAGAGAAGTGGATAAGCTGAAGGCAAATGGCTTGATCCGCGGCACCTTATACCCTGAATGGTCATTGAGTCCTATGCTAGTCAAAAAGCTATATGGAAAATCACATACATGCGCCAAGTATTCAAACTTGAATAAAGCATACCCAAAAGGCTGCTTCCCATTGTCGAAGGTAGACCTTCTTCTGGACTCAATGGCCGGACATGAATTATTATCTTTTATGGATTCATATTCCAGTTACAATCAAATAGCAATGCATGTTCTAAATTAAGAGCATACGAGTTTCAGTCCTAATTTGCGTATGTACTGTTATCGAGTTATTTCGTTTGATTTGAAGAATGTTGAGCTACCTACTAGCAATTGATCAATAGAATGTTTGAAAATCAAATCAGGTGAATTACAGAAGCGTACGTTGACGATGTGCTTATGAAGTCACAACTATCGATAAACCACATAGATGATCTTTTAGAAATTTTCAATGTGCGGAGGAGGTAAGGAATGAAGTTGAATCCATTGAAGTGTTCCTTCAAAGTTACATCGTGGAAATTCCTGGGTTTAATTATGAATTCAAGTGGTATCGAGGCTTATCCGGAGCAGATTAATGCCTTAAAACATGTAACTAACCCCAAAATAAGGAGGAAGATGTAGAGCTTGTATGGGAAAGTCGTTGTGCTAAGCTGATTTATCTCGAAACCGATTGATAAGTATATACCATCCTTAGATGCCCTCAAAAATGAGAAGGGAAAGTTGTCTGGACAAAGAAATCGACAAGGGCCAAGCTATATGACTAAGGCAATAATTGGAAAAAATGAGGTTGAGAGACCAGCATTTCTTTAGTTCAATCAGTAGCTGAATATAAATAGCTATTGAATTGTCGTCAAAACGTAATAGCAACGATAAAAGGATTAAAGAACATCTCCGAATCCAGACTCCATAAAAATCCTAAGTGCATGGCCCATCAACGACCTATGCCTCTTCTCAAACCATCAATCAGACCAGATATGGAACACCATCAAGAAGAGGCAAGATTTGGTCTACAAAACGAACCATAGGCTATGGGCCGCCAGCGACCCATGGTTTTGGCTCGTTTCGTGAGACAAAGCACCCTAGGTCGCCTGCGACCTACCTACAAGCTGACGGAGATAGGCCTGTCCCAGAACCTCTCTGATCTCTATAAATAGCATCCTACCTGCAACATAAAGAGGATCTTCTATGAACTGGTTGTTGAAGCTCTGTTGGAACTATTCTTCACTCTCTGCCTCCCTCATAACAATATCTAAAAGAATACACTGTGATTCTCCAGTGGATTCCAACTCTGGAGATTCAATCTAGCTAGAAAACCATCAAAGCCTTGTATTCAAACATCTGTTGTAATAGCAATCGGTCTATAATAAAACTATAAAGTGGATGTAGGCTTCATTAATGTCTAAATCACTATAAAATTTCTCTGTCTACTTTCTTTACCTTTCTTTCTTTATATCTGTGATATGTGATATTGTTCTGTTAGGACAGGGTTGGTGCTTTCAAATCCAAAATAAGGTGTTGGTTAAGTTTTTGGGTCAACATTTTGGTGATTCCCCTAAGAACTCCTACTCAAGATCCAGATCTAGCTATCTACTTTGGATCTCATAGGTGCAAAGGTTAGATCCCTAATCTTTACTTGAAGAACTTGCTGTTTTAGAACCAATGGCTCTTGGAAGAAGAAGAAGAACTGCCTCTGGAAGATCCATAAGGGCAGTAATAGCTAGAGAAGGAGCTAGTCTCCAACAAGCTGAAGTAAATGGCGCAAATTTAGGAAACCAAGCACCGACATCCTCCAGTTAGCATGAAGTTGTCACCAGAGATGAGCTGAATAAGACGGCTGAGGAGATCAATCATAAAATGGAAAATAGTCAAAAGGCTCTGATGGCGAAGCTTAATGCTCTATTGACCCTACAATCAAACCTCGCTCCAAGGGCTATGCCTGAACCAGCGACAGCTGTAGAACAAGAGAATTCTTCCATCTTCGGCATCTTCGGCATGTATAGAGGGAATGAAAAGCAGCCACAAAAAAGGGTAACAACATAATGCGACATGGAGGAGAATGAGAATACTCCACCCGACATAAGGTAACTAATCTTGAATGTGAATCGGGGGCCAAAACCCCACAAGAAAATATAATTGTCAACCTTTTTGATTCAGAATATGGAGAGAAAGGTAATCAGATGGAAGAGAATGTCAATGCATTCGATGATGCTAGAAACATCCAAACTGCCCTAGTTAAGCCAACTGCAAGCCAATGGGGTCCCATCGGAGTGGCTCTTCTGGAGCCTAAGTGTCAACCCATGTGCCAAAACCGTTTGTAGACCAAACACTTGGTGTAGTGACTGATTGCCGCCCCCAAGACTACCGGACATCAGAAGCATACATGGTAGGCATAATCAAACGGCTGATGGACGAAAGTAAAAGCCGAAATGATGATGAGTGGGGATTTGCCCCAAGTAGGACCCCTTTTACTGATGAGATCTTGAATGAGAGATACCTAGACAAATTTACTATGCCAATTATTCCTTCCTACGATGGAACAAAGGACCCAAAACCCCATATGTACAAGTACAGATGGTACATGGACGGAGCCAATGCTCTAGAAGCCGTTCACTACTGATGTTTCCCCATTTTTCTAGAAGGTGTTTCATCTATGTGGTTCACCAGACTTCCCCCAAGATCTATCTCCACCTTTGACAACTTGCAATGAAATTCCATGACAAATTCAGGCTCCGTACAGCGTAACCAAAAGACGTTTGTCCCTAGTCAGGCTAGTTTAAGGGCATAATGAGTCATTAAGATCATTTATGAGTAGGTTTAGCACTGCAGTGATAGAAGTGAGCAACCCCAATGAGGGCATGGTTTTTATGGAGTTAGTGGCGTTATCCATCTAAAAACAAA
This sequence comes from Allium cepa, assembly GCA_030765085.1. Taxonomy (NCBI): domain Eukaryota; kingdom Viridiplantae; phylum Streptophyta; class Magnoliopsida; order Asparagales; family Amaryllidaceae; genus Allium; species Allium cepa. Next base: position 503,922,824 of record CM060937.1, on the reverse strand, counting down.
ATTCAAGAAATGGATCAAGATGAAGCAACCTACCAACAGGAAAGGCATCAATCACCCAAAGTAAGCCAGTACTTGAAGTTGGAAAAAGCGTAGGAGCTGGAAAGAAAGGCTGCTGAAGTACAACAGATGAACACTAAACAGAATGGCACAATGGCAAATTAATGCATACATGACCCTGGAAATAGTCAGGGAGTTGTAGGGAAGAGTGGGAACCAGAAGAGAAGAAATCAGAATTCAAACAAGAGAAATAGTAGTGGCAGCAACAAAATATTTGGACTAGAAGACTACACCCCCCTGAATGCTCTGGAGAATATTTATCTCTCAATACAAGAAATTGAAGAGTATAAGAAACCTCTTAGAAAAGAGGCTACGGAATAGCAAAAGCGCTCAGGGAAATTTTACTGCTTCCACGAGATGCACGGGCACAATACATGCGAATGCCACCACCTTAAGGACCTCATCGAGGGGTTAACCAAAGAGAATAAACTCCAACAATATGTGAAGAAGACACAAAAACCCAATCAACCTATGGTCCCTTAACCTCCTAGAGAGCAAAGAAATTAGGCTGGAACCAGCAAAGAAGGGTCGAAACGAACTGACCAAAGGCTTATTATCGGGACAATATCTGGAGGACCACACCCTGCGCAAAGAAGTTGGGGAGAGATGAAGCAATATGCGAGTTCATTGAAGCATGCTCCAAAGGAATCATGTTTAGTATTAGATAATGAAACTCCGACCAAGCAGCAGAAGGTTCTGAGCAATGACATAGTGTTCCACAATCGGGATACCGAAGGGGTTGAAGCTCTAACTCTCGACCCAATGGTGGTGACAATAGGAATCGGTCCCGTCGTAGTCCAACGAATGCTGATTGATAGTGGAAATTCAGTTGATATACTTTTCAAGCGAACTTTTGACCAAATGAAGATTGTTATGAAAAGAGTATCTGCATGCCAGACTACGATTTAGGGGTTCACCGAAGAACCCAAAAAATCAGTAGGTACAATCGACCTACTTGTGGAGCTTGGAGAGGGTGAGTAGCGAGTCACCCTCATTTAGAATTTTGTGATCGTGGATGAAATGTCAGCATACACTACATTCTTGGGATGGCCCACATTAGCCGACTTCAGAATTACATTAGTCATTGTTGCCTTACAATGAAATTCCCTATCGAGCATGGAATCAGAATAGTGAAGGAGACCAAAATGTTGCTCAGGAATGCTACATCGAATAATTGCGCGAGTCAAGAAGAAAGGAAAAATGAAAGGATGTGGGGAGGGCCCTCTACATCCGTGAGCCCTCCGAATAGCAACTATATAGCCGCCCCTGGCTTGGGGACCACATCCGATTCGACAAGGCCTTGGATCGAGGAAGAAGATCTCGGGGGAGCATCGAGCAGCACCTGTAGAGTTAACGGTGTTTGTCCCAGTCTGTATGGATGACCAAACACGGGTCCTGAAAATCGGGTCGCACCTGGGAAACAAGATGTGATCAAAGTTAAACAAATTCGTCTGTGCAAATTTGTATATATTTGCTTGGACGCACTCCGATATGTGTGGGATGTCACCAAAAATTGCCTACCACACGCTCAATATTGACCCCAAATTTACACCGGTAAAGTAGAAAATGCGTAGCTTGGGTCTCGAGCAGTCCAAGGCACCAAGGGAGGAAGTAGATAAACTGATAGCCAACGACTTCATCCGATGTGCAACTTACCCTGAATGGGTATCAAATCCGGTCCTAGTCAAGAAGTCTACTGGAAAATGGAAAACCTGCACTGATTTCTCAGACCTTAAAAAAGCCTATCCGAATTATAGCTTCCCGCTCCCGAGGTTTTATCAACCGGTGGATGGAACATCAGGACGTGAGCTGCTATCGTTTATGTATGCGCACTCGGCTATAACCAGATCCTGATGCATGAACCAGACCAAGAGAACACCAGCTTCATCACTGATTTGGGACTGTACTACTATAGAGTAATTCCATTCGGCTTAAAAAATGCAGGGGCAACATACCAAAGGCTAGTGAATGCTATGTTCAAACACTAGACTGGAAAGACTCTGGAGGTTTATGTGGATGCTATCTTAGTCAAATCCCGAGTAGCTGCTGACCATTAGGATAATCTCGTTGAAATGTTTGAAATACTCCACAAATATGGAATGAAGCTCAACCTACTTAAATGTCACTTCAGAGTAACCTTCGGGAAATTCCTGTGAATCATAGTAAGTGCCCGGGACATCAAAACAAATCAGGAGCAAATAACAGCATTACGGGAAGTCCAAGCCCTCAAAAATAAGAGAGAACTTCAAAGCTTGAATGGAAAGGTCGCAGCAATGAGTCGGTTCATCTCTGAAGCTATAAAAATGGATACCGTTCTTCGACGTACTGAAGAAAGGAAGGAAAAACTTTGAATGGAGTGAAGCTTGCCAAACATCTTTCGAGGAACTGCTACAACACATGGACGCTCCCCCAATTTTATCAAAGCCAGTGGATGGAGAAGACCTATTCATTTATTTAGCGGTTTCCCTGCATGCACTGAGCGCGGCTCTCATGAGGGAAGAAGCGAGAATCCAACGAGCTGTGTACTACATTAGTACGCGATTCACCGAAGCTGAGAAGAATTACCCAAAGCTGGAAAAGCTAGCGTATTGCCTTTTGATTGCATCCCAGAAATTACAACCGTACTTCCAAGCCCACCCGATTAAAGTATTGACTGACCAGGCCCTGAAGCAAGTTTTATACCGGTCGGAAACTTTCGGATGATAACTCAAGTGGAATATAGAGTTGAGCCAATATGACATCGCATACCATCCAAGGAAAGCAATCATAGGGAAAGTGTTGGCCAAGTTCATTGCTGAATTTACCCTAAGGGACGACAAGGAGGAAATTCAGCCAGAAGCAGTCACACAATGGAAGCTCTTCGTCGATGGTGCATCAAGCAACCTCTGTTCGAGAGCAAGGGTAGTTCTTGAAACCCCCGAGGGGTGAGCCATTAGCTATGCCTTGCGCTTGGAATTCCCAACAACAAATAACAAAGCAGAATATGAAGCCTTGATTGCTGGACTAAAGGTTGTGAAGGAACTCGGGACAAAATCTATTCATATATGCAGCGACTCCCAGCTGGTCATCTGTTAAGTGAAAGGGGAATACCAAGCGCGTGGAGAAAATCTCACTCTGTACCTATCCAAAGTACAAGAGCTGTTAAGTGATATCGAGCACTACACCATAACTCACATCCCATAAGAGAAAAACACCAAAGCAGACTATTTGGCCAAGTTGGCAAGCTCCAAGGAAGCCTAGTTATTGGGATTAGTCCTGGTTGAAACACTAACCAACCCGAGCATAGATGAAATGGACATGGACATGGACTGGACTCTAGAAACCACTGTCGAGCCAAATACATGGATGACACCGATAAATACTTGCATAAACCCTATCAACTGACTGATATCAGCGAAAGAAGCTCCTCCGTAAGGCGCTAAGGTTCATGATACAGGATGGGACACTCTATCGAATGGGATTCTCGACCCTTCTTCTTAGGTATGCGACCGATGATGAAGCACGACAAATCCTGAAGGAAGTACATGAAGGCGAATGCTGAGATCACACTGGAAGGCAGATGCTAGCAAAGAAAGTCCTTCGATATAGATACTTTTATCCCAACAATAAATCATGACACCGCAGATCATGCCAAAAGATGCGATCGCTGTCAAAGATTCAGAAAAATTAAGAGAATTCTTCAACGGAACTAACATAAATGGTTAGCCCATGGCCATTTGCGATATGGGGGATCGATTTAATCGGTGTCCTTCCAATAGCTAAAGAAGGATCGATATATGCTATAATTGTTGTAGATTATTTCACAAAATGGGCCGAAGCGGAACCGCTGGCCACCATAACCACAAAGAAAGTTGTTAACTTTTTCACTAAAAACATAATTTGCAGGTTTGGTGTGCCGCAAAAAAATCATCACTGACAACGGAACCAATTCGAGAGTGTCGGGTTCAAAGAATTATGCAGGCGCTTCCAAATCGAGAATAAGTTTTCCGTAGCAGCTCATCCGCAAGCAAACGGGCAAGTGGATGCAATAAACAAGATCATCAAATCTGCCACCAAAAAGTGATTGACAAAGCCGAAAGGAAATTGGGTCGACGAACTTGCACTCGCATTATAGGCATACAAGATGACACACAAAGCGGCAACTGGCCACACTCCGTTCGCATTAGAATTTGGTTCAAAAGCAATGGTTCCTGTTGAACTAGAGGTCCCTTCGCACCGAAGGTAGATTTTAATCATGCACAAAACGAGCAGCCCTACTTTAATCGCTAGACATGATCAATGAAAAAAGATAAGAAGCGGAGTTGAGAACATCCGCCCACCAAATAAGGGTTGCACGGTACTTTAACTCCAAAGTTCATAGTCTGACCTTCGAAGTTAAAGATCTTGTGCTCAAGCGAGTTTAGCCTGACCCAAGAGCCGTCCGACCGAACTAGGAAGGACCATTTGTCATTTATGAAAAGCTTGGTGATGGGACCTTCAAGTTGACAACTGTCGATGTGGTCGCAATCCCCAGAGCCTGGAATAGCGAATCACTCCACCGATATTTCATTTTAAAAGAAAAAAGCAACTTTATGTATTTTCTAATTTTTAACAAAATGCCGGAGGGATTGTACATATGCAAAGAATCTGACATGCTTTTCTTAATAAAGTTTGTTTCTTGAAGTACCCAAACTGTGTTCATAGTAAGTACCCGCCGAGTCGATGGAAGCAAATCGACTCAAACCGCTGGATCGGCAGAACTCGATCCTGGCCCTCCGAAAATCAAGGCTGTTCCTATTGCACCAAGAGGGCCACAAATTCAAACTCCTCACATTGCCTGGAGATAAGGAATGCCGATGAGCTCCAAAATCAAACTTCTCACGTTGTTCGTAGATAGGAAACGCCGAGGAACTCCAAAATCAAACTCCTCGCGTCGCCCAGAGGTAGGCGATGTCGAGGAGCTCCAAAATCAAAGTCCTCGTGTCGCCCGAATATAGACGATGCCGATGAGCTCCAACATCAAACTCCTCATGTCTTCTGGAGATAGGCGACACCAAGGATCTCCAAAATCAAACTCCTTGCATCGTTCATAGATAGGCGACGCCGAGGAGCACAAAACTCAAACTCCTCGGGTTGCCTGGAGATAAGAGATACCAAGGAGCTCCAAAATCAAATTCCTCGCGTTGCTCGGAGATAGGCGACACCGAGGAGCTCCAAAATCAAACTCTCGCGTTGCTCGGAGATAGGCTACGCCGAGGAGCCACGAATTCAAGCTCCATGCGTTGCCCGAAAACAGGCAACGCCGAGGAACTCCAAAACCAAACTCCTCATGTTTCCCGGAGATAGGCGATGTCGAGGAGCTCTAAAATAAAACTCCTCGCGTTGCTCGAAGATGGGCGACGCCGAGGAGACACAAATTCAAACTCCTCGCATTGCCCAGAGATAGGCAACGTCGAGAAGCTCCAAAACAAAAATCCTCATGTTGCCCGAAGATAGGTAACACCGAGGAGCTCCAAAATAAAACTCCTCACATTGCCCGATGATAGGCGATGCCGAGGTGCCACAAATTCAAACTCCTTGCATTGCCCAGAGATAAGAGATGCCGAGGAGCACGAAAGTTAAACTCCTCGCATTGCCTAGAGATAGGCAACGCTAAGGAGTTCCAAATTCAAACTCTTTGCATTACCCGGAGATAGGTGATGCCGAGGAGCACCAAATTAGAACTCCTTGCATTTCCTGAAGATAGACGATGCCAAGGAGCCTCATAAGCCATGCACTCAAGAATAAACTCCTCGCGTTGCCCAAAGATAGCCAATGCCGAGGAGCATTAAAAACAAACTCCTTGCGTTACCCGAAGGTAACCAACGCCAAGGAGTATCCGAAGTCGCGCGCTACACAAGTGGAGCGCTAAATCTCAAAATAATAGTCGCTCATGCATGCAATTAAGAATAATTGGTGCTAGAAGGAAGGCACCCAATTATTGACAGTACATACCCACGCGTAAATTGCATACTAACTTGAGTGCTGCCAGAAGCTAAGAGTATATGCTAAGGTCACAAAACTTCCGAAGAATTGAAAAATCAGGTCATGACTCAACCAGGTTTTCAATAGAAATCATATAAACCCCAAGCTATTAGCTACTTGAAAGTTGTTTGAATTGAACAGCCCTATAAACTGGAGGGCATACACCTGTACTGAGACAGAATCTGCAATAAGCTCACAAGTTCTATCACTCCAAACAAACAAGTTCACAAGTTTTAGCCCAAAGTTTTCTCAACTTCCAAACAAAAATTTCTAAATAAACCCAATTACAAACGAAAATTGTTAAAATTTAGAAGTTTTCTATGGTATTGTGAATTTCTAAGTAGAAATCCTCTAAGTGCTGTTAATTTCTAAGTCTTATTACTTCGAATGAAGGACTTTGGCTATAACCATAGAACTAGCAAAGTAGGAAATGAAACAAGCACAAGTACACAAAGCATATATGAATAGATAGATAAAAATACAGTCAAAACATCATTGTATTGCTTGTGATTTTCTGTACATAGGATCAAAATGTGGGGGCCGTACCCACACAACAACGGTCAACAAAGAGAAAATACAGACTCTACAGTATGAATGCAAGGTGCAGACTCTTCACTTGAACAAAATGACTCGAAAAGAAACCAAAACAAGTCAATCTTCTTGCGCGCTGTTGGCCAAAACAAAGTCCATCCTTATGCCAACCACTCAACGCTTCTTGCCACCGCTTCCCTTTCCGCTTCTGGTTTACAGCTTCTGCTTCTTTTCAAGAGAGGTGTCGCTGCCAGTAATGTCAACATGAACTTCGATGGCAATCTCTTCCTCCTTCGAATTTTTTCAGAAGAGCTTCCCTTTCCTTTTCGTTTTCATGACTTCCGGGAGCTCTTCATAGCTTTGACTACCTCCACCTTTTCCTTCTTGACGGCAACCAAATCATGTTGAGTCTTCTACGGCTGCTTCGTCTATGTCTCCTGCTCCTTAGCCTCTGCAGTAGTTATATCACCTTTAAAAGATGTTGAAGGGTCGTTCGAGAGGTGGGGTGCTGCAATCTTCTCCGCCTCCGGCCCCTGTTGTGAGCTAGATCTGGATGTGGAAACCGAAGTAGGAATAGATACAATCTTAGAGGCTGTGAAGATAGCAGCATGCACAACTTTGAAGTAGCTGGTGCGTCAACGGGAAGAGTGGATGGACCTATAATATCAAAAAGGAAAGCATTAAACTCCTCTTGCTCCTGTAGCTTAAGATGAAGGCTCCCGAAGTCGGGAGAACCATGGACGTTACCTACACCAGAGGAAGGATCATGAATGGAAAAATCAAACTCATCGCCTTCGCCTTCTTTGGAGGGCTTCACCACATGAGGAACAACATCGAGCCCTAAGCTCATTGGCTAGTCGAGGAGCTGCTCCGACAGTCCACCCAAGCCAGAAATTGATGGCTCGGTAAGTGCACCGTTGAGGGTCATCAAAGCAGCTTCGGTGGCCTCCCTCTCTCGTTCCACATGAAGGATCTCCTAGCCCTCAAGTAGCGCCTTCTTGGACTCCTTGTTGGGATAAGTATCCCACAACTTTTGATCCTTATAGACGTCGTCGCTCTCAGCAAAGTGGGATAAGATTTCTTCCCAAACAAGGGCAAGAGTGCGTGAAGTACTTCGGGCCAAGATAGCTGAGACTTTCATGATGCAACAGAGAGTTGACATAGAAGCTTAGAATTATTGCATCCAGTTTCTTCATTTTCCGATCGAAAGCACGTTGAAGGTTCATATAATCTGCCATCGCCGCAGCCTTCTCAACTTCAACAATGGTCTTATCAACACTAAGTTGTGTAACCTGAGCCTGTAACTTGGCGATGGTCTCGGCTTGGTCGGAGATCATTTTGTTGTGCCCCTCGACAATTAGATCGTGATTGGTGATTGTCTTTTGTTGAGCTTCGATGGTAGCATTGCAAGCGATCACTTCCACTTTCAATTTCGCCTCCTCCGCATGAGTCTTCTTGATTTTGTCTCTCCAAACGATCTCGACCTTCTCATGTGCCACCTTCAGCTCTTTCATCAAGCTGGCAGTTCTCTTACTTTCCTGGAGCGCCATTTCCTTCTCCTCCCCTAACCGTTTAATTTTAGCGTCCTGATCAGCCAACGCCCTTTCATAATCATCTTTCTCAATTTCGAAGGGGAGGATCTCCTGATAAGTATTCGTATTTGTGTCCGCTAGCTACTTGCAAAACTTCTCCCATTTCTCAGCCTATTCCAGGTCATTTTGGATAGCTTAGAGATGCAGCACAAAGGAATCCCTACGAATAGGATGAAGGTCCATGTCAAACTTAACTCCTCTTGAAAACCATCCCGAAAGAGCCAGCTCAATCCTAGGGGCCCGTAGGAAGAGTATAGGCTGGCCGTCAGGGAGGATGAGATTTGCAAGGGTAGTAGCAACAATGGACGAAAGATGGAATATGTGTTAGAGGTAGAATTGGGGCAGAAGAGATAGGAATCTCTAGGCCCACGAAAGTGTGTTTCGAAGCCAGTTCTAAATGATAGGAGTGATAGTCGAACATTGATTTCTTTGACAGCTCATCTCTTTCCTCATGAGGCTATCTCTTCTCATACCCACCTTTGTGTGAACGAGATTTATCTCTCTCCTCTTGGACGCAGGTTTCGGCTTTGAGTTCTTTCCTTTGTCGATACTTATTTCTGTCTCCCGGACTTGATGTCGGCTGTAGGGACGCTTCGGGTACCATTGTGAATCAGTATAGTCCTCAAAGTCGTCGTAGAAGCCATGCCCTCTCGTCATACCTAGAACAAAGGGTACATGAAAGATTTCAGGAATGAATCATGAGTTAGGAAGATATGCAAGGGAATGAAAAAATAGAAACATGTGCAATCCTAGTGTAACATGCTGTGTTTCTAATATAGCCTAAACTGACGTCACGAATCGGAACAAACGGCTGTTGAAGGTGGGAGTAGACTGACTTCAGTCATTATAAGCGGGATTGAGCTAACTGAGTGTGTGATGTCGCCTGAGCAGGAAGGAGTCGCGAATTTAAAATCTCCTTTCATGAGTGCATCGAAATCGACAAAAATGTCGCTGAAATCTCTGAGCCCCGCTCCGACATTCTTAGTCAGAGAGTTTGAATGACTTTCTATCTCAAGGATTTTGCCTTCACCACCTATATCAAAAAGAGATGGACTCGGGGGAGCAGGACTCATCCTCGGAATCTCGTCACAGGACTTTGAATCGTCACCATCAAATTCTGATGAGAAGTAATCACTGACAGTGGCTTCATTGCTGCTGCTTTCAAACTCTCCCTCTTTTTTTCCAAATCAATTACGGTCTTGCCTTCTCTGCGTATAAACTCTTCTTCCTCCTCCTTCGCAATTAGGGGCATTCTAGATGAACTGCTCAGGCCAACCACAACGGCTTCTTCCATCTTATGAGCTTCATCAAGCGATCCTCTCGGAGAGCTACCAATCTTTTGACCTTCCTCGGAATCGTGGGATGAAAGAAGGGCTTGTGTGGACTCTGGTTCGATCGGTAGAGGGAGATTCAGTCTGAGTGGCAGGTCTACCTAGAGCTAGCAGCTCATATCGACAAAAATTCTCATTGGTCAGTAGAACTTTAACACTTCTCTCCTCGAGACTGATAGCTTTTAAAGTCTCACAAACTTCATTAAGTGCCACATCTCTATTTGGTCTTAGAATAACTGCAAGAGATGTATAATTAGTTAGAGACTCCATTACGACGTTTCAGAGCTTGACAAATAGAAAAGAAAGGCTTACCCCGTGTCATCCATCAGCGCTTGAAACCTTCGGGGCATCTAATAAAGAACTGCTGCGTCTTAAACTATGATTGATTCCTTTACAACCGTAATACGATCTTTCAGTTCCTTAGGGCTTCGATTATAATCAAAGAGGGGCAGTCATCTCTCCTGTTGAACTCCAGAAAATACCACAACTCATTGAAATTTGGAGCATGGCCAAACGTTTACATGAAAAGGACATGCAAGCAAGTAAGAATGGCGTAACCATTCGGATGAAGCTAGAATGGGACAATTCCCATCTTCGAGAGTGTTTCGTATAGGAAATCATTAAAGGGAGGTATGGCTCCGTTCAAACACATGTATCTATGGCAAGCGGTGTACCCCGGGGGAGGCATATGCGCAAACTAGTCATTCGCAGCCAGACGCACATCTTCCTCAAGAATCCCATGCTGTATACATATATTATGAAGAACCGTAGCAGAGACCACTAACGAGGCTCATTCAGGTGGATTGAGAAGAACTCGAAACTTAGGAGGCATTAGGTCCACGATGGGCACGACCGGAACTAACCGACCGTATTGGGCTTATGAGGTGGATGATGATACAGCTTCGGATAGCATCAGGCTTCACCCGCTTGACTTATGACGTGTAAAAGGATGATTCATTCTATATAATAGAACTTGCGTCCGAAAATGGTCAGGTAACTCTATCCTAAATTCATAAGTTTCCTCAATCACACTTGATTTCCGAATAGACAATAACTTGTAATCGACATGTCGGACTTCAAGTGTGAACTGGGGCAAGTGTGCTAGTGTAGTATGCTGTCTATATGGGATAAAGTCAGTGCTCGATGAACTGCAAATGCTCTATCATGAGTAGACAATTCACTCACAGTGGAAAAGGAGAAGAACTTCCCATGTCAGTTTGTTTTTCAATTTTTGTTTACTTCTTATACACTTACCCGTTATCGATTAATGATCGATTACGGATTCGTTATTCGAAGTGACGTGGAAAACTCTTCCCATTATAGGAGCATCGAATGCGGAATAACCAAGCAGGATAAGCCTGAGTTCTCTGGAAGAATTGGGATAGACTGGTAATACGTCATGCAAGTAGCATCTGCAAAACTGGAGATAAGTTAATTCTGTTCTAATGGACGAAGATAGAAAAATGCGTCAAGCCTTGGGTCAAAAATCGAATGTCATTCCAAGAGACAACTCGAGACTCGATTTACTATCTTCCTCCATTAAACCGCAATCAACTCGAACTTCTCGTAATCAACGTCGCAAGTGAAGACTAGACATCATTCATTGTACCAACATAACAATTAACGAATCAATCAAGCAAACCCACCTTAACCTGATTAAAAAGCATAAGAAGAATCATGAATCAAACTCAAAGAACTATGGATTGGCTTGTGAGCGAGCTAAGGATGGGTCGGCTGCAGATCAACAGTGAACTGGAGTTCAGATTCGAGCACGATGAAGGATGGTTAGGGTTTCGCAAGGAAGGCAGATGCTTGGATGAACTGGTGGTGCGTGGATCGAGTGAAATAGGGTAGCGGATCGAGTTGATTGCCTAGGTAGAATCGCCAGATGAGTTGGTCGCTTGAAGGAGTTGGAATCGGTTTGGGTCGAATGACGAAAAAGGGGGTCAGCTCGAGTATAAGTAGGCTAGGAAAAAACAAAATATTTTGCTAAGTAATCGGGTCGCCAACGACCCGACCCATCATGGGTCGCTAGCGACCCAACTTATCCTTAAAAAAATTTCCATGCATATAGATCGCCAGCGACCCATCCCATATGGATCGCCAGCGACCCATAAAAAAAGATGAAAGTGATGATGATAAAGAATATATACATGCATTTGAAGAAAAAGAAGGAAGAAAGCTTCATATATTCATCTCAAACCTTATCAATTGCAACTGTTCGCCATTCCACGGCATGCAAGGAAGCTAAAAGTAGGAGTGTGTACATTATGGCAAGTAGTAGCAGTCGGAACCAAAGAAAGACAACCAATGACATCTGGCAAACGTATTTGTAGAGCTCTAATGTAATCTCTTAGAAATCAACAAATGGATATTAAAAACGATAACTTCCAGAGCACGCCTTGTTTAAAACGAAGGCGGCAAATGTTATCCTGATTTTTAACCTAGCAGAAACCAATAGAAAACAGAACAACCTTGTGTGGACAGGATGGTTCAAGACTTAACCAGAAAAGCTAGGGTGAGGGATCGACAGGGGCCAAGCTATATGACTAAGGCAATGATTGGAAACAATTAGGCCGAGTGACCAGCATTCCATTAGTCCAATCAGTAGCTGAACGTAAACAGCTAGTGAATCTCTATCAAAATGAAAGAGCAAAGATAAAAGGCTATAAGAACATCTCTGAATCAGACTCTAGAAATATCCTAAGTGCATGGCTCAGATATGGAACACCATCAAGAAGAGGCAAGATTAGGTCCGCAAAACGAACCAAGTCTATGGTTTCCTAGTGACCCATGGTTTTGGCACGTTTTGTGAGCCAAGCCCCTAGGTCGCCTATGACCTACTTGCAAGCTGATGAAGACATGCTTAGCCTAGACCTCTCCGATCTCTATAAATAGCGTCCTAGCTACAACATAAAGAGGATCTTCTATGGACTTGTTGCTGAAGCACTGTTGGATCTATTCTTCACTCTTTGCCTCCCTCATAACAATCTCTAATAAAATACACTATGATTCTCTAGTGGATTCCAACTCTAGAGATTCAATCTGGTTAGAAAACCATAAAAGCCTTGTAATCAAACATCTGTTGTAACAACAATCAGTCTTTATAATAAAACTATAAAGTAGACGTAGGCTTCATTAACAGCCGAACCACTATAAAAATTCTCTATCTACTTTCTTTATTGTTCTTTCTTTATATTTGTGACATGTGATATTGCTCTGTCAGGACAGGGCCAGTGCTTTCAAATCCAAACCAGGGTATTGGTCCATTTTTTGGGTCGACGGCCAGGATGCTTTCTAGGAATTATCGAAGCACATAAAGAGACCGTAGATCTTATCAAAGCCGTTGGAAGGTGAAGAATTTTTCGTATATTTAGCATTATCTAGTCACGCACTGAGTGCGGCCTTAGTACGTAAGGAGATGTAGATCTAAGGGCTCATGTATTATATCAGTAAGTGATTTACTGAAGTAGAATAGAACTACCACTATTTAGAAAAGTCAGCATACTTCTTAGTGATTGCTTCAAAGAAACTATGACCAAATTTCCAAGCTCACCCATTAAAGGTGCCGACAGATCAGCCTAAAAGCAAGTACCGCATCGACCCAAGACTTTGGGAAGATCGCTGAAGTGGAATATAGAGCTAAGCCAATATGACATAACCTACTATCCTAGAAGGACGATAAGAGTATAGGCATTGGCTAATTTCATCTCTGATTTTATAGTCCAGGATATAAAAGAGGAAGATGATATGGTCCAACCCATTTAATGGAAGTTATTCGTAGACAAAGCTTCTAATGAACGTTATTCTAGGATAGGAGTGGTTCTCGTAACCATAGAAGGACGAATGATACACCATGCACTAAAGCTAGAGTTCTCGATAATAAACAACAGAGTTGAGTATGAAGCATTGATAGGCAGACTTAAGATGGAAAAGAAGATGGGAGTCCAGACACTACATGTATACATCGACTCTCAAAATGCCTGTCTACTAAGTGAAAAAAGGAATTTCAGGCCAAGGGAACTAGACTTACTCCTTACCTGAAGAAAAGACTAGAATTAGTGACTGATATTGAACATTACACAATAACGCACACTCCTAGCGAGGAAAACACAAAAGCTGATTCTCTGGCTAAGCTAGCAAGCTCTAGGATGCGCTAACGATGGGACTAGTTTTGGTCAAAGTTTTACTGGCTTAAGGATCAACCATATTGATATCGAATGGATCTTGGAGACTGAAGAGGAAAGGGAGTCATGGATGACTCCAATCCAAGACTATTTTCTAAAGGGAATTCTCTCGTACATATGGAATGAATGACGAAACTACTTCGTAGAGTGCCACTATTTATAATGCAAGAAGGAGTGTTATACAGAAGAGGCTTCTCTACCTCCTTGATGTGGTGTGCCACCCAGGATAAGGCTAAGAAAATTCTCATGGAAGTACATAAAGGAAGTTACAGCGATCACACCTTTGCAGTAATTTGGAGAATTTGTATAATTATGAGCTAATGATGTCGAAAGGTAGAGCAAAGTAAGCTATTGTAGCAGTGGACCACTTCACAAAGTAGGTTGAAGTGGAACCGCTGGCCATGATCACTATGAAAAAAATGATCAACTTTGTGGTACAGAACATCATATGAAAATTTGGAGTCCTAAAGAAAATTATAACTAAAAATGGTACTTAATTCAAGAGTGTCGAGTTCAAGGACTTATATAACTGGTACAAGACTGAGAAGAGCATCTCAGCAGTAGTGCACCTACAAGCATGGATAGGTAGAGCTAGGGAATAAAATCATCAAATCCATCTCAAAGAAATGATTGACAGTATCCAAGGGTAATTTGGTCGATGAACTACCTCTAACACTTTAGGCTTACCGAATGACCCTTAAGTCCATACAGGGCATACTCCATTCACTTTGGCCTATGAAGTCGAGGATATGATTTTGATAAAACTAGAGATTCCATCATACTAAAGAATACATTGAGATCCTAAGGTGAATGAGGAACTCTTTCTTGAGTCCCTCGACTTGGTCAACAAGAAACGGGAAGCAACTAAATTGAGGGTAGTCTCTGACCAAAAAGAGTGGCATGGCATTTCAATGCCAAGGTCAGAAACCGTTACGTTGAGGTAGAGGATCTTATTTTGATAAGTTCTCTCTAGTATGGGAGCACTTGGACCTAATTAGGAAGGTCCCTATGCTATTGAGCAAAATCTTGGAGAAGCAACATTCAAGCAAGAAACTGTTGATGTGATCCAATTTCGCATGCCCGGAATAGCGAACACTTGCAGCATTATTTCACTTAGATTTATTTATTTTATTTTTTTCAAATAAGCTACCCTATTAAACTAGGGGCAATGTAATTAGGCAGGATTTGCCATTTCTTTGTTTATAAATAAAGCTAGCTTCTAAAACCTATGGAACTGTGTTCTTGTAAGCTAAAACATATGATATGTGATTAGCAGCACAATCAGGTACCCATAGATAGGTACCAACCAACTTCTTTGATCCATGATCGGGTCAAGGGAGTATAATCACATAAGGGTCTATCAGTTGGTTTTCCCTTATCCCTTTGATCTTGACTAATGCCCAGATATTTACAAAGTCAATGAGGGCTTCCCAGAGTCAGGCAATCAAAGCAGCAGTTCCCAGAGATAGGAACCGGTGTGCAATCGATGCTTTCATGACCAGGCTTATGGCTCGGCATAACATGATCAACCGAGGATAACCAATAACGGTCAATGAATATTCTCGATCAACACCCAAAGGTAGGTGATATTGAGAGCGGATATCTGGAGATAGGCACCTGAAATGCCAGTTCCTAGAGATAGGAATTGGCGTATGACAGAGGCTTTAGCAACTACATTTGAGGCTCGGTAATACATTTCAAGTAGAGGATAAATAACGATGGTAGGGAATTATTTCGATCAGTGCCCAGAGATAGGAGAAGTCAAACATCGATGCTCAGAGATAAGCATTTGAACTAGCGATCCCCGAATATAGGGATTGATGAATGATTGAAGTATATATAACTATACAACCAGACGAGACATGATTGGTCAATGATAAGTGACAAAAGTCAATGAACTAACTCGATCAATGCTTGGAGATAGGTGACATCAAAATATGGTGCCCGGAGATGGACACTTAAAATGCTGATTCCCGAAGATAGGAAACGATAAGAAGTTGAACATTTATTTGACTATAACCTTATTCATGATCAAATGGACCTTGTCGAGGATAAACAAGGTTTGTCATGAAGTTGGCCATAGGAATGACAAGTTTTGTTTAGCCGAAATAGAAACACTTGGCAATGATAAACAGAACTATGCAATGAACTATAGCTGAGCAATCTAAGGAATTTACTTATAAGTATAGAGCTATGGTAAGTAATAGAATTGCATATATATAGACATGTATAATATGGACGATCAAGCATCATAGATAATTATATTATGCATGTATGCAGTAGTACATAGACTGATGAAATAAAAGTGCAGATATGTAAGCATGACAAAGATTGTATAGAAAAATAGTCTTTTATTTACATTGACTTTTTATATACAAGTATTATGGGGCTGCTCTTGCATAAGGCCAACTTACATGAAAAGAAAGCCAAAATACATTAAAAAGCAATGAAGCTACTTTTACAAAGACTCAAGAAAGAAGCCTACTTCTTCGTTCGCTTGCTGCCACTCTTGGGATCGTCCTTCACCATGCACTTCTTTGACTCCTTACAGTCCCTGGACTTCTCTTTTTTTGTATTACTACCCTTTGAAAGTGTAGTTTCTCCTTTAGTCATCATCTTGAGGGGTCTTTGGGCTTATCGACCATAGGATCAGAAGATAGCGAGGAACCACCAGCAATGGGGCCTTCTAGAGGCTTAATTTTTAGGGGAGGAAGCTTGGGAATAAGGCTTGGCTTATCAGTGCCGATGGCAGGTTTATTAGTTCTTGACTAAAACTTGATTTTGACCTTTTCACAGTCGATCTTCATCCTCTCTGCCATTATGATTTGATCATCTAGGTCCTTCTCACTTATGATGGTGATGTCTTCCTCTTGGGACTGGCTAACGTTTTCCAACTCTTCCAAACCCCCTATTTTCAATGAATAAGGACTACGTCCGAGCTGGAAGGTGTTGAGAAGAGATAGCACATGGAGGTCGGTACGGTAGAGATGGCATTAGGACCTAAACATTGAGTGATTGGTGGAAGAGGAGGAGGAAGTGACAAAGGACCTATAAGTTCACAAACAATAAAGTAAAGGTTAGTAATAAGTGACAACGTCGAGCGAGAATTGAAGCTTCTCAAATATGCAACACCCAACATTTTTACGTTAATCAATTCAAAAGAATTTAATAAATAAATAATAATGCTAAAAATAGAATGTTTGCAAATGCTAGAATTTGGCTACGAATCCTACACCATTAGGTTCATGGTGATTTTCTGATCAACTTTCATATATAAATTTTTCAATCAAATTTCAAACGGAATTGTTTTTAATATTTGCAGTTTTAGAGTTGGAAATAATTATATATGTAATTAAGGAAATGAATCAATTAACTAATGTTGATGGAAATCAAATCGTACCAAATGTGTATATGGGGAAAGAAGTAGGAATCAAACTAGAGCAATTACCTAAATAAGGAAGAAAATTATATTAGTTGTTTAATTAAACAATAAAATATAAAAAATCACACATGATAAATAACCGCATTCAAAAAGAAGCATAGGTCGACCCTTAATTTGCCTAGGTCGACCGGTAGAAGTCGACTATAGGGCATAGGTGGTCGACCCATGCTAATGTTAAACCGGGATTATCGCATTATACATGGACAATGGTGATAGGTATAATATTTTACTTCAGTATGAAGTAATTAAGTGGCATTTAAGATTTAATTAAAGATTTCAAGACAAATCTAATGCTCCAAATCAATCCTTAACTCCTATAAATTGAAAGCTAGCCTAACCCTAATTCATTTAGAAAATCTATCGCATACTATAACTTTAACATATTTCTTCTCCTCCAAATTCTAAAAATAGTAAAACTATTAATATATATATATATATATATATATAAGTAGAAGAAAGCATAGAATAAGAGAAGAGGAGAATAGGATCGATTCCATACAAATAATAAAGATAAATCTTGAATCTAAAACTCAAATTCAAATTTAATTCAACCCTTTCCCTAGATCTGTAATTTAAATAAGTGAATACTCTTTTAATTATTTTGGATTCGAAGTAAGAGGTTGTCAAATAAAAAGGGAATAGATCTTAAGAGTGGGAAAGCTAAAAGCAAGGTGAGTGGGAATATTACACTTTTTGTAGTAAGATTAGATTTATACCACTGTGATTGAATTCATCGATGCTTAATTATAATCGTTTTAGATATTTAATTGTAAGTGCATAATGATTGGATATAAATTTCAGTTTGGCTAATTTATTGTCTACGTGTAATGAATTAGTGTAAATAATGAATTGCATATGTGTAATGGTTATAGAATAGACATAATGAAATTTATTACGGTATGGATTTAATGAAATTGGAAAATCATACGTACATATTTTGTACTAGTAACTTGTTATGAATTTGTTAATAATAAATTGGTATTTGAGCAAAGGATAAAAATGTTGAATAAAAGAATTCTATTAATATTTTAGGTGTTTAAGTGATATTTTAGTTCGTTGGAATTTGGGATGTTGCAAGTAGATTTCTATGCGTTATCAATTTAAAATAAATACAAGTGTGATGTTTGACATGACAAGGAATAGACATAGAAAGAAAGAGATGTATAAAATAAGGATATTCATCGTATTTTGTACTCTCTATTTCAAATAACAAAAAGATAGTTCCTTGTAACTACAAACATCACATAAATCTCTCTTTTTGGTTAAGATATGGAAATTTACGATGCTAACATTTTCTGATAGAAATGTAGTTCCAATGCATTAAAATGCAGTAAACCCGAAGAGTTGAATAAGAAGATATGGTCGCGATAAGAATATCCTAAAAAGATAAAATGTGAAATACCAATAAAAGTGAAAAGTAAACAAAAAGGAAATTCGATGGATAGGAAAAAAGAAATAAAAAGAAGAAATGGAAATAGAGATAGAAAATGGAAGACGGATAAAAATGAATGGAAAATGATATTATGAACTTGATAAAAAGATAGCGGTAAGTAAACTTAAAGTAAAATAAAAGGATAAACGCATAATGAAATAAAGACCTAAGGTCAATAGTAAACTATAGAGGCAAGGTAATTAAGTAAGTGTGAATGAATACACACACGTAGCCTCAAATATGCGTTTATGACGAGTGTGAACCATTGTAGTTAAAGTATAGTTAAATGTTATGACATTTGGTTATTACAATAAGTTGGAATGCGAGGCCAGTAGTATTACAAGGTAGAAGTCTGCCTACCGCAAGGGGCTACTAGCAGTTGTGTAATATTATATTGATGTGGGATATATTCAACCATAGGACCCTTGGAGTATATACGTTTGCATATAGATAAAGGAATACACCCAATGCATATAATAGCCTTCTTCAAATATGGTATTTAGGGTTGTATTGCCTCGATTGCATTATGCAACCTAAATAGGGAAATAGGAACCAACGGTTGGTACCAAAATTCAGAGGTAAGGCTACATAGGGCAAGAACGCCATCAGTCCTTAGCACTCAATGGGAAAGACAGGTTTACACCTAACTAGTCTTCACTGCCTACCAAGGTAGGCCATGTTGGGTTTTGCACCGCACAGTTGTTTGTTAGTTAGCTTGGCAAGGCTAGTTAACCTAAAATGAGTTCTTTCAAAATAGGTTAGGGAGGTCCATGGAACCCTAACCATGATAGGAAGTAGACAAAGTAGTGAATTCCTAAAGCGAGATAGAGTACGACATAATATCTTGAAAAGCCTTCATTAGGCACTATGAGAGTCCCTGGAGTTATATGGTGACAAGATCATAACACGGCGGCGGCGATGATTCTCGACCGGGTACTGATTGAGAGATACTAATGTGGATAGTATCTAGGTCCATTGGGAAACCATGGTACTTACACACACACACATTGAGAAAGATACTCACGCGCACACATATATACATACATGGCTATGATTCTACAAAGGGTAGACGGGGATGGATCATATGCGAACATGGAATCGAGACAACTAATCAAAATGTAAATAGACATAACATGAGATAGAGAACAATCCACATAAACTAGTGTAATGTACAAAGTATGTAATTTACCAGTTACTAGAACATTGTTTTGACCCCCTCCTCATTACAATCCACATGACATTTTAAAGGACGGGCACTGGTGCTAAGTGTATTTAGCACTGACATGGACGCTAAACCTTGGAATTGTCATATCTTAGTCACTAGTTATGTGACTTATTATATGTTAATTATTCCACCATGACTTATATCGTTAGTGCTTTGATATTCTTCCATTTTTTTGTTTGTGTGATTCCAAACCAACGATCCATACTTTGGTGGACTTGGGTTTTCGATTTAGAAAAAATTTAGGTCCACTAGGGTGCGGTTTATTACATTTAGTTTCAGTGCTTAGGTTAGTTAATATTGAGAAACTAGAAAGCATTAGGTGAATGTATTTGTATTTTTCCTATAGATATAAATATAATATATGTTAAACCCTAAAAATTCCAACTATAGAATAGTTGCATATGGAAAATCCCTAAAGTTGGATGGTGACTCCCTAGTTGGGCCTCGGTAGCCCAATAACTTGTTGATCTCCATATGATAGCCAATTGACGATGTATAGAAGCTCCAGTTAAGGGCCAAAGAAGAATCCATATGTTGTAGATATCCACAAGCAGTTGGTTTCCAGAAGGAAGCTGTGAAGTAGTCACTCCAAGTCAACAGCTAGGTTTCTAATATTGGGAAGAAGATAAGTCAG
The DNA here is from genome assembly GCA_030765085.1 of Allium cepa. NCBI lineage: Eukaryota > Viridiplantae > Streptophyta > Magnoliopsida > Asparagales > Amaryllidaceae > Allium > Allium cepa. The sequence goes on along the minus strand of CM060937.1, from coordinate 503,902,390 downwards.
TAAGTTGAACAATAGAAGTTCTAGAGAAAGAAAATGGAATCCATTTTGAGTCCAACCAAATATAAAATAATTTTAAAGGTTGAGAAAAATACATATTTGAAAAGGTAGTTAAATATTGGACTTCAAAATATGCAAATATTTAGTTAAATTGAAAAAATTTCATAAATGATCTGACGAAAACTAATGGTTGAAAAATTATAGAGCGTATATAGCTCGCTAGTTTCTTTATAAAGAAAAAAAGTGTAAATAAAAAAGTCCTAGTAGAAGCTTAAAAAAAAATTATAATCTTGCAAAATGTTATTTCTTTAAAAAGAATGATAGAGCAATATAACTTGTGGACTTTCCTACGTAATGAAATTTTTTAAGCTATAAAAAACATTTTTTGGGGTGGAAATTAGGAAGTGGTACAAGTTTGAAATCGGGTAAATATTACATAAAAGAAGATTTAGAACCCCAAAATAAAGCTATAAACGAATGTGCTACAATGGTTCAACTTAGAAGACAACTAATTGAAAAGAAAGCAACTAGAAATTGTACAGTTTAGATAGAGGAAAGTTGAATAATAATAGCATTGTAAAATATAAAAACAATATTGGGAATTAATATAAAATAATGCTAATGATCTAATTAGAAGAAACATAGGAAATTAAAGGCAAAATAAAGGAAAATGGACATTTTCCATTGTTGTATGCATTTATTGCAAGTATCTATTAAAAGTCCCCGTCGCACGATATTAGAGACTCCACCAAGGGTGGGAGGGGGAGATAGATTGAAAAATAGAGTAAGAGTTGTCCTTATCTACTCTAGTTTTTATTGCTTCAAGATATTTAGAAACACTGAAACGTGCACTTTTGAAAAGAAATAGTTTGAAGTAACGGTTGAGTTTTTTAAAAAAACTTAATGAATGGTTTGAGTTAAAAATCACAATTTTAATAAATAAAATTGAAAAAGGTCTTTAAATGAAAATTTTGATTTAAAGGAAAGAAATTTTTAAACAAGTTTAATTTTCTAACATTTTCTTTTATGAATAAATTAAATTCAAAAAAATTTAAATTTCAGTTTTAAAAGGCTACGAGGCTAAATATTTTTGAATTTAATAAAAGGATTCTAAGCTTGTACGTTTTTTAAAGAGAATTTTTTTGGGATTAAGTACTTTAAAAATTTTAAGTTTTAACTTTTGAAGAAAATTTACAAAGAGCAAACTAAATTTTGAAATATAGAGTAGATAGGAATAAGTGCCTAGGTAAGACGGGATAAATAGTAAGTTTATGGAAAAGATTTCAATGATTATACATTGAGAAGTAATAAGGAACCCCGCAGAGTGTAAAGAATAATGGTAAGAACCTATAAATATTTTGTCAAACGTGTGTGCAAGCCATATGTAGAATCCACAAAGGAATGATAAATTGTATTAAAGTACGCTTCTACGAGTTCTAAGATATGCTCGTATGAATGGTCTAAGATAGAGGAAGATAATACCAAGTTTTGAGAATACGCCAAGGAATTCAATTAAAAGATGATGGTAATAGAAAATTATGAAATGGAAAACACACATGGAGGATATTAGAAAATTCATGTTAAAAATATGAGGATTGAGGAAGGTGACACATTAGAAAGGTCCATTCAAGTTAGAAGTGATAGAGCCATAACATCGTTAGCGTTAGGTTATGTTGACGTCGGCTTCCAATAGCTGTTGTTGTAAGTTGGGTTGTAAGCATCAGTTGTCTACATAGGGATACAAGCACGTACGATATTATAGAAAACGTTCCATTTTAATTGTTCTCTAGGTGACCGCCATGTTATGGGAGAATAATAAAGATAAGAATTATGGGAAAATAATAAAGATGAGAAATTTTTAGAAAAGACAGTTAACAAATGCAAAAGAAAAGAAAATAGTAGAGGCTGGAAGTTAAAAGATAATTAAGAAATTTATTTAATTGACTACTAAAATAGAAAGGAAACAAGATTATGAGTTCTAAAAAATTCAGGAAATAAATTTCAATGAGCAAAGGATAAGTAAAGGACTTTGTATAGCTACGGTCAATGTCCAAGTATCTTAAAAGCTGGAATTTATTGTTGAACTTGGTTGTTGGTTGCTATAATAAATAAAAGAAAAGTTTTTGAAACTTAAAATTTATCGCGTAAATTAAGTGGAGTCCACTATGGACTCTGAATTGTTGTCTAGACCCCAATTTCATGAGATGTAGAAAAATCAATTTTTGGAAATTTATATTTATACATATACTTAATATATATATATATATATGTGTGTGTGTGTGTGTATAACAAAATGTTTTAGAAAGTTCTTAGAATTTGAAATTTAATTTTGAGGTCTAGAAAGTGATGTAAAAATATTTTTTAATTAGAAGGGGAGAAATTTTAGAATTATAAAATGTTGCATATTTGACCCGGACAAGTAGTCGACAAACTGGTTAGTGTGCAGCAGAAGTGGAAGTAAAATAAAGTATGGTTAGGAACAAGGAAGAAAGTTGTCATAGCTAGGGAATCTCTTTCTCTATATCTTGTTAGTAACAAAAGGTTGATTTTGAGATAAACCCTATTTTAGAAACTTAAAAAGAAATTGACTTATGCTAACCGCACTTGGAAATGTTGGAAGATAATAGGGGGCATAAGGGAATGTTACAGGATACAGTGGAAAAGGGGTACCTAAGAGAATGATGGAAATATGGAATTTTCCCTCTAGACTCTTTTCAAGTATAAGAATATAGGTTTAGAAAATTAGATTTTTCTAAATTTGGATGTTTGCAATGTTGTGCTAGGATTTTGGATGGTAGGAGTTGGAAGCTAGACCGGTTGAACTATACTTCTATTTGTAGAAGTGCGTGAAAATTTGGATGTAAAAGGAGTTTTTTGTTTTCAAAAACTACATGCATATATATGTCCTAGTATATTTAGGATGTTTGCACTATTTTATCTGAATTGTTTTAAAACAATGCATTCATATTGGAAGCGTTGATTTACAATTGCTCGATGCACATATCATATGTATTGTAATACACCGTGCCCTTGTACATGGTGGGTTGCAAAATTGGTTGTACCTTAAATGATTTGTTAGTTTAGATTGGCCGTATACACCAAATGGAATTGTTTTTAATATTTGGAGTTTTAGAGTTGGAAATAATTATATATGTAATTAAGGAAATGAATCAATTAACTAATGTTGATGGAAATCAAATCGTACCAAATGTGTATATGGGGAAAGAAGTAGGAATCAAACTAGAGCAATTACCTAAATAAGGAAGAAAATTATATTAGTTGTTTAATTAAACAATAAAATATAAAAAAAATCACACATGATAAATAATCACATTCAAAAAGAAGCATAGGTCGACCCTTAATTTGCCTAGGTCGACCGGTAGAAGTCGACTATAGGGCATAGGTGGTCGACCCATGCTAATGTTAAACCGGGATTATCGTATTATACATGGACAATGGTGATAGGTATAATATTTTACTTCAGTATGAAGTAATTAAGTGGCATTTAAGATTTAATTAAAGATTTCAAGATAAATCTAATGCTCCAAATCAATCCTTAACTCCTATAAATTGAAAGCTAGCCTAACCCTAATTCATTTAGAAAATCTATCGCATACTATAACTTTAACATATTTATTCTCCTCCAAATTCTAAAAATAGTAAAACTATTAATATATATATATATATATATATAAGTAGAAGAAAGCAGAGAATAAGAGAAGAGGAGAATAGGATCGATTCCATACAAATAATAAAGATAAATCTTGAATCTAAAACTCAAATTCAAATTTAATTCAACCCTTCCCCTAGATCTGTAATTTTAATAAGTGAATACTCTTTTAATTATTTTGGATTTGAAGTAAGAGGTTGTCAAATAAAAAGGGAATAGATCTTAAGAGTGGGAAAGCTAAAAGCAAGGTGAGTGGGAATATTACACTTTTTGTAGTAATATTAGATTTATACCACTGTGATTGAATTCATCGATGCTTAATTATAATCGTTTTAGATATTTAATTTTAAGTGCATATTGATTGGATATAAATTTCAGTTTGGCTAATTTATTGTGTACGTGTAATGAATTAGTGTAAATAATGAATTGCATATGTGTAATGGTTATAGAATAGACATAATGAAATTTATTACGGTATGGATTTAATGAAATTGGAAAATCATACGTACATATTTTGTACTAGTAACTTGTTATGAATTTGTTAATAATAAATTGGTATTTGAGCAAAGGATAAAAATGTTGAATAAAAGAATTCTATTAATATTCTAAGTGTTTAAGTGATATTTTAATTCGTTGGAATTTGGGATGTTGCAAGTAGATTTCTATGCGTTATCAATTTAAAATAAATACAGGTGTGATGTTTGACATGACAAGAAATAGACATAGAAAGAAAGAGATGTATAAAGTAAGGATATTCATCGTATTTTGTACTGTCTATTTCAAATAACAAAAGGATAGTTCCTTGTAACTACAAACATCACATAAATCTCTCTTTTTGGTTAAGGTATGGAAATTTACGATGCTAACATTTTCTGATAGAAATGTAGTTCCAATGCATTAAAATGCAGTAAACCCGAAGAGTTGAATAAGAAGATATGGTCGCGATAAGAATATCCTAAAAAGATAAAATGTGAAATACCAATAAAAATGAAAAGTAAACAAAAAGGAAATTCGATGGATAGGAAAAAAGAAATAAAAAGAAGAAATGGAAATAGAGATAGAAAATGGAAGACGGATAAAAATGAATGGAAAATGATATTATGAACTTGATAAAAAGATAGCAGTAAATAAACTTAAAGTAAAAGAAAAGGATAAACACATAATGAAATAAAGACCTAAGGTCAATAGTAAACTATAGAGGCAAGGTAATTAAGTAAGTGTGAATGAATACACACACGTAGCCTCAAATATGCGTTTATGACGAGTGTGAACCATTGTAGTTAAAGTATAGTTAAATGTTATGACATTTGGTCATTAGAATAAGTTGGAATGCGAGGCCAGTAGTATTACAAGGTAGAAGTCTGCCTACCGCAAGGGGCTACCAGCAGTTGTGTAATATTATATTGATGTGGGATATATTCAACCATAGGACCCTTAGAGTATATACATTTGCATATAAAGGAATACACCCAATGCATATAATAGCCTTCTTCAAATATGGTATTTAGGGTTGTATTGCCTTGATTGCATTATGCAACCTAAATAGGGAAATAGGCACTAATGGTTGGTACCAAAATTCAGAGATAAGGCTGCATAGGGCAAGAACGCCATCAGTCCTTAGCACTCAATGGGAAAGACAGGTTTACACCTAACTAGTCTTCACTGCCTACCAAGGTAGGCTATGTTGGGTTTTGCACCGCACAGTTGTTTGTTAGTTAGCTTGGCAAGGCTAGTTAACCCAAAATGAGTTCTTTCAAAATAGGTTAGGGCGGTCCATGGAACCCTATCCATGATAGGAAGTAGACAAAGTAGTGAATTCCTAAAGCGAGATAGAGTACGACATAATATCTTGAAAAGCCTTCATTAGGCACTATGAGAGTCCCTGGAGTTATATGGTGACAAGATCATAACACGGTGACGGCGATGATTCTCGACCGGGTGCTGATTGAGAGGTACTAATGTGGATAGTATCTAGGTCCATTGGGAAACCATGGTACTTACACACACACACATTGAGATAGATATGCACACGCACACATATATACATACATGGCTATGATTCTACAAAGGGTAGACGGGGATGGATCATATGCGAACATGGAGTCGAGACAACTAATCAAAATGTAAATAGACATAACATGAGATAGAGAACAATCCGCATAAACTAGTGTTATGTACAAAGTATGTAATTTACCAGTTACTAGAACATTGTTTTGACCCCCTCCTCATTACAATCCACATGACATTTTAAAGGACAGGCACTGGTGCTAAGTGTATTTAGCACTGACATGGACGCTAAACCTTGGAATTGTCATATCTTAGTCACTAGTTATGTGACTTATTGTATGTTAATTATTCCACCATGAATTATATCGTTAGTGCGTTGATATTCTTCCATTTTTTTATTTGTGTGATTCACCAACGATCCATACTTTGGTGGACTTGGGTTTTCGATTTAGAAAAAATTTAGGTCCACTAGGGTGCGGTTTATTACATTTAGTTTCAGTGCTTAGGTTAGTTAATATTGAGAAACTAGAAAGCATTAGGTGAATGTATTTGTATTTTTCCTATAGATATAAATATAATATATGTTAAACCCTAAAAATTCCAACTATAGAATAGTTGCATATGGAAAATCCCTAAAGTTGGATGGTACGTGACTCCCTAGTTGGGCCTCGGTAGCCCAATGATTTGTTGAACTCCATATGACTGCCAATTGCTGATGTATAGAAGCTCCAGTTAAGGGCCAAATAAGAATCCATATGTTGTAGATATCCACAAGCAGTTGGTTTCCAGAAGGAAGCTATGAAGTAGTCACTCCAAGTTAACAGCTAGGTTTCTAATATTAGGAAGAAGATAAGTCAGTAAGTTGAACAATAGAAGTTCTAGAGAAAGAAAAATGGAATCCACTTTGAGTCCAACCAAATATAAAATAATTTTAAAGGTTGAGAAAAATATATATTTGAAAAAGTAATTAAATATTGGACTTCAAAATATGCAAATATTTAGTTAAATTGAAAAAATTTCAAAAATGATTTGACGAAAACCAATGGTTGAAAAATTATAGAGCGTATATAGCTTGCTAGTTTCTTTATAAAGAAAAAAAGTGTAAATAAAAAAGTCCTAGTAGAAGCTTTAAAAAAAATCATAATCTAAAATTTTGGTAGATGAAATTTTGCAAAATGTTATTTCTTTAAAAAGAATGATAGAGCAATATAACTTGTGGATTTTCCTACGTAATGAAATTTTTTTAAGCTATAAAAAACAATTTTTGGGGTGGACATTAGGAAGTGGTACAAGTTTGAAATCGGGTAAATATTACGTAAAAGAAGATTTAGAACCCCAAATAAAGCTATGGACGAATGTGCTACAATGGTTCAACTTAGAAGACAACTAATTGAAAAGAAAGCAACTAGAAATTGTACAGTTTAGATAGAGGAAAGTTGAATAATAATAGCATTGTAAAATATAAAAACAATATTGGGAATTAATATAAAATAATGCTAATGATCTAATTAGAAGAAACATAGGAAATTAAAGGCAAAATAAAGGAAAATGGACATTTTCCATTGTTGTATGCATTTATTGCAAGTATCTATTAAAAGTCCCCGTCGCACGATATTAGAGACTCCACCAAGGGTGGGAGGGGGAGATAGATTGAAAAATAGAGTAAGAGTTGTCCTTATCTACTCTAGTTTTTATTGCTTCAAGATATTTAGAAACAATGAAACGTGCACTTTTGAAAAGAAATAGTTTGAAGTAACGGTTGAGTTTTTTTTAAAAACTTAATGAATGGTTTGAGTTAAAAATCACAATTTTAATAAATAAAAATTGAAAAAGGTATTTAAATGAAAATTTTGATTTAAAGGAAAGAAATTTTTAAACAAGTTTAATTTTCTAACATTTTCTTTTATGAATAAATTAAATTCAAAAAAATTTAAATTTCAGTTTTAAAAGGCTAAGAGGCTAAATATTTTTGAATTTAATAAAAGGATTCTAAGCTTGTACGTTTTTTAAAGAGAATTTTTTTGGGATTAAGTACTTTAAAAATTTTAAGTTTTAACTTTTGAATAAAATTTACAAAGAGCAAACTAAATTTTGAAATATAGAGTAGATAGGAATAAGTGCCTAGGTAAGACGGGATAAATAGTAAGTTTATGGAAAAGATTTCAATGATTATACATTGAGAAGTAATAAGGAACCCTGCAGAGTGTAAAGAATAATGGTAAGAACCTATAAATATTTTGTCAAACGTGTGTGCAATCCATATGCAGAATCCACAAAGGAATGATAAATTGTATTAAAGTACGCTTCTACGAGTTCTAAGATATGCTCGTATGAATGGTCTAAGATAAAGGAAGCAAATACCAAGATTTGAGAATACACCAAGGAATTCAATTAAAAGATGATGGTAATAGAAAATTATGAAATGGCAAACACACATGGAGGATATGAGAAAATTCATGTTAAAAATATGAGGATTGAGGAAGGTGACACATTAGAAAGGTCCATTCAAGTTAGAAGTGATAGAGCCATAACATCATTAGCGTTAGGTTATGTTGACGTCGGCTTCCAATGGCTTTTGTTGTAAGTTGGGTTGTAAGCATTAGTTGTCTTCATAGGGATACAAGCACGTACGATATTATAGAAAACGTTCCATTTTAATTGTTCTCTAGGTGACCGCCATGTTATGGGAAAATAATAAAGATAAGAATTATGGGAAAATAATAAAGATGAGAAATTTTTAGAAAAGACAATTAACAACTGCAAAAGAAAAGAAAATAGTAGAGGCTGGAAGTTAAGAGATAATTAAGAAATTTATTTAGTTGACTACTAAAATAGAAAGGAAACAAGATTTTGAGTCCTAAAAAATTCAGGAAATAAATTTCAATGAGCAGAGGATAAGGAAAGGACTTTGTATAGCCACGGTCAATGTCCAAGTATCTTAAAAGCTGGAATTTATAGTTGAACTAGGTTGTTGGTTGCTATAATAAATAGAAGAAAAGTTTTTGAAACTTAACATTTATCGCGTAAATTAAGTGGAGTCCACTACGGACTCTGAATTGTTGGCTAGACCCCAATTTCATGAGATGTAGAAAAATCAATTTTTGGAAATTTATATATATACATATACTTAATATATATATATAACCCAATGTTTTAGAAAGTTCTTATAATTTGAAATTTAATTTTGAGGTCTAGAAAATGACGTAAAAATATTTTTTAATTAGAAGGGGGAAATTTTAGAATTTTAAAATGTTGCATATTTGACCCAGACAAGTAGTCGACAAACTGGTTAGTGTGCAGCAGAAGTGGAAGTAAAATAAAGTATGGTTAGGAACAAGGAAGAAAGTTTTTATAGCTAGGGAATCTCTTTCTCTATATCTTGTTAGTAACAAAAGGTTGATTTTGAGATAAACCCTATTTTAGAAACTTAAAAAGAAATTGACTTATGCAAACCGTACTTGGAAATGTTGGAAGAGAATAGGGGGCATAAGGGAATGTTACAAGATACAGTGGAAAAGGGGTACCTAAGAGAATGATGGAAATATGGAATTTTCCATCTAGACACTTTTCAAGTATAAGAATATAGGTTTAGAAAATTAGATTTTTCTAAATTTGGATGTTTGCAATGTTGTGGTGGGATTTTGGATGGTAGGAGTTGGAAGCTAGACCGGTTGAACTATACTTCTATTTGTAGAAGTGTGTGAAAATTTGGATGTAAAAGGAGTTTTTTGTTTTCAAAAACTACGTGCATATAGATGTCCTAGTATATTTAGGATGTTTTCACTATTTTATCTGAATTGTTTTAAAACAATGTATTCATATTGGAAGCGTTGATTTACAATTGCTCGGTGCACATATCATATGTATTGTAATACACCGTGCCCTTGTACATGGTGGGTTGCAAAATTGGTTGTACCTTAATTGATTTGTTAGTTTAGATTGGCCGTATATTATGTTTCATTATTCAGTCCTTAAGGAATTCGAGGATGAAATTCTTTTAAGAGAAGGGAATGTAACACCCCATGTTTTTACGTTAATAAATTAAAACTAATTTAATAAATAAATAATGACACTGAAAATAGAATTTTTTTGCAAATGTCGGAATTTGGCTACGTAACTTGCTCCGTTGGGTTCGTAGCAATTTTCTAATGAACTTTCATATATAAAGTTTTGTGATTTGAGTTCAAAAGAAAAAGTCATTAATGTTTGAAGTTTTAGAGTTGGAAATAATTATATATGTAATTAAGAAAATAAAACAATTAACTAACATTAATGAAATCAAATCTCATGAAATGTATATATAGTGCAAATAAGTATCTCGGGGGTAAAAAGAGGGAAACAAATTAGAGCAATCAACTAAATAAGGAAGAAACTTATATCGGTTATTTAATTAAAGAATAAAATAAACAAAATCACACATGATAAATAATCACATTGAAAAAGAATCATAGATCAACACTTAATTTGCCCAGGTCGATCGACCGCGGTCGACCATTGCGCATGTGAGGTCGAACCGTGCTAATGTTAAAGTGTGATTATCAGATTATAGACGGGCAATGGTGATGGAGTATAATATTTTACGTTGGTACGAAGTAATTAAGCTATTTTATGATTTAACTAAAGATTTCCTATGGTAAATCTAACGCTCCAAATAAATCTTTAAGTCCTATAATGTGACGCCCCACCTCAATACCCACGTTAGCCAAGAACACTACGGAGTAATGCTGTCAACTAGCGCGGAGAATAAGGCTGTTGTGGAGCGACCAGCCATGTAACTTCTTTGTGCGAGCACCGATATGTCAGATAGTATAGCATGCATTTCATTTAAGGAGGAAGTCCGACATACCGATACAAACTCAAAGCTATCACACGGTGGCTATAAATAAATCTTCGAAAACAAATATGGAAATAAACATAACGCAATCAGTCACAGAAATCCATATCACAAAGGCGGAAAAAGATATGAATATATAACTAACACATGAAAGTGTACATCAGAGTAGTGGTCATGAAAGAACCACATACACAAAAGGATAGCAACACGTGCTATACAAAAGAATACATCCATGAGTCTATATCTCAAGTGTAAACGACAAAAACTGCTAATCTAAATGGTCAGCCAAAAGTCAGAGTAGTAAATCCCTGAGGGAGAGGTCAAGCAGAAGCACCTGTAACATCTCGGTCTGCCCGAGTATTATTTATAAGAAAATAATAAACAGGTCAGTCTAGCTATAAATATCAGATAACATGATATAAAACAATAGATATGGCAAGAACATATAGTAACCATAAAGACATACTATGATAAGCATGTAAATAAAGATCATCAAGAGATCAAACAATGTCAAAAGAATCTTCTAAAAGATCCAAATTCACCTAAAAAAAGGCGATGACACACAAATTCACCAAAACATAAAAGCTAGAAAATCATAACAATGAAAGTCATGAAAATAGGTGAAGCACAAATTCCAGAAGTCTACACAAGAAATCCAGAAATCACAATATAGGAGCATGAAAACTCACAAAATGGGAGTATGAAAACTCACCTACACGTGTAACACAAAGCGAGACGCTATCTCATGGTTGCAAGCCATTAATTTTGACACACGAATGGCCCGAAGACCGTGGGGCGCTACCCCACATATGCGATGACGAAACATCACACAAATGCGATGGCGAAACATCACAAGAGCGGGGTCTAGTCTCCCTCGCAGACAAAGAGACATCGCACAGTTGCTAGTCTAAATCACAAAAATGATCGTCATGATCATTAAGAAGTGTCAATTACACTAAGTTAGTAAATCTAAAAGTTTAGCTTCATGTCCCATAACCACTTGCTTAACTTAAACATTTACGAACAAACTGTAAATCTTCACTAGAAAATTGTCACAAAAGATTCAATCGAACAAGTCCGAGAATTAACCGACGAAGCAAACGCAAGCATTTCATACCACTTGTTTTACTAAGCCGTTTAATTCGATTTCTCATCTGAGTGAATTAAAGGTTTGTATATACTAATAGATTGGAAAACGGTTTAACGAAAGAGCTTTGTAGTAAACTAGAGTTAAAATCGTTTTGATGAAAGAGTTTTGATATTTACTACTAGTATTGAAACCTTCATATTTCTAAAGTTGTTGTCCTGCCTTTTTAGCAAGGCCGTGATACCATAAAATCGACCGAGAAGCCAAAGATAGTTTGTCTCGAAGAATGGTCAACTCAGCATCTCAACAAAGCAAGTTCCGTTGAATGTTTTTCAGATAAGATCCCCAACGGAGGGAGGGTCCAGGGGGGTGGCAACCCCCGAAGGTGTGGGTGCGAGGGCAACGCCACCGCTACGGGGTTCGACCTGCCCGGTCAGGTCGCGGGGGACCAGTGGGCAGCGCCCCGTCCAAAACGGTACGACTTAGTGAAGACCTAAGGGAGGATAGGATCGAGCGACCTACGAGTATAAGGGGTCGAGCGACCTAGGGGTGTTCGCGACCTAACGACCTAAACAAGGTCGAGCGAGTTAAGGTGATGCGCGACCTAACGTGTCACGCGACTTAATGAAGGCAAGGCCGAGCGAGTTAGGGTGATGCGCGACCTAACGGAGGCGAGCGACTTAAGGGGTCATGCGACCTAACTGGAATGGCCAAGCGACCTAACAACCCAGGCAAGGTCGAGCGACCTAACAGGGTTCGCGACATAAAGTTGAACGCGACCTAACGGGTTAAAGATCATGCGACCTAACGGGTTAAAGGTCATGCGACCTAACGGGCTAAAGGTCATGCGACCTAACGAATCAAGCGACTCAATGGTCGAACGACCTAATGGAGCAGGCAAGGTCGAACGTGTTAGGGGTTAACGACCTAACACATGGTCGTGATAAGCAATAGGGGGAACGACCTAAGGACGTTTCGACCTAGAGGCCAGCGACCTAAAGCCAAAGACGGCCCAAACTGGTTGCGAGTTAAAATGGTCAAGCGACCTAAGGATTTAAAGGCCATGCGACCTAAAGGAGTGGGCGTAAGGCCAAAGGTGAACGACCTAGTATCTCGCGACCTAACGATGTAGTGGCTAGCGACCTACGACCTACGACCTAGTGTCGAGCGACCTAAGGCTGTAGAACGATTTTAGGCCAGAAACGAGCTATTTGAAGGCCGAGACTTTTCCACGCTAACGACCTAGCATAGGCAGAACGACCTAAGTGCGGAATTTCACCAAAAACACTAAAAATTGGAGTTTTTCGCCAATCCAATCCAAACCAAATGCAAATATACATGAAAACGTGATAGAGATTCATTCCCAACAGTCCAAGATAGTTATAGACAAGAATGTGAGATAAAAATCTCACCTTTTCACCAATTTATGAAGGTAAAGCTTGAAGATGAATGGAGAAGCAACTACAAGCTTGAATCCAATGCTTTTCCTTGAATTTGGAGTTGAGGTGAAACCTAGGCTTGGAGTTTCTAATTTCCCTTTCTACTCACCATTAATGTTAAAGTTTGTGTTTGGTAGGAATTTATGAAGAGTGAGGAGAAGGAGAGAAGTGGTTTTGAGTTATAATGGCTAATCTAACCCAAAGTCCAAAGCGGGAAAAGTAAGTGAAATTCCACTAACTCCAAACCCATCAATGTTTATACTTAAAAAGGTTGTAAACGGCATTTCGAACTCAATGGAAGTGGTCTCGAGTCCTAATTTGACCGTTTGCAAAAAGTAGCTTTTCGGACCAATATCCGATTAACGACAAAATATTTAAATAAAATATTTAAATATAAAATCGATAAATATGCGGGCTGTTACATATAAATTAACAACTAGCCTAACTTTAATTCACTTAGAAAATTTATTGCATGTTTAAACTCTTCCATTTATCATCTCCTCCAAATTTTAAAATAGCAAACTATTATAGTATATATATAAGTAGTAAAAAGCGAAGAATAAGAAAAGAGGAGAATATGATTGATTCAGAACGTAGAAATGAAGGTAAATTTTGAATCTAAAACTCTCGAATTAAAATTTAATCCAATCCTTTCCCCGGATCCGTAATTTTAATAAGTAATTGATCTTTTTATTATTTTGAACTTGAAATAAGATGGTCAAATAAAAAGAGAACGGATCTAGTTCTAGTGAATGGGAAATCTAAAAGCAAGGTGAGTCGAAAATTACATGTTTTGTAATAAGACTAGATTTATATCTCTAATTCATTGATGCTTAATTATAATCGTTTTGGATATTTAATTGTAAATGTGTGATAATTACATATAAATTTTGATTTGGATAATTTATTGTCTACATGTAATGAATCAGTGTAAATAACAAATTGAATATTGAATTATATACGCTTAATGATTATTGAATAAATCTAATGAAATTTATAATGGTATGGATTTAATGAAATTGGAAAACTTGCCTACATATTTTATGCTAGTTACGTTTAACGAATTTGTTGATAATTAATTGGTATTTGAGCAAAGGATAAAAATGTAGAATAAAACAATTCTATTAAGATTTTAGGGATTTAACTAATATTTTAATTCGTTGGAATTTGGGATGTAGCAAGTAGATTTCTATCGTTATCAAGTTTAAAATAAATAAAAGTGCGATGTTTGAAATGACAAGGAATAGACACGGAAAGAAAGTGATGTACAAAACAAGGATATTCACCATATTTTTTACTGTCCGTTTCAATTAATAAAAAGATAGTTCCTTGTAATCACAAACATCACACAATTCTCTCTTTTTGGATAAGAAATGGAAATTTACGGTCTCAACATTTTATGACAGAAATATAGTTCCAATGCATTAAAATGCAGTAAACCCCAAGATTTAAATAGGAAGATATGAACACGATAAGAATATACAAAAAAGACAAAATGTGAAATAACAAAAAATAAAGTAAGCAAAGAGGACATCCGAAGGATGGGAAAGTAGAAAAAAATGGGAATAGAGATAGAAAATGGGAAGCGGATAAAATGGATGGAAAATGATATTATGAATTTGGTAAAAGGAAAGCGGTAAATGAACTTAAATTAAAGGAAAATGATAAACGCATAATGAAATAAAAACCTAGGGTCAACAGCAAACTATAAAGACAAGGTAATTAAGTAAGTGTGAATGAACACACACACACACACATACACACACACAATATATATATATATATATGTAGCCTCAATATGCGTTTATGACAGGTGTGAACTGTTATAGTTAAAGCATAATTAAATGATATGACATTTGGTCACTAGAGTAGGTTGGAATGCGAGGATAATAGTGTTACATAATAAAAGTCTGCCCACTACAATGGGCTACCAGCAGCTGTATAACATTATATTGATGTGGAACATATCCAACCATAGGATGCATGCAGTATATACATTTGCTTATAGATAAAGGAATACTCCTAAAAGATAGAGTGGTCGGATAGAATTGAGGATACGTCCTAGAGGTAATTATGTAATTTGCTACATATATCTAACACATTAACTAATCTTGCTCGAAATAAAATGTATTTTCTTTCTGTTATATACTTCATATAATGTGGTTATATTAAGTAATCGATTTAATTAAAATTATATTTAATCGAAAATCTATAAATGGTATGTTTTGTGATGGTATATTTAATAGTAATTTATCACAATGAAGCAAATATAAAATTCAAAATATTGCTAGTCAAGATGTATTGAAACTGGATATCGATACATCTATTAAGACTAGAGTACGTAACGCTCTTCAAATGTCAATCGGTGTATTACTCATGACCGTCGGGGGGCACCAAGGGGTTACGTACTGATAGTTATTGGCTAACCATGAATGACCCACTCGATAATTTTCTATTGGTTAATATAACTAAGGTCAAGCAGAGAATATCGTGTGACTAATTTACACAATTCTCTCAACTTGAGAATACTATTGATCTTCAACATGGAAGCTCCGCTTTGATTATAGTTAAATCATGGCACGACATCCATCGAACGATTATAGTTAGGTCGAGTGGAAACATTGGAAGTGAAACACTATTCAAGAGAAGATTTGTCTCCTCAGTTGTACGAGGTTATCATCATGGTCAACTGAAGTCAACTCAAATTCAAAGTCTCTGGCCAGAGCATTTCAGTTAATAATAGGTGTTATTATTTAACCAAGAACTTTGTGTTTGGACTATGAAGTTGAATGTGGATGACATTGGAATTTTGACCATTACAAAATTCCATAAATCCAAAGTGATATAGTTTTTACGAAGAGAATTGGTGTAAATATTTGTCACTGCTATTAGGTACCACTCATAATAAGTAAAACTGGATTTTACCAAAAGATGTGTAAATGATAAATTTGGCCAAAATTTTACACCATCTGCTAAGTGACTTGTAAACGTTAATATTCGAATAGTTTGATATTAATTGCTGACTGAATTTACATATATGATTCGCACAACCGTAATAATGAATTCCTTGAAAACCTACAGTATTTAATTAATTTATAAAATGTTGTAAATTGATTAAATTAATTGATATTTGAGAAATATTAATTATTATTAATTTAATGTTTGGAAATTTTTTTCTAATTATTTTAATGCATTTATAAAAGTTATATTTGCATGCACTGATATGCGATATCGATGTATATTAAAGATAAATGCATGAAATGATTTATGAAAATTTTATGTCGTCTGATGACATGATTTATGGAAATCTTATGTCATTTGATGACATGACTTATGGAAATTTTATGTCATTTGATGACATACGTATAAAGAAAGGAATAAAGAGAGAGAAATAATAATGGGAATTAATTAGGGAAGTTTTAACCAAAGCATGGAAAAAGTTTCATTTTTTCAAATAAAACATATTCTCTAATTCATTCTGTATGTACAATTCATTTCTTTCTCATTCAGTATATTTATTTCTCCCTTCCTAACTTTTCATAGTAGAAAATAAAAACAATTTTTTTTCCAAAAATCTTTCAATTCCAAATAAAAATATCAAGTAGAATAAAATAAAAGTGGTTCATCCATCTCTTGCAAGGATAGGATAGGGATCTTGAAGATTTGAGGAGATATCATCATTCAAGTTGTGACTTCTAGGCAACATCCTTAGGGGAATTCATTTTCAAGTTATGTTTCAAGGCTTTTGGTAATATGTTCTTTGCAAAATCCGAAGGTTTATTTCTGAATCTGGGAGTTTTGATTCATCATTCAAGATGTAGTTTATT
Organism: Allium cepa; assembly: GCA_030765085.1. NCBI lineage: Eukaryota > Viridiplantae > Streptophyta > Magnoliopsida > Asparagales > Amaryllidaceae > Allium > Allium cepa. Next base: position 503,885,529 of record CM060937.1, on the reverse strand, counting down.
GGCTTCATCTAAAGGTAATCTTTAATTAAATTTGTACACACGCATGCGCGCACGCGCGCGCACACACACACATTTATATATATATATATATATATATATATATATATATATTCATATGATTAACATAATTACATTCCTACAATTCACTTCATGTTTCAATTTTTCATCTTGCAACATGTAAATAAATATGTCTTATGCTTAGTTTGATTAAATCATGTTTATTATGTCATTTTTATCTAGATCTATGTTTGTTCACCAATTCCTTTTAATGTGTGTTTATGATAAATTGACATGTTTTGATTCTCATAGTACTACTGATAAATTATCTTTATTCTTTGTATTGTTTAGATCTGTAAATTCTTATCATAAATTTACATAGGTCTGCCTTGTTCAAATCACTTCTATTTTATTTTGAAAACTTATGAAATTCAAAATTAACATTGGATGAGATTTTACGTATACAATGACATAACATTCACTTATTCGGTTGCTAATGAATTACATACATGTTAAGTTGTCTACCATTCCTTGAAATTGATCTCACTCGTATGTTATATTCATGTGTACAATTGTTTCAATCGTTGTTTTTTTTAAAGAGGAGACTTCAATTTAAGATTATTGAATGGAAATTAATGCAAATTATAGTTCTTTGTTGTTTTCTATACTTAAAGTTTCATGTAAAATTTAAAGTATTATTTCATCCTAAATTAAAAGTTTAATGAAAACTTCTGACTTAAAACCAAAAACCTTTTATAAAATGTGTATATATATAATATCATTAGCTACAATACTTGCAAATGTATGTCATTCAGAACTAAATTGTTGAATTGTAATTATCAAATATATAGAATATAGACGTTTAGTTTAATTCAAACTTGAACAAAGGTTATAGGCAATAACGTAACATTTTTGTTTTTAAACCTTTTTTAATTGAAATCATATCTATTAATGTTAATTTTGGACTTCAAAGTATTTAAACCTAATAGTTTTTCGCTTTATATGTATGTATGTGTCTACAATTATTATGAATGTATGACAACATTTCATTAATAAAATTTAGATAACATAGGCGTGTGTAAATTTGATTAATAAGTAACAACTGTTATTTAATATATTAATTGTTACAATTAAATATGGTAAGAAATGAATGGTTTCCTTCCTTTTATATTCTACCATATCTTCTCTCTACTAATTGAATAGGGTAAGAGAGGTAAAGAAATGAAATGTTTCCCTCCTCTTATATTCTATCATTATCTTCTCATTATTAATTGAATATAATAAGAGAGAGATCGAGAGAGAGAAACAAATGGCCCCTTTCTCATAATTCATCTATACATATTTCATTCATACACCACTTGCATACTACACTTACTCTTCACACAAATGGATGTTTTCGGTACATTCATTATAGTATCTATAAGTTGAAATTAAATTTAAAATTCCTTTTTGCCAAATAAATTTAAATAAAATATCGATTTTATTTAAAAGAAACTTAGAAAAGTTCTAAGTATATTTAGAATTCATAGGCCCATTGAAGATCCAAATGGTAAATTTTCTTGAAATTTACTCATTTCTTCAATTAGGGGCTAGCACACTTCTTTCAATGGTATCGAAGCCTAATAGCCTATGCGGCCTAAATTAGTCATGTTAGAGCTAACTAACTAAGCTTGCGCACTTAGTACAATGTCTAGAAAGGTGATGTCTAGGATTGGATGGGTAATCAAGTACCCTGACCTACCTGGTTACCTACCTAGCCTGAAAGGTGAAATGAACCAAAAGGTTGCCCCTAATAGAAAAGACCTAATTTGAATTGGGCCTTAGGCTAATTTTCAAAATAGTTTTGAAAATTAAGACAATATTTTAAATTTATAAGTTAAATTGAAAATAAAAACATGTTTATTATAATTGGTTATAATATAACATAAATTTTCCAAATGTTTGAAAATGTAATGAAAATTTCAAAATGTTTGAGATTTTTTAAATATTAATTTCAAATTTTTTAAAATTTATCAATAAGACTAATAAAACAAATTAATTAATTGAGTTTTCTAATTAATACTTATATGCATGTATTATATATGTTGATATATGTTATGCTATTTTAAAGTGTTTAAGATAACACAAGCATACATGTATTTATATAAGATAAAATTTGAAATTAATATAATTTAATTAAAATTATTTAATTAAATAAATAAATTAAAGGTTAATTAATTAAATAAAAATGTGCATATATAAGTTATATGTATTAGGTTATAAAGGTTATGGTATACGTTATAAAGGTTATAATAGATATGTCCAATATAAATGTTGGATAGCAATAGTAATATAAAATTAATTAAAGAGTTAATTGATTTAAATTAATTAAATAAAATTTTATACATAGACTATCATGTAAGTAATATGAAATATAAAAGTTATATAACAATAAAACTTATATGATATGAATGATAAATTAAAGGTGGGACATTAAAGAAACCTAAATAGATTTAAGGGATAAATACATACGTAAATGTATGTATATCGTGATTTCTGATGTGTTTGGCACTTGAATCCTGAGGGTATTTCTGTTCATCGACGAAATTCTATCGGTTTAGAAAACCGTCGAACGAATTTAAATTTAAAAATAACCACAAGCGCACGGTGTACGAATGTAGCACGTGGCGAATACGGGTCAATCGATAGGGAATTGAAGATTTTAAAATTCTACTCAATCAAATTAACCAAAGTTGAAAGAGTGATCAACTAAAAAAAAGAGAAAAATGACAAAAGAAAATAGATAAAAATATGAGTGTTAAAAACAATGTAGAGGCAACTTCCACTCTCTAGATCACATAAATCAACAAAATGAAGTTATGATCTCTCTTTTCTTGTTATTAGTGAATTAGTTGATGTGTTTATCATAAGTATGGTATATTTGTGCTATTAATTAGCTCAATATAAACCATCAAACTATAACACAACCACTAATACACTTTTAAATCTCATAAAATATGACAACAAAGTTGAAAGCAAAATCTATTTTAAGCATGGCCTATTAACTATTAATTAGAAATATAAGCCATCAAATTTTAATTTCAACAATCACTTCTTTGCCATAATCATATGTAGATGAAGAGGCAATTTGTGTTTTGTTTATTTAAGCATAGCCTATTTGTTATAAACAGCATAGACTATCAAATTCAAAGCTAAACAACATTATTAAACCACTTCAATCATTCGCATTAAGCACAAAAAGATAGCATAAACATCAAATTAAGTTGAAGCTACATGATTAGAGAGCTCCATTACCCCTAAATTGAAGGGGTTTAGCCTCTCATATTTGTTATCATATGAACAAATGTAGCTTGCAACATGAGAGAAAAAGAAAAGAAAAAGAGAGCAAAGTGAAATGGAAAACTATTCTAATTGCATAAAGGAAAATCTACACTACTTGCATAAAAGGAAATGAACATGCAATTAAAAAGAAACAATAATTAACATTGCATAAAAAAAATTACATAAGAGAAGAAATGGCTAAGTAGCCATGGAAAGAAAGAGAGATTTGATTTATTTTCTAAACTAAAACTAACCAACTAAGAGGAAGATGGCTACATGAAACATAAGGGGTATTTATACAAGTTAGAAACCCTAATGCATATTTTTGGGGAGTACCCAAAATGCCCTTGGAGGAAGTGTGGTGGCCAAGTTATCATTAGCTTTAATAATCCCCCACTTAAATGTACATGAAGCTTTAAATGTCTTTTAGCATGTGCATTAGCCTTTAATTTGTACATTAGGTAGTGGGTAGGTGGGGTCCTTCCATGTTCTTCACTTTGAATTATTTCCATCTTTATTCCTTTGTATTCATTTTGTGCATGTGCATGAATATTCCTTCATGAACCCTCTTGTAATTGAGTGTAATTTCCTACAAAATAATATAAAAATTTCCAATTAAATGTTCTCAAATTAATATATGCACAAAAATGACCATTTTGCCCCTGGATGAAGATGAATATGTGACAATTTCAAATAATATGAATTTTGGTTTAAACAAGTTAAAATACCCAATATGATCATTTATTTAATTTAAAAAGAATAAATATGGTGGTTAAAATATGCACATTTACATGCACATCAATTTCATAAGAAATTCATTGGTCTATAAGTCGATATCACCCAATATAATATATTGAAGATTATGAATCTTCGGCATAATATTGTCCTCTACCATATATATTAATAAATTATTTACACACTCCTTAGTAGTTGAGCAAACTCAAGCTAGAGATGTTATGTGTAGTATTATTAATGAATTGAATAGATGAGGTAAGATAATTATATGTATTTGTTGAGCAAGGTGCATATACTATACTTAGGCCGTCTCGATATGGTAGGTTTGAGTGAATAATCTTTTTTGATTTGTTGAGCAAACTCAAGGTCGAAATGAGGTTAGGACATTGAAATATGGGTTAGGAATTGCATGTGATACAATCATAAAGAGTCATCCATCGTTTGTAGGGCTATGAATTGTTGAGCAAGCTCAAGATTAGAATACCAAGACAGACAAGTCCTAACACGCATTAGTGAAGTCGAAAGACTTCTATATTTCATCTTAAGGTTTGAAGACACATAAAAGATTAGCGGGAGCCTTATTACAAAAATAAAATGGTAGCATCTAACCTTTCTAGTATTGTAAGAACATATGCTAAATAATGTTATAATTATCTACATTGATAAATTTATGCATTTAATATGATTGATAAAACATTTATCAATTAACATATACACATGAACTGAATTGAAAATTGACAAATAGAAATATAACATATACTTACGAATAAAAGATTATTGCATGTTAACGTTTCAATACCCATGTAAATCTTGATTTTACAACTACTGGATACATTCATGGTTTGGTCACTTATGCATTTATTTGGTCAAGATCGTGTATTGAATTCTATGAGTTTCGAACTCTAAAAGCAATAAAACACTATAGATAATTTATTCCATATACTGTCGCATATAAATGTTATATGGTGAATGGTCAAAATTTGTAATATACAATATTTCGTTGAAATTAATTCATCTGAAATACCAAATAAACCTTAATGCAAGATCGAGTATTCAGTTTGATTGATTACAAAAGGATAGTACCGTGTTAATGTAAAACTAGACCAAACCTATAATATAAATCTAAGAGCATGGTCACTGAAATGTTAGTTTGATCAGTTTACATAAAGCGGAACATATCTAATATCCATAAAAGCTAAGGATAATTGAATGCGCTTTTTTAAGGAGTTTGTTATGATATTGTAGTAAGGGTTGGATGGTACGACCAACTAGAAAGAATAATGAATGTACAAGGGTAAATATAGTTTAAGGTATAATTGGGATAAAGAGAGTGAATAGTCATTTATGCTTTATAAAGACACAATAGAAACGAGAATTGTAATAGTAGTGATGGATACTTAACATTTGAACAAGAAATATGATTTCTACTCCGAAATGCATTTTCATATAGAAATTTTTTTCTATGAGATTTGTGTCTGTGAGTTCAAGATATTTGGTCAAAGAACTCTCTAAGGTAAAATAGTTGTAGTGTATGAAATAAACAAATCTATGTTGAGTGAATGATGGACCTCTGAATTTAGCACGCTATTATAGCAATGGCAGAAATAGAGGGATCACGCCATATAGCACATAATTTGCATCAAATTACGAAAATTGTTTTCGTAAAATGCACCAAACATTATTTATGAAGTAATGAATATTTTTCAATATCGACTGAAAAATAGACATGGCTATATTTCAGTATGAATATTATGAATATTCATTATGAAATAAAACCACAATGTGGTATTTGTTTTCATGACAAAGTAATACATTGGAAAATAATGAAGTATCGAAAATTATTTGGAATTATAGAATAATTCATAGTTTTGAGAAATAATTTTATTATATGCTTATGAATCATATGATACAGGTTAATTATATCTCAATCAATTAAAGGCCATGCAACCATTTAGTGAGAGCATCATAAGAGTGGATGAATTCTTCGGATTGATACATATAGATGTATGCAATCGTAAGTCTATTAATACCAAAATGGTTCCATGTACTACGCCATATTCACCAATGAGTTATCTTTACATGGACATGTGTATATGATATACATGTAGTATGTCTATGGTAAACTCGTCAAGTATAAAATGGAAGTACATAAAAATAACATGCAACAGAAATGATTCGATTTGATCGGGTGAGTGAGTATATTGGAAAAAGTTTCGAACGTACCTAAAAATGAATAAAGATTCAATCTCAAAAGTCACTGCTCCATGTGATACATAATGATGCATCGATAAGGAGTAATCGAACTTTGTTGGACAAGTTAGTTTCTTTCTATAAGGTTATATACTTTTGTAACGACCCACTATTTCGGACCATTCAAATCGACAATAAACTACACATGTATGACTTGAATTACTCAAAACAATAGATTGTTATTTATATTTGGCAAATTCAGCATATACAGTAAATAAATCAATCACAGAATCACAGACACAAATCAATACAAAAATACGTAGCGGAATAGATAAATAGTACTTTATGAAGCTACTACATAAACATCAGAGTCTAAAGCAAATACAACAAAAGTCTAAATACAAGGAAGTCTATAATACATAAACAAAGGACAAGTCTGAATAAAATAACTGGAATAATTGAAAGTTGAATAGATAAAAGATAGATCTCCAAGCAAAGCTCCAAGCTCCAAAAGTGAGTTTCAAATGTTGTGCTACTCAGGTTGACCCAAGCATAAAGCAAAACACAAAATGCTTAAGTCAGGATTAACATTCTTTATGTAAGTATCAACTTAAGTGAAACGTCGAAATGAAATACAATATAACTTAAAGGATGTTTGGGATTTTATCCTTTAAGGATTCATGGAACTATCTACATACATAATAGAGTATGCTACATAGATAATGTCTACAGTAAAGTAAAAATATTAAAATAGCATTAAAGTGTTACCTATATCCCCCTTAACGCATTTTAATATAAATACCGTAGTCTATAAAGATACTGTAAGCCCTACCGAACCAGTTGTATACTCAGGGAGCACTCCATAGGTACGATACAAACCAGATTCATAGTGGGCACGATCAAGATAAATATGACAAGGCACGCGAGACAATGCACAGGGCAGGGTACTACCATTCTGCACTCCTGGACTAGTGGTAACGCATAGCAGCTACTACCGCCCTCCTCGAGACACTCCCAAATCAAAGGTGTACCCAATCAAATCATAAAGTAATACATATGGTTTCGAAGAAGCATGCTCGATAGGGGTATCGATCCCACTTGACCCGGTATAGCCCTTGTTTAAGTCATTTTAATTATGACCCGAAGGTCAGGGCTATCCATCATTGTTCTCTTACTACATTCCAGTAGAGTTCGTCAAACCGTCCTACTTCATTCTAAATTCTACACCACGTGCACAGTTGTTAAAATGGTTTTCGGTATTGGTAGCGAGTATGACAATATCCGCTCTCGGTCTCTTTAACAACCAAACGCTTATTTCATATCATGGTTATTTTATAAAAATCACTTTAATAAAATCTCAAGTTACAAATTAAAATCAAATTAAATATATAACTTCAAATCTATTTAATTTTGAAACTATTTACTTAATCATTTTTAAATCAAATCAAGTTATAAAATCATTTTTTTTTAAATCTCAAAATCAACAAGTTTCAAATCAATTCTTGTTTGAATTCAATTATTAAAACAATTTAAATTGACAAATTGATTCTAATTTACTCTTCCAAATCTCATTTATTGAAGTTATTGCAAAATCTATTTATATTATATTAATATAAATTTTATTTAAATATTTTAAAACATAATCTATATATTTTAGCTAAACTAAATTACTATAAAATTTTATAAAATTAAATCTTATTATAAATTTATTTTATTTTATATTAAATCTTATCTTATATATTTTAAATATAATAAAATTATAAGTAAAATTTACATTTTTCAAATCTTAACTTATAAATTTAAAATTTCTAAAACATATAATTTAAAAATCTAAATTTCATATATATAGTAAAATAAAAATATTTATATTAAATTTAAAAAGATCACATTTTATTAAAACATATATTTCCAAAATTTCATAAATCACTTTAAAAACAGACCAACGGTGTCCCTATGTAGTTTTCTATCCTATGGTCAAGTGATATAGATATTTATCATTTCAATCCATAATAATTTAAATTATACGGGTATATATCATTTCAACCCGCAATCCTAAATTTCAAAAATCAATAAAATCTCTTGGATTTATCATTTCAACCCATAACGATTTTCTCTAATCTATAAGATCATTCGGGTATGTATCATTTCAACCCACAGTGATTTCATAAGGCAAAGGGAACTTGCAGCATGATTTACATAGAAAAATATCATAACACATAACTTGCATAATATATCACATAACATGACATATATCTTACATAACAAATTACATAACATAGCATATAACTTACATAACTTATTACAAAACATAGCATATAACTTACATAACTTATTGCAAAACATAACACATATTCATATTTAACATAACATATGACATAAAATTTTCTTATCATAACATTAATAGAATATGTAATCATTTCTAACATAACACTTATGTTATTCACTATGTTAATCTTTCTTTTACTTTTTTCCCTTTTTTCTTTTTCTCTTTTTTTCTTTTCCTCTTTTTTCTTTCTTTTCATAACACATATTTTATTCACATAATAAATAGTAACATATTTAACATATCATGTGCGACAAAATTTAAAACAACATAACACTTTTTTTCTTTTTTCCACTATAGCACTTCTCATATCAACATCATGAGACATATATCCTACGCATATCATCGCATCCATCTTATAAGTGAACATCATATTATCAATAACCATATCATATCAAAATCATATGTAAACATAAGTGAATATATATTATGTCAAAACATATGCAAAACCATACCAAACCCTAACTATCACAATATTTCATATGACATATCAATTGATGTTTATTTACTTAACATAAGATTATCAATCATGAGTAAATGGATCACCTTTCGAGGTTAGAGAATTAGACAACACAAAAGCTATGAACTAGAATCACAAACTCAACAAGGCTAACGATTCTAAACAACAATTCCAAAGCAAAGCATGAACTTGAATTCAATAGATCACAGATATAAATATATAATTTTTGTTTATTTTTTTATAAATAAGGGAGAGAGGACTAATGGGCTTCGGCCTTAGGAGGAAGGGGCACGACTTAGGGTTTTGGCTTGGGTTTGGGTGCGGCCAAGGAGGGCAAGGCTAGGGTTTATGTGCGGCTAAGGCTAGAGGGTTAGGTGGTGGTCGAAATGATGGATTTTGGTGTTGATTGGTTCGACTATGGTCTAGGGAAGGAGCTAGGGTTTCGGCCTATGCTTTGGTGGATGATGGCCGAGAGGAGGAGGAGGAGAGGAGATGGCCTTGAATGGTGGTGGAGAGTGGCAGCAGGGGGAGAGGAGTGGAAGGGTTTTGAAGAGAGGAGGGATGGAGTTGTGGATTTGTGATTTTGTAGTTTTGTAGATTTGAGGAAGAAGGAGAAGTGTATGTAGAAAGTTTCTCAATGAGGAAATATTTGTACATACTTGGTTTAATCAGATATGAATAGAAGGTCAATAGGTGGGAAAAGGAATGGTCACATGACATTTAGGATTACTAGAGTTTCTTGGTTTACTAAGGAGCCCATTAGACCAAACAGACCCAATAAGACTTAGCCAAAAACACAAATATGCACTGCAAATTTATGTCAATTTTTCACAGTAATATAAATTTTCAAAGCAATTGGAATTTGATTTTGAAAAAACGAAAAATGGAATCATTCTTAAAAAAATTGTAGAAATTTTCATGTAGTAAAATTTAAATTTCAAAACTTTTCAAATTTTAACTTAAATTTTAATTTTGACCAAGTTTGATCATAATTTAGTTTTCTCAAAAAAAACTCATTTTATTGAATTTAGTCAAGTATAACACTCAACATCCTAATTTCAAATTTTATTTTTATTTATATTCAAAATTTTGCCATTTTAAAGTTGTTAAAAGTTACGGATCATTACACTTTATCTTAATTAAAAGATTCAATATTAATTAATGCAATATAAATGTATTTCCCCTTTATCTTATTAAAGATTCCATGTCAATTAATTCAATATATATATATATATATATATATTTCAAATTGAATGTGGTTATAAATTTCCACTTTATTGTTACTAATCATATTTGTAACTTCTGTTGTTGTTATTAAACAGTTGTAATATTGTATTTATATTGAATTGAAATGTTCAATGCATTAACAAAAGATATTCCTCTCTTACCAATTAATGGTTTACCTCATTTCCATTATTTGAAATCACTAGGTATGTAACCATTTAAGTTACGCATTTTATTCTTCTTAAATAAACATGCATTTTATCGTTGCTTACAATTTCCTTCATTATTCAATTCATGCTATTAACTATGCACCCAATTTTCATCCAATTACATTCAATCTATGTTATCACCTTTACATAACTTATCGGAATTTTTTACTTAATAATTTGTTCTAGTTCGTATCAATAAATTACATAAATAAAACATCAAATTTTTATTCCTAACCAAAATTCTATTCAACAATCATAATTTATATTTCTTTAAAAATTGTTCGAATTTATGAGTCGTCACACTGTCCCCCACTCAAAACTTTTCATCCTCGAAAAGGAACGAAGATAGGAGAATAGAAGCAACAGAAGGGGAAAGATAGATTTGAAATACATAGTACTAGATACAATAATTTATTCAAAACCACATAAATTCCATTTTCGAGTGTTAACATTATACCTTTTCATTACTTATGAACATCCATTTATTATTATCATTTTAATGAACTCACTTTCAATTAATTTACATTCATATCCAATTTATTTGCATTCACTATATTTACTTTTAATTGATTAACATTCACTTATTATTATTCATCTCGTTAATCATTTAATGGGTTTATATTCAATTTATATGGTTTTAATTGATTTACATTCAACTAATTTGGTTTCAGTCCGTTTTTATTTAAATAAATCAATATTCATTAAAATCGCATTTGATTGATTCCAATTCAGTGTATTTACATTCTATTATGTCCAAATTGACTTACATTAAATTATTAGCATTCATTACGTTCACCCTGTTTATTTACATTCGTTTACAATCATTTTTGTATTCACTTTCACATTCAATGTTATATTTGTTCATTTATTTTTGTAACGATCCAGAACTTTGGTTATTTGAAAGTGGAATATTTAATTAATTTTAAATATTTAGAAGTTAATTTTTTACTTGAATTTCAAATATAACAATTTATTGGATAATTTAATTATTTAATTTTATAACTGAATATTGGTTAAATTTTAGTATCTTGAGTTTTAAGCTTGATAAAAATAATTTAAAGGCTTATAAAATTTGTATTAATAAGAATGAAGATAATAAAACTTTTTAAATTGAATTTTAAAAGTGATTTGTTTGATTTTAAAAATAGCTAGTTTAAATTAACATATCAAAATAGCCTTCCGGGGCACTGTCTTTGATTCTGACGAAACTGGTTCCATTGGATCTGTAATAGTGTATTATTATTGGCTTTTAAATTTCATAATGTTTGGAGCTATGTTTAGTCGTATGGGTGATAAACGCGCTGAAATATATATCAAAAATTAAATATAATAATTGGATCCTAAAAGTTGTCTTCTCTATACGATCGAATTAGAACTCGAAACTTTTTCCATTACGTTCGAAATAGAGGTATAACATTATAGATTTCTAGCAGCATGTCTCGATAGGGGTTCGAGATTTTGAGTTATGTAATCGGGACGATTTGAAAGTTTAAATATTATATATATATATATATATATATATATATATATATATATATGACTTGACCATAACCTTCACATCTGTCTATTTTTCTCTCTATCAGCCGCCACCCTAGTGCCTATTACCTATCCATACATGCATCATCTTTTTTTAAAATGAAGCAATTCACAGAGAAAAAGAAAGAAATTCAAAAATTCCTATCTCCAAAATCACTTAATTAAAAATTCTCAATTTTTTTTTAAAATTCAAGTTGTGACATCCTCTTCGATCTGGTATATCTCTTTTAGGGTGCGGCTGTCATTTTTGGTGATCGATTGTGAGGGTTTAAAACTATGGTTGGAGATTTTGGGGGCTGCGATCAATTAAAATTAGATCAAGGATTGTACTTAGCTTCGTTGGAGTGGACCGCACGCGAGGCAGGGAGCTGGGGGTGTGCGGCGAAGAAGTGGTGGTCGCGACATTTGAATTTCACTGTACGGCAGCTACAGATCGTGACGCGTGCAATGGATCGAAAGGTGAATGAAGGTGATGGTTGTGACGAGCGATTGAGGAGAGGATCGATGGTGGAATCGGCGTGTTGTTTCATGAGGTGGTTCGTGGGATTGAACTGTGTACGTGCACGAGATTTGCTGTGCATATGAGTTTAGGCGAGTCGAAGAAAGGGCGGAAGAAGATGAGTTTGGGTCTAGGTTTTCATCGTTCATGGGCAGGGTTTTTCTTATGTGGGCCATATAAAAAAAGAAAAAAAAAAGAAAAAAAGAAAAAGATGTTTGGGATCATAACATATCCTTTTGCATATGTGGACAAAAGTAGGAAGTGCAGCTCTGTTGCATGCGTGAGTGGGTATAAGCCTTGGATGAGGATATTTGATTGGTAAGTGTATTGGTTTATTTAAAACAGTTAATTAAAATGTTTAAAGTTTAAAGGTTAATAACTTTACCATACAGAGTCTGTTTAACCCGCGGTCTACGACATTAGGTTCGTATTGACGGCATCTACAATGTGGAATTGGTTTGGTGACGAATAAAGCCTATTGAATTTTACGCTAAATTTTGAACGTCGTTCAAATTCGGATGGAAACAGGACGCCTCAGCAACAATTGAAAATAAATGTGAGTAAATATCACTCATTTGGATTATTAGCATTAATTTTAAATAGTTAAAATTAATTATTGACTGATTGGATGATTATTATTATCAGTTGGATGTTATAATATATATAGTAGTATATATTAGTAGTTGGATTGATTTTCCCGTCTATTGGAGCGGATGAGACCGTATGCGCCCCGCATAATAGCGGATGACCCTATATACCACGATATCTCGCCTCGAAGCGGGATTAGTATTTTTATGTTGTATTAACATCTGTGAATCCAGGGAAACAGGTTGGAGGGATCCAACTGGATTCCTAAAAAATGTTGAATTTATTTTCATATTCAGTGATATGTGATATGTTGAATAATCTGTGATAGATTATAGTGTGATTTGGATTTATTTGATGCTATGGTAATACCGGTCTAGATTTTGGTATTTTTAAAAATACCACAAATATATGTTTTTAATTTGGAAATGAAACATTTATAGCGAATTTTGGATTAATTAAAAGGAATGATTTTGGAAAAAGTAAATAGTTTAACTCTAAATTAGTACTTAACTATTTCGTGAAATTGTAAATAGAGATTTTGGAATATTATATATAGGATTTTAAATAAATAATTCCTAATTGATACTTGTTTTAAATATAAAGGATTTTTAAATCAATATTTTAAATAGTTTGGGAGAATAAAAAGGAAATTTGGAAAATAAGTATAAAAATTGATTATAGTGGATCTTAAAATATGACTTCTTAAATTACGAAATAGAGGTAAAATTGAGATTGGGCTGGTTGGAGTTCAGTTTGGGTTATTTAAGAAAATTGATTTATAAGTGGAATTTAATTTAGAAATCGATTTATAATAGGTTTAAGTGATGTGAAATCGTTATAAACTATAATTGAAAACTATGGGTTTTATAAACAATGTTTATAAATAAAGTGGAATGATTATCGGTTGAAAAATTGGAGTCATAAATTCATGGTGAGGACTTATAATGAGATAGGTAAATCGTCTTAAAAATAAATGATAGATTTATTTTTAGGAATGTGATAAAAGGAGATTTAACAAATTAGGATGTAAATAAGTTGGTGATAAATCGAGAAAGATTTATAAATGTTAAACTGGTTATATTGGAATGGGGAAATATATTTGTATCGAGAAGTTAAGTTTGTTTTCAAAAGAGGTTTTTAAATTATCAAACTAGGTAATTTAGAAATGTTTAAAAATATTTCAGAAAGTTAGTTATTTAAATATTTTAAATTTGGTCAAAATGGATTATAAGTATATGAATAGGACGTGTAAATCGATTAGAATTTTATTAATAAATCATAATTTATTATTGTTTCAAATTTATGTGATTATTTTAAATTGCTTAAAGTATATTTAGTTATTAATTAAGTTAGTTTATAGTGAGTCGACCTTAAGTTAATTATTATTTCAGAATTAATTGGTATTATCATTATAAAAGATAAATTATTCAATATTAATATTATTTTATATAATCACTTTTATTTAAGAGTATTGGCTAAATTAAACTGGGAAAATTATTATAGAAATTTTTATAAGTATTATTTTAAGAAAAATTATTAAATAAAGTTTTCAGAAAGTGATGGTATACTTTCATGGCGGAATCGGAGGCAGAGTTGCTTACGACTAAGTTTTGAATTTCTCTAGGATAGAGACGTAACCATTGAGCTGTGAATCCATGGTTGATACTGCATGGTACTTTCCAGATTTTTTTTAAAAAGTTTTCAAATATTTTTGAAAAGAATGGTTAGTGAACGTACTTACTTCGATAAGATAAGTACATACTTTTCGATAAAGAGATTTAATTTATTATAAATAAATTAAATGAGACTTAGTGTTTTCTGTGAAAAATGAACACTTGGTTGAATGATTTTTTATTTGATAGTTAAATAATTGACTATTAAATCTGGACCCAAAACATAAATTTGGGAATATCTAGAAGAAATAAGGGAATTATATGGTACAGTTACCGTCAGAAGGTGTTATATTGTACATATAAACTTGTTTCGCTCTTCTAGGATGATGATAAGGAAACCCATCCACTAACGCTTAGGAGATGATATCCGATCTTATTTTTGTCTGTTTATTTCCTAAAGAACCAGGGTTGAGTTTACTGAAAATATCGAACGTTATTTCGAAGAAACCGAGATCAGAAAAGCTATCCGGAAAACCACTTTGATCCCCCGAGTATGTTTTTGAAGTAAAAACAAGAGCATGGAGTCAAAGATGGAGCATTGAAGTGCAAGGGCTAATCGCTACTAATCCTAAGGATGATTCCAAAATGGATGTAATAGGAATAGTGCCTTTGATTTCGTTCAGAACCAGAACGGACTTGTATTGATGAATGCTATCAGTACATTGTCATTGTGGGACAATGAGCATTCCAAGTATAAATTTTTTGAAACGTAATCGTAGCCTCAAGCCTCATCAATCGGGAATGACTAAAAATCAGGGGGGATGAAGCAAGGCTAAGTGGGCCGCTCTCAATTAGGGTATGTTTATCACCATTCTAGATACCCTCGGATTATTACTACGGTACATGAAAGGAACTCAGAAAGGGTGGGAACACATGGGGTGATAGCATATTCAGTATATCCAGGTTAGGGGTAGTCCGATCTTGTGTTGTAGAGGATCCCGGTATGGTCCTCGGTACATTTTTCTAGATGTGTACTATGACAGGTGGTACCCCAGTGCCTAGTCATTCGTATGGAATCCATTCTTCAATACGTGCTTTTACGGTTTTGGTTGTAGAGCCTAGTATGTAGGAATTTAATTAATGTAACAATTTTAGCTATTTGAATAAGTTTTTGTGCCTGGACACTATTATAATATCAGATAATTTTGATATAAAATGTTTTGATTATCGTAAGGTAAAACCCGTCGTGTTTATTTGTTAAGAGATACTTTTGTTTTCAAAGGATTTTGATAACTTTAATAATTCAAATTGAGTGTTTTTTCTCATGCTGATTTTCCAGACTGACTCGGTATTATTTTATCATAATGCATGGGTCAGACCGACTATTACAGATACAAGATGGGATGCTAGGGAGCTCAGGAGACAAGCTGGATGACAAAGATGTATTACTCATATTTAATTTTATCCCGCTGTGTATTGTATGCTGCATATTCCGAACTTGTGAGCACAAGTTATTATAACTGTCCAGTATTGAGTTTATGATTTATTGTACTCTGATGATGTAATGTATAAGTAATGTTTTATAGAACTTTCTGTATAGAGAAATGTTGATATCTATTTTATATTGTTCCGCTGCGATTGTGAGATTTTGTGTTGTTATTTCTATTTTCTTCTTCTACCTCTTTCTTATTTTCTCTAACAATCTGGTATTTCCAGCACTGGATTGCTCATCATGTAATAAAGTGGACGTATTGATGTCGATTTTCGAGCGTCAAAAATCCAAGCCGTGACAATTTTATTCATTCACATGGTATATTTCCTTTAATTTCAATATCACTTAATTAACCATTCAACAAATTTATTTAAATTTAATATTAACATTCCATATTCTCTTTTGCTTATCCAAAAAGATTAACTGCATTCTTATTTTGGTTTTAACTTCCTATTTTCTCAAGTTTCAAGTTATATAACTTATATATATATATATATATATATATATTCCAAATTTCTTATATACTTAATTAACTTTCATTCATAATTTATTTACATTCACCTTTTCTTTATAACTTAAGTTTATTTTTTCCCAAAACAAATTGTATTTTATTTAACTCATTTCATTTATTTAATCCATTTGGCGTCACTTAAGTTAATTCCACTTCATAAATTCAAGTTCAACTATTCTTTAAAATTGACTTTTGCATCACAAACAGTTTACAAAGGTATGAATTTATTTATTATTTTCTTAGTTTCTTACATTTATGTTCATTTACTTAAATAGCATTCGCTTTTTATTATTCAATTTATTTCACTTAACCTTGCTTGTAACATAGATTAAGTGTATAAACAATTATTATAACAACTTAATTTTTATTTATAACTTTCCTTACAAATTTCTAAAAAACATTCAGGTAAGTTTTATTAATGTTTCAGAATGTAACCGAGCACCATAAAAATTTACCTTTTTTTATACGATAGTTTGATTATTTTATTACTTAAGTTTTCTCTTGTATAACCTTCAATTACATATTCATGCTAACATTTTAACCTTTTTAAATATCTCAGGCAAGTTATATATGTTTTAGAATGCAATTTAGTATTATACAAATTTATATCCTAGTTCAACTGTTTCAAGTTGTATCAGTTTCATTTCCCATTTTAAACATTCCGATTATTCTAAAAATTTACTACATTTCAATATTTGAAAACTATTACTTAACATAAACTTAAGAGTTTAATTTCCAGTTTCACTTCAAACTATTTTGAAATAAACATATACATATATATTTTGTATATCAAATCGTACTTAAGAAATTCAAATCAAAATCTATTTTCCAAAACAAAAGTGTAGAAAAGCTACTAAGTTGTCTCCCCCACTTTGAGACTCGAAAATGAATGTCGATGATGCTGCAGTCATCACTGAAATAATTTTCCAGCGACATAAGAGGAGAGTACTAACTTACTTCTTTAAAATTCAACATTTTTCTCATAACTTTGAAAACCAAATCTTAAAAAGCACCAAAAATTCAATTCTCAAATCCACAATTTAATTTTATTTCATTTCCAAATTAGATTTATGAACCATGTTTATAAAATTTCATCTCTTTATAACATACAACAATAGTTAATGGTTTAGGGATGTTAACAAAATAATAAATAAGAATCTAGTATTATCATTTATAACAACCAATTCATTTAACTATCTAAATTCAGAACATTATACTTATAAAATACAATCATACGTAAAATTATTTCATTTACCAACTTCGAAACATTATTGTGTTAGTTTTCTCTCTTCAAGTGTTTTGGAATCCCTATCGATAAGTTAGCTAGATGAATCGATCAAAACCCAAAATTCAAACTTAACAACTCAAAAGACATAAAATATTACATTTTATATCAATTACAAATACGCTCTCTCATAGAATGATTCAAGAATGGGTTTAAGAAAAAATAGATTCAAATTTAAAGGAATCCTAATCAAGGAGAATTCTAACTAAGAAGATAGGCTCGAAAGGAAGGATGATTCCGTTATTGATTCTTCTCATTCTGGGGTATTACTACCCTATCTCGAATGAGTTTTTACTCCATAAGCTAAGTTTGCCTAAACCTGGCCCTGATACCAACTGTAACGACATACTATTTTGAACCATTGAAATTGACAATAAACCGCACATGTCTGACTTGAATTGCTCAAAACATCATATTGTTATTTATATTTGGCAAACTCGGCATATACAGTAAATAATTGAATCATAGAATCACAAACATAGAGTAATACAGCAATACGCAGTGGAATAGATAAATAGTGGTTCATGAAGCTACTACATAAACATCAGAGTCTAAAGAAAATACAACATAAGTCTAAATACAAGGAAGTCCCTAATACATAAACAAAGGACAAGTTTGAAAAAAATAACTGGGATAACTGAAAGCTGAATAGATAAAAGACAGACCTCCAAGCACAGAATCAAGCTCTAAAGGTGAGTCTTAAATGTTGTGCTACTCAGGCTGATCCGAGCATAAAGCAAAACAAAATAAATACTCGAGTCGCGATTAACATTCTTATGTATGTAAATCAACTCAATTGAAATGTCCAAATGAAATGCAATATAACTTAAAGGATGTTTGGGATTCCATCCTTTAAGGATCCATGGAATTATCTACATACATAATAGAGTACGCTACATAGATAATGTCTACATTAAAGTAAAATATTAAAATATCGTTAAGTGTTACCTATATCCCCTTTAACACATTTTTATATAAATACCGTAGTCTATACAGACACAGTAAGCCCCACCAAATCAATAGGATACTTAGGGAGCACTCCATAGGTACCACATAAACTAAAGTTGTAGTGGGTGCAATCAGGATAAATATGACAAGGCATGCGAGGCAAAGTAGGATACTACCGTTTTGCACTCCCGGACTGGTGGTAACGCATAGCAGCTACTACCGCCCACCTCGAGATACACTCCCAAAATGAAAGGTGCACCCAATCAAAACACAAAGTATCGAATAAGCATGCTCGATAGGGGGGAGCGACCCAACTTGGCCCAGTATAGCTCCTATTTTAGTCATTTTAATTATGACCCGAAGGTTAAGACTATCCATCATCATTCTCTTACCTCATTCCAGTAGCGTTCATCAGACCATCCTACTTCATTCTGGATTCTCCATCACGTGTATAGTTATTAAAGTGGTTTTCGGTATTGGCAGAGAGTATGACAATATCCGATCCCGGCCTCTTTAATAACCGAATGCTTATTTCACACCATGGTCATTTTATAAAAATCACTTTAATAAAATCTCAAGTTACAAATTAAAATCAAAATTAAATATCTAACTTCAAATCTATTTAATTTTGAAAATATTTACTTAATCATTTTCAAAACAAATCAAGTTATAAAATCATATTTTTAGAATCTCAAATACAAGTTTCAGACAATTCTTATTTGAATTCAATTCTTAAAACAATTTAAATTTACAAACTGATTCATACTTACTCTTCCAGATCTCATTTATTAATTTATTTTTATTATATTAATTTAAATTATATTCAAATATTTTAAAACATAATCCATATATTTTAGTTAAATTAAATTTTTATTAAATTTTTTTATATTAAATTTGATTAAGTTAAATTTTATTATTAAATTTATTTCATTTTATATTAAATCTTATCTTATGGATTTTAAATATAATAAAATTATAAGTAAGATCTTAAAATTTACATTTTTCAAAACTTAACTTATAAAATTAAAATTTCCAAAACATATAATTTAAAAATCTAAATGTTCATATATATTAAAACTAAAATCTTTATATTAAACTAAAAAAATCAAATTTTATTAAAACACATATTTCCATAATTTCAAAAATCACTTTAAAAACAAACCAATGGTGTTCGTATGTAGTTTTATATCCTATGGTCAAGTGATATTGATATTTATCATTTCAATTCGTAATAATTTAAATTTTACTGGTATATATCATTTCAATCCGCAATACCAAATTTCCAAAATCAATAAAATCGCTTGGGTTTATCATTTCAACTCATAACGATTTCCCATAATCTATAAGATCATTTGGGCATGTATCATTTCAACCCATGATGATTTCCTAAAGCTTAGAGAACTTGTAGCATGATTTACATAGAAAAAATATCATAGCACATAACTTGCATAATATATCACATAACATAGCATATATCTTACATAACAAATTACATGCATTGCATATAACTTACATAACTTATTACGAAACATAGCATATACCTTACATAACTTATTACAAAACATAGCACATATTCATATTTAACATAACATATGACATAAAATTTTCTTATCATAACATAATATAATATGTAATCATTTCTAACATAAGACTTATGTTATTCACATGTTAAAAGCATACCTCTTTTTTTCCCCTTTTTTTTTCTCTTTTTAGAGAATTTGACAACAGAAAAGCTATGAACTTGAATCAAAAACTCAACAAGGCTAACAATTCCAAAGCAAAACACGAACTTGAATTTTATAGATCACAAATGTAAATATATAACTTTTGTTTTCTTTTTTTTTGAAATAAAGGAAAAGAGGGCTAATGGGGTTCGGCCTTCGGAGGAAGAGGCATGGCCTAGGGTTTTGGGTTGGGTTTGGGTGTGGCCAAGGAGGCCAAGGCTAGGATTTGTATGCGGCTAAGGCTAGGGGATTGGGTGGTGGTCGAAATGATGGGTTTGGCTATGGCCTAGGGAAGGAGCTAGGGTTTTGGCTTATGATTTGGTGGATGATAGCCGAGAGGAGGAGGAGAGGAGACGACCTTGGATGGTGGTGGAGGGCGACGACAAGCGGGGAGGATGGAAAGGTTTTGAAGAGAGGAGGGATGGAGTTTGTGGATTTGTAATTTTGGAGTTTTGGAGTTCTTTAGATCTGAGGAAGAAAGAGAAGTGTATGTAGAAAGTTTCTCGATGAGGAATTATTTGTATGCACTTGGTTTAATCAAATAGGAATAGAAAGTCAATATGTGGGAAAAGGAATGGTCACATGACTCTTAAGATTACTATAGTCTCTTGGTTTACTAAGGAGCCCATTAGACCAAACAAACCCAATACGACTTAGCCAAAAACCCAAATATACACCGCAAATTTATGTAATTTTTCACAGTAATTTAAATTTTTAGAGCAATCAGAATTTGATTTTGACAAAAGGAAAAATGGAATCATTCTGCAAATTTTGTGTAAATTTTTTTCATGCAATAAAATTTAAATTTCTAAACCTTTTAAATTTTAACTTAAATTTTAATTTTGACCAAGTTTGACCAAAAATTTAGTTTTCTCAAATAATTTCATTTTATTGAATTTGGTCAAGTATAACACTTAACATCACAAATTAAATTTTTTAAATTTCAAATCTGATTTTTATTTAAATTCAAAATACTGCCAATTTAAAGTTGTTAAAAGTTACGGATCGTTACACTTTATCTTAGTTAAAAGATTCAATATCAATTAATGCAATATAAATTTGTTTCCCCTTTATTTTGTTAAGATTCCAAGTCAATTAATTCGATATATATATATATATATATATCTTTTCAAATTGAATGGTGGTTATAAATTTTCACTTTATTATTACTAATCATATTTGTAACTTCTATTGTCGTTATTAAACAGTTGTAATATTATATTTATATTGAATTGAAACGTTCAATGCATTAACAAAAGATATTCCACTCTTATCAATTAATGGTTTACCTTATTTCTGATATTCGAAATCAACTTGGTATGTTACCATTTATATTACGCATTTTTTCTTCTTAAATAAACATGTATTTTATCGTTGCTTACGATTTCCTTTATTATTCAATTCATGCTATTAATTATGCACCCAATTTTCATCCAGTTGCATTCAAACCTATGTTATCATCTTTATATAACTTATCGAAATTTGTTATTTAATAATTTGTTCTAGTTCATATCAATAAATTACATAAATAAAGCATCAAATTTTTATTCCTGACCAAAATTCTATTTAATAATTATAATTTATATTTCTTTACAAACTGTTAGAATTTACGAGTCGCTACGATTTAAGAGTAATACATAAGGTTAACATTATTTCATCTAGATAATAGTACAAAAAATCGCACAATATGAGGGTTATAAGAAACCCCAACAAATCAAGGCCAAGTAGTTGGTCGGTTGTGCAAGTCAAAAAATTACATGTAATAATTGATCGTAAGGGATTTTGTATGAATCTCCCCAAAAGTGTTTTTAGAAGACTGTTATTAGATGACATATTTACGTTTTGAGCATAAGTTTTGTAAACTAAAACCAAATCAGTTTTATAAATAAATAAATTCATAAAATGTTTATGAATACCTGTTCTGTTGCACTGAGAAACAATAATTATTTCAAAAAATACAAATGCATTGTGAAGAAATTTCTGTGAGGAATTAATGGTAGTAAAACGGAGTTAGATGCGATCCATAGATAGAACTGATTAGATGAGATGAAATGAAATTAACTAACCTGAACGAACACAATGCATTAGAGTGTCTAATAAGTATTCTTGCACATTGAAGAGAAACGATGAGTTTCTTATCAATATCGAAAATATATAATCCTCTGTTGTTTAATTAGACCATTAAGGGTGTTGACTTAATGGTATGATGCACAAATCTAAAAGAATTCCAAGTACGCTATCAAAATATGATTTTGGTAGTCGTAACCGAAGGGATGTGATCTATCGTCCACAGTTGTGCCTTTATGAGTAAGATTGGAATTAAATAAGTAATGTTGATAATAATAATATCATAAATTTCAATTGTTGAAATTAGCATAATAGATTCGGTATTCAACATACTCAAGTTAATTCAGATTTACTCACAAAATGACCACATAGTATGACTTTATGTTTGGTACATACGTATTGAAATGAAAAATCCAAATAACGATTTAGAGAAACTATTTACACATAATAACCAAAAATATCACAAAGTCAGAGGGAGCGATGTTGAGTTTTTGATTCTATGGATATGATCCAAGAAATGATAGAAAGAGTCATTTTATAAGCATCAAAATGAAACAAATATATTGATAGAAATAACAAATAGTTTGATTATCAATCAAAATGCAGAGGAAGAGTATATTCATAAAAAAGAACGTTAAAAGGTACATTGATATTTCTAAACTATAAGTAAACAACGCGTTGTTGATTTTAAACGATGTACTTGAGTTAAAATTAACCTTAGTTGTTTTAATGCTTAATTTTGGATTGTAAATGATGTCTTTTACAGTGAGTATTAAAGATATTGGGAATTCCCCAAATCGATATGTAAAGACACCTTATTAAATTGCTTAATATGGAACATGTGAGATGAGTTCCTTATGCATTGGCAATAGGAATTACCAAACATGTTATGATGTCTAGGAGATCGTGATTTTTTTGTGTATTTGATACATGAAGCAAATATCAAATCCAAAATGATATCACTAAATGGTTATTTGAAATGTTCTCTGGTATTTATGAAATACTAGAGAATTATTTATAGAAATAAAAACATCTTATGAAGAAGTGTTCGGACTCAAATTCATAAGTGATACTGAGTCTAATATGTCGATAATAAATTCAAGTTAAGAATCTTTAAGTTGGAAATCTTCCAAATGTAAGTCCATGGCTGATTCAATGAAAAATGCTAAGTATATCGACTTGAATAGCGTCATAATAAGGACAACGTATATAAAATTTGTAAGTGCACAAATTTGTAACTATGTCGATTCCAAATGTGAAGAATCTCATTACACTGTTATATGATAACAATGTTGCGATAGAGTTCATAACAGAACTTAGAGCTCACTAGAAGTCAAGAGACATACTCTAACTTGTTTCACGTGATAAAACAGTTTATCATCGTCGGAGAGAGTTGATTGACAGAGTAGAAAACATAACAGCATACCAAATCATAAAGGGATAGACCCAATTGGTTTTTAGAAAACCGATTGGAGAAGTTAGAATAAGATTCCATAATTGACCGCTAGTGAAAATGGGAGATTGATAGAGTTAAGGATATGCCATAGGGGAAATTATATAATTTGTTACATATATCTAACCCACTGATCAATCTTGTTCAAAATAAAAAATATTTTCGTTCTCTTATATACTTGATATAATGTGGTTATATTAATTAATCAATTTAATTAAAAGTATATTTAACAGAAAATCCATAAATGGTATGTTTTGTGATAGTAGTTACAAAGAATTTTAACCGTGGGTAATTTTTCACGATGAAACAAATATACCATTTTAAATATTCCTAGTCAAGATGTATCAAGACTGAATATCGATACAACTATTAAGATTAGAGTACGTAATGCTCTCCAAATATTAGGTAGTGTATTACTCATGACTGTCGGAGGCACCAAGGGGTTACATACTGATAGTTATTGGATAAATATGGAATGACTCACTCAATAGTTTTCTATTGGTTAATATAACTAAGGTCAAGTAAAGAATATCAATGTGACTAATTTACACAGTTCTCTCAACTTGAGAATACTGTTGATCTTCAACGTGAAAGCTCCTCTTTGAATATAATCAAATCATGGCATAGTGTCCATCGAACGAGTTAGTTGGGTCGAGTGGAAGCATTGAAAGTGAAACACTGTTTAAGAGAGGATTAATCTCCTCAATTATATAAGGTTAGCATCATGATCAATTAAAGTCTACTCAAAGTCAAAGTCTCTGGCCAAAGCGTTTCGGTTAATAATTATTATTATTGAACTA
The DNA here is from genome assembly GCA_030765085.1 of Allium cepa. Classification (NCBI taxonomy): domain Eukaryota; kingdom Viridiplantae; phylum Streptophyta; class Magnoliopsida; order Asparagales; family Amaryllidaceae; genus Allium; species Allium cepa. Next base: position 503,860,554 of record CM060937.1, on the reverse strand, counting down.
AGCAGTTTGTGTTTGGACTATAAAGTTTAATGTGGTTGGTATTGGAATTTTGACCGTTGCCAAATTCCATTAATTCAAAGTGATATAGTTTTGATGAAGAGAATTAGTGTAAATGATTGTCACTATTAGGTACCGCTTATAATAAGCAAAATTGGATTTTATCAAAAAATGTGTAAGCGATAAATTTGGCCAAAATGTCACACCACCTGCTAAGTGACGTGTGAATGTTAATATTCAAATAGTTCGATATTAATTGCTGACTGAATTTACAAATATGAGTCGCACAACCGTAATGATGAATTCTCTGAAAAACCACATGATTTAATTAATATATAAAATGTTGTAAATTGATTAATTAATTTATATTTGAGAAATACTAATTATTATTTATTTGATGTTTGGAAGTTGTTATGTAATTATTTTAATGCATATATAAAAGTTATATTTGCACGCATTAATATAGGTTATCGATGTAATTTAAAGTTAATTGCATTAAATGATTTATGAAAATTTATGTCATTCGATGACATGATTTATAGAAATTTTTTGTCATTTGATGACATGATCTGTGGAAATTTTATGCCATTTGACGACATACATATAAAGAAAGGATTAGGAGAGAGAGTGAGAGAAACAATCAAGGGAATTAATTAGGGAAGTTTTAATTAAAGAATGGGAAAATTTTTGTTCTTTCAAATAAAAACATATTCTCTAATTCATTCTGTACGTACAATTCATTTCTTTCTCATTCAGTCTATTTCTTTCTCTCCTTCTAATTTTTCTTGGCAGAAAAAAATATTTCCAAAAATCTTTTATCTCTAAATAAAAACATCAAATAGAATAAAACAAAAGTGGTTCATCCATCTCTTTCAAGGATAGGATGAGGATCTTGAAGATTTGAGGAGATATCATCATTCAATGTGTGACTTCCAAGCAACATCCTAAGGGGGATTCATTTTCAAGGTGTCTTTCAAGGCTTTGGCTAATATGATTCTTGCAAAATCCGGAGGCTGATATCTGAATCTAGGAGTTTTGGTTCATCATTCAAGATGTGGTTATTGGCTACATTTAAAGGTAATCTTTAATTAAATTCATCAATATATTCATATGATTAATGTAATTAGATTCCTATGGTTTACTCTGTGCTTCAATTTTTCATCTTGAAACGTGTAACTTAAATATGTCTTATGCTTAGTTTGGTTAAATCATGCTTATTGTATTATTTTTATTACATCTATGTGTGTTCATCCATTCCTTTAATGTATGTTTATGATAAATTGACATGTTTTGATTCTTATATTACAGCTGATAAATTATCTTCATTCTCTATATTGTTTAGATTTGTAATTCTTATCACAAATTTACACATGTCTGCCTTGTTCAAATCTCTTCTATTTTACTTTAGAAACTTATGAAATTGAAAATTAACATTAGATGAGATTTTATGTATACAATGACATAATATTCACTTACTCGGTTGCTAATGAATTACATACATGTAAGTTGTCTATCATTCCTTGAAATTGATCTTATTCTTATGTTATATTCGTGTGTACAATTGTTTCAATCTTTATTTTTTTCGAGGGGGGACTTCAATTTAAGATTATTGAATGGACTTTAATGCAAATAATAGTCCTTTGTTATTTTCTATACTTAAAGTTTCATGTAAAATTTGAATTATTGTTTCATTCCTTAATTAAAAGTTTAATGAAAACTTTTAACTTTAAAACCAAAAACCTTTTATAAAATGTATATATAAAACAGCGTATGCTACAATACTTGCAAATGTATGTCATTGAGATCTAAATTATTGAATTGTAATTATCATGTATATAGAATATAAATGTTTAGTTTAACTCAAACTTCTACAAAGATTATGGGCAATAATGTAAAATTTTTGTTTTTAAACCTTTCTTAATTGAATTCATATCTATCAATGTTAATTTAACTCAAATTATTTAAAACTAATAGTTTTTCACTTTATATGCACGTGTATATGTGTCTACAATTATTATGAATGTATGTATACTTTTCATTATTAAAATTTAGATAACATAGGCGTGGGTAAATTTGATTGATAAGTAATAAATTTTATTTAATATATTAATTGTTACAATTAAATAAGGTAAGAAATGAATGGTTTCCTTCCTTTTATATTCTTCTATATCTTCTCTCTAGTAATTGAATTTGGTAAGAGAGGGAAAGTTTGAAATGTTTCCCTCCTTTTATATTCTGTCATTATCTTCTCATTATTAATTGAATAAATAAGATAGAGAAACAAATGGTCCCTTTCTCTTAATTCATCTGTACAAATTTCATATATACACCACTTATATACTGCACTTACTCTTCACATAAATGAGTGGATTCGATAGATTCAATATAATACCTATAAGTTGAAATTAAATTTAAATTCCTTTTTTCCAAATAAAATAAAGTATTGATTTTATTTAAAAGAAACTTAGAAAAGTTTTATGTATATTTAGACTTTGCATGCCCATTAATGATCCAAAATGGTTAAATTTTTGAAATTCACCCATTTTTTCCGTTATGGGCTAACCTAATTCCTTCGTAGTCTGCTTCAAATATGATATTTAGGGTTGGATTGCCTTGATTGTAATAGAAAATATAAACAGGATGAGGAGCAGGATCAGGAAATATGCACTAATGGTCAATACCAAAATTCAAAGGTGGGGCTGCATAGGGCGAAAACGCTGTTAGACCTTAGCGGTCAATGGGAAAGATAGGTTTACACCTAACTTGTCTTTGCCGCCTACCAGGGTAGGCCATGTTGGGTTATGCCCACCACGGTTGTTTGTTAGTTTCTTTAATATGGCAAGGATAGTTAACCATATAGGAGTTCTTTCAAAATAGGTTGGGGTGGTTCGTGGAACCGTATCCACGATAGGAAGCAGACAAAGTAGTAAATCCCAAAAGCGAGATAGAGTATGATATAATATTTTGAAAAGCCATCATCAGGTACTATAGGAGTCCCCCGAGTTATATGGTGATTAGATCATGACACAAGCAATGATTCTTGACGGGGTGCTAATTGATAGGTGCTAGTGGGAATAATATCTAGGTCCATTAGAAAACCATGGAACTTGCACACACACACACACACGTGTTGCTATGATTCTACAAATAGTAGATGGGACTGGATGGTACATGAATGTGGAGTCGAGACGACTAATTAAAATGTAAACAGTCATAACATGAGACAGAGAACAATCGACATCAACTAGTGTTATGTACAAAGTTTATAATTTACCAGTCACCAGAATGTTGTTCTGACCCCCTCCTTATTATAACCCACTGGATATCTTGAAGGAAAGGCGCTAGTGCTAGGTGTATTCGGTGCTGATGAGGACACTAGACCATGGAAGTGTCATATCTTGGTCAGTTGTTATGCGACTTATTATATTTTATTATTCCATTATGACTTATATCATTGGTGCTCTGGTATGCTTCCATTTATTTATTTGCAGGATACTAAATCAATGATCCGTACTTTGGTGGACATAGGTTTTCAATTTATATAAAATTCAAGCACAATGGGTTGCAAGTTGTTATAACATATGTAGGAGACGAGAGAAATACCTTCACCTAAAGAAGCACCTTTGATTGGAGACTTACAATTTCACCTTCTTCGATAGATGACTGAATGTGTTGAGAGACAGGAAGAAAAATATAACGTTCTTCGATAGTCATTGTAGTGGAGACAGAAATTTCACGTAGATGGCCATAGAAATGACCAATATAGGCGGTGTAACATCCATCGCAGGCTATGTGCATTTTAGAGTAGTTGATTATACTCGATCCAATAGGCTAGGATCGGTAGGAGCCTCAATGGCAGTCTACCTTACAGCCATGCTCTACTCAGCTAGGATGGAATTTCCTTTCTCCAAAGCTAGTATATCTTCCTCGTCCAGGAACTTTGCTTTTAGCTCATCTTTTGTTGGGCCTTCTCTGGCCTTAGTTGATCGACGAAGAATCTCCTCTAGGAATCAACAAGCGTAACAGGATAGTTATCCCCTAACAATTCAAATTTTTTTCTTTAATGACATTTATAAATAATTATAGGAGGTTGGCATTCATCCCCTCATTGCTTTTTCTAGCGGGCTATTCAAGTTCTTTAATTTCGACTTCGGCCATACCAAGATCGATTTGAGCTTCGATTTTTGATTCTGTTTCGACTTTCAAATTGGCCTTAACCTTGTCAACTTCAAGCTGAAGTATCTTAAGCTATTTATCTTAGGCCGAAAGTGCCTGTACCTTGGACTTAACTTATATGGTGAGGACATTTCTCTCTTGATAAGCTTTCTTGAGTTGGTTGTTAATAATGTTGAGAGCTTGAGTATATATGGCTGCCAGCTCTACATGTAGATCTTTAGCATGGTGGCGTGACTGGAGAGCATCATCCCTTCGCTTTATGATTATTTTAGCTTGGACTTGTAACCCACTATAATGTTACCATGAGTTCTCCTCTCACTCTCAAATGACATTATTTCTGCTTGGTTAATTATATTAATGTTAGAGGGGGCTTTGACAAACTTTTTCCATTCAAAGTACTTGTCAACCATTTCATTCATCCCCCTGACTTTATAGTTGGTGTCCTCATGGGAGATGTCTTTAATGTTATAATCGAACATTACCTATGTTAAACAATAACCAGGTAAAGCGGCCTGCATTATGGTACCAATAGTGGTGGATTGACCTGGAAGGGGTGATGGTAGAGTAGAAGGGGTGATGGTAGAGTAGAAGGGGTGATGGTAGAGTAGTATGGGTTGATACTTCTTAAGATTTGTTGCGAGTTGATATTATGGTAAATTGGGGCCGAGACATTGGAGGTTGGTGTGGAAGAGTCCAGGGTTGGGTGCGTCGCAGAGATGAGTCAGGAACAGACCCTAGGCGGCCGTGAGAATCAAAAGGTTGCTTCACATGTTCATGATGCTCTTTCTCCTCCATTCAATGTCTCCTAATCCATCTAGTATTCCCTCTCCTTTCTTATTCTCCTTCCTTCCTCTGTCTTCTGGTATATTCTAGGGCGTTGTTAGTAAGGACCTGAAGTGGACGAACGACGTTGATTGATGGCCGAGCGAAGACAATCCTTATGTCTCTTGCCATTATACATGGAAAGGAAGAGAAAGGATGTCCTAACTAAAGCACTGAATTGAAGACGAGCGTAGAATGTTGGTGTTCGTGATCCTAGAGGTGTATGAAGTGCTGATATTGCCCTAATTATTTTAGGAACCATGCTTGGTGACTTGTAAAGAAGGGGTTTCATCCTCCATAGCTCAGAGATCCCTGAATGGAAAACTGAAGACCCCGAGACTCCCATTGGAAATGCTCTCAATTAAGATGTCTAGATCCCTAGAAAACCAAATATATTCTCCGAGGAACCCGTGGAGGGAGTCATTTCTACAACTGGTGCCAAATTAGATCGGGCTCTTGCCTTGAAGACTTGATTACTGGCTGCTTTGGAAGACAAGGCATAAGAGATGTATTACCTTTTAGAGATGTTTCACCATATGATTTGTTGTCCCCTAGATTGAAATCACCATCATTATCATCATACCTTATCGCTTCCTCACCCACTTTTTCTCCTTTATTCCCTCACCTTCTCCTCCTTATCCTTCTCCTTCTCTTTCTTCATCCCTTTCTCCTCTTTCCTCTCCTCTTCCCTCTACTAAGGCAGGCATATCTAGTGGAATAGGGAGGTCGCACTGGCGAAGCCTTTCATTTGTAAGTAGATTGGTGGTGGTGCAATGTCGGACGTTAACTCTTCTTAGAATTTCCATGTTATTAGAATGTGCATTACTAATATCTCGTTCGAGTATATATGCGAAGAGAATGAAAATGAAGTTGTATACTTGGATGAGTTGAAACAAAGTGCGGAAAGGAGGCTAGGGAAGAAGCCTTACGTCCAAACAACCAAAGCCAGTTAAAGGGACATCGAATGAAAAATTATTCGTTCTTAAAGTAAGAATGCTCATTGAGAAGTATGTAGATAACTTTTTAGTGACACTAGGATTCGATGATTAATAAGGAAGGTGAGTCAACCCTCTTCTTGAAACTCAAAAGGTGTGTCGGTTCCGCAAAAGTTTGTTGTCGTTGTTATTGCATCATGAATAGAACATATATGGAGTTAAAGCGTATCCATTGGGATGCACCCGAGTTGGGGATATCCTGATCTCTTATAGAAAGAATTGAAGTAAGCCATTGAAAGGTGGGATGACTCTATCCAGGTACATGTACTGTTGCAGGCAATGTATCCTTGAGGAGGGTCGCGTGCTCGTTCATCGACTTTTGATAATAAAATGTCACTCTCCTTGAGAGGTAGATTGTACGGAGTAACTCGATAGATAATATAGATGGTGTTTGATCCAAGGGATTGTTTAGGATCCATAAATCGGGTTGTGTATTCAATGGAGGAGGTTGATCGCGAAGAGGTGCCATGAGGATGATATCTCTATTAAGCTCAACTATGATTGAGCGTTTACTCCATACGGGGTAGATGTAGATGCCTGGGTAGTGGAAGAACTGGCCTCGAGAGGATTCGAAGGTCCAGACCTGAATTTGAAGCGAGGAGAATATGTGATCATCCTGAATTGAAAGTGATAGAGTTAGAGATATGACCTATGAAAAATTCTATAATTATTGTAAATTACTTAGCTCTGTAATCATTTCTCGTTTGACATAACGGTGTTTCTCTTTATGTTGTATATTTGTTATAATGTGTTAAAAATAGTTAAATATTTAATTAAAACATATTTAATTGAAAATCCATGTGGTGTATTTGTGATAATAATTACAAATAGTTGTAATCATGAGTATTGTATCACAATATAATAGACATATCATTTTAAATATTCCTAGTCAAGACGCATCGAGACTAGATATCGATGCATCCATTGAGATTGGAGTACTTAACACTCTCTAAATGTTGGGCAGTCCGTTACATATGATTGGTACGGGCACCAAGGGTTATGTAGTAGTAATTATTTGATAACCATGGAATGACTTACTCGATAGTTTTTAGTTGCTTAATATAACTAAGGTCAGACAAAAAATATAAATGTGACTAATTTACGCGGTTCTCTCGATTTAAATATACTGTCAATCTTCAATATGAAAGCCCCACTTTGATTATAATCAAATCATGGTACAAAATCCATCGAACGACTATCGTTGGGTTGAGTGGAAGTATTGAAAGCGAAACACTATTCAAGAGAGGATTCATCTCCTCGGTTATATGAGGTCAGTATCTCGGTCAATTGAAGTCAACTCAGAGTTAAAATCTTTGGCCAGAGTAATTTGGTTAATAATAATTGTTATTATTAAACCAAGGACTTTGTTTTTGGACTATAAAGTTGAATATGAACGATATTAGAATTTTGACCATTACCAAATTCCATAAGTTCAATGCGGTATAGTATTGACGAAGATAAATGGTGTAAATAATTGTCACTACTGGGTAACACTTAATAAAGTACAATTTGATTTGAACGAAACCGAGTAAGCGATAAATGTGGCCATAACATCATAGCACCTGCTAAGTGATGTATGGGTATTAATATTCGAATTGTTCAATGTTAATTGCTGACTAAATTTACAGCTAAGAGTCACACAACCGAAACGATGAATACTCCCTTTATCACTTGATTTAATTAATTTGTAATTGTTATAAATTAATTAAAATAATTAATATTTATGAATATTAGTTATCAATTTTTTTGTTTGATCTGTTGAAGTTAAACAGTGTATTGATAATAGTTATAAATATATTGATCAGTATACGATATCGATACACATTTAAATTTGCATTTAAATGCAACTAACATCGTTCAGGCTTGGACTCGTTTTGAGGCCCATATGTGACATATATATTTCGATTGTAGATATCTTGGTTAGGCCGACCAAATGTTGGCTAAAGAAAGGGGGTTTTGAATGGTCAAACGGAGTGGAATTAGTATAAGAGAGATACAGATGTTGTCCACTTTTCTCTCTATTTAACGTTCATTTTATATACAACCTTTTACACCATTTCTTTACACCTTTTTTCTCCTCCTTATATATGAAAATTTTCGCCAGGAATACCCCATACCAAACCCCAAGATATCCAAGCACAAATCATATCAAAGCTCTTTAATTCGTTCATTGATAGTAAAGCAATTCGAAAGTCAACAACTCTAGAACTTGGAATTTGAATCAAGGGGCCATTTCATCATTTCAAAGTGATATCTTGGCCTCAGTGAGAAATATGGTTCTAATCTATTAATACTTTTAATTGTTTATTTAATCAATTATTCATATGTTAGTTCGATGAGCTTACTGCGAATCAGTATATTACTAAATTGTCACATGTTGATGATTGTATATGTGTGCATAAAAATATAAATGTAAATAATTTTTTTATGGAAGTATTCTTATAGCACACGAACTGATGATTTTTTTTCATTATTAAAATATTATTTTTATTATATGATTTTATCAATTAAAACTAATAATAAAATATTTAATCATATGACATATGTATTAAAAATATTCTTAGAAGTTTGTGTACACATCTAAAACCTTCTAACGGTAACAAAAATATTATTTATATATATAAACATTGTAAATTATTTATTTGATTTAAAATTGGTTAAACAAACAAAATATTTTATAATACATTTGTATATAATAAAAATGTCTAAAAAAATTTAAACAACGTAAAATAAGCATTTTGATTCCAAAAATATTTTTAAATAATTTATTTAGCATTTAGTTCATACGGATTTTAATTTTTAATAGTATATTTTATCTAAAATTATTTAAATCTGAAAAATTGAAAAATCCAGCCGTGAGCAATTGCGAATATGTATTTAAAAAATATTATATATATATATATATATATTAGTTAACTAGTTGTATGGTTATATATATTATTATAATTTAATGTATAGAAAAATATTCATTTTTTTACATAATTTGATAAAGGTTTAAATTATTTTAAAAATTAGTATTTAAAATAATTTCGAAATTTAATTATATGTGTACACAAATATATCTCATAAATGATGTATATAAATAATTTATTACTAATATTTTATATTAACTGGATAATTAACTTTTTAAAAACATTCATATATGTATATGTATATTTATATTTATTTATGCAATAATTTAAGGCACGTTTATGTATATTTAGACAATGCATTAGTATACATAATGGGCTAACATGTCTATTGCAGTGTAAATCCCCGCACATATACACGGCCATGTCAAACTATGCACATATTATCTTGTTACACATGCACCCACACACATATGTGTATATGTATATGAAATATAGTACAAATTATATAAAATAAATTTCAAGTATAATGTACATATAAAATATTGATTTTATTTATAAGAACATTTAGCAAAGTTCTGAAGGAATTAGGCTACATGGGCCCATTAGGGATCTAATAATGGAAATTATTTTGGAAATGTTTTCAAATTTAACCAATTACTCCATTATGGGATGGTCCAATTCCAATAATGGTATCAACATCCAATTGCATATGTGGTCTAAATTAGTCATGTTATAGTTAACTAATTAAGCCTATAGCCAGATAGTAGGGTATCCAGAAAGGTAGTGTTGAAGGATTGAGTTCGAATAATCAATTACTCTACCCTACCTAGCAACTGCTTAGCTCGAATAGATATATGAGCCGAAAGGTTACCCCTAGTAGAAATGTCCCCATTTGAGTTAGGCCTTGGGCTAACATTCAAAATTGTTTAAAAATTATTTTAGATTTGAAAGTTAAATTTCAAAAAAGAAATAAACATATTATAAAAGTTATAATATAATGAAAAATTTAAAAATGTTTGAAAATAAATATAATATTAATTTCAAAAATAAATTTTATTAGTGAGATTAATAATATAATTAAATAATTAAATTAAATAATATACATATATGCATGTATAATATATAGTGATATATGTTATGTAGCCTTGAAATGTTTAAGACAATATAAATATACATGTATATATATAAAATAATTGTTCAAAATTAATAAAATTATTTAAAATAATTTAATTAGAAGTTAATTAATATATTATAATACATACATACATATATATAAGTGTGTGTGTGTATCACTATATAGGTTATAGTATATATAAATACTCAATATAATATGTTAAGATTGAAAATAAACAATTAATTAAAGAGATAATTAATTAAATATGATTTAACTAATAAAATGTTATGTATAATATTGTTATATAAGCTAATTAAAATGTAAATGTTATATAATAATAAAACTTATATAATACGAATGTATAAACCAAAGGTTGAGCATTAAAAAAACCCTAAATAGACTTAAGGAATAAATACATACATAAACGTATTAATACCATTATTTTCGATGTGTTTGACACTTAAATCATGAGGTTATTTCATAAGAAATACATTATTCCATAAGTCGATATCACTCAATATAATATATTGAAAATTATGAATCTTTAATATAATTTTATCCTCTATCATCTACTAATAAATTACATGCATACTCTTTAGTTGTTGAGCGAACTCAAGCTAGGGATATTATATGTAGTATTTTTAATATATTGAATAGACAAGGTAAGATAACTATATGTATTTGTTGAATAAACTCAAGGCATATATACTGTACTTAGGCCACCATGATATGGTAGGTACGTGTAAATAATTTCATTTCAATTTATTTAGAAAACTCAAGGTCGAAGTCGAAGTGAAAGTAAGAGAATGTACCACGGGTTAGGATCATATGGTACAACCAATAAGGAGTTATCCATCATTCATGAAGCTATGACTTGTTGAGCAAACTCAGGGTAAGAATTCCAAGACATACGAGTCCTAACATCTACTATTAAAATCAAATGTCTTCTATGTTTCGATTTAGGGTTTAGCAAAACATAAAGGACTAGTGGGAGCTTATTAGTAAAATGAAACATAAAATTTAACCTTACTAATATTATAAGAACACTACTATGATATTATCCTAATAATCTACCAATTAAAACATACATAAAATGTCAACTCCAAAACAGTTTTCTAAAAATGACAAGGTTACTGATCAAACTTTATCGATTGGCTAAGAGAAATTAAGAAAGCATTGACTTTCAGGCATCTTTGGTCAGCTATTACATGTGAAACTTGTAACGACCCACCTTTCATTTCATAGAAAGATGCATCATCAATAAGAAAGAAAGAGGTAGAAATAGAATAGATAGAAGAAAGAACTCAACAATATCAGAATCTCACAGCGGAACGGAACAAAATATAATATATCACATAGATATTACATAGTCATTTACATATCAGAATTATAAAGATACAACAATATCATCACATTAGACAGTTATAAAACATGTCTATGATACATCTCAACTACAACACAGAGATACCAACACAGCGGAAACACTATATATCTACAAACGCTGAAGCCTCCTGCTCCATTTCTCCTCCAGAGTTCATCAAATCTAACCTGAATCCCTTGGCTACTTGAAAAAATTTAAGTACCCAAGAGTTTAAGAAAAACAGAATAAACTCCGAGTCAGACATGGGTCTGGTGTGAGTAAACGGGTTAAAGTTGCTTAACTTTGAAAAACCTTTGAAAACAAAAGGTATCTCGTAAGACTCTCCGCCAATAAATACGGACAAGTTTTTCCCTTACGATAACCAAAACATTTGATAGGAAATCTGGTTATATTATAATAGGGTCTAGGGTTTTCAAATAAATATTCACATAGCTGAAATTGTTACATGATTAAATTCTAGCATACTAGCCACAAAGTGGGTTATACAATTAAGTCCGATGACACTTATTGGAGATTGGATTTCCATACAATGGCAGGGCTACTGGGGTACCGTCCGTCACTGTACGTGGCCTAGATCAATGTACCGAGGATCACTCCTGACCCCCTACAACACAAAGATGGAACCTTCCCTTACTAGACAGTCCCGAATAAGACAACCCCACGGTTGTAGCTAGCAACCACCCACACAGCCAATAAAAAGGGACTCTGGACATGGGAAGATCTTATCCTACTTGAGCGCGACTCACTTAGCCTTGCTGCACCTTCCCCGTTTTATTCATTCCCGGTTGATGAGGCTTGAGGCTACGTTACCTTTATAGAACACATCTATCTTAGAATGCTCATCGTCCACCTGATGATGTGCTGAAAGCATTCAATCCATACAAGTTCGTTCCGGGTTCGAACAAAACCGAAGGCATTATCTCGTTACACTTATTTTGGAATCACCCTCAGAGTTAATGACAATAACCCTTGCACTCTGAAACCCTATCTCGAACCTGAAAGCACTATCTCTGTTATGCTCGTATTGGAATGACCCTCAGAGTTTAAACGACAAATAGTTCTTACACTTCGAGTCTTCAACTTGATCTTCACTTGGATTCACGACCTAACGTTAACTTGGATCGATGTGGTTTTCGGATAATCAAATTTGATACCTGATCCCGGTCTCATCGAAATCCAAACGTATCTTAAAGGCCAAGTTGTTTAAAGTTTAAATAATTTAATTCAATTCAATTCAATACAATACTTTGAATTCGCACAGCATTTACACAGATAAATATCACACATTTATAACTGATATATCCAATATCACATCATAGAATATCACAGCATATCATCCAATAGATATCATCCAATTCAAACATTCATCCACAAACAGGAATTATTAATCCATATTATAATTAATTTAATTAACTTAAATTAAATTAATTACTTAAGAATTAATCACCTAATCCTGCTTAATTAATCATTAATTATTTACAACCACTTAATTAATTAATTAATCACTCCTTAATTACGTTATCCATTAATTAATTAATCTTTAATCACAAATTAATTATCCTTTAACTATTAATTAATAAACCTTAATTTATTAATCAATATTTCTCAATTAATTAATCCATGATTACTCTTATAATTAATTAATTAATCTTTAATTAACTAATTAATTATTCTTTAAATTATTAATTAATAAACCTTAGTTATTAATTAATAACCTAAATTACAAATTAATTAATTCTTAATCACCAGTTAATCAATCCTTAATTAACAGTTAACCCATCCATAATTAACAGTCAACCAATCCTTAATTAACATTTGATTAATCCTTAATCACCATTTGATCAATCAATTATTTACCATTTGAAAAATTCTTAATTAATCTTTAATTACAGATTGATTATCCTTTAATTATTAATTAATAAAACTTAATTACAAATTAAGCACTTCTTAATTACTAGTTAAGTAACCTTTAATTACTTAATTAACTACTAACTAATCACTTAATTAATCAATCTTAATTACTTAATTAATTAATTCTTAATTACACCTAATTACTTAATTAATTAATCTTTAATCATTAATCATTAATATTTAATTATCTGATTAATGATCTTTAATTATAAATACATAACCTTTAAATTAATTATCTTTTAATCCTTAATTATTTGTTGATTAAATCAATTAACTACTCTTAATTAATTTCTTAATTAATCCTTTATAATTATTAATTAAATTAATTAATTATACTTAATTTTCTTTAGTTAATTAAATTAATACCAAGACATTGAAACCTTAATTATCTTAAGATAAAACAATATCTTATTAATGCCTTAATTACCATTAACATATTTAAACCTTTTTATCTTTATAATTAACTTTACTTAATTAAACCATTGATTGAGTTTTAAAATAAAATGATCATTTAACTTGATAAATTAAAGTTATCAAAACATAACTTCCTTTAAATGTTTTAAACATTATCAAGTAATAGTTTTAAAACTAATTTCAATTTAAATTTTAAAACTTACTTTTGTAAAAATCTTAAAATTTCATTAACAGCTCAGATTTAAAATAACTTTAAACTTTACTTAACAAAATTTTAAATTAAACATTTTTCAAAACTTCTTAACAAAATGCTAAGAAAATATGTATTATATAGAAAGTAATTTATATAAAAAGGTTTAAACTAAATTTAATTTTAAATTTCAAAAACCTTGTTTTAAATTTTTTTCACAACTGCACAACACAATGCTTCGGGTCAAACCCGAAGACCACTCTGGTCATGCCCGAGTTTCTTCTGCTTCTCTACTATTTTTTCAAAAAAAAAACTCAGTTTATTTTTTTAGTTAAACCTGCTAGCTAATTCACTCACGACTACTTCGAGTTTAATCTAGAGATACCCAACCTACTGCCCGAGTACCACTTCGAGGCAACAACTAAAACCCAAACAACTGACACGAAAGCCACCTCGTGCACATGCACCAACCATCACCGGAGCTTCGATCCTCCAAGGCACCTTCGACACACCACCCATTGTCGCTGCAACCCATCTCGACCACCAAACCGCCATCACAAGCCTCGATCCAAAATCGAGCATTCCAGATGAACTGGAACCAAAACAACCTCTAGAAAAACCCTTCGACCAAACTATCCCGACAACCAGAGGTCGAGCGACTCTGGCCACACCCTGCCGACCCACCATGCCACCATTTCCTAGAGTTTCGTGCCACTCGAGGCACCATGGATGACACGGTCATCCAAATTCCAACCACGACCCAATCTAGGGTTTAAAATCCAAATCGACCACCGTCGACACCACAGAAACTTATCCACCCACCTGACATTTTCGCCTGGACCACCTGACCCTCCTCCACCTCCAGTGAAGTTCCGGATCACCCAAGATCTTCTGACCACCCGAATTTACCCGAAAACCAAATTCCGGTCATCCTCGAAATGCACATTCGATACCAAATTGTGATTTCTGTTTTAAAAATCCTATCTTTCAGAGATGATTTAAGATATATACTTGAATCAATAAAATTCAACATTTAATTTTATCATATTGTTAAGATTGCTACTGTATTTTCTTGATTACTAGAAATTTCCAAACTTAAAATACTTGAACTTGTTTTTAAAACCTAGATGATGTTTAAACTAAACTAACTTGTTTGAAAACCAAATCTTCACAGTGATTAGATAGGGAGTTTTGAATTTTGATTCATTTTCATATCTCTATAATAAAAAAAACGGAGAGGCATAGACATATCAGACATGCGTACTCAAATACATTCATATACACAGAGGTACTACTCATATATATATATATATATATATATATAAGCAATCACCTATCACAGGGATTCACAAGCAACAGTCACTCATTTACTTTAGTTTTAAATAAGAGTTTACTCACCTCTAGAAAATGCAGAGAGCTTGAAAAACACTATGAAGCTTTGAAAATTTGAAGACTTGAAAAGCTTTGAAACCGAAATGCTTGAAAAACTGGAAACTTGCTTAGTTGATTCAGATTGAAGCTTGTATGTTGATGGTTGCTTGATAAACTTACTTCGGGATGCATTTGAGAATGACCCTTTGTTTTTGATAAAATGTTTTACAGGTTTGATTATGAGTTCGGAAATGAATTTTCAGGCTTGAGTATGAGAATTTTACAGGGCTTTGATTTTTTTTTTTTTGAGGAATGCTTACAGGATTTGTGTTTTAGTTTGCTTGAAAATGGATTTACAGGTTTTGATTTCTCTAATTTGAAAATGGTTACAGGGTTTTGAAAAAGAATGGTTTCAGGCTTTTGATCTTGAGTTTAGTTTGCTTTGAAAATAAGAAGATAAGAAAAAAAAAATGAAGGAAGAAGATGTGAGTTTTTATTATGTAAATTGTGGTTTATTAAAATTTAAAGAAAAAGAAAATTAAAGAAGGACACTTGTTCAATTTGTTTAAATTTGTCAAATACCATTATTCAACTCTTAACACATGTTAACTATAAGCTTTAAAAATTAAACACGTGTCATTATTTATTTTTAAGTTACTTTCAAATGAATTTAAAAGCTTTTATTATTAATTTTCCAAATAAATAAGTGTTTTTATTAATTTATAAATGCTTTTCTAAATTTATTTAAATAAAACCTTTAAAAGAAAATAAAATAAAAACCAATTAGATTCTAAATAAAATCATATAAAATTATTATTCCGTTTTTAAATGCTATTTGAAAGCTTTTGTATTTATTTACTATTAAATAAATACTTTCTAAATTTATATGAAAAAATTCTTTCGTTTTAAATTAATATAAAACAAATCTTATTTTAAATAAAATTTTATTCATATATTGTTTTATATCCAAATTAATTTCAAGATTTTTTTTTAAAATTTCAAATTTAAATCCAAATTTCAAATTCAAATTCAATTAAAAATCAACACAGTTATATCTATATTAATTTAAACAAACACATTATTAAATTTGAAAATATTAAACTCTATTTTTAAAATTAACTTAAATAAATATATATACATATAAATTTAAACAACACTTATTAAATTGAAAATGATAAGTCTATTTAAAATCAAATTTATAAAATAACACAAATTAAATAATTATTCTATTTAAAATCAATCTATATCTATATTTAAAAAATCACATTATTTCTATTTTGGCTATCTATATTTGAAAATAACAATTTTATCAATTTTAAATAATTAACTAAGATATTATCACATTTTAATTTCCTTGAAATTCCGGGATGTCACATTCCTCCCTCTTAAAAGAATTTCGTCCTCGAAATTTAAAACAAAGATAATCCAAAAACTTTTATTTCATTTTAACCATCCAAGCATACATATCACCCATACACTATCAACCGAACAACAATTCACCAAACAAACAGTTTATTCAAACAAACAATTCATTCAAATAAACAACACTAGCTATCCGAACACGGATCCGGATAAGCCTTCTTAAAACTATCTAGAGTTCCTCAAGACAAACTCTGAAATCCAAGCTTCACAACAAAAGATAGATCGTTCACGTATTTTCTCAGATGAGATACATGAAAAACATTGTGAATTCCAGCCATCCAAACTGGCAATTCAATCCTGTAGACCATATCACTAAATCTCTTCTTAATAAGCTCCACCTCCGCAGATGCCTCACTGATCAAAACTGGACCAAGAACAAGACGATCTCCTGACTCTACCCAATAGAATGGAAATCTACAAGGTCCTCCATAAAAAAAAAACTTCATTGGGTGCCATCAAGATACTCGCCGGATAACTATACGAGAATTCCATTCAATGCGGATGGTCCTCCCAACATTTACCAAAATTCAAAACACAAGCCCTCACAAATCTCAAGAATTTGGTTCAGCCTTTCCGTCTGACCGTCAATCTAGTGATGATAGGCTGAACTCAAACTCAATCTCGAACCCAAAGCTAATCACAAAGCCTCCCAAAACTTGATGGAGAAGATAGGATCATGGTTGCTAATAATGCTGACTGGAACACCATGCAGTCGGACAAACTCCTTAAGAAAAACTCAGCCGAAGATGCTGCAATATGGATTGCCTTAACCAGAATAAAATGGGCGCTCTTAGTTAACCAATCTACCATTACACATATTCCTTCATTTCCCTTTTTGGTCCTTGGCAAACCATCGACGAAATCCAAAGAAAATCATTTCCCACTTCCACTTCGGAACTTTAAAGGCTGCAACAAACTTGCGGTCTTCTGCAGATCACTAACACCTGCTGACAGATCGCATATCCATAAACGAAAGCAGCTATATCCTTCTTCATGCTCGGCCACCAGAAGACTCTCTTCATATCCATATACATCTTGAAATCCCTGGGTGGATACTCAGCCTGGAGCGATCACTCTTTGCAATAACTTCTTGCTTTAAATCCCAAAAATTCGGAACAAAAATCCTTCCGTTGATGTTCCTTGGACATCGAAACACAAAACAGGAACATTGACCATTCTTGACTAAATCCATCCACTCTTGGCACACACAAACGTCTGTGTAGACCTCAAACTTATTCTTGCCATCAGAATAGCTAGAACAAGCGCACTGGTTAGCCTTCCCTTCTAATCCGAGAAAGCTTCTTCACACTCGGGTCCACTTAAAATTCCTATAGAACTCTGCCAAACCAGAAAACTACGGTTGCTTTCACTCCTGAATAGTAGCTACCTGGGCTGGATCTACAGAAATACCCTCACCAGAAACAAAATGCCTCCTCAAAGTCTCTAACACTATCTCCAAATGCCACTTGCGCTCCTCTTCAGACTTGGAGAAGACCAAAATATCATTGATGAACACAAGAACAAACTTATATCACACATCCCAAAAAACCTGGTTCATCAAATCCACACAAAATCTCAAAAGACTCATCCGACATGGCCACAAAGACAACAGCTGAACCCCAACTGAAAAAACTAGGCCGGATCAAAATCTTCCTCCTGTTGCACCAACAACTCTCTCTCCTTTGGCGCCATCCTTCTACTAGGCTGATCAACAGGCACTGCTCCCGGAACTAAGTCGATCCAAAACTCTATCTCCCGATGAGGACAAACCTTTCACTACTCCAAAAATATCCGAAAAATATCTGACCACTTCAACGGACACTACGCCTTCTGGAGATGCCTCACTTCCATGCAAAAGATTGCTCAAAAGAACTCCGGCATCATCGCAAGTCACTTTTGCGTTTCTTCACAACTCAGTCTCCAAAGATACAATCCTTGCTTCACGCATCAAAACAGCCCAATACTAATCCAACTAATCCAACCAATCCAAACTCAGAATAAGTTCAATCCCTTTGAAATCCAATACAAAAGGGTCACTAGAAAAACTATGGGGGAGATAAGAAAATCTTAACCCTCTATAGATCTTATCTAACTTGTTTACCCTACCTATAGGATCAGATACAAAGATAGGACGGTCAACCAAACAAAGAGAGAGATGAAACTCCTCTAACTCATGTTGGAAATCCGAACAGATACCCAACAAATTTAGATAGGTATATAATTATATAAAAAATTACAAATACACGCTCTCAAGATAGACACCACTCCAGAGCCTTGGTATTATCTCAATCTCGCTCTGATACCAAATGTAACGACCTGCCTTTCATTTCACAGAAAGACGCATCATCAATAAGAAAGAAAGAGGTAGAAATAGAATAGATAGAAGAAAGAACTCAACAATATCAGAATCTCACAGCGAAACCGAACAAAATATAATATATTACATAGATATGACATAGTCATTTACATATCACAGTTAAATAGGTACAACAACATCATCACATTAGACAGTTATAAAACATGTCTATCATACATCTCAACTACAACACAGAGATACCAACACAGCGGAAATACTATATATCTACAAACGCTGAAGCCTCCTGCTCCATTTCTCCTTCAGAGTTCGTCAAAGCTAACTGGAATCCCATGGCTACTCGTAAGAATTTGAGTACCCAAGAGTTTAAGAAAAACAGAATAAAATCCAGATCAGACATAGGTCGGGCGTGAGTAAACGGGTTAAAGTTTCTTAACTTTGGAAAACCTTTGAAAATAAGAGGTATCTCGTAAGACTCTATGCCAATAAATACGGACAAGTTTTTCCATTATGATAACCAAAACATTTGATTGGAAATCTGGTTATATTATAATAGGGTCTAGGGTTTTCAAATAAACATTCACATATCTGAAATTGTTATATGATTAAATTTTAGCATACTAGCCACAAAGTGGGTTATACAATCAAGTCCGATGGCACTAATTGGAGATTGGATTTCCATACAATGGCAGGGCTACTGGGGTACGGCCCATCACAGTACGTGGCTTAGATCAATGTACGGAAGATCACTTCCGACCGCCTACAACACAAAGCCGGAACCTTCCCTTACTGGACAGTCCCGAAAAAGATAACCCCACGGTTGTAACTAGCAACCGCCCACACAGCCGAATAAAAAGGGACTCTAGATAGGGGAAGATCTTATCCTACTTGAGCGCGACTCACTTAGCCTTTCCGCACCTCCCTTATTTTAGCCTTTTCCGGTTGATGAGGCTTGAGGCTACGATCACTTTTATAGAACACATCTATCTTAGAATGCTTATCGTCCACCTGACGATGTGCTGAAAGCATTCAATCCATACAAGTACGTTCTGGGTTCGAACGAAACCGAAGGCATTATCTCGTTATACTCATTTTGGAATCACCCTCAAAGTTAACGACAATAACCCTTGCACTCTCAAACTCCATCTCGAACCTGAAAGCACTATCTCCGTTATACTCGTATTGGAATTACACTTAGATATTTAACGAAAAATAGTTCTTACATTTCGATTCTTCAACTTGATCTTCACTTGGATTCACGACCTAACGTTTAACTTGTATCGATGTGGTTTTCGGATAATCAAATTTGATACCCGATCCCGGTCTCATCGATATCCAAACGTATGTTAAAGGCCAAGTTGTTTAAAGTTTAAAATTTTTAATTCAATTCAATACAATACTTTGAATTCACACAGCATTTACACAGATAAATATCACACATTTATCTCTGATCCAATATCACATCATAGAATATCACAGCATATCATCCAATAGATATCATCCAATTCAGACATTCTACACAAACAATCATCCACAAACAGGATTATTAATCCATATCATAATTAATTTAATTAACTTAAATTAAATTAATTACTTAAGAATTAATCACCTAATCCTGCTTAATCAATCATTAATTAATTACAACCACTTAATTAATTAATCACTCATTAATTACCTTATCCATTAATTAATCAATCTCTAATAACTGATTAATTATCCTTTGACTATTAATTCATAAACCTTAATTATTAATTAATATCTCTCAATTAATTAATCCATAATTACTCTTATAATTAATTAATTAATTAATCTTTAATAAACTAATTAATTATCCTTTAAATTATTAATTAATAAACCTTAATTATTAATTAACAACCTTAATTACAAATTAATTAATCCTTAATCAGCAGTTAAGCAATCCTCAATTAACAGTTAACCCATCTTTAATTAACAGTTAACCAATCCTTAATTACCATTTGATTAATCCTTAATCACCATTTGATTAATCAATTAATTAGAATTTAACAAAATCTTAATTAATCTTTAATTACATATTAATTATCCTTTAATTATTAATTAATAAAACTTAATTATTAATTAATAAAACTTAATTACAAATTAAGAACTTCTTAATTACTAACCTTTAATTACTTAATTAACTACTCATTGATCACTTAATTAATCAATCTTAATTACTTAATTAATTAATTCTTTATTACACTTAGTTACTTAATTAATTAATCTCTAATCATTAATCAATAATCTTTAATTATCTGATTAATGATCTTTAATTACAAATTACATAACCCTTAAGTTAATTGTCTTTTAATCCTTAATTATTTATTAATTAAATCAATTTATTACTCTTAATTAATTTCTTAATTAATCCTTTATAATTATTAATTTAATTAATGAATTATACTTAATTTTCTTTAATTAATTTAATTAATATCAGGACATTAAAACCTAAATTATCTTAAGATAAAATATTATCTTATTAATGCCTTAATTGCTATTAACATATTTAAACCATTTTATCTTTATAATTAACTTTACTTAATTAAATCATTAATTGAATTTTAAAATAAAATAATCATTTAACTTGATAAATTAGAGTTATAAAAACATAACTTCCTTTAAATGTTTTAAACATTATCAAGTAATAGTTTTAAAACTAATTTCAATTCAAATTTAAAAACTTAGTTTTGTAAAAATCTTAAAATTTCATTACTAGCTCAAATTTAAAATAACTTTAAACTTTACTTAACAAAATTTTCAATTAAACAATTTTCAAAACTTCTTAACAAAATTTTAAGAAGTATATTTATTATATAAAAAGTAATTTATATAAAAAGTTTTAAACCAAATTTAATTTAAATTTCAAAATCCTTGTTTTAAATTTTTTTAAACTGCACAGCACAATGCTTCGGGTCAAACCTGAAGACCACTCGGGTCATGCCCGAGTTTCTTCTGCTTCTCTTCTATTTTCCAAAAAAACTCAGTTTATTTTTTTTAGTTAAACCTGCTAGCTAATTCACTCACGACTACTTCGAGTTCAAACTCTAGATACCCAACCTACTACCCGAGTACCTCTTCGAGGCAACAACTAAAACCCAAACAACTGACACGAAAGCCACCTCGTGCACATGCACCAACCATCGCCGGAGCTCCGACCCTCTACGGCACCTTCGGCACACCACCCATTGTCGGTACAACCCATCTCGACCACCAACACAAGCCTCGATCCAAAATCGAGCATTCCAGATGAACTGGAACCAAAACAACCTCCAGCAACTTCGACCAGACTATCCCGACCACCAAAGGTCGAGCGACTTTGGCCACACCCTGCCGACCTCCCATGCCACCATTTCCTAGAGTTTCGTGCCACTCGATGCACCATGGATGACACAGTCATCCAAAATCCAACCACGACCCAATCTAGGGTTTAAAACCCAATTCGACCACCGCCAATGCCACAGAAACTTATCCACCCTCTTAACATTTTTGCCTGGATTACCTGACCCTCCTCCACCTCCAGTGAAGTTCCCGGTCACCCAAGATCTTCCGACCACCAGAATTTACCCAAAAACCAAATTTCAGTCATCTTCGAAATGCACATTAGACACCAAGTTAAAAAATGTGATTTTTGTTTTAAAAATCCTATCTTTCAGAGATGATTCAAGATATATACTTGAATCAATAAAATTCAACATTTGATTTTATCATATTATTAAGATTGCTACTGTATTTTCTTGATTCCAGGAAATTTCCATACTTAAAATACTTGAACTTGTTTTTAAAACCTAGATGATGTTTGAGCTAAACTAACTTGTTTGAAAACCAAAGCTTCATAGTGATTAGATAGGGAGTTTTGAATTTTGATTCATTTTTAGATCTCTGTAATAAAAAAAAGAGGCGTAGACATATCAGACATGCATACTCAAATACATTCATATACACAGATGTACTACTTATATATATACAAGCAATCATCTATCACAGGGATTCACAAGCAACAATCACTCATTTACTTAAGTTTTAAACAAGAGTTTAATCACCTTTAGAAAATGCAGAGAGCTTGAAAAAAACTGGAAAGCTTTGAAAATTCGAATACTTGAAAAGATTTGAAATGGAATGCTTGAAAAACTGGAAACTTGCTTAGTTGATTCAGATTGAAGCTTGTTTGTTGATGGTTGCTTGATAAACTTGCTTCAAGATGCATTTGAGAATGACCCAATGTTTTACAAGTTTGATTATGAGTTTGGAAATGAATTATCAGGCTTGAGTTTGAGAATTTTACAAGGCTTTGATTTGTTTTTGAGGAATGCTTACAGGGCTTGTGTTTTAGTTTGCTTGAAAATGGATTTACGGGTTTTGATTTCTCTGATTTGAAAATGGTTATGGGGTTTTGAAAAAAAACGTTTCAGGCTTTTGATCTTGAGTTTAGTTTACTTTGAAAATAAGAAGATAAGAAAAAAAATGAAGGAAGAAGATGTGAGTTTATATTATGTAAATTATGGTTTATTAAAATTTAAAGAAAAAGAAAATTAAAGGACACTTGTTCAATTTGTTTACATTTGTCACATACCATTATTCAATTCTTAACACATGTTAACTACAAGCTTTAAAAATCAAACATTTGTCATTAATTATTTTTATATTATTTTAAAATGATTTTAAAAGCTTCTATTATTAATTTTCTAAATAAATAAGTGTTCTTATTAATTTATAAATGCTTTTCTACATTTATTTAAATAAAACCATTAGAAGAAAATAAAATAAAAACCAATTAGATTCTAAATAAAATCATATAAAATTATTTAATCCTTTTTTAAATGCTAATTTAAAAGCTTTTGTATTTATTTACTATTAAATAATTACTTTCTGAATTTATATAAAAAAATTCTTTTGTTTTAAATTAATATAAAACAAATCTTATTTTAAATAAAAACTTTATTCATATATTCTTTTATATCCAAAATAATTTCAAGATATGTTTTTTTTAAATTTCAAATTTAAATCCAAATTTCAAATTCAAATTCAATTTAAAACTTCAATGAAAAATCAACTCAATTATATCTCTATTAATTTAAACGAACACATTATTAAATTTGAAAATATTAAACTCTATTTTTAAAATTAACTTAAATAAACATATATACATATACATTTAAATAACACTTATTAAATTGAAAATGATAGTCTATTTAAAATCAAATTTATAAAATAACACAAATTAAATTATTATTTTATTTAAAATCAATCTATATCTGTATTTAAAAACATCACATTATTTTTATTTTGGTTATTTATATTTGAAGATAACAATTTTATCAATTTTAAATAATTAATTAAGAGATTATCACATTTTAAATTCCTTGAAATTCGTGATATCACAAAACTAAAGAAAACCCCACTAATGATATAGACCTCGAACTTAGACTTGCTTATGAGAAATGGGTTCAGACCTGGAGATCGCAAAAGTTTTCATGTTATCCATATTAGATAAGCCGTTGTAGAGGCATCATGAAAACATGTCTGTCCATATGATATTTGATAGTCTTAAAGCACTATTTGGTGAACAGTCATGTTCCGCAAGGTAAAAGCTTACGAAGAAGTTGTTCAGTACTAAAATGACTAAAGGATGGAATGTTGACAATTATGTACCAATGATGAAGGGCTGTATTGATAGGCTTTCACAGTTGGATGTACAAATAAGCAATAAATGCAAGTTGATTTGCTCCTTGTTCTCTTGCACCTCAGTATGAACCATTCGTATTAAATTGTAATTTAAACCAGATGAATGTGAATCTCATGGAGCACCTTAGTATGTTGAGGTCGGTCGAGTCTACATCCAAAGATCAAGGGGATGTACCTGCTGTAAAGGAAAGTGCATCATCTTTAAAAGGTTCAAAGAAGTATAAAAGAGAAGGTAAAAAGAATAAGAAAAGTAAGAAGATCAATGAGAAGGGTGGATGTCACCGCTGCGACAAGAACGGTCATTGGAAAAGGAAGTATCCCAATTACCTAAAGGTTGTTAGAGAAAGAAAGCGAAATAGTTTTGTAGCTTCGTCGGATCATTTATGATTCAAAATTGTTTTGTAATCAAAAAAATGTCGTGAGATTTAGATAATGGATCTAGAACTTATATATGTAGTTTATTACATTGGCTTAGGAACTGGCACCACATGGCAAAAAGGGAGATGAGGCTCCAAGTTACTGATGGATCTATCATAAATGCAACGACATTTAGAGATTACCATTTATGTTTACCTAATGGAGTAGTATTGATATTAAATAAATGCTATTTTGTAAAAGACTTTATTGTGGAATTATTTTCGTTTCTAGATTGTCTAAGACTAGATATATATTTCAACGTGCGAATAACGTTATGAACATAAGTTTGAATGGAATAAAGCATGCGATGGTATTTTTGAAAATGTCAATTATGTTATTAATCTTTACTGCTAATAAAGAGAACTCATTGAATAGATTTACTCGGTGTCTTTTTGAAATTCCAAATATACCCTTTTACATCTCAAAGCGATACAGTATTCAAATATGGTAATATAGCTAGCAATTATCCAAGTACAACTGTTAGTCACCTAGGCGAAATATAGTATGCATTCACAAGATAAAGTATCTGAGTGTACCATATTGTCCGTAATTATGGTGGGAGTTCATCGGTCGAAGTTCCGTCTGATTCCAAGTTAGTACGAAGAAGTTATTTTAGAAAGAACAAAAAATAGCGGCTTGTGCCTAGGTGGAGTTCAAATACGGGGATGTAGCCTGTTATTAAGCACAACTGTTAGTCACCATGGAGAACTACAGTCCTCATTCAGAAGATGAAGTATCCGAGTGTACCATATTGTTCGTAATCTAGGTGGGAGTTCATCAGTCAAAGTTTCGCCTAATTTTGAGTTAGTATGAAAAATCTATTACAGTATGAACAAAAAAAATAGTGACTTCTGCCTAGGTGGAGTTCAAATATGAGGATGTAACCTATTATTGTCTAAGTACAACTGTTAGTCATTATGGAGAACTATAGAGTGCGTTTAGAAGATGAAGTATCCGAGTGTACCATACTGAAGTTCATCGGTCAAATTTTTATCCGATTCCGGGTTAGTGTAAAGAAGTTATTGCAGTACGAACAAAAAAATAGCAGCTTCTTCCTAGGCGGAGTTCAAATAAGGGGACATAGCCTGTTATTTCTAAGTACAACTGTTAGTTATTATGGAGAACTACAGTCTGCGTTCACAAGATGAAGTATCTGAGTGTACCATATTGTCCGTAATTTAGGTGGGAGTTCATCAGTCGAAGTTTCGTCCAATTTCGAGTTAGTATAAAGAAGTTATTGCAGTATGTACAAAATAAATAGCGGCTTCTGCCTAGGCGGAGTTCAAATACTTGGATGCAGACTGTTATTTTCTAAGTACAACTGTTAGTCACCATGGAGAACTACATTATACATTCACAAAATGAAGTATCCGAGTATAGAATATGGTCCTTAATTTAGGTGGGAGTTCATCGGTCGAAGTTTCGTCCGATTTCAAGTTAGTATGAAGAAGTTATTGCAGTATGAACAGAAAAAATAGCTGCTTCTGCCTAGGCAGAATTCAAATACGTGGATATAGCCTGTTATTTTCTAAGTACAACTATTAGTCGCCATAGATAACTACAGTCCACGTTCAGAAGATGAAGTATTTGAGTGTACCGTATTGTCCATAATTTAGGTGGAAATTTATCAGTCGAAGTTTCGTCCAATTCCGAGTTAGTATGAAGAAGTTATTGTTGTATGAACAAAAAAAGCGGCTTCTTCCTAGGCGGAGTTCAAATACAGGGATGTAGACTGTTATTTTCTGAGTACAACTATTAGTCGCCATAGACAACTGTAGTCTGCTTCAGAAGATGAAGTACCTGAGTGTACTATAGTGACTGTAATTTAGGTGGGAGTTCATGGATCAAAGTTTCGTCCGAATCCAAGTTAGTATGAAGAAGTTACAGTATGAACAAAAAAATAGCGGCGTCTGCCTGGGTGAATTTCAAATACGGGGATGTAGCTTGTTATTTTCTAAGTACAACTGTTAGTAACTATGGAGAACTATAGTCTGCGTTCATTAGATGAAGTATCTGAGTGTACCATATTGTTCGTAATTTAGGTGTGAGTTCAACGGTCGCAGTTTCACCCGATTCTGAGCTAGTATGGAAAAGTTTTACAGTATAAACAAAAAGAGTAGCGGCTTCTGCCTAGGCGGAGTTCAAACACGGGGATGTAGCCTGTTATTTCCTAAGTATAACTGTTAGTCACCATGTAGAACTACAATCCGCGTTCATAAGATGAAGTATCCGAGTGTATTATATTGTCTGTAATTTGGGTAGGAGTTCATCGGTCGAAGTTTCGTTTGATTTCGAGTTAGTATGAAGAAGTTATTGCGGTATGAACAAAAAAATAGCGGCTTCTGCCTAGGCAGAGTTCAAATAAGGGAACATAGCCTATTAATTTCTGAGTACAACTTTAAGTCATCATGAAGAACTATAGTCTACATTCACAAGATGAAGTATCCAAGTGTATCATATTGTCCATAATTTTGGTGGGAGTTCATCGGTCGAAGTTTCATCCAATTCCAAGTTAATATGAAGAAGTTATTGCAGTATGAACAAAAAATAGCGGCTTTTTCCTAGGCGGAGTTCAAATACGGGGATGTAGCCTATTATTTTCTAACTATAACTATTAGTCACTGTGGATAACTATAGTGAGCATTGAAGTGGGGATATAGCCTGTTATTTTCTAAGTACAACTGTTAATCACCATGTAGAACTACAGTATACGTTCATAAGCTGAAGTATCCTAGTGTTCTATATTGTCTGTAATTTAGGTGGGAGTTCATCGTTCATAGTTTCGTCCCATTCCGACTTAGTATGAAGAAGTTATTGCAGGATGAACAAAAAATAGCGACTTCTGCCTTAGCGGAGTTCAAATACGGGACTGTAGCCTGTTATTTTCTAAGTACAACTGTTAGTCACCATGGAGAACTACGGTGTGCGTTCCTAAGATGAAGTATCTGAGTGTATCGTATTGTCCGTAATTTATGTGGGAGTTCATCGGTCGAAGTTTCACTTGATTCTGAGTTTGTTTGAAGAAGTTAATGCAATATGAACGAAAAAAATAGCAGCTTCTGCCTAAGCGGAGTTCAAATACAGGGATGTAGCCTGTTATTTTCTAAGTACAACTGTTAGTCACCATGAAGAACTATGGTATGCATTCACTAGACGAAGTATCCGACTAGATGAAGTATCCGAGTGTACCATATTGTCCATAATTTAGGTGGGAGTTCATCGGTCGAAGTTTTTCCTGATTCCGAGTTAGTATGAAGAAGTTATTACAATTCGAAGAAAGAGAATAGCGGCTTCTTCCTAGGCGGAGTTCAAATATGATGATGTAGCCTGTTATTTTTTAAGTATAACTATTAGTCGCTATGGAGAACTATAGTGAGCAATGAAGTGGGGATATATCATGTTATTTTCTAAGTACAACCGTTAATCACCATGGAGAAATACGGTATACGTTCATAAGCTGAAGTATCTGAGTGTTCTATTTTATCCGTAATTTAGGTGGGAATTCATTGGTCATAATTCCCGATTCCGAGTTAGTATGATGAAGTTATTGAAGTATGAACAAAAAATAGCGGCTTTTGCTTAGGCAGAGTTCAAAAACGGGATATAGCATGTTATTTTCTAAGTATAACTGTTAGTCACCAAAGAGAACTATGGTATTGTTCACTAGATAAAGCATCCAAGAGTTCCTTATTGTCTGTAATTTAGATGGGACTTCATCGGTCGCAGTCTCGCCTAATTTCGAGTTAATATGAAGATGTTATTTGCAGTTTGAACAAAAAAGAGCGGCTTCTGCCTAGGGTGAGTTCAAATATGAGAATGTAGCCTATTAAATGTTAATCATCATGGAGAATCGTGGTATAAATTCATAAGCTGAAGTATCCGAGTGTTCCATACTATCCGTAATTTACATGGGACTTCATCGGTCGAATTTTCACTCGATTCCGAGTTAGTATGAAGAAGTTATTGTAATATGAACAAAAAAATAGTGGCTTCTACCTAGGCGGAGTTCAAATACGAGGATGTAGTCTGTTATTTTCCAAGTAAAATTGTTAATCACTATGGTGAACTACAATATACGTTCATAAGTTGAAGTATCTGAATGTTCCATATTTTCCATAATTTAGGTGGGAGTTTATTTATCGAAGTCTCGCCTGATTCCAAGTTAGTATGAAGAAGTTATTGCAGTCTGAACAAAAAAAGAGCGGCTTCTTCCTAGGCGGTGTTCATGTATGGGGATGTAGCCTATTATTTTCTAAGTACAACTATTAGTCTTTATGGAGAACTACATCATGCATTCACAAGATGAAGTATCCGAGTGTTCCACATTGCCCGCAATTTAGATAAGACTTCATCGGTCGAAATCTCGCCCAATTAGTATGAAGTGGTTGTTGTAGTATGAACAAAAAAAATAACGGCCTCTGCTTAGGCGGAGTTCAAATATGGAAATGTAGCTGTTATTTTCCGAGTAAAATTGTTAATCACCATGGAGAACTACGGTATATGTTCATAAGCTGTAGTATTCGAGTGTTTCATATTGTCCGTAATTTAGGTGAGAGTTCATCCGTCGAAGTTTCCCTAGATTTCGTGTTAATATGAAGAAGTTATTGCAGTCTGAAGAAAAATAACGGCTTTTGCCTAGGTGGAGTTCAAATACAGGGATGTATAGCCACCATAGAGAACTACAGTGTGCGTTAACTAGATGAAGTACCCGAGTGTTCCATATTGTTCGTAATTTTGTTGGGAGTTCATCGATCGAAGTCTCGCCCGATTCCAAGTAAATATGAAGAAGTTATTGCAATCTGAACAAAAAAGAGCATTCTCCGCCTAGGCAAAGTTCAAATACGGCGATGTAGCATTTTATTCCCAAAGTACAACTATTAATCACCATGGAGAACTATGGTATACGTTCATAAGCTAAAGTATCCAAGTGTTTTATATTGTCCGTAATTTAAGCGGGAGTTCATCGGTCATAGTTTCTCTCGATTCCAAGTTAGTATAAAGAAGTTTTTGCACTATGAGCAATAAAAATTACGGCTTCTGCCTTAGTGGAGTTCAAATACGGGGATGTAGCCTTTTATTTTCTAACTATTAGTCACAATGGAGAACTACGGTATACGTTAACTAGATAACGTATCCGAGTGTTCCTTATAGTTTGTAATTTAGATGGGAGGTCATCGGTCGAAGTCTCCCCTAATTTCGAGTTCGTATGAAGAAGTTATTGTAGTCTGAACAAAAAAAGAGTGGCTTCTGCCTAGGGGGACTTCAAATATGAGGATGTACCATGTTATTTTTTAAGTAAAATTGTTAATCATCATTTAGAACGATGGTATAGTTTATAAGTTGAAGTATCTGAGTGTTCCATACTGCCGTAATTTACGTGGGAATTCATCGTCTGAAATCTTACTCGATTCTGAGTTAATATGAAGAAGTTGTTGCAGTATGAACAAAAAAATAGCAGCTTCTTCCTAGGGGAGTTCAAATACGGGGATGTAGCCTATTATTTTACAAGTAAAACTTTTAGTCACTTGATTCCGATGAACTATACCAATGAACTCACATATACTCGGATATACCATATATGTGAAGAAGTTATTGCAGTCTGAACAAAAAAAGTTATTGCAGTCTTGCTATACCGATGAACTATCCCGAGTATATGTGAGTTCATTGGTAGAAGTCTCGCTTGATTCCGAGTATATGTGAAGAAGTTATTGCAGTCTGAACAAAAAAAGAGCGGCTTCTGCCTAAGCGGAATTCAAATATGGGTATGTAGCCAGTTATTTTGCTAATAACAACTGTTAGTCACCATGGAGATCTATAGTGTGTGTTTAAGAGATGATGTATCCAAGAGTACCATATTTTTTCATAATTTAGGTGGGAGTTCATCGGTTGAAGTCTCTCCCGATTCTGAGTTAGTACGAAGTAGTTATTGCAGTATGAACACAAAAAATAGCAGCTTTAGCCTAGGAGGATTTCAAATATAGAGATATAACATGTTATTTTTCAAGTAAAACTTTTAATCATCGTGGAGAACTATGGTATACGTTTATAAGCTAAAGTATCCGTGTGTTCCATATTGTTTGTAATTTAGATGGGAGTTTATCAGTCGAAGTTTCGCCTGATTCCGAGTTAGCGTGAAGAAGTTAGTACAGTCCGAACAAAAAAAATAGCAGCTTCTGCCTAGGTGGAGTTCAAATATGAGGATGCTACTATCAAATCTACTTCCACATGTACAACTAATAATGCATACACATTGTGATTAAATTTAGGCCCACCCAAGCGTGCATATGTACTCGTACTAATTATGTGTGTTCTGTAAAGATGATAGTTTTGTTTGGCATTGTAGGCTAGGTCACACAAGTGGGAAATGACTAGAGAAACTGAAAACTAAATTTTTCTCCCATCACTTGATTCTTAACCATTTGACAGGTGTGAGTCTTGTCCCAAAGGGAAAATAGCTAAGCACCGCTTCAATGGGAGCAATGAAAGATTTAACGAACTCTTAGAGTTACTACATAATGATGTATATGGTCCGACGTCTATAATCACCAAGGATAATAGTTCTTACTTTGTTACATTCACTAATAATTTCTGAAGACTAGGATATATGTATTTTATGAAGAACAAATCTGATGTCTATGAGAAATTTGTTGAGTATAAAAATATAGTGGAAAACCAAATAACCATAAATTAAAATTCTTTGATCCGATCGAGGAGACGAGTACATTGGATAGGATTTCCAATAGTACTTAAAATTAATGGGATTATATTTCTAGTTGCTCCAGCCTATACTCCATAACATAAAGGTTTGTCGGAGCAAAGGAACCGAACCCTATTAGATATGGTTCATTCTACGATGAGTAAGATGAGTTACCTCTATCCTATTAGGGATATGCGCTAGAAAACTCAATGCATATGTTAAACTTGTTGCCTACTAAATTTGTGCCTAAAACACCATATAATATGTGGTATGGAAAGAAAATGTAACTATAGTATTTGAAGGTGTAGGGTTATCTAGCATCCATTAAGGACGTTCGTCCGAATAAACTAGAGGCAAGGTCGGTACTGTGTAAATTTATAGGATATCCTAAAAAATCAATGAGATATATATTCTACAATACCGAGGAAAAAGGTTAATTTTTCTTGGCACATCGTCTTTTTAGAAAAGAAATTTCTATTAATAGAAATTAAAAGCAAAGTTGTAGACTTGGATGAATCCAAGAAGTGAACACTAAAGCCAGACCAGTGGGAGAATCAAGTTCACCTATATATGAAAACATGCAACCTATTAGAAGGCTTGGCAGGGAATCTCTCATGGTAGAAAGATCCTACAGTTTTCTCATGGATGGCGAGAAGAAGGGCCATGTCATAGATGACAACACTCCTCTACCTTTCCAATAAGCATTGCAGAGTAAAGACTCGGCACTTTGGTTTAAAGCAATGAAATCCGAGATGGATTTCATGTACGAAAAGAAAGTATGGACTATATCATACATACCCAAAGGAATTAAACCCATCGAATGCAAATGGATTTTTAAGAAAAAGTTAAATGCGGATGGGGATGTAGAGACTTATAAGGCTAGGCTAGTTGCGAAATGATTTCATCAAATTCAAGGTGTTGATTATGACAAGACCTTTTTTCTTATAGCCATGCCTAAGTCCATTCAGATTATGCTAGCCATGGCTGCATTCCATGACTACAAAATATGGCAAATGGATGTAAATATGGCTTTTCTAAATGGTGATTTGGAAGAAACCGCCTATGTCTCAGCCGGAGGGTTTTATGGCCGGTGGGAGTGAGGGCAAGGCTTGCAAGTTGTTATAGTCCATTTATGGACTTAGACAAGCTTCAAGGAGCTGGAACAAGTGTTTTAATAAGCTAATCAAACAATTTGTCTTTTATTAGAACATAGAGAAAGCATGCCTAAACAAAAATATGGCAATGCTATTATTGGCGTCAAAATTGGCCACCAACACCCAATTATAAGTGAAAGCACCAATATCCGGTCACAGATCATAGATAGAGAATAGGTGGAGAATGTAATATGATGGATAACCAAAATTAAAATGAAAGCAAGTAAAAAAGGAAAGATTTATAGTGGTTCAGCTAACTCCAGCCTACGTCCACTCCATAAAAATCCGTTTTATGATCAAAAATTTGATTAAAGTACGATCTAGAATTTCCAAATAAAAATGGAAGAGTAGCTTATAGGTGGAAGTTGAAGAGAAACATAGTGAAGATCCCCATTCCTGAAGCCACACCTGTTGTATTATAGGGAACTCTGGCTAAAGGGACTCCTCACCTATCATGGGCCTACCATAGCGACCGTCAACCCCAACTCGTCCATCTATGCCGACCTGAAGTAATTTGCATGCTGGCCTGAAGTAAAACTTATGCCGACCCAAGTGAAGTCCAATGCCGAGCTGAAATGTAGCTTATGCCAACCCCATGCGAAGTCCACGCCGACCTGAAGTAAAACGTATGCCAACCCCAAGTGAAGCCAAGCGAGGTCCATGCCGATCCGAAGTGTAGCCTATGCCAACCCCAAGTGAATTAGCATGCCGACCCGAAATATAACCTGAAGCGAACATTATGCCGACCCAAAGTGGAACCCGAAGCAACTCTATGCCGACCCAGAGTAACAATGCCGACTCGGAGCAACACCATGCCGACCTAAAGTAAAACCCAAAGCAAAACTTATGCTGACCCAAAGTAGAACGCGAAGCAACTCCATGCCAACTTGGAGTAACAATGCCGACCTGGAGCAACACCATGCCGACCCAAGCTACGCCTTTCTCCAAGTTTTGTGTTGTTTATCCATTTACTATGCTTAAGCCAGGCTTTATATCCGTAATTGATTATCTATCCATCCGAACCAAGTCTATAATATTCCAACCGTGATACCCGTGAGGTCTGTTATGTTAAATCCGTATGTATACTGCCTTGCCAAAAGGAAGGATAACATCTGCCCCAAAACATGCCTTGCTATTGGAAGGTGTGTTTTGAATTGCATAAGACCAAGATCCAAAGTCCATAATCCATTGAACATCATATTATCCAATCTAGAGTCTAATCCATTGTCGATTTGATTCCTTGATCTCTCTGGATCGTTAGCGAAATGCATGACTGTTTTGAGTTAATATCCATTTCCTAATCCATTCCAAATCCATTAGCCAAATCCACGATCTCTTCGGATTGTTTTATCTAAGTCAGGGACCACTCCAGGTCCTAAATCCAAATCCGGGACCTCGCCGGGTCCATAATCATATCCGAGACCTCACTAGGTCCATATCTAAATCCAGGACCTCTCCGGGTCCATATCCAAATCCGGGACCTCTCCGGATCCATATCCAAATCCTTAGACCTCTCTGGATCATTGTATCCTACTCCGGCCTTAACTCTTCAATCGATGGCTTATCCTTCTCTGGGCATGACTCTCCGGTCAAGGACTTAATCCGTAGGGTATCCTACTCCGTCCTCGATCCCCAGCCAAGGACTTAATCCGCGAATATCCTTCTCCGACCTCGACTCTTTGTTCAAGGACTTAATCTGTAGGGTATCCTACTCCAGCATCGATCCCTAATCGAGGACTTATCGATGTTCGAGTCCATCTCGCTCTATGGTGAAGGGACTAGTAACTCGCGGTTATTGCCCCGTCTCTTTGGTCGGGGTCGTTACCGTTACCTGTGTTATTTATTACATTAATTCAAATCCAATAATTCCAGAGTTCAATTGATAAAATAAAAGTCTGTACAACCAAGAAAACTAAATAGCCATAGTACCAGGAAAACCAAAGTTTGCAGTAAACAGAAAAAACAACATTTCATAAACCCGAGCACTACGGTTCATCGTCATCTCAGAGTATGCTTAGGGATCGTCCTCGATCCCGTACATGTGTAAGTGACGTAGCTGCATTACTTTGGGGTTTATTACTTACTCCATGCCATAAATCCAGTCAGCTAATAATAAGCTGACGATGATGCCTTGATCCAGTGCCATCTTCGTTTGAGGTGGGTGGTGGATGCTCCTATTCCACTGCCATAGCTTGATTTTTTATGTATTGTTGCAAATGACCATTCCTCAAATATTCCTCAATGATATCCTTCAAATGCCTGTAGTCATTCATGTTGTGCCCATCCAGCTTATGGAATAGGCAACGCTTTCCTAATCCCCACTCATATTTGGAGGGTTCTCTTTTTAACGGCCTTCGATATTAGAGGCACCCTTGAGTATCCAAATAGAACATTTCCAGAGTTTCAGTCAAATTCATGTAAGAAGAGAATTTTGGATCTCTTCATTGCCTTTTAAATGTATTACCGCTGTCATTCATTTTCCATTTTCCTTTATCGTTCTTGTTTACATCTCCTGATGATCCTCCAGCTTGCACAGCATTCACCTCCTGCTTGTTTGCTCGTGCGTCTTCCTATCGCAGGAACCTTTCTGCTTCATGGTAAAACTCCCCTAAATCCATAGGGGGATCCCATGCTAGCGAATCCTTGAACTCTGTTCCATCAGCGATGCCAAATACAACCGCCATCAAAACCATGGATGGATCTGGACGATCCATTGATGTCGCTGCAGCATAAAACCGTGTTGGAAAACTTCTCAGATATTCTCTGGTCCTCTTCTTCAGTGTTACCAAACTCACCATATTCTTAGGTCTCGAGATGTGAACTCTAAACTGCCTCATAAACATTTCGGCCAATTCTGTCCACGTGCCAATGGAGCTGCTTTCCAGTTATCTGAACCATAGTGCCTCTATATCCATCAAATACAAAGGGAAAAACCATGCCATGACCTCCTCCGATGCCTTTAATACTTCTATATGCCTCATATACCTTGTTAGATGAACAGCGGGATCCATCCTTCCATTATACGTCCCTAATGTTGGCAGTTTGAATTCTGGTGGATTCCTAGCTTACCTAATCACGGGAGCGCAGGGGCTCCTATACACATTCTCCAAATCTCTATTTAAAAATCCTCCTCACATGTCCGTCTGATCATATCCGCCAACCTGCTGTTATCATTAAGTTGTAGCCTTTGTCCATTGTCCCCAACCTGCCCCCTGAGCCCATGAGGGAATCCTGAAACCTGCCCTTGTGGACGAGCATCCATTCCTGATCAACGGCAAACTGCATAGCACTGCCTGGTATCCTGCTGAAATCAAGCCAATATAATCGGGGGCATGCCCCCAAGTGTGGAACGATCAGGGATGGCTCTCGGTGGTTCCGCTCTATCCCGCATCCTATTGGCTTCGTTTCCTTGGTTTTGATTCTGGACTTCCTCTGTTCCTGCTGCTCTAACTTCATGATCCACATTTCCAGTATTCCCTACAGCTCCATTCCCTTGGTTTTGGATTCCAGCTTGTCCAATCTGCTAGAATAAGTTCTGCATCATATCTTTCTGTCTCTTCAGCATCCTTTCCTACATAGCATCCATCACCATTTCCATCTCGTCTTTGGTGATGAAGATTGAAGTCTGATTAGCCCCTGAGGAAGCCTCCTAACTTCCTTCATGATGACTCCTCTCTGTCCTTTGTCTCCTTGTTGATTGCCTAGCCATAACTTCCTAAATCCAAGTTCCTAAGCTTTTAAATCCAAGATTCAAACTTCCAAATCCCTGAGTGCTAGCTTTCTCAGTGAAAGCACCAAAATGTTGGCGTCAGCAACACCCAATTATAAGTGAAAGCACAAATATCCACTCACAGATCATAGATAGAGTATAGGTAGAGAATATACTATGATGAATAACCATAAGTAAAATGAAAGCAAGTAAAAAAGACAAGATTTATAGTGGTTCAGCTAACTCCAGCCTACGTCCACTCTAGAAAATTCCTTTCTATTATCAGAAATTGGATTACAATTACAATTTGGAAATTATGAATAAATATGGCAGAGTGGCCTCTAGGTGGAAGATGAAGAGAAACAAAGTGAAGATCATCCTTTCTGAAGCCACACCTGCTGTATTTATAGGCAAAACTTCGGCTACGGGGCTTCCTCACCTACATAGGTATACCATAGCGACCGTCGAGCCTAACTCATCCATCTGTGCCGACCTGAAGTATTTGCATGCTGACCTGAAGCAAGTGACATGCTAACCCTAAGTAAAACGTATGCCGACCCTAAGTGAAGTCCAATGCCGACCTGAAATATAGCCTATGTCGACCCCTAGCGAAGTCCACGCCGACCCGAAGTAAACTTCATGTTGACTCGAAGTAAAACATATGCAGACCCCAAGTGAAGTCCAATGATGACCTGAAATGTAGCCTATGCTAACCCCAAGCGAGGTCCGTGCCGACCCAAAGTGTATCCTATGCCGACCCCAAGTAAAATGCCGACCCCAAGCGAATTAGCATGCCGACCCCAAGCGAACCATATGCTCCCCGAAGCAACTTTATGACGCCCCGAAGCAACACCATGTTAGCATGAAATAACACCATGCCGACCCGAAGTAGAACCCGAAGTAGAACCCGAAGCAGAACCCGAAGCAAACCCTATGCCAACCCGAAGTAAAACCCGTGGCAACTCTATGCCGACCCAGAGTAACAATGCCAACCCGGAGCAACACCATGCTGACCTGAGTTGGGCCTTTCTCTAAGTCCTACATCATTTATTCATCGACTATGCTTAACCCTGCCTTCATATCCTTAATTGATTATCCATCCATCTGAACCAAGTCTATAATATTACAGCCTCGATAACCATGAAGTTTGTTATGTTAAATCCACCTGTATACAACCTTGGCAAAAGGCATGATAACAGCTATCATATTCTTAGTGCTACATGTTGATAATGTTCTATTGATCGACAATGACATTTCGTTATTGTAATTAGTGAAAGATTGGCTTTCCAAAAACTTCTCCATGAATAATTTTGGAGAAGCAGCTTATATATTAGGTATAAAGATCTAGGAAGATAGATCTAAGATGCTGTTGGGATTGTCCCAATCCATGTACATAGATGCCGTACTAAATAGGTTCGGTATGGAGAATTCCAAGCATGAAAACGTTTGAACATAGTCTGAAATCGTCCTTTCCAAGAAGGATGCTCCTTATACTGATGAGGAGATGAAAAGAAACCCCTATGCTTCGGCCATAGAGTCCACAATGTACGCTATGCTACGTAATAGACCAGTGTGCCATATGCATTAGAATGCGAGAGTCGACATCAGTCTAATCCTAGAGAAAAGAATTGGACGACCATAAAATATATACTAAAGTATTTAAGAAATAATCGGGATGTATTCTGCATTTATGGAAATGGAGAGTACCTTATGAAATGTTATACAGATTCGCACTTTCAAAGTGACATTGATGATGGTAAATCGGTATTTGGTTATGTCTTTACACTTAACAGCAGAGCCATCGGTTGGAAAAGTTCCAAACAAAAAATAATAGCTGATTAAACAATAGAGGCCGAGTACACCGCCTCTAATAAAGCAGCTAAAGAGGCAGTATAAATGCTCGAGGTTTCGTGTGAGCTTAGAGTGATTCCCGATACCAAGAATGCAATGGAATTATTCTATGATAACAATGTAGTGATTTAGATTGCAAAGGAATCTAGAGTACACAAGAAGTCATAGCATATAATTCGGAAGTTCCACCTCATTAGAGAATTCATTAAGCAGAAAAAGGTCATGATACAAGGGCTACATACAATAGACAACATTATATCCATTCCCTAAGGATTTGGCTAAGCTGGCTCTTGAGAAGCTGATAGAAGGGATATAGTATTGAGATTCCATAATTAGCCCCAAGTGAAAGTGGAAGATTGATAGAGTTAGGGGTATTCCCTTTGGGCGAATCTGTAATTTATTGTAAATTAATTAACTCTGTAATCAATTCTCATTTGAACTAAAAGTGTTTTTTCTGTTGTATATTTTTTATAATGTGTTATAGATAATAAAATATTTAATTAAAATATAATTAATAGAAAATCCTTAAATGGTGTGTTTGTGGTAATAATTAAAATGGTTGTAATCATGAGTATTGTATCACAATATAATAAACATATCATTTTAAATATTCCTACTCAAGATGCATCGAGACTGGATATCGATGCATCCGTTGATACCATGGTACGTAACGCTTTTCAAATTTTGGACAGTGTGTTACTCATGACTGCTATTGATAATTATTGGATAATTATGAAGTGACTCACTTGATAGTTTTTTGTTGCTTAATATAACTAAGGTCAAACAGAAAATATCGATGTAATTAATTTACACAGTCCCTCAACATAAGAATACTGTCGATTTTCAATATGAAAGCCCCGCTTTAATTATAGTCAAATAATGCCACGACATCCATCGAATGACTATAGTTGGTTCGAGCGGAAGTATTGGAAGTGAAATGCAATTCAAGAGAGGAATTGTCACCTCAAATATGTGGAGTTAGTATTACGGTCAACTGAAGTCAGTTCAAAGCCAAAATATCTGGCCAGAGTAATTTGGTTAATAATATTGTTGTTATTAAACCAACTATTTTGTTTTTGGACTATAGAGTTGAATATGAACGATGTTGGAATTTTGACCATTACCAAATTCCGTAAGTTCAAAGTGATATAGTTTTAATGAAGAGAATTGGTGTAAATGTCACACCACCTTCTAAGTGACGTATGAGTTTTAATATTTGAATTGTTCGATATTAACGCTGATCAAATTTACACCTCAGAGTCACACAACCGAAACAATGAATACTCCCTTTATCACTTGATTTAATTAATTTGTCATTATTATTATTTAAATAAATAATTAAATTTTTTGAAATATTAATTATAAAATTTTGTATTTGATGTGTTGAACAATGTTAAATAGTATATTTATAATAGTTATAAATATATTGATCGGTATACGATATCGGTACACATTTAAATTTGGATTTAAATGCAACGGACATCGTTTGGGCTCGGACTGGTTTTGAGGAATATATAAGACATGTAGGAAGGTATGCCTCTAAGCATTCTAAAGTTAATGGTAATATAGATGAAGATCATGTGCCCCATTAAGCCATGATTTAGTGGGTAAGGCTTTTTGAAGAAACACCCTAGTTGGTTTCATTTTGGATGATGGTCTCCCATATGCAATAGTCAGGAAACATCTAAGGGCAAAATTGAAGCTAAAGAGTTCATTGAATGTGAGATTCAATTGTGACATGTATTTTTTTTATTTCGAAAGTGAGGAAGAAAGGAAAATGGTTTGAGAAGTGGACCCGTGTATAATTGATTGGAAAGTGTTTATTGTCACTACCGTCGGTTAAATTTGTTAGAGAATAAATTATGTCCATCATTGCTTGCATTAAGTTTTCTAATATCCCATTCTCCCTCCAATCGCTAGAGGGCCTTGATTGGTTGGCAGGCCACATTGGTGAGATTATAAGCTTCGATAAAAATATTAAATGAAGGGACCGTCTTGGTTTTGCTAGAGCCCTCATCGAAAACACCACAGATAGACCCTTTCCATCTTGCCTTAATGTAGCTCTCTCTGTTAATACAAAGGGTCATTTTAGTGTCTCATACTTATGGTAGCCTCCCATCTGCGCTTACTGCCATTCTTTTAGTCATTCAGAAACACTTTGTTTTCATCAGCCAGTGGAAGTTGAAGAAAACTTCCCTCCTCATTTACCTCTGAAATTCCCATTCACAAGTCGCATCTTAGATAATAGGAGATCAAATCCTCTTCTACATTTCAAGCATCTACTCCTCCTATGCCATCACAGCCTTCTCCTCCTCCTCCTAGTTTGTCAGATGATGTGCCAGTCTAGATGCCTACCTTTCCACTGCTTTCTCTTGTAATCCATACCCCTAAGAATTCCTATCTCTACCACTCCATCCTTGGCACAAACCCTCCTTGTTGCATAGTCTCAGATCATACTGACCATTATGCTACTATCCCTCTCGCAGCTACTTCACGTACCCCGTCCAAACCCAATAACTTTGATGCCCTAGATGGTGGGATTGAGTATAGCCCAACAGACTTATTTCCTTCTTATGCATTTTTTATTAGTACTATCGGTGAAAATTTGGTTTATTTATTGTTGTTGTATTATGATAAACCTATGTATGGCATATGTTTTAGTTGTGTGAGTTTGTAGCTGCTGGGGCACCCAGCCTCACTCCTATTTCTCAATAATAAATAAAAAGTGGACGGGCCACTTAAAAAAACGATTGCCTTTCGAAAAATAAAGGTTTTAAATTATTTTAAAAATTAATATTTAAAATAAGTTTGAAATTTAATTATATATATACATATATCTCATAATGATTTATATAAATAATTTTTAACCAATATTTTATAATAAATACATAATTAACTTTATACATACATATATAAAAATATTTATTTATATAATAATTTGATGCTCATTTATGTATATTTAGATAATACATTAGTATACATGAGGGGCTAACATGTCCATTGCAGTGTAAATTCCGGTACCAATACGAGGAATGTTAAACACCATTATCCTGTTGCGCGTCATGCACACACATATGTGCATATGACACACATCTATGAAATATAATACAAATTATATTTCATTTATAAAATTCAAATAAAATACTTATTTTACTTAAAAGAACATTTAGAAAAGCACTAAATGAATTAGACTACATAGGCTATTAAAAATCCAATAATGGAAAAAAAATTGAAATTTACCTAATTATTCCGCTGCGGGCTGGCCCAGTTCTAACATAAAGATTGATAGCGAATGTTGTTTGGTTGGTTTTACTTTAAAATTTTATTTTTATTTAAACGCATGTGGCGGTCGTGTGGAATCCAATGGATGTCAATGTGTGTTAGCCAATTGGATTTCGAATGTCGATGGGGCAATATGAAGTGTCACACTATGTGATGTGTGTTCTATGTTCATAGCATAGTGCATGGAACACCATGCATAGATAACCTGCTCATGTTAGCAAACGAGCTTCGTCGCATGATGGGTCTATGTGTTGGACTTACCAATTATCTTGAGTGAACAATAATGGAACCGCTGTTTAGAGCGACGTAGAGCCTTCTTTGTAGGGACACATGACTGTATCGTAACTTAAGATGTAGGTTGGGAAGCCAGTTCGGATGATGGAGCACATTTGACATGACCATTCTTTAGAACCATCCCATCGAGGCTTATTCTTCGATTTGTATTCAATAAATCTTGACAAGACACAGTGGACTTGCATGATTAAAATTGACCTTAAGACGCCGAAAGGTTAGTGGTCATGGGTCAAAACTAACACCTTGTAGTAAGCAAATCAAGGCAAATGCGAGATTTTATCATGCTGACTTTGGATTCAACTCAGGGTTTTCGTTAGGTAATTTAAATCTTGATGTAGTTGGGGCAAGGGAACACAATCAACCACAAATTAAAGAAATGACCATCTCTTCACCACGGTCGAACGATGGTGAATAAGTAGCGATGGTGGCATCACCATCACAGTAACCATAGTAGCGTCATGCCTTGAAATCCTACCCTAGTCAAGATTAGAAATTGGAAAATCCAAAGAGTCGGGACCTAATCCTCTGAGATGGTGATAGAGATCGTCTGAGTAGGTGGTGACGACTGTCAAAGTGAGGCAGCAACGACGTCTTAATGTTGGATTCAAGGTAGACGGCAGTTGGAAAGTGTAAGTCATTAAAAAGAAGAAGTATTCGGGTCTAAAATGAGAAGATGAGAATGAAAATTTCTAAGTCTAAAGTACTTATAGTACTTAGATAACCTAGAAATTCATATCAGTATCAACATG
Source organism: Allium cepa (assembly GCA_030765085.1). Lineage (NCBI taxonomy): Eukaryota > Viridiplantae > Streptophyta > Magnoliopsida > Asparagales > Amaryllidaceae > Allium > Allium cepa. Next base: position 503,817,742 of record CM060937.1, on the reverse strand, counting down.
AAGAGATCGATACTGACATGATAAATTTAAAAAGGGAGAGAGAGCGGAGAAATTCTCACTTGGCCAAGTTGCAGTACGATCTTCAAGATGACATTCATTTGGACCTTGGTACTCCAAATATTTGAAGTGATTGAACGAATGCTCTTGGAACAAAAGCGAAACATCAAATTGATTACTGGATAACCAATGGATTCATGTAATTAACTATATATTGCTTGTCTTGATCCAAAGCACACTTTGTTTAACAAAATCATACTTTGGGAGCAAATGTTATCCAGTATTTTAACCAAGCAGCTTCCAAACGAATATGTACGTCGAGACAAAGATAAGATGATCCATGAACTTGAGGGTAAGCTTGCAATGATGATGGAAATGACCTCAGGTAGTTTGAAGTCCCAAAATAAAGAAGAAAAGAACTCGGTGGATGAATTCATGTTGGTATCGAGTGGTTTCACCCACATGGTTTTGGCTTTAATGCTATGGTCTAAGAATAGAGTGCTATGTGATCACATCGGAGTCTATCACTGAAGAAGTAAGTGAAAAACTCTAAAGCTATGAAGAAAAACATATGTATCAGTGGAATAGGTTAACTCGGTACCGAGAAGAAATTATAGGAAAAATATATTCAAAAATTAAAGGCTTGAAGGTGTAAGCTAAAATGTAGAAAGGGCTACATATTGCACAAGGCAATAATCTTGGTACTAGCATGATTCATGCTAGTACCGACATGATTTGTGCTACAAATTGACCTCGTCTTCTTCCCTAATCTCATGGATCTAGATGTTTACAGGACTTTGTGGTCTAATGACTCTAATGGGAGATTCTCATATAAATAGCAAGCTAGAGTGTAACGACCCGTCTTTTTTAGCCTTAAATGTCAGCACTAATATATCCACGGTATTCATGTGTCAAGCAGCCAAGTGCCGAAAAGAAGATTTTTAGGATAAATAAAAAATAAAATAAAATAAACATGAAATAAAGAACACAACGTCATAATCTCATACCAAAATGATAACATATAATATCAAAAAGGCAGTACAAAGTGTCACTCTAGGATACATAGCATTTTAGAGTTACAATCCAAAGTACTATCATCAGCCTGGACAGTTATTACAACTTGTCCTCACAATTGCTGATATATACATAATAGTAGTGCAATAGAAATAAGAATACGATGGTAGGTGAAACATCTTGCTCATCTCTTGAGCCCTAAAGAATATCCAACGAAAACCTGCCTTCTCAAACTTCTTGATAGAGCACCCGAGGAATTATGGAAAAGATAAAACCATGGTCAGATATAAGTCCAGTGTGAGAAATGTAGGAACATTTTCCCCCTAGAGGGGGAGGATAATAGGGTGATACTAAAAATTAATGCATAAATAAAAATAATAATAGGAACAAATGCAGTAAAGATTGCACAGTTTTACCCAGCTTCGGTAAATACGGCCTACGTGCTGCTCCCCAAGGTTTCTACGAGAAATTAGGTATCAGACACTTACAAAAACATGTAAACTCACGACACTCGCTGACTCGATTAACCTAACTCTAAGCTCAAAACCCTGCCATAACTCAATCACCGAGTTGCGAATTCTCAAACTACGCCCCGTAGTTTGTACCTAGTTACACAACTAAAAAAATTCACAACTTTAAAAACATAAAGTTATAGATGAAAATAAACTAAAACAAAACACTATTTTTTTAACTAAAGCCCAGTATAAAATAGAACAATCCCAAGTAATAATTAAAATGAGAGACTGCCTTTCCGTTTCTAATGTGTAGTATCTTCGGCCGTTCTCTTTTGCTTCTCTTCAAAAATTAGGGTTTCTTCCAAATTAAAGACGCAGATTTAATTTTTTTAATTGAAGTGATGATTTTTCTTTAATTTGCTTCATCAATCAACTTCTTGGCTTTGAGTGCTCATGGTCGCTTCAATTGAGTTGACCTCGAATAACGGTATGTGATTTTTTCCCCCTTCTTAATTATGATTATGCTCAACTTCGAGTTTTGGATTTGTCTGTGATTTGTTCTAAGTATGCTCTTTTGATTTTTATCTTGAACTCGAATTGATATTGCTGATAATGATTTGGGTTTATTTTATAGGGATCGGAAACCCTATACTTTCGTTCGTAGTTTGAATTCTTCAATTGATTTGCTCGGCCATTCAATTTTTGCTTGAACGATTGTGATGAATTCTTGACTTTTTCTTGATACATTTGAATTTGCTCCTACGACCTGTTCATCATTCGCTTCCATCTTACATTTTAATTTGAGATATATTTTGACTTCTTGATATATTGGCATCTATATTTTATGACTCAAATTTTGACCTGTTCAATTGTGATACCTTCTGCATTGTCTTGTACTAGTTGTCGTGTCCACCCAAGTGCTTGTATTCATGTGTGGGTGATTCTCTAAACTTGTATTTGTCTATGTTAATTGGTTCCAATTGATGTCAGATTGCATTATTATTGTGGTCTCCATGAGTCTGCACTTGGTTGTTGCTTTTTTGTATACTTTATTGTATGTTCATGTTATCTGGTTCCTTATATTGTACATGTTGAAACTGTAAGCTTGCATATCCATATTGCATATGTACTGATCTGGTCAATATTCTTATGCCATTTCAAGTTTGGTTTGGTTTTGTATTTTCATGTGTCTACATTGGTTTTGTTCTGGTCTGGGTTCTGAACGGTTGTCGTGTTGCCTTTTTATTCTCTGGAGTCTTGTGAAATTTGAAGTGGTCTTCATATTTGAGCTGCTGTCTTGGTTGAGGCTTCACTTGCATGCTCCAATGTTTATATGCACTATATGTTAAAAATGAATAAGTTCGAAGCTTTCATTGTGCCTATGTTAATTTGGTCTGTGTCCATATGAAAGAAGTATGTATGTTCATGCCTTTGTTCTTGTAGTCTTCTCTATTTCATATATATAGAACTGGTGTCTTATTTTCATTGCTTCTGTCCTTTGTAGTCTAGTTGAAAGACTGCAGCCTTGTTATTGTGCTCTGGTTTGAAGGCTTGCATTTTAGTCTGGTCTAGTGGTCTTGACATTTCATTACTTCAAGTTAAATGCTCAAACTGAATTTTGATTGCTATGATAGTCTGGACTAGTTGATTTGTACTGAATGCTCTAACCATCTATGTTGGTGTGTTCTTGTTGCCTTTGGTACTAATTCTTGTTTGTGGTTCCACTTGAGTCTGGTTAGTCTTCATATGTACATTTGGTGATCTGGTTTGGTGCATATGAGTCTGGTCTTGTAGTTTATTTTAGATTTCATTTGAGTCTTCATGTTTTCATGTGTGATTCCCTAGCATAGTTTCGAGTTAAATTGACCTGGTCTGTGTTGCATCCCTTGTTGTCAAAATTGACTGTGTTGCTCCTGACCATTTCTACGTTGTGCATTTGGTTGAGCTATTGCTCCAATGTTTGCTAAATTGAAATGTGCATGCACCACTTTTGTACATATGCACTGCCTTGTACTCGACTAATGTTGTGTTGCTTTTTTTTTGCATTTGCACTTGAGTTGAATCCAGTCTAGGCTTAAGTTTTATCTTGTGCTCACCTGCCCTGCAATTTTAATAAGCAAGTGTATATCGATGTGCACGACCTTATGGCATGTACAGTGATACACTATGTATGTCACAGATTTTTTGGTAGGATGAATTAAAACAAAATGATGACAAACAACCCAAATAACCGAGGCAAATAATATTTTTAAACACACACTTCATTGTGCACTGCAAAATATTTCTTTTTAAATTTTACTACATCAGTGTTTATTTTGCAAATAGTTCAGATGTTGGATACAAACTGGAACAGAGTTGAAGATCAAATACGAGTGATAAGTGAATATTTAGTGAGGTGAAATATGTATGTAAAATTGTATAGTGAAAATTTTGTGTTGTAATTGAAGTTGTATTGTAATTGAAAATGTGTAAATGTAGTGAGAGCTCAAATTTGTACTATTTGAATTTGTAATAAAATATTGTTTGAATAAAATATTTGTTTAAATATGAATTCCGGGCTATTTATTTTATTCAATAGATATTTATTTAATTATGTGGAAAATTAAAATAGTATAATAATAAATACATTTAAATGAATATATACATATGTTTATTATCATCAAACAAAAATCATATGCTATTATATTCTACAAGAAACTTGAGAAATATGAAGCCTCAATATAATAGCATCTTTCGAGACCACCCAAATATCGAAAGGGTATTCCCCTCAAAAGTACCAAACCATCTAATAAGTACATAAGGCAATATAACAAATAATGTCTAGGGTGTAGAATATAAATAAAAAGTAGATGTGTTGCTTACATCTTACAAATGAATATTAAAAGTACAACTAAAACAGTTATAGTTCGTTCACATATGAATTTCCATAGAGGTCTCCTCAGTACATAAGGGTTTCCCCTATTAGATGGATCAGAAACTACCTTTCGAGAATTATATATCTCTAGATAAAATGTATCATAAGGTAAACACAACTAGTCCTCGTCTAAACACCCGATGACAAATAACATCAATTCCCACAAGCAACATCGATAAGCATCTCTAGATATGGAGTTTATATACCCTTGGGTTAGCTAAACCCATTGATTATATTTCCTACTATATCTTGTCATTTTCGATAATATAGCCATGTTTAGCATCTCAACACACGAGTCTTCATCACTCCAATAGATCACGAATCTTTTCATGGATTCTAGCATCTCAAACAGTTCACAAATCTCTCCATGGATCCCAGCATAAATCATCTAACGAATGCTAACGTTGACGTCTTCCTTTGACTTAATCTTAGCATAGACAGTTCAACTCTATAACATTTCACTTAACAACCACTTCCAAAATATAGAACTTTTATATCAATTTTGAATTGGTTTCAGTAAGTAATGCATAAGTATACTTATCTGATCCCGTACTCTTCAAAACTAAATTGGTGAATTTCGGATGAACTCAATTCTGGTTCACGTAGAAGTAAACGAACGATATAAAGGAGTCCTCCTCAGGGGATCTCGTATATCTCGTTCTTATAGCGAGAGAAGTTTCATTCTAATGAATCCTCCCTGGGGGATCTCAAACCACATGAAGCCGCAAAGCTTTTGTATACTTTTTAAGTTAAATTGGTCAGGTTTGATAGTCGACTAATCGACCATCTAGTATGAATCGAAAACGATCGCATATGAAAATCAAGTCACATATACTTACCCCTATTTCCAACCATCTCAACTTACACGATCCCTCGTTCAAGAGCGAAGCCAGGTAGGTTAGAGCACTGGTTGCATGCAAGCCCTACCTGGACACTTCATTCTTAACTCTCATAGATACCACAAATCTACTTGTCGGTTTTTAGTACTAAGTATAGGATTAAATACTTTCCATAAACAGGTAAACGCACAAAGCACAATTAAGTTACATAAGCACTACTAATCCCTTTTTTGGTTTAATTAATACTTTAATAAAACTTCTTTGTAAATACCTATATATATTTAAAACACATTTAAAAAAGATATATACATGTATACAATTATTTCACTATTCTTTCCTACTTTATTCAATATTTAGAAATGTATTCATATTCTTATCCCAAAGGTAAAGGACATTCACAAATCTCTTAACAAGACTTCACATTTTCAAAAGTACACTTAAATAATCTAAAGAGAAACATTATTAAAACATTGTTACTGTAAACCCAAAATCATTTTATAGTTATCATTATCTTTAGAATATTCTATTCAAAGATCTAACTATAACTACTCTTATTTAACAAAGCAATATACTTTTTAATAACTTCTTAAAATCATTTATGTGTTATAACCAAAACCACTTCCTTTTATTACATACTTTATTTACTTTTCCATTCCTATATACATGTAAAAAAAAAATACTTATAAATAGGTTTTAAATATCTATATGAATTTGTTGCTACCATTCATGATTCTGAAGGCAAATCAAAGGATCTAGTATCAATTCAAGAATGGTCAATGTCAAACCTAATGCAAGCAATGCTACACCTTAAGGAGTATCACATGCCATCAATGCGATATGGAATATCGAACATCAAACGATATTGAATGCCATCGATACACGTAGCATCAATATCACATGTCATCAAAAATGAAGAGGAGGATATCAGAAGCCTATAACCATGTTTTATGCCTTTGATTCCACCCTTTATCAGCAAAGGAAGATGGATAATATTGTAAGTCATCAGAGTAAGTAAGAATATCATATGCCATCGATGTCACATACCAACTACTCCACACTTCCCCAATGTAAAAAAAACTAATGCATCTCATTCACATTGCATATAGCTAGTGAACGATATCGTATAAAGACGGCGCTATATTTCTTTACGGCAAGGATTAATGTTGAAGTAATAGCATGTCGTAAGCTATCAATGTGATAGAGGCATGATATATCATCAATACCACATCTCATTGATGCCACATGTCATCAGTAACCAATTTTAGGTGAAAATAAGTTAAAGAATTTTGGGTCTCAAGAAACATACGTAAAAGGTTGTCGTCTACTAATAATGTACAAAAAGAATGCCGCAATGTTTTATCGTCTACCACTGAAGTCGCATCTTACTAATGTCACACTTCATCAACCAAGCCTTCAGAGGATGTCAAAGGCCATTACCATCTGGGACAATAAAGAGGGATATCAAGATGGATTCGAATGTTGGGTATTAAAGACTGATGTCGAAGATCATCAACATATACAATAATGTCGGAGCTTTTCAGCCTTGGAAAGATGTCATAGATCTTTATCCAATATCGCAACTTGACAATACGACAAAGCATGATGTATTGTGTAATCAGCACTTAAAGAGATGCCGGAAATCTTCAATACGAAGAATAACGCTTGACACCATCAACATGTTGATGATGCCAAAAGCCAAGCATGTCAGAGGTGACATGTGGCAGTCATGCTGCTCTTCCTAACCCCTATAAATATGGACCTAGGAGCATGTAGGAGGGGATTGACTCTTTTCTCATTCTTACATTTTTAAATTTGTAACCTTAAATCAATTTGGGGATTTCAGTGCCAATTGTAATCTTGCGACCTTATTGCAAATAAGGGCTTGTACTTTTATAATCACATTGCATATGAATAAAGTGACATGAATTATGACTTATGATTCTTATGATTTTGACACGACCTTGACTTCGACGTTGGAAGTACATACGTCCAACAAGTAGACATAAAATTCATTGAACTGTGACTTGTTTTTGAATTCTCAAGCACTTGTGATTTCAATCATAAATTGTTTTGAATTCCTAAAACACTTATAACTTCGAGACTAACATGGATTCTACATAGAGCATGTGCCTTCCAAGCAAGCTAACCTAGGATTACTAAAGTCTCTGTTCAACCAAATATCACTTTCCTTATATTTTTTGGGGTTAACAAAGAAATTCGTTAACATTTTGGTGCAAGAGAAAGGGCTTAAACCTCCATATCTGCTTAACGCATAGGTGGAACTGCACTTAACCTACATATATAGGGATTAAAGGCTTTATACGTACCAAGCTTGCCCTATTAAGGAACCATTCCAAAAACCCATCTAACCTCATTTGGATAATAACTATCTCCAAACTGGGATCTTCTAAGCCTTGAGAAACTAGGCCAACCTATCAAATCACTGGTGATTCTTGACTTAATGAGGGAGCACATATTAGGTTCTTAGCACTATAAATTATTAAAGATAAGAGAAGGTAAGTAACTCCTTATGATCCAAATAAATAGAGCTTGAACCCATTCCATATATGACCAACCCTAATCTTTGCTTTAGGAAAAGAGATCCTGAAAAGGATAGTTGCTTCTTAAAGATAAGGAGGGCCATACAATATCATTCAAAAGGGACTATCTTTAAACAGTAAATAATGAATTATTTCGATAAGATTATCATGAAATGGAAAAGAGTAATAGATCATCCTCCCGCTCCAATCAAAGCTCAAAAGAGAACGATTTTGGATGATCCTTTCCAATGCCACAAGAAAGCTAAATGGGAACGGAAGGAGCTATATCCTAAGAATTCTTTGAATCATTCTCTCACCAATTTTTATGAACATATCTATCTTTAAACCAAGAGAAAAATGAATTATTGGCCTTCAAAGAAGAAGCGGCCTAAAAATGAAAGGAACCTTGGAGGTGTTTATTGTCAATATCATCAAGCAAATGGACATTAACTGATCAATGTCGAGCCTTAAAAGAAATGATTGGAATTTCTTAAGAAAGTGAAAACTCGATGAGTTCGTAAGACAGGATTAGGAAAATCTTCAATAAAGAAAAGTTCTTGATGGAAAGGATGCATAAAAAGAAAAGCCTAAATCATTACCTAGAAGGTAATAAGGGGCAGATAAAGCCTTTGATCCCACCACAAAGGTCTGGTCAAAGCACCTCCTAGAGAGAGGTCAGAGTAAGCTCTTGGTCCTGCCAGAAATGGTTTGGTCAAAGCATCTGCAATCCTTCGGTCCCGCCTTTATGGCTTGGTCGAAACACTCCCTAGAGGAAGGATGGAGTAAGTCTTTGGTCCAATATAAGATGACATGGCCAAAGCACCAAACCAGCCTTCATTGCCACATATAAGGCTTGACTGGAACACCTCCTAGAGGGAGGTTGGGTAAGTCTTTGGTTTTGCTTAAGATAGCTAACCAAATGCACCATACGAAAGACCTAAATTATCACCTAAGACGTTGATAAAGGGTGCGATCCAAGTTGAGATCATTACCTAAAGATAGTAATAAATAAATCAATCAATGCCTAAATCACTACTCGAAGAGCAGTAAGTGGCAGTCTTCTAGAAGAATATTTAATACAAAAGAAATCAAACTCAATCCCAAAGAAGTATCGAGGCAGTCTTCTAGAGGAAGATCAATAGAAAATGAGTCATTTGTGCTCCAAAGCAAAAGCAATCTTCTACTGGAAGATCAATCAAAAATAAGCCATTTATGCTCCAAAGTAGAAATCAAGAAATCTTCTAGGGGAAGATCTATCAAATACGAGCTATCATAATTCAAAGAAAGCAAGAATTCTCCATTAATGCAAAAGAAAATATTATTGCCAGACGAACTCTCCAGTCTTCTTTTCAGATTATCATTCCCGGAAGGATTTTTAGTCTTCCATTGATATTATTGCCAGATGGATTTCCTGTTCTTTCATTCGTATTATTGCCAGATGGATTTTCTGGTCTTCCATTCGTATTATTGCTAGATGGATTTTGTGCTCTTCCATTCGTATTATTGCCAAATGGATTTTCTGGTCTTCTATTCAGATTATTATTGCCAGAATGGATCTCTGGTCTACTATTCATATTATCAATACCGAATAATTTTTTGGTCTTTTATGCAGATTATTTTTGCCAGAATGGATTTCTGGTTAACTATTCAGGAACCTCTATTATTAAGCAAACTATCGGATGTCTATTAATCAAGAAGCAAACTCTTACATCAAGGACAAAATTTATGGTCTTCATACCAACTAAGATTTTGAATGATCAATCAGCAAGGCTTCTGGTTCTCTTAATAAACAAATTATTGGCTTATCTATCGAAAGCTTAGAACATAAGAAAGTAGGTTTATGCTTAAAATTACAACTATAAAGTGGTAAACTAAAACTGAGAAGCTAATTGAAAGTCTTAGGCAAAGGAAAAGAGTAAAATTCAAAATATCAACCATATAAGTATGAGATTATTCACCATTTAACACATTATGTACAAGAATTATACAAACAAAAGATTACATAATAAGTAATTCCAATTAAGAAGTTTACAAATAATTCTCTATTGAGAGCTAAAGTCTTGGCCAGTCTCCTCAAATCTTTAACAACTAAAGAGGAATTGGTTACATGATGAATTGTCACATCTAGAAGTTGTTTAAGATTTTTCTCTTTCTTTTGAATAGAATTTGCATCATCGATCGAATCAATCTGAATTTTTAGTGCACAATCGAGCATCTTGTTGGCTCCTTTGAGAAGCTAAATCTTGCTCTTTAATATTTAACCCCTCGCTCGAAAGTGTTTTTATCATGCTCGAGTCTCTCAATCATATCCTCTAAGTATTAAGATGAGTAGAAACCTCATTACTTCATTGCTTATTCAAATATTGAATGCATTCAAATCTAATTCTTGGGCACCATCTGGCGATCTCGCCGGCATCTAAACTCTTAGAAGGGTTTAATATGGCGGAAAATCATTCTTGCCTAACTAAAGGAGTAGAAGTAGGAAGGCTAGAACCTCCTTTACTTGTAATAAGTTCCAAAGATTTGCATTTTGCTTAGCTTTTCGTCAGTTCAACCTCAAGATTCTTCAGCTTTTGATGCAATCAAGTTATCTCAACATCGGCCTCGGTATTTAGTAAAGGAAGCCTAGATTGGCTAATTGCATCCATTTTTCGTTTCAACTCTTGAATTCTTCGATCCCTCTCTTTAATTTGCCTCTCTAAATCAGAAGTTATCTCTTTAAAACTACTGAACATAGATCTTAATTTGTAATATTTGTCATGCCATTCTTGCACACCCAGATTATCCGTAAATCGTGAAGCCAGTGTGCCTTGAGATGAGAGTTTCTTCTTGCATTCTGCGCTAAGCCTATCTTTATTAGAATAAAGTTGAGCAAGGATATCTAAGCAGCTAGATGCAAGTGTCAATTGTTTTCCTAGGAAGAAAAGAAATCAATACACAATAAGTATTTTCTTTATTAACATCGAAGGTTGACAAAATTAGGCAATTCAAAATTACATCAACATTACATACAATTCACTCTTAAAGTTTTAAAACAACGTTTTAGCCTTTTTAACCAACCTTTAAGGTTGGAGTCAAAAGGAACTTTAATTCCTTCTGAAGTATTGACCGGAGGAAATTGATGATAGTCCCACTTTCCGATTAAGGGCCTGGATTGACCACATAGCAATTTAACATAATTGGTTTGAAATTCATTAAGTAGTTTATCCTTTTCATCACATAAGAAATCAAAAACAAAGTGAAGGGATCATGTATAAATTCCCAGTAGATCTCTAAGAAAGCAATATTTTGCTAACTGAGATGTTCTGAGAGTTAAGGAATTCTCTTAAAAATCCTCTTCAACTTGATAAATTCACTCAAGAGTTCCATGGAAACAGACGACTAGAGGATTCCTTAATTTGTATAATATATGAAAATAAACTAAGAGCAAAGAAACAAAAGTGATAAAGTTTATAAACTACTTGAATCACACATTGCAATCACACAATCATCTAGGTTCGCACAATATTAATCCTTTATATAATTCAAAAACAAATCTTTCCTTACTATACTTAAACTTCTCGGGAGTAAGGGTATTAGGAGAGAGGGGAACATTATCTACCCTAGGAAGGTTCCCACAAGCCCAAGGATGAGGGCCGCTTCCATGATCCTCTAGATATCTTTTATGAAGATGCCAAATCAAGTTCCCACTTTTTTCCCCTAAGAAAGAAAATTCAATGAGGAGGTTCTAGAATAAATTTTATAGAGAAACTCTATTAGGGCCTCCCTATCATCAATTAACATCCAAAAGAGGGTTAGTAATTCTACATTCTCTCTCACAATTTTTCCCAATAAAGACGAGCTCTTTTCAAGTGAGGGGCAGCCTACTTTTCCTTAAAGAACTTTAACTATATCGCACTAGCAGAGAGGCACTTACATTTATTAGACAGTTCGTTATATTCATCAATTGATCTATCGGCCTCTTTGTTTAACTGAAGCACATTCTTTTGACTCTTTTCACATAAAGTCTCGTAATAATACTTGGTCTTTTCCTTAACTAGGATAATAAGTTTATTAACTAAAGGCCATCTGGCAACTTCAAATATTTAAACAACAAATTCCATACCTGAGAGATTGGAAATTGGAAAGTTGAAATTTAAGCTTTCTCTTTAGGCTGATGACTCGAGGGAGCGGTTTCTTTTGAAGGGGTATCCTTCCATATAGTACCTTGAGAATCAAGGAGATCATTATAGCCCGTATTGTGGGCAAATGAATCTAAGTTGAGATCACCTGATTCGTCACCCCCAACTTTTCATCTCGAAGGACCCATGTCATTACCATCATCTCAGTTATCATCACTATAGCCATCATGACATTCATAGTCATCATTATCTCCTTCTTCATCAGATTTTATCTCCTCATCAAGTGAGGGGTTGTCAAAGGATAACAACTTTTTAGCGTCGACCTTTTACTCCATGTGAAATTCTTCATGAAGAGACCCTTGGGCTCTCTCCAAAATAGGATTAAACTTCCACTTGAACTTTGCATTTAAGATTCCCATGGAAGGAAAATCCAACTCTAGACATATTTGAATATTATCGCCAAATGCTACAAATAAAGCATCCTTATAGCATTCCTCGGTAATACTGGTAAGGGCGTTATCAAGGAAAAAGCAGGCTTTCTTCTCGGCGTCCCAGATAACGTTGTTTGAATAAGATAGGATGGTGATTTTTCTTTCTACTTATCCTTTAATGATTTATTCTTATCAGCTAACTTGGCCTTATCTTTGTTGGCCTTACCAAGGTCAACCTTCAGTATTTTCGCTTCTTCCTCCAATAATTATTTAGCTTTCTTTTCCCACCAAGAGAGGGAGCAAGTTTATCTTTTTCAAAAACAGCCTCATCCTTGGTTGTAGTAATATCAATTATGTTGTTGTTAAGCAAAAAAGATCCATCCCTTAAGCTCGGCCGCTTCATTAGATGGCCCTTGAGAAGCCTCTTGGAGGAAGAACATAAATGTGGCCGCTTGAAATGTATAATGAGCCTAAGCCAGAATAGAATATACAGAGCTAAAAGCCTAGATTAACCAAACAAAAGGAAATGCATACTGATATGAGCTGTTTAATAATAATAAAAAGATGATCCTTACAATAAATCAAAGGCATCGTGGCTTGAGAGAAACTAAAGAAGGATATTGGGCAGCCAATTGAAGAAGATCGTCAAAACTCGCCTCAGGAGTCTGAGCCTGAGCCTCCGAATGAAGAGAATCATTTGGAGAAGGAAACAGTCCAAGCTCATCATATATATGACGAAGGGCCATTGGAGAATCAGGAAGAGAAATGTTGAGAAGGAGATCCAAAGAATGAGCCATCTCAATTGATTTTTTGACTTTATACCTAAAAGAATCCAGATTTGCAACATCAAGGCCTAAGTCGATGGTCACATATGTCTCCTCAGCCACAACAACATGAGTATATTTGACCATGAGCTTAGGCTTTTTACTCGAAGAAAAAGGTAGAATATCAATATAAGCACCAGTGCTTGCTTTCCTTTTAAGCATCTCAACCGCCTTAGCAACAGAATGGTTAATAGGAGTAGGTATTATTAACTTGGTTAAGGTGGAAGCATCATCTATAGCCACCTTCTCTTGAGGAGCAACAATGAGAGCAGATGAGCCTAAATCAAAGAAAAGAGTCTATAAGAAAACAACATCAAATATTCCATTTAAATTATAATGAAAACTTACCGGGATTCAAGTTAGACTGGAGAAAGAATAGAGAAAGTTTTATGGTTACCAATGACTAGAGATCATTTTCCCTAAATATCCCCCTTTATCGTTGGGGGTTCTCCCAATATTCTATGATGGTCTAGGATGAGAGAAAAATCGTGGAGCTTTAACTCCATCAAAAGTATGAGTCTATCACCCATGCTCTTGGATGCCAGAGTCAGGGATTTGATAATGTCATCGATAGAGGAGCTTGGTCATTTAAAAGCAGGATCTAAGAGGAAAAATTCATCATAAGGGAATGATAGATATACCATAATTAATAGAAAATGGAAAATTAATGAAAGCAATGAAAGTTCCCTTGATCTTAGGGGAAAGCATCTAATGTAGAAAAATTGGTTCTCCCACTCTTTCATCTTGTTAATAGGATTGGTGCTTAAGCTCTTCGGGAATGGTCGATCATTATAAAACAGGTTATTGAGCTGCTCGCTTAATGTCACAAGGCTAGCTAGGATATAGAGAATTTTAGCACTTAAAGAGGGAAGTTTAGCTTCCTGAGCAAGAACTTCCAAGCAGCTCAAATAAGGGTACGAGTTGGGAGTTAACTGAATTGGAGTAATACTTGGGTGCTTTAGGAAGTGCAAAAGAAAGTCGGGAAAAGGCAGGTACCTTGAGTATCAAATATGGATTGGTGGGAAGGCAAAGAACGCTTCTGGAGGGTTGTCACTTCTGCTAGAAGGATCGATGGGAATAGCTTCTATGTTTATAATCTCAAATTGCTTATGGATAGAGTTCTCTTTTTCTTAAATGGTAATATATGTTTTTTTGGGATGATAATCCCCTTTCCTGATGGAGAGAGAAGGTTTAGAGCTCTTACTAGCTTTTTTGCTTACTTTATTGCCTTCCATTTGCCTTTCAGGTGATATTATACTAAATCGGCGAAGTATTAAATATTTTGTGAAATTTAGAATGGTTATGATATAAAATAAACAATTATATGCTAAAACAAAAGGAGACCAAGTTAATCAGAAATTACCCAAGCACATTAATTAAGAAGTATTGAAGTACAAGTTAATTATTATACTTGCAACAAGGTTTGATCGTTAAACAATCAATGTCGAATTTATGAAATGCTTAACTTTCTAATTAATCAAAAATATGCACAATATTGTTAGATCCATGGTGGAAAGGTAAATTTATAGTTATACAAAAGAAGTCTAATTAAATGTCAAAATCGTTAAACTGATGTCGTGATAATGATGTCGTAATAATGACCCAATGCCGAAATGACAAGTAACTGAAATCATTGAATGATGCCAAAATGGTCTAAAAATATTTTTATGAAAAATATCGAGTATATGAGTAGTTTATGAATTTTCCACAGGATAACTATGACATAAATCAATGACGTTGTATAAAATTTAAACCATAACATTTTAAATAATTTTCAAAAGAAGAATAATGATACACAATGTATGATTATCGGCTTTATACGATAACCCTTTAAATTAATGTCATATTCATGAATGATTATCGCGCCTTTGTTTAATTATAACATTATAAGGACCTCACATTATAAAATTTTCTAAGTTTCGAATTGGTTATCAAAACATAATAAAAGGGGAAAAAATTGATGACGAACATCACGTGGATGTTGTAGGGCAACGACTTCAAAATGAAGTAAGTTAATAATGGATTTCGAGTTTAAGTAAACTATTCATTTCGCAATAAAACTAGAAATTCCCAGGTTATTAAATTAATATCGCTTAACTTCAATTGCTCAATTAATCCCACGGCGACTTAATAATTCGAAGTTAAATCCATTTTGAAGTTTTGAGTCACTGGTGTTCATTATGCTTATATGTATACATGCTATTTCACACATGTATATATGTATGGTTGTTCTATCCATTTCCTGACATCACCCTTCGTACATGTTGAAGTTTGGTTTGGAGCTTGTAGTCTTTTAAAACTGTCTTTGAGTTGATCAGCCACTTGGTTGAACATGTGCTCTTTTTACCTGACCCATTTCCATGTGTTGTTGCAGTTTGATTGTGTAGTATTTTTCAAGTGTACATAGTCGTATGGATTTGTTTTTCATATTGCATATTGTGTTGAATCCAGCTTATAACTCGGGTTTGACCTTATGCTCGTGTCGTGACTTTATTTTGTGTTGCACTTGAGTTGAACACGACTTTTGATTTGGTTTGACCATGTGCTCACCTGTCCCTGTAATTTTATCAAGTGTATATCGGTATGCACAGCCTTGTGGCATGTACAGTGATACTGTACAAGCTGTTCGTGTATGATGAATTAAAAATTAAATGATGACAAACAACCCAAATAACTGAGGCAAATAGTATTTTCAAAATACATATTTTACTTTACACTGCAAAAGTATTTTCTTTTCAATTTTACCACGTTAGTGTTTATTCTGCAGATTGCCTGGATGCTGGATTCAATCTAGTGTTGAAGAATAATACGAGTGAGTGAGTGAAGTGTAGTTGTAAAATCCCAAAATTTTGAATTCTAAATTCGGTAAATTATTTGAACTTTTCAATTTAATTTGAAAAGTTTCAAGGGAAATAAAATATTATTAATATTAATAAAAGAAAAATATATGGAATTAAATAAATATCTGGTAGTTAAATTTTAAATAATAATAATAAATAAATAAAAACACATAACAAGCAAGAAATTGTTTTAAACAATAAAATAAATATATGTGATGAATTAAATATTGATAGTTAAACTTCAAATAGAAAAAAAATTCAAGAGTATGCATATGATAAAATTATATAGTTAAAATCTTATGGTTATAACATGACATATGTTATATATATAAACTTGCATAAGAACTATATAAACCAGGAAACAAGGAAAAAAGTGGTATGTAAAACAAAAACAAAAATTTGATTACAAAAGAAGGAAAAATATGCCAAATAAAAACAGAACTTTGTACTTATAGAAATCAAAATATGATTATATGTAAACTAGGATGGAAACAAGCATTTAAATCTTTCTTCTTAAGCTTAAATCAATGATCATTTCAGCCGAAATAAATCTTGGCTTAGTCAACAAGCAAAAAAAAATCTGATCAAAGTGAATCATGCACCAGTAAAAACCTCCCCTTGGTACAAGCCTTCTTTATATAAACACATCCATATTCATTTTATATCATTCAAACAAAAACATAGCAAAGCCTGGAAGAGAAAATAAAAACAAACATCATTTTACAAATTCAAACCCAGTTTACAAAACAAAACATGAAAAAATTTAAAAGCAGAATATCTGTAGGGTTCAAAACAAGGGCAGTTCTTGGTTTCAGGAAAAGAATTCAGGTGAGTGAACATAATTTGGAAAGATTCAAGCAAGATTCAAACTGTGTAGATGATTTATAACAAGTATTATGTTATACAGCTATATACAGATGAAAAGTTCATGTTTGTTAATTATGTTTGTTCTGGACATAATTGTCAGTCATCATCTGTTCTATTTTTTTAAGATACAAGGGTTAATCAAGTAAAACTTTAAATTTAACTTCTTTAATCCCTGATGGATTTCAATTTGCAACAAATAGGTTAGTTAAACATCATCTATGAATTATATATTGTTTTATGCTTGATTATGAAGAAGTTAACCCTATAACCAACAATTTACAGTAAAAACAACTTCTTATGATAAATTCAAGTATGTTAAATCGTTGTTTTGATTATATAATTTGAATAATCACACAAAGAGATGATTTTTAAAATTAATATGATGATTTTTATTTAAGTGGTTCAAGAACAGTTCACGTTTGAACCAATTTTGTTCTTTTTCAAATTACTAATGATCGATCGAATGATAATTGATAAAAATTAGTGTGAAGCTAGCGTGTTGATCCAGGACTTCAGGAAAATTGTCGAAGAATTTTTCCATTGTGTAAATTGATGTGTCGAGGTTAAATTAGGGTTGTAGCCGAGGTTGTTTGCGTGTCTGTAAACAAGGTGATTTCATTACCTAGGAGCGATCGAGCTGCATATGCTTTTGGGGAATGATAGTGCGAAGTGTTGACGTGATATGGCCGGAATCGTGGATTTTCTGGTGAACTATGCGAGGAGGACGAGGCAATTTGGTTGGGTATGTCGAGCTTCAGTTTCAACAAAGAGGTCAAATTCGATTACGAGTTTGTTTGCGTCGAATCGAAGCTCGGTTTCGAGTGTAGAGGTGAATTGTGACTTTTCGAGGGTTGCGACGGCCACCAGAACAGCGGCGCGACGTCGTGCACGTGCATGACGTCGTTTTCGTGTCAGCGGGTTTGGGCCTGGGGAGAACTCGAGGGGACGTTCGAGAAAAAGGGGTTAAGACTTGGGTTCTCTCTCGCGTTCGAATGGGTCGATTTAGCAGTGGGTTAAGTTTAAAACTTAGCTTCAGAAAAAAAAAGAAGGAAGCACGGGAAGAAAGGAAATGGACTCGAGGAAAGTGACGCTTGGCTTCGGGAAGGAACTCGCATACGCGAGTATGCTTTCTGCTATCTTAGTTTAGACACTTAAGTTAAACTGAAAAAAAAAAGAGCAGGAAGAAGAAGAGAGTGGGGGAAGGAGAGAGAGACTCGAGGAATAATGGAAATAAACTCGAGTTGAACTCGAGTAAACATCTGAGTTTACTCGAGTTGCCTTAAAATGGGTTAAGCCCAAATTATTAAAATTTATAATGTTAAATTAAACAATGTTGACTATTTTTAAGTTGAGAATCTTTTTAATTTATCAACTAAGTGAGTATATATATATATATATATATCAATGCTTTATAAAACCTTAATTAATGTTTTAATTAATTAATTAATTTAAGTTAAATATTGAAGTTAATTAACATTAAAACTTTCGGTGTAACAATAAATTGATTTTTAAAGTGCAAAGAAGATTCTTAAATGGAAATTAAGGTAAATTTTTTATTAATTAATAGTTTTGAAAAGAAATTAAGAATGATTTATAATTTGTAATTAAAATTGATTAATAAACAATTAAGTATTTAAATTAATGTGTAATTAAGAATTTGTTAATTAGATAAATTAAGTTAATTAATTATAATTGGCAGTTAATTAAAATAACTAATTAAGAAACAATTAATAGAGTTAATTAAGATTTAATTAAATTTAATCATTGATTTTAAACATTACTACGAATAATTGTGTGGTTAATTTATTTAAACCACATTGGAAAAAAATTAACTATTGTTGTGCACTAGATTGATATTTCTGTTCTGGTTGTGATACTGTGTGATGTAGATTGCTATGTACTATACTGTAATTGTGATTTGTTCTGTATTGATGTGAAAACCCCTTTTCCTGTAAAACGGCATTTACAATTCGATGCGACAGGGAGTCGGATTTCAGTTAGTTATCCGAAACCCACATCGAACCCTGAATATGAATCTTTGTGATTGTTTTGCCCACGTGTTTTAAAATTAAGCGTTCACTATTCGGTTTTGCCAGGAGAGGACTTTTGTGTCAGATAACCCATTTTGAATAGCGATACGTCGAAATGGATAGCATTTGAAGACCGGTGGTGAAGACTGGGTGTCTTCGAAAACGATAGGATAACCTATCGATTGTCTCTGCACTGAGTTGCTCCGGTATAGAGATTCCCTAAGTGATGGGAAGTCCGATCGGGATTGTGGATATCTGGATTTGCAAGGGCTTCTTCCTTTATTGGACGAAGTGCCTTCGGTTCTGTTTGAACCCGGAACAGACTTGTATGGTCGTATGTCTGACACTATACTTTGAGATATAAAGCAGATTTCTTTCAAATACGTATCTGTTGGTGGCGGAGAATTTATTCTCTTAGCTTAACACCCTTCTCTGAGACGTATGAGCTCAGAGGTTATGTAGTTGAAGGTTATCAACGATATATTCCCAATTTGGTAGTGTGGCATGCTAAGTGCTGCTGTGTGTTGATGATCATTTGTGATCAAAGCATGGCTTTCGTGCAAAGCGTAGCTTTGTGGACGAGACCTCAACGGACCTCACAACCCGGAAATGGTCGAAACAGGAAAGATGCGGCAAGGTTATGAGGGTCGCGCCCTTTAGGGTATGTCATTTCCTTTTGGAAAAAGGTGATGTCACGGTATGAAGCCCAGATGTTTACCTGTGTGGTAGCTCCAATCTCATTTACAGTGTGGTTGTTTCTTTGTGATAGAGGGCCCTCAGATAAAGGTCCCAAACGACCGAGGAGTGGCATATTCGTGTAGTAGTTACCTAGTTACAGAAGTAACCCGACCTTGTGTTGGCAGAGAATTGGTTAAGTTCTCGGGATGTCCCGCCAGAGGCGTACCCACGTGGCAGTAGGAAGTTCCTTAGCCTGACCATTTGTTGGAAATCCAATTCCCAATACGAACCCAGTACAGTTTTAGTTGTATAACCTGCCATTTACTTATGGTGGCCACCACTGTTTAGATGGTGCTATAGTAGGCATAGTTCGGAATGTCTATGCTAGCTAAGATTAATATTATATTTTCGAAATGATTTTCCACACTATACACTAGTAATAATATCAAAGAATTTTTCACATATCAAGCATGTTTGACTGTCATAAGAAGAAATCTCCTCCAATTCTGCGTTTGCATTGTGTGTGTGGCGGGAGGTCTTATGGTAGTTTCATTTTCCAAAGGCATACCGGATTTCTTTTATAAATCTAGTTATTTAAAAGCAACTGTTTTGTTTACGCATACCAGTCCCATGACTGACCCGGAGTTTATTGTTTCTTTCCTAAAATCTAGGTGCCCATAATTTCCACATGGGCAGCCTAGTAGCAGGTTTCTATGTTCTGGTGTTAGCAGTATTTTGGAGCTTTTGTTTTGGAGATAGTTTAGAAGCTTTTGGGATCTCAGGTGTTCAGGTTTTGGGAGTTTGTTATCACTTCATTCCTTTGAAGACTTTTTGAATATATGATCACTGTTGTATTATTATGATGTTTATGAGGAGTTGTGGTGTATGTATTAAAAAAATACTCTGATGTATTATTGGATATTATGATGTTGTAGCTGTGTTGTATGCATGATATTCATTTTGTTCCGCTATTTTATATTCATCTGATGTTGTTATAAGCTCCAGCAAACCAGATTCGATGTTTGGATCTGTGGCATTTGTATACGAGTGTCGTATTTGGTGCCGATTTTCGTATGTCGAGTCAAGGCCGTCACATTTGGTATCAGAGCTAAAGGTTGAGTAAGAACTTTAGCTATGGAGTATAACACATCAAATGGCTTATTAGAGATAGGGTGAAGTATACCCTAGAATGAGTATAATTGAGACTGAAACCCCAAATTTTCTCGGTTTATTTCTTTTAACTGCTGATATTCCTTAAGATATTTCGTCCGTATATCTAAACCAATTTTCTTACTTACTAATTACAGATAGTAAGAATGAGAGGACGAAGAGGAAGAGTTAGGGGTCAAGGAAGTGCCACAACAACTAACCAAGATCCCCCAATAGCAGTAACAGCAGTACCTATTCAGCAGTAGCCGAATCTGGCTGATTTACATAAGAATTTCTCAAGGCTGGGTGGTAAGCCGTTCACCGGCAAGGAGTCAATTGCTGAGGCTTAAGCTTGGATCAGATCATGTGAGAAAATCTTCAGATGGATAAAGCTGCAAGACGATCAGAAGCGACTCATAGCTTCTTGGCAACTTCAAGAAGAAGCCTTAGCTTGGTGGGAGACAGTCATTGTAGATAAACCAGAAGACGAGTTTACTTGGGAGAAATTCAAAGAAGTATTTGAGAAGCATTATCTGCCATCAGCTGGAATTTCTCGAATGTACCAGGAATTCATGGACTTGAAGCAGGGGAGTTTATCATTCGAGGAGTATCTAAACAAATTCAATGAATTGTCGTGTTTTGGTCTCGAATTGGTGAACACACCTTTGAAGAAGAACGAAAGATTTATTTGTGGGATGAATAAGAAATTCCATGAAAGGATGACTGGCCATGTTAAAAAATCCTTTTCAGAATTGGTTGATATGGGGTACAGATATGCCACACTTGATATGCAAGAAGCCCCGGTTGAGAAGGAAAATTCGAGCAATCAAAATTGGAAGAAGCGGAAATTTGGAGGCAAAAAACCATGGCAGGGCAAAGAGAAAAAGAAAAGCATTCAGGGAAGCGCGGCAAAGAATGTTACTGGTCATAATTTCTTGGAGAAGGGACATTATTCTAGCAGATATACGAGGCCTAAGAAACAAGTCAGTCAATCCGTTCAAGCGATGCCCAGGAAATGCTATTATTGCCAGAAAGTGGGGCATGAAGTTAAAGACTGTCCAACCATAAAGCAAGCTCAAACAGCAAAGGTGTACACAGTCAAAGACCAACCTGCATCTTCCAAAGCAGAAAAAGGGAAAAGAGTTCTGGAAGGTAACCACATTATTTACAATAGCATTGTTAGAGTTCTATTTGATACGGGCGCTACACATAGTTTTATCTCTCAGCAAGCCAATGATGAATTGAATCTTGAACCCGATTTTGTTGATGAACCCATATGCGTAAAGAATCCAGTTGGAGGTCCCGCGAATCTTTGTCTTCGATGTAGAAATGTTCCTATCTCATATTCTTGTTATCAATTTCCTATCAGTCTCTTTGTTCTTGATTTTAACGAGTTTGAAGTCTTACTCGGAAGGATTGGCTAGCGAAATACGAAGCCAAATTGGATTGTGTTGATCGATTGATTTCGATTAAAACCGAATTTGGAGATTTCATCGAAATTTCTTGTAAGGACCCTAGTCCGAAAAGAGAAGGATTGATGTATAACTTGGGTTATCCCGAAACCAGTCTGGAGTCTATACCAATTGTTAGAGATTTTCCGGACATGTTCGGAGAGGTGAAATCTTTACCTCAACATCGAGAAATAGAATTCAGAATCGACCTAGTACCTAATGCTCGTCCTGTCGTTCACGCAAGTTGCAGAATGGCACCCAGGGAAAAGGTTGAATTGGTTTAGCAAACCGATGATCTACTAGTAAAAGGGTTAGTTCGGCCCAGCGTTTCTGAATGGGGCTCAGTAGTAGTATTTGTTGATTAATCGGACGGATCTTTGAGATTGTGTGTAGATTACCGGGATCTCAATAAGATGACTCTCAAGAATAAATTTCCACTACCCAGAATTGATGATCTATTTGATCAATTGCACGGCGCTCGTTTCTTTTCAAAGATGGATCTAGCCCAGGGATTCCATCAACTACGAATTGCCGAAGATTGTGTCCATTTGACAGCTTTCAGGGGTCCTAATATGTTCTACGAATGGTTAGTCATGCCTTTCGGGCTAACCAATGCTCCAGCATACTTCGTAGATCTTATGACCCGTGTGTTCCGGGAGGTGTTGAATAAATTTATGCTCGTGTTTATTGATGATATTTTGATTTATTCCAAAACCGAAGAGGAGCAAGCCGAGCACCTTAGAATCGTTTTAGAGATTTTGAGGAGAAATATTCTATTTGCAAAATTTTCCAAATGCCACTTCTGGGTCAAAGAAGTTAAATTCCTTGGCCATATTGTTAATGAAGAAGGAATTTCTGTTGATCCTAGAAAAATTTCCGCTCTTCTTGATTGGAGAAGACCTACTACCCCAAAGGAAGTTCGAAGCTTTTTGGGTTTAGCAGGCTATTACCGAAAATTCGTTCAGGACTTTCCTAAGATAGCTAGTCCATTGACTAAGTTAACGATGAAAGAAGTAAAGTTCAATTGGACTCTGAAATGCGATGAAGCTTTTTAGGAATTGAAGAAGAGATTAACCACTGCTCATGTTCTCGCTATTATTAACGAGAACCAAGGCTTATCTGTCTATACTGACGCGTGTGGTGATGGGGTAGGTGCAGTATTAATGCAGAATGGGAAGGTAATTGCCTACGCGAGTAGACAATTACGTCTGCACGAGAGAAACTACCCAACACATGATTTGGAGCTTTTGGCTGTTGTTTTCGCTTTAAAAATCTAGTGACATTATCTTCTGGGTAAGAATCTTTTCAGCTTTCTTAACAATTTAACTTAATTCAATAAATATGCTTAATGAACTCTCTTTCTCTAGGTGAAAATTTTGAATTATTCACCGACCATAAATCTTTGACATATCTCTTCACACAGAAAGATCTAAATCTGCGACAACAACATTGGCTAGAATTTCTGGCATCTTATGACCTGGATATTCTATATACACCGGGAAATGCCAATGTAGTTGTTGACGCCTTGAGTAGGAAGCATGCTATTCTTGCTCATCTGGTCATTGCTCCTACTCTTCTTAAAAGGATTGCGAGACAGAAGTATGAAGATGAATTTCTTCGGGGAATTTATAAAAGGATTTTCCAAGGAGAACACACTAGTTTTGAGATGGATAATAGAAGAGTTATAAGATTAAAAGGCAGAATTTGTGTTCTAGACTTCCCTGATCTGAAACGTGAAGTATTGGACGAATGCCACAATTCCAAGCTTTGCATCCATCCAGGAGTTAATAAAATGTATCGAGATATCAAAAGAACTTTCTGGTGGAAGACAATGAAAAAAGACATATCTATTTATGTGAGTCACGGTGCTACTTGTCAA
Source organism: Allium cepa (assembly GCA_030765085.1). NCBI lineage: Eukaryota > Viridiplantae > Streptophyta > Magnoliopsida > Asparagales > Amaryllidaceae > Allium > Allium cepa. Next base: position 503,793,713 of record CM060937.1, on the reverse strand, counting down.
CAAATTAAAAGCGACCAAAAGAAAGTGGCCGGTTTACTTCAGCCTTTGGAAGTACCAAAATGGAAATGGGATCAGGTATCGATGGATTTCATTGACGGTTTGCCACGAACCAGGAAGGGAAATGAAGCAATTTGGGTTATAGTGGAACGCCTAACCAAAATTGCTCACTTCATTCCAGTGAAATCCACTCAGACTGCAGCAAGCTTAGCAGAGCTATATATAAAGGAAATTGTTTGACTCCATGGTATCCCTAGCAGCATAGTGAGTGATCGTGACCCGATCTTCACTAATAGATTTTGGGAGGCATTCCAAGCCGCATTGGGAACAAAATTGAATCCCCAGCACCGCTTATCACCCATAATCTAATGGGCAGACTGAGAGGATTAACCGAATTCTAGAAGACCTTTTGCGTGCTTGCATTCTCGATTTTGCTGGTTCTTGGGAGGACCATTTGCATCTGGTCGAATTCTCTTATAACAACAGCTATCAGCCAGTATCGAAATGGCTCCTTTCGAAGGTTTATATGGTCGTCCGTGTCGATCACCTGCGTGCTGGATCGAATCAGGTGATAGACTCGTCCTTGGACCAGATATGATTAAAGAAGCCACGGAGAAGGTTGATTTTATTCGAAAGAAATTAATAACGGTTCAAATTCGTCAGAAGAGCTACTATGACCGTCGAAGAAGAAATTTGGAATTTCAAGTTGGAGATTCTGTATTTTTGAAAGTATCTCCGATGCGGGGTGTATTGAGGTTTGGGAAAACTGGAAAGCTAGCACTGCGTTATATTGGTCCTTTTCCTATTCTGGAAAGGATCGGTCCTCTAGCATATCGAGTGCAACTACCCAGCTAGTTGTCTGGTGTTCATAATGTGTTCCACGTTTCTAGTCTTCGGAAGTATGTACACGACCCAGATAGTATCATTGAGGAGGCAGCTCAGCAGGATCTTGAGATCACTCCTAATCTAACAGTTAGGAGAGAACCGATAAAGATTGTAGATCATGATGAAAAGCAGTTGAGAAACAAAGTGGTGAAACTCGTTAAAGTTCAGTGGAGTGGCGATCCAATGGACTGTACTTGGGAAACCAAAGATAATATGCAAAAATCATATCCCAATTGTAGAGTAGACATCTCGGCTTAAACTGGTCAGTCATTTCCTTATTTTTCTGAATTCATATATTCTTTGTTTGCTTTTCTATCTCTTCCAAATTTCAAGGACGAAATTTCCTTAAGGGGGGATATTTGTAACATCCCAAAATTTTGAATTCTAAATTCGGTAAATTATTTGAACTTTTGAATTTAATTTGAAAAGTTTCAAGGGAAACAAAATATTATTAATATTAATAAAAGAAAGATATATGGAATTAAATAAATATCTGGTAGTTAAGTTTTAAATAATAATAATAAATAAATAAAAACATATAACAAGCAAGAAATTGTTTTAAACAATAAAATAAATATATGTGATGAATTAAATATTGATAGTTAAACTTCAAATAGAAAAAATTTCAAGAGTATGCTTATGATAAAATTATATAGTTAAAATCTTATGGTTATAACATGACATATGTAATATATATAAACTTGCATAAGAACTATATAAACCAGGAAAAAAAGGAAAAAAGCGGTATGTAAAACAAAAACAAAAATTTGATTACAAAAGAAGGAAAAATCTGCCAAATAAAAACAGAACTTTGTACTTATAGAAATCAAAATAAGATTATATGTAAACTAGGATGGAAACAAGCATTTAATGCTTTCTTCTTAAGCTTAAATCAAAGATCATTTCGGCCGAAATAAATCATGGCTTAGTCAACAAGCAAAAAAAAATCTGATCAAAGTGAATCATGCACTAGTAAAAACCTCCCCTTGGTACACGCCTTCTTTATATAAACACATCCATATTCATTTTATTTCATTCAAACAAAAACATAGCAAAGCCTGGAAGAGAAAATAAAAACAAACATCATTTTACAAATTCAAACCCAGTTTACAAAACAAAACAGGAAAAAATTTAAAAGCAGAATATCTGCAGGGTTCAAAACAAGGGCAGTTCTTGGTTTCAGGAAAAAAAAATTCAGGTGAGTGAACATAATTTGGAAAGATTCAAGCAAGATTAAAACTGTGTAGATGATTTATAACAAGTATTATGTTATACAGCTATATACAGATGAAAAGTTCATGTTTGTTAATTATGTTTGTTCTGGACATAATTGTCAGTCATCATCTATTCTGTTTTTTTTAAAGATACAAGGGTTAGTCAAGTAAAACTTTAAATTTAACTTCTTTAATCCCTGATGGATTTCAATTTGCAACAAATAGGTTAGTTAAACAACATCTATGAATTATATAATGTTTTATGCTTGATTATGAAGAAGTTAACCCTGTAACCAACAATTTACAGTAAAAACAACTTCTTATGATAAATTCAAGTATGTTAAATCGTTGTTTTATTATATAATTTGAATAATCACACAAAGAGATGATTTTTAAAATTAATATGATGATTTTTATTTAAGTGATTCAAGAGCAGTTCGCGTTTGAACCAATTTTGTTCTTTTTCAAATTACTGATGATCGATCGAATGATAATTGATAAAAATTTGTATGTAGCTAGCGTGCTGATCCAGGACTTCAGGAAAATTGTCGAAGAATTTTTCCATTGTGTAAATTGATGTGTCGAGGTTAAATTAGGGTTGTAGCCGAGGTTGTTTGCATGTCTGTAAACAAGGTGATTTCATCACCTAGGAGCGATCGAGCTGCATATGCTTTTGGGGAATGATAGTGCGAAGTGTTAACGTGATATGGCCGGAATCGTGGATTTTCTGGTGAACTATGCGAGGAGGACGAGGCAATTTGGCTGGGTATGTCGAGCTTCAGTTTCAACGAAGAGGTCAAATTCGATTTCGAGTTTGTTTGCGTCGAATCGAAGCTCGATTTCGAGTGTAGGGGTGAATTGTGACTTGCCGAGGGTTGCGACGGCCACCAGAACGGCGGCGCGATGTCGTGCACGTGCACGACGTCGTTTTCGTGTCAGCGGGTTTGGGCCTGGGGAGAACTCGAGGGGACGTTCGAGAAAAAGGGGTTAAGACTCGGGTTCTCTCTCGCGTTCGAATGGGTCAAATTAGCAGTGGATTAAGTTTAAAACTTAGCTTCAGAAGAAAAAAAAGGAAGCACGGGAACAAAGGAAATGGACTCGAGGAAAGTGACGCTCGGCTTCGGGAAGGAACTCACGTACCCGAGTATGCTTTCTGCTATCTTAGTTTAGACACTTAAGTTAAACTGAAAAAAAAAGAATAGGAAGAAGAATAGAGTGGGGGAAGGAGAGAGAGCCTCGGGGAGTAATGGAAATAAACAAGAGTTGAACTCGAGTAAACATCTGAGTTTACTCGGGTTGCCTTAAAAATGGGTTAAGCCCAAATTATTAAAATTTATAATGTTAAATTGAACAATGTTGACTATTTTTAAGTTGAGAATTTGTTTAAGTTATCGACTAAGTGAGTATATATATCAATGCTTTGTAAAACCTTAATTAATGTTTTAATTAAGTAATTAATTTAAGTTAAATATTGTAGTTAATTAACATTGAAACTTTCGGTGTAACAATAAATTGATTTTTAAAGTGTAAAGAAGATTCTTAAATGGTAATTAAGGTAATTTTTTTATTAATTAATAGTTTTGAAAAGAAATTAAGAATGATTTATAATTTGTAATTAAAATTGGTTAATAAACAATTAAGTATTTAAATTAATGTGTAATTAAGAATTTGTTAATTAGATAAATTAAGTTAATTAATTATAATTGGCAGTTAATTAAAATAACTAATTAAGAAACAATTAATCGAGTTAATTAAGATTTAATTAAATTTAATCATTGATTTTAAACATTACTACGAATAATTATGTGGTTAATTTATTTAAACCACATTGGAAAATAATTAACTATTGTTGTGCACTAGATTGATATTTCTGTTCTGGTTGTGATACTGTGTGATGTAGATTGCTATGTACTATACTGTAATTGTGATTTGTTCTGTATTGATGTGAAAACCCTTTGCCCGTAAAACGGCATTTAAACTTCGATGCGACAGGGAGTCGGATTTCAGTTAGTTATCCGAAACCCACATCGAACCCTGAATATGAATCTTTGTGATTGTTATGCCTACGTGTTTTAAAATTAAGCGTTCACTATTCGGTTTAGCTGGGAGAGGACCTTTGTGTCAGATAACCCATTCCGAATAGCGATACATCGAAATGGATAGCATTTGAAGACCGATGGTGAAGACCGGGTGTCTTCGAAAACGATAGGATAACCTATCGATTGTCTCTGCACTGAGTTGCTCCGGTATAGAGATTCCCTAAGTGATGGGAAGTCCGATCGGGATTGTGGATACCTGGATTTGCAAGGGCTTCTTCCTTTATTGGACGAAGTGCCTTCGGTTCTGTTTGAACCCGGAACAGACTTGTATGGTCGTATGTCTGGCACTATACTTTGAGATATAAACCAGATTTCTTTCAAATACGTATCTGTTGGTGGCGGAGAATTTATTCTCTTAGCTTAACACCCTTCTCTGAGACGTACGAGCTCAGAGGTTATGTAGTTGAAGGTTATCAACGATATATTCCCAATTTGGTAGTGTGGCATGCTAAGTGCTGCTGTGTGTTGATGATCATTTGTGATCAAAGCATGGCTTTCGGGTAAAGCGTAGCTTTGTGGACGAGACTTCAACGGACCTCACAACCCGAAAATGGTCGAAACAGGAAAGATACGGCAAGGTTATGAGGGTCGTGCCCTTTAGGGTATGTCATTTCCTTCTGAAAAAAGGTGATGTCATGGTATGGAGCCCAGATGTTTACCTATGTGGTAGTTCCAATCTCATTTACTGTGTGGTTGTTGCTTTGTGATAGAGGGCCCTCGGATAAAGGTCCCAAAGGACCGAGTAGTGGCATATTCGTGTAGTAGTTACCTAGTTACAGAGGTAACCCGGCCTTGTGTTGGCAGAGAGCTGGTTAAGTTCTCGGGACGTCCCGCCAGAGGCATACCCATGTGGCAATAGGAAGTTACTTAGCCTGACCATTTGTTGGAAATCCAATTCACAATACGAACCCAGTACGTTTTAGTTGTATAACCTGCCATTTACTTATGGTGGTCACCACTGTTTAGATGGTAGCTATAATAGGCATAGTTCGGAATGTCTATGCTAGCTAAGATTAATATTATATTTTCGAAATGATTTTCCACACTATACACTAGTAATAATATCAAAGAATTTTGCTCGTATCAAGCATGTTTGACTATCATAAGAAGAAATCTCCTCCAATTCTGCGTTTGCATTGTGTGTGTGGCGAGAGGTCTTATGGTAGTTTCATTTTCCAAAGGCATACCGGATTTTCTTTTATAAATCTAGTTATTTAAAAGCAACTGTTTTGTTTACTCATACCAGTCCCATGACTGACCCGGAGTTTATTGTTTCTTTCCTAAGCTCTGGGTGCCCATAATTTCCACACGGGCAGCCTAGTAGCAGGTTTTTGTGTTCTGGTGTTGGCAGTATTTTGGAGCTTTTGTTTTGGAGATAGTTTAGAAGCTTTTGGGATCTCAGGTGTTCAGTTTTTGGGAGTTTGTTACACTTCATTCCTTTGAAGACTTTTTGAATATATGATCACTGTTGTATTATTATGATGTTTATGAGGATTGTGGTGTATGTATTAAAAATAAAATACTCTGATGTATTATTGGATATTATGATGTTGCAGCTGTGATGTATGCATGATATTCATTTTTTTCCGCTATTTTATATTCATATGATGTTGTTATAAGCTTCAGCGAACCTGATTCGATGTTTGGATCTGCGACATTTGTGTCGTATTCGGTGCCGATTTTGAGAGTCAAGTCAGGGCCGTCACAAGTAAGGTGCAAATGTAAATGGAAAATTGTGATGTAATCAAAATTGTATTGTAATTGAAATTGTATATATATAGTGAGAGCTCAAATTTAAACTATTCAAAATTGTAATAAAATATTTGTTTAAATAAAATATTTATTTGAATTTAACTTCCCTTTTATTTATTTTATTCAGAACTAATTATTTAGTTATGTAAAAAATAAAATGGTACAATAACAAATTCATTTAAATAAATATATATGTTTATTATCATCAAACAAAAATCATATACTAGCATATTCAACAGTTACAAGCAACGCTACGCCCTAAGGATATCGCATGTCATCAATGCAATATGGAATATCGGACATTAAACAATATTGAATTCCCTCAATACACGCAGCATCAATATCACATGTCATCAATAATGAAGAGGAGGAAAGCAGAAGCCTACAATGATGTTGCATACCATTGATGCCGATCTTTTATCAACAAAGGCAAATGGATAATACTGTAAGTCATCAGAGTGATTGAGAATATCATAATACTGTAAGCCTTAAGAAACCAATGTATAAGGTTGTCGCCTACGAACAATGTACAAAAAGCATGCCGCGATTCCGCATCTCTTCAATGCCCTCATCCACCGATGTTGCGTCTTACTGATGTCACACTTCATCAACCAAGCCTTTAGAGGATATCAAAGGCCACTACCTTTTAGGGTGATAATGAAAGATCGATATGGATTTAAATGTTGGGTATTAAAGCCTGATGTCGATGATCATCAACATACACGGAGCTCTTAATCCTTGGAAGATGTCATAGATCTTCAGCCAATATCTCAACTTAGCAATACGGTAAAGCATGATGTCGTGCGTTATCAACAACTTAAAGGGATGTCGAAAATCTTCAACATGAAGCATAAAAACTGGCACCATTGAGATGTTGATGATGCCCAAAGCCAAGCATATTAAAGGTGGCACATGTCAGCTATGCTGCTCTTCCCAACCCTATAAATACAAACCTAGGGGCATGGAGGAGGGAGTTGATTCTTTTCTCATTCTTACATTTTAAGTTTGTAACCTTGATTAATTTGGGGATTTTAGTGCCAATTGTAATCTTGCGACCCTTATTGCAAATAATGGCTTGTACTTTTACAATCACTTTGCATATAAACAAAGAGACATGAATTATGACTTATGATTCTTATGATTTTGACATGACCTTGACTTCGCTATCGGAAGTGCATACGTCCAACAAGTGGACATAAGATTCCTTAAATCGTGACTTGTTTTTGAACTCACAAGCACTTGTGATTTTAATCATAACTTTTTTTGAATTTCTAAAACACACATGACTTTGAGACTAACATGGATTCAACATGGAGCATGTCCTTCCCAGCAAGCTAATCTAGATTACTAAAGTCTCTATTCAACCAAATACCACTTTCCTCGCACTTTTTGGGGTAAATCGAGAAATTCATTAACAGAAATATTATGCAAATATAATTAATTTAGAAATTAAAAAAAAGCATTAAAAAGCATGTTTCCTAAATCATTTATTTTATGAGTGTTCTCCTCTTCTAATAGATGATTACTCATTTCTCTCAAAGAAAACCTTTTACTTTAAAATTCATAAATAATTATTAAAAATGTATTTAAAATTCAAACCATTTTCAAAACAATCTAATTAATGTTACTAAACATCCCTAAGAAGATCTTGAAAAATTCTTTAATTAAGTAACATTTTTAACCCTTTTAAAGCATCAAACAACATACTACAAGATTTACAGAACTGTTATGAAAAGATTAGAAACGCCTAGAAAATGTTGTGTTTGCAAAGTGTTGCAGTTTAAAGTTCTTACCAAAAACCAGTTTTAAAGCCTTAATGTTTGACTAGTTACATCTAGTTAACAGTCGATTTAAAATCCAATTTTTTACAGTAATTACTTGACCTATTTTACTTAGTAAACATGCAAAGAAACCCCTAAGAATATCTATGAAATCATTGTAAAATTCATCAAACACAAGGCATTGACAAAATGCATCTATAGAAACTATTTCTCTTTTAACTTTTACAACTATATCTTTTCCATACGCTATTATAAGTGTAAAGAGCAACCAATATATATTATTCATAATATATAGTAGTTTAGCACAAGTTAAAGCATAAGGGATTCAAAGTGCACTTATAGCGACCTTTCTCTCTTCAAACACACATCAATGCCACATACTGTCGATTTAAACATGTAAACACAAAGTCAAGGCCATGTAAACACAAAGTTCTATAAGTAAATATACATCATATGTAGTAGTTGTTTACTTTCAAAAGTAAGAGGGGCCCAAAGTTATAAGTTTAATTAGTTAATGAAGTTTATATTCAAGCACAACATATATACACGCATTAGTAGTGTGTCACCTTAAAACCAAACGAACATGCGCACGAGCCACCTAGAATCACATGCACACTTTCCACCATTACCAAACATCCAAAATATCCAACCTTTAGCCTATTTTTCGCTTGGCTTCTTTCCTTGCTCCATTATATTACACACGGCCCCACCTTGGAAGGGGTATTCTGCTCTTTTTCTACATGTTTTTTGTTGTTATTTCTTGTTGCTATGTTATGATAAGCCTTATACTTGAGTTTTATGAATATTGAAGAAGACTTACTTTTATGAAAGATTGATTAGTAAAGTTAGAAGAGGAATAAGACTAAGTGTTTCTACAAAATTAGCAAATATGTCAATGTAATACATAAAGGGCCTTATGTAGAAGTTTCCAAGAGGTAACCACTCACCTTTTACCCTCCATGGAAGATCACCGTGCATGCTCCCTTCCATATGCATTGCTTTTCACCTCACACCTTTAGGAAAATATTTTTTACTATTCACAAAATATATTATATCCTATGACATCACCCTGACATCATCCTACCCTACTAATTACCGTTAGGGCAAAATATTTTTTGCTGCTAATCAATTACACGTTAATATTCAAACAAGCACAAAAAGTTCGAGCTACTTCTATTAATTAAAAAGCCATTTATTGATAAAATGATTTTCGATCATACTATCGATATTTCTTAGAACTATTTATTTTTGGAAATACATTTCAAAAATAAGTTTCTTATCACTAGTTATAAATTGAAAAGGGGGTTAGCAAGATTATAAATAAAATTTAATCATATTTAACCAAGATTCAAATAGTTAAATATTTTAGATATGTAAATATGAAGTGTCTGAAATTCCAGGTCATTACATTCTCCCATACTTAAAACATTTCATTCCCAAAATTTCAACACGACCGATAAACAGAAGAAACAATCACACAGTAGTACTCAACGGTATTCAAAGCAAACAAAGCTTATGGTTTGCTCAAGTTCAAAATCCCTCTCATCGCACAAGGATGATAAATAACCTACTAAGCGTACCTCATGCTCATTAGCCTCAGGTTGTTACTTAGAAGAATATTCAAGCTACATCAGAACAAATCGAAAAGTCATTCCCTGAATTCTCCAAAAGCAAACAAAACATAGTATGAAAATATGCTAATGCCCGTATGATGCACATGGATCATTTGTACACAATATCAAATCTGATCACTTGCTCGATCATATAAATTTCACTACAAAACTAGTATAGATCACTTGACCCTTCTAGTGTGGACTCTGATCAGGTTCTTTGATTAGAAACTCATGTTTCCCTTACACAGTCATATATTATGATAGAAAACCTTGGGATCATATCAAGGATCCATTCAAGTGTTCATCGTTGAGAATTAAGTGAATAATCCTTACTCAAATCGGTGTAAATCAAATAGAATCATGTATTCGAATCTTGGATCAAGAACAATCACGCAAATAAATCAATTTACGTACAACTTAAGTATTTTATCCTATTGATTTCTTCAACTATACCAATATTTTTTATATCATATTCACTTGCGCAAATAATAAATCTTATTTAATACTAAAATTATTTAGGAACCATTTCATAAAACATAACTCAAGTTCATAAACATTTTATAATGAAATAACTTTTTTAATAAAACATTTCTTAAAAATTTGCTTCTCTACAACATCCGAAGAGTATATCACAATATCAAATTCATTTTACTTTCTAAAATTCAGATGAAGACTCAAAATAATTTTGGTTTTATAATCGAGTCAACCTTTTAAACTCCTTTACCTGTCGGGTTAGGCAATTTTAGAACAACATACCACATGATTTACAGAACTGTTATCAAAAGTTTAGGAACACCTAGAAAGTAACGCAGTTGCAAAGTGTTGCAGTTTACTGTTCTTACCACAAAACTAGTTTTAAAGTCCTAATGTTTAACCAGTTTTCATCTGGTTAACAATAGATTTAAAATCCAATTTTTTTACAGTGAGTACTTATATTACTTAACTTCATAACCATGCAAAGGAACCACTAAGGATATCTTTCAAAATCGTATTAATAATCGCCGAACACAAGGCATTTACAATGTGCATCTATAGCGACTATTTCGCTTCTAACTTTTACAACTTTGTCCTATCATTTCTATAAGTTTCCAAACCATTTCCTTACTGTTCCATACACCGTTATAAGTGTAGAGAAAACCCAAGATATATTATTTCACCATATATTAACCTTTTAATATATGTTAAAGCACAAAGGATCCAAAGTGCACTTATAGCACACTTTCTCGCTTCAAACACATTCAAACACACTTCAATGCCATATAAAACCGAATTAACCATGTAAATACAAAGTCAAGGCCATGTTACATGTTGTAAAGTGTACCAAAATTGAATATACTTCATATGTAGTAGTCATTTTCTTTCAAAAGCAATAGGGGTCCAAAGTTATAACTTTAATTAGTTAATGAACTTTATGTTCAAGCACAACATATATACACACATTATATAATTTTCAATAGTGAGTTAAATCACTCCAAAACCAAGCTAACACAATCCACCTAGAATCACATGAATACTTTCTTCCATTACCAAACATCCAAAAGGTCCAACCTTTAGGTTATTTTTCCTCTAGGCCCCTTGCTCCATCAATGCTTACGGCCCAACCTTTGGTAGGGTGTTTTGTTCCTTTTATTCATGCTTAGGATTGTTGTTCCTTGTTGTTATGTTGTGTTAAGCCTTATACTTAAGTTTTGTGAAGATTAAAGAATAGTTATTTTGATTAAAGATTGATTAGCGAAGTTAGAAGAGGATTAAGACTAAGTGTTTCTACCTTCGAAAATTAGCAAATTTGTTAATGTAACTCATGAAGGGCCTTATGTAGAAGTTCCCCAAAGGTAATCACTCACCTTTTACCCTCCATGGAAGGTCACCATGCATGCTCCCTTCCACGTGCATAGCTTTCCACCTCACACCCTTGGGATAATATCTTTTACTATTCACCAAAATAGCTTTAATTCTATGACATCAACCATGACATCATCCTACCCCATTAATTACCATTAGTGCAAAAAAAAGTTGCTAATTCATTACACATTAATATTCTAAGCAAGGACAACAGGTTCGAACAACTTATACTGAGTAAAAAAACACTTATCGATAAAAGGATTCTCGGTCACATTATCGATATTTCTTTGAACTATTTGTTTTTGTAAACACATTTCAAAAACAAGTTTCTTATATTTAGTTATTAATTGAAATGTGGGTTAACAAGGTTATAAATCAAATTCAGTCACATTTAACCAAGATTCAAATATTTAGGTAATTCAGATATCCAAATACGAAGTGTTCGAAATTCCAAGTAGATACATAGAGCAATGACTAAAGGACATTTTTGCCTCAATTTTCTTGATCTTTAACTCTCTACACACCATTGTCAATTGAGAGCTTACTTTTGTTGTTCTAGACCGAAAATCAAATTGCAAAGCACTTGTACTAGTGAATAGTGACAATTAATCTCTAATTGGATTAAAGTGGACATAGGCCATAGATTTTGCCGAATCACTATAAAATTCTCTTGTTTTTACTGTTTTATGCTATTTCAATTAGATTTATCTCGTTTCTAGTAAATTTAGGGTGTTGTGCCAATTTTTGGTTCAACAACACACACATGTATATACATATACATATACATACATTCAAACATATATATATATATATATATGTATGTATGTATGTATATCGCATAGATACTATCACAACATACATATCAATTCAATGCTACAACCGCCTTCGCTTTTTTCTTATTAGTACAAATCCATTATACCTAGAAGTAAAATAGAATAAATTTGATTCGTAGGACAAGTATAAAGAGTAGGCGCATGAATATTTTGAAATATAAGAAAAGGAATCTATTCATTAATATATTTATTATCTAAGTACAATTATTCACATTTTCGGTAGAAGAGAAGAATAAAAGAGATTAAGAAAGAAAACAACAAGTCTATTGAAAATGATAATAATCATCAACACGTACGGTTGATTAGATGAAGACTCTTACAGGCGTGCATATATACTTGTATGTATGTGTACAAACTTACATAATTTTCATTAGTTAGATCCAAAAGGACATATGCTAAGAAAATCAAATGATACAAATCAAGAAAAACTTAAAATTAAAATGGTAAAAGGTATTAATATATCTAAACTTATTAAGTGAATTATGAATAAAAATAGAAAAGGCTAGTTTTATTCGCACACCTATTTTGTTTTACATACACCCAATTTTTTACTAAACAGTATTTACAGCATTTATCATTTTACTACATATACAACATTTATCATTTTACATACACCATATAATTTCCAAATCCACCTTATCACTATAACCATTTATTACTGGAAAGTCGGGATTCTGTGTAGTGCTAGAGTGAGCTAAGAAGGCCTACCACACATAGCCCATACGATGTAAAATTTTAATCTTATAGAGCATCTGCGTGATTAAAATACAAACCTAAGTTTGCCTCTTGTAATACCTGTGAAATCTGGACATATAATTCAATACTAGGGGGAAATAGTAATTTTACAAACATTGGAAATAGGCAACGGGACTTAGACCACTGTGTAGAGCTCATTTTTTCTAGTCAGGATGATAAATTGGTTTGTCCCGATCGAAGTTCGTATGAAGGAGATACATAGGTTTTAAATAAGTGGGTTTTAGTTTATTTAAACAGGCCTAAACCCATTATACTGAAGCGAGGGTTAGGAAGTTTATATTAGGCCACATAGAAAGATTTGAATTCATTTCCTCATTCACATATTATTTCAGTTTCTCTTCTCCTTCTTTCTCGATCTTTCTGATTCACCATTCCTCTTTCAAATCTAAATGAAAACGTAGAAATTTATATATCAAATTGACGAGCAAGAAGAGGACTATATGAAAATACCAATCATTCATAGATTTAGGAAACTTTGGAGGGCTGCAATTCTGGACAATAGAGAAATAAAAGATTAATAAATGAATTCGAGGGCTTGGCAATGCAATTTGGAGAGTAGGATTCATGATTGAGGATATATTGTTTACATGAGAGTAGTGTACATTGTATGATTGCACCCTAGGTTAATTAGATAATTATATTTGGGTAAACTAGATTAGGAAATATATACTAAAATAATTAAAGAATTTAATAATGTTAAATAATAATCAAATTGGGTTAAGTTTCATTAAATTTTGTATTAAATAGAATTTGTATAAAATTGTTAGATTATGGTGATTAAGGCTTTGAATTTGGATATAATCTGGACATATGATATAAGGAACATTTACACAATAGAAAAGGATATTAAGGAAGTATAGAATCATAACACACAGTAACTAATAGTGGAAATTCATATTTTTAAAAAAACCAATTTTAAGATATCAGTTTTCTAAAATTGATACAGCTACCTGTCTACCGGTGTGGGGTCCACCGGTGCAAGGTTCAGTTTTCCATATTGAACCTGGACCAAGGCTAAAGCCATTCTACTTTAGCTAGGTCTACAGAAAATAGATAGTAAGGGATGTGTGTTTTCTCTATGACATCTAGAAGTGTTTAACATCCAGAAAATTTTATGGTTGACTTGCATATATTATGACGTTGATATCGAATCGTTCGTTCTTAAGTATGCTATGTTTACCTATACCTTTGTGTATATGCAAGTTAGTCTAATTTTACCTAACTTACGTCCATTTTATGTTTAAGGGAATAGCCTATGTTTAACTATATTCTGGGGTTAGTCTCTATCTAACTAACTCTTATGTTGGTCATGGGAGTAGTATATGTTTAACTAATTCTCTTTTCCTTTCTTGTGTATGTCAATAGGTTAGTATATGTTTAACTAACTTTACCATACGTTTAGTGTTGTGAAGTATATGATAGTGATCCTCATATTATGTTTATTATGATGGACTAACCATGTAGATGAAGGTGAAATAGATTGAGGTGATGTTAGTATTAGTTCTTATATATTTTTATGAAATCATGTTAGCGGTATATACTTGGTAATATTTTTACTCACCAGACATGTGTGTCCCCCTGGTCATACACTATAGGTTGACAAATTAGCTTTGGAGTGCATGGTGTTCGAAGATGATAACTATGAAAATGTTTACACATGCTATATGTTTATTTGTATATATTATATATATGTGCAACAATGTGTGTATGTATGAATACTATGAATGGCTTGTGTTGTATGCAGATGGGATTTGTTTATTAATCTATACTGTATTTTGATTCATTCAACCATGAGTTCTGAAAGATATAGTAAGTTAGTTCAAATCTATATGTACTACTATTAAAATTGTTTAAATGATTGGGCTTTTCATTCTATAATGCAAAACTTTATGGCCGGAAAAGCCAGGTTGTTACATTTGGTATCAGAGCTTAGGTTAGGATGTATAGAGAGAGTGTACTTGTATATTTTTTTATATAATATATATATATATATATATAGGTTAAAATAAATGGACGTATGATGTTTAAACTAGGGTTTATGTTTACCATTCTGTTACTACTCTTGAAGGGTCTAATATTGAGGCCTATTTTATAGATAGTAGTGATGAGTAACCCCACTGAAACTAGCACTGGAACTGGCACTGAAAATGAAGCTAGGGAAGTACCGTGCATGAACGTTCCACTTTGGTTATGTTGTTATCTCCAAGCTAGAAACAAGGCCACCGTCAATGAAGGAGCCACTCCAACTAGAGTACAAGATGGGAATATCATTCGTGTACTAGAGCCCAATTTTCCAAAACCATGTAAGGATTTTTTGGACGTAGCTGGCAAGCAGTATAGTGGAACGAAAGCTTTTTTGAAGATGCAAGCTTGGTTGCGTAGATGTGATAGGATTTTTACTATGCTGAATTTGAGTGATGAAGTAAAGAGGCAACTTTCTTCTTGGCACCTATTGGGAGAAGCAATGAATTAGTAGGATGTTGTTATAGAAGTTAATGAAAAATGAAATCTCCTAGACTAATTTAAGGAAGGTTTGAGATGAAATTTTTACCTAGAGTGGAAAAGGAAGTGATGCCCTAAAAGTTTACAAATTTCAAACAAGGGAATTCTACCGTGAAGAAATATATAAATAATTTTGATGAATT
Source organism: Allium cepa (assembly GCA_030765085.1). Classification (NCBI taxonomy): domain Eukaryota; kingdom Viridiplantae; phylum Streptophyta; class Magnoliopsida; order Asparagales; family Amaryllidaceae; genus Allium; species Allium cepa. The sequence goes on along the minus strand of CM060937.1, from coordinate 503,778,296 downwards.
GGCAAAGTTCGGATTTGAATTGGTAGATATGGCATCCAAGAAGACAATAAAGTTTGCGAAAGGGTTAAGTTCGCCACTTAGGGAATTAGTACTTAGTCAGATTCCTATGGGAGTGAAGTTTGAAATTTTAGTTGAGGCGGCGTTGCTGAATACCACTATATTGAAAATTTCTAGATGGCAGTCGACAAAGAATGTAAATCGAGGTAAGAAAAAAGATTTTGGAGGTCCAAGTGGACGGAGTGGTAAGTAAGACATGAAATGTAAAATTTGCAACACGAAAGACACAAGTTAAAGGATTGTAGGGTTAAAGTTGCGAAGATAAAGTGTTATAACTGCAATCAGATGGGTCATATGAAGAGGGAATGCTCTGCTTTGGGAAAGTTGATGTGAGGTGCGTTATTTACGTTATTGTCCTATGTTTACACAGACACACACACACACACCTGTTATGGTAACGGTAACTGTTACCGATATGTGAAACTTGTTACTGTATCAATACTACTAATAAGTCAAAAATGACTACCAATACTTTACCATTACCATTGGTAAAATGATCATTGATATACCGGTGTAAACTATTGTCCGGTAATGGTACTTTTATCGGTACATTAAACATAATTTTTTTTATTGCACTAAAAAATTTATAATGATAAAAACGTAAATATTTTTTCCTTATTTTAACTCCATTAATATTTATGTCAAAATTTTGACTTATTTTATTTGATATAATTTTTTTAATTCATGGTGAATTGTTTATAATAATACGAAATAATAACTTTGATATTCTTCTATTTTGTACCTAATAAAATAATACGAGAAACATTATTATAAATAATATTTCAAAAATAATAATAATAACATATATACCCTTAAAAGTGTCCATGGTTAGGATTAAATTAACAGTGGAAAAAAGTAATATGATTGGTAAATTTACCGTTACCGCTGGTTTTGATATTCCTTTACTGTTTACTTTACCATTAACAATGGTATATGTACCATTATCATACTGATAGCATTGATACAACAATGTAGCTCAATATTGGCTACCAATGACTTAGTGTTGTATGGTAATGGTAAATTTACCATTACCATAATGGCCTTGTATGTGTGTGTGTGTGTGTGTGTGTATTTGTGTGTGTGTGTTATATAGCATAAGATACTGAGAAATGTGAGAAGGAATTTTGGTTTGAAATATTTAAGATGAAATTCTTTTTAAAGAGGGGGGAGGAGAATGTAATACCCCATGAGACTGAATGTATATTTTATTACTAGGGAAAAATAGTAATTCTACAAACATTGAAATTAAGGCGACGAGACTGTACCACTGCGTAGAGCTGTTTTTTCTAGTCAGAATGATATATTGGTTTGCCATTATCAAAGTTCGTATGAAGAAGATATGTGGGTTTTATGTAAGAGTGTTTTAATTTAGTTATCTATATTGTATTTTGATTCATTCCGCTGTGAGTTCTGAAAGATATAGCTTGTTAGTTCAACTCTTTGTTTACTACTATTGAAATTGTTTAAACGATCGGGATTTTCAATTTATCGGCACGAAATTTTATGATCGCGAAAAGCCGAGTTGTTCACCTCTACAGGGTTATTGTTTTTTCCTATGCGTGTCTCTACGGGGACATTGTTAATTGTTGTAAATAAGAGTATTTGGCCCTAAGTTTTTTTTAAAATACTAGTGCATGTACGACAAATTTAGGTGTACAAATTGAATTAGCCAATAGAAAATTATGAAGGTCGTGTACTCAAATTTGTTCATTTTGAAAAAAAAAAACAAAAATGAGAGGATTAAAAACTTATTTGTTCTCGCTAAATTTTCTATATTTTCAAAAGTTTTCATTTCGTTCCCTTTATCCGATGGTTGATATTTTTACCTAGATTTTCCGTACTTTCAATGTTTTCATCTGCTTTCATTGATATTGATCCTCTAGTTATTATTTTTCATTTTGATAAAGGTAGAATGCCCGGGTATTAAGAACGAAATTTAGTACGATAGTAATCGCGCATTTGTTATTGAGTGGAGCATTTGAAATCAATACCCCTCCCCAACCCCGAATTCCCCTCAAATTCTGCAGTAACCCCAAAGCCGACTCATAGTTTAGACTACCTAAGCCCATATACGCAGTAGGTCTGTCAACGAATACTTTCGGATGCGGATAGTGTCATATCTGCATCCGTAAATACAAACGGATATCGAATAATTATCCTATCCGCTAACAGCCGATAAATCAAAAAAAAAATTAAGTTTAATATAAATATTTTCAATTCCATTGATTGTAAAAGTATCACAAATAAACAAATATGATAATAAATATCTCCGAGCAGTTAATAAACATTAGGTGCATATAGCGAAAACTACTAACTTAATAAAACAATAAATATCTATCTTTTATTGTAATAAAATATACAAGATTTAAACTATAATCTTGACAAAAATCGAACGGGTAATTTTCGGACGCTGATATTTTTATATCCGCATCCACATTCCTTTTTTCGAATATCAGATGTTTATCATTTTTTTGGATACGGATGCGGACGGATTTCGAAATTTTTAGGCATCAATTGAAAGACCTACTTGCCAGCTTTGAATCCAGATCATCTGAGCTCATTCCGAATTTGTTTGTCACTAAACTACACATTATTTGATGAGTTTACAGTTCATATATGAACAGTTTATAGCAGAAAAATTATAATTTGTTGAGCCCAGTCGAGTGGGCTGCCCTAATCCGAGGCCTTGGTGCACTATCCTCCGAGTTGGGCTTAGTTACCTGCATGTCTGATTTTGGGCTTTCTAGCATATATAAATCGTTGGACAACTTTAAAATTTTCATTTACCCTAAATGTGCTACAAATGATCACAAAATTTCCACATTTTTCATTCTGTTTAGTGTAGAGCAGCAGTGTTTATGTACACAAATTAATCATATCATTAAGTAATAGTTGGGGTAATGTTTTGTTATTCAGATTATGCCTGAAATGGGGAACGCAAAAACCAAAACTATTTTACCAAAAAATAAATTTTTTACTGTCACAACGTGCCAAACAAAGATGAAACAGCAGTGTAAACGATTTTTCATAAAAGAATGCACATTATCGGAAAAAAGAAAAAGAAAATAAAAGCTAAAACGTTCACAATTAAATTATGACATAAAAAACAAAAATAAAATCAGGCTTCCTTAGGCCCAAGAATGCCATTAACAACAGTAACACCGACGAGCACAGCAACCGCCTCAACCCCAGCGACCACCGCAGCCTGCACCAACCCTCCGGGCCCAAACTGGAACTCTTCCGTCACCTCCTCCTCCGCTTTAACGATCTCCTCCTCAACTTTCCCAATCTCCTCCTTCACTACCTCCTCCGCCTTCTCTATCTTCTCTCTCAACCCGAAAATGGGAATATCCCGTGCTTTAGATTCCGGAACGTTGAAGGAGAGGGTGGATATTGCCGGAGATAGGAGGAGGAGAGGGAGGATGCGGCGACGTTGGGTATGGGAGGACGCACGGCAGGATGTGACGGTGGTGGATCGGGGAGTTGTGACGCTGAGGAGAGATAGGGAAGCGGTGGCCATTGATTTTGTTTCTTTAGAGATTTGGGTTTTGTGGTGGGGAACTCTTTGATTCGCTTTTATTTATTTGTGGATATTTTATTCGGCGGGAGATTTTAGGTTGATTCTATTGGTGGACGGTCTGGTGTGATTTGTGAAGGTGAAATTTCCAGTTAGATTACACTGATGGCCTTCAAAGAAGGGATTTGTCGAAGGTACAAAAAAGACTACGTGCCTCAATTAAGACGTAGCTATTCAGATTTTATTTTTTTGTAAGTTTTTTATTTATTTTTAAAGGAAACATTTTTACTTGAAGGGTTTACGTGCTACATACCTTGCATGTCTGTTTGAAGTACCTGATTTTTAAACATTATTCTATTAGAACAACAAAACTTAAAATTACTTTCATACCATTTCTTCTATTCCCAAATCAATTAAAAATAAGTGTGAATCGTGCTACAAACACGACATAGTAAAGTTATGTAAATTGAAACATAATTAAAGCATCCTTGCGATGATCGTGAAATTTTTTCCAAAGCAACTTCAAAAATATTGTAAAATTGTAATACATAATGAGTCTGTTGTATTAACAATGCTTTTATCATGATCGTGATAGTACATGAGTAATACAAGTTTTAGGTAATATACAGCATACCACTTGTCAACATATATCCAGTGGTTTAAATCACGCTATGCAAAATTCGGACATGTGACCTTATAAACAAAAGTCGGAGCATCTAACTACTGAAACAATGGTATCAAACAATATACTATTACCATGGGTAAACTTTGAATGTCAATAATTGAGATTTGACTAAATTATGCATAAAATATACATTTGTTTTATTCCTTTGATACATTAAAAAGATCCCTTAGTTTTACCAGTCGGCTATCTAGCATGTCTGTTTTCGTGATCTCTCTCCTTCTCTTTTCGTGATCGCGGCGGAGGCTATCATTCGCGGTCTTCACTCCCTCACGCTCTTCGGTCAGATTCAACGTTTCGGGATTCCGAGGGGCTGTCCGCTTGTTTCTTCCTTATCCTTTGCTGATGACATTGTCATCTTTTCTAATGGCAGTTGATCCTCTGTTCGTCGGCTCCTTCGGTTCATTCATCAATACGAGAGGTGCTCGAGCCAACTCGTTAACTCTTCCAAAAGTTGCTTTGTCCCTGCGAAGGAGTTGTTCCCCATTCGAGCTTCTTGGATTGCGGACTTCTCCGGATTCAAGGAGGCTTCCCTTCCCTTACCTTACCTGGGCGTTATCCTATACAGAGGTAGGAAGCTTAACGCTATCTTCGATCCCTTGAGTGACAAAGTTAGGGGAAAGATCATCCGTTGGAATGCGACTCTTTTTTCCCAGGCTGGTAGATTGGTTCTCATTAAGGCGGTCTTAGACTCGATGGGTACTCATGTCTTCGCTGCGATGACCCCTACCTCATCATTCTTCTGGTCTTATCAGTCTTTGGCCTCGTCCTTCTTTTGGGGTAAGAAGGACAACGTTAGACGCCACCACTGGGTTTCTTGGGACGCCGTATGCCGTCCCAAGAACGAAGGCGGCTTAGGTTTGCGTAACCCGAAGGACCTTTGTGCGGCTTTTGCTTGCAAGTTGTGGTTTAGGTTTGGGGCTAACAACTCTTTATGGGCGGCGTTCCTTCATGCAAAGTACTACAGGCTTTCGGGATCAAGTTTCACGGGCTGTCCTTCCTAATCTAGTGAGACCGGAAAGCACATGCAATCGGTGAAGCCGTTTTCAGATTCTCATGGTGGATTAATCGGCTGGGATGGCGGTTCGTTCTCCATTTTGAAAGTTTGGTCTTCGGTTAGAACCCCTGCTCCTATTCGTCCTTTGTTTTCATTCATCTGGGATTCTAGAATCCCCCCTAAGGTCTCTTTGTTTATGTGGCGTATCCTACACGATGGGTTGCCATTAGACGAGAACCTCCAGAAGATCGGCATCCCTTCCGTTTCCCGTTGCAGGTGCTATGGCAATGGGGATACGGAATCTTTGAACCATTTGTTTTTTGATGGTTTTTCAGCCAGAGCGTGCTAGAATTACTTTGGCAATCTGGTTGGTGTTAGGGGTATTGCCAGGTCTCTTAATGATTTTCTGAGTAACTGGTAGGCCGGAATTTCTGGTAGATCGCTTCGGTCGATCATGTTCCGCTGATTCCTTGCCTGATCTACTGGCACCTCTGGTGCGCGCGGAATAAGGCAACCTTTAAGGATTCTCCGATGGACCCCCAGTCCATCATTCGGCGTGTTGGGAATGACGTCTTCCTAGCTTTCCGAGGTAGACCTTTCCGGGGACCCGTTGGCCCCCGCTCTCGGCGGCTGGTGGGTCTTCTTTCTATTTCCTGTGTTTTGAATTCCGCTAGATTAGGAGTTGGTTGAGTCCTTTTGGTGGGGCGTCGGCTTTCACCCTTCGCTTCCGCTTCCCTCCCCCCTTTTTCTTTCTTATGTGGTTGCTAGTTTCTCGGGTCGAGGCTTTTCTGGGTTCTTAGCCGATCAGTGATCCTTTCGGTTAGCGGTCTGCTTGGATAGTGATGGAGTTGCTTGGGCTGTGGTGCCTCCTTTGAAGCAGGTTTTTACTATGGTCTTCTCGGATATCGATTGTGAGGCTCATGTTACCTCTTTGTCTTTGGTGCTTAGTTGGAGATTCTTCTTACATCATCATTGAATGGTAGCCTTGCCGGTGCTCAATGCTTATGTCGTATGGGTGGTGGTTTTTCCGAAGCACATCTTCTTTCTCCTACGCTGTTTCCTTTCTCAGGAGACTGCTTCTTTAGCTGTCGCTGTTTTGGTGTTGGGTTCTCTTTCCCTGCTTTTTCTGATTCAATTATATTTGTTTTTGCGTTTCTTTCCGCTCTATTAGATTTTGCATTCTCTTGTTACCTGCCATGCTTGTTGGCAGCTTTTGGTGCTTGTTATATTCATATATTTTGTTAAAAAATAAATAAAAAATATCTAGCATTTTTGCTACTTCAGTCGACCGTAAACAGGTGGAATCAAGCAAAACCACACTTAATTAATTCTTTCCCTAATATCCACCTTCCACATACATATATTAACATAATTTTACTTCTTAACACCAGGTCGTTTTAGCATCCTTTGTTGTATCTGGTGTGAGGGTGTAATATCCAATCAGATTATGATTATGGGTGTGTGTTTTTTTCCAACACGAAAGAAGCATGGAAAACGAACATTTTATGGGAGTAAAATGTGGTACTCAATGAGAGAAGAACACTCATAAAATAAGATAAAACATAAATAGTCAAAAAAAACTACCGACAAACTTGGGAGGTGGAAAAATAGAGTGGTATTCGTATGCTAGTGTAACAAACCAAATCTTAATGCTTGATGATTCAAAAAAAAAATTATTTACTAGGATTAAACGACCGAAGCAAAATAGTGACATAAAAAGAAGAATTTTCACAGATGAACGAATTAGCCTTGAGAGCTATTCTACTGGGTTTGTAATGTTTCTTGCATACGAAAAATAAACATAAATAGTTTGTTAAAATATGATAAGAATGATAAATGTGAAGAAAAGAGAAGTTAGAGGAAAATCTATATAATTTTACCAGTATTGCCTATAGTTTCTAAACTGAAGCCTTCCTTCATTTCATTCCTCCTTTGCTTTTCCTCTTCTTCTCTTCAATAAAGAAATAAGGTTTCCCAGACTTCATATTGACATATGTTCTTCATTTCTTTACTAAAAATTCCAAAATAAATATCAAATTTCAAATTAAGAGAGTTTCTACAAATCTATCTCTTCAAGATTGCATTTTGAAGAAGATTAGAGTCGGATTTCAGAAATCAAGAGAGAGCTTCAAAGTGGATTCAACTGAAGTTTGGATTTATTCGTACTGGATGAGTGTAATTTATCCTCTATGATATATGATACTGAATATGCTAGTCTAAATTGTTCATTTCCTTAAAGTCATTCTCCAAGTGTGAAGTAGTACTCGTCTAGATAGCCAAAGACTTATAACAAAGGCATGAATCCATATTGAGTGATGTTAGTGTGAAGTGTCCCTGTGTCCTATTGCCAAATGTCGAAGATGGGAGAAAGAAAGACGAACAAGAAAAAGGTGGGAAGAATTTCCACTAAGGGAAATTCTCCTTTCCAAATTCAGGTTTGGCCATAATAAACATTCATACACTTGAATCTGAAATTCAAACATTTGAAATTTATTCCAGTGTAAATATGTGGTTTCAATATATTTAGATTGCAGGATCAAACTTTTGAAATCAAGGTCAGCTGTCTAAACCCTAAATGTAAACGTATGAATCGTTGTAAGTTGGACAGTTGAGTTTTGTGTATAGAATTTGATATTCCAAGAGTTCAGGTTCATTTCGAGGACACGCATGTTGCTTGCAGGGTTCAGAGTGACCAAAAAGCAACCTGGTGAGTTTGAAGATGGTACTATTGGATCAGGTGCATTGGGCAATGGGACAGACTGGCAAAATTTCAAAAAAAAAATCCTTTTTAATTCATTATGCGCTAGATCCTTCGTATTGTTATCACGAATAATGTTCGTTGGAATTAAATGGTATTTAACATTTAATATTTAAAAGGATAGTCTAAGTTTTATTTAAACTAAAATATATTTTATTTAGTTTGAATTAGTTCGATAATAATTATGTTAATTCATGAATATCAAATATTCAATGACTAACAAGGAATGTGCATATAAAGTATATTATATTTAGGTATAACATATAATAAGGCGTATGAGTTTGCATATGAAAAGTGTGCATGCACGCGCGCACACTTGTTTGTGTGTGTGTATTTTTATATATAAATGCATATCATGTTGTATATATGTACACATATTTATAAGTGCAAACATATACAAAATGAGTATAACATATAGATAATTGACAGTACGTTCAAATTCATATGTTGAATAATCAAATGAAGTTAACTATATTGTAATATATCAATTCATTAATGATGTCAATATATAAACATTTATATAGCAAGTTAATATTCTAAGGTCTAAATTTCATGTAAAATCTATGCAGAATATTCAATGTCAAATTATATTAATATGTATAGAATTTCAAAATGAACCTAATGACATAAGTATGGGAACAGTGTAGTACTAATTATACCAGTGTGAATGGATCTTGAGGTTAATTTAAAACCAGAGAGCGATTGAATAGTGTTTATAACTTATATATGATTTTTCTAAACAGTTACAAAATCTAAATCAAAACATGGATAAATCAACACAGCTATATATTAACAGGAAGTCATAGGCACACACACACACATGCAGTAAAATAAAATAAAAGTAAGAGAGATGGCACTAGGTATTTTAAACCAGTTCGGATTAACCAATCCTACTTCTAATCATGTATGGTATATGTACATATTTCCTTTCAAACACCTACTTTTAATCAGGTTATAAGAACACTAGAACAAAATCTTGATTTGAAGGCAATAAGATACACCCTCCTGACTTTCCAAGCTCAGGGTAGACTCTCTTGATTTAACCGGGCAGTAAGATCGCCTATTTTATTTAAACGGGCAATAAGCCCACACGCTTGATTTGAATGAGCAACAAGCACATCCGTTTGATTTGAATGGGCAACAAGCACAACCACACAAATAGTAGTAGAGGGTTGTCTATTCCAAATATAAATAGTTGTATTTTGGACACAGAATATCCTATAGCTCTTTGATTGCACTTTGATCTTTGAATTAATGAGAGAATACTTTCAAATAAGTGATTAGATTGTAGATAATGAATGAAATAAAGTAGAGATTGAATTTTGAATAAATTTGAAGAGTATAGAAAGTAGATTTTATGAAATATATAATGAAAATTTGGAGTAAGAAGAACAAAGATAAAGTAGTTATCAAAATTCATTTTCCAATCCCATTTATATAGTTTTGAAGGGACATGTCTATCACGAAGAGATATAGCCAAAAATCACAATTATTCAAAATTCAAAAACATCTCTTCAACGGTACGTATATTGACATACATGAGTTGGGTATGTCGACATACCGTTATGTACCTTGAAAAAAAGAATTCTTTTAAAGGTGTTTCAAAATTCGGGATATTTGTGAAGTCTTTTAAACGTTGTTTTAAATACTTTTGACATATAAGTTTTTTAAATAAAATATTTGTAAAAATATATTTGGGAAATAAAAAATACTTTGATAAGAGAATATCCAAACAAAAGAAAGTTGATATTCAACGACTTTACCAAATTAATCTAATTCTATTAACTATAAGATATAGTCTTGAGCTCTAAGTATCGTTGATTGCGAAGAATGAAGCAAAGAGCATTCTTGAATGATTGAAGAGTTGCTTCTATATTAACACTATGTTTTTGTTTTGAAAACTTGATGTTTGAATTCATTTTTATGAAAAAAGATGTGTAGAGAGGAAAAAGGTAAGAGGATGAATTGATTTCTGAGTTGTTTTGAAGGAAGGTTTTATAAAGTGAAAAGTCAAATTAATAACTAATCCCTTCAAAGAAAATGACTAATTTATTTCAATTTCAAATTCTGGAAAAACTAGAGTATGTCAACATATATAGGTGACCTATGTCGATATATATGCAGTAATTTTCATATTCTTGTTTTTTTTAGTTTTTGTTTATATTTTATTTTATTTGGTTTATGATTCCAAAGAGCGAAACAACGTATCTAACAATAGAATTTTTTTGATAGCATGAATGATACTCTATTCAAGAGAAAAGCACTCTTTTTTTAATGTCTCGAGGGCTCGAACCCATGACCTTTACAACTTCTGTCTAAAGCGTCACACTCTAACCAATTGAGCTAAATGTCCTTGACTGTATCTGACAATAGATACGAAATCACTAACAAAATTTCATTAATATAATAGAGAGATACATATTCATAATGAAGAATGTAAGAAAATGACATAAGTAAATACTAGAAAACATAAAGATAGCTAAGTTAGATCTACAAAGATGATGATGAAAAGGAAGAATTTTCACCAAGCTTTCTAATTATCTTCCTAAAGTACTTGTCAACTTTGTTTGCGAGGCTAGTGAATTTCTTACTAAAAGAGTGCTTAAGCTTCTTTTTTTATTAAGAAGCTTCTCTTTGATTCCTAAATATCTCTTTATTTGAATAACCAGACGGTTTGTCATAGCTTTCAAGAAATGCATCCATTTCCTCATCCTCTTCTTCCCTTTATTTCTCCTCTTTTATTTCAATATCATCACTTTTTTCTTCTTTAAGAATATCTTACTCTTCTTCTAAGAGACTCACAGGGTTCAAATTCAAGAGGGATATGCATTAGAGAGAGGTTTGTTTTGTCGAATTTTTTTAGAGCAAAATGTTTTCACCTCTTAAATCAATACAAAAATAGTTGAAAATTCTAGTGAGGTACATACCATGATAAAGTGTATTTTCTTGTCTAAAAGTTTACTTTTGAGCAAAGTCATCCAAAACAACTTGAGCCCAATCCATATCATAATTTCCAAAAGTAGCATGAGCTATGAAAACTTTTTGAGTGAGGTTATTGTAAAATAAGACTCATTAGTCCTTCATTTGGCCTAACATTTTTTTCCTTTATAACCATATTCTTCATCATTTGAAAATAAATCTAGCCTAACTTCTCTATTTCCATAATCAATTTCAAAAGTAGAGAGGTCAATTCCACTACTTTACAATCAAGAATTAACCAAGAATTCACAATCTAAAACAATAGTTATATCTTATACATTACTCCAAATTTGACATTCTTCTCCTTGATAAAACATCCCATTTTAATTAGCATAAAACATTTTAACCAGATCGGGATAGCAATCAAAATCATCTTAAGATAAATCAGTTAAACTAAGAATTTCATTTCTAAAGGAAGATCTAGTAAACCGTAAGAATAAAACCCATTAAAATTTGAAAATCTTCCTAAAAAGACTTTACCACAAGCATCATACTCATTATATGTTTTAATGGACTATTAGTCATTGAAAAATTGACTTTTGATTCTTTTGGTAAGCCTAATGGCTTTGGATGAAGTGAGTTGACTGGAGGAAGAAACTATTGATTTGTTTTGGAGGAAAGAGAGTGAACAATATGTTTGATTTTGGAAATAAATTATGGTGTAGAAGATGAGTTAAGAAGGGGTGAATAAAAAGAGTCTGAATTGTCATGTAACAGGTAAAAACGTAGTTGTTAAAATTTTGAATTTAATACAAAAGAGCGAGAATTTCAAAAGTTCAAATTTTGAGAAGATTCTTCAATTCTGCCAGATATGTCAATATAGCTATGTGACATATGTTGGCATATGTGACAAAATTTCAAAGTTCAAAAATTAAAGAGATATGTTTATATGTGTGTGTGTGTGTACTTATATATACACTTATCATGTTTGATATATTTTATATTTATATATATACACACTTTTTATTATTATATATTAGTTCATATATTGAATAATTTCAAAAAAATGAAATGTAAAATGTAAAAAGGACCTACTTTGCTATTTTCTTTGTTTGATCTGATTTATCTTTCACTACCGTGAAATACATGTTGATATATTTAGTCTTTGGTTTTTTATTATTGGATATAGTATCAGAATCATTCAAAGTTTCACTATAATCCCCTGTTCTCTTTTTGAATGAATCGTTGTTTGGTGTATTCTTTATTTTCTTCCAATACTGATAGTCTCTTCATATATGGCTAGATTTATGACAATCGTAACACTTAAAATATTTCCGTTTCAAAAAATTTTAAATTTTATGAAAGTTATTCATCTTTCTGTATTTTAGAAATTTTCTAAAATTTTGAGTTATAATAGCAATTTCCTCATCATGATCATCATTGTCTGAATCTTGATAGTCGGTTGTTGCATTGAATGCAATTGATTTCTTTTCAGTTTCCTTATTTTCCTTTCTACCATACAACTGTGCTCAATAGGATATTAGATTACAAATTAATTCTTTAAATTTCAATTAAGGAATTTTCAAACCCTATTCTCTTTTTAGAAATTTTTACCTAATGATACTATTGAATGAACTATATCTTGAAATCTAGAATACATGTCAAAAATAGTCTCATTTGGTTTCATTTAAAAAGTTGAAACTGGTTGGTCAGCATAAAAAACTTAGTTTATTTTACTTTACTAATGCCCTCGTGTGTAACTTGCAGTGTTCTCCAAATCTCATAAGCTGTCTTACAATAAACACTCGATTAAATTCATTTTTATCCAAGGAGCAGTACTAAATGCCTTAAGGTTATTGAGTACTTGTGTCTTTTGGTTTGTTGCCCATTGTGAGTATTCAGTTTGTGGTTCAGTGTACTCACTCTATGTAATATTCCAAACATCTAAACTATTGGATTGTAAATAAATATTCATCCTACATTACCAATAAGTATAATTATTACCGTTAAATAGTGAGGGTCTAGTAGTTGATTGTCCTTCTACAAAAGTGTTAAACAGTGTACTACCAGTGTTGCTAGCCATTTATACTTTTCAAAAGTCAAAATTTGAGTTTTTTAAAACCTAAGGCTCTAATACCAAATGTGGAAAACGATGTAATAAATTATACCAATGTGAATGGATCCTAAGGCTACTTTAATACTAGGGGGAAGGAGTGAATAATATTCATAACTTATATAGAACTTTTCTAAATAGTTTTGAAATCTAAATCAAAATACAAATAAATCAACATAGATATATATTAATAGGCAGTCATATATATATATATATATATATATATATATATATATGAAGTAAAATAAAGTAAATATGAGAGAGATAACATCGGAAGTTTTATACTGGTTCGGATTAACCAATTCTACGTCTAGTCCTACACATTGTATGTACAAATTTCCTTCCAAATGCCTACTTTAGTTAGGTAGCAAGCAAATCAGAATACAATCTAGATTTCAAGGCAACAAGATACACCCTCCCTACTTTCCAAGCTTAGGATAGACTCTCTTGATTTTGTTAGTGGTGGAATTATGGATCTTAAGGCTTAGCTAAACACTAGCTTGGTGAATAATGTTTTCTAACTTTAATGAATTTCTTTTTTATTCTTTTAAGATTATACTTAATGAACATAGAATAAACAATCATAGATTCAAACACATACAAATATAAATGCAGTAAAAAATAAAAATAGAGAATCAAAGAGATCACACTAGGGATTTTATACTAGTTTGGAGTTAGCTTACATCCAGTCTCGTATAATTGCTTGTACAAATTTCTTTTCAAATGCTAATCTTTCAACATGTAGAAGAAAAACCCAATACAATCTCGATTTCATGACTATGAGACAAACCCTTTAGATTTTTTGAGCTCTAGGTACACTCACTTGATTTTACATGGGACACAAGCTCACCCACTTGGATTTTCGAGACACCAAGCACACCCAATGATTTGAATCAGGGCACAATCACACCCAATCAACTATAACTGGAGTTTTAATAGTTTTTCCAAAGACAATGTTTGATCCTTGGATACAATTGATCATGTAGCCTCTTGGACAATACTTTGGTCTTTGCTTGAGTGAGGAGATGATTAAAATCAGAATGTAAATAATACAGAATCAATACAATGAAGATTCAATTGATTCTGGTTTGAATTTGAGAAAATTTGAATATATTTTCAATAGAAATTTTGGCAAAGTAAGAGGAGAGAAGATAATAAGAAAGTAGTTAATAAAAATTCATTTAGAAACTTTCTATACATAGAGAATAAACGTACATGTCCATTCACAAAGAGCTGCGATAAATAGACACTTCATTTCAAATTTGAATTTTGAAAACTCCGGCATGTATGTCGACATACAATTTGCCTATATGTCAATATATCCTAGTATATTTTGCTAACTTATTTATTTTATAATGTTTTGAAAATCTAATGCTTTGTAAAATATTTTGGTACTTTGTAAAATAGTTTAAACATAGTTTATAAACACTATAAACTATAGAAAACTTTATAAAATATTTTTGATTTAAAAATAAATGACAAGAAAATGAGAATTTGATATCAAAGATTGCTAATAAGGACTTTATCAATATTCTATGACTTTATACCCTATACCATAGCCTTGAAATATTCATACCTTGATTTTTATACTAATGAATATTCATGTCCAGTTCTTGAGTCTTTATATCGTACAGTTTTCAATTCAAAACCTGTATAATATCGTGCACCATATATTATATAACGTGACAAAATTATTAATATCCATATTTTATATGAATGTATATTTGTTACCAACGTTATTATCATCAAAATTGACTTCTAAAGTACTAACAAACCGCCCTTTTGATGATGACAGCCATTATTATTTTGCATATATAAAATATGATATAACTCCCTCTGAGTTGGATAACTCCCCCTTAATATCTGCATATGTGTATTTTATATTTTTCTCCCCATTTGTGATCAACAATAATGAGTGAAAAACAAACAATTACTCCCCATAAATTAATGACATAATGATATATGATGATATAATTAATTTAAAATCAATAATCTAAATAAAAATTATTGTATGATAAATTATACTAGTAAGCATGATGATATATAATTATATGACGAGCAATTATGGAGTAAGGTCGATTTTTATTTATATAATTCAATCTACGCATAAATTCATTTATGTACTGGTCAAATTAACAACCCAAACTAATCAAACATCAAATCTACTAATCACACAAAACCAAACTAAAACACCTAAATCCTACAAACTTAAAAGCATATAGAGCCAAATTAAATATAGCAAACCAAATTTATTATGAATTATAACTATATCTATGATTTTCTCCTAATTATGGGGGACTTGTGGACGGGACAAAAAGGGTAGTAAAAGCAAAAGCTTCCTCTTTGTTAGATGAGATTTCCATCTCGATCAAAGCAAACTTCTCCAATGCATTGACTTTTTTGTCATCTTCGTTATTTCCCTCATCTTCATATTCCTCTTCTTCCTCCTCTTCTTCTTCCTCCTTCATTCATAGGATTTTGAGTTTCTTGATTAGGAGTACCTTCTTCAATTCCAATTGGATTCGTTGGACTGTATAATGGGTATTTCGTAAGATCCCACAAAATCTGCCTTTATTTCTCTTGTTCCTTTAAGAGACAAATTTGAACCACTTCTATTTCAGTAAGCATATGCACTACATGCTTCATATCATCCTCTATTTTTGTTACTTTGGCCATGGTGATGTTCTGGAGAGCGCCATGCATAGGTGTTAGGAAAGAAACAGGTGGATTAACTTCTCTTGGGCCTTTGAAATTCGAAGGGGACATGGGTTTATTTTATTTCAGAAATTAGAGAAGAAAAAAGACAAAAAACTGAACTTAATTTCAAAATTTGGTGGTTATATAAGTGGTTTTTGAATTTAAATTTTAGAAGGGTAATCTGTTTTCAAAATTTTCCGGTATATGTTGACACATGGGAAATGGGTATGTTGACATATTTAGTATAATTTTGACAATTTTATTTTTCTTTTAATTCTTTAATTTTTATATTATCATATTTATATCTTAGAGACAAACATATTCCTAGTACGCTTCTAAGCTTAATAAAAGATGCTTGAGGTAATGGTTTTATTAAAATATCAGGGATATATAATTTTTAGTATTTATAAATTTGAGTAAAATTACTTCTTTACATCTATATGTTTGATCTAACATGATGTGCTGGATTTTTAGATAGATTTATTGCACTAGTATTATCACAGTATATTGATGATTTATTGAAATTTAAACCAAAGTCTTTTAAAATTTATTGCATATGAATTATTTGTGAACGGGCTAGTGCATCTAAAATATATTCTGCTTTTGTTGTGGATAGAGATACAGAATTTTGCTTTTTGCTAAATCAAGAGACCAGGAGTGTCCTAAAAGTGATAAGTTCCACATGCACTTTTTTGGTCTGATTTGCATCCAGCATGATCATCATCACTGTATAAAATTAAATCAAAAGAATCTTCTTTCGGGTAGAAAAGTCCATAGTCTAGTGCGTTATTTACACATCTTGATATTCGTTTTATAGATTTTAAATGAGTTCCTTAGGTTGAGATTGATATCTTGCACACAGACAAACTGTGATGACCCAGAAATTTTAACGAATTAAATTGGAATAATTAGTTGTTTTAAATAGTTAAAAGTTAATTTTAACCTGAATTCCAAGTAACAATATTTTACTGAAGATTATATGAGGGTTGGAATTTAATTTAAAGGTGATTTGTTCAGTTTTGAAAATATATCGTTTAAATTGAATTTAAAAATAGCCTTCCGAGGCACAGTCTCAGAATTCGACGAAACTAGTTCCATTGGATCCATAATAGTTAGTAATTATCGGATTTCAATTTTCGTAGCAATCGAAGTTGTCATGTGACCCTGGCAGCTCAAAATGCTTAGAACTATTTTAATCGATTTAATTGAATATCGATCGTTTAATTCCATAACTCGCGCATATGATCGAATTAGCTTTCGAAACACGTTCCATTGTGTTCGAAACGCGGGTAAAACCTTATAAGCACCTGTCGGCATGTCTGATACGAGGTCCGGAATTTCGCGTTATGCTAAATGAGACGTTTTAAGAGTTTATAATATAATATAATTAAAGTCAAAGATATTTTATTCACAATCGTTCTCAGGAAGCTTCTCCACCCTTATACCATATTCCCGTCTCTCTCTCTCTTTGAATACCAAGAAATCGAACGTAAAGAGAGAAAAAAACAATAATAAATGGCCGAAGCCAAAAGAAATTGAAACCACTCTCATCTCGATCTTTCCATCGTTCAAAAATTAGGATGGCCGATTCCATCTTCTTCTATTTGCCTCATCTCAATTTAAATATGGGGTTGCCATTTGCTGTTCGACCTCGTGTGCGTGGATTAGGGTTTGAAGGACGAGCTCGAGTGCGACAACGCAGGTACAGGAAATCGATTTTTGGGTAGTGGTCGCACGCGCATTCGAAGGATTCGTGATGGCGGCAAGCGGGATTGCCGAGAGTTCTCGTTCGATGAACTTTGGGTCGCACGTGGATTTTGGGTGGCTGAGCAAGCTTAGGGGAAAAGGAAGAGGGACGCGTGACGGCAAAAGTGTGTACTCGGTGAAGGCATCGACTGTGAGTAATCCTTTCACTGCTATTTTCTAAATCAAATTTTTTACGAGTGAATTAAATTGAAGTCTCTGCAATTATATTTGTTTTTGCGGTGTGTGATTCCCATGCGAGTCTGGTCCTTCTTTGATTTCTTGCTGCATGTATAAAACACATTACAGTGTAAGATTATGGTATCATAGTTATTAACTTATCAGTTATCCATGAGAAATTGTTTAGTGTAACTATTGTTTAAACCTGGTAAGTTTCCTGGTTTAGAAGCTATATTTATAACCTTTAAACTATAACTATATTCAGGTAATCTAGTTAGTGCAGCAGTACATCTAAGTCATATCTTGTTTAAACTGGTAAGTTTGATGGGTATGCTTACATTTTGGATGTTTAAGTTTTGTAATAAAAAGTATACATCAGTTTGGAATTTTCATGCACTAGTTTATAGTCTGGTAGTATTAACAACCACTAGAAATGATTAAGGCGAGTAAATCTCACCCTGATTGATTTTTATTTGGACTTAAATAGTCAAGTTTAAATAATTGATTGAGTTGATTGAATGTGTGTTGATGATCCGAGACTTTGGTTTTGTTTGACTCTCGAATTAAGTTTTGTATGACTCGAATCATTTGAGTTTTAAATAGTTTAAACTTAAATCATAAATAAGAGAATGGTTCATTTGAGAGTTAATGAAGGCTTAATGATTTGTGATTTATCAAATTAGAAAGATAATTAAAATGTATAATTGATTAATTCAATTAATTAATTGGGTTGATTAATTTAGTAATTAAGGGTTGAATTAATTAATTAAAGTTAAGTTAATTAACTAAGAATTTAGAATAATTGATGGATGGTTCAATAAGTAATTACTTAGCGAAATTAATGAAACATAATTACTTGTGAAATTAATCAAGAGATTAAGTGAGACAATTAATTAAAGAGTAATTAATTATTTAATGAAGTAAATAACAAGGAAGATAGTCACCGGTTGAGGTAATCAAAAGTGATTAATATGTGTGGCTTAATAAATGGTTACTTATTTAACGTATTAAATTTAGATTAGAGTAAATTGAAATTGTAAATGGAAATCATGAATTTATATAATCGACGACGTAATAAAAGATTGATTAATTAAGAATAAAAAATAAAAAATAAGCGACTTATGAGAAATTAATTACTATAACTAGTTAAGGATTAATGTAATTAATATAGTTAGTTAATTTATGGAGTAATTAAAGATTTCTCATTTGATTTGGTAAGAATAATTAATGTCGTGGAGTTAATTAAAGATAATTACATGAATGGAATTGGAAGTCAATTAATCCAGGGTGATTAATTAAGATGAATAAGGAAGGGTTGATTTATTTATTGATTTGGAAATTAATTAATGAAGAAATCTAAGTGATTGAGGTTTGAAATTCAATTAGAACCATTCGAATTGATTTGTATGTGATTAAGCTTTGCTTATGGGTGATTGAATGGTATTGGATGCGTTGATCGAGTTGATACCTCTAATATAAAATGTCATGTATTTCATTTGTATAACTTGGATTAGAATATCATGAGTTTCGAAGAGACCGGGATCGGGTATGGGAGGATACCCGAAACCACTTCGAATTTCTATAAATTGATTGTGGAATCAAAAAGGGGCAGGAATGAAATGATTCAAGTGAACCGAATTACCTAAGTTTGGTACTTGGAAATTTATATATGAAGTAAATGTTGTCTATAGTAAATTGTGAATTGGTTTAATTGATATAAATTACCCGGGTTTTATTTAAGTTGTATGCTTGGTATTACTTGTTAGTTGGGTTTACTCACGCTGGTTTCCAGCCTGACCCGGGTGTTACTTTGGTGTGATGCTCGGGTCAGACCGAGTATTACAGATTTTTCAGGTAGGTACGTTCTGGAGCTCAGGAGACGAGCTGGATGACAAGTACGTATAGAGTATTTTCCGCTGCAGTATATTATTATATTCTGATTTGTATATGATCAGTGACTGAATGTATGTGAAACTCTGATGTATATTAAATGTAATCGACAGATATAATATTCCTTTGTAAACTGTTATTATTTATTATTATATTTTATCCGCTGTGAATGTGAGTTGTTGATGTTTCTGTTCTTCTTCTTCTATCTCTTTCTTCTTTTTCAGAACTATCTGGAATTTTCGGGTTCGAAAATTTCGGGTCGTTACACAAACACTATGTATTATATCAAGTCTACTAGCAGTAATATAAAGTAATGATTCTATCATACCTCTATATAGTTTTTGATCTACATCTTTTGAGTTTTCTTATTTATTTAATTTCTCATTAGTTTCCATAGGAGTTGGTTTTCCGCTAGCATTTGCCATGCCAAATTTCTTAAATAAGTCTTTGGCATGTTTTTCTTGATTCATGAGGATTCCATTATTTAACTGTCTTATTTATAATCCTAAAAAGAAAGTTAGTTCTTCCATATGACTCATTCAAATTCCTTAATTGTTATATCTGAAAATTATTAATTTAACTATTTGTTTGTTGATCGAAAGATAATATCATTTACGTATATCTATATAAGTTGAATATCATTATTATTTCTTTTAATAAAAAGGTTATTATCTACCTTTCCTATTCCAAAATTGGATTGTAATAAATAAGATTTAAGTCTGCCATACCATGCTCTAGGTTTTTATTTTAAACCATATAAATCTTTATTTAATTTATAAATGTGATATGGTAGTTTTTATCTTCAAAAAGTGGAGGTTATTCTACATATGCATCTTCTTTAATAAATCCATTTAAAAAGACGCTTTTGATATCCATTTGAAATAATTCAAAATTATTATGATTTGCAAAAGCAAGTAAAATTCTGATAGCCTCTAATCTAGCTACATGAACAAGAGTTCATCAAAGTCTATACCTTCTTCTTAACTATAATCTTGAGTAACTAAACGTGCTTTATTTCTAATGACTTCTCATTATTCATTCATTTTATTTCTATATACCCATTTAGTTCCTATTATAGTTTTATCTTCAGGTCTTGGGACTGGTTCCCAAACATCATTTCTAATGAACTAGTTCAGTTCTTCTTGCATAGCAAGAATCCCAGAATCATCTAATGATGCTTCCTTTGGATTTTTGGGTTCAATAGTTGAGATAAACGCAATATTACTCATTTTACTTAATTGATTTCGTGTTTTTAAAATAGATTTTGTGTTTCTTAAAATATTTCTATAGCTTGATCTTTCAAATATTTTGTTCTTTTATTTGGATGTAAATTTTCTAAGTTATTATTATTTTCATTGTTAGTAATTTCATTATTAGTAATTTCATTATCAATATTTTCTTCCTCATCAATATTGGTATTATTGATTTTAAAATTTTCATCAAATGAAACATGTATTTTTCCTTCGATGGTGCTAGTTCTGGTGTTGAAAATAAGTTTGCTTCTATTATATTAACCAAGAAAAATACATTTATCTGATTTAGCATCAAATTTTTCTAAGTTAGTTCTAGTATTTAATATAAAACATTACCACCAAAAAGTCAAAAATATGATACTTTAGGCCTTTTATTATAAAATAATTCACAGGGAGTTTTCTTGGTTAACGGTCTTATTAGAATTCTATTTAAAAATATAACATGTTGTACCAACTACTTCAGCCCAAAAACTTTTAGGTAATTCACTATCGTTTAACATTATTCTAGCACATTCTTGTATAGTTTTATTTTTACGTTATACTACTCCATTTTGTTGTGGTGTTTTTGGAAGTGAAAAGTTATGTGTTATTCCTTTCTAATCACAAAAGTTTTCAAAATTATCATTTTCGAATTCTACTCCCTGGTCGCTCCTAATCGTTTTAATTTTAGTTGATATTTGATTTTGAATTCTTTTAATAAATTTTTTTAAGCATTTCAAAAACATCGCTTTTATGTTTTAAGAAGTCTGTCCATGTAAATCTAGAAAATCATATATTATTACAAAGCATATCTGTTGTGATTTATTGATTGTATTTGCGATGGTCCGAAAAGATCTAGATGAAGAAGTTTAAGGGGATAAGAAGTAGAAATCATATCTTTAGATTTAGAGGAACTTTTATGAAATTTTCCTAACTGATAGGCGCCACATAAATTATTAACTTTAAAACTTGTTTTAGGAAGATCCTAACAAGTTCATATCTAGCAACTGTAGAAAGATGTTTGACTCATTATCTTCGATATAGCAGTCATCTTTTCCAAATTTAATTTAAAACCTTCATCAAACAATTGAATATTACTAAAAAAATTATGTTTTAAATTTCTAACTAATAAAACATTAGAAATAGTAAGAGTTTTAGAGTTACCAACAATGATAATGTCAATCACATATCCTTTTGAGTTGTCTCCAAAGTTTACCGATCCACCATCTTTATAGACTATATCTTTCAAGATCTCTGGATTTTTAGTCATGCGTCTCGAACATCCACTATCTAATATCCACTTATCCTTCTTGATTTGTGATATTTGATTTTCAAGTATCTGTTCACCATTAGCCATATAACAAACTTGTTCCCACAATTCAGAACATACCTTTCTAGAAAATCAAATGAATTTTCAAGACAATTAGTTCCTAAAAACATATTTGTTTCACAATATTGTTTTCCCCAAAATTGTTAAAAGTATTTTGTAACATTCCTGAAAATTTACCAAGTTAACTTGGCAATTTATTTAATTTTGGGATTAAATTGTGAATTTATTCAGAATTAACTAGAAGATTTAAATAAAAAATTTAGATTATAAGTTGGATTTGGTTTAAAATTTTAGGATAAGTAATTTTATAAATAAAATTGGATTTAAAAATTAATACTGATTTAAAGATAAATAGCAAATTGACTTGAAAAATAAGAATAAGTCTTTTATAAACAAATATTGAATTTCAAAATAAAATGCATTAAAAATAAAATAGAAATTAAAAGTTTTGAGATTAATAAAAAGTTAATAAAAGGTTGTTTCTAAATTTTAAATATATTAATATTTGGGAGTTGTAATTTAAAAAAATTTATGCACTCATTTTCAAAATATTATTTTTAAGTTAAATTTTCATACATGAATAAAAGTGACTATTTGTTAATATGTATTCAAAATATTTAAATCATTCTTTTCTTTTTAAAAGTTGTACAAAAAATAAATAATAAAAGAAATGCATGAATATAAAATGTACAAATTAGTTGTATATAAAAATAGTGAGCTAAATTAAAGCTGAATGTAAAAAAAACAATGGAGATAAAGTTTTATTTGTGTAAATATAAATATAAATGAAAATATAAACAACTTTAAAAATTAAGGCATATGTATACATGAAAATATAATTTCATGGAGGATTAAAAAAAAATCTACAAAACAATTTGAGTCAAAGGATTTAAACACAATTTTTCCTATATGTAACAAGTGTACAACATGCAAATGAAAATTTACAAGTGGCATTCAACTTTTGGAAAAAAGTAATTTTTTTAATAACCAGGCCATTCAAATAGCCTCTTCATCTCCTTCTCAAGATCTGAAATCTGAAATCTGAAATCAGTAATTAAAAGAAGAAAAAAATCATCTTCAAACTCAAATTCGAATCCCTCCTCTTCAAAGAAAAAAATCTGAAAACCAAAAGTTAAAAACCAGAGAAAAAAAAGAAACCTGGAAAAGGAAAAAAAACCCAACAACTCTTCAAAATTCTGAAAACAAAAGTGATTTTCAGATCAAAGAAGCAAAACAAAGGTCAGGATCACAGCAAGCAAAAAAAATCTGGATTCAAGCAAATTTCAAAACCTGGAATGGTCAACTCAGGAAATGATGATCAAAAAAAAAAATTGAAGCAAGCATACTAATCAACTCAGTAACTAAAGCAAGCCTGGAAATCAACTTCAACAAGAATTTAAACAATCCAACTTAGTTTACAAAGCAAAGCATAAGAAAACAATAATTGTTCTCCTTTGTTCTTCATTTCAGGTGAGCAAAACCCCCTTAACTCTGCTGTATCTATTGATGTTTGGATTTGTATCTACTATATGATATGAATTATTCTGGTATGAGGGTGTGAATGTGTTTGCATGCCTTTATAAAAATGAATTGTGTGCATATTAATGTACAGGCAAGAAAAAAACATGCCCAAGTTGCTTACAGTTTTTTTTTTCAAAACCTGTTTCAAAAAAATTCAAAAGCCTTTCTTCTGTTCCTTTTTAATCTTAAAAATATAAACAAAATATGATGTATAATCCAGATTCAAGCTTTAAAAATACTTTTATGAATAATTAGTAAAAATATCCTCTGGAAAATAGAATATACAGTGGGTTTTTAAGAATATCAAAATTTTGAATATCTTAATTTTAAGATCTGATTATACAACGATGATTGTCTCACAAAATGATGATTTTTGATACGAGTCTCGTGATTTTTAAGCAAGTAGGTTTAATGAATCGTGAGATGAACAAAAAACATTTTTCTGTCAATTGTCGTTGATCGAGGTCAAACTGGGGCTTGAGATTTATGCCAGAGGAAGCTCATAGTTTGAGGATGATGGAAAAAATACTCATTGAATTTATCAATAATCATGGTGGAGGCACGAAGAGGTTATAGGGTTAGGGTTTGTTTTGAACATTGGGTTGTAGGTGGAGATTTCTCCAAGTATACTGCATCAGACTACATTGGTCCAGGGGGAAAAGGAGTCTACAGCAGTGACGCAATTGTGGACGTGATGACGAGGTCACTGGTGATAGGGTTTGTTGATGCGAGGTGATCTTGGTCGATGGTTTGAGTTTCTGGGTGATGCTAGATTACTCGATTTCGATTTAGATTATCGTTGAAGTTTCTGGGTGGAAGGATGATTAGAGTAGGCTTTCGTCAACATGTTGAGGGTGACGAAGTTGATTGAAAATGGTCATAACTCCGGTGCATGTGCACGCGCGACATTGTGTGTCTACTTGATTTAAGGATTGAGGAAGATGATGCTTTATCGGGGACGAACTCGAAGGAACACGTGAAACGACTCGAAGTAAGGCTCGAGTCAGTGTTTTATTGCATAGGGTAAATACTTAGAAATTTTTTTAAGTTAAACTAAGCGTGCTCACGGGTAAACCTTTGAAAAACCCGAAGCAATACTCGAGGAGATGCTGAAAATACTCGGGTCATTTGTTTGGGGTAGAAATTCAGATTTTTAAAGAAAAATCAAGTCACTTTGAAACAATTTTGTTAAAACAGTTTTTTGTAAAGATTAAATGTTAACCCAGTTTTAAATTAGTTTTTTTAAAGCAAGACGGGTGTGTAGCGTGTCACTACACAGCCGATTAGAATCGCATATTAAATAATATAGTTTCGATCAACACACCTGATCGATGGCAATAAGAGCATAACACTTTGCATATTACAAAAGTATAACGACACAAGGCAGGAATAAATATTGGTGATACAACAAAATACCAACAAGACACCAAATCAACAAGATACTAACATAAGATCGCAATCAAGTCAGGTTGGGAACGCCGAGCTGCTCTCTTGCGACTCAACTGGAGAAGAACTTCGTTACGGGAGGCAAAGTCTGAAAGGGGCCGATGAGCTCCGACTTGTAATATTGTTGAATAAAAAGATAATACGTCTGCAAATACCTTTAAAGTGGTATCTTGGTTTATCAAACACAATTGCATTTCGTTCCTTCCATATAAACCAACAGAAAAGCGCGAAGAAGACATCCAGGTGGAGATTGTGAGGATTGAGTTGCCAATGATCAAAGATGTCTGGTTGATCAGGGATACGACCGAGGAGGTGGGCGCTGGTAGCAACCCAAACTGAGAAAGTGAAGTCGCAGTCTCGAAATAGGTGGGGGATATCTTCAAGTTGAACAGAGAAAAAGGCACAGGATGGCTCGACCGGAATGTTAAGGTGGAAAAGCCTCACTTTAGTGTTGATACGTTCATGAGCCAGACACCACTGGAGGAAGGCGATACGCGGCAGAATTGGGCATTTCTAGAGTCTGGGAAAGGTGAAAAAGCGACCGGGGTTGTGAAGGAAAGAATAACAAGAAGCAACCGAGAAGCCTTTCGTTGGTGCAAGCGCCCAGACTGCTCAGTCTGGCGGGGTGGTGAGATGAAGAGAATGGAGCAGATTGAATGCAGAGATAAGTTCTGAGAAGGTGCCAGAGTCGAAGAGGGATGGAGGGCAGAGGGAGTCTGGAGCACGACTGATGCAGTCACTAGCCGAGCTGAAAGGGCTGTGCGTATGTGAGAAGAGTTGGGGCAAAGATTTGGCGAGGGGGAGTTGATTATGCCATGTATCTAACCAAAACACACAATTTTTTCCATCTTCGATGACAACATGGAATAGAGATTTGATTCTGGGTAGGGTATGGAGCACTCCTTCCCAAAACGGAGAAGGTCTACTATGCGGAGGAAGGTGAAGGACGAGGTGGCTGTTAGAACGGTAGTGAGTCGAGAGAATCCAGTCTTTCCAAATAAAATTGCCAGGGGAGAGTAATCTCCAAAGCCATTTAGCGAGGAGTGCGGTGTTAAAAGCACTAAGATTGATGATACCGAGACCCCCCTAGTTCTGGTTCAAACAGGCAGTATACCAGTTGACAAGTCTTTTGACACCACCACCGTTCCAGAGGAAGGTACTCCTGATTTTGTCAATACGGTTGATGACCCAGGTAGGAAGTCTATAAAAGGACATTCAATATGATGGAATGGCTGATAAGACATATTTGACTAAAACAAGACGACCGGCTGTGTAAAGAGAATGAGCCTTCCAACTCAAAAGTCTCGATTCAATGCTGGAAATTAGTGGGGACCAGTCAGATCGATGCAGCTTGGTAGGACGAAGAGGGATGCCGAGATAAGAAAGAGGGAAATCTAAAAGGTTACAATTGAGCAGCGACGAGATGGGAGGGCCAAGGTGATTCGAGTTGCCTAAAATGATGACGGAACTCTTTTTGAAATTGATGGAAAGGCCAGAAATGAGCTCAAAAGAGTACAGAGCCACTTTCAAGCAATGTATGTAGTCAATCTGGGAGGCGGCGAAAAATAATGTGTCTTCAGCAAACTGCAGATTAGAGACTGACAACGAGGAGTCCGAGAGTGTAATGCTTGAAAAGAGGTTGCTGGAACTAGCAAGTTTGATCATCTTATTAAAAACATCGGCTACCAAGACAAAGATGAGGGGTGAGAGAGGGTCGCCCTGTCTCGGACCACGTGTCGACTTGATATGTCCCCTTGAAGCACCGTTGATCGATATAACCGAGAGGCTTGATGTCAAAATATGCTTGATCCAATTACACCAATTAGGAGGAAATCCCCTATGCCTCATGAGATCAAGAATGAAGTTCCAATTAATCGAATCAAATGCTTTGGAGAAATCTAGCTTCAGTAAAACTCCTGGGGTCGATGTTTGGTGGCAGAAGGAAATAATTTCCTGGGCTGATGCTACACAGTCCATAATGTTTCTTCCAAGAATAAAGGCTGACTGCTCAATCCCGACTAGAGGAGCAATAACTGTTTGGAGGCGATTGGCGAGGACCTTCGTAATGATTTTAAAAGTTGTATTCATAAGGCTGATGGGTCGGAAAGATGAAAGGGAATTAGCACCAGGAGACTTAGGAAGGAGGATAATACTAGCATAGTTTAAGCGAGAAATGGATGAGGGCTAAGAATGGAATTCTGCACACAAATCTAAAATACCATTTTTAACCATGTCCCAGAAATGTTTGAAAAAGAGTGGGCCGAAACCATATGGGCCGGGTGCTTTGTCATCAGACATACCCTTCAAAGCAGCCCAAATCTCCTCTTCTGTGAATGGATGGTCAATAGGGATGGGGGAAGGGGCATGATAATGGAGTGACCAATCAATGGCCGGGAGAGCTGAGGAAGGGCTACTGAGGATATTTCTATAATAATCCGTGAACAAGCAGAGATGATCAGAAAGGTCAGAGTAAGAAGTGTTGTTATGAACAATTTTCGAGATTGAGATGGATCTGTGCCGGCCGCTGGCTAGACGATGGAAGTAAGAGGTGTTTTTGTCCCCTGCCTCCAACCATTTAGCTTTAGAACGCTGTTTCCAGCTTAATTCCTCTTGCTTTACAAGTCTATCCAATTTTGTTTCAAGGCTATTCAGCCGCGACCGTTCCATGTCTGAAAGCGAACGCATTCTTCAATAATGTTTAGATCTAAGATCTCATCTTGGGTGGATGAGATGCGTGAATGAAAGAACCCCCAAACGGATCTGGCCCAAGGTCTGATTATTTTCCTAAGGAAGCGGAGTTTGAAGACAATTCTGGCGGATGCTGAGTGGATTTGTGTAGGCTGGGACCAAGCATGCTTGATGAAGTCGTCGAAGGAAGGCTCTAGAAGCCAGAGGCGTTCGAATCTGAAGGGACGCTTGATGTTGGGAAAGGAACCAGTGTCTAATATAAGAGGGCAATGGTCCGAGATGGTCGTAGCAAGTCCAGAGACCAGGGAAAGAGGGTGAAGGTCATCCCAGGCTGCATTGAAGAGAAATCTGTCTAATTTTGCTAAGGCAGGTTCGGCTCTACGGTTAGACCAGGTGAAGAGGCGATTGCAGATGGGAGGGTCAAAAAAAGAAACCTGGAAAAAAAGAAAAAAACCAACAACTCTTCAAAATTCTGAAAAAAAAAAGTGAGTTTCAGATCAAAGAAGCAAAGCAAAGGTCAGGATCACAGCAAGCAAAAAAAATCTGGATTCAAGCAAATTTCAAAACCTGGAATGATCAACTCAGGAAATGATGATCAAAAACAAAAATTGAAGCAAGCATACTAATCAACTCAGTAACCAAAGCAAGCCTGGAAATCAACTTCAACAAGAATTCAAACAATCCAACTTAGTTTAAATAGCAAAGCATAAGAAAACAACAACTGTTCTCCTCTGTTCTTCATTTCAGGTGAGCAAAACCCCCTTAACGCTGATGTATCTATTGATGTTTGGATTTGTATCCGTTATATGATATGAATTATTCTGGAATGAGGGTGTGAATGTGTTTGCATGCCTTTATAAAAATGAATTGTGTGCATATTAGTGTACAGGCAAGAAAAAAAAACAAGCCGCTGTTGCTTACAGTTTTTTTTTCAAAACCTGTTTCAAAAAAAATAAAATTCAAAAGCTTTTTTTTCCCTTTTTAGGCTTAAAAATATAAACAAAATATGATTGTATAATCCAGATTTAAGCTTTAAAAATACGTTTATGAATAACTAGTAAAAATATCCTCTGGAAAATAGAATATACAGCGGGTTTGTAAGAATATCAAAATTTTGAATATCTTAATTTTAAGATCTGATTATACAACCACGATTGTCTCATAAAATGATGATTTTTGATATGAGTCTCGTGATTTTTAAGCAAGTAGGTTTAGTGAAATCGTGAGATGAACGGAAAACGTTTTTCTGTCAATTGCCGTCGATCGAGGTGAAACTGGGGCTTGAGATTTATGCCAGAGGAAGCTCATAGTTCGAGGATGATGGAAAAAATACTCATTGAATTTATCAATAATCATGGTGGAGGCACGAAGAGGTTATAGGGTTTAGGGTTCGTTTTGAACATTGGGTTTTAGGTGGAGATTTCGCCAAGTATACTACATCGGACTACATTGGTCCAGGGGGAAAAGGAATCTAGGGTAGTGATGCAACAGTGGACATGACGACGAGGTCACTGGTGATCGGGTTTGTTGATGCGAGGTGATCTTGGTCGATGGTTTGAATTTCTGGGTGAGGCTAGATTACTCGATTTCGATTTAGGTTGTCGTTGAAGTTTTTGGGTGGAGGATGATTGGAGTAGGCTTTCGTCAACATGTTGAGGGCGGCGAAGTTGATCGAAGATGGTCAGAACTCCGGCGCATGTGCATGCGCGACATTATGTGTCTGCGTTGATTTAAGAATTAAGGAAGATGATGCTTTATCGGGGACGAACTCGAAGGAACACGTGAAACGACTCGAAGTAAGGCTCGAGTCAGTGTTTTGTTGCATAGGGTAAATACGTAGAAATTTTTTTAAGTTAAACTAAGCGTGCTGACGGGTAAACTTTTGAAAAACCCGAAGCAATACTCGGGAAGATGCTAAAAATACTCGGGTCATTTGTTTGGGGCAGAAACAGTTTTCAGATTTTTAAAGAAAAATCAAGTCACTTTGGAAAATTTTTTGTTAAAACAGTTTTTTTTATAAAGATTAAATGTTAACCCAGTTTTAAATTAGTTAAGAAAGTTTTTAAACAAATTGTTTCAAATTTACCAAATTTTAAAAAAAATGATTTTTTTTATAAATATAGTTTTTTTAAAAAGGCTTATTTTAAACAAACTTAATGGTATTTCAAGAAGTTAATATTAAAGGTGCTTTATAATTGTTAATTAACTTTTCAAGGTTAAGCTAAATTTTATTGATTAAGAAACTTATTACTTGAAGTAAGTTACCTAATGTAAGCAACTAGAGTAAATAAATTAATAACTCAAGTTAATTAAATCAAGTAATTAGTGAGTGATTAAATGTAAATAATAATTACTTAAATGGAAGTAATTAAGAGTAGATAATTAAAGATTAAAGATTGATTAATCAAATATTAAGGGTTAATTACTTTAAAGCATAATTAATTAATGTGGTTAATTAATTAAGGTAATTAAATTAAGAATAATTAATTAAAGGTTAATTAACTTAAAGTGATCAAGAAATCATTATTAATCAAGGAGTAATTAATTATTGTAGTTAATTAAGGAATAATCAGTCTATTAATTAACCAATTAAGGATAATCAATTATAATTAAGATTTAATTAATGATTAGGGGTTTATTAATTAAAGTAATTAATTAAGGAATAATTAATTAATAAAAGTAATTAAGATTTAATTAAGTACAATTAAGGGTTAATTAATTAAGATAATTAATTAAAGAAATGATTAACTAATGAAGGTGTTTAAGACTTAATCAATTGTAGTTAATGATAATTAATCATTGATTAAAGATTGCTAATGAAAGTAATTATGTGGGTAATAAATTTAAAACCACACGATCTATTCATCTTGATTAAAGATGTTTGATTGCTACTGAATGCTGTGTGATGGATTGATATATTTGATATATGATGTGATGCTATGTAATGCTTTGTGCTGAGCTGTTATATCTATGATGAATATACTGTTGTATGAATATGAAAACCCCTTGACCCGTAAAACGACATTTGAATTTCGATGCGACAGGGAGTCAGATTCAAATTGGTTATCTGAAACCCACATCGAATCGTAATAGCGAATCTTTGTGATTGATAAATTTACTTTATCTATGAATCTGTGAATGAGGATAAGCGTTATGGGTTATACCGCTTATCGATATTGATATGATTAATGTTGTGCGCTATTGTGTAAATCCCACTGGACCACACTTATACACACACAAATATGGATCGCACGTGGAAATTGGATAAGTCACAGATTGTTTAAAACAATTTTAAAAATTGAATTTTTGAATCTAAATGGTTTTGAAAATGGATCAGATTTAAAGTGAAAATGTTTTGGAAAGGAATTTCAAAGGTAAAAGTTATTTTTTAACAACTTAATTTAGTTTTGAAATTTGATCTAAATTTGAATTCAAAGAAGTTTGAAATTGAATTCTATTTTGAGAATTTATGATGTAAAAGGTCATACAAGTTTACATGGGTTTTTAAACCATTTTTAAAGTGTTTTTTTGGGAATTAAATTTAACCCAAGTTTGAAAAACTTTAACTTGTATAATTGAAATCGGATTCTTCCAAAATAAAAACTTTTTGTTTTCAAATGATAAAAGCTTTCATATAAGAAATGAATCTCCAATTTGTATTAAAATAATTTCAAGTTTGAATTGAAATAGTTTTCCAAGTTATGAATGAATCTTTGGAAACGGTTTTGAAAGCTATAAGTTAAATCCTTGATTTAAAGGTTAAATGGATTAATCCACTCAAAATGGAAATTGTTTTGAAATCCATAAATGGATCTTTGTGAAACTGGGTGAACTTTGTAAAATAAATCCTTTTGTTAAAGATTTAAAATGGTAATTTTGTTTAAACCATTTGAAAGAAAGATTTGAATTTTAAAGTTGTGACTTAACTGAAATCCCATATCCATATGTTTTTAAATATTACGCTCATTATTCGGTTTAGCCGGAAGAGGACCTTTGTGTCATATAACCCATTCCGAATAATGATACGTCATTATGGATAGCATTTGAAGACCGGTGGTGAAGACCGGGTATTTGCGAGAACGATAGGATAACCTATCGATTGTCTCTACACTGAGTAGCTACGGTATAGAGATTTCCTACGTGATGGAAAGTCCGATCGAGATTGTGAATACCCGAATTTGCAAGGGCTTCTTCGGAAGTGCCTTTGGTTCTGTTCGAACCTGGGACAGACTTTTATTGATGTGTGTCTGACATTACACTTTGAGATGTGAAACCAATTTTATCAAATACATTTCTACTTGGTGGCAGAGAAATTATTCTCTTAGCTTAACGCCCTTCTCTAAGATGTATGAGCTCAGAGGTTATGTATTTGATGGTTAATAGTGATACATTCCTAATTTGGTAATGTTGCATACGAAATGCTGCTGATCATTTGTTGATCAAAACATGGCTTTGTGAAAATGCATAGCTTTGTGGACGAGACCTCATCGAGCCTCAAAAACCGGTGATGGTCGAAACAGGAAAGATGCGACAAGGTTTCGGGGGTAGCTCCCCTACGGTATGACCATTCCTTCTGGAAAAGGGTGGTATCATGGTATGGAGACCAGATACTTACTCATGTGGGCACTGTAGTATATTTCTTATTGTGTGATGTTGTTGGTGTAGAGGATCCTCGAATAAAGGTCCCAAAGGACCGGGGGTGGCATATCTTAGGTTTTACTTCCCGGGAAAGGGATGACCGGCCTTGCGTTGGCAGAGAGCCAGGTATGTTCTCGGGGCGTCTCTCTAGAGGCATTTCCATGTGGCAATAGGAAGTTCCTTAGCCTGACCATTTGTTGAAAATCCAATCATCCAATACGCACCTTGTACGGTTTTAGTTGTAGAACCCGCCATTTAAAATGGCAGCTATAGTAGGCATAGTATAATGGTACATATGTTAGCTAGGATTAATACTATACTTTCGAAAGGTTTTCCACTATGTACTGATAATAATATCAAAAAAAAATTTTGTGTAGTAAGCATCTTTGACCATCATAAGGAGAAATCTCCCCCATGTGTGCGATTGCATTATGTGTGTGCCGGGAGGCCTTATGGTAGTTTCATTTTTCCAAAAAGCATTGCGGATTTCAAAACTTAATTTCTTTGTTTGTTTTTAGAGACCAAATGTTTTTGTTTGCTCACCCCAGTACCATGACTGACTTAGAGTTTATTGTTCTCTTTCTAAACTCTGGGTGCCCACAATTTTCCACACGGGTGGTCTAGAGTTTGGTTTTTTCAGATAGTCAGGTAGTAGATATCGTTTTGGTAGCCTTCAGCTTTCTGTTTGATATATCTTAGAGTCTTTGGTGTCCACCGACCAGGCTTTCTTAGCTTTTTGCAACCTTGATGGTGGATCGAGCTTTGGCTTTGGAGTTTTGGATTGGAGTTGCGATATTGGATTTTTTTGAAGATTTATCTCATGTTGTATCATGTTTCGCTGTATTTTGTGTTGTATATTCTCTGATATTGATGATTATCATTGTATCAAATTAATGTATTGGATATTGTATTCATGTTGTATCAGTGATATCATCTTTTATTTCCACCGTGTTATTTATCATCTAATGTTGTTGCAATCTCCGGCGATACGAATTTGATGTTGTTTGACGGACATCGAGTTCGGGTCGTCACATATTACAAGTCATTTAAACTTTTCAAAATCAAATTATAAATTTTTGAAAACCTGATGCTCTGATACCAAATGTTAGTGGCGGAATTATGGATCTTAAGCTTAACTAAGCACTAGAAGAGGGTGAATAATGTTTTCTAACTTTACTGATTTTTTTTTTTGATTCTTTTAAGATTATACTTAATTAATACATAACACTACTAGAAAAAAGCGAAATAGCGACGGCTCGGGGCGACGGCTTCCGACGGTTAATTTCCGACGGCTTCCGACGGGCCGTCGGCGGCCGTCGGAAGCCGTCGGAAAGTCGCAAATACCTGCAGCCGGCCGAGCCTTTCTTCCTCATTTTCCAGCTTCCCCCAATCTCACCAAAAACCCCCAAATTCACATTTTCCACCTCCATTCGCCAATTTCGTGATTTTTTCTCCTTCCACGCTGCTGATTCAACATCTCTTTCTCTCAATCTCAGGTATAATCTCTTATTTTTCTGAAAATTTCAGTTTTTACCCTAATTTTAGATTTGCATAAATTGATAAATTAGGGCGAATTAGCGATTGCAATTGTTTGCATTAGCGTAATAATGGTTTATAGCATCACATGACATACATATTTCATCTTTTATCGTGAAATTGTGAAAAACACGTATACTTTGTGGTTGTTCATGTATATGTAAATTGTTATGTATGTCCTGATTCGACGATTGTATACGCTATTTGGCATACGATAAAATGATTGAATGAATTAGGAGTATTATATTGTGCACGTATTTACTTATGAAACAAAAAAATGCATTACTCTAAATTATAATTGTGTGTATTAAAAAAAGACAAAAATGTTAAACCAGCCTTTTTGATGCGTAATACGTCGAATAACTGTGTTAAATTTTTATATATTTTTGTAAATGTGAACAGTGAGTAAAACTGTATTGTTGAGTAAAATGCGCGCATGTTAACCGACAAATGTCCTTTAGAGAGTTTTTGGCCCCGTCTGACGAGTGTTGTACATGATCGTTGTATAAATAGTCGTATTTTTCGAAAAACGACCATTTATATTCATCTGGTACAATGTTTGTCAGATTTGTCCATGTATTGGACTAGTTATGAACACAGTAAGAATTTACATTTTGTATACTACTTTGTCTCAAACGGTTCATTAAATTTCGCCCTAACTTTTCTTTTTTGTTTCCTGCGTACACGCATTTGTGTACAATGTAGGGAACAAAAGGGAAATGCTGCCGAAATTTTATTGAATCGTTTGAGACGAAGTAATATACGAAATGTAAATGCTTACTGTGTTTGTAATGGGAAGTAGGATGTCTGACCAATGAAAAAAAAATTATATATATTTTTAGTCGTTACGTACGTTAAAAAATGAAATGTGCCCCATTTGAAAATATTTTTAAATTTGTGAAGTTGTTCTTTAAATTCAAAATATTATACGACCATGAAAATAATCTTTTTTGAATTTGTATTCTTCAAAATAAATATTAATTTTTGAACTTCTCATTTTGTCAAATAGGAAAAATGATTGATTATTTTGTTGATCGGAGGAGATGGATGTACCAAAGAAAAGGACTGAAGGGCTCAATAAAAGAAGATTTTTATAATGGTGTAAATGTGTTTGTTGAATTCGCTTTAAGTAATAACGGAAATGATCCAGAAATTCGTTGTCCGTGTAGTAGGTGTAGACATTTGAAGTATTTGTTACCAGATATTGTGAACGTTCATTTGTTCCAACACGGTTTCGTACCCGAATATTATGTTTGGGATCGGCATGGAGAAGTTGTAGCAAATACTTCTGTAGAGTCTGAAAGTGTCGTTAACGAAATAGTTTCAACGACCCGTATAGAAAATATGGTCGAAGATGCAGCACGATCAATGTTTCGTATGGTTCAAGTTGACGACGATGATGGAAATGTTGAAGAACCAAATATTGAAGCAAAAAAAATTTACGATTTACTAGATGCAGCTAAGAAACCTATTTGGGATGGTTGTAAAAGTGGCACTCAGCTGTCAGTAATCGCAGAATACATTGCGATGAAGTCAAAATACAACATCACTGAAGCTGGGTTTACGGCTGTTGTACAAGCTGCAAAAAGACATATGCCGTCCGATAATCTAATGTGTGAAAATCACTACGAAGTTAAAAAACTTATGTCGGCTTTTGGTTTACCGTATCAGAAAATAGATACATGTTTAAAAGGATGCATGTTGTTTTGGAAAGAAGACGCAAACCTTAGAAATTGTAAAGTTTGTAACCAGGAGAGATACAAACCAAGAAAAAAGAAGGGGAAGGAAGTTCCGTACAAGCGTATGCACTACTTACCCATAACTTCAAGACTTCAAAGATTATATGCATCTTCTGTAACTGCGGCTAATATGAGATGGCATAGCGTGAGAACAGAGGAAGAGGGTACTTTGACACATCCGGCCGATGGAGAAGCATGGAAGCATTTCGATAAAACGTATCCAAATTTTGCAGCGGAGAGTCGAAATGTTAGATTAGGATTATGTACGGACGGTTTTTCTCCATTTTCTCAATTTGGTTCTAAATATTCATCATGGACTATTATCGTCACATCGTATAATTTACCTCCATGGATGTGCATGAAAACGCAATATATGTTTCTTACTGCTGTCGTTCCTGGCCCCGACGATCCGACATAAGGAATCGATGTATATTTACAACCGTTGATCGAGAAGTTAAAAATACTGTGGAACGAAGGAGTAGAAACATACGATGTGTCCAAGAAGAAATTTTTTTGTATGTTTGCTTCTGTGTTGTGGACTATAAGTGATTTTCCTGCCTATGCAATGCTTTCGGGATGGAGTACTGCTGGTCGTCTAGCATGTCCATATTGCATGGATGAAACACGAGCGTTTTCTTTACCTCATGGTAAGAAAATTTCATAGTTTGACTTTCATCGATGTTTTCTCCATGTAAATCATCCCTTCAGAGGAGACAAGAAAAACTTTTTAGCTAATAGAGTAGAAACCAGACAACCACCGACGATATGGTCAAGCGAAGACATATATGAACTTGTTAAGGACTATCCAAAGATATATGAAATTGGAGAGCAAATAGAAATTGAAGGCAAATCAGTTGTTCATAACTGGTGCAAACAAACTATTTTTTGGGAGTTGCCGTATTGGAAACATCTTCTGTTTCGCCATAACATAGATGTGATGCACAATGAGAAAAATGTATTTGATAATGTTTTTAACACAATTTTGAATGTGAAAGGGAAGACGAAGGATGATTTGAAATCAAGACGTGATATAGAAGAATTATGCAAACGTCCTGAGCTTCATATGAAACCAAATGACAATAAAATACCCAATGCTTGTTACGAATTAGATAATAATCAAGTTAAAGCTGTGTTAAAATGGGTGGAAGGGTTAGGATTTCCTGATGGGATATCATCAAATCTTCGTAGATGTGTTGACTTTAAAAATGGTAGATTAAGCGGAATGAAAAGTCACGACTGTCACATAATGATGGAAAATTTATTCCCCATAATGTTCAAAGAACTACTGCCGTTAAAAGTTTGGAATGTAGTAACGGAGCTTAGTATGTTTTACAAAGAGCTTTGTTCGACTACTTTAAAAGTGCAACGTTTACGTAAACTTAAAGTGGACATTCCTATATTGCTTTGCAAATTAGAGAAAATATTTCCGCTTGGTTTTTTTAATGTGATGGAACATTTACCTGTTCATCTCCCATCTGAAGCACGACTTCGAGGTCCTGTCCAATACGGATGGATGTATCCATTTGAGAGGTATGTAATATATATGTTATAACGTAATTTAATTGCATTTGAAAGACGAAGTTAATATAAATTAATGTTGCGTAGATATTTGAATCACCTGAAGAAAAAAGTGAGGCAAAAAGCACGGGTTGAAGGTTCGATATGCAAATCTTACATCGAAGAAGAAGCTTCGTTCTTTTTCTCTCACTATTTCAGTGACCATGTGAATATTTCATTTGAAAGTGTTCCTCGTAATGACGAAGGCGACGAACAAGAGTCCACTCAAGCAATGTTATCTATTTTTAGACAACATGGTCGGCCTTCTGGAAAATGTGTAGAAATATGGCTAGACGATAGAGATCTTCATGTAGCACACACTTATATTCTTCTAAATTGTGCCGAGGTTGAACGTTTATTAGGTAATCTGAAATAATAATTTGTGTCTTATTCTTTTCTTATATGCATGCGCGTGTATGACCTAATGTAACAATTTGTTTATATAAACAGTGTTTATGAACGTGAACATCCGAACGGAGATCTCAGTAAAGAATTTTCCGGTTGGTTTTCAAATTACGTTTATGAGCCGAGAAATTGTGTTGTTGACGAAGGGTTGAAACATCTTGCGATAGGACCAAAAAGAGTGGCCAAGACATATCCAATATATTTCGTCAACGGATATAAATTTAACACCAAAGAATACGGTGCAGAAAAATTAACAAATAATATTGGTGTATTTGTTAAAGGTAGTGACGATCCAGAAAATCATTTAAATGATTTTTATGGCGTTCTGACACAAATTTTGCAACTGACATATTTCTCACGACCCGCGGAGGAGGTGTTTCTATTTAGATGCAATTGGTTTAGCAATGTTCCAGGTTCTGCAATTAATGTGCACAAGGATTATAATCTTATCGAAATAAAGCATACATCGCACTATCACAAGTATGATCCTTTTGTACTAGCCAAACAAGCATTGCAAGTTTATTACGCTCCTTATCCGTCTCTAAAAAGAGATAAAGCAGATTGGTCTGCAGTTTTTAAAACAAAGGCCAGATTCACATTCGATGGGAAGAATATTCCCGACGAACAAGCTTATCAGGCAGATCTTGAGCAAAATAACGAAATAATAATTACAGACAATCATACAGATTTTGGTCCCTTGATCGATGAATCAAATGTTTGGTAGAAGCGTTTGACAGTGCAGAGGAAAATATCGTCGAAAACGAGACCGAATCTGAATCAGAAGACGATGATGACTGATACAAATCTGAATCTGTTTTTTTGCAATTGATGTAACCATGTTAAATTCTTGTTGTATTATGAAATTGATGTAACTATGAAACCAAATCCATTTATTATTGTTTGCATGTTGAATTCTTGATGTATTATTAAATTGATGTAACTATGAAACCAAATCCGTTTACTATTGCATGTTGAATTCTTGATGTATTATGAATCAGGTATAACACACTTCCATTTCTATTTCCATTTCAGTCATTAATTAAGCTGCAATTTGTACCGTTGATGTCATTTTCATATGAAATATATTTCATTATCATGTTTTTATACTCTTATATAATGATGTGTATATGTCACAGGTTTATCAGTATGTCGTATAGAGGTAGGAGCTCTTCCCGATCTTCAGGAGGCGATGGCAGTGGCCCATCGCAAGAGCCACAACGTGCTGTTGTATCTTTGGTCCCTAGAGCAGAAGGGTAATTAGAATTAAATTTATTCAGCATCTTATTTTTTCTATGATATACGTATGTACTTATCTATATCGTACTTAAAAACAGGGGGTTCGACCTACTTCCCTCTAAGGTTGTGCTGGACGTCTCTAGAGCACATATCGCAGCAGGATGAGTGCGTGCTGGCCGAAGTGGGATTCCATCCCTCCTCACATCATAGAGTGCATATGGCAGGATGTTCTAGTATGTATAATTTTTCTGTTTTCCATTTTTAATTCGTTTTTGTCGTTTTTCTATTGTTTATCGTTTAAAGTGTAATCTTTTTTTCAAACAGGATGAGATAGACATCCAGACGGACGATATGATGCTGGCACGAGCATACTGGATGAGGAAGATGCGCAAGAACTACAGGGACACGATCTCTGAGATTAAGAAATCTGGTAAGACACCAAAGTGGATGGGAGAGAGCGTGTGGCAAGCTTGGTTGAGCTACTGGGAGACGGATGAGGCGAAGGCAAGTATACTATTTTTTTTGAATTATTAATTTGACGTGATTGAAAAATAATGTATCAAATTTTGAATGTACAGGCAGAGTCGGATAGAAACTCTGCAAATAGAAATAAGAATCCCGTCACTCATCGCGGAGGATCGAAGTCGTTTCAGCAGTATCGGCAGGAGTTGGTAGATTTACTGAATAATAAATGTAAATAGTTTATGCTATATGATTCTAAATGTATAATAATTGTATGTAACAATCAAATTCAGGAAGCCGAGGCACAGGGTCCTGTCAGCTATATGGACGTGTTCACCCGTACGCATGCTGTCGAGCATGTTAATCCAGACGGGACTGTTTCGTACACATGGCAGGACGATAAATCCAGCAAAAGCCATGTAAGCATATTTCATTTTATTCACTATTAGTAATTGTTTTAATTGTTAAATTATGATGAAATAATATATGATATTATTAATTTGTTAATGCAGGAGATGTTTATGGAGCAGCGGCAGAAACTTCTTGCTGATACAGGTCGAGAACAGCTGACGACCGATGAGGAGGACGTTATTTCTGAGTCCGTTATGACTCCAGCTGAGCATGGTCGACGATACGGATTTGACAATTTAGCGGTAAATAATTTACTTTTTATTAAAATACTTAAAATATGATATTTTTACCTTTTCAAAACAATAAACTTGGATTTTATTTATTTTTCAATTATTGCAGTCCAGTAGTCATAGTAGGGGACGGCGGAGCAGACCACAGAGCGATTTAGCAAGTATAGAAGAATTGCGGACTAGAGTGTCCCAATTGGAGGAGCAGAACCGCCAACAGGCCTTGCAGACCGTACGGTTGTTAGAGTACATGCAGCAGTTTGGTGGCCGCTTTCCTTCATCGGCTGGCTCTGGATCTGGAGGAGATTGACTCATTGCTTGCTTGTTCGTCGTTCAGGTATGTTTTGTTTGTGTAGAATGATTTGATAGACAGTGCGGGTAATTATTGATTTGTATAATTATATATGATACACTTGGTTTTCTAGTTTTATTAGGACATATGCATGAGAATATTGATAAATTTATGTATTAACAATATGGTGGAATAGTTATTGTTAATGTTGGAATGGATATGTATGTTTTTTAACTTATTTTGATTGTATTTTTATTTATTTGTGCGTTTGTTAAATATGTTGTAGTTTAGGTTTGGATCTTTGATTGGATTATTGTATATTGGGTTGTGAAATATTGATATCAGAGTATTTGGAAGAGAAATGTGGTTGGAAGGCTATATTTGCAGCGAATATAAAAAAAAAATTTGCAGATTTCCGACGGCTCCCGACGGCTCCCGACGGCTTATTGGTCAAAATTTCCGACGGCTATCGGCGCTTTGAGTCGGTCTGTAACTCATTTTTTCCGATGGATTCCGACGGATTCCGGCATACGCGGGAATCCGTCGGAAACCGTCGAAGTTCGTCGGAATATTATACGGCGCCGTCCGACGGAAGCCGTCGGAAGTACTTCTCCCCGACGCAGTCTTTTCCGACGTCTTTTTCAGACGGCGACCGACGGCTTCCGACGGCCGCCGGCGGTTTCTGGCCGTCGGAAATTCTGTTCCTCCTTGTAGTGTAATAAACAATCACAGATTCAAAAACGAATAAATATAAATGAAGTAAAGTAAAAGTAGAGAATTAGAGCGATCACACCAGACATTTTATACTGGTTCGGAGTTACCCTACATCAAGTCCCGTACAATTTCTAGTATATATTTCTTTTCAAATGCCAATATAACATCAATTTCAAGAATATGAGACACACCCACTAGATTTTTTGAGCTCTTGGTACGCTCACTTGATTTGACTTAGGGCAGCACATTCACTTGGATTTCCGAGACACCAAACATGCCTAATTGATTTTAATCGGGACATAATCACACCCAATAAATTATAACTAGAGTTTTAATGGTTTTTCCAAAGACAATGTTTGATCTTTGGATATAATTGATCATATGCCTTTTGGACAGTACTTTGATCTTTGATTAAGTGAGAGATGATTGAAATTAGAGAGTAAATCATAGTGAATCAATACAACGAAGATTGAATTGATTTTCATTTGAATTTGAGAATAATTTAATGTATTTTCAACAAAAATTTTGGCAGAATTAGAGGAGAGAAAATAATAAGAAAGTAGTTAATGCAAATTTATTTGGAAACCCCCTGTACATAGGGAATAAACGTACATGTTCATCTCTGAAGAGTTATGACGAATAGACACTTCATTTCAAATTTGAATTTCAAAAACTAAGGCATATTTGTCGACATACAATCTACCTATATTTCGACATATACTAGTATATTTTAAAAACTTGTTTATTTTAGTATGTTTTGAAAATCTAATGCTTTGTAAAATATTTTAATGCTATGTAAAATAGATTAAACATAGTTTATAAACATTTTAAACTTTAGAAAGCTTTTATAAAATATTTTTTAGATATATTTCAAAAATATTTTGATTTAAAAATAAATGATAAGAAAAAGAGAAATTGAGATCAAAGATTGCTATCAGGGAGTTTAGCAATATTCTATGACTTTTTCCACTGTACATAGTCTTGAAATCTTTATATCTTGATCTTTGTATTTATGAGTCTTCATATCCAATTCTTGAGTCTTTATATTGTACGGTCTTCAATTCAAAACCTATATAATATCCTGCACTATATGCTGTATAACTTTGGCAAAATCATTAGCATCCGTATTTTATACGAATGTATATTTGTTACTAAAGTTGTTATCACCAAAATCATTATCTGTGGTACTAACAGTTTTTACTGGGCAACAGGATCACTCACTTGATTTAAATGGACAACAAGCACCACCTACTTGAAATGAACAGGCAACAAGCACACCGACAGACAGTAGTAGAGAGTTGTTGATTCCGAATACAAATAGTTGTACTTTAGATACATAATATCCTATTGCCCTTTGGTAACACTTTG
Source organism: Allium cepa (assembly GCA_030765085.1). Classification (NCBI taxonomy): domain Eukaryota; kingdom Viridiplantae; phylum Streptophyta; class Magnoliopsida; order Asparagales; family Amaryllidaceae; genus Allium; species Allium cepa. Next base: position 503,735,941 of record CM060937.1, on the reverse strand, counting down.
ATCTTGGAATTGATGAGAGAACACTTTCAAATCAATGAATAGGTCGTAGATAATGAACGTAGTATAGTAGAGATTAAATTTTGGATGAATTTTATGAGTATAGAAAGTTTATTTTGTAAAATATATAATGAGAATTTGCAGTAAGAATGATATAAAAAAATTGTTTATCAAAATTCGTTTTTCAGTCCTTTTTATATAGTGTTTAAAGGCACATGTCTATTCGTAAAGAGATGCAGCCAAAAATCACAACTATTCAAAATTCAAAAACATCTCTTCAACAGTACATACGTCGACATACATAGGTAGGGTATGTCGACATGCCCTTGTGTGTTTCGAATTTTTTTTTAAGGTGTTTCAAAATTCTAGATATTTATAAAGTCTTTAAATATTGTTTTTAAATACTTTTAATATATATAAACTTTTTACGAAATATTTATAAAAATATATTTGAAAAATAAAATAAATATTTTGATAAGAGAATATTCAAAGAAAAGAAAGTTGTAATCAAGGACTTTAATAAATTAATAACGTTTATCAAGTATAAACTATAGAGTTAAACTCATCTCTGTCTTTAAACTCACGAGTCTTCAATTATCTTGATCTCTAATCTCTACTAATTAGTCTTCAAATTTGATTATTATGTACTTGTATAAACCTGTCTTTACTGATTAACTAATTTCTCGATGTTCGAGTTGACCCTAAAAAGATCACACCTCCTTTTGAATTTGAGGAGCCACGGTGGACCCCTCGGACTGCCCGAATCCCATGAATGAATAGAAAGTTAGATCTATATTGGATCTCACCTGAACCGCCGCATCTATTCTCCTTAGGAGAAGTTTGGTTTCAAACTCTGATTCGAATAGGAGGAACACGCTATGCTAATGTGCCTTTATTCCTTATCTCTAAATTTCCATTTCTTTGTTCATTTCAGATCTGAACTGAAATGAGTTTTCTTTTTTTATTTATATTTTATATATTCTGAAGATTGGGGTTCCATTACTGTCATATTATATGTATATGGTAATAATTATTTACACTCCTAATGTGCCTATGATGTGGCACCTGTTGGATTCTTAGCTAGTGTGTTCATCTTATGAAAATATGGTATGGTATAGATAAGCCGAAATTCTGTTTCATTGATGAAGAGCAGAATGATTGAAAACAAGAGTATTGGTATCTCTTAAACTTTAAATACTAAATATAGCAATAGTAATATCCAATAAAATAATCTATATAACTTGAAAATATATGTTAATAGCTATATTTATATCATTATTATCATCAAAATCAATATATGTGGTAGTAACAATAAGATGTGCGTAAAATAGAGTTCATATTTGAAAAATGCAACTATTTTAACATTTATGGTTTAAAATGTTGTTTAATAATTTATAGGAGCTTTAGAATAAATTTACATTTCTCATCATTTATACCAGAGCCATCGTCCACGAACGCGTATAGATGAATTAATAATATTGCTAATATTTTGAGTAAAAGTGTAAATATGTAAATAAAAAGTAAAGAAATCATACCAGAATTTATACTGGTTCGAACCTCTCGCTCTACGTCCAATCTTGAAGCATCTCTTCAGTATTTCACTAATTAAAAACCTTCTCTTCAATGGGAGGAGTAGGTATACAATAGTGTGCAAGAAGACTTCCTGTATTGGACTTTTTCTTTTTACAGTAAAAAGTGTCTAAGAATCTTTTATATCTCTAGACATTGATTTGTCATAATGTAGTGTTGTTGTCCTATAACCACTAACAATCTCCAAAGAATGAACAAGATGTAGAACAACAAATAGATGATCGGTGAGTATGGGGATTTGAAAACCTTTTGAAATCAAAGAGATAGAGTGGAATAGTAAGCAAAAGTGTGTTGTTTTGAAATCAAAGAGATAGAGTGGAATAGTAAGCAAAAGTGTGTTGTTTTGAAATCAAACGTAGCATTTTTATAGTGTTAAAAAGTTGTATGAAAGACTTGTAATGGTTGATTAAAGAGACAAGGGATGCTGGTAAAGAATTATCGTGGGAGGAACACAACGTTGTACAAAGAACAGATGCAGTTTAAAAAATCACATCAAAAAGCCGTCGTTGGCTGAAAAGTTAGCAGTTGACCATTGCGGCAACCGATCAACTGCTAATTTTCCTAGCGGTCGGCCTATGGTTGACTGCCGGCTATGATTCGGCCACTTTTTTTTTGATACTTTTAAACTTTTTTTGCTTTAAAATTCAACAAAAATTATTTAAAATCATTAAGAATTATAAAAACCGATTCCAAAAAATGAGGAGGGATAAGATTAAGATTATAAGTGATTTTAACATAGTAAGATCTAAGACTTGACTAGAGAATACACAAAGATAATACCGAAATGCTCATATTATCAAAGTTGTCACCAACTCTTTCTCCATCTTGATGAACTTCTTAATGTTCGTTCTTCTTTCCCTCTTTTATAAATGTCTTTTTTGCCTCTTAGCGGTCTTTGAAACTCCATGCAATTTTAAGGGTATAGTATATATTTCATTGTCATCATCAAAATATTGATTCTAACATTATCCTCTATTTTGATGATAACTTCTTATAGTAATGAACGAGCATGAAAAATACTCCCCCTAAAAATATGACTCTCTTTGAATATGTGATATTTTCATGTGATATTTTCTCCCCTTTTGTCATCAACTAAAAGGAATGAATATCAAACAGATCAACAAATATCATAGAAAGATTAGAAAGAAAACCATAAACATGATGCAAAACAAAATGCCATAATCACATAATGTCACAGAATGTCTCAAGATGTCACCAACATAATGTCTGGTCAAATGAACTAACACAGCGTCTAATTAAAAGTAAAGACTACAAGGAATGAAATAACAACAAAACTCAAAATACAAGTGCAGGACACATAATGATATGAAAGACAAATATGATAAAAAATACTGTGTCTTATTGGTCATCTGATAGTCATGTGATACCCCACTGGTGTAGTAGGCTCGCTTTCTGAGGTGAGACCTGCATATGGTCTGGTTCCACCAGGAATATAAGTGTTAGGTTGCTTATGTGTTGGTCCACTACCCTTTGCATAAGGTCGAGACTGTCTCTTTGAAGCTCCACTAGCCTCGTCACTAAAATGATAATTAAGAACAAAAGGCTCTGGAATGTAGGCGCTATCAAAAGAAAATATAAAAGCTGGTGCACTGTCCTGGCCGCTAGTGCTCTCTATAGGACATGAAGTACCACAAAGTGAAAGAAGCATCCTCTTAATGAAGCATAAGTCATTTCCTTGCTTGGCTCGCTCTTCTCTTATTAGTCCCATTTCATCTCCGATGCCCATTTGGTGAGAGAGTATTTCATCTTGTTTGTTGATAATGTAATTCTGGGTTAGGCTGATCTGGTCTAACTCTCTATAATGATGTTGTGGAGATGGGGGAATATAATCAGAATCTTCCTCCATCTCCTCCTCAATCTCATGCTTCTACCCACTAGAGCATTCATCACACAGAGGATAAGGAAGAAAGATGGTCTGGATGTTCATCCTTGTACAGCTACCCTTGTCAAAAGGAAGACCATAAATGTTGTTTTTAACTTGTTCATCTGCTAGTTTAACACGAAAATGACAAAATACATAATGTTCATCTGCTAATTTACCCTTATATTTCCAAAAATTGCATAACTGGCCTATTGTACAATATTATAAATCTGATCATAGCTACCAGTTTGGGGGTAACATTATGCTGAAGAATTATGATGACTAACTTTGCTCTATCCCTGATGTTTTCCAACTTCCAATTACCAGTGTTAGAATGGATAATACGATGCATTATCTGGTTGTTTTCTGATTCAACATCATCCAAATCCATACCACTTGCGAAAATTGATAGAATTTCTCCTAAAATTCTATTATTTAAGTGAATTTGTTGCCCTTTTACTTCGGAATAAATATCAAAACCTCAACTAATGTTAACCCTAGAGTTTGGGTAAAACAGGTAGACACGCCTAGGGTATATTTCTTTTTGAAAAAACTCCTATCATCCAATATATTCAACAAACTAGTCTCTTCAAATAATTCAAAAAGATGATAAGATTCAAAATCAGACGACCTTCTAGCAAGTAGCGTAAAGTTCACCATTTTGGTGTAGTCAGCAATAGCCCTTGAGTCATTATTAAGCCATACCTTGATTTGTAGAGTGAGGAGTGAAGTTTGAGATGTGGATTCAAGGGTGCTACGCTTCTTCGGCGCCATTGACGAGCAGATAGGAGAAAAAATTGATTTGAAAACTAATGCAAAGTGGGGTTCGGGGAGGATGAGTTGGAAAAGTGAAGTGGGGAATTAAAATCAACTGTTAAAACTTGATTGAATAGTCCTAGATTAGGTTATTCCGATGGATTGAATAGTCCTGGATTAGGGAATTAAAACAGCCGATGGGTTATTATATGAGCAGTCGACTGCTCAGCTGTTTTGTTTCCTGTTTTGCTACTAGTTTGATATTGTTTGATTTAAACCTGTTATAAATGATACTATTTATATTTAAAAAAAAAGTACCAGAATTATTTTTGTACGGTAATATAAAAATATTTAAAGAAAAATATTTGTTTTAATGAAAAATTAAAATTCTTTTAATTAATAAGAAGTTATTACACATAAAAAAAATACAGGTAAATAGGCACAAGGAAGAATTTGCAAGAAAATTTAGTCTTAGGGACAACAAGTTTGCTTTTTAGTCTTAAGGACACTTTTTAGCGTAAACTGAAAATGATAGTTACAACTAGCATTCTGTGAATTACACTAAAAAGTGTCATTCAGCCTAAAAAATAAACTTCTTGTCCTTGAAACTAAATTTTTCTCTAACTTGAGCCTAAAAACCCCTAAAAAATATTTGTTTTTAAAATTATATGTAAAATATCTTTATGGAGATTTTATAAAGAGAATATTTAAAGTTACTATTAAATTATATACAAAACAAATATTTAAAAGATTTTTATATGGATTTCTTGTAAAAATATATGTATACATATATATCTTATATTTAATTATTGTAAAGTATACTTGGAAATCCTAAGAAACCAAATTATTTGAATTTTGACAGTGATCAAATTCCAGGATCTCTTCTAAATTTAAAAAAATGTTTTTTCCCAAAGCGGTTTCCATAAAATGTCAGCAAGTTGACTTTCATTATTAGCAAACTCTAGTAAAATTTTTATTTTTCCATATTATCTCCTAAAAAATAATGTCTTATATCAATGTGTTTTTTTTCTAGAATGATTTAGAGGATTTTTTGATGGATTTGCTGCACTAGTATTATTATAGAAAATTGGGGATTTCGTTAAATCAACTTCAAAATCAGATAGTTTTTACCGTATGCATATTACTTGAGCACATGCCAAGCAGCAGAAATCACATGTCAATAGTGAAACATGATTTTATTTCTTACTAAACCATGATATTAAAAATTGACTGATAAAGTGACAAGTTTTGCTTGTACTTTTTCAATCTGGTTTGCAATCTCCAAAATCAGTATTACTGTATGATACCAATTCAAAGGGACAAACATTGGGATATAAAAGCCCATAATCTTTAGTGCTAGTCAAGTAAAGCAAAATTCCTTTCATTGCTCGTATTTGGGATTTGCTTGGAATCTAGCACATAGACAAATACTCTTCATAATGTCATGTCCACTAGCTCTTAAATAGAGTGAGTAACCAATCATACTTCTATATAATTTTTGATTAACATCCTTAGCATTTTCATGTTTGTCCAAATGAATACTTGTACTCGTTAGAGTTGGTTTACTACTAGTGTTTTCCATTCCAAAACGTTTTATTAAATCTTTACAATATTTTTCTCGATGAATAAAAATTCTTTCTTTTAATTTTTTAATCCGTAATCCTAGAAAATAATCAAGTTCAAGCATATGTGACATTTTAAATTCATTTTGCATTATATTAGAAAAATCACAACGAAGCTTTTTATTGGTTGAACCAAATTTTTTATCATTAACATATATTTGAACGATTAAGATATCATTCCTTCCTTTTTAATAAACAAAGTATTGTCAACTGTACCAATTTCAATATCAGAATTTAAAAGGTAGTTTTTATAAAGACATGGAATTTCAGACACTTGTATTTAAATATCTAATCTATTTATATATTTGAATCTTGGATTTAATATTATTAAGATGATTTAATAAGCTTATTAACCCTCTTTTAAGTCATAACTAATGATGATAAAAAAATTTGAAAATATGTTTACAAAAATAATACTCTAAAGATATATCAATACTGTGACTGAAAATTGTTTTATCGAAGAACAACCTTTTTACCATCAAAAGTTGTTTAGATTTTTTTTTTGACATACACTTACTTTCTTAGGAAACAAAAAAAATAAAGTAGTTTTTTTACCATATATAGAAATTAACCTTTTAATGATGTCGTGCATGATATTATCAAAGATATTTTGGAAATGAGCTTTTAAGGAAAGGCTTAACCTTTAACTAAAGATGTAAATGTGTAAAGGTAGCATGTGAGAGGGAGTCTCCTTTGTGACCTTTTATGGAAGATAGAAGGTGGTAATGACCTCTTTCACAAACCTATAAATATACCCTTAAGGTAAGAACTAATATCAAAAGCTTGAAAGGAAGTAAGAGAATAAAAATGGTGGAAGTGATTAACACTAACCCATTCTTCTCTAACCTTTTCAAGTCTAAACCAAATCTACTCCAATCACTTCCAAACTTCCACCAACATCTTATAATACCTTAGGATGCTTAGATCTACAGTCAAAGTGGAAGAAAAGTGAAGGAGAAGGGGGGATACTGGATGGACAGTGAGCAATGGAAGAGGAGGGGAGGTGTTGCCTTTGTTTGAAAGTGCTAAAGTTGGATCTTTAGGATTTTGGTGATGGTAGGAGGTGGTTCATTGATTCTTGTGGCTTTGTGTATGTGTTTGGATTGGATCTAAGTGAGTTATAACATTATCTTGCTTGTATATATTATGTGTCTATATTTTGTGTTTGAATTATAAAGTTAAAGAGATATTAACTAGTTAAAGTCACAAACTTTGGATCCCTTTTGCTTTTCAAAGCAAATGACCACTTTATATATTGTATAAACATTGCTCATTTTACCCTCTTAAACACATGGCATGGCCTTGATTTGATTTTTAAATGGTTGTTTAGATTGTGTGTTGAATTGATGTATGTTTGGAAATGTTTGAATCGAGAATAGTTGTTAAAAGTGCACTTCGATATCCCTTAACTTTAACTTGTGTTAACTTTGATATTTATGATATTAACTTGGGATAATTTGATTTGGTTATTTCCTACACGTATTTTTGGTATATTTTATAGTAAATAAATGGTTTGGAAAGTTATAGAAATTGTGAACCAAAGTTGTGAAAGTTGAAGGAAAAAGGTGGTTATAAATACACTTTGCAAATATAACATGTTTTCGTGAATTTTTGTAAATAAACTGGAAGATATTCTTAAGGGTTTATTCCCATGATTTTCAAGTACCCTAAATATAGTACTTACTTTAAACATTTCAAGTCTTAAATCATATGTTAAATTAGATAAAACTAGTTGTAAAGATTGTGCTTTTCAACGTGTTCTTTAAACAAGGACTTTTAACAACATTTCTAAATGCTGTAGTAAGTCGCTTACGGTTTAAATGTTTAAAATGATATATAAAATTAGTATTTTTCTACAATATTTTCAAGGATGTTTTCTAACCTATTTGAAGTGTTTTTAAGTTGGTTTGAAGTTTAAATATATTTTTAATAATTATATATGCATTTCCAAAGTAAGGAGGTTTTACAATATAAAACATGTTTTTCATCAAATTATAAATTAGCTATTTTCATGTAATATTGTACATAGATATTTAAAATCTATTTGCAATTTATTTTTGAAGTATAAAATAAATTTTGAAAAAGGCAATTGACTAGGTTTAACATTGAAAGCCGACAAAGGTAGACTTCTTTATTTGTGAGATTTAAGATTTATGTTGAGTAGGGATAGGAGCAATAAAGCTCCAACCTATCAGTTTTCCTCTTGAACAAGGAATATTTATGTTAATATCGAAAATGTGTTAATTTTGTTATTTACTTATTTGTTTAAAAAGTATTTAACTTTGCTTAATGCTAAAAGCCGACGAAGTACGCATATCTATTTATAAGAGTTAAGATTGATGTCGAGTAGGGATATGAGCAATAGAACTCTAACCTACTGGTTTCTCTCTTAGCCAAAAAAAGTTAGGTTGAGAATGTCAGATATGGGCTAATCGTATTGTTTTCTTACTCGTTTATAAAAAGTCATAAATACTATACTTAACACTAAAAGTCAATGAGGTAGATTTATCTATTTGTGAGATTCAAGAATGAAGTGTCTAGGCAAGGCTTTGATGCAACCAGTGCTCTAACTTTCATGGCTTCACTCTTGGATGAGAAATAATTAACTTGCAATGTAAAAAATGAGTTAAATATATGAACCGTGGTTTCTATAAGCGATTATTTTTAACTAGATAGTCACTTAGTCGACTATCGAACTTAACTAAATATTAACTTAGACCTTTAAAAGAATATATTTAAAGATAATATAACCATGAAATGGTTTTGGCTTTGTTGTGACAATGTGTTAATGATATTCGTCTTTAAACCTTTTTATTATACTTATGAATGTAAATAGATCGCTGAAAGGATGTTTTAAATATAAGAACAAGTGAAATAATTTTGGGTTTGTAGTGACAATGTTTAAGTAACATTACTCTTAAACCTTTTTGAATGAACGTGTGAAAGTACTTAGATCCTTAAAATGGATACTTTGAAGAAAATTATAAGTAAGGAATCTTTTGAAAAGAGATATAAAAGCAAAGGTTTTAAGTAATAAATCATGTTAGTGATTTGTGAATATACTTATACAATTTAAGATAAGTATACAAATACTTTTTAAGGTATTAAAAGAGTAGAAATAAACAATAGAAATTGATAAACGATATTTTATTAGATAAAAGAAGTTTTGCTAATAAAAGAGGTTTTAACTAGTAAAAGATTAATCAAACAAAAAGGGATTATAAGTTGCATATGTGACTTAATCGTGCTTTGTATGACTTGATCGTGCTTTGTATGTTTACACGCTTATGGAAAACATTTAGTCATATACTTAGCACTAAAAGCCGATGAAATAGACTTGTCTATCTGTGGGAGTTAAGACTGATGTTCGAGTATGGATATGAGCAATAAAGCTATAACCTACTAGCTTCACTCTTGACCGAGGGACAGTGTAAGATGAAAATATTAAAAACATGAGACATGGTTTCCATATGCAATCATTATTATTATTGTTGAATATAAACAAAATTTTCTATTCAGGCTTGAGGAGATCGGGATCGGTAAGTGTTTTACTCATCGAAAATCACTTCAAGACTGAGATATGTATTCTATCTCTTAGAAATGGATATGTTTGAGGTGCTGGAATCCATGTGTGGTTTTGAGATCTATTAGAGATGTGCGAATCCATTTGGGGATTCTTGTTCTTTCCGAGCGATGAAGACTCATGTGAAAGATGTCGAACGTAACCTCAATATCGGAAATGACTGAAACAGAGTAACCCTCATAGCCTAGGATTTAGCTAACCCACGATAGAATACATCAGCTCCATATCTGGAGATACTTATCGATTATTGGTCGTCGGGACTTGATAATATATGGGATAACATGTTCGGGCGTGGACCAGCTACGTTTATTTTAGTAGCATATTTTATCTAAAGACATATGATTCTCAGAAGGTGCTTTCTGACCCTTATGCATGGAGTTTGGATTCGGCTTCTCCGAATAGATCTTCATGGAAGTATTCAATATACGAATGTACCTTGGCAGTTTACTTGAATAGGTTATGTGTCACCAATGTAAGCATCGTAGCTATTTGATATGATTTATATCTTAGACCATAGACATTATCAATCATATCACTATATTAAACCTAATGAATGGTTCGTTTCTTTGAGTGGAAAACGTTATGTTAATCCGTACGGTCTCAAAATGTGTTGTTATATATCGTGCTTATTTCTTGAGTTCCTTATGCTGGTTTACCAGATTGATCTGCATGTTATTTTCTTAAGACTCGGGCCAGCCCCGTGTATGTTTCCATATTTAGCTATGGATGCTTTGGAGCTTATGGAGAAGAGCTGGATGATTACATGCCGTAGTATTATTATTTCCGCTGCATTTATAAATTGTATATACCAGCATTGTGAGGACAGGCAGTTATAACTGTCTAGGTTGATGATAGTACTTAGTTTTTGGTAAGTTTGAATTTTCTGTATTCGAAGTAACCCTTTGTATTGTTCCTTTAATATTATATACTATTGTTCCATTGTGAGATTCTGATGTAGTGTTTTCTCTTTCTTGTTTTATTCTTTTTCCTTTTCTTTATCCTAACTTTCTGTCTTTCCGACAATTGGGTGTTCGACACATGAATAACGTGTATGTATTTGTGTCGATTTCGAGGGTCGAAAAGTCAGATCATTATAGTTTTTCAGTCTGTTATACGAAGCACGTGGTGTTCATTTAAGACCATAAAGTGCCTTTATAAGTTTAAAAATAGGAATTATTCCTGTACAAATAGTTATGGTTGTTCAACAAGAACATTTTCTTTAGTACATCCATTAAAAGGGTACTTTTGACATCCATTTAATATAAAGTTAAATTATGGTGGCATGCAAATGTTAAAAGTATTCTTTTGTCTTCAAGACGTGCTACATGAGCTAAAGTTTTCTCATAGTTAATCCCTTCCTTTTGATTATACACTTAAGCAACAAGTCTAGCTTTATTGCGAATAATATCACCAGTTTCATTAAATATATTTTTATAAACCCATTTGTACTAGTAATAGATTGATTTTCTGGTCTTGGTACAAGTTTCCAGACATTTTTTCTTTCAAATTAATAATTTTTTTCTTGCATAGCTAAAATCGAGTAATCATTCTTAGTTGCTTCTTTGCAACTTTAAGGTTCAATATTTGACAAAAAAGCTACTTGACCCAGTCAAACAGCTTTGTGTAGCTACTTTAGTATTTATTCTCAAACTGTATTATCTAATGGATAATCTTTTAAAATCTTAGAAGGTGATTTTAATTCACTATTAGTTTCAATTTTTATTATTTCAGTTGGTTGTTCGTTTGGTAAAGTTTAAGTTAAGGGTTTGTTTATTTCAATATTTTCTTCATCATTATTTTTATTATTAAAATTTGCATCAAAAATACATGCAAAATCCCTTCTATTATATTAGTTCTTTTATTAAAAATTCTATATGCTTTACTTTATTCCTAATATCTAATAAAGATTACTTTATCGGCTTTTAGATCAAATTTTCCTATAGGGTCATTAGTGTTTATGATTAAACATTTTGAGCCAAAACTTTAAAAGTAAGAAACTTTCGGTTTTCTACGATGTAAGAGTTCATAAGAAGTATTTTTTAGTCAAAGTTGTCAATAAAACTAGATTTAGAACATAACAAGATGTAGCTATTGTCTCGGTTCAAAAAATTTGTGGTAGATTACTGCAACTTAGTAAAGTTTTAGCACATTCCTGCAAGGTTCTATTTTTTCTATAACATTATTTGTTGAGGTGTTCTAAGGAAAGAAAAATTATGACTTGTACCCTTTTTATCATAAAATTGTTGAAACATTTCATTTCCAAATTCTCCTCCATGACCACTTTTGATATTTCTAATTATTAAATCTTTTAAATTTGAATTCATTTTGCAAAAGGTTTTAAATCTTTCAAAAGTTTCACTTTTACGTTTTAAAAATAAAGTCCAACTATATCTTGAAATATTATCTAATATTACAAAAACATATTTATTGTGATTTATTAATCTTATCTACATAGGACCAAATAGATCTAAGTATAAAAGTTCGAAAGGTGGTTTCATTGAAATTTATTTTTTATATTAAAAAGATGACCTTTTGAGTTTACCAAATTGACAAGCATAACATATATTATTAACATTAAAATTCATTTTTAATAAACTTATTACAATTTCAGTTTAGCTAACTTATGAGATTTTTCAAATTTACATGACAAAAAAATTTATTCCATAACCATGGATCATTTATATCTGCAATAATACACAAATCATTATTATTCTAATATTAATATTTATGTTAATACCACAATGTTGATTTTGATGACAACAACAATATAAATATATATACTAATGTTTTCCCTAGTTGTAAAGAGTATTTTGTAGGATATTATATAGGTTTATACAAGAACAAGATAATCGAGTTTGGCGACCGATAAGTAAAAGGACCAAAGATGAAAATTCAGATATGATCAAGATATTTTAATACTTATGAGTTTAAAGACAAAGGCAAAGACACGAAGAGTCCAAGACTATATATCATAGAAAATAAACATTAGAATAATTTGTCAAAGTCCTTGGATAACAAACATCTGTTCTTTCAATACTCTCTTATCAAATTAATTACTTTATATATATATATATATGTATATTTGTATATATACATATATTTATCAAAGTATAATTTACAAATATTTTATAAGGAGTTTTATATATCAAAAATATTTAAAAAATATGTTTAAAAGTTTTACAAATTATTAGAATTTTATAAACACTTTAAAAGAATTATTATTTTTTAAATGCATCTCGACATACCCAACCTAAATATGTCAACATATACATCATGAGAGAGTTGCCTTTTGAATTTTGAATAGTTCCGATTTTTTGTTGCATCTCTTTGTGAATATATATATCCCTTCAAACACTATATAAAGGGGAGTAAAAACAAATTTTATTAACTACTTTATTCTTACTCCAAATTCGTAGAATTCATTTAAATTCAATCTCTAGTTTACTCCATTCATTCTCTACAATATACTTACTGATTTGAAAGTATTCTCTCACTAATTCAAAGATCAAACTGCTATCAAAGTTGCTATATGATATTATGTATCCAAAGTACAACTATTTGTATTTGGAATCAATAACTCTCTACTATTATTTGTTTAGGCGTGTTTGCTGCCCATTCAAATCAAGTGAGTGTGCTTGTTGTCAATCAAGTGGGTGTGCTTGTTTCTGGGTCAAAATCAAGTTGGTGATCTTGTTGCACGATTAAATCAAGAGAGTACACCATGAACTTGTAAATCAGGAGGGCGTATCTCATTGCATTGAAATTAAGACTGTATTCTAGATTTCTTGCTTCCTATTTAAAATAGGTGTTGGAAAGAAATCCATACATGCATTATATAGGACCAGACATAGGATTGGTTAAACCAAACTAGTATAAAAACTCATGGTATCATCTTTCTTACTTTTACTTTTCTTTTACTACATCTGTGCATGTCTATTAATACATATTTATGATTGATTATCTATGTTTGAATTTCAATCTTGAAATAATTTAGAAAAAATCCACATAATTTATGAAACACTATTCACCCTCTTTAGTATTAATGTAGCCTTAATATCCATTCACAATAGTACGACAACATTTCTCACAATTTAATATGCAAATATTTTGATTTCTTGTTCATTCGAGAAAATTAAATTTCCATTTTGATCTAAAATATTGCATTTCTCTTTCTTAAAAGTTATTTAAAAAGCTTTATCACAAAGTTGACTAATGCTTAAAAGATTGTGTTTTAAATTTTCTACTAGCAAAACATAGGAAATCAAAGGGGAATTAGATATATCAACATATGATACATCTCCTTTTCTAGTAACATAGCCTTTGGAATTATCTCCAAAAGTGACTATTTCACCTTCCATATAAGATTTATTTGTTAATATCTCTGCATTTTCAGTTATATGTTTATAGAAACTGCTGTCGAAAATCCATTTCTCCATTATATTTTTTGGTACCTGCACAAATTTTTTTTAGTTCCCACTTCCTACATAGGATCTTAGTAGTTGGGCTGAAGGTAACTATATCCATGTGTGTTTGGTAGATCATTTAAAAATAAAATTAGACACAAAAGAATGGTGGTAGTGGGTCATGCAATCAGAGATGGTAGCCGAAGGGGGAGGTGGAGTAGGTGGTGCCTATGGTAATACCAAGGTGCTATAGTGGCAAACAGAGTTGTTGGTTAAGTGCTTGGCGGCGTTTGGGGCATGTGTAGTGATGGTGTGCGGTGTTGGGATGCATGTGTGGTCAACAGACAATAAGCAATAAAAGAAAGAAAAAATGCGTCAGGTCATGAGGCTGGAGGTGGTGGCCAGAGAGAGAGGCGAAGCTTTTGGCAGGGATGGTGATACTAGTGAAGTTCGAGTAGAGCCATGTTAGGGGTGCTACATGTATAAGTGGATGTGGGTGGTGGACATTTGCATGAAGGGGGAGGTGAGGTACAGGAAGGGAGGAAAGAAAAGGTGAGGTGGCATGTGAAATGAAATATGCTTAGATGTGTATACGTAATGTAATTATGAAAGTAGGACTAGGCTAGTTAATTATTAAGTATTTAATTAATTTATTAAGTTATTAACTAATATATATAAATCAAAATCATATATTGTCTATATCTTTTGCATGCGATGTCCGATTTGGGGAAGGTTTCTTGCATTACACTCGTATTAGGGCCTCTATGAGTAGGATTGGAATTTTCTTTGTGACGAGTGATACGAGGGAAGCTTTCATTATACTATGATTGTTAGTATAGTATATGAATGACATTTTGAAATGATTTCTAACTTCAAAACATAACTTTTAATATATTAAAATCCGCACATGCCCACCGCTCTAGTGCACTTGGCAAGAATTCCTATCTCTTTAATGGAGGGAAAGGGTTCGAGCCTTGACAGCCGCACTTTGGCGGCTTGATATTTATGGAGGCATGTAATAATCCCTTAAATAAGTTAAAATTTCGGGATCTAAATGTGCCTTTATGAGGGCCCAAGTTAAAAGGGGTGAGGCGGTAGTGGACTTACTTACATCCCTGGTCTATGAAAGTAAGTTTGAGAAAAAAAATCCACACATGATTTTGTAAAAGAATTTCAAAGTGCTATAAAACAATTTTAAATTTGATATCACATATGACATTATGGCCGTACTATTTTTAGGAAATCAATAGATTTATACTATTTTTGATATGAATCCTTGAATTGATTGATATAGGTGTATTATATATGTTGTATATATGTTACCATAGATGTATATATGCTTGTTGGTTGCGTGTATGCTTATTTTGGTTGGAAATGTTGATCGATAGGCGATATAGTTTTAGGAAATATCCCACCGGATAGAATTTCATGCATAGAGTTTTGTATGTACCAAAAATATTTCTAAGATGATGGACTTAGATATATGCTTCAGACCTCAGGATGGATGCCAAACATTTTCATTTTGTTTATACCTAGCCATATATCCAACGCACTAAGTGAGTGATGTGAGGGTGGATGATGGATGCCATATTTGCTTTGTTGACTTTGGATGTCACATGATGTAGTTGTCTTTAATGTTGATACCTAGATACCCATTTGCACTTTGACATATAGTTACCTATGATGACTATGATATAGAGGATAATATATCCTATGTTACGTGCTAACTCTTTGGATGCATGGACATGTCATGTATGATTTTCCATACCCTATGTCGCATATGCTATATTAGCTTTCATTGTATTTTGAGATCATTTATTACTCACACCAGACTGTTGTCTGACTTGAGGTTTTATGCTTTGCTTCTTATTATCTTGGGTACTCTTAAATGTGTAAACTAGATTACAGGTGTAAGCGATACATGGAGCTATGTAGATAGACGACCAAGAGTTGATGCTTTCTCGTACTTATATTTCGACTCATTACTGCTTACTCTAATATGAGACACTATGCAGCCTTGACAGTGTTTGACTTATTATTAGTAGAAACATTTTATCAGCTGTATAAACTCTATTACTGTTTTGTATAATCATATGAACCTGTGTATTCCGATTCTATGATTCACGTAGTTAATACTATATCGCGTGTTTTAGATCTATGATTATTATTATATTTTATTTGACGTGCTATGGGATACACAACAGTTTCTATGGCTGTTTTATTTACTTTACAACCTTGACTACCATCCTATGTCGATCGGAAATCATCACAGCACATTATACAGGTTACGTTTAGGTGTCGATGGCGTAGGACGATCGTCACAATTTCCAACTTTAAAGTTTTTAACTCAAGGTTAGACACAAATTTAGGATTGACATACTATACTCGATACACTTATGATGTTCGAGCTTACATGCTCCTTTTAAGGAGTTTATTATTTCTGTAAACAATTCTCTAGTATAGCATAATACTCAGAACACTCAAAATTGTCATTTAGTGATCTAAATTCGAATTTGATACTTGCCTTATGTATTTATACATAAGAAAAATATGATACCGTAGACAAGGTAGTATGTATGATAATTCATATTGCCAATGCATAAGAAACATCTTGCATGATCCATATTAAACATTTTTAATATGGTGTCTGGTACATCATTTTGGGACAATTCCAACACTCTTTTATATAATTATAAAAGGTGTCAACCGAGAATTAAACACCAAAACTAAAATGATTTTAACACGAGTACATCGTTAATAATCATAAATTTGTCGTTTACTTATAGTTTTAGAAATATTTTATTACTAATCAGTATTCTTTCTTACTTGCACACGTTTCCTCTACATTTTGACTAAAAACCAAACTATTTGGTTTCTCAGTAAGTTTGAATCTACTACTTGCCCAATAACACTTTCGTATCATTTTTAGATTATATCCATAATCCATTAATTAGCTCCCACTGACAACGAGACCTTGGTTATTAAGTGAAATAACACATTATAAATCATTATTTAGAATTTTTGTTTCAATATACATGCACCAAAACTCAAAATCATATAGGGCGATAATTTTGTGAATAAAATCCGGTTTAACTTAAGTATGTTGAATGACGAATCTGTTATGTTTATTTCAACAACTGAAATTTGTGATGTTATTCTTTCAATTTATAGTCAAACTGCTTTGGCCTTCGTCGGTAAGGAACATTTACAGTCGACGTATCATATCTCTTCGAGTACAACTATCAAAATCATACTTGCTAATGTACTTGGAATCCATCTGGATTTGTGCGTCATACCATATAGTAGATTCAATACTCTTAATGGCTTATTGACAATCGAGGAAATTAGTTTCTTGACATCGATAAGAGAGTCATTGTTTCTCTTTAATATGTGAGTTCTAGTTAGAAATTATAATTAGTTATGTCCATTTTGGTTTGGCCAATTTCATTGCATCCTTTGAAATCAATTTTATCTTTAGATCATATCCAAATCCATTTTACTATCAATAATTTCTAAAAGAAATTGCTTTGCCATGAAGTTGGTATTTCGATTGTTTTTTAGTGTAACGATATAGGCATTCACAAACATTTTATGAATTGCCTATATGTATAAAGCGATATGATTTTAAGTTTACGAAGCTTATGTTTTATAACATAATTATCAATATTGGTCGGTTCCAAACTTAGGGTGATTCGTACAAGATCCCTCGTGAACAATACATGTAGTCCTTGACTCACGCAACCTATCAACTCCTTGATCTAGGATATGTAGGAGTTTCTTTACAACCCTGAGCTTGTAGATATCGTAAAATTTGCCTTAGTATTAATCTTTTGTAGTCGCGCTTAAGTACATAACCTTACATAAAGAAGCAAACTCAAGCTTCACTCATCATTAATTGTACTTTGTCTAACAAAGTCAAATGATTCGTTATCTATATATCATTATATATCACAAAGAGGAGTAAATTTTGAGATAGAATTTTATTCGTTTTAGGTACATTCCGAACTCCTTTCCAATACACTCACATATTTGATAAAATCAAATAATTTTCGTTTGCATGTATGTTTTTGTGTCATTAGACCTACGATTGCATACATTAATATTTATCTATCTTAAGAGTTGGTTCACTAACTCTCATGTTGTTCCCATTAAATTAGTGCGTTTTCCATTAATCATTTGAGACGCAATTCGCTAATACCATATGATTCAAAATCATATAACTAAATAATTATTTCTCAAAATAATAGATTAGTCTATAATTTTAAAATAAATGTTAAAAGATTATCTGTGTTATGTAGCTAATCCAATAAATATCGTTATTAAAATATATTTATTTCATAATGAATATTAAAATTTTTGCAAAAAATTAAACTATATTAAGTTTCAGTCAATACTGAAAAAAGCAATTATTTCATAAATAATATTTGGTATATTTACGAAAGTTGCTTTTTGTTTCTTGATGCATCCATTGATAAGTATTATATGGCATGATCCAACCATTTCGACCATTACTATAATAGCATATGAAATATAAAGCTTCATTTAACTACTTATTATAGTCTATTGATTTCTTTTACCATACCTAGTTTATAGTCAGAAGTTTCTGATCAAATATCTCAAACTCATAGAAATAACCTTTAAAGAGAAAAAGTTTCTATATTATAATAAAATTAGAATTGAATTCACTTTCTCATTTCATATCAATTATCTTTTAGTACATTATATAATTCTTGTTTACGGTGTATCTTCTTGAAGCAGAAACAAATATTCACTCTCTTCATCCCAGCCGTGTCTAAGTTACATCCGCTCTCATACAGTTGCTTTCCTTTCCAAACAGTTGAACCATTTAAAGAAGATACTTATTGTAGTCAATCGTATTGAATACGCGACTTCGCATTATGGTTTATTTGCTTAATTCCAATGAATTAATTTTACTAAAGTTTCATACATTACGAACCGCGATCGTTCACCATATGATATTTATATGTGTTATGGCCATTAATTATTTGATGCTCAAAGAAGACAATACACAGTCTTGTATAAATAAATAGTTAAGCGACTAAGGATGAATGTTTTAGTGGTTTTATAGATTGGCTCTTGCCATGTTCTTGAATTGACAACATGAATTTTCTTTACTAGTAAGTATATTTGATATTTCTATCCAATTTTTAATATAGTCCATTGATATATCTTAACTGATAAACATTTTATCGATTTTATTAGTTGCATAAAGTTTCCAATGTAGATTATTTTAACTTTATATAGCAATTGTTCTTACAATATAAGAAAGGTTAAATGTTACCATTTTATTTTTATGGTAAGGCTTCCACTGGATTTTTATTTTCTCAAAACCCTAAGAAAAACATAGATTTCTTTTAATTTCTTTAATGGGAGTCAGGACTCACTTGCCATAGGATTTTGATCTTGGGTCCGCTCAACAAATTATAGGCTTGCAAGCGATAGATAGCACTTTATATGTTGTATCATATATGACTCCTAACTGATTTTGCTCCTAAAATATAGGATCATTTCAAGATATAGATTGCAAGTTATGATTCATTCTTGGTCGAAGATAGGTCATACACTAAGATACACCAATCGTTATATTGAACTCCAATAACGATCGGTGCACATCGATCGACCTTCTTCCCACTTCCATTTTATGACGCACGATCGTTATGGTGTGCTCCCCTTGCCTCTTTGTTGATGTCCTGAAAGTCTCATGTGGTTTGGCTTCATGGGTCTCAAGATATTAAATGTTCCCCGATGACTTGAACTATTTCCTTCATCGTCCTTTGGTCGATCCAAACAAATCATTGCCTTAATCGTAGATTGTGCGTACGAGCTTCAATCAACTCCAAATTCGAGATATAACTTCGTGGGGCAATGCTAGCTACTTCATGCTAGCTACACTTCGGTTTGGTCCCTGTTTGAATCTGTCCGACTATCGTCTGCAATACCGTATATAACCGGCTCTCCAAGCCATCGACCATCCATTCCTAGTTGAATCGATGATATCATGGCTTTGCCAAAAGCCGGATAACATTTGTCCCCCAAAGTACATCTTGTGAATAATGTGATGGGCTTTGAATCAAAAAAAGTCTGAATCGCTGTAAAGAAGTCCATTTAGTTTCATGATTGATTATTTTTCCATAAGTGTCTATCGATAGTATAAATCTGAAGTCGTACTCTGTTCTAGTCACGCGAGACCTACAAACCCTTTTTATATGACCCAATCTGAAACTTGACTTTTCCAGGTTCGATTGCAATCTTTTATTGATTCAAAAAAGTTGAACTTTTAACCTATTTTCATGCATATTTATAAACATGTTTATGTTGCTGGCTCCCGGACGTATTCGAACGTCCATAGGTCGTTGCCTATTTCATGACATTTTATATGTCTGCATTTGCTCTCGGATTCTCATTATCGTCCATCATCCTTCCTTCCATTCACTTCTCTCTCTTTCCTTCCCCACTTTATTTTTTTGAACCATTTACGATCATGGATTATTGTGGGTTGGGTAGTGAAACGATTGTTTTTAGGCATAAATAAGTGACAAAGAGGATCGATCGGTATAAAGGCTGGGATGGATCGGCACATGATGGAATGGCTGGTAGATTGCTAATAAATGGGTCGATGAACATAATGCTCGAAGACGAATGGGTATGACCCTTGGGTGTTAAACGATCGGCCTACCCTTTCGAAGTGGAAACGATTGGCTAATCCCTTCAAGGTGAAAATGATCGGCTGAACCTATTCCTTATATAAGGCTTGACCTTAGTCATTTTTCTCACCTTACTCTTCACACTTTTGTTCTTAAGCTAAGAAATGAGATGAATGCTTTCCCCTTTCCTCTTTCGATCCTCACATCAATATCATTTTTTCCCATACCTGGACTCTGAATC
This sequence comes from Allium cepa, assembly GCA_030765085.1. NCBI lineage: Eukaryota > Viridiplantae > Streptophyta > Magnoliopsida > Asparagales > Amaryllidaceae > Allium > Allium cepa. The sequence goes on along the minus strand of CM060937.1, from coordinate 503,715,202 downwards.
GACTTCTAGTCTTTCCTCTTTTAGATCTCGAACTGAGGTAAAAATTCATTGTCTCTTAGTACAATCTTGAACTTACGAAAGTGGGCATAGATTATCTCCCTTATTTTTTTATTTTACTTACGATCTGTAGAATAGAGACGAGGAGGCTCACTTGGAAGAAAGGTGAGTGAACTACGGTTGTAGCCGATCGTACGCTGAAGGAGATGAAGTTGGTGGTGGAGATGGAGGAGTTGTAGATGATCGGTGAGGTTCTAGTTCAAAATGGAGGAGTTCAAAAATGGCTTGTGAATGATCGGCTGTCTTTTAGGTGTTAGAATGATTGGTGGATTGGATCGATGTTGGACGATCGATTTACGTTGCCTGAGGAGACGATCGGCATACCCAGAACATTTAGCTTACAAGACACTTAGAACGATCGACCCATGCAACACTAGAACGTTTGGTCTACACCTAAACTAGTGTTTTTACCCATGCATAAGAACATGACCAATAGCACGAACTCGAACTTGAACTAAGCAACGAGCTTCAGTTTCTTGTACACATTTAGACATGAACATGACTAGCATATGACATGACCTCCACGACTAATAGCATATTGTCTTAGAGCAAGTGTCACGAATTAAGAACTTTAATTATCATGTCAAAACTTATCCATAACTTAGACAAAAATTTGATTTCCGTTTGCTAACAATTGTCTATGAAACTCAAGCTGCGTCTCTCTGAACAAATTTTTATATCTTGTTGCCTCTTCTTATCTTTAGTTTTACATAACCCATTATCATACTGATCATCACTTTATCACACTGCACTTACACTCACTATGCACTAGGGGTACAAGTCGTCTTTTCCAATTATGATTTTTATAAGTTTGATAACAAGGGAATCTAGGTGTCTCGGACACTCCGCAATCATGCCAGCTGGATCTTCTTCTCATAGGACTAACTCAGAAGTAGAGTCTAGCTCAATGACCGAGTCTGGCAGCATGCCGTTTAGTAAAAATTCGGAACAGCCTGAAGGCTCGGGTTCCCAACTTGATCTTTTCGAGATTGTTCCCGTGCTTCCGCCGGAAGTTATCGAGCAGCGCCCGATACTCTAAAAGACGCAATCATCCTTGAAAATCCTCCTAATTCAGTAGCTTCTAAGATTAGAGAAGATGCTCTCTAGAGGATTTGCACAAGGCATGGGATTCCTTTTGAAGATGTTTTAGTTGCGTCACGAGACGACAGGGATCATAGACCTCTCGAAGGGTACACAACATGTAACAAATATATATGCTGTGTAGGGTGCATCCCACCATTCAATTCATATATCCGAGGGATCTTACACTATCTGAGGATTGTTTCTGCACAACTCCATCCAAACGGCTATGCACTTCTCAACTGTACATATATGGTTTATGGAGTTTCTGCATCGTTCCCTTGCCATCAAAGATATCCAGTTTATGTTCACTTTTAAATGATGGATAAGGAGTCTATCATTCAATTTTCTTGAGTCGACAAAGAGATGCCAGATTTTGACCGACACTTGGAACAAATTAAGTGCTTTCAAGAGAGAATGGCTCTTCGTTCGCTGCCCGCCCGGCTTCGCTGTACTATGGCTAGAAACGCATACGTGTTTCTCACTAATTTCATAATAGGATAAGGAAATAATATCCAAGTTGCATTCTAACGATGTTAATTATTTTCAGGAATCGTTACCCGACCGAACGACGATGTTTATGAAGAGGTAGTCTCTGTTTTGAAGAATGCTCCATCCGAGGATAGAAATATTGAATTCTTGCTCAGGGATGAACGTCTCGTTGCTTTTGGCTTGATAGAAGAGGGCCTCAACTTAAGGCTCATAAAAAATGACCAAACAGCTGGGATCAAACAAAGGGCTGCAACTGGTCGAAGAGATAGTCAATCAGTCCTCGTGGTGTCTCCAGTCATGAGCACCTAAGAGTCTACTGATATTGATGATGGAGGACATAGTGAAGATGCAACTGGTCATCATGATGATAGACCTGATCCTGAGGTTGGTGCTGGACCCTCACAAGTTTCTCAATCCCCGGTTGAGGTTAAAAGAAAAAAGAAAACCTTCGCACACTAGCCTCCAAGGAGTCGACTTTCCAACCCAACTAAGTCGTCGACAAATCTAGCACTAGATCCTCTATCTCATCTGCCAGTTTCACATGATGTCGATGCTTATCATTTCACTGACACGAGCATTAGAGGATCAGAGTCTCCCATCAGCTCGGGGTTCCCCGTCCGAAGGGGAAATTACAATGATGAGTAAAGCTCCTGAACCTGGTCTGTCAATGGGTTGCACTTGGACACTTACACGCACTCACGCGTTCAACACTCACTATATTCAAAGCTGATTATTATCCACTTTTCTTTGTACAAATGATGTTGAGGAAGAGGAGCATGTTTGATTCCCTGCGGGATATATAACATCAATCATCTGGATCACGATCTGACTCCTACTATGGCAGTCACGAATATTATGACTCAAGTTATCGCCCCAGCTGCGATCGTGATTATCAAGAGAGATATGACAAGGACATGCTCGCTCAGGATATTCATTGATCGAGATCGAGATCTCCTCCTCAAAAGGTCCTGAAAGATCAACTAAACGTAGGGACCTGCCCACCAATCCTCCTCGTGGTCCTTTTACAGCTCCAATGTCTCCAAGATCCTTGGTCATATCTCAGTCTCAGTGGCCGAGCAATCAACGCCGCTATAGTGAACATACTGTAGTTCATAGGCCTAGGAAAGAAAGTACCGAGGGTGAAACTATTTCTGAAGATCTCCTAGTTGATCCAAACGTTTGTATGGTGCAACTTCGAGATGAATTCCCAAACTTATGCTTTGATGGATTCTACTTTCCTCCTAATCTGAAGAGAGTTCCGGATGACATTCAAAAAATGACCATTTATTGCATCACCGACATCCATATGCAATATCGAGAGTGGATAAAGGCCATGGAATGTATGTCAATGATTTCCTTCGAGCGTGCGGCAGAAATTAAGAAACTAAAATGATAGGAGGCTTAGGACAAGAGAATTATCGAATCTCTAACAAATGAACTGGAGACCTCTAGATTTGCCTTAACTGAAGCCGAAGGAAAAGGTGATGCCGCCTTAAAATCTATGAAGGAGATGAAGATTAGCCATATTGATATGGTTCAAGTATTGCATTATCGGAATCAAGTGATAGCGCTCGAATGAGATGCAGCTCGAAACAACGAGTCTACGGCCTTAATAGATCAAGGACAAGCTTGAAGATGCGATTAAAGAAAAAGATGATGCTAAAAAAATCACTCAAAATTCATGTGAAGAGTTGGTCTGAGCTAGGCTCGAGAGAGATGCGGCTATCGAAAATGCTAAAGATGTCGATACGCTCATCCAACGCAAGAAGGACGAGACCAAAGACAAGGTGAGACAAGATGTATTGGATGAGCTCGACTCGCTTCTTGTTCTCTACAATACTAACATTCTCAAACATTGGAAAGTGATATGGCTTGGTGAAGATTATCCTTATCAACTTCATCGTGTTTGGGAATTTCTTATCGCAGAAGAGAAAAAGCTTCATGGCTTAGAAAATGTTGATGTAACCAAACTTGAAAGCGAAGTGCTACTAGGCGATGAGATTAAAATATTGCAAGACATTCAGACCTTTTTGAAAGAATTTACAATTTCTCCTTCATATGAGGTAGGTGAGGGATCTAGATTGGTGCACTCCAGCATCACAATCGAATTTCCCTCGGTGTCTCAAGCCACGACTAGCTTTGTGATGAGCTCCTCAACCATCCCTGGATACGATCCGGAGAGACCATAACTATCTCTAATCCTTGAGCATAGTTCTGAAGATGCTCCAACTCAGCCTGGAATTCACACAGAAGAAGGTATTTCATCGACTTTTCCCTGCTTTCATTAATTTGGGATGCTATTGATTGATATTTCTAATTTTTAACTATTTTCTCTCAGCTTTGTATCCTTCAGGCATCGCTCCTCTCCCTCCGCAAGAGCCTCAGATGGGATCGTAGGCAGCCGTGGCAGAGTCTATTACAGTTACAACTTCGACCGCCTCCTAAGGTGCTCACGATGAAGCCTTTGACTTTGACAACCAACTTACAGAGGTGTTATTTAAGGAGGGAGGCGATCTGCATCATGAAATCCCTTTTGATGCAGAAGTGGTTATCACAGGCTCCTTCGATCCTACAGGTAGGCCAAGTATGAAAGAGAGAATTGAGCGAGAGGAGCTCGAAAAAGGAAAGGTGAAGGACGAGCCTGTTGAACCAGTCCCAGATGAAGCAATACCTTCCCTTCTTCAGACGATTCCTTTTGAAGGGACGATTCCTTTAGGGGATGTTCATCATACTTCTGGTGTTGATGATGTCCCCATCCCTCCTACTTCCAAATACTATATCGCCTCACTCTATATAGCTGGGGAAAATCCTTCGAAGAAAAGCCGAGGCAACAAAGGATCAAAGAGGGGGCGTGCAGTGGCGTAGAAGGAGCAAACCCGAAGAAGTGAAAAAGGGACAAGAAATCCAAGGAGTGATCTCCGGACATGCAAATAATTCAAATAAATATTTCTCTTTTTGCTAGTTGTATTTGTTTGGGCATGGCCCTTCAATTTTCTCTTGGATTTTGTACAATCGGTTTCACGTTAATAAAAACTCTTTTGTTTTTGTGTTTGATTTCTGCATTTACTTGTTTAAATGCCTGAACTGCAACATTCTTCGTTTTATGTACTAGTGACTTTTTGCTTATTGAATCGAACATTAATTTGATTGATTCATATCAAGGCCTCGCTACGGTCCTTGCCTTAAGTCATTGTAAACACTAGATATGAGTCGCAATGTTAAGCTATCACATTCATTCCTTGGACTAGCACACTTCTATCTCTGGTATTCGGGTCGATAAATGTACTGCGTGGCGAGTCGAGTCTCGCCCCATTTGTGTTTATACTCCCGCATAATTTTATTTAAAGCCGATAAATGAGTGGTCGATTCATATCCATCATGTTTTTCTCTCGTTCCTCCAAGTTTGAAGCATAGATTAATAAGTAAGAAGACAGGTTATGCTTGCTTTGGCTTTACACTCTTTTCCATCGAATAGTGGGATCGAGCTAGTGGATAGAAAACCGAGTCATGCAAATTTAGGTCTTTAGCAATTAGTATTCCCTCTGTCGATTCCAGATTGGAATTACTAGGAAAGAGAATGGTCGAAATCCACTCATCTATTCGTGGAGTTTGTATTCTGGTCCACACCCTGGGGACTTAGAGTTATTCTGCAAGTGGTCGATTCGCGCTTGATTTGTTTTCATATTTTAGTATGCACTTTGGTGACTTAGAGTTCTTCCATGGACAGTTGCATTTTAGCCTTTAGCAACCATTTTTCCATCGAAAGGGTTTTACTCCAGTCCACAGTCGGGGACTTAGAGTTTTTGTCATAGGCAGTTGTGTTTCCGCTCGTGGCAGTCGTTTCTCACTGAATGGTTTATACTCTAGTCCGTAGTCAGGGACTTAGAGTTTTTGCCGTGGACAGTTGTGTTTCCACCCATGGCAGTTGTTACTCCGCCTAATGTTTATACTCTAGTCCATAGTTGGGACTTAGATTACTCTATTACATAGTCAAGGACTTAGAGTTTTTGTTGTGAGCAGTCATATTTCCACCCGTGGCAATCGTTTCTCCACCAAATGGTTTGTACTCTAATCCACTGTTAGGGACTTAGAGTACACTAATCTGCAGTCGAGTACTTAAGAGTATTTGTTGTGCGGAGTCATGTTTCCAACCATGGCAATGCTTCTCTGCCGAATGATTTATACTCTAGTCCATAGTTGGGACTTAGAGTATTTTTCATAGGCAGTCGTATTTCCGCCCGTAGTAGTCATTTCACCATCGAATGGTTTATACTCTAGTCCACAGTCGAGGGCTTGTAGTTTTTGTCTTGGGTAGTCGTGTTTCTGCCCATGGCAGTCATTTCTCTACCGAATGGTTTATACCCTAGTCCGCAGTGGGGGGCTTAAAGTACTCTAGTCCGTAGTTGGGGACTTAGAGTTTTTGTCGAGGGAGGTGTGTTTCTGCCCATGGAAATCATTTCTCCACCGAATGGTTTATACTCTAGTCCACATTCGGGGACTTAGAGTACTATAATCCACAATAGGGGACTTAGAGTTTTTGTTGTAGGCAGTCGTGTTTTCGCCCATGGCAGTCATTTCTCCGTCGAATGGTTTATCCTCTAGTCCGTAGCCAGGGACTTAGAGTATTCTAGTCTGCAGTCGAGGACTTAGAGTTTTTGTCATGGTCAGTCATGTTTCCACCCGTGGTAGTTTTTTCTCCACTAAATGGTTTATACTCTAGTTTGTAGTCGGGGGCTTATGGTACTCTAGTCGATAGTCGAGGAATTAAATTTTTTGTCGTGGGCATTCGTGTTTCTGCTAGTGTGATTTGTACTTCATTTATCGCATCGAGGTAAGAGTTGTGGAATGTACAGTTGAACCATGTTCATCTATACGATGGGATTCTGCCCCCAGCATTCAGGAGGAAACTTGGCAAGTGGACGGTCGATTATCATCCATTTGGTGATTGTAGCTCTTCCAGTCAAGTCGAGGAAGGACGTAAGTGATGGAGGGTTGGATCACATCTATTTTAGGATTGGATAATCAAGTCTTGCATGGTTTACTATGTATTCTTTCTAGGAAATAGAGGTAACGAGTTATTGAGTGGACAATTAAGTCGCATCTGTTTCGAACTGCAATCTTGTCCGTTAGGTAAGACCTGGGGTTGAAAAGTAGGCAGTCAATCGTGGCTACTTCAAGTCTACAATGAAGGTTGCTGAATGTATAGTCAGTCATGTTTACATTCTATTAGTTTAAGAACTTGTTGGGTTCTTTATTTTATGCCTCAACGTAGATCAAAGGCGTATGGTAGCTGACAACCAAACGAATCATCCTCGTCGAGACAAAAGCTCACGGGTTCTGTCATGATTTGTGGAGATTGGTTGGTGCCTAACTCTAAGCACTTGGTTACCTGCATCGTATGCATGTAGTTTAATTCAAGTTGGTCGTAGATGACAACTTAATTTAAATTGGAATTAAAGTAAATTAATTAAAAGAAGATCAAATAACTCTCATTGATAAGTTAGGCAGCATTGTGCGCTCGCTATTCCACATTGCGCCTAGCTCCTTTTAGTAGAATATCGACCGTTAGCAGTCCAATTGATAAGCAGAGTTCTTATTGATAGGGCTAGGATGATTCGACATTCGTCACCCTAGTACATTCTTAGGCCATCGCTACTTGTTATGCTCACGAATATGATAAACATGTTTGAGATATGTGCAAAGCGAGATGGATAGGAATTGACGGGGTAGCGATAAATCACTTAGACGCAGACCCGAGAAAATCTGATTATCGCTTGGAGTCAACCATGAGATCGCTTGGATTCAACCATGGGATTACTTCGTGTCAGCAAATTCAAAGACCTGATAATTAGCGCTTTGGGTTTCTTTGGGATTTGCTTCGTGAAAAACTTTGCCTTACCCAAGCTCAGCTTTGAGCCCATGCCAAGGTTCTAAAATTTTTTTTTGTCGTTGTACTTGTCAAAATTCCTCTGAAACTCCTTCATGCATACCTCCGTACAATGATCAAACTTACAATCCCTAGTGTTGAAAAGCTTGGAAGATTTTTGTCCAAGAAGATGCTAAAACTGCCAGTTTGGCGAGTGGAAGAAGTTCCCACTATTGCTGGATCGATCTCGAAGCACAGACCATGGACAAAAGTTTGTAGATGGATGCGTATATAAGAACGATCGGCTATGCTTCATGATCTTAGAACAATCATAGTAGATCGATCGTATAGGAGCGATAATATTTCCATTGCAAATTGTTGGGTAATCTAACGGAAAATGATCAATAAAAAAGAAGAGGGTGGAATGGTCGGTTGGAAAGAAATTCTGGGATGACCGTACAGGAAACGATCGTATGCAATTAGTAGGGGGACTGATTGGAATGGTCGTATTACAATGATCGTATAGGAAGGATCAGTTGTCTTCAGCAAGTAGAAGTGTTTCTATGGTACGACCAGTCATACACGAGTCAGAGCGATCGTTTCCAAGGATGGAGTTTGAACGATCGTATGAGGAACGATCGTATAAGAACGACCGAAGATAAACGATTGTGCAGGAATGCTAGTAGATACATTCATGTTGATGGAACGACCGATATGGACCATTATAAAGAACGATTGTGTAGGATGTTGAAGTGCATGAATTCGTGGTGAATGAATATTCACCTAGTGTGTGTGTCCATAGCCAATTGCCGATCGTTCCTCCTTGCACTAAAACTTGTAAATGTATTAACATTCATGAATCATGTGGCTAATTGGTCATTGATCTCAACATTTCCTTCTTTGGAAAGGTAGTAGACATGATTTCACGACCTTGTAAAGTAGTTTCCATCTAGATTTCTTTCAAATCTGATTAGAATAGGAAACTTATCAATCAAAAGCAGGATCTATCTCCCAAATTTGGAAATTCGCCAGTAGAATGTGAGATCCAATCAAGCTGAAAATTCATTTCTCAATGGAAGCACCAAAATATTGATGCCAAAAAAGGGCATCAACACCCGTAGAATCTCATGGAGTTTAAACAACGAATGAAATCAAAAGAAAAGCATAAAAGTAAATAAAATCATGGATTTTTATAGTGGTTTGGCAATCTTGGCCTACATCCATTTCATACTTTTATTAATCTTTCATTAGATTATAATTACAAGAATATTTAGATCAGCTAGGACCCATTGATACAAGTTTCAGGAAATAAAAATACAGAGCCTTCGGAGGAGCTAGAAGAAGATGAAGTCCAATTTTTTCTGAAGCCATGCTTGCTGTATTTATAGTAGAAGACGTGCACAGACTGGGCTGAAACCTTGCAAGATACCCCCTAGATCCAGTAGAGCCCACTATATCGATTGGCCCCAATTATTCATTGATCAAGAATGATCTGCATGCTTAAGACCGATCCTTTTTCTTAGCCCTAAGCACTGTTCAATCGATGTTGGAGGGTCCCACAAGCTTCTAGATTTTACTCCTAAAAATATGGGATGATTTCTAGATATAGACTGCAAGTTATGGGTCATTCTTTGTAGAAGATAGGTCATACACTAAAATGCACCGATCGTTATATTGAACTCCAATAACGATCGATGTACATCGATCGGCCTTCCTTCCACTTTCATTTTATGATGCATGATTGTTATGGTGTCCTCTTGCCTCTTTGTTGATGTCCTAAAAGTCTCACATAAATTGGCTTCATGGGTCTTAAGATATTAAATGTTCCCCGATGACTAGAACTATTTCCTTAATCGTCCTCTGGTCGATCCAAACAAATAATTGCCTCAACCGTAGCTTGTGCATACAAGCTTCAATCAACTCCAAACTCGAGATATAACTTGAAGGGGCAAGGCTTGCTACACTTCGGTTTGGTCCCGGTTCAAATATGTTCGACTATCTTCTACAGTACTGTATATAACTGGCTGTCCAAGCTATCGACCATCCGTTCCTAATCGAATCGATAATATCACGGCTTCGCCAAAAGGTGGGATAATATATATGTATTTGAGTGATATCGATTTAGGGAATAATTTATTTTGTGAATACCCTCATGATTCAAGTGTTAGACATATTTGAAATCACGGTATATATACTATACGCATGTATTTATTCCTTAAATCTAATTTGAGTTTCTTTCTAGTTCCACTTTCTTTTATACATATATAGTTGTATAAGTATTAACTTATTTGTAACTTATATAATTTAATTACTTATATAATATATATATATATATTATAAATTCAATCTTATTTAAAAAAATTAATTCTCGTTAATTACATCATATTTAATTAAATTATTTTATATAAAATATCTAAAAATTTATATTATTCATCTTAACCTATTTAAGATAGTTAATTACCTATAACATTTATAGAATTTTATGTGTGCATATCAATATATGTATACATTTTAATTAACTAACTTTTAATTAATTCCATTTGACAAATTTTATTTAATTAAATATTGTAATGAATTTGAAGTTTTAATTTACTTTATCATAAACTATTTTTAGATAAATAAATAACTCCAATAATTATAGTTATACACATACATCAATATATATCTTTTAATCAATTATCTTTTAATTAATTATTTTACTTTATTTAATTAATCATATTAATTAAATTTTAAATTTCAAATTTTCAAAATTAGTTACTCAAAACAACTTTGAAAATTCTATATTCATTTTGTAATTTTTATAAAATGTCCCTTTTATATTTTAAACGTAACTTAAATTTAAAACATAGTTTTAAATTTTCATTTTTCTTAAATTAGCCCAAGGCCCCAAATCAATTCGGGACTTTATACTAGGGATAACCTCTTGGCTTACTTCATCTTTTGGGTCAAGTAAGTAGCCAGGTAGGACATGGTACTTATTTACCTAATCTATCCTTCAACACTGTCTTTATAGACGCCCTATTAAATGGGTATGCTTTGTTCAGTTGATTTAACAATGCTAATTTAGATAGCATATGCTACTGGGTTTCGATACCATTATTATTCTGGCCCAAAATCCTTTGCTGTAACCCAAATAGGTACCTCGCAAGTGAGTTTTATATGTAAACTTTCGACTAGCTCAACCATCACAGAACATGTAGAAGTAAAGGACAATATTTCATCATAGATTATAATGCAAGAACCCTACCTCCGCAATGCTAGTTGCAAGGGTTGAACCTGTGACATCTAATGTACCACGTGAATGTCTCAACTAACCTCGCCCTGATGTCATTGAAGGATCCGGGCCAGTCGGAAGTAGATGAAATATGCCGATTTAAAAAATTATTTTGGATCTATTAAATTTAGGAAGTCTAAATGTTTAGATCCAGTTTATTATTTGTTTTAAATCAAATCTTATTTTATTTAAATTTATTTAGATGAAGATTTAATTATTTATCTTAATCACTATGATATTTATAAAAGATATAGTACATCAAATATGCTCTTGTGTGTATGTATTGTAATAGCTACTTGTTTAATTTAATTTACAGAAGAAAACCTTTTATTTCTCTCTCTTAATTTATAAAGTTAATTGAGGTAATATTTTGTTTTATTTAGAGAGATATCTTTCATTTCTCTCTCTATAATTAAATTAATTGATTTATTAAATGACGTGTATGACTAAATTTATACTTGACATGTATTGTGACTATGCGCAAATGTACTCCAGTGTAAAATGTATGAGTGCAACATATCATAAGTATACATGACCGTAATAGACCCATTTGTTCTTTTATATATGCCTTTGTTATCTGCAGTTTTGATTTGAAATATATCTCTATATTAACAGGCACATAGATGTATGCAAATACGCGCGCGCATGCACGCACACATACACATATAAGTTCAAATTAAGTTAGAATATTTTATAAGTTTCGAAATCTAAAATTAACAATTGTAAATCTATTTAATTAAGGAACGGATTTAAAATCAAGTTTTACGATTTTACACAAATGTTCATTTTATAAATTCGAGTTAAAATGGCATACACATACATATATCCATATATAAATAATTGCAAGCTATGTTTTAATAATTAAAACAAAATATGTATATAAACTTTGCATTCTAATGTATATACATAAATTTAAAGTTAACAAACTTAAATCTAACTTTAAACTTAGGAAGGAATCTAATGGTTTTATAATCTTATAGAAAAATCCACTTGCGGATTTTAAATTGAAATAAATTTTACACTTATGTAAAGAACATGTAAACAAATTATATTCAAAACAACAACATGAAACACGTGCATTCAATTTTAAGTATGAGTATAGATAATTTAAATTATTTTCAAAAAAATTGTTTAAATAACCATGGAACATATGTATACCTAACTAAAATAGTCTTCAATAATTTTTTTTATTAAACAATAGTTTCTAACCAATAACAAAATAGATCGGATAATTTAGACATAAGTAAATTCATTGTAAAAGATTCATATCTAAACTATACAAATAATATAAAAAGATAATCAGATGAGATGAAGGATCAGAAATATGCCAACGTAATGAACATATATTTAATTAAGGTATATTAATCGGAAATAACTAACACCTTTTAATATTTTTATTTTTTTGGGATTTTAAGCTGTGGTTTCCATGAAGATTTAGGCCATTAAAGGAGTGAACGAGAGCAAGAGGAAGCGGAAAAAAAATTGGTAGGAAGAATAATGAAATGAATTTGGTTTTTAAGAAAGTAATTAAAGAGAATCAATACAAGAGATCTTTCTCCTTCCTTTTATTACTCTTTTGCCTTTTCAAATCAAATTTGAAAACCTTCCACATTCCTATTTTTATTCAACCATAGAAAGAGGCACGGTGGACCTCAAAATTTCCCAAATCCATTTAGCATTTATTCTATATAATCTAATTTAAGTATTCTGTTGATATCGTATATCGATGCACATAACATCACTTTTATATATGCAATAATTTAAACACTAATGTTATTCAAACATCAAATAAAATTTACTAATTAATATTTCATAAATATTAAATAATTTAAAATTATTATAAATTTAATGAATCGTGTGGTTTTTCAAAAATTTCATCATCATGGTTGTGTAAATCAAAGGTGTAAATTCAATCATGATTAATATTGAATTATTCGAATATTAACATACACAAGTCGCATTTGCTAGTGGTATGACATCTTAGTTGATTATATCACTTACACATCTTTTTGGCAAAATATAATTTTACTATTTTAAGTGGTACCTAGTTGTAATGATTATTTACAAGAATCTCATTCATCAATACTATATCACATAAGGACTTATGAAATTATTTTTGGTCAAAATTCCAAAATCATCCAAATTCAACTTGATTAGTCCAAACACAAAATCCTTGGTTCAACAATAAAATTATTATTAACCTTACTGCTTTGACCAGAAACTTTGACTTTGTTTTTTGCTATTGTTGACCGTAATACTAATGTCATATAACTAAGGATATGAATTCTCTATTGAATAATATTTCATTTCCAATGCTCGGACTCAGACCCAATTATAGTAGTTCAATGGATGTCATACCATGTTTTAACTCTAATCAAAGTGGAGCATCCATATTAAAGTTCCACAATATTCTTAAGTCCAGCGAACTGTGTAACATAGTCACTTTGAGATCCATATTTGATCTTAGTTATATTAATTGAAATAAAACTCTTAATGTGAGTCATTCTATAGCTAACCAATAACTTTTAGTACGTAACCATTTAGTGTCCCCTGTAGTTATGAGTAACACACTGTCCAACATTTAGAGAGATTTATGCACTTATTCACAACCACTGTATCGATGTCCCATCTCAAAATCTTGGCTATGATATTTAAAATAATATGTTATTTTTAATGTGATAATTTTCTCATGATTACAATGCATTGTAATTACTATCACATAACATATCATTTAAGGATTTTCTATTTAATATACTTTCAGTTAATTACTTAATTAATTATATCATAGTATAACAAGTATATAATAGAAAAAAACACCTTTTATTTTAAATAAGATTGGTTATCGAGTTAGATATATGTGACAAATTACATAGTTACCCATAGCCCATTCCCATTATTCTACAATAAAACATAAACTGCCATAGGCTAACCAATTATATGAGCTCGATGGAAATGGCCTTTGTTATCTTTACAAACCTATGGCATTTATCACATCTTCTAAGTAGTCGGCTGCATCCCTGTTGACCGTTGGCCAAAAGTATTTTTAGCGATGAACTCTCTTTGATAATGTCTTCCCCTAGTTTGATCTACACAGCTTCCTTCATGCACATCTGTAAGGATCTTTTTAGCTTGTCTTCGGTGACACACCTCGGCATGGGCATTGAGAATCTTCTCCTATACAATACTTCTTCTTGAATAATGAGCCGAGGTATGTTACGTAGGAGTTTTCGTCATTTGTTCCTTCCGTCCAGGAGAGTCCCTATTAGAAAATATTCTTTAATTAGATTCATCCATAACTTATTCTTTTTATCAACCTCCAAGATCTAACCTACATCCATCTTGTTAGTGTTTTGAGTCACTAGAAGCTCTACTGTCACGATTCCCTAAAAGTGCATCTCTAGAACTCGCTAGTTTAACCAATGGATCAACATTCACGTCATCCTCTTTAGGGATGTGCATTATTGTGTAATGCTCGGTACCGCCTATAGTTCCAATAATTTTGACAAGTAAGGGGAAAGTCTCATTCCCTTATCCTAAAAAAATTTATACCTAACAAACCACCAACCTGGAGTCATTGAATACATGTAATGTCTTGATGCTCGGTACCTTTGTTACCTTGACTCCCATAGCCAACACCTCTATTAAGCCTCATTATTTGTCAATCAAAACCCTAGCCTCAAAGAATAGCATATACACTGTTCTTTCAGGCCATAAGAAACATTCCTTCTCCAGAATCATGTTCATTGAAGGCTCTATCCATAGAAATTTCACTGAGATAGTAGGACCAAATATTCTACCACTTCATCATCCTGGAAGGCGAATTCACCAATGAAATCTGCTAATGTCTATCCTTGAATTATCTTTCTATAGTGTATGGTATATGTGATATCCCGGAAATTTGGCAATATAAATTTAATAATCTGTGTTAAAAATTTAATTGATTTGATAATTTTTGATAATAAATTTTGAATTGATTTAATAATCTTCTTTAGTAAATATTTAAATTGGTAGATTTTATCTTTTTAAAGCTAATAAATTGTTTTCTGCTTATAATATATATAATTATATATATTGTAAATTGATAAACTTTGATTTGGAATCTAGTAACTGAATCAATTTTCTAATTTTAATTTATATTTGGAAAATTGAAAATTTGCATTTAAATTTAACATTTAACTTTCAAAGCAATTTAATAAATAATTTTATGATTTATACTTATGGAAAATCTTATTTGTTTAAATTTATATTTTAATCAGCTTAAATATGATTTTAAATTAGATTAACATTAAAAGCTTTGTTTTATTTTATTTTAAATATTACTTAAAATTATATATAAGAGTTAAAATACAAATTTCATATGATCTTAATTTATTAAGTTATAGAAGCAAATTATAATCTCTTTTATAAATCATTTTAAATATTGTTTAACTTGTTATTTTTAAATAATAATTATAATACTTAGTTTTTATAAAACATAAATAGATTTTTAGAAATAGGTTTTGTTATTTTATAAAAAATTCAACAAGAGCTATATATGCATATATATATAACTTGACTTTTAAAATTGGATTTGATAAATTAATTTAAAATTTGAATTCATTATTTTGAAATTTAAAGGATAAGTATTTTAAAAATATTTGAATAAGCTTTTGTTTATAATTTGTTTTGTTATGTTTTCTAAAATTAAAAAGGGAAGGAATTCATTTAAATATACATAAGAAGGAACAAATTAAGATTTAAAAGTTTTGTAAACAATTTAGATTAAAATTAGAATATTTAATACATGTGTAAGTTTCTCTTAACATTTTGTTGACATGTGTAAGGCATAGATTAAATTGTGACAAATGTTTAAAATTAGTAACAAGTGTCTTATTTTTTTTTCATTTTCTTTTACTTTATTTAAGTCATTTTTCTTTTCTATTCTTTTTTTTTTCAAACTTGAGAAAAATCTTCAACTAAGATCTGAAATCAAAACAGAGAAATCCTGTTTAAAACTAAGATCTGCAAAATTCTTTTTCAAAACAGAAAGCAAAATCTGTTTTTCTCACAAAAATAAAATCTGAAACCCTCTTCAAAATTGAAATGCAAATTACCTGTAACCACTTCATATACATCAATCTGAATTGCAATTCATTCTGCATTTCCTCAAATTTCTGTTTTAAATCAACCAAAACATGCATGCACTTCCTTTTATGAAAGCCTGCAAATTCTTTTCTGTTTTGAACACTTCATGAACAATGCCTGCAATTTATTTACCTGGAAACTATTTGCGCCAAAATTGGCCACAAACCCCAAATACCGTGAAAGCACCAGTGTATGAATACAAATCAGCGATATTCAAACACAAATCACAGATCTCGGCAAATAACCCAAATATGTTTGCACAAAAAATGGGCAAACACCTCCAAGTCGTATGATTTAGTTGATTTTATGTTGTTCGTAGTGATTTGGATGGTTTATGCAAATACGTAAAAAATAGAGACTAAACTGTAAAAGGCACACAGATTTATAGTGGTTCGGCCAGAATGTGCCTACGTCCACTTTATATGTTATTTTCCTTTTCCGATCCAATTACAAGTACAAAGCTTTGATTACAAGTATATCAAAGTTGTTTGAAAGTTCCTTCCAGGCTTGAGCTCTCCAACTTGTCCCCCATTGTTGTACCCCTGCCCCTCTATTTATAGAGCGAGGCTGGGGGCAGAGGTCTTGGATGTATATAGCTGCTGGTGGGCCTGGGCTGATGCAATCTGGCCTGGCAAAGTTGGTTCGGTAGCTCCTTGGTTCGGCGGTGAGTGGAGTGTTGACTGGACCGGTAGTGTATGGAGCGTGGGTTGGTTCGGTAGTCTCGGTCCGGTAGTGGTTGGTTTGACTCGGTGGTGAGTTGGTTTGGCGAGGCCTTGGACCAGTGGAGCTTGGTTCGGTGGGAAGGGAAGTGGAGTTGGTTCGGTGGTGAGAGGAAGTGGAGTTGGTTCGGTGGGAAGGGAAGATGGCTGGTTCGGCTATGCTTTGGATCGGCATTGTTTGAAGATGGAGCTTGGACCGGCATTGTTTTGGACCGGTAATAGGTAAAAACGTGCCCAGCAGATCATATCTCCTTCATATGAACTCCGATTATCCTGAAAATTGAAACATGGCCTTTCCTAGTCCTTATCACCATTTCCAATCAATTTCGTCCCGATCGAAACTCAACCAAATTTTAATAATATCGACCGTAGCCTTGATCCCAATCGATTTTCAATCCTGACATCCATCATTCCTTGCGAATTTGTTGGTATTCCAGTTTTTACCCAAAAAGTGGGATAACAGAAACAAACATGCAACTGTAAATCTGGAAAACACAAAGTACTACAGCAACTTCAAGTTTAAAAAGCAAAGCATGGCAGTAAAATCAAGTTTGAAGTTTAAAAATATAAAAGAAGTAACTCCAGTTTCAAAGCTTTCAATAAACAGAGGCTCTGCTACTAAAATCTGCGAGTAACCTCACTCTTTTAAAGATTAAGTATGAATTTTGGTTGTTTACTTTACTCTGGAAAATAAAAATATTTGCATGTCTTTTACAAGTTCATTGTTGGTATTTATATATATGAATATATATATATATATATATAAATATATATATATATATAGTTGTGTATGCTTCTGGGAAATTTATTCTTTGTACTTAAGTTCCAGGTTTTAAGAATTTGCTTAAAACTCCATTTCAGTTGATCTAATCTGTGTTATGGACTTATGATTAAATCAAAATATGGTTATGTAATATAAGTTTAAAGTTTAAGTTTTATTTATTAAAAAAAACCTAAAATGTCTTTGGAAAATGCAAGATACAACAGAACAATTTTTGAAAGTAGGAATTTGATCTCACAGATTCATTAATCAAAAAGTATAAATTGATTTCTTAATCTAATACTTGAAACTTTAAAATTAAAATTAGAATTTTTAGTTGTTTTTGATTAAGTAATTTTGGTTTAACCAGAAATCATGATTTGGGTTGATTCTGTCGATCTAGGAAGATTGAGTGGCCAGTTTTCTTCCTGGTGATGGAGTATTGATTGAAGTTTCAGGGAAAAATGATAGTTGATGGATTAAATCAGTGAGACAGAAGTGTTTAGGGATTAAAGTATTTAACCCTAGTTTTTGTTCATCTGATAAAATTGATCACCGCGATCAAAATAGGTGATCGAGCTTGCCCTGTTTTGAGTAGATGATAGATGGAGTATGGAGGAGTTCGAGGCCGGTGGCACAATTTCTCTGATGATCAGATTTTGGAATTTGAGGTGTTTGCAGTTCAACATTTTGTTCCAGATTCGAGCTCAATGCTCGGTTTTTGATTTGGGGCTTCTGCAGTTGCATTGAAGGTCGATTTGGGGTTTGGTGATGATCGGTGACTTGCTCGTGAGATCGCGAGAGGCCGGAGGTGATGGCCGTGGCAGTGCAGGTGCATGGTGTCGTGTTGTATCAGTTGGGTTTGGGGAGATTTGGGTTTGCGAGTTTTTTCGGGTTGAATTAGGATTTACTCGAAGCTGAAGGTCGTTTTACTCGAAGATGAGGGATGGTGGACTCGAAGGGGTTGATGTGTGGGCTCGGGTGGGTTCATTTGTTACAGGTTTGTGAAAAACCTGATTTTATTTGAATTAAAAAAAAATTGCAAAATGAAAAATGATTCTCGAGTTACTCGAGTGGTTTCGAGTTTTGCTCGAGCCAATTTGTTGCAGTTTAGAAGTTGTCATGTTTCAAATTTTAAACTGAGTTTCAAAAGTACTAAGCAAATATTTAAATTAAGTTTTAAATCTAAATTTTAATTATGGATTCAAGATAATTTGAATTTTAGGCTAGAAATGGCTAAGATTTTAAATTCAAATTGTTTAAAATAATTTTAAAAGGGTTTTATTGTTTAAAAATGTTTTTAAAAGAATTTGAATTTAAAATTTGGAAATTGAAATATAAAGTAATGTTTAGACAAAGTTTAAATTTGATTCAAATCTGAATTTGAATCTTTGGTTTAAAATGAATTTATGTTTTATAAATCTAAGTGTTTAAAACAAATTTGAATGATAATGTAAAATTTAAATGTTTTGTTTTAACTCTTGTAAATTTCTTTTATAAGAAAAGTATTATTTATCATATAATGTATAAGTTTTAAATTGATTTTAAAACTTGTTGAAGTTAAATTATAGTTTAATGATTTGTTATACATTTAATTATTAGGATAATTAAATGAGTAATTAATTTATTTTAATAAATTAATGAATGAATAATTACTTAAAGTAATTAAAGGTTTAATCTTAAAGGTTTAAGATTAATTATTAACTTGTAATTTAAGATTCATTAATTAAATAAGAATTTGATTTTTAATCAATGATCAATAATTAATTAATCAAGTAATAATGGATTAATTAAGTTTTAGTTAACACTTAATTATTTAATTAATTTGGGATTAATTAATGGGTTAACTAATGACTAATTAATTTGTAATTAATAATGATTAAAATAAGTTAATTATTTTAGAAAATAATTAATGAATTGTTTAATAGTTAATGAAGGTCATTAACTAAGGTTTATTTAATAATTAATTAATATGATTAATTTTTAATAATTAATTAGATTAATTAATTTAAAGATAATCATTTGTGTAAATTGTTAAGTATAATTACTTATGGAAGTAATTAAGGAATTAATTACTTATTGTAATTAATTGAGTTTAATATGATTTGATTAAGTAAATTAATTCAGTTTAATTAATTTAAATTAATCATTTGATGAAGAGTATAATTACTTAATTTAATGAAGAGAAATACTTAGAGAAGTAATTAATGGGTAATTACAGTATGTAATTAATTGAAGGTGATTGGTTGATGAAAGTAATTTGAGTATAATTACTTTGTGAATTAATCAAGGGATTGATTAGAGATAATTAATTAACGAGTAATTAATTTATTTCGTGGAGTAATTAAGGGAAATTAATTACTGAATGGGGTTAATCAAGGGTGCTTAACAATTATGGTTTAATTATGGATTAATTACTTAATGTAATTAATTTTAAAAGAAAATGTAATTAGAAATCATTAATTATTATAATTAATGGTGTAACTAAGAAATAAATTTATTTGGCAATAATTAATCAATGAATTAATTAGTTAATGTAATTAATTAAGAAGTAATGTAATTAATTATAGTTAATTAATTAAGTAATTAAAGATTAATTACTGTATTTGGTTAAGTATAATTAATTTGAGAAATTAATTAGTGGATAATTACTTAAAGGTTAATTAATCAGGGATGATTAATTTAAATGAATAATTGATTGATGATTAATTAATTGATTGATAATTAATTAATAAGTGATATAAGCAAGTTGATATTGATGAAGTAATTAATTTAATTTAGTTTCAATTAATTTGAATGATGTAATTAATTTGAATGATGTAATTAATTTAATTCATTTTAAATTAATTATATTTGGTATGATATTAAGTCATGGCTTATATGGTTGGATAATGTTGTTTGCCTTGAATAGTTTGATCTCGGATGTGAGATAGATAATGTTGGTTGATATGGATGCATTGTGATGATGATTTGGATTACCTTTTGAATAATGATAATATGGATTATCTGTTGTGATGATAATATTGATCATCTAATGTGAATCTGTGATTTATCTATATGGATATATAGATAATTGAATTGTTTTAAACCTTTAAAACAACTTGGCCTTAAAAGACACGCTTTGGATTTCGATTAGACCGGGATCGGGTTTCCATATTTGGATATCCGAAAACCACATCGATCCAAATTAACGATAGGTCATGAATCTCTTGTGAAGAGTGAAGACTCGAGGTGTAAGGACTATACGTCAGTATAACTCTGGGGTGATTTCGTGATGAGTTTGATGAAGATAGTTCTTATACGTTCGAGATGGTGATTTAGAGTGCAAGGGTTATCGTCATTAATGTAACAACCAGGTATTTTCAACCATTCGCATCCGTTATAAGTGTATAGGTAGACACTCATGCCGGAATTGAATTGCTCAAAATACCGCGTTGTAAATAAAAATTTGGCAAATCTCAGAATATACAGTAAATAAAATAACAGATCACAGACATAGAGTAATGATAATGCAGCGAAAGGAAAAGAGATAGTAGTCCATGAAGCTACTATATAAATATATCAGAGTTACATAAGATACAACAGAAGAAATAAAGTACAACAGAAGTTTCAATATGATAACCAAGTACGAGATGAATAAAACAACCGAACTGAAATAGATAAGACTACATAAGTAGATAATCTCCAGCGATTCAAATCTCCAGAAGTGGAATCCAAATCTGTGAATAACTCAGGCTGACCCGAGCGTAAATAAAAATACAAACACTCGAGTCAGGACATACATACTTATACAATGTAAACCAACTCAAGTGAACTATAGCAAAGATACAAGTAACTTAGAAGATGCTTGGGACCGCCCATCCTCTAAGGATCCGTTAAACTATTTACTATGTAGTATATTGCGCTATAAACAGTAGTGTCTAACCAGTAAAGTATAATCATATAGAAAATAGCGTTAAGGGGATGGTGAACCTTAACGCGGTCGGATCTTTAAAACCAAAATTGTAGTGGGCTCGATATAAGGAGATGACATGGCACGCGAGGCAATGCCAGGGTGGATACACTGTTTGCACTCCCGGACCGGTGGTGACGGCAAGCCAGCAGCTTTCGCCCACCTCGAACAATACCCCCGAATCAAAGTGGCGCCACATATCGAATCACAAAAGTAATAGAATGGTTTCTGATGGAGCATGCTCGATGAAAGGGTGCGACCCTTTGTGTAGCCCGGTATAGCTCCTGTTTTAGTCATTTATGCCAACTCACGGGAGTTGGGTCCACGTAATATACCTCGAGAACGTCGCCACCATCCTACTTCATTCTGGAATCTCCACCACGTACATAGTTGTTAAAGTGGTTTTCGGTATTGGCCGGCTGTAAGACAATATCCGATCCCGGTCTCTTTAACAACCAATCATTATTATAACCCGTAGTTATAACTTTAAAAAAAAAATTTTATACTTCAAAATAAAATATCATTTCAACCCAAATCTTTATCAAAATAAAGATTAAATTATTTCCAAACCATTTCAATATATCATCATACCATTTCTTTCGATTCAAATATTTATCAAAATAAATATCAAGTCATTTCTAACCATTTCAATATATTAAATTATCATATCCTTTCAAAACTTCCTTTCAAATCATTTTAATATATCAAAATATCATAACCTTTCAAAACATCGTTCAAAATATCTTATCTTTCAGCACTTCCTTTCAAATTATTTTAATATCAAAATGTCATATCTTTCAAAACTCCATTTTCAAATCATTTTAATATATCAAAATATCATATCTTTTAAAACCACATTTCAATCATTTAATATATCAAAATATCATATCTTTTCAAACCACATTTCAGTCATTTAATATATCAAAATATCAAAACCACATTCATTTCAAATCATTATTCATTTTATTTAATTTAAAATACCATTTCAATTCACATTTCAAAACAGTTTATATTCAAAAAAATTATTTTTAATCTTTAAAATGAAGTTATTATGTTCAATAATTAAATTATTAAATTTCCAAAATTTTCAACTTCCAAAGTTCCTTTATTCACTTAAGTTTATCAAAACAGTGAAAATTCACTTTTTGTGGCATTTAGAAAACGCTACGGAAAGATACATTCAAAACAATTCAATTTAACAAAAGACAACATTTTAAAATGTTGTAATAGGGCTTACTTAAATTTCAAATAAACTTAGTTAAATTCAAAAATTATAGCACTTACAAAAATTGCTATACTAGCTTTTAATTCAATTTAGCTTTTTAATTCATTATCATTAACTACGGCATTTACAAATGCTACATTGTAACTAATAGCATTTCAAAAATGCAGTCAATTAACTTCAAATATTCAATATAATTTCTCAACCAATTATTTTTTTTATTGAAAATATTTTTAACTCATAAAATCATACGTTTTCACATTTATAAACATCATTTAATTTTTCTCAAGTTCATGATTTTATAAAGTTAAATTTCCATTCAAAAATCAAGATTTAATAATAATTCACTTATTTAAATTGCAATGTTCAATTTTAAATTCATTGCATTAAATTTCAACTTAACACTTAAGTTCAAATTCTCAAATATAACTTATTTTTATTTTTATTTACTTAACTAAAAGTTCACTTTTAAGTCAATTTCATAAATTTCCAATTTAGTTATATTTCAAAATTTCAACTTAAAGTATTCATTCATTTCACATTTCAACTTTATTAAAAATCATTAATATGATATAAAATCACTTTGAATTCATTTAAATTCAAATTGTCATAAATTTATCATAATTTCATATTCAATTTAATTTCCAATTATAATTAAATCAAATTTTCCAAAATAACTTACGTTCAAAATTTTCTAACTTTTCATTAATTTATTTTACTTACAATTATTCAGAAAATCAATAATATTTTACAAAAATCCTTTTTAATTAGATTTAAATCAAAATGTTTTAATATTTACATTTCTAAAAATTTTTTAAAGTTTTTAGAAAACATATATTAACTATGGGTCTATATATAATTTTCTACACTGGGAAAAGTGATACGGGTAATATATCATTTCAACCCGTAATTTACAAAGAAAATCCGGGTTTTATCATTTCAAACCCGCAGTCCCAAGTAAATGAAATAAATTGAAATCATTCAGGCCTATCATTTCATCCCATAACAATTTTCCCTTATTCTAAAGTCCGTTCGGGTATGTATCATTTCGACACATAGTGATTTTCTAATTTACAAGGAACTTGCAGTGTGATAAACTGATAAAATATACAGAATAGCATGAAATAACAGTAACATATGATATAACAGGTGTAATAACAGGTGTGAACATCATATGATAATAATATAAGAAGTTATAACATGTTAATATAGTTCTACAGATTCACAGGGTGTCAATTTACTACTTATATAAGTACATAATGTTTGGTGAGAAATACTCACATTTTTATGCTGGAGATATTAATTTGAATGACACAATGGATCCAGAAGGCATGAACTTTGATTTTGAGTGGAGAGAAATAGCCGAGATATCATCTTGTAAACAACCCCAAAACAAGACAATATAACTTATGAATATTCACCCAAAATATATTGAAATAAATTGAAACTGAAAGGCAACAAAGACAAGATAACTTGACCTTGCTACAACCATTCAAAAGCTCGACTAAGGGGTTCGTTTTCTTAGCCATGATGATGATATGAGTGTGGGAGAGACAAGGCTAATAGCCTTGCAAACATTCAAACAAAACAAACAAATAACATAAGTTTTCAAACCCAAATTCAATAAAACAATGTTATAATTAAATGCATAAAACAAAGCCAAAGTTTTTGCACTTGCTTTCTACCGCCTATGCTTCAGCTATAGATCTGAAATACATGTCTAAGGAGTGGGTTAGGATCAGGTCTTGGGCTCATAAGGGTCAGCCATAGCTTGGAAGTAAAGGTGCAAAGGTGGATGGACATAGGGCAACAAAACAACAACTACAAGGCAAATTCATCACCTCTATGCTATAAATGAGTTCGGCCATAGGCTCTAGGGGCATGGCCAGTGGGTCCAGGTGATGGTGGGTAATGTGGAAGAGGGTGGAGGTCAGGTCAAAGGTAGTGGTGGAAGTGGCGGCAAAAGGTGGATGAAGGTGATGGTACCAAAACTGGGTCAGCTTGAGTGCATAGGTGATGGATTTGTGGATTTTGGAGGTGGTGTTTGCCTTGGGGTTGCTTGGCCTGCCATGGTGGTGATCTAGGGTGGATGATGATCAGAGAATAAAGTGGTGGAGGTTGGCCTAGATCTGGTTGAGGAAGAGTGGAGCCGCGAAGTTGAGAACAAGTTGCAAAATCACATAGAAAAACTAGAAAACAAGAGAAGAGAAGAAGATTTTACCAAATTTTTGCAAGATGGAGGCCATGATTTTTTTTAGGATTGAGAAGCTTTGAAAATACGTGAAAAAGATGAGAGAATGCAGCTGAAAAGAATAGAGAAAGGTACGGCCAAAATAAATGGTGTATTGATTGAAAAAGAAACGGTAAAAGAAACGGTGAAACGACTTTACGTTTCTTAGCTTTTAAAACCTTCCATACTTCCTTTTCTTTTAAATCAAGTAAAACAAAATAAACTTTAGAAAGTAAATCTAAAACCGAAACAAAGTGAAAAAAATTAAAATATATAATTAAATTTAAAGAAAATATAAAAAGAATTAAGGAAATTGCTTAAAAATTGAAAACAGGGTTCTAAAATTACAATTAAAACATCAATGGCTTTGGAAAAATATCTACTTCATTTTAAAAATATTCTAAAGCAAAAATTTTGAAATAAAATAATTTATTTATCATTTCTAAAATAAAATAAATAATTAAATTGGAGAAAAAATAGAAAAGAACTAAAGAAAATGTTTAAAAATTGAAAACAGGGCATGGAAATTACAAGAAAAATACTACTAGCTCTAGAAAAATTCCTACCTCACTTCAAAAATATTAAAAGACAAAAAAATACATAAAATAGCATATCAATACATATTACAATAAAATATGACAAAGAAAAATAAAATATATATTATTTAAATAACAAAATTGCAGAATAAACAAATTACACTCAATATTGAAATATACATAACTTTCACAATTTACATCCGTTTCCAACGAAAAAAAAGCAGTGTTCTTAAAATTTTACGTACTTTCATAGTAAAAGATAAAATTTAAAATTTCCAACTTTTAAAAATTTAAATTAAAAGTCTAATTTTGACTATTTTGACCAAAAACTCACTTTTTGGAAAATATTCTTTTTAGTCATGCTTTGGAATGATAATTCATATCAAAACTAAAGTTTATCATTCAAAATAAATAAAATAAGTTTTTAAATCAAAAATTCAATTAAAATATATAAAAAAAATTAAATCACAAAATACAGGGTTGTTACACTCTCCCCCACTCAAAACTTTTCGTCCCCGAAATGGAATGAGGTACGGGAAAGCACAGAAAAAGATAGAGTGAAACAAGATTAGGACAAGATGACAAGGAGATTGAAATTATACATGATGGCTATTATTATAGGTAAGTTTTACAAGGTGGAGATGATCTTTCCAAGATTCTCCAAAATTAAGAACACAAGCACGAAAAGGTGGATTCAAAATGATTACCAAAGATCTATCAATGATTATAGAAAGATGCCTATACCAATCTATAGCAAGATAAGGATGATAAGGACAACCAAAAGATAGTTTGGAAAACAAAATAAGGAAATAAATTTGAAACCATGGAAATTTCAACTTAAATTTTTTTTCCTATTTTTTCATAAGTTAAATAAATCTTTAACTATCTCAAATTTCATTATCTTATTATCTACTCATCTTAAATTAACAATTTTAAAACCATGGGTTAGAAAAATAATCATTTATTACACTCACAATGTACTTAATAAATTTTATTCTTCTTTATTCCTAATTAAAATTGAATTTATTCCGGTCAATATATTTATCACTTATGTTAAACATACTTACACTTATTGTAACTGCTTTCTTTTATTCTTAGTTCTTTTAACGTTATTTTATTGTAAGTTATTCAATTACCCTTTATTATATTTACCTTTGTTAATCATTTTATAATTAAAATTTAAGTGTATAATATTTATTATAACTACTCAAATTTTATTTATTAAATCTTTTATATTGTATATTATCCAATTACATTATTAACTTTTGAAAAATTAAGGTAAGTTATATTTGAATGCAATTGTATACAAATAAAACTTTCCAATTAAATCATTTCATCCTTGAATATTCATCCAAAATTTTGATTTTCTTTTTATAATTGAATTTAAGAATTAAATTTCCGATTTTTTCAAACCATTTAGAGATAAATAAATGTATGTACATAACTTATCGAATCAAATTTTTAAATCATATATCTATATTATATATTATAAATCAAGTCATATTTTAGAAAATTCAAACCAAATTAAATTCCCAAAACAAAGCTGTAGCAAGACTACAGAACAGTCTCTTCACTTCAAAACTCGAAAATGAACGTCGATGATGCTGCAATCATCACGGAAGTTATTTCCTAGCGACAATGAGAAGAGCACTAATTTTAAACTTTAAAATTCTTTGGAAACATATTCTTATTCGAAAATACTTTAAAAAATATACTTTAAAACTTAAACACAAGGTTTGAAACCATCGAAAATTAAATTCTCAGATTTCTTGTTCTACATTCATTTCAGTTCCCAAATCAATTTATAAACAACTATCTATAAATTCATTTATAGAACAACAAATGATAAATTAACTATTATCACTTCAAATAATTAATTTAAATCAGTTTATTAAGTTCCATAAATTTACTTATATATCAAAATTTATTTCATTAACCAAATTTTAAAATATATTGTGTCAGTTTGTTCTGTCAATGTGTTTTAGAACTCCTATCGAAAGCGTTGATCGGGCGGATCGATCAGAAACCCAACTCAACATCAACAACGCAAACAACACAATATATAAACAAAACATAGATTTACAAGTGCAATTCAAAATGTTTGAAAATAGGTTGGAAACAAAAGACAAGATGAATAAATAACAAAATAGGGAGGTGGATAAGCTTATATAAATCACGGGCAACCTTAACGGGTCAACCGTGACTTAAAGAATAAGATCGATGTGGATTTATCTGGGGTAAATCTACATTCGATCTCAAGAGTTAGAGTTTGGAATAACAAAAGATATTAGCATCTAAACCAAGGATAGATATAAATCTCTGGTGAATTGATGCTAATTGTAAAGGAGTTTCCCCTTTTTTTCAATTCAATTTGAAATTGGCATGACCACCGACTCACTAAAAAGATCATCCAAAGCGGAGTTATGGAATAGTCCGGAGTCAAAAGAAGATGAATATTTGAGGGATACGAATGGATTTTGGAACCGTAGGGAACGTTCCAAAATTCAAAGGAATTGAGTCAAAAAGGAAGAGATTCAAACTCGAATGAAAGTGATTCTGTAAATACATTTACTCCATATGCTGAGTTTTGCCCAGAGCTACCAAAGCCCTGATACCAACTGTAACAACCAGGTATTTTCAACCATTCGCATTTGTTATAAGTGTATAGGTAGACACTCATGCCGGAATTGAATTGCTCAAAATACCGCGTTGTAAATAAAAATTTGGCAAATCTCAGAATATACAGTAAATAAAATCACAGATCACAGATACAGAGTAATGATAATGCAGCGGAAGTAAAAGAGATAGTATTTCATGAAGCTAATATATAAATATATTAGAGTTACATAAGATAAAACAGAATAAATAAAGTACAACCGAAGTTTCAATATGATAACCAAGTACAAGATGAATAGAACAACCGAACTGAAATAGATAAGACTAAATAAGTTGATAATCTCCAGCGATTCAAATCTCCAGAAGTGGAATCCAAAGCTGTGAATAACTCAGGCTGACCCGAGCGTAAATAAAAGTACAAACACTCGAGTCAGGACATACATACTTATACAATGTAAACCAACTCAAGTGAACTGTAGCAAAGATACAAGTAACTTAGAAGATGCTTGGGACCGCCCATGCTCTAAGGATCCATTAAACTATTTACTATGTAGTATATTGCGCTATATACAGTAGTGTCTAATCAGTAAAGTATAATCATATAGAAAATAGCGTTAAGGGGATGGTGAACCTTAACGCGGTCGGATCTTTAAAACCAAAATCGTAGTGGGCTCGATATAAGGAGATGACACGGCACGCGAGGCAATGCCAGGGTGGATACACCGTTTGCACTCCCGGACCGGTGGTGACGGCAAGCCAGCAGTTTCCGCCCACCTCGAACAATACCCCCGAATCAAAGTGGCGCCACATATAGAATCACAAAAGTAATAGAATGGTTTCCGATGGAGCATGCTCGATGAAAGGGTGCGACCCTTTGTGTAGCCCGGTATAGCTCCTGTTTTAGTCATTTATGCCAACTCACGGGAGTTGGGTCCACGTAATACACCTCGAGAACGTCGCCACCATCCTACTTCATTCTGGAATCTCCACCGCGTACATAGTTGTTAAAGTGGTTTTCGGTATTGGCCGGCTATAAGACAATATCCGATCCCGGTCTCTTTAACAACCAATCGTTATTATAACCCGTAGTTATAACTTTAAAAAATATATTTTATGCTTCAAAATAAAATATCATTTCAACCCAAATCTTTATCAAAATAAAGGTTAAATTATTTCCAAACCATTTCAATATATCATCATACCAAGTCTTTCGATTCAAATATTTATCAAAATAAATATCAAGTCATTTCTAACCATTTCAATATATTAAATTATCATATCCTTTCAAAACTTCCTTTCAAATCATTTTAAAATTACAAATATCATAACCTTTCAAAACTTCGTTCAAAATATCTTATCTTTCAGCACTTCCTTTCAAATTATTTTAATATCAAAATGTCATATCTTTCAAAACTCCATTTTCAAATCATTTTAATATATCAAAATATCATATTTTTTAAAACCACAATTCAATCATTTAATATATCAAAATATCATATCTTTTCAAACCATATTTCAATCATTTAATATATCAAAATATCAAAACCACATTCCTTTCAAATATCATTATTCATTTTATTCAATTTAAAATACCATTTCAATTCACATTTCAAAACAGTTTATATTAAAAAAAAATCATTTTTAATCATTAAAATGAAGTTATTATGTTCAATAACTAAATTATTAAATTTTCAAAATTTTCAACTTCCAAAGTTCCTTTATTCACTTAAGTTTATCAAAACAGTGAAAATTCACTTTTCGTGGCATTTAGAAAACGCTACGGAAAAATACATTCAAAACAGTTCAATTTAACAAAAGACAACATTTTAAAATGTTGTAATAGGGTTTACTTAAATTTCAAATAAACTTAGTTAAATTAAAAAATTATAACACTTACAAAAATTGCTATACTAGCTTTTAATTCAATTTAGCTTTTTAGTTCATTATCATCAACTACAGCATTTACAAATGCTACATTGTAATTAATAGCATTTCAAAAATGCAGTCAATTAACTTCAAATATTCAATATAATTTCTCAACCAATTATATTTTTTTATTTAAAACATTTTTAACTCATAAAATCATACATTTTCACATTTATAAACATCATTTAATTTTCCCCAAGTTCATGATTTTATAAAGTTAAATTTCCATTCAAAAATCAAGATTTAATAATAATTCACTTATTTAAATTGCAATGTTCAATTTTAAATTCATTGCATTAAATTTCAACTTAACACTTAAGTTCAAATTCTCAAATATAACTTAGTTTTACTTTTATTTACTTAACTAAAAGTTCACTTTTAAGTCAATTTCATAAATTTCCAATTTAGTTATATTTCAAAATTTCAACTAAAAGTATTCATTCATTTCACATTTCAACTTTATTAAAAATCATTAATATGATATAAAATCACTTTGAATTCATTTAAATTCAAATTTTCATAAATTTATCATAATTTCATATTCAATTTAATTTGCAATTATAATTAAATCAAATTTACCAAAATAACTTACGTTCAAAATTTTCTAACTTTTCATTAATTTATTTTACTTACAATTATTCAGAAAATCAATAATATTTTACAAAAATCCTTTTTAATTAGATTTAAATCAAAATGTTTTAATATTTACATTTCTAAAAAAAATTTAAAATTTTTAGAAAACATATATTAACTACGGGTCTGTATATAATTTTCTACACTAGGAAAAGTGATACGGGTAATATATCATTTCAACCCGTAATTTACAAAGAAAATCCGGGTTTTATCATTTCAAACCCGCAGTCCCAAGTAAATGAAATAAATTGAAATCATTCAGGCCTATCATTTCAACCCATAACAATTTTCTCTTATTCTAAAGTCCGTTCGGGTATGTATCATTTCAACACATAGTGATTTTCTAATTTACAAGGAACTTGCAGTGTGATAAACTGATAAAATATACAGAATAGCATGAAATAACAGTAACGTATGATATAACAGGTGTAATAACAGGTGTGAACATCATATGATAATAATATAAGAAGTTATAACATGTTAATATAGTTCTACAGATTCACAAGGTGTCAATGTACTACTTATATAAGTACATAATGTCTGGTGAGAAATACTCACATTTTTATGCTAGAGATATTAATTTGAATGACACAACAGATCCAGAAGGCACGACCTTTGATTTTGAGTGGAGAGAAATAGCCGAGATATCATCTTGTAAACAACCCCAAAACAAGACAATATAACTTATGAATATTCAACCAAAATATATTGAAATAAATTGAAATTGAGAGGCAACAAAGACAAGATAACTTGACCTTGCTACAACCATTCAAAAGCTCGACTAAGGGGTTCGTTTTCTTAGCCATGATGATGATATGAGTGTGGGAGAGACAAGGCTAATAGCCTTGCAAACATTCAAACAAAACAAACAAATAACATAAGTTTTCGAACCCAAATTCAATAAAACAATGTTAGAATTAAATGCATAAAACAAAGCCAAAGTTTTTGCACTTTCTTTCTACCGCTTATGCTTCAGTTATAGATCTGAAATACATGTCTAAGGAGTGGGTTAGGATCAGGTCTTGGGCTCATAAGGGTCATCCATAGCTTGGAAGTAATGGTGCAAAGGTGGATGGACATAAGTGCAACAAAACAACAACTACAAGGCAAATTCAGCACTTCTATGCTATAAATGGATTTGGCCATAGGCTCTAGGGGCATGGCCAGTGGGTCCAGGTGGTGGTGGGTAATGTGGAAGAAGGTGGAGGTCAGGTCAGAGGTGGTGGTGGTGGTGGAAGTGGCGGGAAAAGGTGGATGAAGGTGATGGTACCAAAACTAGGTCAGCTTGAGTGCATAGGTGATGGATTTGTGGATTTTGGTGGTGGTGTTTGCCTTGGGGTTGCTTAGCCTGCCATGGTGGTGATCTAGGGTTGATGATGGTCAGAGAATAAAGTGGTGGAGGTTGGCCTAGATCTGGTTGAGGAGGAGTGGAGCCATGAAGTTGAGAACAAGTTGCAAAATCACATAGAAAAACTAGAAAACAAGAGAAGAGAAGAAGATTTTACCAAATTTTTGCAAGATGGAGGCCATAATTTTTTTTGTAGGGTTGAGAAGCTTTGAAAATACGTGAAAAAGATGAGAGAATGCAGCTGAAAAGGATAGAGAAAGGTACGGCCAAAATAAATGGTGTATTGATTGAAAATGAAACGGTAAAAGAAACGGTGAAACGACTTTACGTTTCTTAGCTTTTAAAACCTTCCATACTTCCTTTTCTTTTAAATCAAGTAAAACAAAATAAACTTCAGCAAGTACGTCTAAAACCGAAACAAAGTGAAAAAAATAAAAATATATAATTAAATTTAAATAAAATATAAAAAGAATTAAGGAAATTGCTTAAAAATTGAAAACAAGGTTCAAAAATTACAATTAAAACATCAATGGCTTTGGAAAAATATGTACTTCATTTTAAAAATACTCTAAAGCAAAAATTTTGAAATAAAATAATTTATTTATCATTTCTAAAATAAAATAAATAATTAAATTGGATAAAAATAGAAAAGAACTAAAGAAAATGTTTAAAAATTGAAAACAGGGAATGGAAATTACAAGAAAAATACTACTAGCTCTAGAAAAATTCCTACCTCACTTCAAAAATATTAAAAGACAAAAACATACATAAAATAACATATCAATACATATTACAATAAAATATGACAAAGAAAAATAAAATTTATAATATTTAAAATAACAAAATTGCAGAATAAACAAATTACACTCAATATTGAAATATACATAACTTTCACAATTTACATCCGTTTCCAAGAAAAAAAAGCAGTGTTCTTAAAATTTTACGTACTTTCATAATAAAAGATAAAATTTAAATTTCCAAACTTTTAAAAATTTAAATTAAAAGTCAAAGTTTGACTATATTGACCAAAAACTCACTTTTTGGAAAATATTCTTTTTAGTCATGCTTTGGAATGATAATTCATATCAAAACTAAAGTTTATCATTCAAAATAAATAAAATAAGTTTTTAAATCAAAAATTCAATTAAAATATATATAAAGAAAAATAAATCACAAAATACAGGGTTGCTACAATTAACTCTGAGGGTGATTCCAAAATGAGTGTAACGAGATAATGCCTTCGGTTTCATTCGAACCCGGAACGAACTTGTATGGATTGAATGCTTTCAGAACATCGTCAAGTGGACGATGAGCATTCTAAGAGATGTGTTCTCTAAAGTTAATCGTAGCCTCAAGCCTCATCAACCGGGAATGGCTAAAACAGGGGAGGTGCGGCAAGGCTTCATGGGTAGCTCCCACTGGAGAGCGAGATTTACCCCTGTCTAGAGGTCGCTTTTTATTTCGGCTGTGTGGGCAGTTGGAACGTAAGCCAACTGCGGGGTTGTCTTGTTCGGAACTGCCCAGTAAGAGTGGTTCCGGTCTTGTGTTGCAGGGGAGCGGGCGTACTCCTCGATACGTTGATCTAGGCCACGTACTGTGACGGGCGGTACCCAGTAAACCAGCCATTGACGGAATCTAAAATCCAATAAGTGCCAACGGTTTTGATTGTATTACCCACTTTTGTGGCTAGTAGCTGGAATTTAATAATGTAACAATTTCAGCTATTTCTTATTTACTTGAAAACCGTAGACCTATTATAATATCATTGGATTTCCTATCAAATGTTTTGGTTAGCGTAAGGTAATTTTTTTTCCATGTTTATGTGTGGGAAGTCTTACGTGATACCTTACTTTTCAAAAGGTTTTCAAAGTTAAGCAACTTTAACCTGTTACTCACACCAGACCCATGTATGACCCGGAGTTTATCTTCTGTTTTCTTAAACTCTTGGGTACTCAAATTTTTACGAGTAGCCAAGGGAATTCAGGTGAGCTTTTGACGAATTATGGAGGAGCAAATGGAGAAGGAGGCTTCTGCGTTGTAGATATATAGTTCCGCTGTGTGTTCTCTGTGTTGGGTAATTTGTTTGAGTTATACTGAGTTGTAATAACTAAACAGATATTTATAACTCTCTAGTATGTGATGTAAATTCTGTGTAACTCTGATAGTGTTGTATATCTGTGTAATACTTTTGTTATTAATATAATTTATTCTGTTAAGATTCTGATGTTGTTTCTTCTTTCTTCTCTTTCTTTTCTCTTTTCTATCCCTTTCTTTCTTCTAGATGATGCGATTTTCTATAGTGAGAAAGTCTGGTCGTCACAGTATATGGTACTATCTCAATTCGATTTTCCACTTCATTAATCTTCCCAAAGTCTCATGCCGATGTAGGACGTTGTCTCAAAGGCTTATCGGTAAATGCCTTTATCGGATGAGCTTAGAAGTATGGTCTCAACTTCCTCGATGCAATCGGCAAACAATACGCCGACTTCTTTAGCTTTGGATAATTATTTTCCACTCCGATGAACTGTTTACTGATATAGCTACTATCCTTTGGATCATGCTCTCCTCATGTACTAATGCTGCCCTCGGTTCTTGAATAGACACAGTCAGGTAAATAAATAGATCCTCTCCCTCCAAGATCTTTAATGTACCAACGGTCCCTCAATGTGACCTAATAGATTTTGGAAAGCATCCTGACATCCCTTCGTCAAATAAACATCATTTTTCCTTCGTTAGGGCATTAAAGAATGGTACACACTAATCGATCACCTTTGAAATTATTTTAACACAGTTTGGTGAGTTTACCATTCAAGCTCTGCATTTCACTCCTTATCTTCGAGACAACAACCTCTCTCAACATTCTAATTTGTTTTGGGTTAGCTTTAAAGTCTCTTAATTTACAGTGAAACCTAAGAACTTGCCTAATGCGACCGTGAAAGAAAAATTCAATGGATTAAGTTTCAGTGCAATGTAAATTAAATATTTCTTAAATGTGGCTCGTATGATCCACATAGACTTCCATTATCCATCTAATTTGATCTTTAAACAGCATGTTAACTAGTCGCTGGTGAGTTGCTCAGGCATTCTTCAGACCGAACCTCATAAATCTATAGTACTAAATCTATGAAAAAACTCATATCGTCCAGTCTATGGATTAAATTGTAATCTGCTTATAGTTGAAGTATGCATCTGCAAAAGATAGCATTTTCTGTCTTGTCATTCTATCCACAAGTTGGTTGATCCTCAGCAAAGGGATAGTCTTTCGAACATGCATTATTCAAGTCGAACTAATCAACGCATATCTACCACTTTATGTTTTCTTTCTTGATCAACACTGGATTAGATACCCACTTTGGGTAGAATGCATCACTGATAAAGTCATTTGCATTCAGCTTATCCACTTTTTCCTTCAACCCAACAGATCATTTTGATTCCATTTTGCATTTTTGCTTCACTAAAGGGTATCTTAGGTTCAAGTGCAATACATGGCATGCTAACTCCTAGTAAATTCCATACATATAGGATTAGAAAGCGTCCAAGAAAAGAAAATGTGTGTTTTCCTAGAAAAAACCCTAAATCCTTCTTTATCTTCAAACCAAGCTATGATCTAAACTTTATAAACTTTTGTAACACCCCATAAAAATTACTAAGAAATAAATTAGCTAATGATAAGGCTAAAATTAGAATTTTACAAATGTTTGAATTTGGCCATAGAAGTTACACATTGTGTTCATGTTGATTTTTTGAGAAACTTTCATATATTGAGCTTCACTATTGGAGTTCAAGTCGGGAAGTTATTAATGTTTGAAGTTTATGAATTTAAAATCATTCAAAGAAATTTAAATTTAAAACAAAATAATGTTAACGCTCGAAATTAAAAAGGGCAATGAAAGATTTTAACATTAAAAGCAAGCTTACTGTTTTAGCAAATGTTAATGTTATAGTTAAATGAGAAAGAAATAATATGACGTTATAATCAATGAGGCTGGACCACAAGTGGTTGACCTTCATTGGGATCGTTTGACCCTTAGTGTTTGACTACTCATGGTCAATCGATCATGTGTTGGCGGCATAGGTTTGCTAGGGCAGAACAGACCAGCTTTTATTTAAATAAAAGATTCTCCATCCAACGGTTTTAACATGTACCAACCACTATACATAATAGACTAGCACCCTCATATTTATTCATAAGATAAATAACTACGCTAGGTAAACTCCGTCAGTTTCCCTCCTCCTCAGTAGACATTCTTGATTCAAGATTCAAGCTTTAGGGAAGAAATTAATCGAATCAAAGGAAAAAGGTAATAAATTTTTGGATATAAGTATATTTATCTATTTTTGTTCTTCCCTAATCTCTGAATTCTTAATCTAATCTATATACAATGAATTGTTACATATTATAAAATTGAAAAGAAGATAACTGGAGGAGGAAATAGTCAAAGACGTGAAATCAAATCGAAAGGAATTTGAAGAAAGCTATATACGAGCGGAAATCTTAGTTTTTCTCTTCTTAGTAGCTTATGCAGTTAAGATTTAGAATCGTTTTATGCCTTACAATATTTTTTTGAGAACATTAAATCTAATACCCTAAAAAATTCCCCTTACAATGTTAATTATGAAATTAGTTGGAATCTAATTGTTTTATGTTAATATGATAGAATTCAATCTGTTATCATTTGCAATATGAATAATTTATGTTCTATTCAACTTCCACTTTACAATTTGCGTTTATAATGACGAAGGATCCTAGAATGAATTAGGAAAGGGTGTTTAAAGCATGGATTTACCATTCGTGGTTTGTACCACCTACTTCCATAATGAAAATAAATATTAATCTTTTTTCAACCTTATCCATTTAAAAGTCGAATATAGAATATAAAGGATTTAAATTGTAAAATTTTACTCCCCTGAAATGGGAGCACTAATTCTACTATGTTAATATAAAATAATTTAGATATTTTGATTCTATTTATGAATATATATATATACACACACACACACACATATGTATGTTTGTTTTGTTTAGCTAATTTAAAATTGTGATATTAACTATTGTATAGACTGTGAATTGGACTAGGGACTCTTATGGATATGGAAATTGTGACATTTAAGCAAACCAAATTGGAGGCAAAATTCTTAGTACATAATTATTTTTATGCACGCTTATTAATATTTAATAAAAACTATTTAACTAAAAAAATTACATTAAGTAGAGATATAATAATAACATATAAGTCATAATGTGTAAAATAAATAGGCTAATAAGTAACAACAAACTATATAAAACGGAAGTTAAGAATAATTATGGGAATTTATCCATAATTAAAAGGCAAAATATGGAGTTTCCTTATATGGGCTAAATGCGGGTGAGGTATATTATATATATTTATATATTATACATATGTGTTAGTTTAATTTTGTAAGATTGGAGAATGACAATGTTACTACAAACATGAGTATCGAGCCTCTAATAAGTGCATGTCGACTTTATAGATAACGAGAGATGTCGATCCTAAAGGAGGTAAGGTTATAAATCAAAGGGATGTCAAGCCTCTAAGGGTATTGAGCATTTAATAACAATGAGGTGCCTAGTGTTTAAGGATGTTGAACGTTCAAGTGGTTAACAAGCAGTGAAAAGATGTCGAATCTCTAAATTGCATCTCTAAAGGATAACAAGCCGCTACAACAGCATGTTTTTTCCAGCATTTAACAAGTAGAAGGTGGTGTTAAACATTAGCATTGAAAAAGGGTATCAAGCTTATAAGAAGATAAAGATATCGAATCGGTAAATGCTTAGAGATACCGAGCTATAAAGTAACTTGGAAGAACAAAAGATGTCGACCTTCTACAACATATAGGTTGCCAAGTCTAAAGATGCTAGGATCGTTAAAGGTGTACGATGCAATGTCAAACCACTACGACATAGCGTGCTGTAGAGTATATAACAAAGGAAGAGTTCCAAAACACTAGAAGTTGTTGATCATTTAATTGAAAATGGAAGATATTGACTTTCTACAGAAAGAAAACTTTTGATATAGCAACTACTATCGAGTCTTTGCAAAGATAACGAATTATAGAGGAATAATGATCTTCAACATTAGCAAAGGATTTTGACTCTTTACAAATAGAAAAAGGTGCTGAAGCCCTCAAGATGCAAGGGATATCCTATTTCAACAAGGGAGATTGTATTATCGAGTTTTCACAGGCAAAGGGTATCGAGTCTTTAGAAAGGAATGTTGAGATTCATCACGATAAGGCTATCAGAGCCCTTAGATTCAAAGCTATGACACATGTCAATCATCCCGCACGAATAGCACCCCTATAAATAGACCTCGATCGTTGTCCAAAAAGGGAAGATTGATTCTTACTATTCTATAAGTTGTAAACCCTAAATCAAATTGGAGATTTTCTAGAGCCGATTGTACTCTTGTGACTTTTGCAAATAACGACTTGAACATCCAACTTTGCATAACATTCTTCTCCTATATTTTCCTAATTAGTTGTTTGTGAAAATAGACATGCATATAATTTATTTTTAGGCTTGAACAATGGACATGCATAGGATTTATCTTTGGACTTGGACTTGAACTTGAACTTGAACTTGCATATAGTCCTAAGCTTACATATAGCCACTGAAGCCCTTATCCAAACCAATCTTGACTTATGTTGCTTATTTTGGTGAGCGAAGAAATTTGCTAACATTTTTGGGGCTAGCAGAAGGGCTCAAACTTCGTCTCCTTGCACATCCCTATAGAGTACTTTCCATATCAGTCTTATCCCTGTAAAGGACTTTCCTATCCAGCATATTCCTATAGAGGAATTTCTATACATTGCCTAAACTACTAAACTGCATAATGACTATCTCTAAACAAGTATCTTCATAAACTCATACTAAGACAGCTTATCAAGTAACCCGTAATCTTCAATTCCATGAAGAACAAGTACTAAGAAACTTGGCGGCAATAAATCTTGCGGAAAAGTAGTTTAAAGGGAAAGTTTGTTATTATACCAAACAAGTACTAAGGGTTCATGAAACTTGGTCTCTAAAGCGACATCATCTCGATTGTCATCAATTGAAACTCAATATCCCGCACTTTCCCCTTCAAAACTTCATCGACAGCAGAGGGTTCGATCTCTTTACGTTTATTCTTCTTCTTCCAAATAATAGTTGTATCACCGACAGAACCAATTAGAATCTTTAATGCATGTTCGAGCCTTTTATGAGACTATTTAAAAAATTTAACCTTCTACTCAAGAGCACATTTTTTGCATCCCAACTCCACGACCTGACTTTGATAGTTGTGAAGATATTTTAAAACTTGTTCATCCTATTTTACTTTTAGAAACTACATGTGTTCATATTTATACTTTCAGCAACATCTGGCAATCTCTCCATCATCCAAACTCGGAGAATAATTTTCTAAAGAAGAAATATTCTTTTTACCGGCTGAGGTTTGGGACCTAGTTGACCTTTTGGGAGTAGGAGTGGAAGGCTGGATTTTCCTCTATTAGCAATAAGCTCCAAAGATTATCATGATACTTGACTCTTTAATAGACCAACTTCAAGCGTAACATGCAAATTTTAAATAGCATTATTCAGAAGATTTAATTAATAAATTAAATAGAATAATGTAGAGACTAGAGCGCTAAGAGAATTGAGATTTGAAAACTAATTAAGGTCATATCTTAACTAAATATATATATAAGAATGGTTTACGAGATAAATACTTAAGAGAAGAAGGTAATGTCAATATAAGAATGGTCAAACCCCATAACCTCTGAAACTCCTTGCAACATCCTCATTCTCACTTACATTCTTACAAAAAAAACATAAACAAAAGGAAAAATAAGGCGGCCATAAACCTAGGTGAAAAGGGGATCAAAAATCAATTAGATGCTAAGATTCAAGCTAGGAAGATTAAAGTGAAGAACAAATCTCAAGTTCCTTTTCCAAACAAGGTGGATAATGATCTAATCCATCTCATATAAATCATCTTGAATGATTTAAATTTTGGATGTAAGGTTTAAACCGTATGATAGGACGAATGATGGTATGTTTTGATTTAAATGCCATGTTGTAATTTTAAACAAGGATTTTGTGGAATAATCTAGTTCGGTTTTAAGGCTAAAGTCATGCAAAATGATTTCCAAATTCCATGATTTTTGAATATGTTATGTAAAACATTATTTTGGAAATCATTTTAAATTTTCATAATATTCCAAGCTGTGGACAATTTATTGTGAATTTTCTATGAGAGAAAATAGTGAATTTTGGGTTTAAATCACAAAGGCAATTAATTAATGTTTTTGGGTCTAAAATTTATATATGTTAGAAAACATATTTAATGTAAATTATTGTTATTTTTGGTGATTTTTTTCTGTGTATTAATATGTATAAAAAATAATTTAAGGTAGAGGACTTAAATGTTTTAAATGTTTTATTAAGAAGAAGGGCGTAATGTTAAGTTATTTCAAATACAAATTTGATTTGGATAGCAAACTCTGAAAAAGGAAATTGATGAAGTTTTCTAAACCAATAAGGTTTGAGACAAATGTTGATGGTAGGTGAAAAGTATTTTCTTTAATAAGCAAAAATGCAGTTTTTATCTAAATTACATCTTCGCCACTTGACCCTATTGGCTTTCGACTTCATACACCTCCCTCTAACCCTTCCGCATCCATTTGGTGCCAATATAGAAGAATCGAGCTAGTGGTATGAAGTGTATTGGACCCATGTGAATGGTAGCAAAAATGTCAAAAGTACGCATGCGCAAGGGGTGAAGTTGTATATCTAAGTTTTGGATCTATAAACCTACCTTTGGTTCAATATCTTCGAAAGGGTTGATTCTTTCAAACCCCTTCGATACCCTAGCTGCTGCATCAAAACCTTCTGCCTTAGTAAGAGGCCGCTTTATTAACTCTTTGATTCAATGAGTTTAGAGGGTAGGGTTTAGAATCAATACCCTTGCGCAATCATTGAAGCCACTTTTCTTTTAACTTATACATGCAGAAGGGTCGGTGTCGCTTCCATACCTTTTGACATGGTTGATTATTTAAACCAAGTACACATGCGGAAGCATGTTGCTATCACCATAGGTCTTTCGAAGGGATAAATTTTGAATATGTCCCCTTTTATATGCTTTGAAGTTTGTTTTCTTTTCAAACTATGGTTTCGAAAGAAACACTTTTAATATGTTTTGAAGCTATGCTTCCATAACTTTTAATATGTTTCGAAGCTATGCTTCCATAAGTTTTTACTTGAACTCCATTGCTTTCGAAAGGTATCTTTTTGAGTGTTTCGAAAGGAATGTTTCTAAGTGTTCGAAAGACATGCTGGATGGCTTGAAAGAGACTATCTAAGGTTTTAAGCAATGATACATAGGATATATACAAAAGCCTTAGTTTTCAAATTAAAGAACCCTAACTCATTTTTAAAAGAAAACACGTTGCAATTTAAAAGAATTTCGAAATGGCATTTAACCTTGAAATTCTAAAGGAAGCTTTCCCTGCGACAAAATAATGGGTTAAGGGCATTAACCATATTTTATTTGAAAATGATTCAAGGAATTAAACCATGGATGTTTATGTTGTTGGGTTATTTAATCAGCTATCATGTAT
The DNA here is from genome assembly GCA_030765085.1 of Allium cepa. NCBI lineage: Eukaryota > Viridiplantae > Streptophyta > Magnoliopsida > Asparagales > Amaryllidaceae > Allium > Allium cepa. Next base: position 503,673,749 of record CM060937.1, on the reverse strand, counting down.
ACTTGTGTAATCATATTTACATCACTATTAACCCATAACTGCATTTTGGGGGTATTAAGGGAAGAATAACATGCTAGGTTGACCTTGTAGCGAATATATATTGAATTAACTCCTGTGTTAGTAGAACTACTCTTTGAGGTCAAACAGATTAGAATATAGGATGCCAAGTGTGAGGACCCGCCTTTCATTCCACAGAAAGACGCATCATCAATAAGAAAAAAAGAGGTAGAAATAGAATAGATAGAAGAAAGAACTAAAGAATATCAGAATCTCACAGCGGAAATGGAACAAAATATAATATATCACATAACTATTACATGGTCATTACATCATAGTTACATAGTTACACAACATCATCACAATAGACAATTATAAAGATCTGTCTAATCCATTACATTTCAAAGTACAATAGTCAAAGACACTACACAGCGAAAACAAACAGACATAGCTACGTCTGGACTCCTGCTCCAAGCTTCCAAAATTCATCAAGCCAAACCCGATCACTTGGCTACTCATCAAAATTTGAGAATCCAAGAGTTTAAGAAAACAGAATTAAACTCCGCGTCAGACATGGTCTACTGTGAGTAAACAGGTTAAAGTTGTTTAACTTTTAAAAATCAATTGAAAACAAAGGTATCACGTTAGACTTCCCACACATAAACACGGATAAGTTTTTACCTTAAGCTAACCAAAATATTTGATAGGAAATCCAATGATATTATAATAGGGTCTAGGGTTTTCAATATAAAATACAGAAATAGCTGGAACGCTTACACCTCATGTTCCAACAGAGTTGGGCACAATCAAAACGTACGGTACTTATTGGAGATTGGATTCCATACAATGGTAGGGCTACTGGGGTACCTCCCGTCACAGTACGTGGCCTAGATCACCATACTGAGGATCCATCCTAAATCCTTTGCAACATAAGGCCGGAACCATCCCTTACCGGACAGTCCCGAATAAAACAACCCTGTGGCTGTAGCAAGCAACCGCCCACACAGCCGAAATAAAAGAGATTCTAGACAGGGGTAAATCTTATCCTACTTGGATGCTACCACTTAACCTTGCTGCACCTCCCCTATTTTAGCCATTCCCGAATGATGAGGCTTGAGGCTGAGATTACCTTTATAGAACACATCTATCTTAGAATGCTCATCATCCTCGTTACGATGTTCTAAAAGCATTCAATCCATACAAGTCCGTTCCGGGTTCGAACGAAACTGAAGGCACTATCTCGTTACACTCATTTTGGAATCACCCTTAGAGTTAACGACAATAGCCCTTGCTCTTTGAATCTTCATCTCGAACCTGAAAGCATCATCTCCATAAAACTCATCTTGGAATCACCCTAAGAGTTTTAATGACACATAGCCCTTACACTTCGAGTCTTCATCTTGAACTTCACTTGAATTCACGACCCAACGTTTAACTTGGATCGATGTGGTTTTCGGATAATCAAATCTGATATCCGTTCCCGTCTCATCGAAATCCAAACGTTTCTTAAAGGCCAAGTTATTTAAGGTTTAAACAATTTAATTTAATTCAATACTTTGAATTCACATAGCATCATTCATAGATAAATATCACACATTTATCATAGATATATATCAAATATCACATCACAAAATATCATAGATTACCATCTAATAGATAACAACCAATCCAGACATTCTACACAAGCAATCGTCCACATACAGGAATTATTAATCCATAATTAATTTAATTAACTTAAATTAAATTAGTTATATAAGAATTAATCACCTAATCCTACTCAATCAATCATTAATTAAATAATTACAATCATTTGAATTAATTAATCATTCCTTAATTACCTTGTAAACGAATTAATTAAACTTATTCCCAGATTAATTATTCTTTAACTATTAATTAATAAACCTTAATTATTAATTAATATCCCTTAATAACAAATTAATTAATCCTTAATTACTTTTATAATCAATTAATTAATCTTTAATTAACTAATTAATTATCCTTAATTATTAATTAATAAGCCTTAATTAATAATTAACAAAACTTAATTACAAACTAATTAATCCTTAATTACCAGTTGATTAATCCTTAATTACCATTTGAATAATCCTTAATTATCATTTGATTAATCCTTAATTACCATTTGATTAATCCTTAATTAATCTTTAATTACAAATTAATTATCCTTTAAGTATTAATTAATAAAACCTAATTATTAATTAATAAAACTTAATTACAAATTAAGTACCTCTTAATTACCAGTTAATTAACCTCTAATTACTTAACTAATCAATCTCTAATTACTTAATTAATTAATCATTAATTACTTAATTAATTAGTTAATCACTAATTACTAAATTAATCAATCTTAATTACTTAATTAATTAATCTCTAATAATTAAATTAGCAATCTTAATTACTTAATTACTTAATCTCTAATCATTAATTAATAATATCTAATTATCTAATTAAAAATTATTAATTAAAAATTAATTAACCTTTAATTAATTAACTTATAACCCTTAATTATTAATTTATAAATCCTTAATTAATAATTAATTAAATCAATTAATTATACTTAAACTACCTATTACTTAATTAATCTCAAGACATTAAAACCTTAATTATCTTTAAGATAAAACATTATCTTTATTAAAGACTTAATTATCATTAACATATGTGTCTAAAACATTATACTTTTAAATTATCTTCCTAAATTAAATCGTTTAATTTAAGATTTAAAATAAGTTAAAAATTTACTTAACAAATTCAAGTTAAACAATTTGATAGCTTCTCAAATTAAATGTTTAAAGAAACATTTATTATATAAAGGATATATATATATATAAGAAATTTTTTTAAACTAAATTTATTTAAAATTTTCAAAACTTCCTTTAAAATCCTTTTTAAACTGTTTTGAAATTTCTGCTTCGAGTTCAACCCGAAGATCACTCGGGCCTCTACTCGAGATGTTCCCGACTTCTTTCCTATTTTTTTTTTAAACTTGGTTTATTTTTAAGTAAAAACCTGTAGGCTGTAGGCCTCTACTCGAGTCACCAACCCAAAAACTTGATCCTTCCTTCGACTCAAACCCACAACAAAACCCACTAACATACCCAAAATCCACCACGCACATGCACGCTAGCTCGTGAGAGCTTCGACCACCCACGACACCTTCGGCACATCGACCATCGTCATTGCAACCAATCTGGATCACCAAAACACAATCACAAACCCATGAAAAAGATCGAGCATATCAGGCAGACCTGAAACCAAAAACCCAAACCTGAAAACCCTTCATCCAAGCAATTCCGACCATCAGAGGTCGAAGGACTCCTGCCATACCTTGCCGACCTTCCAAGCCACCATTTCTCAAAGTCCGATGCCACTCGATCAACCAAAGACCCCTCGACGACCACAATTCCAACCTCAAACTAGACTAGGGTTTAAAAATATTCCAACCCACCGCTGCCGCCACAGTTATCTGGAACTCCACCAGATATTTTTGCTGCAACCATCTGACATCCTTCTACCTCTAGCCAGATTCCCAACTACCCCAAGCATTTTGTTCATAAGAAAAACCCCAATATTCCATTTCTGGTCATCACTGAATAACCCACTCGATTTAATTCTAATTTTTTTGAATTTACTCTTAAAAATCATGATTTAAGACAAGGATTCGGGTTATATAAGTAGATCATTAAATCAGTATGCTTGGATTTCAACATGTTTGAAATTTCTACTGTATTTCTTATTTTCTAGAAAAATTTCAACTAATTTTACTTAATTTATTTTTTTAAACTTAATTCTTTGTTTAAGCAAACATAAATTGTTTGAGAACTATAACCTAACAGAGTTTAAGTGAGGAGATAGGAATTTTGATCTAAAATTTAAGTTCTGTAACTATAAAACAGAGATGAATAGATATATCAGACATGCACAGTTCCCACACATTCATATATATATACACACACGCATACAGAAATACCACTTATTTATACACAAGCAAGCATCATTCAACTAAGAACTTTCACAACCAACAGAATTTGATTTACTTAAGCTTTAATATAATTGTTTACTCGCTAGTTTGGACGTTGAACAGAGAGATGGAAATGGCTTTGATTTGAAACAGGGAAGCTTTGATTTTTGAAAATTGAAATGCTTGAATTTGCAGCAGAAAATACTTTGAAACTTGAAAGTTTGAAACTGGAAACCCTTTTTAACTTTGAAGCTATTTGTTGTTTGAGAAGGTTGCCTGATTTGTTGCTTGATATTTTGAAAATGTTATAGGCTTGTTTATAGGTTTTTGAACTCTTTGTTTTGATTTTTTTTTTGAGGAAATGTTTACAGGGTTTATGTTAAAAGGGTTTACAGCGTTTTTAATTTGATCTATTGAGAATGTTTTTAGGTTTGAGTTTCTTGTTTTTGACAAGAGAAGATGGGAAAAAGAAATGAAGGAGGAGATGGATGTTTATATAGAGTTTATTAGGATTTATTTAAAACAAAAGAAATTAAAAACAATTCAGTGACACATGTTAAACTCCTTAACATTTGTCATTTCAATTTCTAATTAACTTACACATGTTTACCTAACATGATTTAAAGGCTAACACTTGTAATTAAGCATTTTTTTTATTATTTTAAAAATAATTAAAAGCTTTTGTATTTAATTTTCCTATTTAATAAGTACATTTCTAAATTTCTAAATTCTTTTCTTAATTTATATAAATAAAATCCTTTAAAGAATTTAAAATAAAACTAAATGTATTCTAAATAAAATCATATAAAATATAATTAATCCATTTTTAAATGTTAATATAAAACTTTTATATTAAATAAATACTTTCTTAATTTATATCAATAAAATCCTTTAAGAAAATAATAAAAAATAAATTTTATTTCAAATAAAAACCTTATTCCTATATTTTTATATCCAAAATATTTTTAAAATATTTATCTTTTAAAATTCAAAATTGAAATTCAAATTCAAATTCAATTTTAAAAATCCAATTTAAAATCAATTTAAACATATATATATATATATATATATATATATAAACAAACACATTATTAAATTTGTAAATAATTATTCCATCTAAAAATCTATTTATATCTATATTTAAAAACATCATATTATTATTATTGTTTTGAAAATAACAATTTTAAATAACTTAATAAGGAGATTATCACATTAAATTTCTTGAAATTCTGGGATATCACACCAAGATTGATCAAAAGATTATTAGTTTAGATAGGTTCTTAGTAAGCCCATAAAAACTATGTTATGGAAATTGTTATTGGCAGGACTAATAGGTTCTTAGTGATCCTATGAAAACAATGTCCAAAATAGGTGGTTGATAAAGATCAATGAGTTCATAGTCAACCCATGAAAACTATTACATAAGAGATGTTATTGGAGAATCCAATAGGTTCATAGTGACCCCATGAAAAATATGACTGGATGATGTTATTAGTAGACGCAAATAGTTTCTCAGTGATCCCATAAAAACTATGAAACCGAGCAGATAGTCTGTAAGCTTGGAATAGGTTCTTAGTTAGCCCAGGAAAACTAATAGGTTAATAGTGACCTTAGAACTATAACTTGAGATTGATAGTCAGGTAAATTAGGATGGGAAATCCAGAGCATATTACATGTTTGCATATCATCATGATACATTTTATTATATTACGTCTTATCCATTGTGAATACAGGTGCATAGTATATGGTTATTATAAATTGGATTAAGATATTAGTGAGGGGAAAAGCCATTCCGCTAAGCAGCATGGTCTCACTAGATATCTATATGGTTCAAGATGGTAGGTTATTATTCACACTGGAATTTCTATCTGACTCAAAGTTTATGTTTTCCCCTTAAACTCTTAGGTGCTCAATTGACTTCGAGTAGCTTGAGAGTTAAGGTTTTCATATTCTCCTTTAGACGAATAAGCTTTCGAAGACGTGCAGGAGACAAGCTAGCTATTAGAAGTTCTTTTTGTTTGATTCCGCTAAGTAATTAGATGAAATGATAAAGTTGTTTAATTGCCTATATTTAGACTCTGATCAACCAAGGGGCATCTTCATATGTCACTTTTGGCGTAATTGGTAATAACTATATCTCTGAACGTGGTTTAAGAATTGAGATTATGTAATGAATTTGAAATGCTATTTGCAATGAAATGAATTTTTTTAAATTGAGTTTAATTTTTTTTATTCATGTGTTTCTGGTATATCAATATATCTAACACTACCGAGTTTGGTTATTGAGAACTAATAACAATGGATGACTACCACATCCATAGTAGTTGGTTTTGGGCCTCCAAATGGGGGATGTTATTAGGTTATATCAGAGTATAGGTTTATATAAATTTAAAAGAAATTTGAACCTAAAGATTTTCAAAACATAACCTAATGAATTAGATAATGAGATTGGGTTTGGGTTAATGCTATAGTAATGTACTTGCATTTGTTATATATACATATATCTATAAGTACGTATTTCCCTTTTCCCTTAAATCATTATTTTGTATCTTACTAAGGCTCCTATGCGGATATTTGAGAAAGGAAGACATACAAGTAGGAAACGGATGTAGAAATCTAGGTAGAGGGAGCACCAAAACTAATAGAAATGCTCGACCGAATACTAGGAGGAATCTGGGTTTTCAGGCAAACGCTAATCGAAATGCAAATGCCAATTTAGGTGCTGGAACCCCGCCAGTAGATGTGGGGATGATGTATTAGTTCTTTGTTAATCTGATGCAAGCTAGAGCAGTTTTGGAGTAGCTGGAGGAAATGCTGTGAATGTTGGAGGAGCTAATCTCATGGCCCTAGTTGGAAATAATTATGCCAAGCTGAGCAGGGATTACACCAGTCTTGTTGGAAAGCCGTTTTTGGGAACACATGATGCCGTTGAAGTAGAAAACTGGTTATTGCACTATGAAAGAATTATTGCAGACTTGGGATTAGACGATGGGCAGAAGAGGAGACTTGCTTCTAGAAAGTTGCAGGGAGGTGCACTTTATTGGTGGAATAGTGATACCGTGGGAGTTCCCGAGGAAGAGTTGACTTGGGTAGAGTTTCGAAGGAGATTCGGAGAGAGGTTCCTGTCTGATGTTTCCAAGTCAGTATTGCTGAGAAAGTTCATAGACTTAGTGCAAGGTGAGATGTCAATGATTGAGTATGCTACGAAGTTTGATGAGTTGTCTAGATACAGATATGCTACCATTGACACAGTTATTAAAAGGAATGAGAAGTTTATTCGAGGGTTAAGACCCGAGATTGCTTAGGCGACTATGCTATATTTCCATGATCCAAGTACAGTTGCAGTAGAGATGACAATCAAGAATGAAGAGATGTTTTCTACTTTTGGGAAAGAGAAGCAGGTTGAAACCTATGATTCTCAGGGAAAGAAGAGGAAATTCTTTAAAAAGAAAGGAGCTCAGAAAGGAGGATCTGCCAAAAAAGGGAAGGGTGATGTGGTTTGCTACAAGTGCGACAAGAAATGACATTTTGCTCATGAATGTCAAATTGGAAAAGGGAAGAAGGTTGCAAATAAGAAAGGAGTAACGTGCTTCATCTATGACCTGATTGGACACTACAAGAATCAATGTCTAAAACCAGTTAGAGTAGACAAGAGAAAGGTCTTGGCCTTAGAATCATCATCTTTTAGACCAACAACTGCTGAAAAGGGAAAGACTGTGATGGAAGGTATGCATTTGATTCATAGTATACTGATTAGGGTATTATTTGATATCGGTCCATTGCATTTATTTATATCCCATTATTTGGTAGATAAGTTATGTTTAGAACCTTTATACTATATTACTTCCTTAAGAGTTGCGAATTCGATAAGAGGGTATGCAACTCCGGGGATGAGATGTGACCAGTTAGAACTTGAATTGTTAGGTCATAACGTTGCATGTAGTTTGTATAATTTTGATTTCGTATTTTTGGGATCATTTTGGTATGAATTGGTTAGATAGATATGATGTTAGGATATTTTTCCAAGATAGAGAAATACTGCTAAGATACCATCATAACCGAATCGTATACTCGGTGGAGAAATCAGACTCTAGTGCTTGTGTTCTGCTGAATGCAATGGAAGTGGAAGAAGAACTAGATTGGGTGTTGGTTGAAAATAGTTTGTAGATGTTTTTGAGCCAGTCATAGGATTACCACTGAAGTGGGCCATTGAGTTTCGATAGATCTTGTACCAGGAGCATAGCCTGTAAGTAGACCCCTAGTAGGATGTCACCTACTGAGATGAAGGGACTGAAGATGCAGCTAGTGGATTTAGAAAGGAAGAATTTCATTAGACCAAATAGTTTGCCTTGGGGAGCGGCCACGATGTTCGTTAAGAAACCAAATGGGTAGTTAAGGATGTGTTTTGACTATCGTAAGTTGAACAAGAAGACGGTCAAGAATAGGTATCCTTTGTTGAGAATTGATGATTTATTCGATCAATTGAGTGGAGCTAGAGTATTTTCCCAATTGGATTTGGCGATAAGTTTTCATCAGCTAAGGGTTGCAGAGGACAGTATTCCGTTGATGACGTTTTGGACTAGGTATAGTTCATACGAGTGATTAGTGATGCCATTCGGGTTGACGAATGCGTCAACTTTCTTTGTGGATTTGATTGAAATGGGTTTTCTAAGAGCACTTATATAGGTTCGTATTTGTATTCATAGATAACGAAAGAGCATATGAAGTTTATCTTAGAATGTAGCTTGAGACGCTGAGGCAGCAACAACTGAAAGAGAAGTTTTCAAAGTGTCATTTCTGGAAGAGGGAAGTTAGGTTTCTTAGTCATGTAGTTTCAGAGAAGGGTTTTTCAATTGATCCGAGTAAGATCAATGCTGTTAACAACTAGAAGAAACCAGAGACAGTGACTGAGATCAGAAGTTTTCTTGGACTCGTTGGCTATTACCGGAGATTCATTAAGGATTTCTCACAGATAGTAGCGCCTTTGAGTAAGCTAGTCAAGAAGGATGTAAAGTTTATTTGGTCCAACAAATGCAAGGAGGCATTCCTTTTAAAGCACTTGTTGACCGACACGCCTGTATTAGTAGTTCCAGATGAGAATTAGGGATTAATGTTGTATACGGATGCATATGGAACCAGATTAAGGGCTGTATAGGTGCAAAAAGGTAAAGTTATTGCCTACGCTTCACGGCAGTTTAAACCGCATGAAGTGAGATATCCTACTTATGATCAATAGTTGGCAGCGGCGATCTTCGCATTGAAAGTATGGAGACATTATCTCTTAGGGGAGAGATGTGAGTTATACATAGATCATAAGTCCTTAAGGTACTTATTCTCTCAGTAGGAGATGAATATGAGACAGCAGTGGCAGCTGGAGTTTTTAGCGACTTATGATTTTGGTACAGAGTATACACCTAAAAAATGAAATAAAGTAGCAGATGATGTTAGCAGAAAACATCGGAATGTGGTGTTGGCTATGTTAGCAGAGTGGATGGACCTAGAGGCTTTGACTACTTGTAGTGTGTAGTTAAGATCGACTAATAGTTCTATTCAAAGCGCTACTAAGTTATCTTGCTTAGAAGTCCAACTAGTTCTGATCGAAAGATTGCATCTAAGCTGAAGGATGACCAAGTGTTAGCCAAGAAGATAAGGCTAGAAGCTGGAACCGAGATTGATGAACTGAAGGATTTTAGTCTTAACCAGAGAGGGTAGTTGAGAAAAAAGTTTTGGTTATGTGTCCTAAATATAGAAAAATAGAGAAAGGAGGTCTTTAGAGAATGTAATCGATCAAAATTTAGGATTCATCCTGGGGGGACAAAGATGTATCAGGATATGAAGAAGAGTTTCTACTGGGAGGGTATAAAGAGGGATGTTGGCTTGTGGATAAAGCAGTGTGTGAACTATCAACAAGTGAAGGCCGAACATCAAAAACCGAGTGGGTTTCTTCAACCGTTGGAGATGCTTGTTTGAAAATGATATTCGATATCCATGGATTTTATAGGCAGGTTTTCAAGGTCGAATCGAGGAAATGAAAGTATATGGGTCATAGTGGACAGGTTGTCTAAAAGTGCCCATTTCATTTCAGTTAAGTCAACCAGGATGGCACCTGTTATGGTTAAATTGTTTATGAAGAACCTAGTTTGACTATGTGGAATTTCTAGTAGTATAGTCAGTGATAGAGATACTTTGTTTACTAGCAAGTTTTGGAAGAGTCTACAGGATGCGTTAGGTACCAAGCTCAAGATAAGTATGCTTATCACCTTCAGACAGATGGGAAAACATAGAGAGTCAACAAGGTACTCGAGGATTTTATGAGAGTTTATATGCTAGATTTTGGTGGATCATGCGAAGATCACCTACACTTAGTTGAGTTTTCCTCTAATAATAGTTATCAGACTAGTATAGGAATGACGCCTTTTGAAGCTTTGTATGAAAGGCCATGCAAGTCACCAACAAGTTGGTTGGAAACTGGAGACAGAGTGGTCTTAGGTCCAGATCTGTTAAGAGAGGCAATAGAGAAGATTAAGATGATCCGAGGTAGGATAAAGTAAGCTCAGTCTAGACAAAAGAGTTATGGAGATAAAAGGCATAAGGATTTAGAGTTCTCGGTTAGAGACAGCATTTTTATTAAAGTATCACCGATGAAGGGTGTGGTACGATTTTGGAAATTAGACAAAATAGAACTGAGATATGTTGAATTGTTCTCAGTTATAGAGAGGATCAGAACACTCGCATATAGAGTAGAGTTGCCGAGAAGTTTGGCAGGTGTCTATAATGTGTTTCAAGTGTCTCATCTTCGTAAGTATGTACACGATCCAGAGACTATTATCCCTCTAACTACATTGGAAGACTTAATAGTAGAACCAGATCTGATATTTTAAGGCAACCAGTTTGGGTTGTAGCGAGAGATGAGAAGTGGATGAGAAACAAGATGGTCAAGTTAGTAAAAGTTCCGTAGAGCGACAATGAGAAGGACTGTACTTGGGAAATAGAAGACATGATTAGAGATACTTATCCTGATCTATTATAAGGGAATGTTATATATATATATATATGTTATATATGGATGTGCGTATATGTATACATATAGACTGTTCGCTAATCAGGTATGCTAGTATGGTAGTTAGGAGATGCTATAGAAGATTGCTATGTCTAGTGTTTAGTCATGTTGAATTTTGAGGATGAAATTCTTTAAGGAGGTGAGCCTGTGACAAGCCTAATTTTAAATAGTATTATTCAAAAGATTTAATTTGATAAATTAGATAGAATAATGTAGAGACTAGAGTAATTAAGGTCATGCCTTAACTAAATGAATCTATAAGAATGGTTTATAAGATAAATACTTAAGAGAATAAGATAAAGCAATATGGGAATGGCAGTATCCCATAACTCCTAAAACCCTTTGCAACATTATAATTCTCATTTACATTCTTACAAAAATAAAAAACAAACAAAAGGAAAAAAAAGGTCGGCCAAAACCCTAGGTGAAGAGGAGCTCAAAAATCAATTAGAGGCTAAGATTCAAGCTAGGAAGATTAAAGTGAAGTACAAATCACAAGTTCCTTACCCAAACAAGGTGAATAATGATCTAAACCATCTCATATAAATCATCTTGATTTTTTAAATCTTGGGTTTGAGGTTTAAACCGTATGATTGTATGAATGATGATATGTTTGGATTTAAATACCACGTTATAATTCTAAGCAAGGATTTTGCGGAATAATCTAGTTCGGTTTTAAGCTAAATTCATGCAAAATGATTTCCAAATGTCATGATTTTTGAATACGTTAGGCATAAAATTATTTTGGAAATTATTTTAATTTTTTTATAATATTCCAAGTTGTGGATAATTTATTATGAATTTTCTATGGGAGAAAATAGTAAACTTTAGGTTTAAATTATTTAAGACAATTAATTAATATTTTTGGGTCTGAAATTTATATATGTTAGAAAACATATTTAATGTGAATTATTTTGATTTTTGAAGATTTTTTCTAAGTGTATTACCATGGATAATAATTTTTTTATTTCAGAGGATTTAAATGTTTTACTAAGGAGAAGAGCTTAAGTGTTAAGTTGTTTGAAATCCAAATTGGATTTCGGCTGCAAATTCTGAAAAAGGAAACTGATAAAGTTTTCTATATCAATAAAATTGAGACAAATATTGATGGTGGGTGAAAAATATTTCCTATAATAAGCAAAAATGCGGTTTTTATCAAAATTACATCATTTCCACTAACACCCACCTCTAACCCTTCCACATCCATTCGCTGCTAATATACAAGGTATCAAGTTAGTGGTATGAAGTGTATTGGACCTATGCGAAAGGCAGCAAAGGTGTCGAAAGTCTGCATGCGTAAGGGGTGAAGTTGTATCTCCAGATTTTAGATTTATAAACCAACCTTTTATTTACTACCTTCGAAAGGGTTGCTGCTTTTGAACCCCTTCGATACCTTAGCTGCCGCAATTAAATATCTCTCCTTAGTAAGATGTCGCTTTTATAATTCTTTGAAATCAATGTGTTCGGTGGAAGGGTTTCGAATCGATACCCTTCTACAACCACTGAAACTGCTTTTCTTTTAACTTGTACATATGAAAGGATGGGTGCCGCTCCCATACCTATTGACATGGTTGAAGACGCTTATTTAAACCCAAGTACACATGCGGAAGCATGTTGCCGTCACTATATGTCTTTTGAAGGGATAGCATTCGAATGTGTCTCCTTTTATATACTTTGTAGTTTGTTTTATTTTCAAACAATGGTTTCGAAAGAAACACTTTTAATTGGTTTCGAAGCTATGCTTCCATAACTTTTTACTTGAACTCAAATGCTTTTGAAAGGTATGTTTAAATTAAACACATGGTAATATATAAGGGTTTCAAAATGGCATTTAACCTTGAACTTTTAGAGGAAGCTTTCCTTGCTAAAAAATAATGGGTTAATGGTATTAAGCATATTTCATTTGAATATGATTACAAGGAATTAAACCATGGATGTTTATGTTGTTGGGTTATTTGATCAGTTATCATGCATGCTTGTGTTATCATATTCACTTCATTATTAACCCATAACTACATTTTGGGGTGTTAAGTACGGGATGCTAGGTTGACGCAGTAGTTAATATACATTGAATTAACTCATGTATGCGTAGAATTACATCTAGGAGGTCAGACATACCAGAATTTGGATGCCCCAGATTGATCAAAAGATTATTGGTTTAGACAGGTTCTTAGTAAGCCCATAAAAACTATATTATGAAAATTGTTATTGGCAGGGGATAATAGGATCTTAGTGATCCCATGAAAACTTTGTCCGAAAAAGGTAGTTGACAGAGATCAATAGGTTTATAGTCAGCTCATGAAAACTATGGCATGAAAGATCTTATTGGAGAATCAATAGGTTCATAGTGACCCCATGAAACCTATGATTGGAGGATGTTATTGGCAGACACCAATATGTTCTTAGTGATCCTATAAAAACTTTGAAACTAGACAATTAGTCTATAAGCTTGGAACAGGTTATCAGTTATCCCATGGAAACTAGTAGGTTAATAGTTATCCTATAAATAATAACTTGAGACTGATAGTAAGGTGAACGGGGATATGAAATCCATAACATATTGCATATTTGCATATCATCATGATATATTTTATTACGTTATGTCTTAACCATTGTGGACGTAGGTGCATAGTATATGGTTATTATAAATTGGGTTCATATACTAATGAGGGGAAAACCTATTTCGATAAGCGACATAGTCTCACAAGATATATGTATGGTTCGAGATGTTAGGTTATTATTCAAACTAGACTTTTTGTTAGACTTGAAGATTTTTCCCCTTAAATGCTCGGGTGCTCAATTGACTTTGAGTAGTTTGACAGTTATGGTTTTCAGATTCTCCTTTGGATGAATAAGCTTTTGGAGATGTGTAAGAGGCAAGCTAGCTATTAGGAGTTCTTTCTATTTGATTTCGCTATGTAATTGGATGAAATGACAAAATTGTTTAATTGTCTATATTTAGACTCCAATCAGTCAAATGGGCATCTTCATATGTCACTCTTGGCATAATTTGTAATAACTATATTTCTTTGAATGCGGTTTATGAATTGGGATTACATAATGAATTCGAAATGTTATTTGTAATGAAATGAGAATTTTTTTAAAATTTAGTTAAAAAGTGTTCATACTCATATGTTTCTGGTATATCAATGTATCGAACATTACCGTATTTGGTCATCGAGAACTAATAACTATGGGTGACCGCAACATGCGTAGCAGTTAGTTTTGGACCTTTAAATGAGAGATGTTACATCAAGGTCTGTAACAACCTGAATCCCAGTCAGTCCGGATTTTTTGGCAAAATGCTGAAATCTAAGCACATTGAAACCCCGAGTTGGGTATCTAGTATCCTGCAAAATTGGCAAAGATAAATATATCAGATCCCAGATAAATATCTCACAGTGGGACTGACTAAAATATTATAGTAAGTAAATACTAACCAATAAAATAACACTTTCTAAACAAGTGTCTCAAAGCCGGAAAGTCTCTTCCATCTACCTAACCTGTAGGATGTTATGAGAAGGGGGTCAGAACTAAAGCTCTGGTGAATGAACAAATTATACAGTTCTAAGCTTAATTCTACATATGCCGTTTTATATCCATTTACTGTTATATTAGGTTTACCGGGTTTATAATTCTCTCATCTCAGTGCATGTATCGTGTCCATCTACTCCCTCGTAGACTAAAACCTAATAACTGATATATATATATATGCCCTTTCACCACATCAGTCCTAGATACTACTTATAGTACCTTTTGTATCCTCCTCGCAAAGGACTCCATCGTCTTGCAACTATGGTGTTCTATGACTAAATCTATAAAGGACTGCCTCATAAGGCCTACAATATAGATGTTCTGTCATCTATTATGAAAACATAAAACAACATCTGTATTAGTTTATACTAATGCTCGAACATCCTCAACGTACGACCCAGTGCATACCTTGAGGACTATACATAATCGTTCTATCTACCCCTTGAATCCCGCTTAACATGGTCTACCTTGTACGAAATTTAGTCGGGATTTGATATTTCTATAAAGGACTCTTTCGTTAGGCCTACAATACAGATATTCTATTTCTGTAAATGACAGCCTCGTTAGGCCTACAATACAGATATTCTACATGGTCTTTCTCTTTTCTTATTATGGCTATGGCTACATGCAACCACCCTCAACTAATCAAAGACTTCTAAAGAGCTTAGTGGTCGTGCTCTAATGCAAACAATCTAAACATCCAATTGGCTGCGCCCCTCATCCAATATCTCGATAGTAAAAAATATCATTGGACTTTGGTTTTACTCTAGTCTTTCTCGGACTCACACTTGGTTTTGATGTAGTCCCGATATCTGCATGCGACTATCCTTTTGGGTCCTGCCCATTAAAATCACTTGCAAGTAATGGGACATACAATATCCTACGCCAAACATCAACCCCTTTTGACTGTGTACAATGCCATGCAAAAAGCAGTCAAGGCATACTCTTTTGGTGGAACACCTATAGACCTGCCTCTGGGGGTTCGCTCTGTTATGCCTACCCCAGAGGGCCATCCTAGAGTACTCTCACGTCCCGTTGAAGACTCGTACTTCCTTTTAGCCCAAAATAACTAAGTTGGACGTGCTGCATCTGTGCTAAAATCTATGATGAACTGCTTCGTTAGGCTCCTCATCCTTTGGGCTGCTCCAAACGCATCTCACTCTTTTATTAGACCCTAAGTCTAATCTTTTATTTTGCATTCAATTTACTTTTCTTTTTCTGTTAGCTACTTATTTACCCTAATTAGCACAATCTTGTCCTGGCCTCACCTAACTATTGTGAGACCGTTAGTTCTTGACTAAAGGTGAATGCTGTTGGTATGAGCCACTTCTATTATCTTACTTATTAACTTAATTCAAGATCTAATTTTATTAAAATAAGCTTCTTCTGTTATTTCTACTCTATTTGTTTATTGACTTAATCTAAGTCTTAAATAAGCCTTTTCTGTTCTTTCTATTTAATTATAACTTATGTTGTAATTTTACTTGTAATTGTTACTTTTATTCTCTTTTATAATCTGTACATCATAAGTATAATTAAAGCGTCAATGATATTGAATCTCTTTAATTCTCTTACATTATATTACATTATAAATATAATTAAAGCGTCCCCATTTTGGCATAATTTACTGCAAATTTCTATTTTTCTCTTTTTTACTTTAGCTTTTCTTATTTACATCTAATTTCTGTAAATCTAGTGTTTTTCTATTTTAATCCGTATTTGCGATTTCTTCTCTTTACTATCTTATTCGCGTAAAAAGGAATAAAAAGAAGGTAACATTTACAGGCTAAATTTCAACTTTTAAAATAGATGTAAATAACTATAAATTTTTTATTTTTTTAGGCTTGTGCCTTTCTCTAACTGTCAAGCCTAATATTATTTATATTTAGTTTGATTTCTATTTTCCATATAAAAAATAATGACATATAAGCTCTCGTATACACTTTACAGTCTCAACATAACTAATTTACATATTTAATTACTGAAATAAATACTGAGAAAAATAATTTAACGGGAATCTAAGGGTAACATATCATAAGCAAAAAAGATATATATAGTTAAATCCACTCACATGTCATCCTTAGCTTTGCTTGTGCTCAGCTTGGCTCCATGGTCTTCCTCGATCCACTTCTAAGGTGTCTAATTTTTTTATTGAGAGGATCTTCTCCCTAGAAATATTTTTTTTACGGTCCAGCCTTGGGCAATGAACCCAATTGGAAGCAAATTTGATTGTAAGAAAATAGCTAGGCCTAGAGTTCTATTTATAGTGGAGTTTAGTGATATCCGACCGTTGGATTCTTGGATTGAATCTTAAGACACCACACCACAGGGTCATTTAGACCCATCAGATAAATCAACGTATGGCTCAGATTGTGGAAAAATTAAATTTTAATTGGTTCGGCACGTACCTGGACGAAAATACGTCCAGGTAACAACATGGGTAGAACGGAGGTTGACTTGTGTTCTCCTTGGGTTGACCTGGCGGTCAACCTTGGAGTGCTCTGAGGGGTCATATATTTATTTATTTTTCGTTTCTCTGCTTTTTATTTCTTTTTCGTAATTTCTCTGAAGAAAATCGCCACGGACATAATAGTGTAAGTTTTAAGGCCATATTATGACAATTTCAAAATTGTTTATTTCCATTATTTATTGTTATTTGAATATTTAATTATATAAAAATGCAGGGTGTTATATTCTTCCACCCTTTAAGAAATTTTGTCTCCGAAATCGACAAGGGTAAAATTATATAATTCCTCACATCACTCACATCCATTTTGTGTACATCCAATTTTTCAACCATCTGTGTTCTTATGGAAAAGTGTTATTCAATACAAAATATATGCATGTACATGAATTTCTAAGCGGTACCTCCTATATGAATGCTTTTCTTCTTTAAAATTTACATATCCTAAATATACTTGGAATTTCTATGTGAATGCAATATTTTGAAGACCCATAACATTTTTCATCCTATTTTTCCCACATTCCTACTAAATAGGGGTGTAGTTCAACGACTTTTTCATCCAAATCCTACCACACAACTTTTAATATTTGAATTTCAAAAAAATCTAATTTTCCGAACTTGATTTCTTATGTCAAAAAGAAGGTAGAAAATAGAGAAACTTCACATTTCTCCATTTTACTTTTGCATATCTCCCACTCCGTACTTGGAGTTTATGCCACTATCCTATAAAATCTCTATTTTCTTTCCCAAGCATGGTTTACACAAGAAAGATTTTGCTTTTCAAACTTTTCTTAAGCTTAATTTGTAGGAAAGATGTATTTTTCTTTTGCAATTCTTATTTATTTCTATTGACGTTTCTGTTGCTTTCTTTAGATCTTAATATTTTTGTTTTAGTTACCTTATATCACTTTTACTCTTCTTTTAATACAACAACTAAACACAGCTATCATCTAGGGCAAGGAGGTTAGGACCATGTCCACTCTGACATAGAAAGTTCCTACTCTAGGAAACCAAGTAACTCATATGCTCCTCATGCCGTTTATTATTTGTTACCAACTTACGCTGTATTACTCATGGCGAATAAGATCTATTCATCTCTATTCCATGCTCAAAAGGAATAATTAAGTCTTATTTACTACAATGGATAAGGATTTCAATCTATGCAGTCTCTATCTAAAAAGGCAACTAAGCTTGGGGAAATTCTCTCTTTAGCTTTGATCTTTCCCAACTAAGGTCTATCTATCCCAATCACGTGTGTCTTATCATATTACGAATATCATTTCACTATTCTTCTATAGTCTACACACATGGAGCAACATTTTTAGGTTTTCACTAGTGTCCTATATACCTTACGGGAACTTTCATTATTACTACTAGGAGTAATTACTGCTATTCCCGTTACCCCTAGGAAATGATTCATATCTACTCCATATTTAAAAGTCTGGTCTGGTTTAGCATTTATCATTTTACTTCAAAAATTAAAGCTTCTAGATTTTATCCTTTCAAAAACTTATTTACTTTTCCACCAAATCATTTTTTTAAAAGTATGTCTTGCTCGTTCTTAAAACAATTTTCTTTTTTCTTAACTTCAAAAAATGTCCTCACATATTTTCAAAATATCATTTTTTATAGATTTTCAAATTTACTAAAAATGGAGTAAATAAGAACAATTATTTTATCAAAAATCACTTAACTTTTCTACTCTTCCACTTACTTAACCTAGAAGGAGTTTATAACTTAATACACTTAATGGTTTTATACCTTAACGTATTAGAATTACTTTCTCTTACAAGAAACCATTAACGCTAAAACCATCTATGAATCCTTTAAAGGAGTATTTCATGTTTATATGAAATTATAAGGAGTTTATTTTATACTTTACCGAAATAGGCTATACAAATATGGTGCTTTCCATACCATGTACATCTCTTTCACATATTCCCTTATAACTTGCACAAAACATCTTTATTTGTGATTCATAGAAAATTTTGTCATTATGCATTTCATTCCAACAGATTGAAGTATGTTTAATCTATATTCACTTACAGTAGATATTTCTTACTAAATTTATTAATTTAACTTACATCCTTTTTCGAAAGAACTCATTTTCAAAAATGTTTTAATATCTTCATAACCCAAAAATACTCTTCCAATGTGATGTTGCGTAAAATGCCATTACTATAACCCAAAAATGCTAATATATGGATTCAATTAAAAATATTAATAAATCCCACATGCTATGTAAAAACATTTACTTTGGTAGTCACCTACTATAACAACAGTGTCATAGTCTATGCTTCTTTTATTTTTACTGAAAATATCTATTAGAACAATAAATGTTGTAATCTACGGTTTGTATACTTAACACACTCTAGTATTTTATATTTAAAGTCTTTGTTTACCTACAAAGAAACTAATGAGCTATACACACTCTATAATTCTTCAAAAAGAATTTCACTTTTAACAAATTTACATCATATAAAAACCAATTTAAATTTCATACCACTTATTTTTTTTGAAAATCCAATATTTAATTCCTCAAATATATTAACAGTTATATTTTTTGACTTTTCAATTCAAAAGTTACATTTTATTGGGCTAGACATAAAGTGGATTTTCTTCTTACTAAAACCTCTTATTCCGTCTAAAATAAAAACAATCTCCCTACTAAGCCTAGGGAACTTCCCTACTTCCTATAATATATGGTTACTAATCATGGCTTATTTATACGCTACAAATCGGAAATTAACATATGGCTCAACATACTTGAGTAATCCCAAACCCAGCTAGCAAACTATGCAGAAATTTACATCTAAAAACTTTCCATAAGTCAAAATATATAATTGGGAACTATTTGGATTTTAGTATATAATATATTTATATTTCATTCAAAAATACGAATACGTTCACTCACTATCTAGATAGGAATCTTAAACCTAGGCTTTGATACCAAATGTGACAGCCTGAATCCCAATGAGTCCAGATTTTTTGCATAAATACTAAAATCCAAGCCCACTGAAACCAGAGTTGGGTATCTGGTATCCTGCTAAATAGGAAAAGATAAATATATCAGAGCTCAGATAAATATCTCATAGCGGGACTGACTAAAATAAAATAGCAAGTAAATACTCACCAATAAAATAACGCATTCTAAACAGGTGTCTCAAAGCAGGAAAGTCTCTGCCATCTACCTAACCTGTAGGATGTTATGAGGGGAGGGTCAGAACTAAAGTTCCGGTGAATGAAAAAATTATACACTTCTAAGCTTAATTCTACATATAATGTTTTATTTCCATTTAACGTTATATTAGGTTTATTGGGTTTAAATACTCATGCCTCAGTGCGTGAATCGCGCCCATCTACTCCCTAGTAGATCAAAACCTAATAACTGATATTATATATATATATATATATATATATATATAGCTATACGCCCCTTGACCGCATCGGTCCTAGATGCTACCCATGGTACCTTCTGTACCTTCCTCATAAAGGACTACATCGTCTTGCTATTATGGCGAACTGTGACTACATCTATAAGGACTGCCTTGGAGTCCTATAATACAAATGTTTCGTCGTCTATTATGAAAATGTAAAACAGCGTCCGCACTAGTCTATACTAACGCTTGGACATCCTCAATGTACCACCCAGTGCATACCTTGAGGACTATATGTAATCATTCTGTCTACTCTCCGAGTCCTGCTTAACAAGGTCTACCTTGTACGGAATTAAGTCGGGGATTTTATATTTCTATAAAGGACTACCACGTTAGGCCTACGATACAGATATTCTATTTCTATAAAGGACTGTCTCGTTAGGCCCATAATATAAAGATTATATTAGGTCTGTCCCATTTCTTAGTGTGGCTATGGCCCACACAGCCATTCCTCAGCTAATTGAAAGACTTCTAAAGAGCTAAGTGTCTGTGTCCTACTGTAAACAATCTAAACATCCAATTGGCTGCGCCCCTCATCAAATGTCTCGATAGTGAAAGTATCATTAGGCTGTTGGTTTAACTCCAGTCTTTCCCGAACTAGCTCTTGGTTTTGATGCTGGCTCGAATCCGCATGCAACTAACCTTTTGAGTCCTGCCCATTAAACTTACTTGTAAGTACTAGCACATATCAATATCCTACTCCAAACATCAACACCTTTTTACTGCCCACAATGGTCTTGCCATGCAAAAAGCAGTCAAGGCATATTCTTTTGATGGTACACCTACAGACCTGCCTCCGGGGGATCGCTCCATTATGCCTACCCTATAGGGCCATCCTAGAGTATCCTCACGTCCCGTCGAAGTCTCGTACTTCCTTCTAGCTCAAAATAACTAAGTTGGACGTGCTTCTTCTGTGCTGAAATCTATGGTGAACTGCTTCGTTAGGCTCTTCGTCCTTTAGGCTGCTTCAAATGCATCTCACTCTTTTATTAGACCCTAAGTCTAATATTTTATTTGCGTTTAGTTTACTTTTCTTATTCTGTTTGCTACTTATTTACCCTAATTAGCATAATCTTGTCCCAGTCTTACCTAATTACCGTGAGACCATCAGTTCCTGACTGAAAGGTAATGCTGTTGGTATAGGCCACTTCTGTTATCTTTCTTATTGACTTAATTCAAGATCTAAGTTTATTAAAATAAGCCTCTTCAATTATTTCTACTCTATTTGCTTATTAACTTAATTCAAGTCTTAAATAAGCCTTTTCCGTTCTTTCTATTTAATTATAAACATATGTTATAATTTTACTTGTAATTGTCCCTTTATTCTTTTCTATAATCCGTATATTATAATTATAAGTACAAGCGTCCCTTTTCTATTCTAGCTTGCCTTTCATTATGATATTGAATACTCATTGATTCTCTTATATTATATGATAATCTTGGATTGACACTACGTCAAATTGTCACAAATTTACTTATCATAATAACTGCCTTGCCTTTATTTTATTATCTGCGCAGTAATTGCACATTTATGTTTATTTCTTTTAATTGCTTCTAGTCTTGGCTAATATTTAACTTGATTTCTTCTTTACTTCCTGTAATTCTTCACTTTATTTTCTTATATTCTAGGAAGTAGTTATATTCTATTTGGTTTGTTACAAAAATTGTGTCGAAATTCCATTTCAATGTTTAATACTAAACAATGCTATAAACAATAATCCGTAACTGTAAGATATTTCTTTTACTATTTCTTTTACTTTTTGGATAGTTCAAAATACAATAGTTTCTCTATTTCACACTAATTCCCTTTTCCTTTCATTTATTGATCCAATTTACATTTATTGTTATCTTTTAAATATTAAATTATGGATATGTATTCTCTTTTCTAAGCCAACCAACTAGTCTGTCACTTACTTCCTTATTAAGTTGTTAAAATTTCCCTTTTAATTTAGTTTTTCCCGTTTTGACATAATTTACTGCAAATTTCTACTTTTCTCTTTTTTACTTTACCTTTTCTTATTTACATCTAATTTATGTAAATCTAGTGTTCTTCTATTTTAGTCCGTATTTGCGAATTCTTCTCTTCACTACCTGATTCGTTTAAAAGGAATTAAAAGAAGCTACTATTTACATCCTAACTTTTAACTTTTAAAATAGATGTAAATAATTGTAATTTTTTTAGGCTTATGCTTTTCTCTAACTATCAAGCCTAATATTATTCATATTTAATTTTATTACTATTTTCCATATAAATAATAATTACATATAAATTCTCGTATATGACTTATAGTCTCAGCATAACTAATTAACAAAATTAATTACTGAAATAAATGCCAAATAAAATTATTTAATGGGAATCTAAGGACAATATATCATAAACATAAAAGATATATAATTACATCTACTCAAATATCGTCCTTAGCTTTGCTTTGCTCAGCTTGGCTCTATGGTCTTCCTAGATCCCCTTCTAAGGTGTCTAATATTTTTATTGAGAAGATATTCTCCCTAAAAAAAATTCTTTTTAGGATCCAGCCTCAGGCAATGAACCCAATTGGGAGAAAATCCGATTGTGAGAAAACAGCTAGGCCAAGGGTTCTATTTATAGTTGAGTTTGGGGATCTCAGACCATTGGATTCTTGGATTGAATCTGAAGCCACTAGGTCACAGGGTCGTTTGGAGCCATTAGATAAATCAATATATGCCTCAAATAGCGTAAAAATCGAATTTTAATTGGTTCGACACGTACCTGGATGAAACTACTAATAGATAACAACGCTGGTCAACCCTAGGGTCGACCTGTGTTCTCCTTGGGTCGACCCTTTTTTTTTCATTTCTCTGCTTTCTATTTCTTTTTCGTAATTTCTCCGTATTAACTCAGATTTTGACAAGTTATATATCAAAATTGACCAGAACATCACCACACACAATGGTATAAGTCTCGAGGCCATATTCTAACAATTTTGAAAAAAATAATTTTCACTATTTATCGTTGTATGAATATTTAATTATATAAAAATACGAGGTGTAACAAGGTCCTCAATTTTTCGGTGCAGTCGAGAAAGTTCTGCATCAACCTTAATCCTTTGGTCTCGGGGTCTGGGCTGATTAACTGCGACTGCGCTCTCTTTTGGCTATTTGATATCCTTGTCTTTCGTTTTGATTTTCTCTTCTAAACTCTAGATTGCATCATTCATGCTGTTTAATGTTGACCTCAACTTATAGTATTTGTTATGCCATTTACAAGCTTCTAGGTTGTCCGAAAATGGTATAACTGAGGCGTCTTTAGAGGAGTGCTTGTTAATGTCTAACATCAGTTTGGTCTTAAGTTTATCCTATCGAGAAGATTGGCCAGTGTTGCTGGATGAAAGCGTTAGTTGACTTTCCTAATAAAAAGAAAAGAAAAATCAATACAAGGGGAAAATATATTCTTTCATTAACAACAGCGAAGTATTTCAACCGTAAACAGGTTCAAAATTACATCAACTACTCGAGTCCTATACATTCAATCCTCTATTTTTAAAATAGTAGTCTGACCTTTTTTTAAATTAACCCATGGACAGAAGGAATGAGGAGTTAAAAGGAACATCAAATCCATAAAGGGTACGAACTAGGGGAAACTGGCGATAATTCCATCCCTTGACATGAGGGCTAGTTCCTCCGTATAACAATTTTGCATAGTTAGAATGGATCTCATTGGATAAACTATTTTATTTCATCACTTAAGAAGTCAAAATATAGGTGGGGGAATTGTGTGTATACTTCTTATTGAATCATGAGTTTTGATTCATGACAAAAAGCTTAAACGATCAGTAATGAGACTATACGATCAAGCGACAAAAAGAGAATGAGATATACAAGCTATTAAACGTCAAAGGAGATGAGACTACTAATCTGAACATAGTATGTTTATTTAGTCTTAGATATGGTTTAATTGTTAAAATCTATCCTCAAGTAGTTTGCACATACTCAAAGTTGCTTTACAGTTTTTTTTTATAAATATATGCAAATTGTGCACTAACAACCAGGTCAGTTGACTGACCGAAAACTACCAATCGACTGAACCTGTTCAGTACACAGATATACACTATTTTACACTATTTTTGAATATTCAGTTGACTGGTCGATTTTGCCCAGTCGACTGATCGACACTAACGGCTATTTTTCCTGAAGAGACACTTCTAATTGCGAAGAGTTTCAATCCATAAACTTTTTGTGAATAGTTGTAACTATTTGTTTGCTATATAAACACGTTAGAGTCTCTTCTCAAATTACTGAATTTCATTTTTTGATTTGTTGCTATATTCTATACTATCAATCTCTGTAATTTAAAAGCAATCACAATCTATATATTGCTTGAATCTCTGAACTAATTAATATATTCTTCGATTCTAAGTAATATCTTCCTTTCATATATTCACACACACAATATATACTTGAGGTTTTGATTATAGGAAGGGTGCACTATTAAAAGACATATTCTTGTTATTCAAAACACAAGAGTCAGCTATTTTCTTGTAATAATAGAAGACCCGTTCGGTTGTTCAGGTGATAAAAGTCCTCTTCGGCTGTTTGAGGCCGAAAAATCCTATTCTTCTCCTCAAGTGTTGTATACCTTTTCCTTCGGGTTAAGAGAGGGGTTATAAAGTTTAAATCCAGAGTGTAGTCTGGGACTGGACGTAGAACGAAAAGTTCGAACTGATATAAAATGTTCTAGTGTGCTTATTTCATTTACTTTATCACTATTATCTATTATCTAGTCTAGATTTCCATGCTAATATAATTTTCCATGTTACACGATCCTAAGTGTTATATAGCCATATAGCTTACGCACCTTCACTTCTTGGAGATCACTAAGAAAGTAGCATTTCGCTAATCAATAGGTTTTGAGAACTAATATTTTTCTTTTAAAATCCCTTTTTAACTTGTACTTAAAAGTCGTTTTGAAATAGAAGTGCTCAATAGTCCCTTAACTGGTACATTTAAAGAAAAACCGTAACAATCCAAAATATTGACCCATAATAATTAATTCGTTAATTAATTAAATAATAAAATAAATTTGTAAAATTATCAGAATTGAGCCATGGGAGTTGCACCATTGTGTCAGTGGTAATTTTCTGGTGAGTTTTCATATATAGAACGTTGGAATCCGAGTTAATATCAGCAAGGAACAAAATAATTAAAGAAACGATATATATATATTGGCAAGGTCGACCTGGGCATAAGGGCGGTCGACCGCCCGGTCGATCTGCTTGCCTATTTTCATGAATGAACGAACGTTCTTTCGTTCGAAAGTTGAGCCGTAATTTGCATTGTTTAAACTGATATGGTCCTTCTATTCTTGCATCCGATGACTCCTATTCAGCCTACGACATGGTTGCATCCTTTTCAATCCCTAAATCAAACGATCTGAGATCCAACTTCTACCCCTATAAATAGAACTCTAGGCCTAGCACCTTTTTCATTCTAAGATTTTCTCCAATTATATTCACCTATTGAGGAAGGACCCCGAGCGGAATAATTTTCCAAGAAGGAAATTGTTTTTAAAAAATATATTTAACAACCCCAAGTGGATCCGTGAAGGCCTAAAGGGAAGAGCCAAGGACCAAAGCTAAGTGATTGAAATTATTTTAAATTTCTTTAAGTAATTTAAAATAATAGGGTTTTCAATAGTAGTATTTTTACTACGATTTTTGGAGTAACCTTTTTAGTAATTTATTTACAGTTTTTAGAATTACTTTCAGTTAATTCTAGTTTATTTCTTGGCTTTTCATTTATTTATAGTTTATTTACAGTATTTTAGTTTATTTACTGATATTTATGAGTTATTTACATCTTCTTCTTATGCCTTGGATTTCCTTCTATTTTCAGTTTTCTTTTATTCCTCCTCCTTCTTCTTCGCGTATGGATTAGAATAGACCTAACAAGAAAGTGGATTAAATTATAAGAAATATTAAATAGTGGAATATAAGATGTAAATTATAAAGACTGTAATATAAATGGAACTGGACTGAAACTATGCATAATTGTGATATTAACTGGACCGAATTAAAGAGATTGGCCTAGTTATAACTTAGATTTATAACTAAAAAGAAGAAAAGAAGAAAAGAAGCTTATTTTCGCATTTTGACCTTGGGTTAAGTAATAAGCATGATTATAACGTTGGTTATAATAAGAAATAGAATAGAATAAGGCTTATTTTTAGACTTAGTGTAAATGAATAACGACAGATAGTAAGAACAAGAGTAAAGGCTTATTTAAATAATTTATTTAAGTTAATAAGCAAAGAATTAAAGTAGGACCTATACCAAATTGCATTCCCTTATTATTTTCTATGGGTATGTTGTTTCACAAAAACCTGATGTGTGACGAGGGGTACGCTTATGCTAGTAGTAGTGGTAGTAATTGGTCAATACAGAGATGTTCAAGTCATGGGGGATTTGGACAAGGGCGCTATTAGATATTGTTTATGACGGGCCGGTAAGGACAACATTCCCCATATTTTCTATGGACACGGTGTTTCACATAATTCTTCAGTGAGACGAAGGGCACGCTTATGTTGAGTCGAGGTAATAATACGACCCAATAGGTGGAGCAACAGGTGGCATGAGCATGGTGGCAGTTACGCACGCGACTTCTATTTCTATGCTTAGTAATCGCTATGAGTTCTAAGCTCTTAGTATGTATGTCTTTCGTAGACACCATTGCCTTCTTTATAAGGAGCTATGTATCGTCTAGCCCATAGTGGGTGCTTTGTATATCTTTCATAGTTACCATTGGCGACTGTGTAGGGAGTTATATTGCATCTAGTGCGTAGTAAGGTCTAAGGAGTAGCAGGCCGATAAAAAGGGTAGAATTAGGACTTCAGCCTAATTATGGGATTAGAAATTCAGCCTAATCAAGGAACTATCAAAGACAAGTGCAAAAAAATCAAAGTTGACCTATCTTATCAATTGTAATATTTTTCAGTTTATCTCTTTCCTATTTCCTTTGTTTCCTTTTGTATATACTAGAACTATTGAAGAGTCTGTTACATTTACTTTGCTTAAAGATTCTAGTAGTTACTATCACTCACCAGACTTTTAGTCTCACCCACACCTCTATTTTCCCTTCTCCCCCATAGGAAATCAAGGGAGAGGGCTGTAGATTACGATTACTTGGTGGATTTTGGGAGAAGGTCTCTATAATATATTTCTTTTATTCTAGCTTTAACTCTTTTTGTGTACATGCTTATTATGAGGAATATTATGTACTCTAATTTTGATACTATGAGTTTTCATTTCATGAGACATTTTGCTTTTTGACATGTATGTTATATTCAGTATTTGACTTATTTGGTTTATGAGCAATTATGAAGCTTTTGTTTTAAATAAGTATTATTTTAATTTCCATTGTTTTTACCTGCTTTTGTCTTGTGAATCTTGGTCTCTGTTAGTTTTAGTTGTACCTACAATGCACCAAGCCATTTAATGTGTCCTATTGGGTATATGAAGGGGTGTGAGGTGTTTCACTTGGTAATAGAGCCTAAGGTTACAGGATTCTAAAAAATTTATTGTAAAAATAAAGCTTTTTTTCGAAATAACTTGTTTCAAAAAGTATTTTTTAGAAAAGAACTCTTAGAAATGTTTTTAAGAATAAAAGAGATTTTACAAAAATCCCCTCATAAGCCCAGTTCAATCTCCCTTTTACTCTTTCATAAACTATCTTTTTTTTTCTTCATAGAATGGCTGATGCTCCGAACCTTCCCGAAGGCATTCTAGTACCAGCCTGGTTTCGTAGGTACTTACAAGCCATGACTCTAGAGGTGCACGGGTCAATGCCCAATCCTGCACCAACGGGTGGGAACCCTATCCACCCACCCGCCGCCATCAATTTCTCTAATCTATGTAAGGATTTTGCGAGTTTGGGCGAAAAGACTTTTCTGGCAAGGAGACTTTTATGGAGGCGAGAGCTTGGCTTTGGGGCACCAAGGGGATATTTGGCTTATTAGGATTGGTAGACCAGCAGTGGATTCAGCTAGGCTCTTGGTAGCTTAAAGAGGAAGCCTCTTACTTGTGGGAGGTTGTTGAGTTGGAAGGAAAAGAAGTCTTTGGAATAGGTTTAGGCAGAGGTTTGAGAGGAAGTTTCTATCTCAAGCGGAAGAAGAGTGTTCAGCTGTAGAGGTTTATCAATTTGAAGCAAGGGAGCTTGTCTGTTAAGGAATACATCAATCAGTTCAATGAATTATCGCGATTTTGTATGGAGTTGGTGAATACACGGCATAAGAAAGCTATGAAATTTGCGAAGGGATTGAATCAACCCCTTTAGGATTATTGTTGACTCACGTACCGATGAGAGTTACTTATGAGTCTTTGGTTGAGATGATGCTTATGTCGGATGCAGTCAAGGAAGGAGAGTCTAAAGAAGTGGCTAAGTCAGAAGGTCCAAAGAAGAAGTGGTGGAAAAATAACAAGGAGAATAAGAAAGGTGATGGACCTCATAAGCAGATTTAGAAGGGATCGAAGTGCAATAGCCATAGGATTGTTGGATATACTCCCAAGAGAGCTGGTCAGGAAGCGATTGCACCAGTCGCACAAATTCAGGAGTTAGACGCGACACCTTACAGTAGCATTCCAGATAGAGGTGAGAATGTCACAGTTGAAGGTTTGATTTCTATATCTGATTTTCCCATTCGAACTTTATTCGATTCTTGAGCATCACGCTCTTTTTTTCTAGTTCTCTTGTGGATTGTTTACACTTAGACATTTCTTTAGTAGTGGATCCCATCGTTTTTTCAAACCATATTGGTGGATCCACTACAAGGAAAAACACTTTTGACAGCAGCTATTCTCAGCGTTTCTCCCTTAAATGCGGTCGACCAAAATCTGAAGGGAAATTTTTTACGTGTGAACGCTGAGAAAACCTAAATAATATAACTTTGCACCTCATTTTTCACTTCGCCTATTTACTTTTCTCAGCCTTTCATCTTGTTAACACCTCCATCACCTAAAAAAGAATTAAACCACTCTTCCAGTAACTGAAATTCGTCTTCGTCACTGCCGCTTCATCGTTCAAACATCTCCCTTCACCATCCTTTCGATTTTGAATCCAAATCATCGCCGCTAACTTCTCTTTCTACATGTACTTATTTCAACCGTTCGTCGATTTTATTTAGGTTTAAAATGGGTTATTCAATTAGTTTAATCATTCATCAATTTCGATTTTGTTATTTCAGTACTGTTTCTTCGATTGCTAAATCAAAATTTGTTGGATCGATTTTGTTAGTAAATTGATGTTAATGGGTTTATTAAGATTGTTGTATGTTAATAAGTATACTAAGATTGTTGCATGCTTCTGCCTAATTTTCATTAAAGCTTCTTGTCATTACATAGGCTAGTAGAGAATTCACTAGTATATTTCTTCCTAAATAAAAGCAGTTTGATTGCAAGAACTGTGAACATTCACTAGTACTTTCATCCTATTGCAGATGACATTGAAGTATTTTGTGTAAAACCTTGCAACATGATGTAGGTCTAAATTCAAAAATTGAACTCAGATTAGAGGATTTAGGCTCTAAAGTGATAAATGTGTGAATTATCTCTTTTGTGGACTTCCCTAAACTGAAAGCAAGAGAGATAACTTGAAAAAGCTCCTCTTTAATTTAATCCTAGTGAATGTGCAAAATTGTGCATTGAACCATTATAACCGGACTACTATTACCATCTATTTGAAATGCAACTTTCCTCATTTCCTATATATCAACAGCTTCAAAAGTTTCCTTTTTTTCCACTTCGGTTATGAATTTTTTGCAAACAATATTCTGAAATCTATTTTTAATTTATACCAAGTTATACGAATGCTTGGAATAATAGATATCCTCCTCTATCAAGTTTTTTGTATTTGTTGTCTTCTCTCCATTTTCATCCAGTTGGCCACTTGTATTTGTTTTACTTCTTGTTGACATCATAACATGATAAAACTTTGTGGGTTAATCTCCTTGAGTAAGCCATTTCACCTTTTATTTTTAAACATTTTATACTGCTTCAGTATGTGACATTGCCTACAACTACTCAACACTTTTCTTGTATTCACTTATCAATGTTTCATCATGTGGGTTGTGTAGAATTTGCAAGTAAAATGCATTGGTATTTCTTGCAGTCCTTCAAGGTTAGAAATATTCTTCGATACAAGTTTGGCTTTGTTGATGAATGCGTGTTATATTTTGGGGTTGATAAATGGGACAACTTACTGGTATGAGTTAACTTTTGTTCAAAATACATAATTTTTTGGTGATGTTCATTTTATGTTCCCATTTTCTAACACTTTTTTACTGTAAAGTATTTAGATGTAGGTAGTATCCTATGTTCGGCATTCTTCACATTACAACAAGGGCTGGAATTCAAACTGTTAAGAGAGAACCGTATCTTGAAACAATCAGGTTTCTCTCTTTACTTTTTATATTCCTAACTTTCTTTTAATCTTAAAAGGTATGTACTAAATTCAATTTTTTGAACAGTAGAACAACGGTTGTTGTCTCTTTGTGGTCAGATAAAAAAATGCGGGACGAGACTTTGCTCGATACATGTTCATCCCATTCCCGTTGTTGTTACATCATTGATTGTGTCTGTTTTTGCAGGTATGATTACAACATAAAGTTTTTACTCCTTACTTTACAACTAATACTATGTTTTGCTCTAGGCTCTTTCGCTTGTTACTCCAGTAAAGAAACAAAGGTGTATCTGGATATCAATATTCCACAAGTTGAAGATGTTTTTGACTACTAGCTTCCTAACTGTTGTTTTCATACATAGGGCATCCTATTTTACAGTATACGTTATTGTGAATTTTTTACCCAGATCCGAGTACTCCAAGACTAGAAAATTAATATTTAAAAACAACAATTCAAGTGGTAAAGAATCGGTGGAGGTCGAAACTATTTAGACAACCATCAGACATCTCCTAGTCCTAGATGATGTCAAGGCAGCAAACTGTCAGGTATGCTAAACTTTATGGCCAATGGATTCCTATCCTTGCTTTTTTCTTAAATCACTGCCACTTATTTTCTTCAAATCCTATCACTAATATTTTTGATTATTTCAGAGTACCCTTCCAAGCACGCAATAAAGAATAACCTTTGAGAACATTTCAAGCGACCACACGTACCATATTCTGTCAATTTGTTAACTTGTGCTTTACTTCCAATGAGATATTATAGGCAATTTTTGACTATACTTGCTTTGTTGGTAACTGGATGTTGATATGCCAGGCTTAGCAAGAATCAATGGACTGAATGAGGTATTAACTATTAATAGACGAATAAGGTATGTAAACTTGCCTTTGTTGCACCGTTAGTGTTTTTGTAGAATGTTGGCAAAATAATGTCACAATTATCTCTTACATAGCAAAACATAACATTTTCTTTTTATTACTAAACACATGTATTACTTAGAAACATTGGTTGATGATCCCAAGCATATGGTTTTCATAATATGCGATCAATCTGGATAAAATTTGTAATATTCGTAGCGCAGAGACAATCCATCAGTAGTATTAAGTTGTGCACCCATAGCCCTTGGACAGTCATGCTCCAATGTATGTACCATTTCAACTGCAAGTTTACAACACGTACCAAAACCCAGATGACATAGAAAGTAACCATAGAAATTTGGATTATGTGCAGAAATTTTAAATGTATATGTCATCAGTTGATTCTTAACATAATTTAAATTGCGATCTTATGGGTCACCCTCTTCATACTACATAGGGCTACACAGCTCAACTGCTATACTAAGGAAAGAGTATGTATGCATTGCGAACTTAGTTAGCAAAACTGTTGTAAGAAGCAGGACTGATATCTTAAAAGAAAACATTTTTATGAGTTTATGTTTCTCTTTGTGTTGAATGGCAATAGTGAGATTTGTGAGTTTTTATTGGCACTAGGGTGGTTGAATATGCTTTGATTTGTTTTCTAGTTCATAATTTTAATATCAGATTTATGTGGATCAAGTTAGCAGTCAATTTTTTGTTCACAGGTTTTTAACTTCTAAGAGCTGCTGGGTTATAATATTCCAATATTTTTTTGATTCTGATTACGTGTTATGTAATTTAGTTTACGCCACTGTATATATACAGTTCAATAAAATACACAATGTCGCCGATGTATTCATTATTTTAATTGCATAGTCATATGGTTGCGTACACTAAAAGTCATTGAAGTCTGATTTTCTACTAGAAGCTAGTCGCTTGCTTATATTACTAGGATACCTTATCTTTTATTTACTGAAAAGTTGAAAATCATTGGTTTCAAAGACTTGCTTATTTTGATTGCACTGTAGAACATTTTTAGGAAATCTTGCAGAAGCATACTCTTTTTAATTTTTAGTTTTATAAGATGCGTACGGTAGAAATGATACTGATTGTTCTGAACTAGTCATAAAGTAAAGTTCTAATCGCAGGAATTTTATTTACCACTTGTTGTTTATCATGTTATTCGAGAAATACATGTTTGGACCTTTTTTCTTAACAGATCAATTCAAAACCAGCATGCTTTATCTCTTATTTATGTCAACAAAATTAAAAATATGCATATATTTACAAATTTCTATGTCAGGGTTATATATAGAAAGGAATAAGATTGGATGACTGGCTTTAAATCAAAAGTTGATTATTTTATACTATACAAAACATAGAAAGTATCATTTATCATCAATATATGAATGAATATAGTTAAATAAATTGGTCATCTTCTTCCTGCTATAGACTCAAAATTATATTAGTTTGATGAGTCCGATACATATAACACAGGAATTAAACATATACAAACTGATAATAAAGTTTATAAGGTATGAGAAACATTCAGTATCTGTTATAAATTAAGAAAGAAATTGATAATAAAGTTTACTGACAAAATTAATAACTAAGGGTTGTTTTTAGCTTTATCCAAACTGACTTGAAACCAAAGTATAATGATACTTCAAACTGATAATGAAATCCAAGGAGATCATGTATTGTAGTTAGGACCGAAGATGAATTGCATTAGCTTTTGGTCTGGGGGAATTATTTTACATATAAAAAAGATTAGATAAGATAATTTCCACATAAAAAAGGTCAAACCAGAAATAAAAGCTAATGGTTTAAGCTGAAAATCAAGAAATTAAAATGGTAGTAACAATCTGCAATGAATCCTAAAATTATTTCTCTAACCTGCAATATTATTCAATTCTAAGTTACTCAGCCAAAATTGGAAACCTACATTAGTGCCATTATTCTTTTCTGAACCAATATGGACTTTACTGATCCATTTTTCTTGAATTTTTGTATTATTAGACGAGATAGTGTTTTCTAAAAAAAGAGAGTCAAAATAGTTAAATTACTTATCTATATGCCATAAATTATACATGTACATGTTACTGTTAAATGAGGGATGCAAGTATCCACATTATATTGCTTGTAACATGCAACTATAACATCATAATTGAATCAACATGCAGTCTGATTTAATTGGTCCTGGAGTCGATATATTGGCAGCATGGTCACCTGCGGCACCTCTTTCAACATGGTCAAAATGCTCTCATTTACAGGTTGGTTTTATAAAATTCTACAATACCACTAAAGTATTGGAATATTATGTTTTACTGTGTTTCTTTCGTGTTAATTAACTTCTGTCCTTTTCTTAATGAGATCGGTAACAAATTCTTATCTCCGATGAAATAATTCATGCAAGTCTAAATCATAACATTCATAGAAATATATTGATTGAGATTTTGTTAAAAGCCTATAGCCTTACCATGCGATCAGCTAATAGTGACAAGTCAACACTATCAAAAATGTATCCTCCGTTACACTTTATCACTTGCAAGCTAGTTTTGATTTATATGACATATGTTTTGGACTAGTTTAAACAGTTTTTTTAATCTAATTATCTCCATCTCTTAAGATGGTAATATGCAAGCAACATTTGATTGCTAATAGCTGGGTAGTAAATGTAATGAGCAATTAAATTAGAGGAGCAGCACTAGCACTAGCAGGTTTTGATTTGACCGGTGGTCCGGATGGTTTTTGATTCGGACTTAGATCTCAGGTATGGTAAGTCGAACTGCTTTTTATATACACTTTTGTTAGGTTCTGTGTTGATGTTGAATGAAGCCTAGTTCCTCATAAAATTCATGCTTCTTGGAGTTTGGTTATTTATTCATTCAAATGTAATAAACCAGCTAATTACTTATCAGGTAAACTTTGAGCTTTTATTTGTTAGTAAATACGAAAAAACGCACATGATATAAGTTGCAACTTTGTTCTAAACATATCTTTTTTAGTTTAGAACTTGTAGTTTTGCACATAAGGTTGGTGAATGTGTATGCCCCAGTTTATAATTTTTAATCTAGCAACAAAATTTATTTCTAATTTTAGCATTTAGTGTCAAAATTTTAATTTGATTTTTGTAGACCCAAGTCATACATTCTCGGGCATTCAGATAATTTGATCAAATTTCCTCTAGTAATATAATTATACATATGACCAGTTGCAGTCTCCTCAGCCTTAAAATATTTTTATCATATAAGTTAATGGTTAATACTATTTATTTTTGCTATTGAAGGAAAGAACTTTTATTACTACATACAATCGTTGGTTAAAACAAAATAGAAACATTTAATTTTGTATAACAGTCATATAGTCGGATGCAAGTAAACATGATAATAGATACAAACTTTGTGTATTCGGTTATATAGAGTATAGATGAAGACAATAAAAAGACAAAACTGAGTTTTTCTTTAGTGAAGATTTAAGCTTTAATTGACATTAGATGTTTTGTACTTGGATGGTTGAAGCTGCTAGGTGATAACATCATTTGTTATCTTGTAACGATGGTAAATAGGAACTGATTTTAGCTTCGGAGTGGTTAGGAACTTAAAAATTATAGAAATGAAGAGCTCTTAAACCATTATTATTGAAATTACTATGAGGCTTAGAAGATTCACTGCTCACTAGGTTTGGTGCTGAATTTTGCATGTGCTGATTATAGCCTATGTGGTTTAATGAATACGACTCAGTCCAAGTCTATCTGAATGTTTGTTACTACTTTTTCAGTTGAGTTGAGGAGTGATGAATGTTGATTCTTGTATTAGCGATATAGAGGAATCATTCCTCGATAAATATCACTAGTTTTTATGGCAACAACGATGTATTTGAACCAGCATAGACAGTCTTGTATTTTATTGAACGTGAGTTGATAGTTAATATTTTGCATAGCTATCTTCCTGTGATTGGTTTCAAGTACTAGTAATCTTTTTTTAGAGTATAAATATTAGTATCTCTGAAACTTACTGTCTTGTATTATGAAAACTGCTTTCTTTATTTTGTTCTAACTGTGAAACAAGGCAATATTTATTGCCACTAGAGAGGCTATTTTTTCCTTTTGCTTTTTCCATGCCACTTTTACTATCTTATGCCACAAGATTGTATTTACTGGAGAAATGTAGCTATTAAAACTCAAAATAGTGCTTGTTCTACAGAATTTGAAATTTTAGTGAATTTAATATTATTGACTATATATGATGCTAATTTTGTTTCGAATCTCCATGTGATGCTTAGGTCCACATGATTGTGTGAAAGATGTATATCTTAATAAGTGCATTGGAGATATAAGTACCATAAATGTCGACAGAGGCTTTCCAACAGTGATTTGGAAAAGTCTAGAAGGAACCATAGATATAATATAGTTTCCTGCTAATCAAGGTAAATTTTGCAAAGCTTCTATCCTTATTTTCTCACCTGCAGGTCATTGTTTCTTCGTTTTCACTTGACATAAACCATATTTGATGAATCTGGACAGTGATGTTTAGCATTATGAAATATCCTTAAGAATATTATATAATACTAATATTGTTGGTTATTTTTTAGATTGGACTAAGATGACAATGGTTTTGGTTCGGAGATTATTTCGAAGGTTGCCGAAGAGTAAAATGGTATTTTCTATTCCTTTTTTTTCTCACTGACTTTGGGAAAAAATGTC
Organism: Allium cepa; assembly: GCA_030765085.1. Lineage (NCBI taxonomy): Eukaryota > Viridiplantae > Streptophyta > Magnoliopsida > Asparagales > Amaryllidaceae > Allium > Allium cepa. The sequence goes on along the minus strand of CM060937.1, from coordinate 503,637,293 downwards.
CATTTAAAAAAAATTCCGACATTTTCTTTATTGATAGAGATATATAAATTCTGACATTTTCTTTATTGATAGAGATATATAAATTCTGACATTAAAAAAAAATTCTGACATTTTCTTTTCCGCCAAATAAACACAACAACCTAGCTATAAAAGTTCTGATATGAACACTTACGCACCTCCAAAGGCCCAACACATACCAAACTTGCATGCTACTTCCTTTTATCCTCCCTCATGCATACTTCTTTATGTCACACCTGTATTCTCTTTTCCCTTCTTTCATTTTGAAATGCCTGTACACCATGCTTTACTCACGGCTATGCATGCACTACCAATGCTGAGCTTTCTCTGTCCCTTGCATACAACTACCCCTTGTCTTTCTCCCCCTTGCAAGCTACTTTAACATTAGATAGAAAGCTCTTCACCTGGTTTTCCTATCAAGCAATCTAACGTCACCACGAGGAAAACAATTATGACCATAGAAGCTGCTGCTCTGAAAACCTGTGGTACCTCTAATGTTCATATTATCGTTTTAAATTGAATTCGTACAGTTATCCATAAGTTTCTCCCAATTTTCTATTATCGTTTTAAATTGAATTGCATATCAGTTATAATTTCTACAATGTTTTTGAACTGTCCATTTTCTACTACTATCCATCACTGATGTCCATCACTGCTCCTCCAACACATAACTTCACTCTGTAGTGCAAACCACACCCAGAAACAACTACCCACTTCTTTCCACTATCCACTTATAGTGCCCAATACTGTTTGTCACCACTCCAAAAAAATAGTGAACACCTCCTTCCACTGCTTGCATATTCGACAACAGCTCCTCACTTCTCAACACACTTGCACTACAGTCATCCCTTAAATCACCACTGTCTAACCACCCACAACTATCATCTCGCGACTTCACACATGCAGCAGCTTCTCCATCTAAGTCAGCAACATACAACCACTTCTAATCCTTCTCAAACTTCCACTTGCATTCACATTCCACCCGACAGTGCCACAACACATTCATTTCAGAGCTGCTTTACTTCTCAGCAAAAAAAAGAAGAAGAAAAAAGAAACTGCTGCACGGAGACACACCACAACTTGCTGTGGCCAACATACTCCTCACTGCCTATTATAACTCATACCATACAATACTTGCTGCCACCAAAACATCATAATCTTACCATACTTCCAACCTCCTGTTTCCCCACTATCATCATCTCATTCATACCAATACAATACCCACTGTCCTCTAATTGAAAAGAGAGAGTGCACAAAGGAAAAGTGTAGTAGACAATGAACAAATAGAAAAGAAAATAACAGAATAGTGAATTGTTTTTTAGAACAAAGATGTTTTGAAATGCAACAAAGACAGGACACGAAAATGAGAATGCAACATGAACTGAAAAAGTATGTAAACAATGTAACGTGATTTCTTCCTTTGGAGCAGTACTACTTAGTCAAGGCTTTGATAAAATTATAGCTATACAGATTTGCATATTGAAGTGGTTTCTTCCTTTGGAGTTGCTGATGCATGTGTGTAGTTTAGTTTGTAAATATAGTGCAGTTCCTCCATTTTGACTTGTCTTTGTGCATTTGGTTTGATCTTGGTCATGCGTAGATTTTATATTAAGGACTGCTTCTTCACTTAGTATTTTGGTGATCAACTAGATCGTGAAATATAACTATGTTACTGTAGAGCAGTTTAGCTTCATTAACTGAGCTAACCTACTAATGCGTATATTGGCTAGGTTTCGGCTTAACATACCATATAGTCATTTTTTGGCGCAGTTAAGCACTTTAGCATATGAAACTTCAAATTTTTAGATGGCGTTTACTCACTGACTTCAAATTTCTTCATTGCAGGTAATTAAAGATGACGATGACACATTCTTCTTCCGTAGCATGTAGCAAGCATATGAAACTTTTTAGATGCACGTTTTGTTGTTGGCATTTGGTGCGGACTTATTGTATTGATATTATATTTTTGTTTAACATATAACGTGTCTTTGTTTAACAGAATTTGTGGCAACTTGGTTTACTTTGTTATTTTTGTTTATGGATATTATTGAAACTTGGTTTATGGATGTCTTTTGTTTATTAATATTGTCTTAACTAGTTTATGTAACTAACTAATAGTTATTAGAACATGTTATATATACTAGTTGCTTCAATATACTCAAAATATAGTTCTGGAATATTCAAAAATAGAGTGGAATATTAAAGCTGTTATATAAATAGAAGACAACGTCTGATTAATGCTGTCAATGAAGAAACAACAACGTTCAATTCGTGCTGTAATTATCTTTAAATAGTCAATAACAGCGTTTAGTACATGCTATCCGAATAGTTGATGATTCAATAACAGCGTTTATAAAAAGCTGTTGTAAACAGTTAAAGTAGAATTAAAACATCTCCGACAACTAAATTATTAACGCTGTAGAAACATAATACAGCATGTTTGAAAATGCTGTACAAGCATTATTGACAGCTTGTACGAAACGCTGTCAAAGTGATGTTTCAACAGCGTTTATCAAAAAGCTGTTGTAAGTTCTGTATATACGACAGCATGTCGTTATACAACGTTTGAACTAACGCTGTTGTATCGTATTAAAGCGTTTATCAAACGCTGTTAAAAGCCTTTTGTGGTGTAGTGATCGACACACTTGTATATGGTTTGTAGGGGTTTGAAAATTTATATCCTAGGCATAGAATTTAACAGCGATGCCTATGTTTTGGGATTCTTGGGTATGGGATCATCTTGATTATGGATTAGCTATCCACATATGGAGCTATTTAGACTACGAAAGGAGTGTCGTTAGATTAGGGACTTGTAGTGGTAGGACTCTCGAGGTATTTTGCGACCCTCAAGGGTTAGTCATGTTGACCTTTCTCTATTCCATCGATTTATCCTCAACAGAGTTTGATTCGGTTCCTGTCGTCAAAGATTTTCTTGACATCTTTGAGGAGGTTAGGGTACTGCCCATAAAGAGAGAAATCGACTTTAGAATTTATTTGACCAAGATTGCTAAGCCGGTGGTATTACCTGTGAAGCACATGGTACTTAGGGAGAGGAAAGAGTTGAGCAAACAAGTTAGTGAGCTTTTGGAGAAGGGTTTTATAAGAAGGAGCATATTGGAATAGGGAGCACCAGTCGTTTTCGCTACTAAGGAGGATGGTTCTCTTCGATTTTGCGTTGATTATAGAGAATTAAATAAGCTCATCAAGAAGAACCGATATCTACTCTCTAGGATTGATGATCTTTTTGACCAGTTAGTTGGCTCTTTGGTATTCTCCCAGCTAGATTTAGTCATGGGATTCCATCAGCTAAGAGTCAGCGATGATAGCATTGATAAGACTGCGTTTAGGACCCCAAACGATCTTTATGAATGGTTGGTTATGCCTTTTGGGCTAACCAATGCCCCAGCCTACTTTATTGATTTGATGAGCCGTATCTTTAGAGAAGTCCTAAATAAGTTCGTGGTGGTATTCGTGGATGACATCTTAGTATTTTCCAAGAATATGGAGGAGCATGCTGTTCATTTAGAGGAGGTTCTTCACACACTTTGTAGTCATTACTTGAGAGCTAAGTTTTCGAAGTGTCAATTTTGGAAAGAGGAGGTGCATTTCTTGGGGGATGTGGTCTCGAAGGAAGGATTGGCTATTGACACTACTAAGGTGATAGCTGTACAAGATTGGAAGACCCTTAAGAATGTCACTTAAGTTAGGTTGGTTGGCTACTATAGGAAGTTCATTAGAGACTTTGCTAAGATTTCGGCACCACTCACGCAACTTACTAAGTGTAGGACATAGATTGTGAGAATTCCTTCATAAAGCTTAAGAGAGCCCTTACAAGTGCATCGATGTTAGTACTACCCGATGGAGTTGAGCCTTTTACTATATACACTGATGCATGTGGGATGGGCCTAGGAGCGATGATGCAAGAAGGAAGGGTGGTATGTTATGGCAGTAGGCAGTTAAGGACGCATGAGAAGAACTACCCTACCCACGATTTAGAGTTGGCTGCCGTAGTTTTTCCACTCAAGTCTTGGAGGCGCTATTTTCTTAGAGAGAGGTTTGAGCTTTTCACCTACCATAAGTCATTGAAGTACCTATTCTTGCAGAAGGACTTGAACTTGAGGCAACATAGATGGATGAAGATTTTAGCCTCCTATGATTTTGGGATTGCTTATACCCCTGGCAAGGGTAATGTGGTTGTGGATGCATTGAGTAGAAAGAAATCCTTAATCCTTTGTTCATAGAGTGGAGGACCTTGGAGTTTATTTATACTTTTGATTTTAAGCCATCTACGGACATTACTCCTGGATTGTTGGCGACATTAGATGTGAGGCCTACCCTTATGGATCAGATTGGTTCAAGGCAGTAAGGAGATTCAGAACTCATGGACATTACGGACGGGATTAGCCAAGGGGAGGTCTCTAGACATCTCCAACGTTATTCCATAGATAGCAAAGAGTGGCTTAGGAGAGATGAAATGCTTTGTGTTCCATGTGCTAGAGGTTTGTTGAGGGCAGCTTTGGAGGAAGCACACCATTCCTGTGTGACTATTCAACCGAGTGGTGACAAAATGTAACAGGATACGAAGTGGATGTTCTATCAGAATGGCATGAAGAAGGACGTAGTGGAGTTCGTAGCTAAATGCCTTATTTTCCAAAGTGTAAAAGTAGAGCAATAGAAGCCCGACGATTACTTCAGGCCTTAGATGTGCCAGAGTGGAAGTGGGACAATATTTCTATGGATTTTTATAAATAGTTTGCCACATTATTGGAAGATGAATACTTGCATTTGGCTTATTGTTGATCGGTTGACCAAGAGTTCCCACTTCATCCCAGTTAAGAGAAAGCGTACAACATCATATTTGGCATCTTTTTATATTCAAGAGATAGTCTGGCTTCATAGAGTCTCTTCTAGTATAGTGAGTGATAGAAATCACATTTTCACTAGTGAGTTTTGGAGGAGCTTACAGGAGGCGCTAGGTACGCAACTTAGATTGAGTATGACCTATCACCCTCAGACGGATGGCCAAACAGAGAGAGTGAATAGAGTGCTTGATGATTTGCTGCGGATGTGCATTTTGGACATTGGAGGAACAAGGGAGGAGCATCTTCTGTTGGTTGAGTTTGCATATAATAACAGTTACCAAACGAGCATAGTAATGGCACCATTTGAGGCTTTATGTGGGAGACCTTGCAAGTCCCCTTCATGTTGGGTGGAGTCTATGGAGAAGTTACTACTTGGGCCTGACATGGTGAGGGAGACATCGGAGAGAGTGGATTTAATTCGGTGATGGATGAAGACAGCCCAAGATAGGTAGAAGTCTTATGTGGATAAGCGGAGGAGAGACATTGAGTTTGAGGTTGGAGACTTAGTTTTTATCAAAGTATCCCCGCTTAGTAAAGTGGTAAGGTTCGGATCGAATGGAAAGTTAGCCCCCGTATTTGTTGGACCATTTCCTATCAAAGAGAGAGTTGGGAAGATGGCTTACCGAGTGAAGTTACTAAATAGGCTCATAGGAGTGCATGACGTTTTCCATGTTTTGCACTTGCAAAAGTGCTTACATGACTTGGTGGAGGTTGTAGAGCCTAGTTAGTTAGAGGAGATGGAGGTAGAAAGGGAAGCATCTGTTCGGCGTATCCTCACGAAGATTGTTAGAAGAGAAATCAAGCGACTAAGGAATAAGGAGGTTCCTCGAGTAAAGGTGCAATGGGGAGAAAATGTTGAATACGCCACATGGAAAGCAGAAGAGAAGATTCGTACTTCCTATCGTCATCTTTACGATAGTAAGTTTTTAGGATTTCCTGTTTACATCTTTAGTTTTGAATAGGTTCTCTCCTTTATTATCCTTTAGAAGGATAAAACTTAGGATTTAACCTATGGATGGTAGGATTTGATGTAAACATGTTATTAGAACATGTTATGAATGACGTATGCTAGTGGTTGCAAGTGTTTGCTTGTGGATTCTAATGGATGCATATAGGTACACTAGGCAATATTATTCTTTAGGGATCGTCCTAACTAGGACACGAGAGCATATGCGTATGGACATATGTGCATTTTTATCCTATTTTTCATGGTTGTTATAAATGGATGATTATCACATGATTGTTGCATTTGAATGATGTTTGTAGCATGCATATAGAACTATCAGTTGTCATTGGGGAATTTTTGCATTCATTTGGATACATGGCACAGACATGATTGCATAAAACGAGGTCAACCAAATCAATGGACTGCCTAGTCTTTGCATTAGATAGGAACATTTACAATACACTAATTGCATAAGTATCATAAATTGCATTAGAAAAACTTAGGGACAAAGGATGAATCGTTGATGATTGAGTAGTTGGTTGTAGAATTGGATGAAAACATTTAGTACATTTTTTTATCCTTAGAGATTCCGGGGACGAAATCCCTTAAGGAGGGAAGAATGGAACAACGCATAATAATTATTTTGTTAATTAATTAAATAATAAAATAACTGTGTGAAATTATCAGAATTGAACAGCAAAAGTTGCACCATTGTGTCCATGGTAATTTTCTTGTCAATTTTCATATGTAGAACATTGGAATCCGAGTTAATATGAACAAGGAACAAAATAATTAAAGAAATGAATATATACACACACAGACACACACACATACACATAGGCTAGGTTGACCTAGGTACAAGCGCGGTCGACCGTCCAATCGACCTGCATGCCTATTTTCGTGAACGAACGAACGTTCCTTCATTCGAAAGTTGAACACGTAATTTGCATTGTTTAAATTGATCTAGTCCTTCTATTCTTGCATCCATTGGCTCCTATTCAGCCTATGATATGGTTGCATCCTATTCAATCCCCAAATCCAACGATCTGAGATCCATTTCTACCCCTATAAATAGAACCTTAAACCTAACACTTTTTCTCATCCTAAGATTTTCTCCAATTGGGTTCACTTATTCAGGAAGGACCCTAAGCGGAATAACTTTTCAAGGAGAAAATCTTTCAAAATAAAAATGTTAACGACCCCAAGTGTATCCATAAGGGCCTAAAGGGAAGGGCTAAGGACCAAAGGTGAGTGATTATAATTGTTTTAAATTTCTTTAAGTAATTTAAAATAATATGCTTTCCAATAGTTGTAGTTTAATTACAATTTTTGGAGGAGCCTTTTTAGTAATTTATTTAGTTTTTGAATTATTTTCAGTTAATTTTAGTTTATTTCTAGTTAGTATTTTAGTTTATTTACATCTTCTTCTTAGCCTTGGATTTCCTTCTATTTTCAGTTTTCTTTTATTCATCATTCTTCTTCTTCGCTTATGGATTAGAATAGAATTAACGCGAAATTGGATTAAATTATAAGAAATCTGAAATAATGGAATTTAAGATGTAAATTATAAAGACTGTAATATAAATGGAATTGGACTGAAATTATGCCTAATTATGATATTAGTTGGAGTGAATTAATGGGATTGACATAGTTAAAACTTAGAATTATAACTAAAAAGAATAAAAGAAGAAAAAAGCTTAATTTCACACTTCAACCTTGGGTTAAGCAATAAGCATGATTATAATATAGATTATAATAAGAAATAGTATAGAATAAGGCTTATTTTAAGACAGAATAAATTAATAAGAAAAAATAGTAAGAAAAAGAGTGAAGGCTTATTTAAATAATTCATCTAAGTTAATAAGAAAAGAATTAAAGTTGGACCTATACCAAATAGCATTCCCTTATTATTTCTATGGTTATGATGTTTCACATAAACCTGAAGTGAGACAAGGGGCACACTTACGCCAATAGTGGTAGTAATTGGTCAATGTAGAGATGTTCAAATCACGGGGGATTTGTACAAGGGCCCTATTAGATATTGTTTGAATGACAGGCCAGTACCGGCAATATCCCTTATATTTTCTATGGATATGGTGTTTCACATAATCCTGAAGTGAGATGAGGGGCACGCTTATGCTGAGTCGAAGTAATAATACGGCCCAATAGGTGGAGTAATAGGTAGCATGAGCATGGAGGCAGTTACGCATGTGACTTCCATTTAGATGCTCAGTAATCGCTATGAGTTCCAAGCGCTTAGTATGTGTGTCTTTCGTAGACACCATTGCCTTCTATGCAGGGAGCTATATATCATCCTGTCCATAGTGGGTGCTTTTGTATCTTTCATAGTTACCATTGGCTGCTGTGTAGGGATTTATATAGGGTCTAGTCCGTAGTAACATCGATGGAGTAGCAAGCCGATCATAAGGGTAGAATTAGGACTTTAGCCTAATTATAGGATTAGTAATTCAGCCTAATCAAGCAGCTATCAAAGACAAGTGCAAAGAATCAAAATTGACCTATCCTATCAATTGTAGTAGTTTAATCGTATATCCAGTTTATCTCATTCCTGTTTCCTTTGTTTCCATTCGTATATACCAAAACAATTGAAGAGTCTGTTACCTTTACTTTTCTTAAAGGTTCTAGTAGTTACTATCACTCACCAGACTTTTAGTCTGACCCACTCCTCTATTTTCCCTTTCTCCTCCGTAGAAAATCAAGGGTGAGGGCTCTAGATTGCAGTTGCTTGGAGGATTTTGGAAGAAGATCTCTACCATGTATTTCTTTTATTCTAGCTTTAAGTCTTTCGGTGTACTGGCTTATTATAAGGAATATTATGTACTCTGAGACTTTGAGTTTTTCTTTCATGAGACATTTTGGTTTTTGAGACATGCGTGTTATGTTTAGTATTTGACACATTTGGTTTATGAGTAGTTATGAAGCTTTTATTTCAAATAAGTATTATTTTAATTTCCGTTGTTTTTACCTAGTTTTTTCTTGTAAATCTTGGTCTCTGTTAGTTTCAGTTATACCTACAATACACCACGCCTTTTAATATGTCCTATTGTGCATATTAAGGGGTATAGGGTATTTCAAAAACAAACTAAGCCACAAAGGAATCAGAATTTTGAAATTCGTAAAGTTATATGGATCACATGATGTAACAACGAAATCACTCAAGTTCATGGAATATGGACCCTCTGTAAAATTCAGAGATAAATTTCTCTTTATTGAACTTGACCTTCTTGGGAGTTTGCAGGAAGAAAGTGAAACGGTCCCAATCCTTGGAAGATTCCAACATTCCCCAGGATCAGGATCAATCCCATGGTCACTTAAATGCTTATAAAGAAGACGCCTAAGTAAACCCTCGCTCTCGTTCTCTAGGAGGCAAAAGTCAATAAAAAGAATCATAGAATAGACTTTATAGAGAAATTCCACTAAAGTGTCCCTATCTTTAATAAGTATCCAAAGAATATGGTCAACCCTACTTTCTCCTTCAAAACTTTCTCGAGGAAGGCATGATTTTATTAAGAGAAAGGCTGCTTGCTTCTCTTTAAAATCTTTTAATTGTTTTCCACAAATAAGAAGACTCTTATACTTTACATATAGACTGTTGTGCCCTTCAACCAATTTCTCGATTTCTTTGTTTAATCATAGCACCTCCTTCTCGCTTTTTTTGTGAAATTTCAAAGTGGTATTTTTTTTTCCCTAGCTAAAATAGTAGGTTTATTAACCAAGATTAGTAGACAATTATAAGCGTTCAAAGATAGCAACCTTTATACATGTACCGTTGGAGCTTGTGTGGCAGAAACCCGAATTTTCTCCTTTCCCAATTCTTTGCTAATAATCTAGGCGCCTTTTGCTGAGGTGTCTTCCCGAAAAGTATTACAAGGCTCGGGAAGATTAGGAACATCCATATCATGAGCAGATGGGCCTAAGTCATGGCTACCTGACCCATTTGTTAGGAACTGAGTTGATGATGTTTTGATGACAACAACCTTATATAGTTATTATACTTTACTTTATAAAATATATACTAACATTTCCATATAGATACATATATATATATAGGAAGTATATGCAGGTATCATCGAAGACTGATCAGTATAAAGACTCAAGCATCAAGATGAAGATTAGAGATTCAAGATTCAAGACCCTAGAGAATCAAGATTTCAAGATCTCAAGATAAGTGTCTAGTATTTTGTTAAAACTTCATAATAGCACTCTCATCTTTCTTCCAATTTTCTTTTGGGATGGAACCCAATTTCTATCGAAACCAGTGGCTTACAAACCCACGACAAGTAGTTTACAAACCTACGACAAGTGGCTTACAAACCCACGAAAATCAAAATCATTTAAACTACTTTGTACAAGTTCTCGAGTCCTATGGAGGAGCTCTGTGGGAAGGTTCTTGCAATTTCAGTTTGAATAGATTTTTCAAAATGTTTTTAAATTTGTTTTCAAAATGTTTTAGCTTTCAAAATCATGTTTTCAAAAATATTTTCAAACGTTGTTTTAGCCTTGAAATATTCCTCTATTCTGATTTTAAAAACTTCTATTTTTAAAACATCAAAACTTATTCTGATTTTAAATATTACTTATATAATTGACGGTCTATATCAATTATATATATATATATAAAATAATATTTTATATTTATTCTCTATCTCAAAATATTGTTTAAACACTTTACTTTGCTTCAGAGAAGTTTCAACTTGTTTTAAATTCAATTGTCTTTACAAAACAACATCTCTATAATTTTGAACTAAGGGATGTCGACATAAGGGGATACCCCATGTCGACATGGTGACAGTTGGATTCAAAATTCAATTTTCAAAAGAAGTGTCCATTCGTTCGAAAACCTTTCGCCAATGGTTATGACTGTTGTGCGTCTATATAAAGGCTTCCAAAACGAATTTTTTAAAAAAAACTACTTTCTTATTTTCTTCACTCTTTCTTCTCCACCATTCCATATCCATGAAACTTCATATTTTCAAGATCGTGCCACATTCTGCCAAATTCTCAATAGGAAATCATTTAGATACTCTCTCTATTTGATTCTCCATCATTCTACTAAAGATCAAAGTGCTATTCATAGTTATAGGATTAATTTGTATTCAAAAAGTCCATAGAGTCTATCCATTCAAAAGGATTGTTATTAAGAAGTATTAGGGTGATCTTGTGTCCCGTAAATCAAGAGATTTTACCCCAGATTCGGAGATATGAGGGTTCCTCAAGGCCTTAGAAATTGAGGGTTGTAATTTGGATATTGGCTTATAAAAATCTGTACGAGGATATTGCCTTGGTGCAGGACTGGATGTAGGAGGATTCCGAACCAGTATAAAATCCGATGTGTTCTTTCCTTTTACTCGCTTTACTTTACTATTTGCATTTGTTATATGTTCTGTGATCATTCTGTGTTAGAATTCTGTTTAGATTTGTGTTGAAAGTTTTAATTTATTCATATAATTCATATATTCTTTAAAACACTATTCACCCCTCCTCTAGTGTTATTTCTGCCTTAAGATCCTTAATCCGCATCCCTAACAATTGGTATCGAAGCATTGGTTTTCATTGTTTTCATAATCTGAAACTTGAAAAATATAAAAATGGCATTTTTGGAAAATTGTGTTAAAACTGTTTTGAATCTATGCATTTCATCAAAGTTTCATAAGTCTGCATATAGTTATTTTGAAAAATCAAGTTATCTACCGAATTGGTGTGTTATGCAGAAACAGATATGGCTTTTAACGAATCAACATCCAATGGATAAACTGTGCAAATTGAGAAAGATAAATGGATACTTGATAGTGGCTGTTCGAGGCACATGACTGGAAATCCCGAGATACTCAAGGATATTACTTATCAAGATGGTGGATTAGTCAATTTTGGTGACAACTCTAAAGGATATGTGGTTGGCGTCGGCAATGTTGTTAATAGTCTTTGTTGACGACAAAGGGGGAGAAAGTTATAAAAATATATGTGCTTGGTGTAAGATGGAGTCATGGAGTAAGGGGGAGTTGTAGTTTTAAGAAGTCATGGAGTAAGGGGGAGTTGTAGTTTTAAGAAGAAATCACGGAGTAAGGGGGAGCTATGGTATGGTAAGAATATTTTATAAATAAAGGTTGTCATCATCAAAAAGGGGGAGATTGTTAGGAACTGAGTTGATGATGTTTTGATGACAACAACCTTATATAGTTATTATACTTTACTTTATAAAATATATACTAACATTTCCATATATATATATGTATGTATGTATGTATATAGGAAGTATATGCAGATATCATCGAAGACTGATCAGTATAAAGACTCAAGCATCAAGATGAAGATTAGAAATTCAAGATTCAAGACTCTAGAGAATCAAGATTTCAAGATCTCAAGATAAGTGTCTAGTATTTTGTTAAAACTTCATAATAGCACTCTCATCTTTCTTCCAATTTTCTTTTGGGATGGAACCCAATTTCTATCGAAACCAGTGGCTTACAAACCCACGACAAGTAGCTTACAAACCTATGACAAGTGGCTTACAAACCCACTAAAATCAAAATCATTTAAACTACTTTGTACAAGTTCTCGAGTGCTATGGAGGAGCTCTGTAGGAAGGTTCTTGCAATTTCAGTTTGAATAGATTTTTCAAAATGTTTTTAAATCTGTTTTCAAAATGTTTTAGCTTTCAAAATCATGTTTTCAAAAATATTTTCAAACTTTGTTTTAGCCTTGAAATATTCCTCTATTCTGATTTTAAAAACTTCTATTTTTAAAACATCAAAACTTATTCTGATTTTAAATATTACTTATATAATTGACGGTCTATATCAATTATATATATATATATATTTAAAATAATGTTTCATATTCATTCTCTATCTCAAAATATTGTTTAAACACTTTACTTTTCTTCAGAGAAGTTTCAACTTGTTTTAAATTCAATTGTCTTTACAAAAAAACATCTCTATAATTTTGAACTAAGGGATGTTGACATAAGGGGATACCCCATGTCGACATGGTGACAGTTGGATTCAAAATTCAATTTTCCAAAGAAGTGTCCATTCGTTCGAAAACCTTTCGCCAATGGTTATGACTGTTGTGCATCTATATAAAGGCTTCCAAAATGATTTTTTAAAACAAAAACTACTTTCTCATTTTCTTCACTCTTTCTTCTCCACCATTCCATATCCATAAAACTTCATATTTTCAAGATCGTGCCATCATTCTGCCAAATTCTCAATAGGAAATCATTTAGATACTCTCTTTATTTGATTCTCCATCATTCTACTAAAGATCAAAGTGCTATTTAGAGTTATAGGATTAATTTGTATTCAAAAAGTCCATAGAGTCTATCCATTCAAAAGGATTGTTATTAAGAAGTATTAGGGTGATCTTGTGTCCCGTAAATCAAGAGAGTTTACCCCAGACTCGGAAATAGGAGGGTTACTCAAGGCCTTAGAAATTGAGGGTTGTAATTTGGATATTGGCTTATAAAAATATGTACAAGGATATTGCCTTGGTGCAGGACTGGATGTAGGAGGATTCCGAACCAGTATAAAATCCGGTGTGTTCTTTCCTTTTACTTGCTTTACTTTACTATTTGCATTTGTTATATGTTCTGTGATCATTCTGTGTTAGAATTCTGTTTAGATTTGTGTTGAAAGTTTTAATTTAGTCATATAGTTTATATATTCTTTAAAACACTATTCACCCCCCTCTAATGTTATTTCTGCCGTAAGATCCTTAATCCGCATCCCTAACACCATTGTCACCACCTCTTGGTCCCTTAGGGTCTTTGTTACCATCATCTCATCATCTTTGTCTTCATCTGCATTTTTCATCTTTATCAAACTCCCCTCTATCATTCTCATCCCTGCCTTCATTGGGCAGAGGATCATTAAAGGTAATAATTTTTTATGATTGATGGCTTTCTATTCCGATAATTTATCTTGTAATGACCCAAGAATTCTTCCATGCTTAAGGTCCCACTTCCCTTTTAATTTTTCATTTAATTTTAGTAGTGAAGGTGTAGTACCCAACCTTTATACCCATATTATCAAGGAGAAGTACAAAGAAATACTAACAGATAATGCAGAGAATAAGGCTATATAGGGTTCATACATGAATATTCCCTCGGAGAAACACTTGTACGTATTGAAACATCAAATAAATAACTCACCTATACGTATGCAGTACATGCACAAAATAATAAACACGTGTGCCTCCAGGGTAGAATAACACACAATATACAATAAATGATAGAGATTGCAGAGTCATTCATGGAGATAATATATACTACACATTGGTAATATATATTAGTGATTATACAAAATATACTACACCCAATATACGTCATATGAATATACATACAAAAGGAAATATATTATATGACAATAACCACTCCACTATATACTATCCTCCTCTAAGCCCAGAAACACAAGCTAGTCATACTGTCCAGGTATATAAATGTCTCGAACTGACCCAAGTATTATATAAATAGTACATGGGTCAGACTATATCTAAATCAAGGGGTTATACACACATGAATATAAAATATGCATAGTATATTATTGCTGACATACCAACAATAGCATAACAAAATAGTATCAATTATGAAACTAAATGTACATATGTCATCACCCATATAAAATCATATTAAATATCATCTAATTGAAATAATTCCAATAGATAAATCATCCATATCCAAATTCATCATCCAAGTCCAGAAACTATCAATAAATGAGATATCCTCAATAGGCTAGAAAACAAAAATTCCCAAATATATCTCAATCTCAGCAATACAAACATCAACATAAATATAAATATTGGATTTCTATCAAGAAATCATATATGAAAAAAATATAAGAATCCAATATAATCTGGACACCTATCCAAATTTAATCCCACTCCTTATACATAATAAATCAAAACATATCATGACGGGGAGTGACTGTACGATAAACATTTAGTGCAATGTAAAATCATATGTACATCAATATGTGGGTCACCAAACCTTTAGTCACTTAACCCACATCTATACTTAAGTGAGGGTATCAATAATATGTGTCAATCTATCACTCCACTAGAATCAAAAGGGAGACTAATGGTCGTATGCTTGCTCCGGAAACCCAAGGTCTACTGCCGTATGCCTATAGTCGGATCTGTTCCTACGGTCCTTAGTTACCTCGATGGTCATCTTGACCCATATCCATCGATGGCTCGTCAACACGTAGCCTTGGCCACAACCTTGTTTTGCTCCTATAGGTAACAGACTACTGCCTAAATGACACAAGAGGCTATAGAGCATACACTATGGGTTACCTAACTCAAAACTTATGATGTGTATTAAATATAATAACAACGATGTCGCGGATCAGAGATGTGACCTCATGATCAGGCCGCTAGGGTTGATTCTAGCCATTTAATTCTCTCTCAAACCATAAAGGGAGTACGTCATGGTAGTGACACATAGAATCAATAAATATAAGGGCACTAACCCCTTCTCACACTTATGAGCATTACCTCACTAAGAACTATCTTATAGTACAATTCCCATCACGTAAGTGTCATCTACTTATAATGAATAACCGAATAAATATCATAACAACATCCTATATTACTGCGTGGTACTTAAATGTTTATTCACTACTTGTAAACTATACCCAATCTACTCATCATTTAATATAACGAGTCCAAAGAATAACGAAAGAAATCTTACTAAATGCCCCATCCTAAATGGTATTGTTTAGATTCCTCATCACACAAAATTAAATATAATAAAATCAAGTCAAGGATGTCATCACCTTATCATATTAAAACACCAATCAAATCCATCTCAATGATGAATCACTCATATCTTCAAAATTAACGTCGAGAAGATGAGAAATTCGAAAATCATTAATAAACATTTATATTCCAAATCAACATACAAGTAAGGTTTGGTCTAGAAAGTTCATGAAATAGATTATCCAAATAAATATTATAATAAAACAATTAAATTAATGTCTAGTAAAATCATTTATATCATTTTTATCTCATATAAGATGATAAATACTTAAATAAATATTCAAAATTTAATTAAATTTAATAATCATTTGCACTTTCAAAAAGCTCATATACTTCAAAATAAAATATATTTATTTCTAACATAAAAAATAAGTCAAAATCTTTATTCAATATTCAAATAAGTAAAATAGAACATTTTCTTTTAAATCGTACTTTATTTGAAAAAACAGTTTTGAATATATTCAAAACAAATTCAAAATCTTATAATTATCTTTTAAAAAGGATTATTTTTTTCCATGATTTGAAAACTCTTTCAATAATATATAAATAATCTTTATGATAAAATTACTTCGAATACTACTATTGATTTCATATTATGTTTTACAAAAATATCAATATATTATATTTTCCTTTTAAAACATTTCCAAAACTTATAATATATTACCACATTGATTTAAAATAGAGTTTTATAATCTATAGAAAATTATATTTATGTTCATAATTAAAATGTGTAATTTGAAAATAGAAAAATTGGATAAAATTTTGTAAAATGTTTATAGATTCGCATAAAAATAATGTCTTATTCAATTCACAAATGAACAGCGCATATTTTGTAAATCGATACATCCAACTAACGCACTCGAACAATATCGCAACTTCATCTATATCAACCAATATACAATTCAAACATACGATGGTATGTCATACTATATTAATCAATGTCATTCATATCAGCTAAATTCACTCTAACCAATATTTTAAGAAATTCATTCATCTAATAATTCACATCACTCCAAATGAAGGTAGCAATCACCTCCCATTCAATCCCCGCATCATTAGCTCCTCACAAATAGCAAGCTCACATCATTAATCATCCTTAACACATCACCACACACTCACTCAGCAACTGCTCCATATCTCCACTACAATGCCGCCCAGGCACCTGCCATCCATCACGACAATAAATGCAATTCCCCAGGTCGAGACAGCTAGGCTTGGTGCAATCACACCACATCCCCATCGCACTTGCCGGCAAAGGCTACAAACATTTCTATCACAACCCTCAATGCCACTCATGCACACAATTTCTTTTATATATATATATATATATATATATATATATATATGGGGTTTTAGGCTCAGGGATAAAGTTAGCGAAGACAAGAAGTTTGTTTTTTAGGCTGAAAGACAATTTTCAGTGTAAACCACAGAACGATAGTTGCAACTATCATTTTCTGTTTACACTATAAAGTGTCCTTCAAACTATAAATCAAACTTGTTGTCTTTGAGACTAATTTTTTTGCAACTTTTTCCCTCTACCTATTTTCCTGTATATATATTTATAGCGATTTTTTTTATGATTTTGGGTTGGGACCTGGAGAAGGAAATATAGTTTTTTCAAATGATGTGAACACCAAGATTTTTAGATAATAGAATAAGGATTGGATTTGGGATTAAAAATAAAGGTATTTTTTGTACCAAAGTGGGCATAATGCTCTTCGGAAGTTTTTGAAGAGATAAAAGTGAAGAATATAAACGTAAAATGAAGATTATCTGTCAAAAACTCCAGTAAACAATAATATAAATGCACAGACACGCAGTTTTAGAGTGGTTCGGCGTGTTGCCTACGTCCAGTATGAAGTTTTTGGGATTTTATTGATCTCTTTCAATGATTACAAGCGATTATAGCGAACAACAGTAAAGTATAGCTTGGAATTCGAATTCAACAGCAAGGGTAGGATGCAAATCTCGATCTGGCAGAGTCTTGGTGCTTGAGAATCAAAAGATCCTTTTTCTATGGGCTTCAGGGGGCTATTTATAGGTGTAGGAGGCTGATATCTCGCTCAAACTTCGAAAGACTCCTTCTGGCATGTGAGTGGTCCCACGCGATCGATCCCACCATGTTTTGACTCGATCTGTGATCGATATGAAGTGATTTCGTATCGATCAAGAATTGGTTCAATTGAGCTGAAACTTGGCAGGAACATTCTTTGGCTTGTGTGTAAGCTTCTGTGAAAATTTCATAGCATTTTGATTAGTGGACTTCGAGTTATGGTCCATAAGAAATTGGATTTCATGGATGGCTATATGGTTCGCATCCATGGCTCTGAATCGACCCATTTCAAATCGAAAAAGCGCGTGACCCAGCGGCGTCGTGGCACGCAACCCTCGCATCGATCCCCCCGTTTCTCCGTGTTGACCATGTCGCATCCTTGAATTTCTCCTCGTTTGCATCGAAGGCCGTTATCTAATTCGTGTTGATGGATACGAATGTAATGGTAACTCAATGGATTCAAACAGCAACAACATTGATGAATACGAACCTATGGAGACTGATGGTTACGAACAGGACTTTCCTCGATGGATACGAGCCAAATAGATACTTGATGGATACAAAGTAGGCTTGAGCCGATTGATACGAAACGTAGCCTTGGATATGATCGATGCAAGTTGGAGGAAAAAGCTACATTTCGTATTAATCGGTTCAAGCCTACTTCGTATCCATCAAGTATCTATTTGGCTCGTATCCATCGAGGAAAGTCCTGTTCATAACCATCAGTCTCCATTGGTTCGTATTCATCAATCTTATTATTGTTCGAATCCATCGAGTTATCATTACATTCGTATCCATCAACATGAATTAGATAACGACCTTCGATGCAAACGAGGCGAGATTCAAGGATGCAACACAGACAACTCGGAGAAAAGGGGGATCGATGCGAGGGTTGCGCGCCACGGTGCCGTTGGGTCATGCGCTTTATCGATTCGAAATGGGTCGATTCGGAGCCATAGATACGAACTAGACAGCCATTCGAGAAATCCAATTTTGTATCGACCATAACTAGAAGTCCACTAATCCAAATGCTATGAAATTTTCACAGAAGCTTACACGCAAGCTAAAGAATGTTCTTGCCAAGTTTCAGCTCAATTTGACCAATTCTTGATCGATACGAAATCGCTTCGTATCGATCACAGATCGAGTCAAAACTTGGTGCGATCGATCACGTGGGCCCACTCACGTGCCAGAAGAAGTCTCCTGAAGTTTGAGCGAGATATCAGCCTCCTACACCTATAAATAGCCCCCTGAAGCCGACAGAAAAAGGATCTTTTGATTCTCAAGCACCAAGACTCTACCGAATCGAGATTTACATCCTACCCTTGCTGTTGAATTCGAATTCCAAGCTGTACTTTAATGTTGTTCGCTATAATCGCTTGTAATAGTTGAAAGAGAATTAATAAAATCCCAAAAACTTCATAGTGGACGTAGGCAACATGCCGAACCACTCTAAAACTGCGTGTCTGTGCATTTGTGTTATTGTTTACTAGAGTTTTTGTTAGATAATCTTCATTTTACATTTATATTCTTTGCTTTTATCTCTTTAGAAACTTTCGAAGAGTGTTGTGCCCATTTTTGGTTCAAACAGGTATGGCTTGGGCAAAGATTTGTTTGGGCTTTATTTGGACTATATATGTCTTTTTCCCTCCTTTTTAATTTGTAAATAGATTTCAATAATTCAAACTGCTTTACACTTCACTTTACATAACATACACAACTTCGCAATTTTTTTAATTCAATACTAGCTTGTTTTTATTTAATTATTCATTTCATTAGTACAAAATAAATTTTTTTACCAACTAACTTAATCATACGAAAATTATTTACACTTTTACATATTTTTAATTAATTAAAAAATCTTACGCGATTCAAATATATTACTTAAAAAGGGCTTATTAATTTAATTAAATTAAAACAAAAATCTTTTATTAAATAGGCTTAAAATAAATATTTTTTTTTCAAAATAATTATTATAAAATATCGAATTGAATAATTTTATTTAAGTAAATTTAATTTACTTATTTTATGATTTCGAAAGCAGGGTTGTTACTGAAGGAAAACACAGCTTTGGATAACGGTCAATGTTATCATAATAAGCGATAAAACGGTCCTTCTCATAGCACTGCTCTTTTATCAGAGGAAGGGTTTGATCTATAAAGAAAGAAACCTTCATTTTAGCATCCTTAATGATGTTATTTATATAGATAACAACAGCCTCCTTACTTTTCACCTTCAAAGTTATAACTTGAGTAGCCATATGATTATTTTTAGTTTTGCTTTCTTAAGTTCCTTCTCCAGCAGTTTCACTCTTTCTTCAACCGTCGGTTTCATTTTTTCTTTCTTCATCTAAAGCAAAGGAAAGTTTATTATATTCAATGGCAGTCTCATCCCTCTTTATGGTGACTTCAAGAATTTGGCCCTCAAAGGAGCTAACTTTATCCGTAAGCGATGAAATACGCTCTTTGAAATTTGGAATCTGATCGATAGATTCATAGAAGCTTATTGCAAATAAAAAAAACGTGTGCTTGGCTACCTAAAACATACAAAAATATATAATAAACAAAGATATATGGAGCTAAAATTTATCTTAGCCAGACATATAGAGACACATACCACAAGAAGCCGTTGAAAGAAAATGTGGAGTTAGTCCCTACAAAAGGCAAAAGGCTGCAGTGGCACTAGAGAAGCCATGGATAAGGGTTGAATGACTGGGCAAACAAAATCATTGAAGTTTAAATGGATGGATCGGGCCGAAGCTTCATAAGGCAAAGTTCAAGAGGAGAAGCGAGGCCTAACTCCTCATACAAACATTGAAAAGTAGTTGGGGAAGTGGAATTCATAACATTTGTAATAGGGCTTAGGGAGTGAGTGACTTCTGTTTGGTCATGAAGACTTTGATCTGGCAGGTATAAATCAATAAAGTTAGAGTCTTGGTTGATTGCGATTATAGATGCATTTGGTTTCTCAGCAATAATAGCAAGAGATTGATCTTCACCAAGTTGCCCTTTTAACCGAAGGAGGAATTGAAACACTAGACAAATAGTCAGAATCCTTTTTCCTTTTGCAACTGTCAATAGCCTTAAGAGAGTCAGCGATGGAGCCAATAATGAGAGCAGCCATGGTAGTCATAGCCAAGGAGGAGGTAGGAACTTTAGTTTTCCTGGACGTCACAGTTGAGACGATAAGAATTGAACCTAAGTCAAAGAAGGGACGATAAGAGTCGACAGTGTAGAAAATTCTATCAAATCATAATAAGAAATTACAAAAAAAAAATCATGTTGAATGGAAGAATTGGAGAGAAGGCATTTTGGTTTCCAACAACCAAAACTTGTTCCCATTGAGCATCCTTCTTGATTACTGGTGGATCCCCGTTCACTTTATGATTCTTTAGAATCAATAAACACTTTCAACGCTAAAGTTCAGTCGGGAGTATAAACTATCCCCAATGGTCTGAGATGCCAAACTAAAGGCACTAATTGTACTAGCAACAAAGGGATTCGTCCTCTTAGAAGTAGGTTCTAAAAAATGATAGCTATTATAAGAGAATGGCGAAATGTAGTATAAATAAGGGAAGAAAAGCGGCGAGACTTACTAAGGGAAGAGATGGACCCCTTGATTCAAGGGGTATGGATCATAATATAGAAGAATAGGTTTTCCCAGTCCTAAGTTTTGTTGATCAAATTAGTGATCAAGCTCTTCAAATGAGGAAGAAGAAGATATATGGTACCTGCTAGTTGTTATCCCGCCTTGACAAAATTTACTAATGAACGAAGAGTTTCAGCATTGAGAGAGGGGAGGTCAGCTTCCCTAGCCAGTAATTCAAGGAAGCATAGATATATATAAAAGTCAGGCAACAATTATATAGTAGCGATCCCTAAATGACCCAGGAATAGGGTGAATAATTCTAAGAGGGAAGTATCCCGAATGCTAAATATAAATTAGGGTGAAATCAAAGAACCCTTCCGGAGGATTATCTACCCTTTCGGATGGGCTTGCCATCTTAGCCTCTACGTTGGTAATCCTGAATTGCTTAAGAAGAACATCAAGATCATCTTGAGTGGTTATAGTAGTTTGAATGAGTCTATAAACATCTTTTTCTAAAGCAGGAGAGGGTTTGGAGCTCTTCTTGCTAGCCATTATTTGTCATACAATATCATGCAAGAATCTGTTAAGTATCGTATATTTTATGAAAGTTTAAAATAGTTAAGAGAACATTAAAAAAAGATAACTAGATGGCAAACTCATAAATAATTGGTGAATTCTTAATCAATTAAAGGCAGTTTAATTAATTATCAAGTTTGTTACTAAATGTTGAACTCATAAATAGTTATCGAGTTCGTAATTGTTTGTTAATTCTCTAAATGATTATTGAGTTCATAACAAGATGCCAAACTTATAACTTATCCTCGAGTTCATAATCGGATGGCAAATAGTTAGTGAATTCATTAATAATTTAAGGTCCTTTAACTAGTTATCGAGTTACAATGAGATGTCGAACTCATAAATGGTTGACAAGTTAATAACTAAAGCACTTAATTGTTATCAATTTTATAACAAAATGTCGAATTCATAATTAATTATCGAGTCCATAGTGAGATATCAAACTTACAACTAGTTATTAGGATGTTGAACCCATAACTAGCTAGTCCGTTCATAACCAGTTAAAGAATCTTTTTTGTGACTAGATGTCGAATTATAAAAAAAACTGAATATGTAACTAGATAATTACCTATAAGCAGTTGTCAAGCTTGAAACCTTTTCATAACTCCCAAAAGGATTGTTGAATTTGAAACTAGATAACAATCCTCTAGTAGGTTGTCAAGTTTGTAACTAGTTAATAAGTAATCATTGGATCACAGCTAGTTAGAGTTACTACTAGTTGCCAAACTTACAACAAATTGATGAGCACATAACTTGTTATCGAGTCTTTAATTAGTTATCGAATCTTAAACAAGTTATCAAGTCTCTAACTAATTATTGAATTTATAATTAGTTGGTGAACCTATAACTAATTGGCAAACCTCGAAAAGGCTATCGAGTCTCTAAGCGGATGTCGAATCTTTAACAATTATCAAAAGCCCAATTAATTATCAAATGTTTTAAAAGTTTCTAGTTTATAATGGTTATCCAAACCCAATTTATCAAGATTTGTGTCAAATACAAATTACAAACAGAATTCCCAAATCATGATAGTATTTGAATTCAAACTGCTAATCAAACTCAAGCAATTCGTTAAAAATCCTCATGTTTACATCTAAACTGATCAAAAGAGAAATCAAACCTTAACATGATATAAATCAAAAGCATATTTTTGGAAATTATAAGATTGCAAAGGAAAATTACAATTGCAATTTGAGTTTCAAATTTCAAATAAGGCTTTTGGGAGAAGGAAAAGAAGGTACTTATAGAAGAAGAGGCAAGCAGTTAGAAGCATTAATTCCGATTTAACCATACATATGAGATTAGAATATTCGGAATACCAGTAGGTGTCAATCAAAAAAGTGAAATTATACTAGTATAATATGCTTTCTCTATAAGGGATAAATGTTACTACAAACTTGTGTATTAAGCCTGTAAAGATAATATGTCAATTTTGAGGATAACGAGATAAACCGATCCTAAAGAAGGTAAAGTTATCGAGCAGAGGGATGCTGAGCCTTTAATGGTATCAAGAATTTGACAACAAAGAGGTTTCGAGTCTCTAAGGATGTCAAATGTTCAAGTAGTTAACAAGTAGTGAAGAGATGTTAAATCTCTAAAGTGCAATAAGCCTCTACAACAACAAGTGTCGTCGAGCATTTAGCAAGTAGAAGGTGATGTTGAACATTAGCAATGAAGAAGAGTATCGAGCTTGTAAGAAGATAAAGATATTGAACCGGTAATTGCTTAGAGATATCGAACAACAAAAAACTTGGAAGAATAAGAGATGTTGACCTCCTACAACACAAAGGTTGCTGAGTCTAAAGATAACAAGGTTGTCAAAGTTGTAGAAGGGGATGTGGAGCCACAACGACATAGAAAGGTTGTGGAGCATTTAATTGAACCCGTAGGATATTGACTTTCTAAGGAAAGCAAACCTTTGATATAGCAATTATTGTCAAACCTTTACAACAGTAACTGTTGTAAAGCATCTACAAACAACAAGGGATATTAGACTTTTAAAAAGATAACGAATTACAAAGGAATGATGAATTTCAAAATTAGCAAAGGATTTTGAGTCTTTATAAATAGAAAAAGCTACCAAAGCTTTTAATATGCGAAGGTTGTTGAGTTTCTATAAGGAAGATTGTGTTATTATGTTTTCACAAGCATGTGATATCAAGTCCCTACAAAGGAATGTCGAGATTCATCAAGACGAAGCTATCAAAGCCTATGGATTCAAAGCTATGACATGTGTTAATCCCATTTGATTAGCACCCTACATAGACTCACATTATTATTCAGAAATGTGTGATTGATTCTTAATCTACTTCTTAATTTTATAAGTTGTAAACCCTAAATTGAATTAGGGATTTTTAGAGCCAATTGTATTCATGTGACTTTTGCAAATAAGAATTTGAACATTCAACTTTGCATAGCATACTTCTCTTATATTTTCCTAACTAGTGATTTATGACAATGGACATGCATTCATTTATTTTTGGATCTGGACAATGGACATGCATATGTCTTATCTTTGGATTTGGACTCAAGATTGAACTTGCATACTTTTCTAAGCTTGTATAAGGCCATTTAAGCCCTTATCCTAACCAACCTTGAATTACCTTACATATTTTGGTTAGTAGAGAAATTATCTAACATGCTAATAGGCAATATGACTAAATTATAGCGATGCAAGTTTAGTTTAAAGTACATAGAAGTTTGCTCGGGTAATTTGGCTACTAGTAGTCTGACTTGAAACTGATGTGAGACATCACCTATAATAAGTACCCACAGTGGACGCAAGGTTAGTCCCAATTAGGTTAAGTATGCCCAGACAATCTGGCTACCAACACCTAGACTAATGTGATACGTCACAGTTTGTGTTACGCGTCATAGAACAGGTATCCTAGGATGGGCCTGCTTCAGGGTTAGAGGTATTAAATGGATATTCTAGGATTAACCTCCTTACTATTCATGATATATTAAATTGTCAAGATTATCTTTTAAGTGTGGTACACTTTGGGGTTAAGATATTGAATATCTATTTGATGGTCTGCATCTTCCACATTTAAGAAGTATTAAGTGACCTTAAGGGATTTTTTACGATAACAGAAATGAAGTACCAGAGAGCGGTTCTCCTTGGGTCTTGGTACTAAATGATTGGGATACGCCTTGGGTCTTGATATCAAATGGTCAAGTTCTACTTATATTCCATTAAAAAGGTCTTAAGTGACTCAGGTGCTTTCTCTTACATTTTTAGGATATGATTAACGGAGATGGGTTATTGGACCCAATACATATTCCATAGTTGTGTTGCACCCACATTATAGTTAGATTGGAAAAGGCCATTGGCTACAGCTGGAGATACATTATGAAATTGGACTAAAAGAGCCGTTGGCTTACAGTTAGAGGTATATTTGGAAAGGTATGGTTTGAAATTGCATAAGAAATAACACTCATCTGAAGGAAAATGCCCAAATACTATTATGTTAAGACTTGAAATTTTCATTCAATAGACATTATTGTTTGACTCCTTCTTCATTATAACCTAAAGATTAGAAAGAAATAATGTTGAAAGTGAAGTGTGAAGGAGGCACAAAGATAGGTGGTAGAATAGCTATTTATTTATTTATGTTTATGGTTTATTTTGATGTACTCAGATTTTGGACTTGTTGATGTTCTACTTTGAGACATTGTATCATAGTATTTAGAATAATTTTATTTCTAGGGCATGGAAATTTTGAATAGGCTCTTATTTTATTATAATATTTTATTCTATCCACTGTAAAATTTTAAAAGCATAGATAGATAGCTCTTTATATTGTTTATTTAATAAATTTTACCAATCAAATGCTAGCTTCGGAATGGACCTAAGGTTCGGTTATGTTTTATTGGATCAAAAATTAGACCCATTTTAGAGAGGGTTGCAACATTTGGTATCAGACCATAGGTTACCTGATAAACGAGAATAGATATGCATGAGAGTATGCATTTGTTATTTTTGAAAATATTTTTCAAAACACTACTATAAATATATATAGACATGTGCGAATACCTAGACAAGTTTTTGGTGTAGCAAGTAATACTTTCATAGAAAATTGGGATTATTCTAAAAATTTGAACCTATAGATAGTTAAAATGGCTGAGAATAACAGCCATAAAGTCGGAGACCAGCCCACCCAAGGGATACCCACCATTCCGGTTATGCCATCATGATTCGAAAATATCTAAGGCTTTTGGGGCAAGTTTCCATTCCACAACAAGCTGCACCAATGGTGCTAGTTGCTCCATCCGTTGAACCACCACTCCTCGCACTAGACTTTCCTAAAATGTGTAATGATTTTCAAAATATATGAGGACGAGCATTTTCGAAGATGGAAGATTTTGTAGAAACCAAGGCTTGAATTAATGGTTGTTATCGTTTATTTCAGGAACTAGGATAGGAACACTGAATAAGAGGAGGATGGCTATATGGTACTTAAAGGAAGAGGCTCTAGATTGGTGGACCATGGTCGTTGAGGAAAACGAAGAGGAAGGAATTACTTGGGCTGAATTTATGGCCCGCTTCCAAAGCTGAAGTAAGTCTACAATTAAAGTATTTTATCCAACCGAGGCTTTGGGACTCTACGGTGGAAGGAGTATATCAATAACTTCACGTAATTAGCAAAGTTTAGGATGCGCCTCATTAACACCCAAGTAAAGAAGGCGATGAAGTTTGTAAAAGGCCTAAATTCTCCATTTAGGTAGCTACTTTTAACATAAGTTCCCGCATGCACTACCTATGAGACGTTTGTTGAAATGGCTCTACTTTAGATAGTTAGTATAGAAAAAAAGAGAAAGTAGGATATGTGCATAATCAAGGTGAAGCGAAGAAAGATGGATTCTAGCAGACAAGAAAGCCAAGGGGAAGATCAAGAAAGGAGGTGTGATATGCTGCAGATGCCAGAAGAAGAGGCACGTTGTTAAGGACTATAAAGTGAGTTTAAAGATAGAAGAGTTCAAGAAGTGGTGTTATAATAGCCATGAAGCAGGCATTACAAGAATCAATATCCGAAACTAGCAAAGGAGGGACAAGGTGGGCAAGCTTATGTCATTGAGGCTATGCCTATCTTAAGCAGATCTCCTTCAAGGGACAAAGAAAAAGCTATGATGGAAGGTACAACTATTATTTTTAGAAATATTATTCGTGCCTTATTTGGCTTAGGAGTATCGTATTCATTCATAGTTTGAATTATGGTTAACTCTTTAGGATTAGAGACATAATTTGTCACCAACCATATAGTTGTGTCAAATTCTATTGGGGGTCGATGTCTCTTTCCATGGCTTGCAAAAACCTAGTGGTGGATATATGTAATGTTGACTTTAAATGTAACGCGTATGTTCTATGTTTTAAGGGGAATGGACTTGTCATAAGGATGGATTGGTTGTCTTACTACGGGGTTGTCTTAGATTGTGATAGGAGGATTGTATGATTGGGAAGTTATAAAGGTGAGATATAGATGTTCGTTGCATGCCCCAAAGCTCATTCAAGTTAGGTTATTTGTATTCTCTTAACCTGTCACGGGATGAACTCCCATATGTGCCCATAGTTTGAAAATTTCTAGATGATTTTGAAGAAGTCTTCGGTCTTCCACCCCAAAGGGAGATCGAGTTTGTGATTGACTTGACGAAGGACACTCAATCTGTCATGCTCCCATTGATGCATATGGCCCTTAAAGGAAGCAAGAGCTAGATAAGCAGATTTTAGAGTTATTATAGAAGCAATTTATTCATCATAGCACATCAAAGTGAGGTGCATGGGTTGCCTTTTCCATTAAGTCAAACGGCTTGTAAGTCAACACATTGACTTTCAAGAGCTTAACAAGTTGACAAAGAAGAATATGTATCCCTTACCTAGAATAGATAACTTAACCAACTTAGGGAGCGACTATAAGAAAATATATTTTTCACAGCATGAACGCAAAGAATTTTAATAAAATGCTATGATTATCTATAAGGAATTATTAAAGAAAAGAAAACATATCCCTAAAATGCTGCTGTAGAGCAAGACATGAAGCGGGAAAATAAAAATATGCAGCCTCTCTCATAAATAGCTCAACATCGACCTCCCTCCCCCATCTTTCCCACATTCAATTAAAAATGGAACTCTTATTCCTCTCTCAAAAATCCATAATCTATCTCCAAAACTCTTATTCCTCTTTCACAAATAGCCCCACGACCAAGCCCTCCGAGGCATAGACCCTGCCCACACTATCATCTCAAATATCACGAAGAAGTCCTTAGTTTTTAGCAGCTTCTGGTACATCAACTCCATCACATACAACCGGAACGATAACACCGTTAATGATTCTAGTGTTAGTATGAACCCAAACGGGTGTCTGCTTTTTGGTATGTTCGTACTGGAGTCGTCATGGTTGGGATTGATGCCATGGAAGGAAACGGAGAAGGCGACAAGTATGATGGAGTTGAGGACTAGGGAGGTGAGCTTTTGCGAGCAAAGGAAGAAGGAGAAGATGACATTGAAGGCAAGCTATGTTGATGAGATGAGGGAGAAGGTGGAGGCTGGGAGGTAGAGGAGGCCGTAGGAGTACATGAGGTTGTCAAGGGAGGAGGCTATGCCAATTACGATATAGGGTAGGATAATTTTTTTGAGTGGGGGAGAAGTAGAGTTATTGGAGGAGGAGAGGAAGAAATAGAGAGGGAGGAGGATGGTGGGGAAGCCGAGGTCGCTGCTGCAGATAGCCATGTGCTGCTCCCTACTTTATTGTAGTAGAACATGCCTAGGTAAGTGGCCACTATTTGGCAGGAGAGGATAATATATTACTCCTATCTACAATGAACTAGATGTCCGCTAATTGTTGGTTCCGGTAAAATTTGGACTCAAGGAAACTTTTTTATCTGCACATTTTTTTTTTACATATTCATAACAATTTGGCAGGACACTTATTTTATCTATATGAACTGATTTTGTTTACAAGAATGAAAATTGTTTATAAGTGTAATCATTGAGAATTTGGCAATTTCTTAAGAACAACTTATTTATAAATTAATATTGAAACGAGCAGTTCGTGTGGACAAAAATGAGAGAAGCAATGATATACTAAATGATTTAACAAATGTGGTGAAGTTTGCGCTGAATGTGCCAAGACATTTTACTTGCACTTGTCTTATGTTTATTCAATTTTTTTATTTAAAAATTATTAATATCTACTTCGTTCAACGTGTGTAATGTTAAAATGTAGTACTTAATTTCGTGTTTCAAGAACCTTGCTTATGACACCTGAAAGGAGAAAGGCTATTTAGGCAGTCTATGTTGAGCAACTTAAACAAGTTTAAATTTAAATAATTCTTAAATCCATGAAAGTTTTGTAAAAATGAAATTTCGTTTTATGTCTAGTATATCACCGATTTACCTTGTCATAGTTATTGTCATTATGATGCGAGAATAGCTATAGATGTTTTTCATGTGATTTTTGGTGAAATAACAGGTCATGTAAGTGTTGAATAATTTTTTGCTCTAATATGCTTTGTAGAAATAGAGAATGGTTATCAAAAGTAGTTTTCAGAAAACTTTATTATCAAAATTAGGAATATTTTAACCAAAAGGGCAGTGTGCTAAAGATAGTTTGTTGACCACTTACCAAATATTGAGAGTTGAAGTACCTATTGAATACCACTAATGTGAGGTTAGACTCTCTTTTTTATATAGAAAAATTGAAATAACTTCTAAGATACATATCTCCTAAGTTTGATTTGGTTCTCTGCTAAATTACGTGCCTTTTTATTAATGTCAACCTTTCGCTACTTTTAGGTCACAAAAATTGAGTTGTTGCCAAATACTTCAAATTGCAGAAGTAATTTATTAATTACTATTGTTATTTACTATTATCAATCTAAACAATGGATTCCTTTAATTCAAAATTAGTCAACGATATTTCTATCCAAAATGATTCAAATAGAAAGAGCTGCCTATGTGTTTAGTACAGACTCATTGCCTCTTTATATTATCATGCTTCCAAATTTTCATTTATGCTTACTAAAATTATTATAATCAATAGTTTGGTGTAGAAAGACAAATGAGCTTGTAGATGGTCCTAATGCATCACACACCACTCCCTCAGCTTTTAATAGACGTGAATCAAAATTAGAACTCTTTTCAATGGACACCCTTATGATATGTTTAATGTTGCGTACTTTAGTTATGCATTTAATATTTTTGTAGAAACAGATGGGAATTAAAACTAGATAGTACTAATACATAACTAAATTAGAAGCTCTTTTCATTCTTGTAAACAAAATCAGTTCTTTAGATAAAATCGTTTCTTATAGATAAAATGTAACGATCCTGACTCGGCCTTTGAAAATCGGCACCCGTACTTTAATTGTACTCGAATGCCGTAGATTCAAACGCCGAATCGGGTTCGCCAGAGCTTGTAACACATTAAGTACAACAACACAGTGGAAGAATGAATAATACCATTGATATACAATAGATACAATAATGATACCATTGAGATATCGATACAAATATCAAAGACAAGATTCAGTAGCGGAAAGAGATAACATTAACTTAAACTCTAAAGAAGGAACTCAAACATCAACTGCATCTGCAACTCCATAGCCAAAGTTCAAAAACTAGAGCTCTAAACTTCAAGCTCGAACCACCATCAAGCTGAACTTGTAGCAAATGCGACCCCGAATGCGATTTCCAACCAAAAACTTCAAAGATCCAAAGACTGAAGAAGACTTTCAAAGGCTACTAAACCAAAGACTTTGAAGGCTATTGAATCGACATCTATTATTGGATTATCTGAAAAACCCAACTCTAGACTGCCTGTGTGGAAAATTATGGGCATCCAAAGTTTAGAAAGGGAACAATAAACTCCGGGTCAGTCATGAGACTGGTATGAGCAAGCAAAAACAGTTTATCTTTAAAACAAACAACAAAAGAATTTAAGATTGAAATCCGCAATGCTTTTTGAAAAATGAAACTACCATAAGGCCTTCCGCCGCACACACCATGCAAACGCAAAATTGGAGGAGATTTCTCCTTATGTTAGTCAAACATGCTGGATACGTGAAAACCATTTGGATATTATTATTAGTGTATAGTGGAAAACATTTCGAAAGTATAATATTAATCTTAGCCAGCATACAACATTTCGTCGTATTCCTACTATAGCTACCATATTCAATAGCAAGTTACCACCACATTCCATGGTAGGTTATACAACTAAAACCGTACAACGCGCGTATTGTTTCTTTGGATTTTCCAACATATGGTCACGCTAAGGAACTTTCTATTTCCACATGGGAACAACTCTGGAGGGACGCCTCGAGAACCTACCCGGTTCTCTACCAACACAAGGCCGGTTTACCCCCTTCCCGGGAGTAACAACTAAAGATATGCCATCCCTGGTCGTAACCAACCTTTATCCGAGCGCTTGACACCAACAACCACAAAGTAATGTATTTGCAGTAACCACATAGGTTAAATATGTAGGCTCCATACCATGATATCACCTCTATCCAGAAGAGGTGGACATACACTAGGGGGCGCGACCTCTGTAGCCTTACTGCATCCTTCCTGTTTCGACCATTTTCGGGGTGTGAGATCTTAATGCAGTCTCGTCCACAAAGCTACGCTTTTCACAAAGCCATGCTTCGATCAACAAATGATCAGCAACACTTCGTATGCCACATTACGAAATTGGGAATGTATCACTAGTAACCATCAACTACATAACCTCTGAGCTCGTACATCTCAGAGAAGGGTGTTAAGCTAAGAGAATAAATCTTCGCCACCAAACAGAAATGTATTTGATAGAAACCAGCTTTACATCTCAAAGTGCAACGTCAGACAGACATCCATACAAGTCTGTTCTAGGTTCGAACAGAACCGAAGGCACTTCCAAAGAAGCCCTTGCAATCTGGGTATTCAAAAGCCCGATCGGACTCCCCGTCACATATGGAGATCTCTATACCATAACTACTGAATGCAGATCATTAAATGGGTAATCCGTTTGTTCTTGAAAATATCCGGTCTTCACCATTGGTCTTCACCATCGGTCTTCAAAAGCTATCCATAACGTCATATCATTATTCGGAATGAGTTATATGACACAAGGTCCTCTCTCGGCTAAACCGAATAATGTGCGCAATTTTTAAAAACATATGGATATTGGGATTTCAGTTAAGTCACAACTTAAAACCCAAACCTTCCTTTTCAAATAGTTTAACAAATTACCATTTTCAAATCTTTAAACAAAAAGATCCACTTCACAAAATTCACCCATCTTTCACAAAGATTCATTCACAGTTTTCAAAACAATTTCCATTTAAATCTTTTATAGAAAGGATACACTTTTAAGATCCCTTTTTAATTTGAAAACAAATTATACCAATCTTTAATAAAGATTCATTCATACTCTTTCAAAACAATTTCCCTTTCAAACTGGATTAACTCATCCAATCTTTAAATCAAAGATTTAATTCATAGCTTTCAAAAATATTTCCAAAGATTCATCCATAACTTGGAAACCATTTACATTTCAACTTGAAATCCTTTCAACAAAAATTGGATATTCTTTCCTTACATGAAAGCTTTTATTATTCGAAAACAAATAGTTTTCATTTCGGAAAAATCTGATTACATTTGCACATATTAAAGCCCTTGGGTTGAATTTAAATTCCCAAAACAATACTTTTGAAATGATTTAAAACCCAATAAACACATTTACAACTTATATATCCTTTTTAAACCATAATTTCAAAACATAGAATTCAATTTCAAATCTTGAA
This sequence comes from Allium cepa, assembly GCA_030765085.1. Classification (NCBI taxonomy): domain Eukaryota; kingdom Viridiplantae; phylum Streptophyta; class Magnoliopsida; order Asparagales; family Amaryllidaceae; genus Allium; species Allium cepa. Next base: position 503,604,691 of record CM060937.1, on the reverse strand, counting down.
TTTAAATTTGAATCAAACTATTTAAATTTCAAAACTTTAAATTATTAGCATACCAAATCATTTAAAATCTTCCCGATTAATGGAGAATTAATACACCTCCTTAGTTACTCTTTAATCATAACATTATATTTTCTTGAAAACACTTGTTAATTTATTTAATAAATTAATTTATATATAATTATTAAATACCAAAACAACTTTGAAAATATTTCAACTTTCAATTTAAATCTTTAAAACCTTGTTTAAACTTGTTTAAAATTTTAATTTGAAAACTTAATTTATATTTCTTTGAAACTTATATTATATTTTATTTTAAAAAAAAACTAGACATGTTTTCATCTTAAATTTCAAAAGCAGGTTAATAACACAAAAAACCGAGCCATAAATCCATTTACCCGAGCTCAACTTCGGGTCTTTCCAACTTTACTCGCCTTCAAGTCACTCACGCCATTAACTCTAGATCGTCACGAGTTACCCATCTTCTTCTCCAACCAAATAATCTTGACATATCCCCGTGCATCGTGCACCTACACCTACGAAGCAGCTACCTCTGGTCACCGCTGCGGCCACCCACATGACAATAATCACCCACTCGTACGCTCCGACCAACCCAATCGACCAAACGACTTGAAAATCAAAATTGAATCACCAAATGCAAACTGGAACCCAACTTCAATCATCTAAAAGTGCCTTGCACCGACCAGCCCAATCGCCACAGACCTCGCCTACTCACCCATAGCTGCGCCACTGCCCCATTGTCCTTTTCCCTTCGGTGCGATCGCTAACAATCCACCATGGACGACGCAGCACTTCGGTTTTCGACCATGACCACTTTTGGGTTCTAAACCCTAGTTCAACGCCGCGCACCCCTCATAATGATTTTTTTTCTTCCATTTTTCCATCAATCTACGACACCCAAACCACCTTCCACCACGCTTCCGCTGTGCACAAACTTTCTGATCAACGGCAATCAACCATAATTCCATTTTCGTTCAACTACAAATATCTCCCTTGATTCCGAATTAAAAATTGTGATTTAAGTCTTAAAATTCATTATTTCAAATGGGGATTCAAATCATTTAACTAAATCATAAAATTATGGTGATTTAATTTTAACATATTTTAAGTTTCCACTGTTTATTTTCTACCCAGACCATATATTCTTCAAAATTTATCTTGAATTTTTAGAGTTTAAATCTTGATTATATAAACCTATATCATTTGTATCTTAAAGCCAAAAATGAATTGGAGTAGAAGTTATTGATTCTTTTTGAACAAATTTAAAATTGTGAACAAGAACAAAGACATTTCCAAACATGCACAGGAAAATGTAAACAATATACACACAGACATACATGCACATTAACAAACATACAAACAACTTCAAGTATATAAAGGTTTAATGGTTTCCTCACATGAAGATTTTTGTAAACAGAGAACAAGAATTTTGCTTTGAATTTGAAAAACTAGAAGCTTTAATTGTTGAGATGATCTCTGAATTGGTTTGAACTTCTTCAGATCCGGTTGAAGATGCTGAAGTTGATTATGGTTTTGATTGCTTCAGATCTTTGCTTGAATTACTTGATCAACTGCTTTGTATTTCAGGCTTGACTCAAGATGAAGATTATTTGATCAGGCTCTGTCCAGATTTGAAAATCTGGAAACCTGAATTGGAAAATGTTTTGAAACTAAAGTTGTTGTTGTTAGGAATGAATCCATATCTTTTCTTTGCTTAAACCCGATGTTATTGCTCAGGTTGAAAAATGGTTTTGATTTTGAGCTGTTTTCAGGCTTTTGATTTCTTTGCTTTTGTTTTGTTGCTCTGATCTTTGTTTTGATCTGGTTTTCATTTTTTTTCATTTTATTTCAAGCTTGAAGATTTTTAGCGTCCTTTTGGGTTTTCAGAAAAATGAGAGGAAGTGGATTGTAAAATTTTGAAAACCTGGTTTCTTACTTTAATTTGAAAATGCATATAAAAGAATTGAGAGAGTGGAGAAATATATTTTTCCTTAATTTATCTTTTTATTAAAAATTGGAAAGAAAATGTAAAACTTGACACTTGTCTCTTTTTATGTTAATTTGATTACAAATGTTGTAATACATTTTTAATGGTTTACACTTGTAAATTTAAATGAACACTTGTCTTATGTAAGTTTTTAATTTATTTAAAAATGTTTTAATATATTTTCAAAATATGTACACTTCTTAAAACAAGAAAATTTAAGTTTAGACCTTTACTTTACTTGATTTATAAATTATTTCTAAGTCCTTTTTCTTAATTAATTTAGAATTTGTGTTTTTATGTTTTGTACATTTATTCATGTATTATAATTTCATGTGTTTATATTTTCACATATATGCAAATCTTATTTAAATTTTAAAATCTATAATTTAAATGAATGAATGTTTATATTTGTACTTATATAAAGAAAAATGATTTGAAAATCAATTATACATAAATAAATAATCTTATATACATATATATTTTAGTTTTTCAAAATACAGAGTTAACAAACTCAATATATTATTCAAAACATTTATTATTAAATCTCAAATTCAAAAGTTAATATACAATCAATTTGTATTTATAAATGAATAAACAAATATATTTTTATAAATATAATTTTTATTCATTCACAAACTATTTATTTTCCAAATATTTATTTTCAACATATATATATTTGAATTTCAAATTCAAATTCCAAATTATAATTTATTTATAGAATATATAGATTTCCAAATCGAATTCTATATTTTAAAAACTTATGTATATATTTATTCCCACAATTCCAAAATAATTCACAACTAAATTTAAAATTTAATATATATTATTCAAAATATTTATTTTTGAATTTCCAATTAGAAATTCCATTTTAAAATCATATTTATATTCATTTATATTAATAAACAAACAAATATCCATTTAAATTTGGAAAATACCAAATTAATTCACAATTTAATTTCAATAATTAAATAAACTACCAATTTAAATTTGATTTAAAAACGGGAATGTTACAAATTCCCCCCTTAAGAAAATTTCGTCCTCGAAATTTGCAAGGGAGACAACAAAGAACAGATGAAAGATAGAAAAATATCTTTCCAGATCAAACTGAATATCTATTCTGCATTTGGCTTACCAAATCATAATATCAACAATAATTACGAGAACAAACTTGCTCAACACTTCACGAAATACTCAGGTCATCCGCTTTACAAAATATGCAGGGCACTGGTTAGTTCGAAGGATAACTAACCGCTCGTAGGATATATTTGGACCCCAAAGAATAGATAATGGATACTCAATCCCAAAGTTTACATCAACTTGTCCCTTTTTGGACTTTGATCCTCATAAGAAATTACAACAAAATTTCAAACTTTAGTTTTGACGGAAATCGTTTTATCGATACAATTCAATTTTAACTTCATCTTTTGTTAACCAATTTTTATTTCAATTTAAAAATTTCAAGTCCATTGAAGTTAAAACGAAAAGCCGATGGGCAACCGATGAAGAAAATACAAAATAGAAACTTATCTATACGATTCGTAGGGCCACCACCACACAAAAGCTTCTCCCTCGAGCTGCCATGAAGCAATCAAAGAATCGAAATTGAATGGTGATCAAAAGAGATTGATAGGAAAAGATTGTTTCCGTTGTTGCAAGGTATCGACCAATTGTAGTGGTACTCCCCCGTCCTCTATCTCGTTCTCTTCTTGCACTCGTACTCACTATCAGTGGATAGTAAGAGAATTTACTGAGGCATATAGACAGATATCTTAGGGATATACTCATTCTAGGGCGTTTATATCCTATCTCTAATGAGTTACCCAATGTGTTATACTCTTCAGCTAAAGTATCAACCTTCAGCTCTGATACCACAGTAACGATCCTGACTCGACCTTCGAAAATCGGCACCCATACTTCACTTGTACTCGAATGCCACAGATTCAAACGTCGAATCTTGTTCACCGAAGCTTATAACACATTAAGTGCAATAACACTTCGAAAGAATGAATAATATCATTGATATACAACAGATACAATAATGATATAATTGTGATATCGATACAAATATCAAAGACAAGATTCCGCAGTGAAAAGAGATAACATAAACTTGAACTCCAAAGAAGGAACTCAAACATCAACTGCATCTGCAACTCCATAGCCAAGCTCCAAAACTAGAGCTCTAAACTTCAAGCTCGAACCACCCTCAAGCTGAACTTGTAGAAAATGCAATCCCGAATGCGATTGCCAACCAAAAAAACTTCAAAGATCCAAAGACTAAATAAGACTTTCAAATGCTACCAAACCAAAGACTTTGAAGGCTATCGAATCTACACCTATTATTGGATTATCTGAAAAACCCAACTCTAGACTGCCCATGTGGAAAATTGTGGGCATCCAGAGTTTAGGAAGGGAACAATAAACTCCGAGTCAGTCATGGGACTGGTATGAGCAAACAAAAATAGTTCATCTTTACAATAAACAACAAAAGAATTTAAGATTGAAATCCACAATGCTTTTTGAAAATGAAACTACCATAAGGCCGCCCTCCGCACACACCATGCAAACGTAGAATTGGAGGAGATTTCTCTTTATGATAGTCAAACATGCTGGATACGCAAAAACCATTTGGATATTATTATTAGTGCGTAGTGGAAAAGATTTTGAAAGTATATTATTAATCTTATCCAACATACAACATATCGACGTATGCCAACTATAGCTACCATTTTCAATAGCAGGTTACCACCACATTCCATGGCAGGTTATACAACTAAAACCGTACAGGGCGTGTATTGTTTCTTTGGATTTTCCAACAAATGGTCAGGTTAAGGAACTTCCTATTACCACATGGGAACGCCTTTGGAGGGACGCCCTGAGAACCTATCCAGTTCTCTGCCAACACGAGGCCGGTTTACCCCCTTCTCGGGAGTAACACCTAAAGATATGCCATCCTCGGTCGTAACCAACCTTTATCCAAGCGCTCGACACCAACAACCACAAAGTAATATATTTGCAGTAACCACATAGGTTAAATATCCAGGCTCCATACCATGATATCGCCTCTATCCAAAAGAGATGGACATACCCTAAGGGTGCGACCCCTGAAACCTTGTTGTGTCCTTCCTGTTTCGATCATTTCTACGGTGTGAGGTCCTGATGCAGTCTCGTCCACAGAGCTACGCTTTTCACAAAGTCATGCTTCGATCAAAAAATGATCAACATCACTTGGTATGCCACATTACCAAATTGGGAATGTATCACTAGTAACCATCAGCTACATAACCTCTGAGCTCGTACGTCGTAGAGAAGTGTGTTAAGCTAAGAGAATAAATATCCGCCACCAAACATAAATGTATTTGATAGAAACCAGCTTTACATCTCAAAGTATAACCTTGGACACACATCCATACAAGTCTGTTTCGGGTTCGAACAGAACCGAAGGCACTTCCAAAGAAGCCCTTGCAATCTGGGCATTCACAATCTCGATCAGGCTCCCCGTCGCATATGGAGATCTCTATACCGTAGTTACTCAGTGCAGAGTCATTCAACGGGTAATCATTTCGTTCTCGAAAATACCCGGTATTCACCACCGGTCTTCAAATGCTTCCATAACAATGTATCATTATTCAGAATGGGTTATATGACACAAGGTCCTCTCCCGGCTAAACCAAATAATGAGCGCAATATTTAAAAACATATGGATATTGGGATTTCATTTAAGTCACAACTTAAAACCCAAAACCTTCCTTTTAAAACAGTTTAACAAATTACCATTTTCAAATCTTTAAACAAAAGGATTCACTTCACAAAGTTCACCCATCTTTTACAAAGATTTACTCACAGATTTCAAAACAATTTCCATTTCAAAACTTTTATAGAAAGTATACACTTTTAAGATCCCTTTTTAATTGGAAAACAATGTATACAAATCTTTAACAAAGATTCATTCATACTCTTTCAAAACAATTTCCCTTTCAAATTGGATTAACTCATCCAATCTTTAAATCAAAGATTTAATTCATAGCTTTCAAAACCATTTCCAAAGATTCATCCATAACTTGGAAAACCATTTACATTTCAACTTGAAATCCTTTCAACAAAAATTGGAAATTCTTTCCTTGTATGAAAGCTTTTATTATTTGAAAATAAATAGTTTTCGTTTTGGAAAAATCTGATTACATTTGCACAATTAAAGCCCTTGGGTTAAATTTAAATTCCTAAAACAATACTATTGAAATGATTTAAAACCCATATAAACATATTTACAACTTATATATCCTTTTTAAATCATAATTTCAAAACATAGAATCAATTTCAAATCTTGAATTTAAATTCAAATCGAACTATTTAAATTTCAAAACTTTATCAAGTTATTCAAAATAACTTTTTCCTTTGAAATTCCTTTTCAAAAGCTTTTCCATTTTAACCCAATTCCATTTCCAAAATCGTTTGAATTCAACATTCAATCTAAAAACCATTTCAAAAATCTGTGACTTAACTAATTTCCTCGTGCAATCCATATTTGTGACTGTATAGTGTAGTCCAGGGGTTTAACACAATAGTGCAACTTTATTCAATCATCACAGATTCAATCATATCAATATTGATAAGCGGTATAATCTATAATGCTTATCTTCCATTTACATATCCATAGATAAATCACAGATAAAATAAATTACATTCATCACAGCTTGAATCAAAATAATTCATATCACACTGCATCGCACATCAGGGATATCAAAATAATTCAACATTCAATGGCATCCAAACATCCACAAGTAAGATTAATCAATTATCTGATTAATGTAAATTAGATTAACTACTTGTGTATAAACTACTAATCTTGGTTAATTAATCATTAATTAATTACAGACCATTCTGATTATCCTTTAATAGTTCTTTAATTGTTAATTAATCGTCCTTAATTAATAAATCAATAACCTATAATTATTGAATAATTAACCTTTAATCATTTAATTATTCTTTGATTAATTATTCGTAATTACATTAATTAATTAACTTTTAATTAATTACCATTTAATTAATTATCCTTTAATTAATTACAATAAGTGATTGTCTTTTAATCATAAATTAATTAATCTTTAATCATTAATTAATTCACCTTAAATTAATCGCATTAATTAATTCATCACATTAATACATTAATTAATTATCCTTTAAGTAATTAAATAATTAATCCTTTAATTAATTATATTGAGTAATTATACATCTAATTGCTTTCATTAACCAATTAACCCTTTATTTAATTAAATAATTACCCATTTATTTAATCACCTTGATTAATTAAGTACTTAACTAATACTTACGTTCATCGCATTCAAAAATTTGTAATTATACTTAATTAATTTCATTAAGTAATTATCCTTACTTAGTTACTTACTCACATCCTTTAAATCTTATTAGACTAAAATAAATACTTGAAATTATTAGCTTACAAAATCATTTAAAATCTTTTAGATTAATGAAGAATTAATACACCTCCTTAGTTACTTTTTAATCACAACATTATATTTTCTTGAAAACACATGTTAATTTATTTAATAAATTAATATAATTATTAAATACCAAATTTTTTTTGAAAATATTTCAACTTTTAATTTAGATCTTTGAAACCTTGTTTAAACTTGTTTAAAATTTTAACTTGAAAACTTAATTTATATCTCTTTGAAACTTATGTTATATATTTTTTTAAAAGAAAACTGGACATGTTTTCATCTTAAATTTCAAAAGCAGGTTAACAACACAAAAACCCAGGCCATAAATCCATTTACCCAAACCCAACTTAGGGTCTTTCCAACTTTACTCGCCTTCGAGTCACTCACGCCATTAACCCGAGATCGTTACGAGTCACCCATCTTCTTCTCCAACCAAATAATCCTGACACATCCCCATGCACCGTGCACCTACACCCATGAACCAGCCATCTCTGGTCATTGCCGCGGCCACCCACACAACAACGATCACCCACTCGTACACTTCGACCAACCCATTTGACCAAACAACTTGAAAATCAAAATCGAATCACCCAATGCAAACTGGAACCCAACTTCGATCATCTAAAAGTGCCTCAAACCGACCAGCCCGATCGCCAGAGATCTCGCCTACTCGCCCATAGCTGCACCACTGCCCTATGGTCCTTTTCCTTCCGGTGTGATCGCCAATAATCCACCATGGACGACGCAACACTTCGATTTCCGACCATGACCAATTTTGGGTTCTAAACCCTAGTTCCACTACAACAAAAATACCATATTACAACGTTCTTTTTACAACGGGCATATTCTGCCCGTTGTAATAGACGGCTATTACAACGGTCATTTTAGGACCGTTGTAATAGATGCTCTGTCCAACGCCATTCTTACAACTTGCATTATTTGCCCATTGTAATAAAGAGATGTTACAACGGTCAGCTTCTGCCCGTTGTAATAGAAGTATATTTTACAACGTTCAGCAAATGCCCGTTGTAATAGATCGACTATGAAATTTTGGCTCCAATACTGGAAAATTTTCCCTCCACGTGCCCGTTGTAATAATTCTTCACAGAGCTTTCATTCGTGTCGAATATGGAGATAGTGCCAAATCAAATTCACTAATCATCAATAAAACGTCACAACCAAATTCCTTAATCACTTTCCCAGAAATCACTTTTCAATTTCGCAAATCCCTTCGTAAATTCTCAATTTTTTCAACTGCTTGGGCTCCTGTTTGTGGTTTGATTGGTATCGTGGTCTACGATGTTGGTCGCGGGAGGCGATTTGGTACTTTTTTGTGATGAAGCTTCGGGTTTGGGTTGTGGTTAAAGTTTGATTGAAGAGCGTTGATTGTTTGTTGATTGGGGTTGGCGAGGTGATTTGCGACCGATTGTAGATGACTGCTGTTCGTTTGGGTTGTGATGTTTGTTATCAAAGAGGAGCCATAAAAGTTGGAGTTGTTTGATACAAAAGGTGGTTTGGATAGTGGTATTGGTGCAGCAGCTGTTGAGTTGATGTATGTGAGAAGGCATATCAATTGCAATGGCTCCTAGGAAGAACTCGCAACGAAAAAACGCTTGTAAGTTTGCTCCAGCCATGGGCACGTGAAGAAATCGGAAAATGCATCGATTCTCTTCGTGAGATTGGCGATTTGGCGATAGAAGGCTTGCAAGATCCACTAAGTGGTTTATCAAATTTAACCCACCTGCAAAACGAAGAGAAAACAGGGCTGGTGAGTTCATTTGGTTTATTATTTTCTGTAGAGGATTTCCTGATATTGGAACAAGTAAAAAATTACTTTGCAAGGAGTATTAAATTAATATTCATAATTTGACACTTATGAGTTCATCTAGAATTTCAGATTCCGTAGTTCGACCCTATTACTTATAACACGGTGAGTAGCCAGTGGAGTTCTCTTTTGGACTACCTGAGTTACTTGTCCACAAGTAAAAAGTAAATATTCAACTTGTACTGAAGGTTTTGAGAAAAACAGTTAGTACACATCAATACTCTTCAGCACACAATATAGCTTCGTTGCTGTTTTTGTAGTGGTTCATCCAAAGACAGACAAAAAAATGCAACTATCATAGAGAAACTTGTTCATTGTATGTATGCTAATGTTATTTATATTTCACAACGTTGGACAAACATATGTACAGCAGGTATGTAACAACTTGACATGATCTGGAAATCGATCAGATCCAAACACTTTATCTACTGATAAGATTCATGTGAGTAGTTTTCTCTTCTTTGGTTTTGGGCAAGTATTCCTGGTTTTTTGGTAATCCTACAGGACATTAAAAATGATGTTGAGTTTGGAGTAGTCTGCAGTTCCAATGTAAATAGAAGTAAAGCAAAGGTACGAAGCTGGTAATGATTTTGGTACGAAGGGTGGTCATGGAGGAATGACAGTGTTTCAGTGGTGGAGGTTTGTGAAGGCTAGCGAGTTGAAGTTATTGCAACAGCAAGGTAGCAACAGTGGATGGATATTGGAGCAGAGGTGTTGTGATGCTAGTGGAGGGGATTGTTGTCGATGGTATAGGGGAGGGTGATGGATGTTGTGTGGTATGAAACCTGTTTTTATGATTGTATGGGTACGTATGATGACTTTTCTTATTAAAAGTTTACGGATGCAACCTGTTTTTTATGTACTAAAGCACATATATCATCAGTTCTGGTTAAACTGAATCCTAAACTTTTTTGTACCATAGAAATATCTTTTGAATTTACTGCATAAATTAAGGCTCACGTTAACTTTTTTAAAGATAGTAAATAAACTATTTTGTTCTGGATTTAGTATTGTTTTCTTTCTCAATTTTAGGACTAACTTTGGAACTCTTTATTTTTGATGATTCTTTCTATTTAGAATGTTGCACAAATTCAAGTTGAACATGTGCATTAAGCCTCAAAGTTTATACTGAAATTGAGTTGAGGTTATAAAAAGATAGTAAAAAAATGTTTATTTTTCTTTGCATAACAACTTCGTTGATTCTTACATACTGTCATATCTTATTTTTTGAACAAAAACAAATAGAAAATGTGAATTTCAAATAAATTTGCATGAAAATGATAGTAATATTAGTAGGAATGGGGACTTATTGATCTGGCTTGTAGGCGATGAAACTGATGCATTGGACTTGACGGACGTTGTCAAATCCGATGATTCTGCAGTAGGCTTTTTGGTACTCCTTCTTCACCTCTAATAATTCATTCAAAACTTGTGCAGCGTCGGTGCATCCGAACATGGGAAGCTTCCACATTGTCCAGTACCTTCCATCATAGTATCCTGGTGAGTTTCCAGTCTCACGGTATACAAATCCTTCATGGCTGAATTCTAAGCAAGGGATCCATCCATTGCGGATAAGGTACTCAATTTGTTTCAAGAGTTGTGCATCGGTTAGAATTGGAAGGTAAGAGAGGGTCTCGAATTTCTTGATTCCTTCCATCGGCCATACCTTCATGCATTGAACTCTTCCAGCATTGCTAGGCAACTTAGAGAAGTCAGCATGGCCTTTTTGGTAACTGGGAAGCTTGACACTGACTTAAGGTAGAGGAGGTGTGATGAGGCAGAGGAGGTGTTTGGCAAGTTAGTTGATGCAATGCAAGGTAGTGGATGTTAGCAATGGTGGTAGAAGTGCAGTTTTGAGTGGGGTATGTAGATGACTGTGGTTGACAGCAGCAAGTGGGTCAAGTGGATTTGATGTATGGGGATGTGCACAGTGAAAATGTAAATGAAATGCAAACACACTCGAAATGAAATGATTTTGGTTATTTTATGATAATATTTATTACTCGTTAAATTATTCATTATTGGTATGGATGTATTGCATGGATGCTGCTGTAATTTTTTTAAAAAATTTGCATTTATTTTGCAACGGTCAGAAACCGTTGCAATATCATGTATTACAACGGGCGTTGCCCGTTGTAAAAAGGTGTATTACAACGGGCATTGCCCGTTGTAAAAAGCTGTATTACAATGGGCATTGCCCGTTGTATAATATGGCTGACCTATTACAACGAGGCCTAATACAACGGGCTCATGCCCGTTGCGAAATCCATATTACAACGGGCATTGCCCGTTGTAAAATGGTCGTTTTGTTGTAGTGTTCAACACCGCGCACACCCTACACTGATTTAATTTTTTTTTTCTTCCATTTTTCCATCAATCTACAACACCAAACCACCTTCCACCACGCTTCAACTACGCACAAACTTGCCGATCGTCGACAATCAACCATAATTCCATTTTTGTTCAACTACAAATATCTCCCTCGATTTGGAGTTAAAAATTGTGATTTAAATCTTAAAATTCATTATTTCAGATGGGGATTCAAAACACAAAACTAAATCATAAAATTATGGTGATTTAATTTTAACATATTTTAAGTTTCCACCGTTTGTTTTCTACCCAGACCATACATTCTTCAAAATTTATCTTGAATATATTTTTAGAGTTTAAATCTTGATTATATAAACCTATTCCATTTGTATCTTAAAGCCTAAAATGAATTGGAGGAGAAGTTACTGATTTTTTTGAACAAATTTAAAATTGTGAACAAGAATAGAGACATTCCCAAACATGCATAGGCAAATGTAAACAATATACATACAGACATACATGCAAGGGTTTAAAGGTTTGCTTACTTGAAGATTTTTGAAAACAGAGAACAAGAATTTTGCTTTGAATTTGAAAAACTGGAAGCTTTAATTGTTGAGATAATCGCTGAATTGGTTTGAACTTCTTCAGATCAAGTTGAAGATGCTGAAGGTTATTATGGTTTTTATTGCTTCAGATCTTTGCTTGAATTACTTGATCAATTTCTTTGTATTTCAGGCTTGATTCAAGATGAAGATTATTTGATCAGGCTCGGTCCAGATTTGAAAATCTGGATACCTGAATTGGAAAATGTTTTGAACCTGATGTTGTTGTTGTTTGGAATGAATCCATATCCTTTCTTTGCTTAAACCTGATGTTGTTGCTCAGGTTGAAAAATGGTTTTAATTTTGAGCTGTTTTCATACTTTTGATTTCTTTGCTTTTGCTTTGTTGCTTTGATTGTTTCGATCTGGATTTCATTTTTTTTCTTTTTGTTTCAGGTTTGAAGATTTTTAGCTTCCTTTTGAGTTTTTAGAAAAATGAGAGGAAGAGGATTGTAAAATTTTAAAAACCTGGTTTCTCACTTCAATTTGAAAATGCAGATAAAAGAATTGAGAGAGAGGAGAAATATATTTTGCCTTGATTCATCTTTTTATTAAAATTGAAAAGAAAATGTAAAACTTGACACTTGTCTCTTTTTATGTTAATTTGATTACAAATGTTGTAATACATTTTTAATGGTTTACACTTGTAAATTTAAATGAAAACTTGTCTTATGTATGTTTTCAATTTATTTACAAATGTTTTAATATATTTTCAAAATATGTACACTTGTTAAAACAAGAAAATTTATGTTTAGACCATTTCTTTACTTTATTTATAAATTATTTCTAAGTCCTTTTTCTTAATTAATTTAGAATTTGTGTTTTTATGTTTTGTACATTAATTCATGTTTATAATTTCATGTGTTTATATTTTTACATATATGCAAATCTTATTTAAATTTTAAAATCCATAGTTTAAATGAATGTATGTTTATATTTGTTCTTATATAAAGAAAAATGATTTGAAAATCAATTATAACAAATAAATAATCTTATATACATATATATTTTAATTTTTCAAAATACAAAGTTAACAAACTCAGTATATTATTCAAAACGTTTATTTTTAAATCTCAAATTCAAAAATTAATATACAATCAATTTGTATTTATAAATGAATAAACAAATATCATTTTATAAATATAAATTTTATTCATTCACAAACTATTTATTTTCTAAATATTTATTTTCAACATATATATATATATTTGAATTTCAAATTCAAATTACAGATTATTATTCATTTATATAATATTTAGATTTCAAAATCAAATTCTTTATTTTAAAAAATTATATATATATATATATATATTTATTCCCATAATTTCAAATTAATTCACAACTAAATTTAAAATATAATATATATTATTCAAAATATTTATTTCTGAATTTCCAATTGGAAATTCTATTTTAAAACCATATTTATATTCATTTATATTAATAAACAAACAAATATCCATTTAAATATGGAAAATACCAAATTAATTTACAATTTAATTTCAAAAATTAAATAAACTACCAATTTAAATTTGATTTAAAAATGGGAATGTTACATAAAATTAGTTCTTGTAGGTAAAATAAGTATTATTTTTTTTTATCTACACACTTATAAACAATTTTCTTTCTTGTAGAGAGGCTTTGAATGCAAATGGATGTGATGCTATTCATATAGCAGATGTTGAGGCGAGTGTTGATTGTGACAATTTTATCCTTTTAAATGATTACACTTGTTTTCAACTATGGTACTCATCTTCTCCACTGGTTGAGAATTATATTCGATATTCTTTCATAGCATATGTACTGTTGTTCTAAAAATGGTTAGATGGATAATTCTAACCCCTAAAAGGATAAGTTTGAAAAAGATAAGTTCTCATTTCATCCAAAATCTGTTCTTGAAAAATAAAGGAATACATGTATCTAGGGCTTATTAAAGACATCACAGTAAATGGTGCTAGAAAGAATGATAGGATTGGGACAACAACATTTTCAAAGTTCGGTTGTTAGGTTGAATATTCATATTTAATTAACACTTATAACTTTTTGATATAATAAATTTCTCACCTTGATGGCTTTCTTTCAGATGCGGTTCAATTTGAGAAGGTCATTTGCTTTGCTTACAACCAAGGTTAGCTTGGTATATTGCTTTCTTTAGTTTTATGTTTGCATGTTATATTTGGCATATTGCTTTCTTCGGTATTTTTCACTTTACTCAGAAGGTAAAATGTAAATTGATTATCTTGCTTTGTTGGATTACTTGTTCCTACTCTTTAATTGAATGCATAAAGTTTTCTGATTAAGTGATTACTGATAAATCGGTGAAGCTTTTATATTTGTATGTTGAGATTTATACATTCATATTTGCATTTCACCAAACTATATTATTTTTTTATTTGTTTCACTCTCTTTTTTTCTTAAAAAGGAAAAAAAAATTGGTCCTTTAATCTGCTGGCCCAGCCAAGAAGTTTTCTATAGCTATAGTTCCTTAGAGTAGAGTAACTCCTTATAAACTTTTCTAATTATCTCTCTTCTAGAGATAGTTAAAGGATTAAAGGCTATATCTTTCTCAATCTTCTTATTGCTTGATCATTCTCAATTCCAGAGGTAGCAGTTAAGTGCGGATATTGTAACAACCTTTTAATTTGATTTATGTTGAAAGTTTGTTAAAGCTTTGACTAAATAGTACTGTTGTGCAAAATTATAATTAATTTGCACTAACACCAAAATGCAGTGGAATAGTAAGCCGCAGAAGCAACCAAAATAAGGATCTAGCTTGTTGATTAATTGTCAACCACCAATTCATGGAAAAATATCACCAATCAAAGAAAAACGGAAGAGTAGATAATACAAAGATTTAACGTGGTTCAGCTAGATTGCCTATGTCCATGGACCTAACGACTATTCCTTATTTTACTGAAGAAAGAGAGTACAAAAGAGAGACAGATTATAAAATTATAGGTAGTAAAGTGAAGAGGCTAATCTATAATTACAAACTGAATAATAAATTTCTCCAAAGGCTTGTTTATGCTCAAAATCCCTAATTTGATTGGACTACAGAAATTAGGGTTTACTGAAGATGAGGATAATGGTGGACGCTCTCTCACACACTCACAAATATGAAAACGAAATTTCTTCGTTTAGTGGACTTAATGAAAGAGTTACTTAGAGATTAAGAATATTAATTCCTAGATTCTATGACAACCTTTCCAAAATTCCTTGATTTGATTCCAATTCATAAAGATGACAAAAATCTTATGTAAATTTCCTTTGTTCATTTAATCTCCACATATAAACTTTTCTATCTCCATATAACAAATCCTTTGACTAATTAATTGATTAGCTAATTAATTTGTTTTCTTTCTTCAAAAGCAATCACGCATAACTTTTCTCCTTTTCTTTCTACCTATAACCTGATTAATTGATAATATCAATTAGTTAAATTCTTTTCTTCTTTGGAAAATATTTGAATCATCCAAATTTAACACTCCATCTTGATTCAAATATAACAATCCCTCTTCAACATTACATCTTTATAAATTATTGGGTCTACGTTGTCAAGCTCAATATAAGTTAGTTTGGGCATTATTGCCCAAACGGAGTTTTTGAATCTTTCCCAAGCATAAGAAAGATAATATGCACATTGACAAACAAAACGTATATGAGAAAATACCAAAATTCTTCAACTAATCTGATGTAGGAGAAGAACATGTAGATATTAAACTTCGAGAGACCAATGGATATTAACAACATGCTTTACCTTCTCAATTCCAAATTGAGTGAGGACATACTCAACCTTATCTACTCCAATCTCCTCCACAAGAATTTTGCTAGACTTTTCTAAGTCAACACCTATAGACTAACCAACAAGCTCCGCAACATTCAAAGCATAAGATGAAGAACCATCTTTGCAAATAGGACTCACCGAACCAAAAGGCCTTTCCAGCAAGTGAGCTCTACCTAGGTATGAACCTCTATAATCTTCTCATCAACCGTGGTATCATCGAAAATACTAATATCTCTTTCAATCTCTCCGAATATGGAAATAATCTGATGACTCCAAATGTATTTGGCAATTTTCTGGGGCAATGTTATCACTTCATAGAGGCTTCACCTTCAACAAAGACCTATCTCCAAATATCGCATGCCTGCTAGTCACAATTCTCCTAGTTGTTTTACACTACAACCTATACCTCTTCACTTCTTCTCTATAGCCCAACAAAATGTGCTTGCTTTCCCTAGGCTTCAATTTATCATGTCTCTCATTTCTAATTAAGCTGAACAACCAAACCCTTTAATGAGTGAATAATCAGCAGGCTCTCTTTTTCATATCTCTTCTGGGATCTTCATATCTACGGAAATAGAAAGTGTATGGTTGATGAGAAATACTACTATAAATATCGCTTCTGCCCAAACTCCCTCTTTTAGACCATCGGTCGTTCTTAAGCTCGTAGCTCTTTCCCGTAGTATCTGACACATGCTCGACACTACTCCATAACAACGTGACTCACCAGAAATAGAAAAATCTACAACTACATGCTTGAAACCACAATATACAGTGAGTTCTTGTGACATAAATTCACCATTATTTCCAACTTTAAGAACCTTCAAATGCTTTCTTGACTACTTTTCTACCCAGGTCTTCCACTTACAAAATTGGGCAAATATTTCATCCTTTGTCTTTAAGAAATAGGCCCTGAACTTACGTGAGAAATTATCCACAAATAAGACGAAGTAACTGGCCCACAAAAAGATGCAACTGGGATAGGTCCCCACACATATGAATGGACATTCTCTAGAAACTTTGTAGCTCTAGGTCTCCAAACATCAAATGTGACATGCCTTTTCTTTTCAAAAAACAATCTCCACAATAGCTAGGCTTCAACTGATAAACACAATCAATCAACCTCCGCTACTTTAATACTTCAAGGCTCTCCTCATCAACATGACCTAAACGAAGATGCCATAACCGAGTAGAGTTTGGAACACTAGAATCAGTAAAGGCTACCGACTCTCCTAAGATTGTCTCTCCATGAAGCACATATATATCATCAACTCACACCACTTTCATCACTACCAAGGAACCCTTTCCCACTCTCAGATTCTCTCCTTCTATTATTATCCTCATACCAAGTTTACTCAAAGATCCAGTTGACAACACACTTCTATGTAGCATTGGAATATGTCTAACATCTGTGATAGTCCTAATATAACCATCATGCATCATAAACCTCACACTTTCGACGCCCACAACATGACACGATGTGTCATTCCACATATGAACTACTCCGCCATCAATCTTCTTGTAACTGACAAAACAACTTATATCTGGCATCACATAACAAGAGGCTTCATCATCAATCACCCAACTTGTATTATCTATAGCCGAACTACTAGCTAAAAATAATGATGTGTTACTATTGCTTTTATATGCATCCGATATAACTACTGCCATCACTGAAGTTTTCTCCTTCTTCTCTCTCTTCTTTCTAAGAGCAGGACAATTACGTATGAAATGCTCATTCTTCCTATAACAAACGAAAATGATCATTCTAAGAGTGGGACCTATGTATAATACTTCTACCTCCAAGGTGCTTCTGGCTTTTATCTCTTCCTCTAAATGAATGAAGTTGTTAATGAAGAAAACCCTCATTAGTTTTCACCTTCCATGTCCCCAAAAATCCTTTTTGACAAATTTGGTAATGCCATAATTTTTCATTCCACTACTAAAAGATTAGACATTGGTAACTAATTTAGAACAAGATGGCTAATTCTGATACCAATCTGTTGTGCAAAATTTTTAATTAATTTGCATTAACTCCAAAACTATAGCAGAATACTAAGGCGCAAAAGTAATCAAAAGAAGGACCTAGCTTGTCGATTAATTATCAATTACCAATTCAATGAAAAATAATCACCAAATAAAGGAAAACAGAAGAGTGGAAAACACAAAGATTTAACTTGATTCCGCTAGGTTGCTTACATCCATGGACCCAACAATTATTCTTTATTTTACTGAAGAAAGAGAGTACAAAAGAGAGAGAGATATTACAAAATTATAGGTCGCAAAGTGGAGAAAGTACAAAATAGACTTGATGAAGGAGTCACTTAGAGATTAAGAAAATTAATTTATCTGTAGCAAAATTTATTTGTAACAAAAGGAATTCTTTGTTGTTACATGCTACAAATCTCATATATATGCTCATCTTTTTTAGAATATCTTGCGACATGGGATTAATCATAATCTAATCTACGCACCCACTCTAATACAATGCGAGCCACACCTAACAAGTTCTACTTCTTGGAAGAAATACTTATCTACGATATATAACCAGCAGAATCTATGGGTTATGGTGACTTCTCAATTGTCTTCTTCTTGGTTTCTCTAATCTAATTATTATATATTTCTCTTTATATATTTTCAGGATATTAGCTTCTTCCACTTCTTATTTTAGTTTACCCAAACAAGAAAGAAAAAAAATATGGCTCCAAGGAAACTAGGGGAGACTATTCCAGTAGCATCAAACCACAATGATACAGCTTCTGCTGATCAAGGATTCATAATAGGAAGCGATGAGGTAAATGCAAATGGAGAAGAAGAAAAACACTACCCTACTTCCTTTAACATGAAGAGTTTCCTCTATTAAGGCGGTTTCGTTTATGATGCTTGGTTCAGTTGTGCCTCCAATCAAGTATGTATACACTACACATATACCTTATTAACTGTTACTCACATAATAATAAAAATGAAATTCGGTCAAGTGCAGTCTCTAACTCACATGTAATGTTCTAGGTTGCTGTAGTATTGTTGACACTGCAATACTTATTCTTTCAGCTTAGTAGATATCTTGAATCATCTTTTAGTTGTTCCATGGAATTATGGGAATCTTGACCGCGTACCTGCTAAGTGTACTCTACGCTGAGTACAGAAGCAAGAAAGAGAAGGAAACGTAAATTTCAAAAATCATTTAATGGTTTGAGGTAGACCTGTCAAAATTTGACCCAACCCATTAATCCAACCCATTTACCCTACTTATAAATAGATTGGTTCAACCCATTTATGAATATCATAAAATGGGTTATGGGTTGGGTTGACCCATTTTTAAAAGGGTTATAAATGGGTAACTCATTTACCCATTTATTAAAAATGTTAAATTTTAAAATAAATTTAAAAAATAAGAATTTTGAACATACATTATAATTTTTCATGAAGACTGACAGTTGTACTTAGAAAATAACAGGCTACTACATCTCCATATTTGAATCCACCTAGTGTAGAAGCCGCTATTTTTTTTGTTCAGACTGCAATAACTTCTTCATTCTAACTCGGAATCAAACGAGACTTCGACCGATCAACTTCAACTTAAATTACGGACAGTATGGAACATTCAGATACTTCATCGTGTGAACGCACACTGTAGTTCTCCAAGGAGACTGACAGTTGTACTTAGAAAATAAGAGGCTACTACTTCCCTATATTTGAACTCCGCCTAGTGCAGAAGCCGCTATTTTTTTTGTTCGGACTGCAATAACTCCTTCGTTCTAATTCGGAATCAGACGAGACGTCGACCGATCAACTCCCATCTAAATTACGGACAGTATGTAACACTCGGATACTTGATCGTGTGAACGCACACTGTAGTTCTCCAAGGGGACTGACAGTTGTACATAGAAAATAACAGGCTACCACACCTGCATATTGAACTCCACCTAGTGCAGAAGCCGCTATTTTTTTTGTTCAGACTGCAATAACTCCTTCGTTCTAATTCGAAATCAGACGAGACGTCGACCGATCAACTCCCACCTAAATTAAGGACAGTATGTAACACTCGGATACTTGATCGTGTAAACGCACACTGTAGTTCTCCAAGGGGACTGACAGTTGTACTTAGAAAATAACAGGCTACCACACCTGCATATTGAACTCCGCTTAGTGCAGAAGCCGCTATTTTTTTTGTTCAGACTGCAATAACTCCGTCGTTCTAACTCGAATCAAGCGAGACTTCGGCCGATCAACTCCCACCTAAATTACGGACAGTATGGAACACTCGAATATTTCATTGCATGAACGCACACTGTAGTTCTCCAAGGAGACTAACAGTTGTGCTTAGAAAATAACAGGCTACTACATCCCTATATTCGAACTCCGCCTAATGCAGAAGCCGCTATTTTTTTTGTTCAAAATGCAATAACTCCTTCGTTCTGACTCGGAATTAGGCGAGACTTCGACCGATCAACTCCCACCTAAATTACGGACAGTATGGAACACTCGGATACTTCATCGTGTGAACGTACACTGTAGTTCTCCAAGGAAACCGACAATTGTACTTAAAAAATAATAAGCTACACCATCCCCATATTTGAATTTTGATGAAAATTAGAATTAAAATTTTAAATTTTTGTCGGATCTCAAAACATAAAACTTGAAATTAGAATTTTTTTTTATTTTTTTTTATTAGTCAAATTAAATCTTTAAATGGGTTAGATGGGTAACCCGCTTATTAAGTGGGTTGGGTCATAAATAGGTTGGGTCATAAATAGGTGAAAGAGAATGGGTCATAAATGGGTTGGGTCAAACTCGATCCAACCCATTTTGACCCAACCCAACCCATTTGACAGGCCTAGTTTGAGGTTCTTGATGGATTGTTGGGACTATACTGAAAAGCAATTGGTCTTGCATTCAACTGTACTTCCCTCCACTTCGAATCCATTAGCCAATTAATCGGTTGTGCCAAGTACATATCTAATTTGCTTCACTAGCTCACAAAACAGCAGTCATGCTAGTTGATTACTTTGGACAAATTTTTTGATTATTATATTTTTTTCGAGAGCAGCAATATATACTACATAAATGATCACTTGGACAAGAGGACATGGACGTATATATTTAAAGTTTGCTGTGTAATGGCCGTGTTCATTCCTTTATTCCACAACTACAGGATATGGTCATTTCTTAGGCTTGGTATGACCATATACACTACCTGGTACATGACCATTGCTGCTATAGTTCAAGACTAGGTTTGTTAAATATTTTCTTTCCTAATTCCTACATACGATATAGTTAGCTATTACTTGCTCTATGCAATCAATAAACTTTAATAATAGGTTAAAGGGGTGTCTCATTCAGGCCCGAAAAAGCTGGTGCACTAGTGCCACTAATATTCTCTATATTTTTGTGGCCACGTAGTCACTGTGTAAGTATTATACTATACTCTTGCCCTTTTACACTTTTTTTTCGAAAGAGCATCAGAAGAAAATTTTGAGTTATTGAGTTATGTTTGATGCTTCTCTATCTGAGATGACCCTACTTTTCTAGTGGCCAAATCATGGGCTAATTTGTTTGTTTTTTTTTTGCATAAAGAAATATATGCTAAATGAAAACACAAGGTCATCTACCTTCAAAACCAAAACCAGGATCCACTATTACCAATATAGAAATATTGGTATATTCTTAAAACATAGATTAGTATATATGAAGATATACCAATCTCTTTAGTTATTAAATCAGAGTTTAAGAAAATTTAGCTAAAGCATTCACACATAGCATTTTAATATAAAGATAAACCCATTTCATAAAAATTATTTTCAATATGACACCAAAGATACACAAGCAGACAGGAAATATCAGAATTCCTGAGTATATCATAAAAATCATAGAGATCCTTTACTCAACTCAACTCTTGCTATAGCACAATTATAGGTGTGGCTGCGCGTACACACACATATAAATACATGTGTGCACGGCCTCGCCAACACACAAGCTCAAGCAATGATATTAATGAATAGGCAATGAAGCCTTGGCACCAACAAAATATTAATAATTATATGTATAAACAAAGGATTACCAATCCAACTATATAAAAATGAGGTCATCGAGTTTCCTCTTTCTCATTTATGCAAGTTATATTCAGACATAAAAGATGAATTTACATCAACTATCCTTCTTTAAAACAAAAACATGTCACTGATGCAAGAACAAAAGCTATTCTGCATCATACAAATATTTTTAACACAAACAATTGGAAACTAACAAGTTCCTTTTATAAAAATCTCAAGATAATACATGGACTTGTAATCCATTTCTAAAATACTTATGAATATAAAACAGTTTACTTTCTTTTGCAAAACTTATCCAAAACTGTGTTTATTCATTTTAGAAATGTAAAGTAAAGGCATGCACGTATTTTAATTTATATGGCAAGTCCTCAATATAATTCAAGAATCTATCACATGAACATATATTAGCTATATGCTATATACAGATTCGAATAGCAACAGCCACTTAACATAGAAAATTTCATTTCCCAAAAATCATAATGCATTTGAAAGCATCAAAAAAAATCCATCTTTCCTTCAAAGATTTGCGGCATCAAATATCTCATCTTTGCTTTTCACAGATCAAATATCAAATATCAAATAGCAAATATCAAATATCAAATATCTCATCAAAAATCAAATATCACAGGACTAAGTAACTTGAACTCAGAAAATACCATAACATAGAGAATAATATATATATATATATCTCATCTTTGCTTTTCACATTCAAGGCATTCAACTTGCCAAAACAAATAAATATATATATACATTCTCAGATATGATAATTACATACAAAAATCAAACTTCAGATCCATATATGCTTGTGCATAAATATGGAAATAATCCATCAAGATAAGTTTATAAAAGTTTTCCCCAAAACTTCTGAAAGGAAACTTGAACAAAATCCATAAAAATCCTTTAAATCACAAAACTCAGCAGATCTATCTGTCTGCACATATACACAAGTGTAAACACTTGTGTATACTGCCTTGACACTAGTTATTCTCCAAATACAAATTTCAGAAGATATATAAAAACTGAATGATCCAAATGTTTCAGTTTCAAACTCGCAATTACATATAAGACAATACAGTTTTCAAGATTTATATACAAATCAATCTAACACATGATGGTTCACTGTTCATGGTATTACATACATATTTTAGTTCAGCAGTACATAAGAAATGACAATAAAAATACTTAAATACTTTCTTCATATCATCTACATGCAGTATAAATCATTTTAACTCCATCTCTTAAATCATCATCTCATCAATATGTGCATAGCAACCTGTAAAAACATCATCCCGAACTGCCTCGTTGAATGAGACACCCCAGGAGATTGTCGAGACAATCAACAGGGTCAGACATGATACGTCTGGTATGAGTGTACTTAAACAATTCATTTGGCAGTAATACATAGTGTTAAATCAGTGTATCGTGACATAATAGTGAATAGATATCATCTCAGGTATAGATATGAACATAATCAGAGCTAATCATCATCCATATATGAATACGCAAGCAACTAAAGGTCAAACAATCATTAACAAGCATCAATACACACAATGCATCCATACACACAAATTTATTTGCAGAAATATAACTACGGCTGCCTGAGATAGGACTTATTGCCAAATCGTGATTAAGAACACTCACGTAGCTATATGAGATGTCGATCCCCTAGATATTGCCATAGCTTTCCCCCTTTTTCTCACGAATCCAACGCCATTTGATACGGCAAAATAATTTTCCCCCAATCTGATTTCTAGGGCTTCGGCCATTTTATTTTTGTTTTGTAACGAGAGAGTTAAAATGGAAACCGCGGCCACATCCTTTTTTTTTTATAATCCACTCACAGCTAGGGTTTTAATAGATGGGAAATCACAAATTTACCCCCAAGTCCAAATGTGTGCACAAATATACTTCAATACTTTATACTTGTTTGAATCACAATATCATAGTTGTGCGAATATTGTGGGTCATTACAAATACCCCACCTTTTGGAATTGTGTCCTCACAATTCACTCTTACTCGTTTTAGCATCCCAAATATTCATTAAATTTTGTGGAGTGGCTGCAATACACACATGTATAAATATACACGTGTGCACTGCCTTGCCAACTCGAGTGCACCCGCAAATTTCAATCAACATGTTTCATAATCAAATGAACCAACACAAGGGTAACTGCAACTGTCATACAGACAACACATAAATAAGAAAGCAACATATTCAACAACTCAGTGCATCTGAAGACAGCAACCTCAGATGGATGTATGGGAACTTACACATAGACTTGGCAAATGCAAGGCAACACAAAATGATAACAGCAGAAGTGATCAAGGCAAAGCACAAGTGTGTAGCATCTAGTAGTTTCAAGTACATGGACATATATATATATATATATATATATATATATATATATATATATATATATGGAACTGCCACTGTATGCAAACAGCAAAATCAAGTCTAAAATCTCAAGTGCAACAGCAAATTTCAGATGCAACAGTGTTTGGACCAAGTCCATGTATACAGTGTAACTCAGGGGTGCACACAAGATGAAGTGAATATGCATAAATATGGCAGTGTACCAATGAGAGCAGGAAACAGTGCCATTGCATTCATCATAATAGTGTTCACATTCAGTTTTAAACTAAACTCTATTGGCAAATTGGTTTAGAAAATTCTAGAATCAATACAGATTTTACTTTCTGCTTTTCAAAGCAATTCTAATGTCTCAAACATATTTATACACCAAGCTTACTCAACCAGAACCAAACAAATATTAATTCAGTAACAGTTCATAGGTTTTGTCATCAAGTTATATATTGCTTACAAATGCATTCCTACTCATGATTCATATTGAAGTCATTTTAAATGTAATGTTCATTCATCCATGGCTATATACACCATCTTCAGGCAAAACATATCATCCATATGCAAATCAAAATAGGGATCAATACCCTTATATAATCTGTCTTTATTTAAATGAATTCTTTTTTTTAATCCAAAACAGACCCCATTCTTGGCAATCAAAGCAAAATATCATAAACATACATATGAATTAAGTTTATACAAACAATACTCAATCAATACAAACAACAAACAACCACTTAATACTGGTATTTTTTCCTCAGTTCCGAAAAGAAAACCAGACATCTATAAGAACATCAACTGATTGCTTGTCATCAAAAATCATCCAACAAGTATCTTAGCAGAAATTCTTATTTCAAGAATTCATAACAACCATCACCCAAATCACACAAGCATCTCATAAATATGAACAAGCAAAACCCACAACATTGAGCTAAGGCATCAAAACTGAGTCTGCATACCAGAACTCACCATACCCCTAGCCTAATCACCTCTGCTTGTAGGTTCATTTCATATTTTTTTTTAAGGTCCAATATCACATTCATGGTTGCACTGGTGCACATTGCCTGGAACATCTGTTTGATTTCCAGCGCACTACAAACTATTTGGACATGAACATGCCATGTGCAAACTCACACCCCATCCTTGATGCAAGCCAACCACCATGTCATACCCACTTCCCTCATACCCAACCTGATAGAGGTGACCCATTTTTCTTAGTTTAATTACTAAGTTTTCCTTCCATGTGTGCAGGTCTCAACTATACTGTATCATGCTCAAAACCTTTATGTACATAACCAGTAAATGCAAACAGTTTTCATGCATCCATGAAACATTCATCCATTCATACATTTCAACAATCAATTAATCCCATCTGTACATCATTTCAAGTCAATTTTTGTTCAGAGACAGGCCTTTGACTAAAGCATAGATCAAATATTTTAGGAGATAAAATACCACTGGGGTTCCCAGTAACCAAATTTAACAACCAGTAAGGCATCCAAACATTTCACATAGATTATATCACCACAAAGAAACTAATCCAACACATATGTGGTTAACAAAACATATTTTCATTCATATAAAACTAACATACACCTAATCATAAGTAGCTATAAGTGTTCCTTTCGTCTTCACTTATGTCATTGGGCTATATAAACTTGCACGTAAGGCACAGGGATTTTGCATATCAGAAAATTCTTATGTTTTTCATATTTTATATTACAATCAACATGTGACCAGAGATGTTTATATGTATATATATATATTTTTTTTTTGAGGAAATACTTAGGCAACTAGAGCTCAGCACATGATCAAACCATTGCACTCTTATCCCCTTATTAAATACCAGACATAAGCAAAAGAACTTCCCTCCTTTTACTGCCTTGTACTTAACCAATCTTAGATCACACTTGACTGTAATGATTATATAATCCATTTTTTTTTAGGTTATATTCATAAGAAATTTTATCTTCCTCTAAGGGACCTGTTTTATAAACTTCCATCACAAAGTTATATGCAGTTATCAAACATATTCAAGAAATGCAGCTTAACAATTATGCATCCAAATCAGACAATTCACTTTTTCAATGTTTATTCATATAATGACCTATTGCAATTGATACTGGCATTTGACATTTATTTTTATTTTTTTGAAATTTTACCAAATATCAACATCACTTGCATCAGCTCATTATTGTGTTTATCAAGTTCTCAAACATATACTTATTAGTTATGGTGTAACAGTGGTGATTTCAGATTTAAATCAAAATAAATAAATACACCATCTACATTGAAACAAAGCAACATCCATGAAGTCCACAAAGAAGTAAAACTGTAATTTTAGCCATCTTTTAGATCAGATATAAACATAGGTGTCTTAATCCAACTTTTCTTGTATTAGAAAACATTTATAAATTCAAATTCTCTCATTTTAAATTTCTTACTACAGAGATTTACAATAGGTTTGTGGGCTTTCCAAAATAATTTAGGCATTCATGATTCTACTATATTATTGTAAAAATATGGACAGAGGTGTTTGTTAAGAAAATTTCACCAAAAACCCAGAAAACCTCATATCTTATTATTTAGAAAATAAGCATGAGCCAGATTTCTATCTTGCTGCCTATGTTCTAAATAATTTAAATCCATACTTGACAATAATAAGAATAGAATAATAAAAATGCTCAAACCATTTTAACTTGGAAAACTGACATACAAGACTCCAAATAGAAATGCACAAACAAACATCCATCTCATCCATAATAACCACTTTAGAAATTTAAATAATTTTTATAATACTTCTTTGTTCATAGCAAATTTAAATGAACTAGACATGAGCGTAAACCTCTCTGTTCATACTGCCTAATCCACTATTATTCAATACCCTACTTCTCAGTAAATTAATCAGGTTATTTTCTTATAAAAACTGAGTCATAAAATCATTTCTGTAATCAGGTTATATGATTGATTAAACAATTTTCAAAACAAAGTAATAGAAAGGAGAAACATCATTAACATTGATGTAATTCAAATAAATCATCCAAAGCAATCAATTCAAACAATGCAACCAAAGCAGTCAATACAAACAAATTCACACAAATTAAATTTTTGCTATGTTATCTACCAACATAGCTCTGATACCAAATGAGATGACCCTACTTTTCTAGTGGCCAAATCATGGGCTAATTTGTTTGTTTTTTTTTTGCATAAAGAAATATATGCTAAATGAAAACACAGGGTCATCTACCTTCAAAACCAAAACCAGGATCCACTATTACCAATATAGAAATATTGGTATATTCTTAAAACATAGATTAGTATATACGAAGATATACCAATCTCTTTAGTTATTAAATCAGAGTTTAAGAAAATTTAGCTAAAGCATTCACACATAGCATTTTAATATAAAGATAAACCCATTTCATAAAAATTATTTTCAATATGACACAAAAGATACACAAGCAGACAGGAAATATCAGAATTCCTGAGTATATCATAAAAATCATAGAGATCCTTTACTTAACTCAACTCTTGCTATAGCACAATTATAGGTGTGGCTGCGCGTACACACACATATAAATACATGTGTGCACGGCCTCGCCAACACACAAGCTCAAGCAATGATATTAATGAATAGGCAATGAAGCCTTGGCACCAACAAAATATTAATAATTATATGTATAAACAAAGGATTACCAATCCAACTATATAAAAATGAGGTCATCGAGTTTCCTCTTTCTCATTTATGCAAGTTATATTCAGACATAAAAGATGAATTTACATCAACTATCCTTCTTTAAAACAAAAACATGTCACTGATGCAAGAACAAAAGCTATTCTGCATCATACAAATATTTTTAACACAAACAATTGGAAACTAACAAGTTCCTTTTATAAAAATCTCAAGATAATACATGGACTTGTAATCCATTTCTAGAATACTTATGAATATAAAACAGTTTACTTTCTTTTGCAAAACTTATCCAAAACTGTGTTTATTCATTTTAGAAATGTAAAGTAAAGGCATGCACGTATTTTAATTTATATGGCAAGTCCTCAATATAATTCAAGAATCTATCACATGAACATATATTAGCTATATGCTATATACAGATTCGAATAGCAACAGCCACTTAACATAGAAAATTTCATTTCCCAAAAATCATAATGCATTTGAAAGCAACAAAAAAAAAATCCATCTTTCCTTCAAAGATTTGCGGCATCAAATATCTCATCTTTGCTTTTCACAGATCAAATATCAAATATCAAATAGCAAATATCAAATATCAAATATCTCATCAAAAATCAAATATCACAGGACTAAGTAACTTGAACTCAGAAAAGACCATAACATAGAGAAAAAAAAATATATCTCATCTTTGCTTTTCACATTCAAGGCATTCAACTTGCCAAAACAAATAAATATATATATACACATTCTCAGATATGATAATTACATACAAAAATCAAACTCCAGATCCATATATGCTTGTGCATAAATATGGAAATAATCCATCAAGATAAGTTTATAAAAGTTTTCCCCAAAACTTCTGAAAGGAAACTTGAACAAAATCCATAAAAATCCTTTAAATCACAAAACTCAGCAGATCTATGTGTCTGCACATATACACAAGTGTAAACACTTGTGTATACTGCCTTGACACTAGTTATTCTCCAAATACAAATTTCAGAAGATATATAAAAACTGAATGATCCAAATGTTTCAGTTTCAAACTCGCAATTACATATAAGACAATACAGTTTTCAAGATTTATATACAAATCAATCTAACACATGATGGTTCACTGTTCATGGTATTACATACATATTTTAGTTCAGCAGTACATAAGAAATGACAATAAAAATACTTAAATACTTTCTTCATATCATCTACATGCAGTATAAATCATTTTAACTCCATCTCTTAAATCATCATCTCATCAATATGTGCATAGCAACCTGTAAAAACATCATCCCGAACTGCCTCGTTGAATGAGACACCCCAGGAGATTGTCGAGACAATCAACAGGGTCAGACATGATACGTCTGGTATGAGTGTACTTAAACAATTCATTTGGCAGTAATACATAGTGTTAAATCAGTGTATCGTGACATAATAGTGAATAGATATCATCTCAGGTATAGATATGAACATAATCAGAGCTAATCATCATCTATATATGAATACGCAAGCAACTAAAGGTCAAACAATCATTAACAAGCATCAATACACGCAAAGCATCCATACACACAAATTTATTTGCAGAAATATAACTATGGCTGCCTGAGATAGGACTTATTGCCAAATCGTGATTAAGAACACTCACGTAGCTATATGAGATGTCGATCCTCTAGATATTGCCATAGCTTTCCCCCTTTTTCTCACGAATCCAACGCCATTTGATACGGCAAAATAATTTTCCCCCAATCAGATTTCTAGGGCTTCGGCCATTTTATTTTTGTTTTGTAACGAGAGAGTTAAAATGAAAACCGCGGCCACATCCTTTTTTTTTTTTATAATCCACTCACGGCTAGGGTTTTAATAGATGGGAAATCACAAATTTACCCCCAAGTCCAAATGTGTGCACAAATATACTTCAATACTTTATACTTGTTTGAATCACAATATCATAGTTGTGTGAATATTGTGGGTCATTACACTATCACTCTATGGGTGATTGTAATAAATATTTTGATATTTATTGTCCAACTACCCTATTGAATTAGTGAGATGCAAATGCCCATAACTATCTTATCCTTATTTATGCATGGGTATTTTTAGTAAGTTGGCTTCTTATGCGTCTTGGTAGCTATATACTTAATATGGTTAGTAGTAAGCTTTTTCGAATGCACACATTTATGGTTGAAATCATAGTTATCATGATTGGATCAGGAGTTGATAAGATTTCGATGATTCAACCAGTTGAATCGTTGAAACTATGCTTTTATTTAATTTTTGACACATTACAATATTACAAGTTATACGTAGAAGTTTTATGTAGCACGTACCCTGATAAATCATAGATTGAAAAATGAAACTGTAGGAATTACTCTACTCTAGGGAGTTTAATGATATAATGAGCATAAAGCAGTGCTATGTGCACCGGAGTTTAACAAAACAGTAGACTGCTAAATTAGTAATATACAAGCATATGCACAATATTAAATACTTATAACGTTGTATAAGCTTTACTTTGCATATTTAAACATTTTTAGCATCATATGGATAAATAGTAGCTTCATTGATAAAGAAATTAACAATTATTATCTTGTTTTGGTCCCTTGGAACATATCCCAATAGTTACCTAATTTTAGCCATTAGCCATAACCTGATAACACATGGAAGAACAAAGAATATGATTTACATTAAAATAAATGTGCCTACGAAGTGGAAAAATTAATATGATACTATGATTTATTTAGTCCATGAGATTAGTCTATGGATGGAGAAATGTATAATCTGTCTTTATGAACTATTTATTCGTTAGTTACTGATTCTGATAATTTGATAATTATTAAGCATTTCTAAACATAGAATCCATGAAATTGAAGAATGACGCAGCGTAGGAAGCGAATTCGATGTTGTAAATCGAATCCGTCCAGGATCTCTCAAGATTAGCGGAAATAATCGGTGAATCGACGAAGAATCGATGGATTCAAGAATACCAAAAGGCCCAAATCCGTTGATCACGAAGATACCGGATCTTAGCAATCTTCGACACGTTGATCGCGCACAATTCCGTGAAGAAAGATCTACAATTCTTTGAGCGTTGATCAAGCGCACTTGATTCCGCGAATTGGCTTCAACGTTCGTTGATTCGAGCGCACTCGAATGCCGAAGTGGAGATAGGAGTTAACACTCGACTACCAATTTAAAATGGAGGCACAAAGCACAAACCAAATTTTATTCAAATTTCAACAACCACTTTTTTTACAAATGACATAACCCCTATTTATAGGAGATTACAACACATATGACTTAACAAAGTGATACAACAAACACAGCGACTTAAGAAAACAAAATACAAACTGTACAACGACTTACAAAGGCACAAACGACCTAAATAACAACGCACACGACCTAAAATGCTTCATGCGACTTAAGATAGCTCGGCAGCGACTTATGGAGGGCGGCACGCGACTTGAGAGATGCGACATTCATCAACGATTTAACTGAAGCTTCATTCACGACTTAAAACTAGGCCGCGACTTAACAATTTGTTCATGAGCTATAATGGAGCGATTCAATCTGGAAGAGCCAAAGATAAGGTCGTTTGCGAATTACTGTTCGCGTCCTTTGCCATAGATATGTCGTTCGCGACATATGAAACGTCGCTGTGAAGGGGGGGGATCGATTTCGATTTGTTCGCAACCTAGATAAGTCGTTCGTGAGGTAGAGTCGAGGTGGAAGTTAGGTCGTTGCTCGCGACCTAGGTAAGTCGCTCGCGAACTAGAGTGGAGGGACGACCTAGGCGGAAGGGTGAGGTAGCTTCGGCAGGAGGGTTTACGACCTAGGATAGATCGCGATTTACAGTGGAGTGCTTGCGACATACGAGGCGGAGGCGTTAGCTTGCTCACTTCATACGAGTTAGGTCGTTCACGACCTAGGTTAGATCGGCCGCGACCTAAGGGGGTAAGTTCTTCATCATCCTCCCCTTGTTGGAAGGAATTCGTACTCGAATTCACACCCTTGCCACCATCGACAAGTTCCTCCCCATAATATGGAATCAAATGTTTAACGTTGAAAACGTCTGTAGTGCGAATATGATCTGACAACTTTAACTGATACGCATTGTCATTGATTTTCTTCAAAATTTCCACTGGTCCAAATTTTCGAGCTTTCAACTTATTGTAAGTTCCTACTGGAAAACGATCTTTCGTCAAAACAGCGTAAACCAAATCATCTTCTTTGAAGACAACACTTCTTCGTTTCTTATCCGCCATTTGTTTATACTTCTCATTCGTCTTACGCAATCGTTCCTATACAACTTTGTGGCATTCCTGTAACTCATTCACCAAATCACTAGCCCGCTTAACAACTCCCTTCTGATATGGTACTGTCGTTAAATCCAACGGTCCCTTTGAAATGGCTGAATATACAACTTGAAATGGACTGAATCCAGTACTTCGATTGACTGCGTGATTGTGTGCAAACTCAGCTTGACACAACTTCAAATCCCAGCTTTTCAAATTGTCTTTCACAAGACATCTCAGTAAATTTCCCAACGATCTATTCACCACCTCTGTTTGCCCATCTGTCTGTGGATGATAAGCGCTACTAAAATTCAGCTTCGTTCCCACCATCTTCCACAAACTCAAACGAAAATGGCTTAAAAATCTGGTATCTCGATTAGAGACAATAGATTCTAGTAAACCACGCAATCGATACACCTCTTTAAAGAATAATTGAGCCACTCGAACTGCATCCGCTGTCTTCTTACAGGTTATAAAATGTGCCATCTTCGAAAACCTGTCCACCACAACAAATATAGAATCATTCCCCCTTTGAGTTCTAGGCAAACCCAAGACGAAATCCATGCTGATATCAACCCATGGTCTGGTAGGCACTGGTAACGGCATATATAATCCCGCATTCGTAGCTGTTCCCTTCGAAACCTGACAGATATGACATCTCTCCACAAATCTCTCTACCTCTTTTCTCATTGACGGCCAAAAATAAGATTGAGAAATTAACTGCAATGTACGATCTCTACCCACATGGCCTTCTTCGTGTAATTCTTTAACGATCTTCATTCTCAAGCTACAGTCTGGTATGCATAATCGATTCCCCTTGAACAAGAATCCATGAACCAACACAAATTCATCAGCACCCCCATCCTTAACTTTCTCAACAAACTTTGCAAAGTAAGGATCCTCCTCAAACAACTCTGGCAATAATTCGAATCCTTTCACTTCAACCCTCAACGTTGTCAACAAGTGATTCGTTCTGCTCAAAGCATCCACTACACGATTTGTTACCCCTGATTTGTGTTTTACAACGAAAGTAAATTGTTGTAGGTATGCTATCCACGAAGCATGTCTCGCTGAAATCTTGTCCTGCCCTTGTAGATGTTTTAATGCCCCATGATCAATGTAAAGAACAAACTCCTTCTGAAGCAAGTAATGTCTCCAGTGCTTCACGGCTTGAACAATCGCGTAAAACTCTACATCATAAGTGCTATATCTCAACTTGGCTCCAGACAACTTCTCACTGAAATAAGCAACCGGTCTTCCATTCTGGCTCAATACTCCACCAATTCCCACTTTCGAAGCATCAGTATGCAATTCAAACAACAACTGAAAATTCGGCAGTACCAGAATTGGTGCTGTCGTCAAGAGTGTCTTGATCTTCTCAAAGGCAACCCCTGCTTCCTCTGACCATGCAAGCTTCTTTCATTTCATGCAATCAGTTACAAGTGCCATCACACTGCTAAAGTGTGGAATGAACCTTCGGTAAAAAGATACCAACCCATGAAAACTCCTTACTTCAGTAATTGTCTTCGGTTGTGGCCAACTTCTGACAGCTTCCACTTTGCTTTCATCCACTTGAATACCCTCCTTCGACAGTTCATATCCCAAAAACAAAACACTGTCCGTCATAAACACGCACTTCTTCGCTGCTGCATAGAACTGCTCCTGTCATAGAATCAACAATACTTCTCTCAAATGTTAGAGGTGCACTTTCGTACTCCTACTATAAATCAAAATATCATCAAAGTAAACAGCCACGAACTTTCCAATAAATGGTCTAAAAATCTGGTTCATCACTCTCATGAAAGTACTAGGAGCATTTGACAAACCAAATGGCATAACCAACCATTCGTATAAACCCTCTCTGGTTTTAAAAGCAGTCTTCCACTCATCACCCGGTCTAATACGAATTTGATGGTATCCACTCTTCAGGTCAATTTTGGAAAACACAACAGCTCCACTCAACTGATCTATCAAATCATCAAATCTCGGCATAGGAAATCTGTATCTCACAGTGATTTTATTAAGAGCCCTACTGTTCGTACACATCCTCCTCGTTCCATCCTTCTTCGGTACCAATAAAGCTGGCACGGCACATGGACTCAAACTCTCCTGAACACTCCCTTGTTCTAACAACTCCTCCACTTTCCTTCTCAGTTCCTCATGCTCCTTGGGACTCATCTGGTAATGTGGCTTGTGAGGTAATACCGATCCTGGTACAAGATCAATCTGATGTTGAATATGCCTTAACGGCGGTAACTCCTTTGGCAACTCCTCCGGAAACACATCACTGAATTCTTCCAATACCGGCTTCGCTTCCTCTGGGACTTCAACTGATTCAGTAGCTTCATGTCCAATCAACAAAAATACCTCTGGACTCTCCTCTACTTCTTCAACAAATTCTTTCAAAGTCAATAAAGTTTTCAGCTCCTCAATCTCCTCAGATTTACTTTCTCCCTGCTGTTTCTTCTTTGGAACTAAAATAATCTTAACGCCTTCAAACATAAAATTGTAGCTATTGGTTCGACCGTCATGCTGCACTGCTCGATCATACTGCCACCCCAAAAGCAAATGACAAACATCCATCTCAACTACATCACACCAAATCTCGTCTTTATATTTCTTTCCAATAGAAAATGGAACTCGAACTCGCCTATCCACCCTCACCTCTCCTCCTTTTCTCAGCCACGCTAACTTGTAAGGATTAGGGTGTTTCTTCGTCTTCAACTTCAGCTTCCTCACAGCTTCAGTAGAGATAATATTGTCACAACTTCCTGCATCAATCACAAACTTACAAACTTTTCCCAGAAAAGTGCGTGTAGATTGAAAAATGTTGCTCCTCAACCAACTAACCTCATCCTCTTGTTTGGGTGTTAAACAAGATCTTCTCATCATTAGATTACACCCTTCATCTCCCAATGCGATATCCTGTTCATCTTCCTCCACTGGACTAGAATCACCTTCACCAACATCCTCACATTCAACTTCAGCAATCATCGTTCTCTTCTTTGGCTTTGGACATTCGTTGCTCTTATGACCCACTTCTTGGCAATTATAACATTTGAAACTGTTGTTGACCTTTGCTTTCGCCACTTCATTCACAATTGGTTTACTGACGGCTTTAGAAACATTGGAACTCCCACTGGCACCCTTCACTTGATTGTCGGAACTTGTAAACACACCACCTCCTCGTCTTCCCTGCTTCTCCCAAGCCAACGCCTTCTGGTGCGCTTCAGCCACAGATCTCGGGTAAAACATATTAACCATATCCTGGATCTGCATTCGCAAACCTCCAACAAACCTAGCAGTCAACTGTTCCTCTGTCTCCATAATGTCATTTCGAGCAATCAGTTGATAAAACTCGTCAGCATAATCATTAACAGTCTTTGTCCCTTGCCTCAAGTTCTGCAATCTCTGATACATGAGTGATTGATAATTGTAAGGTAAAAATGTAGCTTTCATCATTTTCTTCATTTTCTCCCAGTCAATAATCTTCGACTTCCTCATCCGTTCTCGTGTAAGTTTGGTTTGCTGCCACCACGCCATAGCTCTCCCCCTTAACCTAGTAGCAACCAACTTCACTCGACCATCTTTCGGTACCTCCTTGAAATCAAAGATCTCTCCAACATTAGACAGCCAATCCAAAAATTCTTCTGCAACCATTCCACCTTTAAATTCAGGAATCTCCATCTTCATTCCCGATTCCCATCGACGATCATCCTCTACATCTCGATACTGACGTCGTGTTTGATCTCTATCTTGGTAACGAACACTTCCCCTATCACCATCAAACTCCTCATCAAAATCTGAAGTATATCGATGTCGATCATGACCACCAACATCTCTACCACCACCACTTCTTCGATCTTCATTCCTACCACGATTGTCAGCACTAGAACGATCATGATCTTCTTTCCCGATCTGAATGTGGTGAAACTCTACTTCTCCCATGGTTCGATTCAGGTGAAACCCTTCTTCGATTTTGATTCATTTCAAGCATCATTCTCTCTAATCGACCAATTCCTTCATTCAACTTTTCAGTGAAACTATCGTTGATTCGTTATTCCATTTCATCGGCCTCTTCTCTTCCATACAAAGCATTAATATTGCGATGACGTTGAGCTCGCCTCGGCGGCATGATTGAACTTTAAACAAACTCAAGAATAAATTTCAAACACTTTCCGAACTTTGATCCAAAATGAGATGGATCGAAACTCCCAACTTGTTGCAACTTCACGATGAACACCGAACTTCTCAACAATATTCAATTCCGACCTCCAATCTTCAAATTCTCAAAACCCAAGTCTCCAAATAATGCAAACTTCTTTCGATCTAGCTCTAATACCAAACTGACGCAGCGTAGGAAGCGAATTCGATGTTGTAAATCGAATCCGTGTAGGATCTCTCACGATTACCGGAAATAATCGGTGAATCGACGAAGAATCGATGGATTCAAGAATACCAAAAGGCCAAAATCCATTGATCACGAAGATACCGGATATTAGCAATCTTCGACACGTTGATCGCGCGCGATTCCGTGAAGAAAGATCTACAATTCTTTGAGCGTTGATCAAGCGCACTTGATTCCGCGAATTGGCTTCAACGTTCGTTGATTCGAGCGCACTCGAATGCCGAAGTGGAGATAGGAGTTAACACTCGACTACCAATTTAAAATGGAGGCACAAAGCACAAACCAAATTTTATTCAAATTTCAACAACCACCTTTTTTACAAATGACACAACCCCTATTTATAGGAGATTACAACACATATGACTTAACAAAGTGATACAACAAACACGGCGACTTAAGAAAACGAAATACAAACTGTACAACGACTTACAAAGGCACAAACGACCTAAATAACAACGCACACGACCTAAAATGCTTCACGCGACTTAAGATAGCTGGGCAGCGACTTATGGAAGGCGGCACGCGACTTAAGAGATGCGGCATTCATCAGCGATTTAAGTGAAGCTTCATTCGCGACTTAAAACTCGGCCGCGACTTAACAATTTGTTCGCGAGCTATAATGGAGCGATTCAATCTGGAAGAGCCAAGGATAAGGTCGTACTCGACTTACTGTTCGCGTCCTTTGGCATTGATATGTCGTTCGCGACATATGAAAGGTCGCTGTGAGGGGAGGGATCGATTTCGATTTGTTCGCGACCTAGATATGTCGTTCGCAAGCCAGAGTCATGGTGGAAGTTAGGTCGTTGCTCGCGACTTAGGTAAGTCGCTCGCGAACTAGAGTGGAGGGACGACCTAGGCGGCAGGGCGAGGTAGCTACGGCAGGAGGGTTTACGACCTAGGATAGATCGCGATTTACAGTGGAGTGCTTGCGACATACGAGGCGGAGGCGTTAGCTTGCTCACTTCATACGAGTTAGGTCGTTCACGGCCTAGGTTAGGTCGGCCGCGACCTAAGGGGGTAAGTGCTTCATCCAAGAAACTCTTTGTACTTTTACATAGACGGTATTATTACTTTAGTTATTTCATATAATTCTAAAATAAACATATAATTTCAACATTTACAAGAAAAATACTTTTGTACAGATGGGAAGGGGTTTGCACATGCTCTATTGCACAATTGGAATGAGAAGCAGAAACATAAAATCATCAACAATACCGA
The DNA here is from genome assembly GCA_030765085.1 of Allium cepa. Classification (NCBI taxonomy): domain Eukaryota; kingdom Viridiplantae; phylum Streptophyta; class Magnoliopsida; order Asparagales; family Amaryllidaceae; genus Allium; species Allium cepa. The sequence continues at coordinate 503,566,701 of CM060937.1, read as the reverse complement.
TTCTAAAATCAGTTAATCTTGACTGCTGGAATATTGTGATAATATATAAACCTTGATGCATTGCACTGCTGGAATTAATGGCAAGGACTGCGTCAACAAATGGTTATATAATGCTAGCAATGGACATTTTTCTTCATTCCAGTAATTCATGTAGTCCGTTCTAGGTAGGAAAGGGTTTGGGATCTAGTTCTAATGCAAGGAGCTAAAAAATTCAGTTACTACTTCTTAAAGGTTGTAAGTATTACTTTCACCATTGAATGTCCATATTGAAGTAAGTTACTATCACATAATAGCAACATTTGCATATGTTTGCTTCAGTGAATACATATTTTGTACTTTACATACTGAACTTGCTAAAATGCACCATATATCGATGTTTCTCCACTGATTTTAAGCAATTTTAACTTGCTAAAATGCACCATTATACTGAACTTGAGATACTTGGATAATTTTAATACTCGAGAAATAAAAGGAAAAAATGCTATTTGCAAACCAATCCATGCATGCTATACTTGATTTATGATTGTTAAATTTTGTATTTTCGATTTTTAGTAAGTTAGATTCAGAATTCATATCAGTATCTGAATGGTTTCAGTACTTCTATAAATACCAAAATATGTGAACATTCACAAATGAGAAAGCTTTTTTCCTTCAGCTGATTTTAGAGGCCATGATTGAGTTTGTTTATTATGAATTGTATAATGAAAATTATTATCAAAATGGGATAACTCCAATGCTCATTAGACACACCTATAGCCTTTAGGGCATGCTATAGTGTACTAGGTGAGTTATATTCTATTTATTATTGCATATTTTTGTTCCATTGAGCACATAAGCCACATTAGTTTCCTACCCATTTATAAGGCATGGTGCCAAGAACACTATATATGAAAGTGCATGATCCCTAGTTATATATAATGGTAATGGATCACTACACTACAACAAAATAATCATATTACAACTTTTCGTTTACAACTTGCACAAATTGACAGTTGTATTAGATATTTTATAACAACTGTTCGGTTGTAGCAGTTGTAACAAATGTAATTTTAACAACTGTAATTGTACACCAGTTGTAATATATGTCTATAACAACCATTTGTTTGTGGCAGTTGTAAATATTTATGTACAACAACTTTTTTTGAGAGTTGTCTCCCCGGATTACAGAAAATTACAACTTCCCCCCTTTATTTTCATTTTCCCGCTCATTACATCGAAGAAAAATAAAATTGGCCCCAAATTTTTAAATCTAAACCCTAGCCCATCCCGCTTCTCTGCTTTGCCATCCATGAATTAAACCACGCTCGCTGAAATTGACGAAACCATCTTCCAAACCCTATCCGGCTACTCTCCGCCATCTGCTCGCCTCCGTCACCTGTCTCTATTGCTACATTCGTTTGCTTGCTTCGTCTTCGTTGCTCGTCTCCGTTGCCACCCACGTTTGCTTGTTGTTGTTGCTGCTCGCTTGTGTTTGTCGCGGTCGACGAAGCTACAGGTATGTTGCTACCCGCGATTTAATTGATTTTATTTGGTTCTTACTGTTATTTGTTGATTATCATTATTGATAGTTAAATGACTCTTTACCATTTCACACCAAATGCTAGATTTAGGTTTATTTATTTTGATGAAAATATGTACATCCAATTCATTCTGTGATTTAAGATGAATTTGGTTTATCTTGTATATATGGTTTTCAAGTCACTCTCAAATTTTTGGTGCTTAGCTGTTTTTTCTTTCAAATTTCTGTACAATGGATGATGGTGGAGTCTTCATGTTAAATCATCTGCTTTATGCATATAATTACTCAATGGGCAGTTGTACTCTCCACTTTTATGCAATGTGATATGCATACATGACAACTTTATAATTATTTCTTCGGTATGCTGTTACAATTTATCTTTCTTTCAGCTTGGCTTTCCCTTAGATTAACCATGTTAAATTCCTATGTATATTGTGACTGTCTATTTCTACATATCACTTCAAGTGTTTGCAAGGCATGGCAAAAAAATAATATAAATTGCACTTTTTTCATTTAATATGGTTAATGTACTTTTGTCATTTATCAATACATAATAATTTGGAATAGCATTACGACGCTTTTTGATGCCAATTATGTTGATTAAGTACCAAATTAGTCAACAGTATTTGCTATTCTGTTTTAGATATATTCAATAGTTAATAAACTCAATTACTGTATTAGGAGTTAATACGAACATCAGGGATAAAAATGAAAATATTATTGACACAATAAACAAATAAGGCCACACGCGCTTTTAACCCCTTAGTACATAATAATTTGAAACAAGTTGAACATAATCTTTACAGCTCATTGTATTTCTTAAATAAAATATTAATGACGACAATTTGTTGTTCGTTACATGGATACTGAACCGTTAATGGATTGAACAATTATATTTACATTTAATACAAACAATGACGGATAATAGGAAGGCATGTTGTTACACATTAAGCGAAAAAAAACCGGCTATGCATAATACATTAACACATTATAAATTTACTTATTTATAGTTGCAAGAAAACAACAGATGCATTTATTTTTCTAATGGTTCCACATCTAAATATGTGCCACCAGTTCTTCATAAGTTCTGTAAAGTTGGATAAAAACAAATTAACAGTATCAAACCATCTTCATAGAATCTTTTCATATTCATTTCGTTTGTACGTAGCTCATCTGCTCATGTATATAATTTGTTCTACATATAATAATCAAATTTCTTAACTACATGAAAACAATAGAATTCCTGGTTTATAAACGAAGCAGCAAATCATTTCAACAGTTCCATTTGCATTAAATAATTAAATTAATAATACTAAGAAAAATGAAAACTGACTACACATGATATATATAATTAAGCATCTGCTCTGTTTTTTAATTTGGCATAATAATACATGTAAAGAATGGACTATTTAAAACTTACTAGTTTCTTTTGTCGTGTAGTTACTATTTTCTTTTGCATGTGCGTCCAATCGGATCCACACAAGCTATGGACAAAACATGGGTTAACCTACCAAGGTTTTGTAATTTTTGATTAGTTATTTCATACGTATAACTATTTAGGGTTGACTAAGGACATGTTTATTTTTTGTAGAATGACAGAGGAATATAGGCAAGCCGTTCGGAATTTCATACATAAGCATGCAGAAAGTGAGGGTAATCCAGAAAAAATTATTTGTCCATGTCGTCAATGTAGGAATCTTGTTTGGCATTCTCCAAGAGATGTTGTGACACATTTGGTGTGTTTTGGAATTGATCCAACATATGATGTATGGATATTTCACGGAGAAACACGTCATTCACGAAATGAAGCCGATGAAGTTAGGGCTGTCAATTTCCTACACGACCCGAAACACGACCCGAAACCCACACGGAAATTAGCAGGTTAACCCGACCCATTTAATTGGCGGGTCATTTTCGGGTCAACCCGAATTTGACCCGTTTATAAACGGGTGGGTTTCGGGTTGACCCGCCAACCCGAAACTGACCCGTTAACAACCCGTTTATACAGTATATAGGTTAAGCTGACCCGTTTACGACCCGCTCCTACCCGTTTATGACCCGTTTGTACCTTATACGGGTTATACGGGTTGACCCGACCAGTTTACGACCCGTTCCGACCCATTTACGACCCAATCATACCTTATACGGGTTGACCGAACCGGTTACACCTTATACGGGTTGACTCGACCCATTTACGACCCGATCCGACCCGACCCATTTATAATCGGGTTACACGGGTTGGGTCGGGTCAACCCGTTTATAAACGGGTCGGGTTCGGGTTGAGCGTTTTCGACCCGTTTAATAAACGGGTTGATCCGACCCATTTAAAATCAACCCGAACCCGACTTGACCCGACCCAAACCCGACCCGACCCGACCCATTGACAGCCCTAGATGAAGTGACAGATACATACAGAATGTATTTAGATGCAGAAATTGGTGACGATGAGAATGAGTATCATGTTAATGATAAACATAGGGAACAGACTAAGAAAATGTTGGAGACAGCTGAAATTCCTTCATATCCTGGTTGTACAAGCCATACAAAGTTGTCTGCTACAATACTTCTTTATAAACGTAAGGCTCGAAATGGTATATCCGACACAGCATTTACGGAACTTCTTAAGCTTCTTAGGGATATGCTACCTAAGGAAAACAAGCTTCCTGATTCTACATATGCAACAAAGAAGTTGATTAAATCATTTGGTTTAGGTTATAGGAATATACATGCATGCGTAAACGATTGTTGTCTATTTAGAAAAGAGCTTGCACATTGTGATTTTTGCCCCAAATGTGGCAAATCTCGTTGGAAAAAGAACAAGACAAGCGAAGATGGAAAGCAAGCCAAAATACCTGTGAAGGTTTTGAGATACTTTCCACTCATACCAAGGTTGAAAAGAATGTTCATGTCGTCGGAGACCTCAGAGCAATTAAGATGGCATAGCAGTAATAAAAGAGAAGATTCCAAACTGCAACATCCTGTAGATTCCTCTCAATGGTCTACAATTGATAGAATGTATCCTTCCTTTGCATCCGATGCACGAAATTTAAGGCTCGGTCTTGCAAGTGATGGTTTTAACCCCTTTGGTGATTGGAATTCAACATATAGTTGTTGGCCAGTGTTTCTTGTTGCTTATAATTTCCCTCCGTGGCTTTGTATGCATAAAGATAATATAATGCTATCTTTATTAATTCCAGGACCACGTCAACCGGGAAATGATATTGACATATATCTGCAACCACTTATTGAAGATTTGAACAAATTATGGAATAAAGGGGTAAAAGTGTATGATGCATACGATCGCAGCGAATTTAGATTAAATGCAATTCTGATGTGGACAATAAATGATTTTCCAGCTTATGGAAATTTAGCAGGTTGCACTGTAAAAGGTAAGAGAGCATGTCCTGTTTGTGGCATTAATACATGTTCAATATGGCTACCATTTAGTAAAAAATGCGCATACTTGGGTCATAGACGATTTCTTGCACCTAATCATGAATATCGTCACCGTAAAAACTTGTTTGATGGAACCATAGAAAATAGACAAATGTTTCCAATACATACTGGTACTCAGATCTTCGATGACGTTAACGATATCGTAAATGAGTGGGGGAAAAAAACAAAGGAAGATGAGAGAGACAGTAGGAAAAGAAAACGGGGGGATGTAAAGAAAAAGGGAATCCAAATGTGGAAAAAGAAATCCATTTTTTTTATTTGCTTATTGGAAGGTAAAATATAGCTAAAAATAAAATGTCTTTTTTTTAACCATTTCTAGTAATTAGTATTTTATTATCACTCTATTATACACATTTTTTGGGTTTTCGTAGGCACTTCCGTTGCATCACAATCTAGATGTAATGCATGTCGAGAAAAATATTTGCGAGAGTATTCTCGGTACATTGCTTGATATCAAAGGAAAATCAAAAGATGGAATTAGTTCATGTCAAGATTTGGAAGCAATGCGTATAAGGAAGAAGTTGCATCCTATAGATGTTGGAAGTAAAGTATTACTTCCTGCTGCCCCGTGCACCCTAATAGACCAAGAAAAAGAGATCTTTTATGATAGGATGAGGAATTTGAAGGTGCCTGATGGGTACAGCTCAAATATTGGGAAATGTTTTGCAAAACAGGACAAAATTTCAAGTCTTAAGTCTCATGATTATCATGTTTTGCTGCAACAACTATTGCCTGTAGCATTGAGAGGGCTATTGCCTGTAGGTACAAGGAATGCAATATTGCGACTATGTTCATTTTACAATGACATATGTCAAAGAGTGCTTGATAGAGATAAATTAGAATCCATGGAAAATCAAGTCGCATTAACACTATGTGACCTTGAGAGATTCTTTCCTCCTTCTTTTTTTGACATCATGATTCACTTGACAATACATTTGGGGAGGGAAGCAAGAATTTGTGGACCGGTACAATACCGGTGGATGTATCCATTTAAGAGGTATATTTTTTTATGAATACCTAAAGTAATTAATTAATAAAACATGCACTTATGAAAGCATTTTATGCTTATATCTTGATTGTAGGTATATGAAAATACTGAAGGGTTATTTTAAAAATCAAGCCCGACCCGAAGGATGCATAGCTGAGCGCTATTCTTCTGAAGAATGCATTAAGTATTGTGCTAGATATATTGACGATGGTATAAGTTTGGAGAAATAAAAAATCGGAATGAAGTGCAGCAAAGTGATTCCATACTCAATGGACGTCCAATTTCCAAAGGAAAACCCATCTTAGTTTCCGAGGAAGTAATTGATGCTGCTCATCGGTATGTGTTGTTCAACACCGATGAAGTGGAGTCGTACATAGAGTAAGTATAAGTTCAACTCGATTATTCTATATGAACGCAATTAAATTTTAACTTATACATTTGCGATCCGGAATGCACAAAGAGGAGTTGAAACGTTTGCAACCTCGACTATTACAAGACGATGTGGAATTTTCAAAACTACATTCAGAGACTTTTAGTTGTTGGTTTGGAAAAAAGGTTGGAGTAGTTATATTTTCTTTCTTTAGAACAATTAACCTTCATATATGAACATATTTTTGTCATATATCGTTATAAACAAAATTATATATGTCCAGGTTAAAGATGAGAGAAATGTTTCACATGTTAGCGAAATAATAAAATGGCTTTCATATGGGCCTCGGTCACAAGTAGTTTCGTATACTGGCTATATTGTTAATGGACGGCGTTTCCATACTAAGGATTACGAGAAGTCTACGCAAAATAGTGGTGTTTCCATTGAGGCAAATACTATTCGGGCAGACGGGTCCGTTGAGAAAATTATTTATTATGGCATCTTGCGTGAAATTTTGTTGTTGGACTACCGTCTATTTCAAGTTGCTTTGTTTAAGTGTGATTGGGCAAATATTTATCGTGGAGTTAAGGTTGAAGATGGATTTACATTAGTTAATTTACATCAGTTCCAAAATCAATTTGCAAGCGATCCTTTCATCTTAGCAACACAAGCTATACAAGTGTTCTTCTGTAGAGAAAGTAGTTGTTCAAATTGGTATGTCATTTTGAAAGCACCTCCTAGAGGTTTTCATGAATTGGAAAAATATGAGGAGGAGGAAAACTCAACTAGTAAACCACTAGATGAGTCACTACTTATTGATGGAGATGTTGATAATGGGGACAAAAGTTACATAAGGAAGGATTGCGATGGCATTTTGGTATGAATAAAGCATTCATTTATATTATATGGAGTCATATGCCTTAAAATGTTTAGTTATGTAGTTATATGTCTCATATATATAGTGTAAACACAAAATAAAGACCTTTGTTCCAAGTTAGGTTAAGAAACTAACAATTAAATATTATTGAATTATCTTTCTTCATTTTTGATTTCAAAAGTGCATCTCTTTTTTGAAAGGTAAACCCATAACTAAACCCATAACAATTAAATAGTTACTTTCCTTTGATCTCAGTTTTGACAACTGTACTTTAAGCTTTATCTGCCTCGAAATCATTCAATATTCGTTGAGATATTGAATAATATAAGTGGACCGGTGATTCATACCAAATGATACTTGTTGATGCATTATGCATCATATTAATTTTATGTCAATGATTATTCCCATTGCTTGTCTACTTGCTAACAGAATTATGTTTTTTCCTCTTTCTTTTCAGTTTATGATTGTATTTGCTGTACCGTTGTACCAAGAGAAAACTGTAGCAATAACATGATATTATATAAGTTTGATGGTAAGTTGCATGCCAAAATGGGTAGAATTATTGATGATTAAGTGTGTGTGTTAATGTTCAGGTGAATTAAACGAACATTATACAGCAATATGTAAAAAATTGTGTGATTGTTTGTTGTGTGTTTTTGTTCTTGTGCATTTTTTGTTTTAAATTAGCATTTGCATTTATAGTTTCTAAAAAAAACACACAATCTCATTTTGAAAACAGAATAAAAAAAATTATCCCTTTAGTTTACATTTCAATTTACATTGAGTTAGATTTCCATTTTTTACATTGTTTTCCAGTGCTTCTGTTCAATTTGCTTCTGTTCTGTGCACTGCTTCTGTTCTATGCACTCCTCAACTACTGCTACTCAACTGTGCATTTCTCACATCATCTTCAATCTTCACTGCTTACCCACCCATACATCAGTTCACCACCTTTCTTCACATCATACTGCCTCTTCACCACCATTTCACTGCATCCTTCATACAACCATATATTCAACCTTCCACTTCAATTCTAACATCATCAACAGCTGCACAAAAATTCAACCACCCCATTGCCTTCCTACATCTCACTTCTCCACATCCCTGTCAAACAACCTTCAAGCACAAATCCACATTCAAACCAGTGCACAACATTACATACATACATTCCTGTACCTGACCGCACAGCCACTTCACTTACAAAAACTTCCCAAACCGTTGTCACTCCAAAAATCATCATCCATCAGAACTTTGCTCGTCCACAATAAACTACTGCCTGCATTATTCAAAATCATCATCTCCTCTTCACTATGCTTTCCCATCATTCAGTGCTTCTCTACAGCAAACAGTTCAACATCACTAAACCATATACAAAACTGCAACCATCATTGCCTGCCGAAACCACACCCCACCCCACCCCACTCCAAAAAAAAAACCTTCCATCGCCCTTTGGTTCAGAGTGCACAGTAACTTCCCCCATCGACCTTCTCAAAACTGCCTTGCAAACTGTGCAACCCAGAAATTTTCCATTACACTGTCATAGCAAAAACTATCACATTCTTTTGCAAAACCATTCAACAACTCTACTGAACTGTCATACAACACAATACAACTCCATTGTGCAAATCGCATACACAGTTCCACTGAACTGTTGCTACATCACACTTCACCGAACAGTTCCCTGCCTCAGCAGCCCATTGACCAAACAAGTTTTTCAAAAAGCGAACATCAAACTGCACTACTGTCTTCCATCTCCAACTCTACGTCGCAACGCCTTCATCGCTTGCTTCACAACTTTGCAGTCAACTACACCTTCATGCCTATCATCTTCAACCCAGTGCAACAGTAGTCCACTGCACTACTTCTTATACTTGTACACACTTCAAACTCTACCAGACAAACCAAGCATCCCATCGAAATCGAACATCTCATCAATCGCCGAAACCCAAATCGAAACAAACCCAGAACCACAAATCGCAACCTCAATTCAAAAGCCGCCAATTGATTGTAAATTTTAGTTATAAACAACATAGCATATGAAAGAAATCACAGTCTGATATCATTAGTCTTTACATATAAAAAAATCCTATAATTAGTATGATGTTAATTTTCTACATGTTATGGTTTTTTTCCAGGTTGATCACTTAGTAAAAGAAGCTTGAACTTGTTCAATCCATGGGTAAGAACGAGCAACATCAAGAAGAGGTAACCATCTTGAATAATAATACCGACTGAATTTTGTCCTGGAGAAATTAAAATGATGCTCAAATCTTTTCGTTTTGTTCGATTTCATTTTGCAAATCATTTACAATTTTTTTTTGTTACAACCTTCCCACTGTTCACACTGCAACATCTTCACAATATGCCTATCATATGCATTCTTTAGAAAGAACATGGTTAATCAGTGAGATGTCCCATATGACAGATTGCATGTATGCCACCCATGTCACTCACCAAGTAAATTTTAGAGCTCATGCTATAGTTTCAGTTTCAGTTTTTTATTTGACTCGTTTCATTTCGTGCCTGAGTGTTAAAAATATTTATCTCAATCCCAACTATACCTTTACTAATGCTATATTTGTTCAAATAATTTCAGAGCTCGAAGCAAGCAAAGAAAAGATCAAAGAAACAAAGTCTGGCTGCACTTGCAGCTGCTCGTGGTCTAACTGAAGCTAATGGTGGTATTAGAATTTCTAAAATGAAAGATGTTGAAGTTGAAGTTGCTGGTACTCTTAAGGATATGAATGCTAATGTTAGAAAATCTCCACGCAAGCATGGTGAAATTCCTCCGTCCATCGTTCCTTGCCGTAAGTCAACCCCTCTCCAAAACTTCACTACCACACACTCATCCAATCCTCTTGATTCAACCCCCTTCCAAAACGTAATTACCACACACTCGTCCAATCCCCACGATTCAACTCCCCTCCAAAACATCATTACCACGCGCTCGTCCATTCCTCATGATTCAACTCCCCTCAAAAACATCATTACCACACACTCGGCCAATCCTCATGATTCAGCTGCCCAAAGGTCTGCTTCACCTACGAATTTAGATCCTTCATCCGAAGAGGTGAACATGGTCAAAACTGAAAGAAAAAGAGGAAAAACAATGATGAGATTATTTTCTTTAACACCGAATGAGAAGGTAGAAATCGAGTTCAATGACCGAAATCAACCTATTGGTCTAAATTCCAAACATTTATCATCATATATTGGGACTTTAGCAAGGGAGATGGTACCCGTGACCATTAGCAATTGGAAGAAAGTCGACAACAAATTGAAGGCTGATCTATGGACATGTATTCAGGTATTACAAATAGTACTATACTAAATTTAACTTCTTTAGATAACATGGTAATTTTGGATTCTTCGTTAAAATGTGCTTGAAGGTTAGTTTTGTTAGTTTTATTCGTTAAAATGTGCTTGAAGGTTACAATTAAATTCAAATAATCATTGATAACACAGTTCACACTGTACAGGAAAGATTCAAGTTGGATGACATACATCAACATATGCTCCTTCAAATGTTGGGACTGCGATGGAAAGAGTCAAAGTCATGGCTAGTTAAAGCTATAAAAGTTGCAGCAAAGAGTCCCGATGCTTCCAACAAATTAGGCATGTTAAAACCAGATAATATTAAGAGTGCTCAAGAATGGAATGATTTTGTCAATGAGAAATTGACGAAAGAGTTTGAGGTAGTTGGTTTTATTTTGGTGGCTATTATTGAAAAAATTTCATTTCAATTTATTATATCTAATTTTATTGAATTTCTCTTTTGTAGTCGACGTGCAATAAATACAAAACCATACGAGCAATGAATACAATTCCACACACTATGAGTCGAAAGGGGTACGCAAGACTTGCAGAAGATATGATAAGAAAAAATAACTTATAAAATTCATTTGTTATGAGTATAAAAAAATTCATCCAATATAGTTTAGTAATTAGTTTTTAAGTTCTTTTTGTAGAAAAAAGAAAGTGGTTGCTCATCTGATATTACTAGAGAGGATTTGTGGTGCAGAGGCCACATAAAGAAAAATGGAGAACCATCAAATTCTGTTGTCTACAATTACATGGTAAGAATACATATATATTACATCTAATTATTTCTCGTTTTTTCATTTTCACTTCATTTTATCCTTTCTTTAATCCAATTAATTTTTTATTTTTTTATTTCTAACAAGTTGAATTTGTATATTTTAATTGGCATGTATTTTCACAATTGTCTCCAATATATGAACCTTACATGAATGTTGTGACATGCGAAAAATGGATATTTTTTAATTTGTAGACAAAGATAAAAGAGTATAAAAACACTGATAAGAGTTCTCAAGGAACGGTATCGCTGGAGGAAGATGGAGTGTCGAAGGTTTTTGGTCGTGAAAATAGAGGTAGAATAAGGGGCTTAGGTTTTGGAGTTACACCAACTCAGTTTGCAGTTCACACGAGTAGTTCAAAAAAAGTACATGCATTGGAAAATGAAATTACTACCTTGCGGGCCCAAATGAAAGAGCTCTCTGATTTGTTTATGACCGTAAGTTATTTTGATTTAGTATGTTAGAGTAATTGATATGCGCTTAAAAATTTATTAATGCAAGTAACATTTTTTTTAACAGAATATCAATGGTAAACAAAATGTAGCGGAAGAGCCAGTGACTCCTCGTGGCGATACGCCTCAGGTATTTTTTTATAAATTGAGTATAAATGTATGGAAATGTAGCTGTTCTTGTATGGTCGATGTATGGTGATGACTGGTCCAAAAATTAAAAATAAAATTTTTTAAACTAAAGAATTATAAAAGCAAGACTTAAGAACAAATAAACTCAAAAGTTATTTCCAGTTTGCAGATTTGGGGATTTGGGGAGTGTGCAGGTTGAGTTGAAGTTTGAGTTTGAGGAACACATTAACAGTTCCAGTGTTGCAATCCATTTTCTTGTTGAAACTAAGTTTCAAATATGAAAAATATTATATGCTAACATTGTTAACATTACAACATGTGCATTTACAAACAAATTGCCTGAAAAAATTGCGAGTTTCTATAACTGAATGGGCCAACTTTACCCAACTAGTGGGACTTAAGTTGACTGGTAGACTCATATGATTTTATCATATATATGCACCATGTCTTACTATTGACTTATAATTGGTTTAGCAAAATTCATAAAATAGTGAACTAGATTCATAGTTTGACGTGAATTATAGTTTGATTTTACCGTATCCAAGTCTGAAAGTCCGGACTCAATTATGTTAATCATTACATGAATTACAGTTGTTTCGAAATAATCATTAGAAACTAAAAATAGTATTAACAATTTCTGTAACTTTTATTTTACTGCATGGAGTTGATAAATATGCTTACAGCTGCAGTATGTATGGTGGTATACGAAATATTCCTTTGTTATTTCCTGCAATCAGTCATGTTCCAAAATTCATCAATACAGAAATGAATCACAAGAAAGAGTTTAAGCGTTAATTAATGCTTTTGAATGAATGGTGTTACTGGAGATTAATTGTTGGAACTAGCTTACACAGAACTCAAGCAATGCAGCCATGTGACCTTAGAAATGCCATGCTTCTAGTTTGTCATTTTGATAGGGTAATTTAGGTACACGGGGAAGAATAATGTATCCAAATGATAATAAGCCAAAATTTACATTATTATACATGATTTCTTTTTTTTTTTGCAAGAACAAGTCATTCCAACTGAGTTTATGAGCACGACAACTATGACAAAGACTGAAGTTGTCACTTATTTAGATGCATGTGCTTTATAGATTCTTATTAATAAGGTTGAGTAGAATCAAACTTCATACAATACCAGATAACTTGAATTTGTTGCAAAATACATCTAAGTCAATATTCCAAGGAATAATACAAATAATTACCTTATTCCGTTTGAACCCTTAATATTCCTTCCCCACACTAATTTTGTTTTCGAAAATTTAAGCCCTAGCTTTTCACTTTTCATACAATTTTCTCTCTCGTAATATTACCCTTCTCCATGTATAAAATAATAAAATCTCATTAGTCAAAGTATCAAACACTAATGCATCATCCGGACAAATTTTTTTATTTTTCCCCCCGCAAAACCAAGTATGCATTCTTGTAGATTTAGTTGTTCGGTAAATTTTTACCAAATAACTAAATTATTTTGTAGATCTTTTTGTTTTTTTCCTTTTCAGATTTTAGAAAGAGAAAGTGGTATTTCTAAAATTCTAGAAAAATGTGTTTAAACTGAGAGGGAATGTAAAAATGGAGCCTTAATAGGAGGACATGCCACACTTTTGTTCGAAGAGTAGGCAAAAAGTTGTTGCCTACAGAATATAGTCATATTACCATCCTCAACCACACACATCACCTTGTACACTGCACATCACCCTGTACACTGCACCATTTACCAGCATACATACAAACTCCACCATCCCACTGCACATCACCCTGTACACTGCACCATTCTCCCACACTTTAGCATTTCTACCACAAACACTACTGCACTTCACCATCAAAGCTACAAAACACCATCAATTTACTTGTCATCACCAAACACCTACTAGTTGATAAATTAAATGTTTATGATTTTTGTTTGCAGTCACATCGGAGTAGCAACAACGTTTCAAATGGTGGTCATATACAAGTTCAGAATCAGTCTAGAAAGTGCAAATTATTGGGTTGGCAAAGAAATGTTGTCGCAGAAGCAACAATTGCATCTACTGATCCTACAGTTTTAGTGCATCATGTACCACTTGGAGCAGATGCTTGGAAGGTTTGGATTGATTCAGCGGTGGAGCCCGAAGCTATTTTATATAGGCCTACTTCGGATATCTATACTATTGGACAAGCGGTGGGGACGACTGTTGCTTGGCATAAGGAATTTATCTCTTTTAATTGGTATGTATGTACTCTTACTGAAACATGTTATGGATTTAGTTGTGTTTTGTATTGAACTTATGAATTCATAGATGGTGTAAACTCGAATTGCTTTCAATTTTCTTGAATGCAAATGTTTTGTGCTGTTTCAAGTAATTTGCATGATTGTGTATAATATTAATGAAATATTGGTTTTAGTTATGATATTAAGAAATTTATAGCAGTTGTCATAAGATGATTATGGTTGTTTATAGCAGTTGTAAAAATGTCTGTTGCAAATGTTATTGTTAGTTGTATTTCATCCTTTTACAAGTGCTAAAAGCAGTTGTAAAAAGCCTTTTACAACTGCTAAAAGCAGTTGTAAATGGTATTCCACAGTGTAAATAAGTTTTTTACAACTAGCAGGGGCAGTTGTAAAAGACCTTTTGCAACTGCTAAAAGCAGTTGTAAGTAGTCATTTACAACTAACATGTCGCAGTTGTAAAACAAGTTTCTACAACTGCTTCTGCAACTGTTCAAGCCAGTTGTAAAATAATTCGGATCTATTACAACTGCGGATATAACGACTGGCGGGTGCCAGTTGTAATAGACTTATTACAACTGTTTTTAGCAGTTGCGAAAAGGTATTTTTGTTGTAGTGCTAGAAGACACCATGTTGAATTGGCTTTAAAATCAATGTATTGAAAAATCTATCACACAGAAGATAACTTCCTAACTAGGTTAACGAACAAGTTGAAATGTCCTAGAATGTATTGGAGTTCAATCTGAAGCAACATGTTGAAAAAGTAGACGGTACATGTTGGAGCTGAACTGATCATAGAAAGAATTGAATAAAAAGTTACCAGATCTGACGCATTGATGCAAGTCTAAGAAAGATCGTTGATACATGAGTGAGGCACTTGTACTGGAACCAAACAAAGTAATGAAGGGACGGTGTGCTGAGCATGGAACAGAGCTGAATTCTAAATGTGAATTATGAGCTCTAACCAGAAACGATCTGAATTGGAAAAATATGCTTGAGCATTGCCAAATATCGTGAAATGGACAATATGGAACCGGGCATAGGCAAAAATTATGTCAGCGTTGCTACATGAAACTAAGATGAGGACTGACATGAAGCATGTTGAAAAGGTTGAGGTTAGGAAAAAATAAGATAGGGGAGTGAGGCCGGGTACATGAGGCAGAGGACGTGTATCTTGCTTTTAAGTCAAAATGTGAATGGATTGAAGCACATGAGCATTGTAGGCAGTTAGCATGACTCATGTATAATATTGAATTTGGCAAAGTCATGAATAATCTATTATATATATTGCATGTAGAATAAGTGAGCATGTAGAATAATATTGCACACTATTATAACCATATATGCTAATATTTAGCATAAAATATTTGTAAAAGTTCCTTCCTAATACAACACTCTTTTTATTCTTTTTTATATGTTCCTTCCATGGATATGGTAAACATGACTCTTTACTAAAACTACTTCTAAACTCACACCCTTTTCTATAGAAAAGAACCTTCATTCCACAACTTTAGTATTTGAATACCTTAAAAAATTGAAAGTAATTTCCCAATTTGAGTCATTGGATTTTATGGATTTTAAGTTCTATTGACTAAGTTAATTAATTGTGAATTCGAATAAATATTTATAATGTTTATCAAATTCATGTTCAACTTATTGTACGGTATCATAGCTCTAACTGGTTTTTGATTAAGATAGTGTTAACTGATCATTTTGGATATTAACCTAAACTTGAGCTTGTCATATTTGATGCTAAATAAATTAATATTTGCTCACTTCTACCACTCCATAATTGCATTTTTTTCTTCTAAGCATACTCAATCTTTGAAGGAGACATGGTTGGATTTTCAGTGATTTATATTTTTCCCTTTAGCAAGATCTTTTTGTAAGATCTTATGTCATTAACATTTGTGCTTAAAATATTTTTTTTCATGAAATATTGAATAAACCTAAATTTTATAGTATATGAAATTGATGTAGCTTCGATTATGTTTTATCTTTATAATTGTTTATATTATCAAACTATATCTATTAGTTTATTTCAATTGAGAAATTTGTTTCTGAATGCATTTTTCATGGCTAGTATATTTTAAAAATGCATTGGTTTTGAAATGCTGAAAAAATGTTGATATACCGTATGAAACACCCTTACATCTCTTAATATACCCAAAAAAGACACTTTAAAAGGCATGGTGCATTGTAGGTATAACTGAAACTAACCGAGACTAAGATTCACAAGACAAAAATAGGTAAAAACAGCAGAAAGCAAATAAGTATTTAATTAGAACAATGTTATAGAATTAATTCATAAATAAGTCAAATGCCAAATACAACATTCAAAACCCATATTGTCTTATGAAATAAAACTTCATTGTCTCAAAATCAGAGTATGTAATATCCCTCATAAATAAACCAGTGCATACAAGAACAACAGCTGAAAATAAAAAAGTACATAGAAGAAGTCTTCTCCAAAAAGAAATCCAAGCTCCAACAGTCTCCTAGCTTCTTCCTTGACTGCCTAAGGGGGAAAAGGGAGAAATAGAGGAGTGGGTCAGACTAAAAGTCTGGTGAATGATAGTAATTACTAGAGTTTTTAAGCGAGGTAAAAGTACTTAACTCTATAACAGTTTTAGCATAAATAAGTATAATAAAGGAAATGAGATAGAGATAAACTGGAAATAATACGATTAAATATTGCTCAAGATGGGTGAACTTTGATTGCTTGCAATCATGCCCATGCTTCCTTTTTCTCGACCTATTGGGTCTTCTTATTACCTCCAACGTACAGCATAGCATGCCTCTCATCTCACTTCAGTCTAGTGCGAGATTATCATGTGCCCATAGTAAAATAGAGGAAATGCTGTTGGTACTGGCCCTTCATTCAAACAATATCTAGTTGCACCCCTTATCCAAATTCATGTGATTTGGACTTCTATTTGACCAATTACTACCATTCTTAGCATACATGTTCCCTAAGGAATATTATTTGGTGCAGGCCCTACTTTCATCTTTGCTCATTAACTTTGATAAATTATATAAATAAGCCATTATTACCATTTTTACTTTCTACACTTATTAATGTATCCCAAGCCTTAAAATAAGCCTCATTCTATATTTTTTCTTAGTATAACATATGTTATAATCATGCTTATTACTTAACCAAAGATCTAAGTGTGAAAATTAGCTCATTTCATCATTTACTTTATTTAAATATAATTCCAAGTTATAACTATGCCAATTATCTTTAATCGGTCCAATTCTAATTATAATTAGGCGTAATTTCAGTCAAATTCCATAATTTATTACAGCCTTTATAATTTACATCTTATTTTCACCATTTAATATTCTTACTTATAAAATCCATGTTCACGTTCAATTTATTCTAATCCATACGTGCAGAAAAAGGGAATGAAGAGAATAGACGCTTGCGTAAAATCTAAAATGTTGAAAAGATATAAATAAGAAATAAACAATAGTAAGTAAACTTAGATACTATAAATAGACTGTAAATTAATAAAAAGCCATGCTTAACAGTAATAATTTATAATTAACAGAAATAATACTAAAATTACAGAAAGGAATAGCCGAATAGATTGAAAATAATTAAAAACTATAAATAATCACTGAAAAAGGCCATTCCAAAAATCATAGAAAAACTACAACTATTGGAAACCCTATTATTTTAAATTATTTAAAGAAATCTTAAAATAATTACAATCACTCACCTCCGGTCCTAAGCTCTTCCTTTGGACTTCCTGCATCCACTTGGAGTTGTAAAATATTTTAATTAAAAAGATTCTCTCCTTGGAAAATTATTCCTTTTAAGGTCCTTCCTGAAAAGGTGAACCCAAGCAGAGAAAATCTAGAATGAGAAGATGTGTTAGGTCTAGGGGTCTATTTATATGTGTAGAAGTGGATGTCGGACCATTGGATTTTGTGATTGAACAGGATGCAACCACGTATAGGCTGAATAGGAGACATCGGATGCAGAAATGGAGGGATTGGATTAAACAAAAGGGTGCGAATGACGTGTTTCGACATCTCTAATTTGTTCGAACGAATTTACGTTTGTTCACCTGCCAAATTACAAAGCGGGTCAACTAGGCGGTCCACCGGTCGGTCGACCTGACCGTGTGTGTGTACATATATATTCCGTTATATTTCTGCTTATTTTATCTATTTTATAACTTGGTCATATTAGCTCGGTTTCTGATGTTCTATATATGGAAATTGACCAAAAAATTACCATAGACACATTGGTGCAAATTCCGTTGCTTAATTCTGATAATTTGACAAAGTTATTTTATTATTTAGTTAATTAACAAATTAATTATTATAGGTTAAATTTCAGGTTGTTACATTCTCCCCTCCTTATGGGATTTCGTCCCCGAAATATCTATGGATGAAAGAATGTACTAAATATTTTCATCAAATTCTACAACCAACTACTCAATCATCAACCATTCATCCATTGTCCTTAAATTTTTCTAATGCATTTTATGATACTTATGCAATTAGTGTAATGTAAATGTCCCTAACTAATGCAAAAGATTAGGCGGTCCACTAATTCATTTGGCCTCCTTTTTATGGAATTATGTCTGTGCCATGTATCCTAATGAATGCAAAAAAATTCTAATGATAACTGATAATTATATATGCATGCAATAAAGATCATCCAAATGCAACAATCATGTGATACTCATCCATTTATAGCAACCATGGAAATAAAATAAAATGCGCACACATCCATGTATATATGCTCTAGCGTCCTAGTTAGGTCGATCCCTAAGGAATAGTAGTGCTTAGTGTACCTATATGCATCCATAGCATCAACTAACAAACACTTGCAACCACTAGGATACATCATTCATAACATGTTCTTTAACAATTTTACATCAAATCCTACCATTCATAGGTTAAATCCTAAGTTCTACCCTCCCAAAGGATAATAAAGGAAAGAACCTATTCAGATCTAAATATGGAAAAAGGAATTCTAAAACTTACCATAAAAAGATGAGGATATGAAGTACAAATCTTCTCTTTTGCTTCCCAAGCGGTGTCTGTAACATCTGCGCCCCATTGCAACTTTACCAGTGGAACCTCCTTATTCCTTAGTCGCTTGATATCTCTTCCAACAATCTTCATGGGGATACGCCGAACAAAAATTTCTCTTTCTACCTCCACCTTCTCTAATTGACTAGGATCTACAACCTCCGTTGAGTCATGTAAGCACTTTCGCAAGTATGAAACAAGGAAAACGTCGTGCACTCCTACAAGCCTATCTGGTAGCATCACTCGGTAAGCCATCTTCCCAACTCTCTCCGTGATAGGAAATGGTCCAATAAATCTAAGGGATAACTTTCCATTAGATTTGAATCTTACCACCTTCCTAAGTGGGGATACTTTGATAAAAACTAAGTCTCCGACCTCAAACTCTAAGTCTCTCCTCTGCCTATCCGCATACGACTTCTAATTGTCCTCAGCCATCTTCATCCTTCATCGAATCAACTCCACCCTCTCAGAGGTCCCCCTAACCATATCGGTCCAAGTAATAACTTCTCCATAGAGTCTACCCAACATGATGGGGACTTGCAAGCTCTCCCATATAAAGCCTCAAATGGTGTCATTCCTATACTTGTTTGGTAACTATTATTGTACGCAAACTCAACCAACAGAAGATGCTCCTCCCAAGTGCCTCCAAAATCCAAAATGCACATCCATGGTAAATACTCAGCACTCTATTTACCCTCTCGTTTGGCCATCCGTCTGGGGTGATAGGCCATACTCAACCTAAGTTGCGTCACTAGTGCCTTTTGTAAGCTTCTTCAAAACTCACTAGTGAAAATGGGATCTCTATCACTAACAACACTAAAAGGAACTCCGTGTAGATGGATTATCTCTCGAATATACAAGTACGCTTACTCTTAACTGGGATGAAGTGAGCACTGTTGGTCGATCTATCAACAATCACCCAAATTCTAGTGTTCCCTTTCCTAGAACGGGGTAAACCATCAACGAAATCCATAGAAATACTGTCCCACTTCCACTCCGGTACATCTAAGGGCTGAAGTAATCCATCGGGCTTCTGCTGCTCTACTTATACCCTTTGTCATATGAGACATCTAGCTATTGATTCTACCACGTCCTTCTTCATACCACCCCAATAGAACACCCTCTTCATATCCCGATACATTTTGTCACCACCTGGATGAATAGTCATACGGGAACAGTGCGCCTCCTCCAAAACTGCTCTTAACAAGTCACCAATGCATGGAATACAAAGCCTCCCATCTCTCCTAAGCCACCCTTTGCTATCAATGGAATACCGTTAGAGATGTCTTGAGACCTCTCCTTAGCTAACCCTATACATAATGTCCATGAGTTTCAAATCCTCCCGCTGCCTCGAGCCAATCTGATCCATAAGAGTAGGCCTTACCTCTTAAGATTGCTAACAATCCGGTAGTAATGTTTGTAGTGGGCTTAAAATCAAAAGTAGAAATAAACTCCAAGCTCCTTCGCTTTACGAACAAAGGACTAAGGGTTGCTTTCTTTCTACTCAATGCATATATAACCTCATTACCTTTGCTAGGGGAATAAGCTATCTTAAAATTATACGAGGCTAAAAACTCCATCCACCTTTGTTGCCTCAAGTTCAAGTCCTTTTGCGAGAATAGGTACTTCAAAGACTTATGGTCGGTAAAAAGCTCAAACCACTCGCCAAGCAAATAGTGCCTCCAAGTCTTAAGTGCAAAAACTATGGCAGCCAACTCCAAATCGTGGGTAGGATAGTTTTTCTCATGTGTCCTCGACTTCCAACTACTATAACACACTACCCTCCCTTCTTGCCTCAACACCGCTCCTAGAGATGTTCTGCATGCATCAGTGTATACAGTGAAAGGCTTAGCTCCTTCGGGTAAAACTAACACTGGTGCACTAGTAAGGGCTCTCTTAAGCTTCGTAAAGGAATCCTCACAATCCACGTCCTACACGAAAGCTTTATTCTTTTTAGTTAGGCATCTGAGTGGTGCCGAAATATTGGCAAAGTCTCTAATGAACTTCCTATAGTAGCCTGCCAATCCTAGGAAGCTCCTATTCTCGATAACATTCTTGAGGGTCTTCCAATCTTGTACTACAATAACCTTGGAGGGGTCAACAGCCAAACCTTCCATCAAGACAGCGTGCCCTAAGAAACGAACTCCCTCCCTCCAAAATGACACTTTGAAAACTTAGCTCTCAAATGATGGCTACGAAGTGTGTGAAGAACTACTTCCAAATGAACAACATGCTCCTCCATATTCTTGGAAATGATGGCTATGAAGATATCATCCATGAATGCCACCATAAACTTATTTAGGACATCCTTAAAGACAAGGCTCATCAAATCAACGAAATAGTCTGGAGCATTGGTTAACCTAAAAGGCATAACCAACCACTCGAAGAATCCATTTGGTATCCTAAAGGCAGTTTTATCTATGTTGTCATCAGTGACTCTAAGATGATGGAATCCCATGGATAAATCTAGTTGAGAGATAACCAAAGAACCTACTAACTGGTCAAAAAGATCATCAATCCTAGGAAGTGGATATCGGTTCTTTTTGGTGAGCTTATTTAATTCCCTACAATCCATACAAAATCAGAGAGAACCATCCGCCTTATTGGTGAAGACGACTGGCGCTCCCTACTCTAATATGCTCCTCCTTATGAATCCCTTCTCCAAGAGCTCACGAATTGCTTGTTCAATTCTTTCCTCTCCCTAGGTGCCATGTGTCTCGCAAGAAACGCTACTGGCTTAGCATTCTCGGGCAAATAAATCCTGAAGTCAATCTCTCTCTTAGGGGGTAGTCCCCTAACCTCCTCAAAGACGTCTGCAAAATCTCTGATGACAGGAATCGAATTTAACTCTGATGAAGATGAATCGAGCGAATAGAGAAAACTCAACATGACCGACCCTTGTGGGTCGCAAGATACCTCCAGGTCCTATCACCGCAAGTCTCAAGTCTAACGACTCTCCTCTCACGTTTGATGATAGCTCCATATGTGGATAGTCAATCCATCCCTAAGATCATCCCATACGCCAAGAATCCCAAAACATTAGCATTGTAGTCAAACTCTACGCCTAAGATAAAGATTTTCAAACCCCTACAAATCGTAGATAAGTGTGTCGATCCTCGTATGGGGTTTGAAACAATAATGGGGTCTACTACTAATGATATGTCTAAGTGTACACAATCTACTAGAGAGCTAGAGATAAAAAAGTGTGATGCTACAGAACCAAATAAAGTTTGAATAGGAAAATCAGATATAGAAATCAAACCTTCAACTGGGACTTTGCCACCTCTATCTAGAATGCTACTAGAAGGTGCTGTGTCCAACGCCTGAATTTGTGCAACCGGTGCACTCGCTCCCACGGGACAAATCCTACTCATATGACTAGCCTGCCCGCAAGTATAGCACTTACCCTTCTTCTTTTCCTTCCAGCACTCCTTGGCTACATGTCCAACCTTCATCCAAATAATATCTAGTTGCGTCCCTTATCCAAATCCTCATGATTTGACTATTTTACCAATTACTATCATTCTTAGTATAAGCATACCCTTGGGAATGCTATTTGTACAGATCCTACTTTCATCTTTACTTATTAACTTAGATAAATTATTTAAATAAGCCTTTATTACCATTTTTTACTTTCTACGCTTATTAATTTATCCCAAGCCTTAAAATAAGCCCCGTTCTATTTTTTTCTTAATATAACCTACGTTATAATCATGCTTATTACTTAACCCGAGGTCTAAGTATGAAAATAAGTTCCTTTCATCTTTTACGTCATTTAGGTATAATTCCAAGTTATAACTATACCAATTATCTTTAATTAGTCCAATTCTAAATATAATTAGGTGTAATTTTAGTCTAATTCCATTATTTATTAGTCTTTATAATTTACATCTTATTTTCTTCATTTAATATTCTACTTATAAAATCCATTTTCGCGTTTAATTTTCTCTAATCCATACGCGCGGAAAAGGGGAATGAAGAGAATAGACTCTTGCATAAAATCGAAAACATCAAAAAGATGTAATTAAGAAATAAATAACAATAAAAAAATTTAAATATTATAAGTAGACTGTAAATTAATAAAAAGCTATGCTTAACAATAATAATTTATACTTAACATAAATAATACTAAAATTACTAAAAGGAATAGCTGAATAGACTGAAAATAACTAAAAACTATAAATAATTATTTAAAATGGCTATTCCAAAAATCGTAGTAAAACTACAACTATTGCAAACTCTATTATTTTAAATTACTTAAAGAAATCTTAAAATAATTACAATTACCCAACTCTGTTCCTAAGCTCTTCTTTTGGTCTTACTGGATCCACTTGGAGTTGTAAAATAATTTTATTAAAAGATTCTCTTCTTGGAAAATTATTCCTTTTAGGGTCCTTCCTGAAAAGGTGAACCCAAGCGGAGAAAATCTAGAATGAGAAAAGTATTAGGTCTAGGGGTCTTTTTATATGTGTAGAAGTGGATCTCGGACGGTTGAATTTGGTATGCAACCATGTCACAGGCTGAATAGGAGCCATTGGATGAGAAATGGAGGGTCTGGATTAAACAAAAGGGTGCAAATGATGTGTTTCGATGTCTCTAATTCGTTCAAATAAATTTACATTCGTTCCCCTGCCAAATTACAAGGCGGGTCGACCGCCCCCTTGCCCTGGTTGACCGGTCGGTCGGCCTAAGCGTGCATGTGTGTACATACATACATACATACACACACACACAGATATATATATATATATATGTTCGTTATATTTCTTGTTATTTTGTTTATTTTATAACTTGGTCATATTAGCTGGATTTTTGACGTTGTATAAATGGAAATTGACCAGAAAATGACCACGGACACAATGGTGCAACTTCCGTAGCTTAATTATGATAATTTCACAAAGTTACATAATTATTTAAATAAGCAACAAATTAATTATTATGGGTTAAATCTCGGGTTGTTACACCGTAGCCTTTCAAAAGTTCTACAAAACAAAACGTAACAAAACGCTGCAAAAAATAAACCACAACAAAATGAAAGTGCTGCAACTATCAAAACATAACAACATATAACTGTTATAATAATCATTGTCTAAACGCAACAATAATTCTTTTTGCATCGTTTCAAAACTGCTGAGTGCTTCTATTGAAGCTTATTCTTAAACTGCGCTCTTTAAAACGCTGCTAAATGAGTTGCTAGCATTTCAACAATGCAGAAAAATTAATTTATTGCGGCGTTTTGAAAAGGATTTGTTGGCCTCTTTTTTAGCAATGTTTCAGAAAGTGTTGTCGTATTTCCCGACTCTATTGCAGCTTAGTGTTAAGTAACATTCTTTGAAATGATGTGAATCATTATGGCAGCATTTTTAAAACCCTGCTAAATGTCTTTTCTGTTGTAGTGAGCCAAGGTCTTTTCTCAACTAGATATGATAACTGGTTTCCATCGATTAAATGTAGCTGACGGTAGGAAGGAGAAACTATTCTTGGCACTCCAGATGGACTTTATGAAAAGGAAGTGATGCCTTTCGGGCTGACAAACTCCCATGTAGATTTTGTGGATTTGACAGGTAGGCTCTTTTGAAGGCGACTGAATAAGTTTGTCATAGTGTTTGTAGATGATATTATAATGTTCTTTAAAAGTGAAGGCGACCATGAAGATCAATTAAGGGAGTTACTAGAGACCTTGAGAAAACATCAACTAAAGTCCAAATTCTCAAAATATCATTTTTGGAGGAAGGAGGTAAGATTTCTCTGTCACATTGCCTTCGAGAAAGAGTTAGTGGTTGACCTTGCCAAGATATAAGCTATTCAAGACTAGAATATTCCATGGAATGCTACTAAAGTTAGGAGCTTTCTTGGTTTGTCTAGTTAAGATAGGAAATTCATCAAAAAGTTCATTGGGGTCGATTGACTGCTAGCGATTGACCACACATGGGCAATCGATTAGTCGGCCGTGTATTGGGAACTAGGGTTTTCCAAGCCTATAATGGGTTAGATTTAATTTAAATAAAAGATTCTCCATCTAACAGTTTTGACTTGTTCTAACCGCTATAAATAAGAGGCGAGCCCCTGGCTTTTATTCAAAAGAAAAATAAGCATGCTAGTAAAACTCTATTAGTTTCTTTACTCCTCAATAGACATCTAGATTCAAGGTCCAAGCTTTAAGGAAGAAAGTAATCAAATTAAAGGGAAAAGATAATAAATTTTAGATATATGTATATTTTTCGATTTGTTTTCTTCCTTAATCCCTAAATTTCGAATCTAAGATATATACAAATGAATTTTTGTATATTATAAAATTAAAAAGAAGATAATTAGAAGAGATAATAGGCGAAGCCATGGAAACAAATCCAAAGGAATTTGGAGAAGGCTATTTGTAAGTGGAAATCTTAGTTTTTCTCTTTTTAGTAGTCTGTGTGGTTAAGATTTGGATTTGTTTTATTCCTTAAGAATTTTGTATATAAGAACTTAAAATCTAGAACCCAAAAATTTCCCTTTAAAATGATATTTTTGGAATTGGTTGGGATCTTATAGTTTTATGTTAATATGGTGGAATTTAATCTATCATTATTTGCAATATAGATAATTTATTTCTATTCAACTCCTGATGTGCACGTAAATATGCATATTTTTACCACCATATTTAATCTATTTAAATTGAATAAATGATCATATTGGGTATTTTAACTTGTTTTAACCAAATTCAAATTATTTGAAATTGTCACATTTTCAACGTCATCCAAGGGCAAAATGGTCATTTTTGTGCATATACCAAATTGAGAAAATTTAATGGGAAATTTCTATATTATTTTGTAGGAATTTAAACTCAATTACAAGTGGTTTCACGAAGGAATATGCATGCACAAAGAAGATATAAAGGAATGAAGATGGAAATAATTAAAAGTGAAGATCATGGAGGACCCCACCTACCCACCTACCTTAATGTACAAATTAAAGGCTAATGCACATGCTTATAGAGTTAATGGTTTCATGTACACTTAATGGGGGATTTAGACATGTTAATAATTACTTGGCCTCCACACTTCCTCAGGGGCATTTTGGGCATTCCCCAAAAAGTGAATTAGGATTTTAAAACTTGTAAATATACCCCTTATGTTTCATATAATTTCCTCCTCTTCTCTTAGCCTCCTCTTCTCTTAGTCTCTCTTAGTCCTCCTTCTCTTTAGTTTAGCTTAGATCAAAAATAAAATGAAAGCTCCCCTTTCTCTTTTCATGGCTACTTAGCCATTTTTATTTTATGTAATCTTTTTTATTTTATGCAATTTAATACATGCTCTCTCTTTTTCATGTTCATTTACTTTCATATTGTAGTGTAGATCTCCTCTCTTTTATGCAAGTAGAATAATTTTTCCTTTCATTTTGCTCTCTTTTTCCTCTTCTTTTTATTCAATGTTGCTTGCTACATTTGTTCATATGATGACAAATATGAGAGGCTAAACCCCTTCAATTTAGGGGTAATGAAGCTCTCTAATCATGTAGCTTCAACTTAATTTGATGTTTATGCTCTCTTTTTGCGCTTAATGAGAATGATTGAAGTGGTTTAATGATGTTGTTTAGCTTTGAATTTGATAGTCTATGTTGTTCATAACAAATAGGCTATGCTTAAACAAACAGAACACAAATTGCCTCTTCATTTACATATGATTATGGCAAAGAAGTGATTGTTGAAATTAAAATTTGATGACTTATATTTCTAATTAATAGTTAATAGGTTATGCTTAAAATAGATTTTGCTTTCAACTTTGTTGTCATCTTTTATGAGATTTAAAAGTGTATTAGTGGTTGTGTTATAGTTTGATGGTTTAATTGAGCTAATGAATAGCACAAATATACCATACTTATGATAAGCACATCAACTAATTCACTAATGACAAGAAAAGAGAGATCATAACTTCATTTTGTTGATTTATGTGATCTAGAGAGTGGAAATTGCCTCTAAATTGTCTTAACACTCATATTTTTATCAATTTTCTTTTGCTTGTTTTTCTTCTTTTCTAGTTTAACATTTCTTCAACCTTGGTTTAATTTGATTGAATAGATTTTTAAAATCATCAATTCCCTGCGGATCGACCCGTATTCGCCACGTGCTACATTCGTACACCGTGCGTTTGCGGTTATTTTTAATTTAAATTCGTTCGACGGTTTTCTAAACCGATAGAATTTCCGTCGACGAACAAGTTTTTGGCACCGTTGCCGAAGAATTGCTATGATTTTAATTTTCTACTCTTCGGATTATTTCTCTTTGATTTTTGTGTGTTTTTGTTTTGTGTGTTGCATTTTTATTTTTATAAAGAAAAACCTTTGATTGTGTGACTTTTGTGCTCATTTTGTTGTGTGTTTGTTTTCTAGTCTATATTGTTTTGCATTTCATATCCAAAAAAAACACAATTTTTTTTTTACAATTTCTAACCAATCTCTGTTTATTTCAACATTACAGATAGTGTAATGCAATTCACGTTGCATTGCTGTTTGTTTTCATTGTTTTACATTACACTGTTCTCCCTCTAACTCACTGTCTTCAACCTTTCTGCTGCCTTCATACAGCAGTTCCACAACCAACTTCCTCCTCAAACCCGAAGCAACTGCTGTTAACACACCCCCTGTCTCATATCTGTGATACCCCTGATTTTATGAACAAGTTTTATAATTTAATCTAGTTATGCTTGTCTAAAAATTTTGTTGCCTAGGAAAATAAATAAATAAATATAATAAACTGACCACAAATGCATTGTGTAAGTATTGATATGTATGCTAGATGGAACACACACATGCACATATTTCTTTGGAAAAAAAAGCAGAAATTAATTTGTAAGCTAGAGTAAACTACAAATACATGGATATGATATGATTATTACAGATATGAATGTGTCATTGAAACAAGTCTAGAATAAGGAAAATAAAGGCTTAGGCAAGGATAGAAATATAGGTATTATATAGGTATTTTAAACAAATGTTGGCTGAAGGAAAAATTAGAAATTGCATGGAAATGGTATGAGTTGTTGAATAAATACTTTATCCACTTTTAGTAATTTCCTTAGCTTTATAAAAAAAAACCAGAGATCATGCAAATAAGATGACCGGGGTAATAAGGTATAATTTCTGTTAATAGAAATAGGGACCACTTACCCATTTTCTCTTGAAATAGAATGAGAGGCTGATCATAAGTGACAGGGTAAAATTGACATTGGGTAAATTTTAAAAACCCTAGAGGCAGCCAAGGTCTTTTATAAGAAGGCTTAAGGGTAGAAGGATCTGTCACCATTTTCTTAAAAACAGAAAGAAAAATATATACAGCAAGCAAAAGAAAAAAAAAAGAGAAAGAGAAGCATTGGCCATTAGAGATAAGTAGGAAATAGCAGATCAAAAGAAAAGGATTAAGGTGAGTAACCTCACTGAAAATTGGCATAAAGTCCTGAATATTGAGGCAGCCTAAATGATTTTATATTTTTATTCAATCTGTGTTTTTTTTATGATTTTGGTGTGTTAATGAGCTGTTAAATGTTTAACTCTTCTTATGTTAATATACGCAGAAAATATGTTTATGGCTTTCATGTTTAAATGTTTACTATGTCATGAATTATCTTTGGGATGAGATGCTTTCTTTTATGTGACTTTTACATACAGATCAATTCATGGAAATTTCAAGGATATATGTTGTAGATCTATGGTCAAAAAAAATGAATGAATAAAAAAAAAATGGGACTGCAGCATAAAGTGGTTGCTGCTTATGTCTCATGATTAAATAAGTGGTAACATAGAAGTGCAATGTCATACATGTGCTGAACTTCTATGTTTACAAATAAATCCAGATGAGAATAAAGACTTGTGGTTTAGTCAGATCTTATGAATTTGTGAGTACATGATTAAACCAGAGGTAAATGGATGCATAAGAGCAAACTATATATGACCATAATTTATAAGCATGATTCCTTAAAAGCCCACGATGTAAATAACATGTATACTGAGAAACTAGACTAGCTTGTATGAATAAAATTATGTTTATGAAAACATGATCAGTTATTCCTTGAATACATGTATGATGGTTGAGTTATTTATTATCTCTGCTTAATTATGAGATGCAGAAGGGATTAGCATAATTGGGGGAAAAGAGAAAATAAACACTTAGTAATTTAACTAAGGATTTTGGATCTTAGGGCTACAAAGCATGGCTTGGCAAGGTGAATATTGCAAGCTCACACATGGTATGATTATACCCAGGGGCCTGAGTGTGCTGGGTTAACAGTGAATATGCCCCAGACAATGTGTGATTTAATAGAAGGAAAGTAGCTAAAGTCCATTATAAAACACCTGATATTGAATTCTGAAAATAAGTTCACAAGTAGGTTTGGTAAAATCCCTGATAGCCAGAAAGTTATAGATAAGGAAAATAATTAAATGATGATTATATTGGTTGGTTTAGAGTATTCTATTGGGGGAATTATATGTTTGTACTCCCTGATACAATCCATGGAATTATTTATTACTCTGTTATGCATAAATGAACATGCACAGGTGATACATGAGAGTACACAAGAGAAATATTGCTTTACCTTACCTGTTTTAAAAGTTACTTGAAAATAAGAAAAGTTATCTAAATTAATATTTTCAGTAAGATTACTCATACCAGACAATTTAGTCTGACCCTTTGTGTGTTTGAACACAATTGGGTGTCTCATATTTTTATGAGGCAGCTCATGGTGATTGTGCAGGTAATTAGGCATTTCCTTGATCAAGAATTGGAGGAATTAGCTGCTAAGGAATTGGATATAATAGTACAGAATCACTAATATTATGATAGAAGTTAATTTGAATTTATGTTATGAAATGTTGGTTAAGTTGTTTGGGAGGAAACTGATGTAGTGCTATTTTCTGTTTGCAAGTATTGAACTAACTATGATATTTCTGTTGAAAGTTGTGAGATGCTTTTGAGAATGTTTCATTAAGTAATACAGTTTTTAGTATTAAACTTTTGGAATGCTTAACAAAAATGTGCAGTACTAAGAAAAATCTGAAATGATTTGTAGATTGGAATTAAAAAGGAATAACCTGATATCTATTGTAAGAACTGTGAGACACATAAAGAAGCCCAGATTAATTGGTATGTTGCTTGAGTAAAGTAGCAAAAGAATTCAGGTTAGCTTGACCAATTTTGCCAAGCCTGGGTTCAACCAGTCTAAATGACCTAAGTTTTTTGGTTAGGAAAGATAATAAATAAATAAAACTAGTAAATCAGGTTAGTTGTATTGGAAAAGAATGGTTACCTGAAATCATCAAGATACACACATGTACACAAAATACATGTACACACTTGCACATGTGATAATTATAGTTTCAGTAAAACTGAGGTCATAGAAGTGCAAACAAACTTTAAAACTAGAAAAAAAAATAACATATAGAACTTGCCAAAAATTAAATAAGACCGAAAAGCTACTATGGAAATTATTTTGCTATGAGGAAATCCTATGGTGAATTCCAAAATGAATTTTCTGCTTCCAAAACTCTTATGCTCTGATTGAAAGAAAAAGAGAAAAAGAAAAACTCAAAATATCATCTATATGTGTTTTCATATGAGTAAGTTAAGATGATTTGTTTATAACAATATTTTTATATTGGTTGAAAGAACCCGGATAGGAGTGAAAAGAGAAAGGATGTTCTCTTGAGTAGATGACCACTGGAAAAAAAAAATTATTTGGAGTAAGAAAGTAGGTCTTCTCATTTGGTATCAGAGCTATGTTCATAAATAACATAGCAAAATCTTGGATGAACTTGTTTGTTTTGAATGTATGAAAGTATTGACTGTCTTGGATGCTTTGTTTTATACTGGTATAATATCTGTTATGATTAAATGGTAATAAGTTAGAATAGGTTAACTTATAAAAGAATAGATAATGGACTAACTCAAGTATTGTATCCATAGAACTATGGTGAGACCTAGACAACCAGATGTAGGACCAAGTGAACCACCTATGATGAATATGCAAGAATTTATGAAAGCACTAAGGGATGGAGTAGGTAGCAGGCAAGAAAACCCACATGAAGATCTTTCCAAACTCCTCAAGACCTTTACCAATCTTGGAGGCAAGACTCTTGATGGAACTGAAGGAATTATGGGAGTTCAAAATTGGCTCAGAATTTTGGATAGAATATTTTCTGATATGCAAGTTGAAGACCAAAAGAAGAGGTTAATAGCATCTAGACAACTGAGAGGAGCAGCTTTGGATTGGTGGGAAGTTATTATAGCTGGAAGGCCTGAAGGAGAGGCGACATGGAACCAGTTTAAAGAGATGTTGGAAGGGAGATTTGTACCTGCATCAGCTAAAGAATCTTTGCTAGAAGAATTTATTAAACTAAGACAGGGAACTATGAGTGTAACTGAATATACACAAAAGTTTGAATCCTTAGCCAAGTACGGTGCAGTGCTTATCACAACTAAAGAGGCTAAAAATGGCAGATATATCCAAGGACTGAATGCCCACATTAGTAGAGCTATGCTACCATATAAGGACAGGACCTTTGATCAAGTTTTGGATCTGGCTTTGAGCTTTGAACAACATGATAAAGCCAGAGAAAATTTCAGAGCATTTAAAAATAACCAAAATAAGAAGGGAAAGGGAAAGTTTCACCCTTATGACAAAAAGAAAGCAGAGGTAGCTTCCACCCAGAAATCAGAAGAAATCAAAACTGCTGAAGTTAAGAAGAAAATCACTTGCTATAATTGTGGACAAGAGGGACACATGAAAAATAGGTGTACAAATCCTAAACCAGCATCCTTTAAATGTCACCAGTGTGGAAAGGAAGGTCACATAAGGAGGAACTGCCCAGAGTTTAAGCAAGGAAAAGTGAGTACTTTGGAGGTGAAAGGCAAAGCAACTGAGGGACCAAATGTTGAGAAGCATGGCCAAGTTGAAGGTACTTTGCTTATTCACTCCATACCTTTTGTAGTAGTGTATGATACTGGGGCTACACACTCCTTAATTTCTCATGATATTGTACAACAACTAAAATTGAATTGTATGATTGTTGATTAGCCATTACTTATTAAAAGTCCTTTAGGAAATTCCTGTGTTTTGGGTATGATGTGTATGCAACTAGGATTGAATATAGGGGGATATGTGTTTAGTGCAGACCTATATGTGTTGAAATACCCAAGTATAGGAGTTATTTTAGGGGTTGATTGGTTAAGGAAATATAGGGCTGTTATAAACATGGAAACCTCTACCATATCTTTCAGAACTTCTGATGGGAAAAGAGCAGTTGTTCTTTGTGAAGTGAATAAGAACAGGAACATAGCCACCCTTATTACTTTGTCTAGTGAAAAGCACATGCCTGCAATAGAAGAAATCCCTATAGTAAATCAATATGCTGATGTGTTTGGTGAAGTAAAGGGGGTTGTCAACCATAGACCAGTGGAGTTTTCTATTAAACTTATTCCAGGAGCAAGCCCAATAGTTAAAAGACCAACTAGAATGGGGCCTAAAGAATTAATAGAATTGAAAAAGCAACTTGTTGAACTTGAAGAAAAAGGCTTTATCAGACCTAGTAGCTCATCATGGGGAGCACCAGTAGTTTTTGTTAAGAAGCAAGATGGATCTCTTAGATTATGTATTGATTATAGAGAGTTAAATAAAATCACAGTTAAAAACAAATACCCCTTACCAAGAATTGATGATCTCTTTGATCAATTGAGTGGTGCAAAAATATTCTTTAGACTTGATTTGGCCTCAGGATTTCATCAAATGAATGTAGAAGAGGAAAGCATTAAATATACAACTTTTAATACTAGGTATGGACTTTATGAACTTTTAGTGATGCCCTTTGGTTTGACAAATGCTCCCTCTTACTTTGTTGATTTGATGAATAGAATTTTTAGAAAATACTTAGATAAATTTGTATTGATATTTATTGATGATATCTTAATTTATTCTAAGTTAGTTGAAGAGCATGAGAATCATTTGCATATAGTACTACAGAAATTAAGGCAAGAAAATTTGAAAGCAAAATTTTCAAAGTGTACTTTTTGGCAAAATGAAGTAAACTTTTTAGGTCATGTGATATCAGAAAAAGGCATATCTGTAGACCCCAATAAGGTGATGGCAGTGAAAGCATGGAAAAGGCCTACTAGTGTCACAGAGGTCAGATCATTTATGGGAATGGCTGGGTATTATAGAAGGTTTATAAAGGATTTTGCAAAAATTTCAATTCCATTGACTAGATTAACTAGAAAGAATCAGGCTTTTGTTTGGACTGAGAAGTGTGAGAAAGCCTTTGAGAGGTTAAAAGAAGCACTAGTACAAGCCCCAATATTAAAGGTGCCTGAAGGAAATGAGAATTTGGTGATATACTGATGCAAGTGGTCAAGGATTTGGGGCAGTGTCTATGCAACAACATCAAGTGATAGCTTATGCCTCTAGACAGTTGAAGCCCAGTGAGGTAAAGTATGCTACACATGATCTTGAATTGGCTGCTATAGTGTATGCTCTTAAGTTATGGAGACATTATTTGTTAGGGGCTAAATTTGAAGTATACACAGATCATAAGTCACTCAAATATTTGTTTTCACAAAAAGAATTGAACATGAGGCAGCAAAGATGGATTGAACTCTTAGCCTCATATGATTTTGAAATATTGTATACACCTGGCAAAGCTAATAAAGTGGAAGATGCTTTAAGTATACAACATGCCAAGATAGCTAGATTGATGATAGAAGAATTTAACACTTTATCATTGCTGATTGATTCAGAGGTGGAAAGGGACAGTGTGGAGAATAAGAACATATGCAGTGAGAAGGAAGAAATAGGAAAGTTGAGTTTTGTTACTTTGGGATCAGAATTGAAAAATAAAATTGTAAAGCTACAAGATCAAGATCCATTTTTACTTGAGAAGAAGACTCAGATATTAAATGGCGAAGCAGTGGAAGGATTTCAATTGAATAAGCAAGGCTATTTGAAGAAAGGAAAAAGAATATGTGTTCCTAGCATTGAAGAATTGAAGCAAGAAATTTTGGATACTTATCACAAAAGCAAGTATACCATACACCCAGGAAGCACCCGAATGTATCATAACCTCAAGAGAGATTATTGGTGGAGTGGTATGAAGAGTGCAGTGGCATTATATGTGTCTAAGTGCATGGTTTGTCAACAGGTAAAAGCTGAATACCAAAGACCTTCAGGGATGCTTCAACCTTTACAAATACCACAGTGGAAATGGGAAGATATATCAATGGATTTCATTGATGGTTTGCCTAGAACTAAGAGGGGAAATGATAGTATTTGGGTTGTAATTGATAGGCTAACTAAATCAGCTCATTTTATACCTGTAAAATCAGATAGGAATGCATGCACATTAGCTCAGTTATTTATTAAAGAAATAGTTTGATTGCATGGAATACCAAAGACTATAGTAAGTGATAGAGATACCATCTTCACTTCAAAATTCTGGCAAAGTTTCCATAAGGCAATGGGGACTGATTTATGCTTGAGCACAGCATATCACCCTCAATCTGATGGTCAAACAGAAATTGTGAATAAATTACTTGAAGACATGTTGAGGGCATGTATATTGGATTGGGGAGGAAGCTGGGAAGATCACATATTTCTGGCAGAATTTGCATATAACAACAGCTATCACAGTAGTATAGGCATGGCACCCTTTGAAGTACTCTATGGTAGACCATGTTTATCACCTTCAAGTTGGATTGAATCTGGGGAGAAGGTGGTCTTAGGACCAGAAAATGTAAAAGAAACTTCTGAAAAGATAGCTTTGATTAGAAAAAGAATTGCTTCTGCCCAAGACAGGCAAAAGAAGTACGCTGATCAGAGGAGAAAGGAAGTGCAATAAGATGTTGGGGACTATGTATTTATTAAAGTATCACCCATGAAAAAGATTTTGAGATTTGGAAAACAAGGGAAGTTGATTCCAAGGTATATAGGACCATATAAAATTCTAGAAAGAATTGGAAGTGTAGCATATTAGTTAGAATTGCCCGAGGAAATGAAAGCAATACATGATGTTTTTCATGTATCTCAGTTAAGGAGATGGGTTCATGATAAGGAAACAATTTTAAAATCCTCTGAGAAAGTGCAGATTGACACCAGAATGGTGTATGAGAAGAAGCCTGTAGGCATAGTTGCAAAGGAAATCAAGAAATTGAGAAACAAAGAAATAAAACTAGTAAAAGTGCAATGGAGTCTTGACCCAAATGATTGCACATGGGAGGTGGAAGATAAAATCAGAAATGATTATCCACAAATAATTGATTGAATAAAAGGTAAAAAAAAATATGTATATAAGTATACTAATGAATGACTTGATTAAATACTTTGATATGCATAGGGTTTGATTAAATGATTGGTCTGAGAATGATTGATTTGTTGAATTAAGGATGTCTGAATTAAGTATGAAAGAATTGTGGGACACAATTCCTAAAAGGAGGGGTATATGTGATAGCCCTGATTTTATGAACAAGTTTTATAATTTAACCTAGTTATGCTTGTCTAAAAATTTTGTTGCCTAGGAAAAAAATAATAATAAATATAATAAACTGACCACAAATGCATTGTGTAAGTATTGATATGTATGCAAGATGGAACACACACACGCACATATTTCTCTTAAAAAAAAGCAGAAATTAATTTGTAAGCTAGAGTAAACTACAAATACATGGATATGATATGATTATTACAGATATGAATGTGTCATTGAAACAAGTCTAGAATAAGGAAAATAAAGGCTTAGGCAAGGATAGAAATATAGGTATTATACAGGTATTTTAAACAAATGCTGGCTGAAGGAAAAATTAGAAATTGCATGGAAATGGTATGAGTTGTTGAATAAATACTTTATCCACTTTTAGTAATTTCCTTAGCTTTATAAAAAAAACCAGAGATCATGCAAATAAGATGACCGGGGTAATAAGGTATAATTTCTGTTAATAGAAATAGGGACCACTCACCCATTTTCTCTTGAAATAGAATGAGAGGCTATTCATAAGTGACAGGGTAAAATTGACATTGGTAAATTTTAAAAACCCTAGAGGCAGCCAAGGTCTTTTATAAGAAGGCTTAAGGGTAGAAGGATCTGTCACCATTTTCATAAAAACAGAAAGAAAAATATATACAGCAAGCAAAAGAAAAAGAAAAAAAAGAGAGAGAAAGAGAAGCATTGGCCATTAGAGATAAGTAGGAAATAGCAGATCAAAAGAAAAGGATTAGGGTGAGTAACCTCACTGAAAATTGGCATTAAATCCTGAAAATTGAGGCAGCCTAAATGATTTTATATTTTTATTCAATCTGTGTTTGTTTAATGATTTTGGTGTGTTAATGATCTGTTAAATGTTTAACTCTTCTTATGTTAATATACCCAGAAAATATGTTTATGGCTTTCATGTTTAAATGTTTACTGTGTCATGAATTATCTTTGGGATGAGATGCTTTCTTTTATGTGACTTTTACATACAGATCAGTTCATGGAAATTTCAAGGATATATGTTGTAGATCTATGGTCAAAAAAAATGAATGAATAAAAAAAAAAATGGGACTGCAGCATAAAGTGGTTACTGCTTATGTCTCATGATTAAATAAATGGTAACATAGAAGTGCAATGTCATACATGTGCTGAACTTCTATGTTTACAAATAAATCCAGATGAGAATAAAGACTTGTGGTTTAGTCAGATCTTATGAATTTGTGAGTACCTGATTAAACCAGAGGTAAATGGATGCATCAGAGAAAACTATATATGACCATATATTTATAAGCATGATTCCTTAAAAGCCCATGATGTAAATAACATGTATACTGAGAAACTATACTAGCTTGTATGAATAAATTTATGTTTATGAAAACATGATCTTTTATTCCTTGAATACATGCATGATGGTTGAGTTATTTATTTTCTCTGCTTAATTATGAGATGCAGAAGGGATTAGCATAATTGGGGGAAAAGAGAAAATAAACACTTAGTAATTTAACTAAGGATTTTGGATCTTAGGGCTACAAAGTATGGCTTGGCAAGGTGAATATTGCAAGCTCACACATGGTATGATTATACCCAGGGGCCTGAGTGTGCTGGGTTAACAGTGAATATACCCCAGACAATGTGTGATTTAATAGAAGGAAAGTAGCTAAAGTCCATTATAAAACACCTGATATTGAATTCTGAAAATAAGTTCACAGGTAGGTTTGGTAAAATCCCTGATAGCCAGGAAGTTATAGATAAGGAAAATAATTAAATGATGATTATATTGGTTGGTTTAGAGTATTCTATTGGGGGAATTATATGTTTGTACTCCCTGATACAATCCATGGAATTATTTATTATTCTGTTATGCATAAATGAACATGCACAGGTGATACATGAGAGTATACAAGAGAAATATTGCTTTACCTTACCTGTTGTAAAAGTAACTTGAAAATAAGAAAAGTTATCTAAATTTAGATTTTCAGTAAGATTACTCATACCAGACAATTTAGTCTGACCCTTTGTGTGTTTGAACACCATTGGGTGTCCCATATTTTTATGAGGCAGCTCATGGTGATTGTGCAGGTAATTAGGCATTTCCTTGATCAAGAATTGGATGAATTAGCTGCTAAGGAATTGGATATAATAGTACAGACTCACTAATATTATGATAGAAGTTAATTTGAATTTATGTTATGAAATGTTGGTTAAGTTGTTTGGGAGGAAACTGATGTAGTGCTATTTTCTGTTTGCAAGTATTGAACTAACTATGATATTTCTGTTGAAAGTTGTGAGATGCTTTTGAGAATGTTTCATTAAGTAATACAGTTTTTAGTATTAAACTTCTGGAATGCTTAACAAAAATGTGCAGTACTAAGAAAAATCTGAAATGATTTGTAGATTGGAATTAAAAAGGAATAACCTGATATCTATTGTAAGAACTGTGAGACACATAAAGAAGCCCAGATTAATTGGTATGTTGCTTGAGTAAAGTAGCAAAAGAATTCAGGTTAACTTGACCAATTTTGCCAAGCCTGGGTTCAACCAGTCTAAATGACCTAAGCTTTTTGGTTAGGAAAGATAATAGATAAATAAAACTAGTAAATCAGGTTAGTTGTATTGGAAAAGAATGGTTACCTGAAATCATCCAGATACACACATGTACACAAAATACATGTACACACTTGCACATGTGATAATTATAGTTTCAGTAAATCTGAGGTCATAGAAGTGCAAACAAACTTTAAAACTAGAAAAAAATAATAACATATAGAACTGGCCAAAAATTAAATAAGACAGAAAAGCTACTATGGAAATTATTTTGCTATGAGGAAATCCTATGGTGAATTCCAAAATGAATTTTCTGCTTCCAAAACTCTTATGCTCTGATTGAAAGAAAAAGAGAAAAAGAAAAACTCAAAATATCATCTATATGTGTTTTCATATAA
The DNA here is from genome assembly GCA_030765085.1 of Allium cepa. NCBI lineage: Eukaryota > Viridiplantae > Streptophyta > Magnoliopsida > Asparagales > Amaryllidaceae > Allium > Allium cepa. The sequence continues at coordinate 503,528,126 of CM060937.1, read as the reverse complement.
GTAAGTTAAGATGATTTGTTTATAACAATATTTTTGTATTGGTTGAAAGATCCTGGATAGGAGTGAAAAGAGAAAGGATGTTCTCTTGAGTAGATGACCACTGGAAAAAAAAATTATTTGGAGTAAGAAAGTGGGTCTTCTCAATATCACACTTCGACAACCCTTTGCCTTAATTGCTTCTTCATTCATTCATCTCAAACCACATCACTGCTCCCCAAAACTACAATACTCAACTACATAGTGCAGCTAGACTTCACGTTGCCTGCACATAACATCTCCACATCATCCATCTTCTTTCGACAAAATTTTCAACTACATCCACCATTACTACTGCCATTCAACCCAGACATTCCTCTTCCAGTACGCTTCACCATCCATCCACCATCATACTCCTATCAACCACACTACACAGAGCTTAAGAACCCAAACTACAAAAGCCTACTCCCTGCTCTCACAACTAAAAAAAAACAAAACCACTTCATTCCTCCTCACAGTCTTCTACAACTATCCATAGTCATTCTTTCATCACGCTGCATCCAATTCACAACTCCATCCAGCCAACCTGACTTCAACTGACTTTCAATTCATTAGAATCTCCTCTGCCTTCCATCTGCAGATAGCCACATTCCCATCACTGTCATCCCTTCCCCCCGTCGATTACTATCAACAATCATCACTTATAACTGACAAGTCCACCCAACCATCACCTTCATATTGATCACCACCAGAGCAGCCGCTGCACTAATCATAAATACCAACTACATACCAGAACTTCCACCACTCCTCAATAAAACAAGCTGCTGCACCAACAATCATATCACCACATCCCCAAATCAATAACTTCAGCCGTGAACTGCAACCCTCTTCCATCAATCGACAGCAAAACAGAAAACGAAAAAAAAAAGTTGTGACCACGCTAAAGCTTCACTATGAGCATCTCCGCAACCGACCCTTTGACAAACTCCAGCCGCGACAGTCACCCCAAAATCGAATTCCAGAACTTCAACTCTAGCAGCCTTCATCCAATTCGACATCAAACACCACCATCTTCATACAACATAAATACAAGTTGCATCATCATTTGTTAATCCATTTTTGATTGTGAAATTAAAGTAAAAATGAAATTTGATGATCTATATTACTAATTACAATAATAAATAGATCATACTTAAAATAGCTTTTGCTTTTGCTTCATTTTCATTAGAATTATAAGCGGGTTGTTTGTTGTATTATAGTTTGATGGTTTGAGTTATGTTAATTAATAATATAAAAAAACCATACTTATGATAAATATAACAATATTTCACTTAAATCAAAGTTAGAGATCATAAATTGTTTGTTTGTTGATTTACAAAAATATGAGAGTGGATTTGCCTCTAAATTGTTCTCTAGTTCAATAGTTTTCTAATCACATTTTAACTCTAGTTTTAGCTTCATTTTAGTTCTAGTCAACAATTTCACTCGACTTTGGTATAATTTGATTGAATAGAAATTTTAAAATCATCAATTCCCTGCGGATCAACCCGTATTCGCCACGTGCTACATTCGTACACCGTGCGCTTGCGGTTATTTTTAAATTTAAATTCGTTCGACGGTTTTCTAGACCGATAAAATTTCGTCGACGACCAAGTTTTTTAGTTTGTTTCCCGTAGTTATAATTGGTTTAGTTTCATTATCTTAAAAAATAATATATGCACGAACGACAACTCCAAACGTCACACATCCGTCGCCTACCGTTTAGGAAGCATTCTCGTATTTCTCCACCAGTACTCTTGCTCGTCCTATAAAATGGTTGAAAATAAATTGACGACTCAATATCTGTTCGTTCCTTACTCTTCAAGATTGAATGTCCTTTCAAACCTAGCTAAAGCCTTGACGATCCTGGTTAGCAGGCCAGTAGCGGTTTTCAAAATCTTTTCAAAAAAACAAAAAAAATTGAAAAAAAAAACAAAAATCAATTTCCCTTTTGAAAAATAAATTCTATTTGTAAATATTTTTCTTTATAACAAAAAAATTCTTGAAAATGTCCGAGTTTCCCCACTTACGTGATTTTCACAATATTTGTGAAAATTAATATAATCCATATAATTTCATTCAAAATTCTTATGGATATTTTAGCGACAACTATTTTGTAAATAATTCAAATTTTTAACAACAAAGTTTTCAAAACGACAATCAACCCTCGAATCTCGAAAATTGCATTTTATCTTTACTTGAACTCTCTACACAACAAAATCAAAATATAAACGATTTGTCTAACTCATATTTGTGCAATAGTTCAAGTCAAAATAATCAAAATTTGAATTCACTTTAAAATTCAAATGATTTCGAGTATAACCCATGCTAATTCAATTTCAAGCTTCAAAATAAATTTCAAAATCAAGATGAAAATGTGAAGCAATTTTCAAATAATTTTGGCAATGGGAATTTTGGTTATCAACAATTTCAAAATGAAAATTTTCAAATTAGTAACGATGAATTTGATTTTATTGACCAAATGGAAAAGGATAACGGGGACTTATTACTTAAAAAATACAAAAAATTTCATGAAAATCATAACCAAATCTCAACTTGCGAAGAATCAAATAATAATCTACTGTTTATCGAAATTGACAATTCTTGTTCTCAACAAGTCCAAATCGAAAATTTTCAAGTTAATAATTACAAATTTTATTTTGTTGAACAAATGAATGAAATTTACAATGATCACATGGATTTGGTGTTTGAAACATATTTGAATCAACGTGATAAACATACTCAAATTCCAACGTATGACAAGTCAAGTGATAATCCACCTTTTACTCAAATCGATGATTTTCAAATAACAACTTTCACAATTGAAAACGAAAATCTTAACGAAGTTGTTGAAAACATGGTAATTGAGTTGGATTTCAATTCTTTTGAGGGTGTGGAACCAAATTTAAAATTCGATCTTCCTTTTCTCGATTCTGAAAATTTGAATACAACAACTTTGGATTTTGAAATGGATACATGCGATGAAGTTGTTGATAATCCAACGAAGGAAGATGAATTTAACGAACGCGAGTTTTATGGACTTTTCGAAAATGTGTCATTAAATTCTGATGGGGAAGATTTCGATCACCATTTTGACTTTGAAATCGATAATTTGGAAGAAGTTTTCAATGACAAACTTGAATTTCAATTTGGTGAAAATAAATGTGAATTTCAATCAATTGTTTTATCAACCCCAAAAACCAATGAAAACAAAACAACTCGTTCAATTTTTAATAAAACAAAATTTGTTTTTCAAATCGACAATCAACTTCAAAATCTTTTACGATTTGGTTTTCCGTTCTTAAGCCGTGTCTCGCGCATTTGACGAGACAAATGAATCGGGCTTTAGAAGACCGTTTCATTTATTTTTTGGCTGTATACTTTCTCATCTCTTGTAAATAATAATTTTTCACGTAAATATTGGATTTTTATTTTATTTTTCTCCTTCCACTTGGGTTGACTGTGGGGACACAGTAAAAATCAAGTGTGGGGGGAGACTCATCTTCAAATTTTTTTATTTTCATAGTTTATTTTTGCTTTAAAATTTCAAAAAAAATCACAAAAACAAATTTTGTTTTGATTTATTTTTAAAAAGAAACACTAAGATAAATATATGGTTTTGGTTTATTAAATTGAAATTTTTGAAAATTTATTTGTCTTAACAAAAATAAAGATGAAGTTTGATTACAAATAATAATGGTTTAACTAGTATATAGGAAGATTCATACGTGCCAATTATGAAATACATCCTAATTGAAAATCTTTGTTTTAAAAGTGGTGAATTTAAAGTAAAGGATATAATATTTTTTTGTCTTCTAAGTTAAATGGTGCTAAGATGATTTTGCAAAACTCTCTCTCTCTCTCTTAAAAAAATAAAAAAATAATAACATCCACAGTATTCACTCTCATTTAAAAGTCCTCACGGTTATGCATGGGTGAATTACTTGGAATCTTTGATTATGTGCTTTCATACTCATTTAAAAGTCCTCACGGTTATGCATGTATGTAACACATGTAAAAAAAATAGACTTAATAAAAACCACCTACGGTCGATAGGTGCATGCACGAAAGTGTGTGCACTCGCCATGCTCTGTACTCCCCCCACATAAGCCTGAAAGGCAGTACATGAGTGGTATATCTGGCCTCAGTTTACATGAGCTAGGTGTGTAATTTTTCTTGCAAATAATTAGAGAGCAAGCAATTGAAATCCTAGTAATATTTTTACTTATTTTATTTTTTTTGTTATTGAAAAGAAATGAAAATACCACTATGATAAACTTTGATAATCAACTAAGGACCAATTTCATAGTTACACTGTGTTATTAACCAAAACAACGAGTTAAATTATAGTTTATTTGTTATGATAACTTCGTTTTTATTGGAAATACTGATGAGTAAATGACAAACATTTTCAAGATAATAACCAAAACCTATATTTAACTTAGTTGTGTCAATTTAAAAATAAATCCTTCATTTGTAAATATTTCAAAAACTTGCATTATTCTCTTTGTAAATAAATCTTACGTTTTCTAAATATTTTCATCCTGCATTTGGATTTTGTGGGTAGTATCCGCTGAAAACCCTCACGAGACAACACTCGTCCTACTGGGGACACCCAGAGGTTTAACGGCTTGTTGCATACGCTCAATGCAATTGTGCTCCCTACGAAAACGGATTTATCTTAGTTTTTCTTTATTCGAGTACGAATAAAAAGATAAGTGTGGGGGTATTTGATGTGCACGTAAATATGCATATTTCTACCACCATATTTAATCTATTTAAATTGAATAAATGATCATATTGGGTATTTTAACTTGTTTTAACCAAAATTCAAATTATTTGAAATTATCGCATTTTCATCGTCATCCAAGGGCAAAATGGTCATTTTTGTGCATATACAAAATTGAGAAAATTTAATGGGAAATTTCTATATTATTTTGTAGGAACTTAAACTCAATTACAAGTGGTTTCATGAAGGAATATGCATACACAAAGAAGATATAAAGGAATGAAGATGGAAATAATTCAAAGTGAAGATCATGGAGGACCCCACCTACCCACCTACGTTAATGTACAAATTAAAGGCTAATGCACATGCTTATGGAGTTAATTGTTTCACGTACACTTAATGGGCGATTAAGACATGTTAATGATTACTTGGCCTCCACACTTCCTGTTGGGTGCGTTCCCACCCTTCACCGGACCAAGTCCCACCGAACCAACCAACCTACCAAATCAGAATACACTCCACCCTCCACTAGCGAACCAACTCACTTCCAGTGCTACCGAACCAAACTCACACTCACCCCTCTCTACCGGACCAACCTCTACCGAACCAACCTCTACCGGACCAGCTTCCACCGAGTCAACCTCTACCGGACCGAAAGCCGCTCCAACCATCTCCGGACCAAGGCCGTGCCGAACCAACGTTGCCAGGCCAGATTACTTCAGCCCAGGCCCGCCAGCAGCTATATACATCCAAGACCCCTACCCCCATCCTCACTCTATAAATAGAGGGGTAGGGGTACAACAATGGTAGACAAGTTTGAGAGCTCAAGCACGGATAGAACTTTCAAACATTCATATACTTGTAATCAAAGCTTTGTACTTGTAATCCGAAGAGTGAAGGAGAATAACATATAAAGTGGACGTAGGCACATTCTGGCCGAACAATTATAAATCTGTGCATCTTTTACAGTTTAGTCCCCGCTTTTTACATATTTGCATGAATCGTCCAAATCACTAAGAACAACTTAAAATCGACTAAATCATACGACTTGGAGGTGTTTGCCCATTTTTTGTGCAAACATTTTTGGTGCTTTCACTGAGAAATCGAGCTAGAAGCTTCAGCTTCTCCCACTCAACCTTCCTCCCAACATCACCACTCATTACTTGGAAAACATGCCTCCTAGGCGGAGGAAAGGTGCTAGCAAAGGAAAGAACATCGCAACTAGCAATATCCCAGATCCAATGATCAAAGATCAAGAGAATCATCCTGTTCCAACAGCAAATGGAAATCAGGCAAATCCGACAGCCCCTGCTACGGAACAACCAATTACTAGGCCAGATCTGGACAGGGTTGTGACTGAAGTAACTAACCGCTTCGCATCTCAAGAAGAAGCCTTGGTGGACCAACTCATGTCACGCTTAAGGGATGCTGAAGAATCCAACCGCAACACCGAATCATGAGGTGAGTCCCAGTCTGGAGGATCTGGGAGGTGACAAAGATCTTTCTTCTTCGAAAAGGCTAACAACAAAAACAACAATGGTAGAAGCCGAGCCCAGACTCAGCCTGAATTCCGACCCGAGGAAACACTTGGAACCGAACCCAACGTGGTAGGTACCAGGCAAGGGTCGGATATGGCTGAGCCTGTCATGCTACCTAACCATGGGAACACCAATGGACGGGGCCGAGCTGTAGTCCAGCCCGAATTGGACCCGAGGGAATGCTTAGAACAGAGCCCAGCAGGGGAAGATCGAAGCAAGGGCCAACTGTGGCTGACCCCAGCATGCTCCTAGAAGACCGAAGACAGCCACCGAAAAATGTTAGGAGTAACAGACGATACCATCCCTACAGGTCATCTGGACGGAATCAATCCCGCAGAAAAGAACCAAATTCATTTTTATCCGCTCCAAGTTCTGATGAAAGGATGGCGCGATTGTTCAGAGAGTGCGTCCAACGGAACCAAAGGGATCGGGGAATAGGCGCTAGAGTAACTAGCCCCTTCACCCGCAATATTGAAACTGCCATCACCCCCCGGGAATGGAAAATGCCAACGATGGAACCTTACAAGGGAACCTCTGACCCCGTTGTACACTTGAAGAGATACGCACAACATATGCTCATGAGCGGAGCAACAGAGGGAGTGTTGTGTAAATGCTTCCCACTATTCTTGGCAGATCTAGCTACCTCCTGGTTCTGCCATCTACCCCAAGGATCCATCAGCTCATGAGAAATGTTGAAAGAAAAGTTCATCAGCCAGTTCCGCATTCATGTGGAACAACTCAAGGACGCTTATTCCCTATCTAATATCAAAAGAAGCCCGGAGAGACAGTGCAACAATATCTAACCCGATTCAACGCCGCAGCGGCCGCAGTCCAAGATGCCGATGGGAAACTTATCCTAATGGCTCTTTGTAGTGGCGTACATCCGGATACCAAGTTTGCTAGAAGATTAACGAAAGAAAAACCAGCTACCTTACGCGATTTCTTCCATGAAGCCGGAAAGTATATGAGACTTGAAGACGCTGCCATTGAAAGGCAGACAGGGCAACAAGCTAAGGCAGCTCATGGCAACACACCCGCAGTAGCAAAGGACGTTCGAAAAAATGACTCCAGAGATAGTTCTGGGGGCAAGAAGGGAGAAAAGCGTCTATATCGGCCAGGACCGAGATTTGACGCTTACACTCCTTTTAATGAAACAATCGAAAACATCTTCCTGGCCACGCAAGACGAAGTTAAATACAAACGCCCCCCGCACAAGAAGGAATCAGATAACGCAATTAAATATGGAAAGTTCTGCCGTTTCCACAAATCTCATAGGCATGATACCAATAAATGCCATCATCTCCGGGACTTAATTGAAGAACACATCAGAAGGAAGAGACTGGAACGCTATGTAAAAGGCCAAAACAGGACTCCAGCTCCTGCCAATGAAAGCCCGAGGCTATCACCCCCGGAAGTAGGCGGAGGAAATCGCAACACCAGCGGCTCTAGTCAAGAGAAGATAGTGGTCCATACCATATCGGGAGGACCACACATCGTCGACAGAAGCTGGGCAGAGATGGAAAAATATGGAAAGTCACTTAGAAACAATGAAGACTGCATTAATTCCATTATAGAAGAACGCCACCCAAAGCGGAAAGAGAACAATGACATCACATTCGGTAGGCGTGACCTAGAAGGAAGGCAGTACCCTCACATGGATCCTATGGTCATCTCTGCTTGGTTCGGTCCAGCCAAAGTTTTCCGAATTCTAGTAGACATTGAAAGCTCAGTAAATATCCTATTTAAGCATGCTTTCAACAAAATGAAGCTGTCGATGAAGGATGTGTCTTCCTGCAACAAACCGCTACATGGTTTCACTGGAGACGCGAAGATGCCCCTCGGGCAACTGGACCTCTTTGTTGAAATAGAAAGTCATCCCCGCTCCGTTGTGAGGAAACAAACATTTGTGCTAATAGAAAACTACTCGGCCTACAACGCCTTTTTGGGAAGACCACCCTTATCCGACTTCCAAATTGTCCTGGCCCCGTGGTGCCTGAAGATGAAATTCCCAACAGACAATGGAATAGGAGAAGTAGAGGGAGATCAAGACGCTGCTCGAGACTGCTGTGTTACTGAACTTCGCAATAACCGCAGAAGGGATAAAGGTAAGAATGCAGTGACTACTCTCTGCATGAAAAGATTGAAAACATAGCAACTAAAGAGAGCCCCTCCTCTTCGTTATACCAGTGATCCTTTCAATGAATTAGACCCCAGGGACACAGAGGAGGAGGCCACCACCGAGCCTACAGAGGCTATGGAGTTTGTATCTGTAGACAAATATGACTCAAGTAGACTATTGAAAATCGGATCTCGACTAAAAGCAGAATTGAAAGATCAACTCATTGATTTTCTCCGCCACAACTTGGATGTATTTGCATGGATGCACGCTGATATGACTGGAATCTCCCCAGACGTAGCGTGCTACGTACTGAACATCGATCCAACCAAAGTGCCAGTAAAGTAGAAAAAGAGAAGCATGGGGGCAGAGCGATCAGTAGCCCTCGATGAAGAAGTAAAGAACCTACTTGCCAACAACTTCATACGAGAAGCCATCTACCCTAAGTGGATCGCTAACCCGGTACTAGTAAAGAAGGCTAATGGGAAGTGGCGAACATGCATTGACTTCTCCAACTTAAATGACGCTTGCCCGAAAGATTGCTTCCCACTCCCCCGAATCGATCAGCTTGTGGATAGCACAGCCGGGCACGAACTCTTATCTTTTATGGACGCGTACTCGGGATATAACCAAATTCCTATGCACGCCCCCGATCAAGACCATACTAGTTTCATCACTGGCCGGGGATTGTACTGCTATAAAGTAATGCCTTTCGGACTTAAAAACGCCGGATCTACCTATCAACGCCTCGTCAACAAGATGTTTGCGGAGCTAATAGGACGAACTATGGAGGTTTATGTGGATGACATGCTAGTAAAGTCGAGGAAAGCCAACGATCAGGTAAGCCGCATGAGCGGGATGTTTAACGTACTTCGCCAATATGGAATGAAGCTGAATCCTCTAAAGTGCTCGTTCGGAGTGTCATCAGGAAAGTTCTTGGGATTCATCGTGCATGCCAGGGGGTTTGAAGCAAACCCCGAGCAAGTCCGAGCCCTGAAAGATATCAGGATATCTTCCACTCGAAAAGAAATGCAAAGCCTGAATGGGAAGGTGGCCACCCTAAGCAGATTCATCTCTAAAGCGACTGACAAATGCGTCCCCTTCTTCGAGGCTCTAAAGAAAGACGAAGGAAAGTTCGAATGGACTGACGAATGCCTAACAGCATTCCTTAACCTAATCGAACACCTCCATAGACCACCAGTACTCTCAACTCCAAACAAAGGCGAAGAGCTATACCTATACCTTGCTGTGCCATGTCATGCTCTAAGCGCCGCTTTGGCGAGAGAAGACAACCGCGCACAACGACCAGTATACTTTGTAAGCAAGAGGTTAACAGGGGCAGAAGCCAGATATCCAAAACTTGAGAACCTTGCATATTGTTTACTAATCACGTCACGGAAACTGCGACACTATTTCCAATCTCATTCTATCAGAGTTCTAACCGATCAACTGCTAAGGCAGGTACTCCATCGTCCTGACACTTTTGGACGACTACTTAAATGGTGCATTGAACTGAGTCAATATGATATCACCTACCATCCTCGCACCGCCATCAAGGGACAAGCCATGACCGATTTCATTGCCGAATTCACTACCAACGAAGGTAAGGAGCAATATGAAATAGCAAAAGACATTAAATGGAATCTCTTTGTAGATGGAGCATCAAACGAGCAAGGCTCGGGGGCAGGAATTGTAATAATCACTCTCAGGGGAAGGAAGCTACGCTATGCTCTAAGGTTGGAATTCGGTGCCACCAACAACGACGTAGAATACAAAGCAGTAATAGCCGGATTAGAACTTGCCCTAGAGATTGGAGTCAGTTCATTATGTCTCCATAGTGATTCTCAACTTATTGTCCAGACTCGAGGAGAACGACTCACAGCATATCTAAAGAAGACCAAGCTGCTGCTCGATCAATTGGATCACTATTTAATCAAACACATTCCTCGAGAAGAGAATCAGGAGCCCGATGAACTGGCAAAGCAAGCTAGCATGAAGAAAAACACCATTTCCGAAACAGTAGCCGTCTCAAAACAACTAGCCCCAAGTTTCGAACAAGAGGATCTGATAACTGCAATCGAAGAAGAAACTTGGATGACTCCTATCCGAAAATACTTACAAGATGGCACACTACCCAACGAGCGTAAGAAGTCAGGAAAATCTTGAGGAGAGCTTCCCGCTACACAATACAAGAAGGCATCCTCTATCGACGCGGCTTCTCTAACCCCTTATTAAGGTGTGTCGCTGGGAGGGAAGCCAAGAAAATCTTATCAAACATCCACCAAGGAAGCTGCGGAGATCACACTGGAGGACAAACTTTGGCAAAGAAGATACTCCGATATGGATATTTCTGGCCCACCTTAAACAAAGACACCATGGACTTCGTCAAAAAATGCGACAGATGCCAGAAATTTGCTAAGATCCCCCGACTACCAACAAATGAGATTACTCAAATGATCAGCCTTTGGCCCTTCGCAGTATGGGGAATTGACTTGATTGGCGAACTGACGATGGGCCGAGGCGGAGCCAAATATGCTATAGTGGCAGTCGACTATTTCACCAAATGGGTGGAAGCGGAACCTCTGAATAAAATATCTTCGGCAAAAGTTATTAACTTCTTAATCAAAAATGTTCTATGCAGGTACGGAGTTCCACTCAAAATCATATCGGACAATGGACTTCAATTTGATAGCGAGGAATTCACCGACTAGTGCCAAGAGCACGGAATCCACAAAAGCTTCTCATATGTAGCCTATCCCCAGGCAAATGGACAAGTCGAAGCTGTCATCAAAATTCTCAAAATTCTAATCAAGAAGAAACTTGAAAAGTCAAAAGGCGCTTGGGTGGACGAACTTCCTACGGCACTTTGGGCCTACCGCACATCTTTCAAGACATCAACATGGCATACTCCTTTCTCTTTGGCATATGGATCGGAGGCCATGCTCCCAGTTGAAACTGTAGTGCCTTCCCACCGTAGGATCCACTATGACCCAGAAGAAAATAAAGAACTCATCCACATGTCTTTGGACCTAATTGAAGAGAGAAGAAATGATGCAGCACTTAAAGCGGCAGCTCACAAGCAAAAGGTGGCAGCACAATACAGCTCCAAAGTCAAACATCGCAGCTTACAAGAAGGAGATCTTGTCCTCAAGCGAATCTTCCCGCGCCCCGGAGCGCTAGATCCAATCTGGGACGGACCATATGTAATTCATAAAGATCTCCACAACGGAGCTTATATTTTGTCAACAGTGGACGGAGAGGTGTTCCAGAGGGCATGGAACATCCAACACCTTCGTCGGTACTTTTCTTAACTTGTACTGCCCATATGAAGTGAATTAACAAAGAGAATCGGTGGACATAGGCATTTTCGTGCCCAACCACTTTAAAAATCTTGTCTCTTTTTAACTTGTTCCTTTATATCTTGGCTGCTTGTTAAGATTTATCCTTTTCTGTTGAACAAAATCATGTGTAATGGCATTTCCATTCTAGACACTTCACGGTGCAATCTCACCTGGACAAGACCTAACAGGTACTATACGAATCTATGCCCTCGCCAACGAGACACTTTTGCTCCAGCATCCCTCTGCTGCGGGTTAACTCATTGCTCGCGACGGCCCTCAAAGCCAACTGTAATTAGCCGATTATAAGCCACCGAGGAGGTTGAAAATAGCCTAGGCAGCTCATTACGGCGTTCGGCTCGCCGGCAACTGTGAACCGATTATAAGCCCCAACATAAGGTGTGGCCAGCCAGGGGCAGTTCACAGTTGACGATCGGCACCCGCGCTAGCCGGCCACGGTAAATCGAATAATACCCACGATTACGGGCCATAATGGCCAGGGTAGTTACCGTGCACGATCTCGGCTCCGATGTGTCTTAAGTACGGCTGTGGTAAAAAAGAAAACTCCCCGCATAGGCGTAAGATGGGTGACAAATGTCTCCAAGACCCACAGCTTGGGAAAGTGACTACAAAGCCCGTTTGCCACGAACTTAAGCGCGTCGAAGGCCTTCCGTAATTGGAAGTTTTACTATTTCTTATATTTCCATTTTATTTATAAAAACTTTCCTCCTATCCTCTATAATGATCACTAAAGTACAGGACACAAAATAGGAGACACTCACTAATGGGAATAAGAACTCATAGTTGGATGGCAGGTCACTCAGTTGCATTCCATATTCGATTACACAAAGCATTCAAAGGTACCGTCTACAGCTAAAACTTGAAGGGCGGTACTTTCTTCTCTTGTACATAAATATGTAACTATAATTTATTCGCACATCACACTTACATTGCAAGATATGAAATTATATTTTAAGCAAGAACTTAGCATCAAACACAATGGAATCACTAACACACGCACAACTATATTTTATGCAACACATCAAAGTAACGTCAGCATTCAAATATGACAAAATCAGCTTATGTTATAAAATTACATGCTAGGAATAAAGTCGTTCGTCACAAATGACATAATTACAGCCTGAAAGTACATTAATGTTTTGGGACTAGTATATACAGGAATGTCAAGTAGACCAAAAAAATGTCCAGGTCAAGTCAAGGAGTCGGCTGCATCGAGGCTTCGCCTCTATCCTGCCGGCCCTCCGAGATCTACTTAACCGTAGGATCAGGACTCCCAGCATGTTGACCAGAGGTAGTTGGCGCTTCAGAACTCCCGCCTGTCCAATTCAGGAGAAGAATCCATTAAATAAACAATAAGCAACCAAGTTATGAAAAGACTAGAAGGGAAGACTTACCAGCATTTGCTCCTTGATCATCATCCCCCAACTGCACATCCACCTCCTCAGCAGCGAGAAGCTGCATACCCTCCTTCACCGCCACTTTCTCCTCCTCGGTAAACTGGGCCGTGACTACATCCATCCTAAAGGCCATACCACCCTCCTTATCCGCATCAGCCTTGGCCTCCTCCAGAGCCCGGAGATAAATCTTGGCCATGATCCGGGGGTAATCGTCCATTTAGGATAGGTTGCCCTGCTTCCAAGTACGGAAATACATGTCCTGAAGCATCTCATCCATCATCCCCTCGTTCTCTTCAAACTCCCTCATTCGGACCTCAGAAGGCAACAGCTTTGCACGGCAGCATCCCTCTCCGATCGGTATCGCGAGCGGTCAGCCTGAAGGGATTTCCTCATCGCCCCCATCTCCTCCTTCAGCTTGGCTTGAGCAAGCTCTGCGGCTTCAAACTTCCCAGATAATTCCTCTACCCGCTCGAGATCTGCTTTCCGAACCTCATCCACTGTTGCAATAGCCATATCGATCCGTTCCTTGCAGATGGCCTCCATTTTCCGCAGCTCGGCTCTGCTAGCCTCTTCCATGGTTTTCTTTAGTCGTCTGGAGGCAGCCTCGTGCTGAGAGATCTGGATAGCCTGATCGGCGAGTTGCTTGGCCTGGTCGGAAACCACTAACCGCAATCTTATGTTAGCACTCCCAATTCCTCCCCGGCCTTGACCCGTCGGGCATGACGCCCCATCAACTTCCTGGTCTCCTCAGCAACCCGGTCGATGTTTGCCTTAGCTTCATCCCCCATAGTTACAATCCGAGTAGTAAGCAAATCAAGGTCCAGGGATTTGGCCTCATCTAGCACCCTTACCATAGGATTGCGAGGGAGAAGGTGCTCACCAGTATCCTTGTCAAAGGAAATATCATGAGAACCCGAATCCAGATCTGGATGACCCGCAAATGGATTACGAGCCAAGCCGGGACGATCAATCTGAGCAACGGTAGGATTTTCAGACGGATGCGGAGAGGGTATGAACTCAGTATCCTCCTCCGTGATATCATGAAGAGGCTGGGTTAGGGGTTGAGGACCAGGTGAAGGTTCGAACAAGGAGCGACTCCTCCATTTATTTTGAATATCCTCTTCAATAACTCCGAGAAGAGGACGGTAGCCGACTACGTCCCTGGAACGGTTGGTCGGAGGCTTTGGTTTAGCGGAAGCTTTGAGGAGTTTGAATTGTTCGAGGCGGTGCTGAATGTCTGATGTCTTGGCCACCTTACCTGTTCCTGGAATAAAAACCAAGTGTTACAAGCATGCATGGGACTATAATCCAAGAAACATATGAAGTTAAAAAGAGTAAAGGGGAGTCAGAAATTCACCTTGAATCGCTAGAGTTGCCCTAGCTGAAATGCTCTTGGAAGATGGATCGGCACCAGTCCCGGCCTTATCAGTTTTCTTTGGCTTCTCCACCAAGGCCGATCCTTCCTCCAACCCCTCAAAAGCCTGGTGGAAAGCATCATCTGTCCACTCTTGGATCTCCCCTGCTTTCCCAGAGGACAAAGCCCCAGCGCCATCTTTGTCCTTCTCCACCATCATCACCATCACCTTCTCCATCACCTCTGCTCTCCTCCTCGCCTCTTTCCTCCTCCACCTCTTCCTCCTCTGGAACATCTGGACATGTGCTAGGGGAGGGTCCATCGGATTTCTTGAGCTTCTTCCCCCCGGCGACTGGAGTATCGAGAAGGGTTTCCTCTTGCTGCTCTTCGTCGTGGCCCCTCCTTTAGCTTTGGCAGCCCTCTCCTCAGCTGTGTCTCTCTGCTTGACCACAGACTGACGTGGTAGAATCAAGTTGTGCTACAGAAGAGTAGCATTCCTGATCAAGTAAGAAGCTGACCTCTCCCTTCCCGAAATGGCTTCTATCTCCGCAGCCATCTGAACCAGGCGATCGTTCTCCCCGACCGCAAAGCCACCTGTCGCTAGCAAGAAATAAAAACACATGAGAAGAAGCATTGCAGTTAGAACGGAAATTATAAGTGAGATTCAACTTACAGCCAGAGGTGAAGCGACGGATAGAAACAGAGTCATCCTTGACGAAAAACCATTCTTTCTTGAACATACTGAACTTCGAATATAAGTCCAGGACCGGCTTGAAGGACACGGCCGATTACAAGTTGATGTATGGAGACCCCTTCTTATAGCCTCTCAAGTTGTACAAATACCGGATCTCCCGGTTTGAAGGGGGACGCCCGTATTTTCTTTGGAAAATGATGAATAGACTCACCAAGATAGCATAAGAATTGGGATGAAGCTGGAAAGGGGCCACCTTCAAATAGGTAATGAAGCTGACTATCCAAGCATTGATCGGGGGAATGGCCCTACACATGCAATAATACCTACTATAAGCGAAATATCCTTCAGGGAGGTTGTACGGCATCACTCCTTCCCCCGGCAACAACATACACGCTCTGTCAATCTCAAAAGAGCGAGAAATAACATCAAGCTGCTCCTCTTTGAGGGAGCTAGGAAAGAAGTCAGGAGGAGAGTTCAAGAGCTCCTGAGGGCCATATCCATCCACTAGTGATCTCGGGGTGGGTCCATGACGTCCCGGTCCTGATTGAGCTGAGGGCACAGTGGAGGACTCTTCTATGTCCTTAGATTTCTTCTTATCTGATCGAGTTTCCACTTTATGAGTCATTTATCTGCAAACACAAAAAAAAGAGTATGTCGTTAGAATGAGGGAAGTAAACAAGCAAGTGCATGAAATCTAGAATTTCATTTATAATTTAAAACATAAAAGGCATAAGGTCCATTCGGCATTCAAACTCCCGATCTCATTCGGCAATTTCCAACATAAAAAGTTCATTCGGAGGTTCAGGGTTAAGAATTCATTCGGCACTTATACTCCACAAATTCATTCGGTAGTTCGAAACATGAAAGTCATTCGGCAATCACCTGATTCGGTAGTCAAGTAGATTCGGCAATATGATTGATTCGGCAGGAAAATCTGGTTCGGCTATCTCACTTGGTAGGGAATAACGAAAGCTTAATGCCTATACTTATAGGCAAATAGAAGCGACCGGACCAACTGGTTCGGCGCACGGGACCAAATAAGAATTCCCCAAGCAAAAACAAAGCGCGACATATGCTGACATATGCCCCACTTTGGGGGGAAAATGTTGGGTGCGTTCCCACCCTTCACCGGACCAAGTCCCACCGAACCAACCAACCTACCGAATCAGAACACACTCCACCCTCCACTACCGAACCAACTCACTTCCAGTGCTACCGAACCAAACTCACACTCACCCCTCTCTACCGGACCAACCTCTACCGAACCAACCTCTACCGGACCAGCTTCCACCGAGTCAACCTCTACCGGACCAGCTTCCACCGAGTCAACCTCTACCGGACCGAAAGCCGCTCCAACCATCTCCGGACCAAGGCCTTGCCGAACCAACGTTGCCAGGCCAGATTACTTCAGCCCAGGCCCGCTACCAGCTATATACATCCAAGACCCCTACCCCCATCCTCACTCTATAAATAAAGGGGTAGGGGTACAACAATGGCAGACAAGTTTGAGAGCTCAAGCACGGATAGAACTTTCAAACTTTCATATACTTGTAATCAAAGCATTGTACTTGTAATCTGAAGAGTGAAGGAGAATAACATATAAAGTGGACGTAGACACATTCTGGCCGAAACACTATAATCTGTGTGTCTTTTACAGTTTAGTCCCCGCTTTTTACATATTTGCATGAATCACCCAAATCACTAAGAACAACTTAAAATCGAATAAATCATATGACTTGGAGATGTTTGCCCATTTTTTGTGCAAACACTTCCTCAGGGGCATTTTGGGCATTCCCCAAAAAGTGAATTAGGGTTTTAAAACTTGTATATATACCCCTTATGTTTCATATAATTTCCTCCTCTTCTCTTAGACTCCTCTTCTCTTAGTCTCTCTTAGGCCTCCTTCTCTTTAGTTTAGTTTAGATCAAAAATAAAATGAAAGCTCCTCTTTCTCTTTTCATGGCTACTTAGCCATTTTTATTTTGTGTAATCTTTTTTATTTTATGCAATTTAATACATGCTCTCTCCTTTTCATGTTCATTTACTTTCATGTTGTAGTGTAGATCTCTTCTCTTTTATGCAAGTAGAATAATTTTCCTTTCATTTTGCTCTCTTTTTCCTCTTCTTTTTATTCAATGTTGCTTGCTACATTTTTTCATATGATGACAAATATGAGAGGCTAAACCCCTTCAATTTAGGGGTAATGAAGCTCTCTAATCATGTAGCTTCAA
Organism: Allium cepa; assembly: GCA_030765085.1. Taxonomy (NCBI): domain Eukaryota; kingdom Viridiplantae; phylum Streptophyta; class Magnoliopsida; order Asparagales; family Amaryllidaceae; genus Allium; species Allium cepa. The sequence goes on along the minus strand of CM060937.1, from coordinate 503,510,693 downwards.
CTTAATTTGATGTTTATGCTCTCTTTTTGTGCTTAATGAGAATGATTGAAGTGGTTTAATGATGTTGTTTAGCTTTGAATATGATAGTCTATGTTGTTTATAACAAATAGGCTATGCTTAAACAAACAAAAGACAAATTGCCTCTTCATTTACATATGATTATGGCAAAGAAGTGATTGTTGAAATTAAAATTTGATGGCTTATATTTCTAATTAATAGTTAATAGGTTATGCTTAAAATAGATTTTGCTTTCAACTTTGTTGTCATATTTTATGAGATTTAAAAGTGTATTAGTGGTTGTGTTATAGTTTGATGGTTTATATTGAGCTAATTAATAGCACAAATATACCATATTTATGATAAGCACATCAACTAATTCACTAATGACAAGAAAAGAGAGATCATAACTTCATTTTGTTGATTTATGTGATCTAGAGAGTGGAAATTGCCTCTAAATTGTCTTAACACTCATATTTTTATCAATTTTCTTTTGCTTGTTTTTCTTCTTTTCTAGTTTAACATTCTCTTCAACCTTGGTTTAATTTGATTGAATAGATTTTTAAAATAATCAATTCCCTGCGGATCGACCCATATTCGCCACGTGCTACATTCGTACACCGTGCGCTTGCCATTATTTTTAATTTAAATTCGATCGACGGTTTTCTAAACCGATAGAGTTTCCGTCGACGAACAGCTCCAGTTCCCAATTTGTGTATGTATTGATGAAGGATCCTAAAATGAGTTATGAAGGGTGTTTAAAGCGTGGATTTCCCATCCGTGGCTTGCACACCTACTTCCATAATGAAAATAAATATGTATCCTTTTTCTTTTCAACCTTATCCATTTAAAAGTCTAATGGAAGGCAAAGGATTTAAATTGTAGAGTTTTATGCCCTCAAAATAGAGACATTGATTCTACCATTTCACTATAAAACAAGTTGGTTGTTTTTATTCCATATTTTTGTATGTGTGTGTGTATGTGTCTATATGTTTTTGTGTGTGCGTGCATGCAAGTCTATTTTGTGTAACTAATTTAAAATTATGATATTATCTATTGTACTAACTATGAATTGGACTAGGGACTTATATGGATATGGAAATTGTGACATTTAAGCAAATCAAATAGGAAGCGAAAATTTTTGTATAGAAATATTTTTGCATAAGCTAATAAATATTTGGTAAAAAACTAATTAGCTAGTAATTTACATTAAGTATTGATACAATAATAACGTATAAGTCATAATGTATAAAATAAATAAGTTAATAAATAATAAACCATATAAAAAGGAAGTGAAGAACAATTATGGGAAATTATCCATAATTAAAAGGCGAAATAAGGAGTTTCCCTTATATGGCCTAAATGCATAAATATGGGTGGGGTATATGGTGTATACACACACATACATATACGTTTGTATAATTTCGTAAGACCGAAGAGGGAAAATATGACTGAATTATAGGGATGCAAGATCAGTCAAAAGTACACATAAGTTTGCACGGCTAATCTGGCTACTAATTGTGTGACTTTGGAACCGATGTGAGACATTGCCTACAATAAGTACCCAGGATGGATGCAAGGTTAGTTCCAATTAGGGTTGTCAATGGGTACCCGAAAAATCCGGTATCCATTCGAATCCGTATCCGAAAATATGAAAAATATTCACTATCCGAAAAGCGAATACGGATATCCGATATCCAAAAAGCTTTCTGAATACGGATATGGTTATTGTGGTATCCGCATCCGAAAAATATCCATCCGATTAACTTATGCATATATATATATTTAATTAAAATTATATTTGATTAATATATGATTTTCCAACTATTTCCTAAGCATTGGATGTTACTACGATATGGTTTTTGCTCATTTTTAGTGAAAACAGATAGTTTTAGTGTTTAATTTTCGAATATTTTTGAATACACATACGGATATTGGTATAAAACAATGTTTTATCATCACATTTTTTTATTCCTTGGTTTCTTATGAACATTAGTGCAAAAACTATTTTATGTTGATCCAAACCTTTTCATTTATACTTTTAAATTTATTGATTATGGGCGGAGCGGATAAATATCCGATATCCATCCGTATCCGAAAATTAAACGGATATGGATATCCAATATTCGAAAATTAAGTGGATACGGATATCCAATATCCGAAAATGATTTCGGATACGGATACGGATATTGCACCGTCCATATCCGAAAGTATCCATTGATAGCCCTAGTTCCAATTATATAAGTTAAGCCTAGCCAGCTAATCTGGCTATCGGCGCATACGGATGGTCGTGATGTGAGATGACATACTTTGGGTTACGGCTATAGAATGGATATCTTAGGACGGGGTTGCTTTAGGGTTGGAGGTATTAAATGGCTATTGTAAGGTGTGGCTCCATCGCATTCAAGAAGTATTAAATGGTCGGAATTATCTTTAGGTGGGGTAAAGGAAATCTTGGTAGGGGGTCTACTTCGGGGTTGAGGTACTAAATAGCTATTGGATGGTTTGTCTCTTCCCCGTTTAATAAAGGGCCTTATGGGATTTCTTATGATGCCAGCTAGGAAGTATCAAAGTGGGGTTCCCTTGTGTCTAAGTGTTAAATGATGTGGATCTATGTAGGGTCTAGGTATTAAATGGTCAGAGTATGCCTATTTCCCATTAAAAAGGTCTTAAATGACTAAGGTGCTTTCTCTTGCATCGATAGGATATAATTAATGGAGATGGGTTGATGTTATCAATATATATTCTATAGTTGTCTTGCACCTAGTTAGACTGGAACGGGCCTTGGCCTACAGTTGGAGGTACATTATAAAGTTAGATTAAAGAGCCGTTGGCTTACCGTTAAAGGTATAGCAGGAAAGGCCTGGTTAGGAATTACGTAAGACGTAATACTCATTTGAATGATACTGTCCAAATATTATTATGGTAAGACTTGAGATTTTCATTCACCAAACATTGTTGTTCTGACTCTCCCCTTATTACAACCCATAGGTAAACGATGCTAACAGTGAAGTTTGAAGGATGCAGTGAAGATTGATAGCGGGTTAGCAATTTATTAATGTTTTGGTATTTTGATGTACCTAAAGTTTAGACTTGTTGATGCTCTACTTTGAGACATTATGTTATGAATATTTGGGATAATTTTATTTCTGAGATTTGATAATTTTGAATGGGTACTTATTTTATTCCATCTATAATGAGATTCTAAATGCATAGATAGATAGCTATCTATATTGTTTATTTGGTATATTTTACCAACCAAGAACCAACTTTCGAATAGACCTGAGGTTCGATTGGGCTTTTATTGGGCTGAAAATTAGGTCATTTTCAGAGAGGTTTGTTACACTTTTATAGGATTATCATCATCAAATAGAATATCGATTGTCAACTCTTCTAGTATTGCACTCGCATCCTCTAACTCTTTTCACGAGTCTATAGTTTTTTGAAATTTGTTGTGGGACCGAGCCAGGACTTGGATGGTAGTTTCTATGCCTCCATGGAATTGATGTAGAGAGGCATCTCTACATCTTTATCTTTTCTCATCACTTCACCTCTTTGAGATTATTGATTTAGCACTCTAGAACTTTGCTCTAGTCACCCTTAATCGCCCTTACTCCGTGCTTGTAGGAAAACTCATCGTAAAATACCATTAGGAAAGTGCGATTAAAAAAAAGAAAGGCCTAGTGGGCTAAGAAAAGCATTGTAGGATGAAAATCCATTAACCAACATAAACAAATGTACCCACGCAATCTTGCGGTCTTCTTGTCATAACTCTATTTGAAATTCGATGCACCCTACTGGCTCTTTTGCCTCTTTGGTGCATCTCAAATGCAAGATTTACAAGGCTTCAAATCCTTCTCATAAAAGCACATCTTGTTAAATATTTGTTTGAACAAAATATTCCCCAAACTCCTACAGTCAATAAGGACTCGATGCACCATTGTTGGCGCAATCGTGGATGCGACCACCGTTGGGTCAAGCGTTAGTGCTTCAATCCCTTAGCATTTCTGTTCAAAATACAATATCATCGTAAATAGTTCTCCACTAGTTTTCTAAAATTCCTTCCTCTATGGCATAACATGTTTTTGGGGCCCATGCATCAACGAGATGCCATAGCGCTCCACCTCATTCTACCTCTTCTTTTCAAGATGTAAATCTCTAAAAATAGCATTTATCATAATTCCTCTAACCAGCTGTCTTAATCCTTCTCCACTGGATCCAGCCAGATTCGGTAACACCTGAAAATTTTAGTAAATAAACTAAAATAATAATAAGGGCAAAATCATAATTTTATAGTAAACGATAAAATTGTAAATTTTCACAAACATTGGATTTAGGTCATAGGACCAATTCCATTACGTCTAGAATGTCGTTTATAGTGAAGAAACATATATAACTTGTTAAATTTGATAAAATGGATCAAAAATATTAAAAAAATACGACCGACGGCATTTCGGTAAATAGGGATTTCAGGCCTAAGTTAAAAAAAGCCTAGCTTTTAGCTACAAATTAGATTCTAGCCTCCGCTTTTTCTTATTTCAAAACGTATCCATCATTTATATATACATTTCTTCTTTCTCTCTCTTAGAAACTCCTCGACCTAAAAAACTTCTCTATCTCTTCCAAAAAAATTAAATTAAAATAAAATGAACAAACTTCTCATTTAGTTTTCTTTATGTTTGCAGTCATGAATACTTGCTTTTGATTTCTACATATCATCTTAATGTTTTTGATGTATCTATATGTGACAGTGTGTGTGCTTGAATTTTTGTATATCATTTTTATAATTTTGGTGAGTGTGTATGCCTGCATAAGTAGAATATCCAAAGTCACGTGTAAGCAATCTTTTTATATACATCTGATATCAGGTTGAACGTCAAGCCTAGTTGATTCTTTATCTTGGTTCATATTTTAGTGCATTCCAAATTTTTGGTTTTGTTTATTTTATTTTGCATATGTGTGTGTATACACACATACATATACACATATGTATTGATCTTACATTTTCTATGTAGTTTCTAAGCAGATATAGGTATAGCTAATGGATTGGATAGACTCTACCGGTCTTGTGGATTTAAGAAATTATCACAATCTGTTTTGTTGTATATTACTATTATAGACCTTAGTTGCATAAGTTTTCGAGTGGGTGTTTCATTTTCTTTTATTTGTATGGGGGTTTTCGCTACCTGCCAGGCTAGTTGGCAGCTCCTTCTTAAGTATAAAATAAAATTATATAAGTACTCTTCTCCTTTTGAGGATCACTCATTTTTCTCAAAAAATAAAAAATAAAGTAAATAAACTAAAATCAAGATAACGAGAGAGAATCCTAATTAGACGAGAAAAGGAGGAAGAAGGAAAATTAATCAAGGAGATCTAGATTCAAATCAAGGTTAGGAAGAGAAAAGCTTCAAAAAGGTAAGTGAATTGACTACTACATTTATGTGGATTATAAGTAATTAGATTCCTTCATACTTCTATATGATTTGAAATAAAATTTTTGAATTTAAATAATAATTCCAACTTAAATCTATTTTGAATTGAAATTTCAATCATGAATTAATTTCTATTATGAATTAAAATGAACAGCGAGGATGAAAAACCTAGCGGTTAGCATAATTGAATAATTATTGAAAAGGAAAAAAATGAATGAGTGAATTCATATCAATTATGTGAATTATTCCATATCACTAATGTTTGGATAAATGAAGAAATCAAGTACCCTTTTATTTCACCTTGAATTGATTTTGTAATTTGAAATATACGTATATTTTTCATTAGAAGCACATACGTAGTTTTAAGTAGAACGGTGAAAACACACTCATATAATTGTGAAATTAACAAGTTAAATCCATGTACACTAAGGTATGAACTATACATAAATATCAAGTCGAAAATGTGCCCTCGAACCTATGTTTGAAATCACAAAAAGATGAACGACAACAATAAATTAAATAAACTTTAAAATCTGGAAATACATGAACAAGACATTTGAATATTCATTTAAACATCTGCAAATTTAGAGCAAACATTTGTACTAGGGGTTAGACATCATTATTTTACCAAAACTCAACTTGAGAGCATTTAATTCAAATGTGACACAATTTAGTTGTCTGAATCCATTTTCAGACATCTGGAATCGAAGTCAAAAGTTTGAAAAAGGAAGCCAGATATTTGTATGCCTTTATAACATTTTTTAATTAAGTGAAGGTCATACTTTGAAATAGGTAACCAAACATCTGAATTATTCCAAAAAGCACTGTTTGAACCTAGACCAAGTATGGTCCAAGTAAGGCAAAGTAAGGGACTTTTATTCTACTTTATGGACAATTAGGAATTTTTGTAGCTTCATGAAGCAGGTGCAATGGGTAGTATCACATCATGGCACATGTAGCATCAAACTTGCACGGTGGGTGTTAGTAGTGCAAATAGAAGTCTTATTGTTATTAAGTTATTATAGTCGTATGTTGAACATTTAGTAACTAAGGAGGGCAAGCGAAGGCATCCATAATAGTAAAGCTACAAGGCTGGCCAGTGGCTGGACCTATTGGGAAATCACTATAATGATTTTTCTAAATATTTCAGGTTGTATGATAAAGATCATATGACACATTTACCATTAAAATGTTGGCACAAATGTTTAGTTGGGCCATAAATTGTCAAAGTAGTATGCTCCATGCAAGCTCAATCATTGATGCTTAGTGCATAAGTGCGAATATATAGTCATTCATTTGGGAATTTTAACCCAATGTTGGTTAGAAAGTTAATCATCGGGACACACCTACTAAGAATTGACCTAGAGCTGTTGGATGTTGGTTACTCAACCATTGTTTGGAAAACTTTTGTAAGTTGTTTATGGTTGTAGGTGTAATTAGAATTATAACCTTGATTTGTAAAATAACCAATCCTTCATACGCAATAATTAAACATAAATAGATATTTTAGGTCATATACCAAATTTTTGTAGGGTGTTAAAAGTTTAGGCCTTGTTAATGGCGATTGAGCGATCTTATGTTCGCTTCTGATGTCTTGGCCTTGTTTCCTTCCTATTGCTTACGTTTCTTCCAACCTCGTTTCCGTCTTCAGTGACACTCTCTCCTTTCCCGCCATCCATCCCTATAGCCCCCCTTTTTCAACGCCTTCAGCAACAAGGTCTGGTAGGTCATTTAGGAACCCTGTGCCTATGCCGCTGTCGCTCCTTGAATCTGAGTTTCCTCCGCTACCATCCGCTAGCACCTTGTTACGTCCTGCGGTTGTTTCCTCCAGTGCCGGTAACGAGTGTTTTAGTTGTGACGATAGGGTTGTATGTCGACCTGTTTGTGGCACTACGAATAAGACTGTGATAGATGTAGTTGCATCTGGTGTAAACGGGGATGATTTTAGTGTTTTTGATAGTGTATTGCGACATGATGTTGCTGAGATATTGGATTTTGCTCATTGCACTACAGGTGATTGTCCAAATGTATCTGAGAATATCATTCCCAAGTCCCCTACTTTGAATTCTGCTGCTCATTTGCAAGCAGTCACCGCGTCTACTGAAGCCATTCCTGTTGGTGTTGCTGCCCCATCCCCGGCTGTTTCCACTAGAACTTGGTCTTCGCTATTTACTTCTCAGCCCCGCAACGCGGGTGTATATGAACCAGTGGAATTTGATATCGTTGAGGAAGATGGCGTGATGATCCCACCGTCGATTGTTATGCAAGCAGGTATTGACTATTGGTCAGAATATTTGGTTGGGTTCTTTCTAGACCCAATGCAACGCCTTCATGATGCGGTTTCTGTTTGTCGTAGGGCTTGGAAGCTACGCGGGAATCTTCGTGTTAAGCTGGTTGACACAATGTATTTCCTGTTGTTTTCTTCCTTTGAGGATCGCTGTCGTGTTCTTGAGGCTGAGCCTTCTTTTTTTGAAGGGAAACCGTTTATTATCACTCCATGGTCCCCAACAATTGCTTGTGCGCGTGAACAAGTGCGTTCTATCCCCGTTTGGGTTTATTTTTCTCAAATTCCATCTGCTCTTCAGCCGCTCCTTGGTTTGAATTGGCTTGCTTGTAATGTTGGAAAATTGAAATGTTTTGATGCTAATACTGTTGCGCGTGATAAGTTGGTGTATGCTAAGGCGCTGATTGAGATTTCCCCCTGTAAGCCTCTCCCTTCCTCTATTCCTGTTCAACTAGCTGTAGGCCATGTGGTGGATGTCCGTGTGCGTTATGGTTGGGTCTCGGACATTTGTACCTCCTGTCTCTCCTTTGGCCACTTGGTTTCTGCCTGCACGCATTCTACCGTTTCCGCTGCTGCGCCTAAGATTCCTCTCCTTCGTCCCCTGCTAAGGAAATGGGTTCCCAAAGTGCCTCCTGTTCCTCCGTTTCCTGATCCTGGGCAGACGTCTTCACTTGATCGGCCTTCTTTCCTTTTTGCACCCATTGTCCCTTCTGATGATTCTGCGGACACCTCTCCTGTTCTTGCTACGCCTGAGTTGTCTGTCGTTTGGGTTGAATCTGAGAGATGTTGGGTTGATCGTCGGTCTGATGTGCGTTTTAACCCCGTTGATGATTCTTATTTTAGATATGTATCCTCAGATCCTACGGACCATCGTCGCCTTTATTATCGACCTTCTGGTGATTCCTTGGTTCTTGATTTGGATGGTTCATATGCTGAGTTAAATTCTATCATGCTTGCTGATATTTCTTGGGATCGATCTTTTATTTACTCTTCTGATGTTGATATTTATGATCCTTCTCTTGCGCTCCAGTTTCGCCCCTATTCTGATATTCTTGGGAAAGACTCTTTGGTTCCTTCCCAGGTGGAAGATGTTGATTGACTCACTACCTCTTCGGAGGAGTCTTAGTTTGATAGTGGTTAGCTGTAGTTGTGATATATCTGTCACACTCCTGTGCTGTATTTTCTTATTTCTTAGTAGTTAGGGTGCCTATGCCTTACTCCTGTACTTCATGTTTTTATTACGTTCGTAATAAAAGTGGACGGTCCAATATAAAACCGGCTGGCCTTGCCAAAAAAAAAAATTATTAATGAAGTTGATTACTTATGAATATCATATATTAGTAATATAATTCATTCACTGGACTTTGTCTGATCCCTTCCTTTTCTTCTTCGTTTATACCCACTATAGGAGGATAGACCGCAGATGATTTAATCCAGGTATAGTGTGTAGAGAAGGATACTAGGTGCTTGGAGTTACATTTATCTATTGTTACTCTATTTCAAATTATGTTATTTCTATTTATTAGATTATATGTACTACTATTTAGAGACATTGTTGTATTGACTACATGTTTGAGACTATTATTTGATTTCGATTATTTTTAGTATTTACGTTCTATTTCCTTACGCTGTGAGTTCTAAAAGTATAGAATACTTTAATTTTTATATAGTTATTGTATAGTGAAATGTTTTAAAAACCCATTAGCTTGTCCTTCTTGGCACGACGCAAGATCGAAAGTTACTTTAAGCTTCTATGTCCAGAGGTATGGGTTGTCACAGTTCATATCAGAGCCTTAGTTCAAGATTATGCAGGGATTAGGTCGTATTGAGACAGTGTACTAAATTTTTTTAAAAATTATTATTATGTATAAATAAGTTTAACGCAAATGTGCCCTTATAATTCCAGTAATTCTTAACAATATCTAGGGAAAGTTGCGAATAATTCCTATTTATATATGTGTGAGGATGAGCAATAAAACTTAAAATAGTATTAATGAGGTAGCTAGGAATCTAGGCATGAACATTCCTATATGGTTCCGTCGGTATCTTCTAGCAAAACGCTAATTGAGCTCAACCCTAATGGAGGACCCGCAGTGCAAATGCAATTTACAACCCAAGCTCCATCGGCTGCATTGGATTTTCTTAAGTTATATTAGGACTTCCAAAGTCTGAGTGGAAACAATTATATCATTGGACCAAATCATTTGTAGAGGAATAGGCGTGGCTAAGGAATTGCAAGGAGTTTTTCTATGATATGTATGAAAGATGCATTGAAGATCAACAATTGGCTTCGTGACATTTGCAAGGAGAGGCCTTAAACTTATAAGAGATTATTGTTGCTGACATAGATGAGACTGGTATTGCATGGACCGATTTCAAGAGGCGTTTGAGATTAGGTTCATTTTTAAGGTGTAATGGGGAGTAGAGCAAGAGAAGTTCATTCATTTGGGGGCAAAATGACCTCAATGTCAAGGGGTATGTGAATCAGTTTAATCAGTTGGCAATTGCGAAAAAGGCAACGAAGTTCTTTAGGGAGTCAATCCATCTTTAAAAGTTATTGCTTTGAGCCATATATGTGACGCCCCACCTCTATACCCACGCTAGCCAAGGACACTACATAGTAATGCCGTCAACTAACACGGAGAATAAGGCTGGTTGGGAGCGACCATCTATAGCCTTGCTCTAACTATCTATTGAATACATCGACAATAAACATACCAAGCAGGTCGACATACTCAATGAATACTCAAAACAAAACCATAAGTGGTTGAAGGATCTATCAGAACAGAAAATAACAACTCAAATGTAATAAACATCACAGAACAGTAAATCATCATATACGCATAATTGATACATAACAGAGTATACAAAATAATACATGCCAAGTGGTATAGCAAACCACAATATACATACAAGTTCACAAGAATACATATCAAAGTTACTACAAAATGGGACTACACAAAAAGCTATGACAAAAAGAAGCTAGCGGAGTAGTCCATGTGGAAGCAAAATAGGCTAAGTCCAAATGCACCTAACCTGAAACATCTCGGTCTGACCCGAGTATAAAATACACGGGTCAGTCTAGCTAAACAAATCAGTTAGATAAACTGAACAACAATAAATCTGCAAGGTTACAAAGTATAACAAATATCTCTAAAAGAGATAACATAATCATCTAACAAAAGATGAATCATATAGAACAAGCCTCATATCATCGGCAACACATAGAAACAAAGGATAAGAATATCCCAAAGCAAGCCAAAAAGGCAATAACAAATACCAATAAAGTATACAAGTTCCGCAAGGTAAACGCTACGCATCATGCGGCTCATAATGACCAACATCGAATGGCGATACCTAGGGAATATACATATGAATGAAACATCAGAAAATTGCTCGAGCTCAGTACTGTACAACAAGGATCCATGAGCCCGAAGGCTCCAAACCCAATATCACCCATGCGGCTCATAACGACCAACATCGGAAGCGATACTAAAGGGCAACCCAATATCACCCATGCGGCTCATAACGACCAACATCGGAAGCGATACTAAAGGGCAACAAACCCGAAGGCACAAACCCGAAGGCACATACCCGAAGGCAACAAACCGTAGTGGTGAAGGTCAGAGACCCAGTACTGGACACCACTAACTGGCGGAATGTGTCACAACTCTCGAAAAGGAATCCGAAAAGTGTTAACGTATGTCCCATAACCACTCATTCGCACTAAACGATTTACTATCCGTTAGTCACTTTCACACTCAAAGCAGTACAAAGTTTACCTCATGTCATCGATAAACCAAACCCGAAGGTCAAAACGATCAATTGAATAGGCCGGGAATTAATCGAAAGTATAGACGCACAGATTCATGGTCCGTGTTTTGCCCAACCATTTAATCACCCTTCCACTTCGCTCGAAGTGCGAAATTGTGTGTGTGTTTTAAATAGAATTTATAACTTGGAGAAACGAGCTTTTAAATGTGATTCGAGAGATTATTTTATAAAAACCCGTGGATGAAGTCAAGAATAAGTTATCAAAACCAAAGATGCAATAACAAGCACTAAAAACCAATTTGAATCGATAAAATTTGGAAAACCAATCAAAATATGCAAAAATAGGCAAAAACAGGCAAAACAGGAGCAGGTCGGTCGACTGGATATAGGGCTCGGTCGGCTGGCCAGATGTAGGAAATAAATATGGCTCGAGGTAGCAGGTCGGTCGACCGACTACAGGGCTCGGTCGGCCGAACCTGATGATTTGCATTTCCTGCCCTTTTTCAATGAAATGCAAGTTCTTCCAAAACGCGATCATTCGAGCAATGGACCTAAGGAGCCTTAGCCAATAGATACCCAGCTCCATTAGCTCTCCGATTCGCTATCAAAAACATGTTCAAATATCAAAGTTGGGATCTTTAAAGAATTGAACCCAAACACTAAAAATTTGGATATTCACCAATTCAATCCAAATTAAAAGCAAGTGCATATGAACAAGGTGTTAGGAATTCATACCCAACATCAATGAAATCAAGAGAAGTAGATGTGAGTTCAAAACTCACCTTTTACCCAAAACAAAGAAGATGGAGCTCAACAACAAGGAGAAGACCAACCAAACACTACTTCAACTCAACAAGCTTCAATCTAAGAATAAAACACATATTTTCCAATTTAGGTTTAGGAAATTTTCTGAAATTGAAGAGGAGAAGAGTTGGAGAAGATGAAGAGGAGCTTACCTATGTCTTTTCTTTGACTTTGGAGCAAGAATCAAGTTTACAAGAAGAAACTAGGGCTTACAATTTCTATCTCTCTTTCCCTTCCACCATTTTCAGTTTTAGCTTAAGAAATGAAAATGAAATGAAGATGAATGAAGAGAAGGGGTTGGGTTAGGGTATTAGCTAAGCTAGTGGGATGAACCCAAACCCAATAGAAAAAAGGGTCAAAATTTCACAAACTCCAAACATATCAAAGATTATACTCAAAAAGATCGTAAACGCCATTTTGGAACCAATGGAGGTGGTTTCGAGGTCCAATTCGACCGTTTGCAAAAAGTAACATTTCGGACCCAAAAATCCGACTAACGACGCTATATTTAAATATAAAATCGTTAAATATGCGGGTTGTTACAGATCTCCCCTCCTTACAAAATTGCGTCCCCGCAATTCCTAGAGACGATATTTGTAACAACTACAAACATACTACATTCAAAAGAAAAGGGAAATAAGCTTGAGAAGAAAAGACATACTCACCGTTCACAAGCGAAGAAAGAAAACCCGGATAAGATCGCTCGATAAACTCCCTGGTTTCCCAAGTACAGTCATTGGGATTAGCGGACCATTAAACCTTAATGAGCGGCACATCCTTGTTCCGAAGTTGTCGCACCTCCGTGTCAAGCACGCGAATAGGTTGCTGTACAATAGATAAGTCCGGTGAGACCTCAAGCTCTTGCAAATCAGGAGAAGCAATAACAGAATCCGACTCCCGAAGACACTTCCGAAGTTGCGAGACGTGGAACACGTCATGAATGCTAGATAAATGAGCTGGAAGTGAAACTCTATAAGCCACAGGGCCAATACGTTCAGTAATAGAAAATGGTCCTATAAAACGAGGAGCCAATTTCCAAGTCGTACTGAAACGCATAACCCCCTTCAAAGGAGAAACACGAATAAAAACAAGATCACCAATCGAGAACTCGAGAGGCTTCCTACGGTTATCCGCGTAGGATTTCTGGCGACTCTGTGCCTCTTTCATTCTCAACAGGATAACATCAATCTTCTCAGAAGAACCACGAACGAAATCTGGACCAAGAATAAGCTTCTCTCCAGATTCCAACCAACATGAAGGTGATCGACATGGCCTTCCGTATAAGGCTTCGAAAGGAGCCATACCTATACTAGACTGAAAACTATTGTTGTAGGAGAATTCTACAAGAGGTAGATAATCCTCCCAACTTCCACCAAAATCAAAAATACAAATACAGAGAAGATCTTCCAAGATACGATTCACCCGTTCAGTCTGTCCATCAGACTGTGGATGATAAGCTGTAGAAAAATTAAGCTTTGTTCCCAAAACTTGCTGAAGACTCTTCCAAAAATGACTCGTGAATAAAGTATCACAGTCACTCATAATAGAACTAGGAACACCGTGAAGTCTCACGATTTCCTTGACATATAACTTAGCCAATGCGAAGCAGTTCTATTAGACTTAATAGGAACAAAATGAGCAGACTTAGTGAGGCGATCAACAATAACCCAAATGCTAGAATGGCCTGATCTCGAGCGAGGTAGGCCGTCAATGAAATCCATAGATATCTGATCCCATTTCCACAATGGAATCTCAAGAGGCTGAAGAAGACCCGAAGGACGCTGATGCTCGGCCTTAAAACGCTGACAAGTTATGCATTTACTCACATAACTCGCCACATCGCGCTTCATGCCTTCCCAATAATAAAGACGACGCATATCGGCATACATCTTGCTACTACTGGGATGAATAGTATACTTAGAACGATGACAGTCATCAAGAATGTCATGCCTAAGTGCAGAATCAGAAGGCACAAAAAGACGGTTCTTCTTACGAAGACACCCATGAGAATCAATGCTAAAATCCCGCAACGCCTCATCACAGGATTCAGACTCACAAAGCCGAATAAGATGCAAAAAATCAGGATCACGCCATTGGGCATCAGCAATACGATCCAATAAAATAGGTCGAGCTTCCAAACTAAATAATAGAATAGGAGAATCAGAAGATGAACCTCGATCCCGAATTTCACAAAAAGATAGAGTCTCAAGAATATCCCATTCGGCAAGCATCATAGAAACAACAGCCGAATGTTTGCAACTAAGTGCATCTGCAACACGATTACCCTTACCAGGGGTATACTGGATATCAAAGTCATAAGAGGCAAGAAACTCGAGCCAACATTGTTGTCTCATATTGTGTTCCTTCTGAGTAAACAAATACTTCAAGGATTTATGATCGGTACAGAGAATGAAGCGCTCACCTAACAAATAGTGTCGCCAAATCTTCAAGGCAAAGACAATGGCGGCAAGCTCAAGATCATGAGTGGCATAGCGAACTTCATTCGGACGCAGTTTCCTAGAAGCATACGCAACTACCCGATCCTTCTGCATAAGAACAACACCGAGACCACTACCACAAGCATTGGTGTAGACAACAAGATCATGATTCCCTTCGGGAACCACAGGAATAGGAGCTTTAGTGAGAAGTTCCTTCAATGTCAGAAAGGAAGCTTCACACTTGTCGGACCAATCAAAACGAATGCCTTTCCGAGTAAGGCAAGTGAGAGGAAGCACAACACGGGAAAAGTCCTTAACGAACCGACGGTAATAACCCGCCAATCCAAGGAAACTACGAATCTCATGAACATTCTTAGGCCTCTTCCAATTTTGGATGGCTTCGATCTTTGAGGGATTGACAGAAATGCCATCGGAAGAAACAACATGGCCTAAGAACTTAACCTTATTCTCCCAAAAGTGGCACTTGGAGAATTTGGCTCTAAGCTGATGATGACGGAGAGTACTCAAGACAATTCTCAAGTGATTAGCATGTTCGGCTTCAGACTTAGAATAAATAAGGATATCATCAATGAAGACAAAGACAAACTTATCGAGATATTCCCGGAATACCCGATTCATGAGATCAACAAAGAAAGAAGGAGCGTTCGTCAAACCGAACGGCATAACGAGCCACTCGAAAGAACCATATCGAGTGCGGAAAGCGGTAAGAGGTATGCTATCCTCCGCGACTCGTAACTGATGAAAACCTGTGGCAAGGTCAAGCTGATAAAAGACCTTAGCACCACTCAATAGATCGAACATATCATCGATCCTAGGCAATGGATACCTATTCCTAATGGTCAACTCGTTAAGCTTGCGATAGTCAATGCAAAGCCTAAGAGTTCCATCGGACTTCTTCACGAAGACGACCGCGGATCCCCACGGAGAAAAACTAGACCGAATCAACTGCTTGGACTCAAGCTCTAAAAGCTGCTTCTTGAGTTCCTTATTTTCCTGTGTAGACATCCTCGTAGGAGGACGACTAACTGGCTGCTCTCCTGGAATGAGATCAATGCGGAACTCAATTGCCCGCTTGGGTGGCAAACCCGAAATAGGTTCAAAAACATCAGAAAAGTCACAAGCAATAGGAATACGAGATATATTATCACCATCTCGCGAATCAAGAGAATATAAAGCCATTTTAGAATTATCCACATCCCGAAGAACAAGAGATAACTGAGTAGGCGAATCCGGATGTCGAAGATACAAAATTCTCTCCGAACAAATAATCCTGGCATCATATCTCACTAGATAGTCCATACCCAAAATCATATCAAATCCCAGACAAGAAATAACGTGCAGATTCGCACGAAAAGAAAAGCCACATAAAACAATCTCAACATCATCACAAAGCAAACTAAGGGTCGCGGATCCCCCAATAGGATTCGCAATCCTTAAAGAAGTAACCAAACAAGAAACATCCAAAGATAAATCATCAAAGAGCTTCTTCGATATGAAAGAATGTGAAGCACCCGTATCGAAAAGAACTCGAATACTATGATCACGAAATAAAATAGAACCTTCCAAAATAGATAGAGATATACCCTTGGGTTGAGAAGGACCTTTAGAAGCCTTGGTAGCATAAAGATTGCTAGACTTAGCACCAGCTGGAACAGTAGGGAAAGCTGAAACATGATGACCTTCCTTCTTGCAATAGCGAAAGAAGAGAGGTTTAGGACAAGCTCGAATAATATGATCTGGAGAACCATAATTCAAACACTTTCGAACGAAAGGTGTTCCGGAAGACTGAGGCGGAGAGCTAGGACCACCAGTCTTCTTCTTCTTAAAAGGAAAAGGCCTGGACTTCTGAATTGGAAACGGCCTCTTGTTGGGGTTCTTGGAACCCTCAACATCAACATCACTATCACACTCCTTCTCGACGGTCTCGAGATGAAGCGCAGAATCAACCAACTCCTCAAAAGAAAGTTTAAGATAGAGCAACAAAGACTTCTTAAGATATTTCTTAAGGCCAGAGACAAACTTCAAATTGTTCTTATAAGAAGTGCTGATGAATTCAAGACCATACTTAGATAAAGCCTCGAATGACGCAACATACTCAGAAACAGAAGATTTCCCATGCTTCAACTCAAGGAAGCGACGGGTCAATAAAACTTTTTCAGATTCAGGAACGAACTTGAGTTCAAATCGCTCTCGAAACTGAGTCCAAGAAAGAGTAGACTCATCAATTTCGGCTATAAGAAGCTCATACCAATCAAGAGCACGCTCTTGTAATAAGCTAGAAGTTACAAGAACTCTATCATGGTCAGAAAGATCCATACGAGAGAAAATACGCTCGCACGTGCGAAACCAAGCTTGGACTTCAAGAACGGATTCGGAGCCTTTAAACGGCTTTCCTCTAAGATGAGCAAAATCACTGCATTGGCGTGCAAAGGCAGACTTGCGAGGTGGAGAAACTCGAGGAGGAACTGGAGGCTGAGTGCTCCTAAACAACTCCATAAACTGATTGGCAGACATATAAACGCCATCCGGATGTGTGCCACTGGATTGCCCAGCATCCGAACGTCGTCCCCTGCCTCTTCCAGCATACGCTGAAAGTAAGATAAGAACAAGATTATTCACAAGGTAGATACTTCATTACAGAATACTACGGAATAAAATGCATTCCTAGACGTATTCCTAATATCTATCTAACCTTGATGGAATAAAGAGACACGATGATTCAAAGATTTGTATCACTTGTACACTTTGATGTACCGTAATATGTGCATCTATTATGTGTTTATCATATTTTGTCTTGAACTCAGCTCTGATACCACGCTGTGACGCCCCACCTCTATACGCACGCTAGCCAAGGACACTACATAGTAATGCCGTCAACTAACACGGAGAATAAGGCTGGTTGGGAGCGACCATCTATAGCCTTGCTCTAACTATCTATTGAATACATCGACAGTAAACATACCAAGCAGGTCGACATACTCAATGAATACTCAAAACAAAACCATAGGTGGTTGAAGGATCTATCAGAACAGAATATAACAACTCAAATGTAATAAACATCACGGAACAGTAAATAATCATATACACATATATTGATACATAACAGAGTATACAAAATAATACATGTCAAGTGGTATAGCAAACCACAATATACAGACGAGTTCACAAGAATACATATCAGAGTTACTACAAAATGGGACTACACTAAAAGCTATGACAAAAGGAAGCTAGCGGAGTAATCCATGCGGAAGCAAAATAGGCTAAGTCCAAAAGCACCTAACCTAAAACATCTCGGTCTGACCCGAGTATAAAATACACGGGTCAGTCTAGCTAAACAAATCAGTTAGATAAACTGAACAACAATAAACCTGCAAGGTTACAAAGTATAACAAATATCTCTAAAAGAGATAACACAATCATCTAACAAAAGATGAATCATATAGAACAAGCCTCATATCATCGACAACACATAGAAACAAAGGATAAGAATATCCCAAAGCAAGCCAAAAAGGCAATAACAAATACCAACAAGGTATACGAGTTCCGCAAGGTAAATGCTACGCATCATGCGGCTCATAATGACCAACATCGAAGGGCGATACCTAGGGAATATACATATGAATGAAACATCAGAAAATTGCTCGAGCTCAGTACTATACAACAAGGATCCATGTGCCCAAAGACTCCAAACCCAATATCACCCATGCGGCTCATAACGACCAACATCAGAAGCGATACTAAAGGGCAACCCAATATCACCCATGCGGCTCATAACGACCAATATCGGAAGCGATACTAAAGGGCAACAAACCCGAAGGCACAAACCCGAAGGCATATACCCGAAGGCAACAAACCGTAGTGGTGAAGGTCAGAGACCCAGTACTGGACACCACTAACTGGCGGAATGTGTCACAACTCTCGAAAAGGAATCCGAAAAGTGTTAACGTATGTCCCATAACCACTCGTTCGCACTAAACGATTTACTATCCGTTAGTCACTTTCACACTCAAAGCAGTACAATGTTTACCTCATGTCATCGATAAACCAAACCCGAAGGTCAAAACGATCAATTGAATAGGTTGGGAATTAATCGGAAGGATAAACGCACAGATTCATGGTCCGTGTTTTGCCCAACCATTTAATCACCCTTCCACTTCGCTCGAAGTGCGAAATTGTGTGTGCGTTTTAAATAGAATTTATAAATTGGAGAAACGAGCTTTTAAATGCGATTCGAGAGATTATTTTATAAAAACCCGTGAATGAAGTCAAGAATAAGTTATCAAAACCAAAAATGCAATAACAAGCACTAAAAACCAACTTGAATCGATAAAATTTGGAAAACCAATCAAAATATGCAAAAATAGGCAAAACAGGAGCAGGTCGGTCGACCGGATACAGGGCTCGGTCGGCTGACCAGATGCAGGAAATAAAATATGGCTCGGGGTAGCAGGTCAGTCGACCGGCTACAGGGCTCGGTCGGCCGAACCTGATGATTTGCAGTTCCTGCCCTTTTTCAATGAAATGCAAGTTCTTCCAAAACACGATCGTTCGAGCAATGAACCTAAGGAGCCTTAGGCAATAGATACCCCAGCTCCATTAGCTCTCCGATTCGCTATCAAAAACATGTTCAAATATCAAAGTTGGGATCTTTAAGGAATTGAACTCAAACACTAAAAATTTGGATATTTACCAATTCAATCCAAACTAAAAGCAAGTGCATATGAACAAGGTGTTAGGAATTCATACCCAACATCAATGAAATCAAGAGAAGTAGATGTGAGTTCAAAACTCACCTTTTACCCAAAACAAAGAAGATGGAGCTCAACAACAAGGAGAAGACCAACCAAACACTACTTCAACTCAACAAGCTTCAATCTAAGAATAAAACACATATTTCCCAATTTAGGTTTAGGAAATTTTCTGAAATTGAAGAGGAGAAGAGTTGGAGAAGATGAAGAGGAGCTTACCTATGTCTTCTCTTTGATTTTGGAGCAAGAATCAAGTTTACAAGAAGAAACTAGGGCTTACAATTTCTATTTCTCTTTCCCTTCCACCATTTTCAGTTTTAGCTTAAGAAATGAAAATGAAATGAAGATGAATGAAGAGAAGGGGTTGGGTTAGGGTATTAGTTAAGCTAGTGGGCTGAACCCAAACCCAAAACCCAATAGAAAAAGGGTCAAAATTTCACAAACTCCAAACATATCAAAGATTATACTCAAAAAGATCGCAAACGCCATTTTGGAACCAATGGAGGTGGTTTCGAGCTCCAATTCGGCCTTTTGCAAAAAGTTACATTTTGGACCCAAAAATCCGACCAGCGACGCTATATTTAAATAAAACATTTAAGTATAAAATCGTTAAATATGCGGGTTGTTACAATATACCTAATGGAGCTACTTTTGAGAGCTTGGTGGAGAAGGTGTTGCTGAATTCAATTGCGAAGAAGGAACTTAGAAGGCAACGCTGAAGCTAGTTCAGCAAGACCACTACAAAAGTGGAATGGAATCTCAGGGTAAAATAGCGAAGCTAAAGTTCAAACGTAAAAAGTTCCAATACTGGGGGATATGGCAAAGGATGTCAGGTCAGGCATTGTGGAGATTAAAAGCTATAATAACAATCAATTTGGCCACATGAAGAGGGAGTGCCCGAGTGCACCAAAGACATCTACCTAGGTGATTGCAGCATTTGTACTATATGTTATTCCTAGCTTAAACGCTAATCCAGCTATGGAGAATAGAAAGAAAGTCATTATTAAAGGTGTATTAACTCTTTCTAATTTATCTACTTGTACTTTATTTAATAGTAGGTCATCACTCTTTATTTTGGGTAGACTAGTAGATGTATTGTACTTCAAAATTAGCATCATTACGGACTCTATTGTAGTATCAAACCTTATTGGAGGATCGACTCATTTATCCATAATTTGTAAGGATCTAAAGTTTTATATTTGGGTATTGAATTCGATTACGATGCTTTTCTTTTAGGATATTCTAAAATAGGTTTAATCTTAGAAATAGATTGGATGACTATGTATGGGGCAGTGCTAGATTGCGATAGGTATATGGTTCTGTTAGGTAGTTGTAGTGGGCGTACCTTTAAGGTTTACTATCACCCTAGGATTTTATTTATCTTGAGTTACCTATATTCTTTAGACCCCTTACACGATTATTTAGCTTCAAAGTTAGTACTTCATGACTACCCGAATGTCTTTTCCATAGTTTCTAATCTTTCCCCCAACGAAGATTGAATTTAGAACTTACCTTGAAGAGAATGTTAGACTTATTGCCTTACCACTTACACATATGACTCCTAGAGAAAAATGTAAGTTCAATAAGAAAGTAAAAGATTTATTGGAGAAGGGCTTCGTTCAAAATTTTTTTTTAGAGAAATGCGCACTAATGGTCATTATTACTGAAGCAAATGGCTATTTAAGCATTAGGTCGATTATCGTGAGCTAAGTAAACTGACAATAAAGAATTGTTATCCATTGCCCTTTATGGACCTTTTTTTGATAAGTTACTCAAAGAAAAAGTATTCGCTCAACATTACATGGTTATCGGATTCTGTCAATTGTGCATAGTTGAGGATATTATTCAGAAAAATGCTTTTCGTGCACCTGACAGACTTTACGAGTGGTTAGTCATGCCATTTGGACTGACCAATGTACCAACATATTCGGCTAAGCTTATGAGTCGTGTATTTAAAGGGCTAAATAGTTCGTGGTTGTAATCTCTGATGAAGTGCTTGTCCATTCGAGAAGTGAGGAAGAGCACATGTTGCATTTAGGTGAAATGCTCAATACTCTTTGTAGGCATAAGATAACGGCAAAGTTTTCTAAATGTCACTTTTGGCACAGGGAGGATCGCTTTCTAGGACATGTCACCAAGTATGGACTATTGGTCGATCATAGTAAATTTGTTGCAGTATAGGATTGGCACGTACTAAAGAATGCCATAGAGATGAGAGGTATTCTTAGTTTGGTTAGCTACTATAGGAAGTTCATTAAAGATTTTGCTTCCTTACCATTGACATGTCTTGCCATGAAAAACTTAGTTTTCTCATGGAGCTTAGAATGTGAAGATGATTTTATTCAGTTGTAGGAGTTGTTGATTAGTGCACTTGTTTTAGTACTCCCTACAATACAAAGGCATTTGCAATATATACCGGTGCTTGTGGTACAGGTCCAAGCATAATGTTGAGGTCGGAGGGTAGAGTTGTTTGTTATACTAGTGGACAATTGAAGGTTCATAGGAGAAACTACCCACCCCATGATCTTGAATTGGCAGATATTATCTTTGATGTTAAATCGTAGAGGCATTAGCTTCTAGAGGAGTGATTTGAGCTACTCACTGTGATAACCAGATTTTTGGATATCTGTAAATTGGTAATTAACAGGATTTAATTTATTGAATACTGATTTGTGTGTTAAACAAATAAAATCCTAGAAAATATCTGAAAGTGATAAAATTTATAGTAAATTAATAAATCATATAATTAGATATATGCAAACTTTATAGTGTTAAATTTTTTAAGTGTATACTTATATAAAATATAAGTGTGTATATATATAATATATATGTATATCTATTGTGATTTGGAAGTTATAATTCGAATTAAAACAAGATTAAATAAAACTTTTAACATATATATATATCTGTGTGTGTGTGTATCTTTTATTTATAAACATAGAAATAAAACATAAAGGATATATATATATATAATATATATATAATTAAATAGTAAATATAATATAAAATTATAAAAAATATTAAAAGTATTAAATAACATGAAATTTAACATGTGTAGGTATTATGACATAAAGATTAACAAGTGTAAAAGGTTGAAGCATGTTTTAAAACATTTGTAACAATTTACGTCATGCATAACTACAAGTGTCCTAATTTTAATTTTCTTTTCATTATAAGTTTAATGAATAAAGGAAACAAGTTATATAAAAACATCTACTTCCCTTTCTCTTTCACTTTCCTTCATAATTTTAAAAACTTAAAAACCTGTAAAACAAAAACAGATAAAAGAAATAAAAACAAAAGCAAGTCTCGGATCATCTCAAATCTGATGCAAACAAACAACTACAAACTTAAATTCAAAGCAATCAAATAAGCAGATCAGATTCAAATTCAACATCAAGTATTAAATTCAAGCTTCAGTTCAATTAATGTTTCAGATCAAATCAAGAAACTTCCAGGCTTTCTCTATTAACATTTGCAGGTGAGTAAACTCCTGATAATCTAATCAATAGATTGCTGTTTGTGAGGTGAAGCTGTGAAAATGTTTGAATATGTGAAAATATGTTGTACGTATACAAAAATGTGTGTATATATATGTGTGTGTGCGTGCGTGTGTTTGTATATTCCTCTGTTTCAGGTTTACATGTTTCAAAAACCTGATTAAAATTTAAATCTCTCCCTCTTTTCCTCTATATACTTCGATGTCTAAATAAAACATGTTTGAATTTGCAAGATCATAATTTTAAAAATACTTTTAAGTATTAAAAATGAATGGATTTATTAGGAAATATAAAAAACAGTAAAATCAAATTTTGTCCATAATTTAGTTGTTTAAAATTTGGGTTTGATTACATAATCTTATTCCTCTTCTTAAATCATGAATTTTAAAAGAAGAATTAAGATTTTTAGTGTCGTATCGTTTGAGGAATTCGAAGTTGAACATGAATTGGATTTTTGGCAATTCCTAGTGATCGGCAAGGTGAGGGGGTCGTGGTCATGGCTGGAGGAAGCCTGAGTGATGGGGATTCATAGAAAAATGCTCGAAAATTTTTCAGATGATCAGGGCAGTGGGTTGACGTTGATTTAGGGGTTAAAATCGAGTTTTGGTAGTAGTCAGAATTCGAGCTGTTGCGTCGTCGTGGATGAACTAGAGGTGATCGCTCAGGTGAGAACCGAAGCATATGATTCAGGCAGAGCTCTGGACGGAGTTGCATGGCCTTTGATGGCCTGAGGCGGCGGGTCGAGGCGATCTTTGGTGATCCTATTTTGTTTCAGGCTGTGTCAAGTTGTCGATTGCAAGTTCATCGTCGTTTAGGGGCTCTGGGTGGTCGTACATTTAGAGTAGGTCGTCGACGTCGTGCTTGTGGTCTCGGCGAGGATCGAAGTTGGCCGGAACGGTGTACAACGTGCACGCGTGCATGTTTGAAATCTGGTGGTTTTGGAGTTTGGGAAGAAAGGTTTTGTCTCGGGGAAAACTCGGGAAAGAATAGGGTTGGCTCGGTTCGTATTCGTGTTGTACGCGAGGGTTACCAAACTAAAAACAGTTTTAAAATTTAAACAAAGTTTAAAGGGAAAAAAGGGGAATGGGTGGCCTGGGATTTAGATCGGGTAATTTGGTATTTGGCTCGGGTTCTCTGTTATAATGTCATGTTTTAAATATGACAAGTTTTTTTAAAGTTAAAACCAAGTCAAGTTTTAAAAAATTTCTTAACCCAATCTTTTAATAATAATTGTTTTAGATTTATTAAAGTTTTAAAATACATTATAAAAAGTAATTAAATTTAAAGTATTTTATTATGTATCCTTTATTTAATCCATAAGATTATTTAAATGAATTAATAAGTTGAAGTGTTTAAATTTGTTAATTAACTTAAGAATCTTAACTTAATTTATATGTGAATGATAATTAACTCCAAGACTTATTAAATTAAGATTAAATGACGTTAAAGTTAATTGATTGGGTTTTGGAATAATTATATATTAAGTTAATAATAAATTAATCCACAAGTACTTTCAGATGGGATTTAATAATGATTGGATTAAAGTAGGTGTAACGACCTGTAAGATTTTAATAAATTTTATTTACGTATTTAATTGGATTTTGTGAAATTTTAAAATAAATTAATTTGCAAATAAAAAGTTGATATTTGAATTACGTCCAATTAAACGTAGCCTATGGTAAATTTTCAAATTTTTTTATCAAAGTCTATTTCTTTGTGAAATTCTATTTAATTCAAGTAGCCAATAATAGCTGATAATAAATTTATTTTCAAGCCTGGATATTTTTCTATGAAAAATTTCTAAATCCTATTCTGAGTAAGACGTCATCCTTCGTTTTTCAAAATTCGGACGTCTACTGCTCCGTTTACCCTATTTCTGCAAAATAGCAGCATTTTCGGTACCGATTATCGACTTTTGATCGGATGATCGTACCACTAATATCTGTATACCGTTGTGATCTCTCGTCGAGCTGATCTCAACGGTATATTTATTTCTGTATTTTGGGATCCGGTGTACCACGGAAGATATAAATTGTTTTTGTAACGGTACCCTAAAATTTGGCTTAACTTTTCCTTTTGCGTTTCAAATTTGAAAGTGTACTGTCCAATCAACCAATAGAATTGTTTATTTACTTTTGCTGAATCAATGGGACAACGGTTATGGATCCATCAATTTAATTCATATTTCAGTGGTCCACTTCTTTCTCTATCCTTTGTCAGACCGCGTTGTACGTTGGGGTAATAAATATTTCTACGTTTTCCTCTGAAAACCCAGAATTCACTCTACCTGTTCATCATCTCATTTATTTTTTATGCATAACGTCTCCATATTTATTTTATTTCAGTTACAACCTTTCGTTTAAAAGCGGTACACATTATAGCTCTTTCGCATTTCCAATTGCTTTTCCCCTCCTTCTAAAGCCTATATATATATATATCTCTTCATCTCTCTTTTTTTTCTCAGATCTGCACGTCCCTATCTTCTCCCTCTCCCCTCTTGCTTCTTCTCCCTTCTGGATTTGGGTTCATCGCCGAGCAACTCATATTTTATTTGTTTCCATCGCCGAGCAACTCAGAGCTCCGCCGCGGTTTGCCCTCCTCTGCCTCGAACGCACCCGCCTACGCCAAGCAAACCACCTACTCCACCACCACTATACCACCCATCGGCCCCACCTGCTTGCGTCAGACATCACGCCCCACACCTCCGCTACCAAGCAGTGTCCAGACCGAAGCAACCCAAAACGGCGACTCTATCTTCCTCCCCGTTCTAACTCGCCTCCGCTTCGCAGCCGTGACCGCCACCCACGTGAGTCTCCTTCTACATCAGCCATCTCCGATCTGACAGCCCTAGTGCCGACCGCAATCACTGAACCAACCTCCATCTCAGCCTCAAACCATGCTCGCACTGTCCCTGTGTCAGCCTCCTTCTTCCTCTTGCGTTAAATTATATAAAGGTATTATAGGTATAAATATTTTATATTATATATAGATGGGTTGCTATATATTGTACTTACAGTATGATATAAGGAAAATTTATTCTGTTACTGTTTAAGCTTTATAATAATAAATTTTATATTAACTTTATAATGAATGTTAATTTTAAGAATATTGATATTAAATTTTATCAAAGTTTTACGTTAAAAATATGTGTTACAGTGTACTAGTTGGAATGAAGTTTAATATGAGTTTAAAGTATATTAAGTATCACATACCTGTAAAGTTTACAAATTTTATAAATTAAACTTTTATAAAATTCTATGGGTTATAGATAAATATAATAATATGAAGTCTATGTATATATATGTTGCTGAAGCTTGGGTTAATATGTGAAAGGAATATGCTTTGTTTCAATCTCTTTGTAGTAGGCTTTTCTTATAAATTGCTGTTAACTTCTATTTACATTTTTATTTATGTAAGTTTATAAATACACACGTTGTATAAGATTTTAATATGCATTGATATATGATATATTATAATTAAGCTGTGCATGGTTTGATGTTTACCCTGCATGTATTTGAATCTACACCTTTTAGTTGTTAAAATGTGTCTGCATACTTTGGAAGAAAATATACCAGATTTTGTTGTTATAAAATAGTGTCAAGTTGTATATGTATCATGATATGCTACTTTAGTTATAGTTAAGTGTGTACGCATATAAGAGACATTGGTCTGTAAGATATATGTTTCCTTTAAATAATATAAGTTCATTTTATGTTAAAAATATAGCATACGGCTATGATAAATATGATGATTTTCGATCTAGTACAAGCAGATATAAGCTAGTTTAGGTAGACCTGTAACTTGTATTTATATACTGAAGCTATGATTTAACAGTTGTAATAATAAAATATATACAACGCTTTATATATGTTAGTATGTACGATACTCCGTTGGACTTTAAATAAAATATAGATTTTTGATTCAAAACAGTTGTATTACTTCAAAGTTTTGTGTTAAATTTGTAGACATGCTAGGTTCGTAGTGTATGCATATATACAGATTCTTAAATAATATCGCATACAAATTTGTGTAACATACCATTTAAATTAGCTATAACTTACATAGTTAATATAGGTTATTTTATATTCGGGGCTATATGTGGTTTGTATCTATACTTGAATATATGAAGTTGCGGTATAGGTTTTATATTTATTCTGCGTGGGTATATATAAGGTATAACATTTTTACGTTGGATTTCTTCTATGGGTGTTTCAAATTGAAACCGGTATTTTGACATATATATATATACATATATTTAATCTAATATGTGTTTAAAATTTAAAAATATGACTGTATTCAAATAGTTATATAGTTAGACGTATAAGTTCTTTTATACCATCTATCTTCATCAATCCGGTTCTGATTCGTTATCGATTTCTTTTATCAGCTTTTCTGTCGAAATCGTACCTTCTTCCTTTGCTTTGGAATTCGTAGCTTGCTCTGTTGTCTATCCCCTCTAGCCTCGAAAGGTGAGCAATCACTCACGATTAACGTTCTTTATTTATTAAATTTGATTTCAATTGAAACGTCAATTGAAATATGCTGCTGTTAGTTGTTTTACTGTATGACTGCCATTATCTGTATCTGTTCACCTATGACACCTGACACCATTATCGGTTAGTTATTTATGTGATAATAATACAGATTGGTTGATAATTAATTGTTTGGTTGATTTTTGTCTAAATTGGATGTTAATTATTATTGTTAAGTGATAACTAGTTTGCTAGTTAAATTTGGGGTAGTATAGTTATAAATTAAAAACGGATTATATATGACGGACCTTGAGTTATTAAAACCTGACCCCGCTATATGTAAATT
The DNA here is from genome assembly GCA_030765085.1 of Allium cepa. NCBI lineage: Eukaryota > Viridiplantae > Streptophyta > Magnoliopsida > Asparagales > Amaryllidaceae > Allium > Allium cepa. The sequence goes on along the minus strand of CM060937.1, from coordinate 503,482,877 downwards.
TGATTTGTTGAATTTGACCCATTGATTGTTGTAAGAATTGATAAATTTATACTTTAAATCTTTGAACGTAGTTTGGATTAATTGTTGTAGTATTAAACTGAAATGAAATGGAACGACAAGTGAAAAACTGAAATGTAATAATTTTTAAATCTACATGAAATGATACTGTAGATTTTAGAAATAATTATACAAATAACAATGCGTATTAATACGATTTTTCCGGGATTATTGGATTTATCTTTTGAATTGTTATTGATGATTATGTTGCTTGTTTATTTACCTTGACACCATCCCTGTCATCACACTGCAAGTTCCCTTTGTTATGTTTGATTTTGAATTGAAATGGGTTGAAATGATAGACCCAAGTGGTTTCCAGTTAATTTAATTTGGGATTCGGGTTGAAATGCTATCCACCCGTATACATTTAGTGTACGGATTAAAATAGTAATAACACTTTGACCATATGATAAGAAATATATGGTCTTATTAAATGTAAATTTTTAAATACATATATAACGGGAAATGATAAATATGGAGTTAATTATATCTAGTCTAATCAAGATTTGATTAAATGCATAAATTATGATAAATATTTACGTAAGTTTTATCTCGGATAAATTTTGCAATAATATTGAACAATTAAGATTGGGAGATAAAGGTGGATTATTTTAAATGGCATTTTAGATAAGGATTTGTTTATTTAAATCAACTTGAATTTATCGAATGGGATATTTCACGTTAAATAAAATATTAGAAATATTGAGTATAATGTAGCGTAAGGTCACCAAAATGATATTGAATCAAATAAGGGGTGTTCAAGACTAGATAATAATGATGTAAAAGGATCGAGATTCTATATGAAACTGTTAAATTTAAATTGTTATATTTAAGATATGAACTATATTGAAATCAAATGGTTTAGAGATTTGGATATGTATTTTGAACCAAGATAGTTGAACTTGTTATGTAGATAACGAATTGAATTAGGTGAGATTTGAGTTTGAACTAAATTGGAAAGTTTATTTAGAAAACTAGATTGGGAAAATTTAATTGAAATGTTGAATACTTAAAGCATGAATCATATTGAACTAAAAGGGGACATTGGGATATCCAAATCTGGGAATTATAAATTTAAGTGGATTTTTGGGAAATTTAAATTGATAAAATGAGATTGAATTTAATTGGAATGGGAAGGTCGGGTTGATGTGATCGGTTTGTTAAGTTGGGGAAATTGAAGTACTTTGCTGTATACATCATTTGAAATATATAAATACTATTATTTGAAGTGACTTGATATTTGGGTTGAAGTAAATTAAGTGAATGACCACGGTGTAATAGTATATATTTCTACATTGTAGATAATTCTATAGACCTTTAGTGGATGGTCACCCAAACATCCTTTCAGTTATATTGTATTTCAGTTGATATTTCACTTGAGTTGAATTTATTGATATAAGAATGTTAATCCTGACTCGAGTGTTTTGTGTTTTGCTTTACGCTCGGGTCAGACCGAGAAATACAGCATTAGAGACTCACCTTCGGAGATTGGAGCTTCATTTGGAGATCCAACTATCGTTTCAGCTTTCAGTTTTCTAGTTGATTGGTTCTGAGAAGTCATCGGCACGTACTGAAGACTTTTTCTGTATTCAAGAGATGCTGATGTATTTTATTTTAAACTCTGATGTATATAGTAGCTTCATGAACTACTATTTTTCTATTCCGCTGCATTTTATTACTCTGTGTCTGTGATCTGTGATTGATTTATTTATTGTATATGTTACGTTTTGCCAAAAATTTTATTAACAATTCGGTATTTTGAATTATTCAAGTCGGACATGTACGGTTTTATTGTCGATTTGAATGGTCCAAAATAGCGGGTCATTACAGTTGGTATCAGAGCTTTGGCTCTAGGCAAAACTTAACATATTTGGTAAATTTATTTACAGAATCACTTTCGCGCGAGTTGAATCTCTTCCTTTTTGACCCGATTTCTTTTGAATTTTGGAATGTCCCTCGGTTCTGAAATTCATTCTTGTCTCTCCCTAATTGTATTCGTTCGACTCTGGAGTATCCCATCACTCCACTAAATAATTCGTAAAAAGGGGTGAAAACTCCTTTTCCATTGGCATTGATTCACCGAAGATCTTTGTATCCTCGGTTTACGATGCTGCTTTATCTTGGTATGCTGAATTCTATCTCTGGCGGTCGAATGTTGGTTTGCCTTGGGAAGTCCGCATCAATCATATTCCTGAAGTCACGGTTGACCCGGTTAAGGTCGCCCGCGATTTATAGAAGTATATCCACCTTCTATTTTGTAACTTGATTTTCTCATCTTTGTTTGAGCCTATCTTCGAATCAGGATTCTATTGTTTACAGTTCCTCTAATTCAAATCTCTATCTTTGTTTTGAAATCCATTCTTAAATTATCCTTCGAAAATCGGGTATGTTTGTATTTTGAAATTGCTTTATATATCAAAATTATATCCTATATATAAAAAGAAATTGTTTTCAATAAGGATTATGTACCTATATGTATAAAGCAAATGAGAAATGTATTCTATATATAGAGGTTTTGAAAGGATTTGGAATTTTGAAAATTTATAAGAAATTCATTTATATAGAAATGATTTAATTATAACTGAAAGGTTAAAAATTGAAATTCGAGAATTGAATTCCGGTATTTTGACATTGGTTTTAAGATTTTGGGAAAATATATATAAATAATACGATTTAAAAGTATTTTTCCGAATAAGAAATGTTTCAAATGAGTTCAAATGAATTCCAATAATTTTGAAGAAATTTAAAAGAAGTTTTCAAGAAAATAGAAGTCCAGAACTCACTTATGTCGTTGGAGAATAATTTCGGTGATGAGTGCACGCATCATCGACATTGATTTTCGAGCTCAGAGTGGGGGAGAGGCCACTTTAATAGCTTCGCTATGCGAGCGATTTTGTAAACTGTTTTTGATTTCAAATTCCGAAGTAATTTAATATTTTCGAAAGATATAAGTATATATTTGAAACAATTTAAAATGTGACCGGTGTTCAGTCCTCGAGTTTTCGATTTGACTTAGAATAACCCTATTTATAAAAATTGATTTCCAACTCTTGGATTTGAAATTGATTTTCACCAACTATTTTGAAGGTTCGAACACTTCCAAATTAAGGTTTAAAAGTTAAAGACTAGGAAATTTCGAAACGTTTAAAATATTTGGTAAAGCATATAAGTTGTGTTTTGTATGTTTAAGTTTGAAACCTTTTGTTAAGTAAATGAATATGACTAGTTTGAATTATACTAATATGGAATTTAGTTTTAAATAATGGGTTCAAAAAGGTGAATTGGATATTTCAAATGGAAATAAATAGCTTAAAAGTTTTAAAAGGATAATTATAAAGTTGGAAACCGTTTTTAAGTATAATTGATTTTGAGAAATATTTGGTTTTGAAATTAAATTGAAATTATAAACCAGTACATATATGGTGATGTTGGAAATAAATTTGTTTGACTGGAATCAGTTTAATTTGGAAACTGGGATTAATTTATAAGCCTGTTATTTTGGGAACTTTGAAACTAAGATATCTAATTTGGAAGAAAATTTGGTGAAATCATATATGATTTTGAAACTGAATTGATATTGAAATGATTTGAAGTTGAGAACCTTATATTATTAAGCACTTGATTTGGGAGTGGTCGAACTTATATAAAATGAATTTGTATAAGTATGAAGTTGATTTTAAATCTATTGATTTGAAAGGTACTCAATTTTGGAAAGAGAATTTTACATAATCAAAGTCTATATAAGTATGGTTGATCTACTATTGACTTGGAAAGTATTCGATTTAGAAAGGAATCCTATATATTATGGACTTTATATAAGTATGATATTTGAAAGGGATTTGAAAAGGTACTATATGATATATATTTTCCAAGTAAAGATATGGAAAGTGCCTTCTGCTTGATATCCGCTTTGTGGCCACAGCGTGGATTCATTCTATCAATATTATTCTCTCTGATTTTTGGTTTTCCGGATGTAATACTCGAGTGTTCCCACCGTGGCGTAACGCACGGTTTCTTTTTCTCTCGTGAATGCACAGCGCAATTGCCTGGCTGAGTCTTGCCTAGGGGTACGGATTGTTTCCTGGGGGAACCAGGCGTAACCATTGTGTATCCTGCAATCTGTGTAGGTCGCGAATAGTAGCGCAAGTGCCTGGCTGAGTCTTGCCTGGGGGTACGGATTGTTTCCTGGGGGAACCAGGCGTAACCATTGTGTATCCTGCACCCTACTAGTCATCATGGCGTAACTCGCAGGGCTGAGAAAGCTTACGGATATGGATTGTTTCCTGGGGGAACCAGGCGTAACCATTGTGTATCTACGAACCATGATCGGACAAAGGTTTTGTTTTGGTTGATTTGATTGGATTGTACTTTCCATATCTGTTTTTAAAAGGTTTCTCAAGTATTTTCACTGGTTGTTGAAACAAGTCTACTAAGTACTTGAAGAATTCTAGCTTTGCGCCTGATCAACGCATGGCCAGAGTCTGCAAGAACGAGGATAAACTTGTGGAAACATCGAGTTATAAAAATATTTTCGAAAGGAAATTTATTTCGATATGATAGTATTTTATTATAAAAGTATTTTTCCCCATCAAAGAAATATTTGTATAAATCTTCGAAATTAAATTCCTTTGGAAAATTGAAATTTCGTGCCCGATTCTTTCTTTTGAATCTACCCTATCTGCTCAGCTTATTTATTCACCTTGATTCTGTTTACAAATCTACCTTCCTTCCTTATTGGATTTACCGTTTTAAAATAATGTCTAATTATATACTACATTGCTTAATATAAAATTTTAAGTGTTATAAATTTTTTTTTTAGTTATTAATTAAATAAAACATTGTTAAAGGAATGATTTTAACTTACTGATAATATTTGAAAGAGATCTTGAGATAAATTAAAAACTTCATAAATTTTGGATTTAAGATTTTCAATAGACTTGTAAATATAAGTAATAGTGCAGGTAATTGTTTGCAAAGGAGTTTGAAAAGTATTATAGTATTATAGACAATTTGAATTTCAAATGAAGTTCCAAATGAAGATTTCAAATAATTTGAGTAGTTTTAAAATTTGTTGTTTATCTTATCTTTCAATCTATAAATTTCTGGTTGTTTTATTCTCCTACCTCCTTCCTTTTCGGGGACGAAAAGTTTTGAGTGGGGGAGAGTGTAACGACCTGTAAGATTTTAATAAATTTTATTTACGTATTTAATTGGATTTTGTGAAATTTTAAAATAAATTAATTTGCAAATAAAAAGTTGATATTTGAATTACGTCCAATTAAACGTAGCCTATGGTAAATTTTCAAATTTTTTTATCAAAGTCTATTTCTTTGTGAAATTCTATTTAATTCAAGTAGCCAATAATTGCTGATAATAAATTTATTTTCAAGCCTGGATATTTTTCTATGAAAAATTTCTAAATCCTATTCTGAGTAAGACGTCATCCTTCGTTTTTCAAAATTCGGACGTCTACTGCTCCGTTTACCCTATTTCTGCAAAATAGCAGCATTTTCGGTACCGATTATCGACTTTTGATCGGATGATCGTACCACTAATATCTGTATACCGTTGTGATCGTCTCGTCGAGCTGATCTCAACGGTATATTTATTTCTGTATTTTGGGATCCGGTGTACCACGGAAGATATAAATTGTTTTTGTAACGGTACCCTAAAATTTGGCTTAACTTTTCCTTTTGCGTTTCAAATTTGAAAGTGTACTGTCCAATCAACCAATAGAATTGTTTATTTACTTTTGCTGAATCAATGGGACAACGGTTATGGATCCATCAATTTAATTCATATTTCAGTGGTCCACTTCTTTCTCTATCCTTTGTCAGACCGCGTTGTACGTTGGGGTAATAAATATTTCTACGTTTTCCTCTGAAAACCCAGAATTCACTCTACCTGTTCATCATCTCATTTATTTTTTATGCATAACGTCTCCATATTTATTTTATTTCAGTTACAACCTTTCGTTTAAAAGCGGTACACATTATAGCTCTTTCGCATTTCCAATTGCTTTTCCCCTCCTTCTAAAGCCTATATATATATATATCTCTTCATCTCTCTTTTTTTTCTCAGATCTGCACGTCCCTATCTTCTCCCTCTCCCCTCTTGCTTCTTCTCCCTTCTGGATTTGGGTTCATCGCCGAGCAACTCATATTTTATTTGTTTCCATCGCCGAGCAACTCAGAGCTCCGCCGCGGTTTGCCCTCCTCTGCCTCGAACGCACCCGCCTACGCCAAGCAAACCACCTACTCCACCACCACTATACCACCCATCGGCCCCACCTGCTTGCGTCAGACATCACGCCCCACACCTCCGCTACCAAGCAGTGTCCAGACCGAAGCAACCCAAAACGGCGACTCTATCTTCCTCCCCGTTCTAACTCGCCTCCGCTTCGCAGCCGTGACCGCCACCCACGTGAGTCTCCTTCTACATCAGCCATCTCCGATCTGACAGCCCTAGTGCCGACCGCAATCACTGAACCAACCTCCATCTCAGCCTCAAACCATGCTCGCACTGTCCCTGTGTCAGCCTCCTTCTTCCTCTTGCGTTAAATTATATAAAGGTACTATAGGTATAAATATTTTATATTATATATAGATGGGTTGCTATATATTGTACTTACAGTATGATATAAGGAAAATTTATTCTGTTACTGTTTAAGCTTTATAATAATAAATTTTATATTAACTTTATAATGAATGTTAATTTTAAGAATATTGATATTAAATTTTATCAAAGTTTTACGTTAAAAATATGTGTTACAGTGTACTAGTTGGAATGAAGTTTAATATGAGTTTAAAGTATATTAAGTATCACATACCTGTAAAGTTTACAAATTTTATAAATTAAACTTTTATAAAATTTTATGGGTTATAGATAAATATAATAATATGAAGTCTATGTATATATATGTTGCTGAAGCTTGGGTTAATATGTGAAAGGAATATGCTTTGTTTCAATCTCTTTGTAGTAGGCTTTTCTTATAAATTGCTGTTAACTTCTATTTACATTTTTATTTATGTAAGTTTATAAATACACACGTTGTATAAGATTTTAATATGCATTGATATATGATATATTATAATTAAGCTGTGCATGGTTTGATGTTTACCCTGCATGTATTTGAATCTACACCTTTTAGTTGTTAAAATGTGTCTGCATACTTTGGAAGAAAATATACCAGATTTTGTTGTTATAAAATAGTGTCAAGTTGTATATGTATCATGATATGCTACTTTAGTTATAGTTAAGTGTGTACGCATATAAGAGACATTGGTCTGTAAGATATATGTTTCCTTTAAATAATATAAGTTCATTTTATGTTAAAAATATAGCATACGGCTATGATAAATATGATGATTTTCGATCTAGTACAAGCAGATATAAGCTAGTTTAGGTAGACCTGTAACTTGTATTTATATACTGAAGCTATGATTTAACAGTTGTAATAATAAAATATATACAACGCTTTATATATGTTAGTATGTACGATACTCCGTTGGACTTTAAATAAAATATAGATTTTTGATTCAAAACAGTTGTATTACTTCAAAGTTTTGTTGTTAAATTTGTAGACATGCTAGGTTCGTAGTGTATGCATATATACAGATTCTTAAATAATATCGCATACAAATTTGTGTAACATACCATTTAAATTAGCTATAACTTACATAGTTAATATAGGTTATTTTATATTCGGGGCTATATGTGGTTTGTATCTATACTTGAATATATGAAGTTGCGGTATAGGTTTTATATTTATTCTGCGTGGGTATATATAAGGTATAACATTTTTACGTTGGATTTCTTCTATGGGTGTTTCAAATTGAAACCGGTATTTTGACATATATATATATACATATATTTAATCTAATATGTGTTTAAAATTTAAAAATATGACTGTATTCAAATAGTTATATAGTTAGACGTATAAGTTCTTTTATACCATCTATCTTCATCAATCCGGTTCTGATTCGTTATCGATTTCTTTTATCAGCTTTTCTGTCGAAATCGTACCTTCTTCCTTTGCTTTGGAATTCGTAGCTTGCTCTGTTGTCTATCCCCTCTAGCCTCGAAAGGTGAGCAATCACTCACGATTAACGTTCTTTATTTATTAAATTTGATTTCAATTGAAACGTCAATTGAAATATGCTGCTGTTAGTTGTTTTACTGTATGACTGCCATTATCTGTATCTGTTCACCTATGACACCTGACACCATTATCGGTTAGTTATTTATGTGATAATAATACAGATTGGTTGATAATTAATTGTTTGGTTGATTTTTGTCTAAATTGGATGTTAATTATTATTGTTAAGTGATAACTAGTTTGCTAGTTAAATTTGGGGTAGTATAGTTATAAATTAAAAACGGATTATATATGACGGACCTTGAGTTATTAAAACCTGACCCCGCTATATGTAAATTTGATTTGTTGAATTTGACCCATTGATTGTTGTAAGAATTGATAAATTTATACTTTAAATCTTTGAACGTAGTTTGGATTAATTGTTGTAGTATTAAACTGAAATGAAATGGAACGACAAGTGAAAAACTGAAATGTAATAATTTTTAAATCTACATGAAATGATACTGTAGATTTTAGAAATAATTATACAAATAACAATGCGTATTAATACGATTTTTCCGGGATTATTGGATTTATCTTTTGAATTGTTATTGATGATTATGTTGCTTGTTTATTTACCTTGACACCATCCCTGTCATCACACTGCAAGTTCCCTTTGTTATGTTTGATTTTGAATTGAAATGGGTTGAAATGATAGACCCAAGTGGTTTCCAGTTAATTTAATTTGGGATTCGGGTTGAAATGCTATCCACCCGTATACATTTAGTGTACGGATTAAAATAGTAATAACACTTTGACCATATGATAAGAAATATATGGTCTTATTAAATGTAAATTTTTAAATACATATATAACGGGAAATGATAAATATGGAGTTAATTATATTTAGTCTAATCAAGATTTGATTAAATGCATAAATTATGATAAATATTTACGTAAGTTTTATCTCGGATAAATTTTGCAATAATATTGAACAATTAAGATTGGGAGATAAAGGTGGATTATTTTAAATGGCATTTTAGATAAGGATTTGTTTATTTAAATCAACTTGAATTTATCGAATGGGATATTTCACGTTAAATAAAATATTAGAAATATTGAGTATAATGTAGCGTAAGGTCACCAAAATGATATTGAATCAAATAAGGGGTGTTCAAGACTAGATAATAATGATGTAAAAGGATCGAGATTCTATATGAAACTGTTAAATTTAAATTGTTATATTTAAGATATGAACTATATTGAAATCAAATGGTTTAGAGATTTGGATATGTATTTTGAACCAAGATAGTTGAACTTGTTATGTAGATAACGAATTGAATTAGGTGAGATTTGAGTTTGAACTAAATTGGAAAGTTTATTTAGAAAACTAGATTGGGAAAATTTAATTGAAATGTTGAATACTTAAAGCATGAATCATATTGAACTAAAAGGGGAAATTGGGATATCCAAATCTGGGAATTATAAATTTAAGTGGATTTTTGGGAAATTTAAATTGATAAAATGAGATTGAATTTAATTGGAATGGGAAGGTCGGGTTGATGTGATCGGTTTGTTAAGTTGGGGAAATTGAAGTACTTTGCTGTATACATCATTTGAAATATATAAATACTATTATTTGAAGTGACTTGATATTTGGGTTGAAGTAAATTAAGTGAATGACCACGGTGTAATAGTATATATTTCTACATTGTAGATAATTCTATAGACCTTTAGTGGATGGTCACCCAAACATCCTTTCAGTTATATTGTATTTCAGTTGATATTTCACTTGAGTTGAATTTATTGATATAAGAATGTTAATCCTGACTCGAGTGTTTTGTGTTTTGCTTTACGCTCGGGTCAGACCGAGAAATACAGCATTAGAGAATCACCTTCGGAGATTGGAGCTTCATTTGGAGATCCAACTATCGTTTCAGCTTTCAGTTTTCTAGTTGACTGGTTCTGAGAAGTCATCGGCACGTACTGAAGACTTTTTCTGTATTCAAGAGATGCTGATGTATTTTATTTTAAACTCTGATGTATATAGTAGCTTCATGAACTACTATTTTTCTATTCCGCTGCATTTTATTACTCTGTGTCTGTGATCTGTGATTGATTTATTTATTGTATATGTTACGTTTTGCCAAAATTTTTATTAACAATTCGGTATTTTGAATTATTCAAGTCGGACATGTACGGTTTTATTGTCGATTTGAATGGTCCAAAATAGCGGGTCATTACAGTAGGTGATTATGGTAAGCGTATTAACTTAAATCAATTAGGGTCTTGATTTAATTAAAGGGTAATTAATTAGTAAGGATAATTAATTGATGTGAGTAATTAAAGGATAATTACTTAAAGGTTAATTAGTTAATTAATAATACTTAAAGATTAATTACTTAATAAATGTAATTAAGGATAAATTCATTAAGATGGATGATTAAGGTTGATTAATTAATTTCATTAATTAATTGAAATAATAACAAACGGTTTGCAATTAATTAATGATAACTAAACAGGGTTAGATAATTTATTCATAGAAAATTAATTTATTTGGTCTAATTAGTTATGTGATTAATTCATCTTGCTTATGGATGATTGGATGTTATTAAATGACTTGAATTGTTTGATATCTCTGATATATGATTTGTGATGCTCTGTGATATGAAATGTTTTGATCGAACTGTAATAATGTAGGTTATCAATCAATGATGAATTGCTGTACAATTATGATACCCTGTATTTAAAATTGATTTGTTTCACTTAAACATCTTGGATTAAAATGATATTGGATTCGAAGAGACTGCGGTCGAGTATCAGTAACTACCCGAAACTACTTCGATTTGTAATCTACAATAACTCCTTAAAGATGTGAGTTTAGAATCAAATAGGCCGGAATGGAATTAATTAAGTAATATGGTTATTTAACTGAGTAACAGTTCTTAGACATTGTTTTGGATTAGAAATTGACTATAACTAGTTAAGAACATGTAGTAAGGTACACGTTTTCCCGGGTTTTTAGATGAGTTTATATCTTAGTATTTCAGATTATATGGGTTTACTCACACTAGTTTCCAGCCTGACCCGGGTGTTACTTTGATGCAATGCTCGGGTCAGACCGATTATTATAGATTTTTAGGCAAGGACGTTCTGGAGCACAGGTGGCGAGCTGGATGGCAGGGACGTATGGAGTATATTCCGCTGTGTATTGGATTGTATTATTAGTATTCTAGGACATATTATTATAACTATCCAAATTATTTGTGTATGGTTGTAACTCTGATGTATTGTAAGTAAATTAACAGATACAGTTTTTCTTTGTGTAAATGGTATTCTTTGATATTATATTTTGATCCGCTGCGAATTAGAGATTTTGTGTTTTGTTTTCTATTTCTTCTTCTACCTCTTTCTTCTTAACCTTAACAATCTAGGATTTTCGACGTTCGATTGCTCGGTACTTCTATAGTGAACATATTAATGTTGAATTTTCGGGATCAAAAATTTTGGGTCGTTACATTTTGGTATCAGAGTTGAAGGTTAAGCGAGAACCTTTGCTCTGGTGGGTTTACTCATTAAGGATAGGGTCAGTAGTACCCTAAAATGAGTTGAGTTTATAAATATATATATGAGAGCATACTTGTTATTTTCTTATGTAATGGTTTTTTTTTAAAAATGATTTTTATAAGCTCATATTTTGATATATACATATATATATATATATATATATATAAAGCAATGGTTTTTCTAATTATTATATATATTAAGGAAATTTGGTTGTTGGCTATTGAATTGAATAGGATAATAAGAATATAGGTTGGAATTTTACTAATTTAGTCTAATATAGGTTGGGAAGTCCCACTATATCCAGTCTTAGAGAGAGACGGCTAAGAGTGAAGAATGGAAGGCTAGACGCAAAGAACGAAGAGCAGCTGCACATAAGGATCGAGAAGAAGCAATTCAGGAGTATGAGAAACAGGTTAAGGAAAGGGCTGGACCAGAGCCTTATGACAATGTCACCTGCTACAGATGTTTCAATAAGGGTCATTACGCAGCCAAGTGCAGTAAAACAGGAAGGAATTGAAGGGTACATTCCAACGGTTTCGCTCGAAGATCTTTTGCTTTAAGTGTCATAAGAAAGGACATTTCTTAAACCATTGTCCTGATGTTTAAAAGGTGAAGCGTAAACCTATAGAACCTATCAATGAGTCGACTATTTGCTATCATTGTAAGGAGTCGGGACACATCGCTAGGAATTGTCTCAAGTGACAGAAGAAGAATAAGGTTGTGGAACGTCCTGCAGGTGGCGTGAAGGTTATCCAGATTGATGGGAGGGTAGAAACCTTTTGTGGTAAATGTTACAAGTGGGGACATCCTGTTGAGAAGTGTATGTTCGGGCTTTTCCCTTTGGAAGGAAGTCCATAGAAAGGATTCTTGTATGAATACTAAGGCTCTGTTCTTTTCCAAACCTCTAGGAAATAGAGAAGGCATCTAGATTTATGACTTCTGTAAGACTCTTATTTTGGACGTAATGTTCGAACTACTAGTGTGTAGTCTATCAATGTATGGAATATTTTATGGCAGTGCAATCTAATATAAAATTATCTTTATTTATTTGTGAAAAGAATTGGAATTAATTCAAAGGTGAAATTGTAATGAATTAATTTAAATTTGAAATTGAATCAAATTAATTAGGAATAAAATTCGATAATTTGGATATTTATTTACCTTGGCTTATCCTAGTATCATCCTGTTATTATTAATGATCTATGAAACTGTGAATTGGATTGTTTAAACGAATTAAGAAGTAGATTGAGATAATATATATCCATTACTAAAATTAATTGGAAATAAATTTTAATTGAAATTATTTAAAAGATTTTGATTCTAGAAATAAAATTTGAAATTAAGGAATGGAATCACTTTGAACTTAAAATTTCAATGTAAAAAAAATGAACTTGCAAACTAAATTTTTTAAGAATTGGTTTCAAGGTTAGAAGTTAAAATTGGACAATAGATTGGATTCTGAAGATTGAACTGTTTAAAAAAAAGTTTTAAACTCTTATTTGAACTTTGAAATAGGTTAAGTAAAGGTAATTTAAAATGGAATTTGAAATTTGGACTCAGAATTAAATGGTTTAAAGATTTAAGTTGTTAATTTAAAAATAAAGGTTAATTTTGGCAAGGTTGACGGGGTTGGATGGTCCCCGACCATTTTATTGCAGTACCAGAGAGAACAGGAGACATACAACAACATAGAGCAAAAGCTCGAAGAAAACAAAGAAAAACAGGGTGCTACAAGCACAAAGGAAATACAAATGAAAAGAAAGGAAAAAACACAATCAAGTTACATACTGAAAGCCATGCTAATACCATGGTCGAAGGAGAAAAGCATCTTCAGGGAAGTATTAATTTCATGCATGATCCAAAGTCTGAGTCTAGCATTAGTTTTTGCATTGATGACATTAAAAACTCTAGTATTACGTTCTCTCCACACCGCGTTCATAAAACTCTTCAACACAACACAAAAAACTCTCTTATTTTTCTGCTTGTAACCTGTCTTTGCATGTATACGTTCCCATTCAGCTTGATTATCATGCAGTGGACAGTCACTTTGAAGCTTTATCATAACATCGGTCCACAATTGCTTTATTACTGAACATTCGAAAAATAAATGCTCAATAGTCTCAGGTTGCATACAACAGTAGGAACAGTAAATGTTGACATTCATACCGAAACTCGCAAGTTTAGCCCTAGTCATTACAGAGCGGTTCAAAATCTTCCACATAGTTAAATTTTTTCTCATTCTACTATCTTTATTCCATGTTCTCTTCCACCGTTTCCATTTGGGATTTGCATTGTTCTGCATCAAGAAATCATATGCCGCACCAATTTTAAATTTACCCTTTCTTTCACCCCAGACAATTTTATCAGAAGTAGAAGGCAGCGGGGTGAACTTTTTGATTTTATCCCATATCTTTTGAATTCTCTGGTTAGAAGAGAATGTATGAAGCCCCTGAATATAATTGAGCACATCTCTGACTTTCGTTTCAGAGTGAATACCAGTTTGTTGAATCTCACTACAAGTCAGTTGTCTTCGAAGAATGAAACCATTGTCAAGCCAAGGATCATCCCAGAAGTTAACACTATAAATATGGTTGGTGTTCATTTGTATTAGAGGGAGAAAAAGTTCCTTTATCTTGTGAATACTCTGCAAAGTCCAGCTCATGTTTTGCTGTTTAAACATGTTCCATAATCTCCTGTTTTTTATCACATTTCTTTGGGACCATTCAACCCAGAGACTATCAGAGCAGTTAAACAAGGTGTCAACATGCCTCGCAAAGGCTGCCTTATTCCACTGTGTTAAATTTATTATACCAAGACCTCCTTGTTCAACGGCTTCTTAACAGTACTGTACTTAGTTGGAGCTATAAATCTGCCATTAGTTTTGCCAGACCACAGAAACCGCATAATAGCACTTCTAATCATGTTAATTAGATTGGATGGGAGAATGAAAGTACTGGCCCAATACACTTGCATTGCAAAAGTAACTGACTTAATTAAGGTCAATCTTCCTTCCCGACTCAGATTCTTAGTGGTCCAACAGTTAAGTCTAGCAGTGATCTTCTCATACATCGGTAGACATTGATTTGTTGTGATTTTGGATGTTGTAAGTGGCAATCCTAGGTAGGATACAGTGGAATGGTTTCGAGATAAGCCAGTAATTTGAGTTATTTGATCAACTTATGCTATGTTAACTCCAGCTAGAATGATATCAGATTTCTGGACATTGACCTTTAACCCCGTCATAGTGTAAAAATGTTCAAGGGTTAGCATTATGTTTTTGACAGTGTTGATGTCAGGAGAGAAAAACATAATCAAATAATCTGCAAACATTAAAGAAGAGATTTGTGGGTCTTTACAAGCAGGATGCGGTTTAATTTTACCTTGATGTATAGATTTGTTTATCATTCTCGTGAGTAATTCCATGACCAGAATGAAGATGTATACAGACAGGGGGTCTCCTTGCCTAATGCCTTGCTTACTTCTAAAAAATCCTTTAGTCGTACCATTGACATTGATTGAAAAGGTTGGAGAAGAGATACATTCATAAATCCATGCAATAAAATGAGGAGGGAAATTCATGTACCCCATGATACGTACGATGCTGTCCCACTGTAACATATCAAATGCTTTCAATATATCAAGTTTCATCATTGCTTTCGGGGGAGCATTTTTTACTTTTATATCCTTTAATTAGCTCATGTGCGAGGAGAATGTGATCAAGAATATTCCTACCTGGAAGAAAAGCAGCTTGGTTGTTGGAAACAATTGATGGAAGGACATTCTTCAGTCTAGTAGCAATAACTTTAGAGATGCATTTATATAAAGTATTACAACAAGAGATAGGACGGTAGTCTTTAACATGATGAGAATTAAAGTTGATTTGATTTAAATAAAGGTTAATTTGATTTAAGGGATTAAATCAACATTTAAATATTTTACTCTAATTTATGCAATTCGAGATGGATTAAAGTTGAGATTTGAATGGAGGTAAACTCAAATGGAAAATTCAAATTGAATTAATTGGATGAGAGATTGAAGTGGAATAAGTTTAAAATTCAAATGGGAATTGATTTGAATTTGAGATAGAAATTGAAGTTAATTCAAATTTAATTGAAATTGAATCAATTTAATGAGACGGGAAATTGATTGAAATGAGAAATTGGGAAATTGAACCAGTTTAAACTTTTTCAAATAAATTATTTTAGTGTAAACTATTTTAAATCTAGTTTTCAAGCTATTTACTATATAACCTTTATTTTTTTTAAATCCAAACTATTATATACTTATTTTACAATTATTTTGAAAACTAATTACTATTTTACATCTGTTTTACAAATTAATCATTATTTTACAACTAATTACTATTTTAGAACTAGTTTGCAACTATCTAACTATTCTACAAACTATTTAACTGTTTTACAACTATTTTATCATTTCTTAACTATTTTATTGCTATTTTACAACTACTTATCTATTTTAAACTTTTCAAGCTATTTTCTAAATTCAAGGGGTCAGAGTGCAAACTGTTTATAATTGAAGTGATAAACCAAATAAAAATAGAGACAATTGTGAGTAAGTGAATAGAATTCAAAATGAAGGTGAATAAAGGAAAATTGATTTAGCTAATAATCAATGAAGATAAATACGTAGGATGTACATATATTATTCCATTCGCATAGTGATTTGATCCAGATTCGAGTATAGAATTTCGAGATAGTATAGCGATCCGAGTTGGGATTTTTCACTCGATTTTCGATAGCGAACCCTGGATATGGATTTTTGATTGATTTTTGAAATTCTCTATCATAATTATGGCTATGCAAGGAGAATGACGGTTTCTGATCAAGAAACCAGATCTGACTCCGCACTAGGAAGTCGGGTGGATGATACTAGTTCGGAAATAAAATGAGAAATGATTTTTGAAAAGAAAAGTATATTTTGAGAAATATAAGTGGAAGTTGGATATCTTTTGAAATTCACTTTATGAAAAGTAAGTGGTATGGTGAATAAATTTATAAGGGAAATCAAACTTGAATATTTGATTTGGTATAAATAAAGTTATATATGTTTGTTATATATGACAAATTTCCCCTTGTTGAATCTATAGCCATAAGAAAAGATTTTTGAAAAGATTTGGTATAAAAAGGAAACTTATATATGTATGAAGTGATCCAAGATTTTTCAAGATTTTTCAAGATTATATATATCTATATATATAAATGACTTTATGAGAATGATTTTGGAAAAAGGTTTTAGAACCTATGGATTTTGGAAAGGCTTTTGATTTTTGGGAAAAATCACTTTTGAGAATTTGGAAAGCAAAGTTTGGAACTATCGATTTGAGATATCGATTTTGTGTAAAGGAGATTTTTACATGAATCATAAAAGGGTATGATTTAGAGAAACTATATGTGTATAGTATAAAATATTTTGAGATTGGCTATGGGGATAAAGGCGCTCCCATGAAATGAACTTCAAAGGAGATCCATGGGGTGGTTCTGCCTTGAGCCCTAAGGGGTAGGCTCTAAATTTGATCTTGGGAGGAAGTCCGGACAAACTAAAGTCCCTGAGGATTATGTGTGGGTAGAGGAAGTTGGGGACGCTGATGCCTACAGAGACATTTGGGTTATGTTGTGACGACAGTGTAACTCGATGTCACTACGATCTACTACAGACCATAGTGGAAACCATGTGGTCGTGAGAGCCAACGGTCTATGTTTGATTTTACCATGATGGCAACGTAACATCAATAGACTGCGATCTGTGAAGACATAGCCAAAGTCGTGTTGCAGTGAGTGCCTACAGGCTACAATGGGAATCGACTGATGTAGTCTGCGATCTATGTAGGAGTGGTGAAGTTTCATTTGGCAGCGAAATTCGAGGGCGCCGATGCCTACAGTTACATGAATTTTTGCCGTTATGGCGAAGTAACCCTGGGTGTAGCTACGATCTGTGGTGGGTTCCATGGCGTAATCGAGGGGCGCGGAGTGCCTGTAGTTATCTATGGTTTTGCCAGGATGGCAATGTAACCATCGGGTTAACTGTGACCATGGCGGGGGTGATGATTTCCAGAGCATTCTCACCAAAAATGATTTCTATATTTTTAAAAAATGTTTTCTATATTTTTACCAAAGTTTTCGAAAAATGTTTTCTAAATATTTTCACTAGGTGGTGAAAACGGGTTTACCAAGTACTTATAGATTTTCAGTCCTATGCATGATTAACGTATGATCGAATTTCTGCAAGAACAAGGATGGACTTGTTGAGACATCGAGTTATAAAAAGCATTTTAAAAAAAATTCGGCAAATATTATATAGATTTTAAAATGTTTTAAAGTTTTAATAAAAAGAGTTTATAGTTTTAAATGTTCAAAGAGTAATTTAAATTGATAATAAGCATTTTAATAAATTCTGGTTTCGTTCCTTTTCGAGGACGATAAGATTTAAAGGAGGGAGGAATGTGATAACCCGGATATTTGTAAATTGGTAATTAACGGGATTTAATTTATCAAATACTGATTTGTGTGTTAAACAGATAAAATCCTGGAAAATATCTGAAAATGATAAAATTTGTAGTAAATTAATAAATCATATAATTAGATATATGCAAACTTTATAGTGTTAAATTTTTTAAGTGTATACATATATAAAAATATAAGTGTGTATTTATATAATATATGTGTATATCTATTGTGATTTGGAAGTTAAATTTTGAATTAAAAATATAATATAAAAACAAGATTAAATAAAAAGGTTTAATATATATATATATGTCTTTTATTTTTCAACATAGAAATAAAACATAAAGGATATATATATGTATATATATATATAATTAAATAGTAAATATAATATAAAATTATAAAAAATATTAAATAACATGAAATTTAACATGTGTAAGTATTATGACATAAAGATTAACAAGTGTAAAATGTTGAAGCATGCTTTAAAACGTTTGTAACAATTTATGTCATGCATAACTACAAGTGTCCCAATTTTAATTTTCTTTTCATTTTAAAATTAATGAATAAAGGAAACAAGTTATATAAACACATCTACTTCCCTTTCTCTTTCACTTTCCTTTATAATTTCAAAAACTTAAAAACCGGTAAAAAAAACCAGATAAAAGAAATAAAAACTAAAGCAAGTTTCAGATCATCTCAAATCTGATGCAAACAAACAACTATAAACTTAAATTTGAAGCAATCAAATAAGCAGGTCAGATTCAAATTCAGTATCAAGTATTAAATTCATGCTTCAGTTAATTTACATTTCAGATCAAAGCAAGAAACTTCCAGGCTTTCTCTGTTAACATTTCCAAGCGAATAAACTCCTGATAATCTGATCTATAGCTTGTTGTTTGTGAAGTGAAGCTATGAAAATGTTTGAATATGTGAAATATGTTGTATGTATACAAATATATATATGTATGTGTGTGTGTGTATGTGTGCATGTCAGTTTATTCCTTTGTTCCAGGTTTAAAGGTTTCAAAGACCTAATTAAAATTTAAATCTCTCCCTCTAATCCTCTATAGACTTCGATGTCTAAATAAGACATGTTCGAAGTATTAAAAATGAATGGATTTATTGGGAAATATAAAAACATAGTAAAATTAAATTTTTGCCCAAAATTTAGTTGTTTAAAATTTGTGTTTTGATTACATAATCTTGTTCGTCTTCTTAAATCATGAATTTTAAAAGAAGAATTAATTAAGTTTTTAGTGTCGTATCGTTTGTAGAATTCGAAGTTGAACGTGAATTGGGTTTTTGGCAATTCCTGGTGATCGGCGAGGTGAGGGGAATCGTGGTCATGGCTGGAGGAAGCCTGAGTGATGGGGATTCATGGAAAAATGCTCGAAAATTTTTCAGATGATCAAGGTAGTGGGTTGAAGTTGATTTAGGGTTTAAAATCAAGTTTTGGTGGTTGTTAAAATTCGAGCTGCTACGTCGTCGTCGATGAACTAGAGGTGATCGCTCAGGTGGGAATTGAAGCGTAGGTGTCAGGCGAAGCTCTGGACGGATTTGCGTGGCTTCTGGTGGCCTGAGTTGGCGGTTCGAGGCGATCTTTGGTGATCCAGTTTCGTTTCAGGTTGTGTCGAGTTGCTCGATTACAAGTTCATCATTGTTTAGGGGCTCTAGGTGGTCGTGCGGTTAGAGTAGGTCGTCAACGTCATGCCGTTGGTCTCCGCGAGGATCAGAGTTGGCCGGAACGGTATGCAACGTGCACGCATGCATGTTTGAAATCTAGCGGTTGTCGAGTTTGGGAAGAAAGTTTTTTGCCTCGGGGGAAACTCGGCAAAGAATAGGGTTGGCTCAGGTTCGTATTCGTGTTGTACGTGAGGGTTATCAAACTTATAACAGTTTTAAAATTTAAACAAAGTTTAAAGGGAAAAAAGGGAAGGGGCGGCTCGGGATTTAGATGGGTAATTTGGTATTTGGCTCAGGTTCTTTGTTATGATATCAAGTTTTAAATATGACAAGTTTTTTTAAAGTTAAAATCAAGTCAAGTTTTAAACAATTTCTTAACCCATTCTTTTAATAATAATTGTTTGAGATTTGTTAAAGGAATAAATTATAAAAAGTTATCAAGTTTAAAGTATTTTATTATATATCCTTTATTTAATCCATAAGATTATTTAAATGAATTAATAAGTTGAAGTGTTTAAATTTGTTAATTAACTTAAGAATCTTAAGTTAATTTATATATCAATGATAATTAATTTCAAGACTTATTAAATTAAGATTAAATGATGTTAAAGTGAATTGATTTAGTTTTGGAATAATTATATATTAAGTTAATAATAAGTTAATCCACAAGTATTTTCAATGGGATTTAATAATGATTGGATTAAAGTGGATGATCAAGATAAGTGTATTAACTTACAATAATTAGGGTCTTAATCAAGGGTAATTAATTAGTAAGGATAACTAATTAATGTGAGCAATTAAAGGATAATTACTTAAAGGTTAATTAGTTAATTAAAAATCACTTAAAGGTTAATTACTTAATGAAAGTAATTAAGAATAATTAATCAAGATGGACAATTAAGGATGATTAATTAATTTCATTAATTAATTGAAATAATAACAAATGGTTTGCAATTAATTAATCATAATTAAACTGGATTAGATAATTTATTCATAGAAAATTAACTTATTTGGTTTAATTAATTATATGATCAATTCATCTTGCTTATGGATGATTGGATGTTATTGAATGCCCTGAATTGTTTGATATCTCTGATATATGATTTGTAATGCTATGTGATATGAAATGTTTTGATTAAACTGTAATAATGTGGGTTATCTATCAATGATGAATTGTTGTACAATTATGATACCCTGTATTTAAAATTGATTTGCTTCACCTAAACATCTTGGATTAAAATGATATTGGATTCAAAGAGACTGGGGTCGGTATCAGCAACTACCCGAAACCATTTCGATTTGTAATCTACAATAACTCCTTAAAGATGTGAGTTTAGA
Organism: Allium cepa; assembly: GCA_030765085.1. Lineage (NCBI taxonomy): Eukaryota > Viridiplantae > Streptophyta > Magnoliopsida > Asparagales > Amaryllidaceae > Allium > Allium cepa. The sequence continues at coordinate 503,461,691 of CM060937.1, read as the reverse complement.
ATCAAATAGGCTGGAATGGAATTAATTAAGTAATATGGCCATTTAACTGAGTAACAGTTCTTAGACATTGTTTTGGATTAGAAATTTACTATAACTAGTTAAGAACATGTAGTTAGGTACAAGTTATCTCAGGTTTTCAAGTGAGTTTATATCTAAGTATTTCAAATTATATGGGTTTACTCACGCTGGTTTCCAGCCTGACCCGGGTGTTACTTTGATGTAATGCTCAGGTTAGACCGAGTATTATAGATTTTCAGGTTTGGACATTCTAGAGCTCAGGTGGCGAACTGGATGGCAGGGACGTATGGAGTATATTCCGTTGTGTATTGAATTGTATTGATAGTAGTCTGGGACAGATTGTTATAACTGTCCAAAATGTTTGTGTATGGTTGTAACTCTGATGTATTGTAACTAAATTAACAGATGCAGTTTTTCTTTGGGTAAATGCTATTCTTTGATATTATATTTTGATCCTCTACGAATAAGAGATTCTGTGTTTTGTTTTCTGCTTCTTCTTCTACCTCTTTCTTCTTAACCCTAACAATCTGGGATTTCTGGAGTTTGATTGGTCGGTACTTCTATAGTGAACGTATTAGTGTCGAATTTTCGGGGTCGAAAATTTCGGGTCGTTACACTAACGGATCTAAGTCTTTAAAGTATTTTGTAATAACCCATACTCTGGAGAGCCATAGTATAAAGGATTAAATAAATAAATAAATAAATAAATAAATGCATAAAATAAAATAAGGAAGGGTTAACCAACGTAGAGTAAACAAAAATAGAAAAAGGAGTTAGGGATTTATTATAAGTAAGCTAGAATGGGGTTTAAGCCCAAAACCTAAATTACTAACTGCTTATGCTCTAACACTTTATTCATTATCTCATTTCCACTAAAACTAAGGATAAAGAAACAAGGAAGGTCGATTATACTTTCTAGGGAAGCAGAAGAAGATAAAGGTAAATGAGGGAGTATTCCTCATTAAGGAAACTTTAACAAAGGCTTAATCTAACCAAATGTGAGTAAAAAATTTCCCGAAAAACCTATTCTTACCCACTTGAGTTCGGATTTTGATTATGAATAAATGTTTTGATGATGATTAGCTTGTTTAGGAGCCTTAAACACTGTTTTGATTAGGGATTGAAATTTAAATAAAGTAAATTAGTTTATGTTTTAGGGTATAACATGAATTAACGAGAGTTATATGATTTGTAATTAAGATATGTTGTTTATAATGATGAAATAAAGATGGGTTTTAATTTTATTGGAATGAATTTGGATTTTATTTGAATTTTCTATGTTGAGAATAAAGTTAATTTTGGGAAATTATTAATCTAAAATAATATAAATAATTATTTTAACCTTAAATTTTGGGACAAGGTTAAATATGATAAATTTGATTTTTGGGGTTTTCCTATCGCTCAGCTAAAGGAAGATAATAGAGAGTTGACCGAAATGAGCGCTAATATTTTTCTAGAGATCTCCTCCAAATCGTTGGTATGACCATCGAGATTATAAGCATTAACATGTAGGTAGGTTCTAAATCCAAGTAGTAGTATCAAGGTCTTTAGCTATTGTTCTTGAGAAATGACCAAATCTGGCTCATTCCTAAAAAATCGTTTTTACATAGGAATGTAAAGCTTCATAGGGTCTTTCTATCCAAATACAGGTAGCCTGCATCTTCACAGGCATGTTTATTTCACAAAGCCTCTCTTCGAGATAGTGCCCCGATTGTCACGCCTTTCATGTGGGTTGGTACCTACGCTAAAAGGAATTTCACTGCCTTTGAAGCATTATAGTTACAGTCGTAGTTCACCGAGGCTTCGATCATCGGCTCCGTTATCATCATTCACCAACTTCCTTGACCTTCCGACATTAAGAAAGTGTTAGGCCCCATACACGGTCTTACAACTTTGCAGAGACCTATGTTTTTTGTGAAGAAAAGAATTAATTAATCAAGAATGTTTAATTAATTAATTAGAAGTGTAACCAATAATTCCTGGAAAAAAAATATAAAAGTAAGAAAATGGCCAATGGTATTTCAACACCAATTGGGATTAGGTGAAAACAGAGTAATTAATAAGGTAAGACAGTGGTTTTCAATTTAATTAAAGATGGCCACTTTAAACTTTCGAGCTAGAAGTTTCAACATACAAGGATTTAATAGAAGCAACCCATGATAGCTTGGGTAGCCATCAACACACGATGGCTTTTGGGAGATCATGACGCGATGGCTCTTTGAGCTTAAACCATGAAAGCTTTTATTACGAGATAACTTATGGAAGGTATCTACTCACGATATTACTTGATATAGTTAACACGCAATGGCTTTGGAAAAGTTAATATATGACGGCTTAGGAAAGATAACACGCGGTTGCCTTATTTTGTTAAGACACGATGGCCACATGGGAGTCAACTCATGAAAGCTATTTGTAAGACTCGGTGGCTAAATTTTTTTACACATGAAAGCTATATTTTGTTAAGGCACAAAAGCTATATTTTCTTAACATATGAAAGCTATAATTTGTTAAGGCATGAATGATATATTTTCTTAGCATATGAAAGCTCTATTTTGCCAAGGTACGAAAACTATGTTTATATTAGTTATTCACATCTATAATTTTACATTCAAAAAGCTATAGTTTTAGTATGCGATGCCTAAGGCTACATTAACCGCGATGACTCTAGGAGGCTTAGCATACAACGGCCTTGTAAAGTCGATTCAAGATAATGAACTAAATTGAGGAAAGAAGGCTAAGTGTAAGTGATAGTTGATCCTAAGCATGAAGTGGACTTAGGAAACCATAATTAAATAAACGATAACTTAATTTAAGAATGAAGAAGGGAACAAGCTTGATTAAGATATATGATGATAAATTGAATCATTTGTAAGAATGCAAATACGAATGGAAGGCTTTAATGGCAATCGTATGACTAATTTTGTCTCCCAATTCAAAGAAAGCCTAAATGGCTACCAAATATCAAAACCATGACATCATAATTGGTATCGTTGATGGAAGGCCTGCATGGAAAACTCATGTCCATTGATGACAATAATATAGGAACAAAGGGGTAAGGCTTGTGTAGAATCTAATTGTTTATCCACGATGGTTAAGCGAGTACAAAGGAGTAAGGTTCGTGTAGCATCCAATAGTATATTTATGACAATGTATGAGATAGATAGCATAAGGCCTTCATGGCAGAGAAACAATTTATCAACAATTAAATAAAGAGACAACCCTTATGAATAACTCGACGTGTTGAGAATGGAAAATGAACTAGAAAAATTAAATCTGTATGGCAATTTCAAATGAGTCTATAAGGATTAGTCGTACATATATGAAAGAAATATCATTTTTATAATGAATTGATGATTATGCTTGTTTATACCGTATAATTTATATTGTTATGATGATGAAGTGAGGGGAAAATCCATTCCATGTTAGTGTCTCATTATGGATGATTAGGTTAAATATTTTACTCATACCAAGCTTTTTGCCTGACCCCATTTTATTATTTTCCACAAACTCATAGGTACTCATTCTATTAGGCTGAGTTTATTGAATAGACATTTACCATCTAAAGGATGAATCAAAAGACAAATTAGGAGGCTTGCTAGTTAATAAAGATATTTTTACAATTCTATTGTATAAAACCAGGATTTATAACTGTTTATGTGCTGTGTTGGCATCTTCACGTGTCAGACACAACATTACTCTTATTTCCTTATTGTATTATATGGAAACGATTTGGGTTAAAGTGAAGTTATGAATTATGTAAACTAAATTTACGTAAAAAAGGTTGTTTAGCTACAACGTTTATTTATGTTGTGCAAAATTATACTAAACCTACTTTGTCGTTGTAAAAGATTTCGGTGATGATTGCAGCATCATTTGCGTCTATTTTCAAGTCTAAGAGTAGGGGATATTGCATATTGGTATCAAAGCTTAGGTTATGGGAACGATTAAGTAAAATAGAGCTAATTAGAAACTTATTGGTAGAAAATGAACTCCATGGGAAGGGTACGTACCATATATATAAAATACTTGTATTTTTATAAAGATATGTAGTAGAATATATCTACCCCTCTACGATTGGTTCCACTCTCTTTACTTCCATCTCTTATGAACCCTTGTTTATGCAAAGGGAAGGAATGGATCTATGCAACCGTCGTCTGACCATTGGAAGCATAAGAGCAAATCCTAGTAGAGGAGATGATAGCATGTAAAGTAACGACCAAAGCGGGGAGGCAGTCCTAGAAGTTCGTGTAGAAACCGGTAATGAAATTCCCACCCTGGCTATAGGGAACCTAGATGTGAACACACTTTTTTGAGCAATTTCTGACAAACCTAGTGCTTCAGTAAGCACCACCATAGGCCAAAAATATACCGAAGCGCCCGATACAGCTAGAATGGGAGGATTTTTCCAAGATGGATAAGGATTTTTGGAGTCTAGGAGGAGAGATATTTGAAGGAACAAAACAAGTGTCGGAGACAAGTGATTGGCTAGTGATGTGTGATAGAATTTGTGAGGACTTAGAGAAGACAGATGCTCAGAAGGTGAAGTTTGTGTTTAAGCAGTTTAGGAGAATGGTAAGTGACTAGTGGGGAATAGTGAGAGCTGAGATTCTTGAGAAAGAAATTACTTGGGAAATGAAACGACCCGCCTTATAATCCATAATAAGATGCATCATTATTAAGAAAGAAAGGGATAGAAAAGAGAAAATATAGATAAGAAAGAAAGAAAGAAACATCAGAATCTCAACAGTGGAACGAATAAATTATATTAATCACATAAATATTACATAGTATCATATACATCAGAGTTAGAAAATTTATGCAATACAAAGTAGATGGTTATAAAACCTGTCTATCATACAACTCAGTATACAATACATATATCAATACAGAGATCAACACAGCGGAACCAGTATATATCTACAAACGCTGAAGCCTTCTGCTCCATATCTCCTACAGAATTCGTCAAAGCTAACCTGAATCCCTTGCCTACTCATAAAAATTTGAGTACCCAAGAGTTTAATAAACAGAGATAAACTCCGGGTCAGACATGTGTGACGACCCGGAATTTTTAAGCATTTAAAAATCGAAATATTTAATTGATTTTAGGTATTCAATAGGGCAACTTTAAATTGAATAACGAATATTACAATTTATTTGATAATTAAATTATTGAATTATTGAATTAAACAGTTTGATGCTGAGTAAAATATTGAATCTGGAATTTTAAGCTTGTTAAAAATAATTTGAAAGTTCGTAAAATTTATATTGATAACACTGAAAATAATAGAAGTTGTAAAATTGAAATTAACAGTGGCTTGTTCAGTTTTAAAATTTTAAAGTTTAAGTTGAATTTAAAAATAGCCTTCCGGGGCACAGTCTCGGAATTCAACGAAACCAGTTCCATTGGATCCGTAATATTAAATTATTATCGGATTTCAAATTCTGTATTGATCGGAGTTGTGTGTAACTGTACGGTAAGTAAACGCCCTGAAATTTACATCGAAAATTTAAATATATATATGTGTGTGTGTGTTTGGCCAAAATGAAACAACATCAGCCGACTTCTTTTCATATCATGTCCCCTTTTTTTATAACATCAGCGTTGTGTTTTCCATCTTCATTCACATCACTACTCTGTCTTTCCTCAGAAGCTAATGGCCGATCTAAATCGTTCTCCTCGTCTCCTTTATATTCAGATTAGCCGAAGTTTTTAAAACCCAAAAGAAATATAATGGCCCCCTCAATTTTTTTTCCTTCCCAGTTACAAACCGTGCCCTTCATTTCTCATCCCCTCTTTCAAATCAAATTCCCCTCTTCACCTTTTTGATTCACGAAGACATGTTAATTCGCGATTTCTTGAAATACGAATCAAATAAACGAGCCGCATCCTCTTCAGTTTAATTTTTTTAATCAAAATCGTTTGCAGAAGAGAACGAGTTGAATCGTGATGCTTTGGCATCTTCGAGAGCGGCGCTCGTGTGGTCGATTCAGGGGAATAGTTCGCGTTTGTTGGGGTTATGGTGAATTCTCAGAGGGGAGGTCGCGAATGGGGAAGAGGTCGGGTTTGAGAAGCAGCTAATGTTTGGGTTTCGACACAGGCAAAGTCGCAAGGTCGGCCGGCTAGCACGCGCACATCTGGGTGAAGTGAAGGTGAAGAATGGTGGCGCCGGGAAGCTCGAAGCAGCAAGGTAGGTCGGTTTTGGATTGTGAGAAGGTGTGGTTTTCGAGGCAAACTCGCATGGATTCACGATGTTTGGTGTTGGCTAGGGCTTGTACGATAGTGAGGTCGAGTTGTTTTTCTGGTAATTCTTTAACTTGAAATATCTTTGCTTAATAGTAATAGTTATATTCTGTAAGGTGTATATATATATAAGAAGTTTAAATCCAAATTTTTACAAACATATGTATATATTACAAAATTTAAACAATAAAAAGAATTACTGTGTTTATATACAGTGAAGAGAAAATTTGTACATGTTAAGCAGTTTTTAATTTGAATATATATAGGAAAAATCGATGTAGATTATTTTAGAAATAAAATAAAATATACATGTATACATTTTTAAAATCTATTAGCCTATTTTTTTTAGCAAGGTATTTTGGACGATTAAATTATTTTATTAACCTAGTTAGCTATTTTTATACGGAAGGATTGAAAAAGGGGAAGCAATGTAAATAAATTATTATTAAGCAATTTATAAAATAAGATAATGGGTCCGGGTATTACAAATATTAACAAATCCATATAGTATTTATACAAGGTCTAAATCGTTGAGAATCAGGACGGTGTGGATCGGATTACAACAATAAAAGCAAAGGTGAGTTAATCTCACTCAGTTTAAATTTAAATTTAAATTTAAATGATTAAATTTAAGTAATTGATTGTACGGTTGAATTGATTGATGTGATATAGTTTAGTATAATTTGAAGTCGGTATATTACATGATGCTAATGTCTGTAGATGCAGGGAAAACAGGTTGGAGGGATCCAACTGGACCCCTCAACTTTTATTTAAATTATTTAATATTCTCTGCTCTGGTTATCAGATATTCTATGATGCATTATGTGGAAGTATTGAATGTTATGGTTTGGTTGATATAATTGAGAATAATGAATTACCAAAAATATAAATTTGATTTTTGAATGAAAATAAAAGAAGTGAAATTGCAAGTAAAATAATTATAGAATAAATTTAAGAATGACTTGGAAAAGAAATAAAGTAACTTTAAAATTATAATAAATGAATCCTGAGGATGGAAAGGAAAACTTGAATAAATAGGAAGTTGATGAATTTTAATATTCAGTGTTATTATTTAAAAGAACGAACATTTATTTCAAAGCTAAGATTTAAATTATTGAAAGAATAAAGGAAAAGTTGGGAAAAATCTGGAATTTGTATATTTCAATTAAAAATTTTAAAATCAAATGGAAAATAATAATAATAATAACAACAATAATTAAGTACATACTTAATGAATTTTGAAACGAATTAGGTAATTAAAGAAATTTATTTGAAATAAAATAAATTGGAAATCAATTTGGGGAAATTGATTTAAGTGATTGAAGTTGGGATTTTCTCTGGATAGCCAAGTACATGTTTTAAAAAGTAAATCTTTAAAAATTAATTTGATGGTTTAAAGTTGTTTTTATAGAAAACAAATTTTGTAAAATTTACTATTTCTAATATTTAATTTCTAAAGTAAGTATTTCCTTTTAATCTATTATAGCAATAATTATTTAAAGAGTGATTTAGTATTTGTTTTAAAAGTGTAAATCTAGTTGTATATTTTATTAAGTAACCTTATTTTCAAATATTCACATGGTATGTATTTTTATTAAATTATTGAAGTATTTTTTAAAATAAACGTTTTAAAGTATATATTTCAAAGTAAAGTGTTTTAAAATTATTTAAAAAAAAATCTATCTTTGTGCTTGGTGATTTCAGAGGACATAGAAAATATTTGGGAAAGTTGATTCTGAAAAGAAAGATGGTTTTGAAACTGTTTTCAAGGGATTGAAAATAGAAATATATCTTGTGAAGATATTTTTGAGGTAAATAAATAAATTTGGGAAATTATTTATTGTTGGATGGTTGTTTGTGAATATTAATTGATAGTTAAATAACCGACTATCAATATTGGACAAATGCGTTGATCGTTTCGAAGAGACCGGGATAGATATTTATTTCTCGAAAACCACTTCAATCCGGTTTGTACGTTTCGTGGAAACGATTTTGGATTCGAAGATGGAGCAGTGAAGTGCAAGGGCTAGTCGCTACTAATCCTGAGGATACTTCCAAAATGGATGTAGTAGGAATAGTGCCTTTGGTTCCGTTCGAACCCGGGATGGACTTGTATAGATGAATGCTTGCGAAACATCGTTAGAGGGACGATGGGCATTCTAAGGGCTATATTCTAAAAAGGTAACGCTTAGCCTCAAGACTCATCAAATGGGAATGGCTTAAAATCATGGGATATGCAGCAAGGCTTCGTGGGTAGCCCTCACTGGAGGGTGAGGTCATCCCTGTCTAGATGTCCCTTTTATTTCGGCTTAGTGGGCGGTTGCTGATCCCAACCGCGGGGTGATCTTGCTCAGGACTGTCCAGTAAGGGATGGTTCCGGTCTTGTGTTGCAGGGGAGTTAGGGTGGCTCCTCGGTACGCTGATCTAGACCAGGTACTGTGACAGGTGGTACCCCAGTGCCTAGCCATTAGTTGGAATCCATTTTCCCTACGCGCCCGTACAGTTTTGATTACGCCCAACTATTGCTGAAACGTGAGATGCAAGCATTTCAGCTAGATTCTATTTTACTTTCTATAGACACTATTATAATATTAGAGGACTTTAATAAAAATGTTTTAGCTATCGTAAGGTAAAAACCCGACATGTTTATTTGTGGCATGGTCTTACGAGATGCTTTTGTATTCAAAGGATTTTTGAAACTTTAATAATCAATTGGGTGTGATTTTCTCACGCTGGTATTCCATACTGACTCAGGTATTATTTAACTGTAATGCTCGGGTCAGACCGAGTATTATAGGATACAGGATATGTTGCTGTGGAGCTCAGGAGACGAGCTGGATGACGATACGAATATTCGTACTTGTTTTATATATATATTCCGCTGTTCGAGTTGTTGAGTATCCATTGTATGATATTGATGTTGAGCTGTGATTGATGTACTCTGATGATGTAATATATAAACAAAGATATTTGATGTTGAGTAAAGATTATTTATAATATTTTATTCCGCTGCGATGGTTAGATTCTGTTATTGTTTCCTATTTCTTCTTCTACCTCTTCTTCTTTAACCCAAATGGTTCGTATTTCTGTACAATTTGAGTTGATTTAGGTAGAATAGTGTTAACTCAAGGGATACGGATTTGCGGGATGTTACAGTTGGTATCAGAGCTTAGGTTGGTGATAACCTTGGCTCTGGTGGGAATTACTCATTTAAATTAGAGTCCGTAGTACTCTAGAATGAGTTTGAGCGTATTAATAGATATGAGCGCGTATTTGTTAGTGAATATAAATTGTTTTAATACTGTGTTGATTGTTTTGTTGAGTGGCATATGAACCTTCGTCGGCACAGTCTGGACAACTGTATCGAAGGGGTTTCTAAACACTTGAAGAGAACAATCGACACGGTATTGTTTTAAATAAGGGTGAATGAAATAATTTTACCCAAAAATATATTTCAATATAAAGAAAGTTTTTGTAAACTATTTTAGCTAACACATGGTTGCTTGGATGTTAGAAATGATAATATTAAATTATTATCATCATTGTGTGAAAATTTAACTAGAAATTGAAATATATCTAAAAATTTAAGGGAATAAATTCATTATAAAATGGAATTTATAAATACGAATTATAAATGTAAATTATAAATTGAAATATAATCAAATGATAATTTGAATGAGAATAAGCCGTGCAATTGAATTATAATTAAAATTGGTTTAAACATGATTTGGAAATTTAAATCCCGGAAATTTGGAAGTGTTTATTGAAGTATTTGAAGATGAAAGATAGCATTATTGTTTGAGGGTATTTATGAAGGGAAATTTGTTTTAAATGAATTTTTGAAAGTGTAATAGCATTGAAATCGCTTGGATTATTGGAAAATAATTCTGATGATGACGGTCGCATCATTAGTATTCATTTTCGAATTTCTAAGTGACGGATTGCTGCCAAAAATCGATTTGTTTAGAGAAGTTAGTTATTTCGAAAATCTCAAAAGAAATTTGTTGGGAATAAACCAAAAATGGTATGACTTTTGAGAAATGTGATTTGAGATGTTGGAGATTTCAAAATGATCTGAAACCAAAAGCCGGGTGATTAAAACTCCTGATAAGATGGGCTGTAAGCTTATAAATTGAGATGATTTTTAAATCAGGAAAGGAATATAAGCTTTGAATGTTGAGAATTTGAATTTAAAATGAAAAGTTAAAAAATGAAGTTAACTTGGATTGGAGAATAAAATTTAACTGGATTGAAATTAATTAAATAGGCTGAAAAATAATATTCAGTTGTTTTCAAATTAAGTTGAAATCGAATTGAGATTAAATAAATCTGAGTTTAAAATAAAATTGAATTGGAATAAAAATTCAATTGAGTTATTGAATGGAATTAAATTCTTACCTGAACAAATGGAAAATAAATTGAATAAGAATTGGAATTGAAATAATAAATAAGAATATTGTGTAAAAGAATTATAAAGCATGGGATAAATATGCTTGGAATATAAATAAGTATAAGGCTTGAGTTAAAAATAAATATTTTTGATGAATATATTTAAGCCTAAAATGAATGTGATTGTATAGAATAATAAGTTGTGACTTATAAAATTTAAATGGAATACAAAGTCCAAAATTAATATTTTGATGAATTGGAAAATAAAATAAAAATCCAAACTGGAATTATAAAATAAATTTGAACTTAAGAAAATTTAAATGAAAAGATGTTGAGATTAAAATCAAGTTTTGGCTTATAAGTTGGTGAAAGACTATTTAGATAATAATTAGATAATGAAATATGTAATGAGAACCCAATGCAGTTAAATAAAAAGCTGAATTGTGAGATAATAATGAAGTTTGGAAAATAAAACTCAAGTTATAAGTTGAATTCGACTTGAGTTGTCAATAAGTAAATGTAACTGATGAATTGTGAGTTCATAAAAGTGAATGGTAAATTGAAAATTGTATGTTTTGCAAATAAAATCCAAATACGTAGAAATAAATTGAAATGACCTTGTAATTTATTTAAGTGAACTGAGAATGAATTGAACTTGGAAATTTGAAATTTATAATAACTAATCCAATAAATTTGTAGTTTGAAAGGAGATTGGATTGAAACAGAATCAAGTTAGATTGAAAAGAGAACTTTGTTTGCAAAATGAGAATGAGCTTAAGTATAAAATTTGAATAAATTGAAGTAAAATTGACTTGAGCTAAAAGAATGAAGGAGAGTTGAATTGAATTCAACTTAAACAAAGTTTAATAATATTGGATAGATTTTAAATCAAGTAAAAATAAATTTTTAATCGAAATAAATTCAGTGAGTTATAAATAATATTAATGGAATGAAATTCTAGAATAAATAATTGTAAACCATTTAAAATTATTAAGGAATTGAAATAACTTGAGACAATAAGAAATAGAATGTTTCAAATTTAATAGAATGGATTTAAATGAATGCGGAATAAATTGAGTAAAATAACTGAAGCTTGGGTTGAATTAATTTGGGAATGGGTAATAATATGCAAGCTTATAATGTGTCGAGCTAAATAAATGGTCGTGAATGAATTAAAAATAAAAAGAAAAAGAAAATTTAAGTTGTAATAAAGATGAACCTAAGCTGTTAATGGTTTTGAATAATGAAACTAGTTTGGTAAATTACATGTACTGAAAGTGAATGAATTCAAATTTTTAAATGCAGTGAAAATGAGAATATACTGACTGTGAATAAATCCTAAATGGAATAGAATTAAGTGTAAGTTGAGTCGGAGTCAATTTAAATTGATTATAAAACTCAAGTGCTTATTTATTTACATAGATCTCGTTAAATTGCAAAGAATAAATCGTTATTGAATGTAAATGGAGGTAATTAAAATTCTATGAATTGATAGGAGTAAAATAAATTGATTTTGAGATCAATTGAATTAAATATGAGTTCGGTTTACTTAAAAATAAATTAAATGTAAGCAATTAAGGTTTAAACACTTCAATTGAATGAAACTGGATTGTAAATTACTTGAAACAGTTGAATTTGTATGAAAATTGTATATATTGCTTACGGAAAATGTTTGATGTGCATTTCTTTTAGAATTCATATGTTTTAACCATTGCAACTAAGCGAAATATAGTTAAACTGCATATATTTGGCACTTACATGTTTAAATTGAGTAAGTACAGGTACTTGGAAGCCGTGTGGCTGGATTTGGTTGTGCTATTTGCTAAAAATAATAAGCCGCTTGCTTAAAATGCTAAATAAGATACGCCTACGCAATAAAAATAGGAAATATGAACTGTTTTTGGTTTTTCCGACCAGGTGGGTCGATGTATATATATTTATCTCCTTTGTCAAATTGCAAAAGCTCCTCCGTACAAAGGAGACTCTGCCAAAAAAATTTAGAAATTTTGGGAGTTAGAAAATTTTGGAAATTTTTTGTTAACGACAAAAAATTTCAAACTGGAAAATTAGTAAATGAAACTAACTTAAATAATGACGTGAATTGGTTATAAATGAAAAATAAAATTTAAATATTCATAGTTAAAGATAAATTAGATTCATATGAAAATGAAAGAATCAATTTGAATGGAAATAAATATAACCTGAAATGCTAAGATGGAAACAAGTATACGGAACATATTTCATACTTGTACTAACTTAAGCAGAAATGGTGAATTCTTAAATGGAAGATTCATACTACAAATATAATATAATATTGGAATGAATAAATATTGACATTTTGTGAGAAAGTCGATAAAATGTTTTGGAATGTGTGATTGGATATTAGTGCTAAGCAGGATATGCGGGTATTATAAAAGGAAAAAGGGAATGGAATTGATTTCAGAGAAAATAAATTTGAAATGCTCAACAAAAAGGTATGTATTTAATTTTGGTGTGAAATTTGATTGGGATTTGGATTGAGCCACTTGGCCTTTTGTTTTCTTTTTGGATTTGAGAGGCCGTAAAGCCATTTTGTAGTTGTACCGAGTCAGCCGCGCAAAGGAGACGCTGGTAAAAAATTTCGGAAATTTAAGGAGTTAGAAAAATTTTGAGAAATTTTGATAATTCCAAATTGGTTTTAAATTGAAACTTGAATGATTGGGCAAATAAGTTGTTTGCAAATTATGGGAGAATTTGGAAAGTTAATAAGAATGATAATGGTCTTTTATAGAAGATAATTGGTAAAGATGTTGAATTGTTAGAAACTGTTTAGTTTTAGGAAAAAAAATAAACGGGTATTGGAGCATTCTCCTAACTAGTAATTTCGGGGACGAAATTCTTTTAAGGGGGGAGGAATGTGACGACCCAGAATTTTCAAGCATTTAAAAATCGAAATATTTAATTGATTTTAGGTATTCAATAGGGCAACTTTAAATTGAATAACGAATATTACAATTTATTTGATAATTAAATTATTGAATTATTGAATTAAACAATTTGATGCTGAGTAAAATATTGAATCTGGAATTTTAAGCTTGTTAAAAATAATTTGAAAGTTCGTAAAATTTATATTGATAACACTGAAAATAATAGAAGTTGTAAAATTGAAATTAATAGTAGCTTGTTCAGTTTTAAAATTTTAAAGTTTAAGTTGAATTTAAAAATAGCCTTCCGGGGTACAGTCTCGGAATTCGACGAAACCTGTTCCATTGGATCTGTAATATTAAATTATTATCAGATTTCAAATTCCGTATTGATCGGAGTTGTTGTGTAACTGTACGGTAAGTAAACGCCCTGAAGTTTATATCGAAAATTTAAATATGTGTGTGTGTGTGTGTGTGTGTGTTTGGTCAAAATGAAACAACATCAGCCGACTTCTTTTCATAGCATGTTCCCTTTTTTTATAACATCAGCGTTGTGTTTTCCATCTTCATTCACATCACTACTCTGTCTTTCCTAAGAAGCTAATGGCCGATCTAAATCGTTCTCCTCGTCTCCTTTATATTCAGATTAGCCGAAGTTTTTAAAACCCAAAAGAAATATAATGGCCCCTTCAATTTTTTTCCCTTCCCAGTTACAAACCTTGCCCTTCATTTCTCATCCCCTCTTTCAAATCGAATTCCCCTCTTCACCTTTTTGATTCACGAAGACATGTTAAATCGCGATTTCTTGAAATACGAATCAAATAAACGAGCCGCATCCTCTTCAGTTCAATTTTTTTTAATCGAAATCGTTTGTAGAAGAGAACGAGTTGAATCGTGATGCTTTGGCATCTTCGAGAGCAGCGCTCGTGTGGTCGATTCAGGGGAATAGTTCGCGTTTGTTGGGGTTATGGTGAATTCTCAGAGGGGAGGTCGCGAATGGGGAAGAGGCCAGGTTTGAGAAGCAGCTAGTGTTTGGGTTTCGACACAGGCAAAGTCGCGAGGTAGGCCGGCTAGCACGCGCACATCTGGGTGAAGCGAAGGTAAAGAATGATGCCGTTGGGAAGCTCGAAGCAGCAAGTTGGGTCGGTTTTGGATTGTGAGAAGGTGTGGTTTTCGAGGCAAACTCGCATGGATTCACGATGTTTGGTGTTGGCTAGGGCTTGTACGATAGTGAGGTCGAGATGTTTTTTGGTAATTCTTTAACTTGAAATATCTTTGCTTAATAGTAATAGTTATATTCTGTAAGGTGTGTGTGTGTATATATATATATATAAGAAGTTTAAATCCAAATTTTTATAAAAATATGTATATATTACAAAATTTAAACAATAAAAAGAATTACTGTGTTTATATACAGTGAAGAGAAAATTTGTACATGTTAAGCAGTTTTTAATTTGAATATATATGGAAAAATCGATGTAGATTATTTTAGAAATAAAATAAAATATACATGTATACATTTTTAAAATCTATTAGCCTATTTTTTTAGCAAGGTGTTTTGGACGATTAAATTTTTTTATTAACCTAGTTAGCTATTTTTTTACGGAAGGATTGAAAAAGGGGAAGCAATGTAAATAAATTATTATTAAGCAATTTATAAAATAAGATAATGGGTCCGGGTATTACAAATATTAACAAATCCATATAATATTTATACAAGGTCTAAATCGTTGAGAATCAGGACGGTGTGGATCGGATTACAACAATAAAAGCAAAGGTGAGTTAATCTCACTCAGTTTAAATTTAAATTTAAATGATTAAATTTAAATAATTGATTGTACGGTTGAATTGATTGATGTGATATAATTTAGTATAATTTGAAATCGGTATATTATATGATTCTAATGTCTGTGGATGCAAGGAAAACAAGTTGGAGGGATCCAATTGGACCCCTCAACTTTTATTTAAATTATTTAATATTCTCTGCTCTAGTTATTGGATATTCTATGATGCATTATGTGGAAGTATTGAATGCTATGGTTTGGTTGATATAATTGAGAATAATGAATTACCAAAAATATAAATTTGATTTTTGAATGAAAATAAAAGAAGTGAAATTGCAAGTAAAATAATTATAGAATAAATTTAAGAATGACTTGGAAAAGAAATAAAGTAACTTTAAATTCTAATAAATGAATCCTGAGGATGGAAAGGAAAACTTGAATAAACAGGAAGTTGATGAATTTTAAAATTTAGTGTTATTATTTAAAAGAACAAACATTTATTTCAAAACTAAGATTTAAATTATTGAAAGAATAAAGGAAAAAGTTGGGAAAAATCTGGAATTTGTATATTTCAGTTAAATTTTTTAAAATCAAATGGAAAATAATAATAATAACAACAACAATAATTAAGTACATACTTAATGAATTTTGAAATGAATTAGGTAATTAAAGAAATTTATTTCAAATAAAATAAACTGGAAATCAATTTGGGGAAATTGATTTAAGTGATTGAAGTTGGGATTTTCTCTCGATAGCCAAGTACATGTTTTAAAAAGTAAATCTTTAAAAATTAATTTGATGGTTTAAAGTTGTTTTTATAGAAAACAAATTTTTTAAAATTTATTATTTCTAATATTTAATTTCTAAAGTAAGTATTTCCTTTTAATCTATTATAGCAATAATTATTTAAAGAGTGATTTAGTATTTGTTTTAAAAGTGTAAATCTAGTTGTATATTTTATTAAGTAACCTTATTTTCAAATATTCTTATGGTATGTATTTTTATTAAATTATTGAAGTATTTTTTAAAATAAACGTTTTAAAGTATATATTTCAAAGTAAAGTGTTTTAAAATTATTTTTAAAAAAAATCTATCTTTGTGCTTGGTGATTTCAGAGGAGATAGAAAATATTTGGGAAAGTTGATTCTAAAAAGAAAGATGGTGTTGAAACTGTTTTCAAAGGATTGAAAATAGAAATATATCTTGTGAACATATTTTTGAGGTAAATAAATAAATTTGGAAAATTATTTATTGTTGGATGGTTGTTTGTGAATATTAATTGATAGTTAAATAACCGACTATCAATATTGGACAAATGCGTTGATCGTTTCGAAGAGACCGGGATCGAGATTTATTTCTCGAAAACCACTTTGATCCGGTTTGTACGTTTCGTGGAAACGATTTTTGATTCGAAGATGGAGCAGTGAAGTGCAAGGGCTAGTCGCTACTAATCCTGAGGATATTTCCAAAATGGATGTAGTAGGAATAGTGCCTTCGGTTCCGTTCGAACCCGGGATGGACTTGTATGGATGAATGCTTGCGAAACATCGTCAGAGGGACGATGGGCATTCTAAGGGCTATATTCTAAAAAGGTAACACTTAGCCTCAAGCCTCATCAAATGGGAATGGCTGAAAATCAGGGGATATGCAGCAAGGCTTCGTGGGTAGCCCCCACTGGAGGGTGAGGTCATCCCTGTCTAGATGTCCCTTTTATTTCGGCTTAGTGGGCGGTTGCTGATCCCAACCGCGGGGTGATCTTGCTCGGGACTGTCCAGTAAGGGATGGTTCCGGTCTTGTGCTGCAGGGGAGTTAGGGTGGCTCCTCGGTACGCTGATCTAGACCAGGTACTGTGGAAGGTGGTACCCCAGTGCCTAGCCATTAGTTGGAATCCATTTTCCCTACGCGCCCGTACGGTTTTGATTGTACCCAACTATTACTGAAACGTGAGATGCAAGCATTTCAGCTAGATTCTATTTTACTTTCTATAGACACTATTATAATATCAGAGGACTTTAATAAAAATGTTTTAGCTATCGTAAGGTAAAAACCCGACATGTTTATTTGTGGCGTGGTCTTACGAGATGCTTTTGTTTTCAAAGGATTTTTGAAACTTTAATAATCAATTGGGTGTGATTTTCTCACGCTGGTATTCCATACTGACTCAGGTATTATTTAACTGTAATGCTCGGGTCAGACCGAGCATTATAGGATACAGGATATGTTGCTGTGGAGCTCAGGAGACGAGCTGGATGACGATACGAATATTCGTACTTGTTATATATATATATTCCGCTGTTTGAGTTGTTGAGTATCCATTGTATGATATTGATGTTGAGATGTGATTGATGTACTCTGATGACGTAATATATAAACAAAGATATTTGATGTTGAGTAAAGATTATTTATTATCTATTATATTTTAATTCGCTGCGATGGTTAGATTCTGTTATTGTTTCCTATTTCTTCTTCTACCTCTTCTTCTTTAACCCAAATGGTTCATATTTCTGTACAATTTGAGTTGATTTAGGTAGAATAGTGTTAACTCAAGGGGTACAGATTTGCGGGCTGTTACACATGGGTCTGGTGTGAGTAAACGGGTTAAAGTTGCTTAACTTTGAAAACAAAGGTATCACGTCAGACTCCCCACACATAAACAAGGGTAAGTTCTTACCTTACGCTAACCAAAACTTTGATAGGAAATTCTATGATATTATAATAGGGTCTAGGGTTTTCAAATAAATATTCACATGACCGAAATTGTTACATTTATTAAATTCCAGCATACTGGCCACAAAGTGGGTAATACAATCAAATCCGATGGCACTTATTAGAGATTGGATTTCCATACAATGGCAGGGTACTGGGGTACCGCCCGTCGCAGTATGTGGCCTAGGTCAACATACCGAGGATTACTCCCAATCCCCTGCAACACAAGGCCGGAACCATCCCTTACTGGACAGTCCCGAACAAGACAACGTAGGCAGTTGGAGCTCAACAACTGCCCACATAGCCGAGTAAAAAGGGACCTTTAGATGGATAAAATCTCGTCCTACCTAGGTGCCATCCACTTAGCCTTGCTGCTCCTCCCCTGTTTTAGCCATTCCCGGTTGATGAGGCTTGAGGCTACGATTACCTTCATAGAACGCATCTATCTTAGAATGCTTATCGTCCACTCGACGATGTTCTAAAAGCATTCAATCCATACAAGTTCGTTTCGGGTTCTAACATGACCAAAGGCATTATCTCCTTACACTCATTTAGGAACCACACTCAGAGTTAACGACAATAACCCTTGCACTTTAAAACTCCATCTCGATCTTCACTTTGAGATGTCACGACTTATCGTTTAACTTGGATCGATGTGGTTTTCGGATTTCCAAATCTAGAAACCCGATCCCGGTCTCATCGAAATCCAAACGTATATTAAAGGCGAAGTTGTTTAAAGGTTTAAACAATTCAATTCAATTCAATACTTGAATTCACACAGCATTAATACAGATAAATATCACACATTTATCAATGTTATATCAAATATCCCATCACAGAATATCACAGCATATCATCCAATAGATATCAATCAATTCAAATATTCTACTCAAACAATCATTAATAAGCAACAATTATTAATCCCTATTATAATTAATTTAATTAACTTAAATTATAGCAATTACTTAAGAATTGATCACATAACTTTGCTTAATCAATAATTAATTAATTACAAACCTCTTAATTAATTAACCATCCTTTAAATATCCATCTTAATTAATCACTTTGATTAATTATTCCTCAATTACATAAAGTAATTATCCTTCAATTAGCTATACAAATTAATTATCCTTAACCATTACAGTAGTTAGCCCTTAATTACTCTCATTAATTAATATTTAATTACATTAGTTAATGATCCTTAATTAATTATTTCCATTAATTAATTAATTATAATTAATTACATTGATTCTTAATTAATTACATTAATTAATTATACTTTAAATAATTACATCCATTAATCAACCTCAATTAATCATAAACAGTAATTACCCTCCTGTAATTACTTAATTAATTAACTCTTTAATTAATTATGTTAATCCTTTGATTAATTAAACTAAGTAATTAATCCTTAATTACCTTTACTTAGTAATTATCCTTTAATTACTTCTCATTAATTAATTCCCTTTAATTAATTACATCCTGTAATTATACATTAATTACTTCACTAAGTAATTATACTTATTAATCTCATTAAGTATTCATACTTAATCAATCATCAAGAGATTACCTTTAATTAACTAACAAATTAATTACAATTGGGTAATTCATTCCTTAGTTACCCTTAAAACAAGTTAATTAATCTTTAATTAAAGATCAATTAATTCTTTAACTATTAATTAATAAACCTTAATTATCAATAATGCAACTTAATTACAAACTAAGTATTCCTTAATTACGAGTTAATCAATTCTTAATTAACAGTTAATTAACCCTTAATTAATCTTTAATTATAGATTAATTATCTCTTAATTGTTAATTAATAAAAATTAATTATTAATTACCTAATTACCATTTAATCAACCTCTAATTACTTGATTAAATAATTTCTAATTACAAATTAATTAATCTTTAATTGCTTAATTAATAATCCTTAATTACAATTAATTAACCTTTAATTAATTGATTATAACCCTTAATTATAAATTAATTAAATCCTTTATCATTAGTTAATTAAATTAATTAATTATTCTTAATTAATTACTTAATTAACCTTTTATACTTAATTAATTAAGTTTATTAATTATACTTAAATCTCTAAATTAACTTAATTAATCTCAAATTATTAAAACCATAATTATCTTAAGATAAAATCTTATCTTATTTATGCCTTAGTTATCATTAAACATTTTATTTTATTTTAAAAAATTTTTAGTTAATTAAATTATTAATTAAGTTTTAAAATACTCATAGAACTTGATAAATTAAAGTTGCAAATCACAACTTCCTTTAAATGCTTTAAAATTTATCAAGTAGTAGTTTAAAAAAAACTAATTTCAATTTAAATTTTAAACTTGCCTTTATAAAATCTTTAAGATTTCATTTCTACTTAAGTTTAAAATAACTTTATTTAACAAAATTTAAATTAAACAAAGTTTTCTAAACTTCTTAAATAGTGTTAAAGAAAACATTTATTACATAAGTAATTATAAAAGAAAGTTTAAACTAATTTTATTTTTAAATTTCAAAAATCAAGTTTAAAATCCTTTTGAAAATTTGCTAATCATTTTCTTCGGGTCAAACCCGAAGATCACTCGGGTCTAAATCGAGTTCCCTTTCCTTTTCAAAAATTAGATTTAGTTTAAGTTTTAAATCTTAAAACCCATAACTAAAAACTGTTCACAAGTTTTAAACAACATAAAGTTTACTCGAGTTTAAACCCGAGCAAACATCACTCAGTCTCGAGCTTCAACCCGAGATCAACCATCTTCCCAAACTACCACATAATCACTGACAACTTCGCTTGTGCATATGCACCGGTGATCAACGCCGCCACGATCAACTCCAACAACTCCCACACGTCAGCAATTCCCCATACAACCGATTCCGACCATCAATATGTCACCACAAAACCCAAATCAAAATCGAGCTTCACAAGGGAACCTTGAACCAAATACACCGCCTAAAAACAACCCCGCATCCATGTCACCGACCTCTGGAGCCTCCCAAACTCCGGCCACATCACCGCGAATCTTGCACGCAGCCACCGTCCAAATCCCAAGCGACTCGATGCCTCATAGATGTCACAGCAACTCAGACTACATCCTCAACCCATTTGAGTTCTTAAACCCTACGATGATCAATTCCCGATGCCATGGTGGAGGAGAAGGTCACCTACCATTTTTCCTCGACTCCGCGACTACCCAGCAATCTCCAGTGGCGACCACGAGGTCCCACTACCTTCCAGTTGATAGAAATTGACCAAAAACCAAAAATCGATCAACTCCGAAATGCTCTTCCAAAACAAATCTAAAAATTATGGTTTCTTTTCTAAAAATCATGATTTGGATTGGTGATGCATATTATCAAAATAGATCAAAGAAATTTGATACTTTAATTTAACATGTTTTGGAATTTTTACTGGAATTCCTGATTTCTAGATAATATTTTTATTTATTATTTTTAAAAATATTTTTAAATCACAGTTTTATTTTAAACAAACAAACTTTGTTTAAATACCTAAGCCTAAAAGAGATAATAGTTTGAAGAATTGAAATTTTAATTTAGTTTTAAATCTCTGAAAGTTAAAATAGAGTTGATTACCAGGCATTTACACAGTATCTTCATTCATATATACATGTTTTAGAATCTTAAAACCATCATGCAAGCACATTTTCAAACATACAACACAGGTTTACTTCAAACATATGTCACATACATCAAATCTAAAGGTGATTCATGTTTACAATTTAAAAGTCAGAGGCTTAAACTAAGAATCAGAGATGTTAAAATCAACAGAAATACACACAGGCTTACATGTACACAGATATACAAAGTAACCATCAACACAGTAATTCACATGCAACAGAAATTTGTTACTTAAGTTTTTAATTTAAAAGTTTACTCACCAGGCATGAGCTTTGAAACAGTTTTGGATTAAGAAGACTGGAAGGGTGTTGAAGCTGAAAACTTTGAATGCTTTGATTTCTTTAAACTGAAATGCTTTAAAATTTTGATTGATCTTTGAAAACTGAGATACTGATTCTTGAACTTGATTCTTGTTTAATTCTAGGTTACATTATCAAATTGAAACTTGCAAGCTTTGATTATCTTTCTTTGAAAATTTGTTGACAAGTTTGATCTTTTGACTTGAGAAATGAATTGATTACAGGGTTTCTGTTTTGATTTATGAAAGTGTTTACTGGTTTTCAGTTTGATCTGAGATTTGCTTATAATATTTGGTTTGTAGAATATAGAACAGGTTGAAGTTTTCTAGAGTTTTGAATTGAGAAGAGAAAAAGAAATAAGAATGAAAGATGTTTGCTTAAATAAACTAATTTATGGTTTTATAAAAATTAAGAAAAATAAAATACAAGGGATTACACTTGTCTCCTACCCTATTTAATTTCTTAACACATATCACTAAGGATGTTTATAAATTAACACATGTATTTATTCATTTATATATATTTTTAAATTGATTTAGAAAGCTTTTATATAAATATCCTAATTAATTAGTATATTTCTAAATTAATAAATGCCTTTTCTAAATTTATAAAAATAAAACCTTTAAAAGAAAATCAAAATAAAACCAATCATATTTTAAATAAAATCATACATAATGTATTTAATCCATTTATAAATGTAAATATAAAACTTTTGTATTTATTTACTTTTTAAATAAATACTATCTAAATTTATATAAATAAATTTCTTAAGGAAAAACAATATAAAACAAATTATATTCTAATGAAAACTTTATTCATATATTTTATATTTGAACTATTTCAAAATAATTATTCTTTAAATTTAAATTTAAATTCAAATATTAAATTCAAAATTCAAATTTAAAAATCCAAATTAAAATCAACTTAAACATATATATATATATATATATATTAATTTAAACAAACACATTATTAAATTTGAAAATAATAACTCTATATTTTTTTAAAATTAACTTAAATAAATATATATACATATACATTTAAACAATACTTATTTAAATTTGAAAATAATAAGTCTATTAAAAATCTACTTATAAAATAACCAAATTAAATTTGTAAAAATAATCATTCCATTTAAATATCTATTTATACTATCATTAAAATCATCACATTATATTGATTAAAATAACAATTTACCAATTTTAATTAATTTAATAAGAGAGATTATCACATTTAAATTGCTTGAAATTCCGGGATATCACATTCCTTCCCACTTGAAAAAAATTTCGTTCCTGAAATTTAAACAAAAGATGATCCCAAAGTTTTATTATATTTCAAACAATTTCAAACATACATATCAACCATACACTATCAATCAAACAATCATTCATCCAAACAAACAATTTTATCCAATCAAACATTTCTAGCTATCCGGACACAAATCCGGATAAGCTTCCTAAAACTATCCTGAGTGGCCCAGATACAGTTACTAGAATACTCGTCTACTGAATCCAAACTAGCTGCACAACTAAGCTACCGAGCTCCTACTCATCGAGATCTACCATCTACACAAGATCATACCATAGACAAGTCCGACTCAACAACCAAATCATGCCAAACGGCTGGCTCCAAAACCAGTGATGGATCGTACATGTACTCCTTCAGAGATACATGAAATACGTTGAATCTCAGTCTTCCAAACTAGCAATTCAACTCCTGTAGACCAAAGCACTAATCCCTATCAGAACACAGAAAGATCCAAAATATTTCTGAGCTCGCTTTCCAATCTTACTTAATCCTATAGCACTTCTTTATCTGGGAAAACCATATCCAGAATTCCAATCTCCAGCTTCGAATTCCAAATTCCTCCATCTCTTATCCACAAAACACTTCTGACGATCCTGGGCTGCCCACATCCTTCCTGATCAGCTCAACCTTCGCTGATGCCTCTAGAAACAAACTGGATCAAAAACAACCCAACAAAATGATCCTCTCAAGATCTACCGAAATTCAAGAATGCAGACTCCACTTCACAATTATCAGTAGATTTCACACTTACTTCTCTTATCTGAAAAAGACAAAACATGTGCACTCGCCAATCTGGCTTCAAATCCTGAAAAATTTCCTGTAGAAACCCTCTAATACAAACACTGCACTTCCGGTTGCTTCCACTCTAGAACAGTTGCTACCTTGCTTCTGCTGCACAACTTTGATGTGGAGCAGATAAGAATGCTGTCGATGAACACGAGCATAGACTAGACAACAATTCCCAGAAATAAGGTTCCTCAGATCCACAAAGAGAAAACACAGAAGCACCAAGAAATCCTGAGCTGCTTCACCAAAACCTCATCATAGGAGACAGCCTTCTACCAAGCTGAATCACCGGTAGCTCCATGGACCAAATCGATACAGAACTCCATTTCCAATATGGACAAACCTCAGACTTCCCAGAAGACATCCGGAAAATCTCTGACAACTATATAACTCTTTTATCCTCTAGAGATGCCTCAATCCCATGCAAAATATTATCCAAGAGAATCGCTCAAACCATCGCAAGTCACTTTTGCGATCCCATCCAATATAATATCCACAGATACTATTCTCTCTTTACCACTCAGAACAGCTTATCCTTGACCAATTCATCAAAAAAAAGGGTCCACTCTGCTGCTTCATAACTCCACCTCTAGGAAACTGTAAAGCCAAAAGATCTTCCTGATGGAACAAAGAACACTTCGAGCTGCACTGATGCCACTGATGCCCAAAGACTTCCTTATCCATAAGCTCCTCAATCCTCAAAATCATATCAACCGACATAAAGAGCCTTGAGATGGGCAGACATCTCCTCAAGAAACTCGGTCCCCAAACAAAACACAAACACCCTACTTAAACTCAATCTCATCACTGATGCAGACATACTTCCTAAAACTTATTCCAAAGAAACTTCTTTGGGATCATCCATAGTCACTGCGTCTCACCACACAGCTGCTTCTCCTTGAAGTTGCCAAAATATCATCACTCGCTTCTGCTTGACCGACAGATCCAAACTCTGAAAAATCCGCTCACACGAGCGCGATCAAACTTATACTTTAATGATGGACTCCGAACCTTTAAAAGATTTCCTTCAAAGATTGGATAAATCCTCACACCATGCTGTAAAGCTTACTCGAGATGGTATTAGGTTTACAGTCTCGATAGATACTCTTCCAACCTCAACACTCGGACTCCATCCATTGGTAGTCATGCTACACACACCACTACCCTTTCTACCTCTATAACTCAAATTGGAAAACCCGAACAGGTAATCCAACAAATAGGTAGATATATATATATATATATATATATATATATATATATGTATATATATATATATATTAAAATTACAAGTACACTCTCTTAAGAAAGAAACTACTCCAAAGCCCAGGTATTCACTCAATCTAGCGCTCTGATACCAATTGAAACGACATGCCTTATTCTCCATAATGAGACGCATCACTATTAAGAAAGAAAGGGATAGAAAAGAGAAAAGATAGAGAAGAAAGAAAGAAACAACATCAGAATCTCAACAGCGGAACGAATAAATTAGATAATCACATAAATATTACATAGTATCATAAACATTAGAGTTACAAAGTTTATAGGACACAAAATAGAATGTTATAAAACTTGTCTATCATACAACTCAATATACAGTATGGATATCAACACAGAGATCAATACAGCGGAACCACTATATATCTACAAACGCTGAAGCCTCCTGCTCTATATCTCCTCCAGAATTCATCAAAGCTAACCTGAATCCCTTGGCTACTCGTAAAAATTTAAGTACCCAAGAGTTTAATAAGACAGAAATAAACTCCGGGTCAGACATGGGTCTGGTGTGAGTAAACGGGTTAAAGTTGCTTAGCTTTAAAACCTTTGAAAATAAAGGTATCGCGTAAGACTCCCCACACATAAACATGGGTATGTTTTTACCTTACGCTAATCAAAATTTTTATAGGAAATTCTATGATATTATAATAGGGTCTAAGGTTTTCAAATAAATATTCACATAGTCGAAATTGTTACATTTATTAAATTCCAGCATACTTGCCACAAAGTGGGTTATACAATCAAATCCGATGGCACTTATTGGAGATTGGATTTTCATACAATGGCAGGGCTACTGGGGTACCGCCCATCACAGTACGTGGCGTAGATCAATATATCAAGGATTACTCCCAATCCCCTGCACCACAAGGCCGGAACCATCCCTTACTCGACAGTCTCGAACAAGACAACCTCGGCAGTTGGAGCCTAGCAACTGCCCACATAGCCGAATAAAAAGGGACCTCTAGACAGGGGAAAATCTCGTCCTACTTGGGTGCTACCCACTTATCCTTGCTGCACCTCCCCTGTTTTAGCCATTCCTGGTTGATGAGGCATGAGGCTACGATTACCTTTATAGAACACATCTATCTTAGAATGCTCATCGTCCACCTGACAATGTTCTCAAAGCATTCAATCCATACAAGTTCATTTTGGGTTCGAACGAAACCAAAGGCATGATCTCGTTACACTCATTTTGGAATCACCCTCAGTGTTAACGACAATAACCTTTGCACTTTAAAACTCCATCTCGATCTTCACTTTGAGATGCCACGACCTAACATTTAACTTGGATCAATGTGGTTTTTGGATATCCAAATCTAGAAACCCGATCCCGGTCTCATCGAAATCCAAACATATTTTAAAGGCCAAGTTGTTTAAAGGTTTAAACAATTCAATTCAATTCAATACTTGAATTCACACAGCATTAATACAGATAAATATCACACATTTATCAATGTTATATCAAATATCCCATCACAGAATATCACAGCATATCATCCAATATATATCAACCAATTTAGATATTCTACTCAAACAATCATTCATAAGAAACAATTATTAATCCCTATTATAATTAATTTAATTAACTTAAATTAAATCAATTACTTAAGAATTAATCACCTAACTTTGCTGAATCAATAATTAATTAATTACAAACCTCTTAATTAATTAACCATCCTTTAAATATCCATCTTAATTAATCACTTTGATTAGTTATTCCTCAATTACATAAAATAATTATCCTTCAATTAGTTATACAAATTAATTATCCTTAACCATTATAGTAATTACCCCTTAATTACTCTCATTAATTAATATTTATTAATTAATGATCCTTAATTAATCATTTCCATTAATTAATTAATTATAATTAATTACATTGATTCTTAATTAATTACATTAATTAATTATACTTTAAATAATTACATCCATTAATCAACCTCAATTAATCATAAACTGTAATTACCCTCCTATAATTACTTACTTAATTAATTAACTCTTTAATTAACTATATTAATCCTTTGATTAATTACACTAAGTAATTAATCCTTAATTACCTTTACTAAGTAATTATCCTAAATTACTTCTCATTAAGTAATTCCCTTTAATTACTTACATCCTGTAATTATACATTAATTACTTCACTAAGTAATTATACTTATTAATCTTATTAAGTATTCATACTTAATCAATCATCAAGAGATTATCTTTAATTAATTAACAAATTAATTACAATTGGCTAATTCATTCCTTAATTACCCTTAAAACAAATTAATTAATCTTTAATTAAAGATTAATTAATTCTTTAACTATTAATTAATAAACCTTAGTTATCAATTAATACAACTTAATTACAAATTAAGTATTCCTTAATTACCAGTTAATCAATTCTTAATTAACAGTTAATTAACCCTTAATTAATCTTTAGTTATAGATTAATTATATATTAATTGTTAATTAATAAAACTTAATTATTAATTACTTAATTACTTAATTACCATTTAATAGTTTAGAATTAGACACTAACTATTTGATTAAATCCTTGCATGTGGTTATCCGATCGGTGGGTATACCACTCTTGGATTAAGGTGCGTAATGATGCTAGGATTTGTAGTGCGGATTGGATTATCATCGTACAAAATCTAAAAGGAGGAGAAATGATTACGATGGCGTTGGATGTAATGAAGGAGAAGTTGGACTTTTTGCTATGTGCTATGGAAGATTAAGATGATGCGATTAGTATGGTACGTGTAATATGAGAATATGCAGGCATTTTTTAACCTATATTGAAATTACTGCCAAGAAAGGAAATCGAATTTCAAATAGACCTAATGCCAGAGGAACAACCTGTTAGTAGATCAACTAGCAAAACGCAGCCCAAGAACATAGAGGAATTAAAAACGCAGCTAGTGGAACATGAGGACAAAAGTTTCATTGAAACGTACAACTCATAGTGGGGAGCATCTACGATATTCATAAAGAAGTCGAACGGAACTTTATGGATATGGATTGATTATCGAAAGTTAAATGAGTTGAAAATCAAGATCGATATCCTTTGCTCATGATAGACGATAGTTTGATCTGTTAAGTGAAGCTTGTGTGTTCTCACAGTTACATTTAGCGATGGGTTTCCATCGATATAGAGTAGCGGAAGATACCATTCCATTGACTTTGTTCTGAGAAAGGTACGGTTCTATGAATGGTTAGTGATTCCATTTGGACTGACCAATGCGCCCTGCATTCTTTATTGATTCTATGAACTGAATCTTTCACGATCAGTTAGACTGATTTGTGTTGGTCTTCATTGGTAATATTTCTGTGTATTCTAAAGGATTAAAGAAACCAAAATCCATCTTAGATTGGTTGGAGATGTTGAGACAACAAAAAGTTGAAGGCGAAGTTTTTAAAATGATATTTTTGGAAATGAGAGGTTAAGTTCCTCAGGCATGTTTTTTCGAAAATGGATTAGAAGTGGATCCATCAAAGATAGAAACTATTAATGTTGTAAGAGGCCAGAGATAGTCATGGAGACGAGGAGAATTTTGGGATTGACAAGCTATTATCGTATATTTATTAAGGAATTCTTGCATATAGCTGCACTCTTGACAATGTTAACCACAAAGAACAAGAAGTTTGTATGGACATAAAAGTGTGAAGGGTCATTTTCGAAGTTGAAGAAGTTATTGACAAATGCTCCAATGTAGATTATGCCTAAAGGGAATTAGAAGTTGGTGGTGTGTACCGATGTTTGTGGTACAAGTTTGGGGGTGGTGCTAATGCAAAGAGGGCGCGTGACGGCTAATGCATTAAAGCCGTTGAGACTACATGAAATTAGATATTCTACTCATGACATGGAGTTGATAGTAATGGTGTTTGCACCTTGTTGGGAGAACGTTTTGAGATATATACGGACCATAAGACCTTAAGTATTTATTCTCTTAGAAGGATTTAAATATAAGATAGTAGAGATGGCTAGAGTCATTGGTGGCATATGATTTTGGAGTAAAATATATGCGAAGGAAAGGGAAAAATCTTGCTGATGCTTTGAGCAGGAATTATCATAATGGAGTATTGGCTAAGATTGAAGAATGGAAGACATTAGAGATGTTAGCATATTCTAGAGAGCATTATTGGTGGAATACTAGATTAACTAGAGATTTAAGCATGTTAACAAATTTGGAGGTATGTCCAGTACTTGTGGATAAAATTGCTATAAGGCAAGGAGAGGACCAATAATTGTCAAAGAAGTGGGCGATTAGAGATGGGTTAGATGTTGGGATCTAAAAGGGTTCAAGGTAGATTCGAAAGGATGGCTTAGAAAGAAAGGAAAATTATGCATTCCAAATATTAGAGATCTTCCAAAGGAAGTCTTGGAGGAAAGTCATCGGTCGAAGTACACTATTCATCTCAAAGGCATGAAGATGTATCGTGATATGAAGAGAGTTTTCTTTTGGGAAGGGATGAAGTGGGATATCGATGAATGTGTGGAAAGATGTTTCACTTTTAAGCAAGTAAAAGATGAATATCAAAAATCGAGTGGATTACTTCAACCTTGGGATGTTCTAACTTGGAAGCGGGACTCAATGTCCATGGATTTTATTGATGGGTTTCCTAGGTCGAGAATAGGAATGGTAGAATTTGAGTGATAGTCGATAAACTGACTAAAAGTGCCTATTTTACTCCCGTGAAGTCGACAGGGATGACAACTAGCTTAGAGAAGCTATATATGAAGAACGTGGTAAGACTGCATGGGTAATTGAGTAGTATCATTAGCGATAGAGATCCATAGTCTACCAGTGTTTTCTAGAGAAGTTTCAGAGTGCATTGGGTATGGAGTTGAACTTGAGCATGGCTTACCATCCAAAGACCGATGGTCAAACTGAGAGGATGAACAATGTAATCAAGGATTTGCTAAAAGTATGTGTTTTGGATCTTAGAGGATCTTGGAAAGATCACTTGCAATTGGTAGAGTTTGCATATAACAATATTTACCAATTGAGTGTCGGGATGTCCCCATTTGTGGCACCTTATCGTAGACCGTGCAAGTCGTCGGTATGTCCGAGAGATAGACTCATGTTAAGAAAAGCTACTAACAAGTTAGAGTTGATTCATGCTAAAATGAACGAAGCACAATCAAGGTAGAAGATTTATGTCGACAAGCAAAGGAAAGAACTTGAGTTTGTGGAATGCGATCATGTTTTTGCAATGGTTTCTTTGTGCGAGGAGTTATGGGCTTTGGAAAGACGAGGAAATTGGTACAAGATATGTTGGAACATTTCTAGTGATTGAGAAGATTAGTAAATTAGCATATCAAGTCGAGTTACCAAGTAGCTTGGTTGGTGTGCGTAACGTTTTTTGCATTTCGCATTTGAGGAAATGTGTGCATGATCAAGAATCAATGGTGGAACAGAGGGCATTTGAAGAACTTCTGTTGAACCATATTTAACTTTTATTAGAAGGACGAAGGGAATAGTAGGTTGGGATATGAAATATCTAAGGAACAAGATTATTAAACTTATTTATTCCCAATGGAGTAACAATGTCGACTACTATATCTAGGAGGTAGATGATAGGATTAGAAATAGCTATCCCGATTTATTTTGACATGTATAATTGAGACATGTATGTTTTATTACATAGACTAGTAGGAATACATGCACAATGATATGACGTGACGTTTGTATGTGTTAGAAATGTACTAATACCTAATAACCAATGAATGATGATTATTTACAACAATGGGTAACTAGTGTAATTAAGGTACTCTATATACATTGATTTGATGATAATCTCTATCCCGCATCGTTTGAATTTCGAGGATGAAATACCTATAAGGAAAAATACCCCATATTTTGGAGAGCCATAATATAAGAAAGTGAATGAATGATTAATTAAATAAAATTTAAATCTATTTAATTTATTTTAAAACTATTTAAACAATCTTAAGCCTATTTTAAACTATCTTAAACCCAATTAAACTATTTTTTATACTATCTTAAATCTATCTTCAAACTATTAAATTTATTTTAAAACTATTAAATTTATTTTAAATCTATTTTTAACTGTCTTAAATCTATCTTGAACTATATT
This sequence comes from Allium cepa, assembly GCA_030765085.1. Lineage (NCBI taxonomy): Eukaryota > Viridiplantae > Streptophyta > Magnoliopsida > Asparagales > Amaryllidaceae > Allium > Allium cepa. Next base: position 503,430,244 of record CM060937.1, on the reverse strand, counting down.
AAATGATTAATTAAAACTATTTAATTTATTTTAAATCTATTTGATCTAATTAAAATCTATTTAATCAATTTTAAATCTATTAAATCTATATAAACTATCTTAAATCCAATTATGCTATTTTTAATATATTTTAAACTATTTTGGAGTATTTTACTTAAGAATTCATTTTAAACTATTTTAACTATTTAAACTAATTATAACTATCTAAACCATTTTCTAAATTCCAGACGGTGTAAAGTAGAAATGTTTATATTTAAATCCTTGATTTAAAAGCAGATATGGTAAAATGATGTGATAATATAAGTTAGGATCTGAAATGATATTTTCCAGTGAAATGACGTATTTTGAGTAAATATGATGATTTGAAAATAGGATTTCGAATTTCAAAGGTGATATGATTTCGAAAGTGAATAAGCTTTCGAAAGTGAATATGATTTCGAAAATAATATGGTTTGAATTGGATATGATATATTGATATCGATTATGAAACAATTTTGGAAATTTAAAAGAACCATTTGATGTGAAATAATCATTTGGTTGTTAAAGAGACCGAGATCAGATATTGTCATACTCTCCACCAATACCAAAACCACTTTAATAACTATGTGTGTGGTGAAGAATCCAGAACGAAGTAGGTTGGTTTGGTGTACGATTCTATATGAGGTTATTACATAGCCCTGACTCCTATGAGTCAGCTTAAATGTGATGTAATAGCCCGGTATTTTGTGCCATACGCATCCACACATGTCGGAATTGAATTGCTCAAAATATCAGATTTTTAATTTATATTTGGCAAAAATCAGCATATATAGTAAATAAAATCAATAACAGAATCACAGACACAGAGTAATAAAAATAAGCAGCGAAAATAGATAAATAGTAGTTCATGAAGCTACTATATAAACAACAGAGTATGAAACAAAATACAGCGGAAATCTAGATACATAGAAGTCTCAATGCATAATCAAATAACAAAAACTGAATATATCACTGAAGTCAACTTAATAACTAAAAGCTAGATAGATGGATGGATCTCCAAGCAAAGCTCCTAACTGCAAAGGTGAGTCTCAAATGCTATGACACTCAGTCTGACTCGAGTATAAAGCAAAACAAAAAACACTTCAGTCAGGATTAACATTCTTATGTCAATAAATCCAACTCAAGTGAAATATCAAATCAAATAGAAGTAACTCAAAGGATATTTGGGACACATATCCTCAAAGGATCCGTAGAACTATCTACTACGTAGTAATATACAATACTATAATAATGTCTTTAGTAAAGTAAACTATTAAAATAGCATTAGGCGTTATCCATATCACCCTTAACACATTTTATATAATGTCGTAGTCTATACGGTGCTGTAAACTCCACCAAACCAGTGGGATAATAAGGAGAACTCCATAGGTACGACACAAAACAAACTCGTAGTGGTCTTGATATGGTATGTGACATGGCCAACTAGGCAATTCCAGGGTAGATATAACAGTTACACTTCTAGGCTGGTGGTAACGCATAGCCGTAGCTACCGCTCACCTCGTCCAACACTCCCATAAAATCCGAGAGTAACCTAATCAATCACAAAGTAATAGAATGGTATCGAAGAAATGTGTTCGATCTGAGGAGCTACCTAACTTGGCCCGTCAATTGCTCCTATTTTAGCCACCTTAAGCTAACTCATGTGAGTCAAGTCCACATATATATCTCATATAGGTTTGTTGCCAACCATCCTACTTCATTCTGGAATTTCCACTGCGTACACGGTTGTTAAAGTGATTTTCAGTATTGGCAGAGAGTATGACAATAACCGATCCTGGTCTCTTTAACAACCAAACGTTATTATAACACCCTGGTCATTTCATTTCAAAAATAGTTCATACTTCATACTGAATATCTTATCATTTCAAAACCATACCAATTCGAGTCATAACTCACTTAAAATATATCTATTTCCAAAATCATAGCACTTTCAAAGTTATAACACTTCCGAAATTATAACACCTTGGAAATCATAATCTAGAAATGATAACACTTTGAAATCACAAGACTTTGAAATCATAACACTTCGAAATCATAACACTTTGAAATCATAATACTTTCCACTTAAACATTTCAGATATTAATAATAGTATATATATTAAAATAGTTATAAACTAAAATAGTTATAAACTAAAATAGTTTATATATTAAAATAATTTATAAAGTAAAACATTTTTAAATAAAATAGTTTTGTATTTAATTAAAGAGATTATACCAAAATTGTTTCCAAATTAGTATTGTTTCATCCAATTCCACAAATCGATGCAAATCAACTTAAATTCCAAAATTCCATTTAAACCAAATCTTAGTTTATCGATTTCACTTCAATTCAAACTCTAAATAAGTCATCAAAATTTTATAAAAAATTCAAATACATATTTGCATTACAAATTAAACCATTTTGATTTCAATAAGTTCAAAACTTTAAATATTCAAACATTTACAAAACTAAATTTGAAAATTTCATTTATATTTCGAATTCAGCTTTACCATTATATAATATTGAAATATTCACTTAGTCGATCCAACATCATTTAAATAAACCTTAAATTACAATTTGAATAAAATAAGTATCCCAACTTAAATTTATTTAAACTTGAAATATTCAATTAAACACTTTAAATCAACATCAAGTTATAAATCATATCTTTAAAATCTCAAATTCAATATGTTTCAAATGGATTTAAATTAAATATAATTCTTAAAAGAATACGATTTCAAATCAATTTAAATTTACCTTCCCAACGTTGATTATTAAAATTATTAAAAAATATATATATATTAAAATAAATTTAAATAAATACTTAAACATATTATATACTAATTAAATCAAACTTTAGTAAATCAAATCTTACTATTAAATTTATTTCATATTAAAGCTTATTTTATATATTTTTGAAATAGTAAAATTATAAGTAAAATCTTAAAATTTATAATTTCAAAACTAACTTATAACTTTAGAATTTCCAAAACATATTATTTTAAAAATCTAAAATTTGAACATATATAGAAATAACATTTATGTATTATATTTTAAAAATCAATATTTATTAAAACCATATAATTCTTTCAAAATCTTAGAAATCTTTTTTAATATATATATACCAACAGTGTTTGTATATAATTTTCTATCCCGTGGTCAAATGATACGGATATTTATCATTTCAATCCAAAATTTAAATATCTACGGGTATATGTCATTTCAACCCGCAATCCTAAAATTAAGTTTAATTTAAAATCTCTTGGGTTTATCATTTCAACCTATATCGATTTTCTATTATTCTACAAGGTCGTTCGGGTATATATCATTTCAACCTATAGGGAATTCTAAACTAACAGGAAACTTGTAGAGTGAGAACGTTTATTATCATAATGTAACATATCAACAGCAGGCATATATCATCAATAAAAAATAAAATAAAATATAAACAACAGGATATGGTGTCATATATCACAGGTGAACAATTTACAGATAATAGCATATCATATATCATATATAACAATTAAATAACTAGCAACAACATATTTTCTAACATGCCAATTTTTATTTAATTTTAAATTAGCAATTAATATAAAATTTTGGAATTGAATTAAAATTAATTTTAAATTTTCAAAACAAATTAGATAAGTATTGAATTTTGTATATGAGTAAGATTGTAATTTATTGTAGAGTTTAAAATTAAAGATAATAATATTTTAAAGTTATTTGAATTTAAAGATATATATGGATAGATTTGAATTTGAATATAAATTTTAAATAAATGTCTTAGTAAAATAAATTGGATTCAAAAATTATATGAATGTGATTATGTAATGTATAAATTTGTTTCAAATTTATTTTCTTTAAAGGTTATGTGTGTGTATAAATAAGAATATATATATATATATATATATATATATGAAAATAGAAATAACTTAATAAAGCATATGAATATAAACTAAATGCATTTATATATATATATATAAGTTATATAAGAAACAGCCATGCAAAATTACAAATGTAACATATCACATGAACAAATTAACAAGTGTTAAATTTTTAAGTAAATGGATTTACAAGTGTAATGATCTTATCATTTAATTTGCAAGTGTCATGTTTTGTTTTTATTTTTTTAAGAAAATTAATAAAAAAGAAAACTAGATTATATAAAGCATTTCAACTTTTTTTTCCTCATTTCTTTATCACTTTCAAAACTTTAGCAAATCTGAGAAAAAAATCAAAAGCATGTGAAACCAGAAGATTAAAAACAACAAACCAGAAAAAAAGATTCAAAACAAATACAAATTATTCCAAGCTCTGGAAATCATCTCAAATTTTAACAACAAAGTCTGTAAACAAACAGCAAAGCAAGGATCATCTTAGTGACTTAATAATTCAAAGCTTCAAATAAAACAAAAATCAAAATTTCCATCATCAATTCAGCAAGATCAATCTCAGGATTTCAAAACTCAGGAACAAATTAGTTTACAGGCTCTGTTTCTTCTTTTAACAAGTGAGTAAACTTTTTGAAACTATGGAATTTGATCTGTTGTCTGAATTCACGCTTGAGTAAGATTGAAAATGTGTTTTCATGTGTACAGAGATGTGTATATGTGCATATATTCTCTGTGCATGTTGATATCAGGGATATTCATCCCTATTTCTAGTTCTAGGTTTCCAGAAAACTTTCCAAAATCCCAAATCTCTTCTTCTAATTATTGTTAAATTGGGATGTTAAAATAAAATGTGTTCAAATGTAGTAAAAATTAATTTTAAAAATATTTTTAAAGACAAACAACAAGCGGAAGTGGTCTGGAACAAGGAAGTATAGCAAACTCAGTTCATGATAGAAATTTGATTTCTTTAATTTTTTGATTTGATTATATAGCCTACAACGTCTTTGAAAACGTTGATTTTAAAATTGAAATCAAGATTTTAAATTGTGTATCGAGGGAGGAATTCGAGGATGAACAGAAATCACGTTTTGGGGAAACTCTGGTGATCGGTGACATTGTTGGCATCATGATCGAAGTTGAAGCTTCCTAGTAGGTCTGGGAGTTTGAGAAAAATTCCTGGAGAAATTCTAATGTGCTATGGAGACGGTGCAGCAATGTTTTAGGTTTTTAACCCAGTTCTTGGTAGGTCTGGGTTTCAGGGCAATTTCGCCGTCGACGTCGAATCGGACAAAGCCGGACGTTTGGGAAATGGCTCATGGGTTATCAAAGAAGCCTGGGCCAGGATCGCATGGCCTTCGGTAGCCTGAGGTGATAGAGCAAGGCAATTTTCTGGTGATGGTTCAATGTACTGGTTTGGTGAAGATGACTCGATTTTGTGTCCGAGTTAAATTCGAGTTTCTGGGTGGCCTAGTGATTCGTAAGTGTTGTTGTTAACTTGACGATGGTCGTAGCATCGACCAGAGACGACTGGAATAGTGTGCAACATGCATGGGTTACTGGAGTGTATCATTAAGCATGTTTGGGGAAGAAAGGGTTGTGTCTCGAAGTTGTTCTCGGGGATTCAGGGTGTTGGCTTGAGTTTAGTACCGGGTATTAAAACTTAACCAAAATTTTAAGTTTTAAAATAAAGTTTTAGGGTTTGACTAGGGGGAGACTCGGAGTAAACATGCATTTGTCTCGGGGGTGTCTCGGGGAGGACTCGGGTTTGTTACAAAACCAGTTTTCAAAGTTTTAAACTAATTCAAAATTAAACATGTTAGTTTATTATTTTGAATAAGTATTTTGTTTTAAACATGGGATTAGTTTTAAAGTTTAAAAATAAATTATCTTAAAAGTAATTAAGTTTAATTAATTTATTTTTGTGACATTATTCATTAATTAATTCTTAATTTAAATTAAATTAAATAAATAATGTGATTAAAGAATTGATTAAGATAAAATGTTTTTGAATTTATTAATTAATCTCAAATTCCTTAAGTTAATTTATGGGTTAATGTTTATTAACTACAAGGTTGTTAATTTAATATTTTAATAATAATTAAGTGATTAGTTAAAATAAACGATTTATCTTTTAACTAATTAATTATAGTTTAAGTAATTAAAGATTTATTATTTTAATGACAGTAATTAAAAGATAATTACTTAAAGATAATTACGTAATTAATAATTAAAGAATAATTTATTGATTAATGATTAAGGTTAATTAATTAGTAATTAAGATTAATTAATTAACAATTAAGGACTAATTAATTTATAATTAAGAATAATTAATCATTAATTAAAGATAATTAATGAGAAATAATTATGTGATTAATTAATTATAATAACATTGTTAATTCATCTTACTTGTAGATGATTGATTATTATTGAATGCCTTGAACTGATTGATACTCATGTTATGTGATTGTGATACTTTGTGACGAGAATTGCTATGAATTAAACTGCGATATCTGTGATATATGTTCTCTGTGAACGTGAAAATCCCTTAGCCCATAAAATGACATTTGAATTTCGTTGCGACAGTGAGTTGGATTTCAGATGATTATCCAATACCCACATCGAACCTTAATGGTGAATCTTTGTGAATGATATATCCATGTTTTTTTTAAATTAAGCGCTCACTATTCGGTTTAGCCGAGAGAAGACTTTGTATCATATAACCCATCCGAATAGTGATACGATGAAATAGATAGCATTTGAAGACGGTGGTGAAGTCCTGGTATTTTCGAGAACGAAAGAATTACCTTTCGATTGTCTCTGTACTGAGTTGCTTCGGTATAGAGATCTCCATATGTGATGGGAGTCCGATTGGGGTTGTGGATGCCCGGATTGCAAGGGCTTCTTCCTTATTGGATGAAGTGCCTTCGATTCTGTTCGAACCCGGAACAGACTTGTATGGTTGTACGTCTCATATTACACTTTGAGATGTAAAGCTGATCTCTATCAAATACATTTCTGTTTGGTGGTAGATAATTTATTCTCTTATCTTAACACCCTTCTCTGAGAGGTACGAGCTCAAAGGTTATGTAGTTGATGGTTATCAATGATATACTCCCAATTTGGTTGTATGTCATGCTGAGTGCTGTTGAGTGTTGAGGATCATTTGTTGATCAAAGCATGGCTTTTGTGTAAAGCATAGCTTTGTGGACGAAACCTCGACGGACCTCACAACCCAAAAATGGTCGAAACAGGAAGAATGCAGCAAGGTTATGAGGGTCGCAGCCTTTAGGGTTTGTCCATTTCCTTCTGGAAAAAGGTGGTATCATGGTATGGTGCCCAGATATTTAACCTATGTGGTTGCTGCAAATTTATTACTTTGTGGTTGTTGCTTTGTGGTTAAGGGCCCTCGGATAAAGGTCGGTAACGACCAGGGGATGGCATACTCATGCAGTAGTTACCTAGTTACAGAGGTAACCCGGCCTTGTGTTGGCAGAGAGCTAGTTAAGTTCTCGGGATGTCCCTCTAGAGGCGTACCTATGTGGCATAGGAAGCTCCTTAGCCTGACCATTTGTTGGAAACCTAAACAAAACAATACGAGCCTTTACGATTTCAGTTGTATAACCTTCCACCTCAGGTGGTAGCTATAACAGGTATAATATAATGGTACCTATGCTGGCTAAGATTAATATTAAACTTTCGAAATGTTTTCACACTATACACTAATTATAATATCAAAAGAATTTTCTCGTACCAAGCATGTTTGACTATCATAAGAAGAAATCTCCTCCAATTGTGTGTGTGGCGGGAGGTCTTATGCTAGTTTCATTTCCAAAAGCATGAACGGATTTCTTTTATAAACTGTTTTTGTACAAACAACTGTTTTTTTTTACTCATACCAGTCCCATGACTGACTCGGAGTTTATTGTTCCCTTCCTAAACCTCGATGCCCATAATTTCCACACGGGCAGCTTAGAAGCAAGTTATCCATGTTTTTGGAGCTAGCTTGGATTTAGAAGTCTTTTGGTAGCTGTCATATGTTGGAAACTTTTGGTTTGAAGTCTTGGAAGCTTTGAATTTTGGAAGAAGATGGTGTTTAGTTTGGATTCTCGCTCTTTCTTTTTGAACACTTTGTTGTTCCACTGTGGTTTTACCATTTAGTTATTGTGTCACAATATAGCACTCTGATGTTGGTGGTCGATGTTGTAATGAATATTGTATCAAATGTTGTATCTGTGTTTATCAATGAAATCATCTTTTATTTTTGTTGCTCTGTATTCATCTAATGTTGTTATAAATTCCTCTAAACTGGAGTTCAACGTTTGAATCTTCTGCAGTCGAATACAAGTGAGGTATTTGATGTCAATTTTTGAATGCTGAATTTTAGGTCGTGACAAGTGGTATCAGAGCTAAAGGTTGAGTAAGACTTTAGCTACAGAGTATAACACATTAGGTGACTCATTAAAGATAGGGTTAGAAATACCCTAGAATGAGTATGTCCCTAAGATAACTCATCCGTATAGTCTAAATCAAGTTTTCTTACTATTTACAGATAGTGAGAATGAGCACTAGAAGAGGACGAGGTAGAGGACGGTGAAATACCACTACAACTGGTCAAGTCCCTACAATAACGGAAGCAGTTATTCCCACTCAACCTCAGCCGAATTTGGCTGATTTATGTCGAAGTTTCTCGAGGCTTGGTGGTAAGCCGTTCACTAGCAAGGAGTCTATTGTCGAAGCACAAGCCTGGATCCGATCGTGTGAAAGAATTTTTAGAGGATTAAAGTTGGAAGATGATCAAATTTGATTGATAGCTTCTTGGCAACTCTAAGAGGAAGCTTTAGCCTGGTGGGAGACAGTTACAGTAGATGAGCCGGAAGATGAATTCACTTGGGAACGATTTGAGGAGGTGTTTGAGAAATGATATATGCCGTCTACTGGTATCTTCAGAATGTACCAGAAGTTTATAGACTTGAAGCAGGGAAGTTTATCGTTCGAAAAGTATTTGAATAAGTACAATGAGCTATCCCGGTTTGGTCCGGAGCTGGTGAACACCCCTTTGAAGAAAAATGAAAGGTTTATTCGTGGAATGAATAAGAAATTCCATGAAAGAATGACTGCCCATGTTAAGGAATCTTTTTCTGATCTGATCGATATGGGCATAGATACGCTACTCTGGATAAGCAGGAAGTCCCGGATGTGAAAGGAGGTGCAAATAATCTATGACGACCCGCCCTTCTCGACCCTCAAAAATTGACTCCAAATACTCCACAGTATAATATGCCGACGATCAAGCGCCGGAAAAGACAGATTGTTAAGGCAAAAGAATGGAGATAGAAGAAAGAAGGAACTAAACAATATCAGAATCTCACAATCGCAGCGGAACAAAATAAAATATATAATATCAGATCTTTACACAACATGAAAACTATATCTGTTTTATACAATATGTCATCAAATTATCACAAACAAACAACAATTACCAGCTTGGCAATTTCAAATGATCACAGCAGCGGATATAAACAAGTACGGATAACACGTCTCGGACCCCAGCTCTTCTCCTGAGCTCCACAGCATCCTTTCCTGTAATCTATGATACTCGGTCTGACCCGAGAATTATAATAAAATAACATCCGAGTCAGTCTGGAATACCTGCGTAGAGAAATACACCCAAATTAATTATTAAAGTTTCAAAATCCTTTGAAAACAAAAGCATCTCGTAAGATCACGCCACAAATAAACATGTCGGGTTTTTACCTTAAGATAGCTAAAACACTTTTTATAAAAATCCTCTAATATTATAACAGGGTCTATATGCAAATACTTATAAAATAGCCTAAATTGTTACATTCATTAAATTCCAGCTGCTAGCCACAATCGTGGGTAATACAAACAAAACTCGTAAAAGGCACATAGGGAGAATGGATTTCCAATTAATGACTAGGCACTGGGGTACCACCTGTCACAGTACATGGCCAAGATCACCGTACCGAGGATTACTCCCAATCCTCTGCAACACAAGGCCGGGACTACCCCTTACTGGATACTCCCGAGTAAGATCACCCCACGGTTGGGATCAGCAACCGCAGCACTAAGCCGAAATAAAAGGAACATCTAGATAGGGATGACCTTACCCTAATGGGTGCTACCCACATAGCCTTGCTGCATATCCCTTGATTTTCGGTCATTCCCGGTTGATGAGGCTTGAGGCTAAGCGTTACATTTTTAGAATGTTTTACTTAGAATACCCATCGTCCACTTGACAATGTTCCGAAAGCATTCATCCATACAAGTCCGTTCCGGGTTCGAATGGAACCGGGGGCACTACTCATACTACATCCATTTTGGAAATATCGTCAGGATTAGTAGCGACTAGCCCTTGCACTTCACTACTCCATCTTCGACTCCGAACTCGTTTTTCCCATGAAAACGTACAAACCGGATCGAAGTGTATTTCGAGAAATTATTCCCGATCCCAGTCTCTTTGAAACGATCAACGCATTGGCCAATATTGATAGTCGGTGATTTAACTACTAATTAACATCCATAAACATCCACCTCACAGTAAATAATTTCCCACATTATTTATTTTCCTCAAAAATATCTTTGCAATATATATTTCCATTTTCAAATCCCGTTGAAAACACTTTTCAAACCCAACTCTTCTCATGGAATAATTCCCCCAAATCTTTACTTCCCTTGAAAACATCCAAGCACCAATACTTAAGATTTAAAATAATTTAAATTCTTTATTCTTGAAAATACATTAACACGTTTATATTAAAACTACCTACATACTTAATTTAATATATATATATATATATTAAAATATGTCGAATAAAACTGCTTTATAAAACATAAACTATTTTCTTCAAAATAAAGTTAAGTCATGCTAAATTTTAAAATAAAGCTATGAAATCCTATACAAGTTTTCAGGTAAAACTTTAACTAATTATCTTTAAAATAAAACCATTTTATAAAGTATAAATATTAATAATATTCTTTAAAACATAATACTAATTATCCTTTTAAAATAATTATTACTATTACTAATTTAGTACATATTTACTTTTATAAATAAATTCCAACTTAAATAAGAATTTTCTTAAAAACATTCTTTTAAAATCAAATTTAAACTTTTAACTTTTATTTAAAAATCCTCTTTTAAACGCACTTGGCTTTTCAGGGAAATACACTTCCATTTCAGAATAAACCAAAGAATTCCTTTTATCAATCCTGCTTGATTTATCTCTATTCAAATTTACGTTCCAACCCCATAAATTACTTCCCATACTTTAAAAATAAACACCTTTTTTTATACATTTCCCATTTCCTGGAAAATCACCTTCAAAGTATATACATAAACTATTTAAAATAAGGCTGTCAGAAGTTTTCTTAAATGAAAATAATACTTAGGAAAATATAGAGGAGTTTCTAAGTAATTTAAGCCAAATTACCTTTTTAAAATAGAATTATTAAATTAAATATTTATATCAAAATTACCCTTTTTGGAAACTCAATATTAATTTACCTTTAAATACTTAAATATTATAATTACTTAATTAAATATTTACTTATATTTAAAAATGATTAAAAATAATATATTTTTCTAAAATATTTTAAACCACATTTAAACTGCTAATTTATATTTTGAAAGCTTCCTTGGGGATCATACTTAATTTCCAGGGAAAACACATTTTTCCATCTATTTAAAAATAATTTCACTATTACCTTTAAACAATTTGCATTTCTTATAGGTATTCCCACCAAAAATCTAACTTTCAAACTTTATCCACCGATAAATATTCCATTTCATTTATAAACCCAATTTATACATTTCCATTTCTCATTTCCTTTTTAAATCACAATTTCAAAACACTTCACATTCCAAAACAATTTCCTGAATTTAATTTCCTTAAATTCATTACTTAAAAATTCCTTTTGTTTCTTTTTAAACCCAATTTAGTGTATTTATATTTTAAATTCCTAGATTGTATTCATCCAATCATAGCACAACACAATTTAAATTTTCAAATTAATCTATCACAGTATATAAATAAATACATCATCAATTATGGAAATAATTCTATATTGTGAGGAATCCAGTTGGATCCCTCCAACCTGTTTTCACTTCGTCCAGAGACGTTAGCACAACAAATAAACATCAATCCAATCTGAGAGTAATTATCACATTCAACCAATTAACCAATCATTTAAATATTAACTATTTAAATAACTGAAATTACATATGTGAGTGAGATCAACTCACCTTGAGTTTCGACGAGCGTTTTAAATTTTAAATTAAGTCGAACCGCGTTCGATTTAACCTAAAATTCTTGCTAGCTCAAAACGCTTCCGGATCTGCACCACAGCGGCCGGCTCGTCGCTGCGATTCCGTCGCTTCCCGTTTCATCGAATTTCGACAACGTATGGATTAGATATGAATTGTTTAAAATTATATGACTTAAAATATAATATTTTTACACACTTTACTACTCGATAAGATCGGGCCATACACTGGAAAGAAGAGAATCTCGGCCGCATACTACATCTTCCACTCGGTCATCTTTCCAGATCAAAGAAACTCATCGTAACCCAACCAAAATCGACCCCCGCTCCTCCTCCTTGTGACCGGACCCCGATCAATCAAGCCCACGCGACGCCCCTCCGTGCCGTGCACCCTCACCTCAAACGCCGTCTAGCTCGGCCCCCTCTTTTCACCATAAATCACCACCAAAACACGAACGAACGCGCCTCTTAACTCCTCCAAACGACGACGATACTCACGATCTACCATTGGATCTCTGGAGCTCGAAGAGCTCGATACTTTTCTAGAAGAAAGTTTTTGCTAAAGATGAGTGGATTGATCGAAAATTGAAGATGAAAGTTAATGTTTTTCGGCCATTAAAATGTTAGTTGGCGGCCATGAAAAATAGGCTAGGGTTTCGGCATTGCGCGCGCGCGTGTGTGTATATATATATTACCAATTAATTTAATATTAAATCCAATTTTAACGAGCATTTACAAACGAACTCCAAATCTCAAGTGCCGCCAGACGTTTTGAAGGTTTTACCTGCATTCCGAACACAATGGAACGTGTTTCAGAAGCTAATTTGGTCGCATGCACGAGTTACGGAAATAACGATCAATTTTAAATTAAATCGATTAAAATAGTTTCTATGCGTTTTAAGCTGCCAGGGTCAAACGACAACTCCGATTGCTACGAAAATTGAAATCCGATAATAACTAACTATTATGGATCCAATGGAACTAGTTTCATCGAATTTTGAGACTGTGCCTCGGAAGGCTATTTTAACTCGTCGATTAATTCGAGCGATTTTCAAAATCGTCGAAATCACTAAAAATTTCACTTTTAAAATTTTACTAACTTACTAATAAATCATATAGAATTTATATTCTCACTAGAAATCATTCTGATTCATTTCGAATCAAAATCCGATTATTTCATTATTATATGATTAAATTCCATTATTAAATTAATATAAAATTCCAAATTCAACTTATCGACTTTTAACTCCATCCAAAAATCCAATAGAAAAAATTCAAACCAAACTAAACTTAAAATAAACCTTAGAAACCATTTTCATAACTATTCAAATTATCCTGATTCCAAATATTTAATTATTATTCAAATTTTAATTGAATTTCCATATTGAAAATTAAAACTAAATTCTATTGATTTAACAAAATCCTTATTTCAAAATCAATTCAAAATCCACATTTAACATTTAAAATGAATTAAATGTTCAAAATCTAACGACCAAAATTCTGGGTCGTTACATTCCTTCCCCTTATAAAAATTTCGTCCCCGAAATTTGCTAAGGTAGAAAGAATGCTCCAAACTCAATAGCGAAACACACTTAGTGAAAATCTCAATTTCACTTTGCCTAAATTCTTTAGTTTCAAATCAAAACTGCTAGTTTCGATTCCTATTCCAAAATCCTTTTATTTTAATTTTAATTTGAAATCAATTTGTCGTTGACGAAACGTTTCAAAATTTTCAAAATTTTTCTAACTCCCAAAATTTCCAGAAAATTTTGGCAGTCTCCTTTGTACGGAGGAGCTTTTGTAATATCACAATAGATATAAATATATATACATCGACCCACACGGTCGAAAAACCAAATATATCACAATATATATATATATATATATATATATATATATATATATATCATTTTCCCAATTTTATTGTGTAGGCGTACCTTTTATTAGCATTTTAAAAGCAAGCGACTAAATAATATTGCATATATGCGCTGCAACTCTATCTATTGCCTCCTGTTCCTGTACTTTCTTAAACAAACACATTAGTTTTCAATAATATGAGAATTTATTAATATTCTATTCCTTAAACTAGCCAAACACATCAACTACATAGTTTAAACCAATAAACCTCATAATTTAACATGTTAACCATATGTTATCAGCAATCCAAAGATTTCAATCACCATTTTAATTTCCTGTCAAATCCAAACTTCATTTTTAATCTCCTCGAATGATTTAAATTCAAGTTTACTTTTTACAATTCATATTTACTACAACCAATTCACTCTCTCTTCAATATGATTAACATATGCTTTACTTACATCAATTTATTCCAATCCAATTCCAAATTGATTTACAATCAAATTATTATTTTCAATTTGATACCTTTGCATTTCTATTATGATTTACTTTCATTTTTATGCAAAACCACTTAATTATATTACACTTATACCAATTGAGTCAAAACCAACCTAGATTTATATTAATATCATCCCATTTTGTAATATTTACAACTCATACATTCTTATTTCATCACAATAATTAATTAAAATTCTTTCACTTGCATTTCAATTTTATTATCTAAACATATTTCATTCAAGTCCCCTTATAAAGCTCGACCATAAATATTTTTTTCGAATTTGCTTAAGTTCTTTCAGTTTCACAATATTTCCATTTCTTCTTATATCAATTTTATTTTATTTTCATTTGATTCTCATCCAAATCAAATTCCAACTCATTTACAAATTTTAACTCAATTTTTTTATTTATTCAATCCATTTTAAATTTTAAATTCATCTCCTCGATTCATTCTGAATTTTATTAATAATATGACCATTTTCAATTATCTTATACCCAAACTGAATTTTACTTGCATTTTGAACCATTTCCATTTTAATCCAACTTCCTTTCATTCGACAATATTCACATCATAATTAATTCATTTACCATATATGTCGAATTTCATTTAATTTAGCTTACGTTGAATTCATCTCCAACAACTCCTTTTGGATTTAGTTGAGTGAGCATTTACTTCATTCAATATCATTTCGACTAAATTAAATTTTCTTTCAATTCAATTCTTCTCCAATTTTAATTCAAGTTCAACTAAATTTATTTAGCCAACTTAAATTCTTACCATTCCCTTTATTATTTTAAATAAGAATTTAATTCCATTTAATGTTATTTATAGTGCAACTGAATTTTGAATTTCAATTCAATCCAAATTTAACTCAATTTCTCTTATTCTAAGTTAAATTCAATCCGATCCTACTTATTTCTCCTTTAATATAAGTTCAAGCCTTATTTACTGACTTAAGTCCATTCACCTTTTATCTTTTATATTTTCTTCACCTTATTTCAATTTACATTTCATTTAGGATTTAAATTTTGAATTTCCCATAAAGTACCAACCATTTTATTTTGTTTTATAATTTCCATTTCCTAATCTTAAGTTCACCAACTCATTTATTTAAAAGCTTATATTGCTCATTTTAATCCATTTACATCTTATGATCACAATTTCAAATTATATATATATGTATCACTGAATTCTTAAGGATACAAATTTTCTTTCAATTTAATTCTTTGCACAATTTTAAATCCACAATTTCAGATCATAAGTATAACACTTAATAACTTATGGGTACAATTCATTACACAATGACCCACAATTACAAAGTCATTTTACATTTCAATTTAACCCAAATCAATTTAATTCTAAGTCCAATTTATTTAACTTATCCCAAGTTAAATTCAGATTTTCTATTCACTTCCATATACTCAAGTTAAATTTTAATTCCAGGGTTAAAATTTTCATTTTCTTCTTATTAATATCAACTTCACTTAATAAGTTCAATAGTTGATTCATTTTAACTTTACACATTATTTAAATAGAATTTTACAGAATTCAATACCCAGTTTTATTTCAAAACCATTTTGAAATAATAGTCAACACATACCCACTTGGTATATCAATTCAAATCTCTGGATCCCAAAATACTTGGTTTTACCAAACAAATGTCCCTTTCGAAATTCCTAAAACCACTTTTATACCCAACAAGTCCAAACAAATATCATAACCAATCACTGCAGAAGCAATCCGTCACTTAAGGAACTCGAAAATGAATTCTAATGATGTGACCATCATCATCAGGATTATTTTCCAACGACTGAAGTGAGTTCAGTGCTTCCTTACTTTCACAAATTCATTTCAAAACAATTTTCATTCAAAAATACTTCCCAAAATAATACTCCATCATTGCCTTCAAACACTTTGGAAAACATTTCAAACATTCTCAAGATTTTAAATTTCCAAACCTTTGTTTTCATTACATTTAAAACACTTTTCAAAATTTTCGAGATTTAAATTCTGGATTAAATGAAATTTTAGTTATTCTTCTTTTGGATAAATCATACTTATAGAATTCTATTTGGTTATGAACCTTTTCAAATTTTAGACTCTTGTGTTTGATTATAATATTAACAACCAAACATCCAAATACATATAATAATCTCAGAAAATTATTTCTTTTACATCAAAATACAATTTTGGGTAAAATTATTTCCTTTACCCACTCTAAAAACAATACCATGTCGGTTTATCTTGTTTAAGAGTTTAGAAATCCCTATCGATACGGTTGTACTTCCCGTACCGAGCAGAATTTATAAACATTCAACCGATAAGTCAACACAGTATAAAAACAATTTTATATTCATTAATAAATACGCTCTCATAGCTATTAATACACTCAACTCATTATAGAGTACTATTGACTATATATCTAATGAGTAATTTTCCCCACCAAAGCCTAGGTTGTCGCCAACCTAAGCTCTGATACCACATGTGACGACCCATCCTTCTCGACCCTCGAAAATCGACACAAAATACTCTACGGTATAATATGCCGATGATCAAGTGCCGAAAAAGACAGATTGTTAAGGGAAAAGAAAGGATATAGAAGAAAGAAGGAACTAAATAATATCAGAATCTCACAATCGTAGTGGAACAAAATATAATATATAATATCAGATCTTTATACAAAATGAAAACTATATCTGTTTTACACAATATATCATCATAGCATCACAAACAAACAACAATTACCAGCCTGAAAATTTCAAACGATCATAGCAGCGGATATAAACAAGTATGGATAATACGTCTCGGACTCCAGCTCCTCTCCTAAGCTCCACAGCATCCTTTCTTATAATCTGTAATACTCGGTCTGACCCGAGCATTATAATAAAATTACACCCGAGTCAGTCTGGAGTACCAACGTAGAGAAATACACCCAAATTGATTATTAAAGTTTCAAAATCCTTTGAAAACAAAAGCATCTCGTAAGACCACGCCACAAACAAACATGTCGTGTTTTTACCTTACAATAGCTAAAACACTTTTTATAAAAATCCTCTGATACTATAATAGGGTCTATATACAAATACTTATAAAATAGCCGAAATTGTTACATTCATTAGATTCTAGGTACTAGCCACAATCGTGGGTAATACAAACAAAACTCGTAAAAGGCGCGTAGGGAGAATGGATTTCCAACTAATGACTTGGCACTGTGGTACCACCTGTCACATTACGTGGCCTAAATCACCGTACCGAGGATTACTCCCAATCCCCTACAACACAAGGCCATGACTACCCCTTACTGGATACTCCCGAGTAAGATCACCCCACGGTTGGGATCAGCAATGCACCACTAAGCCGAAATAAAAGGAACATCTAGACAGGGATGACCTTGCTCTAATGGGTGCTACCCACATAGCCTTGCTGCATATCCCCTGATTTTCAGTCATTCCCGGTTGATGAGGCTTGATGCTAAGCGTTACCTTTTTAGAACGTTTCACTTAGAATGCGCATCGTCCACCTGACAATGATCCGGAAGCATTCATCCATACAAGTCTGTTTCAGGTTCGAACGGAACAGAATGCACTACTCCAACTACATCCATTTTGGAAATATCATCAGGATTAGTAGCGACTAGCCTTTGCACTTCACTGCTCCATCTTCGACTCCGAACTCGTTTTTCCTACGAAAACGTACAAACCGGATCGAAGTGGTTTTCGAGAAATTAATCTCGATCCCGATCTCTTCGAAACAATCAATGCATTGGCCAATATTGATAGTCGGTGATTTAACTATCAATTAACATCCATAAGCATCCATAACACTATAAATAATTTCCCACATTATTTCGTTTCCTCAAAAATATCTTTGCAAGATATATTTTCATTTTCAAATCCCGTTGAAAACACTTTTCAAACCCAACTCTTCTCATGGAATAAATCCCCCAAATCTTTACTTCCCTTGAAAACATCCAAGCACAAATACTTAAGATTTAAAATAATTTAAATTCTTTATTCTTGAAAATACATTAAAACATTTATATTAAAACTACTTACACACTTAATTTAATATATATATATATATATATATATAATTAAAAATATTTCGAATAAAACTGCTTTATAAAATATAAACTATTTTCTTCAAAATAAAGTTAAGTCATACTAAATTTTAAAATAAAACTTTGAAATCCTATACAAGTTTTCAAATAAAACTTTAAGTAATTATCTTTAAAATAAAACCATTTTATAAAGTATAAATATTAATAATATTCTTTGAAACATAATGCTAATTACCCCTTTAAAATAATTATTACTATAACTAATTTAGTACATATTTACTTTTAAATTTTTTTCCAGCTTAAATAAGAATTTTCTTAAAAACATTATTTTAAAATCAAATTTAAAAATTTAACTTTCATTTAAAAATCCGCTTTTAAACGTACTTGGCTTTTCAGGGAAATACACTTCTATTTCAGAATAACTAAAGAATTCCTTTTATCAATTCTGCTTGATTTATCTCCATTCAAATTAACGTTCCAACCCCGTAAATTCCTTCCCATACTTTAAAAATAAACACCTTTTTTTTTATACATTTCCCATTTCTTGAAAAACCACCTTCAAAGTATATACATAAACTATTTAAAATAAGGCTGTCGGAAGTTTTCTTAAATGAAAATAATACTTAGGAAAATATAGAGTAGTTTCTAAGTAATTTAAGCCAAATTACCTTTTTAAAATAGAATTATTAAATCAAATATTTATATCAAAATTCCCCTTTTTGGAAACTCAATATTAATTTCCTTTAAATACTTAAATATCATAACTACTTAATTTAATATTTACTTATATTTAAAAATGATTAAAAATAATATATTTTTCTAAATATTTTAAACCACATTTAAACTGCTAATTTATATTTTGAAAGCTTCCTTGGGGATCATACTTAATTTCCAGGGAAAACACATTTTTCCATCTATTTAAAAATAATTTCACTATTACCTTTAAACAATTTGCATTTCTTATAGGAATTCCCACCAAATATCTATCTTTCAAACTTTATCCACCGATGAATATTCCATTTCATTTATAAACCCAGTTTATACATTTCCATTTCTAATTTCCTTTTTAAATCAACATTTCAAAATACTTCAAATTCCAAAACAATTTCATGAATTTAATTTCCTTAAATTCATTACTTAAAAATTCCTTTTGTTTCCTTTTAAACCCAATTTAGTTTATTTATATTTTAAATTCCCAGATTGTATTCATCCAATTATAGCACAACATAATTTAAAGTTTCAAATTAATCTATCACAATATATAAATAAACACATCATCAATTATGGAAATAATTCTATATTGTGAGGAATCCAGTTGGATCCCTCCAACATGTTTTCCCTGCATCCACAGACGTTAGCACAACAAATAAACATCAATCCAATCTGAGAATAATTATCACATTCAACCAATCATTTAAATATTAACTATTTAAACAGCTGAAATTCCAGATGTGAGTGAGATCAACTCACCTTGAGTTTCGACGAGCGTTTTAAATTTTAAATTAAATCGAACCGCGTTCGATTTAACCTAAAATTCTCACTAGCTCAAAACGCTTCTGGATCTGCACCACAGTGGCCTGCTCGTCGCTGCGATTCCGGCGCTTCGTGTTTCGTCGAATTTCGACAACGTATGGATTATATATGAATTGTTTAAAATTATATGACTTAAAATATAATATTTTTACACATTTTACTACTCAACAAGATCGGGCCGTACACTAGAAAGAAGAGAATCTCGGCCGCATACTACATCTTCCACTCGGTCATCTTTCCAGATCAAAGAAACTCATCGCAACCCAACCAAAATCGACCGCCGCTCCTCCTCCTTGTGACCGGACCCCGATCAATCAAGCCCAAGCGACGTCCCTCCGTGCCGTGCACCCTCACCTCAAGCGTCGTCGACCTCGGTTCCCTCTTTTCACCGTAAATCGCCACCAAAACATGAACGAACGCGGCCTCTTAACTCCTTCAAATGACGACGATACTCACGATCTACCATTGGATCTCTAGAGCTCGGAGAGCTCGATACTTTTCTAGAAGAAAGTTTTTGCTAACGATGAGTGGATTGATCGAAAATTGAAGATGAAAGTTGATGTTTTTCGGCCATTAAAATGTTAGTTGGGGGCGTGAAAAATAGGCTAGGGTTTCGGCCCTGTGCGCGCGCGCGCGTGTGTGTGTGTGTGTATATATATATATATATAGATATATATATATATATTACCAATTATTTTAATATTAAATCCAACTTTAACGAGCATTTACAAACGAACTCCAAATCTCACGTGCCGCCTGGCGTTCACAAGGTTTTACCCGCATTTCGAACACATATGGAACGTGTTTCGAAAGCTAATTAGGTCGTATGCACGAATTACAGAAATAAACGATTAATTTTAAATTAAATCGATTAAAATAGTTTCTATGTGTTTTAAGACGCCAGGGTCAAACGACAACTCCGATTGCTACGAAAATTGAAATCCAATAATAACTAACTATTACGGATCCAATGGAACTAGTTTCGTCGAATTCAGAGACTGCACCTCGGAAGGCTATTTTAACTCGTCGATTAATTCGAGCGATTTTCAAAATCATCGACATCACTTAAAATTTCACTTTTAAAATTTTACTGACTTAATAATAAATCATATAGAATTTATATTCTCATTAGAAATCATTCTGATTCATTTGGAATCAAAATCCGATTATTTCATCATTATATGATTAAATTCCATTATTAAATTAATACAAAATTCCAAATTCAACTTATCGACTTTTAACTCCATCTAAAAATCCAATAGAAAAAATTCAAATCAAAATAAACTTAAAATAAATCTTACTAAACTTAAAATAAATCTTAGAAACCATTTTCATAACTATTGACGTCCAGATTCACAAATTATACTGATTCCAAATATTTAATTATTATTCAAATTTTAATTGAATTTCCATATTGAAAATTACAACTAAATTCTATTGAATTAACAAAATCGTTATTTCAGAATCAATTCATAATCCACATTTAAAATTTAAAATGAATTAAATGTTCAAAATCTAATGACCAAAATTCTGGGTCGTTACACAATCCGAATTGGAAGTTCGAAGGGATGAAACCGTGGCAAAGCAAGGAGAAGAAGAATAATCAGGAGGATAAGGAAAAAGACATTACTTGTTTTAATTGTTTGGAAAAGGTCCATTACTCGAGTAGATGTATGAAGCCTAAGAAACAAGGAAAGACGGATCAATCTATATAGACAAGACCCAGGCAATGCTATTACT
Source organism: Allium cepa (assembly GCA_030765085.1). Taxonomy (NCBI): domain Eukaryota; kingdom Viridiplantae; phylum Streptophyta; class Magnoliopsida; order Asparagales; family Amaryllidaceae; genus Allium; species Allium cepa. Next base: position 503,408,354 of record CM060937.1, on the reverse strand, counting down.
ATCATAGGCCAGTACACGAAGTTAAAGATTGCCTAACAATGAAGCAACCTCAAGTAGCGAAGTTGCATGCGATTGAAGATAAACCTTCAACCTCTAAAGCGGATAAAGGAAAAGGAGTTTTAGAAGGGAGCCTTATTATTTATAATAGAGTTGTTAGAGTTTTGTTTGACACGGGAGCCACACATAGCTTTATCTCCCAACAAACTGTAAATGAATTAAAACGTGAACCTGAATTTGTCGACGAACCCATTTGTGTGAAAAATCCAGTTAGTGGCCTTGTGAACCTTAGTCTATGATGTAGAGAAGTTCCTATCTCATATTCTCGTCATCAATTTCCTATTAATCCCTTTATTCTTGATTTTAATGAATTTGAAATCTTACTCAGAACGAACTGGTTAACGAAATACGAAGCTAAACTAGATTGCAACAATCGAACGATTTTGATCAAAACAAAACTTGGATTTTTATTGAAATTTCTTGTGAGGATCCGAGTCCTAAGAGAGATAAGCTGACGTATACCCTGGGGTATCCCGAACCTAGTCTGGAATTTATACCTATTGTTAGAGAATTGCCCGATGTATTCGAAGAGGTCAAATCTTTACCTCCACATAGAGAAATTGAATTCAGAATCGATTTAGTTCCCAATGCTCGTCCTGTCGTTCATGCAAGTAACATGATAGCACCCAGGGAAAGGATAGAACTGGTCAATCAAACCCGAGATTTGCTAGAAAAAGGATTAATATGTCCCAGTGTTTCCGATTAGGGTTCAGCTATTGTTTTCGTAGCCCAATCTAACGGATCTTTGAGATTGTATGTAGAATACCGCGATCTCAATAAACTAACTCTCAAAAACAAATTTCCGTTGCCTAGAATCGGCGACTTGTTTGATCAACTACATGGAGCTCGATTCTTTTCAAAGATGGATCTAGCTCAAGGATTCCATCAGCTACGAATTGCCGAAGAATGTATTCATTTAACTGCTTTCAGGGGTCCAGACACATTCTACGAATGGCTAGTCATGCCTTTGGACTAACCAATGCTCCCGCATACTTCGTAGATTTAATGACCCGTGTATACCGAGAGGTATTGAATAAATTTGTTCTTGTGTTTATCGACGATATTCTGATCTACTCCAAAACAAAAGAGGAGCATGCTGAGCATTTGAGAATTGTTTTGGAGATATTGAGGAGGAACATTCTTTTTGCTAATTTTTCTAAATGCCATTTTGGGTTAAGGAAGTTAGATTTCTTGGACACATTTTAATGAAGAGGGAATTTCTGTAGACCCGGGCAAGATTTCCGCTATTCTAGACTGGAAGTAACCCACTGCTCCAAAATAAGTTAGAAGTTTTCTGGGTTTAGCGGGATACTACATAAAGTTTGTCTAAGATTTCTCCAAGTTGGCCAGTCTATTGACTAAGCTAACAATGAAAAACGCTAAATTCAATTGGACTTCGAAATGCGAAGAAGCGTTCCAGGAGTTGAAGAGAAGATTGAATACTGCTCCTGTTCTCGCTATTATTAACGAGAATCAAGGCTTATCTGTTTATACAGACGCTTGTGGTGATGGCGTGGGTGTTATGCGAATGAAAAATGGTAGAGTAATTGCCCAGGCAAGTAGACAATTACGTCCACATGAGAAACACTACCGAACCCACGATCTAGAGCTTCTAGCTGTTATTTTCGCTTTGAAAATCTGGCAACATTATCTTCTAGATAAGAATCTCTTCCGGCTTTTCGAAAATTTAAAGGTTCAATTTAAATTAATATTTATACTTAATAAACCTTTCTTATTTTAGGTGAAAATTTTGAATTTTTCACCGATCATAAATCTCTGAAATATCTCTTCACCCAGAAAGATTTAAATCTGAGGCAGCAATGTTGGTTAGAATTTCTAGTGTCATATAACCTGGATATTCTGTATACGCACGAAAAAGCCAACATAGTAACCGACGCCTTGAATAGAAAACACGCTACTTTGCTCATCTTGTTGTCACTCCTACTCTTCTTAAGAAGACGCCAGTAAACAGAGAGAAGACAAGTTTCTTCTAGAAATTTATCGAAGAATTCGTCGTGGTGAAGACTCTAGCGTTGAAGTCAATAAGAATAGAATTGTAAGACTTTGGATGTCTGTCACAAGTCCAAACTTTGTATCCATCCAGGAGTTAATAAGACGTATCAAGATATCAAAAGGGCATTCTGGTGGCAGACAATGAAGAGAGATATATCTATTTATGTCAGTCGTTGTGCAACCTATTAGCAAATAAAGAGTGATCAGAAGAAGATGGCGGGTTTACTTCAGCCGTTGGAAGTGCCTAAATGGAAGTGGGATCAAGTGTCTATGGATTTCATAGACGGTTTGCCGAGAACTCAAAAAGGTAATGAAGTAGTTTGGGTTATTGTGGATCGTCTAACTAAGACGGCCCATTTCATCCTAGTATAATCTAACCGAACGACGGAAAGTTTGGCAAAGTTATATGTAAAAGAAATTGTTCGTCTCCATGGTATACCAAGCAGTATAGTGAGTGACCGTGACTCGATCTTCACTAGTAGATTTTGGGAGGATTTCAAGCCGCATTGAAAACTAAATTGAACTTCAGTGCGGCTTATCACCCATAGTCTGATGGGAAGACTAAAAGAATAAATCGAATCTTGGAAGACCTTTTGTGTGCTTGTATTCTTGACTTTGGCGGTTCATGAAAGGACCATTTACATCTGGTTGAGTTCTCATATAAAAATAGCTATCAATCCAGTATCGAAATGGCACCTTTCGAAGCTTTATATGGTCGTCCATGTCGATCACCTGCGTGTTGGATCGAGTTAGGTGATAGAATCGTCCTTGGACCAGATATGATAAAGGAGGCTACTGAAAAAGTTAATTTTATTCGAAAGAAGTTGAAAACTGCTCAAAGTCATCAGAAAAGTTATTACGACCACAGGAGAAGAGGTTTAGAATTCCAGGTTGGAGATTTTGTTTTCCTGAAAGTTTCTCCAATGCATGGAGTATTGAGATTTGGAAAGACTAGTAAGTTGGAGCCGAGATATATCGGTCCTTTTCCTATACTAGGAAGGATCGGTCCTTTGGCATATCGAGTGCAGTTACCTAATTGGTTATCTGGCGTGCATGATGTGTTTCATGTTTCTCACCTTTGGAAATATGTGCACGATCCAGATAGTATCATTGAAGAAGCCGCTCAGCAGGATTTGGAGATCACACCAAATCTGGTAGTTAAAAGAGATCCGTTGAAAATAATTGATCGTGATGGAAAGCAGCTGAGGAATAAAGTTGTGAAACTGGTTGAAGTGCAATGGAGTGGTGATCCAAATGACTTTACTTGGAAAACAGAGGATAGCATGCAGAAGTCCTATCCTAATTGCCGAGGGGATATTTCGGCTTAATCTGGTAAGCCATTTCTCTATCTTTTTCTGTACTCGTATATTCTTTGTTTGTTTCTCTCTCTTTAAAATTTCGGGGATGAAATTTTCTTAAGGGGGGACCTGTAACATCCCAATTTTTATTTAATTTAAAATTAGTAGTTAATATAAAATTTAGGAATTGAATTAAAATTAATTTGAAATTTTCAAAACAAATTAGATAAGTATTGATTTGTGTATATAAGTAAGATTGTATTTAACACTTAAGTAGATTTTTTAGTAAAATAAATTGGATTCAAAACTTATATGAATGTGATTATTTATTAATGCATAAATTTGTTTCAAATTTATTTTCTTTAAAGGTTATGTGCATATATAAATAAGAAAATATAATTATATATTTGAAAATAGAAATAAATTAATAAATCATATTAATATAAACTAAATTCATTTAAATATATATATTTATATATTATATAAAAGATATAAAAGAAAAAGCAATGCAAAATTACAAATGTAACATATCACATGAACAAATTAACAAGTGTTAAAATTTTAAGTAAATGGATTTACAAGTGTAATGATCTTATCATTTAATTTACAAGTGTTAAGTTTTGTTTTTATTTTTTTGAGAAAATTAATAATAATATAAAACTAGATTATATAAACCATTTCAACTTTTTTTTTCTCATTTCTTTATCACTTTCAAAACTTTAACAAATCTGAGAAAAAAAATCAAAAGCCTGTGAAACCAAAAGATTAAAAACAACAAACCACAAAACAAAAGATTCAAAACAAATAAAAATTATTTCAAGCTCAGGAAATCATCTCAAATTTTAATAACAAAGTCTGTAAACAAATACCAAAGTAAGGATCATCTCAGTGACTTAACAATTCAAAGCTTCAACTAAAACAAAAATCAAAGTTTCCATCATCAATTCAGCAAGATCAATCTCAAGATTTCAAAACACAGGAACAACTCAGTTTACAGGCTCTGTTTCTTCTTTTAACAAGTGAGTAAACTTTTTGAAACTCTGGAATTTGGTCTATTGTTTGAATTCATACTTGAGTAAGATTGAAAAGGTGCTTGCATGTGTATAGAGATGTGTATATGTGTATATATTCTCTGTGCATGTTGATATACAGGGATATTCATCCCTGTTTCTAGTTCCAGGTTTCCAGAAACCTGTCCAAAATCCCAAACATCTGCTTCTAATTATTGTTAGATTGGGATGTTAAAATAAAGTGTGTTCAAATTCATTAAAACTTAATTTTAAAAATATTTTTAAAGACAAACAACAAGTGGAAGTGGTCTGGAACAAGGAAGTACAACAAACTCAGTTCATGATAGAAATTTGATTTCTTTAATTTTTTGATTTGATTATATAAACTAAAACGTTGATTTTTAAAATTGAAATCAAGATTTTAAATTGTGTATCAAGGGAGGAATTCGGGGATGAACAGAAATCGTGTTTTGGGGAAACTCTGCTGATCGGCGACATTGTTGGCCTCGTGATCAAAGTTGAAGCTTCTTGGTAGGTCTGGGAGTTTAAGAAAAATGCCTGGAGAAGTTCTAATGCGCTATGGAGATAGTGCGGCAACGTTTTAAGGTTTTAACTCTGTTCTTGGTAGGTCTAGGTTTCAGGGCAATTTCGCCGTCGACGTCGAATTGGACGAAACTGGATGTGGGGGAAATGGCTCATGGGTTATCAAAGAAGCTTGGGCTAGGATCGTGTGGCTTTAGAAGATAGAGCAAGGTAATTTTCTGGTGATGATTTGCTGTACTAGTTTGGTCGAGATGACTCGATTTTATGTCCGAGTTAAATTCGAGTTTCTAGGTGGCCTGGTGATTTGTAGGTGTTGTTGTTGACTTGACGATGGTCGTAGCGTCAACCAGAGGTGATCGGAGTGGTGTGCAACCTGCACGAGTTACTGGAGTGTATCAGTAAGCATGTTTGGGGGAGAAAAGGTTGTGTCTCGAAGTTGTTCTCCGAGATTCAGGTTGCTGGCTCGAGTATGGTACCATGTATTTAATGATTGTGTGCCGGGTATTAGAACTTAACCAAAATTTTAAGTTCTAAAATAAAGTTTTAGGGTTTGACTAGGGGGAGACTCAGAGTAAACATGCATTTGTCTCGGGGGTGTCTAGGAGAGGACTCGGGTTTGTTGCAAAATCAGTTTTCAACGTTTTAAACTAATTCAAAATTAAACATGTTAATTTATTCTTTTGAATAAGTATTTTGTTTTAAACATGGGATTAGTTTTAAAGTTTAAAAATAAATTATCTTAAAAGTAAATAAGTTTAATTAATTTATTTTTTTGACATTATTTTTAATTAATTCTTAATTTAAATTAAATCAATAATATGATTAAAGAATTGACTAAGATAAAATGTTTTTTAATTTATTAATTAATCTCCAATTCCTTAAGTTAATTTATGGGTTAATGTTTATTAACTACAAGGTTGTTAATTAAATACTTTAATAATAATTAAGTGATTAATTAAAATAAATGATTTATCTCTTAACTAACTAATTATGGTTTATGTAATTAAAGATTTATTTATTTAATGACAGTAATTAGAAGATAATTACTTAAAGATAATTACGTAATTAATAAGTAAAGAATAATTTATTAATTAATGATTAAGGTTGATTAATTATTAATTAAGATTAATTAATTAACAATTAAGGACTAATTAATTTATAATTAGGAATAATTAATCATTAATTAATGAAAAATAATTATGTGATTAATTAATTATAATCATATTGTTAATTCATCTTACTTGTAGATGATTGATTATTATTGAATGCATTGAACTGATTGATACTCCTGTTATGTGATTGTGATACTTTGTGATGAGAATTGATATGAATTGAACTGTGATATTTGTGATATATGTTCTGTGTGAATGTGGAAACCCCTTAGCCCATAAAACAGCATTTGAATTTCGATGCGACAGGGAGACGGATTCCAGATGAATATCTGAAACCTACATCGAACCTTAATGGTGAATCTTTGTGAATGATATATCCATGTGTTTTTTCAAATTAAGCGCTCACTATTTGGTTTAGCAAGGAGAGGACTTTTGTCATATTACCCATTCACAATAGTGATATGACGAAATGGATAGCATTTGAAGACGGTGGTTAAGACCGGGTATTTTCGAGAACGAAAGAATTACCCGTCGATTGTCTCTGCACTGAGTTGCTCCAGTATAGAGATCTCCATATGTGATGGGGAGTCCGATTGAGATTGTGGATGCTCGGATTGCAAGGGCTTCTTCCTTATTGGATGAAGTGCCTTCGGTTCTGTTCGAACCTGGAATAGATTTGTATGGTTGTATATCTGACATTACACTTTGAGATATAAAGCTGATCTCTATCAAATACATTTCTTTTTGGTGGCGGAGAATTAATTCTCTTAGCTTAACACCCTTCTTTGAGACGTACGAGCTCAGAGGTTATGTAGTTGATGGTTATCAGTGATATACTCCCAATTTTGTAGTGTGGTATGCTGAGTGCTGCTGAGTGTTGCTGATCATTTGTTGATCGAAGCATGACTTTTGTGCAAAGCGTAACTTTACGGACGAAATCTCGTCGGACCTCACAACCGGAAATGGTCGAAACATGAAGAATGCGGCAAGGTTATGAGGGTCGCACCCTTTATGGTATGTCCATTTCCTTCTAGAAAAAGGTGGTATCATTGTATGGAGCCCAGATATTTTACCTATGCGGTTGCTGCAAATTTATTACTTTGTGGTTTAGGGCCCTCAGATAAAGGTCGGTAACGACCGGGGGATGGCATACTCGTGTAGTTGTTACGTAGTTACAGAGGTAACCCGACCTTGTGTTGGAAGAAAGCTGGTTAAGTTCTCGGGCGTCCCTCTAGAAGCGTACCCATGTGGCATAGGAAGCTCCTTAGCCTCACCATTTGTTGAAAACCCAAACAAAACATTACGAGCCTTTACAATTTCAGTTGTATAACCTGCCATCTCAGGTGGTAGCTATAGCAGGCATAATATAATGGTACCTGTGCTGGCTAAGAATAATATTATACTTTCGAAATATTTTCACACTATGCACTAATAATAATGTCAAAATAATTTTCTCGTATGAAGCATATTTGACCATCACAAGAAGAAATCTCCTCCAATTGTGCGATTGCATTGTGTGTGTAGCGGGAGGTCTTATGGCAGTTCCATTTTCCAAAAGCATGAACGGATTTCTTTTATAAACTATTTTTGTACAAGCAACTATTTTTGTTTACTCATACCAGTCCCATGACTGACCCGGAGTTTCTTGTTTCCTTCCTAAACTCTAGGTGCCCATAATTTCCACATGGGCAGCCTAGAAGCAGGTTATCTGTGTTTTTGGAGCTAGCTTGGATTTAGAAGTCTTTTGGAGCTGTTATATGTTGGAAGGTTTCGGTTTGAAGTCATGGAAGCTTTGAAGTTTGGAAGAAGGCGGTTCTTAGTTTGGATTCTCGCTCTTTCTTTTTGAAGACTCTGTTGTTCCACTGGGTGCTACCATTTAGTTGTTGTATCACATATATAGCACTTCGATGTTGGTGATTGATGTTGTAATGAATATTGTATCAAATGTTGTATCTGTGTTTATCAATGAAATCATCTTTTGTTTTCACTGCTCTGTATTCATCTAATGTTGTTATAAGCTCTTTCGAACTGGAGTTCAACGTTTGAATCTCCGGCAGTCGAATACAAGTGAGATATTTGATGTCAATTTTTCAATGTTGAATTTCAGGTCGTGATATATTTGAATTATCTTTTCAACTGAAATCAATTTTAATAGATATAAGAATGTTAATCATGAGTGATTGCTCACCTTTCGAGGCTATAGAAACAAAAAGATGACATGGACACAGATTCGCATACGGAACAGCGACAAGCTAGGAATTGCTGTGACAAATTGATATTGAGATGGTAAGTTAAGATGGACAAGAGAACGAAGGAACAAAGTATATGTTACATATACACAAATTTTCAAAAATCAATTTAAAACGTATATTTGAAAACATAATATTTATTTCTATTTTCAAACCAATATTTAATTCAGACGCATAAGAAATAAAATCTCCATATATTGGTATATCGAAAACCAACTATTCAATACTTACATAAACAAATATATATATATATATATATATATATATAGACTAATATATAAACATATATGTTAACTTACATACTTATTATATTTTTAAAATCAATAATTATTATAAAACCAATATACATAAACAATCAGCAACTACTACTTGCAAACTTACCTTTATTTCAATACATATAAACAATCAAATAAAAGAGTATACAAAACAAAGGGATAATAAACTTACATATATATACATACATATATATATATATATAATGGACAGATCATACTTATATATACTCGTTTAAAATAAAATATTGATATATACCATATTCAAAATCTATACAGACAACATATATATTTATATAAACTCTGCTGTAAACTTCTATATATAACTAACATATTATATAAATATATATTACTAACGTATATAAATAACAACTTATAGACATTAAAATCAATATATAACTAACAATTTCATCACACACACCCACACACACACACATATATATATATAAGATGATGGAACCAAGGCTGGAACATGAAGAGGAGATGAAGGGCGAGACGAGCTGGGTGGTGATGGGGATTGCTTGCATGGTTTCGGCCATGGAGATGGTGCACTCACGGGAAGATTGAGGGATGGTTGAACTTTGGTGGATGGAAGGTTTGTGGCTGCTGCTTGTGAAGCTTGGGGTTGCATGTGTGGAAAGAATGGCAGGGGAAAGTGGAGGAGGACAGGAGAAGTGGAAGGCGGGTGAAGGTGGAAGGATGTCGAAAGGGGAACGAACTGGCTGAGTCCTCTGGTGGTGGTCGGGGAAGATAAGGGAGGGTGTGGTAGGAGGGAGGTTCGTTGGGCTGCGTGGAAGTCGGCAGTGGGTGGCTAAAGGTGGAGGTGGGAAGGACAAGTGAGGTCGAATGGGTGATGGAGAGGGGAGGCTTCACGAGGAGGGAGAAGGTGGAGAGGCCGAGCATGTATAAACGAATGAGAAGAAAAGAAAAATTGTAAAAGCTTTGTAAAAATTTAATTCGGAATGAAAGAAAAGGAATAGAAGAGGCTTGAACGAACATATATAAATATGGAACAACTAGGAATTACAAAAATTCAAGCATTAATTTTCTTGAATAATAAAACATAATGGCCGTTGGTAATATACGGTTGGAAATTTAAGAGACAAAGGAAACAAAAGGCCAAATAGGGAATCGATACGGCAAACCATTTTTCAATTTCTTCATATACTAAACACTAAAATGCAGAAATGAATATATTGTAGAGATCAGCACGAAGAGACGATCAAAATGGTATACAGATATCGGCGATATGATTATCCTATCAAAAGTCGATATTGTACCAAAAATGATGCTAAAACGCCGAAAATAAGATAAACGGAGCAATAGCAGTCCAAATTTGATGAAACGAAAGATGATTTCTCACTTATAAGATGATTTACAAATTTATTATATAGAAATATTCAGATTTGAGAAATAATTTATTATCTTCAAATATTAAATGATTTAAATTTTAAATAAAATTATATAAGAAAATAAACTTCCATATTATCTGATGAAAATTTACCATTTGCTATGTTTATATAGGTGTATTTCAAATATTAAATTTTATTTCCAAATTCAATTATATAAAATTTCACAAAATTCAGTTTAATTACGTTATAAAAACGTTAAAATTTACGGGTCATTACATGTAACTAAAACAGGAGCCACATTGGGCCAAGTGAGGTCATTCCTCCGATCGGACATGCTTCTTCGATACATATTATGACCTTGTGATGATTTTATCACGAACCAGATTTTCAACGCTCGAAAATTGACATCGATACGTTCGCCATATTACATGCCAACCAATCGAATGCCAGAAATACCAGATCGTAAGAGAAAGAAGAAAGAGGTAGAAGAAGAAAATAGAAAATAACAACATAGAATCTCATAAAAGTAGTGGAACAATATATAATAGATAACAACCGATCTTTATACAAAAAGAACTCTGTTATTTGTACATTACCTCATCATAATACAACACAATCAATAACTCAATATTGGACGGTTTCAATAACATGTCCTCACAAATGCTAAATATACAGCCCACAATACACAGCAGAATATAATCAGATACGTGAAATATGTTACGACTTGGATTTCTAGCCATTTTATATTGGGGGTAATTAAATGATTTTAATTATTGGAATATTAATTTTTATAAGTCGAATAGATGAGTTCTTCGATATTTAAAATATCTGAATCTATATATTGGTTAAAGACTATATTCAAATTTAAAATAAAATTTATGGATATGATATATATTGTAGAAATATGTATATAAACTCCACCATTTAAATTTAAGATAAAATATCCATATCCATAAATGTATAAATATAAAGATATATATAAGCTTTATGATGTTTAAATATATATATATATATATATATATATATATATATAAACAAACATATATATATATATAAGTATATAAATATTTACATATATATGCATATATGTCCATATTAAGTAATGAATATGAAAATTTGTATAAATGTAAATATATATATATATATATATACACACACATACATTATATACGATGACAAATATATGTTAAGTAATGTAGATATGTACAACATGCAAATATGATAAAATAAATATGAATGGTGTACTTGTATCTACACTTATATACATATAAATGTATTTATGTTAAAAATGATGTTAGTATCCAAAAACATATGCAAATGGTCAAAGCCATGGGTAAATGTATATATGTATTTATATGATATATATGTGTGTGTGTGTATATATATATATATATATATATATTCAAATGGAACATCATAATGGGAAATATCACGTCAAGCACAAATTTAATCAAATTATTCAATCTTTATGTCAACTAGAAATCAAGTCCACTAGTTTTCAAATCAGGTCATGCTTGAAAAATCAAAGAAAAAAGAAAAGAAAAAAAGGGTACTGTGCATATGAATAGTTTGGCCTTGTATCTAAATCCCCCTATATATATATATATATGCACTACCTTATCGTAGTGCACGTATACCATTCAACACTTAAAAAAAGACAACAAAAGAGCTGCCATTAGACATAAAAGATCCAGACATATGAAAGCTTGTGGAAGAAGGATAAAGCTGCAGTGGTTTTCATTTTAGACTATGAGTATAACCTTAAGTTTCTTTCTGGAATTTTATATACACCCACATGCTTGTGATTTTAAATGAAAATCTTTTTGTTTAACAAGTATCATGTGTAAGTAAGTTGATATGCCTTGTATGTGTGTGTTAGTCTTGGATATATATATATACACCTGTAACTCGGAAAAAACATATGAACATCGCCCTTGTTCTTAAAAAAGTTAAGACCCTTTAGCCTTTAGAAATCATTACCTCTCAAACCATTGAATTTAGAGCTATGATTCCAAAAGAAAATCTATTTTTTTTAGTGTAGTTGATTCTAAAAATGGTTTCATTTGTTATAATAAGATGCAGAAGAAGAAAATTACATTTTACAGTAAATCACTTATAATCAAGCTTCATAAATTAATCGACTGATTACATAAACTGGTTCGTTATCGAAAATCGTGATTTTTGGTGATGATCTGAGAATTTTTAAATTGGATATTGACCAAGTAATGTTGAGTTGTACGGTTTGGAGTTTTGGCCAAATTTCGGTGACGTGCACGTTGTCGTGACTCGGTTTTGGTTCTGAAGGAGGATGGGATATTGGAGAACTCGAGATAAATGCTATGACATTTTTCAAAAGCTCGTGGTGGCTAGATGAACTCGAAGTAGGGCTTTGGTTAGGACTTTGGCTGTGTTCGATTTCGAGGCGATCGCAATGATGAGACGACAATGGGGGAGGTGCGGTCTAGGAGGAAAGGGAAGAGGGGGACGCGGCGTAGATGGTGGTTCAACTTGGTGGCGAATGTGCATGTGTGGTGGTAGGACGTGGTAGAGGAATGGGGACGTATGCGTTTCGGCCTTCGAGCAGAAGTTCGATTTTTCGAACCTGGTGATTTCGTGCCTTCCTTCGTTCGTCTTAGAGATGAGGTAGTCGCGGGTCATTTCGAGGGATGATCGGCGTCGAGTTTTGGGTCCACGACGATGTGTGCATGTGCACGGTAGTATGTGTGCACACGTGAAAGGAAGGGGAAAGGAGTAGCAGGTGGTAAAGGAAAGAAGGAAAGGAAGGACTGTGTTGGGTTTTGGTTTGCCTCATGGTCTAGTGAGCCAGTCGTGTTTTTCAAAAAAAATGTGTGAAGGAAGAAGTACGGGCCTAGTTATTTTCACGGGCCAAAAGGTAGGGTTAGGCAATTTTCGTTGAGGAAAAAAGGGTAATTTGCCTAATGTTATATTCAATTAATCTTTTAACTCAAAAATTTATTTCTCTTTCATTTAAATCAAATTAACATGGTAAATTTTGTATTGTAATTTTATCATCTAATATTTAAATCTAAATTAATTTTGTTAACCTTTTGTAATATAAAATTAATTATTTTATAATTTAAGTGAATTAATGATAAGATTCTTATGTAATTAAGTCAGATGTTAATTGGTAAATTAGTTATCAAGTGGATACTTAATTAAAAGTCTCATGTGAGTTAATCTTATGTTAACCAATGAAATTAGTATAAAAAGTTTTGTTTAATTTAATTAACTAATAATAAATTGTCTATTTTATTTCTTTAATTTATAAGTAATTTGGATTAATAATATAAATGGATTTAGTAAATTAAAGTTAATCAAATCGTGATTGGGAATTGTTGGGTATAAATTATTAATCGTTAATTTAATTAATGATATATGCTTAGGTTTATTACTCTTGAATATTATTTCAATTGTCCTTGTCTACACCTTTATAGCCAAACTAGTTGACGTGAATTGTTATTTTAAACAATTTACCCCTTTAAAGTTTGTCTTTTAGATTTGAAGAGATCGGGATCAGATATTCATGTTATCCGGAAGCACTTCGATTTGATAATCATTACAAACCTTTACGGTTTTGATTATGGATCCTAATAGGCTGGAATTTTATTAATTTGACAAATTCGGTTATTTTAAATAAGTACTATACTTAGACAATTTTATAATATCGATGGATTTTTGTCAAAGTGTTGGGTTGAAATAAGATGAAAACTCATCGTGTTTGTACGAGTTACCTTGGTTTTCATAGAAATTTTATAGCTTAAGTGTTTCAATTTAAGTGGGTTTACTCATGCTGGACTCCAGCCAAAATGGGTGTAACTTTATTGTAAGGCTAGGGTCAGGCCGAGTATTACAGTTTTCAGGTTAAAACGCTCTAGAGATCAGGAGACGAGCTAGATGGCGGGGACGTATTGCACCTATTAGACTATATTCTGCTATGTATTGTAGGCTGTATATTTAGCATTAGGGACAAGATTTTATAACTATCCAAATTATATGTGTGATGATTGTGCTTTGATAACTTGTATGTATATTAACGGTTATAGCTTTCCTTTGTATAAAATGCTGTTATTGTATATTATATTTTGTTCCACTACGATTGTGAGATTTTGTGCTATTATTTTCCGTTTCTTCTTCTATCGCTTTTCTTCATAATGCCAAAAACCTGGTATTTTTCGACACTCGATTGCTTGTTATTATATATGAGGGCGTACTTGTTATTTGCTTATATAATGATTTTAAAAATGATTTAAAAATAATTTTTATATAAGATTATATTTTGATATAAAAAGGAAATAATTTTCTAGATTATTATAGTATATTAAGTTGATTGGTTGTGATTATTATAATCAAATCAGATTATAAAATTTAAGTGGTAATATATATAACTAAATAGAAATTGGGTAAGAATGAACTACACAAATGGGTTAAGCTAAAAGTAGACTCAAGCCAGAATTTTAAATCCTGGAGATTTCGGGAATGTTTTTCAAAGTTTTTTCAAATAAAATAAGTTTACCTTGATTGTATTTTATATTTATAGAAATAATCTTCCAAGAAATTATTATAAAATATATGATGTGTTTGGCTTCCAGGCATGAAAAATTTGATTATTATCATAAACTGGTTGTTGTGTCTTAATAAAGAATGTTTATTACAGAATAAACAATGGTAAAACAGTGTGAAATGTTTTAAGGAAGTGAAATTACATAAGCTTAATTTATAAATATGGCTTATAAATGAAAAATGGATCTTAAGTGTGAGGTTTTGAATCCAGTCCTGGAAAATTTGAAAACATTTCAAAGTTTCGAAAGAATAATAAATAATATTATTCAGAATATTTTTAAATACTTAATTCCTTGTTTTAAAAAAGGGTCGCTTTGAAAAAGGAATTTTGTTTGGACAGAAACCAAGGTTGGTTTAAAATTTAAAGTGTGACTTGATATATGAATGGGATATATGTGTGTATATGTATATATATAATTTTAAAGATGATTTGAAATAAATACTGGATGTTTAATTCTGGAATCCCCCTTGAAATGAGAAGTATAACCCAAAATAAAGGTAAGTTTTTGAACTTAATAGTACGAAGTAATATTAATAAGAAGTTTAAATTGAGAAGATTAAGCGGATTGAACGAATTGGAAATTAACTCAGGCCAAGTTAAATAAGTTTTGAACTTATAACCTAAATTGGAAATTTCAAGGTGAGATTAGAATTTAACTTATGGAAGCTAAATAGGTTAAATTGTAAAAGAAAATGTATAAATTTGTTAAGAGGTGCAAAAAAAGTTAAGTATATGTAAATGATTTTTGAAATAAAGACAGGTTTTGAATTTTTGAAAATCTGTGATGGATGCTATTGATGATGTTTTAGATGATTTGGGTGTTTATTTACTTTGATATATCCTGCTATCGTTCTCTATGTTATTCATAGAATAAAAAACTGTAAATCAAATTATCTCGAAATTACATTTGAAATGTTAAAAAGGAACATGTCAACCGGAATTGTTTAAAGAATCGGGTTTGAAATTTTGAAGTTATATTTGGGAAATCGATTGAATTACGAAAATTTATTTGTTTTAAAAAGATCTAAACTCTTACTCGAACCTTGAAGTAAATCTAAGTAAAGGTAATTCAAATGAGTACTTCAAAATTTGGGCTCCGAATTGAATTATTTTTAAAGTTTTGGATGTTTAAATTGAATATTGAAGGTTAGTTTAGTTTAAGTGATTTAATTGATATTTTGGAAATCGAACTCAAATTTATATAAATCAGAATGGTTAAAATTGGAGAATTGAATTGGAATTAATTCAAATTGGAATTAGGTTGAATTAATTGGAATTATGATCGAAATTGAATTGATTTGAAATCGAAATGGGGATTGATTTGAATTAGAATGGGAATCGAAGTTAATTAGAATTAGGATCGAAATTGAATCAATTTAAATGGAAGTGGAAAATGAAATTGGTTTGAACTGGAGATTGAGAATTGAATTAGTTTGACCTTGAAACTATTTTCAAACAAATTATTTTTATATAAATTTTAAATCTATCTTTTTAAATATTCAGATTATTTTGATTTTTGGACTATTTTACTATACAAACTATTCTTTTTAAAACTCAAGCTATCAGATATTGACTATTTAATTAATGTAAAAATATTCCAGCTTTTTTCTAAATTTAAACTAGTCAGAGTGGAAACTATTTATATTTAAATCATGGTTTAAATACGAATTGGGACAAATTGAAGTTATAACCCTAAGCGAAATTTGAAGCAATTTTGAATTAGAACTGAAATAGGGATATTAAGGCAAAAATGATTTTTTTGAAGTGTATTTTGAGTAAATATGATGATTTCTAAAGTGAAGACTTAATAGTTACTATAACTGAAACTTACTTTATAAGAGGTAAGAAATATGACGAGTAACTTTGTAAAGTAAATGAAGCCGGAAATTTGATTTGGCATAAATGGGATTATATACGTTAGTTATATATATATTCAAACTCCCCTTATTGAATTGATAACCAGAAAGAAATGATGTTTGAAGGATGTTTGAAATACTAAATTGAGTTTATATATAAGTATGGGATGGACTAAGAAATTATTGATCCGAAAATTATTTGAGTGGGAAAGAATGAATTTATATGTATATGAGAATGGAACTAAAATAGTTTTGGAATCTATTGATTTTTTTAAGACTTTTGATTTTGGAAAATAGTTGATTTCAGAAATTGGGTAAACCGAATTTTAGGACTATCGATTTTGAAGATATCGATTTTGTATAGATAAAGTTTATATGAGATACATACAAAGAGTATGATTTGAAAGGTATATATATATATAGTATGATACGTTTTGAGACAAAAGTACGGAAATGCACCCTAATGAAAGTCGAAACTTAGAGAAGGAGATCCACTAGCTGCATCTGCTTAGGAATCCATAGGGTGGGTTCAATGAGAATTGGGATCCTAGAGGACGTTTGGACAAAACTCATGGGTTCCTGGTGATCATTTATTGGGTAGCATAAGTCTAGTGGTGCCGATGCCTATAGTTACATTGGGTCTTGCTGTAGTGGCAACGTAATTGTGTAACTGCAATCTATCGCAATTCTATAGCGTAAGTTGGGTGGTAGTGATTGCCTACAATCTACATTTGATTTCGCTGGGATAGCGAAGTAACATCGGTAGATTGCGATCTATATGGTTTAGTTTGATAGCGTAAGTTGAGTGGCAGCAAGTGCCAACAGTCTACATTAGGTTTCACTAGGATAGTGACACAACCTTTGTGTAGCCTGCGATCTATGTGGCAATGTTTCGTTTGGTGGCCTAGTTCGAGGGGCAGGGATTGCCTACATACTACTTATGGTTTTGTTGTGATAGCAACGCAACTTTTGTGTAGCTGCGGACTATGGTGTTCCTATGGCATAAGTCAAGTGGTGCTGATGCCTACAGTTTTCTTATGGATTTCGTCGGGATGGCGACGCAATCATCGGGTTAAATGCGATCCATGGTGGGAAAGGGGTGATTCTTTCCATAGCATTTTCGAAAATGAGTTTTTTAAGTATTTTCACTAGGTGTTGAAATGGGCTTGCTAAGTACTTATAACAGTCCTATGCCTGATCAACGTATGACTATTCCTGATCAACGTATAACTGAATTTCTGTAAGAACAACGGTGGACTTGTTAAGACATCGAGTTATGAAAAATGTTTTATATCAAATCTAGCTTGGAAATACTATGTAATTTAAACTGTATTTTTTAAAATTGTATGATAAAAGAGTAAGGAGTTAAATGTTTAAAAACGATTTATTTAAGTAAAATACATCAAAATTCTAATTCTCATTTCGTTCCTTTTCGAGATTGAAAAGTTCTAAGGGGGGAGGAACGTAATGACCTGGATTTTTAGCCATTTGATACTAGGGTAGTTAATTGATTTTAATTATTGAAATATTAATTTTTATAAGTCGAATATATAATTTTTTTGATATTTAAAATGTCTGAATCTATATTTTGATTAAAAACTATATTCAAGTTTAAAATAAATTTTTTGGATATGATAAATATTATAGAAATATGTATATAAACTCCACCATTCAAATTTAAGATAAAATATCCATAAATGTATAAATATACAGATATAAACAAGCTTTATGATGCATATATATATAAGTATATACATATATATGCATATATATCCATATAAAGTAATGAATATGAAAATTTGTATAAATGTATATATATATATATATAATGATAAATATATGTGAAGTAATGTAGATATGTACAAAATGTAAATATGGTAAATAAATATGCATGGTTTACTTCTATCCACACTTATATATTTATAAATGTATTTATGTTAAAAATGGTGTTAGTAGCCAAAAACATATGCATATGGTCAAAGTCATGGGTAAATCTATATGTGTGTGTGTGTGTGTGTGCGTGTGTGTGTATGCAAAAGGAATATCATAATGGGAAATATCAAGTCAAGCACAAATTTAATCAAATCATTCAATCATCATGTCAACTAGAAATCAAGTCCATTAGTTTTAAAATTAGGTCATTGTTTTAAAAATCAAACAAAAGAAAAAAAGGAAAACAGGGTACTGTGCATATAAATAGTTCTGCCTTGTATCTAAATCCCACTCTCTCTATATATGTGTGCTGCCTTGTTGTAGTGCACATATACCATTCAACACTTAAAAAAGAGACAATAGAAGAGCTGGCATTAAACATAAAAGATCCAGACATATTAAAGCTTGAGGAAGAAGATTACAACAGCAGTGGTTTATCATTTTAGACTATGAGTACAACCTTAAGTTTTTTTTTTGGAATTTTATATGCACTCATATGCTTGTGATTTTGAATGAAACATTTTTTGTTTGACAAGTATCATAAGTAAGTAAGTTGATATGCCTTGTATGTGTATGTTAGTCTTCGGTATATATACCTATAACTCAAAAGAAACATATGAACATCACCCTTGTTCTTGAAAAAGTTAAGACCCTGTAACCTTAAAAAATCATTACCTCTCTAACCATTGAATTTAGAGCTATGATTCCAAAAGAAAATCTGTTTTTTTTAGTTTAGTTGATTCTAAAAATGGTCTCATTTGGTATCATAACATGTAGAAGAAGAAAATTACATTTTACAGTAAATCTCTTATAACTGGTCAAAAATCAAGCTTTATAAATTAATCAACTGATTACATGAGCTTGTTCATTATCAAAAACCATTATTTTTAGTGATGATCTTGGAATTATTAATTGGGTATTGAGGAAGTAATGTCAAGTTGAACGGTTTAGAGTTTTTGGCCAAATTCCGGTGACATGTACATTGTCATGACTTGATTTTGGTTCTGAAGGAGGCTGGGGTATTTGGGAACTTGTGAAAAATGCTACAGCATTTTTCAGAGGCTCGCGGTGGCCAAACGAACTCTAAGTATGATTTTGGGTAGGACTTTGGGTAAGTTCGGTTTTGAGGCAATGACGAGGCGACAAGGGGGAGGCGCAGTAGTGTAGTATCCCGCCTTTTTGTATGCTTTAAATCGACGATAAACCACACACGTCAGACTCAAACCATACAAAAGGGCGAATTGTTATTGGGGTGAATAAGAAAAGCGGGGAAAGAAGAAAAAAACAAAATCTTGCAGCGGAATGACAAAATATAATAATCAAATAACAGTTCATGAAGCTATTTTACAAAAACATTTGATTATTCTTATACAACACATATCAGAGTAACACATACCAGAGAATAATAAATAACAATGCAGCAGAACAA
The DNA here is from genome assembly GCA_030765085.1 of Allium cepa. Lineage (NCBI taxonomy): Eukaryota > Viridiplantae > Streptophyta > Magnoliopsida > Asparagales > Amaryllidaceae > Allium > Allium cepa. The sequence continues at coordinate 503,388,649 of CM060937.1, read as the reverse complement.
ATGTGATGCGGCGGAACAATAAAGTAAATAGTAGTAATAATGCGATCTTCATCTTCGTCCTCCAGAATAAAGTCTTCAAATCCTGAAATGCTCAGGCTGACTCGAGCGAATTGAAAAGATAAAACTCTCGAGTCAGAACAAACAGATCTTATGTAAGTTAAATCAATGTAAGTAATATGAACGGAACGACGTCAGAGATGTTTACGGGATTTGACATCTCCTATCCAGTGTCAACGTAAGTGCAACAACTTAAGAGATGCTGGGGATTCACATCTCCTAAGGATCCGTTAAACTATTTACTATGTAGTAAGATTTCGCTATTATAATAATGTCTAATAGTAAAATAAACTTACTTTTAAATAGCGTTAAGTAGTGACCCAATATTCCCCTTAACACAATAATAGCCTCAGTAATCCATCCAGTATCAGCGCATCTTCAGATCGGGAGACTACCCAAAATACTCCACGGGCTACGGGAGAAAACCAAACTCGTACGAGGTGCGCTAGGGTAGGTGACATGGCACAACTAGGCAATGCCAGGGTAGATATACCAATTATGCTTCCGGACCGGTGGTAGCGCGTAGCAGCTACTACCGCCCACCTCGAGCCACACCCCCAAAATCAAAAGGGCCCCAATCAATCACAAAGTAATAAAATGGTATCGAGGAGTGTGTTCGATAAATGGTGCTACCTTCTTAGCTTGTCAATCGCTCCTGTTTTAGCCACCTTATGCCAACTCACGGAAGTCGGGTCCACGTATTTACCTCAGAGGAAACGCCGCCGCCATCCTACTTCATACTGGAATCTCCACCGCGTACACGGTTGTTAAACTGGTTTTCGGAGTTGGCAGAGAGTATGAAAACTTCCGATCCCGGTCTCTTTAACAACCAAACGTTATTATAACACCGCGGTCATTTCAAAATAGTTTTACTTCAAAACCAGAATATAATATCCATTTAAAAACCATATAAATACGATATCATTTCCATTTCAAAAACCGAAAGGGATATTATATCATTGTTATAAAACCCAAATCAATATAATATCATTTTTATTTCAAATATATCCCTTTCCCATAATCATGGCACTTTCAAATTTATACACTTCGAAACTAAGCATTTGGAATTACAACACTTTTAAAACATAATACTTTGAAATTCATAACTTCGATACACTTCAATTTCGATAAAACATTTTAATTTCGATGTATTTCAAGGCTTTAAATATTCCAAAATTTCAAACCTAAATTTGATAATTTCGATTCAACAATTAAATTTTCTATTATTTAGTTTGGAAATATTTTACATAATAAATCCATTATAATTTAAATAAAACTCAAATTACAAATAACTACATATTTCCTTCAGTCTATTTACTTGGCATATTCATTTAATTCACCTTAAACAAAAATCAAGTTCTAAGAATCATACCTTCTAAAATTTCAAATTTTATGAATTTCACATAAACTTATTTGGGTTTAATTCTTAAATAAATTCAAATTCAAATAAATCTCCAATTTTATCTCCCAACCTTAATTTATTTAAATCATTATACAATCTATATTAAAATATGAATACTTACTCACATTATATTTTAATAAAATGAAACTCTATTATTAAAATTAATTTTTATTAAACAAACTTATACATGTCTTAAATTAAGGAATTTAACTATACATAAAAATAATGTTTATATATCACTTTAATACTCTATTGCAAAGGAAGGACTCTTTATGGGTTAAGTGGACACTCAGGCATAATGTTGGTGATAAGAATTTTTGGCTTATGGAAGTTCCTCAAGCTTGTAGTTGGATATGGAGAAGTATATTGAGATTGAGGAATACCTTTAAACCTTTTGTTCAATTTCAACTTTCTATCAGAAGCAATTGTAGGTTCTGGTCTGAACCATGGATAAGCAAGGGTATTATACTGGATCAGATCTTCACTTCACAGTAGAAATTTCAATCTGGTATTAGTTCTAATGCTCTGGCTGTTGATTATATTGAAAATGGTGTGCTAGTGCTGCCTTATTCTAGTAATCAAGCAATCAGATCCTTATGGAATCAATATGCTCCTAACAATTATGTGCTTCATGATCATGATTTTTTTCAATGGAATAGCAAAGCTCACTCTATATCTTGTATTTATGATGCTCTCATGGGAATGGACACAATGCTTTGTTGTAAGTGGCACAGGGTTTCTTGGGTTTCTTACTCTTTAAGTAGTGACAACCTGATGCTTTGGAAGGTTAGGGACAAGGCTCTCTTAACTAGAGATAAGTTGCTTGGTTTTGGTATGTCTATTCCTTCCAACTGTGTACTTTGCAATATTCATGATGAAAGTGTCCAACATCTGTTCTTTGAGTGTCCATATGTTCTTCATCTCTGGAGCAATATGTTGAGCAATACATTGGGGTTGTTGTTCCTAATACTTCTGCTGAACAATGGGGTTTGATTGATAATGCTACAAAGTGGCAAGAAGAGAGAAACTATCCATTCTTCTTCATTTTAGAAAAGCTGATGAAATTAATTTGGGTTGAAAGGGATAAAAGGATGTTTGATGGAACTATGAGAAGCGATGAAGTTTATGGGCTGTTTTCAAGCATGATATTCTTATGGGAATGAGATCAAGTGTGCATACTTTTCTAGAGTATCAGATTGAACCTTGGATCCCTTAGTGCTTTCTGTCCTCTCCAATTGTTTTTTTTTTCTTTTCTTTCTTTTTGTTCTTTGTTTCTCTTGTGTGCTTGTTTCTTCCTTTTTATTCTGTATTTTTGTTTCTCTTCTTTTTTATAAATCTGGTAGGGGCCCAGTTTAACCCCGCTTGCTCTGCAAAAAAAACCCAATATTTATTAAACAATATGTTTCTTTCCAAAACCACAGAAATCATTTTCAAATTATGTATATATAGACCGACGGTGTATATATAAAATTTTCTATCCTATGGTCAAGTGATACGGATATTTATCATTTCAATCCGTAATCTAAAATACGGTTATATATCATTTCAAACCGCAACCCCAAATGAAATAAAAATCCATAACACTTGCAGTTTATAGTAATATAAAATACAACATCCATTCATCCAATAACAATCATCAAACATTTATCACAATCATCATCCAATTCAATCAACATAGAACAGATAATAAACGACAGGTATTTACTGGCAGTTTATATTCAATAATAAATTAATTAACTATTTAACCGGAAGTTTATATGCAATAATAAATTAAATAACAATTTAGTGGCAGTTTATATGCAATAATAAACTAAATAACAATTTAACTGGCAGTTTATATGCAATAATAATTTCAATAACAATTTAATTCAAATAAACTCAATTTAACGGAGATGATGATTAAAATATGCCAAACAGTCATAAATAAATTTTTAATAACATCATCAATTAATTTAACAAACATAAGAAATTTTAGAAGTTGTGAGTGGGTTAAAACGCTCACCTTTTGAATTTAAATTGAATTTAAATTCAATTTAAACCCAAAATTTGAACAGTTTCTGAATTCATCCAAACTGGCGTCAAAATGTCGGAATTTTACTAGGATTGCAGCGGTGAGAACCGCGTGTGAAACGGACCTCGTATGTAAAAGTTATATAGATTAGAATAATTAAATTAAAAAGTTAAAATTATATAAAATAATAAAACTAACATCCATACACTTCTCCTATGTCATCGTCTTCATCAGGAAAATCGAACGCAAGCTAAATGAAGCCGCCACCCCAGGCAAACCCTAACTCGAATTTTGCCGCTGATCCAATGGCCTAGGGCCAGATCCACTACTGTCGTCGTGCTCCGCACCCCAGGCTGACCCATGCATGGTGTAGCTCATCCCCCTCGATGGCCAGAACCCCCTCCACCGCCTCGATGTTCTTCCTAGATTTCTAGTGAACTCCCAGCCTCTAACGACGAACCAAGGCTAGATCTAGGGCCTGCTCGTCACTAGCTTCGCAACAGCACCATCCGATCGCCGATCGGAAGCAGATCCACGTTGAACGCGATGCTATACAATGAACGGCCAAAACTATAACATCAATTTCTAGCCATATTGAAACTCAAATTGAAAAACGAATCATATATCTGACTTGCGCTCGTCGAGAGCTTCAAATCGATATATAATATGATATGTATTTAGGAGTTCGAATTTTGAAGTAGAGATTTTTTATTTGCAATTGACTGTAAAATTTAGAGTTTGTCTGCCATTGAGAAAGAGGAGCAATTTGAATTGTATGTACAGAAAAATGAACTTAAGAAATAGGCTAGGGTTTATATATATATATATATATATATATATATATATATATATATATATATATGCAAAGCTGAAATTAGAATGGACCAGATTGATTTGGATCGAAAGTTGAAAGATTATTGGCCCAAAAGCCCGTTCTGACTCAGGAACGAAATTGGGTCAACTCGCATATCAAAATAGATGTTTTTAAATATTTTGAACGCAATGGAGCAGGTTTCAAGTCTAAATTCCATCGTATGAAGAAGTTATGATAAAACCAAATTATTTCAAATTGATTTCAATTTCATTGATTTCTAGGCGTTTTGAGCCCGTACGATCAAACGACAAGTCCGATCGCTACGAAACTTGAAATCCTAGAATAATTCACCGTTACGGATCCGATGAAATTGGTTTCGTTAAAATCCGAGTCAGTGGCCAAAATGGCTATTTTTACATTAATTAAATAAATTACAAATTAATTAATTAAATCCAATTTTCAATTTCAATTCGATAATTGACAAATTTCACCATTTTTGATTTCTTAATCATTTACAATGATTTAAACAAATTTGGATGTCAATTTAATGTTGATTCATTCCATTTCAGCGTTAAGTTTAAATTTCATTATATTCAGAAATTTAAGAATTTAAAATTTCGAAAATCCATTTATAAATTTTTATACCTTGTTATTTAAGTCCTTTATTACAATAAGAATACAATTATCGTTGGTTTATATCTTGGCACATCAATATTTCCTAATTTCATCTTAATTTACATCTACATAATATTTAAATATTAAATTTCATTTAATTTCGATTTATCCCTTTATTAAGTTTTACATTAATAAATCTTTATTCTCATTCCTTTAATTCAACAAATTGTCCTATTATGAATAACATTGACATTATTTCCAAATATTACCTTAATTTACATTAACGTAATATTTTATTTAGATTTATTGCAATTGATTCCAATTCAATTTCGATTTCTTTCAATATTTAATTACCAAAACCCTATTAAGCTAACAAATTTAATTATCAAAATTTAAGGGTCGTTACAGGTAGTGGGAAAGGGAAGAGGGGGACGTGGCATAGATGGCGGTTCATTGGTGGCAAATAGACATGCGTGGTGGTGGGACGTGGTGGAGGAATGGGGACGTATGTGTTCCAGCCTTCGAGCAGAAGTTCGATTTTTCGAACTTGGTGATTTCATGCCTTCCTTCGTTCATCTTCGAGATAGGGTAGTCGCGGGTCATTTCTGCTTAGCCTTATGGTTAGGTACCCTTATGGACTTAGCCTATTCTGTTTCTGCATGGAGTTTTCTACTTCCCTTTTTGTTGTAGTCCTTTTTGTTGCTACTCTGATATGTATATTGTTTTGATTCATGTATATTGTGGTCGTCATACCACATATGTGACGTATCATTTTGTATACTCTGTGATGCATTTGTATATGTTTAAAAAATATGATCATCAGTTGTTCTATGATGTGTTTTACATTTGAGTTGTTGTATTTTGTTCTGAAAGATCCTACAGCCATCTGCGGCTTTGTATTAAGTATTTATTGGATATGTCGATCCACTTGAATTAGGAAAAAAATATAGGGCATTTATCGACGTACTCAATTGATATTTAAGACAAGGCTATAGACAGTGACTCCTAACTAGCTCTCTTCTCTGCATTAGCAGACAATATTACCTAGTAGTGCTCTTTGTTAATGTGGGTCTCGAGGTGGGGCGTCACAGCTTGGTATATTGATAATTAAGTGGAAATGTGAATTTGAATTGTCTTGATAAATGAACCATCTAGGTAGTACAATTATTCTAATTATGAGAATGATTTTAAACTTTATATATATATATATATATACATATATATATATATATATATATATATATATATATATATCCTAAAATTTATTTTATGGATAATCAAAAATCATTTCCTGATAATGAAAGAGAATAACTATCTCCTTCAAAATGAGTTTTCTTAGTTAATTATTTTAAAGTTATATTTTGGAAAGTAATGAAGATTCTTCCATCTAATGAATTATTTCTTTCTATGATAATTATATAGAGTAGATTATAATTTTGGTATGTCTTAGCTTTTTGGTGAAAAAGAAGATCATTTGATAAGTGATTTTGCAAAACCATTTTTGAAAATATAATTTGAAATTAAGTGGTTTGGGGAGTCACAGCTTGGTATCAACGTATTAGCGCCGATTTTCGTGGATCGAGAATGCTCGGTCTTTACAAAATACGTCTTCATCATCAAGCTCATCTCCTGAGCTCCATTGCATCCTATCCTGGATCTATAATACTCGGTCTGACCCAAGCATTATAATAAAATAACACTTGAGTCAGTCTAGAAAACCAACGTGAGAAAACACACTCAATTTGAATTATTAATGTAATCAAATCCTTTGAAAAACAAAGGTATCTCTAAGACCACACCACAAATAAATACAACGGGTTTTTACCTTATGATAACCAAAACATTTTGTATCAAAATCATCTGATATTATAATAGTGCATAAGTACAAATACTTATTCAAATAGTTGAAATTGTAACATTTGTTAAATTTCAGCATACTAGGCACTACAATCGAAACCGTAAAGGCACGTATTAGAGAATTGATTCCATACGAATAACTAGGCACTGTGGTATCACCTGTCATAGTACATGTCTAGAAAAATGTACCGAGGACCACGCCTGGATCCCCTATAACACAAGACTGAACTACCCATAACCTGGATAGATCGAATATGCTATCACCTCACATGTTCCCACCCTTTTCGAGCTCCTTCCATGTATCAGAGTAATAATATTTGAGGGTATCTAGAAAGGTGATAAACATACCCTAATTGGGTGCGACTCACTGAACCTTGCTGCATCTCCCTTGCTTTTCAGTCATTCCCAGTTGATGCGACTAGAGGCTACAGTTATGTTTTAAAGGAATTTTCACTTAGAATGCTCATTGCCCTCCAATGACAATGTACTAATAGCATCCATCCATACAAATCCGTTCTAGGTCCAAACGGAACCGAAGGCACTATTCTTACTATATCCATTTTGGAATCATCCTTAGGATTAGTAGAGATTAGCCCTTGCACTTCACTGCTCCATCTTCGACTTCATGCTCTTGTTTTCACTTCGAAAATGTACTCGTTTGATGAAAGCGGTTTTGGATAACTTATCCGATCCTAGTCTCTTCGAAACAACGTTTGATATTTTTGGTAAACACAACCCCGATGCTTTAAGAAATAAACAGAAGAAAATAAGATTGGAGATCATCCTCTAACCTTTAGTGGAGGATTTCCTTATAAATGTCCTAGAAGAAAAAAACAAGCTTTATACATACAGTATAGCACCTCGAACAATAACTGTACCATATAATTCCCGTGTTTCTCCTAGATATTCCGAAAGTTATAATTTGGGTCCAAATTTGTTAGCCTCTTATTTAACTATCAATCAAACAATCATTCAACCAAATATTTCATTTCCCACTAGAAACACCAAGTCTCTTTTTTATTTAATTTTATATAAAATAAATCTATTTATCTAAGGTATATACCTATCTTGCTGAATTTAGTATATTCACAAACTATCATATTCAAATATATTTGAAAACCCTTTAAATTAATAAGGAAAGCACCACTGCATGATCGAACATGGATTCACAGCTCAATGGTTACGTCTCTATCCCAGAGAAATCCAAAACTTAACTGTAGACAATCACTACCTCCGATTACACTATGAAAACATACCATTACTTTCCGAAAACTTTATTTAATAATTTTATAAAAAATAATACTTATAAATTTTTTATACAAATTTCCAAGTTAATTTTAGGCAAATATTAGTTAAAATAAAATTTATTATTCAATATTAACATTGAATAATTCATCTTTTAATAATAATAATACTGATAAATTATGAAATAGTAATTGAATTAATATAAACTAACTTAATTAATAATTAAATATACTTAAAATAATTTTAAACAACTAAATAATTAGTTTTGTGAAATATTCTTTAAACACCTATTAAAATTACCCAGTTAATAATTAAAACTCCTTTTTAAAACGAACTTAATTTCTCGATAAAATATTTTTTCAATTCCAATATAAGCAATCTAACATTTATAAATCTCTCTCGATTTATTCCCAATTTGATATACGTCCAATTCCGTAAATCTCTTTTCACTTTTCTAAAAATAAACCTATCATTTATTTTTAAGCCGATTTTCCCATCTCCTTATAAATCCTCACCATGAATTTATAACTTCAATTTATCCACAGATAATTACTTCACTTAACTTATAAAGCTTATTTATAAATTCCATAGTCTCATTTCCCATTTATAACGGTTTCACATTACTTAATTGATTTCAAATTGATTTCTAAATTGAATTTCATTTTCAAGTTAATTTCTTAAATAACCCATCTATGCCCCAAAACCTAATTAAATTCAGATTCCACTTCCCTTTCATAATTTAAAATCTTATTTAAAATCTAGTAAACAATTTCATATTTTACTTTCAGTTTTCCTTTTTATTTTCCTAAACTATTTTAAGTCTCGATTCTAAAATCTTTTTATACTTAAATAAATATTGCTTAATTTTCATTCTTTCAAAATCCTTTTATTTACATTATTCCAAAATCTCTATTTTCCATATTCCAAAATTATTAAATACAAATTTAAAATCAAACTATTTATTTTTTCCAAATTCATTACTTTTAATTAATCCAAATTTCAATATAAATACTTCACTTCTAAAATCCTTTTTAATTTTCTTCCAACTAAATATATATATTTATGATATTTTAAAATATAGCACCAAGTAAGTTCAAATCACACTATCATAGATTATTCAACATATCATATCACTGAATATTAAACAAAATTCAAAATTTTTGAGGAATCCAACTGGATCCCTCCAACCTATTTTCCTACATCTACAGATTTTAATACAATATAAATACGAATTCCACTTCAAGGGGGATATCGCGGTATATAGGGTCATCCGCTATTATGCAAGATGCATAGGGTCTCATTCGCTATATACATCCAGGAATAGTCACTCCAATTACTAATATATATACTAATATATATATATATATATATATATATATATATAATAACATGCAAACTGATATAAATTACCAAATTCAACCAATCAATCAATAAATAATTTCAACTATTTAAACTAAATTGTAGTAGTCCAAAATTGAGTGAGATTAGCTTAGCTTTGATTTTTTTATTGTCGCTTTCACATTTTGGGTTCGATTAAATTCGATCACGTTCGAATTTGACAAAATTTTTGAAAAGCTCAAAATCGCTCTAAACCAATTCCTATGCGTAGCATTTGAAGATATGAATGAAATGCAACTCGTCTCATCAAAATCTGATTTTGTATGAAAAGGATATCGCATTTATAACTTTTCCATACTTTAATATATAATTATTATAATTTCATTACAAATTAAAAAATGAATTAACCTTACAACTTTGGTCCAGCCCAAACAATATTTCTCTCTCAATCTTATTTGCCCGAAGCTCACAAATCTCGTGCACAAGAAACAAAGGGAAACCCAAAAACCGCGTGCATGCTCCCTGATGACACCACCAACCACTTGCCGAAACCACGAACAACCATCGCCGATGAGCTTCTCCTTCGATTCTTCACTTGCTCGACCCATACTCGACACTCGAATTCCACCCCATCACGTCACAACCTGGCACGGCTACCCATAGCTTTGAAAATGTCATGTCTCCCTAATCGACACCGAGCATCGCGAAAACATGGCCGGATATGTCAATCACCACCAGTAGTTCGAATCCAAGATTCGATTCGCCTACCACCTCCCAAATCGCTATAAAATCGAAACCCTAGCTGCTTGTCTAAAGAGTTAATCGCCAAAAACAAGCCGCCACCCCCAATACATCCATTAGATCGAAGCTTTAAGCCAACTAAATTTTTAAAAAAAATTCATGATTTTTAGACGAGTTTGATTTTAGTTATGGATTTTTGAAATTTTAAGAAGCTTGTACGTATTTTTGCTACACATGCCATGTTAATATAAAAGAAGTGGGAAACCTATTTGAATGGGTTAAGGTTAAATCTTAGGTGACTGTGAAGAGACGGAAAGCAAATCGATGTGAATATAGTCAATAAATGTAAACAGTTTGTTTTAAATTTCAAAAGGTCTCGATTTCATAACTTAAAATTTCGAACCCCCATCGAGGCATGACACTAGGCGTTTATAATGTTATACCCTTATTCCGAATGCAATGGAAAAGGTTCCGAGTCCTAATTTGATTGTATGGAGAAGATAGCTTTTGAGGCCCAATTTTTTACTGAATTTTCGATATTAAATTCAACGCGTTTATATCCTTTATGACCAAAGATAACTCCAAATGCTACAAAATTTTAAATCCGATAATAATACATTATTATGGATCAAATGAAATTGGTTTCGTCAAATTCTGAGATTGTTGCCCCGGAAGATTGTTTTTAAATGTCAATTTAAACGATATATTTTTAAAATTTAAACAAATCACTTTTAAATTCAATTCAAAAAGTTTTATTATCTTCATTATTATTAGTACAAATTTTATAAGCCTTTAAATTATCTTTAACAAGCTTCAAACTCCAGATTCAATATTTTAACCAACTTCAATTATTAATTCAATGATTAAGTTATCCAATAAATGGTTACATTTGAAATTCAAGTTAAAAACTAACTTTTAAATATTTAAAATCTATTAAATATTCCAATTTGAAATATCCAAAAAATTTGCTCGTTACAGATTTGGTGGTCACCCCTTGATTTTGATTATGGGAGTGCTTTCCAAGGTGGGCGGTAGTAGCTGTTATACGTTACCACTAGTCCGAATCCGAAAATGACAGAATCCCACCCTGGCATTGCCTCGAGTGCCATGTTCACATGTCATATCGTGCCTGCTACGTGTTTATTTTATACCATACCTATGGAATGCCCTCTGGGTAAACCTCTAGTTTATGGAGGAGCGTACGTTACTGTATAGACTGTGTGAATACATAAAATGTGTTAAAGGGGATATGGGTAACGCCTTAACGCTATTTTAATACTTTGCTTTACTATAGACCCTAATATAATAATGTATTGTACTATGTATGTAGATAGTTTAACGGATCCTTAAGAGATGGCAAATCCCAAACATCTCTTAAGTTATTGCACTCACGTTAGACACTGGATAAGAGATGTCAAAAACCATAAACATCTTTGACGCTGTTACACTCATATTTATTTACTATTAATTTAACTTACTTAAAATCTTTTAGTTCTGACTAGAAGGTTTTGTCTTTTCAATTCGCTTGGGTCAGTCTGAGCTTTTCAATGTATCGAAGACTGTTTTTCTGGAGGAAGAAGACGAAGATTTAGTGCTACTACTACAATTATTTATTTCATTATTTCCACTGCATTATACTGTTCCGTTGAACTGTTACTTATTTCTGTTGTATGTGACTCTGATTCTGTATTGTAAAAGTGTACAAATGTTATTTGTAAAACAGCTTCATGAAATGTTTATTTGATTATTATATTTTGTCATTCCACCGTGAGATTTTGTGTTTGTTCTTCCTTTTTATGCTTTTTCTTATTTACCCCATAACAAACTGCTCTTTTGAATAGTTTGAGTCAGACGTGTGTGGTTTATCATCGATTTAAACCATCCAAAAAGGCAGGTCGTTACAAAAGCGGATGGTTAAATGGATGTTATGACTTAAGTGGGAACTTGAAATGATATTTTGACTTTGAAATGAGAATTTCACCTATTTGTGAATATGATTTCAAAGATGATATGATTTTGAAAGTATATAATTTCAAAAGTAATATGAATTGAATATGATATTTTGATATCAATTATGAAGCGGTTTGGAAAATTAAAAGAACCATCCGGTGTGCAATAAGCATTTGGTTGTTAAAGAGACTGGGATCGAATATTGTCATTCTCTCTGCCAATACCGAAAAATGCTTTAACAGCTATGTACGTGGTGGAGATTTCATAATGAAGTAGGATGACTTGGTGAAGGATTTTGTATGGGGATTAACCCTGGCTTCCATGAGTCAGCTTCATGTGGCTCAAACAGGAGCTATACTAGGCCCGGTGAGGTCGCTCCTCCTATTGGGCACATTTGTTCGATGCCATACATTAATTTGTGATTGATTTGGTGGCTACCCCTTGATTATGATTATGGGAATGTGTTCCGAGGTGGGTGGTGTAGCTGCTATGTGTTACCACCAGTGCGGGAGTGCAAATGGTAGAATCCTACCCAAGCATTGCCTCGAGTGCCATGTCACATGCCTTATCGCAACTTTTATAAGTTTGGTTTGTACCATACCTATAAAGTGCTGTAACAAAACGTAAATTTATAATGATTTTATTTATATATTTAACTAAAATTTTATGAAATTTTAAATAATAAAATTTTAAAATAAAAATTTAATATTTGGAATACATCTATTTTAACATAACAACTGGTAAATTTTCATCTAATAATATGGAAGTTTATTTCACTGTATGGTTTTATTTCAATTTATATCAGATAAATTTGATGATAATAAAATATTTTCCAAACCTGAATATTTTTCTATTGCAAATGTGTAAATCAACTTCTGAGCAAGACGTTATATTTTGTTTCCTCAAATTTGGACTGTTATTGCTCAGTCGTTCTTGATTCTGGCGAAATAGCAGTATTTTGGTACCGATATGGAATTTTGATAGGATGATCATACCACTCATATTTATTCACAGTTTTGATCATCTCATTGTGCTAATCTCCGCAGCATATTTGTTTGTGTGTTTCGGTATTTGGCAAGTGACAAACTTGACGAAATGATAGTCATATCAGTTTTGAGCCTTTTCGATTACCTTGTTAGTTCATTAACCCAATGGCTGAAACGAAGAGTCGTTAGCAATTATTTTCTCCTGAATTTCTGCTGTACCTTTTCTACTTCCACTTTTCAATTTATACCGGTGGGTAGTCTTTCCATTTTCATTTTTTCTTCACGGCTATCAAATTAATTTGACATAAAAATATATTATACCAATGCTTTTTTTATCAGCCAAACGCCTGCTCTATTTCATCCCTAACCCGGCCTTCCCATGCATCCCCTCCTTCATCTTTGCAAACCTGCACGCCCCTCCCACTGGCACCAAGTCTCATCTCCGCCATCAGCTAGTAGCCGAGCCTCCACTGTGAACCGCATCAACCCAAGGCCGACCGAGCCGCCTTGTGTCTTCCTCTCTTCCCCTGTGCCACCAAGAACAACTGCACCCTTCCTCCGCGTCCCCTCACATGCTTAGCCGCCCGCACACACGACTCAGCATCCCAACACCTCAAAGCCATTGCCGCGGCCCGCACGCATATCTAAACGATCCCTTTCTTTCCTCACCGAAAACCTCTGTTCTTCTTTTATTTTTATTCTGTTAATACTCTTGCTCATATATATATACGCGACATTCGAAACAAATATATGTGTTTTCTTTTATTTTCTATAAGTCTATCATATATATACATGTTGTAGTTCTATATATATAGGACAGGGCTATATGTATATATGGGTAAAATTTTATGAATTGATTGTAAAAAAAATTTATATATAAGATGTTACATGTATAGGTATATTAGTATTCATTTCAACTCTTAGCTTATAAACCTGTTACATGTATATGTGTTAGTTATATATATAACAGTATATATAAAGTTATAAATCTGTTTTAAAGGGTTGCATTTAAGAGTTTGTTTACATATGATGGCTTAAACGTATATGTTTGTACATATTATGCTTATTAAGTTTTTCACATATTATACTTGTAAGTATTATAAAGTTTATCAAGTTTTCATTTTTTTCGCATGTAAATATATTTGCTTATAGTATATCTGACATGATATATAAAGTTTATTTGAGTTTATGATGGATGATATAATACTAAGATTATGTGTTTTAATATATATTATACTTATAAAGGTATTTTGATTTTGAAATACATCTAGTTTCAAATAAATTGTATACACAGATAGCTTAATTCTAACATACATATAGATATTCTATTCATAGATGTGTTTGAGAAGTTTTGAAGCTATAAGTGGGTTTTGTTACATATATTATATATATAACTTTTAAATTATAATATATACACACACAAGATATTATCCAGATCTGGGTTGGCTTAAAGGAAACAGAGATATAGTAGTTATGTTGCAGTATATACACAATTACAGGTGTTTATAATATGTAAATTATATTTTGTTTACATACTTTATCTATATATATACACAAATACACAATAGTTAAGTGGTATATAACATTGCTTGTATATATAGGTATTGATTTCTAAAATGTTATGGGTAAAATGTTTATAGATAAGACTATACATTATATTATAATAAATATTTGTCCTATTTTGTTTTATATATAATATATATACTGTGGTTTCAATTTATAATGCTTATGAGTTAACATATTCAGATTTAAAGTATACATTTCAGAAGTTTAGTTTTTAAATTTTAGATGGAGACATGTTTATATGTTTGGATTTGATATTAATTTGAAATTTTATTTAAATTGACTTTTGAATATATATATATATATATTGATATTTTCAAATGAGCATATACAATATATGCAAGTATATTGCATCCTAAAAAATTATATATATTTTTTATTTCAAATTTTAATGTGTAGATTGCTTTGTTTTATTGTATGTGTTTTATTTAAAACAATGATCTTGAAATACATATATCTTAAAAATGTGTTTGAATTAAATAATGATTTTATATATGTATACAGTTATTTATATATGTATGTATGTATGTATGTATATACATGTTCACTTATACCATTGTCCTTTATTAATATAGTTTGGTTCAATTTCGTCAATTCCAAGCTGTCAGTTTTGATTGTCAAATTTGTGTTTGGATTCATAGCTCGATTTTCGTTTATCTTTAGCCTCAGAAGGTGAGAAATCACTCATGATTAACGTTCTTTTATTTACTAAATTTGATTTCAATTGAAACGACAATTGAAGTGTACTGCTGCTAGTTATTTACATTGCTATATATATGCTGTTATCTGTATCTGTTCACCTGTGACATCTGACACCATTATCTGTTATTTATATTGATGATATATGTCTTTTGTATTACTATCATATCTGTTATCACTCTACAAGTTCCCTGTTAGTATAGAATTCACTATGGGTTGAAATAATAAATACCCGAACAATCTGTAGAATAAGAGAAAATCGTTATGGGTTGAAATGATAAACCCAAGCGGTTTTCATTTGAATTGAATTTGGGACTGCAGGTTGAAATGATATATACCCGTATATATTTAAATTATGGATTGGAATGATAAATATCCGTATCACTTGACCATAGGATAGAAAATTATATACAGACACCGCTGGTCTATATATATAAATATTTTGAAAAGTGGTTTCTATGGTTTTCGAAAGAAATATATGATTTAATAAATATTGAGTTTTGATATTATATCAATATTTTTTGTTTATGTAGTTAAATTCTTAAATTTAAGCTATGCATAAATTTGTTTAACATAAAATAAGTTTAATAATAAAGTTTGATTTTATTAAAATATAATATGGTTAAGTATTTATTTAAATTATATTTTAATATAGAGTTTTAAATGATTTTAATAAATTAAGGTTGAGAAGAAGGATTTGAAATTGATTTGAAATTGTACTTAATTAAGAATTATATTTAATTATAATCGATTTGGAACTTATTGAATTTGAGATTTTAAAGGATATGATTTTTATAACTTGATGTTGGTTTAAAGTGATTAATAAATATTTCAAGTTTGAGTTTTATTTAAATGATATTGCATTTATTGAGTAAATATTTCAAAACTAAGTATTAGTAAATTGAATTAAGATATATATATATATATATAATTGTCACATTTAGTTTTGGAAGTATAGAATATTTAAAGCTTTGAAATATATTTTTGAAATGGTTTATTTGTGGTTCAAATCTGTATTTGAAATTGATATAATTTTGAATGGTTTATTTAGAAGATGAATTGGAATTAATGATTTGAGATCTGATTAAATTTGAATTTTGAAATTCGAGTTGATTTGGAATTAATTTGTGAAACTTGAGGAAATTTATTTTATTAGATATATACTATTTTAATATTTAAGTCGGTTAAGTGGGAAGTATTATGATTTCAAAGTATTATGTTTCGAAAGTGTTTTAATTTCAACTGTTTTGGTTTCGAAGTGTTATAACTTTGAAAATGCTTTGATTTTTGGAAATGGTTATATTTGAAATGGAAATGATATCTTATTTGGTTTCGAAATGGAAATAATATTGTATTGATATGGTTTTGAAAAGGCAATGATATTTTGGTTTTGAAGTATAAATTATTTTGAAATGACTGCGGTGTTATAATAACGTTTGGTTGTTAAAAAGACCGAGATTGGAAGTTGGCATACTCTCTGCAAACTTTGAAAACCACTTTAATAACCGTATACGCGGTGGAGATTCCAAAATGAAGTAGGACGGTGGCGACATTCTATTGAGGTATATATGTGTACCCGACTCCCGTGAGTTGGCATAAGGTGGCTAAAACAGGAGCAATCAACAGGCTAATAAGGTAGCTCCTTTGATCATACACACTCTTTCGATACCATTCTATTACTTTGTGATTGATTGGGTGCACCTATGATTTTTGGGAGTGTGGCTCGAGGTGGGCGGTAGTTGCTGCTATGCGTTACCATCGGTCCAGAAGTGAAATTGGTATATCTACCCTGGCATTTCCTAGTTGTGCTGTGTCACTTACCCTAGCGTGCCTTGTACGATTTTGTTTCATACCATACCTATGGAGTGCCCTCTAACGACGCCCAGTACGGGAAGATTACTGTAGTGTATAGATTATAAGAATATAAAAATGTGTTAAGGTGGAAAATGTAAAGACTTAACGCCATTTTTAAATATATTATACTTTACTTTAGACATTATTATAATAGCGTATATTACTACATAGTAGATAGTTTAATGGATCCTTAGAGGATGGTTATCTCATACATCCTTTGAGTTACTTGTATTTCAGTTGTCATTTCCCTTGAGTTGGATTTATTGATATACGAATGTTAATCCTGACTCGAGTGTTTTGTGTTTTGCTTTACGCTGGGGTCAGACTGAGTGATACAGCTTTTGAGACTCACCTTTGGAGATCCATCTACATCTTTTCAGTTTAAAGTTATTCAGTTGATTCTAGTGATGTATTCTGATTTTGTATTTGCCTATTGTATTCGAGCCTTCCATTGTATCTTATTTGACTCGTAGTAGCTTCATGAACTACTATTCATTTTGTTCCGCTGCATTATTGTTACATCACTCTGTGTTTGTGATTCTATGATTATTTTATTTACTGTATATGCTGAGTTTTGCCAACATAAATTAACAACTTAATATTTTGAGCAATTCAATTCCGGCATGTTTGGATGCAAATGGTTGAGAATATCGGATCGTTAGATTTGGTATCAGAGCTTTGATTTTAGGCAAACCTCAACATATAGGGTAAATTTAATTATGGAATCACTTTCATTCGAGCTTGAATCTCTTCCCCTTTGACGCGATTTCCTTTGAATTTTGGAACGTTACCCTAGGTTCAAAAATCCATCCTTGTCTCTCCCTATTCGTATTTCTTGATTTCGGAGCACCCCATAGCTCCACTTAATGATTGTAAAATGGTGAACTCCTTTATAACAAGCATTGATTTACCGGATATTTTTGTATCCTCGGTTTACGAAGCTATCTATCTCCTGTTATGTCTGAGTTCTATCTTTTGCGATCGAATGTCGATTGCCTTGGAATTCTACATCGATCTTATTTTTGAAGTCACGCTTGACCTGGTTAAGGTTGCCCGCAATTTATATAAACTTATACATGTTCCTATTTGTTATTTAAATCATCTTATCTTTGTTTCAAACCTATCTTCGAATCAAAATTCTCTTTAATTTGAGTCCCTCAAATTTGAATCTCCATCCTTACTTTGAAATCCATTTTTGTATCGTTGAGCGAGGAAGGGTATTTTTAAATTAATATTAAAGATGTTTTATATATTGTGTTGTTTGAGTTGTTGATGTTGATTTGGGTTTTCATCGATTCGTCTGATCAACGCTATCGACAGGATTTCCAAAACTCCTGAACAGAGCAAACTGACGTAATATTGTTTTTCAAATTTGGAAAATGAAACAAATTTTTGTATGATTATATTATATATATGTATATATAAGTATAAGTTTTCTAAAATTAAATAGTTAATGAATTGGTTATTGAAATTAATATTATTTGATTGTCATTTATTGTTTTGTAAACCATTGATTTACCAACATATAAATGAATGGAATTATAAAATTTGGTTTATAAATTTATTTGGAGATTTAAATGAATTTAAAGTAAGAATTTGGGAATTTAATTTTCGAAAATTTCAAACCTTGGTTTTAAAAGTTTAAAATGTATTATCTAAAGTATTTTTAAATAGAAATTCTTTTCTAAAGAAATTTAAGGGTTTAAATCAGTGCTCTCCTATTTTTTCGCTGGAAAATAATTTCGGTGATGACTGCAGCATCATCGACATCATTTTCGATTTTCAGAGTGGAGAGACCATTCTGTAGCTTTGCTCCACTTTGTTTTGGAAATTAATTTGATTTTAATTTCTAAAACATGACTTGATTTATAATATATATATATATATATATATATATATATTGGTATGTGATTTTATATATTTGATTTGATATATATAGAAATATTTATCTCTAAATTGTTTGAATTTAATTGGAAATTTAATTCTTAATTTTTCTTAAAGGATGATTTCAATTATTAAATGAAGCAAAAAATTTGAATAAACATTTAAACTTAAGCTAATTGAATTGGAAAATTTTATTTTTATAATACCTAATTTCATTCTAATACAACTTACCTAAATTATTCAGAAGTCGAATATGTAATTGGATAATATACAGTATAAAATAAATTTATAAATAAATTTGAGTGTTTATAATAAATATTATACACTTAATTTTAATTATAAAATGTTAGTAGAGATAAAATAGAATAATAAGTTAATAGAATAATAAATGAGATAAATAAAATAAATTCTGTTTTGAGGGAAATAATAAATTGAAATAAAATCAACTTAATGAATTATCTTTAAATAATTGAATTTAAATTGAATTTTGTTTTGAAGGAAACCTTTTTGTATCTAACATTAATAAATGTGAAATTAAGTTGATTTAATGGAAACCTCGAATTTCAAAAAAACAAATTGTTGAATATAAATTCATTTAAATTGAAATTTATATGGTTTGAACTAATTGTTTTATTTTGTTTTCAACCTATTTTTCTTTCTGGTTGGTTCTATTCTCCAACCTCCTTCCTTTTCGGGGATGAAAAGTTTTGAGTGGGGGGGAGTGTAACGACCCATAAATTTATAATGGTTTTATTTGTTTTATTTATATATTTAACTGAAATTTTGTGAAATTTTAAATAATAAAAATTTGAAATAAAAATTTAATATTTGGAATACTTCTGTTTTAACATAACAATTGGTAAATTTTCATCTAATAATATGGAAGTTTATTTCATTATATGGTTTTATTTCAATTTATATCAGTTAAATTTAATGATAATAAAATATTTTCCAAACCAAAATATTTTTCAGTAGAAAATTTGTAAATCATCTTCTGAGCAAGACGTTATATTTCATATCTCCAAATTTGGACTGTTATTGCTTCGTCGTTCATATTTTCGACGAAATAGCAGCATTTTGGTACCGATATCGACTTTTGATAGGTTGATCGTACCACTGATATTTGTGCACCATTTTGATCATCTCATTGTGCCGATCTCTGCAACATATTCGTTTGTGTGTTTCGGTATTCGACAAGTGACAAATCTGACGAAACGATAGTCATATCAGTTCTGAGCCTTTTCGATTACCTTGTCAGTTCATTTACCTAACGGCTGAAACGAAGAGCCGTTAGCAATTATTTTCTCCTGAATTTCCATTGTACCTTTTCTACTTCCGCTTTTCAATTTGTACTGGTGGGATGTCTTTCCATTTTCATTTTTTCTTCATGGCTATCAAATGAATTTGAGATAAAAATATATTGTACTAATGTTTTTTTTATCAGCCAAACGCCTGCTCTATTTCTTCTCTAACCCGACCTTCCCACGCATCCTCTCCTTCCTCTTTGCAAACCCGCACGCCCCTCTCACCGGCACCGAGTTTCGTCTCCGCCATCAACTAGCAGCCGAGCCTCCATTATGAATCGCATCAACCAAACACCGACCGAGCCACCTTGTGTCTTCCTCTCTTCCCCTGTACTGCGAAGAACAACCGCACCCTTCCTCCGCGTCCCCTCACGCGCTCAGCCGCCCACACACACGACTCAGCAACCAACACCTCGAAGCTATCATTGTGGCCCGCGCGCACATCTAGCCGGGCCCTTTCTTTCCTCACAGGCAAACTCTATTCTTCTTTTTTATTATATTAATACTCTTGCTTATATATATACACGGAATTCAAAACAAATATATGTTTTCTTTTATTTTCTATAAGTCTATCATATATATACATGTTATAGTTCTATATATATAGAGGACATGGCTATATATATATATATGGGAATTTTTTTATGAATTAATTGTAAATTATATATATTAGATGTTATATGTTCATGTATATTAGTATTCATTTCAGCTCTTAGCTTATAAACTTGTTAGATGTATATGTGTTAGTTATATATATAACAGTATATATAAAATTATAAATCTGTTTTCAAGGGTTGCATTTAAGAGTTTGTTTACATATGATGGCTTAAACATATATGTCTGCATATATTATGCTTATTAAGTTTTTCACATATTATACTTATAAATATTATAAAGTTTATCAAGTTTACATTTGTTTCGCATGTAAAAATATTTGCTTATAGTATATCTAACATGATATGTAAAGTTTATTTGAGTTTAGGAAATGATGGTTGATATAATACTATGATTATGTGTTTTAATATATATATATATATATATATATATATATTATATTTATACACGTATTTTGATTTTGAAATACATCTAGTTTCAAATAAAATGTATACACAGATAGCTTGATTCTAACATACATATGGATATTCTATTCGGAGATGTGTCTGAGGAGTTTTGAAGCTATAAGTGGGTTTTGTTATATATATATATATATATTATATATATATACAAGGTTTTAAATTAATACACACACACACAAAAGATATTATCCAGATCTGGGTTCGATTTAAGGATATAGAGATATAGTAGTTATGTTGTAGTATATACACAATTATAAGTGTTTATAATATGTAAATTATATTCTATTTACATACTTTATATATATATATATATACACAATAATTAAGTGGTATATAACATTGTTTGTATATGTAGGTATTTATTTCTGAAATGTTTTGGGTAAAATGTTTATAGATAAGGCTATACATTATATTATAATAAATATTTGCCCTATATTATTTTATATATAATATATATATAATGTGGTTTTAATATATAATGTTTTTCAGTTAACATATTTCAGATCTAAAGTATACTTTTCAGAAGTTTAGTTTTTAAATTTTGAATGGAGACATGTTTATATGTTTGAATTTGATATTAATTTGAAATTTTGTTTAAATTGACTTTTGAATATGTATATTGATATTTTCAAATGAGCATATACAATATATGCAAGTATTTTGCATCCTAAAAAAATAGTTTATTTCAAATTTTAATATATAGATTGGTTTGTTTTATTGTATGTGTTTTATTTAAAACAATGATCTTGAAATACACATATATTTCAATTTAAAAATGTTTGAATTAAATAATGATTTTATATATGTACACAGCTATATATGTATGTATGTATGTATGTACATGTTCACATATACCATTGATCTTCTTCAGTACAATTTGGTTCAATTTCATCAATTCCAAGCTGTCAAATTTGATCGTCAAATTTGTGCCATTTTGCTTTGCTTCGAAATTTTTGTTTGGATTCATAGCTCGATTTTCGTTCATCTCTAACCTCTAAAGATGAGCAATCACTCACGATTAACGTTCTTTTACTTACTAAATTTGATTTCAATTGAAACGACAATTAAAGTATGCTGCTGTTAGTTATTTACATTGCTATATATATGTTGTTATCTGCATTTGTTCACCTGTGACATCTGACTCCATTATGTATTATTTATATTGATGATATATGTCTGTTATATTACTATCATATCTGTTATCACTTTGCAAGTTGCCTGTTAGTATAGAATTCACTATGGGTTGAAATGATACATACCCAAACGATCTGTAGAATAAGAGAAAATCGTTATGGATTGAAATGATAAACCCAAGCGATTTGCATTTGAATTGAATTTGGGATTGCGGGTTGGAACGATATACCTATATATATTTAAATTACGGATTGAAATTATAAATATCTGTATCACTTGACCATAAGATAGAAAATTATATACAAACACCGTTGTTCTATATATATAAATATTTTGAAAAAGGATTTCTATGGTTTTGGAAAGAAATATATGGTTTAATTAATATTTATTTTTGATATTAAATAAATAATTTTTGTTTATATAGTTAAATTCTTAAATTTAAGCTATGTATAAATTCGTTTAATATAAAATAAGTTTAATAATAAAGTTTGATTTTATTAAAATATAATATGGTTAAGTATTTATTTAAATTATATTTTAATATAGAGTTTAAAATGATTTTAATAAATTAAGGTTGAGAAGATGGATTTGAAATTGATTTGAAATTGTATTTGATTAATAATTATATTTAATTAAAATCGATTTGGAACTTATTGAATTTGAGATTTTAAAGGATGTGATTTTTATAACTTGATGTTGGTTTAAAGGATTAATAAATATTTCAAGTTTGAGTTTTATTTAAATGATATTGAATTTATTAAGTAAATATTTTAAAACTAAATAATAGTAAGTTGAATTAAGATATATATAAAATTATCACATTTAGTTTTGAAAGTATAGAATATTAAAGCTTTGAAATATATTTTTCAAATGGTTTATTTGTGGTTCAAATATGTATTTGAAATCGATATAATTTTGAATGGTTTATTTAGAAACTAATTGGAATTAATGATTTGAGATCTGATTAAATTTGAAATTTGAAATTCGAGTTGATTTGGAATTAATTTGTGAAATTTTAGGAAAACAATTTTATTATATATACAATTTTAATATTTAAATAGGTTAAGTGGGAAGTATTATGATTTCAAAGTATTATGTTTTGAAAGTGTTTTAATTTCAAGTATTTTGGTTTCGAAGTGTTATAACTTTAAAAATGCTGTGATTTTTGGAAATGGATATATTTGAAATGGAAATGATATCTTATTTGGTTTTGAAATGGAAATGATATTGTATTGATATGATTTTGAAAAGGCAATCATATTTTGGTTTTGAAGTATAAATTATTTTGAAATGACCGTGGTGTTATAATAACGTTTGGTTGTTAAAGAGATCGGGATCGGAAGTTGTCATACTCTCTGCCAACTTTGAAAACCACTTTAACAACCGTTACGCGGTGGAGATTCCAGAATGAAGTTGGATAGTAGCGAAGTTCTATTGAGGTATATATGTGGACCCGACTCCCGTGAGTTGGCATAAGGTGACTAAAACAGGAGCAATCGATGGGCTAATGAGGTAGCTCCTCTGATCAAACACACTCCTTCGATACTATTCTATTACTTTGTGATTGATTGGGTGCACCTTTGATTTTTTGGAGTGTGGCTCAAGGTGGGCGGTAGTGGCTGCTATGCGTTACCACCGGTCCGGAAGTGCAATTGGTATATCTACCCTGGTATTTCCTATTTATGCCGTGTCACCTACCCTAGTGTGCCTTGATGATTTTGTTTTGTACCATACCTATGGAGTGCCCTCTGACGAGGCCCAGTACGGGGGAGATTATGGTACTGCATAGACTATGGGAATATAAAAATGTGTTAAGGTGGAAAATGTAAAGCCTTAACGCTATTTTTAAAATATATTATACTTTACTTTAAACATTATTATAATAGCTTATATTACTACGTAGTAGATAGTTTAACGGATCCTTAGAGGATATTTATCCCAAACATCCATTGAGTTACTTGTATTTTAGTTGTTATTTCACTTGAGTTGGATTTATTAATATAAGAATGTTAATCCTGACTCGAGTGCTTTGTGTTTTGCTTTACTTTCGGGTCAGACTGAGTAATACAGCCTTTGAGACTCACCTTTGTAGTTGGAGCTTCATTTGGAAATCCATCTACATCTTTTCAGCTTGTAATTATTCAGTTGATTCAAGTGATGTATTCTGATCTTATATTTGACTATTGTATTCGAGACTTATGCTGTATCTTATTTGACTCTGATATATATAAATGTAGCAGCATCATGAACTACAATTCATTTTGTTTCGCTGCATTATTGTTACATTACTCTGTGTCTGTGATTATGTGATTATTTTACTTACTTTGTATGCTGAGTTTTTCCAAACATAAATTAACAACTTGATATTTCGAGCGATTCAATTCTGGCATGTTGGAATGCGAATGGTTGAAAATATGGGGTCGTGACAGGTTCCCTTTGATAGACCTCTAGTTTATGGAGGAATTACGATAGTGTATAGACTACGGGAATATTTAAAATGTGTTAAGGTGGATATGGGCAACGCCTTAACGCTATTGTGATACTTTACTTTACTGTAGACACTATTATAATATCATATTGTACTATGTATGTAGATAGTTTAACGGATCCTTAGGAGATGGAATCTCGAATATCTCTTAAGTTATTGCACTCACATAGGCAATGGATAGGAGATGTCAAACCCAGTAAACATCTCCGACGCCACTACGCTCATATCTATTTACTGTTGATTTGACTTACATAAGATCTTTTAATTCTGACTCGAGTTTTTTGACTTATCAATTTGCTCGGGTCAGTCTAAGCTTTTCAGTGTATCAAAGACTGCTTTTGGAGGACTAAGATGAAGATTTATCACTATTATTATTTGTTTCATTTATTCTGCTGCATCATTTTTTTCCACTGCATTTTTTGTTTATTATTGCTACATGTACCCTGATTCTGTATTGTAAAAGTGTAATCAATGTTATTTGTAAAACATCTCCATGAACTGTTTATTTGATTATTATATTTTGTCATTCCGCCGTGAGATTCTATGTTTGTTTTTCTTTCTTTCCCTCCTTTTTCTTATTTACCCATAACATCCTCCCTTTTGAATGGGTTGAGTCTGACATATGTGGTTTATTGTTGACTTAAACCGTCCAAAAAGGTAGATCGTTACATTTGGTATCAAATCTTTGGTTTAGCGATAAACTTAGCTTTGTGGGATCTGACTCATTAGATATAAGGTACTAATACCCAAAAATGAGTCATTGAGTGTATTTATATGAGCATATTTGTTAGTGTTATAAAATATTTTGTATTATGTTAATTTGTTATTTTTAGTACTTATAAATTTCAATCAGTACATAGGACATTATGGCATTGATAGGGATTTCTAAACACTTAATAGGGCAAATTGACACTTAATAGTACATGCATCATCAATGTTTATTTTCAAGTTTCAAAGTGAGAAGACCACTGTAGTAGCTTACAACATATTTGTTTTGATAAACAAATTTTAATCTTATTTTCTAAGTACGATTTGACATATATGAAAGATATGAATGTGAATGTATATATGATTTGGAAAGAAACCTGAAATTTAGTTCTTAAAACTTTCTGATAATCAGTAGTTTTAAGCTATTTTAATAGGATGAAATCTTGATTATAATAATAATTTAAGACTAATGAAAACAAGAAGATGTAAATATTGAACATTCTGGTTAACTAAAAGGAATAAGATGAACATGAGTAACATTCTATTACATTCTAAAAGACACACACACAAATATATATATATATATATATATATATATATATATGTATGTATGTATGTATGTATGTATGTATGTATGTATGTATGTATGTGTGTGTGTGTGTGTGTGTATAACTTACCAAAGTGTTAAAAGTTGAAATTTTAATAAGAATATGTAATAGAATATTATACAAGCAAAACTTAGAAAATGAAAGTGTTAAATGAAATTACTTCTATAAATAAGAATTCTGATGTTATAAAATGTTAAAATTAAGTTAATGGTTTGAAATGCTGCTAATTAAATGAAACTGAAGAAGTGAATACTGTAAGTAGATGATTATAAACTTCAATGATGTTTGAAGCCAATTATAATCAAAGTAAATAGTAAAGATGAATACTATATCTAGAAGAAATAAACATAAAAAAGGAAAATACATAAGTATGAGTTGCTTCAGAAATGAATAATGATATAAAGGAAAATCAAAGAAAATAATAAATGTGAAGTAAACAGAAATAAAATGTATGTAAAACTTAAATAATGAATTCATTGATTACTTTAAATATTTGAATGGAAATAACTTATGTAAGCAATGAATGTAAAGTAATAAGAAAATGGCATTGTATGTATAAATGAGAAATGAAATTTTGTAAGTAATGAACGTAAATTAATGGGAAAATAGCATTGTCTGAATAAAAAAAAAAGAACAGTAAATGATGTGAAATGAGATTAAAAAGAACAAACTTAAATAACATTGGAATTATTGTTTGTTTTGACTTATGAGATGGTTCGAAAATGTGACGACCCAGAATTTCTGTGATGACCGCCCTTCTACTACCAGAAAGACGTATCATCATTAAGAAAGAAAGGGATGAGAAAATAGAAAAGATAGAGAAGAAAGAACAACAACATTAGAATCTCACAGCGGAGCGGAACAAAATATGAAATATCACTTAAATAATACATAGTTTGTACATATATCAGAGTTATACAATATCAATACATGTGACAATCATACATACATCACATACTAGACAGTTATAAACACCCGTCTAGTTCATACAACTCAAACAATATGACTCAGAGATACTAACACAACAGAACTATATATATATATATATATATATATATATATATATATATATCTACATCACTGAAGCCTCCTGCTCCATTGCTCCTCCAGAATTCGTCAACTCTAAACTGAATCCCTTGGCTACCCGTAAAAATTTTGGTACCCGAGAGTTTATGAAAAACAAAAATAAACTCCGGGTCAGACATGGGTCTGGTATGAGTAAACGGTTTAAAGTTGTTTAACTTTGAAAAAAAACATTTGAAAATAAAGGTATCACGTAAGACTCCCCACAAATAAATACGGGTAAGTTTTTACCTTACGCTAACCAAAACATTTCATAAGAAATCCAGTGATATTATAATAGTGTCTAGGGTTTTCAAGTAAATAGAAAATAGCCGAAATTGTTACATCTATTAAATTCAAGCTACTAGCCACAAAAGTGGGTAATACAAATCAAAACCGTAGGGTCTCGTAGGGAAAATGGATTTCCAACAATGGCAGGGCTACTGGGGTACCGCCCGTCACAGTACGGGGCCTAGATCACCGTACCAAGGATTACTCCCTTCATCCCCTGCAACACAAGGCCGGAACCATTCCTTACCAAACAGTCCCGAACAAGATAAACCCCGCGGTTGTAGCTAGCAACCGCCCACTAAGCCGAAATATAAAAAGGGACATCTAGACAGGGGAAATATCTTGTCCTGCTTGGGCATGACCCACCTAACCTTGCTGCACATCCCCTGTTTTAGTCATTCCCGGTTGATGAGGCTTGAGGCTACGATTACCTTTATAGAACATATCACTTAGAATGCTCATCGTCCGCCTGACGATGTGTTGAAAGCATTCAATCCATACAAGTTCGTTCCGGGTTCGAACGAAACCGAAGGCATTATCTCGTCACACTCATTTTGGAATCACCCTCAGAGTCAACGACGATAACCCTTGCATTCTGAATACACCATCTCGATCATCATTTCAGGATTTACGACCTAACGTTTAAATTGGATTGATGTGGTTTTCGGAGAATCAAAATTGATTCTTCCGATCCCGGTCTCATCGAATCCAACCGCCATTTTAAGGGCCAAGTTGTCTAATTAACTTAACAGTTTTAAATAATTTCAATTCAACAATTAACATAGCATTTATCACAGTTAAAACGTATACAAGCATCACAGATATAACACAGTATATCACAGACTAATATCATCACATAAATATTACAATCAGATATTCAATCATAACAGTCCATAAGCAGTCACCTTTAAGCTTATTTGAAGATAATAATTACCTAAGAATTAACCACTAAACTCTGTTTAATTAATCATTAATTATAAATCAGTTACTTATTTCAAATTGTCTTAATGATTTCTTAATCAGCTATTAAATCCTAATCACATTCTATTTCACACTATTAATTACTTCCTTACTCAAGTGATTTAACTTTTATTACTTATTTAACTGCTTCCTGACCATTAATTAATAACTTTATTTTATTTATAAAACTTAATTATTCAGTTATTATCTGCTAACCACTTAATTAATCAATAATTAATTCTTAATCAAGTTTCTTAATTAATTAACTATTAATTCATAATTAAGTCACTTGTTTAATTAATTTCATATTTACCCCTTTCCATAATTATCGATCTCTGATTAAATTTTAAAGTAATTACTCTCGGTCAGCTTTCAAAATTAATTATTCAATCTTAATTAACGTATAAAAAAAAAACAATTTTCCTTAACTTGAAAAATCAATTTATTTTAACTACACATCTCAAATGTTAATTTACTTATACTTAACTTAGACTAATTACCTAATTTAAAAGATAATTAAGTGTTTTTAAAAAAAAAACTAGTTACGAAATAAATAAAGTAATAAATCTAAAATCTTCTCAATATTTCAAATTTATGAAACAGCTTAATTAACTAATACACTATTGAAAAACTGCATTTGTAAAAAGAACCCGAGTCGCCCCCTTTCTTAAACTCGAGTATTACTTCGAGTAACCCCCCCATATTACCGAGACCTTCCCGTTACTCCTTCTTCTCCCTTCTCTTATCCATTTCTACAGGTAGTTCAGTTTTAAACTTAAGTAAAAAAAACAAACTTCAGCGAAACTAACCACACACGAACGAGACGAACTCGGAGGGAAGCCCATAATCGTACGAGCATAACCCGAAGAAAAAAACACAGCTATATTTTGACACGCAAACCCATCTTCAACGCCACCGTGCACGTGCACGGTGGTTCGCCAACGTCCTGGCGATGCACGACCACTCCGGCAAGTTGCATAGGGAACATAGATACGAAAACAAAACCCAAAACCCTTCGAAGATTTCTAGGTCAGAAAATGACCTGCTGCCTGAACACGAGCCAAGAACGCCTCACAGTAAATCCCCTCGCGCGGCCACTCTCCATCACCGGAGGTGATGAACCTCCACCAAAACGTCACTCACACCCCTACCTAACTCCATTTAAACTCGTGTTCCACTCGGTTCACTCATGATGCCGAAATCAAGTTTTTACAGAGCATACAAAACATTTACACTAAAACCCTACTCTTGATTCAATCCCAAAATCCCTACATTCGAGAATTTTTTTGACATTTTTCTTGGATCATATGGTTTAAAATCTTGCTTCCTATAAATTTACAGAAGTTAAAATTGACTCAAACTTCCAGAATTGACACAAACCCCACTTAGTTTCATTTTAAAACTGCACCTTTGATCTTTGCCTAAAAATCAAGATTTTTATGTTAAAAATCATAGTTATGTATATGAACTCTAAATATGTTATTCAATTTACAAATTCAAATATTCAAAATTTGGCCTTTGGTTTCTTTTACCTGAGATTTGAAGAAAACAGTGTTACATCTTACTGTTATGGTTCAAACATAATCTCAAACTTTGTTTTATATTAAACAATTGGAATTACTTACATCTTTTAGGTTAAATAAAACTTAATTCAAGTGGGAGAGTATTAATATCTTTTACTTCTTCTATTCAGAAGTTCAGAAGCTAGAACAGAATAGGCATAGAAGCTTCTATATATACAGCAATCGCACAAATCAGAAACTAACTATCATGTTTAAAATTTAAGAAAGCATGTTTACTCACAAGCCAATTTTTGTTGAAACTGAAATGTTAAAGCTGCAAACTTGAATCAGCTCTTACAAAATTAAATTTATTAGTTTTCTTGCTTGACTTCCTGAAAACTTAACCTTCAGTAAATAGTTTTCTTAACTTGTTTTAAATTTGTTTCCAAAGTCTGGTTTAATGTTCTCAACATCCTGTTTGTTGGGAAAAACAAGCTAACAAAGGTTTAAATAAAAATAACATGAGTGTTAAAATCAACTATATGATCTACATCCATCACAGAGAAACAACAGAGCATAACCCAGATATTCACAAACTCCTACTCACCCATCACTGATTACATTCCATAAATAAATGAAATCAACTTATTTGAATTTAAATAAACTAAAAATTTAAATCTTGATGTTTACTCACCAGGAAAATTCCAGAATCAAAGAATCAAACAGAGGTGATGAAACTGCAGATGAATCTGCTCCTAACCTCTGATGATTTAAAACTGTTTTTGAATCTGCCTGTTTCTTGTTTTGAATTAAAATGTTGATTTTACTGCCTATTTCCTTCTTTTGTTTCCTCTGATTTACTATGGCTTACAGAACAATCTAAAAAGAATAGAGGTAAACATATATATAAAGAAGATATAGATGTTTAAAAGAAGGTGGTTTCTAGTGTAGTTATTATTTGTTCTAATATGACAGATTTTATCTACTGCAAAGGAAAGATTTGCTAAATATCCCTGAACTGGCAAAGATGTAGGCTAGAGCAGATAGTATTAAATGCTTGTTGTAAAATGTGTTTACATAATTATCATTATTTCGGCTGGAAAGTTTTCTTTTGTACTAAAATGTTTACATATAAGCTTACACTTACAATGGCCTGCTGACCAATTTTGTACAAAAGTTTTGTTATTATATTTCTCGTTTTTAGTAACCTTCAAGTTTACATTGCCTAGCTTAAATAATTATATACATACTTGCTGTAGATAGATATTAGTATGCAGATTGTACTTATGGCAGGTAAGCAATTATGTCTTGTGTATGAAGCTTTGAATAAAGATCTTTGTTTTGTTGTTAAAATCTTGTCTTGTATTATGTTATACTTGTTTTTATTTCATTTTATACTTTGAGTTTGAATTACATGTGAAGATATTGTATATAAAAGAACAGTTTTTATTATTTGCTTGCTTACTTATTTATATTTGTATTTTATAATTTTATTATCAATATTTACATTATGTTCTTAAGTTTTACCTATATTTAATACTTATTTTTATAATTATTTCCAATTATAATTTATTCAAATTATACACATAAGTTTGACTCGTATTTTACATTTATATTTTATATTACTAGAATTTGGTTTTAAATTTCAAACATTATCAAGCATACGGATTTATTTAACCAATGTTAACAATGTATAGCATTCTAATTTAATTATATGAGTTCAATTTTATTAAGAATATTGTTAAGAAACTTATTTTAGAATTTCAACATTATCATCAATACGTATTATTTTATACTAAATAAAAACTATGTAAAGTATTTTAAGTAATTATATAAAAATAGATTTTTATCGGGAGTATTATTGAAATACTTATTTCAATTTTCAAATCAATTTCCCTTTTAAAAAAAAAAGTTTATATAAATAGATGGCAATACTTTCAAAATCATATTCGTTTAAATATGAACAATTCATATTTTATATTTAATTAGATTAAACATTTATAAAAAAAATACAGGGCCGAAATCCAGGGTCGTTACATTCCTTCCCCCTTAAAAGAATTTCGTCCCCGAAATTTAAACAACAGTAAATTCAAAAGCTCTTATATTAACAATCCAAACATACATATCATTCATACAATAGCAAACAAACAAACAGTCTATTCTAACAAATAACACTAGCTATCCGAACACAAGTTCGGATAAGTTTCCCTAAAACTATCGAGAGTTTATCTCTCGATGATCAATAATCTAGACTGGATTCCTGACCACAATTCAATTCACTCAACTTCATATTTCCTGAATTACTGGTTTAACAATCAATGATGAATCATAAACAAATTTCCTGAGATATATGGAATATACAATAAATTCCAGACATCCATTCTAGCAATTCAATTTTAAAAGTTACAGCATTAACTCTTTCCAAATTTAATTGACTCTTTTACAGAATTTCAATATCTATTCAATCAAGTTCGTACGATGTACATATACCATTCGTACGCAATATCAAATCCGATCGCTCGACCACACAATTTCATTTCCGAACTAGTATTGTCCACCCGACTTCCTAGTACGGACTCAGAACTGGTTTCTTGATCAGAGACTGTCATTCTCCTTGCATAGTCACAACTATGATAGAGAATTTCCAGCATCAATCAAAATCCAAATCCATGGTTCGTCGTCGAAAATTGAGTGAAAAATCCCAACTCGGATCGATATAACTATCTCGAAATTCTGTGCTCGAATCTGGATCTAATTGCTATGTGAATAAAATCATATACGTACATCCTACGTATTTATATTCATTGATTATCAACCATATCAATTTCCTTTTATTCACGTTATTATGATTCTATCCACTTGGAATAAATTTTTCCCAATATCAAATCTTCTCAAGAGTTTCACCACTTTAGCCCTTATATCTTCTTATTTACATCTGAATTACCAATTCCATATGAATTCAATTTTCTTAACTCTGAAAATTGAACCTTTATTGACTATGTCTATTTATAACTGATTCCTATCATTATCTTTAAATAAGTTTCATTCATTAGTTTACTTTAAATTTTCAATTTGAAATTGTTTTGTTGCTAAAAATTTTAAATTAATTTTTTTTTTAATTTTGAAAAATTATGGCAGAGTCTCCATTACATATTTTTATAAGCACATATGTAAGGTTCCAATCCTCAACACAATTAATTTCAATCAATTCTCAAACCATTCCCTTTTAATTAAAAGGAATTTACAACTTACTTGCAAAACAAACTCATATTCAAAATCATCTTATTTTGCTTCCAATAATTCATAGAATTTATCTAATTCTCATTTACTTCAAACAACCCATTTCCTTAGGCAATTTAACAATATCATTGTGAATAGATAATCACTTAAGCTTAATAACAAATCTTAAATTGATTTCAACTCAATTTATACTAGAGTCCATCACTATTAATTTATCCACAATCCTTTTGTTGCATTTTCTTTTTATTTCAAAGGTTTGATTCCAAACCATTATATTAAACTTGACAACCCATATTTTAAATTAATCATCTCACAATTTATTTAAGTCATTAACTGTTTCACTTAATAACTTAAGTTCATTCTATTCCACCAATTCCCATTCAAATCTTTGATTTGATTTTCTTTTAATCAAATCCCAACTACTTACTGATTAGTTTATTCTTTTATCCATCCTTAAATTGTTAATTTACATTAACAGTTCATTATTGGCTTTATTCATAATAAGGTTATTCAATTTATGCTTGAATTAGATTTGTTTACAACTCACACCATAACCATTTAAATCCAATTCAAGACTTACTTGCTTTACATTTACTTATTTACCTAAGAATTTTATTTTATTCAATATTATTTATGACTCGATTGAATTCATCTAAATACAATCTTATTTCAACTCAACTTCAGTTAAATTTAGCTGCTTACAAATCTTTAAATTTATTTCTCAATATATGAGTTCAAAACTTATTTATTTACCTTAAGGTTTATATTACTCATTTGGGTCATTTCATCTTATAACCACAATTTCAGATTATATATATAACACTTAGCATCTTAAGATATAAATTTCCACCTTACAATCACAATCATTTTACCTTCAAATTTTATAGCCAATTAAGTTCATTTTGAACTTCAATTTCATTTAACTTTATCTCGGGTTAAGCTCCAATATGTTCCCTATTGTCATTTACTTAAATTAAATTTTAATTCCCGAATTAAAATTCCCAATTTCATCATATTAATATCAACTTTACTTTATAAATTCAATAGTTGATCCATTTAAACCTTCCACATTATCTGAATAGAATTTTTCTTAAAATTCAATTGTCCGGTTTCCATTTCCAAAACCAATTTGAAATGATAACTACACATACCTACTTGGTACATCAACTCAAATTTTCAACTTTCAAACACTTATTTTCACCAAAACAAATTTTCTCCTTTTGAAAACTTTAAAATAACTTGCCTGCCTAACAACCACAAACAATATCATAACTCCCAATATTTTCCAAAACAAGATTCCATTATTCCCTTCAAATCTTTGGATAAACTTTTCAAACATTCCCAAGATTTTAAATTTCCAAATCCTTTGTTTAAATTCATTTAAACACTATCAAATTTCCTGGACTTCAATTCTTGTTTAATCTAATTTTAGTTATATTCCCTTTCGTATTGAAGATCATATTTAGACAATTTTATTTGTTTAAAGACCCCTCAAATTTAAATTTTTTTTATTTGATTGTACTATTAACAATCAAACATCCAAGTATATATATAGTTATTTTAGAAAAATATTTCTTTATATTAAAATATAAATGTGGGTAAAATTATTTCATTTACCCTACCTTTAAAAATCAATATTGTGTCGAATTGCTCTACTCAAGTGTTTAGAAACCCCTTCGATACAGTTTTCGAGACTGTGCCGACGAAGGTTCATATACCACTCAATAAATCAATCAACGCAATATAAAACAACTTTATATTCACTAACAAATACGCGCTCATATCTATTAATACACTCAAACTCATTTTAGAGTTCTACTGACTCTATTATATGAGTAATCACTACAAGAGCCAAGGTTATCACCAACCTATGCTTTGATACCAACTGTGATGACCCGCCCTTCTACTACCAGAAAGACGTATCATCATTAAGAAAGAAAGGGATGAGAAAATAGAAAAGATAGAGAAGAAAGAACAACAACATTGGATTCTCACAGCGGAGCGGAACAAAATATGATATATCACTTAAATAATACATAGTTTGTACATATATCAGAGTTATACAATATTAATACATGTGACAATCATACATACATCACATACTAGACAGTTATAAACACCCGTCTAGTTCATACAACTCAAACAATATGACTAAGAGATACTAACACAACAGAACTATATATATATATATATATATATATATGTACATCGCTGAAGCCTCCTGCTCCATTGCTCCTCCAGAATTCGTCAACTTTAACCTGAATCCCTTGGCTACCCGTAAAAATTTTGGTACCCGAGAGTTTATGAAAAACAAAAATAAACTCCGGGTCAGACATGGGTCTGGTATGAGTAAACGGTTTAAAGTTGTTTAACTTTGAAAAAAAACATTTGAAAATAAAGGTATCACGTAAGACTCCCCACAAATAAATACGGGTAAGTTTTTACCTTACGCTAACCAAAACATTTCATAAGAAATCCAGTGATATTATAATAGTGTCTAGGGTTTTCAAGTAAATAGAAAATAGCCGAAATTGTTACATCTATTAAATTCCAGCTACTAGCCACAAAAGTGGGTAATACAAATCAAAACCGTAGGGTCTCGTAGGGAAAATGGATTTCCAACAATGGCAGGGCTACTGGGGTACCGCCCGTCACAGTACGGGGCCTAGATCACTGTACCGAGGATTACTCCCTTCATCCCCTGCAACACAAGGCCGGAACCATTCCTTACTGAACAGTCCCCGCGGTTGTAGCTAGCAACCGCCCACTAAGCCGAAATATAAAAAGGGACATCTAGACAGGGGAAATATCTTGTCCTGCTTGGGCATGACCCACCTAACCTTGCTGCACATCCCCTGTTTTAGCCATTCCCGGTTGATGAGGCTTGAGGCTACGATTACCTTTATAGAACATATCACTTAGAATGCTCATCGTCCGCCTGACGATGTGTTGAAAGCATTCAATCCATACAAGTTCGTTCCAGGTTCGAACGAAACCGAAGGCATTATCTCGTCACACTCATTTTGGAATCACCCTCAGAGTCAACGACGATAACCCTTGCATTCTGAATACACCATCTCGATCATCATTTCAGGATTTACGACCTAACGTTTAAATTGGATTGATGTGGTTTTCGGAGAATCAAAATTGATTCTTCCGATCCCGGTATCATCGAATCCAACCGCCATTTTAAGGGCCATTGTCTAATTAACTTAACAGTTTTAAATAATTTCAATTCAACAATTAACATAGCATTTATCACAGTTAAAACACATACAAGCATCACTGATATAACACAGTATATCACGGACTAATATTATCACATAAATATTACAATCAGATATTCAATCATAACAGTCCATAAGCAGTCACCTTTAAGCTTATTTGAAGATAATAATTACCTAAGAATTAACCACTAAACTCTGTTTAATTAATCATTAATTATAAATTAGTTACTTATTTCAAATTGTCTTAATGATTTCTTAATCAGCTATTAAATCCTAATCACATTCTATTTCACACTATTAATTACTTCCTTACTCAAGTGATTTAACTTTTATTACTTATTTAACTGCTTCCTGACCATTAATTAATAACTTTATTTTATTTATAAAACTTAATTATTCAGTTATTATCTGCTAACCACTTAATTAATCAATAATTAATTCTTAATCATGTTTCTTAATTAATTAACTATTAATTCATAATTAAGTCACTTGTTTAATTAATTTCATATTTACCCCTTTCCATAATTATCGATCTCTGATTAAATTTTAAAGTAATTACTCTCGGTCACCTTTCAAAATTAATTATTCAATCTTAATTAACGTATAAAAAAAAACAATTTTCCTTAACTTGAAAAATCAATTTATTTTAACTACACATCTCAAATGTTAATTTACTTATAATTAACTTAGACTAATTGCCTAATTTAAAAGATAATTAAGTGTTTTAAAAAAAAACTAGTTACGAAATAAATAAAGTAATAAATCTAAAATCTTCTCAATATTTCAAATTTATGAAACAGCTTAATTAACTAATACACTATTGAAAAACTGCATTTGTAAAAAGAAACCGAGTCGCCCCCTTTCTTAAACTCGAGTATT
Organism: Allium cepa; assembly: GCA_030765085.1. Taxonomy (NCBI): domain Eukaryota; kingdom Viridiplantae; phylum Streptophyta; class Magnoliopsida; order Asparagales; family Amaryllidaceae; genus Allium; species Allium cepa. Next base: position 503,351,154 of record CM060937.1, on the reverse strand, counting down.
ACTTCGAGTAACCCCCCCCCCATATTACCGAGACCTTCCCGTTACTCCTTCTTCTCCCTTCTCTTATCCATTTCTACAGGTAGTTCAGTTTTAAACTTAAGTAAAAAAAACAAACTTCAGCGAAACTAACCACACACGAACGAGACGAACTCGGAGGGAAGCCCATAATCGTACGAGCATAACCCGAAGAAAAAAACACAGTAATATTCTGACACGCAAACCCATCTTCAAAGCCACCGTGCACGTGCACGGTGGTTCGCCAACGTCCCGGCGATGCACGACCACTCCGGCAAGTTGCATAGGGAACATAGATACGAAAACAAAACCCAAAACCCTTCGAAGATTTCTAGGTCAGAAAATGACCTGCTGCCTGAACACGAGCCAAGAACGCCTCACCGTAAATCCCCTCGCGCGGCCACTCTCCATCACCGGAGGTGATGAACCTCCACCAAAACGTCATTCACACCCCTACCTAACTCCATTTAAACTCGCGTTCCACTCGGTTCACTCATGATGCCGAAATCAAGTTTTTACAGAGCATACAAAACATTTACACTAAAACCCTACTCTTGATTCAATCCCAAAATCCCTACATTCGAGAATTTTTTTGACATTTTTCTTGGATCATGTGGTTTAAAATCTTGCTTCCTGTAAATTTACAGAAGTTAAAATTGACTCAAACTTCCAGAATTGACACAAACCCCACTTAGTTTCATTTTAAAACTGCACCTTTGATCTTTTCCTAAAAATCAAGATTTTTATGTTAAAAATCATAGTTATGTATATGAACTCTAAATATGTTATTCAATTTACAAATTCAAATATTCAAAATTTGGCCTTTGGTTTCTTTTACCTGAGATTTGAAGAAAACAGTGTTACATCTTACTGTTATGGTTCAAACATAATCTCAAACTTTGTTTTATATTAAACAATTGGAATTACTTACATCTTTTAGGTTAAATAAAACTTAATTCAAGTGGGAGAGTATTAATATCTTTTACTTCTTCTATTCAGAAGTTTAGAAGCTAGAACAGAATAGGCATAGAAGCTTCTATATATACAGCAATCGCACAAATCAGAAACTAACTATCATGTTTAAAATTTAAGAAAGCATGTTTACTCACAAGCCAATTTTTGTTGAAACTGAAATGTTAAAGCTGCAAACTTGAATCAGCTCTTACAAAATTAAATTTATTAGTTTTCTTGCTTGACTTCCTAAAAACTTAACCTTCAGTAAATAGTTTTCTTAACTTGTTTTAAATTTGTTTCCAAAGTCTGGTTTAATGTTCTCAACATCCTGTTTGTTGGGAAAAACAAGCTAACAAAGGTTTAAATAAAAATAACATGAGTGTTAAAATCAACTATATGATCTGCATCCATCACAGAGAAACAACAGAGCATAACCCAGATATTCACAAACTCCTACTCACCCTGTTTGCACAAAAAATGGACAAACACCTCCAAGTCGTATTATTTAGTTGATTATATGTGATTTTCAATGATTTTAGATGAGTATGTAAATATAAAAGAAGTAGGGGCTGAAATGTAAAAGACACGCGGATTTATAGTGGTTCGGCCAGAATGTGCCTACGTCCACTTTATATGTTATTATATTCTTTCTTTCAGATTACAAGTACAATGCTTCGTATATAAGTATATGAAAGTAGTTTGAAAGTTCCTTCCTTGCTTGAACTCTCAAACTTGTCCGCCATTGTTGTACCCCTGCCCCTCTATTTATAGAATGAGGTAGGGGGCAGGGATCTTGGAAGTATATAACTGCTGGTGGGCCCGGGCTGAAGCAATCTGGACTGGCAATCATCTGGTTCGGCGGAGCTCCATTCGGTGGTAGGTATGGACCGGTGTATGCATGGACTGGTGGTAATGAGGTGGTTCGGTGCTCGTTTGATTCGGTGATGGCCTTGGGAGTTGGTTCGGCGGTGTTTGGTCCGGTGGTGTTGGGTCCGGTGGTGTTTGGTCCGGTGGTGTTTGGTCCGGCACCAAACAAGTTTGGTGGTAGGGCGATGAGGGGGAATACCGAATGCTATCACGCCGGATGGACCTTAACTTGGAGTGCTGAATGAGCCCATATCCTTGCATAGCCGGATGAACCTGTATGCCGAATGAGCCCTCACTGCCGAATGGAACTTGTTCTTTCGAATCGCCGATAGGAGCTGATGGAATGGAGGTTGCAAACCCGGGTGAAAATGACACTTCTTGGTCTCGAGATTTTCTGGGTGAGAATTCGCCCAACATTTGCCCCCCAAAGTGGGGCACGTGCTTGCATGTGTCGCGCTTTGTAACGCCAGGGGTTGGGCGTCCGTATTCTGTTGATGTCCTGAGTGAGGAGCCTGCGTGCCCCCTGTTCCTGGTTTTCGCTGGTGGAGATAGCTTCATTCGGTCCTTTGGTTGGTCCGGCATGGATGGGTTCATTCGGTATTCGTTTGGTTCGGTATGTTTGGTATTGGTCCGGTGTTTCTATTCGGTGGGCCGAACCAGCTGGTCCGGCGGTCCTGAGCTCGCCTATATATAGAGGCTACACCCCCCTTTGGTTTTTCCTTACCGAACCAAGTCTTCTGCCGAACCAATCTTCTGCCGAACCAATCTTCTACCGAATCAATCTTCTACCGAATCAGGTATGTACCCTATTGCCGAATGCCTCTTATTACCGAATGGTTCAGAATGCCGAATGCACACGTAAGATCTCAAATGCCGAATGAGCTTAAGGCCTTAGTGCCGAATGAACATGGACATGTACCACCGAATGAACTTATGTCTTGTACTACCGAATGGACTTAGGACCCCAGTGCCGAATGAACTTGGACATGTACCACCGAATGAACTTAAGTCTTGTACTACCGAATGGACTTAGGACCCCAGTGCCGAATGAACTTGGACATGTACCACCGAATGAACTTAAGTCTTGTACTACCGAATGGACTTAGGACCCCAGTGCCGAATGAACTTGGACATGTACCACCGAATGAACTTAGGACTTGTACTACCGAATGGACTTAGGACCCCAGTGCCGAATGAACCTCGTATTCTGGACTTATGTATGCTTGCTTGCTTATACTTTCGTTCTAACGTCATGTTTTTCACTTTTTTGCATGCAGATAAATGACTCGTAAGGCAGAAACACGATCAGACAGACGGAAATCCAAGGATGGGGGAGAGCCTTCTTCTGTGCCCCCAGCCCAACCAGGATCCGGGCAACATCGACCTGTTCCGAGGTCATTAGTGGATGGATATGGTCCACAGGAACTTCTGATCTCCCCCCCTGATTGCTTTCCTAGCTCCCTAAAGGAGGAGCAACTCGACGTCATATCCCGTTCCTTCGGGATAGACAGGGCTCTTATGCTGCTGCCGGGAGATGGAGTGATGCCATATAATCCTCCCGAAGGCTATTTTGCTTATAGCAGATACCATTGTATGTGCGGTGCTATCCCTCCTATCAATGCTTGGATAGTAAGTTTCACCACATATTTGAAGGTGGCTCCTTTCCAACTTCAGCCTAACTCTTATGCCATCCTGGTGAGCCTCTTTGTTATCTTCCAGAGGAGGTACGGGCGTCCTCCTTCTAACCGAGAAATTCGATACTTGTACAACCTGTGAGGCTATAAGAAGGGGTCTCCGTATATTAGTCTGGAAGCGGCCGTGCCCTTCAAACCAGTCCTGGACTTATATTCCAAGTTTACCATGTTCACGAAAGAGTGGTTCTTCATCAAGGATGATGCTGTTTCTTTCCGCCTTTTCACTTCCGGCTGTAAGATGGATTTCATTTATATTTTCCATGTTTTGACTGTAGTGTTTTTTCTGACATGCTTCTATTTCTGGCTAGCGACAGGTGGTATTGCAGTCGTGGAGGATGATTCCTTGGTGCGAATGGCTGCTGAACTAAAGGCTATTCCAGCACGGGACCTGTCGGCCTCCTTCTTGATCAGGAACGCAACCCTCTTGGAGTATAATTTGATCTTACCGCACCAGTCCGTGGTTAAGCAAAGAGACACGGCTGAGGAGAAGGCTGCTAAAGCTAAGGAGGGGGCTATGGTGAAGAGCGGTAAGAGGGAGCCTTTTACAGAGCGTCCCGTTGTCGGGGGGAAGAAACTGAAGAAGTCTGATGGCCCTTCTCCAAGTACTTTTCCGACTGCTCCGGAGGAGGGAGGTGTAGAAGAGGAGGAAGGAGGCGAGGTTGGAGAAGGGTCGGAGGGTGGAGGAGATGGCGACGGTCAAGGTGGTAGTGGCGTCGGTGCCCTAACCTCTGAGCAAGACCTTGAACTGGATGAGGCTCTCCGTCGGGCCTTCGGGGAGTCGGAGGGAGAGTCGGAAACGGAGAAGGCAAAGGAAACCGGCAAAGCTGTGGCTGGCACTGACCCATCCTCTAAGGGTTCCTCAGCTAGGGCGATTCCGGCGATGCAAGGTGAACTTTTGTCCTCTGCCGATTCCATTTTCGATAGGGACTTAGAATTTTTTTACGGTTCACTTCCGTCCTGGAATGAGATCCAGGACTTATTGCAGTATCCCACTCCTCCGCCGGGTTTGTATAATAGATGTGTCTTCTCACTTTTCTTTCCTTTTAACTTAACACATTTTTCGAACTGTGGATTATTGTATGTTCGTAACACTTGTTCTTTATTCCAGGGGCAGGCCAGGTGGTTAAAACGTCGGACGTTCAACACCGCCTTGAGCAGTTTAAGTCGAGGAGAGCTTCTGCGAAACCCTCTACTGGTCGCACTGGGGATGTAGTCAGTTATCGCCCTCTTCTTGGGGTCATTGAAGAGGGCATTCGGAAAAAGAAGCGGAGCCGTTCCTTATTTGAGTCTTCCCCTGGTTCGCAGCTTCCTACTCAGCCTCCTCGTGATACTACGGAGGAGAGCACGGAATCCGGCCCCCCTCATCCTCCTTTCAAGAGCCCAACTGTTATTCGTATAAGGCGTCCTGATGTGCCTCGCCCCGTGCCTCGTGACCCTTTTGCCGGTCATCCTGATTTAGATCCGAGCTTTCAGGATATCTCATTTGATGAGGCCACGGGCGAGCACCTCCTTCCCCGCAACCCCATGGTAAGAGTGCTGGACGAGGCCAAGTCTTTAGATCTTGATTTACTTACTACACGGGTAGTCACCGTGGGGGACGAAGCCAAGGCTAACATCGATCGGGTGGCCGCAGAGACCAAGAAGTTAATGGAGCATCATGCTAGATTGGCCAAGGCCGGGGAAGAGATCGGGAGTGCTAATATTCGGTTGAGGTTAAAAGTTGCCGATCAGGCCAAGCAGCTCGCCGATCAAGCCATCCAGTTTTCTCAGCATGAGGAAGCCTCCAAGCGGCTGAAAGAGACGATGGAGAAGGCCAGTAGGGCGGAATTACGGAAGATGGAGGTCGCCTGCAGGGAACGGATTAACATGGCCATTACGACGGTGGACGAGGTTCGAAATGCGGATCTTGAGCGGGTAGAGGAGTTGTCAGGGAGGCTCGAGGCTGCGGAGATGGCTCAGGCCGAGTTGAAGGAGGAGATGGAGGAGATGAGGAGGTCCCTCAAGTTAAAGGAGGAGGAAATGAGGAGGTCTCTCCAGGCGGACTGCTTGAGATACCAATCAGAGAGGGACATTGCCGTCGCCAAGTTGCAAGCTTCCGAGGCCCGGGTGAGGGAGTTTGAGGAGAATGAGGGGATGATGGATGAGATGCTGCAGGACATGTACTTCCACACTTGGAAGGAGGGCGGCTTGTCTTGGATGGACGATTACCCTCGGGTGATGGCCAAGGTGTATCTCCAGGCTTTAAAGGAGGCCAGGGTGAACGCGGGTAAGGAAGGCGGAGAGGCTTTCAATTTGGATGCGGTTACTGCCCAGTTCTCGAAGGAGGAGCAAGCGGCGGTGAAGGAGGGGATGCGGCTGCTTGCTGCAGAGGAAGCGGGCGTGCAGTTGGATGATGAGGATCAAGCGGCGGATGCTGGTGAGTTATTCTTTTCCCTTTCTTTCCTTTCCGTGTTTTCATAACTTGATTGTTCGTTTAATGAATTCCTCTTCTGAACTGGACAGGTGGGACTCCTGATCCACATGCTGGGGGCTCTGATCCTGCGGCTAAGTAGACTGGGGAAGTTGGTGATGGAGTGTGGACGCGGCTGCCACCTTTTTATTTCTTTTTATCACTGTTTACGTTAGTCATTGACATATAACTATAATAATATTATTTGCAAAGAATAACTTCGTGTGATTTTATAATATAAGCTGATGTTGTTATGTTTAAATGTTGTTGTCATCTTGATGTGCTGCGTGAGAAATATAACTATGTATATGCTTGTGATTCTAGTTGTGTTTGATGCTAAGTTTTTTGCTAGAAATATAATTTCATGTGTTGCAATGTTATTGTACGAACAAGCTATAGTTACGTATTTATGTACAAGAAAAGAGAGTACCGCCCTTTATGTTTCATTCGCAGGCGGTAGCTTAGAGTGTCTTATGTAACTGTTCACGGATATAGCTGAGTACCCTGCCACCCAGTATGCAGACTTAGTTTCTTATGAGCGAATGCTTCCTATTTGGTTTCCTGTACTTTAGAGTTTGTTATACAGGATAGGAGAAAAGTATTTAAATGAAATGGAAATATAGTAAAAGTAAAACTTCCAGTCACGGAAGGCCGTCGATGTGCTTAAGTTCGTGGCAAACGGGTTTTGTAGTCACTTTCCCTAGCTGTGGGTCTTGGAGACATTTGTCACCCATCTTACGCCTCCGCGGGGAGTTTTCTTTTTTACCACAGCCGCACTTAAGACACATCGGAGCCGAGATCGCGCACGGTAACTACCCGAACCATTATGGTCCGTAATCGTGGGTATTATTCGATTTACCGTGGCCGGCTAGCGTGGGTGCCGTTGGCCGTGAACTACCCCTGGCTGGCCACACCTTATGTTGGGGCTTAAAGTAGGTTCACAGTTGCCGGCGAGCCGAACGCCGTAATGAGCTGCCATCGGCTATAGTCGGCCTTTATGATGACTTATAATCGGCTCATTACAGTTGGCTTTGAGGGCAGGCGCGCAATGAGTTAACCCGCAGCAGAGGGATGCTGGAGCAAAAGTGTCTCATTGGCGAGTGCATAGAATCGTAGCGTACCTGTTAGGCCTAGTCCAGATGAGGCCGCGGTGCATCTTGAGTGGAGATGCCATAGGATTTTGTTCAACAGAAAGGGATAAAACTTAACAAGTAGCCAGGACATAAAGGAACAAGCTAAAAAGAGACAAGATTTTTTAAAGTGGTTCGGCACGAAAGTGCCTACGTCCACTGATTCTCTTTGTTAATTCACTTCATATGGGCAGGACAAGTTAAGAAAAGTATCGACGGAGGTGTTGGATGTTCCATGCCCTCTGGAACACCTCTCCGTCCACTGTTGACAAAATATAAGCTCCGTTGTGGAGATCTTTATGAATTACATACGGTCCGTCCCAGATGGGGTCTAGTGCCCCGGGGCGCGGAAAGATTCGCCTGAGGACAAGATCTCCTTCTTGTAAGCTGCGATGCTTGACTTTGGAATTGTATAGCGCTGCCACCTTTTGTTTGTGAGCTGCTGCTTTAAGTGCTGCATCGTTTCTCCTTTCCTCAATCAGATCCAAAGACATGAGGAGGAGTTCTTCGTTTTCTTCTGGGTTGTAGTGGATCCTACGGTGGGAAGGCACAATAGTCTCAACTGGGAGCATTGCCTCCGATCCATATGCCAAGGAGAAAGGAGTATGTCCCGTTGATGTTCTGAAAGACGTGCGGTATGCCCATAGTGCCGTAGGAAGTTCGTCCACCCAAGCGCCTTTTGACTTTTCAAGTTTCTTCTTGATTAGGGTTTTGAGAATTTTGTTGACAGCTTCAACTTGTCCGTTTGCCTGAGGATAAGCTACTGATGAGAAGCTTTTATGAATTCCATGCTCTTGGCACCAGTCGGAAAATTCTTCGCTGTCAAACTGGAGTCCGTTGTCTGATATGATCTTGAGTGGGACTCCGTACCTGCACAGAATATTTTTGATCAAGAAGTTTATAACTTTTGTTGAAGATATTTTATTTAGAGGTTCTGCTTCCACCCATTTGGTGAAATAATCGACTGCCACTACAGCATATTTGGCTCCGCCTCGGCCCGTTGGCAGTTCGCCAATTAAGTCAATTCCCCATACAGCAAAGGGCCAAGGGCTGGTCATTTGAGTAATTTCATTTGTGGGCAGTCGAGGAATCTTGGCAAATTTCTGACATCTGTCGCATTTCTTGACGAAGTCTAGAGCGTCTTTGTTTAGCGTGGGCCAGTAATATCCATATCGGAGTATCTTCCTTGCCAAAGTCTGCCCCCCAGTGTGATCTCCGCATCCTCCCTGATGGATGTTTGATAAGATCTCCTTGGCTTCCCTTCCAGCGACGCATCTTAATAAGGGGCCAGAGAAGCCACGCCGATAGAGGATGCCTTCTTGTATCGTGTAGTGGGGAACTTTCCTCAAGATCCTCTTGGCTTCGTCACGCCTGTCGGGCAGTGTGCCATCTTGCAAATATTTCCGGATGGGAGTCATCCAGGTTCCTTCTTCGATTGCAGTTACCAGATTTACTGGTTTGAAACTTGGGGCTAGCTGCCTTGAGATGGCTAGTGTTCCGAAAATGGTGCTATTCTTCATACTAGCTTGCTTTGCAAGTTCATCTGCCTCTTGGTTCTCTTCTCGAGGAATATGTTTGATTAGATAGTGGTCCAATTGATCGAGCAGCAGTTTGGCTTTCTTTAGGTATGCTGTGAGTCGTTCTCCTCGAGTCTGGAATTCTCCTAGTACCTGGTTTACGATAAGCTGAGAATCACTATGAAGACATAAGGAATTGATTCCAATTTCCAGGGCAAGCTCCAATCCCGCTATTACTGCTTCATATTCAGCATCGTTGTTAGTGGCCGTGAACTCCAACCTTAATGCATAGTACAACTTTCTTCCCCTGGGGGTGATGATCACAATTCCTGCCCCCGAGCCTTGTTCGTTCGATGCTCCATCTACAAAGAGGTTCCACTTGATGTTTTTTGCTACTTCGGATTGTTCCTTTCCTTCGTTGGTAGTGAATTCGGCAATGAAATCGGCCATGGCTTGTCCTTTGATAGCGGTGCGAGGATGGTAGGTGATATCATACTGACTTAGTTCGATGCACCATTTGAGGAGTCGCCCAGAAGTGTCAGGACGATGGAGCACCTGTCTTAGCGGTTGATCGGTTAGAACCCTGATGGAGTGAGACTGGAAGTAGTGTCGCAGTTTTCGTGACGCGATCAATAAACAATATGCTAATTTCTCTAGTTTAGGATATCTGGCCTCTGCCCCTGTAAATCTCTTACTTATAAAGTAAACCGGGCGTTGTGTGCGGTCTTCTTCTCTTACCAAGGCGGCGCTTAGAGCATGAGATGATACAGCGAGGTATAGGTATAACACTTCACCTTCATTTGGAGTTGAGAGTACTGGTGGTCTCTGAAGGTGTTCGATTAGGTTGAGGAAGGCTTTTAAGCATTCATCGGTCCACTCGAATCTCCCTTTGTCTTTCTTGAGAGCTTCGAAGAAAGGGACACACTTGTCGGTTGCCTTGGAAATGAATCTGCTTAGGGCGGCCACCTTTCCGTTTAGGCTTTGCATTTCTTTTCGAGTGGAGGGTATCCTTATTTCTTTTAGAGCCCGGATTTGTTCAGGGTTTGCTTCGATTCCTCTGGCGTGGACGATAAATCCCAAGAATTTTCCCGATGATACTCCGAAGGAGCACTTTAGAGGATTCAGCTTCATTCCATATCGGCGAAGTACTTGAAACATCTCGTCCAGGTGGCTTACATGGTCGTCGGCTTTCCTGGACTTTACCAACATGTCATCCACATACACTTCCATAGTTCGTCCGATTAGCTCTGCGAACATCTTGTTGACGAGGCGCTGATAGGTAGCTCCAGCATTTTTGAGTCCAAAAGGCATGACTTTGTAACAATATAGTCCGCGGTCAGTGATGAAGCTAGTGTGGTCTTGATCAGGAGCGTGCATGGGAATTTGGTTATATCCGGAGTATGCATCCATAAAAGATAGGAGTTCGTGTCCGGCTGTGCTGTCCACAAGTTGGTCAATTCAGGGAAGTGGGAAGCAATCTTTTGGGCAAGCTTCATTCAGATTGGAGAAGTCAATACATGTTCGCCACTTTCCATTGGCCTTTTTTACTAGCACTGGGTTAGCGATCCATTCTGGGTAGATGGCTTCCCGTATGAAGCCATTAGCAAGTAGATTCTTTACTTCCTCATCAAGGGCTGCTGATCGCTCTGCCCCCATGCTCCTCTTTTTCTGTTTTACTGGCACCTTGGTGGGATCGATGTTCAGCATGTGGCATGCTATGTCGGGGGAGATTCCTGTCATATCGGCATGGGTCCACGCAAATACATCTAAGTTGTGGCGGAGAAAGTCAATGAGTTGATCTTTCAACTCCGTTTTTAGCTGAGATCCGATTTTTAATAGTTTACTTGAATCGTGCTTATCTACAGATACGAATTCCATAGCCTCTGCAGGCTCGGCGGTAGCCTCCTCCTCTTTATCCCTGGGGTCTAGTTCATTGAAGGGATCACTTGTGTATCGAAGAGGAGGGGCTTTCTTTAGTTGCTATGCCTCCAAGCTTTTCATGCAGAGAGTAGTCTCTGCACCTTTTCCTTTATCCTTTCTGCCGTTATTGCGAAGTTCAGTTACGTAGCAGTCTCGGACAGCATCTTGATCTCCTTCTACTTCTCCTACTCCGTTGTCTGTTGGAAATTTCATTTTCAGGCACCAGGGGGCTAATACAATCTGGAAGTCAGACAAGGCTGGTCTTCCCAAGAAGGCGTTGTAAGCCGAGTGGTTTTCTATTAGTACGAACGTTTGTTTTCGCACAACGGAGCGGGGATGACTTCCTATTTCGACGAAGAGGTCAAGTTGCCCGAGGGGATTTTTGCATCTCCAGTGAAACCGTGCAGTGGTTTGTCACAGGGGGATACATCCTTCATTGATAACTTCATTTTGTCGAAAGCATGTTTGAATAGGATATTTACGGAGCTTCCTGTGTCTATTAGAATCCGAAAAACTTTAGCTGGACCGAACCAGGCAGAGATGACCATAGGATCCATATGTGGGTACTGTCTTCCTTCCAAATCACGCCTACTGAATATGATGTCGTCGCTCTCTTTTCGTTTCGGGTGGCGTTCTTCCGTGATGGAGTTAACATAGCATTCTGCATTTCTAAGCGACTTGCCATACCTTTCCATCTCTGCCCAACTTCTGTCGGCGATGTGTGGTCCTCCTGAGATGGTAAGGACCATTATCTTCTCTTGACTAGAGCCACTGGTGTTGTGATTGTTGCGATTCCCTCCGCCTACCTCTGGGAGGGGTTGCTTTGAGTTCTCATTGGCTGGAGTTGGAGTCCTGTTCTGACCCTTCACATAGCGTTCCAGTCTTCTTCTTCTAATGTGTTCTTCGATCAAGTCCCGAAGATGGTGGCATTCATTGGTGTCATGTCCGTGGGATTCGTGGAAGCGACAGAACTTTCCAGACTTGAGTGCGTTATCTGATTCTTTCTTATGCGGGGGGCGCTTGTATCCGAGTTCGCCCTGAGTGGCTAGGAAGATGTTTTCGATTGTTTCATTCAAAGGAGTGTAGGAGTCAAATCTCGGTCCTGGTCGATATTGGCGCTTTTCGACCTTCCTGCCCCCAGCATTGTCTCTAGATTCATTTCTTCGAGCGTCCTTAGCCGCAGTGGGAACCTTGTCCTGAACTGTCTTACCTTGTTGCCCTGACTGCCTCTCCGTAGCAGCGTCTTCAAGTCTCATATACTTTCCAGCTTCATGGAAGAAATCAGGCAAGGTAGCGGGTTTTTCCTTAGTTAATCTTCTGGCAAACTTGGTGTCTGGATGAACACCACTACAGAGGGCCATTAGAGTGAGTTTTTCATCGGCATCTTGAACTGCTGCCGCTGCGGCGTTGAACCGTGTTAGATATTGTTGCAGCATCTCTCCGGATTTCTGTTTGACATTGGATAGAGAATAAGCATCCTTGGGTTGTTCCACATGGATGCGGAACTGGCTAATAAACCTTTCTTTCAACATCTCCCATGAGCTGATGGATCCTTGGGGTAGATGGCAGAACCAGGAGGTAGCTAGATCTGCTAGGAATAGCGGAAAGCATTTACATAATACTCCTTCTGTTGCTCCACTCATGAGCATATGCTGGGTGTATCTCTGTAAGTGTACGATGGGGTCGGAAGTTCCTTTGTAAGGTTCCATGGTTGGCATTTTCCATTCCCGGGGAGTGATAGCGGTTTCGATGTTTCGGGTAAAGGGGCTGGTGACCCTAGCGCCTATTCCCCGGTCCCTTTGCTCCCGTTGGACACATTCTCTGAATAATCGTGCCATTCGTTCGTCAGAATTTGGAGCGGACAAAAACGAGCTTGGTTCTTCCCTGCGGGATCTATCTCGTCCAGATGACCTGTAGGGATGGTATAGTCTATCACTTCTAGCATTATCCAGTGGTTGCCTCTGGCTGCTCGGATGCACGCTAGGACCAGCTACAGTTGCTCCCTGCCTTGATCTTCCCCTGTGGGGTTCTGTTTCGAGCATATCCATGGGGTCAACTTCGGGCTGGGTCCTAGCTCGGCTCCGTTCAGCGGGGTTTCTATGATTAGGTGGCATGACTGGCTCAGCTACATCCGATCCTCGCCTGGTGCCTCCCCCACTGGGTTCGGTTCCAAGCGCTTCCTCGAGTCGGAATTCGGGCTGAGTCCGGGCGCGGCCCCTATCGTTGTTGTTCCTGTTGATAGCTTCTTCGAAGAGGGAAGACCTTTGTTGCCTCCGAGATCCTCCAGATTGGGATTCACCCCATGATTCAGTGTTGCGGTTGGACTCTTCAGCATCCCTTAAGCGTGACATGAGTTGGTCCACCAAAGTTTCTTGTTGGGATGTGAAGCGGTTAGTTACTTCAGCCACAACCCTGTCCAGATCTGCCCTAGTGATTGGTTGTTCCGTTGCGGGACCAGTTGGATTTTCCTGATTTTCATCTGGTACTGCTGTTGAAGTGGGCTGATCTGCGATTGCTGGATCTGGAAGGCTGCTAGTTGTGATGTTCTTTCCTCTGTTAACATCCTTTCTCTGTTTGGAAGGCATGATTTCTAAGTAACGAGCGATGTTGTTAGGAAGAAGGTTGAGTGGGAGAAGATGAAGCTTGAGTTCAATTCTCAGTGAAAGCACCAAAAATGTTTGCACAAAAAATGGACAAACACCTCCAAGTCGTATTATTTAGTTGATTATATGGGATTTTCAATGATTTTAGATGAGTATGTAAATATAAAAGAAGTAGGGGCTGAAATGTAAAAGACACGCGGATTTATAGTGGTTCGGCCAGAATGTGCCTACGTCCACTTTATATGTTATTATCTTCTTTCTTTCAGATTACAAGTACAATGCTTCGTATATAAGTATATGAAAGTAGTTTGAAAGTTCCTTCCTTGCTTGAACTCTCAAACTTGTCCGCCATTGTTGTACCCCTGCCCCTCTATTTATAGAATGAGGTAGGGGGCAGGGATCTTGGAAGTATATAACTGCTGGTGGGCCCAGGCTGAAGCAATCTGGACTGGCAATCATCTGGTTCGGCGGAGCTCCATTCGGTGGTAGGTATGGACCGGTGGTATGCATGGACCGGTGGTAATGAGGTGGTTCGGTGCTCGTTTGATTCGGTGATGGCCTTGGGAGTTGGTTCGGCGGTGTTTGGTCCGGTGGTGTTGGGTCCGGTGGTGTTTGGTCCGGTGGTGTTTGGTCCGGCACCAAACAAGTTTGGTGGTAGGGCGATGAGGGGGAATACCGAATGCTATCACGCCGGATGGACCTTAACTTGGAGTGCCGAATGAGCCCATATCCTTGCATAGCCGGATGAACCTGTATGCCGAATGAGCCCTCACTGCCGAATGGAACTTGTTCTTTTGAATCGCCGATAGGAGCTGATGGAATGGAGGTTGCAAACCCGGGTGAAAATGACACTTCTTGGTCTCGAGATTTTCTGGGTGAGAATTCGCCCAACACACCCATCACTGATTACATTCCATAAATAAATGAAATCAACTTATTTGAATTTAAATAAACTAAAAATTTAAATCTTGATGTTTACTCACCAGGAAAATTCCAGAATCAAAGAATCAAACAGAGGTGATGAAACTGCAGATGAATCTGCTCCTAACCTCTGATGATTTAAAACTGTTTTTGAATCTGCCTGTTTCTTGTTTTGAATTAAAATGTTGATTTTACTGCCTATTTCCTTCTTTTGTTTCCTCTGATTTACTATGGCTTACAGAACAATCTAAAAAGAATAGAGGTAAACATATATATAAAGAAGATATAGATGTTTAAAAGAAGGTGGTTTCTAGTGTAGTTATTATTTGTTCTAATATGACAGATTTTATCTACTGCAAAGGAAAGATTTGCTAAATATCCCTGAACTGGCAAAGATGTAGGCTAGAGCAGATAGTATTAAATGCTTGTTGTAAAATGTGTTTACATAATTATCATTATTTCGGCTGGAAAGTTTTCTTTTGTACTAAAATGTTTACATATAAGCTTACACTTACAATGGCCTGCTGACCAATTTTGTACAAAAGTTTTGTTATTATATTTCTCGTTTTTAGTAACCTTCAAGTTTACATTGCCTAGCTTAAATAATTATATACATACTTGATGTAGATAGATATTAGTATGCAGATTGTACTTATGGCAGGTAAGCAATTATGGCTTGTGTATGAAGCTTTGAATAAAGATCTTTGTTTTGTTGTTAAAATCTTGTCTTGTATTATGTTATACTTGTTTTTATTTCATTTTATACTTTGAGTTTGAATTACATGTGAAGATATTGTATATAAAAGAACAGTTTTTATTATTTGCTTGCTTACTTATTTATATTTGTATTTTATAATTTGATTATCAATATTTACATTATGTTCTTAAGTTTTACCTATATTTAATACTTATTTTTATAATTATTTCCAATTATAATTTATTCAAATTATACACATAAGTTTGACTCGTATTTTACATTTATATTTTATATTACTAGAATTTGGTTTTAAATTTCAAACATTATCAAGCATACGGATTTATTTAACCAATGTTAACAATGTATAGCATTCTAATTTAATTATATGAGTTCAATTTTATTAAGAATATTGTTAAGAAACTTATTTTAGAATTTCAACATTGTCATCAATACGTATTATTTTATACTAAATAAAAACAATGTAAAGTATTTTAAGTAATTATATAAAAATAGATTTTTATCGGGAGTATTATTGAAATACTTATTTCAATTTTCAAATCAATTTCCCTTTTTAAAAAAAAGTTTATATAAATAGATGGCAATACTTTCAAAATCATATTCGTTTAAATATGAACAATTCATATTTTATATTTAATTAGATTAAACATTTATAAAAAAAAATATAGGGCCGAAATCGAGGGTCGTTACAATTTCGAGCATTAGGAATTGAGATATTTGATTGATTTTAAATGTTGAAAGTTATTTTAATTTGATTTTCAAAGATCAGAATGAACTTAGCAATTAAATTATTGAATTTAATTTATAGAAATTTGGGTAAAAATTTGAACCTTCAGTTTTAAGCCTGTTAAAAATAATTTGATGGCTTAGAAAATTTATATTGATGATACCGAAGATAAGGGAAGCTTCGGAGTTGGATTTGAAACTGTTTTGTCCATTTTTGAAAATATATCGTTTAAATCGATATTTAAAAATAGCCTTCCGAGGCACAGTCTCAGAATTCGACGAAACCAGTTCCATTGGATCCGTAATATTGCATTATTATCGGATTTCAATTTTCGTTGCATTTGGAGTTGTCGTGTGGTCATACGATAAGAAAACACGCTGAAAGTTTTATTGAAATTTAATTTTATACCTGGTCCAAAAAGCTATCTTCTCCATACGAACGAATTTGAACCCGAAACCTTTTCCATTGCATTCAAAATAGAAGTTTAACATTATAAACGCCTAGCAGCACACCTCGATAGGAGGTCAAGTTTTTAAGTTGCATTTATCGGAACGGTTCGAATTCGAATTTAAATTAAATATTTATATTAGTCAACTACAGTTGAAATTATTTTACATCATAGTTTTTTCCTTTCACCTCAAATCATTGTAGCCTTCTTTTCCATGCCACCTCCTTTTCAAACATCACGTCTATTCCTTACTATTCAGAATGAAGTCGAACGAAAACGTTCAAAAAAAATCGCAAACCATGCTCGAGTACGCCGACATTGGGTAGGAGAGGTTGCGGGATCAATTTCAAAATGGATTGTGGCTTCATGTCGATCTGGAGACGAGGGATTCGCGGTGGAGCAATTGCCGTTTAGGGCTTGGCGATGTTAGTTTCGGTAGCTACGACAATTAAGGCATGCGCGACATCGAAGGAGGTTACGCTCGAGATAGCGGCAAAGCTAGGGCATGGGTTCGATCAGTTTGGGGGTTCTAGGGTTTCATCATCGAGCGTGGAAGTCGATTCGTGTTCAGAGGAAGGTTGCGGCAGCATTGCCGCGGTAGGAGGAGGCTCAACAATCTGAGGATCGCGTATGGCTTTCGCGCGATCGAGATGAGAAGCAGCATGGATGGTGGCCGTGGTTTACAAATTACAGAGAGGTATAACTGATTTATTTTAAATTAATTTGAATAAATATGGATGTATAAATTAGAAAAAAAGTTATATAGAAAAAAAATAATTACAGCAGGTATATATAAATACATAGTTTATTTTTAATATATATATATCTATGTATGTATGTATGTACTAAAAACAGAAAAGAATTTTTTTTTCAGGAAAGTATGTTACTATTGTATTTACAGAAAAAAGGGTTTTTAAAATGTATATAGATTATTTTTGGTATAAGTGATTTCAAAGAAGAAAAATAAAATAAATATACATATATACATTTTAACTAAGGTAATTATTTTGGTAACTAGAAATTTTTTTATCAAAAGAAATTAGTTTAAAACTAATTATTAGTTAAGTCAAATTATAAAATGAAAATTGATTATTCGATTTATTTCGAATATTAATAAATTGTATAAATGTTTATACAAGGTCAAAATTGCAAAGAAAACAAGCTGGAATGGAAAATGGATTGCATGCATTGTTAAAGGTGAGAACTTCTCACTCAATTGGATACTTGATTAAATTTAAATAGTTTATTTAAATTTTTGGATGTTGCTTGGATAATGGTTGTTATTTGTTGGATTGAAATACACCTTATACGGCACATAATAGCGGATGATATTATATTTAAACCTATATACCGCGATATTCCACCTCGAAGTGGAATTGGTATTATATATGTATTTGGAGTTGTTGATTTCCCGCATTATATAGCGGATGAGACCCTATGCGCTGCATAATAGCGGATGATATTATATAAATCCCATATACCGCGATATTCCACCTCGAAGTGGAATGGGTATTTAATTGTTGTGCTAACGTCTGTGGATGTAGGGAAATAGGTTGGAGGGATCCAACTGGATTCCTCAAACATTTGATTTTGTTTCATATGTTGTGTGTTATTTATTTATAATCTGTGCGTGATTATATTGTGATTTAAATCGTTGAGGGCTATAATTTAGCCGAATATATTTTTGGTATCGTAGGATACCAAAAATAAATCAAATTGGATTTTTGAAATTTAGTAGAAAATTTATAATAAATTAATTTTAGAAAATTGAATAAATTTAAAAGAAGGAATTTGTTTCAAAAGATAAAAAATTTGATGTTTGAAATAAATTTGAGAATCAATTTGAAATTTGATTTGGTGTTTTGAAAATAAATTAGAAAATCAATTTGATATTGATTTGGTAAAAATAATAAATATTTAGGTAATCGATCTAAAATTGACTTGGTGTTTAAAGATAAATTTTGGAAAACCAATTCTAAAAAGAGATTTGGTGTTTTGAAGTAAATGTTTGAAAAAATCAATTTAGGATTTGATTTGGTATTTGAAATAAATTTGGAAATCATTTTGAATTTTGATTTGGTATTGAAAATGAATATTTGGGAATCGATTTGAAAATCGTATATCTATGGTTATTTGAAAATTTAAAATTCACAATGGGAATTTTATAAAAAGAAAGGGAAATTGGTTTTAAAAATAAGTATTGTTTTATTTTTAAAAGTGTGGAAAGAAATTTACGGATTTGGAACGTAAATTTAAAATAAAACCAAAAGGATTTATTAATTGATTAAAAATGATCCATTTTGAAAAGGAAGGTGTATTTTCCCCGAAAAGCCGAGTATGTTTGTAAAATAGCTTCTGAAATATAAATTAAAAGTTCTAGATTTGGTTTTAAAATAATATTGTTGGACAAATTAGTTTTGAAAATTGTTTTAAAACTTTAGAGAAAAAAATTATTTAATTAATTATATAAGGGATTATTTTTAATGATTAAATTGATATTTGTTTAGAAAATAGTTTGGACTTTAATTTTTATATGAGACATTAGTATAATATTTTCATAACTAATATGTAAGCAAGTGTTTCAAAATAGTTTTATTTTAGACATCTCTATGTATATTTCGATAAGCATTTTAAATTATTTTAAAATACTTGAACTTGGTAGATTTTTAGTGGAAATGAATAAATATTTGGAAATGTTTTCCGCATAAGGAGATTTGAAATTTGTTTTCAAGGTATTGAAATGTGGAAAAGTAATTTGAAATTTGTTTTCAAAGGATTGAAAGGTGGAAATTGATTTGAAATTTGTTTTCAAATGATTGGAGCGTTAAAATTATATCTTGCGAAGATATATTGAAAATAATAATAATTGAGGAAAAAATTATTTAAATCCTAGCGATTGTTATGAATGTTGATTGATAGTTAAATAATCGACTATCAATATTGGCCTTTTTAATGTCATTTGAATTTCGATGCGACCGGGGGTCGGATTCCAAATGGTTATTCGAAAACCACATCGAACCTTTGTGATTGTGATGGATCTTTTATTTAAAAGATCAAAGTAGAAATTTATTGTGATTTGTTTGAAATCTGATTGAACACTTATTTTTAAAAAATAAGCGCTCATTATTCGGGTTAGCCGGGAGAGGACTTTGTGTCATAAAACCCAGTCCGAATAATGATACGATGAAATGGGATTGCATTTGAAGACGGTGTTGAAGACCGGGTATTTTTGAAAACGAAAGGATTACCTGTCGAACGTCCCTGCACCGGGTTGCTCCGGTTTAGAGATTTTATCACCCTTTGTGATGGGGATTCCAGATGTGATTAGTAAATATCCGGATTTGCAAGGGCTTCTTTTGAAGTGCCTTCGGTTCCATTCGATCCCGGAACGGACTTGTATGGATGTGTGTCTGACATTACACTTTGAGATGTAAAACTGGTTTCTATCAAATACATTTATGTTGGTGGCAGAGAATTTATTCGCTTAGCTTAACACCCTTCTCTGAGACGTACGACCTCAGAGGTTGTAACGTCCCGCCTTTTCGCCCGCTTTAAATCGACACACGTGCCAATTCAAACCATACGAAAAGGCGGATTTTATGGGGTAAATAAGAAAAACAAGAAAGAAATAAAACAAAACAGAATCTCACAGTGGAAGGATAAAATATAATAATCAAATATACAGCTTATAGTGCTGTTTTAAAATATTCGATTATACTTATACAACACATATCAGAGTTACACATACCATATAACCATGCAGCAGAAGAATATGAGTGTAGTGGAATATAATAAATAATAATAATAGAAATCTTCGTCTTCGTCCTCCAGAGCTAAAGTCTTCAATCCTGAAACGCTCGGACTGACCCGAGCTAATTTGAAAAGACAAAAACACTCGAGTCAGAACTAAAAGATCTTATGTAAGTTAAATCAACAAAAATAAATATGAGTGCAGTAACTCAAGAGATGCTCGGGATTTACATCTCCTAAGGATACGTTAAACTATTTACTATATAGTATATTTCGCTATTATAATAGTGTCTAATTGTAAAATAAACTTACTTTTAAATAGCGTTAAGGAGTGACCCAATATTCCCCTTAACACGTAATAGTTCCAGTAGTCCATCCAATATCATAGTCCCTCCAGATCGGGAAGCCACCAGAGGATACCACACGGTCTACGGGAGAAAACCAAACTCATACAAGGCGCGATAGGGTAGGTGACACGACACAACTAGGCAATGCCAGGGTAGATATACCAATTACGCATCCGGGCTGGTGGTAATGAGTAGCCGCAGCTACCACCCACCTCAAACATGCTCCCCCATAAAATCAAAAGTAAAGTGGCCACCGAATCAATCCAAAGTCAGAGTATAATATCGAAGAGGAGTATCCGACAAAGGGCGCTAACCCCTTTGGCCCGAGAATCGCTCCTGTTTTAGCCACCTTATGCCAACTCACGAGAGTTGGGTCCACGTATTTACCTCAAAAGAAACGCCGCCACCATCCTACTTCATTCTGGAATCTCCACCGCGTACACGGTTGTTAAAGTGGTTTTCGAAGTTGGCAGAGAGTATGACAACTTCCGATCTCGGTCTCTTCAACAACCAATCATTATTATAACACAGCGGCCATTTTAAAATAATTTATACTTCAAAACTAGAATATAATATCCATTTCAAAACTTATAAATACGATATCATTTTCATTTTTAAAACCCAAATCAATATGATATCATTTTTATTTCAAATATTTCTTTTCCAAAAATCATAGCATTTTCAATCTATATACCTTGAAACCATAGCTTTGAAACATAACTTTTAAATGGTTTAAATACTATATTACTTTATATAATAAAATAGCCTCTTTAAAGTTCACAATAAATTCCCAATATCAATTTGAACCTCCAAATAAACCATTTTAATCCCCATATATTTCAAAGCTTCAATATTCTATATTTCAAAACTTAAATTCTTTTATAGTTCATATATTTCAATCTTTAAATATTCCATTATTTCAAAATGGATTCTTTGATAATTTGATATATATCAAATCCAATTCCTATTATTTAAATTTGAAATGTTTACTTAGTAAAACAAATATTATTTAAGTAAAACCCTTAAACTTCAATAACAGGATATTCTTTTAATTAAAATAACTTGATAATATTCTTTAAATCAATTTGATATTCATTTAAATTCTCAAAATCAAAATCAAGTTATAAAATTATACCTTTTAAGTCTTAATTTATTTACATTTCAAACCAAATTTTTCGATGAAAATTCTTAAATACTTTAATTCAAACCATATTCACATTTATCTTCAACCTTACTTTTATATGAGTTATTATAAACTCTATATACAATAGAATTTTTAACAGATACTTAACCATATCTTATAAAAGAAAACAGCTTCATTATTTAGCTTATTTTATAATTCAAAACAAATTTATACATAGCTAAATTCAGTAATAAGTTAGCATTTATAAAATATTTAAAATCAATATCAATATACTCATATACCATCAACTCCATTTATTAAGCTTATTTTTATTAACAATTTTATACATATCTTAAATTCAAGAATTTAACTAAAACAAAATTTATATAATATCAACAATTAATATTTATTAAACCGTATTTCCTTTCCAAAACCATAGAAAAATCACTTTAAAATATTTTATACATAGACCGCGGTGCCTGTATATAATTTTCTATCCTATGGTCAAGTGATACAGATATTTATCATTTCAATACGCAATTTAAAAATAAAATTACGGTTGTATATCATTTCAAATCACATTCCCGAATGCAATAAAATGCATAATAACTTGCAGTTTATAACAATATAAAATACAGCATTCATTCATCCAATATCAACCATCAACCATTTATCACAATCATCATCCAAATCCAAACAATACATCAATATATAACAGGTGATAATAACAGGTATCAACTATCAGTTATATTCAAAATAAATTATAGCTGTTTACTGTCAGTTTTAAATGCAATAAATAAATAGATAACAATTTAACTGGCTGTTTTATATTCAAAAATAAATAAATTTAACTGGCAGTAATATGCAATATTAAATTAAATAACAATTTTATCAAGATGAATGAAATTAACTGAGATGATGATTGAAAACATGCCAAACAGTCATAAATAAATTTCTAAACACATCACAAATCAATTTAACAAATATAAGAAATTTTATAAGTTGTGAGTGGGTTAAAACACTCACCTTTTAAATTTAAATTGAATTAAAATCCAATTTAAATCCAAAAATTCAACAGCCTCGGATTCTGCCCAAACCAGCGTCAAAATGTCATAAATCTCAATTCGAGCCTAACAAAAAAAATCACGCGTAAATCGGACATTGTATGCGAAAGTTATTCAAGTTATAAAATGACTATTGCCATAATAAAGTGTATATATAGTGATATTAAAATAAACAAAATAAATACTAAATTTCACATTTTGGGATGAGGAGACAAGGGTACCTGCTAACAAGGTGGTGGCAAGGCTTGGGTGAGGTGGAGAGGCTTTCACGCAACTCAAAGCTTCAAGAAGGATTAGGAAAAAGTGTTGCAAGCAGGTGAGGGAGAAAATGAAATAGGGTCATGTTTGCATAATGAAGTTCAGTGAGATTGGAAAATTGAAATGAGGCTAAAGGAGGATGGAACCGATGAAATGAATGCTTCAGGTAGCAAAAATGAAAATTTATACATTGCAAACAAAGAGGTGGTAACGAATAATAAATATAAAGTAACAAATGGACCAGTTGTACTAAAACTTTGAGATCCAATTTCAAAACGTCTACTCCGCTAAATTAATTTCTATTAACCCTAAATATACACCTTATTAACACCCAATTAAATTTTATTAACACACATTTAATAAATGTAACACTCCAATTAATGCCACTGGGGACCGCCGCTACACACAATAAAAGATGAACCGAGACTGAAATTCAAATTTAAAAATGGGGTTTTTCTCAGCGTGCTATCACGATTCAAAATATTTAATTTACTTTAAAATATAAGGTTAGGATTAAAATCACTTCTATACTGCCTCTGATTGTTATAAAATGAATGTAAAATGTTGTTTCAAAATTCAAATTTTTTCATTTTTATAAAATTTTGCTTATCTTTAAAATGAAACGTTCATTTTATTTTTCTCAAACTGTTCTTTTATTTTCATTAAAAATGCTCTTTCTATTTAACCCAAAAATGTACGTTTCTTATATTAAATGCCATAAAATTCAATTAACTTCTCTTTCCTCTTAATTTAAAGATACTTCATACGGATTTGATGTTGCAAATTCCACACTTTCAATGCTTTAACTTCTATTTCAATTGTTTATAGATTATACATTAATCTTTCAAAATTTTCAATGAAATTAGCTTTCCATTTATTTTTAATACATTCTTCTTATGGTATAATTATTTTGTTTCATATCTATTATTCTTAAACGGATAAAAATTTTCATTGAATTTGCAAACTATTACCATAATATTCTTACATTCCATCTAACTTTCTATTAACGTAATAATTAAGTGTTAAATTTTATTTATTTTCCATAAATCCAATTATTGAATTTTTGTACACTTCAATTAAATTAAAAATCTTACTTTCCATTCTCTTAAATTCAGTCAATCATTATCATATGGGTACATTTTACATTACTGTAAGTCCAATTCCCTAATATTTTTCAGTAATCAACTAAATTTATATCAACGTAGTGATTAACTACGTTTATTTCAATGGATTTAGATCTAATTAACTAAATTATATACATAGGTAAACAATTAATAGTTATCACAATAAGCCAAATCTACTCCCATTCATACTCTATTATCAATTGACAAAAATTAATATAATTTGAATTTATTTTCATCAATTAATATAATTTGAATTTATTTTCCAATTTGTTGATTTCAATCAATTAAACTTTACCATCCGTTTCAATAAATTGGGTATGCACAAATTTAGCTATTCAATCAAATTTCAATTTACGGTACAATTATCATGGTTTATATCATATTGCATTAATATCCCCATTTTATCTTAGATTTCCTCTACATTTCCTTTAATGTAAAATTTAACTGTTATATTTCATTTATTCACAATAAATTCAATTATTGAAAGTTTTTTTTCTTTTCAATTAAACAAATAAATCTAGCTTTCAATTCTTTAAATTAGCCAATTGTCATATTATAAATGAAATTGACATTATTTTCAAATATTACATTATATTAACATTAACGTCATAATTTATTTATATTTATTACAATCGGTTACCAGTTATACTTTAATACACTAAACAAATGGTTAACCTAAATAATTATTACCATTTAACATTTACTTCCACTTACAAGCTATTATTAACACAAATGTTGGCATTGACTTAGTTCTAATTAAGCAAATTAGATGAATGGGTAAATTTTAACAATTATCACTAAATGCCAAATTCACTCACATTCATACTTATATATCAACTACAATTTATTAAAATTACTTACCTAGCCTTGATTCA
This sequence comes from Allium cepa, assembly GCA_030765085.1. Lineage (NCBI taxonomy): Eukaryota > Viridiplantae > Streptophyta > Magnoliopsida > Asparagales > Amaryllidaceae > Allium > Allium cepa. Next base: position 503,326,653 of record CM060937.1, on the reverse strand, counting down.
ATCACATTGCAATTTATTACGTACTATTTCTCAATTAACATAACCTTTGAATTTAATTCCCAATTTATTTAATGCAACCAATTATGACTTTTACAACTTAAATACATCCATTGGTTCGTAGTTATTTCATTAATGCACGCTTCATTCCATACTATTTAGTTATATTTGCCAAGTATGTACACTAATTACTATTTATATTCTTAATCCATTTATTTTCTTGTGTACAATTTATAGCCAAACATACATTTTGATTATTTTCTAAAATTGGAATTTTATGCAAGTTCATTAATCATTAACCTTAAATTTGCATTGTTTCTATTAAATTTTCATTCACCTCCGTTACCCTTTTAATAATCATTGAGGTAACGTATAATTTCAACAATGACCATTTAAAATTACTTTTCTAACATTTATTGTAATTAGTTTTCATAATTTGGAATTCGCTAATTTAGTTAGCATTAACGTTATTACATTAAATCTACATTCAGTTTCAATTAATATAGAATTTAATTCTAATTACTTATCATTTAATTCATAAATTATTGATTACCTTCAAAATTAGATAAAATTTGGTTTGACTGCCATCTTCACTATGTCCATTATTACTTAACTTCAAATTTACAATTTTACTCAAATATAACTTTATAAAATTTTCCCAATTAATAGGTATTGCACAAATATCGTTACTTATCAACTTGCATAAACCTTTTCACATACATTTTCATTCAACTACTATTCAATACATTTTATTTTAGCGTTCATTTTAATATTAACTTATAAAGTTTTTTTTCTTTTTTTCATCTAAATTTAATTACTAAACTTTAATTTAAAATAACCAACTTAATTATTCAAATTCACGGGTCATTACACTCTCCCCCACTCAAAACTTTTCGTCCCCGAAAAGGAAAAGAAGAATTAAGAAATCGATATATTTTATTTAAAATATTAAATTTATAAAAAATAAATTTACAAAATTAATCATTTTAAACAAAATATACGATATATAACCATTAAACCTTTTATACTCAAATTAATAAAATTTGGAAAACATATTCAGAATAATTTCTATGTCTAAAATTTTTGAAAAATTTCGGTAGAGTCTCCTTTGTACGAAGAGGCTCGTAAGAAAATATAATATCAAATATAACAATATACACATTTAATATCCAAAATATTAAATCCAACACAGAAAAATATATAAAATAGCGCGATAAAACCGTAATCCGAGAACGTACCTATTTTTCGGGCAAATTACGCTTTGTTTGCACAAAAAATGGGCAAACACCTCCAAGTCGTATGATTTAGTCGATTTTAAGTTGTTCTTAGTGATTTGGGTGATTTATGCAAATATGTAAAAGCAGGGACTAAACTGTAAAAGACACACAGATTTATAGTGGTTCGGCCAGAATGTTCCTACGTCACTTTATATGTTATTCTCCTTCGCTCTTCAGATTACAAGTACAAAGCTTTGATTACAAGTATATGAATGTTTGAAAGTTCTATCCATGCTTGAGCTCTCAAACTTGTGTCACATTGTTGTACCCCTACCCCTCTATTTATAGAATGAGGCTGGGGGTAGGGGTCTTGGATGTATATAGCTGCTGGTGGGCCTGGGCTGATGTAATCTGGCCTGGCAATGTTGGTTCGGTGATGCCTTGGTCCGGGGAAGGTAGGAGTGGCCTTCGGTCTGGTATTGGTTGGAGTGGCTTTGGTTCGGCGGTGCTTGGTCCGGCGATGGGTTGGTAGTGGGTGGAACGTTGATTGGTTCGGTAGGGACATGGGAAGTGGGTTGGTTCGGCAGTAGGTGGAGAGTGGATTGGTTCAACAGTAGGTGGAGAGTGGATTGGTTCGGCAAGGACATGGGAAGTGGGTTGGTTCGGCAGGGACAAGGGAAGTGGGTTGGTTCGATAGTAGGTGGAGAGTGGTTCGGTTGGATTTGGTCCGGTGAAGGGTGGGAACGCACCCAACATTTGCCCCCCAAAGTGGGGCATATGTCAGCATATGTCGCGCTTTGTTTTAGCTTGGAGAATTCTTATTCGGTCCCGTGCGCCGAACCAGTTGGTCCGGTCGCTTCTATTTGCCTATAAGTATGGGCATTAAGCTTTCATTATTCCCTACCAAGTGAGATAGCCGAACCAGATTTTCCTGCCGAATCAATCGTATTGCCGAATCAACTTGACTACCGAATCAGGTGATTGCGAATGTCTTTTATGTTTTGAACTGCCGAATGAATCATGGAGTGTGAGTGCTGAAACCTTCGAGCCTTGAGCTACCGGATGGGCCTGAGAAGCACGAGTGCCGAATGGCTTTCGAGCCTTGAACTACCGAATGGGCTTGAGAAGCACGAGTGCCAAATGGCTTTCGAGCCTTGAACTACCGAATGGGCTTGAGTGCCGAATGAACCTCATGCCTTTTATGTTTTAACTTATAAATGAAATTCTAGACTTCATGCACTTTCTTGTTTACTTCCCTCATTCTAACGACGCACTTTTTGTGTTTGCAGATAAATGTCTCGCAAAGTAGAAACTCGATCAAATAAGAAGAAATCCACGGACAGAGAAGAGTCCTCCATAGTGCCCCTAGCTCAGTCAGGATCGGGACGTCATGGACCTCCCTCGAGATCACTAGTAGATGGGTACGACCCTCAGGAGCTCCTGAACTCGCCACCTGACTGCTTTCCTAGCTCCCTTAAAGAGGAGCAGCTTGATGTTATATCTCGTTCTTTCGGGACTGACAGAGCACACATGGTGCTGCCAGGGAATGGAGTTATGCCATATGGACCCCCTGAAGGATATTTCGCTTATAGTAGGTACCATTGCATGTGCGGGGCCATTCCCCCGATCAATGCTTGGATAGTCAGCTTCATTACCTATTTGAAGGTGGCCCTTTTCCAGCTTCAGCCCAATTCTTATGCTATCTTGGTGAGTCTATTCATCATTTTCCAGAGAAAATACGGGCGTCCCCCTTCCAACTGGGAGATCCGGTATTTGTAAAACTTGAGGGGCTATAAGAAGGGGTCTCCATACATCAGCTTGGAATCAGCCGTGTCCTTCAAGCCGGTCCTGGACTTATATTCGAAGTTCAGCATGTTCAAGAAAGAATGGTTTTTCATCAAGGATGACTCTGTTTCTATCCGTCGCTTCACCTCCGGCTGTAAGTTGAAGCTTATTTATAATTTCCGTTCTGACTGCAATGCTTCTTCTTATGTGTTTTTATTTCTTGCTAGCGACAGGTGGCTTGGCGGTCGTGGAGAACGATCGCCTGGTTCAGATGGCTGCGGAGATAGAAGCCATTTCGGGAAGGGAGAGGTCAGCTTCTTACCTGATCAGGAATGCTACACTTCGGCAGCACAACTTGATTCTACCATGTCAGTCTGTGGTCAAGCAGAGAGACACAGCTGAGGAGAGTGTTGTCAAAGCTAAAGGAGGGGCCACGACGAAGAGCAGCAAGAGGAAACCCTTCTCGATACCTCCAGTCGCCGGCGGAAAGAAGCTCAAGAAATCCGATGGACCCGCCCCTAGCACATGTCCAGATGTTTCGGAGGAGGAAAATGTGGAAGAGGAAAGGGGCGAGGAGGAGAGCGGAGGTGATGGAGAAGGTGATGGTGGTGATGGTGGCGAAGGACAGAGCGGTGATGGCGTCGGGGATTTGCCTTCTGGGCAAGCAGGGGAAATCCAAGAGTGGACAGATGATGCTTTCGCCAGGCTTTTGAGGGGTTGGAGGAAGGATCGGCCTTGGTGGTAAAGCCAAAGAAAACTGATAAGGTTGGGACCGGTGCAGATTCATCTTCCAGGAGCATTTCAACTAGGGCAACTCCGGCGATTCAAGGTGAATTTTTGACTCCTCTTTTAACTTCGCATGTTTCTTGGATTATAGTCCCATGCATGCTTGTAACACTTGGTTTTTATTTCGGGAACGGGTAAGGTTGGCCAAGACATCAGACATTCGGCACCGTCTCAAACAATTCAAACTCCTCAAAGCTTTCGCTAAACCAAAGCCTCCGACCAACCATTCCGGGGACGTAGTCGGCTACCGTCCTCTTCTCGGAGTTATTGAAGAGGATATTCAAAAGAAAAAGAGGAGTCGCTCCTTATTCGAACCTTCACCTGGTCCTCAGCCCCCAACCCAGCCTATTCATGACATCATGGGGGAGGATACTGAGTTCATACCTTCTCCGCATCCGTCTGAGAACCCTACCGTTACTCAGATTGATCGTTCCGGCTTGGCTCGTAATCCATTTGCAGGTCATCCAGATCTGGATCCGGGTTCTCATGATATTTCCTTTGACGAGGTTACTGGTGAGCACCTTCTTCCTCGCAATCCTATGGTAAGGGTTCTTGATGAGGCCAAGTCCTTGGACCTTGATTTGCTTACCACTCGGATTGTAACTATGGGGGATGAGGCCAAGGCAAATATCGACCGGGTTGCTGAGGAGACTAGGAAGTTGATGGGGCATCATGCTCGACTGGTCAAGGCCAGGGAGGAAATTGGGAGTGCCAACATAATATTGCGGTTAGTGGTTTCCGACCAGGCCAAGCAACTCGCCGATCAGGCCATCCAGATCCCTCAGCACGAGGCTGCCTTCAGACGACTAAAGAAAACCATGGAAAAGGCTAGCAGAGCCAAGCTGCGGAAAATGGAGGCCACCTGCAAGGAGCGGATCGATATGGCTATTGCAACGGTGGATGAGGTTTGGAAAGCGGATCTCGAGCGGGTAAAGGAGTTATCTGGGAAGCTTGAAGCCGCAGAGCTTGCTCAAGCCAAGCTGAAGGAGGAGATGGAGGCGATGAGGAAATCCCTTCAGGCTGACCGCTCGCGATGCCGATCGGAGAGGGATGCTGCCGTTGCAAAGCTATTGGCTTCTGAGGTCCGAATGAGGGAGTTTGAGGAGAACGAGGGGATGATGGATGAGATGCTCCAGGACATGTATTTACGTACTTGTAAGCAGGGCAACTTATCCTGGATGGATGATTACCCCCGGACCATGGCCAGGATTTATCTCCGGGCTCTGGAGGAGGCCAAGGCTGATGCGGATAAGGAGGGTGGTGTGGCCTTCAGGATGGATGTAGTCAAAGGCCCAGTTTACCGAGGAGGAGAAAGTGGCAGTGAAGGAGGGTATGCAGCTGCTCGCTGCTGAGGAGGTAGGTGTGAAGTTGAGGGATGATGATCAAGGAGCAGATGCTGGTAAGTCTTCCCTTTTAGTCTTTTCATAACTTGGTTGCTTATTGTTTATTTAATGGATTCTTCTCCTGAATTGGACAGGCGGGACCTCTGAAGCGCCAACTACCTCTGGTCAACATGCTGGGAGTCTTGATCCTTCGGTTAAGTAGATCTCGGAGGGCCAGCAGGATAGAGGCGAAGCCCCGATGCAGCCGTCTCCTTGACTTGACCTGGACATTTTTTTTGGTCTACTTGACATTCCTGTATATACTAGTCCCAAAACATTAATGTACTTTCAGGCTGTAATTATGTCATTTGTGACGAACGACTTTATTCCTAGCATGTAATTTTATAACATAAGCTGATTTTGTCATATTTGAATGCTGTCGTTATTTTGATGTGTTGCATAAAATATGGATGTGCATGTGTTAGTGATTCAATTGTGTTTGATGCTAAGTTCTTGCTTAAAATATAATTTCATGTCTTGCAATATTAGTGTGATGTGCGAACAAATTATAGTTACATATTTGTGTACAAGAGAAGAAAGTACCGCCCTTCAAGTTTTAGCTGTAGACGGTAGCTTTGAATGCCTTGTGTAATCGATTATGGAATGCAGCTGAGTGACCTGCCATCCAGCTGTGAGTTCTTATTCCCATTAGTGAGTGTCTCCTATTTTGTGTCTTGTACTTTAGTGATCGTTATAGAGGATAGGAGGAAATTTTTTATAAATAAAATGGAAATATAAGAAATAGTTAAACTTCCAATCATGGAAGGCCTTCGACACGCTTAAATTCGTGGCAAACGGGCTTTGTAGTCACTTTCCCTAGCTGTGGGTCTTGGAGACATTTGTCAACCATCTTACACCTCTGTGGGGAGTTTTCTTTTTTACCACGGCCGTACTTAAGACACATCGGAGCCGAGATCGCGCACAGTAACTACCCGGGCCATTATGGCCCGTAATCGTGGGTATTATTCGATTTACCGTGGCCGACTAGCGCAGGTGTCGATCGTCAACTGTGAACTGCCCCTGGCTGGCCACACCTTATGTTGGGGCTTATAATCGGTTCACAGTTGCCAGCGAGCCAAACGCCGTAATGAGCTGCCTAGGCTATTTTTGGCCTCCTCGGTGCTTATAATCGGCTCATTACAGTTGGCTTTGAGGGCCGTCGCGAGTAATGAGTTAACTCGCAGCAGAGGGATGCTGGAGCAAAAGTGTCTCATTGGCGAGGGCATAGATTCGTATAGTACCTGTTAGGTCTTGTCCAGGTGAGGTTGCGCCGTGAAGTGTCTAGAATGGAAATGCCATTACACAGGATTTTTGTTCAACAGAAAAGGATAAAGCTTAACAAGCAGCCAAGATATAAAGGAACAAGTTAAAAAGTGATAAGATTTTTAAAGTGGTTCGGCACGAAAATGCCTACGTCCACCGATTCTCTTTGTTAATTCACTTCATATGGGCAGTACAAATTAAGAAAAGTATCGACGAAGGTGTTGGATGTTCCATGCCCTCTGGAACACCTCTCCGTCCACTGTTGACAAAATATAAGCTCCGTTGTGGAGATCTTTATGAATTACATATGGTCCGTCCCAAATTGGATCTAGCGTTTCGAGGCGCGGGAAGATTCGCTTGAGGACAAGATCTCGTTCTTGTAAGCTGCGATGTTTGACTTTGGAGTTGTATTGTGCTACCACTTTTTGCTTGCGAGCTGCCTCTTTAAGTGCTGCATCATTTCTTCTCTCTTCAATTAGGTCCAAAGACATGTGGAGGAGTTCTTCATTTTCTTCTGGGTTATAGTGGATCCTACGGTGGGAAGGCACTACAGTTTCAACTGGGAGCATGGCCTCCGATCCGTATGCCAAAGAGAAAAGAGTATGCCCTGTTGATGTCTTGAAAGATATGCGGTAGGCCCAAAGTGCCGTAGGAAGTTCGTCCACCCAAGCGCCTTTTGACTTTTCAAGTTTCTTCTTGATTAGAGTTTTGAGAATTTTGTTGACAGCTTCGACTTGTCCGTTTTCCTGGGGATAGGCTACAGATGAGAAGCTTTTGTGGATTACGTGCTCTTGGCACCAGTCGGTGAATTCCTCGCTGTCAAATTGAAGTCCATTGTCCTATATGATTTTGAGTGGAACTCCGTACCTGCATAGAACATTTTTTATTAAGAAGTTAATAACTTTTGCCGAAGATATTTTATTCAGAGGTTCCGCTTCCACCCATTTGGTGAAATAGTCGACTGCCACTATAGCATATTTGGCTCCGCCTCGGCCCATCGGCTGTTCGCCAATCAAGTCAATTCCCCATACTGCGAAGGGCCAAGGGCTGATCATTTGAGTAATCTCATTTGTTGGTAGTCGGGGGATCTTAGCAAATTTTTGACATCTGTCGCATTTTTTGACGAAGCCCATGGCGTCTTTGTTTAAGGTGGGCCAGATATCCATATCGGAGTATCTTCTTTGCCAGAGTCTGTCATCAAGTGTGATCTCCGCAGCTTTCTTGGTGGATGTTTGATAAGATTTCCTTGGCTTCCCTCCCAGCGACACACCTTAATAAGGGGTTAGAGAAGCCGCGTCGATAGAGGATGCCTTCTTGTATTGTGTAGCGGGAAGCTCTCCTCAAGATTTTCCTGACTTCGTTACGCTCGTTGGGTAGTATGCCATCTTGTAAGTATTTCCGGATAGGAGTCATCCAAGTTTCTTCTTCGATTGTAGCTATCAGATCCTCTTGTTCGAAACTTGGGGCTAGTTGTTTTGAGATGGCTACTGTTCCAGAAATGGTGATGTTCTTCATGCTAGCTTGCTTTGCCAGTTCATCGGCCTCCTGATTCTCTTCTCGAGGAATGTGTTTGATTAAATAGTGATCCAATTGATCGAACAGCAGCTAGGTCTTCTTTAGATATGCTGTGAGTCGCTCTCCTCGAGTCTGGAATTCTCCCAGTATTTGATTTACAATAAGTTGAGAATCACTATGGAGACATAAAGAACCGACTCCAATCTCTAGGGCAAGTTCTAATCCGGCTATTACTGCTTCGTATTCTGCGTCGTTGTTGGTGGCAGAAAATTCCAACCTTAGAGCATAGCGTAGCTTCCTTCCCCTGGGAGTGATTATTACAATTCCTGCCCCCGAGCCTTGCTCGTTTGATGCTCCATCTACAAAGAGATTCCACTTAATGTCTTTTGCCATTTCAGATTGCTCCTTACCTTCGTTGGTAGTGAATTCGACAATGAAATCGGCCATGGCTTGTCCCTTGATGGCGGTGCGAGGATGGTAGGTGATATCATATTGACTCAGTTCAATGCTCCATTTAAGTAGTCGTCCAGAAGTGTCAGGACGATGGAGTTCCTGCCTTAGCGGTTGATCGGTTAGAACTCTAATGGAATGAGATTGGAAATAGTGTCGCAGTTTCCGTGACGTGATTAGTAAACAATATGCTAGCTTCTCAAGTTTAGGATATCTGGCTTCTGCCCCTGTTAACCTCTTGCTTACAAAGTATACTGGTCGTTGTGTGCGGTTGTCTTCTCTCACCAAAACGGCGCTTAGAGCATGAGATGACACAGCAAGGTATAGGTATAGCTCTTCGCCTTTGTTTGGAGTTGAGAGTACTGGTGGTCTCTGGAGGTGTTCGAATAGGTTAAGGAAGGCTGTTAAGCATTCGTCAGTCCATTCGAACTTTCCTTTGTCTTTCTTTAGAGCCTCGAAGAAGGGGACGCATTTGTCAGTCGCTTTAGAGATGAATCTGCTTAGGGCGGCCACCTTCCCATTCAGGCTTTGCATTCCTTTTCGAGTGGAAGGTATCCTGATATCTTTCAGGGCTCGGACTTGTTCGAGGTTTGCTTCAATCCCCCTGGCATGGACGATGAATCCCAAGAACTTTCCTGATGACACTCCGAACGAGCACTTTAGAGGATTTAGCTTCATTCCATATTGGCGAAGTACGTGAAACATCCCGCTCAGGTGGCTTACGTGATCGTTGGCTTTCCTCGACTTTACTAGCATGTCATCCACATAAACCTCCATGGTTCATCTTATTAGCTCTGCAAACATCTTGTTGACGAGACGCTGATAGGCAGCTCCGGCGTTTTTAAGTCCGATAGGCATTACTCTATAGCAGTACAGTCCTCGGTCAGTGATGAAACTAGTGTGGTCTTGATCAGGGGCGTGCATAGGAATTTGGTTATATCCTGAGTATGCGTCCATAAAAGATAAGAGTTCGTGCCTGGCTGTGCTGTCCACAACCTGATCGATTCGGGGGAGTGGGAAGCAATCTTTCGGGCAAGCGTCATTTAAGTTGGAGAACTCAATGCATGTTCTCCACTTCCCATTAGCCTTCTTTACTAGTACCGGGTTAGCGATCCACTCTGGGTAGATGGCTTCTCGTATGAAGTTGTTGGCAAGTAGGTTCTTTACTTCTTTATCGAGGGCTGCTGATCGCTCTGCCCTCATACTTCTCTTTTTCTGCATTACTGGCACTTTAGTAGGATCGATGTTCAGTACGTGGCACGCTACGTCTGGGGAGATTCCAGTCATATCAGCGTGCGTCCATTCAAATACATCTAAGTTGTGACGGAGAAAATCAATGAGTTGATCCTTCAGTTCTGCTTTTAGTCGAGATCTGATTTTCAATAGTCTACTTGAGTCATGTTTGTCTACAGATACAAACTCCATAGCTTTTGCAGGCTCGGTGGTGGCCTCCTTCCCTTTGTCCCTGGGGTCTAATTCATTGAAAGGATCACTGGCATATCGAAGAGGAGGGGCTCTCTTTAGTTTCTATGCTTCCAAGCTTTTCATTCAGAGAGTAGTCTCTGCATTCTTCCCTTTATCCCTTCTGCGGTTATTGCGAAGTTCAGTTGCATAGCAGTCTTGAGCAGCGTCTTGATCTCCCTCTACTTCTCCTATTCCATTGTCTGTTGGGAATTTCTTCTTCAGGCACCACGGGGCCAGGACAATTGGGAAGTCGGACAAGGCTGGTCTTCCCAAAAAGGCGTTGTAGGCCGAGTGGTTTTCTATTAGCACAAATGTTTGTTCCCACACAACGGAGCGGGGATGACTTCCTATTTCAACAAAGAGGTCCAGCTGCCCGAGGGGCATCTTCGCGTCTCCAGTGAAACCATGTAGCGGTTTGTTGCAGGGAGACACATCCTTCATCGACAGCTTCATTTTGTCGAAAGTATGCTTAAATAGGATATTTACTGAGCTTCCAGTGTCTACTAGAATTCGGAAAACTTTGGCTGGACCTAACCAGGCAGAGATGACCATAGGATCCATGTGAGGGTACAACCTTCCTTCTAGGTCATGCCTACCGAATGTGATGTCGTTCTCTTTCCGCTTTGGGTGGCGTTCTTCTATAACGGAATTAACGCAGTCTTCATTGTTTCTAAGCGACTTTCCATATTTTTCCATCTCTGCCCAGCTTCTGTCGGCGATGTGTGGTCCTCCCTATATGGTATGGACCACTATCTTCTCTTGACTAGAGCTGCTGGTGTTGCGATTTCCTCCGCCTACTTCCGGGGGTGATAGCCTCGGGCTTTCATTGGCAGGAGCTGGAGTCATGTTCTGGCCTTTTACATAGCGTTCCAGTCTCTTCCTTCTAATGTGTTCTTCAATTAAGTCCCGGAGATGATGGCATTCATTGGTATCATGCCCATGAGATTCGTGGAAACGGCAGAACTTTCCAGATTTAATTGCGTTATCTGATTCCTTATTGCGCGGGGGGCATCTGTATTCAACTTCATCTTGCATGGCCAGGAAGATGTTTTCGACTGTTTCATTCAAAGGAGTGTAAGTGTCAAATCTCGGTCCTGGCCGATATAGACGCTTTTCTCCCTTCTTGCCCCCAGCACTATCTCTGGAGTCATTTCTTCGAACATCCTTTGCTACTGCGAGTGTGTTGCCATGAGCTGCCTTGGCTTGTTGCCCCGTCTGCCTTTCGGTGGCGCCGTCTTCAAGCCTCATATACTTTCCGGCTTCATGGAAGAAATCGGGTAAGGTAGCTGATTTTTTTTCGTTAATCTTCTAGAAAACTTGGTATCCGGATGTAGGCCATTACAAAGAGCCATTAGGATAAGTTTCTCATCGGCATCTTGGACTGTGGCCGCTGCGGCGTTGAATCGGGTTAGATAGTGTTGCACTGTCTCTCCGGGCTTCTGTTTGATATTAGATAGGGAATAAGCATCCTTGGGTTGTTCCACATGAATGCGGAACTAGCTAATGAACTTTTCTTTCAACATTTCCCATGAGCTGATGGATCCTTGGGGTAGATGACAGAATCAGGAGGTAGCTAGATCTGCCAAGAATAGTGGGAAGCATTTACACAACACTCCCTCTGTTGCTCCGCTCATGAGCATATGCTGTGTGTATCTCTGCAAGTGTACAACGGGGTCAGAGGTTCCTTTGTAAGGTTCCATTGTTGGCATTTTCCATTCCCGGGGGGTGATGGCAGTTTCGATATTGCGGGTGAAGGGGCTGGTTACCCTAGCGCCTATCCCCCGATCCCTTTGGTCCCGTTGGACGCACTCTCTGAACAATCGCGCCATCCTTTCATCAGAACTTGGAGCGGATAGAAATGAGTTTGGTTCTTCTCTGCGGGATTGATTCCGTCCAGATGACCTGTAGGGATGGTATCGTCTATTACTCCTAACATTTTTCGGTGGCTGTCTTCGGTCTTCTAGGAGCATGCTGGGGTCAGCCACAGCTGGCCCTTGCCTCGATCTTCCCTTCTGGGCTCTGTTCTAAGCATTCCCTCGGGTCCAACTTCGGGCTGGACTCCAGCTCGACCCCGTCCATTGGTTTTCCCATGGTTAGGTAGCATGACAGGCTCAGCCATATCCGACCCCTGCCTGGTACCTCCCCTATTGGGTTTGGTTCCAAGTGTTTCCTTGGGTCGGAATTCGGCCTGAGTCTGGGCTCGGCTCCTACCATTGTTGTTTCTGTTGTTAGTCTCTTCGAAGGAGAAAGATCTTTGTCGCCTCCCAGATCCTCAAGACTAGGACCCACCCCATGATTCGGTGTTGCGGTTGGATTCTTCAGCATCCCTTAAGCGTGACATGAGTTGGTCCACCAAGGCTTCTTGTTGAGATGCGAAGTGGTTAGTTACTTCATCCACAACCCTGTCCAGATCTGCCCTAGTAATTGGTTATTCCGTAGCAGGGGCTGTCGGATTTGTCTGATTTCCATTTGCTGTTGGAACAGGACGACTCTCTTGATCTCTTATCACTGGACCTGGGATACTGCTAGTTGCGATGTTCTTTCCTTTGCTAGCATCTTTCCTCTGCCTGGGAGGCATGTTTTCCAAGTAATGAGCGATGCTGTTGGGAAGAAGGTTGAGTGGGAGAAGTTGAAGCTTCTAGCTCGAGTCTCTCAATGAAACCTCCAAAAATGCTTGCACAAAAAATGGGCAAACACCTCCAAGTCGTATGGTTTAGTCGATTTTAACCTGTTCTTAGTGATTTGGGTGATTCATGCAAATATGTAAAAGCAGGGACTAAACTGTAAAAGACACACAGATTTATAGTGGTTCGGCCAGAATGTGCCTACGTCCACTTTATACGTTATTCTCCTTCGCTCTTCAGATTACAAGTACAAAGCTTTGATTACAAGTATATGAATGTTTGAAATTTCTATTCGTGCTTGAGCTCTCAAACTTGTGTCCCATTGTTGTACCCCTACCCCTCTATTTATAGAGTGAGGCTGGGGGTAGAGTTCTTGGATGTATATAGCTGCTGGTGGGCTTGGGCTGATGTAATCTGGCCTGGCAATGTTGGTTCGGTGATGCCTTGGTCCGGGGAAGGTAGGAGTGGCCTTCGGTCCGGTATTGGTTGGAGTGGCTTTGGTTCGGCGGTGCTTGGTCCGGCGATAGGTTGGTAGTGGGTGGAACGTTGATTGGTTCGGCAGGGACATAGGAAGTGGGTTGATTCGGCAGTAGGTGGAGAGTGGATTGGTTCGGCAGTAGGTGGAGAGTGGATTGGTTCGGTAGTAGGTGGAGAGTGGATTGGTTTGGCAAGGACATGGGAAGTGGGTTGGTTCGGCAGGGACATGGGAAGTGGGTTGGTTCGGCAGTAGGTGGAGAGTGGTTCGGCTGGACTTGGTCCGGTGAAGGGTGGGAACGCACCCAGCACGCTTATTTTATGGAACCAAAAGTAGTAGCAATTGCTTCCATAACCTGCATTTCACTTATATAATCTAAAAAGATTAACCATTATATAAAATGAAATATTTAAAATGGTTTCAACCATCAACCAACAATCAATACAAACATCAACAATTGCAACAAGGCATACAACCATCACATAAAAATCAACACAAATCAAACATTCATTCAAACAAAACAAACGGTTGTTTGGGTTCAAAACTTCAAATTGTACATAATGAAAAATAAACTACTAAGCGCACCAATTACTCAACAGTCTTAGATGAAACTAAATAGATTATTCATTCATCCAAACAATTTAAAGTATCCTTACCCCAACAACCATAAACCAAACAACAACAATTCAAATCAAATTTTCTTATTATCAATTTTATTTCATACATTAGTTGTTTGATTTCCATTCTTTCATTCATTCAGTGATTCCTTCATTTATTTTTATTTATTACTTACAATATTTATTTTTCATTTTAATGTCATGTAAATTTCTTCTTTATTGCATCATATTTTATTATAGTATCATTTCATTTTATTTACTTAAGTTTATAATCATCTATTTATGATACTTACCTTTAATTATATTTAAATACAGTAAAATTCCAATTGTAACTTAAGTTTACAACAATTACACATCAAATCCTTATTTATTAAAGAATTTCATAAATTACTTTCATTACCTCAAGTTTATTTCTTGTATAATATCTATTATGTTCTCTTATTAACATTTCAAGTTTTAATATTTGGTAAGTCATATATATGCTTTTTAGGAATGTAGTTCGAAAGTTATACAAGTTTTATTCTATTTCTTCTAAATAATTTAATGTTCCATAAATATATCCTTTATTTCATAGGTTACAAATTTCAAATTTCATTTAATACCATTTATAACCTAGCATTAAATTTATTATTTCCTTTAGAGGTTTCAATTTATTAATTACCTACGTTCCAATTCACTACAGTAATTGAGCTATTAGTTAATGGAAACTTAAGAATTTAAATACCGGGTTTTATTCAAAATCATTTTAAAATAACGGATAAATGTATATACTTACACTTTATATATCAAATTATATTTAGAACAATTAAAAATTTATATTTGTTTATCAAAAATGGATCTGCGGTGAACTACTACAGTGGCCTTCACGCTTCGAAACTCGAAAATGAAAGTCGATGATGCATGCACTCATCGCCGAAATTATTTTCCAGCGACAGAGAGGGGAGTACAACTTATTTCTTTCTAGAATTTCTTTAAAACCATACTTTCAAATTATATTGAAATACTTATATCAGAAAATATTTCTAAATACTATTATTATATTTTCAAAATCCTTTGAAAGCAATTTTTCAAAATCCCGGACTTAAGTTCTAAAATTTTCAAATTTCACTGATTTTATTTTCAATATAAATTTTATTCCTAACAACCAATATATAATCTTTATAAAAATTTATTACTTTATATATAGAAAATATAATAGGCAAAATTATTTCATTCACCTATAATAAAACAAATATTGTGTCGGTCCGTCCTATTAAGTATGTAGAAATCCCTATTGATGTCAAAGCGTCCCATGCATCAACCAGAATTTATAAATACAAAACGGAAAAAATCAACACAATATTAAAACCTTTTATAACGCTAACAAATACGCTCTCTCATATATACACTCAGCGACTCCCATAGGTTATTACTACCCTATTAATAAAGAGTCAAACCCCACAAAACTAAGGTTTATCGCTAAACCAAAGCTCTGATACCAACTGTAACGTCCCGCCTTTTCGCCCACTTTAAATCGACACACGTGCCAATTCAAACCATACGGAAAGGCGGATTGTTATGGGGTAAATAATAAAACAAGAAAACAATAAGACAAAATAGAATCTCACAGCGGAAGGATAAAATATAATAATCAAATATACAGTTTATAAAGCTTTTTTAAAATATTCGATTATACTTATACAACACATATTAGAGTTACACATACCATATAACCATGCATCAGAACAATATAATTGTAGTGGAATATAATAAATAATAATAATAGAAATCTCCGTCTTTATCCTCCAGAGCTAAAGTCTTCGATCTTGAAACGCTCGGACCGACCAGAGTGAATTTGAAAAGACAAAAACACTCGAGTTAGAACTAAAAGATCTTATGTAAGTTAAATCAACAGAAATAAGTATGAGTGCAGTAACTCAAGAGATGCTCAGGATTTACATCTCCTAAGGATCCGTTAAACTATTTACTATGTAGTATATTTCGCTATTATAATAGTGTTTAATTGTAAAACAAACTTACTTTTAAATAGCGTTAAGGAGTGACCCAATATTCCCCTTAACACGTAATAGTCTCAGTAGTCCATCCAATATCATAGTCCCTCCTGATCGGTAAGCCACCAAAGGATACCACACGGGCTACAGGAGAAAACCAAACTCGTACAAGGCGTGATAGGGTAGGTGACACGGCACAACTAGGCAATGCCAGGGTAGATATACCAATTACGCATCCGGGCTGGTGGTAACGCGTAGCCGCAGCTACCACCCACCTCGAACAAACTCCCCCCTAAAATCAAAAGTAAAGTGGCCACCGAATCAATCCAAAGTCAGAGTATAATATCTAAGAGCAGTATCCGATAAAGGGCGCTAAGCCCCTTGGCCCGAGAATCGCTCCTGTTTTAGCCACCTTATGCCAACTCATGGGAGTTGGGTCCACGTATTTACCTCAAAGGAAACGCCGCCGCCATCCTACTTCATTCTAGAATCTCCACCGCGTACACGGTTGTTAAAGTGGTTTTCGGAGTTGGCAGAGAGTATGACAACTTCCGATCCCGGTCTCTTCAACAACCAATCGTTATTATAACACAGCGGTCATTTTAAAATAATTTATACTTCAAAACCAGATATAATATCCATTTCAAAACTTATAAATACGATATCATTTTCATTTTTAAAACCCAAATCAATATGATATCATTTTTATTTCAAATATTTCTTTACCAAAAATCATAGCATTTTCAAATCTATATACCTTGAAACCATAGCTTTGAAACATAACTTTTAAATGGTTTAAATACTATATTACTTTATATAATAAAATAGCCTCTTTAAAGTTCACAATAAATTTCCAATATCAATTTGAACCTCCAAATAAACCATTTTAATTCCCATATATTTCAAAGATTAAATATTATATATTGCAAAACTTAAATTTTTTTATAGTTCATATATTTCAATCTTTAAATATTCCATTATTTCAAAATGGATTCTTTGATAATTTGATATATGTCAAATCTAGTTCCTATTATTTAAATTTGAAATGTTTACTTAATAAAACAAATATTATTTAAGTAAAACCCTTAAACTTCAATAATAGGATATTCTTTTAATTAAAATAACTTGATAATATTCTTTAAATCAATTTGATATGTATTTAAATTCTCAAAATCAAAATCACGTTATAAAATTATACCCTTTAAGTCTTAATTTATTTACATTTCAAACCAAATTTTTCGAAGAAAATTCTTAAATACTTTAATTCAAATCATATTCACATGTATCTTCAACCTTACTTTTATATGAGTTATTACAAACTCTATATACAATAGAATTTTAATAGATACTTAACCATATCTTATAAAAGAAAACAGCTTCATTATTTAGCTTATTTTATAATTCAAATTTTTTTCATACATAGCTAAATTCAATAATAAGTTAGCATTTATAAAATATTTAAAATCAATATCCATATACTCATATACCATCAACTCCATTTATTAGGCTTATTTTTATTAACAATTTTATACATAGCTTAAATTCAAGAATTTAACTAAAATAAAATTTATATAATGTTAGCAATTAATATTTATTAAACCGTGTTTCCTTTCCAAAACCATAGTAAAATCACTTTAAAATATTTTATATATAGACCGCGGTGCCTGTATATAATTTTCTATCCTATTGTCAAGTGATACGGATATTTATCATTTTAATCCGCAATTTAAAAATAAAATTACGGTTATATATCATTTCAAACCGCAATCCCGAATGCAATAAAATGCATAATAACTTGCAGTTTATAACAATATAAAATATAGCATTCATTCATCCAATATCAACCATCAACCATTTATCACAATCATCATCCAAATACAAACAATACATCAATATATAACAGGTGATAATAACAGGAATCAACTATGAGTTATATTCAAAACTAAATTATAGCTGTTTACTGTCAGTTTTAAATGCAATAAATAAATAAAAAACAATTTAACTGGCAGTTTTATATTCAAAAATAAATACATTTAACTGGCAGTAATATGCAGTATTAAATTAAATAACAATTTTATCAAGATGAATGAAATTAACTGAGATGATGATTGAAAACATGCCAAACAGTCATAAATAAATTTCTAAACACATCACAAATCAATTTAACAAACATAAGAAATTTTAGAAGTTGTGAGTGCGTTAAAACACTCATCTTTTGAATTTAAATTGAATTAAAATCCAATTTTAACCCAAAAATTCAACAGTCTCAGAATCTTCCTAAACCAGCGTCATAATGTCGTAAATTTCAATGCATTCCTAACAAAAAAAATCGCGCATAAATCGGACATTGTATGCGAAAGTTATTCAAGTTATAAGATGACTATTGCCATAATAAAGTGTATATATAGTGATATTAAAATAAACAAAGTAAATACTAAATTTCACATTTTAGGATGAGGAGACTAGGGTACCTGCTAACAAGGTGGTGGCAAGGCTTGGGTGAGGTGGAGAGGCTTTCACGCAACTCAAAGCTTCAAGAAGGATTAGGAAAAAGTGTTGCAAGCAGGTGAGGGAGAAAATGAAATAGGGTCATGTTTGCATAATGAAGTTCAGTGAGATTGGAAAATTAAAATGAGGCTAAAGGAGGATGGAACCATTGAAATGAATGCTTTAGGTAGCAAAAATGAAAATTTATACATTGCAAACAAAGAGGTGGTAACGAATAATAAATATAAAGCACCAAATGGACCAGTTGTACTAAAACTTTGAGATCCAATTTCAAAACGTCTACTCCGCTGAATTAATTTCTATTAACCCTAAATATACACCTTATTAACACCCAATTAAATTTTATTAACACACATTTAATAAAATGTAACACTCCAATTAATGCCACCGGGGACCGCCGCTGCACACAATAAAAGATGAACCGAGATTGGAAATTCAAATTTAAAAACGGCGTTTTTCTCAGCGCGCAATCACGATTCAAAATATTTAATTTACTTTAAAATATAAGGTTAGCATTAAAATCACTTCTATACTGCCTCTGATTGTTATAAAATGAATGTAAAATGTTGTTTCAAAATTCAAAATTTTCCTTTTTTATAAAATTTTGCTTATCTTTAAAATGAAACGTTCATTTTATTTTTCTCCAACTATTCTTTTATTTCCATTAAAAATGCTCTTTCTATTTAACCCAAAAATGTACGTCTCTTATATTAAATGCCATAAAATTCAATTAACTTCTCTTTCCTTTTAATTTGAAGATTCCTCATATAGATTAGATGATGCAAATTCCACACTTTCAAAGCTTTAACTTCTATTTCAATTGTTTATAGATTATACATTAATCTTCCAAAATTTCAATGAAATTAGCTTTCCATTTATTTTTATTACATTCTTCTTATGGTATAATTATTTTGTTTCATATCTATTATTCAACTCACTATTCTTAAACGGATAAAAACTTTCATTGAATTTGCAAACTATTACCATAATATGCTTACATTCCATCAAACTTTCTATTAACCTAATAATTAAGTGTTAAATTTCATTTATTTGCCATAAATCCATTTATTGAATTTTTCTACACTTCAATTAAATTAAAAATCTTACTTTCCATTCTTTTAAATTCAGTCAATCATTATCTTATAGGTACATTTTACATTACTGTAAATCCAATTCCCTAATATTTTCCAGTAATCAACTAAATTTATACCAACGTAGTGATTAGTTACGTTTATTTCAATGGTATTAGATCTAATTCACTAAATTATACACATAGGTAAACAATTAATAGTTATCACAATAAGCCAATTCTACTCCCATTCATACTCTATTATCAATTGACAAAAATAAAATTTCTTACCTAACATTGATTATGTCAAATTACATTTTACTGCGTATTATTTCATCAATTAATATAACTTGAATTTATTTTCCGATTTGCTGATTTCAATCAATTAAACTTTACAATCTGTTTCAATAAATTGGGTATGCACAAATTTAGCTATTTAATCAAATTTCAATTTACGGTACAATTGTCATGGTTTATATCATATGGCGTTAATATCCCTATTTTATCTTAGATTTCCCCTACATTTCTTTTAACGTAAAATTTAACTGTTATATTTCATTTATTCACAATAAATTCAATTATTAAAAGTTTTTTTCTTTTCAATTAAATAAATAAATCTAGCTTTCAATTCTTTAAATTAGCCAATTGTCATATTATAAATGAAATTGACATTATTTTCAAATATTACTTTATATTAACATTAACGTCATAATTTATTTATATTTGTTACAATCGGTTACCAGTTATACTTTAGTACACTAAATAAAAGGTTAACCTAAATAATTGTTACCACTTAACATTTACTTCCACTGACAAGCTATTATTAACACAAATGTTGTCATTGACTTAGCTCTAATTAAGAAAATTAGATGAGTGGGTAAATTTTAACAATTATCACTAAATGACAAATTTACTCACATTCATACTTAAATATCAACTACAATTTATTAAAATTACTTACCTAGCCTTGATTCAATCACATTGCAATTTATTATGCACTATTTCTCAATTAACGTAACCTTCGAATTTAATTCCCAATTTATTTAATGCAATCAATTATGACTTTTACAACTTAAATACATTCATTGGTTCGTAGTTATTTCATTAATGCATGCTTCGTTCCATACTATTTAGTTATATTTGCCAAGTATGTACACTAATTACTATTTATATTCTTAATCCGTTTATTTTCTTGTGTATAATTTATAGCCAAATATACATTTAGATTATTTTCTATAATTGGAATTTTATGCATGTTCATTAATCATTACCTTAAATTTGCATTGTTTCTATTAAATTTTCATTCACCTCCGTTACCCTTTTAATAATCATTGAGGTAACGTATAATTTCTACAATGACCATTTAAAATTACTTTTCTAACATTTATTGTAATTGGTTTTCATAATTTGGAATTCGCTAATTTAGTTAGCCTTAACATTATTACATTAAATCTACATTCAGTTTCAATTAATATAGAATTTAATTCTAATTACTTACCATTAATTCATAAATTATTGATTACCTTCAAAATTAGATAAAATTTGATTTGACTGCCATCTTCACTATGTCCATTATTAGTTAACTTCAAATTTACAATTTCACTCAAATATAACTTTACAAATTCTTCCCAATTAATAGGTATTGCACAAATATCGTTACTTATCAACTTGCATAAACCTTTTCACATACATTTTCATTCAACTACTATTTAATATATTTTATTTCAGCGTTCATTTTAATATTAACTTATAATGTTTTTTTTCTTTTTTTCATCTAAATTTAATTACTAAATTTTAATTTAAAATAACCAACTTAATTATTAAAATTTGCGGGTCGTTACAGAGGTTATGTAGTTGATGGTTACTAGTGGTACATCCCCAATTTGGTAATGTGGCATACGGAGTGCTGCTGATCATTTGTTGATCAAAGCATGAATTTTTGAAAAGTTAGCTTTTTGGACGAGACTTCGTCGGACCTCACACACCGAAAATGGTCGAAATAGGAAAGATGCGGCAACGTTATGAGGGTCGCACCCTTTAAGGTATGTCATTTCCTTTTGGAAAAGGGTGGTATCATGGTATGGAGCCCAGATATTTAACCTATGTGGTTGCTGCAAATCTATTACTCTTTGTGGTTGTTGCTTTGTGGTTGAGGATCCTCGGATAAAGGTCGCAAACGACCGGGTGATGACATACTCGTGTAGTAGTTACCTAGTTACAGAGGTAACCCGGCCTTGTGTTGGCAGAGAGATGGTTAAGTTCTCGGGACGTCCCTCCGGAGGCGTACCCATATGGCAGTAGGAAATTCCTTATCCTGACCATTTGTTGAAAATCCAAAGAAACAATACGCGCCCTGTATGGTTTTAGTTGTATAACCTGCCATGGAATGTGGCGGTAAACTGCTATTGAACATGGTAGCTATAGTAAGCATACATTAAGACTATCATAAGGCGTACCCATATAGTAAGCATACTTAAAAAGATATTGCGTATTAAGCATGTTTGACTATCATAAGGAGAAATCTCCTCCAATTCTGCGTTTGCATTGTGTGTGTGGCGGGAGGCCTTATGGTAGTTTCATTTTCCAAAAGCATAACGGATTTCTTTTTTTATTCTTTAAATAACCGTTTTTAAGATCTCACACCAGTCCTATGACTGACCTTGAGTTTATTGTTCCCTTTCAAAACTATGGTTGCCCATAATTTTCCACACGGGTGGCCTAGAGTCAGGTTATCATTATTCGAAAGCGAAGTTAGAGAAGTTGCTATGGAGATCTGGAGTTCAAGCTGGATGGCGAAGCGTATCATTTATACTATGTAGTATCCGCTGCGTATGGGTTGTTGCAAAGTGTAATTTCATGTAGTTAAGTTATAATGACTATCGGTGTTGTATTGATTGTTGTAAACTCTGATGATGTATGTAAAACTGATATAGATGTTGTTTTAAAGATTATTCATTTATCTATTATATTTGTTCCGCTGCGAAATGTGAGATTCTGTTTTTATTTTTGTTTTTTCTTCTATCTTCTTCTTCTTTAAACCCTAACGGTTCGGTTTTCCGACATTCGATTGCGCGGCATTCGATACAGTGGACGTATTGATGTCGACTTTCAAAAGTCGAAAAAGTTTGGACCGTTACAAGAAAGGATATTTATAACTGTACAAAGATGAATAAATAATATATTAAGTTTTATCTAAGGCTGTTGGATGTATGGTACACTTAGTAGTTTATTTATCATTTTATACGATTAAAAGTTTCTAAACCTAAACAAACCATTTTTTTGGTTGTAATGAATGGATGGTTGACTTCTTTGGTTTTTTGTGATGACTGCAAGTGACTAATTTTATGTTGTGTTAATTGTTTTTTTATTAATTGAAACAACATAAATATTTATTTTTTACATAAATATTAACCTCTTTGGATGGTAATGGAAGCAATAGCTACTACTTTTGGTTTCATAAATAAGCGTTGTTTGCCCGACAAATAGGTACGTTTTCGGATTACGATTTTTTAGCGATATTATATTTTTTCCCATGGTTTGGGATATTTTATTTTGAAATATGATATATACATATTTATATACAAACTGTTATTATTGATATTATTATTTCTCCCGAGCCTCTCCGTACAAAGAAGACCATGCCGAAATTTTCCATGAATTTTGGGCTTAGAATTTTTTTGAGAAAGTGGAAATGTTTTTCAAAATTCTATTAATTTGAATATGAAGGATTTAATTGTTTATAAATCGATATATTTTATTTAAATTACTTAATTATGTAAATTAGTTGTTTTATAAATTTAATACGTTGACTAAAATATATTAATTTCCTAATTCCTTCTTTCCCTATTTGAGAACGAAAAGTTTTAAGTGGAGGAGAGTGTAACGATCCGTAATTTTCGATAATTAAATTTATTAATTTATTATGTTTTGAAATTTAATGTTATGAAAAACAATTTTTTTTTAAGATTTAATAATGAAAGGAATATCTAGAATGAGATGAAATAATGTTAATTAAGGCAACTAATAACTATTTTAATGCAAGTCCAATTAAATGAAATGATTGTAAAGTCATAATTGGTTATAGATTGTAAATAAAGAAATAAAGTTTAATAATGTAGATTCAATGTAATAGATGACTAATTGAATGAAACTCAAATAACTATAATAAATTGTAAAGTTACGTTGGTTAGAAATTCTAAATAAGAAAATAAAATCAATGTGAATTTATTTGTTAGCAATAAACATAGAAATGTGTTTGAATTGGTAAGTTATAATAATGGTTTAATTATAAATTCACTATTTAATTCATTGGAAATAATTGGAAATAAATTGCAATACGTGTAATTAAATGTACACTAATATGGATTAAGATGATAATAGTAGAATATTAATGCAATAAGATGTAAACCAATGTTAGCTATGTCCATAAAGTAATGATTGATTAAATAGAAAGATTGAAATCAAATTATGTCAACTTATTGGATTTAAAATTTTAATTAATGAATATATTGAAACTGAAATTGGAAAACGTTGTAACTAGACCAATATAAATAATTGAAATTGACTTGGAAATTTGTTTTGAAGGATTATAAGTTTATATGTAGTCAAAAAAATAAAAATTGTTGACATTTAAATAATATATTTAAATGGTGATTTAATTAATTTAATAAAAAATAATTTAATTAACGTGAAAACAGCCATTTTGGCCACTGTCTCGGAGTTCAATGAAACTAGTTTTATCGGATCCGTAATAGTGAACTATTGTAAAGTTTCAAGTTTCGTAGCCATCGGACTTGCCGTTTGATCGTGCAGACTCGAAACGCGTAGAAATCAATTTAATTGAATTCAATTTGAAGTAAGCCGATTTTATAAGCTAACTTCTTCATACGATGGAATTAAGACTTGAAACCTCTTCCATTTAGTTTAAAATATCAAAAACATCTATTTTAATATATAGGATGACTACTTTCATTAGGGGGTCAGAATGGGCTTTTTGGGTCGCGTATTCGTTTCGATCAATCCAATCTGGTTCATTCATTTCTAATTCAGATTTGCCTATATATAGACTGTTATAAACTCTTTCGCATTCTTATTTTTGTACGTACTGTTACTTCTACCAGTTCTTCCTTCTCAAATGATAGAATATGAAACCTTAAATCCTCATTCAATGTCAAATTTCAAATCGTTTTCAAAATTCAAACTTCTTAAAACCCTATCATATTATATACCAATTAGAAGCTCTCGACGAGCACATTCTAGATCTGCAGTTTGTTTTTCAGTTTGGGTGTGATGACCGCCCATGACTCCTGCACTTAAACAAGGAGATAGTGCGATGTAAAGTGTGCCAGGCCGCCATGGACGATCATCAGGGTAAGGTAAAAACGGCGGAGTCTATCGTATTACTCACAGCGCAGGGATAAAATATAATAGAGAAATATATATAGTGAAGCTTCACTAAACAGAATCTCATCAATACACTACAAAACAATTTGATACAAACATCTGAATAGTCAATACATCAAGCCTCACTACATAACACTCAGAGAATCATACAAACAGCGGAACATCCAGTACATATAGTAAGAAAAACAATATGCAAAAGCCTCCAGCTCATCTTCGTCATCAACAGCGTCAGTCACTAAGAACAGCACCTGTCACCTGCTACCTAGTCTGCCCATCCCAAAATGGATAAACAGCCCAAGGTAATAAGAGTTGAACATAAAACCTTGAATCAGACAAAAGTCCTAGTGAGCGGTAAATCAACTATCAAACATACCAAAAGAGCATAAAGGGTAAAAAGGAATAGGAATCCAACCCTCCCACTCCACCTCTTTCTACAGTGATAGCCCCCAAACCCCCTAAGCAGAAATAAACATAGTAAAGCAGACATTTAAAGTAAAACAATTATCACTCGAGTCAAGGTCGATGTTCTCCAAGCACAAACCCCCAAGGCCTAAACCAAGATCAGATAAGAACCCACAAAACATCGCTCTTGAGACCGAGTGACGATACAACCAAAGCATCCAAACATCCATGACTATGGCTATCACTGTTATCATTGCTTCGATATCACCGTTAATTGAATGACCGGCTCATTCTTTCATCCGTCCGTCAAGGGCTAATGGTAACCCCGGTTCTAGACATAAATCCGTACGTCATCGTGACTCGTGCCTAGGACTATCGAATCTGCCCAGAGTACTAGACCATCAACTATTATTCTTGGGACTATCGAATCTGCCCAGCGTACTCTTGCTTTGAGCATGCTAGAACCTTCAAAAACGATGAAATCTCAGCCTGCTAGTCATCCTCCTTGACGACTATTCTCATACTAGCTCAAGCGCCTCTCGAGCCAACCATTATTAACGAACTCGAACCATATCACCGAGTTATCAACATGCTTGGGATGATCCCGTCTGGATTAAACCAAGGCTATCACACATCATGCTTTGCTTCATCGCATCATAGCAAATTCCCATCTCAACATCATGCTTTGCCTCATCGCATCATAGCAAAGTCCCATCTCAACATCATCATCAAATCTATCCATATGAGCTTTATCATCCACTTCATATGCCACGAACAGCTTCCCTTATTCAAGAGCCTTTCCACTTAGCTTTTGAACCATCTTCGACCAACTTGTCCAAATCAAATCATCAATCAACTAGTTTATAACAATCAATCAAATCAATCATTAATCCAAGTAATTAATCATTCAAACAAGATCTAAATAAACAATTATAACAATAATTGAAATTTCGTAAATAAAGAGTCTAAATCTAACAAGCACGAATTCTAAGTAATATCTTGATGAATGAACTAGCATAGGTTAACATGTAGTAAAGTGGATATCAAAACTTTATGAACGATGGATCTACATGCAGACTTAAGGAAAATGCATGAAATCACTATCTTTAACACACAAACAAGCCACCGATCCAATATAATCCTTTGGGTCCGTGTGAGAGATAACCACCACTCACCGAATCACCTAAACACCTCAAAAGCAACACACTTCAGATCTGGACAGCAAAGGATCTAGCTTGATCCGACAAGATTTCCCTTCAAACGAAGAAATCTCTCTTCGATGGATGTAGATCTTCAACTTTGGCTCTTGGATCTTCGATTTAGATGGATGGAAGCACAAGATTAGAGAAGAGATAAGAAGTGAAGAAGTGTTGTAGTCGAGCCCTCAAAATAGCAGCACTTCGTCGCTTCAAAATCCGGATCCCAAAAAGTGAGATAAGGCCGTATATTTATATGCCGAATCCTTAAGTCGTTCGTCCCCCTAAGTCGGTCACGACTTAACAATTCCCGACCTACGACTTACGACTCAAGCCTCTACATGACCTAACTACACAAACGGCTTAGCGACCTACGACTTAACACACATGCGCGACCTAACACACACGGTCTAACACTTAGGCACGACCTAAGAATCAACAAGATACGACTTAGCGACCTAACACACTGCCGCATTTCTACCTAAGTCCTAAGTCGTTTGGACGACTTAACAACCTACCGACTCAACAGGAGACGACTCAACGACTCAACACAGGAGACGACTCAACGACTCAACACAGGAGATGACTCAACGACTCAACCTATTGCCTTAAGTCGCTCGAACGACCTAACTATAACACGGCATAGCCGACCTAACCTTAACTCGTTCACGACCTAATCCAACACACGACCTAAGCCTCAACACGAGAATTCCTTAAGTCTCTTACCAACTTAAGCTGTTAACCCTTAAGTCGTTAGTTCCCTTAGGTCGGCCAAACCCCTAAGTCGCTCACTCCTATAGGTCGGTCACCCCTATACGTCGGTCTCATTCCTTAAGTCGGTCAAATCTCTTAAGTCGGCAACCACTACCACTAACTCCTCTAAGTCGTCTAATCTCTTAAGTCGCTCACCTCCTTAAGCCATTCACTTTCCTTAGGTCGCTCCACCGACTTATGCTACAACACGACCCAACCCTGGACAACTCATCTCTGGACGACTTAAGCTCCAAACAACTTAAATTCTAAACGACTTAACAACACTAACGACCTAATGACAACAGTTCTACGATCTTTCGATATGTAAAATACGGGTCGTTACATTGGGTCTCTATGTGTCTAGAATTCATGGGTTATGTCTCGACCGTCCAATTGAAGTATGATCAATGGGGTCAGATCGTCGATTCGATGGTATTAGGTTGTGGAGAGGGTCATGGGGAGTTCATCCAAGTAGGTGGCACGACGAATCAACGGTTGGATCGATGGCAATAATAGGATTAGGGTTTGATTTCCTATAGGGGTGGCTGCATTTTTTCGGTCGATCGGAGACGTATGGGACATAGTCGTGTGATGTCAAGTGGCTAAGTTGAGGATGGTGGGGAGTTCGTGAGGGGCGGCGATCATCCAGACGGGCGATGAACGAGCGAAGCGAGTGGCGGTGGTCTTTGTGTTCGAGTATTACTGTGCTGGGCCCTAGGGTTAGAACGAAGGCCGATGAGGTGATGTGTAACATTTAATAAATTATTTATCTATTTTCAAATTAAATCGTACATTATTCTAATGTGTATAACTTTTACATACATGCTTGGATTCACGCACGGTTTGTTCTGTTGGGATTGTATCAAAATTCGGACATTATGGAACTTGTTTGGACGAATTCTAAGACTATTCAAACTTTGGCTATTTTTGGATTTTAATAGTCGAAAATTCATAGGTGAGTGTTCTGACCCACTCACAACTACTAGATTATCATATGTTAGTGAAATTTAATTTATGATGTGATTTGAAATTGACTGGTTGATGTTTAGTATATTTAATTTGTCATTCCAGTAAAATTTGAACTTTATTAAATGCAATAGCCATTTAATTTAATATTGAAGTAATGGCCAGTTAATACCTGTCTTTGATAACTATTTGATTGTTATTGTTTATTGATTTGTTTGAATGATGATTGTGATGGATGTTTGATTGTTGATATTGGATGATTGGATGTTATATTTTATATTGTTATAACACTGCAGGTTCTCAATGGGTTGAAATGATACATATCTGAATGATATGATAGATTGGGGAGAAATCATTATGGGTTGAAATGACTGACTCGAGCGATTTCATGGATTTGATGTATAATTTGGGATTGCAGCTTGAAATAATATATACCCATAAAAAATTAAAATATTTGGTGATTGAAATGAAAAATATCCTTATCACTTGATCATATGGTAGAAAATTATATACAGACACTGGATTGGTAAAATTAAACGACTTTAAACCCCTAAATCTTGAATTTGGTTAAATGATATTTTGAAGGAAATTGATTTATATAAACTGAATCATTTTAAGCGTCCAAGTTTTAAATATTGGTATTGTAAATTGGTTTAACTTCAAAATTTAAAGTTAAATTTGAAGTATAAACGAAATTTATCAAAATTGAGTTTTTGAAATGTTTGAAATTGTTACTTTGAAATCTATAGAATTTGGCTTAGCTTAAATTGATATTTCAAGATTTGAAATTGGGTTTTGACTTTAAATCTGGATATGGTCCTGATTTGTCGGAATGAAAGAAATAGTTAAATTTGATGTTAATTTCAAATTTGTTATTTTAATATAAACTGTTAAAGTGTTATTTTATATTTTAATTATTGAGATTTTCAACTATTAAACTAAGTTAATCTATTTTAAGTTATTTTAAACAATGTTAATCAATTTAAACTATTTATTTTATTTTAATCTATTTAATCCAATTTAATCTATTTTAGATAAACTAATTAACCCATTTTAATCTATTTTGAATGTATTTAATATTAATCTATTTAAAACTATTTAATATATTTTAAACCTATTTAATCTATTTTAAATCTATTTAATCAATTTTAAATTTATTTTATACCTATTTAATCAATCTTAAATCAATCTAATTAATCTATTTTAAATCATTTACTCTTTTTAAATCTATTTAAATCTATTGAAACTATATTAAATCTACCTAAACTAAATTAATCTATTTTTGAACTATTTTAGAGTATTTTAACAATTTAAAAGTTTATTTTAAACTATGCTAAACTATTTAAAACTATTCATAACTATCTAAAACTATTTTCTAAATTTCAGACTGTATAGAATGGAAGTGGTTATATTTAATTCCTCGATTTAAAGCGAACGGTTAAATGGATGTTATAACATACGTTTGAACTTGAAATGATATTTTGACTTTGAAATGAGAATTTAAGCTATTTGTGAATATGATTTCAAAGATGATATGATTTCGAAAGTATATAATTTTGAAAGTAATATGGTTTGAATTAAATATGATATTTTGATATCAATTATGAAGCGGTTTGGAAATAAAAGAACCATCCAGTATGAAATAAGTGTTTGGTTGTTAAAGATATCAGGATCGGATATTGTCAATACTCGCTGCCAATACTGAAAACTACTTTAACAATCTTAAATGGTGGTGATTGCAGAATGAAGTCGGACGGCTTGGCGAACGATTCTATATGAGATATTTACGAAACCCTGACCCCCGTGTGTTAGCTTGATGTGGCTAAAACACGAGCTATACCGGGAAAAGTG
Organism: Allium cepa; assembly: GCA_030765085.1. Lineage (NCBI taxonomy): Eukaryota > Viridiplantae > Streptophyta > Magnoliopsida > Asparagales > Amaryllidaceae > Allium > Allium cepa. The sequence continues at coordinate 503,296,939 of CM060937.1, read as the reverse complement.
AGCTCGCTCCTCCTATCCGGCATATTTCTTTGATACCATACATTACTTTGTGATTGATTTGGTCGCCACCCTATAATTCTGATTATGGGAGTGTGTTCTGAGGTGGGCAGTAGTAGTTTCTGTGCTTTACCACCAGTCCAGGAGTGCAAATGGTGGAATCCTACCCTGGCATTGCCTCGAGTGTCGTGTCACATGCCTTATAGAACCTTCTAAGAATTTTGGTTTATACCGTACCTATGGAGTGCCCTCTGATATCCCTCCAGTTTACGGAGGAATTATGGTACTGTACAGGCTATGAGAATATATAAAATGTGTTAAAGGGGATATGGGTAATTCCTTAACGCTATTATAATACTTTACTTTACTGTAGATATTATTATAATAACGTGTCGTACTATGTATGTAGATAGTTTATTAGATCCTTAGGGGATGGAATCCGAAACATCTCTTAAGTTATTGCACTCACGTTTGACACTGGATAAGAGATGTCAAACCCTGTAAACAACTCTGATGTCGTTACACTCATATCTATTTACTGTTGAATCGACTTACATAAGATCTTTTAGTTCTGAGTAGAGTGTTTTGTCTTTTCAATTCGCTCGGGTCAGTCAGAGATTTTCAGTGTATCGAAGACTGCTTTTGGAGGACGAAGATGAACATTTAGTACTATTATTATTTATTTCATTTATTTTGCTGTATCATGTTGTTCCGCTGTATTTTTTGTTGTATGTACTCTAATTCCGTATTGTAAAAGTGTAATCAATGTTATTTGTGAAACAAATTCATGAACTGTTTATTCGATTATTATATTTTGTCATTCCGCTATGAGATTCTGTATTTGTTTTCCTTTATTTCTCTGCTTTTTCTTATTTACCCCATAATAATCCTCGCTTTTGAATTGGTTGAATCTGACGTGTGTGGTTTTTTGTTGGTTTAAACCTTCCAAAAGATGGGTCATTACAAGGCTGAATGCCTAGAAAATATGTGATGCCCCACCCAGAGACCCACATTAACAAAGAGTATTTCTAGGTAATACTGTCCGCTAATACAGAGAACAGGGCTGGTTAGGAGCGATCATCTATAGTCTTGTCTTAAATATCTGTTGTATACATCGATTAGTGCTCTATCTTTTCTCTCTTTGATATCTCAAGTGGATCGAAATATCTAATAAATGCTTAATACAAAACTACAGATGTCTATAGAATCTATTGGAACAAAATACAACAACTCAAATGCATAACATATCACAAAACAGCAAACAGATATATATACATGTATACTGATACATCTCAATACGGTACAAGTAAAACATCATAAGTGGTATGATAACCATGGTATACACATAAGTCAAAACAATAAGTACATATCAGAGTAATGACAAAAAGGCTGTAACATAAAGGGCTAGCAGATAAATCCATACGGAAGTAGAATAGGCTAAGTCCATAAGGGTACCTAACCTGAACACTTCGGTCTGACCCGAATATAAAATGCACGGTTCCGTCTAGCTAAATATATCAGTTAATAAGGATAAGCAGCAATAGATGAATATGGATAAGGATAACGTTCTTCTTAAACATGAAGGAACAATACTGAGTTTAAGCACGAGTATAAGTATGGTATGGTTACTTTACGTGATAAGATGATATACTTACACAAACATATAATCTCAAATGAGATACAACAATCCATAAAACGCTAAATATAGCAAGCCTCGTATCATCGGCATATCCCAAATCATCAATAGTGGTTTAGGGAAAATATTACTCCTAAAAGGGAGAAATCCCAAACCCGCCATATCGGCAAACTCAAAGAAATCCCAAAGAAACCACCATCTCAAAAATACACCACATGGAAATTAAGTATAATTCTCAAACATAGGAGAATATAATCCCAAATAAACGTCAAAAGGCAATTCTCATGTAATAACGCCAATAGGCAAATCTCAGTAATAACGCCAAAAGGAAAATCTTAAATAACGCCAGTGTAGGCAACTCAAATCTTAAAAAAAGAAGTATCTCCTCTTTTCAAATATAAACCAAATTCTTATCTTTCTTTAATTTTAATTGCTATTTTTATCAAATCAAAACAGAAACCAAAAGGTAATCAATTTCAAAACTCTCATCAAATTATGATTTTGAGTTTGGATTTGTCTGTATTATATCTCTTTTCGTTTGCACGTCTCTTTAAGGAAGTCTACAGGTAGTTGGAAATATTTGAATGAAGTAATTAGCCATAATTAATAAAATTATTTCATTTTCCCTAAATAAAGATCATTACCCATCATTATTAACCTAAATAAATAAAGTTCTAAACTTTATTTTCACATTTCATTTCAAAATTTATTGTTTATTCCAAATAAACAATATAAAATCCCTAATTTTAATTTAATTTACAATACTAAATTATAACTACTGTTATAATTTGATATTAACAGGTAATCTCCAAAACCTAGGGTTGTTACAAAATACTTTTTTATAAAGCAAAGGTCATACGTCTAAAATAGATAACTAGACATCTGAATTATTCCAAAAAGCAACGGTTGAACCTAGACCAGGTGTATGCTAAGTAAGGTGAAGTAAGGAACTTGTATTCCACTTTATCAACTGTTAGGAATTCGCATGGCTTCATGGAGCAGATGCAGCAAGTAGTTTCATTTCATGGCAAACGTAGCGTGAAACTCGACAGGGCAGGTGTTAAAAGCGCAGTTGGAAGCTCTTATTGTTGCTGAGGTACCCTGGTCGCATGTGGAACATGTAGGAACTAGGGAGGGGGCGGAGGCATCCATAACATTAGGGCTACACGACCAGATACCCATTGGATCTGTAGGGAAATCTGTAACATCCCGCCATTTTTGACCATTCAAATCGACAATAAAACTACACATGTCAGACTTGAATATTTCAAAACAACAGATTGTTAATAAAATTTGGGGTAAATAAAATTAATCACAGAATCACAAACACAGAATATCAGAATAACTCATCGCGAAATAAAATAGCTATAGTAGTTCATGAAGCTACTAGATACAGAGTCTCAAAACTAATACATAATACCATAGTCTGGAAACAAATACACTTGAAAATTCTAGGCACATAAGTTCTCCACTACAAAAGAAAAAGCTGAGTGGAAATAACTGAAGTGGAAATATCAAGTAGACAGCTAAATCTCCAACGGATCTCAAGCTCCAAAAAGGATGAATCCAAAGCTGTGAAACTCAGGTTGACCCGAGCGTAAAGCAAAACACAAACACTCAAGTCAGGACATACATACCTATAAAATGTAAATCAACTCAAGTGAACTGCAAAAGAAATGTATCGGTAACTTAAATGATACTTGGGATCGCCCATCCTTTAAGGATCCGTTAAACTATCTACCATGTAGTTATATACGCTATTATAATAATGTCTAAAGTAAAGTAAACTATTAAAATAGTGTTAAGGCGTTACCCATATCCCCCTTAACACATTTTATATATTCCCATAGTCTATACATTACCGTAATCCCGCCCGTACTGGACGCTGTCAAAGGGCACTCCATAGGTATGGCATAAAAAAACTCGTAGAAGGCGTGCGAGGGTTGGTGGCATGGCACAACTAGGCAATGCCAGGGTAGATATACCAATTACACTTCCAAACTATTGATAACGCATAGCCGCAACTACCGCACAACTCGATCCACACTCCCGAATCAAAGGTGCACGCCAAATCAATCACAATGTAATAGATTGGCTAACGATGAAGTGTGTCTGATCAGAGGAGCTACCTTACTTGGCCCGTCAATTGCTCTTGTTTTAGCCACCTTATGCTAATTCATGGGAGTGAGGTCCACATAAATATACCTTTATGACCGTCGCCACCATCCTACTTCATTCTATAATCTCCACCGCATACACAGTTCTTAAAGTGGTTTTCGTTGTCGACAGAGAGTATGCCCATGTCTGATCCCGGTTGCTTTAACAACCAATCATTATTATAACCCCTGGTTAGATAAATTTTAAATGGTTTATATTTCATATCAAACATTTCCTTTCAAACCATATAAGTTCCATATCATTATTCTTTTTAAAATAATATTCAGTTTTCCAAAGTCGAAACACTTCCAAATTCTTTTAATTTTAACCTCTTGGAACATAAAATTTTAGAGATCATAGCACTGTAAAATATAACCTTTAGAACCATAACATTTGGACCTATAACCCTTTAGAAAATTTTGTAGCATTCTAGAAATGTCACTTTCAAGAAAACACAGCAGCACATAAATGCAACTGTAAGAATTCGCAGCAGTGCAGAATTGTTACTGTAAGAATTTGCAACGGTGCAGAATTGTTACTCTAAGAATCTGCAACAGTGCAGATATGTTACAATAAGAAATCATATTAGTTTTGAATTGTTACTGTAAGAAATTACAGCGGTTTAGAGTTGTTACCGTAAGAAATCGCAATAGTTTTTATCATAGTCATTATACCATTCCTATTATATTACTCTAATTTTAGCTATTTGGTCATTAAAGAAACCACACCTTTAGTTAAACAACTTTGTTATAATGTCAAATTTTAAAGCTAAAATCCTTATGCTAAGTAAAAAGTACGTTATTAACTTACACCTTATTTTCTTTTCGGTAAATTATCATTTTTATTACCCAAATTATACCATTTACATTAGTTAAAACTTACATGTCAAATGTATGCTTAAATTGCATTTTTTTCCATAAAAAAACCATTTATCTTCTTATTCACTATTACATGAATTAAAACTTACAATTTATAGGTTAGAATAAAATACCATTATTAAGTCATATTGGATTATAAAATTTCAATTAACCTTCATATTGTAAATTAGATTCCAAATTCACATTTCCAACTATTTAGTTCTTATAAAATTTTAACCCATATAAACAAATTTACAGAAATCATTACATTAAATTTTTGTTGAGATTCATATACAAAATCCAAAATACTTATTAATTTTTATAAAATCATTTAAATCAACCATGGAGTCTATATGAAATTCTCTACCGTAGTATTGTTTCAATCCTCAATTTATAAATTTTTTGGGTTTTATATCATTTTAAACCCGCAATCCCAAGTCAAATAAATTTGCTCAGGTCTATCATTTCAGCCCATAACAATGTTTCTTAATCTAAAGATCGTTCGGGCATGTATCGTTTCAACCCATAGTGAAGGAACTTGCAGTGTGAGAATAGAATATTAAATAAACATAACAATATTCAACATATCATGGTATATAATCATAACATGTATAATATGATATGAAATAACATAATAAAAATATAGGTGAAATTCTCAAATTGCATATACAAATCTATTCAATTCCATTGTCATAAATTCACCAAAATATAAGTATGTTGCCAAGAGTGATTACTCACCTTCCTTGGTTAGAGAAGTTATTCCAAACACATCGCAAGGACTACAACAAGCACGGCAATTACGAACAAGCTTGAGTGAGAAGAGAATCCAAATCCAACGCTTTGAAAAATAAAATAAATTCCATATCTAAACAAATAATTCACATAGAAATAAAAGTAGAAAAATATATTTTTGTAAACATATGAAAGGGCTTATCTACGGGTGCATTGGCTCGGTCTAGTGGTTGTTTGGGTTTGGCCATAGGGTTAGGGTTCGGACTATGCTAGGTTTGGCTATGGCTAGGCTTTGGGTTAGGTGGGTTCGGCTAGGCTAGGGTTTGGTGGTGGTGATGGAGATAACTGCCAAGGCAAAATCAAGGAAAGAGGATGAGGTGGTTCGGCTATAGGGTTTTGGTTGGAGGAAGAGAAGGTGGAGGCCGAGATATGTGAAGAGGAAAATGGGAAAAAGGAAGGAGGAGAAGTGGGTTTTGGCTAGGGTTTATGGTTGGAGAAAAAGGAGATAGGTGTGGCTGAAAATTTTGAGGGGAGGAGGAGGAAAATTGTAGAGGAAAAGAGGAAGAAAGTCTAGGGTTTTGAGGAGGAAGATGAAGAAGAAGACTTACATTGATTTCTTTCTACGGAGGCACGATGACAATGAGTAATCTAACCAAAACCCTAGGATATTATATAGGCTACGCAATCATGTGGCTTCTCATCTACTAAAGGAATTCCGAGCCCATTAGTAAAAGCCCAAAGTCACAATGTAAATAAGATGAATGTTCACCAAAAGTTGTAAATTTTGAGAAGTAGGAATAAAAATTTAACAAAAAGAAAAACAAAGCAAATGTTTGAATTAAATTCATCTTCATAAAAAAAGTAAAAGTTAAAAATTCAAATTTTAAAATTTCAACAAAAAGTCAAACTTTGATAAAAGTTGACCAAATATTGAATTTTAAGAGAATATTTATTTTATTTAATTTGGAAAAACCTTTCACATCAAAACCCTAAATATTACATTAAATTTCCAAATTTATCGATTTCAAAATAATTACATTTAACATTTCAATCAATTTTCATTTAAAATATTTCAGAAATTTTATGGGTTGTTACACTCTCCCCTACTCAAAAATCTTCGTCCTCGAAAAGGAACGATACCAGAAAACAAAGAAGGATAAGTAGGATAACGAATAGTACCTAGAATAAACAATTTCGGATTTGAAGCACGAATGCTTTCTTCCGTTCCCCAAGTACAATCCCGATCATTAGTGCTCCATTGCACTTTTACCAGGTTGGTAGATTTTCTTCGTAGTTGCTTCATACCTCTATCGATAATACAAAGTGGCTACCTCTCGACATTAAGGTTCGGCTCAACGTCCAAACTCTCGAGAGTAGAAGGCTGGAAAATCAAAGATGGATCATGAAGATACTGACGAAGATGTGAAACATGGAACACATTATGCACTCCAGAAAGTTTCTCAGGCAATTCCAAACAATAAGCTAAGGAACCAACTCTCTCTAAGATGCGAAAAGGACCAATAAACCTAGGAGCGAGCTTCCCTCTCCGACCAAAACTAATCACATTTCTGAATGGATAGACGTTAAGGAAAAGCTGATCACCAATAGAAAATTACAAATTCCTCCTACGCCTATCAGCATACTTCTTCTGTCTATCTTGAGCAATCCTCATCTTTCTTCTAATCTCCTCAACCTTCTTAGATGCTTCTAGAATCATATGAGGACGAAGAACTAAACGATATCCGGATTCAATCTAGCAATATGGAGATTTGCAAGTGCGTCCATAAAGAGCAGCAAATGGAGCCATTACGATAATAGCTTGAGTTCAAAGATGGGATAAGATAGATAAATGTTTAAGACAACCTTAAAAATATATTTGAGAGTATACCTGATAACTATTGTTATAGGTGAATTCAATGAGATGGAGATGATCTTCGCAAGATCCTCCACAATCAAGGACATAGGCACAAAGAAGATCTTTCAGAATCTGATTCATTCTTTCTGTTTGATCGTCAGTCTATGGATGATAAGTAGTGCTCAGATTCAGGTGAGTCCCTAAAGATTCCTAAAAAGCTTTCTAAAACTGACTGGTAAAGATGTGGTCTTTATCACAAACAATACTGACCGGAACACCGTGAAGACATACTATCCCCCTCATATAAATCTCAACCAAACTAGAAGCAGAACGGTTGGAGCTAACTAGAATGAAATGAGCTGACTTGGTCAATCTGTCCACAATAACCCAAATACTCTCATTACCTCTCCTAGTCCTCGGTAATCCATCAATAAATTCAATAGAAAATTGTTCCCATTTCCAATTGGGAATCTCAAGGGGTTGCAATAATCCAGCAGCCTTCTGATGATCAGCCTTAACCTGTTGGCAAGTCGCACATTTACTAACAAAAAGGGAGATATCACGCTTCGTAACACTCCACCAATATAACTTCTTCATATCATTGTACATCTTTGTCACACCTAGATGAATAGAAAGTCTGGACCGATGATTTTCCCGAAGTAACTCTTTCCTTAATCTGTCGACATTTGGGACATAAATCCGATTATTAATCCTCAAAATCCCTCTATCATCGATCTAAGATCCACTTCCATCTTGGCCGCTGCCACCAATTCCGATAAGAACATTCTCCTTAATAAGCCTAAGCATCTCATCCTCATTTTGCTTAGCAATAATACGATCCATAAGAGGAAAAGAAACAACAAGCTGACATAACATCGCCTTCTTTCAAATCAAAGCATCGGCTACAACATTAGCTTTTCTGGGGGCTTAGTTGATGTCGAGGTCATAAGAAGTTAGAAACTCAAGCCATCTAAGCTGCCTCAAATTCAAGTCCTTCTGGGTGAATTTATATTTCAAAGACTTATGATCCATAAAGAGCTCAAACTTAGTTCCCAATAGATGATGTCTCCGAAGCTTCAAAGCAAAAACTACAGCAAGAAATTCCAAATCATGGGCTGCATAATTAGCTTCGTGATTCTTCAACTGACGACTGGCATAAGCGATAACTTCCCCTTCTGCATCAGAATGGCTCCCAAACCTTCACGACGGACATCGGTGTATACTGTTAATCCTTTATTTCTATTTGTAATGGTAAGAACCGGTGCAGAAGTAAGCTTGCACTTCAACTCATTAAATGCAGCTTCACAATTGTCATTCCATCTAAACATAGCATTCTTACGAGTTAGAGCGGTGAGAGGTGCAGTAATTCGAGCAAAATTCTCAATGAATCTTCGATAATAACCGGCAAGGCGTAGAAAACTATGGATATCGAATGGAGTTTAAAAAGTTTCCGAATTCTAAAATAGAATAAGGAAAATAAGAACTGAGAAAGATATTGAATAATTAATGTACAAAGGAAAGATGTGAAGAATGCGGATTTTTCGTGCTCGAAAATCGACATCCATACTTTATTCGTACTCGAATGCCGTAGATTCGACCGTTCAAATCCGATTCGCCGGAGCTTGTAACAACATTAAGTAAACAACACAGCGGAATAAAAAGAATAATACATTGATATACAACACTGATACAATATCTGATACAGCAGATGATCCAATAGATATCAATATACATCAGAGATATGATACAAGAAATAGCAGCGGAAAAGAAAACGATAACACCAACGGCGGATAATCTCCATCTCCAAAGCTCCAATTCCGAAATAGCTCGAACTCCCAATAACCTTTCACCTAGCTGAGCAAGACTGGTGTGATCCAAAGACTGAACTAACTCCAGATAATCTACTAAATCTGACTATCTGAAAAACACAACTCTAGACTGCTCTTGTAGAAAATAATGAGCACCCAGAGTTTAGGAAAGAAACAATAAACTCCGGATCAGTCATGGGACTGGTGTGAGTAACAAAAACAGTTTATCTTTTAAAAACAAACAGCAACAAGGATAATTTTAAAGTCAATTCGCAATGCTTTTGGAAAATGAGACTACTATAAGACCTCCCGCCACACACACAATGCAAATGCAGAATTGGAGGAGATTTCTTCTTATGATAGTCAAAGATGCTTGATACGCATTAAAATGAAACATTTGATATTATTACTAGTGCATAGTGTAGGAATTTTTTTTCGAAAGTAAAGATATAAATCTTAGCCAGCATAGGCATTCCGCACTTATGCCTACTATAGCTACCATCCAAACAGTGGGGCACCACCATAAGTGAATGATAGGTTCTACAACTAAAACCGTACAAGGTGCGTATTGTTTTATTTGGATTTTCAACAAATGGTCAGGCTAAGGAACTTCCTACTGCCACATGGGATCGCCTCTGGCGGGACATCCCGAGAACTTAACCAGCTCTCTGCCAACACAAGGCCGGGTTACCTTTGTCACTAGGTAACTACTACACGACTATGCCATCCCCCGGTCCCTTTGGACCTTTATCCGAGCGCTCGATTCCAACAACACCACACAGTAATAGATATAGTGTATCAACATGAGTAAATATCTGGGCTCCATACCATGATACCACCCTTTCCAGAAGGAAATGACATGCCCTAAAGGGCGCTACCCCTAATAACCTTGCCGCATCCTTCCTGTTTTGACCATTCCCGGGGTGTGAGGTCTGACGAAGTCTCGTCCACAAAGCCACGCTTTGGTACAAAGCCATGCTTTGGGTCAACAAATGATCAAAGCAATGATCACAAAGATAAATGATCATACAAATGATCATATCACAAATGATCAAACAATGATCATTTCACAGCAACACTCAGCATGTCACATTACCAAATTGGAAATATATCACTGATAACCATCAACTACATAACCTCTGAGCTTGTACGTCTCAGAGAAGGGTGTTAAGCTAAGAGAATAAATTCTCCACCTCTAACAGAAATGTATTTGAAAGAAATCTGCTTTATATCTCGATTGTAATGTCAGACATACTATCCATACAAGTTTGTTCTGGGTTCGAACAGAACCGAAGGCACTTCCAAATAAGTTCCTTGCAATCCGGATATTCACTAATCACGACCGGACTTCCCATCACATATGGAGTCTCTATACTGGGGACCAGTCGATGCAAAGACATTCGACGAGTTGTCCTTTCGCTTTTGAAAATATCCGGTCTTCAACACCGGTCTTTAAATGATATCCATAACGACATATCACATATTCGGAATGGGATATATGACACAAAGGTCCTCTCCTGGCAAAACCGAACAGTGAGCACAGTATTTCAAAAACATATGAATATTGGGATTTCAATTAAGTCACAACTTAAAACCCAAAAACTTTCCTTTTCAAATGGTTTAAACCAATTACCATTTCAAATCTTTATATTACAAAAAGATTTATTTCACAAAGATCAATTCATAGATTTCAAAACAATTTCCATTCCAATTGGATTAACTCACTAAATCTTTAAATCAAAGATTTAACTCATAGCTTTCAAAAATTCGATTAACTTGTTGAATCTTTAAATCAAAGATTCAACTTATAGCTTTCAAAATCATTTCCAAAGATTCATTCATAGCCTTTCAAAAACAATTTCAATTCAAGTTGGATTAACTCATTCGGTCTTTGAATCAAAGACTCATTTCATAGCTTTCAAAACATTTCAATTCTATTTCAAACTTGAAACCTTTTCAACATAGTTTGGAGATCCTTTCTTTAAAATGAAAGCTATTATTATTTGAAAACAAGTAGTTTTCGTTTTGAAGAAATTTAATCTCATTTATATAAGTTAAAATCTTTGGGTTAATTCAAATTTCCAAAAACAACACCTTAAAATGGTTTAAAACCCATATAAACTTGTATACCATTTAATGTCATAAATACTGAATATAGAATTCAATTTCAAATATTGAATTCAAATTTAAATCAAAATATTTAAATTTCAAAACTCAATCAAGTTATTCAAAATAAATTTCATCTTTGAAATTCCATTTCAAAAGCTTTTCACTTTAATCCCAAAACATTTCCAAACCATTTGAATTTAAAAATTCAAATTCAAAACTATTTCCAAAAATCTGTGACTTAATCGATTTCCTCGTGAAATCCATATTTGTCTGTGTATGGTGAGGTCCAGGGGTTTTAACACAATAGTGCAACATCATTCAATCATCACAGATTCAAAACACAGAAATATAGTTGATAAGCGATATAACTATAACGCTTATCGTCCGTTCACAGATCCATAGATAGTATACAAATGTAAATAAATATACACAGCTCAATCTACAGAACAAAATATCACAAATCAGATAGGACAATCAATTCAAGGCATTTCATACAATATAATCATTCATAAGTATTAAGGTCAAGCATTTAATAAACATTTATAAGCTGGATTAATTAATTATTTAATCCTAATTAATTCAATTCATTTCCAATTTAATTAATTACTTATGAATTTATTATCCAATTCTGATTTATTAATTCCAAATCATTTGATATAAATTAATTTATCAAACACTTTAACTAATTAAATTATTCTTAACTTATCATATTTATTAAATCAACCTTTTAAACTAATTTCCTAGTTAATTTAATTTATTAATTTATAAATAAAATAAATCATTCTTTAATTACCTTATTAATTAAATCATTTTAATTACCTTAATTATTTCTAAGATAATAAATTTCTTTATCATTGATTTCATTAATCATTTAAGTGTAATTTAAACATTACACTTTTAAATTTAGATTCAAATTTCATTTTGGATTTAAGGTTTACAAAGATAAGCATTAACCAAATTTACATATCAACTTATAGACCTATATAAGAAAAGTTTTAACCAAATTACTTAAATTTTTAATTAAAATTTAAGATTTAAAATACATCACTTTTTTTTTATCTTGCAAACTCAAATTAAAACAAATTATCAAACTTACCATTCAAAATTCTTTTATACAAGAACTTTATCAAAATCTAATTTAAATATTTATTTGAAAACAAATTACAGGCTATTTGATTTAAACATGTTATAAAACAATTCAGATTTTTAATTCCCAAGTCTGGATTCAACATTTGATTTAAATCTTTTGATTTAAAATTTTCCTTTAACTTTGGAATCCAAATTCATTTCGAAACTTGAAGATTCAAAAGTTGATTTAAACTCAGTTTAAATTTTTTGTTCCCAGATTTTTAAATTAAGTTTTTAAAACCTGAAAACTATCAGGTTTGTTTCTAAACCTGAAACCCTCTTTTAACTATTTGAAAACTTTTAAAATTTAAATCCATTTTAAAATCTAGCTTTATCTAGATATGAACTTGCCTTTAAAACTATCTCCCATTCGTTAAATCATTTTAAATTTGGATTTACTGTCAGATTTTTTTTTCCAAAACCTGTAGCAACATTTGACCGGAGAAAACTCAAACTTGCTTCGAGTCTAACATCCAAAATCTCGAATACAGCTTCGAGACAAACACACGATTTCACCTTGCTGCTTTCCCACTATAGAAGTTCCAGAACTTCTCCTTCCTATCATCAGATACATGCGACACCTCGTGCACATGCACTGGCCATCCAATGCCCTCCGACCATTCCTCTGGCCACTGACAAGTCGCCGATCACCTACCCAAACCACCTGACCACCCCGGTCCTTGAATCAATGACGAAAACGAAATCGAGTTCGTACGAACCAAAACCTGAAACGTTCGAACGCATCACCATCCAAACCTGTCATCGCGCCTTGCTTTGAACTCCGACCACCAAAACGCGCCACACCTCCTTCCAGACCTTCGTCTACGTCCACACTACCATCTCCAAAAATCCCACTGCGCTCGATCCACTACAGAATTTCCAGTCATGCAATTTCGAACGCGACTCAAAACCCTATGCTAAACCCTATTTTTGATTCAACCCAAAAATTCATTCATTAGAAAAATTTCTATTATTTTCCCGTGCTCGTGGATCATTAAGCTAGCTTCACCATAAGTTTCAACATCTAGAATTCATTAAAACCACAGAAATTTGTAAAAATATGATTATTGTTCATCAGTAAATTGCTTTTACATTTCTAATTTAAAAATCATTATCCTTGTTTTAAAAATCTTATCTTTGAGTGTATATTCCAAATACAAAATCAAACTCACAATTTTGAGTATTCGAATTTAACAAAAAAAATTCCTTCTGGCTGTCATATTGATCACACGGTAACTTTGTTGTTCTGTCAACTTCAAAACAATTTTCCAGGTCCTGACTTTGGTTTATACAAACTTAATTAGTTAAATTTCTAAGTTTTAAATTGTTTTATATGAATAAGTATTAATCTTCTTAAGAATTCTTTGCTCAGTACTTGATAGTATTGAAGAATGATACTTAGCAGAATTTACAGTAAATCAGCAACAACATCACAAACAATATGTAACAAACAAAATATTTCATGAACAAACCATTTAGGTTTAAATCTCAAAAGGAACGTTTACTCACCTGGAAGTATGAAAGAAGAAAGACTGAGATACTTTCATGTTGACAGAGAACAGAGAACTTCATTGAACCAGGCTTTGAAAACTGCAAGCTAAACCTTTTTGATTTTTCTGGTTTGCATTGTCTAAGTTAAAGTTTATTTATTGTTTTACTTATTTCGAATGAACAACAGAGTTAAAGCTTGAAGATGGTGATATATAAAAAGAATTGTACAGGTTATATTGTTATTTGTTTATAAAATACACTAGATACTTGCATTTAATGCTTTGTACAAGTGATGGTATTTGTTTATACATAAGTGTGACTGAAGTGATCTCTTTTGTACACTTTCGAATGACTAAAATATGGCTAGTATGTAATGCCAAGTACTTTATGTTCCTCTTAACCATTTTGTATACAAAGATATTTTATATTTTTAACTTTGCTTTGTTTCTTCTTTTACTTTGTTTTGTGGCTGATGATAATATTTTGGTGGCTGACATGTTTATATGCATACATTATTTAGTACTTTAGGTTTTTATTTACAAGCTATTACCCATACTTTGTGTACAGCCTAGCTTACTTGTTTTTATTTGGTGGCTGCAACTTTATTTTGTTTGCTTTTACATACTTATGTCTTTGTTTGTTATTTTTACTTTGTTTTGTTTCTTATTACTTGTTTTCTCAGCCTACATATACTTATATATTTTGTTTATGTTCTTTCTTTTCTTTTCTCATTTGAGTGTATTACTTTGTCTTTTATTTGTTTGATTTATTTCTTGGTTTTCTTATACAAGTTAATTCATATTTATCTACATACATTTGTTCAACTTGAACTATAACATTGTCTTTGCTTTGGAATTTTAAATGAAATCCAATTATTAATATGTTGTTTAAATTTATTCATGGGTTTACTTATATTATTACATAACTATATGATTTGTCTTATATTCAATTTGCTGTTAGAATTTGTCAAATATGTTTTACTTTATATTTTGCATGTTTGCATTTATTTTTAACTTAAATATTTATTTCAAAAAATTTGTTATATTTACACAACTTTAAAAATCCATTTCATAAGACTGAATTCAAATATCTCCATATTAATATTGTTTAATAACAACTCAATATTAAATTAAAAATAATTTATTAAAAAAAATCATTTCTTTCTTAATAAATAACATAATTTGTTTGAATTTGGAAACACTCGAATCAATTTATCATTTAATTTCATAATTTTAAATCAAAAATAAATTAAATTATCAATTTAAAATAAATTAAAATTCGGGATCGTTACAAAAGAAGAGAAGATAGACTTTCATTAATCGCTGCGACCTTAACTAGATCAACAGAAATTCCATTACCAGAAACAATATGTCCAAGAAATCGGACTTCATCTTTCCAGAAATGGCATTTCAAGAATTTGGCTTTCAACTGATGACTTCTGAGAATCCCCAGAACAAAGCTCAAATGAGATTTATGCTCCTCCTCTGACTTAGAGAAAACAAGGATATCATCGACGAAGACTAGAACAAACTTATTAAGAACATCACAGATAACCGGTTCATTAGGTTGACAAAGAAAGCTGAACCATTAATCAAACCAAAAGGCATAAGTACCCATTCAAAGAAACCATCCTCAAAAAGAAATGTGGTTTTGGGAATACTTTCCTCGGCAATTCTGAGCTGGTGGAAACCGGTGGCAAGATCAAGTTGAGAGAATACAGTTGCTCCATAAAGTTGATCGAACATATCATTAATGCGAGGCATTGGATATTTGTTTTTCATAGTGAGCTTGTTCAGCTCCCTATAATCAGCACACATCCTCAAAGAACTATCAGACTTAGTGAGAAAGATCACTGCTGCTCCCCATTTGGAATGGTTGGGTCTGATCAAACCTTTGAAGAACAAGTCTTCGATTTGCTTCTTCAACTCAACCTTCTCACACGGTGCCATTCTTCTAGGAGGAAGAACTACAGACCAAGCTCCAGGAATGAGATTAATATAGAATTCAATTTCCCATTTAGGAGGTAAAGAAGTGACTTCACCAAATACATCGGAATAGAGTTTGACCAAAGGAGTAGATCAAGATCACTAGGGGAAGAATCAAGAGAATAGATAAAACTGCCTATATACTCCTGAGGCATACGGCACTGAATCATCAAAGGGTTTCCAAAATCATCAACAAGTGAAACAAGCTGGTTTTACAAGAGATAACAGCTTCATGATTCTTCAGCCAATCTCCTCTAAGCAACATGTTAAAAGCATCGAAACCAAGAACGTAGAAATCACCAGAAAAGTGATGATCGGAATAGAAGAGTTTCACATTGTTACAAATACTACTAAGGTTTGCGTTACCACCAATAGGATTAGTAACACAAAAAAGTTCGAATGCAAACTTAGGTGAAAGGATATGCTCAAAGTTATCACAAAGGTCCATAGAAATGAAACTATGCGAGGCTCCAGTGTCAAATAAAATATGAACAGGAAGATTAAACAAGGTAAAGGTGCTTTGGAGAGTACCTTAGGTATCACTAGGAGCAGGTGCCTTGGATGAAGTAACTGCAATGATACCAGATGCCATGCCCTTCTGCTAAGTAGGACAATCCTGCTTGAAGTGGCTAGGCTGCAAGAAAATATGATAAAGATCATGTCTAGTCATCTAAGCTAGTGGAATAGCAGCTCCGACTAAAATAGGACAACTAATGTCATAGTGCCCCTTTTGGTCACACTTAAAGCAAGTTATGGAAGAATGGTCAATAGGCTACCTCTTGGGAGAAGAAGATCCTAAGCATGGACTCTTCAGCCAATTCTGCTTCTAACGATGGAAATTAGACTTCTTCTTCTTAGAGTTGCCAGAAGAAGCTGAGATGAAGGTACACGTGAAACAGATGATTACTTAGAAGTGGGGTTCTCATATCTAATGGCCATATCATCAACCCAGTAAAAGGGCTGTGCACATGAGAAATCAGACGATCATAAAACTATGGGCGAGCTCCAGCTATAAACTTCTCATTCTTCTTAAGAGGGGTATCAATCAAGCTAGGACCAAAATTGGAAAGTTCATTAAACTTCTGCTCATACTCAGAAAATGACATATCCCCTTGCTTAAGATCCATAAATTCCCTATATAGCTGTGACTTCCCAGCTTCTGGCATCCACTTCGTTACAAAAGCCTTCCTAAACTGCCCCCAAGAAATATCTGCCTTAATACTATTGGCTGTAATAGACTCCCACCAATCTAGGGCTGCCTCCTTCAACTGCCAAGCTGCTAACTAGCACTTCTAAGCGTCGGTGATCTCTGAACCAGCGAAAATCCTTTCCAAACTCCTCGGGCACTACTGAGCCTCAATGATGGTCTCTGATCCCATAAATTTAATACTACCTAGCTGAGTGAACTCCAATCAGAGAGTAGTAAACCTAATGGATGCAACTGGTGCTGGAGCTGGGGCAACAGCACGACTCTGACCTCTGGCATTCCTATGATTCATCCTGGAAACTCAAGATTGAATATTTTAGGACCAAGATAAAGGAGAAAGACAAAAGAAAAGATTCAACTCAAATGGAAATACTAATCAAAGAATTCAATTAAACAAGGTGGATTAGAAAAGAAGGAAATTATAAGAAAAGGAATTTTAAAACAAGACAAATTTTATATCTCTAATCCTTGAAAATCATTTGAAAACCATTTTATACTTGAAAATACGTTCTCTCGCAAAGAATGATTTTAAGATTGATTTTACTCATTCTAAGGTATTTCACCCTATCTATAATGAGTTTTTGCCCCATAGGCTAAGGTTTTCCTAAAACCAAAGCTCTGAATCCACTGTAACATCTCGCCATTTTGGACCATCCAAATCGACAATAAAACAACACATGTCAGACTTGAATAATTCAAAACAACAGATTGTTAATAAAATTTAAGGCAAATAAAATCAATCACAGAATCATAAACACAGAATATCAGAATAACTCATAGCGGAATAAAATGACTATAGTAGTTCATGAAACTATTGGATACAGAGTCTCAAAACTAATACATAATACCAAAGTCTGGAAACAAATACACTTGGAAATTCTAGGTACATAAGTTCTCTACTACAAAGCAAAAGCTGAGTGGAAATAACTGAAATGGAAATATCAAATAGACAGCTAAATCTTCGGCGGATCTCTAGCTCCAAAAAGGATGAATCCAAAGTTGTGAAACTCAGGCAGACCTGAGAGTAAAGCAAAACACAAACACTTGAGTCAGGACATACATACTTATAGAATGTAAATCAACTCAAGTGAACTAGAAAAGAAATGCATCAGTAACTTAAAGGATGCTTGGGATCCCCCATCCTTTAAGGATCCGTTAAACTATCTACTATGCAGTAATATACGCTATTATAATAATCTCTAAAGTAAAGTAAACAATTAAAATAGCGTTAAGGCATTACCCATATCCCCCTTAACAAATTTTATATATTCCCATAGTCTACACAGTATTGTAATCCTACCCGTATTGGACGCCGTCAGAGGGCATTCCATAAGTATGGTACAAAACAAACTCGTAGAAGGCGCGCTAGGGTAGGTGACACGACACAACTAGGAAATGTCATGGTAGATATACCAATTACACTTCCGGACTGTTGGAAATGCATATCCGCAACTACCGCCCAACTCGATCCATGCTCCCGAATCAAAGGTGTGCACCAAATCAATCACAATGTAATAGAATGGCTAACGATGAAGTGTGTTCGATTGGAGGAGCTACCTCACTTGGCCCGTCAATTGCTCCTATTTTAGCCACCTTATGCTAACTCAAGTGAGTTAGGTCCACGTAAATGTGTCTTTAGGATCGTCACCACCATCCTACTTCATTCTGGAATCTCCACCACGTATATAGTTGTTAAAGTGGTTTTCGGTATCGATAGAGAGTATGTCCATATCTGATCCCGGTCTCTTTAACTGTGACGACCGCCCATGACTCCTGCACTAAACAAGGAAATAATGCGCTGGAAAGTGTGCCAGGCCGCCATGGACGATCATCAAGGTAGGGTAAAGCAAACACAATATAGTCTATCGTATTACTCACAGCGCATGGATAAAATACAATAGAGAAATATAAATATAATGAAGCTCCATAGAACAGAATATCATCATATAAGCATCATAGAAGTTTGATACAAACATCTAAACAATCCATACATCAAGCCTCACTACATAACACTCAAAACATATATAAGCAGCGGAACATCCAGTACATATAGTAAGGAAACAATATGCAAAAGCCTCCAGCTCGTCTTCGTCATCAACAGCGTTGGCCACTATGAACAGCACCTGTCACCTGCTACCTAGTCTGCCCATCCCAACATGGATGAACAGCCCAAGGTAATAAGAGTTAAACATAAAACCTTGAGTCATACAAAAGTCTTAGTGAGCAGTAAATCAACTATCAAACATACCAAAAGAGCATAAAGGGTACAAAGGAATAGGAACCCAACCATCCCACTCCACCTCTTTCTACAGTGATAGCCCCCAGACACACTAAGCAGAAACAAACATAGCAAAACAGACAATTAAAGTAAAGCAATTATCACTCGAGTCAAGGTCGATGTTTTCCAAGTACAAACCCCCAAGGCCTAAACTAAGATCAGATAAGCACCCACAAAACATCGCTCTTGAGACCGAGTGACGATACAACCAAACATCCATGACTCTGGCTATCACTGTTATCATTGCCTCGGAACCACCGCTAATTGAATGACCGGCACATTCTTTCAGCCGTAAGTCAAGGGCTAATGGTAACCCCGGTTCTAGACAAACTCCGCACGTCATCGTGACCCATGCCTAGGACTTACCTACTTTGCCCAGAGTACTCGACCACCTGCCTGTAGTCTTTTGGGTGTCCCGACCACCTACCTGTAGTCGTTTTGGGCGCCCCATGTACTCTTGTTTTGAGTTTACTAGAACCTTCAACAACGATGAAATCCAAGCCTCCTAGTCATCCTCCTCGACGACTATTCTCATACTAGCCCAAGCTACCTCTCGAGCAATCCATTATCAACCAACTCGTACCATCCCTCGAGTTATCAACATACTTAGGATGATCCCGTCTGGATTAAACCAAGGCTGTCTCACATCAAACTTTGCTTCATCGCATTATAGCAAAGTCCATCGTCATCGAATCTATCCATATAAGCCTCACCATCCGCTTCATATGTCACAAGCAGCTTTCACTATTCAAGAGCCTTTCCACTTAGCTTTTGAATCATCCTCGACCAACTTGCCAAATCAACTATTAGCTAATTTGCAACAATCTATCAAATCAAACATTAATCCAAGTAATCAATCATTCAAACAAGATCTAAATAAACAATTACAACAATAATGGCAATTTCGTAAATAAAGAGTCCAAATCTAACATGCATTCTAACAAGCATGAATTATGAACAATACCTTTACAACTTGATGAATGAACTTGCATAAGTGAACATGTAGTAAAATAGATGTCAAATCATCATGAACATTAGATCTACATGCAGACTTGAGAAAAATGCACGAAATCACTCTCTTTAACACATAAACAAACCACCGATCCAATATACTCCTTTGGGTCCGTGTGAGAGATAACCACCACTCACCAAAACACCTAAACACCTCAAAAGATAACAACTTCAGATCTGGACAGCGAAGAACTAAGCTTGATCCGGCAAAATCTCGCTTCAATCGATGAAATCTCTCTTTGAAGAATGTAGATCTTTAACTTTGGATCTTGGATCTTCAACCTTGATCTTCAATCTTGGATGGATGTAAGCACTAGATTAGAGTGGAGAAAAGAAGTGAAGAAATGTTGTAGTCGAGCTCTCAAAATGGCAGCACTTCGTCACTTCAAAATCCGGTGCCAAAAAGTGAACCAAACCCCTCTATTTATAGGCTGAAATCCCCCATGAGTCGTCCCCCCCCTTAGGTCGTCGCCGACCAACTGCCCCAACCTATGACCTAAGCAATCACACGACCTACCAACCTAACTCCTATGCGACCTAACAAACACGGCCGATCTAGCGACTCAACACACCCTGCCGACCTAACCACTTAACCTGATGCCGACCCAACGACTCATCCCAGGCGCGACTTAACAAACATGCGACATACGACTTATCGAATGCCGCGACCTACCCAAACCCAGGCCACACGACTTAACTATATGACGACCTAAAAACACACACGACTCAAGCCTTAGGTCATTCACGACCTAACTACAACACATGGTCACACGACCTAACAACACACGAACATACGCGACTTAAAACACAGGCCAACCTAAAAACCTCACGACCTACGACTCAACAGGTCCTGCGACCTACGACCTAACTCCAACACAGGCTAACCAATAGGTCGCTATCCCGTTAAGTCGTTACAAACGACTCACGACCTAAACCCTTAAGCCTCTAACTATCTTAGGTCGCTAACATCCTATAAGTCGTAACTCGCTAACCCACTCTAACTAATAACTCGTTAACGACCTATTCCCTAACTCGTTAACTAATTCTAACATACTAACTCGCTAACTACTGGGTCATACTGTCTTAAGTCGCTCTTCTTCCTTAGGTCGCTCACCCCTTAGGTCGCTCAACCGACCTAACTTCCACACGGCCTAAATCCTATACGACTTAACCCCCGCACGACCTAACTCCTAGGTCGTTCCAAACCTATAAGTCGCTCAACTCAAATCCCTTATACAACCTAAGCTCCACATGGCTTAACAACATCAACGACTTAATGGCAACTATTTTACAATATGTCGACACGTAAAATACAGGTCGTTACATTCTCTCCCCCTTAGGAATTTCGTCCCCGAAATTCCAAACAAACAAGAGCAATCAAAACTATTCTGCATGCCTACCATCCATAGCAATCATCAAACCATACATCCAATTACTAACCTAGCATGCAGAATTCTAAGATTAGAATCAAGTTACAAATTCATGAGATGCCACGACACCTTAGGGCCATACCTCGAATTGTTCAGGATGAGCTGCTTGCATCCTCTCTTCCTCCACCCATGTACAGTCGTTAACATCATCACTCCATTGTATCTTGAGCAACGTAATCGTCTTCCTCCTAAGCTGTTTCGTGTCAGTTTCCACAACACGAAGCGGCTTACGAGGTCTCATAACAACTGTATCAACATCTAAATCTTCATATCTATCAGCAGAAACCACTGTATTTGAGTCGTGCACATACTTCCGTAGATACGATACATGAAAAACGTTGTGCACGCCCGACATCTTCTCTGGTAATTCCAACTTCTAAGCGAGCTTTCCAATTCGCTCGATGATCGGGAATGGTCCAACAAATCTCGGAGTCATCTTTCCTTTCTTCCCGAATCGAATAACATTCTTCAATGGAGAAATCTTCACAAAAACCATATCACCTACGTCGAATTCTAAATCCTTGCGACGATTATCGGCATAACTTTTCTGACGATCTTGGGCTGCCTTCATTCGTTGCCGAATGATCTCTATATGATCCGAAGTCTGTCGAATCATTTCTGGCCCAAATATCAACTTTTCTCCTGTTTCTAACCAACATGTCGGAGAGTTACACGGTCTTCCATACAACGCTTCATA
Organism: Allium cepa; assembly: GCA_030765085.1. NCBI lineage: Eukaryota > Viridiplantae > Streptophyta > Magnoliopsida > Asparagales > Amaryllidaceae > Allium > Allium cepa. Next base: position 503,274,561 of record CM060937.1, on the reverse strand, counting down.
TGGCGCCATACCAATACTTGACTGGTAACTGTTATTATACGCAAATTCTACCAAATGAAGATGATCTTCCCATGATCCTCCGAAATCTAAAACACAAGATCTAAGGAGATCTTCCAAAATTCGGTTGACTCTCTCGGTCTGACCATCTGTTTGGGGATGATAAGCTGTACTCAAACACAACTCGGTCCCCAAAACTTCTTGGAAGCTCTTCCAAAATCCACTAGTGAACAATGGGTCTCGATCGCTCACTATACTCTTCGGAATACCATGGAATCAAACTATCCACTTAACATAAAACTCAGCCAATTTCGATGCAGTTCTAGTTGATCGAACAGGAATGAATCTTGCACTCTTAGTCAAACGATCTACGATGACCCAAATCCCTTCATTTCCCGCTCTGGTTCTAGGTAGTCCATCGATATTTGCTCCCATTTCCATATAGGAACTTCTAATGGCTGAAGCAATCCACTTGGCTTCTTCTGTTCGGCTTTTACCAACTGGCAGTTCATGCACTTGGAAATAAAATTTCCAACATCCTTTTTCATACCTTCTCAGTAATAGGTTCTCTTCATATCCCGATACATCTTATTTCCACCTGGATGAATTGTCAACTTCGAGTGATGACTTTCCCTCAGAACTTCATCTCTCAATCCATCTATATCGGGAACAACTAGTCGTCCTTGTTTTCGAAGCCAACCCTCTCGATCGACTTCGAATCCTTTATCCTTCTCTGGGTCTGATCCAGATTCCAAATCTCGGATAATCTTGACAAGCTTATCGTCTCGCTTTTGGCTCTCGCCAATTCTTTCCACTAGAGTAGGTCTTATCGATAAGTTTGCCAACATTTCAGGTTCCAATTCACATCTAGGCCTGAAGTCAAATCCAGCTAAATACTCAAGGCTCTTCCATTCTGAAAATATGGCTCCCAATCCTGCATGTCTTCGACTCAACGCATCCGCCACTGCGTTACCTTTTCCCGGAGTATATGCTATACCAAAATCATATGATGCCAAAAACTCTAGCCATCGTTGCTGCCGAAGATTCAAATCTTTTTGGGAGAAAAGATACTTCAACGACTTATGATCTGTAAACAACTCGAATCGAACTCCCAATAGATAATGTCTCCACATCTTCAGAGCAAAAACTATCGCAGCTAACTCAAAATAATGAGTCGGATAATTCCTTTCATGCGGCTGCAGTTGTCGACTTGCATATGCAACAACTTTATCCTTTTGCATCAGCACTGCTCCAAGTCCAGTACCACATGCATCGGTGTAAACACCATCTCGTCATTCCCACTTGGAATAGTCAAAACAGGAGCACTTGTCAGTTGCTCTTTTAGGATTACGAAAGCTTGCTCACACTTAGCATCCCATTTGAACACTTGGTTCTTTTTCGTCAATCCTGTTAACGGTGCAGCTATCTTGGAAAAGTCTTTGATAAACCAACGATAATATCCTGCTAATCCAAGAAAACTTTTCACATCAGATGCATTCTTAGGTCTAACCCAATCCTGGATTGCTGCCACCTTGGCGGGATCAACCGCTATTCCATTTCCAGAGATAACATGGCCTAAGAACCTCACTTCACTCTTCCAGAAGTGACACTTCGAAAACTTAGCCTTCAGCTGATGTTTCCGCAAGATCTCCAAAACAATATGCAAGTGCGTCTTGTGCTCTTCCTCAGTCCTGGAATAAACCAGAATATCATCCACGAACACAAGTACGAAATTATTCAACTGATCTCTGAACACTCTATTCATAAGATCCACAAAATATGCTGGTGCATTGGTCAATCCAAACGGCATTACCAGCCACTCATAGAATCTGGATGGTGTCCTAAAAGCAGTCTTCGGCACACTATCCTTTGCCACTCTTAACTGGTGAAATCCCGTTGCCAAATCCATCTGAGAAAACACCCTAGCTTTGTGAAGCTGATCAAACAAGTCATCTATTCTCGGCAATGAATACTTGTTCTTCTTAGTCACTTTATTCAGCTCACGATAATCCACACACAACCTCAACGATCCATCCGCTTTGGTTGCGAACACAACTGGTGCACCCCATTCGGACATGCTACACCGAATGAATCCATTCTGTAAAAGGTCATCAACTTGCACCTTCAACTCTTGCTGCTCCCTAGGCGCCATTCGCCTAAGAGGCATCACAACAGGTCTGGCTCCTTCAACTTGATCGATACGAAACTCGATCTCTCTATGCGGCGGTAACCCTTTGACCTCGTCAAAGACATCCCCAAATCCATTCACAATAGGCACCGATGACAGTCCATCCCGTGGAACAACCAGCGAATACATGAAACTCATGAAGACGCCTTCTTCATGCTTACATCGTATCACAACCTTTCGCCCTTCCACATTCCCGACTGTCACTTCCAGCCTCTCACAATCAACCTTTGCCGCATACTTCCTAAGCCAGTCCATACCCAAAATAATTCTGAACCCCGTAAAGTTCAGAACAAAACAATCACAAACAAAAGAGCAATCATGACTTGATACAACTAGACCACGGCATACCATACACAAACAAGACGAACTCCCAACTGGATTAGTCACAACCAATAGTCTATCAACAATATCCGGTTCCAAACCCAACCGGCCTACAAGGTCATTACAAACAAAAGAATGCGATGCTCCAGTATCAAATAACACTCTAACTGGAACACCACAAATGGAAAGGGTACCTTGAATCACCACACTCTTTCCCTCCTCTTCAGCAGTAGGAGCCTTCAAAGATGATGGCACAGCCCCCAAAGCATAAGCTTGCACAATCTGCCTGTCTCTCCTTGGTTCTGGGCAAACCTTCTTGATGTGTCCCAGCTTATCGCAGTTATAGCACTTTCCCGGCACCTTGGGATTCTTACAATCTCTGGAGGGATGGCCCTTCTGCTGGCAGTTGTAGCAGGTCACTTCACTCCTCGGCTTCTTCTGGCCATTCTTACCCCTTTGCTGCTGCAACTTCCTCTTCTTGTTCCCACCTTGCTGTGGTTTGGACTCCTCCTTGGTCACAGCAATAACAGATCCTTTTTTAGGAAACAAACTCTCATGCCTGAGAGCCTTCTCCACAAGCTTCTCAAACGGATCGTCCAAATGATCCACCAACTGCCTCCCAAGGTAACTATCCAAGCCTGTCACAAACTTCTCATTCTTCTGATATGAGGACTCAATATACGATCTATCATACTTGGACAAATCTTCAAACTCAGAAACATACTCAAGAACTGATCTCCCTCCTTGCTTGAGCTCCACAAACTTCTTGAACAAAACAGACTTCTGAGCTGTAGAAATGAACTTAGCTTCAAATCTAGCTTGGAATTGCTCCCAAGTGATCTCTTCCTCTGGAGTATCTATGGTGATAGAGTTCCACCAATCCGAAGCTCTGCCTTGAAGCTGTCTTGATGCAAGCTTCCTCTTAGTTGCATCCTCAATTCCCAAATCACCAAAAATCCTTTCACAAGCATCTATCCATCTCTGAACTTCAATGGTTGATTCTGTTCGCAAGAAAACCTTTCCTCCAAGAGAAGTATAGTCTTTGCACAACTTAGCAAAATCCACTGGTCTTGGAGCTTGAACTTGAACTCCAACATCTACTGATGGTCCCGAAGCTGGCATCCTTTTCATGATCGAAGTCATCATGGCCTCGAACATAGCAGCGTAATCAGCGGCCCCATCAATAGCACGGCCTTCCCTAGCAGCTGGTCTCCCTATTCGACTCATCCTTAATATCTGTAAAAAGGAATGATTAAGAACACCTTGAGAAACAACTGCATAAGGAGTTCAAATCCTTATAACTACTATATTGTATATAGTAATCATCCATCAAAATACAATTACGTCTCTCATACGTAATTATATCAGCGAGCGTTGGCTAAAATCGATTAACCAAATCTCCGATACCAAATGTGACGACCGCCCATGACTCCTGCACTAAACAAGGAAATAATGCGCTGGAAAGTGTGCCAGGCCGCCATGGACGATCATCAAGGTAGGGTAAAGCAAACACAATATAGTCTATCGTATTACTCACAGCGCATGGATAAAATACAATAGAGAAATATAAATATAATGAAGCTCCATAGAACAGAATATCATCATATAAGCATCATAGAAGTTTGATACAAACATCTAAACAATCCATACATCAAGCCTCACTACATAACACTCAAAACATATATAAGCAGCGGAACATCCAGTACATATAGCAAGGAAACAATATGCAAAAGCCTCCAGCTCGTCTTCGTCATCAACAGCGTTGGCCACTATGAACAGCACCTGTCACCTGCTACCTAGTCTGCCCATCCCAACATGGATGAACAGCCCAAGGTAATAAGAGTTAAACATAAAACCTTGAGTCATACAAAAGTCTTAGTGAGCAGTAAATCAACTATCAAACATACCAAAAGAGCATAAAGGGTACAAAGGAATAGGAACCCAACCATCCCACTCCACCTCTTTCTACAGTGATAGCCCCCAGACACACTAAGCAGAAACAAACATAGCAAAACAGACAATTAAAGTAAAGCAATTATCACTCGAGTCAAGGTCGATGTTTTCCAAGTACAAACCCCCAAGGCCTAAACCAAGATCAGATAAGCACCCACAAAACATCGCTCTTGAGACCGAGTGACGATACAACCAAACATCCATGACTCTGGCTATCACTGTTATCATTGCCTCGAAACCACCGTTAATTGAATGACCGGCACATTCTTTCAGCCGTAAGTCAAGGGCTAATGGTAACCCCGGTTCTAGACAAACTCCGCAAGTCATCGTGGCCCGTGCCTAGGACTTACCTACTTTGCCCAGAGTACTCGACCACCTGCCTGTAGTCTTTTGGGTGTCCCGACCACCTACCTGTAGTCGTTTTGGGCGCCCCATGTACTCTTGTTTTGAGTTTACTAGAACCTTCAACAACGATGAAATCCAAGCCTCCTAGTCATCATCCTCGACGACTATTCTCATACTAGCCCAAGCTACCTCTCGAGCAATCCATTATCAACCAACTCGAACCATCCCTCGAGTTATCAACATACTTGGTATGATCCCGTCTGGATTAAAGCAAGGCTGTCTCACATCAAACTTTGCTTCATCGCATCATAGCAAAGTCCATCGTCATTGAATCTATCCATATGAGCCTCACCATCCGCTTCATATGTCACAAGCAGCTTTACTATTCAAGAGCCTTTCCACTTAGCTTTTGAATCATCCTCGACCAACTTGTCCAAATCAACTATTAGCTAATTTGCAACAATCCATCAAATCAAACATTAATCCAAGTAATCAATCATTCAAACAAGATCTAAATAAACAATTACAACAATAATGGCAATTTCGTAAATAAAGAGTCCAAATCTAGCATGCATTCTAACAAGCATGAATTATGAACAATATCTTTACAACTTGATGAATGAACTTGCATAAGTGAACATGTAGTAAAATAGATGTCAAATCATCATGAACATTAGATCTACATGCAGACTTGAGAAAAATGCACGAAATCACTCTCTTTAACACATAAACAAACCACCGATCCAATATACTCCTTTGGGTCCGTGTGAGAGATAACCACCACTCACCAAAACACCTAAACACCTCAAAAGATAACAACTTCAGATCTGGACAGCGAAGAACTAAGCTTGATCCGGCAAAATCTCGCTTCAATCGATGAAATCTCTCTTTGAAGAATGTAGATCTTTAACTTTGGATCTTGGATCTTCAACCTTGATCTTCAATCTTGGATGGATGTAAGCACTAGATTAGAGTGGAGAAAAGAAGTGAAGAAATGTTGTAGTCGAGCTCTCAAAATGGCAGCACTTCGTCACTTCAAAATCCGGTGCCAAAAAGTGAACCAAACCCCTCTATTTATAGGCTGAAATCCCCCATGAGTCGTCCCCCCTTAGGTCGTCGCCGACCCAACTGCCCCAACCTACGACCTAAGCAATCACACGACCTACCAACCTAACTCCTATGCGACCTAACAAACACGGCCGACCTAGCGACTCAACACACCCTGCTGACCTAACCACTTAACCTGATGCCGACCCAACGACTCATCCCAGGCGCGACTTAACAAACATGCGACATACGACTTATCGAATGCTGTGACCTACCCAAACCCAGGCCACACGACTTAACTATATGATGACCTAAAAACACACACAACTCAAGCCTTAGGTCATTCACGACCTAACTACAACACATGGTCACACGACCTAACAACACACGAACATACGCGACTTAAAACACAGGCCAACCTAAAAACCTCACGACCTACGACTCAACAGTTCCTGCGACCTACGACCTAACTCCAACACAGGCTAACCACTAGGTCGCTATCTCGTTAAGTCTTTACAAACGACTCACGACCTAAACCCTTAAGCCTCTAACTATCTTAGGTCGCTAACATCCTATAAGTCGTAACTCGATAACCCACCCTAACTAATAACTCGTTAACGACCTATTCCCTAACTCGTTAACTAGTTCTAACATACTAACTCGCTAACTACTGGGTCATACTGTCTTAAGTCGCTCTTCTTCCTTAGGTCGCTCATCCCTTAGGTCGCTCAACCGACCTAACTTCCACACGGCCTAAATCCTATACGACTTAACCCCTACACGACCTAACTCCTAGGTCGTTCCAAACCTATAAGTCGCTCAACTCAAATCCCTTATACAACCTAAGCTCCACACGGCTTAACAACATCAACGACTTAATGGAAACTATTTTACAATATGTCGACACGTAAAATACGGGTCGTTACATTAACAACCAATCATTATTATAGCCCGAGGTTATATAAATTTCAAGTGGTTTATATTTCATATGAAACATTTTCCTTTCAAACCATATAAATTCCATATCATTATTCTTTTTAATATAATATTCATTTTTCCAAAGTCGTAACACTTCCAAATTCATTCAATTATAACCCCTTGGAAAAAAAAAATTTAGAGACCATAGCACTTTAAAATGTAACCTTTAGAACCATAACATATGGAACTATAACCCTTTAGAAAATTTTGTAGTATTCTGGAAATGTCACTTTTAAGAAAATGCAGCAATACATAAATGCTACTGTAAGAATTTGCAACAATGCAGAATTATTACCGTAAGAATTCGCAACGGTGCAGAATTCTTACTGTAAGAATCTACAGTAATGCAGAATTGTTACAATAAGAAATCGCAGCAGTTTTGAATTGTTACCGTAAGAAATCGCAGCAGTATTGAATTATTACCCTAAGAAATCGCAGCAGCTTTGAATTGTTACCTTAGGAAATCGCAGCAGTTTTTATCATAGTCATTATATCATTCCTATTATATTACTCTAATTTTAGCTATTTGGTCATAAAAGAAACCACACCTTTAGTTAAACAACTTTATTACTATAATGTCAAATTTTAAAGCTGAAATCCTTATGCTAAGTTAAAAGTAAATTATTAACTTACACTTTATTTTCTTTTCGGTAAATAACATTTATCATTTTTATTACCCAAATTATACCATTTACATTTTTTAAGACTTACATGTCAAATGTATGTTTAACTTACATTTTTTTCCCACAAAAAACCATTTACCATCTTATTCACTATTACATGAATTGAAACATACAATTTATAGGTTAGAATAAAATACCATTATTAAGTCAAATCGAATTATAAAATTTCAAATAACCTTCATATTGTAAATTAGATTCCAAATTTACATTCCAACTATTTATTTCTTATAAAAATTTAACCCATATAAACAAATTTACAGAAATCATTACATTAAATTTTTGTTGAGATTCATATATAAAATCCAAAACACTTAATAATTTTTAGAAAATCATTTAAATCAACCACGGAGTATATATAAAATTCTCTACCCTAGGGTCAAGTAAACACGAACATATATCATTTCAATCCTCAATTTATAAATTTTTCGGGTTCTATATCATTTCAAACCCACAGTCCTAAGTCAAATTAAATTGCTCAGGTCTATCATTTCAGCCCATAACAATTTTCCTTAATCTAAAGATCGTTCGGGTATGTACCGTTTCGACCCATAGTGAAGGAACTTGCAGTGTGAAAACAGAATATTAAATAAACATAACAATATTTAACATAGCATGGGATATGATCATAACAGGTATAATATGATATGAAATAACATAATATAAATATAGGTGAAATTCTCAACTTGCATATACAAATCCATTCATGTCCGTTATCATCAATTCACCAAAATATAAGTATGTTGCCAAGAGTGATTACTCACCTTCTTTGCTTAGAGAAGTGATTCCAAACACAACATGAGGACAACAACAAGCACGATAATCACGGACAAGCTTGAGTGGGAGGAGAATCCAAATCCGACGCTTTGAGAAATAAAATAAATTGCATATGTAAACAAATAATTCACATAGAAATAAAAGTCGTAAAATATATTTTTTAAATATATAAAAGGGCTTGTCTATGGGTGCATAGGCTCGGTTTAGGGGTTGTTTGGGTTCGGCCATTGGGTTAGGGTTTGGACTATGCTAGGCTCGGCCATGGCTAGGTTTTGGGTTAGGTGGGTTCGGCTAGGCTAGGGTTTGGTGGTGGTGATGGAGGTCACGGGCAAGGCAAAAGAAAGGGAAGGGGGAGAGGTGGTTCGCCTATAGGGTTTTGGTTGGAGGAAGAGAAGGTGGAGGCTGAGATTTGTGAAGAGGAAAAGGGGAAAAAGGAAGGAGGAGAAGTGGGTTTTGGCTAGGGTTTATGGTTGAAGGAAGAGGAGATAGGTGTGGTCGAAAATTTTGAGGGGAGAAGGAGGAAAATTGTAGAGGAAAAGAGGAAGAAAGTCTACGATTTTGAGGAGGAAGATGAAGAAGAAAACTTACATTGATTTCTTTCTGCAAAGGCACAATGACAATGAGGAGTCTAACCAAAACCCTAGGATATTATATAGGCTACTCAATCATGTGGCTTCTCATCTAGTAAAGGAATTCCTGGCCCATTAGTACAAGTCCAAAGTCACAACAAAATAAGATGAACGTTAAGGGAAAATAACAACGTGTAATACGCCCAAAGGTGTAAATTTCGAGAAGTAGGAATCAAAATTTAACAAAATGAAAAACAAAGAAAATGTTAGGATTAAATTCATCTTCATAAAAAAGTAAAATTTCAAATTTCAAATTCAAATTCAAAATTACAACAAAAAGTCAAACTTTGACCAAAGTTGACCAAAATTTGAATTTTAGTAGAATATTTATTTTATTAAATTTGGAAAAAAATATCACATCAAAACCCATAATATTACATGAAATTTCCAAATTTATCAATTTTAAAATAATTATATTTAACATTTCAATGAATTTTGATTTAAAATATTTCAGAAATTTTGAGGGTTGTTACAAAATCACTGTTTAGATTTTTCTAAATACTTCAGGTTGAATGATAAAGTGCACAAGATACGTTTACCATTGAGATGTTGACACAATTAGTCAGGCCATAAATCATCGAGATAGTATGCTTGACGTGAGCCCAGGCATTGCAATTTTCGCTTAATGTATAAGTGCAATATTTGTAGTTTTTCATTTGTGAATGTTAACCCAACGTTGATTAGAAAATTAGTCATCATGATTCACCTACTACGAATTGGCCTAAAGTTGTTAGATATTGGTTATTCAACCATTATTTTGAAACCTTTGTAAGTTAATTATGGTTATAGGTGTAATTAGAACTATACCATTAATTTATAAAATAACCAATCATTTATATTTATTAATTAAACATGGATGGACAACTTATGTCATGTAGGTTATAAATGAATTTAATTACTCGTGAACACCATACACTAGTAATATAATTCATTCACCGGACTTTTGTTGAATATGCTAGTATATGATTTTTGTTTGATGATAATAAACACACACACACACACACACACATATATTCATTCAAATGTATTTGTTATTGTACTATTTTATTTTCACATAAGTAAATAAATATTTGTTGAATAAAATAAATAACACAAAATTTAAATTCAAACAGATATTTTATTCAAACAAATATTTTATTACAATATTTGAATAGTACAAAATTTGTGCTCTCACTATATATACAAAATTTCAATTACAATACAATTTCAAATCACTATACAATTGTCATTTACATTTGTACCTCACTACATATCAATAGTTCACTCATATTTGTTCTTCAACTATATTCCAATCTGTATCCAGCATCGAATTATCTGTAAAATAAACACTGACGTGGTAAAATTGAAATAGAAATATTTTTACAGTATAAAATAAAATGTGTTTTGAAAATACTATTTGCTTCAGTTATTTGGGTTGCTCGTCATCATTTTCATTTTTGAATTCAACAAACAAGAACAACCTACTACATGCATAGTGTATCACTGTACATGCCATAGGGTCATGCACACCTATATACACTTGATAAAACTGCAGGGACAGGTGAGCACAAGGTCAAACCCGAGCCAAGGCTGGATTTAATGCAGGTGCAATACAAAAACATCATAAAATTGTCAAGTACAAGTGAAAATGCTCGATCAGAGCAATCAAGCGACACAGCCTCAATAGTGAATGGTTCACATGACAGCATACATGTTGTATCAACCAGAACCAGACCCAAATCAATAATGAACTTTACTCGAAGCAACCGGACTCTAGGAAATGTGCAACAGCAAAATGGTCAGACCATCAAATGAACAAGACCAGGGCAGTGAATAATACAAAACGAATGGAGCTTGTATATACATCAACATCACCATAAATATATATATACACACATATGTATACACACATGTGTGTGTGTGTAGTGCATAGCATTTCAGTTCATCATATACATAAAGACCAGAACAAAAATGAACATAACCAGACCTGGCAACTTGAACACAATGACCAATGGCAACAACACTTAATAGGTCATCAATGAACTCAAATGTCAATGGCACCAGGTCAGTAAAACATTACAACAGAGATTCATAGAAAAGCAACAACCATAAGTGAACGATAATTATAAGCATGGATGGTATAAGCGGTGATGACACAAATGCACCACACCAGGTCGGTGCACATGAAATCAAGTGAATGGCAACCAGGCAAGGACAACAAGCTCCAGACTTAAAAGAAATGGCATGTATCAAGACAATAGTGGTAACATTGTATATACATATGCATATGTGAAAAATCAAACTAGCTCAATATTGCAAACAATCAAGCTACAACAAAGCACATGATGCAATGCAAAGAAGTGGAGCAATACTGGTGCAAAGTATTTACATGTGCAACAAAAGTATGAGCAAACAGTTTCAAAGGATGATGCTAAAGAATCACCAGATAAGGCATAAGTGTACACAAACTACATTCAGGGATGAAAACAATTTAATCATGAGACCAACAACAATTTCAAACAGAATAAAATATACAAACAAGAAGTTAATTAATGAAGCAACAAACAACTGACAATATGAACTGAGTGAAGTCGTATGTAACAGGTAGTCGTGACAATATGACTCAAGTGCAATTCAAATAACAATTGCTAGCAGTAAAGAGAAGCAATTCACATGAAGCCATAGGAAATGACCAAAGCAATTCAAAAAAAAATGAAAGTCAATAACTCAACTCACAACTGCCAGCAGAGATGAAAAAACACAAATCAAGCCGTGGTTATGAACCGGTCAAGAATGGTAAGAAGTAGATAAAAAACAAATGAACAAGTCATAAAATAAATTAACCAAGTCAATTATCTCAAAAATTCAAAGTGCCAAAATCAGAGATGTCAACGGAGAAAAGAACGGAACCAAATCCAAAGCAAATGCAAGCCGTGATAATCAAGCAAAGAATTATTCAAATGGAACCAGTCTAAACAAATCACATGTATTCAAGTAAAATCGAACGGCAAAGCTAAATTATCAAATGAATTCAAATGATATATTTGAATGATAATTTAGGGTTTTATTCCCTATAAATACCATTAAAATTATCGGTATATAGCAACGAGTTCAAGCATAACAACGAGAGTAATAAAGGAAATCACATACCAGAATATTCAATTCGAACTCGCCAAATTGAAGCAGCCGAGTGAAATCAAACAATGACGATCGATCGACAAAGCAATCAACGCGAAAATGTATCATCCATCGATCAACTGGAATCGACAGTTTCAAATTTCCAGAAGCCATAAATTATTGAAAGAGGAACGAAGGACTAAACAAAAGAGAAAGTGGCCAATAATGTAAAAAGAAAAGGGGACATATTTTTATCTCTATTTTCGTTGGGCCAGTTTTTTAAATACTATTAGGCTTTATTTTAAAAATTAGGGTTTCTTTTTTTGAGTTGTTTTTATTTTTTAATATGCTTTTAAACTTTTATTAAATTATATTCAGTGGCTTAGTCATGGCAGGGTTTTAAGCGTAGATTTATGTTAGTCGATAGCGGGTGCCGCAAGTTTACGTGTGTAAGCGTCTGACTACTTAATTTCTAGTAGAAATCTTGGGGGCTTCACATAGGCAGGGTTTTGCCAAAGCTGGGTAAATCTGTGTTGTTCTATTTCTACTTTTATTATTCCTGCTATTATCTGTGCTGCAATTATTTTATATATTTCTGCATTAATTTTTATATTTATTAGAATCACCCTATTCACCCCTCCCCCCTCTAGGGTGAGATCAATCCTACAACATTTTTTGATCTTTCCTTTTCTTCCTCGTTTATACCTGCTATAAAAGGACAGGCCAATAGGTGATTTGGTTTAGATATAATGCATGAAGGAGAATACTAGGCGCTTAGAGTCACACCTATCTATTGTTATACACTAGTATTCTATTTTTTGTTATGTTATTTTTATTTATTAGACGCTGTATAAAACAATTTGAAGATATTATTGTACGGACAATGTGTTTGAGATTTTGATCTGATCTAGATTATTTTAGTATTAATATTTTATTTCCATTCACTTTGTGTTTTGAAAGTACGGAATGCTTTAAATTTTATATTCTCTACATCATGAAATGTTTTAACACCCCGATGGCCCGTACTTCTTGGCATGATGCGACTTTGAAAGTCATTTTAGGCTTCGAATCGGTGTGTCCAAAGGTGTGGGTTGTCAAAGATCCCTTGGGCAGACTGCCATTGGGGTCGAATGTTTGCCTAGCCGTCAGCTTATGAGTGCCTAGCATATTACTACAATTTCTTATTTTTAATAAAATCCTCTGATGCCTACACTCGTTTGTATCCTACCCATGGGTCTCCTGGAAGTGATAATACTTTCCAAATCAATGTGTTCAGAGGTGGCTTCATATAATGCTCCTGCCCTACGTATGAAGGTCGATTCTCAACAGAATCGGTCAATATTGTATAATCTCCAAGACAAATATACAATACGCTTCTTAGCATCCTACTTTGCGGCAACCTACCATATTAGTTAGTTCAAGTCGACAATAAACCACACATGTCTAACTCAAGCCATTTAAAAGATTGATCATCAATGGGTTTATATTAAAGAAATGAAAAGAAAAGAAGAAAACAACAACAAAACCTCGCAACGGAATGATATAACACAATAATCACATAAGCAGTTTATGACGCTGTCGAACAATATATACTTAATTAAATTTACAACATAAATCATAGTAATACAATATTATCGGAGTTATACAATTTTAATAGATAGAATGAAATAGTACATTAGAATTGATAGAGTTAGGGGTATGCCTTTGGGGAAATTATATAATTGTTACATATATCTAACACGTTGACCAATCATGTTTGAAATAAATGTATTTTCTTCCTATTACATACTTGATGTAATGTGGTTATATTAATTAATCAATTTACTTAAAAGTATACTTCATAGAAAATCCATAAATGATGTTTTTTGTGACAATAGTTACAAAATGTTGTAACCGTGATTAGTTTGTCACGATGAAACAAATATACCATTTTAAATGTTCCTAGTCAAGAGACTAGATATAGATGTATCCGTTGAGACTAAAGTATGTAGCGCTCTTCAAAATGTTGGCAGTGTATTACTCATCACTAATGGGGCCACCAAGGGGTTACGTACTTATGGTTATTGGATAACTACGAAATGGATCACTTGATATTTTTCGGTTGGTTAATATAACTAAGGTTAAGTAGAGAATATCGATGTGAGAAGCTCCACTTTGATTTTAATTAAATCGCGACACGACGTCCATTGAATGGCTATAATTGGGTCAAGTGGAAGAATTGGAAGTGAAACACTATTCAAGAGAGGTTTCGTCTCCTCGGTTAATGAGGTTAGTATCATGGTCAATTGAAGTCAACTCAAAGTCAAAGTCTCTGGCCAGAGCATTTTGGTTAATAATAATTGTTATTATTGAACCAAGGACGTTGTGTTGGACTATAAATTTGAATGTGGATGACATTGGAATTTTTACCACTACCAAATTCCATAAATTCATAGTAATATAGTTTTGACGAATAGAATTGGTATAAATAATTGTCACTATTAGGTCCCGCTTATAATAAGTAAAATTGGATTTTACCAAAAGACGTGTAAGCAATAAATTCGGTTAAAATGTCACACCACCTACTAAGTGACGTGTTGTAACGTTTGCGATTTTTCGTTGCCGAAAAACAGAAATGTTAGGGTTAAAGAAGAAGAAAAGGTAGAATAAGATAGAAAAAAATAGAAGAAAAAAGAAAGAAATAACAGAACAACATCAGAATCTCACAATTCGCAGCGGAACAACATATAATAGATAAATGAATAATCTTTAAACAAAGAACTATATCAGTTATTACATTACATCATTTTACATTACATTTCATCATCAGAGTGTACAACAACAAACAAACAGCGGAAAAGAAATACTATATACAAGTGAATACGCCATGCCATCCAGTTTGCCACTAGCAACTCCTGAATTTCAGAATATCTGATAAACCTTACTCCTGACTGCCCGTGTGGAAATTGGTGGCACCCAGAGTTTAGGAAGGAAAGCAATAAACTCCGAATCAGTCATGTGACTGGTGTGAGAACTAAAACAGTTTATTTATCTTTAAAATCAAAATAGAGGAATATTTTTAAAGTCAATTCGCAATGCTTTTAAAAATGAGACTACCATAAGGCCTCCCGCACACACACACAATGCAAATGCAGAATCAGAGGAGATTTCTCCTTATGATAGTCAAAGATGCTTGATACGCATTAAAAAGAAACATTTGATATTATTACTAGTGCATAGTGTATAAAATAATTTCGAAAGTAGAATATAAATCTTAGCCAGCATAGGCATTCCGCACTTATGCCTACTATAGCTACCATCCAAACAGTGGGGCGCCACCATATGTGAATGATAGGTTCTACAACTAAATCCGTACAAGGTCGTATTGTTTCTTTGGATTTCCAACAAATGGTCAGGCCAAGGAACTTCCCATTTCCACATGGAAACGCCTCTGGAATGACGTCCCGAGAACCAAACCGGATCTCTGCCCACACAAGGCCGGGTTACCCCTAACTGGGTAACTACTGACACGAATATGTCATCCCCCGATCGTAACCGATCTATCCGAGGATTCTCGATTTCCAACAACCACAAAATTTGCAGCAACAACATAGGTTAAGTATCTGGGCTCCATACCATGATACCACCTCTATTCAGAAGGAATGACATACACTAAAGAGGCGCTACCCCCTAATAACCTTGCTGCATCCTTCCTGTTTTGACCATTTCCAGGGTGTGAGGTCTGACGAAGTCTCGTCCACAAAGCCACGCTTTATACAAAAGCCGTGCTTTGGGTCAACAAATGATCAAAGCAATGATCACAAAGATAAACGATCAAACAAATGATCATATCACAAATGATCAATCAATGATCATTTCACAGCAACACTCAACATGCCACACTACCAAATTGGGAGTATATCACTAATAACCTTCAACTACATAACCTCTGAGCTCGTACGTCTCAGAGAAGGGTGTTAAGCTAAGAGAATAAATTCTCCGCCACCAACAGAAATATATTTGAAAGAAATCAGCTTTATATCTCAACTTGTAATGTCATACATACAATCCATACAAGTCTGTTCCGGGCTCAAACAGAACCGAAGGCACTTACAAAGAAGTGCTTGCATTCCGGATAATTTCTAATCACGTCTGGACTTACCGTCACTAAGGGTGATAAAACCTCTATATCGGAGATCAGCCGATGCAGAGTAACTCAACGGAAATCCTTCCGTTTTCAAAAATATCTGGTCTTCAACATCGACCATCAAATGCAATCCATAACGACGTATCACATACTCGGAATGGGTTATACGACCCCAAGGTCCTTTCCCGTCTAACCCAAATAGTGAGCGCTTATTCAAAATAAGTATGGCATTCAAATTCAAACAATCACAACAAATACCTATTTAAAGGTAAATATTGATAGTCGGATTATTTAACTATCAATTGGCGTGCTCAACATCACCAAATTCCAAATAATTTCCCAAATTATTTATTTTTCAAAATATCTTTACAATATATATATATATATATATATATATATATATATATATATATATATATATTTCCCACACTTCAACATTTGAAAACTAATTTTCAAATCACTTTTCACCTTTACCACTTTTGAAAACAAATTTCAATCAATTTCCTTATGCGAAATACTTTCAATCCAACATGGTTCATTTAAACCAATTAAATAAAGCCTTAACGATTTACTTTATATTTACGTTCCAATTCCGTAAATTAATTCCCACACTTCAAAAATAAATCAACGTTTATTTTTAAACAAATTCCCCTTTTCTTTTATAAATTCCTTAGTGAATTTATAATCCCAAAATATCTATGATATAAGATTTTCAATCGATTTCAAATATCCACTTTCAATTTATCTTTACAAGGATAAATTCTAAAACTTTCATTTCACATTGGAAAATTATTTCCATACTTATTTATTAATAAGTAATTCACAAATCCATTTATTTTCAACGCTTGGAAAATATTCAATATACTTAAACCGAAATTAAGTATATATTTCATTCTTTAAGGAAATCATTCTCTTAAACATATTTATTTGGGCCAAAACGAATGTTGCGTAAAACATCGTTACGACAACCCAAAATCACTAGTATCGGGATTCGAAATTTAGATAGATATGTAAATCCCAATACTATACAAAAACATTTCCTTTCGGAAATCATTTACTATAACAACAGTGTTAAAGTCCATCATTTCCTTCTATTTCTCGAAAACGTCTATT
The DNA here is from genome assembly GCA_030765085.1 of Allium cepa. NCBI lineage: Eukaryota > Viridiplantae > Streptophyta > Magnoliopsida > Asparagales > Amaryllidaceae > Allium > Allium cepa. Next base: position 503,257,311 of record CM060937.1, on the reverse strand, counting down.
TCAACAATAAATGTTGAAATCTATGTATTCGATTCATAATACATTTTAAAACATCGTTAAAACGATTAACTTCATTTTATAATATTCATTTTGCCAAACATGACCAATTTATTCAATAATGTATTCACTGTCCAAAATCGTGAATAAATTTCCTTTAATAAACTTCAATATTCAATTTATCAAATTCAATTGATTTCGAATTTATAAACAATGTTTATGAATTCCATTTCTATTTATAAGCTTCGATTTATAAATCTCATTATTAACCAATTCCATTTATATCTCACTTAAATGCCAAAATCCGATTTATAAGATAATTACTTATAAATCTTTTATTTTACAAAAATCTATTCATTTTATAACTTCACAATTTATAAATCTATAAATTCAGTTCACTTATGAAATCCATCTTTATTTCACCTTTAACACCTATAAAAGCTCGTTTTATAATTCCAATATTTTTAACTTATAAAAATAAATTTAAAAATCTTTTATAATGATTCAAAATTCCAAATTAAACCATTTTATAAATTAACCACTATTTATTTCGAAAATCTCAATTTGGTTATATTTTAGAAAAACAGTAATTTTCATAACATAAAAATTTATAACGTTTTAATTATTTAAAATTAATCAATTCAAAATTTAATAAAAACATATACTTTAAAAAATCACTTTAAAATCCTTTTAAAAATCAAAAACGTTATTTTTAAACTTTAAAAATGGATTCAATGATGCAACAGCACCAAATAGTCAATCATGACATCCAAATACCATATATCGATATGATAATCAACAAATAATCATAATATCTGTAAATAAATCAATACAGTTGAGGAATCCAGTTGGATCCCTCCAACCTGTTTCCCTGCATCCACAAACATTAGCACAATACCAATTCCGCTCCAGTACGGAATTATCGCGGTATATGGGATTTATAAAATATTATCCGCTTAATAGACGGCGCAATAGGGTCTCATCCGCTATACAATGCGGGAAATTAATTCCAAGTACATAAATAATACCAATTTCACTGTACTGTGAAATATTCGCGGTATATGTTTTTCATAAATAACCTCCGCTTACTAACGGCGCATAATGTCTATTTTTAACAATCAGTAGATAACAATCATTATTCAAACATACATTCAAGAATTTTAAATCTAACTATTTAAAATATAAATCGAAACTATTCAATTGAGTGAGGAGTTCTCACCTTGATTTCAATTTCGTTTTAGCGATTTATTTCGAATAAAATTAAACGCGCGTTTAATTCTACCCGAAATTCTCACTAGCTCCAAATGACTCCAAACTAGATCCATTGCATAGTGCTCGTCAAATCGATTCCAACGCAATTCACTTCGCCAAAACGGACCTCGTATGAAAAAGTTACGCTTGTTTAAAGTTTACATGAACTTAAATATAAATAAATTACAATTTTCTTTATTTTTTTAGACCCTCAACCAATCTGGGCCGTTGGATCATGCTTCTCCCACATCAGGCCGTTGCCCCCTCTTCTCCCCCAAACGTGAATATCATGTACAAGAAAATCCACTAGCCGCCTCAAAACCCTAAATCTCACGGCCTCATCGATGACTTCCACTTCGATCAGGATACACCACCTCAAAGCACTACTCGAGAGCCACCAACAGCCCAAAACGTGTAGAGCTCGGCCTCCAAATGCCCTCGAATCGCACGCCCAAAGGTAGCCCATACGCGACCCCCTAGCAGGCTCCCCGTTGCTCCAATTTCGATCATGACCGTTCATCTTCAAGATCTCGCCACCCTCTTCACTTTTGTAGTTGACAACTTCCTCCAATTGTTTGTGGATTTGAAGATAATTGAGGAGAAAGGGGATCAATTTCTGGCCGTGTATTGCAAAGTGGTGGCTAGGGTTTTTCTGACCTAGGGTTTTGATTTAAGTTTGCAAATGAAGATAATGAAGTCCTTATATAGAAAATTGCCCGAAACACTATTCATCCCGAATTTTCCGAACTACAAACGAAGCGTGCCGGCTGGCGTTTCTAAGGTTTACCCCACGTTCCGAACACAATGGAATGTGTTTCGAGAGCTAATTCGGTCATCTGTGCGAGTTATGGCAATAAACGTTCGATTTAAAATTAAACCGATTAAGCGATTTTCTAGGCCTTTTAGCTTGCACCGGACAAACGGTAAATCCAATTGACACAAAATTTGAAACCATATAATAATATCACATTACGGATCCGTTAAAACTAGTTTTGTCGAAATCCGAGACTTTTTGAAAAATGACTATTTTAACTCGCCAAATTAATATTAAAACAATTTCGATGCGTTTCGAGCTGCCACGATCAAACAACAACTCCGATTGCTACGAAAATCGAAATCCGATAATAACAAACTATTACGGATCCAATGGAACTAGTTTCGTTCAATTCTGAGACTGTTCAAAAATTGGCTATTTTTCAGTAGATAATTAAATATTAAAATATTCAATTTTCACAAATTAACCTTTAATTCGATTTTAAAAGTTCTAAAATATTGTTCTAACTCCAATATGATAAAATAAAATTTTACAAATCATTTTCAATCATATTTAACTCGATTTTCAATTATTTCTGGAATTTTCAACTATTAAATAATCGATTTAATTATCCAATTAAATCCAATATTCGAAATATAAATTATTCGACTTATAAATTCACTTATTAATAATTAAATTCAATTAAATATTCAAATTTTAATTAATAGAAATTCTGGGTCGTTACAATCTTCCCCCGTTAAAAGAATTTCGTCCTCGAAATTACAAAGTAAGAAAGAGTTACAGAATTCATTAACTTTTCAAAACAAACCATTCAAATTAGATTTTACAAATCTCTTAAGTGTTTAACTTTCTCAAAATTCATCGTTAAACTTCTTACAAAATCTTTACTAAGTTTCCGAATCTAAACTTAGTTTTCAAAAATTTCTCAATTTTCTCAAAAATATTATAACGCCTTAAATTTTTGGAAAAATTCGCCATAGTCTCCTTTGCGCGGCTCGATCCGAAAAAAAATGACAGTATATATATCACAAATATACATCTCATCAAGTGATGAGGCATCCCATAGGGAAAAAAGTGTAAAAGTACGATATTTAATCCGAGATATGTACCTTATTATTATTAGCGAGCGTATACGGCTAATATAGCGCGAAAGCGAGCTCCAAATACGAAGCAAACGTGATCCACACCTACTAAACACTCAACAACAACATGAGAAACATGCATATAGACAATAGTATCGATATACAACATATAACAACATAATAACTATATATGCCAATATAGCAAATGCAACAAAACAACAAATGCAACCACCAAAATCAATATAAATTCACTTCTCATTAATATTCATTGAATTGGTTTTCCAATTGATTCATTAACATTAGAATTTACTAACATTCATTCATGTTCAATTTTAATTAGTTTGCATTCACTAATTTACATTGAAGTTGGTTCATTTCCAAATCAAATTTCAATTCAATTCAAGTTCATTTTCTTCCAAGTTGGATTCAATTTCTTTAACTCCCAATTTCGCTAATTCACTTTCATTAACACTAAATGAATTATATAAAATCAATCAACAATCAAATAACAACCAATGTATATTCAACATAACCAAATTTATTTAAATTACATTCTATTTGGTCCAACACTTTTAATACCAATTGGTTCATATTTAATTGATTTCCATTCAATTTATTCAACTTCCAATAACATTTGCTTGTAATGAATTAACACTTATATTCATTATCCCTTATCAATTTATTTTACATTCAATTTATTAATATTCCATATATTAATTCAACTGTTAATTCATTTAACAAATAAGGTTAAATTTCTTTTATATAACTCAAGTTCATATTCATAATGACTTCATTTAAGTTATATTCTCTTCACTTAAGTTATATTCTCTTTCAAACATCATTTGTTTAACTTAACTTAAGTCTCCATTTATAAATTAAATTCAGATTCAAATTCTGAAGAAAATTTTATTTAACTTTTACCAAAGCTAAATTTATTATCTCATATTATAAGTTCAAAACTCTTTTCACTTATATTCAACAATTACAACTTAGATTTTATTATTGATTCACTTATACTTACTTTAATTTAACTCCATTCTTTAAGTTAAATTTATTCTATCTAAATTCAAACTGTATAAGTTATCAACTCATTTATCATTCCCATAAATATTTTAAATAGGATTCCAGAGTCTTTTCAACCTTTCAAAACCATTTTTGAAACCAATTCAAATTACCTTTTGAATTTCCAAAACCAAATCCAAACAACTTTTATTTAAAATAATTAGGCAGCAATCCCTCTTTTGGAAACCCGAAAATGAACACCAATGATGTCGCGATCATCATCGGAATTATTTTCCAGCGACCGAAAAGAGTTTAGAGCTTTAATTTCTCCAAAATAATTTTCCCAAAATATCAAATCTTTTCAAAACACTTCTCTGGAATTTTATTTTCAGATTATAAATCACATTTATAAGTCTTTTACTTATATAATTTCACTTCTTGTATATAAGATTATTTCACAATTGTACATTACATTAATTATAGTTCCATACTTATAATTCATTTGCTTATACAATTCATTCTTTTACAGCTGTTGTTTTTATTTAACTTATTCAACAACCAAAAACGTTATTTTTAAACTTTAAAAATGGATTCGATGATGCAACAGCACCAAATAGTCAATCACGACATCCAAATATCATATATCGATATGATAATCAACAAATAATCATAATATCTGTAAATAAATCAATACAGTTGAGGAATCCAGTTGGATCCCTCCAACCTGTTTCCCTGCATCCACAAACATTAGAAAAATACCAATTCCGCTCCAGTACGGAATTATCGCGGTATATGGGATTTATAAAATATTATCCGCTTAATAGACGATGCAATAGGGTCTCATCCGCTATACAATGCGGGAAATCAATTCCAAGTACATAAATAATACCAATTTCACTGTACTGTGAAATATTCGCGGTATATGTTTTTAATAAATAACCTCCGCTTACTAACGGCGCATAATGTCTATTTTTAACAATCAATAGATAACAATCATCATTCAAACATACATTCAAGAATTTTAAATCTAACTATTTAAAATATAAATCGAAACTATTCGATTGAGTGAGAAGTTCTCACCTTGATTTCAATTTCGTTTTAGCGATTTATTTCGAATGAAATTAAACGCGCGTTTAATTTTACCCGAAATTCTCACTAGCTCCAAACGACTCCAAACCAGCTCCATTGCGTAGTGCTCGTCAAAACGATTCCAACGCAATTTGTTTTGTCCAAAACAGACCTTGTGTGAAAAAGTTACGCTTGTTTAAAGTTTACACGAACTTAAATATAAATAAATTACAATTTTCTTTATTTTTTTTATACCCTCAACCAATCTGGGCCGTTGGATCATGCTTCTCCCACATCAGGCCGTTGCCCCCCTCTTCTCCCCCAAACATGAATATCACGTACAAGAAAACGCACTAGCCGCCTCAAAACCCTAAATCTCACGGCCTCATCGATGACTTCCACTTCAATCAGGATACACCACCTCAAAGAACTACTCGAGAGCCACCAGCAGCCCAAAACGTGTAGAGCTCAGCCTCCAAATGCCCTTGAACCGCGCGCCCAAAGGCAGCCCATACGCGACCCCCTAGCAGGCTCCCCGTTGCTCCAATTTCGATCATGACCGTTCATCTTCAAGATCTCGCCACCCTCTTCACTTTTGTAGTTGACAACTTCCTCCAATTGTTTGTGGATTTGAAGATAATTGAGGAGAAAGGGGATCAATTTCTAGCCGTGTATTGCAAAGTGGCGGCTAGGGTTTTTCTGACCCAGGGTTTTGATTTAAGTTTGCAAATGAAGATAATGAAGTCCTTATATAGAAAATTGCCCAAAACACTATTCAACCCGAATTTTCCGAACACTAAACGAAGCATGCCGGCTGGCATTTCTAAGGATTACCCCATGTTCCGAACACAATGGAACGTGTTTTAGGAGCTAATTCGGTCATCTGTGCGAGTTATGGCAATAAACGTTCGATTTAAAATTAAACCGATTAAACGATTTTCTAGGCCTTTTAGCTTGCACCGGACAAACGGTAAATCCAATTGACACGAAATTTGAAACCATACAATAATATCACATTACGGATCCGATGAAACTGGTTTCGTAGAAATCCGAGACATTTCGAAAAATGACTATTTTAACTCGCCAAATTAATACTAAAACAATTTCGATGCGTTTCGAGCTGCCACGATCAAACGACAACTCCGATTGCTACGAAAATTGAAATCCGATAATAACAAACTATTACGGATCCAATGGAACTAGTTTCGTTCAATTCTGAGACTGTTCAAAAATTGGCTATTTTTCAGTCGATAATTAAATATTAAAATATTCAATTTTCACAAATTAACTTTTAACTCGATTTTAAAAGTTCTAAAATATCGTTCTAACTCCAATATGATAAAGTAAAATTTTACAAATCATTTTCAATCATATTTAACTCGATTTTCAATTATTTATGGAATTTTCAACCATTAAATAATCGATTTAATTATCCAATTAAATCCTGTTAGCGCCAAAATTGGTCACTAACACCCTTAGAGAGTTTGTGTAGAGAGATTAATGAAGAAGATAAATTAAAATAGAGAAGATAATATAAATTAAAATGCGGGAGGCGAGAACACAAAATTTATAGTGCTTCGGCGTTGTAGCCTACGTCCACTTTGAAGTTGATCCTTTATTTCTTCACTTTAAACTTGATTACAGATACAATCCACTTTTAAGTATTCGAATACCATTGTGAAATAAAAGTAGAAGTCTTGTATGAGGTTTGGATGCGGTAGAGTCTCCCCTGTGTTCTCTGAAATCTCCCCCCTTTTTCTGTGCCCCTGCCTCCCTATTTATAGATGACAGTGGGTTGGACTTCCCTAGTGGGCCTGGTAGTCGAATAACTCGGTCCAAAGAGTGTAGGCACGGCGCGCCGACAAGGGAGGCCGAACGATGGAATGCCGAACAGAAACCTTCGTGCCGAACGAGTAGGCCGAGCGACAGTTGGAACAGTTGTGTTGAGGAGGATGCTGAAACATCTTGCTGGCCGAACGTTCGGGGATGCCGAGCGTTTTTACGCCGAACATTCGTAGAAACCCGAGCAAACTTTGGTGGCCGAATGATATTATTTGGCCGAGCGGCATTCAATGCCTAACTATCTCTCGATGCCAGACGAACTCTAGATGCCGAACGATATCCTTATGCCGAACGGTCTTATGCTGAATGTTTACTTCGGCCGAACGCTCCTTTGGCCGAACATGCTCTGGATGCCGAGTGTCCTTTGACTGCTGAACACACTTTACATCGAGTACACCTTGGAGGCCGAACGTTAGTCTTGGCCGAACGGCATTCAATGCCGAACGATCTTCTTTGGCCGTACGGCATCCAATGCCAAACGTTCTTCTGATGCCGAGCGATACTTGATGCCGAGTGCTCCTCTCTGACCGAGCGTCCTTGCTATGCCGAGTACTAGGTTGCCTGGTCAATTCCTTGGGAAACACTTGCCCCCCAAAGTGCATTACGTGGCCGAACGTGATGCGCTTTGATCCTTGGTCGCCACCTTTGTCTTAAGTCTCTCTTGGCCGAACGCAGTAGGGAAGGCCGGACGTTAGCAGGGAAAGCCGAACGTCATATGTTACCCCGAGTGAGTTTGTATGCCGAGTATTCGGGCCGAACAATACAAGTACCGGTAGATCCAAGTGGGCCCAAGCTGGACGAACCAAGGTGTCCGAACATGACTGTTTTGACCGGTAGAGCCGGTCAGAACCCCTTCGACTTCCTCTTCTCCCTTATAAAACCCAACTTCTTCTTCCTCCCCCTTTTTCTCTACTTTCACTTCTGCACTCTCGATCTACGCCAGCCATCAGACTTTTCAGACTTCTCAACCCTTCCTAACACTCGATCCACGAACTAGGTAAAATCCCTTCATCTGATTCCTTTCCTTGATAAGTTTCGATCGGTTGGGATAGGTTAGAACGGTGGCTGAACGAGCTATGCGGGTGGATGATCCAAACCCTGATTTGGACGTCCCCACGGCCGAGCGACTTAAGGCAGGGAGGTGCGGTGAGGGTTGATCACCTCATAGGGTTCGTTCCGTTGTTTGAGAGGGATGCTGTGGTTCGGCACGGCCTCTATGTATTAGACGAGGCCGTGGGAAGGAGTTGGGTGGAAGAGTGGAAAGTATGGAGGCCGTGTTGAGTGTTAGGACACGATTCAACTTTGGTTCAGCATGGCATATTGTCGGCCGAATGATGGGTCAGAAGGTTAGGGAGGAAGTGTGAGCCAGTAGGTAGGCCGGGCGTTGTTTCGGCCGAATCATGTTTTGGCCGACACTAACTCAGTACGAACTGAGGTTGAGCCGAACGATGGTTGTAGGCCGAATAGTAGTTTTGCCGAGCCACTACTTTAGCCGAACAAACTGTTATGCCGAGCGTACACCGAGCCTACCTCCATGCCGAGCAAACCAACATACCGAACGTACTTGAGTGCCGAACAAACTATCCTGCCGAACAAACTAAGCGCCGAGCAGACCTTAATGCCGAACCCAAGTAAATGCCGAATATACTTAACATGCCGATCATACATAAATACTGGACCTATCTTCATGTCGAACATAGTTAGCATGCCGAGCATAATTAAGTGCCGAGCACACATAAATGCCGGACATATACAAATGCCGAACATACTCTCCTTGCCCAATTTCATAACTGGTCTTTACTTGGCATAATCAGATAATGACCTCTAGTGTCTTACTGCAGTCGTTATTCAGAAGGCTTTTGGAGACGGTCAGCGATGATGGTTTTCGGAAGCGATGTTTTTAGGCTTGACGTTATATTAAATGCTTATGCACGATTGATTGCACTAGTTCACACACCACACCGGGGGAGGGGGGTTATCTGCGTTGTTAATTCTAACGTTGATCATTTTTCGAGTATAGTTCACACAGGTGCTTGGTTGGGTCTGCTATTTATTCAAGATGTCCAAAAGATCCAGTTCTGCTACACTTTCCGACAAACCTGGGCCGTCTTCTAAGCGAACGGCCCCCGACACAACTGACCCGTCAGTTTCTCCCGCTCATGACTGGGCTCCCGATACTTTGGAATCGTCGATTTTACTGGATGACCCAGTTGACTCACAGGCTTCGAGAGTCACTGAGGCCGCTCTTAAGCGGATATGTTTTACTCATGGCATTCCGTTTGCTGACGTGCTTGTTCCGTCGGGGCATGACCGCCCACATCTGCCCCCAGTGGGATATACGGCGTGTAGCAAGTTCATGTGCTGGGTTGGTAGCGTGCCACCTTTCAATCTATTCCTTCGCGACGTGCTGCAGTATCTGGACGTCGCCCCGTCTCAATTTCATCCAAATGGTCACGCTTTCATTTATGGCACGTACATGCTTTTCATGGCCGTCCTCTCCAGGCCTCCTACTCCCGGCGATATAAGGTACATCTATATGACCAAGAAACGGGGAGAGAGAGCCCCTCTTACATGTTTCTTGAGCCACATCGGAAGTGCCAACTTTTCACTAGCGCGTGGAGTAGCGAATTCGCCCTGTACAAACAGGAGTGGTTTTACGTGCGATGTCACCAAGGCTTTGCGAGGCGGTGGGTTGAAGGAAGTAAGTCCTTTCTCTGAGTTGATGTCCGTTCCCGATTGAGGTTGAACTTCTCCTAACTCATTGTTCTATTTTTTCAAATCTCGTCCCCCGTCCCGAGGGCCGGGGGTACTCCGATGCTGTCGACGCCATTAGAGCTCTTCCTGCTGAAGAGCGAGATATCCGAGCCCTCATTTCCAATGAGTCACTATCGAAGTTCGGCTTGCTAGGCCCTGGCCGCTGGGTTAGCCTTCCAGAGGGCGTATCGCTTCCCAAGTCCGTGCCCGTCAGAGGGAAAAAATTGCCTGAATCATCCGTTCGCCCTTCTCTTAAAGCACCGGAAGAAGGGGAAATTCTAGGCGAGCCACCTAAAAAGCAAGGTGAGGATTTAGGTCCTGCAGCTGAAGTTCATGATATCGAAACGTCATCTTCCCCTTCGAAGGGGAGAAAGGAGCTGGCGCGCAAGTTGAGGAAAGAGAAGGTTGGTGGGACTTCCAAAGCTACGCCTGTTCAGCCAGAGAAAGAGGCTTCTTCACAGCGCGTTGGAAGTTCTCTGAAAGGCTTATCGAACCTCTCTATTCCCGACGACTTGCTCGACTATGATTTCGATGACCCGGAGCTATTTAAGTTTCACTCACCCGTCAGGGGTGATGCGGGCGTCTCGGGCCCGATCCAAGGGGAAAAAACTCCCGTTAGCAAAGCCACTGGTCCGTCGGAGGGTAGCACTAGGACACACACAGACACATGCATTTCGCTTTGCACCTATCTTTCTTTCACCATTCTTCTCACTCGCTAATTCGCTATTGTTTGATTGCAGGTGACATGGGGCGCTCTCACGGATACGACCGCCTTCGCGGTTCGTCGACTTTAAGCCAGTCTGGTCGGGACTCGGGCCTCGGGAAGCGCCGAGACAGAGACAGCGACAGCGACCGAGATTATCATGCCCGGGACTCGTCATCCCGGAAGAAAACTTATTATCAGCCTGAACACCGCCAGGAGACCTCTTCTTATCAGGAGCGAAGCAAAGACAAACGTGCCCATAAGAGGTCGCATTCTGATGCTCCCCGAAACCAACACTCTGACTCTTCTTTTACCCGACACTCCCGAGATTCTCATAGGAAGGGCGAACTTTCAAAGCCGTCTCCTCCCGCTCCCGTAACAGAACCGACAGTGTCGGAGAGATTGAACGAACTTAAGGCTAAGTTTCCGGAGATTTGTTTTAATGGGTTAAAGTTCCTCCCGGCGATTCATCCTATTCCCGGAGATGTCAAACAAAATGCTATCGCCTGTACCAATGACGTCTACGTGCAACATGACGCGTTCGTCCATCTGGCTGAGAAACTTTCTGAAGTCTCTATGGAGCGCCAGCACGAAATTGACCGCCTAAAGCTTGAAGCTATTCATGACAGGGATATCATTAAGGCCCAGGATGAAGAAATTGCCGCCTATAAGTCCGAGCTTGAAGCTACTCGTCAGAGCGCTAAGGACACCGCCGAGGCTGTTTCCCGCCTTGAATTGACTCATAAGAAAGAGCTCGATGAATCGGTTCAACGGTGTGGGGCATTAGCTTTGGAGAAAGACTCCGTTCAGAAGGAGCGGGACACACTTAGTTATCGGGTTAAGGAACTCGAAGAGCAACTTTTCGAGGAGAGGAAAGAGAAAGTGGCTGCCCAGGTTGAGGCACAACATTAATGTGATGAGATTGTCGCCACCCGACTCCTAAAGGGGAAACTTGAAGACGATCTCTCCAAAGTCGAGGCACTGAGGAATGAGGCCCGTGAGGAAGGTAAAAGGGCAGCAACTGTCGACATCGACTCTCGCCTCGAGGCGGCCAGGGAAGAAGGCAGGGAGGAGATAAAGACCGAATTCGACCCGCTCATCGCTGAGTTCAACGCCCGAGTTCTCATGCATCGAGATCTAACTTTTCTGGGCGACGGCTACCTTGAGTCATTGGCCGAGGCATGGGAGACCCTGATTCAGATCAGGAAGGTTGAGAGCGGCGCCGATGAGGTCGATGAAGAAGCATTGATAAAAGAATTCCTGAGGGGGAAGGAGCCTTCAAATTTATCGGCGGCTAAAGCCCTCTACAGCAAAGGTTCTCCCTCCAGGAAAGGGAAAGAGGTGGCTACGGACCCTTCCGGCGTTGTGCCCCCAGTTCATGTGCCTACCCAATCGGCCAGTCGGTCAACACTTGACCCCTTCGAGCAGCACGTTGGTTATGACCCGGAAGCCCCCGGGCTTGGCATTCATGTTTTATCTCCCATCCCGGAGGGCGGGACACCCCTGGCGACTGAGAACCCACCGGCATCTGGTGAGTAACCTCTGGTCTTCACAAAGATCTTTCTCGTTCCCTCAGAAGTTGTTGTGTTCTAACACTTGTTTATTTTCGTGTCTTCTGTGCAGGCTGTTCTGACCCCGAGCCCACTCCGAGGAGCGATGCCGCCAAGGAGGTGGAGATAAAGGCGAGTGAGGCTACTCAAGCTGGCGGGGATCCTGGTCCAGATGCTCAAGTAATCGGGGTGCTTGATGAAGGCAAATCTGAATCTTCCTCAGAGAGTTTTGAAATAGAAATCACAGGCGCCTCTGAGCACACATCCGAGTTGAGCATGAAGGAACGACTAGAGAAGGAGAAGAGAGATACGGCCTCAGTCAAGGTTGAGCCGCGTGAGGTGGACCTGGATGATCCCTTGCACAAACCATTGAAGATCATTCTTCCTGGCAAGTCCCAGCCTATGGATGTTCCTCCCACATCTTCGGTCGTCACCCCTCCATCAGGGAAGGATTCCAAGGGTAAGCGCTCTGGGAAGGAACCATCCGGGAAGAAATCAAAGAAACACCAGAAGTGACCATCGTCCTCGTTTCACGAGAATTAATTTCGGTCATGTAATAATTTTTTCAAACCGTGTAAATAGGCTGTCGACTCCGGACTTCGGAGCGTTTTTTTTGTAGCGAAAAGCATTTTGTGAATAGAATTTACTTTCCTCTTCTGTATTTTCAAAAGATTCTTATTGTTCAGTTTCCTTTGTAATTGAGATTGAAATCTGAACTGTTGTAAATAACTTTGACTTCTTGGTTTGTCCTTACATAGCTCGGGGAAGGACTTACTAAATTTCATTTTGTGCTTCAAGCACTCTAAAATATTTCACAGTTCGTATGACGCGGAATTTCCATATCCAAGTCGTTTGCGTCATAGCTCCTATTCAAGGAACTCGGAGGTCTGAACTGCTTGTAACTAAGTCTATACACCGGACTTCGAGTACTCCAGTCCGTGCTCCGGGGACTTGGAGATTTCGAGTCATTTGTATTCGAGTCCGCACTCTGGGGACTTGGAGATTTCGGATCGTCTATACTCGAGTCCGCATTCTGGAGACTTAGAGTACTCCAGTCCGTGCTTCGGGGACTTGGAGATTTAGAATCGTTTATACTCGAGTCCGCACTCCGGGGACTTAGAGTACTCCAGTCCGCGCTCCGGGGACTTGGAGATTTAGAATCGTCTATACTCGAGTCCGCACTCCGGGGACTTAGAGTACTCCAGTCCGCACTCCGGGGACTTGGAGATTTTGAGTCGTTTATACTCGAGTCCGCGCTCCGGGGACTTAGAGTACTCCAGTCCACACTCCGGGGACTTGGAGATTTTGAGTCGTTTATACTTGAGTCTGCACTCCGGGGACTTAGAGTACTCCAGTCCGCACTCCGGGGACTTGGTGATTTTTTGTCGTTTATACTCGAGTCCGCACTCCGGGGACTTAGAGTACTCCAGTCCTCACTCTGGGGATTTGGAGATTTTTTGTCGTTTATACTCGAGTCTGCACTCCGGGGACTTAGAGTACTCCAGTCCGCACTCCGGGGACTTGGAGATTTTTTGTCGTTTATACTCGAGTCTGCACTCCGGGGACTTAGAGTACTCCAGTCCGCACTCCGGGGACTTGGAGATTTTTTGTCATTTATACTCGAGTCCGCACTCCGGGGACTTAGAGTACTCCAGTCCGCACTCCAGGGACTTGGAGATTTTTTGTCGTTTATACTCGAGTCCGCACTCCGGGGACTTAGAGTACTCCAGTTCGCACTCTGGGGACTTGGAGATTTTTTGTCATTTATTATAAGCGTTCGTACGCTGGCCAGGATATCATAATTTTTAATTGCGCGTCATAGGAATATCATACGAGGAGACATTGGTTATTCATGGAAAAGATGGCTTCAAGCCTTTATTGATGTAAACAAGCGAGATTATCTTATTACATGCCAAGAAGAAAGCACACTGGAAATAAATGCAACTACCGCATAAAGGAAATAGACTAAGTGTAATAACGCCGCAAATGCTCACTGTTCCATGCTTTAGGGTGTGTCGCACCATCGACGGTCGTTAGCTTGAAAGTTCCTTCTCCAAGCCTTCGTTCGATGACGTATGGACCTTCCCATGCGGGATTCATTTGCGAAGGGGTTGGAAAGACTCGTTTCAAAACGAGATCTCCCACACTAAAGGTTCTTGGCTGGACTTTTCCATTATAATATTTAGCGACTCAGTGTCTGTATGAGGCTGCTCTCAAATCAGCTTCTTCGCGTTTGTCATCAATGAAGTCTAATGATTCCAATAGGAGATCCTGGTTTGACGCAGGATCGTAATAGGTTACCCGGTGTGACGGGACTTCAAGTTCTACGGGTATGACGGCTTCCTTGCCGTACGCCAGTGCGAATGGTGTGTGGCCAGTCGCGGTCTTGTGGGTAGTTCTATAGGCCCAAAGCGCTGTTGGGAGTTCATCCACCCACTTGCCTCTAGCCTTTTCCAAACGCTTCTTCAATATGGACTTGATGATTTTATTGACGGCTTCTACCTGCCCATTCGCATTCGGGTGAGCAACTGCTGAGAACCTTTTCTCAATGCCATACCTCTGACAGAACTCTTTGAATTCCTTGCTTTCGAATTGAGTTCCGTTGTCCGTTATGATGGTCCGTGGGAGGCCAAAACGACATATGATATTTTGTACAAGGAAATTAATGACTTTCTTGGTGGTGATTGTGGCCATTGGCTCTGCTTCCGCCCACTTGGTGAAATAATCGACTGCCACTATTGCATATTTCGCGCCTCCTTTGGCTATGGGCAGAGATCCAATTAGGTCGATTCCCCACATTGCAAATGGCCAGGGACTAACCATTTGTGTGAGTTACGTTGACGGAGCTCTTGGAAGCTTTGCATATATTTGGCATTTGTCGCATCTTCTCGCATAGTCTGCAGCATTCCGATTTACAGTCGGCCAATAATATCCATAGCGGAGGATTTTCCTCGCCAAAGTTTGCCCCCCAGTATGATCACCACATTCTCCCTCATGGACTTCTTCCAACACCCGTTTTACCTCGTCATGGGCCACGCACCGGAGTAAGGGGGTCGAGAATCCCCTCCGATACATTATCCCGTCTTGCATTACATAACGCGAAGCCTTACGAAGGACTTGGCGTCTTTCGCTTCTTTTCTCAGGTAAGTCCCCGTATAGCAAGTATTGTTTGATCGGGGTCAGCCATGATCCCCTTTCGAGTTCGGTCTCCAAGATGAGATCTATCTCCATCATGTCTATACTTGGATCAAGCAGAGTCCCGACAGGGAACAATCCCATCTGCTGTGCATCGCCAGTACTCACGAATTTAGCCAACGAGCCGGCCTCCCTGTTCTGTTCGCACGGGACATGCGAAATGTCATAATATTCCAGGTTTACTAGGAGCTCCCGGACCCGAGAAAGGTAAGGAGCCAGTCTCTGTCCTTTCGCTTGGTAGTCTCCCCGTAACTAATATACCACCAGCTGTGAGTCGTAGAAGATTTCGATGGACTTTACCCTCAGTTCATTGGCAAGTCTTAAGCCAGCAATCAGTGCTTCGTATTCGGCTTCGTTATTTGTCGCTGTAAATTCGAGCTTCAAAGCGTAGCAAATTGATCGGTTTTCGGGAGTTACCAGAACTATCCCAACTCCCGACCAACGGTTGTTAGATGCCCCGTCAGTGAACATCTTCCATCGGACAGGAGGGATTACTTTGTGATTTTCACTCGGTTCATCCGGAATGGTGAACTCAGCAACGAAGTCAGCTAATGCCTGCCCTTGGATGGCCCTTCGCGGCAGGTAGGTGATATCAAACTGGCTTAACTCGATGTTCCACTTTAGCATCCTACCGGAAGTTTCCGGTCGTTGGAGTACCTGTCGCAAGGGTTGGTCAGTGTAAACACTGATTGAGTGCGCCTGAAAGTAGGGACGAAGCTTGCGTGATGCAATCACCAGGCAATAGGCAAGTTTCTCGATCTTTGGATAATTCTTTTCTGCCCCCGTCGGTCGTTTACTAACATAGTACACCGGCCTTTGAACCTTTTCTTCTTCGCGAACCAGGGCTGTACTGATAGCGTGTTGAGACACAACCAAATATACGTACAACGTCTCGTGGTCTACTGGTTTTGACAACACTGGAGGACTTTCCAAGTGTTTCACCATGGCTAGGAATGCTTCCTCGCAGTCAGTCATCCATTTGAAGTTTCTCTTTCCTTTCTTTATGACATCGAAGAAAGGAACACACTTATCTGTGGCTCTGGATATGAATCGACTAAGCGCATCTACTTTTCCGTTCAAGCTCTGTACCTGTTTTATGGTTCTAGGTGCCTGTATATCTCGGATGGCCTGGATCTTTTCCGGGTTAGCTTCAATTCCTCGTGCATTCACAATGAATCCCAAGAACTTCCCTGATGCCACGCCGAATGAACACTTTGAAGGATTGATCTTCATTCCATAGTGCTTTAGTACACCGAACATTTCTGCCAAGTCTCGGATGTGGTCGTTTGACTGTCGTGACTTCACGAGCATGTCATCCACATAGACTTCCATTGTTCTACCAATCCGATCATTGAACATTCGGTTCACCAGGCATTGATAGGTTGCTCCTGTATTCTTCAACCCAAAAGGCATTACTACATAGCAATACAGCCCGACATTTGTAACGAAGCTGGTGTGTTCTTGGTCCGGGATGTGCATTGGGATTTGATTGTACCCGGAGTATGCATCCATAAAAGATAGTAGCTCATGCCCGGCAGTCGAATCGACCAGCTGATCAATTCTTGGTAGCGGGAAGCTATCCTTCAGGCATGCCTTGTTTAAATCGGAATAGTCAACGCAGGTTCTTCATTTCCCGTTTGATTTCTTTACCAACACAGGGTTGGACACCCATTCCGGGTAGAGGGCGTCACAGACAAACCCATTGGCTTTGAGTTTATCCACCTCCTCTTTGAGAGCTGTAGACCTCTCCGAGTCCATGCCTCTCCTTTTTTGCTTCACAGGTACGTGTTTCGGGTCTATATTCAACATATGGCTCGAAATTGCAGGGGAAATCCCACGCATATCAGAGTGTGTCCAGGCGAAGACATCAAGATTAGCTCGGAGGAAATCAGATAAATTCTCTGCCATTAGGGGATCGAGCTGTGACCCAATTTTAAGAACTCGTGTCGGGTCACTGTGGCTAACTGGAATATCAATTGTTAGTTCGGCCGGTGCTGCGTCTGGTTCCCTGGGTTCCCCTTTGTCATCTTTCGGATCTATGTCTCCAACGATCCGAGAATGTCGCCCGAGCCAGGGCTCGGGCGCTAATTGTCAATCATCAGAATTCGGGATGCAGACGATGCTGTCCGCAGTCTTCCCCTTTTCTCTGCGCTGGGCCTCTCTCAGCTCAGCCACGTAACATGCATGTCCGGTTGCTTGGTCGCCATGCACTATGCCAACTCCTTTGTCCGTCGGGAATTTCAGTGTGAGACACCACGGGGCCAAGGCTGCCCTGAAATCTGCGAGGGCTGGTCGTCCCAAAAACACGTTGTATGGTGAATCAACATCCAGCACTATGAATGGTAGGATTCGCACTCTCCTGCGTTCACCTTGTCCCAGTTCAACTGGTAACTCCACATATCCTACTGTGTCTGTGGCTGCGTCGTTAAAGCCATGGATTCGGGCTTTGGATGGCTTCAAATCCTTAGTCTCCAGCTTCATTTGGTCATACGCTTTCTTGAAGATGATGTTAACGGAACTTCTGCAATCAATTAGGATTCTCCTTACGAATGTCGGTCCGATAGTTGCGGATATGACCAATGGATCGATGGTGGGAGCTTCCACCTTATCCGCGTCTCTATTCCTGAATACAATATCGTCGTGCATCGTGCGCTGCTGCTTTCCGGGAGTTCCATCCTCCACATTTGAACAGCACTTATGTCTCAAGGAATCAGCATATCGCTCCATTTCCTGGCAATTTTTATCCGCAGGATGAGGTCCACCAGCAATTGTGTTAATAATCAATCTTCCCACAGTTCGAGTAGGTTGCTCTGGTTGGTGTAGAGCTGGGCCACGTCCGGGGTCCGAAGTCTCTTGTCTTCTTTCTGGCGTATCTTTGACGAATTCCTGCAGCTTCTTCTGCCTAATCAATTTCTCAATAGCGTCATGGAGATTCCTACATTCGTCTGTGTTGTGCCCATAAGACTCGTGAAAGCGGCAATACTTTCCAGTCCGCTTTTGCTCCTCTGTTGTTTCCTTAGGGCATGGTTTTCTGTATTGAAAAGTGTTGCAGGTCGATAAGTAGATGTTTTCAAGAGACGCATTCAGTGGAGTGTATTCGTTGTAGGTTGGGATCCTTGACTTCCATCTCCCAGTTTCCTTCTTCTTTCCAGGATTTCCACTTCCAGTTCCCTTAGACTGCCCGAGCTTATTTTGGACGCTGGCCTGAGCCTTTCCAAGGTTATCGTCGGTTGCTTTCATGGCGATGTTGCCCTTTACAGACTCCTGAACGGACTCTGGTGCCTTGTCTTTCCTTATCCACCGAGCTTCTTCCCTCCTTATGAACTGGTGGGCTTTCGAATAGAAACGTTCCAACGTAGCTGGTGGCTTTCCCGCCAACCAATCCCCAAATTCAGAGTCTGGATCCACTCCACGCATTACTGCCATCAAAATCGCGTGGTCGTTTGGATTGCTCACTTCAGTAGCGGCAACATGAAATCTCTGCAAGTATACTTTCAGTGATTCTCCAGGGGCTTGGGTCATGCTTGATAAGGACATCACATCCTTGGGTCGAGTGGCATGTATCCTGAATTGTTCTATGAATTTCCTTGCTAATTCGTCGAAGCTTGAGATTGACCGTGGAGGAAGTCGAGTGAACCACATGGTGGCAATTCCGGACAGAGTTATTGGAAAGCACCTGCACTTAGTTGCGTCGTTGGCCCTTGCCGAATCCATCATCCATCCATACCTCATTACATGTTGTCTAGGGTCAGTTTTTCCTTCATAGGCGGGTATGGTGGGCATGTTAAACTTCCTTGGGTATTCAGCCTATAGAATGGTATCTGTGAAGGGAGTATGACTATTAGACATTCCCCAATCTTCATTAGTCAAACCTTGATTCTCTCTCATCAACTGCCTGACCATAGCTGTCAAATCCGGGGTTTGTATGGTAGGAGGAAGGTTGGGTTCCGCTCCACGGACTTGATTTCTAGTAGAGCGATCAGTGGCACCTTCTTGGTCATCTTCATCCTTGCGGCATCTACGCCTGGGGGTTCATCAGCTGAAGTTGAGCTATCATCTTCGGAGTAGGGGACAGGACTACCTCCAGCATTCTGATGTTGCTGTTGAGCAAGTTGGGCCATGAGCTCAGCATTAACTTGCATTTGCTCAGCGAGTTGCCTTCTGCTTTCCGTAAGCTCTTTTATCAAGTTATTCAATTCTGCTCGTGAAACAGCTTCCGCTTAGTTTTGGCTGGAGGGCCCCGTGCCTCGAATTACTTGTTAATCGTTAGGCCCAAGTTGTTGAACACTAGCGGTTTCGCGGGCATCTACATTTTGGGAGGTCGATCTTGTTCATGGTCTTCCCATGGTAGAGTCGTTGGTTGTCACACTGAGTAGAATCAACAGATGCCTTATGAATAATTACGGATCTTCTTCGGGGGATTTATGCAATCTAGTAGCTACAAAGTAGATCCTCACAACCTGAGAATTCGTTTCTCAGTGAAAGCACTAAAATGTTAGCGTCAAAATTGGTCACTAACACCCATAGAGAGTTTGTGTAGAGAGATTAATGAAGAAGATAAATTAAAATAGAGAAGATAATATAAATTAAAATGCGGAAGACGAGAACGTAGAATTTATAGTGGTTCGGCGTTGTAGCCGACGTCCACTTTGAAGTTGATCCTTTATTTCTTCACTTTAAACTTGATTACAGATACAATCCGCTTTTAAGTATTCGAATACCATTGTGAAATAAAAGTAGAAGTCTTGGATGAGGTTTGGATGCGGCAGAGTCTCCCCTGTGTTCTCTGAAATCTCCCCCCGTTTTCTGTGCCCTTGCCTCCCTATTTATAGATGACAGTGGGTTGGACTTCCCTAGTGGGCCTGGTAGTCGAATAACTCGGTCCAAAGAGTGTAGGCACGGCGCGCCGACCAGGGAGGCCGAACGATGGAATGCCGAACAGAAACCTTCGTGCCGAACGAGTAGGCCGAGCGACAGTTGGAACAGTTGTGTTGAGGAGGATGCTGAAACATCTTGCTGGCCGAACGTTCGGGGATGCCGAGCGTTCTTACGCCGAACGTTCGTAGAAAGCCGAACAAACTTTTGTGGCCGAACGATATTATTTGGTCGAGCGGCATTCAATGCCTAACTATCTCTCGATGCCAGACGAACTCTAGATGCCGAACGATATCCTTATGCCGAACGGTCTTATGCTGAATGTTTACTTCGGCCGAACGCTCCTTTGGCCGAACATGCTCTGGATGCCGAGTGTCCTTTGACTGCTGAACACACTTTACACCGAGTACACCTTGGAGGCCGAACGATAGTCTTGGCCGAACGGCATTCAATGCCGAACGATCTTCTTTGGCCGTACGGCATCCAATGCCAAACGTTCTTCTGATGCCAAGCGATACTTGATGCCGAGCGCTCCTCTCTGACCGAGCGTCCTTGCTATGCCGAGTACTAGGTTGCCTGGTCAATTCCTTGGGAAAAAAATCCAATATTCGAAATATAAATTATTCGACTTATAAATTCACTTATTAATAATTAAATTCAATTAAATATTCAAATTTTAATTAATAGAAATTCTGGGTCGTTACACGTGTCAATGTTAATATTTGAAAATTTTGATATTAATTGCTGATGGAATTACACCTTTGAGTTACACAACTGTAACAATGAATTCTATGAAAAAATACATGGCTTACTTAATAAAATGTTGTAAATTGATTAAATTAATTCATATTTGAGAAATATTAATTGTTATTTATTTGATGTTTGGGAGTTTTTTGTAATTATTTTAATGCATTTACAAAAGTTATATCTGTGCGCACTGATATCTGATGTTGACGTAATATAAAGATAATTGCATGAAATGATTTATGGAAATTTTATGTTATTTGATGACTTGATTTATGGAAATTTTATGTCATTTGATGACATGATTTGTGAGAATTTTATGTCATTTGATGACATACAAGTAAAGAAGGGATTGGAGAGAGAGAAACAATTTAGGTAATTAATTAGGGAAGTTTTAATTGAAGAATAAAACATATTCTCTAATTCATTCTGTACGTACAATTAATTCTTTCTCATTTAGTCTATTTCTTTCTCTCCTCCTATCGTTTCATGGCTGAAAACCGAAAAAATAAAATTTCCAAAATTCTTTAACTCCATATGAAAAAATAAAAAATAAATAAAACAAAAGTGGTTCATCCATCTCTTGCAAGGATAGGATGGAGATCTTGAAGAGCTGAGAAGATATCATCATTCAAAGTGTGACTTCTAGGTAACATCCTAAGCGGAGTCCATTTTCAAAATGTGCTTCAAGGCTTTGAGTAATAAGTTATGTTTTTCTTTAATAGATAATGATTTTTAATGTAATGTTTTTTGAAAGAGAAATTTAATATCATAATTTGTATTTACATATCTATGAGGACCTGCCCTTTCGACCTACGAAAATCGATAGAAACATGCTCATTATATAACATGCCAAATGATCGAGCGCAAAAAACAGATTGTTGAGGGAAAAGAAAGTAGGTAGATGAGAGAAGAAGCCAAACAAAAAAAGAATGTCGCAGCGGACTGAATAACATATAATATAAATAGTTCTTTATACAAATCAAAACTGTAATATACATATCTCACAGAGTACATAAATCAATAATTACCATCCTGGGCAGTTATAACAACTTGCCCTCAGAATTGCCGATAATTTCAACAACACTACAGCGGAATACAAATTACAAAAATACGTCTCGGTCTCCAGCTCTTCTCCTGAGCTCCATAGCATCCTAACAAGAACCTGTGTTACTCGATCTGACCCTAGCATTATAATAAAATAGCACCCGAGTCAGTCTGGAAAACCAGCATGAGAAAACACACTCAATTTGAATTATTAAAGTTTTCAAAATCCTTTAAAAATCAAAGGTATCTCGTAAGACCACGTCACACACAAACACGACGGGTTTTTACCTTACGATAACCAAAACATTTCATATCAAATCCTCTGATATTATAATACTGTCTAATTAGAAATATTTATTCAAATAGCTGAAATTATTACATTAATTAAATACCAGCATACTAGGCTCTACAACCAAAACAATAAAGGTATGTATTGAAGAATGGATTCCATACGAATGACTAGGTACTAGGGGATCACCTGTCATAATATATGTCTCGAAACAATGTAGCGAGGACCACGCCAGGATCCCCTGATACACAAGGCCAGATTATACCTAACCTGGATAGAACAAACATGATATCATTCCTAGTGTTCCCACCCTTTTTAATCTCCTTCCATGAATCGTAGTAATAATATCTGAGGTTATCTAAAAAGGTGATAAACATACCATAATTGGGTATGACCCACTTAGCCTTGCGCATCTCCCTTGCTTTCCAGTGATTTCTGATTGATTAATCTAGAGGGTACGATTACCTTTTTAAGGAATTTACACTTGGAATGCTCATTGTCCTCCAATGACAATGTACTGATAGCATTCATCCATACAAGTCCATTCGGGGTCCAAACGGAACCGAAGGCACTATTCCTACTGCATCCATTTTGGAATCACCCTCAGGAGTAGTAGCTATTATACCTTGCACTTCATTGCTCCGTCTTCGTCTCCATGCTCTTGTATTCATATCGAAAACAGACTCGTTGGATCAAAGTGGTTTTTGGATAACTTACCTAATCTCGGTCTCTTAGAAACAACATTCATTTTTTCCGGTAAACTCAACCCAGGTTCTTTAGGTAATAAACAGACAAAGTAAAATCAGAGATCACCTCCTAACCGTTAGTGGACGGATTTCCCTGTCATCATCCTAGAAGAACGAAAAAAGTTTACACGTACAATATAACATCTCGACATGTAACTGTACCACATAATTCCCGTGCTTCTGCTAGATATTTCTAAAGTTATATTTAGGTTCAGATTTGATAGTCGATTATTTAACTATCAAATAAAACAATCATTCAACCAAATATTTCATTTTCCATTGAAAACACAAGATCTCTTTTTAATTTAATTTTAATAAAATTAAATCTCTTTATCCAAAAGTATGTACTTATCTTATTGAATTCAGTATATTCACAAATTATCCTTTTCAAAAATACTTGAAAAAAAAACCTTTTAAAATAATATGGAAAGTACCACTACGGTATCAAACCATGGATTCATAGCTCAATGGTTACGTCTCTATCCCAAAGAAATCCAAAACGTAACTGCAGGCACACACTGCCTCCGATTACCCCACGCAAGTATACCATACTTCCTAAAACTTAATTTAAAATTTATCTCAAAATAATGCTTGTAAGTTCTAAAACAAATTTTTATGTTTAATCTAGGCAAATATACATAAATAAAAGTTATTTTACGAAGCCATATTAATATTTAATAATATATCTTTTGAGACAACAATGCTGACTAATTCTTAAATGATAATAATAAATCTTAAAAAATCATTGTAAGGCAACTAACTAATAATTGAATATGCTTTAACAATTTAAAATAATTAAATAACTAATTTTTGGAATCCGTTTACACTTTTAAAATTACCTAGTTACCAGTCAAAAATCATCTTTTTAAAACAAACTCAATTCCTTGATAACAATATAACCAATCCAATACTTATAAATCTCTCTCGATTTCAAAACCCTTTTATATTTAAACAAGTGCCATATAGAAGTTATTATTCAAATTTCTTTATATACTTTTATTCTAAAGTCTCTATTTACAATATTTTGAATTGGTTAAATACAAATTTCAGAGCCATTATTTTATCAAATCAATTTACCCAAAATTCCATGTAAATATTTTACTTCAAAAATCCCCTTGAAATTCTTTTTCAATTCAAACCATATATTCCTGGTATTTAAAAATAGCAAAATCTAGGCTAAAACTGCCTTAGCATCCAATCAATTCAAATTATTCCAACAAAACATATATCACTATATATGAAATTTCATTCAACGTTTTTGAGGAATCTAGTTGGATCCCTCCAACCTATTTTCTCTGCATCCATAGATGTTACTACAACAACAAAAAAAAACCAGTTCTACTTTGAGGCGGAATATCATGGTATATAGGGTCATCCGTATTATGCGAGAACGCATAGGTCTCATCCGCTATATATATGTAGGAATATCAATCACTCCAACATATATACTACTATATATAATATCACATTCAACTGATAAAATGTATCAATTCAACCAATCATTTTTCAGTTAATTTTAACTATTTAAAATTAATAGAAGCAGTCCAAAATTGAGTGAGATTTAATCACCTAGGGTTTTTAATTCGTCAAATGTTCCAATTTAAATTAAATCGAACACATTCGATTTAATTTAAAATTTTAACTAGTTCCAAACATTTCTAGATCTATTCCAGCATATAGTTCTCGTTGCCATGATTTTGTCGTCGCTTGTTTTGTCCAATTTCGACCTCGTATGAAATAGTTATGCTAAATTACCCAAATTTTAAATATAAATGAATTTACAAAATCAATTTAGTTACTACCTTAGATCATGGTTGTTCGCTTCTGCTAGCTCCATCTCGACCGCTTCTATTTGCTTCTTCTTCCTTATGTACAACAGGTTGAGAACCTAAATCAGCCGCCACCATCGTCTACATGCCGCGCCCACTACAATCCCCTAGAACATTATCAACCACCTCCAAACGATGCGCCATAGCACACTCTACCCACACCTGAAGCCAATTGAAGCTCGGTTGCTCCTAGATCTTGAGAAACGTGCATGAATGCCATGTCCTCAAACCCCGTTTTCGACCACCATGAAGCACCATTTCCGATCTCAACCGTTGAATTGGAAGATCGTGCCGAGCTCTACAACTTTATAGTTGAGATTTTCTCGTGTAGGTGTGCAGATTTGGAGATCGAAGGGAATAAAGATGGAAAGGGTTCTGGCCATTAGAATATGAACGGCGGCTGCGTGAAAGAGAGACTAGGATTTATTGCTCTTTGGTATATATAGGATTATATATATTATTTTCAAATTTTACATACTTTTTTCGAACGAACTCCAATCGAGACGTACCGCCAAGCGTTTTTAATATTTTAACCCTATTCTGAACACAATGGAACATGTTTCAAGGCCTAATTCGTGTTAGTCCTCGAGATGATGGTTTTGATGACAACAACCTTAGGACTTTCTATAAAATATAAATACTAACATTATAGTTTAGATATATATGTATATGCAGGATATAAACATGCATGTGCTGAGAATGAAGATTGTACCAAGACTGAAGATATCAAGAGTTCATGGTTTCAATAGTACAAGATAAGTATTGAGTCTAGAATTATGTTAAAACTTCTTGAAAGCACTTACATCTTTATTCAAAATTTATTCGTGGAATGGAATCCACTTCGAGCCTGTTAGAGGGATGGAACCCTAGTCGGATGGAACCCACGACAATATCTAGTGGAATATATAGTGGTCGTGTTTTGATATCCACTATTTGTATATAAATGCTTTTCAAAAATATATGTCCCTCATTTTTTTAAATGTTTTCAAAACTTTCTTTTCAAAAAGACATCTCTCTTGGTTTTAAATATTTTAGCCTCAAAACTATTTTAATCATTTTTAATATTTTGATTTCAAAATAGTCCTTGTTTATACACCACCTTTTTTTTAAATATTTAGCTTTAAAATATTTCTATACTCAGCTTTTAAATCACTTTATAGATTAGGATTATAAATTACTTTCTAAACTCTTTTATATGTTTAAACTATATTCAAATATATTTACAAAGTCTAGAAATTGTTTTGAAAAATTATAGAAACCAATTTTAATTAGAAAATCCAAACATTTATTTTGCCTTGAGCATGTCAACATCCCTCAACACCCATGTCAATATAGTGCCGGTTATTTTCAAATTTCAATTCTCAAAAGAAGTGTCTATTTGTCACATCCTTTCACGAATAGATATAGCTGTTGATCTACTATAAATACCATTAAGTTCTAAACGAATATTTTACTAGATTTCATTTATTTTCTCTCCTCTTCATCTTCCACATTTATTCTAAAGAATCCTAAACTGTACTCTGCCGAAATACTAAGTGAATCAAACTTGATTATCTCTTATTTGATTCTTGCGACTCTCTCCATAAGATCTCAGTGCTATTCAGAGTTATAGAATCTTTTATAAATCAAACTGTTAAGTAAAAGGTGCGGATGAGCCTTGAAATCAATAGGGTGCGATTGTAGCCTAGGAAATTAATTAGGTGATCTTGTAGTCTGGTTAAATCAAGAGAGTTTTCCCTCGACTCGAATACAGGAGGGTGTACCTCGTAGCCTTGAAACTGAGGGTGTAATCTATGAGATTATTGTGATAAGAAATCCATACGTTTATACGGGACTGGATGTAGGGTAACTCTGAACCAGTATAAAATCCTGGTGTGTTCTTTGCTTTACTGCTTTTATTTAGTATTTGCATCTGACTGATTCTGTGATTATATCTGTCTCTTTGAATTGCATTTGTTGGTGATTAAATTACATAGGTTTCAAAAATATTTAGAAAATCCATAAAACACTATTCACTTCCTCTTTAGCGTTATTCCAGTCTTAAGTTCTTCAATCCGCATTTCTCACATTTGGTATCAGAGCATTGGTTTTCAAAGTTTTCATAATATAAATTTTGAAAAAGTTTTCAAAATGGCTTTTGGGGATTTTGTCAACACTGGTTTAAAACTATTCAAGTCATCATTGTTTCATAAGTCTGCATATAGTTATTATAGAAAATCAAGTTATCTACCGAGGTTGTATTCTGTGTAGAAAGAAAAGTGTTATATGGCCTTTGAAGAATCAACACTCAATGGACAAATTGTGCAAATCAAGAAGAATAAGTGGATACTTGATAGTGGATGTTCAATACACATGATTAGTAATCCAGATATGCTGAATGATATTATCTATAAAGACAGAGGAATGGTTAATTTTGGAGACAACTCAAAAGAATATATGATTGGCGTCAATAATGTCGGTAACTCTAAAACTTTTACTGTTTCTAATGTTTTATTAGTACAGAATCTGAATCACATTCTTCTTAGCATTAGTCAAGTTATGATACAAAATTAAATTTGAAAAAGATAAGTATCACATTGAAGATAATGGTTCAAATATTATATTTGAAGGAAGAAAATATTCATATTCTTAGTATGAAAATCTCAAATGATAATCTATATCTTTTGGCTAATATAAGTGACCCTTGGAATTGGCATAAAAGATTTAGGCATTTGAATTTTAAACTCTTATATAGACTTTCTAAACTTGATCTAGTAAGAGGTCTCCCTAGAATGAATTTTAAATTGATAGTATATGTGATGCTTGTCAATTAGAAAACCTTAGGAAGAGTTCTTTCAAATTAAAAGATATGATTTCAACTTCAAAACCTCTTGAGTTACTTCATCTAGATTTGTTTGGTCCATCTCAAATTCAATTAATAAATCACAATAAATATGTTTTTGTAATTGTAGATGATTATTATAGGTTTACATAGATAAATTTTATGAAACATAAAAGTGATACTTTTGATCCATTTAATTTGTTACAAAAAGACGTTAAAACCAACTTTCTTTAAAATTATAACTATTCATAGTGATCACGGTAGGGAATTTGAAAACGAAAATTTTGAAAGACTCTGCAATAAAAAGGGAATAATTCATAATTTCTCTTTTCCAAGAAATCCACAATAAAATGGAGTGGTAGAATGTAAAAATAGGATGATTCAAGAGTGTGCTAGAACAATGCTTTCAGATAGTAATTTACCAAAACATTTTTGGGCTGAAGCGGTCGCTATAGCTTGCTACATTTTGAATAGAATAGTAATTAGACCGTTAACTGATAAAACACCTTATGAACTTCTTTACAAGAAGAAAGCAAAGGTATCTTATTTTAGAATCTTTGGAAGTAAATGTTTTATTCTAAATACAAAAGACAATTTGGATAAATTTGATCCTATATCCGACAAAGGAATCTTCATCAGATATTCTAATAGAAGTA
Source organism: Allium cepa (assembly GCA_030765085.1). Classification (NCBI taxonomy): domain Eukaryota; kingdom Viridiplantae; phylum Streptophyta; class Magnoliopsida; order Asparagales; family Amaryllidaceae; genus Allium; species Allium cepa. The sequence goes on along the minus strand of CM060937.1, from coordinate 503,229,085 downwards.
AAGCATACAGATTTTTCAATTTAAGAACTAATAACAATAAAAAAACAATGCATGCTTCGTTTGATGAAAATTTCAAAGACGTTGAACAAATTAATGATGAAGAAGATTTTGCTACCATAAATAGTGAATCATTTGAAACAAATAATGAACTTATTCATCCAAATAAAAAGGTTAAGCATCGTCTGATGATTCATGGATTCTGGCTATGCAAAAAGAAGTGAATCAATTCCCCAGAAATGATGTTTGGGAACTTATTTCTTGAACCAAAGATAAAACTATAATAGCAACTAAATGGGTTTATAAAAATAAAATGAATGAAGTAGGTGAGGTCATTAGAAATGAAGCTCGATTAGTCGCACAAGGTTATTGTTAAGAAGAAGGAATAGATTTTGATGAAACCTTTGCACCCATAGCAAGATTAGAAGCCATTAGAATTCTACTTGCTTTCGCAAACTATAATAATTTCACATTTTTTCAAATAGATGTTAAAAATGATTTTCTAAATGGATTTGTTAAATAGGAAGTTTATGTTGAAAACCCTCCACTCTTTGAAGATGAAAAATTCCAAACTATGTTTTCAAACTTAAGAAAGCTCAATATGGTCTGAAACAAGCTCTTAGAGCATGGTATGACAGACTAAGATCTTTTTTATTACAATTAGATTTTGAATTTAGTAAAGTAGATAGTACTCTTTTCGTTAAAAGAAATAAAAATGATATCCAACTAGTACAATTTTATGTAGATAATATTATTTTTGGTTCAACTAATCATGAAATGATTAAAAAAAATTCTGAAATAACGACAAAAGAATTTGAGATAAGTCATATGGGTGAACTTACTTTCTTCTTAGGTTTACATAGATAATGGTATTTTTATTAATCAAGAAAAATATGCTAGGGATCTGGTTAGTAAATTTGGTGTGACTACTGCGAGTGGAAAACCCACTCCTATGGCAGCCAATGAAGCTTTAAATAAAGAAGATCTTTCAAAAGATGTAAATCAAAAACTATAAAGGGGAATGATTGGATCACTACTCTATATCACTGCGAGTAGACCTGATATCATGCATAGTGTTGGTCTCTGTGCAAGATACCAATCTCAACCCAAAGAGCTCGCTTAGAAGCTGTGAAACGTATCATAAGATATGTTAAACATACTTCTGACTATGGTTTATTTTACCTTAAAAATGATTCATTTGATTTAATCTCTTATTGTGATGCTGACTATGCTGGTTGCAAATCTGAGTACAAGTGGAACTTGTCACTTTTGTGGGAATTCTCTGGTTGTATAGTGTAGTAAAAAGAAAAACACTGTTTCTTTATCAACAACCGAAGCAGAATATATCTCTCCTGCTTTGGCTTGCTCTCAAGTCATTTATAAGCAACAAACCCAAAAAGATTTTGGATTAACAATTTCAAAATCACCAATTTATTGTGATAATACTAGTGCAACAAATTTATCTAAAAATCCTACTCATCATGCTAGGACTAAACATATTGATATCAGATATCATTTTCTCAGAGATAATATAAGTAAAGAGAATATTTCTCTTTAAATTATCAAATCCAAGGATCAAATTGCTGATATTTTAACCAGACCCTTAAATCAACCTATATTTAATAAGTTAAGAAGAGAACTAGGCATTTGTTCAATAACTGAGATATAGAATATAGATATAGTAATATATATTTTTAATAAACTCAGATGTACAAGAAAACCAAATTTTTCATAGGGATGTCGACATACCCCTACCACCCATGTCGACATACAACATTAAAATTTAAAATTTTAATTTTCCCACCAAAATTAGTTTGGTAGTTATATAAATCTATGTATTTCGAATTTTTCTGTCTTCTCACTTCTCTTTCTCTGTAATAAACTTCTGAAAATTAAAATTAATGGCCTCTGAAATGACCCTCACAATTTTACCTTAATTTTCAAAGATTTTTTTTTTTTACATATTATCCAGGATCCAAATTTTACCAATATAAATATATCAGTGTTTCCATAAGATATGCACATACATATGAGGATGCATGTGTCTCCCTTGTTTAAATCAGAGCTAATATAAATAAGAGCTTATTCTGTTTGGCTTGAGTTTGAATCAATCTGCCCATACATAATTTCCATATTTTTGATATTTGTAATATATGTGTAGATCCTACTCATATTTATTCATAATAGCTTTGATCATGTTAATTATGATTTACTAGTGATTTATTTTGACAAGACAATCTTAGAATATATGGCCTTTTCATAGTTTAGTTAAAATGCTTGATACCTGATTAAGGACAGGAAATGATATCTTCATTTATCAATTTCAATTCATGGTTTTCTTTGAGTCTCTCCTGTTCTTGACTTAATCTATATGACACACCATGTATTGATCATTTGATTTCTTGTTTCTGAGTTTTCGATGACTAACGTACTTGACTTGAAAATGTTTTAAAAGTGTGCAATCACTATGTTTTAGGGTGAACCGGGTCTTGAATGCAAAATGCTTCCCGGATTGATAATACTAACCAGTCAAAATGCATATTTGTCAATAGTGTTTGAAAGAGAGTTTTAGTGGAACATTTGCTAAATAGACAAAGTATTTTGAAATGCATTTCACTATCAAATTACAGATCAATATGATCAACCAAAACTCCATTCCTTTGAAGCTGGTTAACCTTTGTGACTGTGTCATCCAGAACTCCTACCATGTCAGTTTAAAAAGCCTTTCATTTGTAAAATATTTGAAGCCCCCATTTTTTAAGGTGTGTGTATACTTCACAAAACAGCTCTCTAATGGACTTGAATCCTTTCACAAAATATTTCAAAGAAGAGTAACTAAATACCTAAAGAATACTCCAAGTTAAAACCAGGTTTTATTCCAAAACTGCTTTTAAATGATTCAAGCCTGACTATTACATAATACGAGTTTTGTATGAAAATTGCTCAAATAAAAATATATTTCTTTCCCCAGATTTTCATAAATAATACTTTAAGCCTATTCTCTTGTTCACAATTCAGATAGTCTTTCAATTCTAAAACCTTAATACATAACAAAATTCAACAGAAAACAACTAGTTCAATCAAACATAGTAGGTTCATTACATAATAGAAAGTTTGAAAACATAAATTGTGATGAATACATGCAGATAAATCATTCTATGCTCTTATATAAAAAAAATAGCAAGCATGCTCATTCATCCTTTCTCATTAGCCATAACTTTCCTTACCTACTTAAGTCCTGCATTTCCTGAAAGAGCATTAGTGGCTGCCTCATTTTAAAATGAGACACCCTCATATGCCATGAGCAAACAAGGGTCAGATCTATGATCTGGTATGAGCAACATTGATATATTCATGACATTAAGCAAATAAATAATACATGAGTGCAGACCTGTTGCTTAAGCAATTTTTCAAATTACTATATTACTATGTTTCAGAGGAATTGTTATGCAAGTATAATAGCTTCATAAATCAACCATTAACACATACATAATTATGCAAACATTTACATTGATCAGTAGCACATAGATGCACTGGAACAACCATGATTCCACTCCAATAAATTTAGGAAATACTCATATATCTATTTCATGATTTATGGGTTGCATATATATGTGTATATATATATATATATATATATATATATATATATATATATATATATATATTCTGGCCTCATCTGCTATCAAGGAATCACTGGGACACACTGCAATGAACTAATTCACATCATTGCACAAAGATCTCAGGGCTTAAACAAACCATGTGCCAACTTGCATACTTCAAATATGACAAGCATTCCAGCAGCCTTCTTGGCTCACCATTTCTAGTTCATTTACTAAGGGATTTATTTAATCCTATCTTCAGATAGCTAAGTGAACATGTCACGGTGTTTCTAAAAACACCCCATACATTTTGCAAGCACATTTTTCAAAGGCAAACAGATAATTACTTTCAAGAATATTATTAACATGCATCTTGTCTTTAAATCAAATACAAGGATATTTACAACTGAGAATAGAGACATGGCATGTTAAGTTATTATGATTTGCAAGTAACTATGATTGAGCCAGATTCAAGATCTAGCTGAATCACAATTTTTGACTTGTAAGTTTTTCTATTTGATTAGGGACTCAACACATAGAAACCTCTATTGCATCCCCAATACATTTTTCTTAAGCCTCAACACTTATACTATGTATAATCCAACTTACTTCATTTTCTATGTTGAAATTTTTATGCCATAATTCCATGTTAGTTGTAAGTATTCTTCCATGATTTCAAGGTTTAACGCCTTAACTTTTCAAAATATAATGAAACAGTAGCATGCATACCCATAACAATCACCATATCAGATCAAAAACCATTCAAAAACTCCCATAAGATATTTAGTAAAACTGTTTTCAACAAAACCAGAAATATGCAAATAAAAATATAAAAGATTGGCTTCCTCATGTCAGGACTTACTGCCATGAACATAGTGAGATTACTCACTTACATATTTCTTCTAATTGATCCAGAAACTCCCTGAATGTTCTTCCCTTCCTTTAAAATATTTTCTTCCTTTCTTATTCTTATGTACCTCGGGTAAAATGATTTCTCTGGCTATAACTACTTATTTATATGCATATTTTCACTAGGGTTTTATCAAGACAAAATTCCATTTTTGTCCTGGCTAACATCATGCATGTTGCATTTTGTATTTTCACATTTTCATCCTTAAAACCCCGGCTGCATTAGTTAATTATAGGCAGTACTTCCCTCTTTTTACTTTTCAGAAAAATGACTATTTTTGATTACCTCACACTTACTCAAGTCATGATAAAAATGTGATCTGGTCATATTTTATACTTTTATTCATTTCTGAAAATCCTCTTTGCTACTTTTACTTACACATACATACTTACTTATATTGTATCTCATGTCATTTTGATGTTACTTTTTCTTCCTTAGTTCCAACATATTTCTACTCAAAGAAAATATATACTTGTGCACAGATTTATTAATTTATTTAATTTTCCTTGCTTCACAAAAAAAATGTTCATATCAAATTTCAATTTACATACATATACATATTTAATTTCAATATGTATACATATTCAATTTTTACAGGAAATATTTAATTTCAATATGTACAGAAAATATATTTAATTTGGTTATTAATTCACATTTCAAAATCACATTTGAAATTCTTTCTTTCTTTTTTTCAAGGAATTTGGATTCTTTCTTGTGCCATTTCCAGTGTGCATGTGCACACATACTCTTGCACATCATTCAATCCAGAAATCCCATCATAATTTAATAAATATTTCAGAACTGAATTATCTTATTAAAATAATTTTTCACACAAGGTATTACAGCCTCTTACACTAAATCAAACCAAAATGACACTGTTTCTTTCCCTTCTCCTCATTTTGGTCCATTCCAACGCACTACACTGGCACGTTTGATAAAGATTGAAAAGTCTATGAAAGATGCCATTTGGCTGAACTTGAAGTTATGCGAATAAGGATGGCAAAAGAAAAAGAAAGGCAAGGAAAAATTCTTCGGAATTTTCAAAAAATCTGAATCGATAAATCATGCAAATCCTATTGTGATTGAAGAAGATTCTCCCAACATTCAAGTGCATAACCCCTTAGAGCATAGGGAAGAGGAAGAAAAAGTAGAGGAAGAAGAAGAAGAAGAGGAAGAAGCACTTATGGAAGAAGACGACAACGTGGTATGCGTAGGCGAAGTCTGCTTTGATAAAGATGGGAATTTGGTCGAACAACGTGGAAAGTTTTGTTTTCATTATCCAAAATTTTCGATTCACAAATCTTCGATTGTCAAAAAATATTGTTAGTAGTGTTATTCTATAACTTATGTACTTAAATATATTTGTATATTTTTGTTCCATATATATATATATATATTTGTGTGTGTGTGTAAATATAACATCGTATATAATAAATTTTTTGTTTCGCTTATTATACTTCCTTATTAGTATTTAGTTTGGATAGTATCAGATTAAAGGGGAGCTATATATTAGTTTAGGATAATATTTTGTTGATAACAAAGGGGGAGAAATATAAAATAGCATAGTTAGAGTTACTAGGCTTAGATTAAGGGGAAGTTATTAGTTTTACGGAGAGTTATAGTGAAGGTGAAGTATATTTTATAAGCATAGGTTGTCATCATCAAACAGGTGGAGATTGTTAGTCCTTGAGATGATGGTTTTGATGACAACAACCTTTGGACTTGTTATAAAATATAAATCCTAACATTATAGTTTAAATATATACGTATATACAGGATATAAACATGCAGATACCAAGAATGAAGACTGTAAAGTATAGAGATTCAAGACTGAGGATATCAAGATTGAAGACTCATGAATATTGAGATATCAAGAGTTCAAGATTTCAATAGTACAAGATAAGTATTGAGTCTAGAATTATGTTAAAAATTCTTGAAAGCACTTACATCTTTATTCGAAATTTATTCGTGGAATCGAATCTACTTCGAGCCAGTTAAAGGGATGGAAACCAAGTGGGATGGGACCCACGACAATATCTAGTGGAACATATAGTGATCCTATTTAGATATCCACTAATTTTATATAAATGCTTTCCAAAAATATATATTTCTTGATTTTTTTTAAAATGTTTTCAAAACTTTCTTTTCAAAAAGACAGCTCTCTTGGTTTTAAATATTTTAGCCTCAAAACTACTTTTAATATTTTTAATATTTTCATTTCAAAATTGCTCTTGTTTTTAAACCATCTCTTGTTTTAAATATTTAGCTTTAAAATATTTATATACTCAGATTTTAGATCACTTTATAGATTAAGATTATAAATTACTTTCTAAACTCTTTTATATGTTTAAACTATATTCAAATATATTTACAAAGTTTAGAAATTGTTTTGACAAATTATAGAAACCAATTTTAACAAGAAAGTCAAAACATCAATTTTTCCTTGAGCATATCGATATGCCTCAACCCCTCATGTCGACATGGTGTCCGCTATTTTCAAATTTTAGTTTTCAAAAGAAGTGTCTATTCGTCGTATCCTTTCACGAATAGATATGGCTGATGATTTACTATAAATACCAGTAAGTTCGAAATGAATTTTTTTACCAGATTTCATTTATTTTCTCTCCTCTTAATCTTCCACATTTATTTTAAAGAATCCTAAACTATACTCTGTCGAAAGACCAAGTGAATCAAACTTGATTATCTCTTGTTTGATTCTTCACCACTCTCTCCATAAGATCTCAGTGCTATTCAGAGTTATAGAATCTTTTGTAAATCAAATTATTAAGTAAAAGGTGCGGTTGAACCTTGAAATCAATTGGGTCTGATTATAGCCCTGGAAATCAATTAGGTAATCTTGTAGCTTGCTTAAATCAAGAGAGTTTGCCCTGGACTTGAATACGAAAAGGTGTACCTCATAGCCTTGAAACCAAGGGTGTAAGCTGGAAGATTATTTTGATAAGAAATTCGTATGATTGTATGAGAATGGATATAAGGTAACTCCAAGCCAGTATAAAATCTTGGTGTGTTCTTTCATTTACTGCTTTTATTTAGTATTTGCATCTGTGTCTAGTTCTGTGATTATATCTGTGTCTATGAATTGCATTTGTTAGTGATTAAATTACATAAGTTTCAAAAAGATATAGATAATCCATAAAACATTATTCACCTCCCTTTATTGTTATTCCGGCCTTAAGATCCGTAATCCGCATTTCTCTCAATTCGATCGTATGTGAAAGATAGCTTTTCGGATTGAATTAAAATATTAAATTTTCGATAACTTTTGTCAACGCGTTTCTATCCCGTACGACCAAATGGTAACTCCAAACGTTACGAAATTTGAAACCCAATAATAATAAACTATTACGGATTTAAATATTTACACTATTACCATATATTAATTTCACTATTAAATTAATATATAAATTTCAAACTTTAAATTTATCGGCTTTTAATTCCATTCAAAGTCTATTACCATCACTCTAATTCAAATAAAATTTAAATCAACTTAGAAATCATTTCTATTCACATCTAACTCCTGATTCCCTTATTTACAAATTACATATATTAATTTGTTATTTACCAAATCAAAATTGATCACTATATTTGAAATTTAAACCCATTTAACTAATTCAACCAAAATCTCCATATTCAAAACCAATAAATAATTCAAATTCAGCATTTAAAAATAAATAAAATGTTCAAAACCAAACGACTAAAATTCTGGATCGTTACATTCCTCCCCCTTATAAAAGTTTTGTCCCTGAAATTGCTAAGGTAGGGAAAATGCTCCAAAGTCATTAACTTTTCTAAAACCCACTTACTTAAAACCCCATATTCACTTCTCTAAACCCTTTAGTTTTACCTAAAACAATTAGCTTTCATTTCTAACTCAAAAACTTTGATTTTTAATACGATTCAAAAATCAACTCTCTGGTTAGTGAACTTCCAAAAAATTCAAAGTTTTCTAACACCCTTAATTTCCGAATTATTTTAACAGGGTCTCCTTTATACGAAAAGCCTTTTGCAATATGAAAAATATAATAAAAATATATACATCGATCCATACGGTCAGAATACAAAATATGTGACAACCCACAATTCCATACCCTTTGTGCCGAGAATAAACCACTCATGTCTGACCCAAGTTGCATGGAAGTATGGATGATCACGGGTAATAAAGAAAATAAAACACAATAGAATCTCACATGAATGAAATAATATATAATATTGAACAACAATCTTTACAGCAAAAAACTTTTAAATACATATATCAAAGTCTAACCTAATTTCAGCTTGGACAGTTATAAACATCTGTCCTTACATTTACTGACAAAAATCAAATTAAAACAACTACCTAAGAATAACGGATAATAGAATATGTCCATACATTTATGAATATCTCCAGCTCTCCTTCGGAAACTTCAACCATCTTCGACTAAACCTAAAACTACTCGGATCTGACTCGAGTATTGAAAATACCCGGATCAGGCTTGATAAACCAGCGTGAGAAAAACTCAATAATAAATGATAGTGTCATATATCAGCCTTTGAATAAAATCCTTTAAAAAGAAAGTATCTCATAAGACCACGTCCTCACATAAACATGGACGGGTTTTTTTACCTTATGATAACTAAAGCACTTTTATGTCAAAACATTTGATATTATTTCTAATGACATCTCTTTGAAAACGTTTGCAAATAAACTTATTATTTTTATCCAAAATGGTTACCCTATAGCATTTCAAGGCTATTAATTACGATAATACAAACAAAACTGCAAGTTCTTATTGGAGAATGGATTTCCATACAAATGACCAGTTGAAGGATCTGCCTTCCAAATGGGTATACCTCTAGATGGATGTCCCGAGGCATAGAACATATGCCCTCCACCAACACAAGACCGTCCTACCTCTATAACTTGATAGTATCAAATATGTCATCTTTCGGTCGTTACCGACCTTTAACCGAGCGCTCGATTCCATACACCACATTAATTTACATCTCAAAAGTCATAGCGGGAAGAAATATATCTAGAAGGGGGTGATCATACCCTACTTGAGAATGATCCACTTAGCCTTGCCGCATCTTACCCTGTTTCGGAGATTTCAGGTATGATGGAGCTTGAGGCAACGATTACCTTTTCACATAGTACAAATCACATCTCTGGATGCCACATTGTCGTTTCCATTGATTACTAATTGCTTTCACAAAAATACAACCCTTGAGCTCGTACGCCTCAAGCAGGGTGTTAACCTAAGAGAAGTTGCCTTCTCCATCACCACTAATGTACGTTTGCAAAAATCAATGTGCATAATCTTTAGAAATACAATGTCAAACAAACGTCCATATAATTTGTCCAGGAACAAGACAAACCAAAGGCACTCTTCTACTACCACTAGTAGCGAGTAGTCCTTTGTAACAACCTATAAAATTTTCGATAATTTAATTGTTAATTTTATTAAATATTTGTTATATAATATTGGAAAAACAGAAATTTGTGATTCATTAACGAAATAATAACTTAAATAAGATGTAATAATGCTAATCTAAGCTAAATATTAACTATTTGAATGAAGTTACAATTAATGGAATTAATGTAAATGTTATGCTAGGCTATAAATCGAATATAAGAAAACAAACATAAATATTGAATTTATTAATGAATCGATATATATTAAATGGTAATTGAATAAAATCAATGCTTAGTAAGAAATTATAACATTGGTTTGGTAATGACAAACTTATAAAAATGGGATTGAGAGTTAATGATAACAATTATTATAAGCTAATCATTTATTTAGTCCATTAAATCAAAACTTGTAATAAATTGCAATGAATCTCAATTAAATGTCATATTAGTGTAAATTAAGGAAATAATTGAAAATGATGTTAATTCTATTCATAATATGTCAATTGGTTGAATGAAAATAATGGATATCAAAATTTATTAATTTATTGGAATTTAAACTTAATAATTGGATTAATTACAATTAAATCAAATTTAATGAAATTAAGGCTAACACTGAAATTGATGAATTAACCATCTTTAAATTGACATTTAAATTTGTTTAAATTAGTGTAAATGATTAAGAAATTTAGAAATGATGAAATTTGCTAATTAAAGAGTTGAAATTGAAAACTTGATTTAATTAATTAAATATTAGTTTATTTAATCAACTGGAAAATAGCCATTTTGGCCACTGACTCGGATTTCGACCAAACTATTTTCATCGGATCCGTAACGGTGAATTATTATAGATCGGACTTGTCCTTTGATCGTACGGACTCGAAACGCCTAGGAATCAATTTGATTGAAATCAAATGAAATCAATTTGAAATAATTTGATTTTAGCATAAATTCTTCATACGATGAAATTAGGACTTGAAACCTATTCCATCGAGTTTAAATTACTTAAAAATATCTATTTCGATATATGGGTTGACTCATTTTCGTTCCGAAGTCAGAACGGGCTTTTCGGACCAATCATCGTTCAACTATCGATCCAAATCAATCCGATCCATTCTAATTTCAGCTCTGCATATATATACCTCTTTATAAACCTTAGCCTATTTCTTATGTTCATTTTTCTATACGTACAATTCCAATTACTCCTCTTTCTCAATGGCAGAATAAACAAAAATTTCCAATTGCAATTTCAAATCAAATTCAAAGCCAAAGTTTCATACTCCTAAAATACTATCAAATTTAATATCGATCTGAAGCTCTCGACGAGCGCATCTCAGATTTGAAATTCATTTTTGGATTTGAATCATCGGTTGCCCAAAAATTGACGATCAATTTCGACCGTTCGTGGGAGGGTGTTGGATTCAACGGCAGACCTTCGACGAGGGTTCGATCGGGAGGTAAAGACGCGTAGAGGAGGCTGAGGGTTGTCGATACATGTGGCTACCTCGTGTTAATTGTGTTTGGATGCACGGCAATAGGTGGTCAAAGGTGCGGCCGCCACTTTCGTTCGAGCGTGGCCAGAGGGGTCACAACGTGCGGCGCTGTGCCTGGGAGGTCTCCCTAACTTGGGCATGGTGGCGGGGTTGTGCGATCACGTCGGAGATGAACGTGGGTGGCGAAGAATTGGAGAACACGGCGGCGGCTGTATTAGGGTTTGGTCGAGCATCTTTTCTGGCGCGTGTGGAGGATGGTGCGCGTGTCTGCGTTTAACTCGTTAGCTTATTTATTTATTTATTCTTTTTCAAATTTAAACTTTAATGTTCTTACCAGCATAACTTTTACATACGAGGTCCGTTTCACGTGCGGTTTTCTCTACTGCGATCCTATCAAAATTCCAGACATTTTGACGCTTATTTGGACGAATTCTTAGACTGTTCAAATTTTTGGTTTAAATTGGATTTAAATTCAATTTAAATTCAAAGGGTGAGTGTTTTAACCCACTCACAACTTCTAATCTTATGTTTGTTAAATTAATTTATGATGTGATTAGAAATTTATTTATGACTGTTTGACATATTTTGAATCATCGGCTCAGTTTATTTCAATTTATTGGAATAAAATAGTTATTTAATTTATTATTGAATATAAACTGCCAATAAATACTCGTTATTTATTTTCTGTTCTATATTGATGTTATTGTTCGAATTGGATGATGGTTGTGATCAATGTTGATGATTGATATTGGATGAATGGATGAACGGATGTTGTATTTTATATTGTTATTAACTGCAAGTTGTTATGGATTTTATTTTATTCGGGATTGCGGTTTGAAATGATATATAACCGTATTTATATTTCAAATTATGGATTGAAATGATAAATATCTGTATCACTTGACCATATGATAGAAAATTATATACAGCCACCGTGGTCTATATATATATATATATAATATTTCGAACTGATTTCTATGGTTTTGTAAAGAAATATATGGTTTTATATAAATATTGATTCCTGATATTATATAATGTTATTTTATTCTTGATTTGAACTATGTATAATTTTTTAATATAAAATAAGTTTAATAATAAAGTTTGATTTTACGGAAGTTAATATGGTCAAGTATTTAAATTATATGTTGATATATAGAGTTTATATGATTTAAATAAATTAAGGTTGAAAGATAAATTGGAAATTTATTTGAAATTGAATTTATTCAATAATTAACTCAAATAAGTTGATGTGAAATTTATTAAATTAGAAATTTTAAAATGGTATGATTATTATAACTTGATTTTTGGGTTAAGATGAATTAAAGGAGTATTTCAAGTATAAATAAATTTAAGGGAATATCTAGTTATTTGTAATTTAGGATTTATTTAAATGATAATGGATTTTCTAAGTAAAAATATTTCAAAACTAAATAATATAAAATTGAATTTGATATGTATATATGAAATTTCCAAACTCAGTTGTGAAATTGTTGAATATTTAAAGTTGGAAATATATTGAATTTGGAATGGTTTATTTTGTGGATCAAATCTATTTCAATATAATTTGGAATAATTTATTTGGAAATTGGATTGAATTGAAGTTTATGAGTTTGGAATTGACTTGGGAATTGAAGAGGCTATTTTATTATATAAAATATTTTAAATATTTAAACCATTTAAGTGGTGGAGGTTATGTTCAAAGTTATGAGTTTCAAGGTAATATTCAATTGTTTTGATTTCAAAATGTTATAACTTTGAAAGTGTTATGATTTTAGAAAAGGATATATTTGAAATGAAAATGATATCGCATTGATTTGGTTTTGAAAGGCAATGATATTTGATTTTAGAGTATAAACTATTTTGAAAGGACCGCAGTGTTATAATAACGTTTGGTTGTTAAAGAGACCGAGATCGAAAGTTGTCATACCCTCTGCCAACTCCGAAAACCACTTTAACAACCGTGTACGCGGTGGAGATTACAAAGTGAAGTAGGTTGGTGGCGGCATTCCTTTGAGGTATATAAGTGGACCCAACTCCCATGAGTTGGCATAAGGTGGTTAAAACAGTAGCGATTCTCGGGCCAAGGAGGTAGCCCCTCTTATCGGACACACTCCTTCGATATTACACTATGACTTTTGGATTGATTCGGTGGCCACTTTGGATTTTTGATTTTGGGGGTGTGGCTCGAGGTGGGCGGTAGTAGCTGCTACGCGTTACCACCAGCCCGGATGCGTGATTGGTTTATCTACCCTGGCATTACCTTGTGTGCCGTGTCACCAACTATAGCGCGCCTTGTATGAGTTTGATTTGTGTCGTACCTATGGAGTATCCTCCGATCATGAGGTATTACGGTACTGTATAGACTATTGGCACTATTACGTGTTAAGGGGAATATTGGGTCACTCCTTAACGCTATGTAAAAGTAAGTTTATTATAATATAGAAAATATTATAATAGCAAAATATTACAACATAGTAAATAGTTTAACGAATCCTTTGGAGATGTGAATACCGAGCATCTCTTAAGTTACTTCACTTACGTTATACACTGCATACGAGATGTCAAATCCCGTAAACAACTCTCACGCCGTTCCAATTATATTTTACTATTGATTTAATGTTTATAAGATCTTTTAGTTTTGGCTCGAGTGTTTTGTCTTTTCAATTCGCTCGGGTCAGTCTGAGCATTTCAGGATTCGAAGACTTTATTTGTGGAGGACGAAGACGAAGATTTGTATTGCTATTATTTATTTTATTATTCCACTGCATTCATACTGTTCCGATGCATTATTTATTATTCTCTGGTATGTGTAATTTTGATATGTGTTGTAAAAGTATAATCAAATGTTTTGTAAAACAGCTTCATGAACAGTTATTTGATTATTATATTTTATCGTTCCGCTGCAAGATTCTATTTTGTTTTTTCTTTCTCTGCTTTTTCTTATTTATCCCATAACAATCTGCCCTTCTGTATGGTTTGAGTTGGCACGTGTGTCTGCCTAAAGCGTACAAAAAGACGGGATGTTACAACATGGTATCAAAGCTTTGGTTTAGCGATAAACCTTAGCTTTGTGAGGCCTGACTCTTTACAAATAGGGTAGTAATACCCTATGATGAGTCATTGAGAGTGTGTGTGTGTGAGCATATTTGTTAGTGTTATAAAAAGGTTTTAATATTGTGTTAATTTGTTCCGTTTTGTATTTATAAATTCTTCTTGGTTCATAGGATGCTATGACATCAATAGGGATTTGTAAATACTTAATAGGACAGACCAACACAATATTTGTTTTGAATATAGGTGAATGAAATAATTTTGCCTATTATATCTTCTATACATAAAATATATTTTTTATAAATGTCATATATTTAGTCGTAATATATATTCGTTGGTAGGTAGTGAAATTATAAATATCGGTTGTAAAATAAGATTGAAAATAAAATAAATGAAAATTGGAAATTTAGAACTTATGTAACAACCCAGTATTTTGTAATTATTTTAATTATTTAAATTGAAACTCCTAATTTAAAAACTTACTTATATTTATTAAAATGAATAATTTTTTTTATTTTAAGAGTATATTTTGATTTTTGTGTGAATTATAATTTCAAACCTGAATAAATAGGATATTTCCAAAAAAGTGGATTTTTGGTCAATCTGGTCAAACTTTGACTTTTAAATTTAAAATTTAAAATTTAAAATTTAAATTTTTTTAATTTTATCTTTTATTATGAAAAAATAATAAATTTTGAGAATACTTCTTTTCGTTTCGTTGAAATCTGATTTATATTGTGAAAGTTATGCATTTTACAGTATTGTGTGTACATTAATTTATTTAACAATATTGTTTATTTTAATTTATATAAATAATATTTTTATTTGTCAAACATGTTCTAATATGTGTTATATGACATGTTAGGCATATATTTTATTTTAAAACATTTTAAAGTGATGTTTAAATTTTTCGAAAGTTTATTGAATTTATTTTCAAATTTTAAAGCGTAGTTTCCAATTTTTAGCTATTTTCTCAATTTAATTATATTTAATTAATATTTATTTATTTACTTTTGTTCATTCATCATATTTTTGTGTTTTTATCTATATTTATAAGTATTTTACATGTATTTAAAAATTTAAAAAGAATTAGAGAAATTTGAAAAGTTTGTGACTCTGTATGTACATGTCTTTTCATATTCAACCTACCTTTTCACCAATCAATGCACTAATTCAATTTGCTGCCTTATACTACTTTCTTCAGCCGACTCCACTTTATTTCTCACGTGAAATTATATCCTTTTCAACCTTAAAAAGTTCGGCCATTTCCCGAAGCAAAGTTTTGGTAAAATCTTTCTTTCTTTTTCCATTTTTTTATTCATTTGTTGATTTTTTTCACTTGTAGTCACCTTATGTAGTTCGGCCCCTCACCTCCAACCCCTTGGCCATCTCCACCACCACCTATTCTAGCCACCGTACCATCCTCTCCATATTCATTCCAGAGCCGAGACCATCCAAGTTGAAGATCTACCAAATTTTTGACAAAAAACTCCACTTGATTCACCATAGCCGAACTCCCTTTGTCTCCACCACTCCAATCATGCTTTGGCCGACCCATCACCAACCACAACCTAAGCCTTGGACCTCTGCAACACTTGTAGTTGATCTTCCCAGACCTGACCTTGTCCATCCATGCTTGGCCGAGACCTTTGATGGCCTTGAAATCCATGTATTTGCCTTGAATTTGTGTATTCATGCACACGTATACCTCTTCTACTTCATATGTTGTTATAGCTGACTCATATAACCTTAATTTGATCCAAACCTGATCCAAAACCATCCCATTACAGTTCTTTTACAGCCCATAGCTGAAGCATATGATGTTGAATGCAAGTGCAAAAGCGTTAGCTTTGTGTTATATGTTTATTTCTAGCATTGTATATAAATAGTTTGGTTTTAAATTCATGTTTGTACTTTGTTTGTTTGATTGGAACAAGACAATTAGCTTTGGCTCTCCCACTCTCAAATCATTGTCGTGTTATCGTGCCTTTGAAGTTCCTTGTTTGTGCATTTGGCTGTCATCTCCGGCTTATACAGGTGAATATTTCTCACCAGACATTCCGTACTTATATAAGTAGTAAATTAACACCTTGTGAAGCTGTGGATATTATTATGTTATAACTGCTGATGCTATGATCATATGATGTTCACCCATGCTTATTTACTTGTTATATCATCGGTTACTGTTATTTAATGTTATTCTGTTATTTATATCAGTTTATCACACTTCAAGTTCCCTTTAGATTAGAATCACTATGGGTTGAAATGATACATACCCGAACAGACTTTAGAATAGGGGAAAATCGTTATGGGTCGAAATGATAGGCCTGAACGATTTTCAATTATTTCATTTTACTTGGGACTGTGGGTTTGAAATGATAAAACCCGGGTTTTCTTTGTAAATTACGGATTGAAATGATATATTATCCATATCACTTTACGTAGTGTAGAAAATTAAATACAGACCCGTGGTTAAAATATATTTTCTAAAATTTTTAAAACATTTTAGAAATGTAAATATTATAATATTTTGATTTAAACTTGATAAAAAATGGTTTTTTTAAAGTATTATTGATTTTCTGAAAATTTATAGGCGAAATAAATTAATGGTAAAGTTAGAAATTTGAAATGCAAGTTATTTTGGAAATTATGATTTGGTGATAAATGGAACTTAAATTAAGTTGGAAAATATGATAAATAGATTTACAATTTGGCTTTAAAATTAATTTAAAATAATTTTTATAAAGTGTTAATGGATTTTGAATAAGTTAAAATGTGAAATAAATGAATATTTAAGTCGAATTTTGAAATGTAATTTAAATTGGAAATTTGTGAATTTTATTTAAATGTAAATTTTAAGTAAGTAAATAAAATGAAAAATAAGTTATGTTTGGAAATTTAAACTTAAGTGTTAAGTTAAAAATTTAATGCAAAGAATTGAAATTTAATGCTTGAGTTTAACCAGTGAATTATTATTAAAAATTGGACTTTGAATGGAAATTTAACTTTATAAAATCATGAATTTAAGAAAAATTAAATAATTGTTTTAAAAGTGAAAATACATGATTTTATAAGTTTAAAATGATTTAAATAGAAATTTAATTGTTTGTGAAATTATATTGAATATTTGAAATTTAATTAACAGCATTTTTGAAATGCTATTATTTCTAATGTAAAGGATATTACAGCTTTTGTAAATGCTATAGTTGATATAAATGAACTAAAAGGCTAAATTGAATTAAAGGCTATTATAACACTTTCTAAATGCTGTAGTTGTTGAAATTAACTAAGGTTTTATTTGAAATAAAGTAACCCTATTACAGCATTTTTAAGATGTTGTCTTTTGTTAAATCGAATTGTTTTAAAATTAAGTTTCCGTAGCATTTTCTAAATGCTGCGAAAGTTGAATTTTATTGTTTAATAAATTTAAGTGAATAAATGAACTTTGAAACATTAAAATTTTGGAAATTTAATAATTTATTTATTAAATATAATAACTTTATTTTAATGATTTAAAATGAAGTAATTAGTTTTGAAATATAAACTATTTTGAAATGTGTGTTGATATGGTATATTAAATAAAATGAATGTGGTTTTGAAAAGATATGACATTTTGATATTTTGAAATGGATTTTTGAATGATGTTGAATTTTGATTTCAAAGTATAAATAACATTTTTGAATTTTAACCACGGGATGTATTTAATTTATGGTTTAACTAATTCTTAGAGGATGGGCGATCCCAGGCATCCTTTAAGTTATTGTACATTACTACTACAGTTCACTTGAGTTGATTTACATTATAGAAGTATATATGTCCTGACTCGAGTGTTTTATGTTTTACTTTACGCTCGGGTCAGCCGGAGTATTACAACTTAGCTTTGGATTTCTTTTTCTGGAGCTAGGAATCGCTGGAGATTCTGCTTGTCTAGTTATCTATTCCCTTTCGGTTTCAGTTGTTCTATTTCAGTCTGGTATTTATAAACTTCTATCTATTTGAGATTTCTATTTTATATGTTTTTCCACACTGATGTTATGTATTTGTTTTGAGATTTTGTTGTAGTAGCTTCATGAACTACTATGGTATTTTAATTTCCGCCGTGAGTTATTCTGATATTTCTATGTCTGTGATTCTATGATTGCATTTCATTTGCTCTAAATTTTATTACAGTGCGGTATTTTGAGCAATTCAAGTCCGACATGTGCGGATGCGAATGGCTGAAAATATCGGGTTATTATAGTTGGCATTAGAGCTTTGGTTTTAGGCAAACCTTAGTCTTCGGAGCAAAACTCATTAGTGATAGGGTAGAAATACCCTAGAATGAGTGAAATCAATTTCAGAATCCTTTCTTTGTGAGAGAACGTATTTTCGAAGTATAAAATTATTTCCAAATGATTTTTAAAGTATTTTCAAAGATTATTTTGGTACAAAAATCTTCTTATTTTGAAACCAAGATTTTCTAAACTTCATTCCTTCTGTATCCATCTTGTTAGAAATCTCTTGGTTAGGATTCTTATTAATTAGGATTCCTTGAACTTTGGAACGCTCCCTCTTGTTCTGAAATCCAGTCTTGTCTTCCCTATTTTATCCTTTTGATTTTGGGGCATTCTGTAACTCCACTTTGGAATGACCTCTCTAAAGATCGGTGATTCCTCCAATCTTTGAATGATTTGTAAATAGGTGAAACTCCTTTACAATTGGCATTGATTCACTGGAGATTTCTATATCGTCAGTTTACAATGCTATCTATCTTCTGCTCTACCCGGATTCTATCTCTGGCGATCGAATGTCGATTTGTCTTAGATTTTCGAATTGATTATATTCCTGAAGTCACGATTGACCGGTTAGATCTCCCGCGATTTATAAAGGCTTATCCATCTTCTATTTGGTAATTTTCGTTTGAGCTTATCTTCGAACCAGAATTCTATTTGATTAGAGTACTCTAAATTTGAATCACTATTTATTTGAAATCTATCCTTGAATCATTCTTTCGGAATTTATGTTTGGTTGTGTTTTGGAAATTGTGCATACATCGAAATTATTATTTTAATAAGGATTTTATATCTTTTGAAAATGAGAATTTTAAGCTTTGAAGGATTTGAAATTTTAAAATTTATAAGAATTTTATTTGTATAAAAATGATTTATAATTGAAGGGTTTTGAATTTGAATTTGAATTTCGAGGAACCGAACTCCGGTGTTTTGAAATCGGTTTTAAGACTTTTGGAAATTATATTATAATAATATGATTTAAAGATATTGCTCCGAATAGAAAGGTTTAAAATGTATTCGAATGAATTCCAACGATTTCGAAGAGATTTCAAAGAAGTTTTTTTTCTCGAGAAAATAAAAGTCCAGAACCCACTTATGTCGCTGGAAAATAATTTTGGTGATGTATGCATGCATCATCGACATTGATTTTCGAGTTTCTGAGTTGGGGAGAAGCCACTTAGTAGCTTTGCTATGCGAGTGATTTTGTGAAACCAAATTTTGATTTCAGATTTTGAAGTATGGTTTGATATTCGAAAGATATATGTATATGTTTTGTCCTCGAGATTTAGATTTGTTTTGGTATAACCCTATCTTTTGAAATTGGTTTACTAATTTGTTGGTGATTTCCAACTCTTGGATTGAAAATATGATTTCTTGGACTATTTTAAGGTTCGAGCACTTTCAAATCAAGGTTAACTTTTCAAGGCTAAGTAATTTGGAAGGTATAGGGTAATTGATAAAGAATATAAGTTTAGCTTGGTATGATTAAAGTATAAAGTAATATGATTTATATAAGTTTGAAACTGTTTGTTGAGTGAAATAAATAAGACTATTTTGAATTATACTGGTATGAAATATAGATTTGAAATGTTTTGAATAAAGTGTATATATATATATATATATATATAGAATAGAAATCTTTCCAATGGTAAATTGGATTTTTCCGTATAGAAATAAATAGTTTGAAGGTTTTAAAAAAAAGGGATAGTTTTAAACTTAGTAACCATTTTAAATATTTTGATGATTGAAATGGTTTGGAAATGATTTAATCTTTATTTTGATAAAGAATGTGAATTTGAAATGATAATTGATTTTGATAAATGAATATTTGAAGTTTATATTTGTATGAAAGGATATTTGGTTTACTTGTAATTTGAGTTTATTTAAAAATGATGGATTTATGAAATGAATATTTCAAACCTAAGTAGTAATGAAGTAAAATTTGATATATATGAAATTATAAAATTTAGTTTTGAAATATGGTATATTTAAGCTTTGAAATTTATGAAATATTGAATAGTTTATTTTATGGATCAAATCCTTATTTGAAATTTGATAATATTTGAAATGGTTTTGGTGGAAATTTAAATTGAATTGAAACTGATGGTTTGAATTGAATTAAAATTAGAAATTTTAGATTTGGATTTAATTGAATAAATTTGTGAATGTAAAGAATTAAAGGAATGTTTTATGATTTCAAATGTATGATTTCGAAAGGTTATGATTTTCAAAGTGTAATGATTTCAAGTATTTTGGTTTCGAAAGATTTATAACTATGAAAGTCTTATATTTTTGAAAGTGAATATATGTTTGAAATGGAAATGAATTTGTTTGACATAAATATTGTTGATTTGGAAATTTGGATTATTTTCTAAATCTATTGTTTTAAGAAACTTTGAAACTGAATATATGTAATTAGGAAGAAATGATTTGGCGAATCATATATGATTTTGAAACTGAATTGATATTGGATTGGTTTGAAATTGAGAACCTTGTTTATTTAAATACTTTGATTTGGAAGTTATCAAACCTATATAAAATTGATTTATATAAGTATGAAGTGATTAGAAAACTATTGATTTGTAATGGTACTCAACTTGTAAATTGAAATCTTATATAATTGAAGTCTATAAGTATGATTTGATATACTATTGATTTGGAAAGTATTCGATTTGAAATGGAATCTTATATATAATGGACTTTATATAAGTATGATATTTGAAAGCGATTTTGAAAGGTACTATATGATACATATTTTCAAAGTAAAGATATGGAAAGTGCCTTCTACTTGATATCCACTTTGTGGCCACACTGTGGATTCATTCTATCGATATTATTCTCTATGATTTGGGTTTTCCGGGTATGATACTCGAGTGTCCATCGAATTCCATGGCGATCTCCATGGTCTTACGAGCGCGACTGCATAGCGCAACTGCCTGGCTGAGATGGCCTAGGGTACGGATTGTTTCCTGGGGGATCCAGTCGTAACCATTGTGTATCCTGCAATCTATGTAGGTCACATTAGTAGCGAAACTTCCTGGCTGAGACGAACTTGGGGTATGGATTATTTCCTGGAGGATCCAAGTGTAACCATTGTGTATCCTGCATTCTACTAGTCATCATAGCGTAACTCGCAGGGCTGAGAAAGCTTACGGATATGGATTGTTTCCTGGGCGTTCCAGGCATAACCATTGTGTATCTACGATCCATGGTTAGAATTTTTTTTTGGTTTGGTTGATTTGTTTGGATTGTACTTTCCATATCTGTATTTAAAAGGTTTTTCAAGTATTTTCACTGGGTGTTGAAACAAGTCTACTAAGTACTTGGAGAATTCTAGCTTTGCGCCTGATCAACACATGGCCAGAGTCTGCAGGAACGAAAGTAAACTTGTTAAGACATCGAGTTATGAAAGTATTTTGATAAAGTATATTATGTAAAGGATATTTTGATCATATATTTTATTTGTCTAAATAATTTAAAAATGTTTTAAATATTGTTTACTGTGAACTATCAAATTTGAATCAAATGACTATTCACCATATTATAGAATGTATATTATAAAATGTTTGAAATGTTAAATATAAAATTTTCAATTGAAACTTATATAGTTTTAAATATGGTTCATCCTTTTCTTTCAACCTATTCTCCCTTCTAGCTATTTGTACCTTCTTCTTCTTTGAGGGTCCTTTCTACATTGTGGAAAGAATTGGTTCTTTGGATTATCGTTTAGATTTGCCCGAGAAACTTTCTGCAGTGCATGATGTATTCCACGTCTCGCATCTCCTCTAGTATTTTCTTGACCCATCTCTTTTTGTTCAACAAAATGCTCTTGATAGTTTGGATATTAAGCCTAATCTGACTGTCGAGAGTAAGCTACTTCGTATGGTCAGCAGAGGTACGAAGCAGCTAAGAAGGAATCTGTTAATCTGATTGAGGTACAAGGGGTATTGATGATCGAGATTGTACCTGGGAGATGGAGGAGAGCATTCATTCTTCGAATCAGAAATTGTTTTTCAAGTACTATTTGTTGTCCATCTTGCTTTTCCTTATTTTTCCTTGTTCGTTCTTTTCGAGAACAAAAAGATTTGAGTAGGGGAGAGTGTAACAACCCAGTATTTTGTAATTGTTTTTATTGTTTATTTTAATTATTTAAATTTAAACTCCTAATTTAAAAACTTTATTATATTTATTTTAATAAATTTTGTTATTTTAGGAGTATATTTTGATTTTTGGGCGAATTATAATTTCAAACCTGAATAAATAAGATATTTCCAAAAAAAGTTGATTTTTAGTCAATCTGGTCAAATTTTGACTTTTAAATTTAAAATTAAAATATTTGAATTTTTAAATTTTATCTTTTATTATGAAAATATATTAAATTTTGAGAATACTGCTTTACGTTTCATTGAAATCTGATTTATATTGTGAAAGTTATGCATTTTACAATATTGTGTGTACATTAATTTATTTAACAATATTGTTTATTTTAATTTATATAAATAATATTTTTATTTGTCAAACATGTTCTAATATGTGTTATATGACATGTTAGGTATATATTTTATTTTAAAACATTTTAAAGTGATGTTTAAATTTTTTCAAAGTTTATTGAATTTATTTTCAAATTTTAAAGCCTAGTTTCCAATTTTTAGCTATTTTCTCAATTTAATTATATTTAATTAATATTTATTTATTTATTTTTGTGCGTTCATCATATTTTTGTGTTTTTATCTGTATTTATAAGTATTTTACATGTATTTAAAAATTTAAAAAGAATTAGGGAAATTTGAAAAGTTTGTGACTCTTTATGTACATTGTCTTTTCATATTCAACCTACCTTTTCACCAATCAATGCACTAATTCAATTTGCTGCTTATACTACTTTCTTCAGCCGACTCCACTTTATTTATCACGTGAAATTATATCCTTCTCAACCCTAAAAATTTCGGCCATTTCCTGAAGCAAAGTTTTGGTAAAATCTTTCTTTCTTTTTCCAATTTTTTCATTTGTTTGTTGATTTTTTTTCACTTACATTCACCTTATGCAGTTCAGCCCCTCACCTCCAGCCTCTTGGCCGCCTCCACCACCACCTATTCCAGCCACAATACCCTCTTCTCCACTGCCATTCCAGATCCGAGACCATCCAAGTTGAAGATCTACCAAATTTTTGACAAAATACTCCACTTGATTCACCATAGCCGAACTCCCCTTGTCTCCACCACTCCAATCATGCTTTGGCCGACCCATACACCACCACCAGCAGCCACAACCTGAGCCTTGGACCTCTGCAACACATGTAGTTGATCTTCCCAGACCTGACCTTGTCCATCCATGCTTGGCCGAGACCTTTGATGGCCTTGAAATCCATGTATTTGCCTTGAATTTGTGTATTCATGCACACATATATCTCTTCTACTTCATATGTTGTTATAGCCGACTTATATGACCTTAACTTGATCCAAAACCATCCCATTATAGTGCTTTTACAGCCCATAGCTGAAGCATATGATGTTGAATGAAAGTGCAAAAGCGTTAGCTTTGTGTTATATGTTTATTTCTAGCATTGTTTATAAATAGTTTGGTTTGAAATTCATGTTTGTACGTTGTTTGTTTGATTTAAACAAGGCAATTAGCTTTGGCTCTCCCACCCTCAAATCATTGTCGTGTTATCGTGCCTTTTAAGTTCTTTGTTTGTGCGTTTGGTGGTCATCTCCAGCTGATACAGGTGTAACAACCCGGGGTTTTGCCCAATTTATAATCATCATTAAACAATTATTGAGCTAGCTAATCGCTAATTGAAGTTTTCAATCAAGTGAAAATCCTTTTGTAATTCGTCTAAAAATGGGTTAAGTGTTGTTGGGCTTTAAATATTGAATATTGGCCCGTGGGTTTTCGTGCCGTGTTATCTCGTGTATTAACCGTTCCCCCCGTTTTACCCTTTGATTCGTAACCCTAAAACAAAAAGAAGCGAAAAAAAATGGCGGCTCGTGCTCGTTTCCCTTGCTTCAGTAATTAGGGCTTCGACCAACTTCGTGGTGCCGCGACTTCGTTTTGCTCGATCGAGAGATGGATCGCGTTGCTTGGTCATCGAATAAAAGGCGAGTGATTCTCTCACTCACATCTTCAATTCAAACCCATGTATTCGAGTCCCGTTGCTTGATTTTTGGTTATCACTGCTTAGAATTTTGGTGGTTTCGTATATATTGGGCTTCGGCCATTTGATTTTGTTTAGATGCCTGTGATGATTTTTGACTTTGTCAATTCGTATATGTTGTGATTTCATAGTACACACGGCTTTGTTCGTTTTCTTTGGTCATCGTGGCTCTGACCTGATTTATTCTGGGCCATTCGATGTTGTTATGATTTGGTAATTGTGTATATTGCCTCGAGTACATGTGTGTACTTTCTTGAGTTTTGTTTACCTAATGGCATTTGGTATTCCTTTGAGATACAGTTTCAGTGGCAAGTGTATTCGTAGCTTAGCTTTTGTTTCCTATAGTGGTTATTCCATTGTATATTCATTTGGTTTGGTTACTTGGGGGTTGCATCCCT
Source organism: Allium cepa (assembly GCA_030765085.1). Lineage (NCBI taxonomy): Eukaryota > Viridiplantae > Streptophyta > Magnoliopsida > Asparagales > Amaryllidaceae > Allium > Allium cepa. The sequence goes on along the minus strand of CM060937.1, from coordinate 503,203,799 downwards.
TGAGTACTTGTTTGTACATGCTGATCTAGTTTAAAGTTTTCATTTTAGTGGTCGTTTGCTGTTGGATTTCATGTATCTATATACTCCATTTTCCATGTTTTAGTGACACTGCAATTTGGGTCTGGTTCCATGTGCTTGATGCCTTCATGCTAAACGTATGTTGTTGAGTTGTGGTCATCCTTCTTTGCTTAGATTGTGTACCTCTGTGCACTAGTTTGCTCAATAACATACGATGGTATTTGGTCCAGACTAGAGTTCCCTGTGTACTGCTGTTTCACTGTTTTGTTCTGCACTTGTATTCATGTTGCAGTGATCTTTGTTCTTGTTACCGTGTTGCCTTATCTTGGGCACACATGCTTGTTTCACTTGTAGCCTTTGTTCCTTGTTGCTATTCCTTTATATGTGATTGCATTGTCACTCTATTGGTTATGAACATTTGATGTTCAGATTGCGTGCACAATTCATGTGTTTCCAACCTGGGTCCTTTGTACCTTGTTGTTCCACTGTAGCACTTCAATTGCTTCTACTGGTTCATGTCTACGTATGGGTCATTGCCCTTGTGCACTGATGCTTACTGTTGTATAGAATTTGAGGACTTTTGTGTTGTTTTGAGTTTGTTGTTGCTTTATATCTAGACTTCCTCTGGTTCATTTCTTTGTAGTTGTGCTGAGTCACGATAGTGGTGAATTGACCTCTGCAGTTTTGATTGCTGTTAGTATTCACTGTTGTGATGATTTCACATGCTGTTGTGGCGAGGCAGTGCACGCATGCGTGTATTGCAGCCACACAGTATTGACGTTTTAATTGATATTTCAATTGCTTGAATTGTTTTGCCCAATTCAATATTTTGATATTGTATTTTGATTTGGTGATTTGATCATTTTGTTGTTGTCTAATTATCTATTTGATAATTAGATTATGAGTTTCTAATTAATTTCTTAATAACTAGATTTTGTTGTTAATTGCCGTTTAGGCAATTCTGTTGCTTTTCTAAATTACCTTCATTTGATAATCTTTTCATTTATCTCAGTCGATAATTTGAATTTGTTGATTTGTTGTTTAATACTATTACGTGTTATATCTATCATTATCCGATTCTCTTCTTGAAGGGTTGGATATACGGGATTTTTTTGTGACTGTTGTCTATTCATTATTTAATTATTGTTGCTTCTGTGCATTAATAACTGAGTTTGAATTAGACTGACCCATGTATTATTTTCTTTTGAATGTAATACTCGGGTCAGACCGAGTTATTACAGGTTGTAGATATCTTGCTTTGGGTTGCTGTTAGTGGTGTGAAGTCTCTTCATATCTTTTGGAGTAGTCGTTGTCATTTTAGTAGTTAGTGTATTTGTATAGGATGTTATGTATTCATGTATATTAATCACGATAATGTACTTGTGTATATAACTTCCAGTGTCGACAGTTGTAGTTGTATCATATGTACTGTATCTCATGTATTATAACTGACATCTGTTATTATATATATGAGACTTTTTGTTTTAATCTGTGTTCCACATTTATATTATCTGTGTTATTATTATATTTATTGTCCTAAACTATAATGAACCATCGTAGTTCGTTTTATACTGGAATTGGGTATGTCGATGGGAGTAAATAAATAAGAGATGAAAAATTAAAAATATACACCACTCCTATCGAGATAACCAATACTAGTGTAAGGCCTAACTACAGATGGCCGCTCCTATCCAGCCTTATTCTTCGTAATAACAGACAGTATTTCTTTTAATACTCTTTGTTATTGTGAGCATAGAGGTAGGGCATCACAACAGGTGAGTATTTCTCACCAAACATTCTGTACTTATATAAGTAGTAAATTGATACCCTGTGAATCTGTGGATATTATTATGTTATAACTGCTTATGCTATGATCATATGATGTTCACCCATGCTTATTTCCCTGTTATATCATCGATTACTATTATTTAATGCTATTCTGTTATTTATATCAGTTTATCACACTGCAAGTTCCCTTTAGATTAGAATCATTATGGGTTGAAATGATACATACCTGAACGGATTTAGAATAGGGAAAAATTATTATAGGCCTGAACGATTTTCAATTATTTCATTTTACTTGGGACTTTGGGTTTGAAATGATAAAACCTGGGTTTTCTTTGTAAATTACGGATTGAAATGATATATTATCTGTATCACTTTACCTAGTGTAGAAAATTAAATACAGACCCATGGTTAAAATATATTTTCTAAAAAATTTATAATATTTTAGAAATGTAAATATTATAATATTTTGATTTAAACTTAATAAAAAAATGATTTTTGTAAAGTCTTATTTATTTTCTGAACATTTATAAGTGAAATAAATTAATGGTAAAGTTAGAAATTTGAAATGTAAGTTATTTTGGAAATTATGATTTGGTGATAAATGGAACTTAAATTAAGTTGGAAAATATGATAAATAGACTTAAAATTTGACTTTAAAATGAATTTAAAATAATTTTTATAAAGTATTAATGGATTTTGAATAAGTTAAAATGTGAAATAAATGAATATTTAAGTCGAATTTTGAAATGTAACTTAAATTGGAAATTTATGAATTTTGTTTAAAAGTAAATTTTAAGTAAGTAAATAAAATGAAAAATAAGTTATATTTGAAAATTTAAACTTAAATGTTAAGTTAAAAATTTAATTTAAAGAATTGAAATTTAATTCTTGAGTTTAATAAGTGAATTATTATTAAAAATTGGATTTTTGAATGGAAATTTAACTTTATAAAATCATGAATTTAAGGAAAATTAAATATTTTTTTTAAAAGTGAAAATATATGATTTTATAAGTTTAAAATGATTTAAATAAAACTTTAATTGTTTGTGAAATTATATTGAATATTTGAAATTTAATTAACAGCATTTTTGAAATGCTATTATTTCTAATGTAAAGGATATTACAGCATTTGTAAATGCTGTAATTGATATAAATGAACTAAAAGGCTAAATTGAATTAAAGTCTATTATAGCACTTTGTAAATGTTGTAGTTGTTGAAATAAACTAAGGTTTTATTTGAACTAAAGTAACCCTATTACAGCATTTTTAAGATGCTGTCTTTTTTTAAATTGAATTGTCTTAAAAGTAACTTTCCGTACATTTTCTAAATCCTATGAAAGTTGAATTTTATTGTTTTAATAAATTTAAGTGAATAAATGAACTTTGATAGATTAAAATTTTGGAAATTTAATAATTTAATTATTGAATATAATAACTTTATTTTAATCATTTAAAATGAAGTAATTTGTTTTGAAATATAAACTATTTTGAAATGTGTGTTGATATGGTATATTAAATAAAATGAATGTGGTTTTGAAAAGATATGATATTTTGAAATGGATTTTTGAATGATATTGAATTTTGATTTCGAAGTATAAATAACATTTTTGAATTTTAACCACGGGATGTATTTAATTTATGGTTTAACTGATCCTTAGAAGATGGGCGATCCCATGCATCCTTTAAGTTATTGTACATTACTACTACAGTTCAATTGAGTTGGTTTACATTATATAAGTATATATGTCCTGACTCGAGTGCTTTGTGTTTTACTTTACGCTCGGGTCAGCCTGAGTATTTACAGCTTAGCTTTGGATTTCTTTTTTTGGAGCTAGGAATCGCTGGAGATTTTGCTTGTCTAGTTATCTATTCCCTTTCAGTTTCAGTTGTTCTATTCTGGTATTTATAAACTTCTATGTATTTGAGATTTCTATTGTATATGTTTTTACAGACTGATGTTATGTATTTGTATTGAGATTTTGTTATAGTAGCTTCATGAACTACTACGGTATTTTAATTTCCGCTGCGAGTTATTCTGATATTTCTGTGTCTGTGATTCTGTGATTGCATTTCATTTGCTTCTAATTTTATTACAATGCGGTATTTTGGGCAATTCAAGTCTGAAATGTGCGGATGCGAATGGTTGAAAATATCGGGTTATTACAACTTGAGTTCCGGGGTTTTGAAATTTCTTTTCAATAATTTTTGAATATAATAATAATTTTATTTAAAGTATCTTCTAATATAAATATTTCAGTATAATTTGGAAGGAATGTTTTAAAAGAAATTTTGGAAAGAAATAAGTTATGTACTCCCCTCTCTGTCGCTAGAAAATAATTTCGGTGATGAGTGCACGCATCATCGACATTCATTTTGGAGTTTCGAATTGGGAAGACCATTGTAGTAGTTTTACTACAGACTTATTTTGATAAACAAATAAAAATTTCACATTGTTTTAAATATAATTGGATATATAAACTATAAGTGTATACATCTATCTATTATTTTAAAATGATTTGAAACTTAACCCGGTATTTAGTTCTTAAGTTTCCGTTAATTAATAGTTTCAACTATTGTAGTGAATGGAATGTAACCAATTAATAATTGGAACCTTTAATTAAAATAAGAGATTAAATGCTAAGTTTTAAATCAAATAACAAAAAAGTAGAAATATGTAATCTATAAAAAGCAAAGGATATGATTATTGAACATTAAATTAATTTAAAAGAAATGAGAAAACTTGTATGACTTTCAATTACATTCTCAAAGCATATATATATATATATATATATATATATATATATATAACTTACCAAATATTAAAAGTTGTAATGTTAATAAGAAAATGTATTAGATATTATACAAGTAATAAACTTGAGGTAATGAAAGTATTTAATGAAATTCTTTTATAAATAAGAATTTGATGTTGTAATTATTGTGAATTTAAGTTATAATTGAAATGTTACTGTAATAAAGGAAATAGGAAATATATACTATAAGTATAAGATTATAAGCTTAAGTAAATGAATTAATATGCAAAGAAATTGAATTAAACAATAATAGTATAAAAAAATGATGAAAACAAATATTTATAAGTAATAAATGAAAATAAATGAAATAAACATTGAATCAATGAATAAAAGTAAAAGCTTGTAAGAAGTAAATGAAGATATAAAGGATGAATCATTTTATAAATAAGAGGGAATGAAATAATAAATGTTATGAGATGAAATTAATAAGAATGAACTTAACTTATTGTTTGAAATTGTTGCTTGTTCGGTTTATAATTTTCTGGGCAATGGTACTTTAAAATTGTTTGGACGTATGAATAATCTATTTAGTTTCATCTAAGACAGTTGAGTAAATGGTGCACTTAATATTCTATTTACCATTCTGTAAAATTTAAAGTTTTGAACCCGCTATTTGTTTGTCGATATGAATGGATAATTGAGTTGGGTTAATTCTGTATGATGATTGTATGTTATGGTTGCAAGTGATTGTTTTTGAAATTGATTTGTGTTGGTGGTTGAAACAACTTTAATATTTCATTTTATACAATTATTAACTCTTTTGGATTATGTAAGAGAAATGCAGGCTATGGAAGCAATTACTGCTGCTTTTGGTTTCATAATTAAGCGTTTGTTTGCCCGACAAATAGGTACGTTTTCGGATTTCAGTTTTATAGCGTTATTATATTGTTTCTCCCGTGTTGGGATCTATTATTTTGAAATTATATGTTATATATTGTTATATTTGATATTATATTTTCTCCCGATCCTCTTCGTACAAAGGAGACTCTATCGAAATTTTCCGTAAATTTTTGGACTTAGAAATTTTTTGAAATTGTTTTCCAAAATTTATTAATTCGAGTATAAAAAATTTAATGGCTATAAATTGGTATATTTTATTTAGATTATTTAATTTTGTAAATTTATTTGTTTATAAAGATAATATTTTTGAATAAGATATTGTTTACTCAATTCTTTCCTTCCTTTTTCCTTTTCGGGGACGAAAAATTTTGAGTGGGGCAGAGTGTAACGACCCGTAAAATCTTCGATAATTTAATTGTTAATTTTATTAAATGTTTGTTATCTAATATTGGAGAAACAGAAATTTGTGATTCATTAACGAAATAATAACTTAAATGAAATGTAATAATGCTAATTTAAACTAAATATTAACTATTTGAATGAAGTTATAATTAATGGAATTAATGTAAATGTTATGCTAAGCTATAAATTGAATATAAGAAAAAAACGTAAATATTCAGTTTATTAATGAATTAATATATATTAAATGGTAACTGAATAAAATCAATGTTTAGTAAGAAATTATAACATTGGTTTGGGAATGATAAACTTATAAAAATGGGATTGAGAGTTAATGATAACAATTATTATAAGTTAATCATTTATTTAGGCCATTAAAGCGAAATTTGTAATCAATTGCAATGAATCTCAATTCAATGTTATATTAGTGTAAATTAAGGAAATAATTGAAAATAATGTTAATTCTATTCATAATATGTCAATTGGTTGAATGAAAATAATGGATATCAAAATTTATTAATTTATTGGAATTTAAACTTAATAATTGGATTAATTACAATTAAATGAAATTTAATGAAATTAAGGCTAACACTGAAATTGATGAATTAATCAATTCTAAATTGACATCTAAATTTGTTTAGATTAGTGTAAATGATTAAGAAATTTAAAATTGACGAAATTTGCTAATTATTGAAAATTTGATTTAATTAATCAATTATTAATTTATTTAATCAACTGGAAAATAGCTATTTTGGCCACTGACTCGGATTTCGAAGAAACCAGTTTCATCGGATCTGTAACGGTGAATTATTGTAGGATTTCAAGTTTCGTAATGATTGGACTTGTCATTTGATCGTATAGACTCGAAACGCCTAGGAATCAATTTAATTGAAATCAATTGAAATCAATTTGAAATAAGTTGATTTTAGCGTAACTTCTTCATACGATGGAATTAGGACTTAAAACTTGTTCCATCGAGTTTAAATTACTCAGAAACATCTATTTCGATATATGGGTTGACTCATTTTCGTTCCGGAGTCAGAACAGGCTCTCGGGGCCATTAATCGTTCAACTATCGATCCAAATCAATGCGGTCCATTCTAATTTCAGCTCTGCATATATATACCTCTTCATAAACCATAGCCTATTTCTTATGTTCGTTTTTCTATACGTAAAATTCTAATTGCTCCTCTTTCTCAACGACGGACAAAACAAAAATTTCCAATTGCAATTTCAAATCAAATTCAAAGCCAAAATTTCAAACTCCTCAAATACCGTCAAATTTTATATCATTCTGAAGATCTCGACGAGCGCATCTCAGATTTGAAATTCACTTTTGGATTTGAATCATCGGTTGCTCAGAAATTGATTATCGATTCTGGCCGTTCGTGGGAGGGTGTTGAGATTCAACGGTAGATCTTCGACGAGGGTTCCATCGGGAGGTAAGGGCACGTAGAGGAGGGTGAGGGCTGTCGATCCATGTAGCCACCTCATGTCAACTGTGTTTGGATGCACAACAATAGGTGGTCAAAGGTCGGCTGCCATTTTCATTCGAGCGTGGCCAGGGGGGTCGCAACGTGCGGCGCTGGGCCTGGGAGGTTGGCCTGACTTAGGTATGGTGGCGGGGGGTTGTGCGATCACGTAGGAGATGAACGTGGGCGGCGAAGAATTGAAGAACGCGGCGGCGGCTGTATTAGGGTTTGGTCACGCATCTTTTCTGGCGCGTGAGGAGGATGGTATGCGTGTCTGCGTTTAATTCGTTAGCTTATTTATTTATTTATTTATTCTTTTTCAAATTTAAACTTTAATGTTCTTATTAGCATAACTTTTACATACGAGGTTCGTTTCACGCGTGGTTTTCTCCGCTGCAATCATATCAAAATTCCGGACATTTTGGTGCTGGTTTGGATGAATTCCGAGACTGTTCAAATTTTGGGTTTAAATTGGATTTAAATTTAGTTTAAATTCAAAAGGTGAATGTTTTAACCCACTCACAACTTCTAAAATTTCTTATGTTTGTTAAATTGATTATGATGTGATTAGAAATTTATTTATGACTGTTTTGCATATTTTGAATCATCAACTCAGTTTATTTTTGAATTTATTGGAATAAAATATTTATTTAATTTATTATTTAACATAAACTGCCAGTAAATACCTATTATTTATTTTCTGTTCTATATTTTAATTATTGTTTGAATTGGATGATGGTTGTGACCAACGTTGATGATTGATATTGGTTGAATGGATGTTGTATTTTATATTGTTATAAACTACAAGTTGTTATGGATTTTATTTCATTCGGGATTACAGTTTGAAATGATATATAACCGTATTTATATTTTAAATTACGGATTGAAATGATAAATATCCATATCACTTAACCATAGGATAGAAAATTATATACAGACACCGTGTCTATATATATAAAACATTTTGAACTGATTTCTATGGTTTTGTAAAGAAATATATGGTTTTATATAAATATTGATTCCCGATATTATACAATGTTCTTTTATTCTTGATTTTGAACTATGTATAATTTGTTTAATATAAAATAAGTTTAATAATAAAGTTTGATTTTATGGAAGATAATATGGTAAGGTATTTAAATTATATGTTGATATATAGAGTTTATAATGATATAAATAAATTAAGGTTGGAAGATAAATTGAAAATTTATTTGAAATTGAATTTATTTAAGAATTAACTCAAATAAGTTGATGTGAAATTTATTAAATTGGAAATGTTAAAAAAGGTATGATTATCATAACTTGATTTTTGGGTTAAGGTGAATTAAAGTAGTATTTCAAGTATAAATAAATTTAAGGAAATATCTAGTTATTTGTAATCTGGGATTTATTTAAATGATAATGGATTTATTAAGTAAAAATATTTCAAAACTAAATAATAGAAAATTGAATTTGACATGTATATATGAAATTTCCAAACTCAGTTGTGAAATTATTGAATATTTAAAGTTGGAAATATATTGAATTTGGAATGGTTTATTTTGTGGATCAAATATGTTGTGAAATCGATATAATTTGGAATAATTTATTTGGAAATTGGATTGAATTGAAGTTTATCATTTGGGAATTGATTTGGGAATTTAAGAGGCTATTTTATTATATAAAGTATTTTAAATATTTAAACCATTTAAGTGGTTGAAGTTATGTTCAAAGTTATGAGTTTCAAGGTAATATTCAAATGTTTTGATTTCGAAATGTTATAACTTTGAAAGTGTTATGATTTTAGAAAAGGATATATTTGAAATGAAAATGATATCACATTGATTTGGTTTTGAAAGGCAACGATATTTGGTTTTAGATTATAAACTATTTTGCAAAGGACCGCGGTGTTATAATAATGTTTGGTTGTTAAAGAGACCGGGATCGGAAGTTGTCATACTCTCTGTGTAACAACCCGCATATTTATCGATTTTTATATTTAAATATTTTATTTAAATATTTTGTCGATACTCGAAATTTAGTTCGAAAAGCTACTTTTTGCATACGGTCGAATTAGGACTCGGGACCACTCCCATTGAGTTTAAAATGCCGTTTGCGACCTTTTTGAGTATAAGCTTCGATATGTTTGGAGAAAGTTGAATTTTGCTACTTTTTACTTAGGGCTTTGGTTTGGGCTGAGCCACTTATGTATTCAGTCCCAACCCCTTCTCCTCTTCATTCCTTCATTCCTCATTTCCTAATACTCAAGCTTTTATATTAATGGAGAGTGGAAGAGGAAATTAAAACTCCAAACCCTAGTTTTCTTTTGCAAATCAAACTCTAGCTCCAAACTAATAGAAGAACCCATTGGTAAGCATCTCTCCTTCTTCTCCAACTCATTCTCTTATCAATTTCAGAAATTCTTAAACCTAACTTTGGGAATGTTCTTCTTTTAAAGCTTAGAATCAAGCTACTTGAGTTGAATTTGAAGAGTGGTTGATTCTCCTTTGCTTTCAAGCTTCTTCTTCAATCGTTTGGGTTCAAAGGTGAGATTTTTATCCCACATCTATGCTTATATTTATCTTCGATTGTTAGGTATGAATTCCTAACACTTATTCGTGTGCAATTGTTTTGGTTTGGATTGATTTGGTGAATATTCCAATTTTTAGTGTTTTGGGTTCAAATCCTTAAAAATAATAGCTTTGATGTTCAAATGCGTTTTTAGTGATGCATCGAGGAGCCAATAGGATCGGGTAGCCGTTGGGCATAATTCCCTATCGTCCGTGCTCGTTCGGTTGCGAATTGGTGGAGTTTGCACATCAATTAAATGGGTTTCAATTTGCAGAACATCAGGGTCGGCCGACCGAACCCCTGGGCCGGTCGACCGACCTGCTACTAAGGTGCATAGGCACCTTTCTGTCTCTGGTCCGGTCGACTAGCTACAGGGCTCAGCCGACCGACCTGCTTCCCGAGATTTTTTTGGAACAGGGTCCGGTTGACCGAGCTCTGTAGCCGGCCAATCGACCTGATGAAATTTTGCCTATTTCGCCTAGTTGCTTGAATTTCCAACTTTAATCGATTCGTGTTGTTTCCTATTTATTGTTATCATTTATTATGACTTTGATGACTCCTTTTTAGGGATTTTTGATTATCCATTTTGATGGATTCTTTATCGGTTTCGTTGGATTTTTATTCACATCTTCGTATGTGAATTTTAGTGATTGATTGTTCCTATAATCTTCTTCGTGATTTGTCACTTTAAAAATATAACGGTTTTGAATACTAATAGTAAATATCAAAACTCTTTCTTCAAATGATTTCAACACTATTTTAGTACAAAGCTCGTTTCTTAAACCGTTTTCCAATCTATTAGTATATACAAACTTTACCCCACTCGTATGAGAAATCTAATTAAACGACTTAGTAAAACGAGTGGTATGAAACGCTTGCGTTTACTTCGTCGGTTAATTCTTGGACTTGTTCGATTGAATCTCTTGTGGCAATTTTATAGTGGAGATCTACAGTTTGTTCGTAAATATTTAAGTTAAGCAAGTGGTTATGGGACATGAAGCTAAACTCATATATTTACTAGCTTAGTGTAATTGACACTTCTCGTTGCTCATGACGATCATCTTTGTGATTTAGACTAGCAATGTGCGATGTCTCTTTATCTACGAGGGAGACTAAACCCCGTTTTGTGGAGTTTCGACTCAAATTGGTGGGGTAGCAACCCATGGTCTTCGGGTCGTTTGTGGAGCTTCGGCCCAATTTGTGATGGTTAGCAACCATGGAATTAGCATTCCGTTTGTGATACACGTGTTGGTGAGCTTTATGCTCCCGTTTGTGATAGGCCTTCCCCCTCTTTTTGTGATTTCTGGATTTCTTGAGATGATTTCTAAAATTTGTCTTTCACCAATTTTCGTGATTTCCATTGATAAGTTTTATCAATATTTGTGCATTGGTGAATTTGTGTGTCATTGACTTTTGTGATTGACATTGATATAATCGTCAATATTTATGATTTGGTGAACGAAATAAGAAGTATGACATTTCTTTGATTCTTGTGTAGATTTTGTGATATTGATTAATCTCTTGTTGATTTTCAATTACTTATATATATCACAGCTTGATATTGTGATTATTATGTGTTTAGTCATATCTCTTACTCTATATCGTTTCATCTGATATTTATAGTTAGACTGATCCGTTTATTATTTTCTTATTAAATATTACTCGGGTCAGACCGAGATGTTACAGGTGCTTCTGCTTGACTTTACATCCGGGATTACCTCCTTGACTTTTGGTTAACTACTTAGATTAGTAGTTTTTGTTGTATACATTTGAGATACAGACTCCATAATGTATACTTATTCTTTTTTGTAGTTCGTGTAACTATTCTTTTGTGGTATTGTGGATCTTTTTCGACCACTACTCTGATGTACACTTCCTAGTGTAATATTCATATCTATTTCCGCCTTTGTGATATGAATTGTCTGTGACTGATTTATGTTATGTTTATTCTATATTTGTTTCTGAAGATATTATAGCCACTGTGTAGTAGCTTTGAGTTTGTGTCGGTATGTCGGATTTCCCTCTTGATAAAGAAATGCATGTTATACCATCTGACATATCGATGCTCGCGCAAAGCAATTACACGGATGGTCGCTCCTCAACAGCCTATTCTCTGTGCTAGTTGACAGCATTCACTGTAATGTTCTTGGCTAGCGTGGGTATAGAGGTGGGGCGTCACAGCTTGGTATCGGAGCCAAACTTCGGAACAATGTAGAATAATTTAACAAGGATCATAGTCCTAAGTCCTTCTTAGGAGTCGTGCCTTAGGATTTAATTCGAGTCTTCGTACCGATTCATCCTATTTTCTTTATGATTCCTTGTTTATCTATCAAGATTGCTTGATATTCATTTTGTGAATAACCTTTTTCTTCTTCTTTATTTCTTTCAAAGGGAAGAGAAATGGTTAGACCTGGCCGTCCCAGCGCCGGTCAATCTAGTGCTACTCCCCAAGATGGAGTTTTTATGACTACCCAGCAACTTCTTTACCTTGTTACGAATGCTCAAGCAGCTGGTTCTAATCCGGAACCTACTCACCCTAAATCTGGATTTGCACGCCTATGCGACGACTACACTAATTTGGGTGGGAAGCCATTTAAAGGTTCTGAAACTATTATTGAAGTCCAGGGTTGGTTAAGGACATGCGATTGAATCTTTTCTCGCATGAACCTCATTGATCTTCACCGAGTTCAGGTGGCTTCTAGTATGCTCCAAGAAAGAGCATTGGACTGGTACGAACTTCTTATTTCTGAGATTAATGAAGCGGATCTCACCTGGGAGAAATTCCGAGAGCGCTTCGAGTTAAAATTCGTACCAGAAGCTGAGAAGGTGACTTTGGCTCGCCGTTTTATAGACCTTGTTCAAGGTGAATCTTCCGTGACAGATTATGTCGCGTCTTTTGAATCTCTCTCCAAATACGGGGTTGAATATATCAACACCCCATTGAAGAAAAATCAGAGGTTCGTCTATGGCTTAAACAAAAATCTCAAGAAGCCATTACTTCTAAAATTAGAAGTTTCCTTCGACCAACTCATTGATATCGCTCTTCGTCTTGAAGAGGCGGATAGGGAAAATGATGTTGAGGTTGTGGATTCCAAGCCAAGCTTCAACAACAACAAGAAAAGGCCTAATAAATTCAAAGGTTCTTATCCCAATAAGAAAGGGAAGAAAGAAACCTCTGTGGCAAAGACTTCTTCCTTTGGTCATGGGGAATGCTATAATTATGGTTCGAAGGACCATTACGCAAACAAGTGCCCAAAGTCTCTCTCTTGTCGCTACTGCAAAGGTCCCGGTCATGTTATATCTTCATGCCCCAAGCTTCAGGACAAGAAGGAGGGAAAGTTAAATGTTGCCCAAGCCTCTGGCAACACATCTCGTGGTCAAGGTATGCTTCATTCTATCCTTGATGGCATTATTGTGTTTCGTTATCATCCTATTCGAGTTCTTTTTGATACGGGTGCGTCCCATTCTTTTATATCAAAAGAACTTGTTGATACTTTTTCTTTGGATGTTTTGTGTTTAATGACTTCTTTGATAATTGCGAATCCGGTTGGTGGATCCGCAACAATCAGTTTATTGTGTAAAGATGTCGAGATTATTTTGTGTGATTTTCCTTTCCTAGCCGATTTGCGTGTCATGCGTTATTTAGGGTTTGGAATGATTTTGGGAATGGATTGGCTTAACCGTTATGAAGCTCATATCCTATGTCCTGAGCGGACTATTCATCTTCGACATCCTCAATCTGTTAATCAGGTTTCTGTTATTCTTAAAGATTCGGATTCTGCTTTGGTTGCATCTTTACATTCTTTAAACCCTCGTGATGACGATGATGATGATGAAGGTGATATTATTTCTCTTATTCACGTCGTTCGTGAATTTTCCGACATATTTGAGCCCGTTTTAGGATTACCACCTAAGCGAGCAATTGAGTTCAGAATTAATCTCATTCCTGGAGCTCAACCTATCACTCGTCCTCCTTATCGTATGTCCAATAAAGAAAACGAGGAGATGCGTAAACAATTGTCCGAATTGGAGACGAAGCAATTTATTCGCTCAAGTTCCTCGCCTTAGGGAGCTTCGGCTATTTTTGTAAAGAATTCCGATGGTACACTTAGGCTTTGCGTTGACTACCGCATGCTTAATGATCTTACTATCAAAACTAAATATCCTTTACCTCGGATTGATGATCTATTCGATCAACTTAGTGGTGCTAGAGTCTTTTCACAATTAGACTTGGCTACTGGATTTCATCAGCTTCGTATTGCAGAGGATAGCATTCCTTTGACATCGTTCCATACACGTTATGGATCTTATGAATGGCTTGTTATGCCATTTGGTCTAACGAATGCTCCGGCTTATTTTGTTGACCTCATGAATCGAGTTTTCAAAGATTTTCTCGACCGGTTTGTTCTCATCTTTATTGATGATATTCTTGTGTATTCTAAAACCGAGGAGGAGCATGAAAAACATCTTCGGATTGTGTTGGAAACTCTTAGGAGTAATCAATTAAAAGAAATTTTTTGTAAATGCCATTTTTGGCAATCTCGTGTGAAGTTTCTCGGTCGTATTATTTCCGAATCCGGAATTTCCGTGGATCCTTCAAAGATTGAAGCGATTCAAGATTGGAAGAGACCAGAGAGTGTGACGGAGATTTGTAGTTTTCTTGGGTTGGCGGGTTATTACCGCCGTTTTATCAAAGACTTTTCTAAGATTGCCGTGCCTCTCACTAGCTTAACGAAGAAAGGTGTTAAATACATTTGGTCGGACAAATGTGAAGCTTCTTTTCAGAAATTGAAGGAACTTCTTTCTGATGCTCCTATTCTTGTTATTCCCGAGGGGAATCAAGATTTCGTTGTTTATACCGATGCTAGTCGTGTTGGTTTGGGTGCCGTTCTTATGCAAAAAGAACGCGTTATTGCATATGCTTCTAGGCAATTGAAGCCCGCTGAGACTAGATATGCCACTCATGATTTAGAGCTCGCGGCTATTGTTTTTGCTCTTCGGATTTGGCGTCATTATCTTTTAGGAGAGAAATTTGTTCTTTATACCGATCATAAATCCTTGAAGTATTTATTCTCTCAAAAGGAACTTAATTTGCGTCAACAGCGTTGGCTCGAATTTCTTGCACCATATGATCTTGATATTCTTTATACTCCCGGTAAGGGTAATCGTGTCGCCGATGCTCTTAGCCGTAAACAACAAGCTGTTATTTCTATGATGATATCCGAATGGAACGACCTCGAGATCTTATCCACTTGTGAGATTCGATAGCGCGTATCCGATTTATGCTCATCATTTGTTTTATGTAGCCTTGAGGCTCATCCTTCTCTTTTAGACCGCATTCTTGAAGATCAAAGGCTAGATCCCGAATTGGCTCTTCTTGGCCAAAATATTAAGGATAAAATTGATATTGGAGGTTTGAAAGGCTTTGATATTGATTCTCGTGGCGACATTCGGAAATTTGGTAGACTTATCGTGCTAAATATTAGAGATCTTCATAAAGATACTTTAGAAGATTCTCATCATTCTAAATTTACCATTCATCCCGGTAGTAGTAAAATGTACGCGGATATGAAGCGACTTTATTATTGGAAGGGAATGAAACTTGACATCGCTAACTCCGTTAAGCGTTGCATAACTTGCCAACTCGTTAAGGCCGAACATCAAAGGCCCGGTGGGTTATTGCAACCTTTAGAAATTCCAATTTGGAAGTGGGACCAAAGTTCCATGGATTTGATAGATGGCCTTCCCCATTCTCGTTCGGGTCATGATAGCTTATGGGTGATTGTTGGTAGGCTTACTAAATCTGCCCATTTATTCCCGTTCGGTCTAACCGAACCGTTCCTCTTTTGGCCAAACTCTTTGTTAAAGAGATTGTTAAATTACATGGAGTTCATACTTCTATAGTTAGTGATTGTGATCCATTGTTTACTAGTGGATTTTGGAAGAGTCTTCAAAAAGCTTTAGGAACGAAGCTTAATTTTAGCACCGCTTATCATCCTCAGTCCGATGGACAAACCGAGCGTGTGAATCAAACTCTTGAAGATCTTCTTCGTGCATGTGTTCTTGATTTTGGTCGAAGTTGGGAAGATCATATTTCACTTGTTGAATTTTCCTATAATAATAGCTTCCAATCTAGTATTGATATGGCATCTTTCGAGGCACTCTATGGAAGGCTATGCCGATCTCCTTGTTGGCTTGAGGCCGGTGAGATGTTGCTTTTAGGTCCAGACTTTATTCGTGATTCCACCGAGAAGATTGAACTTATTCGACATAGGATGAAAGAAGCCCAGAGCAGACAAAAATCCTATGCCGATAACCGAAGAAGAAATTAGAATTTTCTGTGGGAGATCTTGTGTTCATTCGTGTTTAAGCTATGAAAGGTGTTGTACGTTTCAGTCGATCGGGAAAATTAGCGCCTCGATATATTGGGCCATTTCCTATCACCGAACGTATTGGTTCCGTGGCTTATGGTCTTTTATTACCGGCTCAATTTTCTGCTATCCATGACGTGTTTAACGTTTCTCAACTTCGGAAATGTCTTCGAGATTCTGATTCTATTCTTGTGCCCGGTGTTGTGGAAGAGATTGAATTTTCACCTAATTTAACTTATGAGCAACATCCCGTTCGTATCATTGCTTCAGAAGTCAAGCGACTTTGAGATAAAGATGTTCCGCTTGTTAAAGTTCAATGGTCTTCAAATCCTAAGGATTGTTCTTGCGAATCTAGAGAGTTCATCGAGCGATCACATCCGGACTTACTTTCCCATGCTCTTTGAGGTGAACCTTCTTATTTCAAACTTCTTTTGTGTTGAATATGCTTTTATGGTTGTTACTATATATCATCTTTTTAAATATTGCGAGGACGCAATTTCTTTAAGGAGGGGAGTCTGTAACAACCCGCATATTTATCGATTTTTATATTTAAATATTTTATTTAAATATTTTGTCGATACTCGGAATTTAGTCCGAAAAGCTACTTTTTACATACGGTCGAATTAGGACTCGGGACCACTCCCATTGAGTTTAAAATGCCATTTGTGACCTTTTTGAGTATAAGCTTCGATATGTTTGGAGAAAGTTGAATTTTGCTACTTTTTACTTAGGGCTTTGGTTTGGGCTGAGCCACTTATGTATTCAGTCCCAACCCCTTCTCCTCTTCATTCCTTCATTCCTCATTTCCTAATACTCAAGCTTTTATATTAATGGAGAGTGGAAGAGGAAATTAAAACTCCAAACCCTAGTTTTCTTTTGCAAATCAAACTCTAGCTCCAAACTAATAGAAGAACCCATTGGTAAGCTTCTCTTCTTCTTCTCCAACTGATTCTCTTATCAATTTCAAAAATTCCTAAACCTAACTTTGGGAATGTTCTTCTTTTAAAGCTTAGAATCAAGCTACTTGAGTTGAATTTGAAGAGTGGTTGATTCTCCTTTGCTTTCAAGCTTCTTCTTCAATCGTTTGGGTTCAAAAGTGAGATTTTTATCTCACATCTATGCTTATATTTATCTTCGATTGTTAGGTATGAATTCCTAACACTTATTCGTGTGCAATTGCTTTTGGTTTGGATTGATTTGGTGAATATTCCAATTTTTAGTGTTTTGGGTTCAAATCCTTAAAAATAATAGCTTTGATGTTCAAATGCGTTTTTGGTGATGCATCGAGGAGCCAATAGGATCGGCTAGCCGTTGGGCATAATTCTCTATCGTCCGTGCTCGTTCGGTTGCGAATTGGTGGAGTTTGCACATCAATCAAATGGGTTTCAATTTGCAGAACATCAGGGTCGACCGACCGAACCCCTGGGCCGGTCGACCGACCTGCTACTAAGGTGCATAGGCACCTTTCTGTCTCTGGTCCGGTCGACTGGCTACAAGGCTCAACCGACTGACCTGCTTCCCGAGATTTTTTTGGAACAGGGTCCGGTCGACCGAGCTCTGTAGCCGGCTGACCGACCTGATACAATTTTGCCTATTTCTCCTAGTTGCTTGAATTTCCAACTTTAATTGATTCGTGTTGTTTCCTATTTATTGTTATCATTTATTATGACTTTGATGACTCCTTTTTAGGGATTTTTGAATATCCATTTCGATGGATTCTTTATCGGTTTCGTTGGATTTTTATTCACATCTTCGTATGTGAATTTTAGTGGTTGATTGTTCCTACAATCTTCTTCGTGATTT
Source organism: Allium cepa (assembly GCA_030765085.1). Classification (NCBI taxonomy): domain Eukaryota; kingdom Viridiplantae; phylum Streptophyta; class Magnoliopsida; order Asparagales; family Amaryllidaceae; genus Allium; species Allium cepa. Next base: position 503,185,748 of record CM060937.1, on the reverse strand, counting down.
TTTACTTTAAAAATATAAAGGTTTTGAATGCTAATAGTAAATATCAAAACTCTTTCTTCAAATGATTTCAACACTATTTTAGTACAAAGCTCGTTTCTTAAACCGTTTTCCAATCTATTTGTATATACAAACCTTTACCTACTCATATGAGAAATCTAATTAAATGACTTAGTAAAATGAGTGGTACGAAACGCTTGCTTTTACTTCGTCGGTTAATTCTTGGACTTGTTCGATTGAATCTCTTGTGACAATTTTATAGTGGAGATCTACAGTTTGTTCGTAAATATTTAAGTTAAGAAAGTGGTTATGGGACATGAAGCTAAACTCATATATTTACTAGCTTAGTGTAATTGATACTTCTCGTTGATCATGACTATCATCTTTGTGATTTAGACTAGCAATGTGCGATGTCTCTTTGTCTGCGAGGGAGACTAAACCCCGTTTTGTGGAGTTTCGACCCAAAATGGTGGGGTAGCAACCCATGGTCTTCGGGCCGTTTGTGGAGCTTCGGCTCAATTTGTGATGGTTAGCAACCATGGAATTAGCGTTCCATTTATGGTACATGTGTTGGTGAGCTTTATGCTCCTGTTTGTGAAAGGCCTTCCCCCCTTTTTGTGATTTCTGGATTTCTTGAGATGATTTCTAGAATTTGTGTTTCGCCAATTTTCGTGATTTCCATTGATAAGTTTTATCAATATTTGTGCATTGGTGAATTTGTGTGTCATTGACTTTTGTGATTGACATTGATATAATCGTCAATATTTATGATTTGGTGAACGAAATAAGGAGTATGACATTTCTTTGATTCTTGTGTAGATTTTGTGATATTGATTAATCTCTTGCTGATTTTCAATTACTTATATATATCACAGCTTGGCATTGTGATTATTATGTGTTTAGTCATATCTCTTACTCTATATCGTTTCATCTGATATTTATAGTTAGACTGATCCGTTTATTATTTTCTTATTAAATAATACTCGGGTCAGACCAAGATGTTACAGGTGCTTCTGCTTGACTTTACATCCGGGATTACCACCTTGACTTTTGGTTAACTACTTAGATTAGTAGTTTTTGTTGTATACATTTGAGATATAGACTCCATAATGTATACTTATTCTTTTGTGTAGTTCGTGTAACTATTCTTTTGTGATATTGTGGATCTTTTTAGACCACTACTCTGATGTACACTTCCTAGTGTAATATTCATATCTATTTCCGCCTTTGTGATATGAATTGTCTGTGACTGATTTATGTTATGTTTATTTCTATATTTGTTTCTGAAGATATTATAGCCACTGTGTAGTAGCTTTGAGTTTGTGTCGGTATGTCGGATTTCCCTCTTGATAAAGAAATGCATGTTATACTATCTGACATATCGATGCTCGCGCATAGCAATTACACGGATGGTCGCTCCTCAATAGCCTTATTCTCCGTGCTAGTTGACAGCATTCACCGTAATGTTCTTGGTTAGCGTGGGTATAGAGGTGGGGCGTCACACTCTGCCAACTCCAAAAACCACTTTAACAACCGTGTAGGCGGTGGAGATTCCAGTATGAAGTCGGCTGGCGGCGGCGTTCCTTTGAGGTATATACGTGGACCCGACTCCCGTGAGTTGGCATAAGGTGGCTAAAACAAGAGCGATTCTCGAGCCAAGGAGGTAGCCCCTCTCATCGGACACACTCCTTCGTTATAATACTCTGACTTTTGGATTTATTCGGTGGCCACTTTGGATTTTTGATTTTAGGGGTGTGGCTCGAGGTGGGCGGTAGTAGCTGCTACGCGTTACCACCAGCCCGAATGCGTAATTGGTATATCTACCATGGCATTGCCTGGTGTGCCGTGTCACCTATCATAGCGCCTTGTACGAGTTTGATTTGTTTCGTACCTATGGAGTTTCCTCTAGTAGCCTCCCGATCTGGAGGTATTACGTTACTGTATAGACTATTGGCACTATTACATGTTAAGGGGAATATTTGGTCACTCCTTAATGCTATTTAAAAGTAAGTTCATTTTACTATAGACACTATTATAATAGCGAAATATTACTACATAGTAATAGTTTAACAGATCCTTAGGAGATGTGTATCCCGAGCATCTCTTAAGTTACTGCACTCACGTTATACACTGGATAGAAGATGTCAAATCCCGTAAACATCTCTAACGTCGTTCCACTCATATTTTACTGTTGATTTAACTTACATATGATCTTTTAGTTCTGACTCGAGTGTTTTGTCTTTTCAATTCGCTCAGGTCAGTCTAAGCATTTCAGTATTCGAAGACTTTATTTCTGGAGGATGAAGACGAAGATTTGAATTACTATTATTTATTTTATTATTCCACTGCATTCATACTGTTCCGCTGCATTATTCATTATTCTCTGGTATGTGTAACTCTGATATGTGTTATAAAAGTATAATCAAATGTTTTGTAAAATAGCTTCATGAACTGTTATTTGATTATTGTATTTTATGTTCTGCTAAAAGATTCTATTTTGTTTTTTTTTCTTTTCTTTTTCTTATTTACCCCATGACAATCCGTCCTTTTGTATGGTTTGAGTTGGCACGTGTGTCAGCCTAAAGCGTACAAAAAGGTAGGATGTTACATCCTTGCAATTCGAAAAATCTCCATAATGAGGAGACCACTGCTATATATATCTTTATAATGGGAGCTACCTAGGGCAAGTCAATAAGCAGTCCTCGCACTATGAAGATCCACGGTCTTCAATAACCATCATCTTCAACATGTCTAAACATTCGAACGTATACATTAGTTCGAAGTGGTTTTCAGATAGGAATCACACAAATTTGGCCCTGGTTCCTTCGAAATCCAATTATTGAAAAAGGTGAATATGAGCATACAGGATTTATTAAGTCTCTTTTCACTTTAGTTCTTTTCGGATTTCAAAATCTCTTTCTTTTGACCTAGAATAATTCTACGTAATTCATTCTTTTGTTTTGGAAAATATCTCAAATTTCCTCACTTAACTCTCGATCAAATTCCTTAACTTTTAGGCGGGTCAAAAACAACGTTATTTAAGACATCGTTTATGATAAACCCTAAAATAAATCTTAGCAAACATTTTTCCTTTTGAGTAAATAGGATCATAGAAATCATTCATTTTGGAGATTGCTTAAATTTTTGATAATGCCAATCTTCTTTTATTTCAGAAACTTGATAGAAATTTTTTATTTAAGAGCATCCAGACGTTCCTTTCGATCTGTTCCACCCCACACCTAAGAAAAGTAAACATAGGCCAAGTAAGTTCAGGGCACTAGTTGCTCCATCCCTAGCCTTAGTTAAACACCTTGTTTTATCTTTTCAGATCTCACAGACGGGACAAATGTACTAGCCGTTTTCGCATACTCGGTTATAGAATTTATTTTGGAATTGATCATAAAGATTCCAGATTATCTGTTAAACGCTAAATTTTTCTTTTGAAAACATTCACAATTTATTCTAGGAAAAATCGTTACATTTAAACTTATATTCAAAAAGTCATACATTGCAGCATAAAGTGCTATATAAGCTTAATGTATTAAATCAACTTTTAAACATTCGATAATTCATATTTTCTAATCCAAATCTCTATTTTTTCATAATTAAAAATCTTCATTTAGACGGATTTCCTGTTATGATCCCTTAGCTGCACTAGCGCGATTTTTTTAGAAAATTGATTTGGACTTAATTCAAAATGCTACTCAATAAAATTTTGATTTTCTTTCTTAGTTTAGAATATATGGATATAATAGTTCAGAATTTTCTTATCTCGAAGAATTCCGAGCTATATTCCACTCTATACATTCATTTGAATTTTTTAGCATGAGATCGCGAACTACCGTTGCGCGACGCACCTAGTTTTAACTTATTTTTCAATATTTGAAATAATCTATTCAAATTGGAATTTATAAAATCATCATAAATCATTTTAAATCAATATTTTCACTTTTTAAAGTATTTAAAATGTATTTTTCAATATTCCCATATTATAATATTGTTTTATTCCTATTATTTTAATATTAAATTTTAAATTCTAATTTCAATTTAATTTCAATTCTAACTTCAAATTAAACTCAATTAAAACTTAGATTTCAAATCTAGTTTCAATTTAAACTTCAATTCAACCTTAATCTCTAATTCAATTTTCCAAAATCGATTTCAATTTCATTTTTTTTTGGGCAAAGCCAGCGGGGTTAACTGGGCCCCAACCAGATTTATTGCAACACAACAAAAAGATACATAGAAAATTGAAGGAAAAGAAAAGAACAAGGAAAATAACAAAATAAAAACAAGAAAAGTCAAGCCCAACCAAGAAGCAAATCATGAGGGTAAGCTCTTTTACTGTTCTTCAATTGCCAGAAAGTACCAAACTTAACTTCATTCCTTAGCTCTTCAACATTCTTTCTTTTGTTTTCAAATACTATAGCATTCCTTTCTCTCCAAATTACACTCATATAAATTTTCAAGAAAACTGCTAAAACCCTACCACCATCATTCCTCCACCTAGTGGCTTTGTAAATAATATTCCAGTCAATGCTTGAGTTAGTTGTAATTAGATTAATCCCAGTAATAGAACTAATCTAACCAACAAGAAGAGTAAAGCAGGACAATCAAAAAAAATGGGTTCAGAAGTTTCTTTATACAGATCACAAAACAGACACTGTGATAAACAGGCCAAACCATACTTGTTCAAAACACTTCTTGTAAGTAAAGCTTGATTAATAACTTCTCACAACATCAAGTTATCTTTAGGTAATGAATCACTTGTCCAAATAACAGAGAACCATTTGGAACCAGCCAACTGAGCATTAGCAGTTACAAGTTTGTAAACACCTTTAACAGAGTGTGGCTTCATATCCCAAACAACAATGTCAACTTGATTTGCAGGTAAGAAAACTTGTTGTCTCTCACACCACAGCTGCCTAATCATCTGATTGCTATTATATGACATCTGTATTTTACCTTCATGAATAAATTCATTTGCCTTTGCATCTTTGTGAATTCTTGACTGTAAAATCTGAGAATAATCATAAACCTTGGATAGTATCTGACCTTTACTTACCCATGGTTCATGCTAGAAGCTAACAACAGAATTAGCATTAACAGGATATTGAATCATAGGTAGGTAGACTTCTCTCAGCTTCAACATGTTTCTCCAATTCCAACTGCAATTCTGTGGAATGTCCATACACCAAAAATAATTGTTCTTTATGTTGTGATGCCATGTCCAGTTGACCCATAAACTGCCTCTCTTGCTAATGAGGTCATCAAAATGTTTACTTATTGCTGCAATATTCCACTTCCTGACGTCAATAACTCCAAGCCCTCCCAGTCTTATGGAAGTCTCAAATTTGGTAAATGAACAAGGCATCAGCTTCCTATTGTGTATACTACCAGTCCAAAAAAATCTATTCATGGCAGACCTAACAAGATGCAAAAGTTTCACAGGAAGAATCAGAGTACGTGCCCAATAATCAAGAGAGGAAAAAACAACAGATTTAATCAGCACTAACCTACCACTCTGGGACAAGTACCTATTAGCCCAAGCAGACATAACTGAAGTAATTTTGTTGTAAAGTGGTAAACAGTCAGCTTTTGTAATTCTTTTTTATATTAAGGGAAGACCAAGACACCTCATGTCATTATCCATACAAGAGAAACCAATGTGTTGATGTAATGCAGCAGCTTGTACCTGACTAACACCAGCAACTAACATAGAAGATTTGGCTTGATTAATTGAAAGACCAGTCATACAGTAGAAAGACTTCAATGACTCAATTAGTCCATTCAAGGAAGGTAACTCAGGTTTTGTAAACAACATAACATCATCAGCAAACATAATTGAAGTTATTTAATGATGAGAGCACTTTGGGTGGAACTTAATAATCTTCTGAGAGTATCTTGTTCTAAGAATTATAGTAAATACTTCCATAACCAACAAAAATAAGAAAGAAGATATTGGATCACCTTGTCGAATACCTTTACTACTTCTGAAATAACCCACTGGTATACCATTTAAGACAACAGAGAATGAAGGTGTGGAAATGCACACATAAATCCAAGATATAATTTTTTTTTGAAATCCCATCAAAGCCATAATCCTAACAATAGAGGCCCAGTGAATAGAATCATAAGCCTTGGAAATATCAATTTTAAGAGCAGCAGCATGGGGCACCTTACTTCTACCATAACCTTTTAATAATTCCTGATCAAGAAGGACATTATCAAGAATATTCCTAGTTGGAATAAAAGCAGCCTGATTACTAGAGACAACAGAGGGCAGAACACTGACTAGACGAGTGGCAAGAATTTTAGAGATACATTTGTAAATTATATACAGCAAGAAATAGGCCTAAAAGAGGAGACACTAGTAGGAGGATTGACTTTGGGGATAAGAGCAATATTAGTGCAATTGACTTCCCCAAGAATCTTGCATTTAATAAAGAAATTGTGTATTGCTTTACAGAACTCACCACCTAGCACACTCCAAGTAGAGATAAAGAAGGTCACATTAAGACCATCAGGCCCTCCAGAAGATTGCTGATTCATGGAGAAAAGAGTTGACTTAATTTCCTCATTAGTAACATGTCTAGTAAGGGAAGCAGCTTCCTGGCTAGCTAAGCTAGGCAGTGCAAGTGATGAAATTTGGTCTAGATCAGGAACGAAACCATTAGGGTTACTAAGAAGATTAGAGAAGTAGTCAATAAAAGCCTGATCAACAGTATCTGCAGTGGTAAATAGTGAACCATGTTCATCATATATACTAAATATATTATCTCTAGCATGCTTAACCTTTAATGATTCATGATAGAACTTAGTGTTTTTGTCTCCTTCATCTATCCATCTTTTATGCGGTTGTTGCCTCTTCATGCTAGCTTCCATGAACAGGGCATTGTTGACCTCCTTGAATAATTTGCCTTCTTCTGCAGTAGCATAAACATTAAGAGGGTGCTCCATCATATAGTCTTGTTGTATCTTCAGCTGTTTCTTTGGTGTAGTTGACAGCAGGCTACTAGTACCAAAGGTGGAAGTAGCCTACAATTTGATCGCCTGTTTGATGCTTTTTAACTTCCTGCAAAACTTATATATTGGATTACCATAACAAGAAAAATCAGAGTTAACTTGAGAAACTAAAACAAGAAAGTGATCATGTTTAACCCAAGCATTAAAAAATTTAAAACTTCTCTTTTCCTTTCTAAAATGGTGACCAAGAGTTAAAATTAAAGGGGAGTGATCAGACATTATGGGTTGAAAAAGGAAGGCAGATAGGGATGGCCACTGGTTAATTGCTTGGAGATTACAGAAGGCATGATCAATTGTTGTGAAGGTACGTACACCACTACGACTTCTATTGTTCCAAGAATACTTTGCTCCTGACTTGTTAACCAAGATCAAGTCAGATTCAAAAACAGCAAGGTTGAGAGGATCTAGATCTCTAGGAATAAGAGGAATTCCACCATTTTTGTCATTATAGTTATAGCAGGAGTTAAAATACCCCAAAACCATCCAGGGGTGAGAAGATTGTCTTAAAGGAGGCAAGGAGTTGAAAGAATTCCTAGAAATGACAGAGTTGTCAGCATATACAAAAGTAATGTAGTAGGAGGCTTGAGATTGAGTATCATGGACATGAAAGTGGATATACTGTCTAGTAGACAGAAGTGGAGTAAGAGACAAAACTGCAGGATCATAGATAACAAGAGTTCTACCATAAGAAGCAGTATTAAGATTATGATGGGAGGACCAATTAGGGTTGATGTATGAAGTAGCTTTAATGAATAAAGAAAGATTAAGCTTTGTTTCTAGCAGACCAAAGAGACAAATATTGTACTCAGAGATAATACTTTTAACCTGATCAAGTTTCAAATTACTATGGGCTCCTCTGAGATTCCAAGATGCAATTTTTTAATCATTAAATATTTATTGAGGAAAGGTGGTGTTATGTCTTCTCTTAGCAGAAAGAGATCTAGTTCCAATTTTCCTACGTGGTTGAGACCGGAGGGAGGATGGTTGAGAGTTTGAATGGGAGGTGGATGGGTCAAGAGGAGGATAAGATTGTGGTTGAGGGAAGGGGAAGCAAGGTAGCCAACCAGGCAACTCAATAGAAAAGTTATAATGAGGTGGGATAGGAGGTAGAACATCAACATAAGATTTATGCATGGAGGTAATTAATTGAGTAACTTGTAACTCAAAAGATTTGCACCAGCCTTTGTCAAAATCTGATACAAGAGTATCAGAAGGTGCATGCACTTAAAATATTTCAATACCAGCTTCATTGCTACTGGAACTAATGGTAGAAACCATTATAGGCATATTCTGCACATCAAAATTTGAAGACAGATCATTGTTAACATATTCTTTTCCATCAACAGTAGAAGTGATATTTAAGGTAGTATCATTAAGTTGTACTTCACAATTCTCTTCATTATTTATTTCCCCTTCCTCTTCTTCAAGTAATTCCAATAAGCCTTGCTCGTTCTCAACAGATGGCAGCAAGTTGTACTTGTTATGTGTGGTAACAGTACATGCTTGTTCATCACAGAGTGATTTATTCACTTCATTAAGCTCAATTATATTTTCCTCATTTCCATCATGAACAATTTTTTTCTTTGCACCTTGCATCTTCATAGCAGTGTCTTCCAATTCTTCACGTATAATTGTTTTTTTCCCCTTATTCTTATTCACTTTTTGCCAAACTTGCTTCACTTTGTCTTGCTTATCTAAGTTTTTCACCTTCTTCATCTTGTTCTTATTCTCATCACCAGTTTTCTGCTGCTCATTAATTACAAATAGGTCAACATTTCCTTCACATTCAATTTTCTTGCAGTTATTAACCAAATGCCCAAACCCCTTACATATAGTGCAGATTTCTGGTTTCCACAAGTATTCAACTTTCACTATCTGTTCAGAACCATCAAGCATCATTACTGAAAAGTTTTCAGGTAATTTGTTCTTTGGATATACTTCAACTAAACATTTGGAAAAAGAGATACGTTTAAAATTTTCAGTTGAAGCATCCATACATAGAAGTTTTCCTACTCTTGTTGCTAACCAGTTAATACCCAATGGAGACCAAGCATACAATGGAATATTAGATAGTTTAATCCAAACTGGAACAGCTTTGATGCTACTACAACTATTGCCTATATTTTCATCCCAAGGCTTCACTATAAATAGCTTATTCCTCATCACTACTGGATCAGATTCAGATATTCTTTTCCTATCCTCATCATCAGAGAACTTGAACAAGAACAGAAACCCATCAGATTTGACAGTAATAGATCCACTACGTTTCCAAGCTCTCTTGAGGTAATACAATACAGTAGGGTATGGTAGAGGGTTGTCTAGGAAAAATCCAACAAGATATTCTTTCTACATAGAGTTTCCTGCCTTAACAACTTCAGTAGGGAGCACAATAGCATCTCTATTTTACTCAAGTTGTATGTCACGAGGCACAAAATTACTAGCATTATTTGGTTTTGCTTTGAAAAGAGAGTTCCAAGCAAGTGGAGGATGGGATTGAGTATGAGAATGCAAAGAAGGAGAAGAGAGAATGGGATCTGAAGGCTTAGGAGAAGCTTCAGCAAAAAGAGCAGAGACTTGGGGAACACTGACACAGGGGAGGATTGATGGAGCATGGACTGGCCGAGGAAGATGGGAAGATGCAGAGGGAGGTACAAGAATAGGAGATGAAGGACAAGGCTGAAGAGACGTAGAAGGATGGGACGGGTCAGCGGGAAGAGGAATTAAAAAAGGAGGGGTCCCCATTTTTGAAAGGAATTAAATGTAAGCTGAACTATTTGTCAATTTCATTTTCACTATTCATCCCAATTTCAGTTCCAAATTAACTATCCTTTTTAATCCCATTTCACTTCAAATTTAAAATTCTCTTTTATTTTTACTTTAATATCAATTCTAATTGAAAAGTGACTTATTTTTTCAAAGTAACTCATATCACCGAAATATGGTCTTATTAACAAAGGGACCACTTAATTAAAATGAGCATAACCAATGTCCATATTTATCACTAACATAACATCCATTCAACCAATCACATAACATATGATTTCAAATCCAACATTCAATATTAATACCATAACGGGATTTATTATCATAATCCAATTATCTAACCAAACTATTTATCATCCATATTAACGATCAGTTGGTATAAACATTCGTATATTATAAGGGTATTAATGTGATTGTTTTAACATGACCAAAATATGAATTCAAAAGTGAATGGGGATTTTTCACCTTCGTATCCACTCCGTCAATCTTTTTTTTGAACTAGTGTGCTTTTGTTTCTTGGACGTCCCGAGTTTGCATTTCCTCTCCTTTTCTTTTTCTTTCCTTTTTTATATCATGGTCATGGTCATTTGTAAGGGGGTAGGTTCTTTGGCTGTGGTACTTGAGGAGGGTATATGGGTGGGGAGGTGTTGTTTTAGGTTCAGGTAGGGCTCGTACACGGTGGGTATGGGATCTTTAGACTCAGGTTGGCTTGTAGGTGCTCAGGTTTGGGTCTTTTGGGCTCGGCCTTGGAGTTTTGGAAGGGGTAGGTGGGTTTGTCCATGAGTTTTGAGGGTGTAGGGTGATGGTGTGGCTAGGTTTTGGTGATGTGGAGGTGTGGTGATGCTTGGTGATGATGATGGATGGAAATGAAGAAGTAGAGAAGGATTTTGAAAATTTTGTGAAATGAAAGTGAAGTGAAAGTAAGGGATTTGAGGTTGTATTTATAAGTGGAGATTTTAGTGGTAAATGAGACAAAAAGCCTTGTTTACTTTTGAACTTTGATTAACTTTGATTTGAGTTGCATTTAATCTATGAAAATGATGGTTATGGAAGAGTGTGTTAAGAGGTGAAGATGTGTCGTTTTCTTATGGTTTATAATTGTTTAAACATAAATTTTTGCTTATTTTCTATGTATATGCATAACATTCCATTAATGAGACATGACATGTATGTAATGATGTTGTTTATAAAGATCTAAAATAAAATTTAATTAGTCAAATCATGCCTTTTCACTTTTCATTTAATTTAACTTTTCAAAAGTAAACCTCAATTGTATTTTAGTGCTAAATGTAAAGTATTTTAAAAGTTTGTAAAGTTTTATTTATGCATATGTGTATGTTAGAAAATGTATCATGTCGCAACAACGTGACGATAACTTATTTTGGTTGAAAACGGTTTTTTTGTTGACAAATTTTGCAGTCAAAATTTGACGTTTTTGTTACGCTATACATTGAGGTAAACCAAACTTTAAAATGAACATTTTACTTCTTTAAATAAATTAAAACAGTTCTCTTTATATATATAAACCATATTTAATTAATATTAAAATCTCAAATTTTACAGTGTATGTAAAACTGAAAAATAACGACAAATTTTGGTTATTTTTGTAAAATGATTATTAACATACTTTTAAATATATTAATATGCTTTTATTATCTTTATTAGATGTTTTAAATAAGATTTATCTTTTTAAATAAATATTTAGACCTGTTTATTTAATCCTTTATTTATTTAACTTAACTTTTGTTGATTTGTTCTAAAATCCAAATTTAAACTTTTTAAATTATTAACTATAGGAATAAATGATTATTTATTATATATAACATATTTATTTAAGTTTTAAATTCTTTTAAATTTAAAAATAAGCAAAACCTCTCATCTTCGAAGTAGCGAAATTATGGGTCGTTACAAAATATATATCAATACTTTATCATTTCTTTATTTTATAGCATAGGAGTATCTCATATTAGCGTTATTAAGCGAGCGACTTATTTTATATGCATTTACGCAACCATAATCTATCCAAACAGCTCCCTGTACTGGTACTTAAAATAAGCACATAAGTTTCATAACCATGAAATTTTATAACATTTCATCCCTTTAACTAGCTAAACATATAAACTTCATAACCTGAACATGCCAATCATATATTACAAGAAATTATAAGGTTCCAACACTAATTTTAATTTTCTTTCCATGGATCCATATGTCATTTCATTCAATTTGAAATGATTTACAACCAAATTTATAGCATTCAATTTATGTTTAGAACAAACAAGCTCACATCCATTCCAAATTGATTTATATGTGCTTTACTTGCATAAATTTATTTCTATTCAATTTCAGATCGATTCACAATCAAGTTATTCGCATTCCATTCATTATTGACTTTCATTATATGCAAATCCATTTTATTAAGCTTTCGTACACAAACATGTCATATCTTGTGTTTTTGAATGCATATGCAATTTATAGGGTTCAAAAACTCAATATACAAATCAAAATTGATTTCCATGTCGTTTATTCAATTTTAACTTGGTTTGCAATCCATTCAATTCCATTCTATTCACTTTTACACTTATTTTATTCATATCCATCTTATTTAGCTTCAATGGATCCATTTAAATTTATTTTAAATCAATTCATCTATTTTCCATTGGTTCCTATTAGTGCTATCCACCAAACTTTGTTTGCTACATATCATATTAAACAACATTCCAATCCATGTTAATTTTATTAATGAATTCATTTCATAACAATCACTTAAGTTAAGTTTCCATTGCAACCAAATTCCATTTCTCATTTAAATTTATTTTCATTCAACTTATTTTATTTCATTTACTTAGTATATCCAATTTATACTATATCACTTAGGGATCATTTCATATAAAATCGATTCTCGAACAATTTAGTTCAGGTTTATGCACTTGCATTTTTATTAACCTTACTTCTAACTTATATTACCTCTTTTCCATTTAATTTCTCTTTGTTCACATAGATTTATTTGCTTCATTTCGTAGTGAACAACATTTCATTATAAGCTAATTTATTTATAATCTATTTCAAAAAATTATTTCTAAGGCCTATTATAAACATTTCATATCGTTACTTAAGTCTATATTCAGTTTATAACTTAAGTTCATACCCCACCTATACTCCAAAGTCATATTTCAATTCATATTCAATTCAATTACACTTAAATTGAATTCATTTCTTGCTATCAATTACTTAACTATTTGACTTGGTTGTACTTTTCACCTTTACTGTTTAATAAGTTATACGACTTATTTATTCACAATTGCCTGAATTTCCACCTAAGTTTACTCACATTCAATATTTGTAACATATAGTTATATAACCACTTCACAATTCATACTTATATTCCATCTACCAGATTTAAGTTCACCCTTCATTAAAAATTCAATTTTTATGAATTTCCATCCTTTACCACAATATCACCATTTTCATTTTGGTTTACCATTTCATTTCTCAACTCATAAGTTCAAAAACTTATTTACTTAAAACCCTATTTTACTTACTTGAGTTCATTTACATTTTATGATCATAACTATGGATTTTGTGTGTGTGTGTGTATATATATATCACTTTAAAACGTAAGTGTATTCATTCCATTCAATAATTATAACTTATAATTGCATAATCATTTTACATTTTAAACCGTACATTCAAATCAACTCAAATCCAATTCAATTTTATTTAATTTATCTTAATTAAATTCAAAACTAGTACTTTAAAATACCATTTTACTCGACGCGTTTCTATCCTATACGATCAAACGGTAACTCCAAACATTACGAAATTTGGAACCTAATAATAATAAACTATTACGCTACATATAAACACGACGGACTTTTACCTTACGATAACCAAAACATTTCATATCAAATCCTCTGATATTATAATATTGTCTAAGTACAAATACTTATTCAAATAGTAGAAATTATTACATTACTTCAATTCCAGCATACTAGACTCTACAACCAATACCGTAAAGGTACGCATTGGAGAATGGGTTCAATACGAATGACTAGGTACTAGGGTATCACATGTCACAGTACATGTCTAGAAACAATGTACCAAGATCCATGCCGGGATCCCCTGCTACACCAGACCGGACTATCCCTAACCTGGATAGACTGAATATGCTATCAACCTGGGTGTTCCTACCCTTTCTGAGCTTCTTCCATGAATCATAGTAATAGTATTTGAGGGTACCTAGAAAGATGATAAACACACCCTAATTGGGTGCGACCCACTTAGCTTTGCTGCATCTCCCCTGCTTTTCAGTCATTCACGGTTGATGAGGCTAGAGGCTACGATTACCTTTTAAAGGAATTTTCACTTGGAATGCTCATTGTCCTCCAATGACAATATACTAATAGCACTCATCCATACAAACCCGTTCTAGGTCCGAGAACCCGAAGACACTATTCCTACTACATCCATTTTGGAATTATCCTTAGGATTAGTAGAGCGATTAGCCCATGCACTTCACTGCTCCATCTTCGACTCCATGCTTTTGTCTTCGTATCGAAAATGTACTCATTGGATCAAAGAAGTTTTCAGATAACTTACCCAATCTCTGTCTCTTCGAAACAACGTTCGTTTTTTACCGTTAAACTTAACTCCGGTTCTTTAGGAAATAAACAGACAAAGTAAGATCGGAGATCACCTCCTAACCGTTAATGGATGGATTTCCTTGTCATCGTCCTAAAAGAACGAAAAGAGTTTACACGTACAGTATAACACCTCGAACGGTGATTGTACCATATAATTCTCGTACTTCTTCTAGATATTTCCAAAATTATATTTAGGTCCAGATTTGATAGTCGATTAGTTAACTATCAAACAAAAAATCATTCAACCAAATATTCCATTTTCCACGGAAACGCTAAATCTCTTTTTAATTTAACCTTAATAATATTCAATCTCTTTATCCAAAACTATGTAATTATCTTATATAATTTAGTATATTAATAAATTATCCTTTTCAAAAATATTTGAAAAAAAACCTTTTAAAATAATATGGAAAGTACCACTACGGTATCAAACCATGGATACACAGCTCAATGGTTACGTCTTTGTCCCAAAGAAATCCAAAAATTAACTGCAGGCACTCACTATCTCCTATTACGCCATGCAAGTATACCATTACTTCCCAAAACTTAATTTAAAAATTACCTCAAAATAATGCTTGTAAGTTCTAAAATTAATTTTCATGTTTAATCTAAGCAAATATACTTAAAAAAAAGTTATTATGCGAAGCCATATTAATATTTAATAATTTATCTTTTAAGACAACAATGCTGACTAATTTTTAAATGATAATAATAAATCTTTAGCAATTATTATAAGGTAACTAACTAATAATTAAGTATGCTTTAATAATTTAAAATAATTAAATAACTAATTTTCTAGAATCTCTTTACACTTTTAAAATTACCAAGTTACCAGTCAAAAATCATCTTTTTAAAAACAAACTTAATTCCTCGATAATAATATAACTCTTTTCGATTCTAATATAACCAATCCAATACTTATAAATCTCTCTTGATTTCAAAACCCTTACATATTTAAAAAAGTTCCACTTAAGAATTTATTATTCAAATTTCTTTAATATACTTTTATTCCAAAGTCTCTACTTACAATATTCCGAATTTGTTAAACACAAATTTCAAAGCCATTATTTTATCTAGTCAATTTACCCAATATTCCATGTAAATATTTTACTTCAAAATTCCCTTTGAAATTCTTTTTTAGTTCAAACCATATATTACTGGTATTTAAAACTACCAAAATCTTGGCTAAAACTACCATAGCATCCAATCAATTCAAATCGCACAATAATTCATCACAGATTATTCTAACAAAACATATATCATTATATATGAAATTTCATTCAACATTTTTGAGGAATCCAGTTGGATCCCTCCATCCCATTTTCCCTGCATCCACAATGTTACTACAACAATAAAAATATACCAATTCCGCTTCGAGGTAGAATATCGTAGTATATAGAAACATTTACTGTTATGCGGGGTGCATAGGATCTCACCCACTATATATATATATATATATATATATATGTATGTATGTATGTATGTATGTATGTATGTATGTATGTATGTATGTATGTATGTATATGTATATATATATGCAGGAATATCAACCACTCCAATATATATATATATACTACTATTTATAATATCACATTCAATTAATAAAATGTATCAATTCAACCCGTCAATCATTAATTAATTTTAACTATTTAAAATTAATATCAGCGGTCCAAAAATGAGTGAGATTAACTCACCTTGCGTTTTTAATTCGCAAAATGTTTCAATTTTTAAATTAAATCGAACACATTCGATTTAACCTAAAATTTTAACTCGTTCTAAACGTCTCCAGATTTGTTCTAGCACATATTGCTCATCGCAACGACGTCATCACCGCTTGTTTCATCCGATTTCGACCTCGTATGTAATAGTTATGCTATTTTAAAGATTACCCAAATTTTAAATAAAAATGAATTTACAAAATGAATTTTGTTTTTACCCTAAATCATGGCCGTTCATTTTTTCTAGCTCCATTTCGGCCGCTTCTATTTGTTTCTTCTTCCTTGCATACCCCAGGTCAAGAACCCAAGTCAGCCGCCTCCATCATCTACGTGTCACGCCCATCACAAGCTCCTAGAACATGATCGACCGCCTCCAAACGACGTGCCATAGCACACTCTACCCATGCCTGAAGCCAATTGAAGATTGGCTTCAACTAGATCGCAAGAAACGTATGTGAATGCCGCGCCTTCAAGCCCCTTTTTCGACCACTCTGAAGCACCATTTTCGATCACAACCGTTGGATTGGAAGATCATGCCGAGCTCTACAACTTTGTAGTTGAGAGTTTCTCGTATAGGTGCATGGATTTAGAGATCGGAGGGAAGAAAGATGGAAAGGGTTTCAGCCATTGAAATTTGAACGATGGCTACGTGAAGGAGAGACTTGGTTTACTGTTCTCTAGTATATTTACGATTATATATATTATTTTATTATTATTTTCAAAATTTACATGCTTTTTCGAACGAACTTCAATCAAGACGTGCCGCCAGGCATTTATAATGTTTTACCCCTCTTCCGAACACAATGGAACATGTTTCGAGGCTTAATTCGATTGCATGTGGAAGATAGCTTTTTGAATCGAATTAAAATATTAAATTTTCGATAACTTATTTCAACGCGTTTCTATCCCCTATAACCAAATGATAACTTCAAATGTTACGAAATTTGAAACCATTTTGACTCATAACTTAAGTTCATACCCCAACTATACTCAAAGTCATATTTCAATTCATATTCAATTCGTTTACTCTTAAATTGAATTCATTTTTTATTATCAATTACTTAACCATTTGAATGGATTGTACTTTTTAACCTTTCCAGTTTAATAAGTTATACAATTTATTTATTCATAATTTCCTGAACTTCCACCTAAGTTTACTCACATTCAATATTTATAACATATGGTTATATAATCACTTCACAATTCATACTTATATTCAATTTACCAGATTTAAGTTCACCCTTCATTAAAAATTCAATTTTTATGAATTTCCATCATTTTACCATAATATCACCATTTTCATTTTGGTTTACCATTTCATTTCTCAACTCACAAGTTCAAAAACATATTTACTTAAAATCTCATTTTACTTACTTGAGTCCATTTACATTTTATGATCATAACTTTAGATTTTATATATATATATATATATATATATATATATATATCACTTTATAACTTAAGTGTATTCATTCCATTCAATGATTATAACTTATAATTACATAATCATTTTACATTTAAAACTTTACATCCAACTCAATACAATTCCAATTCAATTTTATTTAACTTTTCTTAAGTTAAATTCCAAACTATCTTGTTCACTTTAATTTACTCAAGTTAAATTTTAATTCTAGGATCAAAATTTACATTTCCCTTCCTTATCCATATCAACTTCAAATTATAAGTTCAATAACCGATTCTCTTTGACTTTAGAAATCATTTAAATAGAAATCCCAGGATTCAATCACCCAGTTTTATTTCAAATCATTTTGAGTCATAATATACATATATCACTTTATACGTATATCACTTTTATACATATAAAATTATACTTCCGTATTTTCCAAACAACTTGGTTTTCCCCAAAACAATTTTCCTTTGGAATTTCTAAAAACAAAACTTGTTTATCAAACAAGTCCAAAGCAAATATTCATAGCCAATCACCACGGTAGCAATCCATCACTTAGAAACCCGAAAATGAATACTGATGATGTGGCCGTCATCACCAGAATTATTTTCCAGCGACTGAAGTGAGATCAGTGCTTGCTTGCTTTCAAAATTCATTTTAAAACAATATCTATTCAAAAATATCTCAAAATAGTCCTCCATTATTTCATATTGTCAAATATGATTAGATTTCTTTCCAAAAGGAGGAAATCATTTAAATAAGGCAATAATATATACATACATTTATTTTTGATTGTTTATATCCTTATATTATGATTCCTATAATTTATTATTTATATGCTACAATAATTAAGTTTACGAAATGACAAATTGATCAATCATCGTTGTTACCATATATTTATTTCCTTTTTTTTTCTTTATATGGTTAGCTATCCATTTAATTTTGTTTATATATCTACATCTTTCCATCAATTGATAGCAAATATCATTTGTCGTACTTACAGAATTCACACTATAATATATACATACATTTATTTTTGATTGTTTATGTCCTTATATTAAGATGCCTATAATTTATTATTCATATGCTGCAAAGTTTACGAAATGACAAACTGATCGATCATCGTTGTTACCATATATTTATTTCCTATTTTTTTCTTTATATGGTTAGCTATCCATTTAATTTTTTTTATATATCTACATCTTGCCATCAATTGATAGAAAATATCATTTGTTGCACTTACAGAATTCACACTATAATATATATTTGTTTATACTTACATCCATGTCATATATATGTTGCTAATTAATGACATTCATATGATCAATCAATTTAATTAAAGAGTGAGAAATGAAAGATTTCTCTCTCCATATAAATAATGCGCCCCCTCATTAGTTTAATAAGTTAAGAGAAGGGAATGAAAAGTTTCCTTCTCTAAATAAATTTACGCCCTATCATTTATTGAATAAGTTAAGTTGTAGAAAATGAAAAGTTTCCTGCTCTAAATAAATTTATGCCCTGTCATGAATTGAATAATTTAAGAGATAGGAAATGAAAAGCTTCATTCTTTAAATAAATTTAATAAGTCACTATTACACCCAAATGTGTACATAAGAGTACATTTGATGTACTCTAATTTACATACATTAAATTAAAGTAAAACTTTATTTATAAATTTATATAAAATATTGATTTTATTTAAAAGAAACTTAGAAAAGTTCTAAGTATGTTTAGACTTCATAGATCGAAAATATTTAAACTTTTTAAAATTCACCAATTTCTTCCAATGCGGTCTGGCATAGTTCCTTCAATGATATCTGAGCCCAATAGCCTATGTGGTCTAAATTAGTCATGTTAGAGCTAACTAATTAAGCATATTCACTTAGTACGGTGTCTAGAAAGGGGATGACTAGGATTGGAATTGGGTAATCAGTACCCTATCTTACTTGGTTGCTTGCCTGGTCTAAAAGGTGAAGTGAGTCCCAAGGTTGATCTTAGCAGAAAAGTCCCAATTTGAAATCGGTCTTGGGTTAATTTTCAAAATAGGACTGAATTTTAGATTTAAAAGTTAAATTTAAAATAAAAACATGTTTATTGTAAAAGGTTGTAATATAACATAAATTTTCAAAAATGTTTGAAAAGGTAATGAAAATTTCAAAATGTTTGAAACTATTTAAATATTAATTTCACAAATTAAAATTTATTAGTAATATTAATAAAATTAATTAACTAAATGAGTTAATTAATTAATAATTATATGCATGTATTATATATTGATATATGTCATGTTATTTAAGTATTAAGATAACATAAGTATACATACATGTATGTATGATAAATTTTGAAATTGATATAATTTAAACTAAATTGTTTAATTAAAGGTTAAGTAATTAAACAAAAATACACACATATAAGATATGTGTTACAGTGTAAGGTTATAGTCTACACTATAAAGGTTATAGTAGATATGTCTAAAACAAAAGTTGTATTGGAATATTAATATAAAATTAATTAAAGAATTAGTTAATTAAAATTAATTGAATAAGATTTGAGTAATGAAATATTATACATAAGACTATCATATAAGTAATATAAAATATAAAATTTATATCACAACAAAACTTATTTTATATGAATGTATAAACTAAAGGTGGAACATTAAAGAAACCCAAATAGACTGGAGGAATAAATATATACGTAAATGTACGTACACTTGATTTCTGATGTTCTCGCACTTGAATCACAAGGGTATTTCATTAGAAATGCATTATTTCATAAGTCGAAATCACTCACTATAATATATTAAAGATTATGAATCTTCAATATATTTTTGTCCTCTAACATTTATATATTAATAAATTACTTGCATACTCCTTAGTTGTTGCATACTCCTTAGTTGTTGAGCAAACTCAAGTTAGGGATGTTATGTGTATTATTGAATAGATGGGGTAAGATAACAATATGTATTTGTTAAGCAAAATAAAGGTACATATACTATACTACGGCCGTTATGACATGGTAGGTATGAGTGAATAATCTATTTCGATTTGTTGAGCAAACTCAAGGTTGAAATGAGATTAGGACAAGAAAACATAGGTTAGGAGTTGTATTTGATACAGCCGATAAGGAGTTATCCATCGTTTGTGGGGCTATGCTTTATTGAGCAAACTCAAGCTTAGAATACCAAGACATTCGAGTCTTAACACCCACTAGTGAAGTCTAAAGACTTCTATGTTTCATCTTAGGATTTAGAGAAACATAAAAGACTGGTGGTAACCTTACTAGAAAAATGAAATGTTAATATTTAGCCTTTCTAGTATTGTAAGAACATATGCTAAATAAAGTTATAATTATTTATAATGATAAATTTGTGCATTTAATATGATTGATTAAATGTTTATCAATTAATATATACAAATGAATTGAATTGAAAATTGACAAATGGAAATACAATGTAATACTCACTATTAAATGCCTATTGCATGTTAAGTTTTTATATACCCATGCAAGTTCCTAATTTTAAAACTACTTAATATATTTTTTAAATGATCACTTACATGTTTATTTTTTTTAGACCATGTATTGCATTTATAAGTTTGGGACTCTAAAGGCAATACTAGACTATGTATGGATACTTTATCCATAAACTATCACATATAAATGTTATATGGTGAACGGTCATAGTCCGTAGTGTACAATACTTCAATGAATATAGTTCATTCAAAATAAGCCAATAAACTGTACTATGAGATCGAGTATTCAATTTGATTGATTACATAAAAGATCATATTGTGTTAATTATAGCACAAGACCAAAAATACAAGATAGATCTAAAAACACGATTGCTGAAATGTCAGTTTAATTACATTATGCAAAGAGCAACATATTTGATGTCCTTAAATGTTAAGGATAATCAAATGCGCTTTCATAAAAGTTCATTATGACATCGACTATGGATTTTCTTTTGAATGGTTTGACCATTTAGAAAGGAAAATGAATGTATAAGAGTTAATGTGATTTAAGGTATAATTAGAATGGAGAGAGTGAATAGTTATTTCTTATTCATAAAGAAACAACGGAAACGAGAATTATACAATAATACTTAACATTGGAATAAGAAATATGATTTCTATTCCGAAATGTATTTTAGTATAGAAAATTGTTTTCCATGAGATTTATTTCTATGGGTTCAAGATAGTTGATCAAAGAACTTTCCACTGTAAACTAGTTGAAATATATGAAATATGTGATGTCCCGGAATTTTGGGCAACATTTATTTAATAATTTCCATTAATAATTATTTTGAAATGTGCAGTATTGATTTAATAATCTAATTTAATAGAATTTATCTTTTCAAAAAACTAATAATTATTTAATTTGACAAATGTTATCTTTTCAAGATTTATAATAATAATAATTTAATTTTGCAAATTTTATTATTTTCAAAGTTAAAAATATTTAATTGATAAAAGTTATCTTTCTAAGCTAATAAAAAAGTATTCTATTTATAATGTATATGTGTATATACATTATGAACAGGGAGTTTAGTTTTAATTTAAATTTAATAAAAATATTTTCAAATTTATAATATATGTATATGTATATGTATATGTATATGTATGTATATATGTATATATTGTGAATTGGAAGATATGATTGTATTTAATAAAACTTTTCAAAAGCTTACTAAAAAATCTATCTTATATTTTCAAATGTGCCTAAAATAAATATTTATGTTATTTAAAAATATAATAGCTTAAATAGTATATTATAATAAAAGTTTAATTTGTTTTCCTTTAAAAATTGGCTCTTGAATAAATTTAATTCATATATATTTAAGTACAATATTTTTAGTTTGAAAACTTTAAAATAATATTTAATTTAATATCCTTTTCTTTTTATTTTTCTTTATTTTAAAATTTAACTTTGGAAAATGTATTTTAAAATATATAAATAAAACATAAAAGTATGTAATTGTATAAAGATATTTTGTGTATATATATACATTAAAGGCAAATTGAAAATAAACATAAGAACATGTTAATATAAATAAGAAATTAATTTAAATAAATTTTAAACATTTATAAAAATAAGAAATTATTTTAATAAGGGAATAAAACTTGTGTAAGGCTATTAGAACATGCAATTACACTTGGAAGCATTTTACAATCTAAGT
The DNA here is from genome assembly GCA_030765085.1 of Allium cepa. Lineage (NCBI taxonomy): Eukaryota > Viridiplantae > Streptophyta > Magnoliopsida > Asparagales > Amaryllidaceae > Allium > Allium cepa. The sequence goes on along the minus strand of CM060937.1, from coordinate 503,163,020 downwards.
TAACAAGTGGCATTTCCCTACTTTATTTTTGAAACATTTATCAATAAATGTACTAAGGAAACTTGGAAAAATTTATTTGAGTTCAAACATTTTTCTTTCTTCTCTTCTAAAAAAACAAAAAACCAGATTTTAAAGGAAGTTTCAAAACCAAAATCAAAAATCAGTTCAAAAATTTTCAAATCTGTCATCTTGCATAACAAAGAGAAGATCAACACAAATTCAAAACAAAAGAGAAATGAAGGTTTTTTACAACAACAATAATCAACAGCAATCAAGTAAACTCAACAGCAAATTCAACTTCAAGATTAAACTCAAACAACATTAATCAAATCAGCAAGCAAACTCAACAGATACAAAGCACCAGAGCAAAACAGTTCCAAGAAAACAAAATGCAAATCAATTTCAACTGTTCCAGGAATAAACGGTGCTCTTTGCTTTTTGAAAAAAAGGTGGGTAAATCTTTTATTTTAAAACAGTAAAAATCTGTTATGAAATTTTGTTGCATGTGTGGAAATATAGTTTGTAATGCTTGCTCGAGTTTTGAATATAAATGTGTGTGTATGAGTATAGTATTGCTTACAAATTGTCTCTATATATTATATTTTGTGCTCTGTTGTTAGGACAGACTCAACACCATCACAAAATAATTCCTATCTCCCTGTATAATCAATATTAGACTTTGAATTTTGAAAAGAAAATGTCAATAACAATGTGTTATTGTATTTAAAAATAATTTTAAGTGTTTATGATTTACAAATATTCTGTAAATATTAGTATTACAGTAAAATCAAGATTTTGTTAAAAATTAATATCAATGATTTTATCTTTGAATTATATAGTCTGATTCGTCTAAATGAATCACGAATTTAGGAATAAGAATTGAGATTTTTCGTTTGGGTTTCGATGAGATAACAAGTGTTGCTCGATTCTGGGTTTTTGGTCAATCATTGGCGTTTGGTGACGAATTGGAACTTGGGTTGTTTGTCAAAGATGGCTAAGGGGATGTTGATCTTCGGAAAAATGGAGGAAGATTTTATTCGTAGTTGTGATGGTCAGAAATTGCCAAGGTAGGGTTTTGGCGTCGTATTATGTTGGCCGTGTATGCAAAGAAATGGTGACATTCACAGTTCATCGAGCTCGATTGTGAGGGTCGTGGTCGCATCATGGTGACGTGAAGCAATTCTGGAAGGAGGGCAATGGGTTCTAGTTGACGTGGTTGACGGCGGCAGGGGAGATTTTTGATTGCTTTTGAGTCCAGTTTTCGGTCGAGTGTCTCGATTTCAAATGGTTATCGTTTTCGTCGATCTGGGTCGCCAAGGGGTTTGGCGTATGGGTCATCGTTGTGTAAGTGGTCGCGACATTGGTCATCGGCGATCGGATTACTTATGCACGTGCACTGTGCACGTATGAAATTCCTGTTGAATCGTTGGTTTTGCGTAGTGGTGTTGTGCTCGGGTTTACTGGAAGGATTATTCGAGATTGTCTCGAGGAAGAAAGCACGCGAGTGATGCTGTGTTTAATCTTGAGCTTGTCTCGGGGTTTTTGCTATGTTTCCTCAAGTTGATTTTGTTTCCACCATTTTAAAAAACTTGTCCAGATCATTTTAACTAAAATAATTTCAAATTTTGATGGCAAAGCAAATTTTAAGCCAGCTTTAACGTATTTTTAAATGTATAAAATGTTTAAGTTTAGAAAATGATGTTTTAAACAAATTCAAAATTTTAAAGTATGGATTTTAAAGTTTAAATGTCTTAAAAATAGTTTTGGTTTATATAAATATTACACTAGAATAATTTTGTAAATTTGTCTCTAAATATCTTCAAATTTAAAGGGGTAATTTGTTGAAATTTTAAATGTGAATTAAAAGTAAAAGTATTTTAATAATCAAAGGACGGTGAATTTGAATAAATCAAATTTGTGACGACCCAGAATTTTGAACGTTTGAAAATAAAAATATTTAATTAATTTTAAATATTGGAAGTTATTTTTAACTTGAATTTCAATTTTAAATATGAATTTGGCAATTAATTTTTTAATTTAATTTATGGAGTCTTGATTTTTAAGCTGATTAAAAATATTTTCAAGGCTTAAAAAATTTATATTGATAATACTGAAGATAATGGAGGCTTCAGAATTGAATCTGAAAATGTTTTATTCAGTTTTGGAATTTATATGTTTAAATTGATATCTAAAAAAAAGAGCCTTCCGAGGCACATTCTCGGATTTCGACGAAACCAGTTCCATTGGATCCGTAATATTGTATTATTATCGGATTTCAATTTTTGTAGTGTTTGGAGTGATCGTTTGGCCGTACGGTTGATAAACGCACTGAAATTTAAATTGGCAATTCGATATTTTAACTGGTTCAAAAAGCTATCTTCTCCATACGATCGAATTTGGACTCAGAACCTTTTCCGTTGCATCCATGATAGGGGTTAAACATTATAAACACCTGGTGGCACGTCTTGAGTGGAGATGGAAATTTTGTGTTGCGAATATCGAGATGATTCACATTTGAATTTAATTTTAATTTTAATTTGAATATATAATATAATTGAATTACTACCCAGACATTGACATGTTGAGAAAATTTGATACGTGTTTATTTTTCTCTGATGGATGTTTACACGCGTCTTTGAAAAATAATAATAAGAGAAACAAAAAAATTGAAAAGGGGAACGAAAATATTTTCATCCCCGTTCAAAAAAATCAAATAATAATGGTCGAAGCCCCTGCACTCGAAAAAAATGATACACAGCTTAAGTTTAAACGAATCGAATTAGGAAATCAAATTCAAAATTGAAAATGGCGGAAGTCGACTTGTTTAAATCTTCAAATTGAAATCAAGTTTGTTCGATGTAGAAAAATTGCGACTTCATCGCGAGGGCAGGGAGGGTCATGGCTCGTGAGGACCAGCAATGTCGAAGTGAAGTGCAGTCGCGATCGAATCGAGTCGCGCTGGCGCGTGTGTCGGGGGTGTGGCGATGAGCTTCACGAGCAGGCACGCTAGACAAGAAAGGATGTCGGAAAATCAGTCGAAGGGAAAAGGGGTTTCGATGTGGCATATCCAATCGGAGCGGAGCAAGCAGCGGCAATGTCCTAGCGACGAGGTCGCGGCGCGATTAGGTAGCACGGCGGCTGGTGCTCGATAAGCAATCAACGATGGTGCTTGGGGGCAGTCGCTGGTGGAGTTCGTAGCTGTGAAGTAATCACGATGGCTACTTGGTGAGTGCACGATGGCGTGCGACGCACGACGGCGTCTAGGGCAGAGGTGGTTGAAGCTAGGGTTTTCATTCAATCTTCTGCTCGGTAGTTAGGTGTGTGTTTTATTTATGTATTTAATTTAAATTTTAATTTAATGTTAAGTAGGAACTTTAATTTAATTTATAGTCTAAAATTTAAGTTATCAGGAATTAAACAGTTAAACAGGAAGATTATTATGGAAAAGGTTTAGATGTATATATACAATAAAGGTATAAAATATTCTATTTTTATCAAAAATATATATATATATATATATATATTCTTTGGGAATATAGAAATTTATATAAAAAAAATTAATTTATTTTAATCTATACAATTTTTTTTAGTATTTGTAGTTTTAAAAGAAAAAATTGGTTTAAACTAAAATTATTAGTGGATTAATTTATTAAAGAGGAATTGGTTTTAATTTAATTTTTGGTTAAATAAATTTATAAAAAAAGGAATTTGTGTAAAATTAAAAGTATTAATCTAAAATCAAAATTGTTAGTTAATTTAATTTATTAACGGGAAATGGGTTTAAGGAATTTAATTACCAGTTTAAATTAAATAAATCTATTAAATGGAAATTTATTACTCGATTTATTTTGAATATTAATCAACTGTATAAATGTCTATATAAGGTCTAATACTTTGAAGAAGTGAAGTTGAGATGGAAAATGGATTGCAAATAAAAAGGTGAGATCTTCTCACTCAATCAGATTTTTCTGATTTAATTTTAAATAGTTAAATTTAAAATGGTTGATTATGTGCTTGATATGATAAATTGTTATCACTTGTATTGGATTAGACCCTATGCGCCGCATAATAGCAGATGATATTATATTAAACCCATATACTGCGATATTCCACCTCGATGTAGAATTGGTACTATATATGTATTTGGATTGATTGATTTCCCATATTATATAGTGAATGAGACCCTATACGCCGCATAATAACGGATGATATTTTATAAATCTCATATACCGCGATATTCCACCTCTAAGTGGAATGGGTATTTAATTGTTGTGATAACGTCTGTGGATGCAGGAAAACTGGTTTGAGGGATCCAACTGGATTCCTTAAATATTTTAATTAGTTTCAATATTGCGTGTTGATTATTTATAATCTGCGTGTGATTTTATTTGTGATTGAAATAGTTGAGGTCCATAGTTTAGCCGAATATATTTTTGGTATCGTAGGATACTATAAATAAATAAAATTGGATTTTTGAAATTTATGTAGAAAATTTATAGCAAATTAATTTTGGAAAATTGAATAAATTTAAAAGAAGGAATTTGTTTCAAAAGATAATAAATTTAATGTTTGAAATAAATTTGAGAATCAATTGGAAATTTGAATTGGTGTTTTGAAAATAAATTGGAAAATCAATTTGATATTGATTTGGTAAAAATAATAAATCTTTGGGAAATCGATTTGAAATTGATTGGTGTTTTAAAATAAATTTGAGAATCAATATGAAAATTGATTTGGTGTTTGAAATAAATTTTAGAAATAAATTTGGAATTTGATTTGGTGTTTAAAATCAATTTGGAAGTTGATTTGATGTTTGGAAATGATTTCTTGAAATCAATTTGAAAATTGTACATCAGTGGATATTTGAAAATTTAAAATTCACAATGGGAATTTAAAAAGGAAAGAGAAATTTGTTTTAAAAATGAAGATTGTTTTATTTAAAAAAAAGTGTGGAAAGGAATTTACGGATTTGGAACGTAAATTTAAAATAAATCCAGGAAGATTTATAAATAGATTTGAATGAACCTTTTTAGAATGGAAGTTGTACTTTCCCTGGAAGGCCAAATATATATTTTAAAATAGCTTTTGAAATAAAATTAAAAGTTCTAGATTTGGTTTTAAAAGAATGTTGTTGGAGAAATTATTTTTGGGAATTGTTTTAAATCTTTAAAGTAAAAAATTTATTTAATTAAGTATAGAAGGAATTTTTTTAAAGATTAAATTGATATTTGATTTAGAAAATAGTTATTTGAATATTTATACTCTATCTACTAATTTTAGTTTAGATTTAGTTTGGACTTGAAGATTATATGAGGTATTCGTATAATATTTTCATATCTAATATTTAAATAAGTATTTAGTAATAGTTTTATTCTAAATGTTTCCAAGTATATTTTGGTTAAGTGATTTGAACTATTTTAAGTATTTGAACTCAGCAGATTTTCAGTGGAAATGAATAAATATTTGGAAATATATTATGCGTAAGGAAAATGATTTGAAATGTGTTTTCAAAGGGTTGAAGTGTTGAAAGTAATTTGAAATTTGTTTACAAAGTGATGAAGTGTTAAAACATATCTTGCGAAGATATTTTGAAAATAAATAATTTAGGAAAATTATTTAAATCTTGGTGATCGTTGTGAATATTTTTTGATAGTATTATTGCAAATGTTGATCGATAGTTAAATAACCAACTATCAATATTAGCCTTTAAATGACATTTGAATTTCGATGCGACCTACGGTCGAATTCCAAATGGATATTCGAAAACCACATCAAACCTTTGTGATTGTGATGGATCTTTTATTTAGAAGATCAAAGTGGAAATTTATTGTGACTTGTTTGAAATCTGATTGAACACTTATTTTTAAAATTAAGTGCTCATTACTCGGATTAGCCGGGAGAGGACTTTGTGTCATAAAAACCCATTCCGAATAATGATACGACGAAATGGGATTGCATTTGATGATGGTGTTGAAGGCTGGGTATTTTCGAAAGCGAAAGGATTACCTGTCGAATGTCTATGCACCGGGTTGCTCCGGTAGAGATTTTATCACCCTTTGTGATGGGGATTCCGGTCGTGATTAGTGAATATCTAGATTTGCAAGGGCTTCTTTGAAGTGACTTCGGTTTCGTTCGATCCCGGAACGGACTTGTATGGATGTGTGTCTAACATTACACTTTGAGATGTGAAGCTGGTTTCTATCAAATATATTTCTGTTGTGGCGGAGAATTTATTCTCTTAGCTTAACACCCTTCTCTGAGACTACGAGCTCAGAGGTTATGTAGTTGATGGTTACTAGTGATATATTCCCAATTTGGTAATGTGGCATGCGAAGTGTTGCTGATCATTTGTTGATCGAAGCATGACTTTGTGAAATGTGCAGCTTTGTGGACGAGACTTCGTCGGACGACTCGGACCTTACACCCTGAAAATGGTCATAATAGGAAGAATGCGGCAAGGTTATGAGGGTCACCCTTTAGGGTATGTCATTTATGGAAAAGGGTGGTATCATGGTATGGAGCCCATATATTTAACCTATGCGATTACTGCAAATTTATTACAGTTTGTGGTTGTTGCATTGTGGTTGAGGATCCTCGGATAAATGTCGCAAACGACCAGGGGATGGCATACTCGAGTAATAGTTACCTAGTTACAGAGGTAACCCGGCCTTTTGTTGGCAGAGATCCGGGTAGGTTCTCGAGACGTCCCTCCAGAGGCGTACCTACGTGGTAGTAGGAAGTTTCTTAGCCTGACCATTTGTTGGAAATCCAATCTCCAATACGTGCTTTGTATGGTTTTAGTTGTATAACTTACCATTTATTTATGGTGGTCACCACTGTTTAGATGGTAGCTATAATAGGCATACAATAATGGTTTGACTAAGATTAATATTATACTTCCGAAATGGTTTCACACTATGCACTAATGATAATATTAAAAAGTATTTTTGCGTATCAAGCATGTTTGATAATCATAAGGAGAAATCTCCTCCAATTTTGCGTTTGCATTGTGTGTGTGGCGGGAGGCCTTATGGTAGTTTCATTTTCCATAAGTAGCGGATTTCTTTAACTTTCTTTGTGAAAATAACTGTTTTTTTAGATCTCACACCAGTCCCATGACTGATCTGGAGTTTATTGTTCCCTTTCTAAACTCTGGGTGCCCATAATTTTCCGCACGGTCAGCTTAGAGTCAGGTTATTAGTTATTCTGGAGCGATGTCAAAAAAGAGTTGCTGTGGAAATCTGGAGGCAAGCTGGATGGCGAAACGTATCACTATACTATGTATTATCCGTTGTGTTGGGATTGCTGTAAGTTCAGTTTTAATATGGATTAGTTGTTATTAATATCTAGTGTTGAATGGTGTCGTTATTAACTCTGATAATGTGATGTATAAACTGATATAGTGTTTTTGTTTTAAAAGATATTCATTTATCTATTATATTTGTTCCGCTATGAAATGTGAGATTCTATTATTGTTTTCCGTTTCTTGTTCTACCTCCTTCTTCTTTAACCCTAACGGTTCGGTTTTTCGGCATTCGACTGCACGGCATTTGATACAGAGGACGTATTGATGTCGACTTTCGAAAGTTGAAAATCTGACCGTTATAATTAGGTATCAAAGCATTTGGTTAAGCGACAACCTTGGCTCTGGTGGGTGTTACTCATTAGAGATAGAGTCGACAGTACTCTAGAATGAGTGTGAGTGTAATAATAGATATGAGCGCGTATTTGTTAGTGAATATAAAATTATTTTATATTGTGTTGACTTATCGGTTGTCTGTTTATAGATTCTGGTCGGTGGAGTTTGGCCAATTGTATCGATAGGGGTTTCTAAACACTTAAACAAGATAAACCGACATAGTTTTGTTTTAAAATTAGGTAAATGAAATAATTTTACCAAAACTATTCTCGTACATAAAAGGAAATGATTTTCCGTAAAATTTTATAGTATGTGGTTATTTGGATGTTCAGAAGTGATAATATTAATTATTATTGAATAAGCAATTGAAATCATAGTCGAAAGCTGAAAAAATAAATTTACATACAAATGGGATTTGTAAATGAAAATTGTAAAAGTGGTTTATAATTTGAAAGAGAATTCCAGAGAATTATTTGGAAGAATTTGAAAGGTTTTGAAATTTCGGTGGAAAGTTTAAATTCCTTTTCGGTTTGAAAATGGGTTTCAAAGGTTTTGGAAATGTTTTTTAAAGGGATGAAAGCACTAAACTCTTTTCGGTCGCTGGAAAATAATTTCGATGATGATCGCGACATCATCGGTGTTCATTTTCGAGTTTCAAGGAGAGGTTTTGCTACCAAATTATTTTAAAAAGGAAGTTGTTTGGAAAACTGGTTTGGGTTTTGGAATTCAAAAGATAATTTGAATTGATTTTCAAAAATGATTTTGAAATATTGGAAAGACTCTGGAATCTGATAAAAATGGTTATGGAATAAAATTTATTTAGGTGGAAAATAAAGCTGTGAATGAATAAATAAATTTACTATTTCATTTGAATGAAATCAAAACAGAATATTAAAATTCATTTCGAATTTATAAGTAAATAGAAGTGGAAATGAAATTGAATTTTATTTGTGACAAACAAAGTGAAGTATTGAAATGAAATTAGTAAGTGAAACTAATTGAAGAAATGACAAATTAATATGGTTTGAAATGAATTGAATTCAATATTTCTAAATGAAAGGTAAATTAAATTCTTATGGAATTTGAAATCCAGTTTAAATATAAGTGGTTATAAACCAAAATGGTGAATTGAAAAATAAATTTTTGGGAATTAGCAAAAGAATAAAATTAGAATTGAAAACTGAATATCGAAAACCAATTTGAATTGTGTGAAATAAAATGAAGTTGTAAAAAATAGTTCGAAGTGAACTAAATAAAATGAATTGGAATTTGTAATAAATTAGTAAATGGAACTAATTTAAAATAGTGATATGAATCAGTTGTGAATGAAAATAGTTGACAAAAATTCAATATTCAGAAGGAAATTTGAATACAAATAAAATTGAAAGTGTAAATTGGATTCAAATGAGATTGAAAATGTAAGATTGAATGAAAATGGATATATAACTTCAATAGGATGTAAAAATGGTATAAGAAGTAACTACTCGAACTTTTGCAAAGAAAAGTGGAAAATGGTTTTGAATTTTGTAATTGGATACTACTGCTAGTAGGATATACAGGTGATTTAAATGCAATGGGAATTGGATTTGATTTTCGAAGATATATTTGAAATTGCTCGAAAAAGGTATATTTGAATTTCGGTATGAAATTTGATGATTTTCTTGTCTAGCCGCTTGGTCTTTTGTTTTCTTTTGAAATCTGGGGTCCCGTTGTGGCATTTTGTATTCATATCGAGCTAGCCGTGCAAAGGAGACACTGGCAAATAATTTCGAAAATTTAGGGAGTTATAAGAATTTTGAGAAATTTTGAAAATATAAAATTTAAATTTGAATTTGAATTTGAATTGTTAAGAAAACAATGTTGTTTGGAAACTGTGAAGATTTGGAAAGATAGTTGAAGTGATAATGTGTCTTTGATAAAAAGATTTGTTTCGGTTGTTGTTGTGAACTATTTGAATTGGAAAAATGATAATCGGGTTATGGATCATCCTTCTTAACTAGTAATTTCGGGACGAAACTCTTTTAAAGGAGAAGAATGTGACGACCCGGAATTTTGAACGTTTGAAAATGAAAATGTTTAATTAATTTTAAATAGTGGAAGTTATTTTTAACTTCAATTTCAAATTTAAATATGAATTTGGCAATTAATTTTTTTAATTTAATTTATGGAACCTTAATTTTTAAGCCGATTAAAAATATTTTCAAGACTTAGAAAATTTATATATATAATACTGAAGATATTGGAAGCTTCAGAATTGAATCAGGAAACGTTTTATTCATTTTTGGAATATATATCGTTCAAATCGATATTTAAAAAAAGCCTTTCGAGGCATAGTCTCGGATTTCGACCAAACTAGTTCCATTGGATCCGTAATATTGTACTATTATCGGATTTCAATTTTTCTAGTGTTTGGAGTTATCGTTTGGCCGTACGGTTGATAAGCGCGCTGAAATTTAAATCGAAATTCGATATTTTAACTGGTTCAAAATGCTATCTTCTCGATACGTTCGAAATTGGACTCGGAACCTTTTCCGTTGCGTTCGGGAAGGGGTTAAACATTATAAACGCCTGGCGGCACGTCTCTATTGAAGATTGAAATTTTGTGTTGCGAATATCGAGACGATTCACATTTGAATTTAATTTGAATTTAAATTTGAATATATAATATAATTGAATTACTGCCCAGACATTGACACGTTGAGAAAATTTGATACGTTTTTATTTTTCTCTGATGGATGTTTACATGCTTCTTTGAAAAAAATAAGAGAAACAAAAAAATTGAAAAGGGGAACGAAAATATTTTCATCTCCGTTTAAAAAATTCAAATAATAATGGCCAAAGCCCCTGCACTCGAAAAAAAAAATATACAGCTTAAGTCTAAACGAATCGAATCAGGAAATCAAATTCAAAATCAAAAATGGCTGAAGTTGACTTGTTTAAATCCTCAAATTTAAATCAAGTTTGTTCGATTTAGAAAAATTGTGACTTCGTCGCGAGGATAGGGAGGGTCATGGCTCGTGAGGACAAGCAATGTCGAAGTGAAGTGCAACCGCGATCGAATCGAGTCGCGCTGGCGCGCATGTCGGGGGTGTGGCGATGAGCTTCGCGAGCAGGCACGCTAGGCAAGAAGGGATGTCGAAAAATCAGTGGAAGGGAAAAGGGGTTTCGACGCGGCATATCCAATTGGAGCGGAGCAAGCACCGACAATGTTCTGGCAGCGAGGTCGTGACGCGATCAGGTAGCGCGGCGGCCGGTGCTCGATAAGCAATCAGCGACGGTGCTAAGGGGCGGTCGCTGGTAGAGTTCATAGCTCGGTAGTTAGGTGTGTGTTTTATTTATGTATTTAATTTAAATTTAAATTTAATGTTAAGTAGGAACTTTAATTTAATTTGTAGTTTAAAATTTAAGTTATCAGGAATTAAACAGTTAAACAAAAAATTAAATTTTTATTCACTGCAGAATATACAGGGTTAAAACAGGAAGATTTTTATGGAAAAGGTTTATATATATATACAATAAAGGTATAAAATATTCTATTTTAATCAAATATATATACACTTTGGGAATATATAAATTTATATTAAAAAAAATTAATCTATACAACTTTTTTTAGTATTTGTAGTTTTAAAAGAAAAAATTGGTTTAAACTAAAATTATTAGTCGATTAATTTATTAAAGAGGAAATTTGGTTTTAATTTAATTTTTGGTTAAATAAATTTATAAAAAAGGAATTTTTTTAAAATTAAAACTATTAGTTTAAATCAAAATTGTTAGTTAATTTAATTTATTAAAGGGAAATGGGTTTAAGGAATTTAATTATCATTTTAAATTAAGTAAATCTTTTAAATGGAAATTTATTATTTGATTTATTTCGAACATTAATCAACTGTATAAATGTCTATACAAGGTCTAATACTGTGAAGAAGTCAAGTCTGGATGGAAAACGGATTGCAAATAAAAAGGTGAGATCTTCTCACTCAATCAGATTTTTCTGATTTAATTTTAAATAGTTAAATTTAAAATGGTTGATTGTGCGCTTGATATGACAAATTATTATCAGTTTTATTGGATTGGACCCTATGCGTCGCATAATAGTGGATGATATTATAATAAACCCATATACCGCGATATCCCCCTCGAAGTGGAATTGGTATTATATATGTATTGGAGTGATTGATTCTCGCATTATATAGCGAATGAGACCCTATGTGCCGCATAATAGCGGATGATATTTTATAAATCCCATATACCGTGATATTCCACCTCGAAGTGGAATGGGTATTTAATTATTGTGCTAACGCCTGTGGATGCAGGGAAACAGGTTGGAGGGATCCAACTGGATTCCTCAAATATTTGAGTTAGTTTCAATATTGTGTGTTGATTATTTATAATCTGTATGTGATTTTATTTGTGATTGAAATCGTTGAGGGCTATAGTTTAGCCGAATATATTTTTGGTATCGTAGGATACCAAAAACAAATAAAATTGGATTTTGAAATTTGAGTAGAAAATTTATAGCAAATTAATTTTAGAAAATTGTATAAATTTAAAAGGAGGAATTTGTTTCAAAAGATAATAAATTTAATGTTTGAAATAAATTTGAGAATCAATTGGAAATTTGATTTGGTGTTTTGAAAATAAATTGGAAAATCAATTTGATATTGATTTGGTAAAATAATAAATCTTTGCGAAATTGATTTGAAATTGATTTGGTGTTTTAAAATAAATTTGAGAATCAATATGAAGATTGATTTGGTGTTTGAAATGAATTTTAGAAATCAATTTGGAATTTGATTTGGTGTTTAAAATGAAATTTAAAATCAATTTGGAAGTTGATTTACTGTTTGGAAATGATTTCTTGAAATCAATTGAAAATCATATATCAGTAAATATCTGAAAATTTAAAATTCACAATGGGAATTTAAAAAGGAAAGGGAAATTTGTTTTAAAAATAAAGATTGTTTTATTTTTTTTAAGTGTGGAAAGGAATTTACGGATTCGGAACGTAAATTTAAAATAAATCCAGAAAGATTTATAAATTGATTTGAATGAACCATTTTAGAATGGAAGGTGTACTTTCCCTCGAAAGCCGAATATATTTTTTAAATAGCTTTTGAAATAAAATTAAAAGTTCTAGATTTGGCTTTAAAAGAATATGTTGGAGAAATTATTTTTGGGAATTGTTTTAAATCTTTAAAGTAAAGATTTGTTTAATTAAGTATAGAAGGAATTTTTTTTAAAGATTAAATTGATATTTGATTTAGAAAAAGTTATTTAAATATTTATACTCTATCTACTTATTTTAATTTAGATTTAGTTTGGACTTGAAGTATTATATGAGGTATTGATATAATATTTTCATATCTAATATTTAAATAAGTATTTAGAAATAGTTTTATTCTAAATGTTTCCAAGTATATTTGGATAAGTGATTTGAACTATTTTAAAGTTTTTGAACTCGGCAGATTTTCAGTGGAAATGAATAAATATTTGGAAATATATTTCGCGTAAGGAAAATGATTTGAAATTTGTTTTCAAAGGGTTGAAGTGTGGAAAGTAATTTGAAATTTGTTTTCAAAGTGATGAAATGTTAAAATATATCATGCGAAGATATTTTGAAAGTAAATAATTTAGGAAAATTATTTAAATTTTGGTAATTGTTGTGAATATTGTTTGATAGTGATTATTGCAAATATTGATTAATAGTTAAATAACCGACTATCAATATTAGCCTTTAAATGACATTTGAATTTCGATGCGACCGGGGGTCGAATTCCAAATGGATATTCGAAAACCACATCGAACCTTTGTGATTATGATGGATCTTTTATTTAAAAGATCAGAGTGGAGATTTGTTGTGATTTGTTTGAAATCTGATTGAACACTTATTTTTTAAAAATAAGCGCTCGTTATTCGAATTAGCCGGGAGAGGACTTTGCGTCGTAAAACCCATTCCGAATAATGATACGATGAAATGGGATTGCATTTGAAGATGGTGTTGAAGGCCGGGTATTTTCGAAAGCGAAAGGATTACCTGTCGAATGTCTCTGCGCCGGGTTGCTCCGGTATAGAGATTTTATCACCCTTTGTGTTAGGGATTCCGATCGTGATTAGTGAATTTTCGAAATTGCAAGGGCTTCTTTGAAGTGCCTTCGGTTCCGTTCGATCACGGAACGGACTTGTATGGATGTGTGTCTGTCGTTACATTTTGAGATGTAAAGCTGGTTTCTATCGAATACATTTCTATTGGTGGCGGAGAATTTATTCTCTTAGCTTAACGCCCTTCTCTAAGACGTACGAGCTCAGAGGTTATGTAGTTGATGGTTACTAGTGACATATTCCCAATTTGATAATGTGGCATACGAAGTGATGCTCATCATTTTTTGATCGAGGCATGCTTTGTGAAAAGTGTAGCTTTGTGGAAGAGACTTCGTCGGACCTCACACCCCGGAAATGGTCAAAATAGGAAGAATGCGGCAAGGTTATGAGGGTCGCGCCCTTTAGGGTATGTCATTTCCTTCTAGAAAAGGGTGTTATCATGGTATGGAGCCCAGATATTTAACCTAAGTGGTTACTGTAAATTTATTATACTTTGTGGTTGTTGCTTTGTGGTTGAGGATCCTCAGATAAAGGTCGCAAACGACCGGGGGATGGCATACTCGAGTAGTAGTTACCTAGTTAAAGAGGTAAGCCGGCCTTGTGTTGGTAGAGATTCGGGTTGGTTCTTGGGACGTCCCTCCAGAGACGTACCCACGTGGCAGTAGGAAGTTCCTTAGCCTGACTATTTGTTGGAAATCCAGCTCCAATACGCACTTTGTACGGTTTTAGTTGTATAACCTACCATTTACTTATGGTAGTCACCACTGTTCAGATGGTAGCTATAGTAGGCATACAATAATGGTTGTATGCTGGCTAAGATTAATAATATACCTTTGAAATGTTTTCACACTATGCACTAATGATAATATTAAAAAGGCTTTTTGCATATCAAGCATTTTTGACTATCATAAGGAGAAATCTCCTCTAATTCTGCGTTTGCATTGTGTGTGTGGCGGGAGGGCTTATGGTAGTTTCATTTTCCATAAGCATAGCAGATTTCTTTTCCTTTATTAGTGAAAATAACTATTTTTATGAGATCTCCCACCAGTCCCATGACTGGCCTGGAGTTTATTGTTCCCTCTCTAAACTCTAGGTGCCCATAATTTTCCACACGGGCAGCCTAGAGTCAGGTTATTAGTTATTCTGAAGCGAAGTCAGAAAAAGAGTTGCTGTGGAAATCTGGTGGCAAGCTGGATGGCGAAACGTATCACTATACTATGTATAATCCGCTGCATTGGGATTGCTGTAAGTTCAGTTTTAATATGGATTAGTTGTTGTTAATGCCTAGTGTTGAATGGTGTCGTTATAAACTCTGATAATGTGATGTATAAAATGATATAGTGTTTTTATTTTAAAAGATATTCATTTATCTATTATATTTGTTCACTACGAAATTTGAGATTCTGTTATTGTTTTCCGTTTCTTCTTCTACCTCCTCCTTCTTTAACCCTAACGGTTTAGTTTTTCGGTATTCGACTGCACGTCATTTGATAGAGAGGACGTATTGATGTCGACTTTCGGAAGTTGAAAACCTGACTGTTATAAAATGATATAGTGTTTTTATTTTAAAAGATATTCATTTATCTATTACATTTGTTCGCTATGAAATTTGAGATTCTGTTATTGTTTTCCGTTTCTTCTTCTACCTCCTCCTTCTTTAACCCTAACGGTTCGGTTTTTCGGCATTCGACTGCGCGGCATTTGATAGAGAGGACGTATTGATGTCGACTTTTGGAAGTTGAAAACCTGACAGTTATAAAATTCAAGCTTTAAAATTTAATTTAATATAAAAGGTAGATAAGAGTTATATAGTAAATCATTTATCTTAATTTAAATTAAGTTTATTTACAAAAGTTATTAAAGTAATTACAAAAATTAATTAAGATGTTTAAGTTAGGTAAAAAATTAAGATAAATTAATTTATGTAACTATTTAAGTGTAGTTTATTACATAATTGAGGATTGATTAATCAAGGTTAATTAATTAAGAAATAATTAAGTAATGGACGTAATTAGAGGTCAATTACTTAATATTAAAGGAATTATTAAAGGTAATTACTTAATGAAGTAATTAAAGGAATTAATTACTCAGTGTAATTAATTAAGTTAATGTGGTTAATTTTAGTTGATTAATTAAGTTTAATTAATTAAAGGTAATCATTTGATGATGGGTTAAGTATAATTACTTGATGTAATTAATGAAGTACAATTACTTAGTGAAGTAATTAATGGATAATTACTGGATGTAATTAAAGGGGAATTACTTGATGGAAAGTAATTAAAGAATAATTACTTAGTGGGTGGAAAATCAAGTGCTAATTACTCAGTGTAATTAAAGGATTAATTAAGGTAATTAATCAGGGAGTTGATTTAATTGATGTAAGTAATTAAGAATAGTTAATTACTAATGTGATTATGAA
This sequence comes from Allium cepa, assembly GCA_030765085.1. Lineage (NCBI taxonomy): Eukaryota > Viridiplantae > Streptophyta > Magnoliopsida > Asparagales > Amaryllidaceae > Allium > Allium cepa. The sequence goes on along the minus strand of CM060937.1, from coordinate 503,146,863 downwards.
TGTGATTAATTAAAGATTAATTGTTAATTGTAATTAGAATAACACATAATTAATGAAAGTAATTAGAGAATCATTAATCAACGTAATTAATGAGGATAATTAAAAGGTTTAATTGATTAATGAATGTGATTAATTAAAAGATAATTAATCAATAAAGTGATTATAGCATGATTAATTAATGTAATTAATTAAGTATTAATGTAATTAATTATAGTTAATTAATTAATAAAAGTAATTAAGGTAAATTAATAAGTAGTTGAAGTATAACTAATTTTTGTAATTAATTTAAAGGCTAATTACTTAATGTAATTAAGTAATAATTAATCAAGGGTGATTAATTTAGAAGATAATTAAAGAATAATTAATCTGTAATTAAAGATTAATTATTTGGTTTGTAAGAGTGATTAATTAATTAAAAGGTTTGTAATTAATTAATTAACGATTGATTTAAGAAGGATTAGGTGATTAATTCTCAAGTAAATAATTTAATTTAAGTTGATTAAATTAATTATAATATGGATTAATGATTCATGTTTGTGGATGATTGTTTGAGTAGAATGTATGTATTGATGATGCTTATAGTTTGATAATCTGTGATGTGCTATGATGTGATATTGATTATAGCTGTGATAAATGCGTGATATTTATCTGTGAATGATGTTGTGTGAATTCAATGTTTTAAATTGAATTAAATTGTTCAAACTTAAATCACTTCGACATTAAGATGGAGTGTTGGATTTCGGTGAGACCAGGATCGAATTTCCAAATTTGGAATTCTGAAAACCACATCGATCCAAATTAAACGTTAGGTCGTGTATCTCAAGTGAAAAAGTGAAGACTCGAGGTGTAAGCTCTATTCGTCATTAAAACTCTGAGGGTGATTCCAATACGAGTTTAACGGGGGTAGTACTTTCAGATTCGAGATGAAGATTCAGAGTGCAAGGGCATTTGTCGTTAACTCTGAGGGTGATTCCAAAATGAGTGTAGCGAGATAGTGCCTTTGGTTTCGTTTGAACCCGTAACGAACTTGTATGTATTGAATGCTTTCAGAACATCGTCAGAAGGACGATGAGCATTCTAAGATGTATATGTTCTATAAAGGTAATCGTAGTTTCAAGCCTCATCAAGCGGGAATTGCTAAAATAGGGGAGGTGCAACAAGAATAAGTGGTTAGCACCCAAGTAGGACGAGATTTAACCTTGTCTAGAGGTTCCTTTTATTCGGATTAGTAGGTAGTTGGCGACGGCCATCTACAGGGTTGTATTGTTCTTGACTATCCAGTAAAGGATGGTCCCGGCCTTGTGTTGTAAGGGATCGGGAGGGATCCTCGGTACGGTGATCTAAGTCCCGTACTGTGACGGACGGTACCCCAGTAGGCCTGCCATTGATGGAAATCCATTCTTCCTACGTGCCCTTTACGGTTTTGATTGTATAACCCACTTTGTGGCTAGTATGCTGGAATTCAATCATGTAACAATTTCAGCTATTTCTTATTTACTTGAAAACTCTAGACCCTATTATAATATAACTGAATTTCCTATCAAATGTTTTGGTTAGCATAAGGTAAAAATTTACCCATGTTTATGTGTGGGAAGTCTTACGTGATACCTTTGTTTCCAAAGGATTTTAAAAGTTAAGCAACTTTAACCCGTTTACTCACACCAGACCCGTGTCTGACCCGGAGTTTATTTTCTGTTTTATTAAACTCTTGGGTACTCAAATTTTTACAAGTAGCCAAGGGATTCAGGTTAGCTTTGACGTGTTCTGGAGGAGACATGGAGCAAGAGGCCTCAGCGTTTGTAGATATATGGTGGTTCCGTTGTGCTAGTGTTGTACCTGTTTTTCTGTGATGTATTGAGTTGTAATTAACTAGACAGGTGTTTATAACTGTCTGGTTTGTGTTGTAAGAGCTGTATAACTCTGATATGTATGATACTATGTAATATCTTGTGTGATATAATATAATTTATTCGTTCCGCTATGAGATTCTGATGTTGTTTGGTTCTTTCTTTTCTATCTTTTCTCTTTTCTATCCCTTTCTTTATGCTTAATGATGCGTCTTTCTGGAAAATGAAAGGCGGGTCGTGTCATTGTGGTATCAAAGCTCTAGGTTGAGTGAATACCTAGGCTTTGGAGTGATTTCTTTCTGAGAGAGCATACTTATACACACACACACACTCCCCTACCTATTTTGTTGGGTTACCTGTTCGGGTTTTCCAATATAAGATCTAGAGGTAGGAGAGGTAGTAGTGTGTATAGCACGACTACCACTATTGGAAGAAGTCTGAGTAACTGAGATTGGAAGTGTATCTGCTAAGGCAATATTGGGCATCTTGGGTAAGCTTTACAGCATAGTGTAAGGATTTCACCGATCTCTGAAGGAAACCTTTTTAAGGTTCAAAGTCCATCTTTGGAGTGTAAACTTGGTTACGCTCGTGCGAGCGGATTTTCTAGAGTTTGGATCAGTAGGAGTGTTGAAGCGAGTGATGGTATCTTGGCAACCGTAGGAAGGAGTTTTGTCTGTATTGAAGTTTGAGACTCAGTTCAGCAAGATGTTTGTGCTTGGTTTGAAGCCGAGTTTCTTGAGAGATATCAGCCATCTTGAAGGCTCTTTTGTGGAGTTGGTTGATATAACCTTGTGATTCGATGATCTTTTGGATAAGGAAGTTTTTGGCAGCAGTAGCAGCTTGGATGTGTTGTGTGTGCTGGCAGGAAGGTTTCTTAGCTTAGCAGTGTCCTTGAGGTGGAGTCCGGAAGCAGCAGAGTGGTCCATTTCTTTAATGGTTTAGGAGTCATTGTGATTCTTCTGTCAGTAGCCCTGGCAGATGGTGAAGGCTTGCCCAATTCTTCTGGAAGCTCAGTTGGGTATGATGTTGTGGTTCAGGATGGACTATCGGTTTCTTCTTTTAGTTAGAAAGGCTTAAGCTGTTCTGGTTTGTGAAGAAAGAACAGTTTCTTTGGAATCTAAACTCAGTAGAATCGCAAAAGTGATTTGCGATGGTTCGGAAGTTCTCTTAGTAATCTTTGCTTTGGATTGAGGTATCTCTAGAGGATGTGGAGCTACCGTAGTGGTTTGAGATTTTTCGGATATCTTCGAGAAGTCAAGGTTTTCATCCGCATCGGGAGATGGAGTTCTGTATCGACTTGGTTCTTGGGACTTTACCAGTGGTTCAGCCTAGTAGAACGAGGCTCCTTGAGAGAGGTATTTATGAAGCAGTCAGGATTGATCGGATCTAGTTTTCTGGCTGGATTTTTGTTGTGGCGTTTGTGACCAAATCGGATAGTTCACTTAGATTTTATGGAATTTGATGAACAATGTTTCCAGGATGGATTGATCAAGTCTGTGCTTGTGTTCATAAATCTGTGCTTGTGTTCATAAACAGCATTCTAATCTTCCTCAGAGCAGAGTTGTGCAGTGGAAGCAAGGTGGAAGCTATTCCAGAATTGAAACAACCTCCGATTCCTCAGAAGTTTGTGTTTGTCTTGGATCAGAGGATTTCTACAAGGAGTTCTTTCGGGATCTAAAAGCTTGGTTGTCTAGTGAATCTGTTCTATTTTTCCGGATTAGAGAAGTATGTTTGAAGTCTTCTGATGATGGTATAGTAGAATTTGTGTTTTGGATATCGATGGATCTTGGGAGAACAGTCTTGTTGAGTAGAATCCGGAGATCATCTCATTATTGATCCAGATTTAGTTCGAGAGGCATCTGCGAAAATTGGGTTGATCAAGAAGTTTGAAGGCAGTCCAGGATCGGCAGAAGAGTTTTGTGGAGAAGAGACAAAGGAATTCAGAATTCAAAGTCAGAGATTTAATTTTGAAGAAGATTTCTCCAATCGGGAAGAGCAATAAGATTTGGATAAGACTGGAAGCTGGCTCAGAAGTGTATTGGATCTTTATGTATGCTCTTAAGGTTAAGTACTTTGGTCTACAGGATTGTATTGCCAGTTTGGATGGCTGGGATTGGTAATGTATTTCATGTATTTTTGAGGGAGTACGTGTATGATTGATCACTGGTTTTAGTACTAGCAGTTCTAGGGAGATTTGGAAGTTGATCAGGACTTGTCTATGGTCCGGTATCCTGTTTAGATTGTAGATCTAGATATAGAAGCTCTGGATCAGAGTGGTGTAGCGAGTTTAGATTTAGTAGAGCAAGTATCCCAGTGTTTGTACCTGGGAAACTCTATTAGGAAGTTCCATCCAGAATTTTGTCTGGAAAGTTAGAGTTATTTGTTTGAATTGGTTACTATGGTTGCCAGTATATGGTGATAGCATATTCTTGCTATTTTAAAATTAAAATTTGTATGGGATTATTAAATTATCTTTGCTTTTAAATTTCGGGGGCGAAATTCTTTTAAGAGGGGAGGAATGTGATGTCCCAGAATTTTAGACAATATTTATTTAATAATTTCCATTAATAATTATTTAAAAATTTGCAATATTGATTTAATAATCTAATTTAACAGAATTTATCTTTCAAAAAACTAATAATTATTTAATTTGACAAATGTTATCTTTTTAAGATTTCTAATAATAACAATAATTTAATTTGGAAAATTTTATTCTTTTCAAAGTTAAAAATATTTAGTTGATAAAATTTATCTTTCTAAGCTAATAATAAAGAATTCTGTTTATAATGTATATGTGTATATACATTGTGAATAGGGAGTTTGGTTTTAATTTAAATTTAATAAAAATATTTTCAAATTTATAATATATATATATATATATATATGTATGTATGTATATATTATGAATTGGAAGATATAATTGAATTTATTAAAACTTTTCAAAAGCTCATTTAAAAATCTATCTTATATTTTCAAAAGTACTTAAAATAAATATTTATGTTATTTTCCAGTGGTTAAGACATAGTGGAGTTGCTACATGTGGTTGTAGTGGCACCGGTTCGAATCCCAACGGCCACAATAATGAGACATAGTGCACGGCCACTTATAAAACCGGCTTAACCAAAGGCCAGGGCAACATAGTTTCCTTGGCCCCAAAGTTTTCGTCCTTCCTCCATCCCCTACCGTACCTACCCTGTCTACCTCACCTCAAATGTCTTCTCCATCTTTTCGTCCATCCCCTGACCCCCCTCCTCCTCCACTTCCCACTTCGCCTTCTCAGCTTGTTTCATCTTCTTCCCTACCGCTTGTTTCTCCAACTTCTCCACTCTTCCCACCGTCTGTTCCACCATCTCAACTGCAATGGACTTCCCTTTTCAAGCGCAAACCCAGTAATGCGGGGAAGTACATTCCAGTTGAGATGGCCCCTAACTTAGTCAACGACGTTTTGATCCCTCCCGCCAGTGTCATTGAAGCCGGTAAGGAAGCTTGGAGTAGCTACCTGGTGGGATTTTTTCTTGACAAGCCATTGCCATGTTAAGTTGTTATTTCCACTCTGAAGAAGTACTGGAAATTGATGGGTGCAATTAATGTTCGCTCCAATGGATTTTTATTCATGTTTCACCTGTCATGTGATGAAGACAGAGCTCGTATCTTGCAGGGAGATCCAATTGTTATGCGTAACAAACTATTCATAATAAAACGATGGGATCCATACGTTGGGAATGCCTGCACCTCACTATCATCTGTGCCAGTGTGGGTTAAAATTTCCAATATTCCTTTGTTTGCTTGGTCTCACTGTGGAATTAATTGGTTAGCAAGTAGGGTGGGAAAAATGGTTTGCATGGATGAATCTACTGAAAAACTTGAAAGACTGTCATTTGCCAAGTGCTTAATTGAAATCAGTCCTGAGCGGTGTCTTATTGACTCCTTTCCTGTTCAACTTCTGGATGGAGCAACTCAATTAATTTATGTTGAATATCAATGGAAGCCTGATATATGTTCAATCTGCAGAATTTTTGGTCATTTAGATCCCAACTGTGAAAAAAAATCAACCTCTGCCACGCTGGAAAAGAATGTGGAATGCAATATAACTAGAGAAGCAGCTGTCCAAAATACAAAGCAACATATAGTGAATAATGGAATTACGTCCAGTCGACAAAAGCAAAAATGGCAATTAGTGAGCAGGTCAAGAAAACAAAAATCCAAAATAGTTACAACGAAAAATCAGCTGCTGGTAGTAAGGGAAGATGACCTCCCTGGAATGAACAAAAGAGTGAATGGAACTGAAACTGAGGAAGGCGAGATTGGAACTGGGGATGTTGTTGAGACACCTGATCAGGTAGAATTAAGCACTAATGAAAACAGTGATATTCTAAAAAAGAATGATTTTCACATTCTATCTGAATTGGGAGGGAATGAGACAATTGAAGTTGACAAAGGCAAAGTGAAAATGAAATAACTAATGCAGAAGTTACTGATGATATGGTCACTAAAAATGGAGCTGGGCTGAGTTATTCAAATGACCTACCTTCTGTTGAAGTAACTGTTAAAACAAACCCAGTTAATAGAACAGTTCCAGTTTTTGCAAATCCATCTCAAACTTGTAAAAACAAACAAGTAGTTAACAATAGTGCACGCATCCCCTCTTCAAACTATGTCCAGCCTTGTTCTCTTACCTCCTTATCCAAAAATATCTCCTGTGTCTCTAATCATCATCAACAAGTAACCACTCAATCCAATGTCAACCATAACTTCACTAAACTGTCATCATCAACACCCTTGAAACCCAATGATTCCTCTAGTGCTAACAAACAAACTCCCCTCTCCCTGAATAATCCAGTGCATGTATCCTCCGTGCACGTGCACAACCATGAAGTCACTGAAGCGAACCAAGGAACTTCATCTTCTCATCAAACAGGTGTTTCTGAATCTGACACAAACCATCCCTATGATCATATTCCGGCTCCTCAAGCTTGGATGCCCCCTCCTCCTGCTCAGCCCCTCACCTCTTCATGCCTTTCCAATACGAACCAAAATGTAACCCAATTGTAACGACCCATATTTTACGTGTCGATAAATCGTAGAATTTACAGGTCATTTGTGTTGTTTATGTCATCTATAGCCTAAGTCGTATGGTAGTTAGATCGTGTGGGGAAGCTAACTCGTGTAGGGGCGACTTAAGTTAGGTCGGTAGTTAACGAGTTACGACCTATAGAAATGACCGACCTAAGAGTTAGCGAGTTAAGGCTTAGAGCAGTTTAGGTCGTGAGGGAGTTAGGTCGAGTGGAGCGACCTATAGATATGAGCGACTTAGGGTTAACGACCTAGCAGTTAGACGAGTCAACGGGTTAGAGGTAGTTAACGACCTAAGTTTGCTGTGTATAGATAGGTCGTAAGCGACCTAAGATGGGGGGTGTGTTAGGTCGAGTGGATTTGATAGGTCGTAACCCAGTTAGGTCGTGAGCGACCTAAGTAAGTCGTTGAGTTTTTAGGTCGTGTGATAAGCCTCGTCCCAGTTAGGTCGTAGGTCGTTGGGTTCGATGAGTCGTAGGTCGTTGGGAATGGTAGGTCGGCAATAGTTAGGTCGCTGGGTAGTTATGTGGTGCAGTTAGGTCGTTAGACGACCTAAGGTAGGTTGCATAGATTGTTAGGTTGCGCGCTTATGTTTTTAGGTCGCGTGCATACTGTGGGTCTTAGGTCGTAGTATAGTTAGGTCGAGACTTTTTAGGTCGGCAACGACCTAATAGCGAGCCTACGAGTTAAGATCTGGGCGACCTAAGGGGAATTCAGCCTATAAATAGAGGGGTTTGGCTCACTTTTTGGCACCGTATTTTGAAGCGACAAAGTGCTGCCATTTTTAGAGCTCGACTACAACATTTCTTCACTTCCTTTATCCACTTTGATCAAGTGCTAACATCCATCCAAGATCGAAGATCAAGATCGAAGATCGAAGAGCCAAAGTTGAAGATCTTCATCCGACGAAACTAGATTTCACCATTTCAAGCGAGATTTCGACGAATCAAGCTTGAATCCTTGCTGTCCAGATTTGAAGTGATTAGTTGTTGAAGTGTTTGGGTGATTCGGTGAGTGGTGGTTATCTCTCACGTGGACCCAAAGGAGTATATTGGATTGGTGGTTTGTTTGGGTGTTCTAACTAGTGATTTCATGCATTTTTCTTAGACCCAAGTCTAGATCCAACCTTTATGAAGATGTTTACCTATGCAAGTTCATTTATCGAGTTATAGGAACAAAACCCATGTTTTATATTTGATAGATCTATGCTAGAAATCCATAATTCATGTATGATAGACTTTCACTCATTTATTTACGAAATTGCCATTATAGTTAATATTGCTTATTAGATCTTGTTTGAATGATTGATTGTTTGAATGTATGATTGATTTGATTGTTTCAAGTTAGCTAGTAGTTGATTTGGAACAAGATGGTCGAAGATGATTCAAAGGCTAAGTGGAAAGGCTCTTGAATGGTGAAAGCTGCTTGTGGCATATGAAGCGGATAAGGAAGCTCATATGGATGGATTCGAGGACTTTGCGATAATATGAGGAAGCAAAGTATGATGATGATGGACTTTGCTGCGATGTGATGAGGCGAAGCATGATATGGACTTTGCTAAGATGCGATGAAGCAAAGTATGATATGAGATAGTCTTGGTCTAGTCCAGGCGGGATCATTCCAAGCATGATGTTAACTCGGTGATATGGTTCGAGTTTTGATGGATAATGGATGGCTCGAGAGGCGCTTGAGCTAGTATGGGAATAGTCGTCGAGGAGGATGACTAGGAGGCTAAGACTTCATCGTTGTTGAAGGTTCTAGCATGCTCAAAGCAAGAGTACGTTGGGCGGCATTGATATCCCAGGCACGGATCACGATGACGTGCTAGTACTCTGGGCAGCATTGATATCCTAGGCACGGGTCACGATGACGTGCGGAGTTATGTCTAGAACCGGGGTTACCATTAGCCCTTGACTGACGGATGAAAGAATGTGCCGTTCATTCAACTAACGATGAAATCAAGGCAATGATAACAGTGATAGCCAGAGTCATGGATGTTTGGTTGTATCATCATTCGGTCTCAAGAGCGGTGTTTTCTGGGTGCTTATCTGATCTTGGTTTAGGCCTTGGGGGTTTGTATTTGGAAAACATCGACCTTGACTCGAGTGATTATTGCTTTACTTTAATTATCTGCTTTGCTATGCTTGCTTCTCCTTAGTGTGTGTCTGGGGGCTATCACTGTAGAAAGAGGTGGAGTGGGATGATTTGGGTTCCTATTCCTTTTATCCTTTATGTTCCTTTGGTATGTTTGATAGTTGATTTACTGCTCACTAAGACTGTTTTCTGACTCAAGGTTTTATGTCTCCTCTTATTACCTTGGGCTGTTCATCCATGTTTGGGATGGGCAGACTAGGTGACAGGTGGCAGGTGCTGACCTTAGTGGCTCACGCTGATGATGACGAAGACGAGCAGGAGGCTTTACATATTATTTTCATATTCTATGTACTGGATATTCCGCTGATTGTTGATTACTCTGAGTGCTATGTAGTGAGGCTTCTTGTATTCATGATTCAGACCATGTATAAAGCTATTATGATTAGATGATGATATTCTGTTGATTATGGGAGCTTCACTATATTATATTTCTCTATTGTATTTTGTCCATGCGCTGTGAGTTATACGATAAATTCTGCAATGTTTATTCTACCCTTGACTATCGTCCATGGCTGCCTGGCACACTTTCAGCGCACCATTCCCTTGTTTCCGTGCCGGAGTCATGGGCGGTCCTCACACCAATCCTTCAGTGTTATGCCTGTAAGTTCTAGTATTATAAAGAAACTTAATTCTTTGTCAGAACTTGATCTCAATCCCCCTGCTGGATCGGCTCTCTCATCTCCAATTCCTGAATCCGTAGTTCAATCATCCCCTTTAACCAGAGGTGGCAAGAAGAAACTTCAACATAAACAAATGGTTGTTTAATGATGAGCAACATAGGAGATTGGAACATTCGTGGTGCACACTCGGAAATCAAACTAAACAAATGCAAGCAAATTATATCTACTCATTCTTTGAGTCTTGTAGCTATACTTGAAACTAAACTTAATGCAAACCTCTCTTCCAAAGCTGCTACATTCATTAACCCAACCTGGAATATGATAAATAATCTCAGTGATGCCCCTTACGGTAGAATTCTTATCTTATATAACCCTTCTACATTCCAACCTAACCCTATCCTATCAACTTCTCAGCTAATTCACATCCACTGTCTCCACCTATCAACATCTACTTCCTTCTATCTAACGGTCATCTATGGCCACAACTCTGTGCAGGCTCATCAATCCTATCTTTCTCTTCTTCCTTCATTGCGTCAAGAAACTCACCCTTGGATAGTCATAGGGGACTTCAACTGCTCCTACCAATTATCTCACAAGCATGGTGGGAAACCCTTGTCACTAAGTCTAATAAGACCTCTTAGTAATGCAATCTCTCACTCTAATCTTATTGAGCTTACTACAGTCGGTGCCTTCTTCACATGGAACAACTCTAGTAGACAATCCCCGTGAACCTTCTCAAAAATTGACTTTGCCTTCTCTAATCTCAATGCTTTAACCAAATGGCCCCACATGTTTAATCTCCTACCCATGTCTGGCTTATCTGATCACTCCCCTCAAATCATATCCTTTGGTACTGCCCTGAGAAAAAGAAACTCAAATTTTAAATTTTTTAATGATTGGGTTCGCCACCCTGATTTTTTTGAAATAGTTAGTAAGGCATGGTCGACAAAATTTTTTGGTAACCCTATGTTATTGCAGAGTAAATTGAAGGCCGTAAAAGCTGAACTGAAAAAGTGGGCTCTGTGCAAATTTGGTCAAGGTAATCTAGCTTCCACTTCTCTTGCCGATGAATTGGAACTCATTCAGGAATTGATGATGACCGAAACCTCAAATAGCGAGCTGGCTAATAAAGAGGCTGTTGTTTCCTCCCAACTTCTTGAAGCATTAGGTACAGAAGCTGATATGATTAAACAGAAATCAAGGCTCAAGTGGTTTAAACATGGCGATAGAAATTCTGCGTTCTACCACTCCTCTCTCAAAGCCAAGCAGTCTCGTGAGTTAATCAGTTCCCTCATTGACATGAATGGTGAGTACGTCGTGGACCCTATCCAAATTGATGAAATGTTCCTTGATCACTTCACTAAAATGCTTGGCAACCACAATCAATTCAAACCGTCTCTTAAGCTCCTAGATTCGATAAACATACCAAGAATTTCTCCTGAAGACAATGCTTTTCTCTGCAATTCTGTCACTAACAATGAAATCAAAACAACTCTCTTCTCCCTGAACGCTAATTCCACTGGAGGTCCTGATGGATTCAACTCATTTTCTTCACCTCTTCTTGGGAAATAGTAGGCCAATCTTTCCTGAAGGCAATTCATAATTTTTTCAACAAGTGCAAAATGATAGGGTCTATCAATGCAACTAATATTGCACTAATCCCTAAAGTTAAGAATTCATGCAGAGTTTCTGAATTTAGGCCAATATCATGCTGTAATACAATATATAAGTGCATATCGAAAATCATAGCTACTAGACTCAAATCTGTTTTGGAAAAGTTATCTCGTCCAACCAAACTGCATTTCTTCAAGGCAGGAGCATTCTTGATAACGTGATGATGTCACATGAATTATTGAGAGAATATAACAACTCCCACGTATCCCCCAGAGCAACCTTCAAGCTTAATATATCGAAGGCTTTTGACTCCTTGCAATGGGACTCAATAGTTAGAATAATGGGATTAATGAATTTCCCTAAGCACTTCGTTGCATGGATCCACTGTTGTATTTCTACACCCAGGTATTCACTGATGGTCAACAACTGTACCGTGGGTTTTTTAAGGGGAAACAGGGCATTAGACAGGGTGACCCGATCTCTGCCTACCTTTTTATTCTTGTGATGGAGATTCTCAATCAAATTCTTATCCATCTTGTCCAAAATGGCAGATTCATGACTCACCCTAAATGCAAGAACCCGCTTATCACATCTCTGATGTTCGCCGACGACTTGGTCATATTTTTCAAGCCTAATATGATGACAGTTACTTCCATCATGCATGGTCTGGACAAATTCTTCAAAATAACTGGTTTAACGATCAATCTGATGAAATTTGATTTAATGGTAGCTGGTGTGACCCCTGAGCTAACCACCCAAATCACTACTTTCACTGATATCCCTCTTCGAACTAATACTTCTATGTACCTTGGACTTCCATTGGCAACATCGAGAATTACTACTGCACAATGTATTCCTCTTTTTGACAGAATCACTGCCAGGCTAGCGAACTGGACCAACAGGTTGCTTTCTCAAACTGGAAGACTCACTTTAATCAATTCAATCATATTCTCCATGACAGTGTATTGGTCGAGATCATTCATTCTCCCTTCCAAGCTTCTCAAAATGATAAGGTCTGCTATGTCAAACTTCTTCTGGCATGGGTCTATCACTGCTAGGAAGCTATCCCCATGTGCATTTTCCAAACTTGAAAAACCTAAATCGTGGGGGGGTCTGGGAATTAAAAATCTCATACAATGGAACCGTGCGTACATGGTGAAACACATTGACAACCTGCTTAATCACAATAATAGCCTATGGGTAACCTGGTCCTACAAATATATAATACGTAACAAGAACTTTTGGACAATGGATATCCCCCTCTCATGTAGTTGGACTTGGCGTAATCTGCTCAAGATCAGACATGACATCCTCCCTTATGCTAGAAGTCGAATCGGTATAAATGGTCGTCAATCCTTTTGGTATGACCCTTGGATTAAAGAAGGAATTATCCTTAGTCACTGTCTCACTTTCAACCAACAAATTCAAACTGCAATCCACACCAATTCCCTGGCTTTGGAATGTATTACTGACGGCAAAGTAGATCTCCCATATTCTAGTAACCTGTCTGTTCGAAACCTTTGGCATCAGCTACGTGGCACTAAAGTTAACATATTCCCTGAGGATGGCATAACCTGGTCATGCTTCAAGAACACCTATAAGATTGGAGCTATGTATAAGAACCTAATTAGCAAGTTCTACACTTCCCATCTCTGCTGGAATAAACGTATATGGCTACAACATAATTCTGAAAGTCAAAATCTGATGCTATGGAAGTTAATTGGCAACGCTCTAAAAACCAAAATTAAATTGAGGCAGCATGGGTTAACTATTGATACCACGTGTATCTTCTGCCAAGTGGATGACGAGGACACTCTACACCTCTTCTTCGACTGTTCGTATGTGCACAGGTTTTTGAGTTGGATCATCTCCATCATCTCTGGTAGGATTGTTGCTCATGACAGTAAGGAGGAATGGGAGATCATATACAAAGCAACCAGATGGAGAAGTGAATCAACGTATGTATTTCTATTTACTCTAAAGACTTTCATTTCGGCAATATGGGAGGAGAGAAACGCTGTTATCTTCAATGACAGAACTACAAATGAAAATATGCATCATTGGGAAAATGAAATTTGGGATAGCTGCCTCTAATCATCAGTTTGATCCTGGGTTTCTGCACGTGCTCCCGTCTCTTTAAGTGTTCACTTGGTGTTCTGTGTTTTTTTCCCCTTGTTTTCTTGTTGATATGCCTGTATTCCATGTTCTCTTGTTTCTCAGTTTCCTTTCCTAGCTCTGGTGGGATGTTTTTTCCCTGTAATTCTTAGCTCTTGGTATATCAATAAATGGTAGGGGCCTATTCCAACCCCGCTGGCTTTGCCAAAAAAATATAATAGCTTAAATAGTATATTATAATAAAAGTTTAACTTGTTTTCCTTTAAAAATTGGTTCTTGAATAAATTTAATTCATATATATTTAAGTACAATATTTTTAGTTTGAAAACTTTTAAATAAGATTTAATTTAATATCCTTTTATTTTTATTTTTCTTTCTTTTAAAATTTAACTTTGGAAAATGTATTTTAAAATATATAAACAAAACATACATATGTAATTGTATAAAGATAATTTTTGTATATATATATACACACTAAGGGCTAATTGAAAATAAACATAAGAACATGTTAATATAAATAAGAAATTTATTTAAATAAATTTTAAACATTTATAAAAATAAGAAATTATTTTAATATGTGAATAAAATATGTGTAAGGCTATTAGAACATGCAATTACACTTGGAAATATTTTACAATCTAAGTTAACAAGTGGCATTTTCCTACTTTATTTTTGAAACATTTATTCATAAATGTATTAAGAAACTTGGCAAAATTTATTTGAGTTCAAACATTTTTCTTTCTTCTCTTCTAAAAAAACCGCAAAACCAGATTTTAAAAGAAGTTTCAAAACCAAAATCAAAAATCAGTTCAAAATTTTTCAAATTTGTCATCTTGCATAACAAAGAGAAGATCAACACAAATTCAAAACAAAAGAGAAATGAAGGTTTACTACAACAACAGTAACCAACAGCAAGCGAGTAAATTCAACAGCAACTTCAATTTCAAGATTAAACTCAAACAGCAGTAACCAAATCAGCAAGCAAACTCAATAGATTCAAAGTACTAGAGCAAAACAGTTCTAGGAAAACAAAATGCAAATCAAATCCGCTCTAGGAATAAATAGTGCTGTCTGCTTTTTTTTAAAAAAGGTGAGTAAATCTTTTATTTAAAAACAATAAAAATCTGTGATGAAACTTTGTTATATGTGTGGAAATATAGTTTATAATGCTTGCTTGAGTTTTGAATATAAATGTGTGTATATGAGTATAGTATTGCCTGCAAATTTTCTCAATATATTATATTTTGTGCACTGTTGTTAGTGACAGACTCAACATCATCACAAAATAATTCCTATCTCCCTGGATAATCAATATTAGAATTTGATTTCTGAAAAGAAAATGTCAACAAAAATGTGTTATTGTATTTAAAAAAATTTTAAGTGTTTATGGTTTACGAATATTCTGTAAATATTAGGATTACAGTAAAATCAAGATTTTGTTAAAAATCAGTATCAACGATTTAATCTTTGAAGTATATAGTCTAATTCTCTAAATGAATCATGAATGTAGGAATAAGAATTGAGATTTTTCGTTTGGATTTCAATGAGATAATGAGTATTGCTCGATTTTGGGTTTTTGGTCAATCAACGTCGATTGGTCATGAATTGGAACTCGGATTGTTTATCAGAGATGGCTAACGGGATGTTAATCTTTGGAAAAATGGAGGAAGATTTTATTTGTAGCAATGATGGTCGGAAATTGTCAAGCTAGGATTTTGGCGTCGTATTATGTTGGCCGTGTATGCAAAGCAATGGCGACGTCTACGGTTCATCGAGCTCGATCACGAGGTCGTGGTCGCATCGTGGTGACGTGAAGCAATTCTGGAAGGAGGGCCATGGGTTCCAGTTGACGTGGTCGACGGCGGCAGGGGAGATTTTTGATTACTTTTGGGTCCAGTTTCGATCAAGTGTCTCGATTTCGAATGGGTGTCGTTTTCGTCGATCTGGGTTGCCAAAAGGTTCGGCGTAGGGGTCGTCATCGTGTAAGTGGTCGCGACATTTGTTATCGACGATCGGAGTAGTTGTGCACATGCACTGTGCACGTCTTAAATTCCTGTTGAATCATTGGTTTTGTGTAGTGGTGTTTTGCTCGGGTTGACTTGAAGGATTATTCGAGAGTGTCTCGGGGAAGAAAGCACGCGAGTGATGTTGTGTTTAATCTCGGGCTTGTCTCGGGGTTTTTGCTATGTTTGCTCGAGTCGATTTTGTTTCTGGCATTTTAAAAAAATTGTCCAAACCATTTTAACTAAAATAATTTCAAATTTTAAAGGCAAAGCAAATTTTAAACAAGCTTTAACCTATTTTTAAATGTATAAAATGTTTAAGTTTAGAAAATGATGTTTTAAACAAATTCAAAATTTTAAAGTATGTATTTCAAAGTTTAAATTTTATTTTAAAAATAGTTTTGGTTTATATAAATATTACATTAGAATAATTTTGTAAATTTGTTAAATGTCTTCAAATTGAAAGGGGTAATTTGTTGAAATTTTAAATGTGAATTAAAAGTAAAAGTATTTTAATAATCAAAGGATGGTGAATTTGAATAAATCAAATTCAAGATTTTAAATTTATTTTAATTTAAAAGGTAGATAAAAGTTATATAGTAAACGATTTATCTAAATTTAAATCAAGTTTATTTACAAAAGTAATTAAAGTAATTGCCAAAATTAATTAAGATGTTTAATTTAGGTAACTAAATTAGGATAAATGAATTTATGTAATTATTTAAGTATAGTTTATTACTTAATTAAGGATTTATTAATCAAGCTTAATTAATTAAGAAATAATTAAGTAATTGATGCAATTAGAGGTCAATTACTTAATGTTAAAGGAATTATTAAGGGTAATTACTTAATGAAGTAATTAAAGGAATTAATTACACAGTGTAATTAATTAAGTTAATGTGGTTAATTTTAGTTAATTAATTAAGTTTAATTAATTAAAGGTAATCATTTGATGATGGGTTAAGTATAATTACTTGATGTAATTATTGAAGTACAATTACTTAGTGAAGTAATTAATGGATAATTACTGAATGTAATTAAAGAGGAATTATTTGATGGAAAGTAATTAAAGAATGATTACTTAGTGGAAGTAATTAAGTGTTAATTACTCAGTGTATTTAAAGGATTAATTAAGGTGATTAATAAGGGAGTTGATTTAATTGATGTAAGTATTTAAGGATAGTTAATTATAAATGTGATTAATCAAGGTTAATTAATGAATGTGATTAATTAAAGATTAATTGTTAATTGCAATTAGAAGAATAATAATTAATGAAAGTAATTAGAGGATCATTAGTCAATGTAATTAATGAGGGTAATTAAAAGGTTTAATTGATTAATGAATGTGATTAATTAAAAGATAATCAATCAATAAAGTGATTATAGTGTAATTAATTAATGTAATTAATTAAGGATTAATGTAATTAATTATAGTTAATTAATTAATAAAAGTAATTAAGTTAAATTAATAAGTAAAAGTATAATCAATTTATGTAATTAATTTAAAGGCTAATTACTTAATGTAATTAAGTAATAATTAATCAACGGTGATTAATTTAGAAGATAATTAAAGAATAGTTAATCTATAATTAAAGATTAATTGGTTTGTAAGAGTGATTAATTAATTAAATGTTTTGTAATTAATTAACTAATGATTGATTTAAGCAGTATTAGGTGATTAATTCTCAAGTAATTAATTTAATTTAAGTTGATTAAACTAATTATAATATGGATTAATGATTCCTGTTTGTGGATGATTGTTTGAGTAGAATGTCTGGATTGATGATGCTTATAGTTTGATAATCTGTGATGTGCTATGATGTGATATTGATTATAGCTGGGATAAATGTGTGATGTTTATCGGTGAATGATGCTGTGTGAATTCAATGTTTTAAATTGAATTAAATTGTTCAAACTTAAATCACTTGGACATTAAGATGGCGTTTTGGATTTCGGTGAGACCAGCATCGGATTCCAAATTTGGAATTCCGAAAACCACATCAATCTAAATTAAACATCCGGTCATGCATCTCAAGTGAAAAAGTGAAGATTCGAGGTATAAGGACTATTCGTCATTAAAACTCTGAGGGTGATTCCAATACGATTTTAACGGGGGTAGTGCTTTCAGATTCGAGATGAAGATTCAGAGTGCAATGGCTATTATCATTAACTCTGAGGGTGATTCCAAAATGAGTGTAGTGAAATAGTACCTTCGGTTTCATTCGAACCCAAAACGAACTTGTATGGATTGTATGCTTTCAGAACATCGCAAGAGGTCGATGAGCATTCTAAGATAGATATGTTCTATAAAGGTAATCATAGCCTCAAGCCTCATTAACCGGAAATGGCTAAAACAGGGCAGGTGCAGCAAGGCTATGTGAGTAGCACCCAAGTAGGATGAGATTTACCCTTGTCTAGAGGTTCCTTTTATTCGGCTTAGTGGGTAGTTGGCGACGACCATCTGTGGGATTGTCTTGTTCGGGACAATCCAGCAAGGGATGGTTCCGGCCTTGTGTTGCAGGGGATCGGGAGGGATCCTTGGTACGGTGATCTAGGCCCCGTACTATGACATGCAGTACACCGGTAGCCCTGCCATTGATGGAAACCCATTCTTCCTACGTGCCCTTTACGGTTTTGATTGTATAACCCACTTTATGGCTAGTTAACTGGAATTTAATCATGTATCAATTTCAGCTATTTCTTATTTACTTGAAAACTCTAGACCCTATTATAATATAACTGGATTTCCTATCAAATGTTTTGGTTAGCGTAAGGTAAAAACTTACCCATGTTTATGTGTGGGAAGTCTTACGTGATACCTTTGTTTCCAAAGGATTTTAAAAGTTAAGCAACTTTAACCCGTTTACTCATACCAGACCCATGTCTGACCCGGAGTTTATTTTCTATTTTATTAAACTCTTGGGTACTCAAATTTTTACGAGTAGCCAAGGATTCAGGTTAGCTTTGATGAGTTTTGGAGGAGATATGGAGAAGGAGGCTTCAGCATTTGTAGATATATAGTGGTTCCGCTGTACTAGTGTTGTATCTGTTTTTCTGTGATGTACTTGAGTTGTAATTAACTAGACAGGTGTTTATAACTGTCTGGTTTATGTTTTAAGAGCTGTATAACTCTGATATGTATGATACTATGTAATACCTTATGTAATATAATATAATTTATTCGTTCCGTTGTGAGATTCTGATGTTGTTTGGTTCTTTCTTTTCTATATTTTCTCTTTTCTGTTCCTTTCTTTCTTCTTAATGATATGTCTTTCTGGGAAATGAAAGACGAGTCATTACAAAATAAATAAATCTATAAGTGAATGATGGACCACCGAATTTAGTACGCTATTATAGTAATCGCAGAAATAGTGGGAGCATGCCATATAATACTTATTGATTGCATCAAATTACGAAAAAGAATCGTAAAACTTGCCGAACAATATTTTTGAATCAATGACTATTTTTTTGTCTATCAACTAAAAAATAAACATAATTATATTTCAATATAAGTATTATGAATATTTTCTATGAAATAAAGCTGTGGTATTTTTTTCGTAACAAAAGTGATGCACTGGAAAATACAAAAAGTATCTAATATTATTTACAGTTATTCTAGAATTATAAACTAAGTCGTAGTTCTGAGAAAATAATTTTATTATATGATTTTGAATCATATGATACTTGTTAATTATATCTTAAACAATAAAAGGTTATGCACCTATTTAGTAGGAGCGTCATAAGAGTTGATAAACTATTCGAATTGATACATATAGATGTATGCAATCGTAATTTTATAAATACCAATATGGTTCCATATACTTCATCATATTCACTGGTGATTCATAATCAACATAGACATGTGTATTTGGTATACATGTAGTATGTCTATAATAAACTCATTAAATAAAAAATAGAAGTAAAATTAATATGCAATAAAAATGATTCGATTTGATCAAATGAGTGAGTATACTGATGAAGTATTCAGTATTCACCATGCTCAAGTTAATTCAGATTTACTCACAAAATTATCACTTGATAAGACTTAGTGTTTTGGCACATATATATTGAAATAGAAAATTCTAAATAATGATTTAGAATAAACTGTTTACACATATTAACCAAAAATGTCTCAAAGTCAGTGGGAGCAATATTGAGTTTGTGAGTCTTAGGATACGATCCAAGAAATGATACGAAAATATCATTTTATAAGCATTAAGATTGAATAAGTATTTTGACAGAAATATCAAATAGTTTGATTTTCAATCAAAGTGCAGAGGAAGTGCGTGTTCATAAGAAAGAACGTCAAAAGGTACAATGATATTTCTAATTATAAGTAAACAACATATCATTAATTTTAATGATGTACTTGCATTAAAATCAGCCTTGGTTGTTTTAAAACTTAACGTTGGATTAATAAATGATGTCTTTTATAGTAAGTACAAAAGATGTCGAGAATGTCCCAAATGATATGCAAGGGCACCTCATTAAAATGTTTAATACGGAACATGTGTTGATTCCTTTGCATTGGCAATAGGATTATCGTACATGTTATGTTATCTACGATATCATGATTTGTTTATGTATTTGATACATTAAGCAAATATCAAATCCAAATTGATATCATTAAACTGTTGTTTGAAGCGTTCTAGTCTAGTTATGAAATACTAGAGAGTCATTTACAGAAACAAAAACATCTTATGAAGGAGTGTTCAGACTCGAACATCATAAGTGATATTGAGTATAATATGTCAATAGTAAATTCAAGTTGAGAATCTTTAATTTGGAAATGTTCCAAATGAAAGACCATGGCTGATTCAATGAAAAAGGCTAAGTACATCGCCTAGAATAGCATCACAATAAAGACAATGTATATAAAAATATAAGTGCATAAATTTATAATTGACCCGATTCTAAATATTGAGAATCTCGTAGCACTGTTATATGATAATAATGTTATGATATAGTTTGTAACAGAATTTATAGCTCACTAGATGTTGAGAGACATAATTTGAATGTTTCCACATGATAAAGTAGTTTATCACCATCGGAGAGAGTTGATTGACATAGTAGATAATTAAAACATAACAGCATGCCCGTTCACAAAGGGACCGACTGTGACGACCCATAGTTCGAAAGGTTTAAATTGACAATAACCCACACATGTCCAACTTAAATAACTCGAAGTACAGATAATCAATGGGTTAATTAAGAAATATAAGAAAAGAAGATGAAATCAAACACAGAATCTCGTAGCAGAACAATAAAAGATAATAAACAGTTCATGAAGCTGTTTATATTATACATTTGATTATAATATATATAGCCTTTATCAGATTTATATATACAACAGCGATAAATAAACAATGCAGCAGGCAACATGATGTTAGAATACTAATAGTAATAATATACCAAATCTTCGTCTTTGTCCTCCATAAAACGATCTTCAACGCGTTGAAATACTTAGGGCTCAGCCGAGCGTAATGAAAAGACAAAACACTCAAGTCGGAACAAAAATATTCCTATGTGAGTCAAATCAATATTGCATATAACATGAGTGTCGTGGTGTCAGAGATGTTTATGAGGTTTTACATCTCCTATCAGGTGTATAACATGCATGCAATAACTCAAGAGATGTTAGGGATTTTCCATCTCTTAAGGAGCCATTAAAATATTTATATATAGTTGAATACGCTATATATATAATGTCTAGTCAATAAAATAAATATTTTTCCTAGCGTTAAGGATTTATATTGATCCCCTTTAACACGTTTTTAAGCTTTGTCGTATAGTTTTCATATATAACACTAGTAAACCATTGGTGGACAGGGATGCATCGTGATACGATAATACTAAACCAAAATCGTAGGGGTCTCGTATAGGGATAAATGTATGGAAAGACATGTGAGACAATGCCCAAGGTATGATATTGATAGTTTACAATTCTCGGATGGTAATAACCCCTAATGGCCCACCATGTCCAACACTCTCCAAATCCAAACGTGCGCACCAATCAATAACAATGTCATGATAGTAATATGAAGAAGTGTGTCTGCTAGAGGTAGCTAACCTCATTGGCCGGTACAGTTCCTGTTTTAGTCATTTCAAATTGACACAGGTGTCAGGCCAATCCATCATCGTTCTCTTTCTTCGAAGCCAACAAACGATGCCAAAATCTAACTACTTCATTTTGAAGTCTCATATGCATATACAGCTGTTAAAGTGGTTCCAATATTGATAGAGAGTATGCCAATAAGAGGCCTCGGTCTCTTTAACAACCAAACATCGTTTTACACATTGGCTGGTACTTTTATATTTCCAAAACGGTTCATATTTGATACAAAAATATCATGTTCATTTAAAATCAATTTCATTTCAAAGTATCATATCCACTTTGAAAACAATTTCATATATAAAAATATATTATCCACCTAGAAACAACTCCATTTCAAAATCACTTTCCACCTCGAAATTAATTTCATTACAGAGTCATTTTAGTCATTTCAAGACCCATTTTGAATTCCAACTTAGGCTATAACTTCAATTCAACCAAATTGCATTTAAATCCATGATTTAAATATAAACAATTTCCATCTTGAACAGTTTGAATTTTAAAATAGTTCGAATAATTAAAATAGTAAAAAAATGGTTTTTTTTAGAGAATGGGTGTGTAGCGCATAGCTACACAGCCGATTAAATAGGTTATATTATAGGTAATAAGGTTCAAATCCGATCAACAAACCTGATCGGTAGCATAGAAGGCGAAGCTGTCTATGAAGCCAAACCCATACAGAGATAGAATAGCCTACTATGCATACATAGTACCGTATAATAATAGTTGCAAACACAACTGATACAGTAGGGGAGCAGCCAATCAGAGCCATCATGCGAACCGCCAAAGAAGATGGTAAGAGGAACATTAGAAACAGTAGCGGCGGTTAATCCGACCGATCACCATTGCTGGGGGTAGATGCCAGGTGAAGGGGCGTATGTGAGCCGTTCCCGTCCAAAGAGCAAACAAGAAAGATATTTTGTTACAAATACCGATAACACTGTTTTTGGGTTTGTTAAAGACAAAAGCGTTTCTTTCTTTCCATATGCATCCACTACAAATACCCAAAAACGAATCAAGGGTTACAGACGGTTTGGGGGATTTCCAATGTTTATAGAACGAGCAAGTTGCGGGGATGTAACCCATTAGGTTTGCACTGGTCGACGCGAATATGTAATAAGAGAAGTCACATTCAAAAAAGAGATGAAATATGGATTCGTCGTGCGAAGAGCAGAAGACTCAGCGAGAGTCGATCTGAGGGTTCCATCGCCTGAGCCTATCCTTAGTGTTGATACGGCCATGGATAAGGCACCATTGGAAGAAGAGGATGCGGGGCGGTAGTTTGCATTGCCAGAGCCTTGCAAACGCAAATGACCGGCCAGGATTATTGAGATATGCGTAGCATGCAGCCACCGAAAAGACTTTCTTTGGATTTAGTGCCCAGTAGTAACTATCAGAGGAACCATTTAGCTGGGTGGAAAGGAGAATGGACGAGGCAGCGACAAGGCCGGGTAGGGTGTCGAGGTCAAAGAAGGTGGGGGGACAGACTCTAGAAAGGCCGCATGAGTAAAGATTTGCAATAGTTTTGAGTGGGTGGGTGATGAGAGGAAATAAATGAGGGAGGGCGCGCGCAAGGGAGAGCTGATCCCACCAGATGTCATGCCAGAAAAGGCAATGATGACCATTACCAATGGACACATGAAATAATGATTTGATTCGGGGTATGATCTTTGTCACTCCATCCCAGAATGGCGAGGTCGGAAGTAGTGGAGCAGTGTGAAGAACCAAATGTGGGTTGGAATGATAGTGTAGCTGTAGTATCCAAGACTTCCAAATGTAGTTTCCAGGAGTGATGATACGCCAAAGCCACTTGGATAACAACGCGAGATTGAAGGAACGAAGGTTAACAATTCCAAGACCACCGTGATGAACGTTAAGACATACCGACTTCCAATTAATTAAGCATTTACCTCTTGAACCATTCCAGAGGAAGGTTCGCCTGCAAGAGTCCAGTCTAGTTATCACCCATTTTGGTACCACATGAAAAGACATCCAGTAGGTAGGGAGAGAAGAGAGAACTGATTTAACAAGGGATAGGTGACCAGCGGAGGAGAGTGAGCTAGCTTTCCAGGTAGATAGGCGGGTTTCGAATTTGGATAAGAGCGGGTACCAGTCACGTTTGGATAATTTAGAAGGGTGGAGGGGGATACCAAGGTAGGTGATGGGGAAGTGGTCTAATTTGCAGTTGAGCATAGCTGCAGTGAAGGGGCCGAGCTGATGGGCACCACCAAGCTTGATGACCGAACTTTATGGAAGTTGATAGAGAGACCAGAGATCAGTTCGAAATCATAAAGGAGGACTTTGAGACAGTGGAGGTGATCCGGGTTAGGCGAAATGAGTAAGATGGTGTCATCGGAAAATTGCAGGTTGGAGACCGCTAGGTCTGAATTGTGAAGGTTAATGCCTACGAGGAGGTTGTTGGATCTGGCTAGATAGACCATGCGACTGAAGACATCAGATATGAGTACGAATAGGAGCGGGGAGAGTGGAACACCTTGCCAAAGCCCTCTGGCAGATTTGATATGACCCCCAATCTCACCACCGATGGAAATTGTTGAGAAACTTGTATCAAGAATACTTTTTATCCAATTGCACCAAGTCACAAAAAAGCCTCTATGTTTCAGCATCTCAATTAAGAAAACCCAGTTAACTGAGCCAAA
The DNA here is from genome assembly GCA_030765085.1 of Allium cepa. Classification (NCBI taxonomy): domain Eukaryota; kingdom Viridiplantae; phylum Streptophyta; class Magnoliopsida; order Asparagales; family Amaryllidaceae; genus Allium; species Allium cepa. The sequence goes on along the minus strand of CM060937.1, from coordinate 503,122,665 downwards.
TGCTTTGGAAAAGTCTAACTTGAGAAGGACTCCGGGGGATGAAGAATGATGACAAAATGAGATAACTTCTTGGGTAGCAGCTACACAGTCTAGGATATTTCGTCCTAGAATAAATGCCGACTGTTCGATACCGACAAATGGATCAATAACCTGTTGGAGGCGCCTAGCAAGAAGTTTAGTGATGATTTTAAAGGTGGTGTTGAGTAGACTAATAGGATGGAAAGCTGAAAGAGAAGTAGAGCCAGGAGATTTAGGAATGAGGATGATGTTGGCATGGTTAATCTTAGCAATTAGGGAAGGGTTCGACTGGAATTCCAAACACATGTCAATAATGTCCGACTTGACAGTTGACCAAAAATGTTTGAAAAAAAGGGGACCAAAGCCATCCGGACCCGGTGCTTTATCATCATCCATATCTTTCAAAACCGCCTAGATTTCGTCTTCGGTAAAGCCGGAATCAATGTATATAAGGTCCGGGTTGGGATAGAGGAGGTTCCAGTCAATACATGGAAGCGAAGGGGAGGTTTTACCTAGGATAGAGCGATAGTATTGAGTGAAAAGTTGAGGATATCACTTTGATTGGTATAAGAGGAATCATTGTGGCAAATTTCCGCAATGAATGCAGTTCTACGGTGGCTATTGGCAAATCGATGGAAATAATCCGTATTTTTGTCACCGTCTTTAATCCACTTTGAAGTAGACCGCTGTTTCCAGCCAATTTCTTCCTGGGAGATGAGTCTTTCGAGCTCAAATTGTAGTTCTTTGAGGCGATTAGCTTCGGTATCCGATAGGGGGTGGGATTCCTTGAGAATATTGAGATGTAAGATATCATCTTGGGCGTCCACGATCCGATTGCGGAGCGAAGCCCAAATATTCTTGGCCCGTGGTCTAATTAGTTTACGGAGCAAGCGGAGCTTACAGACTATTTTGGAAAAAGCCGATTGACCCTGAGCAGGTTGGTTCCAAGTGAACTTGACAAAATTTTCAAAGGAAGGCTCTAGGAGCCATAGTCGTTCGAATCTGAATTGTTTCTGTATGGTAGGCGAAGAACCGGACTCCAAGAGAAGAGGACAGCAATTAGAAAGAGTCAAGGCAAGACCCGAGATTGTACTTAAGGGATGGAGGTCCTCCCAGATGGGGTTAAAAAGAAAAGATCCGGCTTAGCGAGAGATGGAGATGAACGACGATTTGACCAGGTGTAGAGGAGATTGCTGATGGGTAGGTCTATGAGCGTGCAGGAATTGATGAAGTCGTTGAATGCAACTGAGCCACTCGAGTAGGAAAGAGAGTTTCTCCCCGAAAGAAATCTGGTAGTATTGAAATCACCACCGATAATCCAAGGACCATTGAAGAGAAAGACGGTTTCTCGGCAGTTAGACCAAAGAGCATCTCGCTCGGAAGGACTTTGAGGACCATATACATTGGAAATGAATTAGAGTGAATATGACAAAGAATTGTGTGTAAGGCTGAAGGATGGTGGATGACTTGGCACAAGCTCTAGTTGTTTTCATTCCATAAAGAAATTATGCCGCCACAAGACCCTGTTGAGGCAATGTGTGCTGACCCCGATAGATAGGGCCCACCTAAACGTCTAAGTAAAAAAGGGGATGGATCAGTAAGTTTGGTTTCTTGTAGGAGGAGGATGTCAATTCTAAGGGGGGCCAACAAAAGACTAATTGCGTGGCATTTGGAGGGGTCCCCCAGACCCCTAACATTCCATGTGACAATTTTCATTGGGTTAGCGATATACGCTCAGACTCAAGACTTTGCATGGCAATGAGGTGTTCATTGGTTACGTTAATTCCCATGCATCACCTCATTTTTTTATTTAATTTAGCATTAGCAGATGAAAAGACAACCGGTTTAAGAAAACTACCGGGGCTCTCCGACGCGGCAGCACCGTGGTTAAGCCTGTTGCTACGACGAACTAGGGCAGAAGTGAGTGAGTCCAGATCCGGTGGAGCTGAAGAGGAGGCATAGGTCTGCTAAGGCATGGCTGGAGGAGAAGAGATGGCATGATTTTGTGGATGCTGCAGATGAATAGGGGTGGATAGATCTAAATCAGCCATTGGGTCCCAACGAGGTACAGGAGAGCCATTGTCGGAAGGGATCATCACCTCCGGTGGGACATCTTGGGGATCAAACTGTGGAGGAGGGGGGTCTTAGGCTCATAGTTCATGACATCAAAGTGGGTATCAGGATCAGATGTGTCAGAAGGTATATTGGGGTAGTCATAAAAACATTGCCAATCCCTTTCAAAGTCTGTGCCTAAGACGAAGGTCTCCAGTCTTCTATTAGGGTGCTCATGGTTGCAGCGGACAACCGTCAGGAGATGATCCGGATTGTTGAGGGAAGCAATAAAGCTGCATGGGGTAGTTATTCCTTCGAATAGTTGGATTCTGATATATAAGAATCTGTGGTCAAAATGCGCCCAGTCGCATTCGTCCAGCGCTACTACTCGGCCAATGGGACGTAGAGCAGAACTTACCGCCTCAAAGTTGTTGCGTAGAAGTTTCGGAAAACCTTGCACCCGAGCCCAAGTAGCAGCATCAAGACTAAGGGCAGAAGGAGGTATGAAGTCCGACCACGGTTCAATATGGACAGACCCAGAACTGTTTACTTTGCTGATTATACCGAGCCTAAGAGCTTGATCTCTGACAACAGTTGAAGGGCAAAAGAAAAGAAAGCGGTTGTCTGAGAGCAGCCATATTGGCCATTCTCTTAGGTGGAGACGGGCCATGAGGGTAATTGATAGTGTTTCCACCATCCAGAAACCATTTACAATCGTGGCGGTGAAGTAGTCTGAAGGATTATCCATTGGAAAGCAAGGGAGTGGAGGGAATTTTAATTTTTGAGGAGAAAGGTGATCAGGTTAGAGGAATAGTTGTGACTGAGAATTGGTTTAGAGGGTGGGGACTGCCTAGGTTGTGTGGAATGAGAATGGGATTTGCCAGTCAGATGTGAGATTGGGGCCCGCCACGGCTGCACATTAATTCGATCTGCAGAAGGCACAGGGCGCGAAATCCCATAAGGCTGAGCGAATTGGCCTTTCGAAATGATGCGCGCGCTGTTCGAAATATTGAACTCAGGTACTTTCTTCTTGGGACAATGCAGTTGGGAGTGACCGAAAAAACCGCAAAAAAAACAAATTATTGGATCTCTGCACTTTTTTGCCACGTGGTCCTTTCCCGCGCAACGAAAACATAGCCGTTTCGTTTTCAGGAATTCAAATGTTGTTTTTGTGGATTTGAAAAATGGAAGTGAACTGAAACACTTAGGAATTGGAGGGTTGGGAAGAAGAGGAGGTAGAGGAGGAGTTGCTTCCGCTTGGGCATAAGATTTTTTGGGGATGGTCAAAGAAGCCGGAGGGACCAGCTGGGGAGCGTTTGGTGGATCAGTAGGAGTCAAAGAGGGGATAGAGGATGGATGGTGGTTTTTGGTCAGAGGCAATGGAGGGGGATCACGAACGTGAATGGGACAGAGGTCGGCAGGGTTAGAAGGTAGGCTAGGTGGAGAAGGGTAGGGAGGGGATGCGAGAACAGGAGGAGGGAGGCTGAGGGAGCTGAGGAAGGTGTGGAAGCCGTGGAAGGCTGAGAGAGGTCACCAGTATTGATTTGTTTACAGATAGTAAAAAATGGTTTAAATGGTTAAAAAGTTTGATATAAAATAGTTTAGGTAATTAAAATTATTTATAAAATAAAATAGTTTGGAAAATTAAAATAATTTTGAATATTTAAAAAGATAGATATTAAATAGTTTATATTAAAATAATTTATTTAAAATAGTTTCAATGTCAAACTGATTCAATTCCAAATTTACTAATCCAAAACAATTTCAATTTCCATTTCAATTCAATCGATTCAATTCCGATTTCAATTTAACTCGATTTAATTTTTGATTTCAATTTAAATTTACTTCGATTCCATATTCTATTCAAATAAATTTCTATTTAGATTTTAAGTTAATTCAATTTCGATTTCAATTTCAGTTAATTTCAATTTCAACTTCAATTCCAATTTGAGTTAATTTAAATTTTCAATTTTAAACCATTCAAATTTATACGAGTTCGAGTCGATTTCATAATATCAATTTAAATAATTTACGTCGAATTTAACTTCAATATTTCAATTTAAGATTAAAATCTTCAAAATAATTCAATTCCGAGCTCAATTTTTGTACCATTTAAATTACGTTTACTTAGCACTATTTCATAGTTTGAATAAAATCCCAATCTTTTAAAACAAATCAACTCTGAAACTAAAATCATATTTCAATTATAACTTCAAAATCTCAACTTCAATTATTTAAACAATTCCTATTACCAAACTAAATTTCAAAATTTCGAGCTCAAGTTCAAAAATAATTCAATTTTCATAACTTGGATAATTTCTTAAATCAAATTAGTTTAAATAATTTCAAATCTAAAATTCCAAAATCATTTCATTTAACCAACCCGGTGTCCATATATAATGTTCTATCCTATGGCCAAGTGAATCAGTTATTTCAATTTAATTTTAGAGATGGATATATATCATTTCAATCTAGAATAAATGTCATGGGTATATATCATTCAACCTATTTCTTATCAATTTACAGTTTTATATACTGTAAATATTATACAGGATGATAGTAGGATATATCAAAACAAACAAACATCCAAATCATCCAAAGCATCAATCAATAGCATCCATCAATATCAACATCCAGCCAATAATTCATAATAATTTCAAGTTATCGGTATCAGATAATTTACTAGCAATGTAACGACCCAGGTTGTTCGTCATTTGATTTCGAACATATGAATGGTTTTAAATATTGAATTTGAATTATAAATTGATTTTTGAATATGAAAGTTTGGTTTTTATTTATAAAATAAACACTGGGATCAAATTATAGCAATTCATTGAATATATAATTATTTAACTTAATAATTGAATATTGGGTAAATTATTGTATCTTGAGTTTTATTCTTGATAAAAATAATTGAAAGGCTTATAAAATTTATATTGATAACGATAAAGATAATAAAAGTTTTAAATTTGAATTTAAAAGAGATTTGTCCAGTTTTAAAAATATATCGTCTAATTTGACATTTAAAATTAGCCATCCGGGACACAGTCTCGGAATTCGACGAAACCTGTTCCATTGGATCCGTAATAGTGTGCTATTACCGGATTTCAAAGTTCGTAGTGTTTGGAATTAATGATTGGTCGTACGGTATATAAACGCGTTAGAATTAATGTCGAATTTAATTTAATAGTTGGGTCCAAAATGCTATCTTCTACATACCATAGAATTAGGACTTGAAACATTTTCCATTGGATTTGGAATAGGGATATCACATTATAAATGCCTACCGTCATGCCTCGATAGGGTTCGAGATGTTGAGTTACGTAAATCGAGACGATTTTAAATTTTTTATATATAAGTATATTGACTAGTCAACTATTTTCCTTCTCTAATACGCCACCATCCTATACAAGGCACCTTTCATGTTTAAATCAAGTCTTTTCCATTCTCATCAGTTCAGAATGAAATCAAATATGTTCCTCTTAAAAAAATGTTGAATCGAGGAACTGCGATAGGGCGCGTGGTGTACTCGAGTGGAACGACGCTTCGGGGTGCGGCAACGGCAACATGGGAGCTGCAGTGATGTGCAGCGATAAGAAAGAGATGTCGACCGTGTTTGGTACAGGTGTGTATGTGAGAGCGCGCGTCGGGGAGGGGGGATTGGGAGTTCGTCATGGTTGAGGTTCTCGATCGTGATGGCACGGGGACTGGGGGAAGTGAATGGGTTTTCGATTTCGACGATGAGGTTGTTGGTTTCGCGAGACTTGATTCTCGCGTGCGGCATGAGTGTGCGTGGTGGCATAGCGTGCCAGCGATGGGTCGGAGCCGTATGGAAGGGCGATGAAGTTCTGGGTGAGGAGGAGATCGGGTCAATAAGGCAATTTGGATTTTTAGTTTATGCCCTCATTAGTTTTATTAATTACAAATTTAAAATATAATAATGACTTACAAAAATTCGTACTGTATTTTAGGAGGTCCATATCGCATGAATCTGAATGGTCGGGGTTGTAATGTCATAGAAAACGAAATAGAATTGGAGCGGATTGCAATAAAATCGAGGTGAGAAACTCTTACTCAATTGGAATTACCATTTTTTTTAAATAATTGAAAATTAAATTTTGATGCTAGTTGAAGTTATAAAATGCAACGACCCGAAAGTTTTAACGGTTTTAATAACGTAATTAACTGATTTTTTATGAAATTTTAAATAACTAAATTGAAAACGAAAATTTGATATTTAAAATGCATCTATTTAAATGTAGCAAATGTCAAATTTTCATTAGAGAATGTGAAAGTTAGTTATGTGAAAGTTAGTTTTAATGTGTAATTTTATTTTAATTTAAAATCAGTTAATTTAATGAAATTAAAATGTATTCAAAATCTAAATATTATTTATATAATAAAATTGTAAATCATTTTCTGAGTGAGACGTCATAATTCTTTTCGTCAAATATGACTTTTTCAGCTCCATTTATCTTATTTTCGGCAAATTAGCAATGGGTTTGACAACAAATATCGACATTTGATAGGATGATCATATCATTGATATCTCTGTACTATTCTGTTGCGCTTGTCGTGCCAATCTCCACAATATATTCATTTTTATAATTCGACATCCAGAACGTGGCGAAATTGGTAGAACAATTAGCTGTATCGGTTCCGTATTTAAGCCTTTTGGTTTCTCACGACCATTAAATTGTTCACTTATTGAAAACCAATGGTTACTAGCCTTTTGTATTCCCAGAGTTTAATTGATTTTTTCTATTCCCATTGTTAAATCTATGTGTGCTATTTTACTTTTCACCGGTTCGTTCTCTCCTCTCTTATCCTGCTTCTACAAAGAAAATATGTCTGTTTTCGTTTGAAACCATAAACAGCTTATTATATATAAGTTTTTACAATAAAGCCTATTGTCTTCCTTACTGTTGAAACCATGCCTTCATCATTTCAAAACCTCATCAAACCCACGTCTTAGCAAGGAATTTTTTATATATGAGTTTCTATCATCATTTGACTTGCTCTCTTTTCCTCCTTTCCTTTGCATGCACCCTGTAGCTTTTCTTCACGCACATTTCCCCCATAGCCTCCACGTGTTTGACGTGCAATGCCACCTTTCTTCTTTCCCTCCACATTTGGCCTCGCCCTCGCATTAACTCTAACCACAGCTCCGACTTCCTATCTACCCTTCCTCATTTTCCTCTACCGATCCTCCATATCACAGCATTCCCCTGACCATGCGACAACAACCCTACTCCGCCTCTTGTTCCCCGATCAATCAACCAATGTCGCCTAGTGGAAGACCTTTGCCTCCCACCTCAATGAACCAACAGCCCCACACATAAAAAACCGATGCCACCTACCCATGTCAGCCTACCCGAGCCGTAACATCCCACTCCGCCGCGTACGACTGCTCCGACCATTGCCGAGATCCCCTGGCCAGACTGTACATCTCCACCTCCCTTTGGCGTCGCATCTCTTCTGTGCATGCGTAACGAGCTTTTGTCGTGCTTCTCTTTTGCTTGCAACCTGCATCCATGTTTTAATATGGGTATTTATATTCAACCCCTTTCTCTATAATTTATATTAAGAAGTGGGTTGATATTGGTGTAATATATTAGTTTATATAATTAATCCGTAACTTATAAATTTTATTTGTTTATTATATATAAGATATATTGGTCGAAGGTGTAAGTTTATATTAGTTATATACATGTTTGCATATTTATGCTCATTTCAACAGCTCCTTTTGTTTTATATGCAATATATAATATATGTAAAGTTTCACAAGTTGTATATATTTGGGTTCTTTTGTTTATATTTTTTCATATTTATAGGATTATATATATATATTGATATTTCGAATTTTTAATTTTTGTTTTAAAGTTTAAACTAGATATTGATTTTAAAGTATACATACGTATATAAGAATTTTATTTTCCAAGTGTGTTGATATGTTTGCACATCCAGATTTATTTTATTGCAGTTTATACTAAAAGGAGATAATATATGATTATAGTATAGATATGATTACAGTATAAAGTATACAAGAAAGTTATATAAGGAAGTATTATATATATATTTACAACAGTACATATGATGCAGAGGTATATACATATTCATAACATGTATTATATAAGTGATTTCATATAACAAGTATGTGTAATACGTTTTGTTTGGATTTTTGAATATATATATATATATATATATATATATATATATATATATTATACTATACTGGATTTACATATATATGGGTTCATAGTAATAATAATAATAAAGTAACTTATATTGATTTTTCAATAGATATTATTATTTTTATATAATATATATGTTAGTCTATATATTAGCCTATATCCGTCTACATAAGTTGGTTTTCAAAAATATATAGAGAGGTATTTTATGTGTTTTGATTTGAAAATATAAACATAGAGAATTTATTTTAAATATATGTTTTAAATTGATTAAGAGAAAAATTTATGTATATAACATAATTTTGTTCAGTTTATATTAAATTTCCAGCTTTGCTTTAATCGTCAAATTCATGTCCATCTTGCTTTGCTTTGGAAATTCGTGCTTGGATTCGTGACCCATTTCATTGTCAAATCTCTCTAGCCTTGAAAGGTGAGTAATCACTCACAATTAATGTTTTTATATTTAGTTGATTCAATTCACATGAAATGATAATTGAAATACGTGTTTACATATTGAATTATTAGTTATTTAATTGTTAAATCTGATATGCTATTATCTGAAATTGTTCACTTATGACATAGGACACCATAATCCTTGTTGTATATATTATATTTAAATTTATTATTAATGATACATGCATGTTGTTGGTATGTTATACTATTATCAGATTTGTTCTCACTCTGCAAGTTCGCTGTTATTAGAGTTCCCTATGGGTTGAAATGATACATACCCGAACGATGTTATAGATTAAAGGAAAATCATTATGGGTTGAAATGATAAACCCAAGCGATTTTCATTTATTTTGAAATTTTGGGATTGCGGGTTGAAATGATACACACGTAAATATTAAATTATTGCGGATTGAAATGATAAATATTCGTATCACTTGACCTTAGGATAGAAAATTATATACGAACACCGTTGGTCTATAAAAAATGATTGCCAAAGTTAGAAAGAAAACATATAGATTTTATTAAATATTGAATTCTAAAGTATAATATAAAGAATTTATTTTAATATTTGTGTAAAATTTAGATTTTTTTAAATTATATGTTTTGGAAATTTTAAATTTATAAGTTAGTTTTGAAAATATAATTTTCAAGATTTTTCTTATAATTTTGTTACTGTAAAAATATATAAAATAAGGTTTAATACAAATTAAATAAAGTAATAAGATTTAATTTAATAAAACTAATTTGATTAATATGTAATATGTTTAAGCATTTATATAAATTTATATTAATATTTTAAAATAGATTTTTATAATATTAATAATAGAGGTTGGAAAGAATAAACTAATATTGACTTGGAATTTAAATTGGGTAGTAATTGAATTTAAATATGAATTGATTTGAACTTATTGATTTTGAGGTTTTAAAAGATATGATTTATAACTTGATTTGATAGAGAAGTGATTAAACGAATATTCTCAACTTCAAATAAAATTGAGACTGAATATTTAATATTGGTTTAAATTTATAAATTGAGATTGATTTAATTGTTATAAAAATGATTAAGTGAATATTTTCCAATTCGAATAAAATTAAAGTTAAACGTTGAAATCTAAATGAAACTTATATTGAAATTGTTTAAATATTTAAACTTTGAATCTTATTGAAATTGAAGAGATAGTTCAGCCAGATTTGAAATCGATAAAATTAAAATGGTTCAATGAGAATTTAAGTTGAATCTTAACCTTTTAAATTGAAAGTGTTATGATTTCAAAAGTGTTATAAATTTTGAAAGTGTTACGATTCTGGAAATGGATATTATTTAAAGCGAATAATGATATTGAATTATTATAGTTTTGAAACGAATATGATATTTTGATATGAAGTATGAACTATTTGAAATGAAATGACCAGAGTGTGAAATAAGCGTTTGGTTGTTAAAGAGACCGGGATCAGATATTGTCATACTGTCTACCAATACCGAAAACCTCTTTAACAACTCAGTATGTGGTGGAGATTCCAGAACGAAGTAGGTTGGTTTAGGAACTATTCTATATGAGGTTTTAGCGTAGCCCTGACTCCCGTGAGTCAGCTTGATGTGAATAAAACAGGAGCTCTACTAGGCCGAATGGGGTTATTCCCCCTATCGGGAAAATTTCATCGATACCATTGTATTGCTTTTGTGATTTGATTTGGTGCACCTTTGATTTGGGAGTGTGTCACGAGGTGGGCGATAGTAGCTGTTATGTGTTACCATCAGTCTGAGAGTGTAGATGGTATATATATCCTAGCATTGCCTCGCGCGCCCTGTCACATGCCCTATCGCACCTTATACGAGTTTGTTTTCTACCGTACCTATATGGTGTCCTTTGGGTAAACCACCAATTCGGTGGAGCGTACGACATTGTATAAACTACGGGAATATAAAATGTGTTAAGGGGGATATAGGTAACACCTTAACGTTATTTTAATAATTTACTTTACTATAGATATATTATAGTAGCGTATATTACTACATAGTAGATAGTTCACGGTTCCTTAGAAGATGAAGATCCCAAACATTCTTTATGTTACATGTACTTCAGTTGACATTTCACTTGAGTTGAATTTATTAATATAAGAATGTTACTATTGACTCGAGTGTTTTTTGTTTTGCTTTGAGCCTTACCTTTGGATATTTGGACTGAGTGACACAACATTTGAGCCTTACCTTTGGATATTTGGAGCTTTGTTTTAAAAATCTATCTATCCAGCTTCCAGTTATTTCAGTTTATCCCAGTCATTTATGTTCAGACTGGTCAGTTGTTTATGTATTAGAAATTGATCAATTGTATTTGAGATTCTACTGTAATTTGTTTTAGACTCTGATGATTTATAATTGCTTCGTGAACTACTATTTACCATTTCCGCTACTTATTATTGTAATAACCTATGTATGTGACTCTGTGATTGATTTATTTACTGTATATGCTAAGTTTTGCCAAATATAAATAATAATCTGTTGTTTTTAAGAAAATTCAGGTCCGACATATGCAGATGTGAAAGGTTCAAAATACCAGGTCGTTAGATAAAATTTATTATCTGCTGAATGATATGATGCATATATTGTAATGCACACACACACACACACATATACATACTGGTATTTGGAGTGATATTCTCGTATACTATAGCGAATGAGACCCTATGCGCTCCGGATAATAGCGGATGACCCTATATATCACGATATCCCTCTCGAAGTGGGATTGGTATTTATTTTATGTGTATTAACATCTATGGATGCAGGGAAATAGGTTGGAGGAATCGAACTGGATTCCTCAAATTTATTGTTTATTTTTCATATATAGTGATATATGACTTGTGTAGAATAATCTATTATAGATTATTGTAGTGATTGAATTATTGGATGCTATTGTAGCACTAGCCTTAATTTTGATAATTTAAATACTATAAATATATTTTAAAATTTTTGGAATTAAAGGGATTTGATATAAAAATATATATATAGGAATTGGAGTAATTTTTAAAGAAATTGAATCAGAAAAATAAAATTGATTGGTTGTACTTACTATTATGAATTAGTAAATGAAGATTTTTAAAACGAATTATATAAAAGAATTTATAAGTGATATACTGAAAATATAAAAAGAATTCAAAATTTAATACAGAAAAATAGATTGGAAGTATTAATGGAATTTATAAGAAATAAAATATATATAATGTATTTTTATAAATATATTTGTTTTTATAAATATGTAAAGCCTAAGGGGGTTATAAAATTTATAAAATGATGTTTATAATGAAGAAATTCGATATCAGATGATAATTGGGAATATAAATTCATAGAAGGAATTTATATTGGAATATGGAAACAGGGTACAGAAAAATGGAAAATTCTATTTTTTAAATGAGAATGGTTAGGGAATCGACAATGAATCGAGATGTTGTGAAATCGAGAAAAAGTTATAAATTAAAATTGCTTATTGAGATTTTAAAATATATTTTTAATTTATAAGAGCTGAGATTGTTTAAAAGGAGAAATTTTATTATTTTATAACTATGGAATTGTAAACTAGTTCAGATTTAAATATTGGGAAAGTAAACTTTTAAATATGAAGTAATTATTTTGTAAACTCTAACTTTTAAAATCTGCTTAAAAATTATTTATTTAACTAAAGTTGAGTGATTAATGTTGTGAAAGTGCTTTTGATATTTTAATAATTGCTTGAACATATTTTAAAATAAATTATTAACCTTTTAAATACTTATTATATATATATATATGGAGTTTTAAAGAATTTTTTATTTTATTTTATAAACACTCTCGAGATTCAAAAAGAGGCTTATAAAAGGATATGATTTGAGTAGAGGAAATCTATTTGTGATTCCGGAGATTTTGGGGAAAACTTATGAAATAATTCTCTGAAATGTTAATATTGGAAAGATTTTGGAAAATAAGACTGGTAAAATTTTCCTATAATGACTCGGAAATTTTAACCGTTTTATAACGTAATTAACTAAAATTTTCTTGAAATCTAAATGATAAAATTTTGGAATCAAAAATTTTATATTTGGAATGCGTCTATCTAATTATTCTAATTGGTAAATTTTTATTGAAAAATATTAAAGTTAATTTATTTGCAAAATTTAAATTATAAATTTAATCATCTTAACCGGTGAAATTTAAATATTTTCGAAAGCTGAACATTTTTATATGATAAAAATGTAAATCACCTTCTGAGAGAGACGTCGTAATTAGTTTTGTCAGATTCGGACTTCTATAGCTCGTTTATCTTCTTTTCTGTAGTTTAGCAGCATTTTCGGCAGCAGAAATTCGAGTTTTTATTACCCGATCGTATCACTGGTATCTATGTATAATTCTATTCGTCTCATTGTGCTGATCTCAGTAGTATATTTGTTTGTGTATTTTGAGGTTCGGTACGCGATGGAAGCTATAAAACGGTTCGTTATAATGGTACCACAAATTGTGACTTTTGGATCTCCTTATGTTTCAAATTTGAAACCGTGTAACCGGGCCACAATAATAAATTGCTTTAATTATGTTCACCTTACCAAAGCTGAGCGTTGCCATTTCGTTGATGTATATTTATATGTGGGTACCTCTTTTCTCTTGCTTCACTGTCCACAAAGAGGTGCGTTTTCATTATAATTAACAAAAGATTACAACGGTCAAATTAGAAAAATGGCCTCCTGCTAGTTCTCTCTATATTGCTATTCTCTGTTTCTTCTTCTCGTCTTATTACTTTCTTTGTCAGATCTCTTTTGCGCTCTCCAGCTGGGTGCGCTCTTCTCTCCCTTCTGCCCGATTGTATCTCTTCGAGGTGGCATCTAGGGTTTGTCTATGGATTTGGGGATTTTTTACTTTCGTGGCGAATTCGTGAGCTCTTGTCCCTCTTTCGCTAGCATATCTGCCGCACTCTTGGAAGTGGTGGCTCCCCCTCTATCGGTGTGCTTCTCTGGCAAATGCTTCGTTGAGATTTGCGTATTCTCTTCTAGGGCATCTTCGGCTCTGTCTCGCTTCAGGTTTTTGGTTGTGGATGGGTTTTTCATGGAGATTTCACCATGTTTTTCGTATTCTGTGCGTGGCTCGATTTTCTCTGGGTCGTGTCCTATTTCTTATGCTGCGCCTGAGATCAGTTCCTCAACCCCATGCTTGTCAGCGTCTATCGGTGATCGAGATTTCATCACCCGATTTGAACCAAGACTCCTCTTTGGGAATGCGGTGGGTGGGTCGGCCTTGACCGGATCCGGGTTGTGCTTTGGTTCGATTGATATCGATTCTGCTTGCGATGCTGCTGGCTTTTTGGCAGGTTGTGACTCTCTCTCGAGTGACAATCGAGATTTCACCTCTCGCTTTGTTCCTAGTCTGTCTTTTCTAGGGGAAGATGCTTCTTTTTGTCCACTTGAGATTTCTTGCTTCTTTGGGACTGTTGGTGTTGTAGGCAATGTCGGTGGTAAAGGTGATAAGGAATTGACCACCCTACCCCCACGACCTGTCCGGCCGTTGTTGCCTGGCAATTCGCCTTTGCTCTGGGCGAGAGTTCTGCTGTGTCGTTGTGCGAAGGTGGTGTTTTGCCTTCTGTGTGGGCCATAGACGATAAGGAATTGCCAAGTTCTTTATTGTTGTGGGCTCAGTCTTCTATCCGATGGTTGGTGATGCCTTGTGCAGGCAGGTGAGCGACTCTCACTTTTGTTCCTTCTTAGATATTGCTGGTAACTCTATTAATTTTTGGTTGTCGGCCGATGTGGTCGGTTTTGTTTGCTTGAGCCTTGACACACGCTTGTGTGTGCTCCCTGACATCGTCGCTTCACCTCTGTCTGGTACTATGTCAGGTCTCGTCTGCACTTATCGCTTTGTCTCGTTCGGCCTTGATCTCTTGTCCTGCTGCATGCATCAGAGTATTTGGTCTCTGGTTGTTTTGCAGGTTTTCCTCGGCCATATCGGCTGTGTCCATACCAGTATTCTAGTATGGAGCGATCAATTGGAATCTGCTTGCTGGGCTCTAGTGTTGAGTCATTACGAGGCCTTTTCTGTATCGTCGGTGACTTATTCTTTTTATTGTGTTTCCTTTTTGTCGGAAAACCTTCGGTCCATTCGGTTGTTGCCTTGGTCCTGGAGCGGTTGGTTTGGGCGATCTACCAGCTCTGGTCGTACAGCGATTGTCTCTGACTGCTATACGGACAGCCTGGGTTATTGCCAGCCCTCCTTTGTCTGCTATGTTGTTGCCCCTGATTGGTCCGAGTCGCGATTCTTACCCGCAACGCGGGTCTGTTTGACTAATGACAGTCCGGCTTTGGTAAGACTCCCACAGCAACATGAGAAGCAACTCGGTTTCTCCTCCACACTTCTCAGTCTTCCGTCGTTTATTCCCTTCTTCGCTATTCCCGTTCTCTCGTCGCTCTCTTCTTGTCCTTCGTCGGTTGATTCGGTGTTATCTTCTGATGGTTGCTCTACCATAGTTTCTTCATCCCCCATCGTGGTTCATTTCCTCCTTTCTTCTGTTTGGTTCTTTAGGCAGTTTGGATTGCGCTTGGTCCGCTTCCCTTCTATTTTACGCTTTCCTTGTGATCACTCGGATCGGTTTGTCCTCTCTCCCTTGCATCGTTCCTCGGAGTGCTCCCGTCCCTCCTCTGCGTGTCCTCTGTCCATCTCCATTCCTCTTATGAGCAAGGCAGAGATTGCGCTCCTTAATGAGCGCCTTGATTGTTTAGCTAGGAACTCCTCGCCTACGTCTTCTCTGGTTAGTTCCTCCATGTCTCCTTTGTTAGGGATCGGGGGTGAGGTGTCTTTTGAGGTGTCTTTTGAGCCGTCCAACCCTCCTCCACGCTCGATTCGTCGCAGGCCGCGAAGAGTCCTTTCTACCCCTCGCACCATTCGCACATGCTCTATAGCGGCGTCCGAGCAGATCTATCGATCTACTCGCTATTCACTGTATCTGGTCTGAGTGTGAGCTTGCTAGTTTTTCCTTGGGAGGTGTCTTGTTTTCGCCTCTATCTCCTCTTTCTCCTTCCTTCTATCTTCATGGCGAACTTTCTCTTCTGGAATGTCCGTGATATTGGAAATGATGCGTCTTTGGCTAGGCTGAAACGCATTGTCAGGAAGCACTCTGTTGGTTTGGTGGCTCTCCTGGAACCCTTTATTGCCCCGGAAGGTATTTCCAAAATCGCCTTATCCTTGGGATATGGCGGTGGCTCTGCTAATATCTCGGGTAAGATTTGGATTTTATGGTCCAAATCTCTTGCGGTTCGTCCCGCTTTCGATTCCTCTCAAGTCTTTTCAGTGGCGTGTACGTCCCCTGCCTTTGTAGTTCCTTTTCTATTCTCGGCTGTCTACGCCAAATGTGATCGTTCGGAGAGATTAGCTCTTTGGTCCGACATTCTTGCTCTCGATTCTTTGGGCTTCTCTTCTTCAGTGGTAGGCGACGATTTCAATATCGTCGCTTGCCAAGCGGAAAAACAGGGAGGAGTGGCTATCAACCGAGGGGCGATGGCGGATTTTAACTCGTTCATTGTCTCCTCCGGTCTCTCGGAGCTCCCTTTTGTCGACTCTGCTTTCACCTGGTCTAACAACCAAGAAGGCCCGAATCGTATCCTCTCTAGACTTGACCGTGTTTTCGGGTCGGAGGAATGGTTTCGCCTTCCCTTCTCCTTCTCAATCGCTTATCTTCATCGGTCCTTCTCGGACCATGCTCCTATGATTGTCCACTACTCTCCTCTATCCCTGTCGGGGCCCACTTCCGTTCGATTCCAGAGCATGTGGAGATCCCATCACTCCTTCCTTCAAGTGGTTTCTAACTCTTGGAGCGATCCTATTTTTGCCTCTCCCTGTGCTGCTTTCGGGCGTAAGCTAACGCGTCTCAAGGCTTGCCTTAAGGTTTGGAACGTTCAGGTTTTCAAGAACATTTTCGATCGCGTTCGTATGGCCGAAGAGTCTCTTATCGTAGCCGAATCATTGTTAGACGAGGATCCGTCCGCTGCCAACAAGGAGGCATGGGCCCTAGCCCAATCTTCCTTCTCTTCGGAACTTCGTGTCGAGAATGACTACCTCCGCCAAAAGGCGAGGGTCAAGTGGGTTGTCGACGGAGATGCGAACTCCAAATTCTTCCATTCCTCTATTTGGAAGAAGAATAACCTTCTCTCGATTCGAGAGATTTTGCGGCCTGATCCCTCTTCATCTTCTTCGCCTGAAGAAGTCAAAGATATCATCCTATCCCACTTTCAAACCTTTCTGGGCTATTCATCTGTCTCGGTTTTAGATCCGGCCCTGTTAGCTTTCATTCCTCGTGTGGTCCTTTCTACGGAAAGTGCCGCTCTCGCGGATCTCCTGTCCCCTGAGGAGATCCATGCTTGTGTTTTTGCACTGAGCAAGGATAGTGCCAGTGGCCCTGATGGCTTCAATGGTGTCTTTTTCAGGTGTTCCTGGCCTATTATCCAGGCGGATTTTTGTCTTGCTGTTCAATCCTTCTTCTCTGGGGGGACTCTTCCAGCTGGATGGACCTCCACCAACCTGATTCTCATTCCTAAATGCGAAAACCCAAGGTCTTGTGCGGATTTCCGGCCTATAAGCCTTTGCAACTTTTCGAATAAAGTTATTTCTAAAATCCTGGCCAATCGCTTGGCTCCTTTCCTTGAATGTATTATTTCGCCGTCTCAAGCGGGGTTTGTCAAAGGGCGTCTTATCCCTGATAATGTCCTTCTAGCCCAGGAACTAATCTCCCAGATCGATCGGAAAGTCTGGGGCTCTAATGTTGTCTTTAAACTGGACATGGCTAAGGCCTACGATTGCATGTCCTGGTTTTTCATCATCAAGGTGTTAAGGACCTTCGGTTTTTAGGAATCCTTGATTGACTTGGTATGGAGGCTTATCTCCAACTGCTGGTTCTCTGTCCTTATTAACGGCTCGGCCCTTGGGTTCTTCAGAGCGGGGAGGGGCTTGCGTCAGGGAGACCCGCTCTCGCCCTCTCTTTTTGTGATCGCGGCAGAGGCTTTTATTCGAGGACTCCAATCCTTAACCATCTACGGTCAAATCCAACATTTCGGGATTCCGAGGGGTTGCCCCCTTATTTCCTCCTTATCCTTTGCAGACGACATTGTTATTTTCTCTAATGGCAGTCGTTCCTCTGTTCGGCGACTTCTTAGCTTTATCCATCAATACGAGAGGTCTTCGGGCCAACTAGTTAACCCCTCCAAATATTGCTTCATTCATTCGAAGGACTTGTCTCCCTCTCGTGCTTCCTGGATCGAGACTATCTCCGGTTTCAAGGAATCATCTCTTCCTCTTCCCTACCTAGGTATTGTCCTATACCGGGGTAGAAAGCTCAACGCTTTTTTCGACCCATTGACAGACAAAGTGAGGGGTAAGATTGTACGCTGGAATGCGTCTCTTCTTTCCCAAGCCGGCAGACTAGTTCTTATCAAGTCAGTTTTAGATTCGATGGGAACTCATATTTTCGCGGCTATGACCCCTACCTCCTCTTTTTTCGGTCTTATCGGTCTTTGGCATCGTCTTTTTTCTGGGGCAACCGGGGAAAACGGCCGTCGTCACCACCGGGTGTCGTGGGACACGGTTTGTCGCCCCAAAAGTGAAGGTGGGTTGGGTCTGCGTAACCCTCACGACCTTTGTGCGACCTTTGCTTGTAAGTTGTGGTGCAGGTTTGGGGCAAACAACTCCTTATGGGCGTCGTTCCTTCATGCTAAGTACCAAAGACTTGCGGGCTCTAATTTTACGGGCTCTCCATCCTTCGCTAGTGAGGCCTGGAAGCACATGCAGTCGGTGAAGCCTTTCTCTGACTCTCACGGCGGTTTGACAGGCTGGGATGGCGCTCCTTTTTCCATTCTGAAAGCCTGGTCCTCAATCAGAATTCCTAACCCCACTCGTCCCGAATTTTCGTTCATTTGGGATTCGCGTATTCCCCCCAAGGTCTCTCTTCTGATGTGGCGTATCCTACATAATGGGTTGCCACTAGACGAGAATCTCCAAAAGATCGGCATCCCCTCTGTTTCCCGTTATAGATGTTGTGGCAATGGGGAAACGGAATCCTTGAACCACTTGTTTTTTGGTGGTTACTCGGCCAGAGCCTGTTGGAATTACTTCGGGAACCTAGTTGGTGTTTGAAGCATTGCGAGATCTCCATTAGAACTTCAGAGTTCCTAGTGGGATGGGAGTTCTGGAAAATCGCTTCAGTCTATCGTGTTCCGCTTGATTCCTTGCCTCATCTGTTAGCACGTCTGGTGCGCGCGGAATAAGGCTACTTTCGAGAGCTCTCCTATGGATCCTCCGTCCATTATTCGTCGTGTGAGGAATGACGTCTTCCTGGCTTTCCATGGTAGACCTTTCAGGGGTCCCATGGGCCACCGATCCGGGCGGTTAGTGGGACTTCTTTCGATTTCCTGTTCTCCTACTCCCGTTAGAATTGGTGTTGGTTGAGCCTTTGCTGTCCGGTGGTGGCCTACACCCACCGCTCCCACCCTCTCCCCCCCCCTCTTTTATTTTAATGTGGTTGCTAGTCTCCTTGTTTCAGGTGTTTTGGTGATTCCAAGTCCCGGAGCTCGCTTTGGGTGGAAAGGCTGTTGTTTCTGTGGTTGTCATATTGGGCTGCGCGTTCGGGTTTTCTACAGCTTTTTTCAGACGTCGATCATATCCTTTTGTCCGTGGTTTGTGTTTGAGTTGCTTGGGTGGGTACCCTCTATTCAGCTTCTGCCACTTAGGCGGTTCTCTCCGAGGTTTTCCGAGGACTCCTGCTTCCTCTTTGGTGCTCTCCTTGTCTTTATTCCCTTGGTGGTTGTGCTGGTTATAGCGTGATTGTTTTGCTGCTCAGTTTGGGTCTTGGCTGCTTCTTGCTGTTTCTTTTGGCATGATGTTCGGTGGTAGTGTTTTGGGTGGACTGGCCTTAACCTATGTGTTATGGCGGGGGAGATGGTTCTTTGGGTTTTTTTTATCCAGGCTTCTTCGAGTCTGTAGGGTTGTTTTGTTTTTTCTTTGTGTTGGTTTTACGTTGTACTGGGAGGTAGATGTTCTGCATTTGCTTTGCCTTTATGTGTGAGCCTCTGCAGGAAGGCTTTCTTCTCCTTTTTGCTATATTTATATTCACCTTTAAAAAAAAAGGTACATTTTGTATTTTTCTCTTGTTTCCATTTCTCCTTCTTTATTTGGCTGAGTTTTTCCCTGATTCAAAAAAAGGGGGCCAAAGCTTTTGTGTATTGTTTCCATTGAAATGAACTGCTCGTATCTCCTTTTGTCATGAAGCAAACCAGTGTTTTCCCTCATGTTTCCCGAAGCTATACCCGCTCTTCCCTTTTAAATTCTCGAAGCAGTTCCCTCCCATCCCATTACCTTTGTTCTTACCGAAGTCCACCCACGCCCAGAAAAAAACCCAATGCCTCACCCATGCATTCCCTCCCCTGACCCGAGTTCACCCCGCAAGCACCCTCTCTATTTCTCCTCACCTTCCTCTTCCACCATTTCACCAACCCACATCGCCGTATCCACCACCCCAATCCATGTCGTGTCCTCTCCAGCCGAGGTGCCATCACCTTTCCTCTGCTGGCCGCTTCGTTCTGGCTGAGCAGCTTTGCTCGCATATGGCATTTACAGTGACGTATGCATATATACGGCACACATGTGAAATTATGCAGGTTGTATTTTTCTCAGTGCATTCATCTAGGCTATACTTTACTGTATGTTGTGACTTTAGACTAAGCATATTAGTCCAAATATGCAAATTTAGTCATGTTGGTTATGTTTTGGGTTATGCCGCTGTGTTTTTCTTTCCTTCTTTCTTTTTGTTGGCGTATCCACCTAAGCGTTGTGCATGCTGTATATATATACGGCTGTGCATCTCATCGCCTGGATGTGCCTATGATCACATATATAGTTCTGTCTCACGGTGATTATGGGACTTTTCCCCTGACCTTGTTGTGGCCATTCAATTTGCTGCTCTATTAATTTTAAACTTATATTGCTTTGTATATATATGGTCTGTCCCTACTGTGATGATGGGAATATATGTATATACCCATATATATCATGTATACATATGTATTTGTGTTATGAATATAACCCTGTGGCCTGTAGTAGCCATCATTCTCTACGAGTAGTCTAAACTTGCACCTCTTCGTGAATGCACAACTGCTCACGTGTACCAAGTATTGACATCTTGGGCCTGAAACTGATTGCTCTTAATTTCTCGAACAACTTACTTCAGCTGGCTAGGCGTACAAGATGCATAAATAATGATAGGATAGTTTGAACTAGGATTATCTGTTGACCGACTACCAGATTTACTTACAGATACCCTATGGTTATCACCATCTAATTTTACTTGTTCCTACATATATATATGTATGTATGTGTGTGTGTGTGTGTACGTGTGTGTGTATGTATGTATATATACATTGTGACAATACTAGTGTATGTCACTTTTGAAATCATCGACAGGAAACATATATGTTATATATATTTGTTCCTTTGAGAAATGTATATATATTGCTTATGTGTGTGGATGTGTGTGTTTGTGTGTTCCCATCAAATCATCGTGCTAAAATATGGTTTGCTTGTCACGGTTATTTGAAGTTTCTATATCTGTATCCGTGTCAGTTATTTCAATTCCATCATTCTCTAGGCACGAAAGGCGAGCAATCACTCACAATTAATGTTGTTATGCTCATTAAATTGATTTCATAGGAAATGGCAATTTAAATGTACTGTTAAACTTGAATTGCTAGCTATTAACTGTTAAATACGATAAGTTGTTATTTAAGTACGACTTCATATGTAAATTCACACAAGTATATATTAATTTAAATTTTGATCAGTAATTGTTATATTATGTTATATTATTTATTGTTCCCACTCTATCGGTTCCCATAATTTTAGAAATCACTATGGGTTGAAATGATACATACCCAAACGGATTTTAGAATCGGAGAACTTCATTATGGGCTGAATTGATAAACCCAAACGATTTTCAGTAGTTATTGAAATTTTGGGATTGCGGATTTAATTATATAAACCCGTAAATTTAAACTATTACTGATTAAAATAAAAAATATCTGTATCACTTGACTATACGATGGAAAATTATATACGGACACCGTTGGTCTATTTTTGAAAAATGATCTCTAAAGATTTGAAAGGAGATATATGAGTTTACTGAAATTACAATAAACACTTTATTTTTATTTTGTATAATTTATAACCTTAAATGCTGATTTTGGAATTATAAAAGTATGAGTTTAATTTAAAGGTAATATGTAAAATTTTACTGATAGTTTTATTTTCTAAAATATATAAAATAAGGATTTAAATGGATAAATAAAAGGCTTAATTTATTTTAAACTGTGTAAAATTAGTTTCTATTTAATATATGATATTTTTGAAAGGTTCATTTAATTTATATTTAAAATAGATTTTTATAACTTAATAAATAAAAAGGTCGGGAAGGTACATTTGAATTTGATTGGTAACTCAAAATGGTTATTAATTTATTTAAATAAAGATTCATTCAGAACTGAAAGATTTTGAAAATGTTTATGACTTGTTTTAATAACGGTGATTAAATGAGTACTTTAAAAAATTCGGTGGACTAAAAATTTGTATTTGAGATTTTATTTAAATATTTACAAAATGAAGTTTTCTAAATAACTACGGTGTGAAATAAGCGTTTGTTGTAAAGAGACCGGTATCGGATATTGTCATACTCTTTGCCAATATCGAAAACCACTTTAACAACTATGTACGTGGTGGAGATTTCAGAATGAAGTAAGATGGTTTGGTGAATGATTCTGTATGGTATTTACGTAGCCCCGACCCCCGTGAGTAAGCTTGGTATGGCTAAAACATGAGCTATGTCGGGCCAAGTGAGGTCGCACCTCCGATCGGGCACATTTCTTCGAAACCATGCCAATTGCTTTTGTGATTTGATTTTGGTGTGCACAACTTTGATTTGGGAGTGTGTCTTATGGTAATCGGTAGTAGCTGCTTTGCGTTACCACCAATTTGGATCCGCAAACGGTATATCTACCCTGGCATTGCCTCGCGTACCTTGTCGCATGCCTTAGCGTGCCTTCTACGAGTTTGGTTTGTACCATGCCTATGGAGTGCCCTTTGATAGCCTCCAGTCTATGAAGGAGTTACGGTACTGTATAGACTATGGGAATATATAAAATGTGTTAATAGGGATATATGTAAGGCCTTAACGCTCTTTTAATATTTTACTTTACTATAGACATTATATATATAGCGTATTATACTATGTATGTAGATAGTTTATCGGATTCTTAAAGGATGGAATCCCAACACCCCTTTAAGTTATATTGCATTTACTTGACATTTCACTTGAACTTGATTTATCTACATAAGAATGTTAATCTTGATTCAGGTGTTTTGTTTTGCTTTACACTCGATTCAGCCTGAGTGTCACAGCTTGGGTTCATCTTTTGGAGCTCGTAGTTCATTTGGAAGACTTGTCTTATCTTTCCAGCTTTCTGTTATTTATGTTACTTCAGTTGTATGTTCAGACTTGTCGGTTACTTTTGTGTATTGGGACTTATGATGTATTCTATTTGGACTATGTTATTTCTGCAGTAGACTTATGAACTACTATTTACCTTTTCATTGTTTGTTGTAAACTCTGTGTCTGTGGTTCCGTGGTTGATTTATTTATTGTATATGCTAAGTTATGCCAAATAAATATATTTACAATATGTTAGTTGGAGCAATTTAAGTATGACATTATATATTTGAATGGTTCGAAATGGCAGGTCACTACATTTCCTTAGTATAGAAAAGAGAAATTTGGAAATATTTCTAAATGTTGAGGTGTTGGAAGTATCCTGTTGTAGATTAAGTATTTAAGAAATTGTTTTCAAATGTTGAAAGAAATTGATATGTCTTTAAAGATATTTTGAAAGTAAATATTTTGGAAAAATTTATAATAAGGCCAGATGATAGCTTATGGATGTTTTATTGATAGTTAAATAACCGAATATCAATTTTGATCAATTTCTTCAATTCTTTCGAAGAGATGGGGACCGGATTTGATTATCCGAAAAACCACTTCGATCCGGTTTGAACATAATGAATGAATACCACGAAGATGAAGAAGACGGTGATTCGATTTGTCCTGGCTTAGGACAACTTGTATGGATGAATGCTTCCAGAACATCGTCATTGAAGGACGATGAGCGTTCCAAGTAAAATTGTTCTTGAAAAGGTAACGCTTAGCCTCGAGCATCATTAACCGAGAATGACTGAAAATCGGGGGAGATGCAGCAAGGCTAAGTGGGTCGCACCCAAGTAGGATAAGGTTACCCCTATCTATGGTTCCTTTTATTCGGCTGTGTGGCGGTTGTTGATCCCAACCGTGGAGTAATCTTATTCGGTCTATCTAGGTTAGGGGTAGGCCGGTCTTGTGTAGCAGAGGATCCCGAAAATGGTCCTCGGTACATTGTTCTAGAGATGTACTTTGACAGGAGGTAACCCAGTGCCTAGTCATTCAGTTGGAATCCATTCTCCAATACGAGCTTACGGTTTTGTTTGTAGAGCCTAGTATGCTGGATTTAATTAATGTAATAATTTAGGCTATTGAATAAGTATTTGTTTTTAGACACTGTTATAATATCATTGGATTTTCTATCAAATGTTTTGGTTATCGTAAGATAAAAACCCGTCGTGTTTATGTATGACTCGGTCTTACGCGATACCTTTGTTTACAAAGGATTTCGATGACACTAATAATTCAAATTGAGTGTATTTTCTCACGATGGTTTTCCAGACTGACTCGGGTGTTATTTTATCATAATGCTTGTGTTAGATCGAGTATTACAGATTCAGTTTAGGATGCTATGGAGCTCAGAAGACGAGCTGGAGGATTTTTGACGTATATCTCGTGCTTGTTTATTTCCACTGTGTGAGGACAAGTTATTATAATTGTCCAGATTTATGTCTTTATTGATGCACTCTGATGATTATAAGTATATAAACAGTTACAGATTCTTTTCTATAAAACCTGTTATTATATATTTTATTTTATTCCACAACGATTGTGAGATTTTATGTTGTTGTTTCAGTTTTTCTTCTACCTCTTTCTTATTTTCCCTAACGATCTGGTATTTTCGACATTCGATTGTTCATCATCTAATACAGTAGATGTATTGATGTCGATTTTCGAAGGTCGAAAATCCGGACTGTGACAGGAAATTAAATTCAAATTTCAAGTTTAATTATCAATTTAAATCCTTATCAATTCAATTCTTATATCAATTTAATGTCAAATAATTTACCAACATCAGCCAATGCAATTAAATTACTTCTCGACGTTAATTTAACTAACATAAAAATTTATTATTCAATGGTGAGTGTATAAAACACTCACCTTTATTTGGAACTAAAAATATTTTTAGCTTCAAATAAATTCCAGCTAGATTCCAAATCGTAGACGAGACCGATACAAATCCTTAACAACTTATTTCATGCAAAATGGACCTCATACGAACATGATACACATAAATAAACATTTTAATACAATTAAATAAATTAACCACTAATTAAACTTTAATTACCATCCTTAATCCACGTCATTAGCCGAACCCTTCTTCCTAGTTCACGAACCTAAACTTCCTCCGATACATTCACCACCGTACGCTTCCCAAGATGACAGGAGATTATCATCTTGCTGCTGTGGGATCACCATCGCCCTGCGTAACCCCATTCTCTCATACGAGCGCGTGCACACACCGCTCAAGAAATCGCGGTCAAAACCCTAACCGCCTCTGCCTACATGTGCTCATCCCCATCGCACAACTCTTCGTTCATAGGCTCGTGCTGAAGAACTTAACTTCCACCAGCTGCCGCCGACCCACCCTAGCACGCCGAGTTCGACTGTCATAGGCATCGAATGGAATTTTTTTCCTCGATATGTTTTGATTTTCTGATTTGAATACTGCGATTTGATCGCGATGCCTTTTTTCGTTTTCCTTTATTCGATCGTTTTTTTAATTGTCCCATTCAGAAATGATTTGAATTGAGATAAAGGGGAGAGGATGGGTACGAGGGAGACGTAAGGGTGGTTGAGCGTACGATATGTTGGGAGAAAGGAAAGCAATATATTATTAAAATAAGGAAAATATCTAACTCGATTGGCTCGTGAAATTCCAAACTCCTTGTTATAAGTTGAAACCGAGAACAAGAAAATCATAGAGCAAAGTGGCGGCTTTTGTGTTTCATAATGATGTCTAACGAATACACAGAGAAAGTTATTTAAACGAAAAAAGAAGAACATGGGCCTAAACTAATACACAGGCCCAAATACAACCAGCTGATAATTAAACTAAGAAACACAATCAAAACATAGTAAAGCAACACCATCTCTCTCAACACTCCCCCTCAAGTTGGTATGTAAATATTTATCATACCCAACTTGTTACATAAGAATTGAATTCTTGGTCCAGGTAATACTTTTGTAAACAAGTCTGCAATTTGATCACCAGTCTTCACATACTCAGTCACCACAATTCCTTGCTGAATCTTTTCTCTTACAAAATGGCAATCCACCTCTATGTGCTTTGTCCTCTCGTGAAACACTGGTTTGGTGGATATGTGCAACGCTGCCTGATTGCCACACTTCAAACTAGAAGGCTTACTGATTTCAAAACCCATTTCATTCATGAAATTATTTATCCACATTATCTCACACACAGCATTGGCCATGGCCCTATACTTTGATTCAGCACTTGACCGAGCAACTACATTTTGTTTCTTGCTCTTCCAAGACACTAAATTACCTCCTAAAAACACACAATAACCAGATGTGGATCTCCTATCAGACCTGGAACCAGCCCAGTCAGCGTCTGAATAGCATTCCATCTTCATATGATTATGATTTGAACATACTATTCCTTGACCAACTGTCCTTTTTAAGTAGCCTAGAATTTGTTCCAAGTTCCTCCAGTGCTGCAATGAAGGTGATGCCATATGTTGACTTATTACACTCACTGAGTATGATAAATCTGGTCTAGTGATAGTTAGATAGTTCAACTTCCCTACCGATCTCCTATATCTTTCAGGGTTATCAAATAGTTTACTGCTCTCCTCATTATCACTGCCAGGTTGCATAGGAGTACTGCTAGGTTTCACTCCAAGTTTTCCAACCTCAGCTAATAAGTCCATCACATACTTCCTTTGACACAAGAAGATGCCCTTGCTACTCTTTGAGATCTCAATTCCCAGAAAATACTTCAAACACCCCATATCTTTTGTATGAAATTGTGCATGAATAAAAGCTTTTAGTAGTACAATTCCAGTCTCATCATCCCCTGTTATTACTATGTCATCTACATAGACAACTAAAAGAATAACTCCTACTTTTGACCTCTTATAAAACACTGAATGATCAAAAGAACTTTTCTTCATGCCGAAAATCTCCATTTCCTTGCTAAACTTTCCAAACCATGCCCTTGGACTTTGCTTCAACCCATATAATGTTTTCTTGAGCTTACACACCATATCATTCTCCCCCTGAGCAATGAATCCAGGAGGTTGGTGCATGTATACTTCTTTCAAGTCACCATGAAGAAAAGCATTCTTTATATCCAATTGATTGAGTTTCCAAGAGTGAGTAGCTGCCAAAGAGATAACTAATCTTATAGAAGTTAGTTTAGCTACTGGGAAAACGTTTCTGAATAATCAATCCCATATACTTGGGCAAAGCCTCTTGCTACCAACCGGGCTTTTAACCTTGCTATAGAGCCATCTGGATTTATCTTCACTAAGTATACCCACTTACAACTAATTGCCTTTTTTCCTTTGGGTATTTGTACGAGATCCCATGTATTATTATGCTCTAGAGCATTTATTTCTTCTATCATGGCTTCATGCCACTCTGGTATAGACAGTGCTTCTCCTACACTTTTAGGTACACTAACCTTGTCTAATGATTTGAGAAACAAACATGCGGAAGGTGGTAAATGATCATAAGATATAAATGAGGAAATTGGATAAGTACACTGCCTTTTTCCCTTTCTCAATGCAATAGGTAGGTCTAAACAAGGGTTATAATCAGGTTCAGGAACAGGACTTGATAGGGTAGGACTTGGGACAGTGACAGTAGGGATATTGTCATTCTGATTTAAGATAGGATCATCAGAACTATTATATATCAGAAATTCCTCATCTTTATCCTGGTTTAAGGTAGGGTCATTACTTTCTGGATATGTATTTGTTGGTGGAAACTTATAATAATGGATGTCTTCATAAAAGTTTACATCAATGGACACAGTGTACTTATTCAAGCTAGGGTAATAGCATCTGTAGCCTTTTTGTAAACGTGAATAACCAACAAATACACACTTTGCAGCCTTTGGATCTAGTTTAGATTTATGTGGTGTTGTGTCCCTTGCAAAGCATGTACTACCAAATACTTTGGGACTCACAGGGAATAAGGGTTTTTCTGGGAAAAGAATATTAAAAGGGATATCACCATTCAAAACTGAAGAAGGCACTCTATTGATAAGGAAGCATGATGTAGAAACAACATCTGCCCAGAACACTTTGGGCATATTAGACTGAAAAAGTAATGCTCGTGTTGCCTCCAACAGGTGTCTATTCTTCCTCTCTGTGACACCATTTTGGGAAGTGGTATCTACACATGAAGTTTCGTGAAGCATACCATTTTGATTGATAAAAGTCTGAAATGACTCAGACATATACTCTTTTGCATTATCACTAAGGAGAGTTTTAATTGATGTATGAAACCGTGTCTTTATCTCAGCACAAAAGTTAATAAATATTGCAAATAACTCAGATCTTTTTTTCATCAAGAATAACCATGTAACACGAGAGAAATCACCAACAAAAGTTACAAAATATTGAAAACCTGGTTTAGAGATTACAGATGCAGGTCCCCATATGTTAGAGTGTACAAGTTCAAATGGATTAGTAGCACGTTTATTTATTCTTGGATAAGAACTAAGTCGATGGTGTTTTGCAAACTGACATGACTCACACTCTAAAAATTGTAAAGAATTAAATTGTTGACATATCTTCTTAAAATTCTGTAATGATGGATGACCTAACTGGCAGTGTAGTTTATAAGCTTGAGATGAACTTGAACAGGCAATGACTTGTGGTGTTGTATCAATAATATACAGTCCATTGGATTAGGAACCTTTACCAATAATCCTCTTCGTCATGAGATCCTGGAATATACAGTGGTTTGGATAGAAAGTAATGCAGCAATTTAAACTTTGAGTTATATTACTAACTGAAAGTAAATTAAATGCAAGACTAGGTAGATGTAACACTGTCTTTAGATGCAAATTAGGGGTAAGATTTATACTTCTAGATCCTTATATATTTGCAGATGATCCACCAGCTAATGTGACACCACTCATGTGTGTATTTGGTTGGTAGTTCAAAAAGTTATTTGATGTACCTGTCATGTTGTCAGTTGCCCCTGAGTCAATAAACCATTTGTTCTTTCCAGATTGTGATTGTGATTGTGCAGCTGTAGATATGGAGCTGAAGTTGGATTGTTTCTTTACACTGTCTTGATATGCTTTGTATTTAGTGAATTCCTCAGCAGAAATATTCACTGTTTTGTTTTCTGGATTTTCTGATTGAGCAACATTTATTCTTTCTGCTTATATTGTGATGGTTTACCAATCAAGAACCAACATATATCTGCAGTGCGCCCATCCTTTTTGCAATTTGTACATCTGTATTTAAGAATCATTGGTCGATTTGAAGATTGGTTAGCATTTCCTTTGTATCCACCTTGTTTCCATGATGCACTTGTATTTGGTGCATTTTTATGTGTCACTAGTGCACTGTTTTGTGAGTTAATTGATGTTTGTGCACTTGTGTTCTCTGATCTCATCAACCTTGTAAACACCTCATGTAAACTGGACACACTCGATCCAGATAAAATTTGAGATCTTGTAGAATCGTATTCATGTGGTAACCCTGCCAGAAAACTCATCACTGCCATCTCTTCACGTTGCTGCTGCTGTTTCTTCACATCAGAACTTAAAGGCAAAAGCATATTTAATTCTTCATAATTTTTTGTAAAATTCATAAAGTAATTCATCAAACTTTGGTCCTGTTTCTCAGCTCTGTAAAACGCCTTGCATACATCAAACATTTTACTCAAATTCCCTTTTCCTGAATACAAAAACTCTAAATATTCCATCAATTCTTTCAAAAAACTACAATGATTTATGAGGCTAAGAACACTAGCATCGATTGTGTTCCAGATCTGAAGAAACAATCGAGCATTATCTCTAAGCCAAGTTTGATCTTCTCTCTTCTCAGAATCATCAACAGGCGGATTTCGAGATAAGTGATCATCCAATTCAATACTCCGAAGATACAATTTAATTGTCTTGATCCTATCCAAATAATTTGATTCATTGAGTTTATGGTCAGTAATCTTGGACATAATCAGAAGAACATCAACATTGGCTTTGTTTTCCGCCATTAGCCCTAATCTCAATGAGTCGTGAGAAATTTGAATTTTAGGGGTCGTGCTCTGATACCATGTTATAAGTTGAAACCGAGAACAAGAAAATCATAGAGCAAAGTGGCGGCTTTTGTATTTCATAATGATGTCTAACGAATACACAGAGAAAGTTATTTAAACGAAAAAAGAAGAACATGGGCCTAAAATAATACACAGGCCCAAATACAACCAGCCGATAATTAAACTAAGAAACAGAATCAAAACATAGTAAAGCAACACCATCTCTCTCAACACTCCTAATGAAGCGTGCCGCCTGGTGTCCATAATGTTTTACCCTATTCCGAATACAATGGAATTAGTTTCGATGTCTGATTTGATTATATTCAAAAGGTAGCTTTTCAAAATCAATTAATTTTAATTGAATTCCTCAAATTAATTTCTACGCGTTTCAAGCTCGCATGGCTAAACAACAAGTCTGATCGGTACAAAACTTGAAATGCTACAATAATTCCCTATTACGGATCCAACGATAATGGTTTCGTCAAAATCCGACACAGTGGCCAAAATGGCTATTTTAACTCATTAGATGAAATATACAATTTCCAATTTTATTTTTATTTATTCACATTTAAATCCAATTTTAAATGTATCTTTATATATTTAAATAAAATTCAAATCAAGTTTCGACACCATTTTCATTCACTTTAAATCCAAAATTCAATTATTTAAACATTTTCTAATATTAAATTTAAATGATTTAATTTTCAGTAAATCACCATTAATAATCAGTTCAACATTTATTAACAATCATTTTATCATCATCTAAATAATTCAACATTCAACATTCAATTACAAACATCGATTACAAGCACATTTAATAAATAGAATTTTCATTTCACTAGTTGTTATTGCCTAAATCTGCGGAATTTATTATTTCAAATTTTATTCAAGTTCATATTCAATAACTACACTAATAATTCATCAATTTTATTTTTAACCATTTTTTATTTAATAATTGCATAAAATTTAATAATTTGAAATAGCTAAAAATACCGATCGTTACATTCTCCCCCACTCAAAACTTTTTGTCCTAAAAAAGAGACTAAGTATAGCATTTAACATTTGATATATTTTATTCAAAATTATCAACTTATAAAACATTAAATCTCATTCATAAAACCATTACTACATTTCCACTATGGTACTTCGATCGGCTTATGGAATTTACTAGTTAGTTATCAAAACAAGTTATAAATTTTTTAAAACTTCAATAATTTTCTAACCCCCGGATTTATGGAAAATTCTGGTAGAGTCTCCTTTGCATGACTCATTCAGAAAATTTTTAGAATATAATATAATACAAATATACCCAATATATATCAAATATACATCTCATCTCAGTGGTGAGACATCCTGAAGAGGGAAAAATATAAAATCGCGGTATGTAATCCGAGATACGTACCTTATTATTATTAATACGAGCGAGTTCGCTCGTACGAAGCAAGCAAAAGCATATAATAATCCGCGTGTACGTCCAAACGATCTTCGTATGCACCTATCTCAACTCAATTTAGAATATTAATCACTTATAAAGATGTAGAAAGCAAATAGGAGTTTAATATAACTATATAACATGGATTTTTAACCCAAACCATAAATACAAGCACAAATACACAATATACACCAATTATATCCAGTCAAAAATAGTTAAAATAATAATTTGCAACAAAAGAAACCATTCAATTAATAATATTCATCTAATTAATCCAATTAACTCATAAATATGTTAATTTACATCTTCCAATATCCATAGCTGATTTATATACTTCATTTTTATTAAGATTTAATTTTTATTAACATTTAATTGGTTTGCTTCCATTTTATTCAAATCTATTTCATTTACATTCAATTTATTCAATTTAATTTGTTAACTTCCAATCGTTTCACTTTTTGTTTAACATATTTCGTATAAATTCATTTATTAACCATTTTATAAAATTATTCCATTTAACCTTGGTAAGTTAAACTTATTTCATTATCACTTAGTATTTTATACTAATATTATTTATAAACCATTTAAGTTTATTATAAACATTTTACCAAATTGCAATTAATTTTTATCATTATTCCATAACTCAAGTTCATATTAATCCTTTGATCCGTTTAATTAATTTATTTCATAAATTTAAATTCATATTAATGATTTCACTTCAGTAAATTTTATTTTACAAATGATTCACTTCATTAGTTTATTCATTGATTCAAACTCATATAATAATTTTACATAAGTTAATTTTTATTTTATAACTCCAATTCATATTAATAAATTTTTTCACAATCGCTTTCATTCAACTTTCTTAAATTAACTTCCATTTTATAATTCATTTTGTTAACTTATTTGATATTCAATTAATTAACATTCGATTTTATTAAAACTTATTCCATTTGCATTTAATTTGTTTACATTCAGTTTAAATTAAATTCAATTACTCATATCAATTTTTACTTACATTCATTTATTTTTATTTAATTTCTTTCACCCCAAATTTTACTTTATTTTGTAATTCAAGTTCGTATTTATTTTATTAATTCATTTTATAGCTTAAGTGGAATTAATTCACTTTACAAATTTATCAAGTTATATTCAAACCCAATTCAAGTCATTTAATCTTTATTAAATTGAATTTTATTTCATTTGATTCATTTCTTGGTTTATTCAACTTTATTTAAGTTAAACCTTTTTTCTCTTTCCTACATGTAACGGCCCAGGATTTCTGTCATTTGAAATTCGTACATTTAATTGATTTTTAATATTAATAAGTAAAATTTGTAAGTCGAATAAATTTTATTCTGAATATCTAGATTTAATTGGATAATTAAAGCAATAATTTAATATTAGAAATTACAGAAATAATTTGAAATTGGGTTTAATGTGATTAGAAATGATCTATAAAGTTGTATTAAATCATATTGGAGTTAGAATGATGTTATGGAACTTTTAAAATTGAATTAAAAGTTAATTTGTGAAAATTGAATATTTTAATATTTAAATTGACGGCTAAAAATAGTCATTTTTCAAACAGTCTCGGATTTCGACGAAACTAGCTTCATTGGATCCGTAATGTTAAATTATTGTAAGGGTTCAAATTTCGTGTCAATCGAATTTACGGTTTGTCCGGGGCGATGCAAAACGCGTAGAAATCGAATTCGAGTGAATTTTGAATTTAAATAGTCAATTCAAAAACTTATCTTTCAAATTTGATCGAATTGGCTCCCGATATATATTCCATTGCGTTCGGAATGGGGGTAAAAAATTATAAACGACAGGCGGCACGCTTAGTTTGGAGTTCGGAAAATTTCGGGATGAATGGTGTTTCAATATTTTTCTATAAAAGGACCTTCATTATTTCCATTTGCACTCAAACCCTAGAAGCTAAACCCTAGCCGCCAGTTCATGATTAATGGCCGAAATTTGTGCTTCTTCTTCCTCTATTTTCTTCAAATCCATCAGCTTTTAGCAAAAATCATCAACTACAAAATTGAAGAGCTCAACGAGCACTAGCTATCCAACGGTCAAGATCGTAAATGGAGCTACGGATTTATGGAAATTCGTGCTTGAATGGACGATAGTCACGCATGTTTTTCGAGAGAGACGGGGGACCGAGCTTGACCGGATTTGGGTCGTGGGTGGAGTAGAGGCGCGCGCGCGTGATGGAGGTCCCTGATCGTCGTCAAATCGATCGAAGTGGTTGCGAAAATTCGTGGATAGAGGCGGCTTCATGGGTTTGGGTCACGCACGTATACGTGGGGAGGAAGAAGAGAACGCATGCAACGGTCTGGATCTCATCCAGAGAATGTGCGGCCCTGGATGCAGCAAGTAAAATAAATAACAAAATTGTAAATTTATTTATATTTAGTTCGTATAAACTTTAAAAAGCTGTAACTCTTTCGTACGAGGTGCGTTTTGGACGAAACGAATTGCGTTGGGTTCGTATAGACAAACATTACGCAATGGAGCTGGATTGGAGTTGATTGGAGCTAGAAAAAATTTTGGATAAAATTAAACGCGCATTCACTTAAGTGTTTAATTTGATTCGAAATAAAACACTGCAACTGTTATTGGAAGCAAGGTGAGAACTTCTCACTCAATCGAAATTGTTTCGTTTTAAATTTTAAATAGTTATATTTAAAATTGCTTGATTGTGTGACTGAATGATAAATTATTATCTACTGTATTGAAATAGACCCTATGCGCCGTGTATTAAGCGGATGTTATTTATTAAAAACATATACCGCGATATTCCATCTTGAAGTGGAATTGGTATTATATATCTACTTGGAGTTGATTTTCCCGCATTATATAGCGGATGAGACCCTATTGCGCCGCATAATAGCGGATAATATTTTATATAAACCCATATACCGTGATATTCCGTATTGGAACGGGATTGGTATTGTGCTAACATCTGTGGATGCAGGGAAACAGGTTGGAGGGATCCAACTGGATTCCTCACCCGTATTGATTTATTTACAGATATTGTGATATATTCTGTTATCATATGATATATGATGTTTTGGATGCCGTAATTGTTATATATTTAGTGTTGTTGCAGCATTGGGCCTATTTTAGAAAATTAAAAGTGGTAAAGTGATCTTTGAAAGTATACGTTTTATTAAATTTTGGAATTTGATTCATTTTAAATAAATAAACATTATAATTTTAATGTTATAAAAATTATGATTTTTGAGAAATATAGTTGAAATGTGATTTTTGAAAATATGGAGTTAATGATTTTATAAAATAGTTTAAATAGAGATTTTTGAATTTATTATAAAAGCTTTAATATATAAGATTTATAAAATTGTATTTTTTATAAATCAAAGTGATGAAATTATAAAGGAGTTTTAAAGACGTTTTAAAATAATAATATAAATGGATTTATAAAAAGAACAGAATATATGATTTTGAATTTTGTACAAAAAGGAACGAATTTATAAATAGAGAATTATATGAATTTTGCTTATAAGTTGGATTTTGTCGTGTAAATGGAATATGGATAGAATTTGTTAATAAAGTGATTTTATAAGTTGAAGTTGTTATAAAATATAAATGGAATTTATAAACCTATAATTCCGAAAATGATTTATTTTGATAAGTTAATCGTTATAGCTTATTAAAAGAGATACATCCACGATTTTGAACAGTGAATAATCCTTTAAATAAAATGTGTAGAAATGTTGAATTTGGTTAACGAAGTATATTCACGATTTTAAATAGTGAATAATATATTAAAGAAATTTTTTGGGGATATTTTAAATAGAATTAAAACGATTTAAAGATGTTTTAAAAATGTACTAAGTATCGAAACCATAGATTTCAACATTCATTGTTGAAATAGACGTTTTCGAGAAATAGAAGGAAATGGTGGACTATAACACTGTTGTTATAGTAAATGATTTTCGAAAGGAAATGTTTTATGTAGTATTGGAATTTATATATCTATCTTAATTTCGAATCCTATACTAGTGATTTTGGGTTGTCGTAACGATGTTTTACGCAACATTCGTTTTGACCCAAATAAATGTGTTTAAGAGAATGTTTTCCTTAAAAAATAAAATATATACTTACTTGTGACTTAAGTATATTGAATATTTTCCAAATGTTGAAAATAAATAGATTTGTGAATTACTTATCATTAAATAAGTATGGAAATGTGTTCCAATATGAAGAGAATGTTTGGAGATTATATCTTTTAAAGATAAATTGAAAGTGCATATTTGAAATCGATTTGAAAATCGTATATCAGTGGATATTTGGAAATTTAAATTCATCATGGAATTTATAAAGGAAAGGGTAATTTGTTTAAAAATAAACATTGATTTATTTTTGAAGTGTGGGAATAAATTTATGGATTGGGAACGTGAGTTTAAAATAATTCGGTAAGGATTTATTTGATTGATTTAAATGAACCATTTTGAAATTGGAATGAATAAATATTTGTGAATATACCCGTATAGGGAAATGATTTGAAATTTGTTTTCAAAAGTTGTGAAGGTGGAAAATGATTTAATTTTTTTTTTCAAATAGTTGAAGTGTTAAAAATATATCTTGTAAAGATATTTTTTTGGAGATAAATAATTTGGGAAAATTATTTGGAATCTGGTGATGTTGTGCATATCCATTGATAGTTAAATAACCGTCTATAAATATTGACCTTAAATAGGTATTTGTTGTGATTTTCTTGAATTTGAATGCTACACTTATTTGTAAAATAAGCGCTCGTTATTCGGTTTAGCCGGGGGAGGACCTTTGTCATATAATCCATTCCGAGTAATGATATGTCGTTATGGATAGCATTTGAAGACCGGTGTTGAAGACCGGGTACTTGTGAAAACGATAGGATGACCTATCAATTGTCTCTGCACCGATAGCTACGGTATGGATATTTCCTTTGTGATGAGAAGTTCGATCGGGATTGTGAATACCCGGATTGCAAGGACTTCTTTGGAAGGGCCTTCGGTTCTATTCGAACTCAGAACAGACTTGTATGGATTGTATGTCTGACATTACAAAGTGAGATGTAAAGATGATTTCTTTCAAATACATATCTGTTGGTGGCGGAGAATTTATTCTCTTATCTTAACACCCTTCTCTAAGACGTACAAGCTCAGAGGTTATGTAGTTGAAGGTTATTAGTGATATACTCCCAATTTGGTAGTGTGACATGCTGAGTGCTGTTGATCATTTGTTGATCGAAGCATGGCTTTTTGAAAAGCATAGCTTTGTGGATGAGACTTTGACGAACCTCACAACCCGGTTATGGTCGAAACAGGAATCGTGGCAGCAAGGTTATTTGAGGATAGCGCCCTCTGAGGGCATGTCATTTCCTTCTGGATTATAAGTGGTTTCATGGTATGGAGCCCAGATACTTACTTCGTGGTTGCTGCATATTTATTGATTTGTGGTTGTTGGTTGAGAGGATCCTCGAAATAAAGGTCGCAAACGACCGGGGGATGACATGCTCGTGTCAATTGTTACCCAGTTAGGGGTAACTCGGCCTTGTGTAGCAGAGATCCGGTTAGGATCCGGGGACGTCACTCCAGAGGCGTTCTATTTTACTTGGGAAGTTCCTTTTCCCGACCATTTGTTGGAAATCCAATCAAAACAATACGAGCCTTTTACAATTGCAATTGTATAACCTACCATGGAATGTGGCGATAACCTGCTATTGAACATGGTAGCTATAGTAGGCATACGATAATGGTCGTATGTTGGCTAATATTTATATCATACTTTCGAAATGTTTTCTACACTGCACTAATAATAATAATAATCAAATGATTCTGCGTAGTAAGCATCTTTGACTATCATAAGGAGAAATCTCCTCCAATTCTGTGTTTGCATTGTGTGTGTGGCGGAAGGTCTTATGGTAGTTTCATTTTCTAAAAGCATTGCGGATCTACCTTAAAAATATTTCTTTGTTGTTTTTAAAGATAAACTATTTTAAGTTCTCACACCAATCCCATGACTGACCTGGAGTTTATTGTTTCCTTCCTAAACTCTGGGTGCCCATCATTTTCCACACGGGCAGTCTAGAGTCAGGTTATCAGGTCATTCTGGAATTCAGGAGTTGCTGTAGAAATCAGAAGGCAAGCTGGATGGCGAGACGTATCACTTGTATATGATATTATGTTTTCCACTGTGTATTCAGTTGTGAGGACAGGTTTATACAACTGTCTATTGTTGTGTTGTATATTGACTCAGATGATGTAATGTATATAATATACAGTTCTTTTGATTTAAAGATTATTCATTTATCTATTATATGTTGTTCCACTGCGATTGTGAGATTCTGTTATTGTTTCTATTTTCTTCCTTTTTCTTTCTATCTTCTTCTACCTCTTCTTCTTTAACCCTAACTGTTGGGTTTTCCGGCCTTCGATTGCTCGGCAGTTGATACAGTGGATGTATTAATATCGACCTTCGTGAGTCGAAAATCCCTTAGTCGTTACAGTTGGTATCAGAGTTTATGGTTAAGCTACAAGCTTGGCTCTGTTGGGAATTACTCATTAGAGATAGAGCCAGTAGTACTCTAGAATGAGTGTGAGTGTAATACTAGTTACGAGCACGTATTTGTTAGTGAATGTAAAAAAATGTTTTATATTGTGTTTGCTTATCCGTTGTGCTGTTTGTGAATTCTGATCGGTTTGTGGGACGCTATATTATCGATAGGGATTTCTAAACACTTAAACGAGGCAAGTCGACATAATATCATTTTAAATTGGGTAGATGAAATAATTTTACCTCGATTATATTTTTTATATAAAGGAATAATTTTTCAGAAATTATTAAAGTAAATATAGATTGATTGTTTGGTTGATGAAAATGTAAGAATATATATAAGTCGATTAAAAGATGTTAGAATAATCTAAACAATAACAACAATTGTAAAAGTATAATTGTATGAGCAAATGAATTATTAAGTATGGAATTATAATTGATATGATTTACAATTGTGAAATGATCTTATATAAGTAAAAGATTTGTAAATGAGATTTATGAATAAAAGGAAAATTTTGAAAGAATATTAAGTACTTAATTCACTACTGCCACTGGAAAATAATAAGGGTGATGACTGCAGCATCATCAATATCATTTTCGAGTTTCTGTGTGATGGATTTGTTACCATAGTAATTGGAAAATTGAAGTTTGGTTGTGATAATCAAATTTGAAATTAAAATCCAAGTTGTAATTGTTTAATATAAGTAATCAAGTTTTGAACTTATAATATGAGATAATAAATTTAGCTTTGGTGAAGTTAAAGGATTTGGGTTAGTGTAGTAAATATATGATATGAAATTTAACTAAAGTAAAGTTAAATAAATTGATTTGGATTAGATAATCTATCGAAATGGAAATTAAACTGAAGTGATTATATGAAATTTAAGTTAGGTTAAACAAATGATGTTTGAAATGGAATATAACTTAAGTGATAGTGAACGAACTTGATTTTGGTATCGAAATAAAATAATAAAGTGAATTAAATGGATGTGAACTTGAGTTATATAAATGAAATTCAACTTTATATGGTAAGATGAATTAGCAATTGAATTAATGAATGAATTGAATGTGAATCAATTGAATGTAAATAAATTGATATAAAATACTGGATGTAAGTGTTAATTCATTAAAGCTAATTAAAAGTGATGAACCAAATTGAACGAATGTAAGAAAAGTAAAGAAATTTGGTAGTGTTGGATATACATTGTTTGTTAGATGAAGGTTGGTTGATTGTATAGAAATCCATATGAAATTGAATTAATGAAATTGAAAGCTAAAGTAATTGAAATGAAATTGGAAGTTAAGTGAATCTTAAATAGAATTGAATTTGATTTGGAAGTGAACCAACTTGAGTGTAAATTAGTGAATGTAAACTAATTGAATATGAGAAGTGAAAGCGTATTGATTTGGTTATGGATGTTAGTTGAATGCTAGTTGGTTGATGGTTGAATTTATTGCTTTTGATTGCATTCGCTATATTGGCATATATAGTTGTTGGTATATGTTGTATATTGATATTACTTGCATATATACATGTTTCTCATGGTTTGTTGAGTGTTTAGTAGGTGCGGCTTGCGCATTGCTTCGCATTTGGAGCTCGCTTTCACGCTATATTAGCCGTATATGCTCGCTAATAATATATAAGGTACATATCTCGGATTACATATCGTACTTTTACACTTTTTCCCCGCGGGATGCCTCATTACTTTGATGAGATGTATATTTGTGATATATATACTATCATTTTTATTTTATTTTTTGAATCGAGGCGCCCAAAGGAGTCTATGGCTAATTTTTCTGAACATTTAAGGCGTTAGAATATTTTTGAGAAAACTGGAAAATTTTGAAAAGATAACTAAGTATGATTTGAAAACTTAGTAAAGTTATTGTAAGAAGTTTAACTAGGGATTTTGGAAAAGTCAAAATGTTTAAATGAATTTGAAATTTAAATTCGAACGATTTGTTTTGAAAAGTTAATGGATTCTGTAAGTTTTTCTTACTTGGTAATTTCGAGGACGAAATTCTTTTAAGGGGGGAAGTTTGTAACGACCCAGAATTTTTTTCATTTGAAATTCGTATATTTAATTGATTTTTAATATTAATAAGTAAAATTTGTAAGTCGAATAAATTTTATTCTGAATATCTAGATCTAATTGGATAACTAAAGCAATAATTTAATATTAGAAATTACAGAAATAATTGGAAATTGGGTTTAATGTGATTAGAAATGATTGATAAAGTTATATTAAATCATATTGGAGTTAGAATGATGTTATGGAACTTTTAAAATTGAATTAAAAGTTAATTTGTGAAAATTGAATATTTTAATATTTAATTGACGGCTAAAAATAGTCATTTTTCAAACAGTCTCGGATTTTGACGAAACCAGTTTCATTGGATCCGTAATGTTAAATTATTGTAAGGTTTCAAATTTCGTGTCAATCGGATTTACGGTTTGTCCGGGGTGAGGCAAAACGCGTAGAAATCGATTTGAGTGAATTTTGAATTTAAATAGTCAATTCAAAAACTTATCTTTCAAATTTGATTGAACTGGCTCCCGATATATATTCCATTGCGTTCGGAACGGGGGTAAAACATTATAAACGCCAAGCGGCACACTTTGTTTGGAGTTCACAAAATTTCGGGATGAATAGTGTTTCGATACTTTTCTATAAAAGGACCTTCATTATTTCCATTTGCACTCAAACCCTAGAAGCTAAACCCTAGCCGCCAGTTCATGATTAATGGCTGAAATTTTTGCTTCTTCTTCCTCTATTTTCTTCAAATCCATCAGCTTTTAGCAAAAATCATCAACTACAAAATTGAAGAGCTCAACGAGCACTAGCTATCCAAAGGTCAAGATCGTAATTGGAGCTACAGATTTACGGCAATTCGTGCTTGAATGGCCGATAGTCGCGCATGTTTTTCGAGAGAGACGGGGGACCGAGCTCGACCGGATTTGGGTCGTGGGTGGAGTAGAGGCGCGCGCGCGTGATGGAGGTCCCTGATCGTCGTCAAATCGATCGAGGTGGTTGCGAAAATTCGTGGATAGAGGCAGCTTCATGGGTTTGGGTCGCGTTCGTATACCTGGGGAGGAAGAAGAGAATGCGTGCAACGTTCTGGATCTCATCCAGAGAACGTGCGGCCCTGGATGCAGCAAGTAAAATAAATAAGAAAATTGTAAATTTATTTATATTTAATTCGTATAAACTTTAAAAAGCTGTAACTCTTTCATACGAGGTCCGTTTTGGACGAAACGAATTGCGTTGGGTTCGTATGGACGAACACTACGCGATGGAACTGGATTGGAGTTGATTGGATCTAGTGAAAATTTTGAATAAAATTAAACGTGCATTCACTTAAGTGTTTAATTTTATTCGAAATAAAACACTGCAATTGTTATTGGAAGCAAGGTGAGAACTTCTCACTCAATCGAAATTGTTTCGATTTAAATTTTAAACAGTTAGTTTTAAAATTGCTTGATTGTGTGATTGAATGATAAATTATTATCTACTATATTGAAATAGACCCTATGCGTCGTATATTATGTGGACGTTATTTATTAAAAACGTATATCGCGATATTCCATCTTGAAGTGGAATTGGTGTATTATATATGTACTTGGAGTTGATTTTACCGCATTATATAGCAGATGAGCCCTATTGTGCCGCATAATAGCGGATAATATTTTATATAAACCCATGTACCGTG
Organism: Allium cepa; assembly: GCA_030765085.1. Taxonomy (NCBI): domain Eukaryota; kingdom Viridiplantae; phylum Streptophyta; class Magnoliopsida; order Asparagales; family Amaryllidaceae; genus Allium; species Allium cepa. The sequence continues at coordinate 503,080,702 of CM060937.1, read as the reverse complement.
ATATTCCGTATTGGAACGGGATTGTTATTATGCTAACATCTGTCGATGCAGGGAAATAGGTTGGAGGGATCCAACTGGATTCCTCACCCGTATTGATTTATTTACAGATATTGTGATATATTCTATTATCATATGATATATGATGTTTTGGACGCCGTGATTGTTATATTTAGTGTTGTTGCAGCATTGGGCCTATTTTGGAAAATTAAAAGTGGTAAAGTGATTTTTGAAAGTATACGTTTTATTAAATTTTGGAATTTGATTCATTTTAAATAAATAAACGTTATAATTTTAATGTTTTAAAAATTATGATTTTTGAGAAATATAGTTGAAATATGATTTTTGAAAATATGGAGTTAATGATTTTATAAAATAGTTTAAATAGAGATTTTTGAATTTATTATAAAAGCTTTAATATATAAGATTCATAAAATTGGATTTTTTATAAATCAAAGTCATGAAATTATAAAGGAGTTTTAAAGACATTATAAAATAATAATATAAATGGATTTATAAAAAGAATAGAATCTACGATTTTTGAATTTTATGAAAAAAAGGAATGAATTTGTAAATAGAGAATTATAAGAAATTTGCTTATAATTTGGATTTTGTCGTGTAAATGGAATATGGATAGAATTTGTTAATAAAGTGATTTTATAAGTTGAAGTTGTTATAAAATATAAATGGAATTTATAAACATTGTTTTATAATTCCGAAAACGACTTATTTTGATAAGTTAATTGTTATAGCTTATTAAAGGAGATATATCCACGATTTTGAACAGTGAATAATCCTTTAAATAAAATGTGTAGAAATGTTGAATTTGGTTAACGAGGTATATTCATGATTTTGGATAGTGAATAATATATTAAAGAAATGTTTTGAGGATATTTTAAATAGAATTAAAACGATTTAAAGATGTTTTAAAATGTATTAAGTATCAAAACCATAGATTTCAACATTCATTGTTGAAATAGACATTTTCGAGAAATAGAAGGAAATGGTGGACTATAACACTGTTGTTATAGTAAATGATTTTCGAAAGGAAATGTTTTATGTAGTATTGGGATTTATATATCTATCTTAATTTCGAATCCTATACTATTGATTTTGGATTGTCGTAACGATGTTTTACGCAACATTCGTTTTGACCCAGATAAATGTGTTTAAGAGAATGTTTTCCTTAAAGAATAAAATATATACTTAATTGTGATTTAAGTATACTGAATATTTTCCAAATGTTGAAAATAAATAGATTTGTGAATTACTTACTATTAAATAAGTACGGAAATGTGTTCCAATATGAAGAGAATGTTTGGAGATTATATCTTTTAAAGATAAATTGAAAGTGCATATTTGAAATTGATTTGAAAATCGTATATCAGTGGATATTTGGAAATTTAAATTCATCATGGAATTTATAAAGGAAAGGGAAATTTGTTTAAAAATTAACATTGATTTATTTTTGAAGTGTGGGAATAAATTTATGGATTGGGAACGTGAGTTTAAAATAAATCGGTAAGGATTTATTTGATTGATTTAAATGAACCATTTTGAAATGAGAATGAATAAATATTTGTGAATATATCCCGTGTAGGGAAATGATTTGAAATTTGTTTTCAAAAGTTGTAAAGGTGGAAAATGATTGAAATTTGTTTTCAAATAGTTAAAGTGTTAAAAATATATCTTGTAAGGATATTTTTTGGAAATAAATAATTTGGGGAAATTATTTGGAATCTGGTGATGTTGTGCATATCCATTGATAGTTAAATAACCGACTATCAATATTGACCTTTAAATAGATATTTGTTGTGATTTGCTTGAATTTGAATGCTACACTTATTTGTAAAATAAGCGCTCGTTATTCGGTTTAGCCGGGGGAGGACCTTTGTGTCATATAACCCATTCCGAGTAATGATATGTCGTTATGGATAGCATTTGAAGACGATGTTGAAGACCGGGTATTTATGAAAACAATAGGATGACCTATCGGTTGTCTCTGCACCGATAGCTACGGTATGGAGATTTCCTTTGTGATGGGAAGTTCGATCGGGATTGTGAATACCCGGATTGCAAGGACTTCTTTGGAAGTGCCTTCGACTCTATTCGAACCCAGAACAGACTTGTATGGATTGTATGTCTGACATCACAAATTAAGATGTAAAGCTGATTTCTTTCACATACATATCTGTTGGTGGCGGAGAATTTATTCTCTTAGCTTAACACCCTTCTCTAAGACGTACGAGCTCAGAGGTTATGTAGTTGAAGGTTATTAGTGATATACTCCTAATTTGGTAGTGTGACATGCTGAGTGCCGCTGATCATTTGTTGATCGAAACATGACTTTGTGAAAAGCGTAGCTTTGTGGACGAGACTTCGACAAACCTCACAACCCGGTTATGGTCGAAACAGGAATCGTGGCAGCAGGGTTATTTGAGGATAGCGCCCTCTGAGGGCATGTCATTTCCTTCTGGATTATAAGTGCTATCATGGTATGGAGACCAGATACTTATTTCGTGGTTGATCCATATTTATTGATTTGTGGTTGTTGGTTGAGAGGATCCTCGGAATAAAGGTCGCAAACGACCGGAGGATGACATGCTCGTGTCAGTTGTTACCCAGTTAAGGGTAACCCGGCCTTGTGTAGCAGAGATCCGGTTAGGATCTGGGGACGTCACTCCAGAGGCGTTCTATTTTACTTGGGAAGTTCCTTTGCCCGACCATTTGTTGGAAATCCAATCAAAACAATACGAGCCTTTTACAATTCCAATTGTATAACCTGGCATGGAATGTGGCGGTAACCTACTATTGAACATGGTAGCTATAGTAGGCATACGATAATGGTCGTATGTTGGCTAAGATTTATATCATACTTTCGAAATGTTTTCTACACTTTGCACTAATAATAATAATAATCAAATGATTCTGCGTAGCAAGCATCTTTGACTATCGTAAGGAGAAATCTCCTCCAATTCTACGTTTGCATTGTGTGTGTGGCGGGAGGCCTTATGGTAGTTTCATTTTCTAAAAGCATTGCGGATCTACCTTAAAAATATTTCTTTGCTGTTTTTAAAGATAAACTGTTTTAAGTTCTCACACCAGTCCCATGGCTGACCTGTAGTTTATTGTTTCCTTCCTAAACTCTGGGTGCCCATCATTTTCCACACGAGCAGTCTAGAGTCAGGTTATCAGGTCATTCTGGAATTCAGGAGTTGCTGTAGAAATCAGGAGGCAAGCTGGATGGCGAGACGTATCACTTGTATATGACATTATCTTTTCCACTGTGTATTCAGTTGTGAGGACAGGTTTGTACAACTGTCTATTGTTGTGTTGTGTTGTATATTGACTCTGATGATGTAATGTATAAAATGTACAGTTCTTTTGATTTAAAGATTATTCATTTATCTATTATATGTTGTTCCGCTGTGATTGTGAGATTCTGTTATTGTTTCTGTTTTCTTCTTCTTTTTTTCTATCTTCTTCTACCTCTTCTTCTTTAACCCTAACGGTTGGATTTTCCGGCCTTCAATTGATCGGCAGTTGATACAGTGGATGTATTAATGTCGACCTTCGTGAGTCGAAAATCCCTTAGTCGTTACACTACAATTCATGTTCAGTAAGTTTAAAATTTGTTATTTGCTGAATATTTCTCAAATCTATAAAATATACAAATTTATTCACTTAAAATTTTATTTTATTATTTTATCCAATTCATTTCAAGTACATTTCATTTTATTTAAGCTTTCTTGATTTAGACCTCATTTTATTTACTTCATTTCACTAACTCCATTTTATTAACATTTCTTAGGTTAAATTTTTTCATATCTTAAGTTCGAATCTTATTTTGTTTGCTAAACCAAAATATTCAACAGTTTTTAAATTAAATTTTACTTTCCTGTTCAAACCTATAAGTTATGACTTATTTTTATCCATTCTATTTTTAATTATAAGTTCAAAACGATTTTCATATATTTATCAAATCATACTTAGAATATTTTTCACAACAAAACTTATTTTAATCGAAAATAAATTCCAATGGTAGCAATTCTCACTCAGAAACTTGAAAATGAATACCAACAATGTTGCAGTCATCCCCAAAATTATTTTCCAACAACTAAAGCAAGTTCAATGCTTTATTTCTTTCAAAAATCATTTCAAAATATTTATTTCTCATCAAAACACTTTTAGATAATATTATTATTAATTTTAAAGGCTTTGAAAACAATTTTGAAAGCAACGGGTTTTGTAACGACCTTGGATTTTGGCTCTATTATTTTAATAAATATTTAATCTAATTAAATAAAATGTAATCTGATCATATTAAAATGAACATGATTTTGGAGATAATTGCCATTTGTTTATATGGATTGGTATTTTAAAAGGGAAATTGATTTGAAAATTTGAAATAAATATCTCAATAATATTTACAATAAAATTTATCTTATATAATTGAAATAAAATACTTTACTTTGTTTACATTGGGTATAAATATATATAGATGATACTGTTTTAAATAAAATCAATTTCTATAAATTTAAAATATAAATATTAAATGTAAGTCAAAAATATAAATATAAATAAATAAGTAAACTCATGAATCTAAGTTCAATATTGATAGTTAAAATACAAATAGAAATAAATATAAAGATAAGTATAAATGTAAGTAAATCATGTTGAACATAATTTGAATATTGATAGTCAAAATATAAAATACAAATGCAAAATATAAAGCAAGGAATAAATAATTTTGTTAAACATACAACATAACTTTAAAATTGTAAACAAAGCATAAAAATAAGTCTAATTATAAAATAAAAATAACACAAATAGAATTAAAATGAATACACAAGCATACAATATAAACTGTAAATTTGAAAGCATAAAACAAAATAAGTAATGTATAAAAAATAATGAAACAAATTGACTTCATATACACACAAGAACATCTACCTGCAAATGTTATGCACAAATAAAAATAACAAGACAAATGTCTTCATCCAAGGGTATAAGACCTGAAACCCTGTATATGAAGTTCAACAAGAAGTTTATAAAACAAACATATATATGTAAACTATTCAAATTAAAAGTCTTCATATACAAGCCAAGTTGGCCTGCAAAGTGGTAGTCAACAAACAAATATCTTTATACATAGTACAATATAATTATAATATGTAGACTAAGTTAGAAACCAAAGCATTAATTACTATCAACTCAGCCTACTATTTGGTCTATGCTAATATTTGCAAATCTTTACTTTTCTGTAATAAAAAACATCATCAACATAAAACAAAAAAAAAGAAAATAACTTAACTAGATAACACCTTCCTTAAATATACTATTATCTTCTATATATGTGTCATCTTTCTTTTGAGTTCGTTCAGCTATCTGATAAGAAAATCTGAGAAAGAAAGAAGGAAGAAACAAAACTCAATTTTTTTATTCAAATCAAAACAGATCAAAAACTCATGACAGTTTCAAAGTAACAGGGATTAAGGACAGTTTTAGCTCCAGGTTTCAAAAGAAAAACATCAGTGCTTTCTGTTCAAAAGAGTTTTCTGGCGAGTAAACTAAATTTTTAAGTGTTTTAAGTTAATTAAAACAGTTCAAACTTCATTTATAAACTGTTTGTATATGCTTCAGTTTGCATATGATTTTGTATGCTCTATGTTCTCTGAAACTTGATACAGATTGGATATTGGTTCGAATACTCAAACTATCATGATTTAAATCATTGATTAGCTTTGATTTCTTAACAAACAAGATGATAAAATTCAAATTAAGATTTTTAGAAAGTTGATTAAACCGTCTTTACAAAGAATACCATTGTAATATTGATGTTCAGGAAATCAAGTGATAATTGGAAATATTTGTTTTTTGTAATATATTGATTCAAGATTATATATTGAATTCATACTGCAAGATATGATTTTTAAAACAAACATCAAGATTTATAGATTAATATTCAAAGAGCAGTTTGGAGTTGAACTAATGTTGCATTTCATCCTATTTCAAGTGATCGATTCAATTTTAATTGATGAAACTTGAATTGAAGCAAGCTTATCCATCCATGATCTCCGGAAAAATGTGAATTGATTTTTCTATCGTGTGGAATTTGAGTACGAGATCGTATTAGGGTTTTTACTGGAGTTCATGTTCATATCTGTAACGAGACGCGTACGGCCTTTATGTGTGATCGAGCTCCACGCGATTCAAAGAAGGGGAAGAGGGACATGTTGTCGTAGTATGGACGAAGTGTGAGCGCCTCCGGTGCGTTTGCGGCAGTGGTGAAACATTTTTGTTGAGGGATCGTTTTGCAATTTTTCGAGCAGAAGACCAATTTTCGATGCGAAATTCTTTGAGGCAATTCGAGTTTGATTTTCATGTTATCGCGTGATTTGGGGTTTGCCTGAATGGTTGACGTTCGTCGGTGACAAGTCGTGCCGCCGTGCACGTGTACGGCGAGGAGGAGGGATATCTGTGTCGTGTTATCAGGTGGCTCGTGTCGTGCTCGAGTAGTTTTGATGTTGGCTTCGGGTTTTTATCGTGTGTGAGAGTGGGATTCCTGATGTTTTGATTTATAACGTAAGTTAAAAAATTAACTACTCGAAACAAGAAGAAAAAAAATAAGAAAGAGAGAGAAGAAGGGTGTACACGGAATGACTGGGTGATGTTAGTGTTTAACTCGAAGTGGTATAGAGTCTTAGTACGGAAAGTCTCGGGTTCCCTTCAAATCAGCAGTATTGTTTTTTTAGTAAAGTAAGTAGACAGGTGTCTACAGTTTAAAAAAAGGGATTAGATTCAAGCTTCATTATTTAGTTAATATTTAACAATGTAGTTAACACTTGATTATTATTTTAATTTAGTAATTAAGTTAAGTTAAGTATGAAAATCAATTAACATTAAAGGTTTGTAGTTAATATTAAATTGATTTCCAAAGTTTAAGAAGATACCTTTATTTGCAAAGGTTTGTATTTATTTGTAGGGAGTCTTACGTGATACCTTTATTTTCAAATGTCTTTCAAAGTTAAACAATTTAAACCGTTTACTCATACCAGACCCATGTCTGACCCGAAGTTTATATATATTTTTTTCATAAATTCTTGGGTACTCAAATTTTTATGAGTAGCCAAGTGATAGGTTTTGGACTTTGATTTTTGGAGGTGCTTGGAGCAGGAGTTCCAGACGTATGTAGATATTTATCTAGTTCCGCTGTGTCAGTGGTTGATGTATGCTGTATCTCTGATGTATATAGTGACAGATGTATGTATGACTTTCATGTGAATGATATTGTATAACTCTGATATATGTAAAACTATGTAATAGTTTTGTGATATATTATATTTTGTTCCATTCCGCTGTGAGATTTTGATGTTGTTGTTCTTTCTTTTCTATTCTTTTCTATTTCTATCCCTTTCTTTTCTTAATGATGATACGTCTTTCTGGTAGTAGAAGGGCGGGTCGTCACAGTTGGTATTAGAGCGCTAGGTTGAGCGAATACCTAGGCACTTGAGTGATTTCTTTCATTCTTGAGAGAGCTTATTTGTAATTTATATATATATATATATATATATATATATATATATATTTCTAACTATTTGTTGGGTTACCTGTTCAGGTTTTCCAATATAAGTTATAAAGGTAGATAGGGTGGTGGTATGTGTAACACGACTACCAATGGTTGGAGTTTTGAATATTATAGGTTAGAAGTGTATTTGTCGAGACTGTAGAACTATTACCGTCTCGAGTAAACTTTGGGTGGTGTAAAGATTTCATCGATCTCTGAAGGAAACCTGTTAAGGTTCGGAGTTCATCTTTGAAGTGTGAATTTGGATGAGCTAGAGATTGGATCTGTCGTTTGGGCAGAAGCAAGTAATGATATTTTGATACCTCAGGATGTAGTAGCTGTGTGATGAGGCACAGTGACTATGGATGTCTTCGAAGATGTTTCTTTGGGACATGTTAAGGAAGTGTATCTGCTGCGGTGTTGTGGCTAAGTTCAGTAAGGTGTTTTTGTTTGGGTTGAGGTCTGAGTTTCCCGAAGGACGTTGGATAGGAAGTCTTTTGACATCTAGGTTAGCAGTATAGCTCGGAGTACTCTGTGTGCTGTCGAGAGATCTTCTGGATTGTAGTTTTTCTTGAGGTAATTTCAAGAGTAGCGGAGTGGATCCATTTCTTCGATGGATTGGCTCAATAAGTATAAGTTGTTCTGAATTATGATGAGAGAATAGTTTCGTTGGAAACTGATTTGGGTAGGATTTCTAGAGTATCATGTGATAATTGTGGAATTCACTAGAGTAGTCTTTTACATGAATTGAGACTTCTCAAGAGAAGGTTGAAGATATCGATGTGGTCTAAGATTTCCCTGATGTTTTCGAGGAAGTTAAGTGTTTGTCTCCACATCGAGAGATAGAGTTTCACATTGATTTGATTCCAGAAGCAGTGCCGGTGATTCAGCCTAGTAGGAGAGGTTCCGAGAGAGAGAGAGAAGAGTTAGTTAAGAAGATTCAGGATTTCTGGAGAAGGAGTTGATTAGGCCCAGTTTTTCTTGTTGGGATTCTGCTGTAGTGATTGTCACTAAATCAGATAGATCGCTAAGGTTCTGTGTAGATTTTTGAGAACTGAATAAGTTTGTTCTGGTCTTTTCTAAGTCGAAAGGAGAGCACAAGCAGCATTTGAGGATAGTATTGGAGACACTGAGGAGGTATGTATGAAGGCGAAGTCTCTGAGTGCCATTTTTGGAAATCGGAAATCATATCTTTAGGGCACATTGTTTCTGGTAAAGGTATCTCTGTAGATCCAACGAAGGTTGAAACCATTCTGGAATGGAAGCAACCGAAGTAATCGATGGAAGTTCGTAGTTTTGTGGGTTTGGCTGGCTACTACAGAAAATTTATCAAGGATTATTCCAAGATTTCTTCGCATCTGGCTAAGTGGATAAGGAAAGTAGCTAATTCAAATGGACACCCCAGTGTGAAGAAGCTTTTCAGGAGTTGAAGTCGAGGCTAACCAGTGCACCAGTACTTGCTATTTTGGATGGGAAGAGAAAATTTGAAGTTTATATAGATGCCTGTATAATTGGATTGGGAGCAGTGTTGATGCAGGATAGAAGAGTGATTGCGTATGTGGGTCGGCAATTAAAGCCACATGAAAGAACTACACTACGCACGATCTTGAGTTATTAGCCATTGTTTTTTCTTTGAAGATTTGGAAACATTATCTCTTGGGAGAGAAGTCTGAGTTATTCATGGATGTCCAACCGTTGAAATATCTTTTCTCTCAAAGGGGATTTTAATCTGAGGCAGCATCGATGGGTCGAGTTTCTGGCATCATGTGATTTGGATATTCTGTATACCCCTGGAAAAGACGAACGTTGTGGCTGATGCTCTTAGCAAGAATGCAATTTGGTTCTATTGGAAGTTGTTCCCTCTCTCCTGGTCAGAATAATTAGTAAGCAAATGGAGACTAGATCTTTTGGGAAACTGATTCTTGAAACTAAGGATGGTAATTCTGATTTCAAGGTGGATGATCGGGGTGTTTTGAGGATTAACAGTCATTTGTGTGTGCCTAATATAGATGGATTGAGGCGAGAAGTTTTAGCTGAGTGTCATCGCTCCAGACTGAATATTCACCCGGAATCTCTAAAGATGTATAAAGATATGAGAAGAATTTTCTGGTGGCCGATCATGAAGAGGGATATAGCTGCTTTCGTTAATAGTTGAGCTAGCTGCCAGCAAGTTAAAGGAGATCAACAGATGTCAGCCGGTTTGTTGCAGCCTTTGGAAATCCCAAAATGGAAATGGGAAATGATTTCGATGGATTTCATCGACGATTTGCTTGGAACCAACAAAGGAAACGATGGTATATGGTTTATTGTGGATCGTTTAACTGAGAGTGCCCATTTTATACTAGTTAAGGCAACTCGTACTGCAGTTTCTCTGGCAGAAATTTTCTTGAGAGAGATAGTCAGATTGCATGGTGTTCTTTTTAGTACAGTAAGTGATTGTGATCCTATTTTCTTCAGCAAATTCTGGGAGGCTCTGCAATCAGCTTTAGGAACAAGTTTGAGTGAGTACAGCCTATCATACTCAGACAGGACGGAGAGGCTGAATCGTATTCTGAAAGATATGCTGCAAGCTTGTGTTTTGAATTTTGGTGGATCTTGGGAAGACCATCTTCATTTGGTAGAATTCTCATATAATAATGGTTACTGAGCTAGTTTTAAGATGGCTCCTTATGAAGCTCTGTATGGAAGACCGTGTAGATCCCCATTCTGTTGGATAGAGTCGAAAGGTTGTCTTGTGTTTAGGCCAGATTTGATTCATGTAGCTTCTGCTAAAGTTGAGCTTATTAAGGAAGAATGAGAACTGCTGTGGATCAACAGGAGACAATTGGAATTTGAGATTAGTATTTTTTTGTGTTAAAGATTCCCGATTAAAGGTGCTATTAGATTTGGGGAAGACGGGAAAAATTGCTGGAAATATTTTGGTCCATTTTGGATATTGGAAAGAATTGGAGCGGTAGTTTACAGGATTGGATTGCTTGAACAGATGTCTGGAGTTCGTAATGTATTCCATGTATCCCGTTAAGGAAGTTTGTTCATGATTCATCACTAGTTGTAGAACCAGTAGTTCAGGAAGATTTGGAAGTCGAATCAAATTTGACAGTGGTCAGGAATCCAGTTTGGATTGTTGATCAAGACGAGGGGCAACTCGGGAGTAAGGTAGTGAAGTTTGTCGTAGTGCAGTGAAGTGAGGATCCCAGAGATTGCACCTAGGAAACTCTGGATAGTTTTAGGAAGACTTATCTGGATTTGTGTTCGGATAGCTAATGACGTTTGTTAGGATAGATTTTTTGGTTGTTTGCTATATATGAATGATATGTATGTAGAATGGTTGATATAATAGCTTTTGAATTAACTTTTGTTTTAAATTTCGGGGACGAAATTCTTTTAAGGGAGAGGAATGTAACGACCCTGGATTTTGGCCCTGTTACTTTAATAAATATTTAATCTAATTAAATAAAATGTAATCTGTTCATATTAAAATGAATATGATTTTGGAGATAATTGCCATTTGTTCATATGGATTGGTATTTTAAAAGGGAAATTGATTTGAAAATTTGAAATAAATATCTCAATAATATTTACAATAAAACTTATCTTATATAATTGAAATAAAATACTTTACTTTGTTTACATTGGGTACAAATATATATAGATGATATTGTTCTAAGTAAAATCAATTTCTATAAATTTAAAATATAAATATTAAATGTAAGTCAAAAATATAAATATAAATAAATAAGTAAACGCATGAATCTAAGTTCAATATTGATAGTTAAAATACAAATAGAAATAAATATAAAGATAAGTATAAATGTAAGTAAATCATGTTGAACATAATTTGAATATTAATAGTCAAATATAAAATACAAATGTAAAATATAAAGCAAGGATTAAATAATTTTGTTAAACATACAAAATAACTTTAAAATTGTAAACAAAGCATAAAAATAAGTCTAAGTATAAAATAAAAATAACACAAATAGAATTAAAATGAATAAACAAGCATACAACATAAACTGTAAATTTGAAAGCATAAAATAAAATAAGCAATGTATAAAATAATGAAACAAATTAACTTCATGTACACACACGAACATCTACCTACAAATGTTATGCACAAATAAAAATAATAAGACAAATGTCTTCATCCAAGGGTATAAGACCTGAAACCCTGTATATGAAGTTCAACCAGAAGTTCATAAAACAAACATATGTATGTAAACTTTTGAAATTAAATGTCTTCATATAAAAGCCAAGTTAGCCTGCAAAGTGGTAGTCAACAAACAAATATCTTTATACATAGTACAATATAATTATAATATGTAGACTAAGTTAGAAACCAAAGCATTAATTACTATCAACTCAGCCTACTATTTGGTCTATGCTAATATTTGCAAATCTTTACTTTTCTATAATGAAAAACATCTGATCAACATAAAAAAATGGAAAGTAACTTAACTAGATAACACCTTCGTTAAATATACTACTATCTTCTATATATGTGTCATCTTTCTTTTGAGTTCGTTCAACTATCTGATAAGAAAATCTGAGAAAAAAAGAAGGAAGAAACAAAACTCAAATTTTTTATTCAAATCAAAACAGATCAAAAACTCATGACAGTTTGAAAGCAAGAGGGATTAAAGACAGTTTTAGCTCCAGGTTTCAAAAGAAAAACATCAGTGCTTTCTGTTCAAAAGAGTTTTCTGGTGAGTAAACTAAAATTTTAAGAGTTTTAAGTTAACTAAAACAGTTCAAACTTCATTTATAAATTGTTTGTCTATGCTTCAGTTTGCATATGATTTTGTATGCTTTGTGTTCTCTGAAACTTGATACAGATTGCATATTACTTCGAATACTCAAACTGTCCTTATTTAAATCATTGATTAGCTTTGATTTCTTAACAAACAAGATGATAAACTTCAAAATAAGATTTGTAGAAAGATGATTAAACCATCTTTACAAAGAATACCACTGTAATATGGATGTTCAGGAAATCAAGTGATAATTGGAAATATTCGTTTTTTGTAAAATATTGACTCAAGATTATATATTGAATTCATACTGCAAGATATTATTTTTAAAACAAAAATCAAGATTTATAGATTAATATTCAAAGAGCAGTTTGGAGTTGAACTAATGTTGCATTTATTCCTATTTCACGTGATCGATTCAATTTTAATTGATGAAACTTGAATGAAGTAAGCTTATCCATCCATGATCTCGGGAAAAATGTGAATTGATTTTTCTATTGTATGGAATTTGAGTACGAGATCATCTTGGGGTTTTTACTGGAGTTCATGTTCATCTCTGTAACAAGACGCTTACGACCCTTATGTGTTATCGAGCTCTACACGATTCAAAGAAGGGAAAGAGGGACATGTTGTCGTAGTATAGCCGAAGTGCGAGCGCCTCCGGTGGCGTTTGTGGCGGTGGCATTTGTGGATATGGCGAAACGTTTTTGTTGAGGGGTCGTTTTCTAGTTTTTCGAGCAGAAGACCAATTTTCGATGCGAAATTCTTTGAGACAATTCGAGTTTGATTTTCATGTTATCGCGCGATTTGGGGTTTGCCTGAATGGTTGACGTTCGCCGGTGACAAGTCGTGCCGCTGTGCACATGTACGGCGAGGAAGAGGGATATCTGTGTCATGTTACCAGGTGGCTCGTGTCGTGCTCGAGTAGTTTTGATGTTGGCTTCGGGTTTTTATCGTGTGCGAAAGTGGGATTCCTGATGTTTCGATTTATAACGTAAGTTAAAAAATTAACTACTACAAACAAGAAGAAAAAAAATAAGAAAGATGGAGAAGAAGAGTGTACAGGGAATGACTGGGTGATGTAAGTGTTAACTCGAAGTGTTATACGAGTCTTAGTAAGGAAAGTCTCGGGTTCCCTTCAAATCAGCAGTATTGTTTTTTTAGTAAAGTAAGTAGACAGGTGTCTATAGTTTAAAAAAAAGGGATTAGATTCAAGCTTAATTATTTAGTTAATACTTTACAATGTAATTAATACTTGATTATTATTTTAATTTAGTAATTAAGTTAAGTATGAAAATCAATTAACATTAAAGGTTTGTAGTTAATATTAAATTGATTTCCAAAGTTTAAGAAGATTTCTTTAAAAATGTTAAGATAAGCAAAGTGTTCTCAACCAAGTTTTAAGCATTTGTAACTAAATGATGGTTTAACGGTTAAGTCAAAATTTAACACAAATCTTAATTATTTTAGGTAATACATTAAAAATGTTTTAACACTCAGTTTATATTTTAATTATGTAATTAATTTAAGTTAAAAGTTAATTAACAATTGAGTTGTAGTTAGTATTATAATTGATTTTAAAATTCTAAAACAGAAGACTTTTAAAATGTCAATTAAGTTAAATAATTATTATTTATTAATTAATTATATTAGAAAGAAATTAAGAATAGCTACTTTATAATTGTAATTAAAGATTGATAAACTAATGATTAAGTGATAGGTAAATTTGTAATAAACTACTTAAGTTAATTAATGAATGATAAATAGTTAATAAATCAAGTAATTTAATTATGTATTAATAGTTAATTAATTAAGTAATTTAATTAAGAATTAAGGATTTATAATAGATTAATTAAGTGATTAGCAGTTAATAAATAGGTAATTAAGTTTTATTTATTAATAATTAAGATTATTAATTAATGATTAAGAAATGGTTAATTAAAGTTAAATAACTTAATTAAGAAGTAATTAATTAAATGGTGAAAGAAAATAATTAAATAATTAAGTAATTAAGACTTAATAATTAATTAAGAAATGACTAATTAAATAATTTGAAAAGAAATAAGTAATTAACTATTAATTAATGATTAATCAAACAGGGTTAAGTGATTAATTCTCAAGGAATTGATTTTAAACTGAATTAATTACAATGAGAATTTAAAATGATTGCTTATGGATTGTTGTGTATGTAGAATATCTGATTTGTGATATTTAATTGATGATATTCTGTGATGTTCTGTGATATGCTGTGATATATCTATGATGGCTGTGTATGATTCATCTGTGATAAATGTTACGTTAATTCAATTGTTGAATTTAAATTATTAAACTGTTTAAGTTAATTAGACAATTTGGCCTTTAAATGGCGTTTGGATTTCGATGAGACCGAGATCGGGTATCAATTTGATATTTCGAAAACCACATCGATTCAAATTAAACGTTAGGTCATGAAATCTCAATGGAGATCGAGATGGTGCTTTCAGAATGCAAGGGTTATTATCGTTGACTCTGAGGGTGATTCCAAAATGAGTGTGACAAGATAATGCCTTTGGTTTCATTCGAACCCAAAACGAACTTTTATGGATTGAATGCTTTCAGCACATCATCAGGCGGACGATGAGCATTCTAAGAGATATGTTCTCCAAAGGTAATCGCAGCCTCAAGCCTCATCAACCGGGAATGGCTAAAACATGGGAGGTGCAGCAAGGTTTGGTGGGTCATGCCCAAGCAGGATGAGATATACCTCTATCTAGATGTCCCTTTTTATTTCGGTTGTGTGGGCGGTTGCTAGCTACAACTGCGGGGTTATCTTGTTCGGCACTGTTCAGTAAGGAATGGTTCCAGCCTTGTGTTGCAGGGGAGTTAGGGTGGCTCCTTGGTACAGTGATCTAGGCCACGTACTGTAACGGACGGTACCCTAGTATCCCTGCCATTGTATGCAATCCAATCTCCAATAAGCGCCGTACGTTTTGATTGTGTCCAACTATGTTGAAATGTGAGATGTAAGCATTTCAGCTATTTCTGTATTTTACTTGAAAACCCTAGACACTATTATAATATCACTGGATTTCCTATGAAATGTTTTGGTTAACGTAAGGTAAAAACTTACCCGTATTTATTTGTGAGGAGTCTTACGTGATACCTTTATTTTCAAATGTCTTCCAAAGTTAAACAATTTAAACCGTTTACTCATACCAGACCCATGTCTGACCTGGAGTTTATATTTTATTTTTTCATAAACTCTTGGATACTCAAATTTTTATGAGTAGCCAAGTGATAGGTTTTTGACTTTGATTTCTGGAGGAGCTTGGAGCAGGAGTTCCACACGTATGTAGATATTTATCTAGTTCCGCTGTGTCAGTGGTTGATGTATGTTGTATCTCTAATGTATATAGTGACAGTTGTATGTATGACTGTCATGTGAATGATATTGTATAACTCTGATATATGTAAAACTATGTAATAGTTTTGTGATATATTATATTTTGTTCCGTTCCGCTGTGAGATTCTGATGTTGTTGTTCTATCTTTTCTATTCTTTTCTATTTCTATCCCTTTCTTTTCTTAATGATGATACGTCTTTCTGGTAGTAGAAGGGCGGGTGGTCACAGGTTTTGAATTCTAAAATTTCAAATTTTAAAATCATTTCCATATATAAGCTATATTATAAATATACTTTTGCAAATTTTCTTACCTTATTACCAAAATATTTCATTAATTTACATATTTGTTATGTCAAACAATTTTTATTGTAATTATATTTCAATTCAATTTAATTATCGAACATTTCGTTAGATAAAATTCACAAGTATTCATTTTATTTTAATTCAACCAATAATCGATGATTACTAAATATTATCATCTCCTAACACAGTAGCATTAATAATCACTATATATATGTAAAATAATTTAGTAAAAATTATTTCATTTACCCCATTTTAAAACAATATTATGTCTACTTACCTCTTTTAAGAGCTTAGAAACCCATATGGATAACATGGTGTAACAACCGTGATTTTTTACCGTCGAAATAAAATTTTAAAATGAAAATTTTAAATTGAAATTTGAAAAATAAATTTGCAATGCGAAAATAATTTGCAAAATCAGTTGCAAATAACTTGGCTGTGTTGAAAAATAACCCAGTTATATTTTCATTTTCTTTCACGCGTGTAGTGGTCCATTAAAATCAGAGCTGTGATGTATTTTCTTTGCATTCACATGTCAACAAAGTGGTCCATTTCAAAGCAAAAATAGTGCAAATAAATTTATATAGTCAGATGAATGCATAAGGGTCCAATTGTAAACAAGTTGAAAATCATTTGCTGCGTATAAGTTTATAAAACATTGTGAAATTGCTATCACCTATTTCAAAAGCAAAGTGAACATACTTTTTCCATCATCACAAATTGCTTGCTATCACATTCATTAAAAAAACAAAGTTTTAAAAGCTAATGGAACATTGTAAACTTGCTGTCACTTTTATTTCAAAAGTAAAATATAAGCATTTGCCGTCACTTACTTTAAGAGCTAGTTGATCACTTTGCCCTTTTCACCATCATCATTTTTATAAGCAGCTGTCCTTTTTTTGCTCTGTTGCACGTCTCATTTAATGCATATGTTCAATGCAAGCCAGCACATAAAGAAAGGTGTACGCTGCAAACCTTTCTTTATTAATTTAAAGAATAGACACTGCAACATTTAGTTTGCTCATTTCTTCAATAGCTCCAAAAAGTTTAACGGCGGTTCAATTCTTTTGATCTGGGTTGCTTAATGTTTTTGGAAGAAAATTAGGTGAGTTATAAACTCACACTTCTTGTTTAAACATTATTTCATCTTTTGCATACTACAGCTATATTTCTTGCGTGTATTTAAGCTTAGTAGTATACACGTGCTCATTACTGCATTGCCACACTTTGTTTTTAAATATGGTTCATTAGCGTGCATAAGAAGATGGTTCATAGTCCAGAACACTTTGTTATAAAAATTATATTTGCGTTTGTTCATGCATACACGTGAGATGGCCACATTTCTGCATTTGCCCAAATTATAATGTTATAATATTGCGTGCACGTGCCTTCAGGTAGTGACATGTTGCAGTATTATGTGTATCTCATTAGTGTACAGGCAGTGGTTTCGTTTCATATTTACATATTGGGTGATGCATGCATGAAAATATGAGATACACGTAAATTTTGATGAAAAACCCAGATTGCATGTTCACGTGGTTAAGCCTAGTTCCAGGCGCTGTTGTTAATTTTTGCATCATTTTTCATTTTGTGTAAAGGTGACGTGTAGATGTAAGATATGTACAAAGCATTGTTTTAGTCCAGCAAAGAAAAAAAATGATTTTTTTTTGTGCCAGGCCATCTCATTGTTTCATCTTATTGCACGCAAGCATGCTATATATGAAGTATGTTCTAACAGTCATAACGAGTAGTTTGCTTGCATGCAGAATGAGGTGTAATACATATTTAGTGTAGAAACATTTTTTCTCTCACGTGCATGTAAGTGTATTTCAAAAAAAAAAAAAATTTCTGTGTGTGCGCACATATAGGGTGCCAGGTCACATTGTTTTATTCAATTCATTACTTGTATGAAGATGTGAGTCACGTTAAGATCCTCTTGTACAGGTGTTTGGTTCATCTAATATATTTTTTTACACTTTGAGTGTGTGCATGTAATTTGTAATGCAAAGAGCAATCATACCCGGTCCATATTACATGCATACAAACTGAAGAGAGAAAAAATGTTCGTGCGTCAAAAGAAGAAAAAAATGTTTAGTGTGTGTGTGTGAAACATAGTAAGGTGTGTGCGCAGGAAATTGTAATGCGCATGCATAAAGGAGATTATTACCCAGACCATTTTTTTTCATGTGTGCGTGCAAGTATTGAGGCCAGATCAATTTTTTTGGGTTTTGTTTAAAGAGATTTTGTTGCACTCACCAAAATGTTACCCAAGTCAATTATTTGGTATTGTTTCATTTTTTGGCGTGCATGTATCATTCACGTATACACAATTGAAGATATTTCGTTGGAACTAAGTGCAAAGTGTATTCTGAGTCCAGACACTATATTTGTTATGTGCATATTAGTAGTGCAGACCCGTGAATTGTTTACGTTGAACCGGCGCTTGGTTTTAAAACGAATTTTGCGGCCGTTATTTTTATAACAATTTTTACCCCGGTGATATATTTTTGAAGCGTGTTGTTTTACTGACATTTTGACGAATAAAAATTATTGTTGTTTTGACTTCAGTAACCGTCAATTTTAAAGTGAATCTTTAGCGGTTATCCTGTAACACTGGTTTGATATCTGTTTTTACGGTATTTTGTGAAGCGCAATTTTGCTCGTCGAAATTGCTATAGTCTATGCTGTTTTAATCACGTGTTTTGAAAATCGTTTTAAAATAAAAATTGTTTGCAAAATTTTTACACTTTGCGCTTTCAAAAGAATGAGGAAGCGATTTAAACGCTTCAGCAAAATTGAGTACTATGAACCCATACTTTTACTGATTCGTTTGATTCCGGACTTGTCAGTTTGAGAACGTAAAATGTTATTTTTATAAAATACACAATTTTGCACTTTCAAGGAAATGATGAAGAGATTTACACGATTTAGCAAAAGTGCGGAGTATGGAACCACACTTTTACTATTTCGGTTAATTTCGGACTCGTTAATTGAAATATTTGCTGATTTTGATGATTTCATTTAGCTTTCGAGCCACTCTACTAGACCTTCGGGTCATATGATGGACCTTCGGGTCAATTACCAGTACTAGACATTCGGGTCATTTGTTGGACCTTCGGGTCATTCGTTGGACCTTCGGGTCATTTGTTGGGCACCAAAAATATAGTACTTGGTAGGCTTCGGCCATATGAGATGCACGTGTGGCGTAGCTAAAACTCGCCATCTGCTGGGATCGATCCATCTTTTATGTTGATTTTCTAGTTATCTTAATTTGATTTCTAGATTCTGTGTATTGCTGTTTTAAATTCAATTGTGAATTTTGAAGTTGATTTTGATGATATTTAATGGGAATTCTTCCGTTAAACTATGCTGATTACTATGTTGTATAGTCTCAACCGAGGCTATAATTTTGTGTATAGTCTCATCCGAGATTATAAATTTGCATATTGCTGTTTTAAAATTCAATTGGGAATTTAAAAGCCGATTTTGATGGAGTTTAAATTGAGATTTCTTTATTTGAACTATGTTGATTATTTATGTTGTATAATCTCATTCGAGATTATAATTATTTGCTTAAGTGTTGTTTATTATACACTTATTTCTAAAGTTTAAATTAGACTGATCCGTTTATTATTTTCTTTTAAATAATACTCGGGTCAGACCAAGTTATTTCGGGATAATCACTATCTCTGATTATGTTGCCGCTTCAGCTTTTGGGATTTCACTTCACCGTTTGTCTAGCTTCAAGGTGTTTCATTTTGGTGTATAGACTATCATCTCATGTAGGTTGATGTCTTTGTATATATATACATTTTGTTCATATGAACTATCGATTGTTGTAGCATGTATTTCGGATTTATCTTCCGCTATATATATCTGATATTTCTGTTCTAATGTGATTATACTTATCAGTGTTGTTATTATGAGTTGTTCTGAATTTCTCTTAAGCCATCGTAGTTTCGTTTTAGACTTGGATTGAATATATATCTTTGGGAGTAATTTACACAAATCCTATCGATGTAATCAATACTCGTCTAAGGCATAACTTACGAATGGTCGCTTCTAACAAGCCTTATTCTTCGCAACAGCAGACGTTATTCCTTATAATAACCTTTGTTATTGTGAGCATCTAGGTGGAGCGTCACACATGGCGTTCTGCGCATCAACTGGAATTCGTGAACAAATCAACGGATGGGTAAACACAATATGAAATATTTTATAACACTAACAAGTACGTTCTCTCATCTAAATACACTCAAATTGACTAATTCTATGGTATTACTACCGTATCTCTAATGAGTCAAACCCTGGTAAGATTATAGCTAAACTAAAGCTTTGATACTAACAGGGATGACCCATATTTCAGAAGGTTTAAATTGACAACAATCCACACATGTCCAACTTAAACAATCCAGAATATAGATAATCGATAGGGTTAATTAAGAAAAATAAGAAAAGAAGAAGAAATCAAACACAGAATCTCACAGCGGAACCATAAAATATAATAATCAAATAAACATTTCATGAAGCTGCTTATATTATACATTTGATTATAATTTATACAACATTTATCAGAGTTATATATATAATAGGGATAAATAAACAATGCATTAGACAAAACGATGCCGAAATACTAATAGTAATAATATACCAAATCTTCATCTTCGTCCTCCAGAAAATGACCCTCAATGCACTGAAATACTCAGGGCTGATGCGAGCATAATGAAAAGACAAAACACTCGAGTCAGGACCAAAATATTCTTATGTGAGTCAAATCGATATCTCATGTAACATAAGCATGTGGCGTTAGAGATGTTTACGGAGTTTTACATCACCTATCCGGTGTATAACATGATAAGTCAATAGATGTTACGGGATTTTCCATCTCTTAAGGATCCATCAAAATATTTATATATAGTAGAGTATGCTATATATAATGACTAATCTGTAAAATAAATATTTTTCTTAGCGTTAAGCCATTACATTGACCCTTCTTAATGCGTTTCTAAGCATTGTCATACAGTTTTCATGTAAAACATTAGTAAACCGTCAGTGGATAGGGATGCACCATGATACGACAACACTAAACCAAAATCGTAGAGGTCTCGTATAGGGATAAAAGTTCGAAAAGGCACATGAGGAAATGCCCAAGGTAGGATACTACCAGTTTACCCTTCCTGGCTGGTGGTAACCCCTAATGTCCTATCGCGTCCAACACTCCTAAAATCTAAGGGTGCGCACCAATCAATAACAATGTTATAATAGTAATACGAAGAAGTATGTCTGCTAGAGGTAGCTAATCTTATTAGCCGGTATGGCTCCTACTTTAGTTATTTCAAATTGACACAAGTGTTAGGCGAATCCATAATTGTTCTCTTTCTTCAAATACATAAAACGACGCCAAAATCCAACCACATCATTCTGGAGTCTCCTCCGCATACACAGTTGTTAAAATGGTTTCAATATTGATAGAGAGTATGCCAATAAGAGGCCTTATTTTCTTTCAAAATTAAAAATCATTTTACACACCGGTTGGTATTTTATATTTCGAGAACAGTCATATTTGATATCAAAATATCATGTTAGTTTGAAATAAATTTAATTTTGAACTATCATGTCCACTTTGAAAACAATTTCATGTATAAAATATATTTTCCACTCAGAAACAACTCCATTTCAAAATCACTTTTCGTCTCAAAATTAATTTCATTACAGAGTCAATTTAGTCATACCAAGACCCGTTTCGAATTTCAACTTAGGTTATAACTTCAGTTTAACCAACTCACATTTAATCCATAATTGAAATATAAAAAATTCCAACTTAAACAGTTTGAATTTTGAAATAGTTTGAATATTTAAAATAGTAAAAAAATGGTTTAAATAGTTAAATTATTTTTATATAAATTTTTTTAAGTATTTAAAATATTTTATAAAGTAAAATAGTTTGGAAAATCCAAATAATTTTGAATATTTAAAAAGGTAGATTTTAAATTTTTTATATTAAAATAATTTATTTGAAAATAGTTTTAATGTCAAGCGGATTCAGTTCCAAATTATCCAATCCAAAACAATTTCACTTTCCATTTCAATTCAATCGGTTCAATTTCGATTTCAATTCAAATCATTTTCAATTTCAATTTAAGTCCATTTAATTTTCGATTTCAATTCGAATTTACTCCGAATCCAAATTTAATTCAAATAAATTTCTATTTCAATTTCAAATTAATTCAATTCCAGTTAATTTCAACACAATTTTCAATTTTAAACCATTCCAATTTATACGAGTTCGAGTCGATTTTTCAGAATATCAATTTAAATCATTTAAGTCGAATTTAATTTCAATATTCAATTTAAGATTCAAGTATTCGAAATAATTCGATTCGGAGCTTAATTTTTGAAACATCGTTTAAATATAGGTAATTGATAACTATTTTAATACAATCTCAATTAATTGAAATGATTATAACATCATAATTGATATAAATTATAAATAAGGAAATAAACCAAATGTTGTAGTAAATGGTGCAATTGTATGTAATTAATTAAAATTGGTTAATATAGAATAATTAATTAGTATGTAAATTTACTAGTTTTGTTTGCTAATAATAAATATAGAATTATATTTGAAATTGTAAGTTGTAACAATGGTTTTATTATCATTGCGTTATTTAATTTATTGAAATTTAATTGTAAATCAATTGCAATAAATGTAATTAAATTATTGCATTAATATGAATTAAGATGATAATGGTAGAATATTAATGTTATAAGATATAAACAAATGTTAATTATATCCATAAAGTAAATGATTGATTAAATAATAAGATTGAAATCAAAATAAACTATAACGACCCGAAATTTTCAATAATTAAAAATTATTAATTTAATAAGTTTTGGTAATTTAATATTGAAAGAAATAAAAGTTTGTAATTTTTATAGTGAAACCAATACTAAAACGAAATGTAACAATGTTAACTAAAGCTAATCATTAACAACTTGTATGAAATTCCAATCAATTGAGATAATGAAAGTGTTATACATGGTTATAAAATTGAGTATAAGAAACAAATGTAAATTTTTAATTATTCTATAAAATATATAGTTAATGGTAATTGAATAAAATCAGTATTATATAATAATTGTAACATTTTTTTTGAATAATTAATTCATAAGTGCAATTAAAATTTATGGTAACGATTGTTATAAGTTACCTGTTTATTGGTCCATTAAATTAAAATGGGAAATCAATTAAAATTAAATGAACTTTAATATTACATTAATAAAATTAAGACAATAGCTGAGACTGTGGATGTAACAAAATGAATAAGAAATGCTAAAATTATTCATAAAGTAATAATTGATGTTATAAAAGAATGGAATCGAGATAAAATGATTAATTGGATTAAAATCTAAATTAATGTGTGCATTAATTTATAATGGGATATAAAAGGTAATTGATAATTTGAAATGTTAACTTATTGATAAAATAATGTGTAATGAATGGAAATGGAATAAATTAGTGTTGTGAAACTAATAGTAGCATTTGTTGTAAGTAATAAACTTATAAATGAAATAAAAAGTTAATGGTAACAATTATGATGTGTTACCTTTTTATTTAGTCTATTAAATAGAATTAGAAATCAAATTTTGCAAATTAGTGAGATTAAACACTACGTTAACTGAAATTAGATGAAATTGAAATTTATTAATGAACTAAGGTATAAACCATGATAATTATACCATAAGATGAAATTTATTGAATAATAAATGGAAAGCAAATTAAATTGAATTATTAGGAATTTAATTTATAGTCTCTAAATATCTTGAAATTTAAAACTTTGAAATTGATGAAATATGCAACATTAGATTTATATGGAAATTTGTTATAAAGAGTTATAAATTACTAAGTAAGACAAAATGATAGGGGTTGTAAATAATTAAAATTGGAATTGAAAGTGATTAATTAATTTAATATTAATTTATTTAATTAACTGAAATATTGCCATTTTGGCCACTGACTTTGATTTTTACGAAACCAGTTTCATCGGATCCGTAACGGTAAATTATTGTAGGATTTCAAGTTTCATAATGATCAGACTTGTCGTTTGATCGTACGGGCTTGAATTAAATTCAATTGAAATCAATTTGAAATAAGATGATTTTAACATAACTTCTTCATACGATGGAATAAGGGCCTGAAACCTATCCCATTGAGTTTAAATTCTTCGAAAACATCGACTTTGATATATAGGTTGACCCATTTTCGTTCCAGAGTCGAAATGGGCTTTTTGGGTCGTTCATCATTCAATCAATTTGTCCATTCTTTCTGTTTCAGCTTTGCCTATAAATAGTTTCTTATAAACCCTAGCCACTCCTCATATTCATTTGTCTATACGTACATTTCCTTCTCAACTCCTCATTCCAATGGCAGACAAACCAAACAAAATTCTCAATTCAATTTCAAAATCAAATTCAAATCAAAATTTCAAACTCCACAAACTACATCGAATTAGATATTAATTTGAAGCTCTAGACGAGCGTAATCTTCTACAACCATTCATTTTACGATTCAGATCATCGTTTGTCCAGAAATTCAAGTTGAACCTCGTCCGTTCATAGGACACAATCTCGATCCAATGGCGGATCGTTAGCTAAAGGATGATCGGGATGTGGCGTCGGGAAGGTGGAGGCGAGTAAGACTTGGGGATGTAGCCGCTCATCCCAAAAGTGCTCGAATTCTTCGTGTTTGAACTTGGAAGACGCGCGACTGCGGGCGAACAAGGGGGCACCGAAATTCGCCAAATTCTCGATGTAGGGTCGACGTGAGGGGCTGGTCATGAGACTGGCCTCTGATCGGAGCGAATTGGTCGGTCGAGGCGGCGATAATTCGTGAAGTAGTGGCAGCTGATGTTCGGAATGGGTTGCGCTTCGATTAGGGCTTCGGTTCAAAGATGAAGGTGACGTGGCCATATATTATTTTTGTTTATTTAATTTAATTTTATTTTGAAATTCAAATGTTCTTCATCACATAACTTTTTCATACGAGGTCCGTTTCATGCACGGTTTGATCCACGGGGATCGTATTGAAATTCTGGACATTTTGATCCTGGTTTGGACGAATTCTAAGACTGTTTGAATTTTGAGTTTAAATTGGACTTAAATTCAAATGGTAAGTGTTTTAACCCACTCACAACTTTTAAAATTTCTTATGTTTGTTAGATTAAATTTATGACGTGATTAGAAATTTTATTGTGGCTGTTTGGTATATTTTAAATCGCCATCTCAGTTAATTTGAAATTACCTAAATTGAATCGTTATTTAATCTATTATTTAACATAAATTGCCAGTTAAATACCAGTTATTGATTTCCAGTTTTATATTGATAATTATTGATTGATTTGGATGATGATTGTGATTGCTGTTTGATTGTTGATATTGGATGAATGGATGTTGTATTTTATATCGTCATAAACTGCAAGTTCGCTATGGGTTGAAATAACACATACCCGAATGATCTATAGAATAGAAAAAAATCGTTATAGGTTGAAATGATAGACTCGAGCGATTTTATGGATGTTATTTATTCGAGATTACGGTTTGAAATAATATATAACCGTAAAATGTTAAATTGTTGTAACGACCCGCCAATCGTACACCTTTGAATCGACAATATTCTCCAACAGTTCAAATCAAAGTGGATGGAAATACGAACCATTAGGGTTAAAGAAGAAAGAGGTAGAAGAAGAAATAGAAAACAACATCAGAATCTCACAAATGCAGCGGGATAATATATAATAGATAAATGGCTGATCTTTATACAGAAAGAACTATATCTGTTTTGTACATTACATCATCAGAGTATAACACAATCAATAGAAAAATATTGGAAAATTATATTAACTTGTCCTCACAAAAACTGACTACACGGCATATCAAACACAGTGGAACTAAGACAGAAACGTGGGATACGTCTCGCCATCTAGCACATACTCTGAGCTCCATAGCAGTCCATCCATAATCTATACTCTATAATACTCGGTCTGACCCAAGCATTACAGTAAAATAACACCCGAGTCAGTCTGGAAAACCAGTGTGAGAAAACACACTCAGTTGGATTATTAAAGTTTCAAAATCCTTTTAAATCAAAGCTATCTCGTAAGAGCACGCCATAAATAAACATTCCGGATTTTTACCTCACGATAACCAAAACATTTTTATCAAATTCATCTGATATTATAATAGTGACTATAGAAAGTAAAATAAAATCTAGCTGAATTGCTTGCATCTCACGTTCCAGCATAGCTGGGCACAATCAAAACCGTACAGGCGCTTATTGGAGATTGGATTCCATACAATGGCAACGCTACAGGGGTACCGTCCATCACAGTACCTGGTCTAGATCAGAGTACTGAGGATCCCCCTCATCCCATGCAACACAAGGCCGGAGCTACCCCTTACTGGATAGTTCGAACAAGATCACCCCACGGTTGGGATCAACAACTGCCCACACAGCCGAATAAAAGGGACATCTAGACAGGGAATACCTTACCCTAATTGGTTGCTAGCCACTGAGCCTTGTTGCACCTCCCTTATTTTATCCATTCCCGGTTGATGAGGCTTAAGGCTATGCGTTAAATTTCTAGAACACATCTCACTTAGAATGTTCATCGTACCCCTGACGATGTTCTAATAGCATTCGTGCATAGAAGTTGCCCTGGGTCAGGACAAACCGAATCACCGTCTTTATCATCTTCACGGTCTTTATTCGCAAACGTTCAAACCGAATCAAAGTGGTTTGGGATAACTAAATCCAATCCCGGTCTCTTCGAAACGATCAGCGTATTGACCAATATTGATACTCGGGTATTTAACTATCAAATCACACAATCATCTAAATAATTGTATTATTTCAACTGAAAAGCACCAAGTCCTAATAACTTAGATGTTAAATAATTTAAATCACTTCATCTGAAGATATATATATACTTTAAAACATTTAAAATAAAAACTACTTAAAAGACTTTATTCAAAATAATAGTTATCAAATTCCATAATAATTTTCAAGTAAAACTTAGCCAAAATTACTTCTAAAATAAAAGTTATTGTAACGACCCATAAATTTTAGTGGTTTTATTTATTTAATTAATTGAATTTTTGTGAAATTTTAAATTATAAAATTTTGAAATAAAATTTAATATTTGGAATACGTATATTTAAATATAGAAGATGGTAAATTTTCATCCGATTTTATGAAAGTTTATTTCTTTGTGAAATTCTATTAAATTCAAGTCAGTTAATAATGGTTGATAATAAAATATTTTCCAAACCTAAATATTTTACATAGAAAAATTCTAAATCATCTTCTGATTGAGACATCATTTTTCATTTTTCCAAGTTCGGACTTCTTTAGCTCCGTCGATCTTATTTTTCTGCGTTTTTGCTGCATTTTCCGCTAGTAGAAATTTTGAATTTTTATAATTCAATCGTACCACTGATATTTGTATACCGTTTTGAACGTCTCGTTATGCTGATCGCCATGGTATATTCATTTGTGTGTTTCGGTGTTCAGTGCACGACGGAACCGGCAGAACAACAAATCGTATCGGTAACCTTTTCATACCTTTTTGGCTTTCTTTTGTCTTTTCAAATTTCCACCGTATAACCTATAGATATTTTCATTTTTTCAACTGGTGTCCTTTGCTATTTCTTTAGCTTTTGATATTTATAACTTGCCGGTTCACTTTCATTTTGATTTGTTAATCTTCATTTCCACCTGTTCACATTTGCAACTATTAGCAAATACTATATTAAGTATTCGTTTATATCTTTGCCTCTGCCTCTCTTTCCAATTTCTTCTCCAGATCCACATGCGTGTATCCCTTCCACCTTCTTACCATTGGATTGGCCTAGCCATATCCACCTTGCACCAGTAATCACCAAGCCTCCAACCGAGAGCCTCGGCCTCACCCAGTTGCTCGGCTCGACGTGATCTGGCGCCACTCAGCACGGCCACCAAGGCTGTTCACCCACATCTTCCCTTCTTCCACGCTTTTCCTCTTGCTCCTCTCATCTCCTCTGCCTGACACACCACAGCATCGCCTCCGCGTCATCAGCCTTACCTGAACACCCAGCCGCCTTGTTATCCGAGTTTCACCTCGACTCTGGCCGAGCACCCTGGCCGAGCACGGCCACTCACAACCTTCTCGAGCCACCTCACCGTATAGCAGCCGCCTGTGCATCTCTACTTCCCAAAAATGCCTTCGATCCTTTTGTTTTCATTGGTTCACTTGGGTAGAGCAGTTATATATAAAGGTATGTTATATAATTTGTGTTTGTGATACGTGTAAACTATACATATAAGATTTGAAACATTTCGTAGTATGTTGATTTTTATATGTTAATTACGTTAGTTATCAATCTGTTTGATATATGTGTAGTTTATAAATATGCTAGTATGGTTTTATATATATGTTATAATTATAGTATTATATATATGTTTCATATGTATTTGTTTATAAAAGTTTAAATAATCTATCTATGTTCATATGTTTATACGGCTATTATATTAGTGAGTGTTGTTTTGGCTGTAGCCGATATATTAGTTTACGTTATATTAATTTATATAAAGGATTATGTAGGTTAATATCCTTATGGGTGGTTATATCTAATATTACATATTATATATATAAATAGTATATTTTACTTTACATAAGCTATATTTTGTTGTTGCAGTTCATGTAGTAGTTATATAATAGTATATATGGCTTACTTAAAAGATATGTATATTATATGTTTAAATATTCACTTAAGTTGGTCAATATTTTGTAAATTAAATTTTTGTGTAATAGCTTTAATATATATAATTTTGTTGTATGCATTTGTTAGTTGCATATTTAAGTGACGTGTTATATATATATATATATATATATATATATTCAACTACATATGTTTGCGTAGGTGATTATATAAGTTATATAATTTGTAAAGTTTATGAAGTTGTTTAAATATATATGTAATATAAATTGGTTGGTTGACAGTACCTTTTGTAGTCTGAAAGGGTATTTTATAAATGTATGTATGTATGTATGTATGTATGTATGTATATGTTTTGTCTCTAGATGTTTGGGTAAGTTATATACCCGATAATAGCATATAGGTGTGCTGTATATGTATGTTTATTACAATAGATTGAAGTATAATTCTATGTATGCTTAAAGTTTATATATATTCTTATATTGTCTTAAAGTTGAACATTGATTTTTTATATATAATAATAATAATAATATATCTGTATATATAATTTCTGTCTCTATCCAAACTGATTCAATTTGTTTTCCTTAATTCCTTGTTATCAGCTTTGTTCATCAAATTCGTGTCCATCTAGCTGTGCTTTGGAATTCATAGCTCGTAACTTTGTCAAATGTATCTAACCTCGAAAGGTGAGTAATCACTCATGATTAACGTTCTTTTATTTATTAAACTTGATTTCAATTGAAACGACAATTGAAATATGCTGTTGTTAGTTATTTACACTGTTATATATATGTTATTGCCTGTATCTGTTCACCTGTGACATCTAACACCATTATCTGTTATTTATACTAATGTTATATGCATGTTATATTATTATCATATCTGTTATCACTATGCAAGTTCCCTTTTAGCATAGAATTCACTATGGGTTGAAATGATACATACCCGACGGACTTTAGAATAGGAGAAAATCGTTATGGGTTGAAATGATAAACCCAAGCGATTTTCATTTGAATTGAATTTGGGATTGCGGGTTGAAATGATATATACCGGTATACAATTTAAATTGCGGATTGAAATGATAAATATCCGTATCACTTGACCATATGATAGAAAATTATATACATACACCATTGGTCTATATATAAATATTTTGGAAGTGATTTCTATGGTTTTTGGGAGATATATATAGTTTTATTTGATATTGAAGTTATTTATAAATAAGTTTTAAATTAAAGTGGATTTAAAATTTATTTGGAATTGTATTTAGTTGAGAACTATCTTCAATTAAATTGATTTGAAATGGATTTAATTAGAGATTTAATGGTATGACTCTATAATTTGGTTTTGGTTTAAGATGATTTAAAAATATTTCAAGGTTAGATAAATTGAATAAGATATTTAGTGATTTAAAATTTAGGGTTTATTTAAATGATATCATATTTTATTTCAAAGAAAAATTTATATTAAAGTGAATTTGATATATATACGAGGTTTTTGAAATTTGTTTTGAAATGTTGAACATTTAAAGTGTTGAATATATGGAAATTGAAATGGTTTGTTGAGAAACTAATTTGAATTGAAATTGAGGAATTGAGATTTGATTAAATGTGAATTTGGAATTCGAGTGATATGGAATAAATTTATGAAGTTTTGACTGGAATTTTGAAATGTGGTTTGGCATGGTATTTAAAATAATAAATGAATGATACATTTGAATTTTAAAAGGTATTTAAATTTGAATATTTGAATTTGAATTCAAATAATGAATTGATAATGAGGAATTGAAAGGATATGATATTTTGATATTTTGAAATGGTTTGGAAATGATTTGATCTTTATTTTGATAAAGAATGTGAATTTAGAATGATAATTGATTTTTGATCTATTTGATAAATGAATTTTTGAAGTTTATATTAGTATGAAAGATATTTAGTTTACTTGAAATTTGAATTTATTTAAATGATATTGAGTTTATTAAGTAAATATTTCAAACTAAATATTAATAAATTGAATTAAGAGATATATGAAATTATAAATTTTAGTTTTGAAATGTGGGATATTAAAGCTTTGAAATATACTAAAGATTGAACAGTTTACTTTGTGAATCAAATCTGCATTTGAAATTTGTAAGATTTCAATTGATTTTGAATTGAAACTAACAGATTTAATTGAATTAAACTGGAAATTTGAAAATTTGGGTTGATTTGAAAATTTGTAAAATATAAAGAATTAAAGGAAAGTGCCATGATTTCAAATGTATGATTTCAAAATATTATGATTTCAAAGTGTAATGATTTCAAGTATTTTGATTACGAAAGAATTATAACTTTGAAAGTATAATGATTTTTGAAAGATGAATATATGTTTGAAATGGAAATGATATCGTTTTGAAATGAATATATGTTTGAAATGGATATGATATCGTTTTGAAATAAATATATGTTTGAAATGGTTTTGGTTTCGAAGTACAAACTATTTTGAAAGGAATATAGTTTTGAATGAAATGATTTGATTTTGAAATATAAACTATTTTGAAATGACCACGGCGTTATAATAATGATGGTTTGGAAAAGAGACCAGGATCAGATATGGGCACACTCTTTGACGATACCGAAAACCACTTTGACAACCGTGTACGCGGTGGAGATTCCATAATGAAGTAGGATGATGGCGACGTTCTTGAGGTATATTACATGGACCTAACTCCCGTGAGTTGGCATAAGGTAGCTAAAACAGGAGCGATCTCGGGCCAAAAGGGGTAGCTCCTCTGGTCGGACACATTGCTTCGATATTATACTCTTACTTGTGATTGATTTGATGGCCATCCTCCGATTTTGATTGGGAGTGTGTTCCGAGGTAGGCGTAGTGGCTGCTACGTTACCGCCATCCTGTGTGCGTAATTGGTATATCTACCCTGGCATTGCCTTGTGTGCCGTGTCACCTACCATACCGAGCTGTCACCACGAGTTTGTTTTTCTCCTGTAGCTCATGGAGTATTTAGAGTAGTCTCCCGATTTGGAGATATGCTGATACTGGATGGACTACTGGGACTGTTACGTGTTAAGAGGAATATTGGGTCACTCCTTAATGCTATTTTAAAGTAAGTTTATTTTATTATAGACATTATTATATAAGCGAAATATTACTACATAGTAAATAGTTTAATGGATCTTTAAAGGATGGTTATCCCAAACATCCTTTGTGTTACCGATATTTCAGTTGTTATTTCACTTGAGTTGGATTTATTGATACAAGAATGTTAATCCTGACTCGAGTGTTTTGTGTTTTGCTTTACGCTCGGGTCAGACTAAGTGATTCAACATTCAAGACTAACCTTCGGAGTTGGAGCTTTGCTTGAAGATCTAGCCATCTATTTTGCTTTCAGTATCCAGTGATTTCAGTGTTGTATTCTGATTCATACTTGATGTATCTGGTTACTCTTTTGTTGTATCTTGTTGAACTCTGATGTATCTTATTTTATATAGTGGCTTTATGAACTACTATCTCTTTAGATTCTGCTGCATTATTATTTACTCTGTGTCTGTGGTCAGTGATTATTTATTTACTGTATATTCTGAGATTTGCCTAATTTTATTTACAATGCGGTATTTTGAGCAATTCAAGTTCGACATGTGTGGATGCGAATAGTTGAAAATATCCAATTGTTACAGTTGGTATCGGAGCTTTTGGTAGCTCTAGGCAAAATTCGGTATATATGGTAAATGCGTTTACAGAGTCACTTTCATTCGAGTTGAACATCTTCCTTTTTGACTCGACAACTTTGAATTTTGAAACGTTCCCTGTAGTTCCAAAATCCATTAGTGTCCCTCACTATTCATCTTCTTTTGATTCTGGAATATCCCATAACTCCACTTCAAATGATCTATATATTGAGTCAGCGGTCCCGCCAATCTCAAATTTATTTGTAAAGGGGGAAATTCCTTTAGAGTAGCATCGATTCACCGGAGATTTTATATCCTCGGTTTAGATGCTAGTATCTCTCATTATTCCAAATTCTATCTCTTGAGATCGAATGTTGATTTACCCCAGAAAATCCACATAGATCTTATTCTTTAAGTCAGGGTTGACCCGGTTAAGGTTGCCAATGATTTATATAAACTTATCCATCTTCTTATCCTGTTATTTAATCGTCTTATCTTTCGTTCGAATCTATCTTCGAATCAAATTTTTCTTTGATATGGGTCCATCAAATTTGAATCTCTAGCCTTGCTTTGAAATCCATGCTTGTATCGTCGAACGAGGAAGTGTATTTGTAAATTAATAGTTAAAATGTTTTATATATTGTGTTGTTTGAGTTATTGATGATGATTTGGGTTTCCGATCGATTCGTCTGATCAACGCTATCGATAGGATATCCAAAACACTTTAATTGAGCAAATTGACACAATATTGTTTTCAAATTTGGTAAATAAACTAATTTTGTATGGTTATATTATATATAAGTATAAATTTTTCAAAAATTAAATTGTTAATGAATTTGTTGTCAAAAATGATATTATTTGATTTTCATTTATTGTTTTGTAAACCATTCACTACTGCATAATATAAATAAATGAATTTATAAAACTTGGTTATAATTTAATTTGGAATTTGAAATAAATTTAAATCAAGAATGTGAGAATTTAATTTCCGGTGATTTCAAACTTGGGCTTTAAGGGTTTAAAGGATATATTATTTGAAGTATTTTCGAATATAGATTGTTTCAAAGAATTTTTAAAGGTTAAAATCATTGCTCTCCTATTTTGTCGTTGGAAAATAACTTCGGTGATGGCGGCCGCATCATCGACATTCATTTTTGGTTTCGAAGTGGAGAGACCATTCTTGTAACGTACGCGATTTTTCATTGCCGAAAAACCGAATAGTTATGGGTTTAAGAAAAAGAAAGACAAAGAAAAAGAGAGGAGAAGGTAGAAAATATAGAGAAAAGAAAATAGAAAATAGAACGGAAAAGAAAGTAAACAACAGAACAACAACAGAATCTCACAATTCGCAGCGGAACAACATATAATAATAAATGAATAATCTTTAAACAAAAAACTATATCAGTTATTACATTTTATACATTACATTTCATTACAATTCTGCAGCTCTACTACAGCTTTGCTTTGAAAATTAAACTGATTTGGATTTCTAAGGTATGACTTAATTTATAAAATATATTTATATATGATTTTAAATTTGATTTGATATCCATAGTGTGTGTATATATATATGTATTTATCTCTAATGGTTTGAAATTAATCGAAAATTTAATTCATAAATTTATGGTAAACGGTGATTCTAAATATAAAATGAAGCCAATTTTTGAATAAATATTCAAACTTAAATAATGA
Organism: Allium cepa; assembly: GCA_030765085.1. Classification (NCBI taxonomy): domain Eukaryota; kingdom Viridiplantae; phylum Streptophyta; class Magnoliopsida; order Asparagales; family Amaryllidaceae; genus Allium; species Allium cepa. The sequence continues at coordinate 503,046,592 of CM060937.1, read as the reverse complement.
AATTGAAAAAAAAAATATTTTTACTTGTATAATACTCAATTACATTCCAATATAACTTACCTAATTATTCAGAAGTTGAATATGTAATTTGATAATATACAATATAAAAGGATTTTTTTAATAAAATGTGAGTGGTTATCATAAATGTTATATGCTTAAATTGTTGTTATAAAATGATTAATGGAGGTAAATAGAATAAAAAGTTAATCGAATAATGTACAGTATAAACTTTTGTTAAAAGGAAAATTAAATAAATTTGAATAACTATAATAAGTGTAAAAATACTTAATATATGTGATAAGATATAGCAAGTGGAATAAATTTAATAATTTGGAATAAAAGAGAATTAATTTTTTTGAATAAAATATGAGTATAATAAATGACAATGAAAATTTATGATTTTATAAAATTGTTAATTAAATACAACTGGTTAAAAAGAAAATCAATTTAGAAATAGTTAAGATTGATTTAACTTAAGTGAAATCAAATGGGATAAAAAAAAACTGATAAATAAATAAATATTGTTTTGGAAGGAACCTTTTATATCAAATATTAATAAGTTTAAATTAAACCAACTGGAATAAGACACTTTGAATTTCAAATAAATTATTGAATATTAATTAATTTAAATTGAAATTTAAGTGGTTTAATCAATTGTTTAATTTTGTATTCCAAATCTATTTCTTTCTGGTTGTTTTATTCTCCTAACTCGTTCCTTTTCGGGGACGAAAAGTTTTGAGTGGGGGAGAGTGTAACGAACCGTAAATTTTAGTGGTTTTATTTATTTAATTAATTGAATTTTATCAAATTTTAAATTATAAAATTTTGAAATAAAATTTATATTTGGAATACGTACATTTAAATATAGAAGATGGTAAATTTTCATCTGATTTTATGAAAGTTTATTTCATCGTAAAATTCTATTAAATTCAAGTCAGTTAATAATGGTTGATAATAAAATATTTTCCAAACCTGAATATTTTGACATAGAAAAATGCTAAATCATCTTCTGAGTGAGACGTCATTTTTGGTTTTTCCAAATTCGGACTTCTTTACCTCCGTCGATCTTATTTTTCTGCGTTTTTGCTGCATTTTCCGCTAGTAGAAATTTCAATTTTTTATAATTCAATTGTACCACTGATATCTGTATACCATTTTGAATGTCTTGTCGTGCTGATTGCCAAGGTATATTCATTTGTGTGTTTCGGTGTTCAGTGCACGACAGAACCGGCAGAACAACCAATCGTATCGGTAACCACTTCAGACCTTTTTGGCTTTCTTTCGTCTTTTCAAATTTCCACCATACAACCTATAGCTATTTTCATTTTTTCAACCGGTGTCCTTTGCTATTCTTTAGCTTTTGATATTTATAACTTTCCGGTTCACTTTCATTTTGATTTGTTAATCTTCATTTCCACCTGTTCACATTCGCAACTATTAGTAAATACTACATTAAGTATTCATTTATATCTTTGCATCTGCCTCTCTTTCAAATTTCTTCTCCAGATCCACACGCGTGTATCCCTTCCACCTTCTTCCCATTGGATCGGCCTAGCCATATCTTCCTTTCACCAGTAATCGCCAAGTCTCCAGCCGAGAGCCTCGGCCTCACCCAGTTGCTCGGCTCGACGTGATCCGGCGCCACCCAGCACGGCCACCAAGACTGTTCACCCACATCTTCCTTTCTTCCATGCTTTTCCTCTTCCTCCTCTCATCTCCTCTGCCTAACACACCACAGCACCGCCTCCGCGTCATCAGCCTCACATGGACAGCCAGCCGCCTTGTTATCCGAGTTTCACCCGACTCTGGCCGAGCACCCTGGACGAGCACGGCCACTCACAACCTTCTCGAGCCACCTCACCGTATAGCAGCCGCCTGTGCATCTCTACTTCCCATAAATGCCTTCGATCCTTTTGTTTTCATTGGTTCACTTGGGTAGAGCAGTTATATATAAAGGTATGTTATATAATTTGTGTTTGTGATACGTGTAAGCTATACATATAAGATTTGAAACATTTCGTAGTATGTTGATTTTTATATGTTAATTACATTAGTTATCAATCTATTTGATATATGTGTAGTTTATCAATATGCTAGTATGGTTTTATATATGTGTTATAATAATAGTATTATATATATATGTTTCCTATGTATTTGTTTATAAAAGTTTAAATAATCTATCTATGTTCATATGTTTATTCGGCTATTATATTAGTGAGTGTTGTTTTGGCTATAGCTGGTATATTAGTTTACGTTGTATTAGTTTGTATAAAGGATTATGTAGGTTAGTATCCTTATGGGTGGTTATATCTAATATTACATATTATATATATATATATATATATATATATATATATAAAGTATATTTTACTTTACATAAGTTAGATTTTGTTGCTGCTATTCATGTAGTAGTTATATAATAGTATATATAGCTTAGTTAAAAGATACATATATTATATGTTTAAATATTCACTTAAGTTGGTCAATATTTTGTAAATTAGATTTTTGTGTAATAGCTTTAATATATAAAATTTTGTTGTACGCATTTGTTAGTTGCAGATTTAAGTGACGTTATATATATATATATATATATATATATATATATATATATATATTCAACTACATAAGTTTGCGTACGTGGTTATATAAGTTGTATAATTTGTAAAGTTTATGAAGTTGTTTAAATATATATGTAATATAAATTGGTCGGTTGACAGTACTTTTTGTAGTTTGAAAGGGTATTTTATAAATGTATGTATATATATAAATGTTTTATCTCAAGATATTTGGGTAAGTTATATACCTGGTAGTAGCATATAGGTGTGCTGTATATGGATGTTTATTACAATAGATTGAAGTATAATTCTATGTATGCTTAAAGTTTATATATATTCTTATATTGTCTTAAAGTTGAACATTGATTTTTTATTTATATAATATATATATATATATATATATATATATATATATATAATTTCTGCCTCTATCCAAATTGATTCAATTTGCTTTCCTCAATTCCTTGTTATCAGCTTTATTCATCAAATTCTTGTCCATCTAGCTGTGCTTTGGAATTCGTAGCTCGTTTCTTTGTCAAATCTATCTAACCTCAAAAGGTGAGTAATCACTCACGATTAACGTTCTTTTATTTATTAAATTTGATTTCAATTGAAAAGACAACTGAAATATGCTGTTGTTGGTTATTTATACTGTTATATATATTATTGCCTGTATTTGTTCACTTGTGACATCTGACACCATTATCTGTTATTTATACTGATGTTATATGCCTGTTATATTATTATCATATCTGTTATCACTATGCAAGTTCCCTGTTAGCATAGAATTCACTATGGGTTGAAATGATACATACCCGACGGACTTTAGAATAGGAGAAAATCGTTGTGGGTTGAAATGATAAACCCAAGCGATTTTCATTTGAATTGAATTTAGGATTGCGGGTTGAAATGATATATACTCGTATATAGTTTAAATTGCAGATTGAAATGATAAATATCTGTATCACTTGACCATAGGATATAAAATTATATATAGACACCGTTAGTCTATATATAAATATTTTGAAAGTGATTTCTACGGTTTTTGGGAGATATATATAGTTTTAATTGATATTGAAATTATTTATAAATAAGTTTTAAATTAAAGTGGATTTAAAATTTATCATTGTATTTAGTTGAGAATTATCTTTAATTAAATTGATTTGAAATGGATTTAATTAGGAATTTAATGGTATGACTCTATAATTTGGTTTTGGTTTAAGATGATTTAAAAATATTTCAAGTTTAGATAAATTGAATAAAATATTTAGTGATTTAAAATTTGGAGTTTATTTAAAAGATATCGTATTTTATTTCAAAGCAAAATTTATATTAAAGTGAATTTGATATATATACGAGGTTTTTGAAATTTGTTTTGAAATGTTGAACATTTAAAGCTTTGAAATATATGGAAATTGAAATGGTTTGTTGAGAAACTAATTTGAATTGAAATTGAGGATTGAGATTTGATTAAATGTGAATTTAGAATTCGAGTGATTTGGAATCGATTTATGAAGTTTTGAATGGAATTTTGAAATGTGATTTGGAATGGTATTTAAAATAATAAATGAATGATACATTTGAATTTTAAAAGGTATTTAAATTTGAATATTTGAATTTGAATTCAAATAATGAATTGATAATGAGGAATTGAAAGGATATGATATGTTGATATTTTGAAATGGTTTGGAAATGATATGATCTTTATTTTGATAAAGAATGTGAATTTAGAATGATAATTTATTTATGATCTATTTGATAAATGAATTTTTGAAGTTTATATTAGTATGAAAGATATTTAGTTTACTCGAAATTTGAATTTATTTAAATGATATTGAGTTTATCAAGTAAATATTTCAAACCAAATATTAATATATTGAATTAAGAGATATATGAAATTATAAAATTTAGTTTTGAAATGTGGGATATTAAAGCTTTGAAATATACTAAAGATTGAATAGTTTATTTTGTGAATCAAATCTCTATTTGAAATTTATAAGATTTGAATTGATTTTGAATTGAAACTGACAGATTTAATTGAATTAAACTGGAAATTTTAGAATTTGGGTTGATTTGAAAATTTGTAAAATATAATGAATTAAAGGAAAGTGCCATGATTTCAAATGTATGATTTCAAAATGTTATGATTTCAAAGTGTAATGATTTCAAGTATTTTGATTTCGAATGAATTATAACTTTGAAAGTGTTATGATTTTTGAAAGATGAATATATGTTTGAAATGGAAATGATATCGTTTTGAAAAGAATATATGTTTGAAATGGAAATGATATCGTTCTGCAATGAATATATGTTTGAAATGGTTTTGGTTTCGAAGTACAAACTATTTTGAAAGGAATATAGTTTTGAATGAAATGATTTGATTTTGAAATATAAACTATTTTGAAATGACCATGGCGTTATAATAACGATGGGTTGGCAAAGAGACCAGGATTGGATATGGCACACTCTCTGTCGATACCGAAAACCACTTTGGCAACCGTGTACGCGGTGGAGATTCCAGAATGAAGTAGGATGGCGGCGATGTTCTTGAGGTATATTATGTGGACCCAACTCCCGTGAGTTGGCCTAAGGTGGCTAAAACATGAGCGATCTCGGGCCAAAAGGGGTGGCTCCTCTAGTCGGACACATTTCTTCGATATTATACTCTTACTTGTGGTTGATTTGATTGCCATCCTCCGATTTTGATTGGCAGTGTGTTCTGAGGTGGGCGTAGTGGCTGCTACGTTACCGCCATCCCGTGTGCGTAATTGGTATATCTACCCTGGCATTGCCTTGTGTGCCGTGTCACTTACCATACCGAGCCGTTACTACGAGTTTGTTTTTCTCCCATAGCCCTTGGAGTATATAGGGTAGTCTCCCGATCTGGAGATATGCAGATATTGGATGGACTACTGGGACTATTACGTGTTCAGGGGAATATTGGGTCACTCCTTAATGCTATTTTAAAGTAAGTTTATTTTATTACAGACATTATTATATTAGCAAAATATTACTTGTGATGTCCCGGGAATTTAAGCAATATTTATTTAATAATTTCATTAATAATTATTTTAAAATGTCAAATATTGATATAATAATTTAATTCAAACAGAAATTATCTTTTGAAAATTAATTATTATTTAATTTGATAAATGATATTTATAATGATGATAATAATAACTTTTGGGAATTTTATTCTTTTCAAATGTTAAAAATATTTAAGTAATAAAATTATCTTTCTAAACTGATTTAAAGATATTTATTTATAATGTATATATGTGTATACATTGTAAATATGAGTTTGATTTTAATTTAAATTTTATAAAGAATATTTGCCAATTTTATTTTATATATAAGATGTATGATTTATGAATTGATTAAATTGATTTAAAATCAGTATAGAAAACTTTTCAAAAGTTGTTTTAGAAGTTTATCTTATATTATCAAAAAAAAAATATTGGTAAATATTTATTTTGTTTATAAATATATAATAGTTTGTTTAAAAATAAAATAGTTTAAAATTATATTTTATAATAAGAGTTTGTTTTGTTTTATTTTAAGAATTGCTTTTCTTTTGAAATAAGATTTAGTTTATTATATTAAAGTATAATATATTGATTTGGAAACTTTTGAATAAAATTGAAAATAACATTTCTTTTCTTTTTAAAATTTGCTCTTCTAAAAGTTTAGCTCTAAAAAGTATTATTTTGAAGACATTCAAATAAACATTAAAATTTTGTAATTTTATAAAGAAGGTTTGTATGAAAGCATGTAGAAAACTAAATGTAATTAAACATTTGAAACATGATTAACTAAGTTAGAAATGAACTTAAAACCTTTATAAAATTTAAAAATTTCTTTTTATTATTAAATGGAATATATGTCAAACACTTAACACATAATAAAGACACTTGTAAACTTATCTATATCATAACATAACAAGTGGCAATAATTTATTTATTTATTTTGAAATAATTATTTAGATAAAAGAAACTTAACAAATTCGTTTTTCTTAAACATTATCTTCATTTGTAGCTGAAACCAAATTCAATTTAAAAACCTACAAACAGATTCAATCAAAAGTCTACAAAATCAAAACCCAAATACAATCTAAAATCTACAAACCAGATCTGCAAAACCCAAATTTTCAACATGAAAACAGTAGAATCAACATCACCCAGCAAAACAGATTCAGATCTGTTTCAAGAGAGGAAATGCAGTTTAATATTTAACTAGAAATCAACTTCAAACTAGCAAATTGCAGTTCAACAGGAGATTCAAAAATTGCAGTTCCAGGAAACATATCATGTTCTCTGCATTTTCCAGTTGACAAGTGAGTAAGCCTTTTGTTTTTTAAAAACAGTTTTCTCTTTTTAAATCAAAGTTAAGCAAAATATATAGAACACAAGTTCTAATACACATAAATAAGAAACTGCTCTGTTTCTTTTGTTTAACCTCAAATTGCTAAGTTTTGTGGGCTGTGCATGTGAGTTGATAACAATAAGCAAGTTTATATGACTGCTTGATTTATATGCCTGAAGATAATCATGTATTGGTATTTATTTATTTTTGAAAATTGGAGTATATGAGAAATATGATATCTGCATATTATAAACCTGTAAAACACCTCTGTTTGAATTTTTTTTAGTTCAGGTTTGATTTTTATTATTCCTTTATCACTTGATCTAGGCCTTGTTAAGATCTAAGTTGCAAATGGAATAGGATTATTATATCATAAATGTTAATTTAAAATTATAGTTAATTAAATTAACTTAGTATTGTTCTGAGAAAAGGAAAAAAAGGGAAAATGATACCTGTTATTTCTGAAACTATAATAACAGATAATTCTTTGCAAAAGTAAGCATATCTAACATCTTTAGTTATTAAATCAAGTCTAAACTTGAATGCATGTTAGAAACATGAACTTAAAAACAAAATATCACATTTTAAAAAAAAATCTATAGAGTTAGTATTTCTGTTATAAGCAAGATTGGGTTTTTGTATCTGTATTATCATCTCATGGGTTTGTGGGGGTTGTAATGTTGCCTGGGGTAGTGAATAGATGCATGAATAGGAGGAAAGTCTCTGTTTTGTTGGCAGTGGGGGTTGGCGACAGCAGTGGTTAAATACAGGTTTCATGCCCTATTTTTGAATGGTTGAAGTTTGGTTTCATCTCGGGTTCTCTGTAGCATCGAGTGATGCAATACTTTGGGAATCGGGAGAGGGGTCGTAAATGGAGCTTTGGCCGGAGTTGTGGTGTCTCAGATGGTCGGAGGAGGATTTTCTAGCTAGTGACAGGTTTTGGAAAATTTTGGATGCAGTGTGAGTTTCCAGGTTTCAGGGCTAACTTGATTTTGATTCAAGTGGCTATGGCAAGTTTGGTGATGGTGATCATGTTTGGGGGTTGGTCAGTGATGTTGTGAAGTTGATCAGGGTGGCTGTAGATGGCCGGAGTGCCAATGCATATGCACTGTGCACAATTTTCTCTGGTAAACTTTTTCTTGGATGTGCAGGCAAGTGACTCGGGAAATACTCGGGGGAATGGGATTTTGACTCAGGGATTAGGCTTTGGAAACTCGAAGTAGATATGGGGGATCTCGGGTTAGTAATGTTACAGGTTTGAAAATCTGAAAGTGAGCAGTTTTTAAAAACTTGGAAGAATTAAAAAAAAAAATTAAATAGGATTTTAACAAGAATTTAAAATTTCAAGTTAGGATGAAATTGAATTAAAGTGAGCTTTTGAATTCAAGTTTTAAAAATGAAGAATTCAAATTTAGGTAAAGCTTAAATTTAGTTTTGAAATCTTAGTTTTCAGGTTTATTTTGAAACCAGATTTAATTCAAAACAGTTTTGTAAATTTGAAAGATTGAACAAATTTTAAAATGTTTTAAAGAAGATTTAAAAATGAATTTGATTTCAAATAATGGTTTAAACTTGGAGAAAATTCATTTCTTTAATATTTGAATTAAAATTATGAAATGATTAAACTTAAATTTGAAAAGTTATATAATCAATTTATTTTAAGCTTGATTTCTTAAATTGAAATTTTTTAGTAATTTAGTTTTGAACTTTCATATATAAATATCTTATGTAAGTAATAATGGTTTTTACCTTTGTTTTAAGAATAAATTTATTTATTTAAAATTTGGATAATATTTAAATAGTTAAACATTTTGAAATCTTAAATTTTAAAATGAAATTTGAATTTAATCTAGAGATGTATTGTTTTAAATATATTTTGAATGTTAATGAAATCATTTATAATTAAGTAAATTATCTTAAGATAATTAAGATAATAAAGGAATTTAATTAAGGAACTTATTTATTTGATTTTAAATAATGATTTAGAATGAATTTAACTAGAAATGATTAATAATGATTAATTAAAGAAAATTTTCTTAAGGAAATAATTTAAGGAACTATTATTAATTAATAATGATAATTATCTAAGGATAATTAAGTAATTAATTAATATGATTAAAATTTTGATAATTAATTAGATTAATTAATTTAAGGTAATTAGTTTTAAATTGTTAGGTCTAATTACTTGATAAAAGTAATTAAAGAATTAATTACTTATTGTAATTAATTTTGATAATGTGACTTGTTAAGTTAATTAATTTAGTTTAATTAATTTAAGTAAATCATTTAATGATTTAATAAGTGTATTTACTTAAGATAATTAATGGAGAAGGACTACTTAAAGAGGTAATAAGTGATAATTACTGGAATGTAATTAATTAAATGATTTTTAATTAAGTAATTTTGGTAATTACTTTGAAATTAATCAAGGGATTAATTATTGGAGATAATTAATTGTGAAGATAATTAATTTGTTAATAAAAATTTAAGGGCAGTTAGTTACTGGTTTAATATTAATCAAAGGTGATTAAAAATTGTATTTTAATTTCAGATTAATCACTAAATGTAATTAATAAAGTTATTAATTTGAATTATAAACCATTAATTAATATAATTAATGATGTAATTAAGGATTGTTTAATTAAGAAATAATTAATTATTAAGTGATTAATTAATTGTAATTAATTAAGGATAATTGTAATTAATTATAGTTAATTAATAAATGAGTAATTTAAGGTTAATTACTTATGATTAAGCTTAATTAATTTATGAAATTAATTAAGGACTAATTACTTATTGTAATTAGAGGATGATTAATCAAAAGTTGTTTAATCAAGTTATATACTTAGTGAATAATTAATTAACTGGGTTAATTAATTAATGGATGTTAAGCAGGATTTAAATGAGCAATTAATTTAATTTAATTTAAATTATTTAGAGATGGTTGTAATTAATTTAATTCATTTAAAATTAATTATGGATGTTATTGATTGAATGGTTGTGATCTCAGTAATGAGATGAGTTGTATCTGTATGATATGGATGTTTGGTTAACGTATGATGATTTGTGATGGATTATCTTAGTGTGATGATTATCTGTTGTGATGTTGATACAGATTATCTGTTTATGATAAGGATATGATTATCTATGGCGATATACAGTTTATCTATCTTGTGAAATAGATAATAATGAAATGAGTTATTATTTAAAACCCTTGAGTACAACTTGGACATTAAAATGGCGTTTGGTTTCGGCGAGACCGGGATCGAATTTCCATATTTGGATACCCGAAAACCACATCGATTCCAACTAAACGTAAGGTCGTTAATCCAAGTGGAGCAAGTGAAGACTCGAGGTGTAAGGGCTATACGTCAGTATAACTCTGTGGGTGATTCCGTAATGAGTTTGACGGAATAGTGCTTATAGGTTCGAGATGGAGATTTAGAGAGCAAGGGCTATGGTCGTTGACCTTGAGGGTGATTCCAATATGAGTGCAACGAGATAGTGCCTTCGGTTTCGTTCGAACCCGGAACGAACTTGTATGGATTGAATGCTTTCAGAACATCGTCAGGTGGACGATGAGCATTCTAAGATAATTGGTCCTATAAAGGTAATCGCAGCCTCAAGCCTCATCAACCGGGAATGGCTAAAACAGGGGAGGTGCAGCAAGGCTTCGTGGGTAGCTCCCACTGGAGAGCAAGATACATCCCTGTCTAGGTGTCCCTTTATATTTCGGCTGTGTGGGGCGATTACTAGCTAGAATCGCCGGGGTGGTCATGTTCGAAACTATTCAGTAAGGAATGGGTCCGGCCTTGTGTTGCAGGGGAGTGGGAGTACTCCTCGGTACGGTGATCTAGGCCACGTACTGTGACGGGCGGTACCCCAGTAGCCCTGCCATTGATGGAATCCAAAATCCAATAAGTGCCTGTACGGTTTTGATTGTGCCCAACTATATTGGAATGTGAGATGTAAGCATTCCAGCTATTTCTGTAATTTATTTCGAAAACCCTAGACACTATTATAATATCACTGGATTTCCTATCAAATGTTTTAGTTAGCGTAAGGTAAAAACTTTTCCATGTTTATGTGTGGGAAGTCTTACGTGATACCTTTTGTTTCAAAGGATTTTCTAAAAGATAAACAAATTTTAACCCCGTTTACTCACACCAGACCCCTTTCTGACCTGAGTGTTTATTTTCTGTTTTATTAAACTCTTGGGTACTCATATTACGTATGAGTAGTCAAGTGTTTTAGGATTGCTTTGACGAGTTCTGGAGGAGATAATGGAGCAGGAGGCTTCAGCGCGTAGATATATATGGTGGTTCCGCTGTGTTTGAGTTGTATCTGTTTCTCTGATGCACTTGAATTATAATTGCTACACAGGAGTTTATAACTGTCTAGTTTGTGTTGTATTAGCTGTAAAACTCTGATGTATATGATATTATGTAAAGTTTTATGTGATATATTATAATTTATTCGATTCCGCTGTGAGATTTTGATGTTGTCTGTTTCTTTCTTTCCTTTCTTTTCTCTTTTCTACCCCTTTCTTTCTTCTTAGCGATGCTTCTTCCTGGAGTATGGAAGTTGGGTCGTTACATTACTACATAGTAAATAGTTTAACGGATCCTTAGAGGATGGTTATCCCAAACATCCTTTGAGTTACTGGTATTTCAGTTGTTATTTCACTTGAGTTGGATTTATTGATATAAGAATGTTAATCCTGACTCGAGTATTTTGTTTTTTGCTTCACGCTCGGGTCAGACTAAGTGATTCAGCATTCAAGACTCACCTTCGGAGTTGGAGCTTTGCTTGAAGATCCAGCCATTTATTTTTCTTTCAGTATCCAGTGATTTCAGTGATGTATTCTGATTCATACTTGATGTATCTTGTTACTCTTTTATTGTATCTCGTTGAACTCCGATGTATCTTATTTTATATAGTAGCTTCATGAACTGCTAACTCTTTTGATTCCGTTGCATTATTATTTACTCTGTGTCTGTGATAAGTGATTATTTATTTACTGTATATTACGAGATTTGCCAAATTTTATTTACAATGCGGTATTTTGAGCAATTCAAGTCCGACATGTGTGGATGCGAATGGTTGAAAATATCCAGTTGGTATCGAAGCTTTTGGTAGCTCTAGGCAAAACTCAGCATATATGGTAAATGCGTTTACAGAATCACTTTCATTCGAGTTGAATCTCTTCCTTTTTGAATCGATACCTTTGAATTTTGGAACGTTCCCTACAGTTCTAAAATCCATTAGTGTCCCTCACTATTCATCTTCTTTTGATTCTGGAGTATCCCATAACTCCACTTCGAATGATCTATATATTGAGTCAGCGGTCCCGCCAATCTCAAATTTATTTGTAAGGGGGTAAATTCCTTTACAATAGATCGATTCACCGGAGATTTTATATCCTCGGTATAGATGGTAGTATCTCTCATTATTCCAAATTCTATCTCTTGAGATCGAATGTTGATTTGCCCCAGAAATTCCACATCGATCTTATTCTTTATGTCACGGTTGACCCGGTTAAGGTTGCCCACGATTTATATAAATTTATCCATCTTCTTATCCTGCTATTTAATCATCTAGTCTTTCGTTCGAATCTATCTTCGAATCAAATTTTTCTTTGATATAAGTCCATCTCTAGCCTTGCTTTGAAATCCATTCTTGTATCGTCGAACGAGGAAGTGTATTTGTAAATTAATTGTTAAAATGTTTTATATATTATGTTGTTTGAGTTATTGATGACGATTTGGGTTTCCGATCGATTCGTCTGATCAATGCTATCGATACGATTTCCAAAACACTTTAATAAAGCAAACTGACACAATATTGTTTTCAAATTTGGTAAATAAAATAATTTTGTATTATTATATTATATATAAGTATAAATTTTTCTAAAATTAAATTGTTAATGAATTTTTTGTCAAAAATGATATTATTTGATTTTCGTTTATTGTTTTGTAAACCATTTACTACTGCATAATATAAATAAATGAATTTATAAAACTTGGTTATAATTTGATTTGGAATTTGAAATAAATTTAAATCAAGAATGTGAGAATTTAATTTCCGGTGATTTCAAACTTGGGCTTTAAGGGTTTAAAGGATATATTATTTGAATCCTTCGAATAGAGATTGTTTCAAAGAATCTTTAAAGGTTAAAATCATTGCTCTCCTATTTTGTCGCTGGAAAATAATTTCGGTGATGGCGACCGCATCATCGACATTCATTTTTGGGTTTCGAAGTAGAGAGACCATTCTGTAGCTCTGCTACAGCTTTGCTTTGAAAATTAAACTGATTTGGATTTCAAGGTAGGACTTAATTTATAAAATATATTTATATATGATTTTCAATTTGATTTGATATACATAGCATATATATATATATATATATATATGTATATATATATGTATATATATGTACGTGTATATATTTATCTCTAATGAAAATTTAATTCATAAATTTATGGTAAACGGTGATTCTAAATATAAAATAATGCCAATTTTTGAATAAATATTTAAATTTGAATAATGAAATTGGAAAAAATATTTTTACTTGTATAATACTCAATTACATTCCAATATAACTTACCTAAATTATTCAGGAGTTGAATATGTAATTGGGTAATATACAATATAAAAGGATTTTTTTAATAAAATGTGAGTGTTTATAATAAATGTTATATGCTTAAATTGTTGTTGTAAAAAGATTAATGGAGGTAAATATAATAAAAAGTTAATTGAATAATGTACAGTACAAAATTTTGTTAAAAGAAAAATTAAATAAATTTGAATAGCTATAATAAGTGTAAAAATACTTAATATATGTGATAAGATATATCAAGTGGAATAAATTTAATAATTTGGAATAAAAGAGAATTAATTTTGTTGAATAAAATATGAATATAATAAATGACAATGCAAATTTATGATTTTATAAAATTGTTAATTAAAATAACTGGATAATAAGAAAATCGGTTTAGAAATAATTAAGATTGATTTAACTTAAGTGAAACCAAATGGGATAAATAAAACAGATAAATAAATAAATATTGTTTTGGAAGGAACCTTTTATATCAAATATTAATAAGTTTAAATTAAACCAACTGGAATGAGACACTTTGAATTTCAAATAAATTATTGAATATTAATTGATTTAAATTGAAATTTATATGGTTTAATCAATTGTTTAATTCTGTATTCCAAATCTATTTTCTTTCTGGTTGTTTTATTCTCCTACCTCGTTCCTTTTCGGGGACGAAAAGTTTTGAGTGGGGGAGAGTGTAACGACCCGTAAATTTTAGTGGTTTTATTTATTTAATTAATTGAATTTTTGTGAAATTTTAAATTATAAAATTTTGAAATAAAATTCAATATTTGGAATACGTACGTTTAGATATAGAAGATGGTAAATTTTGATCTGATTTTATGAAAGTTTATTTCATTGTGAAATTCTATTAAATTCAAGTCAGTTAATAATGGTTGATAATAAAATATTTTCCAAACCTGAATATTTTTACATAGAAAAATTCTAAATCATCTTCTGAGTGAGATGTCATTTTTCGTTTTTCCAAATTCGGACTTCTTAAGCTCCGTTGATCTTATTTTTCTGCGTTTTTGCTGCATTTTCCGCTAGTAGAAATTTTGAATTTTTATAATTCAATCGTACCACTGTTATATTTATACCGTTTTGAACGTCTCGTCGTGCTGATCGCCACGCTATATTCATTTATGTGTTTCGATGTTTAGTGCACGACGGAACCGACCGAACAACCAATCGTATCGGTAACCACTACATACCTTTTTGGCTTTCTTTTGTCTTTTCGAATTTCCACCGTACAACCTATAGCTATTTTCATTTTTCAACCGATGTCCTTTGTTATTTCTTTAGCTTTTGATATTTATACTTGCCGGTTCACTTTCATTTTGATTTGTTAATCTTCATTTCCACCTGCTCACATTTGCAACTATTAGTAAATACTATATTAAGTATTCGTTTATATCTTTGCCTCTGCCTCTCTTTCCAATTTCTTCTCCAGATCCACACGCGTGTATCCTTTCCACCTTCTTCCCTTGGATCGGCCTAGCCATATCCGTCTTTCACCAGTAATCGCCAAGCCTCCAGCCGAGAGCCTCGGCCTTACCCAGTTGCTTGGCTCGACGTGATCTGGCGCTACCCAGCACGGCCACCAAGGCTGTTCACCAACATCTTCCCTTCTTCCACGCTTTTCCTCTTCCTCCTCTCATCTCCTCTGCCTGACACACCACAACACCGCCTCCGTGTCATCGGCCTTACATGAACACCCAGCCGCCTTGTTATCCGAGTTTCACTCAACTCTGGCCGAGCACCCTGGCCGAGCACGGCCACTCACAAGCTTCCCGAGCCACCTCGCCGTATAGCAGCCGCATGTGCATCTCTACTTCCCAAAAATGCCTTCGATCCTTTTGTTTTCAATGGTTCACTTGGGTAGAGAAGTTATATATAAAGGTATGTTATATAATTTGTGTTTGTGATACATGTGAACTATATATATAAGATATGAAACATTTCATAGTATGTTGATTTTTACATGTTAATTACGTTAGTTATCAATCTGTTTGATATATGTGTAGTTTATCAATATGCTAGTATGGTTTTATATGTATGTTATAATAATAGTATTATATATATATATGTTTCCTATGTATTTGTTTATAAAAGTTTAATTAATCTATCTATGTTCATATGTTTATACGGCTATTATAATAGTGAGTGTTGCTTTGGCTGTAGCCGATATATTAGTTTACGTTGTATTAGTTTGTATAGAGGATTATGTAGGTTAGTATCCTTATGGGTTGTTATATCTAATATTACATATTATATATATATAAAGGTATATTTTACTTTACATAAGTCATATTTTGTTGCTGCTGTTCATGTAGTAGTTATAATAGTATATATAGCTTGCTTAAAAGATACGTATATTATATGTTTAAATATTCACTTAAGTTGGTTAGTATTTTGTAAATTACATTTTTGTGTAATAGCTTTAATATATATAATTTTGTTGTATGCATTTATTAGTTGCAGATTTAAGTGACGCGCGTGTGTGTGTGTGTGTGTGTGTGTGTATATATATATATATTCAACTACATATGTTTGCGTACGTGGTTATATAAGTTGTATAATTTGTAAAGTTTATGAAGTTATTTAAATATATATGTAATATAATTGGTCTGTTGACAGTACTTTTTGTAGTCTGAAAGGGTATTTTATAAATGCATGTGTATATATATATATATAAATGTTTTGTCTCTAGATATTTGGGCAAGTTGTATACTTGGTAGTAGCATATAGGTGTGCTGTATATGTATGTTTATTATAATATATTGAAGTATAATTCTATGTATGCTTAAAGTTTATATATATATTCTTATATTGTCTTAAAGTTGAACATTGATTTTTTATTTATATAATATATATATATATATATATATATATATATATATATATAATTTCTGTCTCTATCCAAACTAATTCAATTTGTTTTCCTCAATTCCTTGTTATCAGCTTTGTTCATCAAATTTGTGTCCATCTAGCTGTGCTTTGGAATTCGTAGCTCGTTTCTTTGTCAAATCTATCTAACCTCAGAAGGTGAGTAATCACTCAAGATTAACGTTCTTTTATTTATTAAATTTGATTTCATTTGAAACGATAATTGAAATATGTTGTTGTTAGTTATTTATACTGTTATATATATGTTATTGCCTATATCTGTTCACTTGTGACATCTGACACTATTATCTGTTATTTATACTGATGTTATATGCCTGTTATATTGTTATCATATATGTTATCACTCTGCAAGTTCCCTGTTAGTATAGAATTAACTATGTGTTGAAATGATACATACCCGAACGGACTTTAGAATAGGAGAAAATCGTTATGGGTTAAAATGATAAACCCAAGCGATTTTCATTTGAATTTAATTTGGGATTGCGAGTCGAAATGATATATACCCGTATATAGTTTAAATTGCGAATTTAAATAATAAATATCCGTATCACTTGACCATAGGATAGAAAATTATATAGTTTTAATTGATATTGAAATTATTTATAAATAAGTTTTAAATTAAAGTGGATTTAAAATTTATTTGGAATTGTATTTAGTTGAGAGTTATCTTTAATTAAATCAATTTGAAATGGATTTAATTAGAGATTTAATGTTATGACTCTATAATTTGGTTTTGGTTTAAGACGATTTAAAAATATTTCAAGCTTAGATAAATTGAATAAGATATTTAGTGATTTAAAATTTGGGGTTTATTTAAATGGATATCGTATTTTATTTCAAAGAAAAATTTATATTAAAGTGAATTTGATATATATACGAAGTTTTTGAAATTTGTTTTGAAATGTTGAACATTTAAAGCTTTGAAATATTTGGAAATTGAAATGGTTTGTTGAGAAACTGATTTGAATTGAAATTGAGGAATTGAGATTTGATTAATTGTGAATTTGGAATTCGAGTGATTTGGAATCGATTTATGAAATTTTGAATGGAATTTTGAAATGTGATTTGGAATGGTATTTAGAATAATAAATGAATGAGACATTTAAATTTTAAAAGGTATTTAAATTTGAATATTTGAATTTGAATTCAAATAATCAATTGATAATGAGGAATTGAAAGGATATGATATTCTGATATTTTGAAATGGTTTGGAAATGATTTGATCTTTATTTTGATAAAGAATGTGAATTTAGAATGATAATAGATTTTTGATGTATTTGATAAATGAATATTTGAAGTTTATATTAGTATGAAAGATATTTAGTTTACTTGAAATTTGAATTTATTTAAATTATATTGAGTTTATTAAGTAAATATTTCAAACTAAATAATAATAAATTGAATTAAGAGATATATGAAATTATAAAATTTAATTTTGAAATGTGGGATATTAAAGCTTTGAAATATACTAAAGATTGAATAGTTTATTTTGTGAATCAAATCTGTATTTGAAATTTATAAGATTTGAATTGATTTTGAATTGAAACTGACAGATTTAATTGAATTAAACTGGAAATTTGAAAATTTGGGTTGACTTGAAAATTTGTAAAATATAAACAATTAAAGGAAAGTGCCATGATTTCAA
Source organism: Allium cepa (assembly GCA_030765085.1). Lineage (NCBI taxonomy): Eukaryota > Viridiplantae > Streptophyta > Magnoliopsida > Asparagales > Amaryllidaceae > Allium > Allium cepa. The sequence continues at coordinate 503,028,519 of CM060937.1, read as the reverse complement.
ATGTATGATTTCGAAATGTTATGATTTCAAAGTGTAATGATTTCAAGTATTTTGATTTCTAAAGTATTATAACTTTGAAAGTATTATGATTTTTGAAAGATGAATATATGTTCGAAATGGAAATGATATCATTTTAAAATGAATATATGTTTGAAATGGAAATGATATCGTTTTGAAATGAATATATGTTTGTAATGGTTTGGGTTTCGAAGTATAAACTATTTTGAAAGGATTATAGTTTTGAATGAAATGATTTGATTTTGAAATATAAACTATTTTGAAATGACCATGGCGTTATAATAACGATGGGTTGGCAAAGAGACCGGGATCGGATATGGGCACACTCTCTATTGATACCCAAAACCACTTTGACAACCGTGTACACGGTGGAGATTCCAGAATGAAGTAGGATGGTGGCGACGTTCTTGAGGTATATTACGTGAACCCAACTCCCGTGAGTTGGCATAAGGTGGCTAAAAAAGGTGCGGTCTCAGGCCAAAAGGGGTAGCTCCTCTGGTCGGACTCATTTCTTCGATATTATACTCTTACTTGTGGTTGATTTGATGGCCATCCGCCGATTTTAATTCGGTGTGTGTTCCGAGATGGGCGTAGTGGCTGCTACGTTACCGCCAACCCATGTGCGTAATTGGTATATTTACCCTGGCATTGCCTTGTGTGCCGTGTCACCTACCATGCCGAGCCGTTACTACGAGTTTGTTTTTCTCCCGTAGCCCATGGAGTATTTAGGGTAGCCTCCCGATCTAGACATATGCTGATACTGGATGGACTACTGGGACTATTACGTGTTAAGGGGAATATTGGGTCACTCCTTAATGCTATTTTAAAGTAAGTTTATTTTATTATAGACATTATTATATTAGCGAAATATTACTACATAGTAAATAGTTTAACAGATCCTTAGAGGATGGTTATTCCAAACATACTGGTATTTCAGTTGTTATTTCACTTGAGTTGGATTTGTTGATATAAGAATGTTAATCCTGAAAAGAGTGTTTTGTGTTTTTCTTTACGCTCGGGTCAGACTGAGTGATTCAACATTCAAGACTCACCTTCGGAGTTGGAGCTTTTCTTGAAGATCCAGCCATCTATTTTGCTTTCAGTATCCAGTGATTTCAGTGATGTATTCTGATTCATACTTGATGTATCTTGTTACTCTTTTGTTGTATCTTGTTGAACTCTGATGTATCTTATTTTATATAGTAGCCTCATGAACTACTATCTCATTTAATTCCACTGCATTATTATTTACTCTGTGCCTGTGATCTGCGATTATTTTTTACTGTATAATCTGAGATTTGCCAAATTTTATTTACAATGCGGTATTTTGAGCAATTTAAGTCTGACATGTGTGGAATGAAATGGTTGAAAATATCCATTTGTTACATTATTTATATAAAGTATAAATATTTAGTAACTATCTTTTAAATCATAATACTAGTTTAACCTTTAAAATAATTACTACTATAACTAAATTAATAAATATTTACTTTAAAATCTTAAAACAATTTAAATAATAAATTCCTCTAAAATATTCTTTTAAACAACTTTAAAACTTTTTACCTATACTTAAAAATTTGCTTTGAAAACATACATGGATTTTCACGAAATTTCACTTTCCATTCCAATATAACCGTCTAATCATTTATAAATCCTTCTTGATTTATCCCAATTTAATTTACGTCTCAACTAGTAAATTTCTTTCCCACACCTTTAAAAATAAAATCACTATTTTTTTTTTAAATTACCCATCCTTTATAAATTCCCACCGTGAATTTATAATTTCAAATATCCACTAATATCTTATTTCACTTTGTAAACCCGATTTATAAATTCCATAGTCTCATCCTCCTTTAAAAACACAGTTTCAAACACTAAATCAGTTTCCAAATCGATTTCCAAAATTTAATCCATTTAAAAATAAATTCCTTTACTTACTCAATTTTATTTCAAAACCCATTAATTTTAGATTTTACTTCATTATTAGGATTTAAAATCTTATTTAAACTGAAAATACCAATTTCACACTTTTCCCCAAAATTCTTCGTTATCTCTCCCAAACTATTTTAAACCTCGAATTTGAAAATAAATCCATCATTTCTTTAAATAATATCACTTAAGTTTAAAAATTCATTTATTCCCATTTGTTCAAAAATCTCCCTTCCCATACTCGGAGTTTTTTATTAGAATTTAAAAATCAACTTTTATCCTTTTTCAATTCATTCTCTAATTTATCCAAATTCTCTATAATTATTTTATTTAAAAAATTTCTCTTTATTCCCCTTCAAAAATCCAATCTTTATATTTTTGATAACTCAATATACCTATATATATTCAATCAAACCATAGCATCCAATATTTTCAATTCCCAATATAATCAATAGTCTATCACAGATAATCAATGAATCATATCACAGATTATGTAAAAAGAAATTCAATATTTTGAGGAATCTAGTTGGATCCCTCCAATCTGATTTTCCCTGCACCACAGGTGTTAGCACAATATAAAAATACAAATCCCACTTCGAGGGGGATATCGCGGTATAAAGAGTCATCCGCTATTATGCGGGGCGCATAGGGTCTCATCCCCTATATAAGTGGGAATATCAATCACTGCAATATATATACTATATATATAACATCACCCAAACCGATAATAATCATCAAATTCCATCCATCAACCAATAATTAACTTTACTACTTAAAATTAATTGTAGAAATTCCAAGTTGAGTGAGATTAACTAACCTTTGTTTTCTTTGCAACCCGTTTCCATCTTGACTTGTTTTCTTCGCGATTTTGACCTTGTATAAACAATTCACGATTTATTACTATTTGAATTATTCAAACAATTAATCACCATTCACTTATTTAATTTTAACTAATAATTTGATTTAAACTAGTTTTTCCCTTGAAATCTTTAGAAACTAAAATAATTAAAATAATTTAATTACTCTAATTATCCTCCTTAATATATTATTTTAAAAATAAACTAGTTAAGTGAAAATAGATATATATGTATATTTAATTTTATTTTTGAAACTACATATATATATATATATACTTATAAAAATAATTTATATAGGTTTAAAAATCTAATTTTTATATAACTCATATATTTTCCAAAATCCATAATAATTTCTTGTTTAAACATTTTTCCCTTACTGGATATATATATATATAAATATATGTCTATAAGTCTTTTAATTGGAAAAATAAATTGTTTCTTATGCCTTACAGTAAATATATTTTCTATTTTCGGTATTTTCCTTTTTTTTCAGTTGCTCAAACCAAAGCCAATAATTAATCCAGAAATTGAAGCTGCAATCGACATGCAAAAGAAAAACATGAGAGATACTCACCACATTGACGTCGACATCCCAAGAGGCCACCGACCCAGCACAACTCTTCCCCAAAGCCGTGCATGCCACGTCAACCATGAAACTTCGAACCCAGCCCTTTGCGATTTACGTTACGTCGAGCAAGACTTCCCAGGGTGCCGCCTTGCATGGCCGACCCTCCCGTTCACCTCGCATCGCTCCCACTCCCCCTTCGATCGAACACGAGCTTCGCGAGACTTCCCTGGAACCACCGCCGCCCCTAGTCTCAACCATAATAGAAAGTCATCCCTGAATCTCGAGATCGAGTTCGAGCTCGCAACTGCAAGAATCAAATCGTCGAAATTCACACACGGTTCGATTTCTAATTTGATTTATATGGAATTGGTAGTGAAGGATGCGATTTCGACTAGCCGAGAAAGAATGGAGTGGTTGATTTTTTTTGAACTTCGTTTGATTGGTTTTGAATCGAACTAGAGGGTGGTGTCGTTTTGAAGAAGAGAGTCGTTCGGCCATTTTATTTCTCTTTTGATTTTTATAAAAATCTTCTACGTGCTTGACAAATGGAGGAAATGCTGCCCTTTGTGTGCAGGTGTTGGAATGAGTATGATATGGTGATACAAAAGCTGATGCGAATAATTTTTGACTAGTCAACTTATTTAAATTTGAATCATCTTGAAATCACCACTCAAAATTTTGACTTCCTATCGAGGCATCCCGCTTGGCGTTTATAACGTTATACCCCTATTACGAACCCGATGGAAAAGGTTTCGAGACCTAACTCGATCATATGGAGAAGATAGCTTTGTGGACTCAGTTATTATATTGAATTTCCAATATAAAATTTCAGCGCGTTTATATACCGTACGATCACAAGACAACTTCGAATGCTATGAAATTTAAAATCCAATAATAATACACTATTACGAATCCAATGGAACTGGTTTTGTCAAAATTCGAGACTGTACCTCGGAAGGCTATTTTTAAATATCAATTTAAACGATATATTTTTAAAACTGAACAAAACACTTTCAAACTAAAATTTAAAAGTTCCATTATCTCCAGTATTATAAATATAAATTTTCCAAGCCTTTGAAATATTTTTAAAATCTTAAAAACCAAGAGTCGCTATTTTAACCAATTTCCAATTATTGAATTCAATATTTTAATTGCCAAATAAAAAGTGATATTTCAAATTCAAGTTAAACTAACTTTCAAATATTTAAAATTAATTAAATATTCCAATTTCAAATATCCAAAAATTCCGAGTCATCACATTCCTCCCCCTTTAAAATAATTTCTTCCCCAAAATTACTAGTTAAGAGGAATGGTCCACAACCCGTTCGTCATTTTCCTAAAACCAAACAGTTTTTAAACACCTTCCCGATGCAATCTTTTTATTAAAGATACACTAACACTCTTACTAGCTTCCAAACCTCAACTATAACTTCCAAACAGTATTATTTACTCAACAATTCAAATTTAAATTTGAAACCAAATTTTAGATTATCAAAATTTTCTCCAAATTTTCAAACTCCCTAAATTTTCGAAAAATTTCTCCAGCGTCTCCTTTACATTTCTAGATCGGTACAACTACAAAATACCTCTACGGGCCTCCAAATTCCAAAAGAAAACAAAATGCCAAGTGGCTAGATTAGAAAATCATCAAATTTCATATGACAATTTAAATACATACCTTTTGTCGAGAAATTCCATTTATCTTCTGAAATCAAAAATCCCAATTTCCTTTTGCTTTTAAAACACCTGTATATCCTACTTAGCAATAATGTCCAATCACAATCCAAAATTATTTTATCCACTTTCTTTTCAAAAATTTCAATATCTCTTTCATTTAAGTCCATACGATGTACACATATCATCCATACGCAATACCAAATCCGATCGCTTACTCGATCATACAATTTCACTTCAAACTAGTATCGTCCACCCGACTTCCTAGTGCGGACTCAGATCTGGTTTCTTGATCAAAAACTGTCATTCTCCTTGCATAGCCACAAACTATGATAAAGAATTTCCATAATCAATCAAAAATCCATATCCAGGGTTCGCCGTCGAAAATCGAGTGAAAAATCCCAACTCGGATAGAAATGGCTATCTCGAAATTCTATGCTCGAATCTGGATCAAATCGTCATGCGAATAAAATAATATATGTACATTCTACGTATTAATTTCTAATTGATTATTATCTATATCAATTCTCTTTTTATTCACATTTATTTTGATTTCTATTTGCTCATTCACAATTATCATTTCACACCCTTTTATTAAACCTTCATTCAAATATTAACTTGGAATATTTTCCCAATATCAAATTTTACTTACACCATTTCTTTTTAAGTTCAATATGAATAATTTATACACTTCTTACATTTATTTCCACTTCACCACTTAAGCTTTCACTTCTATTTACACTTAACTTAAATTTTCAATTTCATTCTAAATTCGATTTATCTTTAATTCTTAATTTATTGCCAATCAACTTAAGATTGAATTCTAATTACCTATCTCAACCCATGCTTAATTAACCATTTCTTTAAGTTAGTTCCATTAACTCATTTATTCTAAATCTAAATGAATTTTATTTCCAAACTTTAATTATTTTAGCCCACTTCGAATAAATTCTACAACTTCACTATACTTACACAATTTAAATTAAATATCATTCCAGTATTCATTTTCACTTCATTTGCTTACCCATTTAAATCAATTAGTTTACTTACTGATTTTATTCAATCCTTTGTTTTATTTAGTCCAATCATGACCAATTTTTCCATTTCACTTTATTTAACACACTTCAAACTAAATTCCAATATTCAATTTCAATTCCATTTACTTACAAATGTAAATTTATTTGTTCATTCACAAAATTATTTCCAACTAATAAATTTTTATTTCAATAGCCATTCCATTTAGTTTACTTAGACCTTTTCCTTAAATTCACTTTTATTTAACTTGATTTAATTGCATTCCCATTTCAATTTAAATTTTAAACTTCTATAAATTTTCCACTATTCAAATTCCATTTGCTAACTTCTTTTAATTCTCTTCAATTAATTAGCTTACCTTCCAACTTATTTTGTTTCACACTTACTTTTATTTAACCCTTTTCAAGATGAATCTTATTCCAATATATTTCAAATTTTTACAAGTTATCAAACTTATTTATAGTCCATAAAGATTTTAAATTAAGATTCCAGTGTCTTTTTAAACAATTACTCAACATTTCGAAATCATTTTTGAAATCAATTATATACATAATTCATTTGCATATCAAATTATCCTCTAAATTTTAAAATCAAGCCCAGTTTTGCAAACAACTCCAATTTAAAACATTTTGATAGCAATTCCTCTCTTTAAAACTCGAAAACATCGATGATGTTGTAGTCATCGCCGAAATTATTTTCCAGCGACCAAAGGGTTTAGTGCTTTTATCTCTTTAAAACATTTTCATATATTTTTAATTCAAAATCTCACCAAATTTCATATCCAATCAAAAATATTTCTGAAATAATATTACTATTATTTCTCTAAACTTTTGAAAACCATTTCCAAACCCAAAGGAATTTAAACTTTTTCCAAAATTTCAAAATTTCAAATCCTTCCGATCTATATTCAATCATTACTCTAGAATTTTATCTTATTTCAATCATAAATGATGTTTATAATTCACATTTACAAATCTCATTCTATTATATAAATTATTCCTTAATTTTGGTTATAACATTATTTTCTTATTTTCAATTTCCACATAACAATGATAATATTTTAATATTATCACTTCCTAACAACCAAGCAACCATATACTATAATAATTTACAAAAATTATTTCTATTATATACAAAAATAATTTGGGCAAAATTATTTCATTTACCCACTTTTAAAAACAATACTGTGTCGGTTTGCCTAGTTTAAGAGTTTAGAAATCCCTATCGATATAGTTGTCCAGACCGCGTCGACCAGAATTTATAAACACTCAACCGATAAGTCGACACAATATAAAACAATTTATATTCACTAACAAATACGCGCTCATATCTATTAATACACTCAAACTCATTCTTAGAGTACTACAGACTCTATTTTTTATGAGTAATTCCCACCAGAGCCAATGTTCTCGCTTAACCTCTGCTCTGATACCGAGTGTAACGATCCGTAAATCTGTACACCTTTGAGCCGATAATATTCTCCAACAGTTCAACTCAAAGGGGACGGAAATACGAACCATTAGGGCTAAAGGAAAAAGAGGTAGAAGAAGAAATAGAAAACAACATCAAAATCTCACTAATGCAGCGGAACAATATATAATAGATAAATGACTGATCTTTATGCAGGAAGAACTACATCTGTTTTATACATTACATCATCAGAGTACAAAACAATCAATAGCAAAATACTGGACAGTTATATTACGTTGTCCTCACAAAAAACTGACAGCACAGCATACCAAACAAAGCAAAAATAAGACAGATACATGGGATACGTCTCGCCATCCACCACATCCCCAGAGCTCTATAGCAGTCCATCCAGAATCTGTACTCTATAATACTTGGTCTGACTCGAGCATTATAGTAAAATAACACCCGAGTCAGTCTGGAAAACCAGTGTGAGAAAATACACTCAATTGGAATATTAAAGTTTCAAAATCCTTTTAAATCAATGGTATCTCGTAAGACCACGCCACAAATAAACATGCCGAGTTTTTACCTTACGATAACCAAAACATTTTTATCAAATTCGCCTGATATTATAATAGTGACTATAGAAAGTAAAATAAATTCTAGTTGAAATGCTCGCATCTCGCGTTCCAGCATATGTGGGCATAATCAAAACCATACAGGCGCTTATTGGAGATTGGATTCCATACAATGGCAGGGCTACTGGGGTACCGCCTGTCACAGTACCTGGTCTAGATCAGAGTACCAAGGATCCACCCTGATCCCTTGCAACACAAGACCGAAGCTACCCCTTACAGGATAGTCCGAATAAGATCACCCCATGGTTGGGATCAGCAACAGCCCATATAGCCGAATAAAAGGGGCATCTAGATAGGGATGACCTTACCCTAATTGGTTGCTCGCCACTTAGCCCTGCTGCACCTCCCATGTTTTAGCCATTCCCGATTGATGAGGCTTGAGGCTATGCGTTACCTTTTTAGAACACATCTCACTTAGAATGCTCATCGTCCCCCTGACTATGTTCTGATAGCATTCGTCCATACAAGTTTCCCTAGGTCTGGACAAACCAAATCACTGTCTTCATCATCTTCACAGTCTTCATTCGCAAACGTTCAAACCGGATTGAAGTGGTTTTCAGATAATTAAATTCGATCCTGGTCTCTTCGAAACGATCAACGTATTGGCCAATATTGATAGCCGATTAATTAACTATCAAATCGCACAATCATCCAAACAATTGTTTTATTTCTACTGAAAAGCACCACGTCCTAATAAATTAGATTTTAAATAATTTAAATCACTTTATCCAAAGATATATATACTTTAAAACATTTAAAATAAAAACTACTTAAAAGAGTTTATTCAAAATAATAGCTATGAAATTCCATAATAATTTTCAAGTAAAACTTAGCCAAAACTACCTTTGAAATAAAAGTTATTTATATAAAGTATAAATATTTAGTAACTATCTTTTAAATCATAATACTTAACCTTTAAAATAATTACTACTATAACTAAATTAATAAATATTTACTTTAAAATTCTTAAAACAATTTAAATAATAAATTCCTCTAAAACATTCTTTTAAACCACTTTAAAACTTTTAACTTATACTTAAAAATCTGCTTTGAAAACATACTTGGCTTTTCATGAAATTTCACTTTCCATTTGTCACAACCCGCCCTTCTCGACCCTTGAAAATCGACACAAAATACGCCATAGTATAATATGCCGACAATCGAGTGCCGAAACAAACAGATTGTTGAGGAAAAAGAAAGAAAATAGAAGGAAGAAGGAACTAAACAATAACAGAATCTCACAATCGCAGCAGAACAAAATATAATAGTTAATAATAGATCTTTACACAAAAATGAAAACTATTTCTGTTATATATATTACATCATCAGAGTATCTCAAACAAACAACAATTACCAGCTCGGTAGTTATAACAACCTGCCTCATAGCTTGCTGGCAATTTCAAACAACCACAGTAGCGGAAATAAACAAGTACGGGTAATACGTCTCGAACTCCAGCTCCTCTCCTGAGCTCCCAAGCATCCTATCCTGTATTATATAATACTCGGTCTGACCCGAGGATTATAATAAAATAACACTCGAGTCAGTCTGGAATACCAGCGTGATAAAAATACACCCGAATTGATTATTAAAGTTTCAAAAATCCTTTAAAAATCAAAAGCATCTCGTAAGACCACGCCACAAATAAACATATCGGATTTTTACCTTACGATAGCCAAAATATTTCTATCAAAATCCTCTGATATTATAATAGTGTCTATATACAAATACTTATTCAAAATAGCTGAAATTGTTACATGATTAAATTCCAGCAAACAAGCCACAAAGTGGGTTCTACAATCAAAACCGTACAAGGCACGTAGGGAAATGGATTTCCAACGAATGACTAGGCACTGGGGTACCACCTGTCACAGTACTTGGTCTAGATCAGCGTACCAAGGATCCATCCTAAATCCCCTACAACACAAGACCAGGACTACCCCTTACTGGATAATCCCGAGTAAGATCACCCCGCTGTTGGGATCAACAACCGCACCACACAACTGAAATAAAAGGGACATCTAGACAGGGATGACCTCACCCTAATGGGTGCGACCCACTTAGCCGCCTTGCTGCATAACCCTTGATTTTCTGTCATTCCTAGTTGATAAGGCTCAAGGCTAAGCATTACGTTTATAGAACATTTCACTTAGAATGCTCACCGTCCCCCTGACGATGTTCTGAAAGCATTCATCCATACAAGTCCGTTACGGATTCGAACGGAACCGAAGGCACTACTCCTACTACATCCATTTTGGATCACCCTCAGGATTAATAGCGATTAGCCCTTGCACTTCTCTGCTCCATCTTTGACTCCAAGCTCTTGTCTTCATCACGAAAACGTACTCGTTGGGTCAAAGTGGTTTTCGGATTACAAATCCGATCTCGGTCTCTTCGAAACAACGTTCGCTATTTCCCGGTTAACTCAACCCCGATTCTTTAGGAAATACACAAACGAAGATAAGATCAGAGTTCACCTCCTAACCGTTAGTGGATGGATTTCCTTACCAACATCCTAGAAGAACGAATGAGTTTATACGTACAATATAGCACCTCGAACGGTAACTATACCATATAATCCTCATACCTCTTCTAGATATTTCCAAAGTTATATTTGGGTCCAGATTTGATAGTCGGTTATTTAACTATCAAATAAACAAATAATATGGATAAGTATTTACTTAAATTTTATTTTATAATAGGGTTTATATTGATTTTTATAAATCAAGGTTCAGAAGATAGTTTGAAATTGATTTGAGATTTTATTTATTTAAGAGTTATATTTAATTATAATCCATTTGGAACTTATTGAAATTGAGATTTTTAAAAGAATATGGTTTTATAACTTAACTCGGGCTTAAGGTGATTTAAGTGAATATATCAAGTCCAAATAAATTGAGGAATATTCAGTTATTGAAATTTGAAGTTTTACTTAGAAGATATTGGATTTATTAAGCAAATATTTCCAAACTAAGTAATAGTAAAGTAAATTTGGGGTGTGTGTGTGTGTGTGTGTGTGTGTGTGTGTGTGTATATGAATTATAAAATTTAGTCTTGAAATATTGAATATTTAAGCTTTGAAATATATTGAATTTGAAATGGTTTATTTGTGGATCAAATCTGTTTTGAAATCAATATATTTGGAATGGTCTATTTGAAAACCGAATTGAATTGAAATTTATGATTTAGGGATTTGGTTAACTTTAAAATTTAGAAATTCGGGTTGTTTTGGAATTGATTCATGAAATTTAAGAAGCTAGTTTATTTTATAAAATATTTTAATATTTAAACCATGTAAGGGGTGGAAGTTATGTTTCAGAGTTATAAATTTCAAAGTATTACGTTTTGGAAGTGTTATAGTTTTAAGTCTTTGGTTTCGAAATTTTATAACTCTGAAATACTATGATTTTAAAATGATATCATACTGATTTGGGTTTTAAAACGAAAATGATATCTTATTTATATGGTTTTGAAGTATAATTATTTTGAAAATACCGCGGTGTTATAATAACGTTTTGTTGTTGAAGAGACCGGGATCGAAAGTTGTCATACTCTCTACCAACTCCGAAAACCACTTTAACAACCGTGCACGCGGTGGAGATTACAGAATGAAGTAGGATGGTGGCGGGGTTTCCTTTGAGGTAAATATGTGGACCCGACTCCCGTGAGTTGGCATAAGGTGGCTAAAACAGGAGCGATTGACGGGCGAAGAAGGTAGCACCTTTTATCGGACACATCCCCTCGATATTATACTCTGACTTTTGGATTGATTTGGTGGCCACTTTTTATTTTTTTTATTTGAGGGTGTGGCTCGAGGTGGGCGGTAGCTGTGTGCTACGCGTTACCACCAGCCCGGAAGCGTAATTGGTATATCTACCCTAGCATTGCCTAGTTGTGCTGTGTCACCTACCCTATCACGCCTTGTACGAGTTTGGTTTTCTCCCATAGCCCGTGTGGTATCCTCTGGTGGCTTCCCGATTAGGAGGGACTATGATACTGGATGGACTACTGGAACTATTATTGTGTTAAGGGGGAGAATGGGTAACTCCTTAAAACTATTTAAAAGTAAGTTTATTTTACTATAGACATTATTATAATAGCGAAACATTATTGCATAGTAAATAGTTTAACGGATCCTTAGGAGATGTGAATCCCGAGCACCTCTTAAGTTACTGCACTCATGTTAGACACTAGATAGGAGATGTCAAACCCCGTAAATATTTCCGACGCCGTTCCACTCATATTAATTACCATTGATTTGACTTACATAAAATCTTTTAGTTCTGACTCGAGCGTTTTGTCTTTTCAATTCGCTCCGGTCAGCCTGAGCATTTCAAGTTTCGAAGACTTTATTTCTGGAGGACGAAGATGAAGAGTGTATTACTATTATCTATTATATTATTCCACTACATTCATACTGTTCTACTACATTATTTATTGTTCTCCGGTATGTGTAACTCTGATATATATTGTATAAGTAAAATCGAATATTTTGTAAAACAGCTTCATGAACTGTATATTTGATTATTATATTTTATCATTCCGCTACAAGATTCTGTTTTGTTCTTTTTCTTTCTCTTCTTTTTCTTATTTATCCCATAACAATCCGCCCTTCTGTATGGTTTAAGTCTGACATGGGTGGCTTATCGTCGATTTAAAGCGTACGAAAAGATGGGATGTTACAAATACCCTATAATGAGTCATTGAGTGCATATATATGAGAGAGCATATTTTTTAGAATTACAAAAATGTTTGGTATTTTGTTAATTTTTTTTGTTTAGTATTTATAAATTTTAGTCGGTACATAGGATGTTATGGCATCGGGATTTCAAAACACTTAATAGAGCAAACCGACACAATATTGGTTTTGAAATATTGGTAAATTAAATAATTTTACCTAGTATTATATTTTGCATATAAAAGAATAATTTTTATAAATGGTATAGTTGCATGTGTTATGTTGGTTTGTTTGCTAGGAAGTGAAATTTTATAAATATAGATTGCAAAATAGAATCCACATGTAAAGAATTGGAAATTGAGAACTTAGGTTTTGGGATTTTGAAATTTTTCTTTCAAAATATTTTGGAATATAATATTAGTATTGTTTGGAAGTATTTACTGATATAAATATTTCAATATGATTTGAAAGAAATATTTTAAAGGAATTTTGGAAGGAAATATGTTCTGTACTCCCCTCTCTATCGCTGGAAAAGAATTTCAGTGATGAGTGCACGCATCATCGACGGTCATTTTCGAGTTTCAAAGTGGGAAGACCGCTGTAGTAGTTTTACTATAAATTTGTTTGATAAACAAATTTTAACCTTGAATTCCTAAAAATGATTTGATCTATAAAGGATATATATATATATATATATATATATATATATATATATATTATTTTCGAATGACTGAAATGGACCCGGAATTTAGTTCTTAAAACTTTCTGATAATTAGTAGTTTTTCAGATTGTAATTAAATGAAATCTTAACTATATTTATAATTAGAAACTTCTAAAATGGGAAATAAGAAATTTGATGCTAAGTGATTAATGAATATACAAGAAGTTGAATATCGGTAACTTGTAGATATGAAAATTTAGAAGATGTAACTATTGAACATTTTGTTAACTAAAATGAATAAGAAGAACATGTGTAACATTCAATTACATTCTAAAAAGACATATATATATATATATAACTTACCAAAATATTAAAAGTTCAAATATTAATAAGAATACGTAATAGAATATTATACAAGTAAACTTAAGTAATGAAAATGTTCGATGGAGTTATGTTTTTAAATGAAGAATTAAGATGTCAAATAATATTTTGAACTTAAATTAATAGTTTGAAGTGCTACTAATTAAATTTAACAGAAAAGTGAATGCTGTAAGTAAATGATAATAAACTTAAGTAAATGTTTGAAGTTGATATTAATTAAAATGAGTAGTAAAGTGAATAGTATATTTAGTAAATGATTATAACTTCAGAAATGTAAAATGATTAAGAAAATGGATTTAATATTCAATGACACTATATAAGGAAATGAACGTAATTTAAAGAGTTAAGAAACTTAAGTGAAAGGACCAATGAATGATTATTTATATTAATCAAGCTATGTAAATAAATGTTAAATAAACTGAAATAAAATGAATACAAATTAATAAGAAATAACCTGGTATGAATAAATTGGAAATAAATGAAAAGTATGTAATACTTAAATAATGAATGCATTGATTATTTTAAATCATTGAATAGAAAAAACTTATGAAAGTAAATAAATGTAAAGTAATGGAAATAAGCATTGTATGAATAAATGAATCTAATGAATAGAAAATGATGTGAAAGGAGATTAATAAGAATTAACTTAAACGATATTTGAAATTTTGTTTATTTTGGCTTACGGGATGGTTGGGAAATGATACTTCTAATTGTATAAAGTTGTATAAATATCTATAAATTTTATCTAAGACTATTGAGTGTATGGTATATTTAGTAGTTTACTTATCATTTTATACGATTAAAAGTCTTTGAACCCGAACAAACCATTTATTTGGTTGCTATGAATAGATGATTAATTTCCTAGATTTCACATGATGATTGCATGGTTTATTTGCAAGTGATTGTTGTTATGTTGTGTAGGTTTGTTTTGCTATTAACTGAAACAACTTAAATATTTCTTTTTTACATAATTATTAACTCTTTTGATTATATAAGTGAAATGTAGGTTTATGGAAGCAATAGCTACTGTTTTTTGTTTCAAAAATAAGCGTTGTTTGCCCGACAAATAGGTATGTTTTCGGATTACGGTTTTATAGCGATATTATATTGTTATCCCGTGGCTTGGGATATTTTATTTTGGCTTGGGATATTTTATTTTGAAATATGATATATATAGTTATTATTGATATTATTATTTCTTTTGAACCTCTCCGTACAAAGGAGATTGTCGAAATTTTCCATGAATTTTGGACTTAGAAAATTTTGTGAAAGTGGAAATGTTTTCAAACTTTTATTTAACTTGAACATAAAAGGATTTAATTTTTTATAAATTGTTATATTTTGTTTAAAATATTTAGTTATGTAAATCAATTATTTCTAAATTGAATATTTTGAATTAAATATATTGTTTTCTTAATTTCTTCTTTTCCCTTTTTGAGGACGAAAAGTTTTGAGTAGGGAGAGTGTAACGACCCATAATTTTCGATAATTAAAAATATATAATTTAATAAGATGGTGGAGTTGATATTGGAAGAAAATAAATTTTGTGATTTATTAATGAGAATAATTACTAGAATGAAATGTAATAATGTTAATTAAGATAATTGATAACCATTTAACGCAATCTTAATTAATTGAAATGTTTGTAAAGTTATAATTGGATATAAATTGTAAATAAGGAAATAAACCAAATGTTGTAGTAAACGGTGAAATTATGTGTAATTAATTGAAATTTGTTAATGTAGAATAATTAATATGTATGTCAATTTATTACTTTTGTTTGCTAACAATAATCATAGGGTTGTGTTTGAAATTGTAAGTTGTAACAGTGGTTCAATTATCATTACATTATTTAATCTGTTGAAACCTAATTGTAAATCAATTACAATAAATGTAATTAAATTATTGTGTTAATACGAATTTAGATGATAATGGTAGAACGTTAATGTAATTAGATATAAACAAATGTTAACTATGTCAATAAAGTAAATGATTGATCGAATAATAAGATTGAAATCATAATAAATTAATTTATTTGTTTTTAAATTATAATTAATGAATTTATGGCAATTGAAATTTGAATGCGGTAATTAGCGCAATATTAATAATTGAATTTGACATGAGAATTTGTTTTAAAAAGTTATTAACTTCTGTGTAATTAGAAATGATAAAAATTGTTAGTAATTAAATTTGAATTTAAAAGTGATTTAATCAATCTAATGATAATTTATTTAATTAACGTGAAAATGGCCATTTTGGCCACTCTCTCGAATTTTAACGAAACTAGTTTCATCGGATCTGTAACATTGAATTATTGTAGGATTTCAAATTTTGTAGCAATCGGACTTATTATTTGATCGTATGGGCTCGGAACGCATAGGAATCAATTTAATGAAATGAATTTGAAATAAACTGATTTTAAAAGCTAACTTCTTCATACGATGGAATAAGGATTTAAAACCTGTTCCATTAAGTTTAGAAATATCAAAAACAACTATTTTGTTATATTGGATGACCCATTTTCATTTTGGGAATGAAATAGACTTTTCGGGTCGTTGTTATCGTTTCAATCCAAATCGATCTGGTACATCCTTTCTGTTTCAGCTATGTGTATATATATAGGCTATTATAAACCCTAATTGTTTCTCATTTCTTATTTTTGTATGTACTATTACTTGTACCAGGTCCTCCTTCTCAAATGACAGAATATGAAACCCTAAATCCCAATTCAATTTCATAATCAAAATCACTTTCAAAATCTAAACTCTCTAAACCTTAGCAAATTATATATCGTTGGAAAGCTCTCGAAGAGCGCAATCTTGATCTGTAGTTTATTTTTCAATTTGGGTCTCTAAGTGTCCAAATATTGAAGGATAACTCTCGACCGTTCATTTGGAGGATGATCAACGGCGACAGATCGTCGATTCAAGGGTACAATATTGTAGAGAGTAGCATGGGGAGTGCATCGGTGGTGTTCGCTTAGAGCTTTGATGGTTGGAACTTCACAATCAATACGATTAGGGTTTATAAATGAACAGTGGCTGCCTCCTTCTGTGCTCGCGATGGTTGACCTTGGGTGGCGCTCTGAGGGTCGCGCAGGTAGAGAGATCGTGTGGGCATGGTCGCGCGTGTCAGAGTTGAGCGTGGTTGAGGCGGCGATGAGAATGGGTGGGTGGCAACCGTGTCGATTACAGTGCGTGTTTGAGAATGCTTTTAGGGTTTGTGTGTTGTAGACGAATGACGTGGAGGTACGTAATTCTTTTTATTATTTTATTTAGATTTTTAATTTAATTTTAAACGTTATAATTTATATAACTTTTGCATACGAGGTCGATTTTATGCACTGTTCATTTCGTTGGGATCATATCGAAATTTCAGACATTATGGAACTGATTTGGGCGAATTCTAAAACCGTTGAATTTGGGCCTTATTTTGGATTTCAAATCGATTTCAAGTCAAAGTTGAGTGTTTTAACCCACTCACAACTACTAAATTGTCTTATGTTAGTTAAACTAAAGTAATGAGGTGACTAGAAATTGATTGGTTGATGTTTGGTATATTTAAACTATTATCCTAGTTAAATAGGACTTTTACTGCATTTAATCATCATTTAATTTAATATTGAAATTTAAGTCAATTGAATACCTTTTGATGATAATTAGTTAAGTGATGTATTTGTTGATTGATTGAATGGTGATTGTGATGGATATTTGATTTTTGATATTGGATGACTTGGTGTTATATTTATATTGTTATAACCCTGTAAGTTCCCATAGTTTATTGTTAGAAATCCCTATGCGTTCAAATGATACAAACTCGAACGATCTATATATTAGGAAAAATCGGGCTTGAAATGATAAACCCGAGCGATTTTATGGATTTTTGAATGTTAATTTAGAATTGCTGGTTGAAATGATATATATTCGTAAATATAAAATATTGCGGATTAAAATGATAAATATCCGTATCAGTTGACCATAGGTTATAAAATTATATACGGTCACCGGATTAGTTAAATTAAATGATTTTAAATCCTTAAATTTTGAATTTAGTTAAATGATATTTTGAGGAAAATTTGATTTATATAAACTGAATTATTTTTGAAAATCCAAGCTTTAACTGTTGAAATTAGAATTGGTTTAAATTAAAAACTTTAAAGTTTGATTTGAAGTATAAATGAAATTTATCGAAATTGAGTTATTGAAGTATTTAAATATTTAAACTTCGAAGTTTGCTAAATTTGGAATAGTTTAAATTTATAGTTCAAACATGGATTTGAAATCGATATTTGATTAAATGGTTTTAAATGAGAATCTGAATTGAAAGATAAATTTTAGTTTGTTGCTTTGAAAATTAGACATGGTATAAATGTAAAATGAAAGAAATAGTTTAATTTATTATTAATTCTAATTTATTATTTTAATATAAATTGTTTAAAAATATATTATTTTAAAATCCTGATTATTAAGATTTTCAACATTTAAACTATTTTAATAAAATTAAATCTATTTTAATTTATTTTAAATGTATTTAAACTAACCTATTAAACTATTTCAAATCTTTTTAAACTATCTTAAATCAATTTAAAACTATTTTCAATCCATTTTACTGTTTTAAAATATTTTAACTATTTAAAAATATATTTTAAACTATGCTAAACTATTAAACTATTTATAACTATCTAAACTATTTTCTAATTTCAGGCCGTGTAAAGTGGAAGTGTTTATATTTAAATCCTTGATTTAAAAGTGAATAGGTTAAATGATGTTATAACCTAAAGTTGGAATTTGAAATGACATTTTCTAATGAAATGACATATTTGAGTAAATATGATGATTTTGAAATGAGAGTTTAGCCCATTTTGTGAATATGGTTTCGAAAGTGATATGATTTCAAATGTGATATGATTTCAAAAGTGAGTATGATTTTGAAAGTGAATTTGATTTCAAAATTTATATGGTTTGAATTGAACATGATATTTTTATATCAATTATGAATCGGTTTTGGAAATGTAAAAGAACCATTCAGTGTGAAATAAGCTTTTGGTTGTTAAAGTGACCGGGATCAGATATTTTCATACTCTCTTCCAATACCGAAAACCACTTTAACAACTATGTACGGGGTGGAGATTTCAGAATGAAGTATGATGGTTTGGTGAACGATTTTGTATGAGGTATTTACGTAGCCCTGACTTACGTGAGATAGCTTGATGTGGCTAAAATAGGAGCTATACCGGGCCAAGTGTGGTCGCTCCTCCTATCGAGCACATTTCTTCGACATCATATTATGACTTTGTAAATGGTGGTCACCCTTCTAATTGATTATGGGAGTGTGTCCGACGTGGGTGGTAGTAGCTGTTATGCGTTACCACTAGTCTAGTAGTGCAAATGGTAGAATTCTACCCTAGCATTGCCTGGCATACCATGTCAAATGACTTATTGCGCCTTCTACGAGTTTGTTTTGTATCGTACCTAAGGAGTGCTCCCTGAGTAAACCACCGGTTTGGTGGAGCTTATAGTATTTAAATAGACTACGGGAATATATAAAATGTATTAAAGGGGATATGGGTAATGCCTTAACGTTATTTTAATACTTTACTATAGACATTATTATAATAGCGTATTGTATTATGTATGTAGATAGTTCAACGGATCCTTAGGAGATGGAAATCCTGAACATCTCTTAAGTTTTTGCACTCACATAAGACACTGTATTGGGATGTCAAATCCTGTAAACATCTCTTACACCGTTACACTCATAATTATTACTGTTGATTTAACTTACATAAGATCTTTTAGTTCCGACTCGAGAGTTTTGCTTTTTCATTCACTCGGGTTAGTCTAACCTTTTTGATATATCAAAGACTGCTTTTGGAGGATGAAGACGGAGATTTGTATACTATTATTATTTATTACATTTATTCCACTGCATCATGTTGTTCCGCTGCATTGTTATTTATTTTAGTTGAATGTAACTCTGATCTGTATTGTAAAAGTGGAATCAAATGTTATTTGTAAAACAGCTTCATGAACCGTTTATTAGATTATTATATTTGGCCATTCAGCTGTGAAATTCTATGTTTTTTTCTTTCTTTTCTCTTCTTTTTCTTATTTAGCCCATAACAATCCACTCTTTTGAATAGTTTGAGTTTGATATGTGTAGTTTATTATCGATTTTAACCATCTAAAAAGGTGGTTTGGTACAGTAGACGACATGACACGAATCCTGAGCAACTTGTTTCACGTGAAATGGACCTCATATGGACATTATACACATAAATAAACATTTGAATACAATTAAATATATTAAATAGTAATTAAACTTTAATTACCATCCTTAATCCACGTCATTAGCTGAACCCTTCTTCCCAGTTTGCGAACCCAAACTTCCTCGGAGACATTCACCGCTGCATGCCTCCTAAGTTGACCAGAGGTCATCATTTTGTCACCATGGGTGCACCACCACCCCACGCAACCCCATCCTCTCGCACGAGCATTGGCACGCGCCACTCTAGAAATCGCAGTCAAAACCCTAACCACTTCTGCCTCTACACGCTCCTCTCCATCGTGCGATGCCTCCTTCCGAGGCTCGCGTTGAAGAACTCGACTTCCACCAGCTGCCGCCGACCCACCCTAGCATGCCGAGCTCGACTGCCACAAGCATTGATCGGAATTTTTATTTTCCTCGATCAGTTTTGATTTTTCAGTTTGAATATTGCGATTCGATTGTGATGATTTTTTTCATCTTCCTTTGTTCGATCGTTTTTTAATTGTCTCATTCAAAACTGATTTGAATTGAGATAAAGGGGAGAGGATGGGTACGAGGGAGCCATAAAGGTGGCTAAGCGTACGATACGTTGGGAGAAAGGAAAGCAATATATTATTATAATAAGGAAAATATCTAACTCAATTGGCTCATGAAATTCAAACTCCAAATGAAGAATGCCGCCTGGCATTCATAATGTTTTACCCCCATTCCGAACACAATGGAACTGGTTTCAATGCCTAATTCGATCATATTCTGAAGATAGCTTTTCAAAATCAATTAATTTTAATCAAATTCCGCAAATTAATTTATGCGCATTTCAAGCTCCCATGGCCAAACGAAAAGTCCGATCATTAAGAAACTTGAAATCCTACAATAATTCATTATTACGGATCTGACGAAACTTGTTTCGTCGAAATCCGAGACTGTGACGAAAATGGCTATTTTAACACGTTAAATAAAATCTACAATTTTCATTTTTTATTTATTCAGATTTAAATCCAATTTTAAAAGTTAACATCTTCATTCATGCTTAAATAAAATTTAAATCAATTTCGATACAATTTTCATTCACACTAAATCCAGAATTCAATTATTTAAGCAATTTCTAATATTAAATTTAAACAATTTAGTTTTTAGTAAATCATCGTTAATAAAAAATTCACCATTTATTAACAATCATTTTATCATCATCTAAATAATTCAACATTCATTATTCAATTATAGACATCGATTACAAACACATTCAATAAATAGAATTTTCATTTCAATAGTTGTTATTGCCTAAATCTTTGGAATTTATTGTTTCAAATTTTTATTCAAGTTCATATTCAATAACTACACTGATAATTCATTAAATTTTATTTTTAACCATTTTTGTTATTTAGTAATTACATTAAATTTAATAATTTAAAATAGCTAAAAATACGGATCGTAACACTGACCCAATTGGTTTTGAGAAAACCAATTGGAGAAGTTGGAATAAGATTCCGTAATTGACCCCTATTGCAAGTGGTAGATTGATAGAGTTTGGAGTATGCCCTAGGGGAAATTATGTAATTTGTTACATATATTTAACTCATTGACAAAACTTGTTTGAAATAAAGGTATTTTCTTTCTATTATATACTTGATATAATGTGGTTATATTAATTAATCAATTTAATTAAAAGCATATTTAATATTAAATACATAAATGATGGGTGTTGTGATAATAGTTACAAAGTATTGTAACCATGGGTATTTATCACAGTGAAACAAATACGCAATTTTAAATATTCCTAGTCAAGATGCATCAAGACTAGATATAGATGTATCCATTGAGACTAGAGTACGTAACGCTCTTGAAACACTGGCAGTGTAATGCTCATGACTATTAGGGGCACCAAAGTGTTACGTACTGATAACTATTGGATAACTATGGAATCACACACTCGATAGTTTTCTGTTGGTTAATATAACTAAGGTTAAGTAGAAAATATTGATGTGATTAATTTACACAGTTATCTCGACTTGAGAATACTTTTGATCTTCAATGTGGAAGCTCCACTTTGATTTTAGTTAAATTGTGGCACAATATCCATCGAGCGGCTATAGTTGGATCGAGTGGAAGCATTAAAAGTGAAACACTATTAAGAAATGATTCATCTCCTGAGTTATATGGGGTTAGTATCATGGTCAATTGAAGTCAACTCAAAGTCAAAGTCTCTGGCCAGAGCATTTCGACTAATAATAATTGTTATTATTGAACGAAGGACATTGTGATTGGACTATAAAGTTGAATGTGGATGATATTGGAATTTGACCATTATCAAAATCCATAAATCCAAAGTTATATAATTTTGACAAAGAGAATTGGTATAAATAATTATCACTATTAGGTACTGCTTATAATAAGTAAATTTGGACTATAACAACCCGATATTTTCAGTCATTCGCATCCGCACATGTCGGACTTGAATTGCTCAAAATACCGCGTTGTAAATAAATTTGGAGCAAATGAAATACAATCACAGAATCACAGACACAGAAATATCAGAATAACTCGCAGCGGAAATAAAAATACCATAGTAGTTCATGAAGCTACTATAACAAACTTTCAAAACATAATACATAATATTAGTCTGAAACATATACAATAGAAATCTCAAATACATAGAAGTTTATAAATACCAGAGCTGAAATAGAACAACAGAAACTGAAAGGAAATAGATAACTAGATAAGCAGAATCTCCAGCGATTCCTAGATCCAGAAAAGAAATCCAAAGCTAAGCTGTAAATACTCAGGCTGACCCGAGCGTAAAGTAAAACACAAAACACTCGAGTCAGGACAATATATACTTATATAATGTAAACCAACTCAAGTGAACTGTAGTAGAAATGCACAATAACTTAAAGGATGCTTGGGATCGCCCATCCTTTAAGAATCAGTTAAACTATAAATTAATTACATCCCGTGGTTAAAATTTCAAAATGGTATTTTATACTTCAAAATCAAATATAATTTCAAAATTCAATATCATTCAAAATATCATATCTTCCAAACCACATTCATTTTTATTTAATTTAAATAACATTACAAAACACATTTCAAAATAGTTTATATTTCGAAACAAATTACTTCATTTTAAATCATAAAATGAAGTTATTATATTTAATAATTAAATTATTAAATTTCCAAAATTTTAGTCTTTCAAAATTCATTTATTCACTTAATTTATTAAAACAGATGAAAATCCAACTTTCGCAGCATTTAGAAATTGCAACAGAAAGTTACATTCAAAACAGTTCAATTTAACAAAAGATATCATTTAAAAATGTTGTAATAGGGTTACATTAGTTTTAAATAAAACTTGGTTAAATTCAACAATTATAGCATTTACAAAAATGCTATAATAACCTTTAATTAAACTTAGCCATTTGGTTCATTATTATCAACTACAACATTTACAAATGCTGTATTATCATTTACATTAGAATTAATAGCATTTCAGAAATGCAGTTAATTAACTTCAAGTATTCAATATAATTTAACAAACAGTTATATTTTTATTTAAATCATTTTTATCTTATAAAATCATATAATTTCACTTTTAAAACAGTCATTCAAATACCCTTATATTCATGATTTTATAAAGTTAAATCTCCATTCAAAAATCAAAATTCAATAATAATTCACTTATTAAATTCCAACATAAAATTTCAAATTCATTAAATTAAATTTAAATTAACACTTAAGTTTAAAATTTTCAAAATATAACTTAATTTCATTTTTATTTACTTAACTTAGAATTCACTTTTAAGCCAAATTCCCAAATTTCCAATTTTAGTTGTATTTTCAAATTTCAACCTAAATATTCATTCATTTCACATTTAACTTTATTCAAAAATCATTAGTGTATTACAAAATCATTTTAAATTCATTTGATTCAAAATATCATAAATTTATCATATTTTCATATTTAATTTAAATTCCATTTATCACCAAATTATAATTTGCAAAATAACTTACATTTCAGATTTCTAACTTTACCCTTTATTTATTTCACTTATAAATTTTCAGAAAATCAATAATGCTTTACAAAAATCATTTTTAATCAAATTTAAATCAAAATATTATAATATTTACATTTCTAAAATAATTTATTTTTAGAAAAACATATTTTAACAACGGGTCTGAATTTCATTTTCTAGCCTAGGTAAAGTGATACGGGTAATATATCATTTCAACCCGTAATTTACAAAGAAAACTCGGGTTTGATCATTTCAAACCCGCAATCCCAAGTAAAAGAAAATAATTGAAAATCATTCAGGCCTATCATTTCAGCCCATAATGATTTTCTCCTATTCTAAAGTCCGTTCGGGTATGTATCATTTCAACCCATAGTGATTCTAGTCTACAGGGAACTTGCAGTGTGATAAACTGATGAAAATAACAAAATAGCATTATATAATAGTAACAGATGTTATAATAGGTGTATAAGCATGGGTGAATGACATAAAGTCATAATATAGCAGGTGTAACATGATAATGCATTTTACAGATTCAAAATGGGTCAATTTACTAGTTATATATGTACATATTGTCTGGTGAGAATAACTCACTGTTTTGAGCTGGAGACACAACGATGAATGCACGAATGAGATCCAAACAAGCACGATAACACGACACAAAGATGAGTGGAAGAGCCAAAGATTAATTCTCCTTGGATACATGAGACAAAACAAATAAATATAACATAAGTTTTCAACCCAAATTCAATTAAACAAAGCTATAAATGAATACACAAAACATCATCGAAGTGTTTGCACTTGCTTTCTACCACCTATGCTTCAACTCCAGATCTGAAATGGAACGGCTAAAGGCATGGTTTGGATCTGGTTTGGGTTCTTAAAGGTCGGCCTAGCATGGAAAAATGATGGAGCAAAGATATATGAGCATGAACTAACACTACAAGGCAAATATCATGGATTCCTATGCACTAGAGGGCTCGGCCATGGCCAAGGAGGGCATGGCCAGGTCTGTAGCGGGCTGGAGGATGATGTGGCAGTAGGCTCAGGTCAGGAATTTGCTGGTGTTGGTGGTGTATGGTCGGCCAAAGTGATGGAGGAGGTGATGGAAGCAAGGTGAGTTCGGTTATGGACATATATGTGGAGTTTGCTCATTTTTGTATGGATCTACTTCATCATGGTGCACGGCTATGGCAAGGGGATGGGCTGGAGGTGGGGGTGACCAGATGTGGTGGTGGTGGAGGCGGCTTAGGTGATGGAGGAGGGCAGGCCGTTCCAATAAAGATGAAGAAGGCTAGTGCAATCACAAAAGAAAACAAAGAAAACATGAAAAGAAAAGAAGTTTTTACCAAAAATTTTGCAAGCAATGGAGATGGCCGGCTATCTTGGAGATGAGAAAGGTTTGTATTCGTGAATTATGAGAAAAATAAGTGGCTGAGAGAAAGAATCAAGTCTGCCAAAGCAATTGAATGCAAGAGGTTGGAAAACGAAGAGGCGGGAAAACAAAAGGTCTTAAGCAACTAAAGAGACATAAACTTTTCAAATTTCCTTTTATTTATTTATATAAGTTTAAATTTCTGAGAATAATAATAATTTCAGTAAAAATTTCGAAAATGCAACAAAATATAAAAATATAAATAAATAATAATAATTATATAAGGTAAAATAAGAAAATAGCTCAAAAAATACAAACTAGTCTAGAAAAATGAAAAATAAACAGAATGAACTTTGAAAAATTTATATAAACTTGTAAAAATATTTATAACAAAGATAATAACATAAAATAAAAATGCATTGACAAAAATATATATAAAATGTAATTAAATATAATTTAAATGAAGAAAATAGCAGGAAAAAAAAGAAAACAACCTTTAAAAATATGAAATAAATACAGTAAACTTTGGAAAAGTTTTATTATCACCTCAAAAATATTAAAAGACAAAAATGTACATAAAATAACATAATGAAACATTTTTAAAACTAAATATGACAAAGAAAATATAATTTATATAATTTAAAATAGACAAAATTTCTAAATAAAATAGATTGCATTCAATATTGAAATATACATAACTTTCACAATTTAAATCTGTTTTCAACAAAACGAAAAGCAGTATTCAAATTATTAAATCTAATTTCGTAATAAAAGATAATATTTAAGAATTTAAATATTTAAATTTGAAATTTGAAATTTAAAAAAAAATCAAAGTTTGACCAATTTGACCAGAAATCCACTTTTCAGTAAAATATTCAATTTATACCAGTTGGAATTATAATTCACATAATAATCAAAGTTTATATTTAAAAATGAAATGTTTGAAATGAAACAAGTTTAAAATAAATTTAAAAATGAAATAAAGTCAAATATTAAAATATATGAAAAATCTAGGGTTGTTACACTCTCCCCCACTCAAATCTTTTCGTCCTCGAAAAAGAAGGAAGCGGAGAAACAACAAGAAAGAACAATAGGTTGGAAGACATCCTCGAAAGATGGTAGGGAAAAGGTAGCTAGGAAGGGAAGCATGTTGAAAGACAAGGACAAACCATTATTTAAACCATTATACATTTCAATTAAAATTTCATAATATTTTAAACATTTTATAATATGATGAATAGTCATTTGATTCAAATCTGATGGTTCAAAGTAAACAATTTTTAAACATTTTAAAATCTTTAGAAGGGAAAATAACTGATCAAAATATTCTTTATATAGTACTTTATCAAGATACTTTTATCAAAATACTTTTATAACTCGATGTCTTAACAAGTTTACTTTCGTTCCTGCAGACTCTGGCTATGCGTTGATCAGGCGCAAAGCTAGAATTCTCCAAGTACTTAGCAGACTTGTTTCAACACCCAGTGAAAATAATGAAAACACTTTAAAAAAAACAGATATGGAAAGTACAATCCAAACAAATCAACTAAACCGAAACAGTTGTCTAACCATGGATCGCAGATACACAATGGTTACGCCTGGATCCCCGAGGAAACAATCCGTTTCCGTAAGCTTTCTCAGCCCTGCGAGTTACGCCATGATGACGAGTAGAATGCAGGATACACAATGGTTACGCCTGGATCCCCCAGGAAACAATCCGTACCCCTAGGCAAGACTCAGCCATGCACTTGCGCTACTCTTCGCGACCTACACAGATTGCAGGATACACAATGGTTACGCCTGGATCCCCCAGGAAACAATCCATACCCCTAGGCAAGACTCAGCCAGGCAGTTGCGCTATGTAGTCGCCATCATAAGACGACGGGGATCGCCATGGAATTCGATGGACACTCGAGTATCATATCCGAAAAATCCAAATCAAAGAGAGAGAATAATATCGATAGAATGAATCCACAGTGTGGCCACAAAGCGGATATCAAGCAGAAGGCACTTTCCATATCTTTACTTCGAAAATATGTATCATATAGTACCTTTCAAAATCACTTTCAAATATCATACTTATATAAAGTCCATATATATAAGATTTCATTTCAAATCAAATACTTTCCAAAATAATAGTATATCAAATCACACTTATATAAATTTCGATTATATAAGATTTCATTTTTCAAAATTGAGTACCCTTTCAAATCAACAGTTCTCAAATCAATGGTTTACTTATACAAATCATTTTTATATAAGTTCGATAGCTCCCAAATCAAGTATTAAATAAAAAAGGTTCTAAATTTTAATTCATTTCAATAGTATTTCAGTTTAAAAATCATATATGATTTCACCAAATCATTTCTTTCAAGTTATGCATATTCAGTTTCAAAATTTCTTAAAACAATAGGTTTAGAAAATAACCCAAATTTCCAAATCAACAAAATTTAGGTCAAATAAATTCATTTCCATTTCAAACATGTATTCACTTCAAAAGTCATAATACTTTCAAATTTATGAATCTTTCGAAACCAAAATACTTGAAATCATTTCACTTTGAAAATCATAACATTTTGAAATCATAAAACATGCCCTTAATTCTTTACATTTCAAATTTTTTCTCAATTAAACCAAAATCTAAAATTTCAAATTTTAATTCAATTCAAACCATCAGTTTCAATTCAATTTAGTTTTCCAACGAAACAATTTCAAATATTATCAAATTTCAAATATAGATTTGATTTACAAAATAAACTATTAAATCTTAAATATGTTTCAAGGCTTAAATACACCATATTTCAAAACTAAATTTCATAATTTCATATATCTCAAATTTTACTTCATTATTACTTACATATGTCATCATTTCGCAACATTACATTCAATCGCTCGCTTGATCACAAAGTTCGCTTTCGAACTAGTATTGTCCATTCGACTTCCCTAATGCGGACTTCGATATGGTTTCTCGACTAGAAGCCATCAGTCTCCTTGCATAGCCATATACTATGATAGAGAATTCTAGAATCAAGCCCAAAATCCATATCAAATATTGCCCATCAAGAATCAAATGAAAAATCCTAACACGAAATGGTGTAATTCACCTCGAACTTGTGTACTCAAACTTGGATCAAATTAATTATGCGAATAAAACAACATAAGTACAACTTATGTATCTATTCCAACTTGTTAAATAAATAGTTTTATAAAGATGTTACTAAGTTAAAACATTTAAAACCAAATTTTTCTCAACATTTGAAGACTAATTTTTATCCAAAACATTTCAAACTAAATTTCATATTAGTATAATTCAAAATAGTCTTATTTATTTACTTAACAAAACAGTTTCAACTTATACAAATCATATTATTTCATACTTGAAACATACAAACTAAACTTATATTCTTTATCAAATACCTTATACCTTTCAAAATTTCTTAGCTTTGAAAAGTTAAAGTTGATTTGGAAGTGCTCGAACCTTCAAAATAGTCGAAGAAATCATAATTTCAAATCCAAGAGTGGGAAATCACTAACAAATCAGTAAATCAATTCCAGCAGATAAGGTTATATCAAAACAAATCTGAATCTCGAGGACTGAACACCGACTTACTTTAAATCATTTCAAATATATATACATATACATATATCTTTCGAATATCAAACCATATTTCAAAATCTGAAATCAAAATTGGTTTCACAAAATCACTCGCATAGCAAAGCTACTAGAGTGGCCTCTCCCCCACTCAGAAACTCGAAAATCAATGTCGATGATGCATGCATTCATCATCGAAATTATTTCCATCGACAAAAGTGAGTTCTGGACTTCAATTAACTTTGAAAAACTTCTTTGAAATTCCTTAGAAATCATTGAAATTCATTCGAATATATTTGAAACATTTTTTTTATTTGAAAAAAATATATATCTTTAAATCATATTATTATTATATATTTTCCAAAATCTTAAAACCGATTTCAAAACACCGGAGTTCGATTCCTCGAAATTCAAATTCAAAACCCTTCGGTTATAAATTATTTTTGTATAAATCAAGTTCTTATAAATTTCAAAATTTCAAATCCTTTCAAAGCTTCAAATTTTCATTTTAAAAGGTATATAATCCTTATCGGAAACATTTCACTTTTATATATAGAAAAATGGCCATCCTTTAATTTCGATGTATGCACAATATCAAAATACAACCAAACCAAATTTCCAAAGGATGATTCAAGGAAGGATTTCAAACAAACAAAGATTCAAAAGTAGAAGAACTCTAATCAAATAGAATTCTAGTTCGAAGGTAAACTCATACGAAGATGAGATAATTTAATTACCAAATAGAGGATAGATAAGCCTATATAAATCGCGGGCGACCTTAACTGGTCAACCGAGACTTTAGGAATATAATCAATACGGAAATCTAAGGCAAATCGACCTTCGATCGCCAGAGATAGAATCCGGGTAGAGCAGGAGATAGATAGCATCGACATCCGAGGATACAGAAATCTCCAGTGAATCAAAGCCAATTGTAAAGGAGTTTCACCCCTTTACAAATCATTCAACGATTTACAGAATCACCGCCCTTTAGAGAGGTCATTCCAAAGTACAGTTACGAAATGCTCCGAATCAAAAGGAAAAATGGGGAAAACAAGACTGGATTCCAGAACAAGTGGGAGCGTTCCAAAGTTCAAGAAATCCTAATCGATAAGAATCTTAACCAAGAGATTTCTAATAAGGTGGATACCAAAGAGATGAAGTTTAGAAAATCTTGATTTTGAAATAAGAACATTTTTATACCAAAATAATCTTTGAAAATCCTTTAAAAATCATTTGGAAATCATTTTATACTTCGAAAATACATCCTCTCACAAAGAAAGGATTCTGAGATTGATTTCACTCATTCTAGGGTATTTCTACCCTATCTCTAATGAGTTTTTGCTCCGCAGGCTAAGGTTTGCCTAAAACCAAAGATCTGATACCAACTGTAACAACCCAATATTTTCAGTCATTCGCATCCGCACATGTCGGACTTGAATTGCTCAAAATACCGCGTTGTAAATAAATTTGGAGCAAATGAAATACAATCACAGAATCACAGACACAGAAATATCAGAATAACTCGCAGCGGAAATAAAAATACCATAGTAGTTCATGAATCTACTATAACAAACTCTCAAAACATAATACATAATATTAGTCTGAAACATATACAATAGAAATCTCAAAAACATAGAAGTTTATAAATACCAGAGCTGAAATAGAACAACAGAAACTGAAAGGAAATAGATAACTAGATAAGCAGAATCTCCAGCGATTCCTAGATCCAGAAAAGAAATCCAAAGCTAAGCTGTAAATACTCAGGCTGACCCGAGCGTAAAGTAAAACACAAAACACTCGAGTCAGGACAATATATACTTATATAATGTAAACCAACTCAAGTGAACTGTAGTAGAAATGCACAATAACTTAAAGGATGCTTGGGATCGCCCATCCTTTAAGAATCAGTTAAACTATAAATTAATTACATCCCGTGGTTAAAATTTCAAAATGGTATTTTATACTTCAAAATCAAATATAATTTCAAAATTCAATATCATTCAAAATATCATATCTTCCAAACCACCTTCAGTTTTATTTAATTAAATAACATTACAAAACACATTTCAAAATAGTTTATATTTCGAAACAAATTACTTCATTTTAAATCATAAAATGAAGTTATTATATTTAATAATTAAATTATTAAATTTCCAAAATTTTAGTCTTTCAAAATTCATTTATTCACTTAATTTATTAAAATAGATGAAAATCCAACTTTCGCAGCATTTAGAAATTGCTACAGAAAGTTACATTCAAAACAGTTCAATTTAACAAAAGATATCATTTAAAAATGTTGTAATAGGGTTACATTAGTTTCAAATAAAACTTAGTTAAATTCAACAATTATAGCATTTACAAAAATGCTATAATAACCTTTAATTAAACTTAGCCATTTGGTTCATTATTATCAACTACAACATTTACAAATGTTGTATTATCATTTACATTAGAATTAATAGCATTTCAGAAATGCAGTTAATTAACTTCAAGTATTCAATATAATTTAACAAACAGTTAGATTTTTATTTAAATCATTTTTAGCTTATAAAATCATATAATATCACTTTTAAAACAGTCTTTCAAATACCCTTATATTCATGATTTTATAAAGTTAAATCTCCATTCAAAAATCAAAATTTAATAATAATTCACTTATTAAATTCCAACATAAAATTTCAAATTCATTGAATTAAATTTAAATTAACACTTAAGTTTAAAATTTTCAAAATATAACTTAATTTCATTTTTATTTACTTAACTTAGAATTCACTTTTAAGCCAAATTCCCAAATTTCCAATTTTAGTTGTATTTTCAAATTTCAACCTAAATATTCATTCATTTCACATTTAACTTTATTCAAAAATCATTAGTGTATTACAAAATCATTTTTAATTCATTTGATTCAAAATATCATAAATTTATCATATTTTCATATTTAATTTAAATTCCATTTATCACCAAATTATAATTTCCAAAATAACTTACATTTCAGATTTCTAACTTTACCCTTTATTTATTTCACTTATAAATTTTCAGAAAATCAATAATGCTTTACAAAAATCATTTTTAATCAAATTTAAATCAAAATATTATAATATTTACATTTCTAAAATAATTTAAAATTTTTTAGAAAAACATATTTTAACAACGGGTCTGAATTTCATTTTCTAGCCTAGGTAAAGTGATACTGGTAATATATCATTTCAACCTGTAATTTACAAAGAAAACTCGGGTTTGATCATTTCAAACCCGCAATCCCAAGTAAAAGAAAATAATTGAAAATCATTCAGGCCAATCATTTCAGCCCATAATGATTTTCTCCTACTCTAAAGTCCGTTCGGGTATGTATCATTTCAACCCATAGTGATCCTAGTCTACAGGGAACTTGCAGTGTGATAAACTGATGAAAATAACAGAATAGCATAATTTAATAGTAACAAATGTTATAACAGGTGTATAAGCATGGGTGAATATCATAAAGTCATAATATAGCAGGTGTAACATGATAATGCATTTTACAGATTCAAAAGGGGTCAATTTACTAGTTATATATGTACATATTGTCTGGTGAGAATAACTCACTGTTTTGAGCTGGAGACACAACGATGAATGCACGAATGAGATCCAAACAAGCATGATAACACGACACAAAGATGAGTGGAAGAGCCAAAGATTAATTCTCCTTGGATACATGAGACAAAACAAATAAATATAACATAAGTTTTCAACCCAAATTCAATTAAACAAAGCTATAAATGAATACACAAAACATCATCGAAGTGTTTGCACTTGCTTTCTACCACCTATGCTTCAACTCCATATCTGAAATGGAACGGCTAAAGGCATGGTTTGGATCTGGTTTGGGTTCTTAAAGGTCGGCCTAGCATGGAAAAATGATGGTGCAAAGATATATGAGCATGAACTAACACTACAAGGCAAATATCATGGATTCATATGCACTAGAGGGCTCGGCCAAGGCCAAGGAGGGCATGGCCAGGTCTGTAGCGGGCTGGAGGATGATGTGGAAGTGGGCTCAGGTCAGGAATTTGCTGGTGGTGATGGTGTATGGTCGGCCAAAGTGATGGAGGAGGTGATGGAAGCAAGGTGAGTTCGGTTATGGACATATATGTGGAGTTTTCTCATTTTTGTGTGGATCTACTTCATCATGGTGCATGGCTATGGCAAGGGGATGGGCTGGAGGTGGGGGTGACCAGATGTGGTGGTGGTGGAGGTGGCTTAGGTGATGGAGGAGGGCAGGCCAATCCAATAAAGATGAAGAAGGCAAGTGCAATCACAAAAGAAAACAAAGAAAACATGAAAAGAAAAGAAGTTTTTACCAAAAATTTTGCAAGCAATGGAGATGGCCGGCTATCTTGGAGATGAGAAAGGTTTGTATTCGTGAATTATGAGAAAAATAAGTGGCTGAGAGAAAGAATCAAGTCGGCCAAAGCAATTGAATGCAAGAGGTTGGAAAACGAAGAGGCGGGAAAACAAAAGGTCTTAAGCAACTAAAGAGACATAAACTTTTCAAATTTCCTTTTATTTATTTATATAAGTTTAAATTTCTGAGAATAATAATAATTTTAGTACAAATTTCGAAAATGCAACAAAATATAAAAATATAAATAAATAATAATAATTATATAAGGTAAAATAAGAAAATAGCTCAAAAAATACAAACTAGTCTAGAAAAATGAAAAATAAACAGAATGAACTTTGAAAAATTTATATAAACTTGTAAAAATATTTATAACAAAGATAATAACATAAAATAAAAATGCATTGACAAAAATATATATAAAATGTAATTAAATATAATTTAAATGAAGAAAATAGCAGGAAAAAAAATAGAAAACAGCCTTTAAAAATAGGAAATAAATACAGTAAACTTTGGAAAAGTTTTATTATCACCTCAAAAATATTAAAAGACAAAAATATACATAAAATAACATAATGAAACATTTTTAAAATAAAATATGACAAAGAAAATATAATTTATATAATTTAAAATAGACAAAATTGCTAAATAAAATAGATTGCATTCAATATTGAAATATACATAACTTTCACAATTTAAATCTGTTATCAACGAAACGAAAAGCAGTATTCAAATTATTAAATCTAATTTCATAATAAAAGATAAAATTTAAGAATTTAAATATTTAAATTTGAAATTTCAAATTAAAAAAAAAAAATCAAAGTTTGACCAATTTGACCAGAAATCCACTTTTCAGTAAAATATTCAATTTATACCAGTTGGAATTATAATTCACATAATAATCAAAGTTTATATTTAAAAATGAAATGTTTGAAATGAAACAAGTTTAAAATAAATTTAAAAATGAAATAAAGTCAAATATTAAAATATATGAAAAATCTAGGGTTGTTACATGGACTTTACCAGAAGATGTGTAAGTGATAAATTTGGCCAAAATGTCACACCACCTGGTAAGTGACACGTGTATGTTAATATTCGAATAGTTCGATATTAATCTCTGACTGAATTGACACCGTTGATTCGCACAACCGTTATGATGAACTCTTTGAAAACCACATGATTTAATTAATTTATAAATTTTTTAAGTTGATTAAATTAATTGATATTTGATAAATATTAATTATTTATGTTATGTTTGAAAGTTTTTTGTAATTATTTTAATGCATTTATAAAAGTTATATCTGAGCGCATTGATATACGATATTGATTTAATTTGAAGATAATTGCAAGTAGTGATTATAAAAATTTAATGTCACTTGGTGACATGGTTTATGGAAAGTTTATGTCATTTGATAACATGATTTGTGAAAATTTTATGTCATTTGATGACATACGTGTAAAGAAAGGATTGGACAGAGAGAGACAATCAAGGGAATTAACCATGAAAGTTTTGATTAAAGAATGGAAAAGATTTTAATCTTTCAAATAAAACATATTCTCTAATTCATTCTGTACGTACAATTCATTTTTTTCATTCAATCTACTTCTTTCTCTCCTCCTAACTTTTCATAGCAGAAAACAAAAACAACTTCCAAAATTCTTTCAACTCCATATGATAACATCAAAAATAAATAAAATAAAAGTGGTTCATCCATCTCTTGCAAGGATGGATGGAGATCTTGAAGATCCGAGGAGATATCATCCGTCAACGTGCGATTTCTAGGTAACATCCTAAGAGGAGTCCATTTTCAAAATGTGCTTGAAGACTTTGGGTAATAGGGTATGTTTATCTTGAATAGATGATGATATTTGTTGTAATGTTTGTTGAAAGTGAAATTTAATTATCATAATTTGTATGTACATATCACTGCCTCATTTAAGTTGAAAATTGTTTGTGTAGCTTGAATTGTTTGTTGAATGAATCAATTGGTGTTTCATTCAGTAAATCAAAATTAATATTTGTTATGTTTAAATATAATGTTTGTTTTAGAACTATGTTCTTAACATTCAATTTAAAGTCTATTTTTTAGGTCATAAATTTTGTATGTTCAATTTATAAATTGGGTTCTTATTTTGTTAAATTATAATTAAAATTTATATATGTTTGAATATAATGTTTTACTATAGATCTATATTGTAAACATTCAATTCAAAGTATAATCCTTTAGATCTAGAATTTTGTATGTTCATATTGTTTTGATTGGATTTTACTTTAGCAAATTAAGGTAAAATTTGTTTATGAATATAATAGTGTTTTATTGAAGATTCATGTTTAAATCATATAAAACAAGATGTAATTTTTGATTTGAAAGTTTCCATGAATGTATTTTGTACTTGTATGGTTTTGGAAACCAAAAAAGGAAGATGGTTTGGCAATAAATCTAAAATTTAATTTGATTAATATAGTCCT
Source organism: Allium cepa (assembly GCA_030765085.1). NCBI lineage: Eukaryota > Viridiplantae > Streptophyta > Magnoliopsida > Asparagales > Amaryllidaceae > Allium > Allium cepa. The sequence continues at coordinate 502,992,580 of CM060937.1, read as the reverse complement.
TAATTTGTTTATAGATATTTTAGTGAATATTACATACTAAAAATTAATGTTTGACAATAAATATACTTTTAAATTGATTGCGGTAAATCTTTAATTTTTATTAAGTAGAAATACTTGATTTATCTTATATGCACACAATTTATATGTATGTTTGCATATATAAAATTTATTACATGTATTTAATATTGTCAAAGTATGATTAGATTTCTTTCCAAAAGGAGGAAATAATTAAATGAGGCAATAACATATACATACATTAATTTCCGACTGTTTATATCCTTATATTATGATGCCTTAATTTGTCATTTATATGCTGCATTAATTACGTTTACGAAATGGGAAATTGATTCAAGCACCATTGTTACCATTTATTATTTCCCATCCTTTATATGATTAGCTATCCATTTAATTTTGTTTATATATCTACACCTTGCCATCAATTGATAGCACATATAATATACAATAATGTAAACAACGGAAATATAATCATCTACATGAATACGTGTCCAGGCCTCCAGCTCCTCTCCTGAAGCTACAAGTGTAACGACCCAGAATTTCTATTAATTAAAATTTGAATATTTAATTAATTTTAAACATAAATAAGTGAAATTTATAAGTCGAATAATTTTATTTCGAATAATTGGATTTAATTGAATAATTAAATCGATAATTTAATATGTGAGAATACAGAAATAATCGTAAATTGGGTTTAATATGATTGAAAATGATGTGTAAAATTTTATTATATCATATTAAAGTTATAATGATGTTATGGAACTTTTAAAATCGAATTAAAAGTTAATTTGTGAAAATTGAATATTTTAATATTTAATTATCGACTGTAAAATAGCCAATTTTTGAACAGTCTCGTAATTGGACGGAACTAGTTTCATTGGATCCGTAATAGTTTGTTATTATCGGATTTCAATTTTCGTAGCAATCGGAGTGGTCGTTTGATCGTGGCAGCTCGAAACGGATCGAAATTGTTTTAATATTAATTTGGCGAGTTAAAATAGTCATTTTTCAAAAAGTCTCGGATTTCGACGAAACCAGTTTCATCGGATTCGTAATGTGATATTATTGTAAGGTTTCAAATTTCGTGTCAATCGGATTTACCGTTTATCTGGGGCAAGCGAAAACACATAGAAAATCGTTTAATAAGTTTAATTTAAAATTGATCATTTATTTCCGTATCTCCCACAGATGACCGAATTAGCTCCTGAAACACGTTCCATTGTGTTCGAAACGCGGGGTAAACCTTAGAAATGCCAACCGGCACGCTTCGTTTGGAGTTCGGAAAATTTCGGATGAATAGTGTTTTGAGAATTTTCTATATAAGGCCCTCTATTTTCACTTTTGCAAACCAAACCCTCCTTCTTTCTTCTTCAGCCGGCCCTAATTTCAATGGCCATGAAAATTCGAAACTTCTTCCCTCAATCTCTTCCAATCCGTGAAGAATTAGCAAAACTCTCAACTACAAAGTTGTAGAGGACGATGAAAGCTTCAAATCCATACGGAGATGATCGAAAACGGAGCTTCGAATCAACGAGAAATCGAGCAAGAAGGAGCTGCGTTTTTCACGCATTTCGAGGCCGTAGGGGGGGCCGAGCTCCATTGTGTTCATGCCGAAAGTTGCTCGTGTTATGGGCTTCGAGATGGTACCTTCTGATCGTGTTCATGTTCGTCGTGGTGGCCGAGATGTTGAACCCTAATATCGAGCTAATGGGTTGCGTACGTGAATCAATTCCTGTAGAAGAAACGTGAACGTGAAGATGGAGGAAAGGAAGGGGTGCGGCCCTGATGGCTTTGCTAGGATCTAACGGCCAAGATTTCTTTGGATTTGAAAGTAAAATAAGAATTGTAATTTAGTTTATAAAATTCGTGAAACTTTAAAAAATCATATCTTTTTCATACGAGGTCGAAAACGCGAGAAACGAGTTGCGTTGGAATCGTATGGACAAGCACTATGCTATGGAATTGGATTGGAGTCGTTTGGAGTTAGTGAGAATTTCGGGTAAAATTAAACGCACGTTTAATTTTATTCGAAATAAATCGCTAAAACGAAATTGAAATCAAGGTGAGAACTTCTCACTCAATCGAATCGGTTTCGATTTTAATTTTAAGTAGTTAGATTTAAAATTTTTGATTGTATGTTTGAATGATGATTGTTATCTATTGATTTTTAAAATAGACATTATGCGTCGTTAGTAAGCGGATGTTATTTATTAAAAACATATACCGCAAATATTTCACAGTACGGTTAAATTGGTATTATTTATGTACTTGGAGTTGATTTTCCCGCATTATATAGCGGATGAGACCCTATTGCGCCGTCTATTAAGCGGATAATATTTTATAAATCCCATATACCGCGATAATTCCGTACTGGAGCGGAATTGGTATTGTGCTAATGTTTGTGGATGCAGGGAAACAGGTTGGAGGGATCCAATTGGATTCCTCAACTGTATTGATTTATTTACAGATATTGTGATATTTGTTGATTATCATATTGATATATGATATTTGGATGTCGTGATTGACCATTTGGTGCTGTTGCATCATCGGATCCATTTCTGAAGTTTTAAAAATAATGATTTTGGTTTTAAAAGGGATTTTAAAGTGATTTTCGAAAGTATATGTTTTTATTTAATTTTGAATTGATTCATTTTAAATAATTAAAACGTTATAAATTTTCATGCTATAAAAATTAAGATTTTTGAGAAATATAACCGAAATGAGATTTTTTTGAAATAAATAGTTAATTAATTTATAAATTGGTTTAAATTGGGATTTTTGAATTATTAAAAACGATGTGTATAAAAGACTTATAAAATTGATATTTTATAAATTAAAAATATTGGAATATTAAAACGAGTTTTTTTATAAGTGTTAAAAATGAAATAAAAATGGATTTCATAAGTGAACCGAATTTATAGATTTATAAACCGTGAAGTTATAAAATGAATAGATTTTGTAAAATATAAGATTTATAAGTAATTATCTTATAAATCGGATTTTGGCATTTAAATGAGATATAAATGGAATTTGTTAATAATGAGATTTATAAATCGAAGCTTATAAACAGAAATGGAATTTATAAACATTGTCTATAAATTCGAAATCAATTGAATTTGATAAATTGAATATTGAAGTTTATTAAAGAAAATATATTCACGATTTTGGACAGTGAATACATTATTGAATAAAATGGTCATGTTTGAAAAAATGAATATTATAAAATGAAGTTAATTATTTTAAAGATGTTTTAAAATGTATTATGAATCGAAACCATAGATTTCAACATTGTTGTTGAAATAGACGTTTTCGAGAAAGAAGGAAATGGTGGACTATAACACTGTTGTTATAGTAAATGGTTTCCGAAAGGAAATGTTTCGTATAGTACTGGGATTTATATATCTATTTAAACTTTGAATCCCTATACTAGTGATTTTGGGTCGTCGTAACGATGTTTTACGCAACATTCATTTTTGACCCAAATAAATGTGTTAAGAGAATGGTTTCCTTAAAAGAATGAAATATATACTTAATTTTGATTTAAGTATATCGAATATTTTCAAATGTTGAAAATAAATAGATTTGTGATGTACTTATTATTAAATAAGTATGAAATATTTTTCCAATGTGAAATGAACGTTTTAGAATTTATCCTTGTAAGATAAATTAAAAGTGAATATTGAAAATCGATTGAAAATCGTACATCATAGATATTTTGAGATTATAAATTCACTATGGAATTTATAAAAGAAAGGGGAATTAATTTAAAAATAAACGTTGATTTATTTTTAAAGTGTGGGAATAAATTTACGGATTTGGAACGTAAATATAAAGTAAATCGGTAGGGATTTATTTAAATTGGTTTAAATGAACCATTTTGAAATGAAAGTATTTCCGAGTAAGGAAAAGTGATTTGAAAAATTGTTTTCAAATGTTTGAAGTGTGGGAAATTTTATATCTAGTAAAGATATTTTGGAAAGTAAATAATTTGTGAAATTATTTGGAATTTGGTGATGTTGAGCATGCCTATTGATAGTTAAATAATCCGACTATCAATATTTACCTTTAAATAGGTATTTGTTGTGATTTGTTTGAATTTGAATGCCACACTTATTTTTGAATAAGCGCTCACTATTCGGGTTAGCCGGGAAAGGACCTTGGGGTCATATAACCCATTCCGAATATGTGATACGTCGTTGTGGATTGCATTTGATGACCGGTGTTGAAGACCGGATACTTGTGAAAACGGAAGGATTACCGTCGAGTTACTCTACATCGGCCGATCTCCGATATAGAGGTTTTATCACCCTTAGTGACGGGAAGTCCGGTCGTGATTAGTGAATATCCGGAATGCAAGGACTTCTTTGTAAATGCCTTCGGTTCTGTTCGATCCCGGAACAGACTTGTATGGATTATATGTCTGACATTACAAATTGAGATATAAAGCTGATTTCTTTCAAATATATTTCTATTGGTGGCGGAGAATTTATTCTCTTAGCTTAACACCCTTCTCTGAGACGTACGAGCTCAGAGGTTATATAGTTGAAGGTTATTAGTGATATACTCCCAATTTGGTAGTGTGGCATGCTGAGTGTTGCTGTGAAATGATCATTGTTTGATCATTTGTGATATGATCATTTGTTTGATCGTTTATCTTTGTGATCATTTCTATGATCATTTGTTGACCCAAAGCACAGCTTTTGTATAAAGCGTGGCTTTGTGGACGAGACTTCGTCGGACCTCACACCCTGGAAATGGTCAAAACAGGAAGGATGCGGCAAGGTTATTAGGGGGTAGCGCCCCTTTAGTGCATGTCATTCCTCTAGATAGAGGTGGTATCATGGTATGGAGCCCAGATATTTAACCTATGTTGTTGCTGCAAATTTTGTGGTTGTTGGAAATCGAGGATCCTCGGATAGATCGGTTACGATCGGGGGATGACATATTCGTGTCAGTAGTTACCAGTTAGGGGTAACCCGGCCTTGTGTTGGCAGAGATCCGGTTTGATTCTCGGGACGTCACTCCAGAGGCGTTTCCATGTGGCAATGGGAAGTTCCTTGGCCTGACCATTTGTTGGAAATCCAAAAAAACAATAAGAGACTTGTACGGTTTTAGTTGAAGAACCTGCCATGGAATGTGGCGGTAACCTGCTATTGAACATGGTAGCTATAGTAGGCATACGATAATGGTCGTATGTTGGCAAAAATTTATATCTTTACTTTCGAAATGAATTTTCCCCACACTATGCACTAGTAATAATATCAAATGTTTCTTTTTAATGCGTATCAAGCATCCTTGACTATCATAAGGAGAAATCTCCTCCGATTCTGCGTTTGCATTGTGTGTTTGTGCGGGAGGCCTTATGGTAGTCTCATTTTTAAAAGCATTGCGAATTGACTTTAAAAATATTCCTCTATTTTGATTTCTAAGAAAAATAAACTGTTTTAGTTCTCACACCAGTCTTGCTGAGCTTAGGGCTATGTGATGGGGGGTTCTCGCTTCGCGGTTTGGTGGCGAACAGGAGACTCTTGCCCCCACACGTCCTCGTTACGGGGTTGGTTAGGCGTAAGCTGAGACAGTCTAGAGGTTGGCCGTAAAAGCAAGTTTGGGATATCAATGTAAGCCACGGTGGGGCTGGGATGGTTGAAAAGCCTACCAGTTGTGACCGCTGTCGTCGTATCGTTACATTTGGTATCAGAGCTTATGGTTAAGCGACAACCATGGCTCTGTTGGGAATTACTCATTAGAGATAGAGTCAGTAGTACTCTAAAATGAGTGTGAGTGTAATAATAGATACGAGCGCGTATTTGTTAGTGAATATAAATTGTTTTATATTGTGTTTGCTTATCCGTTGAGCTATTTGTGAATTCTGATCGGTGTGTGGGACGCCATATTATCGATAGAGATTTCTAAACACTTAAACGAGACATGTCGACATAGTATTATTTTGAATTGGGTAAATGAAATAATTTTACCTTGATTATATTTTATATATAAAGGAATAATTTTTCAGAATTATTGAGTGTATATGAATTGATTGTTTGGTTGTTGAAAATGTAAGATATATGCAAGTTAATAAAAGTTGTTTGAATAAGTTAAATAAAACCACAGTTGTAAAAGAATAATTGTATAAGCAATTGAATTATAAGTATGGAGTTATAATTAAAATGATTTACACTTGTGAAATAATCTTATATATAAGAAGTGAAATTATATAAGTAAAAGGGTTTGTAAATGTGGTTTATAATCTGAAAATAAAATTCCAGAGAAGTGTTTTGAAAGGATTTGATATTTTGAAAAATTGTTTTGGAGAAATTAAAGCTCTAAACTCTTTTCGGTCGCTGGAAAATAATCCTGATGATGATGGCCACATCATTAGAATTCATTTTCGGGTTTCCAAAAGAGGAATTGCTGCCAGATTATTTTAAATGAAAGTTGTTTGGAAAATTTGGATTTGGGTTTTGAAATTCAAAAGATAATTGAATTGATTTCAAAAATGGTTTTGAAAGGTTGAAAAGACTCTGGAATCCTATTTTTAAATATTATGTGAATAATAAATGAGTTGATAACTTATACAATTTGAATTTAGATGGAATAAATTTAACTTAAAGAATGGAGTTAAGTTAAAGGGAGTATAAGCGAATCAATTAAAATCCAAGTTGTAATTGATGAATATAAGTGAAATGTGTTTTGAACTTATAATATGAATAATAAATTTAGCTTTGGATAAGTTAATGGATTTGGAAGTTAATAAATAAGTTGTATAACTTATAGAATGGGAAATGATGGAATATAACTTAAGCGAAGTTGAATGAAGTTGGTTTTTTGAATTTGAACTTGAGTTATATGAAAGAAATTCAACTTTATATTGTTAAAGGAATTAACAATTGAATTGATGAACGGATGAAATATTAATCAATTGAATGTTAATAATTAGTATGACACAATGAATATAAGTGTTAATTCATTAAAAGCTAATGTTATTGGAAGTTGAATAAATTGGAATGGAAGTCAATTTAACATAAACCAATTGGAATTGAAAGTGTTGGACCAAATTGAATGTAAATTAAATAATTTGATTGTGTTGAAAATACATTGGTTGTTATTTGATTGTTAATTGATTGTATATAAATTCATTAAGTGTTAATGAAAGTGAATTAGCGAAATTGGAAGCTAAAGTAATTGAATTCAAATTGAAAGTAAATAAATTTGAATAGAATTGAATGTGAATTGGACTTGAATTAGTGAATGCAAACTAATTAAAATTGAATATGAATGAATGTTAGTAAATCCAATGTTAATGAATCAATTGGAAAACCAATTCATTAAATGTTAATGAGAAATAAATTTATATTGATTTGGTAGTTGCATTTATTTCTATTGAATGCATCGCTATGTTGGCACATGTGGTTATTATGTTGCTATATGTTGTATATTCATATTACTTTCATATATGCATGTTTCTCATGTTGTTGTTGAGTGTTTAGTAGGTGTGGATTGCGCTTGCTTCGCTTTTGGAGCTCGCTTTCGTGCTATATTAGCCGTATACGCTTGCTAATAATAAATAAGGTACATAACTCGGATTACATGCCGTACTTTTACACTTTTTTCCCTGTGGGATACCTCATCACTTGATGAGATGTACATTCGTGATATATATACTGTCATTTTTTTTTCGGATCGAGCCGCGCAAAGGAGACTCTGGCGAATTTTTTCGAAAATTTAAGGCGTCAGAATATTTTTGAGAAAATTGGAAATTTTTGATAACTAAGTTTGGATTTGGAAACTTAGTAAAGATTTTGTAAGGAGTTTAACTATGAATTTTGGGAAAGTTAAACACTTAAGAGATTTGAAAAATCTAATTTGAACGGTTTGTTTTGGAAAGTTAATGGATTCTGTAAATTTTTCTTACTTGGTAATTTCGAGGACGAAATTCTTTTAAGGGGGAAGTCTTTAACGACGCAGAATTTCTATTAATTAAAATTTGAATATTTAATTAATTTTAAATATAAATAAGTGAAATCTATAAGTCGAATAATTTTATTTCGAATAATTGGATTTAATTGAATAATTAAATCGATAATTTAATATGTGAGAATACAGAAATAACTGTAAATTGGGTTTAATATGATTGAAAATAATTTGTAAAATTTTATTATATCATATTGAAGTTATAATGATGTTATGGAACTTTTAAAATCGAATTAAAAGTTAATTTGTGAAAATTGAATATTTTAATATTTAATTATCGACTGTAAAATAGCCAATTTTTGAACAGTCTCAGAATTGGACGAAACTAGTTTCATTGGATCCGTAATAGTTTGTTATTATCGGATTTCAATTTTCGTAGCAATCGGAGTTGTCGTTTGATCGTGGCAGCTCGAAACGCATCGAAATTGTTTTAGTATTAATTTGGCGAGTTAAAATAGTCATTTTTCAAAAAGTCTCGGATTTCGACGAAACCAGTTTCATCGGATCTGTAATGTGATATTATTGTAAGGTTTCGTGTCAATCGGATTTACCGTTTGTCCGGGGCAAGCGAAAACGCATAGAAAATCGTTTAATCGGTTTAATTTAAAATTGATCGTTTATTTCCGTATCTCGCACAGATGACCGAATTAGCTCCCGAAACACGTTCCATTGTGTTCGGAACGCGGGGTAAACCTTAGAAACGCTAAACGGCACGCTTCGTTTGGAGTTCGGAAAATTTCGGATGAATAGTGTTTTGAGAATTTTCTATATAAGTCCCTCTATTTTCACTTTTGCAAACCAAACCCTCCTTCTTTCTTCTTCAGCCGGCCCTAATTTCAATGGCCACGAAAATTCGAAACTTCTTCCCTCAACCTCTTCCAATCCATGAAGAATTAGCAAAAACTCTCAACTACAAAGTTGTAGAGGACGATGAAAGCTTCAAATCCATACGGAGATGATCGAAAACGAAGCTTCGAATCAACGGGAAATCGAGCAAGAAGGAGCTGCGTTTTTCACGCATTTCGAGGTCGTAGGGGGGGCCGAGCTCCACTGTGTTCATGCCGAAAGTTTCTCGTGTTATGGGCTTCGAGATGGTACCTTCTGATCGTGTTCATGTTCGTCGTGGTGGCCGAGATGTTGAACCCTAATATCGAGTTAATGGGTTGCGTACGTGAATCAATTCCTGTAGAAGAAACGTGAACGTGAAGATGGAGGAAAGGAAGGGGTGCGGCCATGATGGCTTTGCTAGGATCTAACGGCCAAGATTTCTTTGGATTTGAAAGTAAAATAAGAATTGTAATTTAGTTTATAAAATTCGTGAAACTTTAAAAAATCATATCTTTTACATACGAGGTCGAAAACGCGCGAAACCAATTGCGTTGGAATCGTATGGAAAAGCACTACGCTATGGAATTGGATTGGAGTCGTTTGGAGTTAGTGAGAATTTTGGGTAAAATTAAACGCACGTTTAATTTTGTTCGAAATAAATCGCTAAAACGAAATTGAAATCAAGGTGAGAACTTCTCACTCAATCGAATCAGTTTCGATTTTAATTTTAAATAGTTAGATTTAAAATTGTTGGTTGTATGTTTGAATGATGATTGTTATCTATTGATTGTTAAAATAGACATTATGCGCCGTTAGTAAGCGGATGTTATTTATTAAAAACATATACCGCGAATATTTCACAGTAAAGTGAAATTGGTATTATTTATGTACTTGGAGTTGATTTTCCCGCATTATATAGCGGATGAGACCCTATTGCGCCGTCTATTAAGCGGATAATATTTTATAAATCCCATATACCGTGATAATTCCGTACTAGAGCGGAATTGGTATTGTGCTAATGTTTGTGGATGTAGGGAAACAGGTTGGAGGGATCCAACTGGATTCCTCAACTGTATTGATTTATTTACAGATATTGTGATATTTGTTGATTATCATATTGATATATGATATTTGGATGTCGTGATTGACCATTTGGTGCTGCTGCATCATCGGATCCATTTCTGAAGTTTTAAAAATAATGATTTTGGTTTTAAAAGGAATTTTAAAGTGATTTTCGAAAGTATATGTTTTTATTTAATTTTGAATTGATTCATTTTAAATAATTAAAATGTTATAAATTTTTATGTTATAAAAATTAAGATTTTTGAGAAATATAAACAAAATGAGATTTTTTGAAATAAATAGTTAGTTAATCTATAAATTGGTTTAAATTGGGATTTTTGAATTATTAAAAACGATGTGTATAAAGACTTATAAAATTGATATTTTATAAACTAAAAATATTGGAATATTAAAACGAGTTTTTTTTATAAGTGTTAAAAAAGAAATAAAAATGGATTTCATAAGTGAACAGAATTTATAGATTTATAAACTGTGAAGTTATAAAATGAATAGATTTTGTAAAATAGAAGATTTATAAGTAATTATCTTATAAATCCGATTTTGGCATTTAAATGAGATATAGATGGAATTTGTTAATAATGAGATTTATAAATCGAAGCTTATAAATAGAAATGGAATTTATAAACATTTTTTATAAATACGAAATCAATTGAATTTGATAAATTGAATATTGAAGTTTATTAAAGGAAATATATTTACGATTTTGGACAGTGAATACATTATTGAATAAAATGGTCATGTTTGGCAAAATGAATATTATAAAATAAAGTTAATTATTTCAAAGATGTTTTAAAATGTATTATGAATCGAAACCATAGATTTCAACATTGTTGTTGAAATAGACGTTTTCGAGAAAGAAGGAAATAGTGGACTATAACACTGTTGTTATAGTAAATGGTTTCCGAAAGGAAATGTTTTGTATAGTATTGGATTTATATATCTATTTAAACTTTGAATCCCTATACTAGTGATTTTGGGTCATCGTAACGATGTTTTACGCAACATTCGTTTTTGACCCAAATAAATGTGTTAAGAGAATGGTTTCCTTAAAAGAATGAAATATATACTTAATTTTGATTTAAGTATATCGAATATTTTCAAATGTTGAAAATAAATAGATTTGTGATGTACTTATTATTAAATAAGTATGAAATATTTTTCCAATGTGAAATGAACGTTTTAGAATTTATCCTTGTAAGATAAATTAAAAGTGAATATTGAAAATCGATTGAAAATCGTACATCATAGATATTTTGGGATTATAAATTCACTATGGAATTTATAAAAGAAAGGGGAATTAATTTAAAAATAAACGTTGATTTATTTTTAAAGTGTGGGAATAAATTTACGGATTTGGAACGTACATATAAAGTAAATCGGTAGGGATTTATTTAAATTGGTTTAAATGAACCATTTTGAAATGAAAGTATTTCCGAGTAAGGAAAAGTGATTTGAAAAATTGTTTTCAAATGTTTGAAGTGTGGGAAATTTTATATCTAGTAAAGATATTTTGGAAAGTAAATAATTTGTGAAATTATTTGGAATTTGGTGATGTTGAGCATGCCTATTGATAGTTAAATAATCCGACTATCAATATTTACCTTTAAATAGGTATTTGTTGTGATTTATTTGAATTTGAATGCCACACTTATTTTTGAATAAGCGCTCACTATTCGGGTTAGCCGGGAAAGGACCTTGGGGTCGTATAACCCATTCCGAATATGTGATACGTCGTTATGGATTGCATTTGATGACCGGTGTTGAAGACCGGATATTTGTGAAAACGGAAGGATTACCGTCGAGTTACTCTACATCGGCTGATCTCCGATATAGAGGTTTTATCACCCTTAGTGACGGGAAGTCCGGTCGTGATTAGTGAATATCCGGAATGCAAGGACTTCTTTGTAAGTGCCTTCGGTTCTGTTCGATCCCGGAACAGACTTGTATGGATTGTATGTCTGACATTACAAATTGAGATATAAAGCTGATTTCTTTCAAATATATTTCTGTTGGTGGCGGAGAATTTATTCTCTTAGCTTAAGACCCTTCTCTGAGACGTACGAGCTCAGAGGTTATATAGTTGAAGGTTATTAGTGACATACTCCCAATTTGGTAGTGTGGCATGCTGAGTGTTTCTGTGAAATGATCATTGTTTGATCATTTGTGATATGATCATTTGTTTGATCGTTTATCTTTGTGATCATTTCTATGATCATTTGTTGACCCAAAGCACAGATTTTGTATAAAGCGTGGCTTTGTGGACGAGACTTCGTTGGACCTCACTCCCCGGAAATGGTCAAAACAGGAAGGATGCGGCAAGGTTATTAGGGGGTAGCGCCCCTTTAGTGTATGTCATTCCTTCTGGATAGAGGTGGTATCATGGTATGGAGCTTAGATATTTAACCTATGTTGTTTCTGCAAATTTTGTGGTTGTTGGAAATCGAGGATCCTCGGATAGATCGGTTACGATCGGGGGATGACATATTCGTGTCAGTAGTTACCCAGTTAGGGGTAACCCGGCCTTGTGTTGGCAGAGATCCGGCTTGATTCTCGGGACGTCATTCCAGAGGCGTTTCCATGTGGCAATGGGAAGTTCCTTGGCCTGACCATTTGTTGGAAATCCAAAGAAACAATACGAGACTTGTACGGTTTTAGTTGTAGAACCTGCCATGGAATGTGGCGGTAACCTGCTATTGAACATGATAGCTATAGTAGGCATACGATAATGGTCGTATGTTGGCTAAAATTTATATCTTTACTTTCGAAATGAATTTTTCCCACACTATGCACTAGTAATAATATCAAATGTTTCTTTTTAATGCGTATCAAGCATCCTTGACTATCATAAGGAGAAATCTTCTCCGATTCTGCGTTTGCATTGTGTGTGTGCCGGAGGCCTTATGGTAGTCTCATTTTTAAAAGCATTGCGAATTGACTTTAAAAATATTCCTCTATTCTGATTTTTAAGAAAAATAAACTGTTTTAGTTCTCACACCAGTCACATGACTGACTCAGAGTTTATTGTTTTCCTTCCTAAACTCTGGGTGCCCACCAATTTCCACACGGGCAGTCAAGAGTCAGGTTTTCTGGATATTCTGGAATTCAGGAGTTGCTGGAGGCAAGCTGGATGGCATGACGTATTACTAGTATATAATATTTCTTTTCCGCTGTTGATGTTGTTTGTCGTTGTACACTCTGATGATGTAATGAAATGTAATATAATGTAATAACTGATATAGTTCTTTGTTTAAAGATTATTCATTTATGTATTATATGTTGTTCCGCTGCGAATTGTGAGATTCTGATGTTGTTCTGTTATTTCTTTCTGTTCTATTCTATCTTTTTTCTATCTTCTTCTACCTTTTCTTTTTCTTAAACCCTAACGGTACGGTTTTTTGGCTTTCGATTGCTCGACCGTTGATACAGTGGACGTATTGATGTCGGCGTTCGTGGACGAAAAATCGCGTTCGTTACAACAAGTATCTAAGTAAAGCTAAAAATATGCTCGGTCTGACCCGAATATTTTGGAAAAACCATGCCCAGTTCAGTCTGGTAAAACCAGCGTGAGAACTTAAATCACAAAGAATTTTATTTATTATAACTTTTAGAATCCTTTAAAATCAAAGGTATCTCATAAGACCACGTCGCATATAAACACAGACGGTTTTTTATCTTACGATAATACAAATCTTTATATCATAAATTCCAATGATGTTAGAATAATGTGACGCCTTACCTCTATACTCACGCTAACCATGGACACTACGGAGTAATGCCGTCAACTAGCATGAAGAATAATGCTGTTGAGGAGTGACCATCCGTGTAATTTCTTTGTGCGAGCACCGATATGTCAGATAGTATAACATGTGTTTCATTTCAAGAGGAAATCCGACATACCGATATAAACTCAAAGCTACTACACAGTGGCTATGTGGTCTTCGGAAACAAATATAGAAATAAACATAACATAAATTAGCCACAGATATTCATATCACAGAGGCGAAAATAGATATGAATATTACACGTAGAAGTGTACATCAGAGTAGTGGTCATACAAGATCCACAGCATCACAAAAGAATAAATACAAGTGCTAGACCAAAGAATAAGTATGCACCAAGGAGTCTCTATCTCGAATGTATAAAATAAAAACTACTAATCTAAAGTAGTTAGCCAAAAATCAGGCGACAGCCCCTGGTAAGAAGTCAGGCAGAAACACCTGTAATATCTGGGTCTGACCCGAGTATTATTTAATAAGAAAATAATAAACAGACCAGTCTAGTTATAAATATCATATAAAATGAGATAGAATAAGAGATATGACAAAAATGTATGATAACAATAATGTCATACTGTGATAGGTATGCATTTGAAAATCAACCGGAGATTAATCAATATCACAAGAATCTTCTCATAAATAAAAAAGAATGACATATTCTTTACTTTTATTCACCAAGTCACAAATATTGATAAAAATCATCAATGTAAATCACTAAAATTGGTGAGACACAAATTCTAGAAATCATCAATTAGAAATCTAGAAATCACAAGAGGGGGGAAAGCCTATCACAAAACGAGAGCATGAAAACTCACCAACACGTGTATCACAAACGGAACGCTATTCCATGGTCACTAACCATAGAGCCGGTGCAATGACGTAGAATAATAGTACGCCCGAGGAACCTAAAACTCAAATAATTCGGAACATCGACGCGGTACAATAACGGTATGTCCAATGAACTAAATAAACCGAAACAACAATGTAGTACAATACCAGGACATCCATTGATCCAGATAAGCCGGGACATCTATGTAGTACAATAACGGTACACCCGATGATCCAGATATGCCAGGACATCGATGTAGTACAATAGCGGTACATCCGATGAACCAAACACCATAAATAAATGTGGGTCGCTAGCCATAAAGAAAGTGAGACGAAACCCCAAAGAATACATAGGTCGTTAGCCTATAAAAGAAATGAGACGAAGCTCAATAAAACGAGGTACGGTGCCCCACGTGGACAAAGAGACATCGCACATTGCTAGTCCAATCCATAAAATGATCACATTTGATCAATAAAAAGTGTGAATTACACTAAGCTAGTAAATAAATGAGTTTAGCTTCATGTCCCATAACCACTGGCTTAACTTAAATATTTACGAACAAATTGTAGATTTCCACTCGAGAATTGTCACAAGAGTTTCAATCGAACAAGTTTAAGAATTATCCGGCGAAGTAAACGCAAGCATTTCATACAGCTTGTTTTGCTAAGCCGTTTAATTGGATTTCTTGAACGAATGAGATAAAGGTTTGTATATACTAATAGGTAGGAAAACGCTTTAATAAGAGATTTGTATTAAAAATAGAGTTGAAATCATCTTTGTAAAAGAGTTTGAATATTTACTACTAGTGTAGAAACCTTTGTGTTTTAAAGTGACAAACCACGAAAATGATTGTAAAAACAATCAATCACCAAAGTTTCACTTATGAAGACGTGAGTTAAATCAAAAGAAATCAATACCAAATCCATCAAAATGGATATTCCCAAAAATCAATAAAAATAAGTCATCAAAGATGATAATAGAGATAACAACTAACCGGATCAACCAAAATCGATTAACATTGGAATTTAAATCAAAAATAAGGTGAATAAGAAAAAATGGGCATTTCCAGATGTCTGAGGGGCTGTTCTAGACGTCTAGATTTAGTTTCTGAAAATATTCCAAAAAACCATCTAGACGTCTGAATTCTCAAATCAGACGTTTGAATTCTCAAATCAGACGTCTGACTTCCTTTCAGACGTCTGAAACGATAATTCAGACGTCTGAAATTAGTCGCTGCCTTTTTCATTTTTCTGCCGTGGATTATTTTTCTTCAGAAGGCCAAACCACACGTCTAGCATTAGTATCCAGACGTATGAACACCTGATCTGGGCAATAATTTGCCTAGGCCATGATGGCCAAAATGATTCGGGAGCGATCAAGCGAGCAATGACAACTAAGGATTTACGCCAAATGACAACCCGGCCTTATAAGCTCTTCGATACACCCCAAACAACATATCCGAACATCCATAATAGGATTTTTCATAAAATTGGACTTCAAAACCAAAAAATAGAAAATCACCATATCAAATCAAATCAAAAGCACATGATCCTGAATAGATGTTAGGAATTCATACCTAACAACAAAGATAGATATAGACATAGATGTTAGATAAAAATCTCACCTTTAACACAAAAACAAGGAAGGAGAAGCTTGAAAATAAGGGAGGATCAACCACTCTTCGAGCTCAACCCTAGAAGCCCCAAACTAAGACCAAAAGCAATAATTTCCCAAATTAGGTTAAAAGATATCTCTAAAATTGGAGAGAGATTGAGATAGAGAAGAAGAAGGAGATACTTACCTAAGCTTCTCTTTGAATTTGGAGCTAAAACTTGGATTTGCTAACGAAACTAGGGCTTAGTATTTTAATTTCCCATCTCCACCACCATTTTTGCTAAAGCTTAAGTTGTAGGAAATATTATGAAGAACTGAAGAGGACAGGAGTGGAGTTGGTTTGATATGTTAGGTTAATGGGCTGAAACCCAAATCCAAAGCCCTAAGTGAAAAGGTCGAAATTTTAGCTAGCTCCAAACATATTAATGTTTATACTCAAAAAGGTCGCAAACGCTATTTTGAACTCAATGGAAGTGGTCTCGAGTCCTAATTCGACTGTTTGCAAAAAATAGCATTTCGGACTAAAATCCGACTAATGGTGCTATATTTAAATAAGATATTTAAATATACAATCGTAAAATATGCGGGTTGTTACAGACTCGCCTTCTTAAAGAAATTGCGTCCTCACAATTCTCAATAAGGAAGTAAAAAGTAACAACCATAAGAGCATATCAACACCAAAGAAGTTTGAAATAAAAAGTTCACCTTAAGGAACATGAGAGAGTAAGTCCGGATGTGATTGCTCGATGAATACTCTAGATTCCCAAGAGCAATCCTTAGGATTTGAGGACCATTGAACTTTCACAAGCGGGACATCTTTATTTCGAAGGCGTTTAACCTTTGAAGCAATAATACGAATAGGATGTTGCTCATAAGTCAAATTAGATGAAACTTCAATTTCTTCCACAACACCGGGCTCAAGAATAAAATCGGAATCTCGAAGGCATTTCCGTAATTGAGAAACGTGAAACACGTCATGAATAGCAGAAAACTGAGCCGGTAATAAAAGGCGATAAGCCACGGAACCAATACGTTCAGTGATGGGAAATGGACCAATATATCGAGGTGCTAATTTTCCCGATCGACTGAAATGCGCAACACCCTTCATAGGTGAAACATGAATAAACACAAAATCTCCCACATAAAATTCTAATTTCCTTCTTCGATTATCAGCATAGGATTTTTGTCTATTTTGAGCTTCTTTCATCCTATGACGAATAAGGTCAATTTTTTCTATGGAATCATGAATAAAATCTGGGCCTAAAACGAGCTTTTCACTGGCCTCAAGCCAACAAGAAGGAGATCGGCATGGCCTTCCATAGAGTGTCTCGAAAGGTGCCATACCAATACTAGATTGGAAGCTATTATTATAGGAAAACTCAACAAGAGAAATGTGATCTTCCCAACTTCCATCAAAATCAAGAACACATGCACGAAGAAGATTTTCAAGAGTTTGATTCACACGCTTAGTTTGTCCATCGGACTGAGAGTGATAAGCGGTGCTAAAATTAAGCTTCGTTCACAAAGCTTTTTGAAGACTCTCCCAAAATCCACTAGTAAACAATGGATCACGATCGCTGACAATTGAAGTAGGGACTCCATGAAATTTAACAATTTCTTTGATAAAGAGTTTAGCCAAAAGAGGTATGGTCCGATTGGACCGAACGGGAATAAAATGGGTGGATTTTGTAAGTCTATCTACTATCACCCACAGGCTATCATGACCCAAACGAGAATTGGGAAGTCCGTCAATAAAATCCATGGAAATTTGATCCCACTTCCAAATTAGAATGTCCAAAGGTTGTAGTAATCCACCGGGCCTTTGATGTTCGGCCTTAACGAGTTGGCAAGTCAAGCAACGCCTAACAAAGTTAGCAATATCAGATTTCATCCCATCCTAATAATAAAGTCGCTTCATATTCGCGTACATTTTACTGCTACCGGGATGAAGGGTAAATTTAAAACGATGGGAATCTTCTAAAATGTCTTTACTAAGATCCCAAATATTTGGCACGATAAGTCTACCACATTATCGAACACCTCCACGAGCATCAATATCAAAGTCTTTCAAACCTTCAATATCAATTTTATCCTTACAATTTTGGCTAAGAAGATCCAATTCGAGATCTAACTTTTGAGCATCAAGAATGCAGTCTAAAAGAGAAGGGTGAGCCTCAAGGCTACATAAAACGAGAGATGAACATAAATCAGATTCATGATCTCGAATCTCGCAAGTGGACAAAATATCAAGATCATTCCATTCGGATATCATCATAGAAACAACCGCGTGCTGCTTACGACTAAGGGCATCGGCAACACGATTTTCCTTTCCGGGAGTATAAAGAATATCGAGATCA
This sequence comes from Allium cepa, assembly GCA_030765085.1. Lineage (NCBI taxonomy): Eukaryota > Viridiplantae > Streptophyta > Magnoliopsida > Asparagales > Amaryllidaceae > Allium > Allium cepa. The sequence continues at coordinate 502,974,107 of CM060937.1, read as the reverse complement.
TAAGATGCAAGGAACTCGAGCCAACGTCGTTGATGCAAATTAAGTTCCTTTTGAGAAAAAATACTTCAATGATTTATGATTGGTGTAGAGAACAAATTTTTCTTCCAAAAGATAATGACGCCAAATTCGAAGGGTGAAAATAATAGCCGCGAGCTCCAAGTCATGAGTGGCATATCGAGTCTCGGCAGGCTTTAATTTCCTAGAAGCATAAGCTATAACGTGTTCTCTTTGCATAAGAATGGCACCTAGTCCAACCCGACTTGCATGGGTATAAACAATAAAATCTTGTTCCCCTTGGGAATCACAAGAATAGGAGCATCGGAAAAGAGTTCTTTTAATTTCTGAAAAGAAGCTTCACATTTGTCCGATCAAATGTATTTGACTCCTTTCTTTGTCAAACTAGTAAGAGGCATGGAAATTTTAGAAAAGTCATTTATGAACCGACGGTAATAACATGCTAATCTAAGAAAGCTACAAATTTCCGTCACACTCTCCGGTCTCTTCAAATCTTGAATTGCTTCAACCTTTGAAGGATGCACGGAAATTCCGGATTCAGAAATGATGCGACCGAGAAATTTCACATGAGATTGCCAAAAATGGCACTTAGAAATTTTTTATTTCAATTGATTGCTCCTAAGATTTTCCAACATAGTCTGAAGATGCATTTCATGCTCTTCCTCGGTTTTAGAATACACAAGAATATCATCTATAAAGACGAGAACAAATCGATCGAGGAAGTCTTTGAAAACTTGATTCATAAGGTCAACGAAATAAGCTAGAGCATTCGAATGGCATAACAAGCCATTCATATGATCCATAACGGGTATGGAATGATGTTAAAAGAATGTTATCCTCTGCAATACGAAGGTGATGAAAACCAGTTGCTAAGTCTAATTGTGAAAAGACCATAGCACCGCAAAGTTAATCGAATAGATCATCAATCCGAGGTAAGGGACATTTATTCTTGATGGAGAGATCATTAAGCTTGCAAAGCCTAAGGGTACCATCGGATTTCTTCACAAAAATAGCCGAAGCTCCCCAAGGAGCGGAACTAGATCGAATAAATCGCTTCTCCTCCAATTCAGATAATTGTTTGCGCATCTCCTCATTTTTTTTGTTGGACATACGATAAGGAGGACGAGTAATAGGTAAAGCTCCAAGGATTAGATTAATTCTGAACTCAATTGCTTGCTTAGGGTGTAATCCTAAGACGTACTCAAATATGTCGAAAATTCACGAACGACGTGAATACGGGAAATGACATCTTCCTCATCATCATTATCGTCATCATGGGGGTTTAGAGAATATAAGGATGCTACCAAACTGGAATCTGAATCTTTAAGAACAATAGAAATCTGCTTAACAGATTGAGAATGTCGATGATGAATAGTTCGCTCAGGACATAGGATATGTGCTTCATAATGGTTAAGCCAATCCATTCCCAAAATCATTCTGAAGCCTAAGTAACGCATGACATGCAAATCGGCTCGGAAAGAAAAATCACATAAAATAATCTCGTCATCTTTACAAAGCAAACTGAGTGTTGCGGATCCACCATCCGCATTCGCAATTCTCAAAGAAGTCATTCAAGCCATAACACTTAAAGAAAAAGTATCAACAAGTTCTTTTGATATAAAAGAATGGGATGCACCCGTATCAAAAAGAACTCGAATAGGTTGATCACGAAACATAATAATGCCATCAAGGATAGAATGAGAAATACGTTGACCAAGAGAAGTGTTAGCAGGCGCTTGTACCACATTTAACTTTCCCTCCTTCTTGCCTTGAAGTTTGGGACATGAAGATAGAAGATGACCCGAACTTTTGCAATAACGACAAATGTAACGACCCGTAAATTTTAATAAATTAATTGGTTAATTTAATTGGATCTTTGTAATTAAATTTAGAAAGAAACAATTTTTTTTATAATTTAAGATGAAGTGAATGCTAAAAAGAAGTGTAACAATGGTAATTTAAAAGTTAAATATTGATAATTGGAATGAAATCCAATTAAAGAAATAGTGTTTCTTATTGCACTTGAGTATAAAATTTAAAATAAGTAATAAAAGGCAAGCATTTAATTTACCAATGCAGTAAGATATTGATTGATAGTAACTGCACGTAAATTTAGGCAATAATGTTAATGCATGGTAAACAATACTAACTAAAGTTAATAATAAATGAATGGAAGGAAATTCCATTTAATGAAAATAAATTTAAAATGTTAGGACTTAGTTATAAATGCAAATTAAGTAAATAAATGTAAGTATTGTATGAATATATGAATTAATGTCTGATTTAGGGTAGTAGAGTGAATTCATATGATGTAAATTGGGGTAATAATTGGAATAACTTAAATTTTATTCAGTGTTATGATAATTAGTCGATTTGAACATAAACTTAAGTGTAAATTTAATAAATGGAAATTTGAAAGGAAAGGTCAGGTGAGATATTGGAATCTGTTATAATTGGTTATGAGGTTGAAACGTAAGAAATGAATGTAATTACTTAATTAGCTAATGGAATAACAATAATATAGTTAACGATAATTAAATATGAGCAGAAGTATTTAAGAAAAGTGTAACGAAAAGGGTGAATGTAATAATGGAATAAATAGGATTGTAAATTTATTCATAGTGTAGTAATCGATATAATGGAAAGTATGAACCCAATTAAAAGAATTAATTTAGAATGTTAATCGCAAATTAGCGTGTATATTGGTAGAAATAATAAAAAATGGGAATAGGGTAGTCAATACAAAGGGAAGATGAAAATTTGAGCGTACTAAAGTAATAAAGGGTAAAACAAATGTTATCTTTGTTTATTGAATAATAATTGATTTGATAAAAAGGATTGAAGTTAAATCAAGTAATTTTATAATTTCTGAATTTATGGAAATGGAAGTTAAACAATGTAATTGGAAAATTTATGTGTGCGTTAATTTATAATGAGATGTAAATGGTAAATTAATAATTTAAAATGTTGACTTACTACTAAACTAGTGTATAATGAATGGAATTGAAATAAATTAGTATTATGGAACTAATGGTAGCATTTGTTGGAAGCAATAAACTTATAAATTAAATTAAAAAAGTTAATGGTATCAATTATTACATGTTACATATTTATTTAGCCTATTAAATAGAATTGGAAATCAAATTTTGCAAATTAATGAGATTAATTACTACGTCGGTTGAAATTAGATGAAATGGAAAATTTTGAACGCACTAAGATGAAAATCATGATAATTATACCATAAGATGGAATTGATAGAATAATAAATGGAAAGTAAATTAAATAATAATTTATAATTTTGAATATAATGAAATTGAAAATTTGACACTGCAATTGATAGATTAATCAGCTTTAAATTGACATCTAAACTTGTTTAAAATTATTGTAGATGATTAAGAAATATAAAAGTGAGAAAACTGTCAATTTTTGAAGTGAAATTAAAAATTGGATTTAATTGATTAATTTTTACTTTATTTAATTAATATAAAAATAGCCATTTTGGACACTGACTTGGATTTCGACGAAACTAATTTCATCGGATCCGTAACGGTGAATTATTATAGGATTTCAAGTTTCGTAGCGATCGGGCTTGTCGTTTGAACGTACGGACTCGAAATGCCTTGACATAAATGAAATTGAAATTAATTTGAAAAATACTGATTTTAGCATAACTTCTTCATACGATGCAATTTGAACCTGAAACCTTTTTCATTGCGTTTAAAATATTTAAAAACATCTATTTTGATATATGGGTTGACCCAATTTCGTTCTGAAGTCAGAACAGGCTTTTTGGGCCACTTTGTCGTTAGCGCGTATATTCAATCTGATCCATCTATTCTTGTTCCACCTTGTCTATAAATACTCTATTATAAACCCTAATTTCCCTCATTCTCATTTGTCTATATGCATATTTCAACTATCTCTCTTCCTCAATGACAGATAAACAAATTCTAGATCCAAACACAAAAATAAATTTCAATCTGAAGCAAAAAATTCAAACTCCTCAAAAAATTTCAGAAAAATTATATATCGGAGCTTTCGATGTACACATCTCAAAACTGAAATTCGTTTTTCGATTCGATGCATCGTTTGTCCAGAATTTCTGAATCAATTCTCGGCCGTTCATTGCGTGTCGATGAACGTTGTCGGATCGACGAACCATTTCTGGGTTTTGGAGAGTGGACGATGGGGAGTTCATCGGCATGCTTCATTTCGCAATTCAACGGTTAGATCGGCGGCTAAAATTCGACCTATGGTTTTATTTGGTAACGGCTGCTGACCGTACCTCAGCTTGGGCACAGCGACGTTCGTCGCGAGGTAAGGGGGGCACGGTGGCTCGTAGGGGCGGTCGCGAATTTTTCTGGTAGTTGCGCAAAGCGTCGGCAGGGGCGGTGGCCTTGCGTGAGAAGGGGTGCGTGCATTATTACTTGTACGCGATGTTTGCAGTGCGCGTGAAAGAAAATGATAGTGACGTGGACTAGGTAAAATGTGTTCTCTTTTTTTTCTTAAAATTTAAATTCAATCACAATTATCGCTTTATCTTTCACATACGATATCCGACTTACGCGCGGTTTTCTTATTAGGATCGTATTGAAATTCCGAACATTTTGAAGCTGGTTTGGACGAATTCTGAGACTTTCAAATTTTTGGGTTTAAATTCAATTTAAATTCAAAATGTGGGTGTTTTAACCCACTCACAACTTCTAAAATTTCTTATGTTTGTTAAATTTATTTAGGATGTGATTAGAAATTTATTTATGATTATTTGGCGTATTATTAATCATCATCCCAGTTAAATTGAATATAATTGAATAAAATTGTTATTTAATTTATTTATTGCATATAAACTACTAGTTAAATTTTCATTTAATTTATTATTGAATATAAACTGCTAGTTGATACCTGTTGTTTATTATCCGTTATATATTGATGCTATTGATTGAATTGGATGATGATTGTGATTAATGGTTCATGATTGATATTTGATGAATGGATGTGTATTTTATATCGTTATAAACTGCCAATTGTTATGCACTTTATTTCATTCGAGATTGTGGTTTGAAATGATATATAACCGTAATTTTATTTTAAATTACAGATTGAAATGATAAATATCCGTATCACTTGACCATTGGATAGAAATTATATACAGGCACCGCGATATATGTATAAAATTATTTTTAAAATGATTTCTATGGTTTTGTAAAGAAATATACGGTTTATGAGATATTGATTTGGATATTTATAAAGGTTATTTTATATATAATTTATTTCTTGGTTTTAAGCTATGTATAAAGTTGGTTTAAAGTATAAAAGAAGTTTAATAGTAAAAGTTGATTTAATTAAGATATTATACGGCTGAGTATTTATTTAAATTTTATTGATAGAGTTTATAATGACTTAAATAAAATTAAGGTTGAGAGATAAATGTGAATTTGATTGAATTAAAGTATTTAAGAATTATCCTCGAATAAAATTGATTTGAAATTTAAATAAATTTAAGATTTTAAAAGGTATGATTTTATAACTTGATTTTGGTAGAGGACTTAAAAGAATATCAAGTCGATTTATATGAATATTATCAAGTAAATTAAGTTGAAAGAATATCCTGTTATTTGAAGTTTAAAGGTTTTACTTAAATGATATTGGATTTATTAAGTAAACATTTCAAATCTAAACAATAGTAATTGAATTTGATTTATATGGAATTACAGAATTTGGTTTTGAAATATTGAATATTTAAGCTTTGAAATATATGCAATTTGAAATTGTTTATTTGGAGGTGCAAATCGGTATTTAGGATTTATTTGAGAAATTGAAGAAGCTATTTTATTATATGAAGGAATTTAAGATTTAAACCATTTAAGCATTAGAAGTTAAGTTTCGAAGTTATGGGTTCAAGGTATATAGATTTGAAAGTACCATGATTTTGGAAAAAGGACATATTTGAAAATGATATCATACTGATTTGGGTTTTTAAATTTGAAATGATATCGTATTTATATGGTTTTGAAATAAATACTATATTCTGGTTTTAAAAGTATAAATTATTTTGAAAAGGCCACGGTGTTATAATAACGATTGGTTGTTGAAGAGACCGGGATCGGAAGTTGTCATACTCTCTGCCAACTCCGAAAATAACTTTAATAACCGTGTACGCGGTGGAGATCCCAGAATGAAGTAGGATGGCGGCGGTGTTTCCTTTGAGGTAAATACGTGGACCCAACTCCCGTGAGTTGGCATAAGGTGGCTAAATTAGGAGCGATCGACGGGTTAATGAGGTAGCATCTTTGATCGGACACATCCCTTCGATATTATACTTTGACTTTTTGATTGATTCGGTGGCCACTTTTGATTTCTTTGATTAGGGGGTGTGGCTCGAGGTGGGCGGTAGCTGCGGCTATGTGTTACCACCGACCCGGAAGCGTAATTGGTATATCTACCCTGGCATTGCCAAGTTGTGCCGTGTCACCTACCCTAACGCGCCTTATACGATTTTGTTTTGTACCATACCTATGGAGTGCCCTCTGACGATGCCCAGTACGGGGAAGATTACGGTACTATATAGACTATGGGAATATAAAAGTGTGTTAAGGTGGAAAATGTAAAGCCTTAATGCTATTTCCAGTATATTATACTTTACTTTAGACACTATTATAATAGAGTATATTACTACATAGTAGATAGTTTAACGGATCCTTAGGAGATGTGCATCTCGAGCATCTCTTGAGTTACTGCACTCACGTTGACACTGGATAGGAGATGTCAAAACCCGTAACATATCTGACGCCGCTTGACTCATATTATTTACTGTTGATTTAACTTACATAAGATCTTTTAGTTCTGACTCGAGTGTTTTGTTCTTTCAATTCGCTCGGGTCAGTACGAGCGTTTCAAGATTCGAAGATTTTATTCTGGAGGACGAAGATGAAGATTTGTAGTACTATTATCTACTTTATTATTCCACTACACCATTTAATTCCGCTACATTAATTATTCTTCTCTGGTATGTGTACTCTGATATTGTATTGTACAAGTGATGAAAATCGAATATTTTGTAAACCAGTTTCATGAACTGTATATTTGATTATTATATTTTATCGTTCCACTATAAGATTCTATTTCTCCCTTCTTTTTCTTATTTACCCCATAAAAATCCGCCCTTCCGTATGGTTTGAATTGACATGTGTGTCGACTTAAAGCGTGCGAAAAGGCGGGGCGTTACAACTGGTATCAGAGCTTTGGTTTAGCGATAAACCTTAGCTTTGTGGGGTCTGACTCTTTGCTAATAGGGTAATAATACCCTATGGGAGTCGCTGAGGGTATATATGAGAGAGCATACTTGTTAGTGTTATAAAAAGTTTTTAACATTGTGTTAATCTGTTCCGTTTTGTATTTAGAAATTCTGGTTGGTGCATGGGACGCTATGACATCAATAGGAATTTCTAAACACTTAATAGGACAAACCGACATAATATTTGTTTTTAATATAGTTGAATGAAATAATTTTGCCTATTATATTTTCTATATGTAAAATAAATTTCTTTAAATGATATATTCATATATATATATATATATTTGGTTACAATATATTGGTTGTTAGATAATGAAATTTATAAATAATAGTGAAATAAGATTGAAAATAAAATAAATCAAATTGGAAATTTTAGAGCTTAAGTTCCGGGGTTTTGAAAATTTCTTTCAAATGGTTTTGGAATATAATAATAATATTTTAGATGTATTTTCTGTTATAAATATTTTAATATAATTTGAAAGAATTGTTTTAAAGAAACTTTGAAAAGAAATAAGTTTTGTACTCCCCTCAGAAAATAATTTCGGTGATGGCGGCCGCATCATCGACATTCATTTTCAAGTTTCGAAGTGGGAAGGCCACTGTAGTAGTTTTACTACAGATTTGTTTTGAAAAAAATAAATTTTAAATTATTTAAAATATAATTGGATATATAAATACGTTTATCTATTATTTTAAATGATTTGAAGTTAAACCCGGTATTTTCGTTCTTTAATTGCTGTTAATCAATAATTTCAATTATTGTAGTAAAATGGAGGGTAACTAATAGATAATTGGAACCTCTAAAGGAAATAAGAGACATAATGTTAAGTTATAAATTAAATAAAAAGAAGATTTAAATTTGTAACATATAAAACAAAGGATTATTATTAAACAGTAAATTAATTAAAAGAAATGAGAAAACTTTTATAACTTTCAATTACATTCTTTTAAAAGCATATATATAACTTACCAAATATTAAAAGCTAAAATGTTAATAAGAAATGTAATGGAAGTTGTACAAATAAAAGTATGTAATGGAAGTGTTCAATAAATTGCTTTTATTTATAAGAATTGATGTTATAGGGTTATAAACTTAAGTTATAATGGAAATCGTACTATAATAAAATATGGTAGAAGGTAAATGTGGTAAGTAAGTAATTATAGACTTAATCAAATATTGAAGTTATTTATTTTGAAATAAGCAGAAGGATGAATACAGTAAATAAATGAATTAATATGCAAAGAAATCGAATTAAAGATGAAAATTTGCAAGAAATAATGTAAAAGTAAAAAGATAAATCAGTATATAGATAAAAAGGAAATCAAACAACAATAGGATGAAATGAAATTAACAATAATAAACTTAATTATTAGTTGGATTTGTTGTTGTTTTGGTTATGGTTGTTTGGGTAAGGATACTTTAAATTTGTCGGATGTACGAATAATCTATTTAGCTTCATCAGAGGCTGTTGAGTAAATGGTGCGCTTAGTAGCTTATTTTGCATCCTGTACATTTTGAGGTTTTGAACCCAACAACTATTTGTTTTGTTTGATATTGATTTGTGTTGATTTCTATGTGATGGTTGTATACCTGGTTGCAAGTGATTGTTGTATGTATTGATTGTTGGGTTGTGGTTAAAACAACCTTAAATATTTCATTTTATATAGTTATTAACTCTTTTAGATTGTATAAGTGAAATACAGGTTATGAAATCAATTGCAACTGCATTTGGTTTCATGATATAAGCATTAATTGCCGACAAATAGGTACATTCTCGGATTTCAGTTTATAGCGCTATTATATTATTTTTCCAGTGTTGGGATATATATTATTTGGAAATTTATGTTATATATTATTATATTTGATATTATATTTTCTCCCGCGCCTCTTCGTACAAAGGAGACTCTGCTGAAATTTTCCGTAAATTTTGGACTTAGAAAATATTTTGAAAATATTTTTCAAACCTTATTAATTTGAATATATAAATATTAAATTGTTTATAAATCTATATATTTTATCCAATTCTGTAAACTTATTGTTATGAATATAATGTTTTGAATAATATATATTGATTTATAAGTTCCTCTTTTCCCTTCTTTTCCCTTTCGGTGACGAAAAGTTTTGAGTGGGGGAGAGTGTAACGACCCGTAAATTTTAATAAATTAATTCGTTAATTTAATTGGATCTTTGTAATTAAATTTAGAAAGAAATAATTTTTTTTATAATTTAAGATGAAGTGAATGCTAAAAAGAAGTGTAGCAATGGTAATTTAAAAGTTAATTATTGATAATTGGAATGAAATCCCAATAAACAAATAGTGTTAATTGTTGCACTTGAGTATAAAATTTAAAATAAGTAACAAAAGGTAAGCATTTAATTTACCAATGCAGTAAGATATTGATTGATAGTAACTGCATGTAAATTTAGGCAATAATGTTAATGCATGGTAAACAATACTAATTAAAGTTAACAATAAATGAATGGAAGGAAATTCCATTTAATGAAAATAAATTTAAAATGTTAGGACTTAGTTATAATGCAAATTAAGTAAATAAATGTAAGTTTTGTGTGAATATATGAATTAATGTCTGATTTAGGGTAATAGAGTGAATTCATATGATGTAAGTAATTATAACAAATAATGAAATTGCAATAAATCTTAATTTAATGTTACATTAATGTAAATTTGAGTAATAATTGGAATAACGTAAATTTTATTCAGTGTTATGTTAATTAGTCGATTAGAACATAAACTTAAGTGTAAATTTAATAAATGGAAATTTGAAAGGAAAGGTCATGTGAGATATTGGAATCTGTTATAATTAGTTATGTGGTTGAAACGTAAGAAACGAATGTAGTTACTTATAGCTAATGGAATAATAATAATATAGTTAACGGTAATTAAATATGAGCAGAAGTATTTAAGAAAAGTGTAACGGAAAGGGTGAATGTAATAATGGAATAAATAGGATTGTCAATTTATTCATAGTGTAGTAATCGATATAATGGAAAGTATGAACCCAAGTAAAAGAATTAATTTAGAATATTAATCGCATATTAGCGTGTATATTGGTAGAAATAATAAAAAATGGAAATAGGGTAGTCAATACAAAGGAAAGATGAAAATTTGAGCGTACTAAAGTAATAAAGGGTAAAACAAATGTTATCTTTGTTTATTGAATAATAATTGATTAGATAAAAAGGATTGAAGTTAAATCAAGTAAATTTATAATTTCTGAATTTATGAAAATGGAAGTTAAACACTGTAATTATAAAATTATGTGTGCATTAATTTATAATGAGATGTAAATGGTAAATTAATAATTTAAAATGTTGACTTACTACCAAACTAGTGTATAATGAATGGAAATGAAATAAATTAGTGTTATGTAACTAATGGTAGCATTTGTTGGAAGCAATAAACTTATAAATGAAACAAAAAAAGTTAATGGTATCAATTATTACATGTTACATATTTATTTAGCCTATTAAATAGAATTGGAAATCAAATTTTGCAAATTAATGAGATTAATTGCTACATTGGTTGAAATTAGATGAAAGGGAAATTTTTAACGCACTAAGATGAAAATCATGATAAGTATACCATAAGATGGAATTGATAGAATAATAAATGGAAAGTAAATTTAATTTAATTATTGGAAATTTAATTATAATTTTGAATATAATGAAATTCAAAATTTGACACTGCAATTGATAGATTAATCAACTTTAAATTGACATCTAAACTTGTTTAAAATTATTGTAGATGATTAAGAAATATAAAAGTGAGAAAATTGTCAATTATAGAAGTGAAATTAAAAATTGGATTTAATTGGTTGATTTTTAATTTATTTAATTAATATAAAAATAGCCATTTTGGCCACTGACTTGGATTTCGACGAAACCAGTTTCATCAGATTCGTAACGGTGAATTATTGTAGGATTTCAAGTTTCGTAGCGATCGGGCTTGTCGTTTGATCGTACGAACTCGAAATGCCTTGAAATAAATGAAATTGAAATCAACTGAAATCAATTTGAAAAATATTGATTTTAGCATAACTTCTTCATACAATCAATTTGAATCTGAAACCTTTTCCATTGCGTTTAAAATATTTAAAAACATCTATTTTGATACATGGGTTGACCCAATTTCGTTCCGAAGTTAGAACGGGCTTTTTGGGCCACTTTGTCGTTAGCGCGTATATTCTATCTGATCCATCTATTCTTGTTCCACCTGTCTATAAATACTCTGTTATAAACCCTAATTTCCCTCATTCTCATTTGTCTGTACGTATATTTCAACCATCTCTCTTCCTCAATGGAAGACAAACAAATTCTAGATCCAAACACAAATCAAATTTCAATCCGAAGCAAAAAATTCAAACTCCTCAAAAAAATTTAGAAAAATTATATGTCAGAGATTTCGATGTACGCATCTCAAAACTGAAATTCGTTTTCCAATTCGATGCATCGTTTGTCCAGAATTTCTGAATCAATTCTCGACCGTTCATCGTGCGTCGATGAACGTTGTCGGATCGACGAACCATTTCTGGGTTTTGGAGAGTGGACGATGGGGAGTTCATTGGCATGCTTCGTTTCGCGATTCAACGGTTAGATTGGCGGCTAAAATTCGACCTAGGGTTTTATTTGGTAGCGGCTGCTGAACGTACCTCAGCTTGGGCACAGCGACGTTCGTCGCGAGGTAAGGGGGCACGGTGTCTCGTAGGGGCTCTCGTGAATTTTTCTGGTGGTTGCACAAAGCGTCGGCAATGGCGGTGGCCTTGCGTAGAGAAGGGGTGCGTGCGTTATTTACGGTACACGATGTTTGCAGTGCGCGTGAAAGAAAATGATGGTGATGTGGACTAGGTAAAATGTGTTCTCTTCTTTTAAAAAAAAAAATTCAATCACAATTATCGCTATATCTTTCACATACGATATCTGATTTACGTGTGGTTTTTTTGTTAGGATCGTATTGAAATTCCGAACATTTTGGCGCTGGTTTGGACGAATTCTGAGGCTGTCAAATTTTTGGGTTTAAATTGTATTTAAATTCAAAAGGTGAGTGTTTTAACCCACTCACAACTTTTAAAATTTCTTATATTTGTTATATTTATTTAGGATGTGACTAGAAATTTATTTATGATTGTTTGGTGTATTATTAAAAATTATCCCAGTTAAATTGAATATAATTGAGTAAAATTGTTATTTAATTTATTCATTGCATATAAACTTCCAGTTAATTTTTCATTTAATTTATTATTGACTATATACTGCTAGTTGATACCTGTTGTTTATTATCCGTTATATATTGATGCTATTGATTGAATTGGATGATGATTGTGATTAATGGTTGATGATTGATATTGGATGAATGGATGTGTATTTTATATCGTTATAAACTACAAATTGTTATGCACTTTATTTCATTCGGGATTGTGGTTTGAAATGATATATAACCGTAATTTTATTTTAAATTATGGATTGAAATGATAAATATCCGTATCACTTGACCATAGGATAGAAATTATATACAGGCACCGTGGTATACATATAATATTATTTTTAAAACGATTTCTATGGTTTTGTAAAGAAATATACAGTTTATGAGATATTGATTTGGATATTTATAAAGGATATTTTATATATAATTTATTTCTTGGTTTTAAGCTATGTATAAAGTTGGTTTAAAGTATAAAAGAAGTTTAATAATAAAAGTTGATTTTATTAAGATATTATACGGTTGAGTATTTATTTAAATTTTGTTTATAGAGTTTATAATGACTTAAATAAAATTAAGGTTGAGAGATAAATGTGAATTTGATTGAATTAAAGTACTTAAGCATTATCCTCAAATAAAATTGATTTGAAATTTAAATAAATTTGAGATTTTAAAAGGTATGATTGTATAACTTGATTTTGGTAGAGGACTTAAAAGAATATCAAGTCGATTTATATGAATAATATCAAGTAAATTAAATTGAAAGAATATCCTGCTATTTGAAGTTTAAAGGTTTTACTTAAATGATATTGGATTTATTAAGTAAACATTTCAAATCTAAATAATAGTAATTGAATTTGATTTATATGGAATTACAAATTTGGTTTTGAAATATTGTATAATTAAGCTTTGAAATATATGGAATTTGAAATGGTTTATTTGGAGGTGAAAATCGGTATTTGGAATTTATTTGAGAAATTAAACAAGCTATTTTATTATATGAAGGAATTTAATATTTAAACCATTTAAGTATTAGAAGTTAAGTTTCAAAGTTATGGGTTCAAGGTATATAGATTTGAAAGTACTATGATTTTGGAAAAAGGATATATTTGAAAATGATATCATAGTGCTTTGGGTTTTTAAATTTGAAATGATATCGTATTTATATGGTTTTGAAATAAATATTATATTCTGGTTTTAAAAGTATAAATTATTTTGAAAAGGCCGCGGTGTTATAATAACGATTGGTTGTTGAAGAGACCGGGATCGGAAGTTGTCATACTCTCTGCCAACTCCGAAAACCACTTTAACAACCGTGTACGCGGTGGAGATTCCAGAATGAAGTAGGATGGTGGCGAGGTTCCTTTGAGGTAAATACGTGGACCCAACTCTCATGAATTGGCATAAGGTGGCTAAAACAGGAGCGAGCGACGGGTTAATGAGGTAGCACCTTTGATCGAACACGTCCCTTCGATATTATACTTTGACTTTTGGATCGATTCGGTGGCTACTTTTGATTTCTTTGATTTGGGGGTGTGGCTCGAGGTGGGTGGTGGGTGGTGGCTGCGGCTATGCGTTACCACCGACCCGGAAGCGTAATTGGTATATCTACCCAGGCATTTCTTAGTTGTGCCGTGTCACCTACCCTAGTGTGCCTTATACGATTTTGTTTTGTACCATACCTATGGAGTGCCCTCTGACGACGCCCAGTACGGGGGAGATTACGGTAGTGTATAGACTATGGGAATATAAAAGTGTGTAAGGTGGAAAATGCAAAGACTTAGCGCTATTTTAAGTATATTATACTTTACTTTAGACACTATTATAATAGCGTATATTACTACATAGTACATAGTTTAACGGATCCTTAGGAGATGTAAATCCGAGCATCACTTGAGTTATTGCACTCACGTTGACATTGGATAGGAGATGTCAAAACCCGTAACATCTCTGACGCTGCTCCACTCGTATTATTTACTGTTGATTTAACTTACATATGATCTTTTAGTTCTAACTCGAGTGTTTTGTCCTTTCAATTCGCTCGGGTCAGTCCGAGCATTTTAGTATTTGAAGATTTTATTCTGGAGGACAAAGACGAAGATTTGTCGTACTATTATCTACTCTATTATTCCACTACACCATTTAATTCCGCTGCATTAATTATTATTCTCTGGTATGTGTACTCTGATATTGTATTGTATAAGTAAAGAAAATCGAATATTTTGTAAACCAGTTTAATGAACTGTATATTTGATTATTATATTTTATCGTTCTGCTGCAAGATTCTATTTTTTTTTATTTCTTTCTTCTTTTTCTTATTTACCCCATAACAATCCACCCTTCCGTATGGTTTGAATTGACATGTGTGTCGACTTAAAGCGTGCGAAAAGGCGGGGCGTTACAACAAAAGAGAGGTTTCAGGCATCTATTAGCAAAATGGTCCTTAGAACCACCATTGTAGCATTGCCCATGACTAGAGGTAGGAGCCTTTGCTACAGAAGCTACTTGCTTCCCTTTCTTGTTGGGATAAGGGCCTTTGAACTTATTAGACCGCTTCTTGTTGTTGTTGAAGCTTTGTTTGACACTCACTACTTCAACATCTCCTTCCTTATTGGCCTCTTCGAGTCGAAGAGCGATATCAATAAGCTGATCAAATGAAACTTCCAATTTCAGAAGTAGAGGCCTTTTGAGATTCTTATTCAAGCTATAGACGAACCTTTGATTTTTCTTCAATGGGGAATTTATGTATTCCACCTCATACTTAGAAAGAGATTCGAAAGATGCGACATAATCTACCACAGAAGATTTACCATGAGCAAGGTCAATAAAACATGGGCCAAAGTTACTTTTTCAGCCTCTGGCACAAACTTAGATTCGTATCTTTCCCGGAATTGCTCCCAAGTAAGATCCGCTTCAATAATTTCAGAAATCAGAACCTCATACCAATCCAATGCTCTTTCTTAGAGCATTCTAGAAGCCACTTGGACTCGATGAAGATCAATAAGATTCATGCGAGAAAAGATGCGATCGCATGCTTTGAGCCAAGCCTGGATTTCCATAACGCTTTTCGGATCCCTTGAATGGCCTTTCACCCAAATCGGTATAGTCTTTGCACAAACATGCA
Source organism: Allium cepa (assembly GCA_030765085.1). Lineage (NCBI taxonomy): Eukaryota > Viridiplantae > Streptophyta > Magnoliopsida > Asparagales > Amaryllidaceae > Allium > Allium cepa. Next base: position 502,958,455 of record CM060937.1, on the reverse strand, counting down.
AATCCAGATCTAGGATGAGTAGGCTCTGAAATAGGTCTGACAGCTTGAGCATTCTTTACAAGATCTAAAAGCTGTTGGGCAGACATAAATACTTCGTCTTGAGGAGTAGCACTGGATTGACCGGCACAGGGATGGCCTGGTCTAACCATTTATCTTCTTTAAGAAAGAAAGAAAGAACAAAAAGAATGTTATTCTCAGAATGAATATCAAACAATCATGATTGAAAAAACAAGGCATCATAAAAGAAAATAGGATAGAACAGGTCCAATGACTCGAATAAAATCCTAAGGCACGACCCCTAAGAAGGACTTAGGACGATGATCTTTGTTAGATTATTCTATATTGTTTCGAAGTTTGGCTCTGATACCATGCTGTGATGCCCCACCTCTATACCGCTAGCCAAGGACACTACGGAGTAATGCCGTCAACTAGCACGAAGAATAAGGCCGTTGAGGAGCGACCATCCGTGTAATTTCTTTGTGCGATCACCGATATGTCAGATAGTATAACATGTGTTTCATTCAAGAGGAAATCTGACATACGGATACAAACTCAAAGCTAGTACACAGTGGCTATGTGGTTATCGGAAACAAATATAGAAATAAACATAACATAAATCAGTCACAGATATTCATATCACAAAGGCGGAAATAGATATGAATATTACACGTAGAAATGTACATCAGAGTAGTGGTCATACAAGATCCACAGCATCACAAAAGAATAGATACAAGTGCTAGACCAAAGAATAAGTATACACCAAGGAGTCTCTATCTCGAATGTATAAAATAAAAACTACTAATCTAAAGTAGTTAGCCAAAAATCAGGCAATAATTCCTGATAAGAAGTCAAGCAGAAGCACCTGTAATATCTCAGTCTGACCCGAGTATTATTAAATAAGAAAATAATAAATGGATCAGTCTAGCTATAAATATCATATAAAATGAGATAGAATAAGAGATATGACAAAAATGTATGATAACAATAATGCCATATTGTGGTAGGTATGCATTTGTAAATCAACCAGAGATTAATCAATATTACAAGAATCTTCTCACAAATAAAAAAGAATGTCATATTCTTTACTTTTATTCACCAAAGTCACAAATATTGATAAAACTCATCAATGTAAATCACTAAAATTGGTGAGACACAAATTATAGAAATCATCAATTAGAAATCTAGAAATCACAAGAGGGGGGAAGGCCTATCACAAACGGGAGCATGAAAACTCACCAACACGTGTATCACAAATGGAACGCTATTCCATGGTCGCTAACAATAGAGCCGGTGCAACAACGTAGTATAATAACAGTACACCCTTGTAACCTGAAACTCAAATAATTCGGAACATCGACGCAGTAAATAACTTTACGTCCAATGAACTGAATAAACCGAAACAACAATGTAGTACAATATCGGTACATCCACTGATCCAGATAAGCCGGGATATCGATGTAGTACAATAAAGGTACATCCGATGATCCAGATAAGCCGGGACATCGATGTAGTACAATAACGGTACATCCGATGAACCAAACACCATAAATGAACGTGGTTCGCTAGCCCATAGAGAAAGTGAGACGAAACTCCAAAGAATACATAGGTCGTTAGCCTATAAAAAGAAATGAGATGAAACTCAATAAAACGAGGTATAGTCCCCTACATGGACAAAGAGACATCGCACATTGCTAGGCTAATCCATCAAATGATCACCATTGATCAATAAAAAGTGTGAGTTACACTAAGCTAGTAAATAAATGAGTTTAGCTTCATGCCCATAACCACTGGCTTAACTTAAATATTTACAAACAAATTGTAGATTTCCACTCGAAAATTGTCACAAGAGTTCTAATCGAACAAGTCTAAGAATTATCCGGCGAAGTAAACGCAAGCGTTTCACACCGCTTGTTTTGCTAAGCCGTTTAATTGGATTTCTCGAACGAATGAGTTAAAGGTTTGTATATACTAATAGGTAGGAAAAAGCTTTTATAAGAGCTTTGTATTAAAAATAGAGTTCAAATCATCTTTGTAAAAGAGTTTGAATATTTACTACTAGTATAGAAACCTTTGCGTTTTAAAGTGACAAACCACAAAAATGATTATAAAAACAATCAATCATTAAAGTTTCACGTACGAAGATGTGAGTTAAATCCAAAGAAATCGATATCAAATCCATCAAAATGGATATTCCCAAAAATCCTTAAAAAGAAGTCATCAAAGACCATAATAGACATAACAACTAATCGGATCAACCAAATCGATTAACATTGGAATTTAAATCAAAAATAAGGTGAATAGGCAAAACTGGGCATTTCCAAACGTCTGGATTTAGTTTCTGGAAATATTTCAAAAAACCATCCAGACATCTAAACTCTCAAATCAGACGTCTGACTTCCTTTCAGACATCTGAAAGACGTCTGAAATTAGTCACTTCCTTTTTCTTTTTTCTGCCGTGGATTATTTTTCTTTTGAAGGCCAAACCTGACGTCTGGCATTGGTATCCAGATGTCTGAACACCCGATCTGGGCAACAATTTTCCTAGGCCATGATGGCCAAAACGATTCAGGAGCGATCAAGCGAGTAATGACGACTAAGGATTTACGCCAAACGATAACCCGGCCTTATGAGCTCTTTGATACACCCCAAACAACATATCCGAACATCCATAGTAGGATTTTTCATAAAATTTGACTTTAAAACCAAAAATTGAAAAATCACCATATCAATTCAAATCAAAAGCAAATGATCCTGAATAGATGTTAGGAATTCATACCTAACAACAAAGATAGATATAGACATAGATGTGAGATAAAAATCTCACCTTTAACACAAAAACAAGGAAGAAGAAGCTTGAAAACAAGAGAGGATCAACCACTCTTCAAACTCAACCCTAGAAGCTCCAAACTAAGACCAAAAGCAATAATTTCCCAAATTAGGTTATAGTAAATCTCTGAAATTGGAGAGAGATTGAGATGGAGAAGAAGAAGGAGACACTTACCTAAGCTTCTCTTTGAATTTGGAGCTAAAACTTGGATTTGCTAAAGAAACTAGGGCTTAGGATTTTAATTTCCCATCTCCACCACCATTTTTGCTACAGCTTAAGTTGTAGGAAATATTATGAAGAAATGAAGAGGAGTGGAGTGGAGTTGGGTTGATATGTTAGGTTAATGGGCTGAAACCCAAGCCCTAAGTGAAAAGGTCGAAATTTTAGCTAGCTCCAAACATATCAATGTTTATACTCAAAAAGGTCGCAAATGCTATTTTGAGCTCAATGGAAGTGGTCTCGAGTCCTAATCCGACTGTTTGCAAAAAGTAGCATTTCAAACTAAAATCCGACTAATGATGCTATATTTAAATAAAATATTTGAATATACAATCGTAAAATATGCGGGTTGTTACAAACAATGTCTAGAGGTCAAAGTAAAATATGAAAATAGCTAAAATGCTTACATCTCACATTTCAACATAGTTGGGCACAATCAAAACCGTGCGGTGCTTATTGGAGAATGGATTCCATATTATGACTGGACACTTGGTTACCACCTATCACGATACACGTTTAGAAAACGTACCGTGATCAAACCGATTGATCCCTGCCAACACTAGATCGACCCACCCCTTACTAGATAGTACCGTATATGTCATCATCCCGGTTGCTTTGCAACCCTTTTTATCACGATCTCATGCACAACCAATCCATAAATATGTAGATGTATCTAGAAGGGTGACAACGTACACAAATGGGTGCGACCAACTTAGCATTGCTGCATCTTCCCTGATTTTCAATCATTCCGGGTTGATGAGGCTTGAGGCTACGATTACCTTTTAACAAATTCACATTTAGAATGCTCATTCCCTTCAATGATAATGTGCTGATAGCACTCATCCATACAAGTCTGTTCTGGGTCTGAACGAAACCGTAGGCACTATTCCTACTACATTCATTTTGGGATCACCCTCAAGAATAGTGGCGATTAGTCCTTACACTTCACATCTCCATCTTTGATTCCATGCTCTTCACAGTGTCCTCACTTCGAAATGCATTCGTTGGATCGAAGTGGTTTACGAATAACATATCCGATCCCGGTCGCTTTGAAACAACGTTCGATAATTTCCAGTTATATGACGACCCTCAAATCCGTACCTTTTGAATCGATAATAAACCACAAATGTCTGACCCAAAAAGCACAGACTGACGGAAAGTCAAGAGAAAGAAAAGAAGATAGAACCAAACAGAACAATACAGAATCTCACATCGTAGCGAAAAACATATAATATTATATCAATGATCTTTACAAAATAGAAACTGTATATACATACATCAATCAGAGTACAACAATTAATCAATAGTTATCAGCCTGGATAGTTATAATAACCTATCCTCACAATTGCTGAAAATATACAACAACTAAGCACGACGGATAATCAAAATAGATACATGTACATGAAAATGAAGATCTCCAACTCTCCTACTGAAGCTCCAAAAGCAAAACCAAAACTATAAATAAACTCGGTCTGACCTGAGCATTGAAATGGAAGAACACCTGGATCAGTCTGATAAACCGGCGTGAGAAACACACTCAAATAAATTTACTAAATTACTAAACTTTTCCTTTATCAAAACAAAAGTATCTCGTAAGACACGCCCACACATAAACACGGACATGTTTTTACCTTACGATAACTAAGACATCTCATATCAAATCCTCTTATATCATACTAGTGTCTAGTATATACAAATAATATTAATCATAGTCGAAATGGTTACCCATATAGCATTTCGAGGCTCTTCATTATGCCTTTGCAAACAAAATCGCAGCACGTGGTGGGGTTTGGATTTCCATACAAATGACTAGGTGAAGGGACTGCCTTCCGATGGGTACACCTCTAGATGGATGTCCCGAGGCATATAATATTTACCCTCAACAACACAAGACCAGCCCACCTCTATAACTAGATGGTACCAAATATGTCATCCTCCGGTCGTTACCAACTTTTTCCGAGGGCCCTCATAGCATACAAACCACAATAATCGGATACACGACCTCATAGCATGTAAAGATATATCTAGAAGAAGATGATCATATCCTACTTGAGAATGAACCACTTAGCCCCGCTGCATCTAACCATGTTTTGGTCATTTCCGGTTGATAAGGCCTGAGGTAACGATTACCTTTCATAATCACATATCACATCACTTTGAATGTCACATGGCCATTTTCGTTGACTACTAATTGCCTTCCACAAAAATACAACCCTTAAGCTCATACGTTTCATGGAGGGTGTTAAGCTAAGAGAAGTTGTCTTCTCCACCACCACTGATGTATGTTTGCAAAAATCAATGTACATATTCTTTAGAAATGCAATGTCAGAAAAACATCCATACAAGCTATCCAGGAACAGGACAAACAGAAGGTACTTTCCTACACCAACCTGTTGGGAAATCCCTAGGATAAATAGCGAATAGTCCTCGCATTGGATATTTCATAATGAAGAGACCACCGCTACTATATGTATATTGGGATTTTAACCCCAAACGATCAACAAGCAGTCCCCCACTATGGAAATCCGGAATATCAATATCATCACAATATGCACAAATCGAATGCATATACGTGCCCGAAGTGCAAAAAAACCGATCCCAGTATCTTCGCATCAACAATGCAAAAGTGTTTCTCAACCTCACATAGAAACTAAGTCTCACAGACTTATCACGTTTACAACTTTCAACTTGCTATCTTTCGGCCCAAAAAGGAAGCTCGATAGATTGGTGTAATACCCCACACTATGCGAATCATCATCATCAACACAAACGATAATCAAGCCTACATAGAAGGCTACGTACTAAGTGTATGACTAAATAGTTCCCACATCAAGTCGAGAAACTAAAATTGGCCAAATTTGATAAATGGTTATTTAACTTGCAAAGCAAACAAACAAATATTTAGCACTATAAGCAATCACTAGGCCCTTTAAATTAATCTTTTATTAATTAAATCATTTGCCAAATATTCACTTTAGATTATCTTTAAAAAGATATAATCTCAAAACCATTTCAATATTGGAAAAAATTTCCATATACTTATTGAAATAAGTATAAGCATATTCACAAATCAATTTATTTTCAACATTTAGAAAATATTACATATACTTAAATCACGATTAAGTATATATTTTATTCTTTAAGGAAAAGATTCTTTTAAACATCTTTATTTTGGGTCAAAACAAATGTTGTGTAAAACATTGTTACGACAACCCAAAATCACTAGTATAGGAATTCGAAAATTAGATAGATATATAAATCCCATATACTATACAAAACAATTTCATTTGAAAATCATTTACTATAGCAACAGTGTTATAGTCCATCATTTCCTTATTACTCAAAAACGTCTATTTCAACAATGAATATTGAAATCTATGGTTTCTATACTTAACACATTTTTAAAACATATTCAAACCATTTAACTCTATAAAAATATCACTCCCAAAAATATCTATTTTATTTAATATGTTATAATTCACTGTCCAAAATCATGAATATAATTCATTTACCAAATCCAATATTTCTACACACTTATTTTAAGGATTATCCACTGTCCAAAGTCGTTGATATAATTCCCACCAATTTCCTTATTATTGCAACATTAAATTTAAAGGATTATCCACTATCTAAAATCATGGTATAATACCTTTAATAAACTTCTATATTTAACTTATCAAAATAAGTTGATTTCACACTTATAAAACCAATGTTTATAAATTCCATTTCTATTTTATAAAAACTTCCATTTACAAAATCCTTTTATTTACCAATTCCATTTATAACTCGGTTACATGCCAAATATACAAATTATAAGTTAATTACTTATAAATCATTTATTTTACCAAATCCATTCATTTTATAACTTCAAAATTCGTAAATCTTATTCACTTCTAAAATTCAATTATAACTTCATTTTAATTTTTGAAAAACTCCTTCATAATCCTATTATTTTGATTTATAAAATATCAATTTTATAAATCTTATATATAAATCATTTATAATAATTCAAAAACTCAATTTAAAATATTTTACAAAATAGTTATCTCCATATTTCAAAAATCACGTTCTGATTTTATTTCCTAAAAATCATAATTTTTATAAAATAAAAATTATAACCTTTATTTATTTAAAATAAATTCATTTCTTAATAATTTAAAATTCAACAGAATGTATATTTTCAAAATCACTAGAAAATCCTTTTAAATTTGGAAATCGTCACTTTAACGTTTTTAAATTTTCCAAAATATGGCCCAATGCTGCAATAACACTAAATACATCAATCACGGCATCCAAAACATGATATATCATATGATAACAATATATATCACAATATCTGTAAATAAATCAACAGTTGTGAGGAATCCAGCTGGATTCCTCTAACCTGTCACCTGCAATAAATATACATAATAGAATATGTGTATAATGTCTGCTTCGAGGCAAACGCACGTACAAAGGGTCATCCGCTCATACACGCAAATGCATAGGGTGGCATCTGCTCCAATATGCAGGAATAAATCCAAATACCAAACAATATATAAATAATATATCATATATCATCCAAACAATCATCAGTCATCATAAAATAAACTTATTCTCACTTATATAAAAATATTAGTGAGTCAGAAAGAGTGAGTTGTACTCTTATTGATTCCAATAGCAGCTGCAGTGTTTGATTCCGAATAAATTTAAACGAGCGTTTAATTTTACTCAAATTTACCCTAGCTCCAATCAACTCACAACCAGCTCTATAATGTAATTCTCATCAATACGGATCCAACGCAACTTTCTTCGTCAAAAACGTATATTGTATGACAAAGTTATAGCATTTTAAAGTTTGTACAAATTAATATAAATCAATTTCAATTTTATTTTTATATTTTTTTAAACCAAGATCAATCTGAGCCACACGTTTTAAACAAAACAGATCCAGGCGACCATTTTTTTCTTTTTCCTTGCATACGAAATTTCCAGGCTATCAACGTTCGAACCAAACCCATAGCCAATCATTTCAATCGAAGGACGCACCTCCTATCGATGACTATACGTCAATCAACCTAAGCCGTTACGAAGCCCTAGCCGCTACGCCCTTTCACCATTAATGTCACTGCACTCGACCCCTTATGCTTCTCGAAATTCTTGTGTGAACATTTACTGTTCAAGCTCGATTTTTTGTCAATCCATAGCTCCATTCTTGATCACACACTACACCATTTTAAGCTATTAATAACGGGTAAAAACCGTTGTTAAGTCCAAAAGCAACGGGTAAAAACCGTCTTTAATACAGGAGTGGTTGACTTTAGCGACGGGAGGAAACCGTTGCTTTATTTCCAAAAGGCAACAGGTACAAACCGTTGCAAATTAGGCCAAAGGCAACGGGTATTAACCATTGCAAATTCGTCCAAAGGCAACGGTTAGAAACCGTTGCAAACTGGACAATAGGCAACGGGTATAAACCGTTGCTTAATGTACAAAAGGCAACGGTTACAAACCACTGCTTAATGGGCAAAAAATCAACAGATATAAACCGCTGCTTTATGTCCAAAAAGCAACGGGTGCAAGCGTTGCTTCATGTGCAGTAAAAAACGGTTAAAAAATGTTGCTGTATGCCCAAAGTCACACATAAAGCTACGGTTAACACCCGTTGCACATAGTGTTTGCTCCTGCCCCTACAAAATCACATCTGTAACTCACTACTACGTTACACGCATATCTCAGTATATATACCAGAATATCAATATATATCAAAATATGCCATAATATCAAAATATTGGTACACAAACACTATAAACGTATCGCACATATACCATACATATAAAATTATCAAACTTATAATTACACTCATTGTTTTGCAAACACAATGCTACCGTGCCGGAATATCATACTCATTACACTGCATTGTTTATTACACTACAGTACAAAGATTTCATTAATTACAGATCCAGTACAAAGATAAGTACAAAACTTTCGTAAGAAACAGATCCAGTTTTCAGCTTCAACCTGAGAGGAAAATAAAATCAAAAGGACAAAGCATTCCAGTTTTCAGACTTCAATGTTCAACCTAGTTTATGTGTAACTCGAAGATTAAATTCAGAGGCAGTTCAACTTCATAAATCTGGAAAGAATATTCCAGTTCAAAAACAAAAAGCATCTTCCTGATTTAAAAAGTCTGAAACAGTTTAAAACAAAGTAGAACCCAAGAAAAGAGAAAATCAAATAATGCAAAGCAATTCAAAGCAAACAACGGTTAGGATAAAGCAAATTTGATCAAGCCTCAATTTCCAGATTTTGAAATCTTTTTCAGGTTCTCTTTCCTCTCTGTCAAACTATCCAGGTGAGCAAACCACCCTTATAAATTCTTAAAACTTGATATATCTATTTTGCACGTGATAAGTCTTGAATGTAAATTGTGAAAGGTGCTTGCATGCTTGTATTTATGTATGGATGACTGTGTGTACGATTGTGTACAGGCAACATGCCTCTGTTTATACATGACAGGTTTGATAAACCTGTCTAAAAATTCATACCACCCAAAAGAATGAATGTTAGGCTTTGATCATTAAAAGGAAATTGCTTGAAATAATGTAATTTCATATATGAAAATAATTTCAGATAAAAACAGGTGCATTGCTATTCTTATATCACAGTTATGTACACAGGCTGCTAATGTTGATACTTATCTTCTTGTTTAATCAAGAAAAGCATTAGACCTTGGGGTGCATGTTATCATCTGAACCTCATTGATGTGGCTGAATTCAATTAGATTATCAACCCTCTTGTTTTTGGTCAGTATTGAATAGACACAGGATGTAATCTGACTCAGTCCGTGTGACATAAGTATTAATTACCACTAATAGAAGTTGCATTGAATCTTGAATGCAATTCATTATCCAACTTTGAACTATTTCTATTCTATTATTTCGAATATCAAAATAAAATTGGTGAATGTTTGATTATCTTTCTAGCTCAGACTTTGAAATGCAAAGTCAATATAATTTTTTATGCTTTGTACGAGTTGGCAACACTTCTTTCAAGTTGCAAATATATAATGTTATAATAATTTTTAAACACGGTTGTTTTTTAGTTTGAGAGGCATTGAAGGAGAATATAATGGGCTTCAACCTTTTTTTTGGAAGGTAAAAGCTTTACTTCCTAGTATTTGATAAATTGTCGATTATCTTGTAAACAAGACAGACCAGGACAAAATACACATGCATTTGCATATGCAAATTTCATATACAGCAAACAAAAGAAAATTAGCAATATATGCAAAGAACAAGTCAGAAATATCAATACCTCCGACTAAAGGTATCGTATCAAACCCTTTTGATGGCTCACATAACCTTCGGCTCCAACATCCCCAAAGGTCTCGGTAAATTGTCGACATATTTTGGCGGTTAGCTCATTCGGCAATAAAATTTTGTCCAACAACACCTTTTCATATGTGGGTGGTACTGGTTTTCCATGAATTACTGATGTTGTGGAGTCTCGGCATATAGTACCTGTTATATAAGCATTTCTGGAGTGAATATATGGAATTACATTTACAGAACTAACAAGCTCCCAAACATTTAAGAGGTTGTGTATATGGGCACAAAAGCATAAGTGTGCGCATGAAATAATTTCAATGCAAGGATACGCATATATTAGAGGTGGTATATTTGCATGCTTCAGGGACACTACACACGCAAGAATAAAAGTTTTAAATCTTGGAACCATTTGCCTTTAGAAAATTATACATGCAATATATATCACGCATGCAAGAATTTCCACACAAAAATCAAAGTAAAACACACGTATAAAGCATGTAATTTGCAAAAATAACACACGCAGGTAACAAAGAAATAAACTTGCATGGTTCAGGGGCAGTGCATACGCAGGTACAAAAGGATTTACTTGCATGCATCAGGGACAGTGCACCAGATTTTTTTAGGATGAAAACTTCTATAAACAAAAAACAAAACTCATGCTACCCAAAACCATTTCACAAACATGCAGCGATGGCCCAAGTTTCATAGCATATGAACTAGACCCAAATTTTCCTAATAATGACTTAGGTTTAATGCCAGAAGTGAATTACAGAGAATTTTTTTGGCAACCAGGCAACATATATATTAAATGCGTGAGTTTCAAACTCACCTGTCTTTGCTCTACAACAGCTAGCAACTCAATTTAAAAGGGTGCAGAAGTTTAAACAATATCAGCCATTAATGCTTCGCTTGAGATGCTGAAAGAAGTGGAATAAAGGATGATGAAGTGTTATCTTTATTTTTATTTTTACTTAAGTCAAAGAAATGAGTGCTGAGAAGTGTTTTGGGTACATATTCATTTAATGCCATGTACACAAGTACTGCTCGGCTAGCCCTTCGCTGTGGCAGAGTAATGTAAAGTTCAAGTTGCTTTTGAATTAATGTTTTCACCCATTGCTTTGCTTCTCTGTTAATTGTTTACTAATATGTCTCAGCAATTGTAAACGTAATAACAAACTTGTTTTATTTCTTGACTAACAGCCTCACTATTGTTCTGCTATGTTAAATGAAAATGTAAAAATGTGTTGAGATATAACTCAGCAAAATTGTGACGGTTCACTTTGTATTAAACATGTGGGAGCAAATTGGGAATTTGCTTATACGTGCAAGAAAATGCAGCGCACTCTCCCGTTCATGAAGTTAAGCATTCACTGACTTTGCAACATATTATTTTCTTCAAATTTTAATAAAATAGTACCTATTGCAATTACTTCGTCCTCGAAGTTCAGGATTTCACATCTTTGGTCGATTAACTGATTGTTCGGAGTGGCAAACTGAGAAGATGCGATTTCACTGCCTACTTGACGATTATCTTGGGCTATGCTGAGAAGACGCTCCAGTTTATCATCCATATTGTCCAGCTTCATCAATTTTTGATCCACATTTTGCAGTCGCTGCTCATATACTCCTTGGGCCTGTTTGAGCCGTTTGCATGGAATGGCAGCACCCTTAACTTGGCTAGGAGCTATATTAGTCCCAATACTTCGGCTCCTGCCCTTTACATCTTTACCAAACACTGATATAAAGACGGCTTCATCACCACCACTCGTCGTTTCCTTTTCTTTTTCAATTTTGTCCTAAAAAGTAAATACGTATATATGAATAATGAAAATTTAATTTAGAGGCGTTGTTATTTTTTTAACTTACAAAGTAGGAAGATGTCGCATCTGACGTGCTGCCATCTTTTTTCTTATGCGTTTTCTCCCATACTTGAAGACGTGATACTTCTGTTCCCGGACTACTTGAATCGACCTGCATACAATGACCTAAAATTATATTTGGAACTAATGGTATATGCAATGTGATGCACCAATTCAATGACACATACCATTTCTTGAGTAATCATAGCGTGACTCTTACGTCCCGAATGATGACCATATTCGAGCATTGATCTATTTTGTTTGCCTCGCTTCCTTTTTTCTTTCACCTCGGGTTTTGATTCGTTTCTTATGAACTCATCCCAATCATCTTGAGCAATTTTAGGTGGACAATTTCTCATTCTTTCTTCGTCGGTGATGAAATGGTCATAATGATTCTTGCGCAAATCATTCTTGTGTCTCCTAAAAGCCTCGTATAATTTTTTTCATAATAAGGTCCTTTGATAGAGGATCGAGCTCATAATATTTCTGCATAACAAAAAATGCATGTAAATCATTTTTTATTTATGTATTGAAAGCATTATAAATGAATTTAAACCTTCTAAGTTCATGTACACAGTTTACATTTCAAAGTATATGGATTTTTACATTTCAACGTATATAGTTTCATCAGTCTCTATGAATAACGTATATAGTTTCATCAGTCTCTATGAAAAAGGGTGCATATTACAATCAGATGACTATATTTTACAAACAGAAACAATACATAAAAATGGTTATGAGATTGGAGAACTTACCTCCAATTGATTCCATACGTCTTCCTTGTAATTTGGCGGAACTTTTTCCAACTTGGATATGAGATTGGCACATGATTTCTTACTAGTTTACCAATCTTCGTAGCGACCTTTGAACCATTTTTTCCGACTGGAGAACCGTAGTTGTCTATATCAACTTTCTCCCATTTTAAAGTGGATGATTGTGAAGTTGTATCATTTGACGGTGGTGTGGCATCTTATGACATTATGTCCTGCAAAGTCTAAAATCCTAAAATAATCCCAACAACATTATGACGTACATTTCTTCACCTTCCGGCCCATCCCTGTATTACTCCAAGCGATCACTGTTAAGCTGCTGTACATCTGATATAGTAAACAACGTCTCCTTCTGATTTGTCTGATCCCACCAACTTCTCACCACATTTCGAGGCGAGAAACTGGTGTGATCAGACAAATCAGAAGGGCACATTGTTTACTATATCAGATGTACAGTAGCTTAACAGCAATCGGGCATCACAGGGATGGGCGGGAAGGGGAACATTCACTTTTATGCGGCAGTGATAAAGTCTTCCTGCATCACCAGAATTTTAAACTTAAGCGGATTCAAAACAATATCTAAAATACTAACTAAAATAAAGGATGCAAATACAAAAATATATTATCTTAGCACTGCTGAACTAAAGGGTGCAAATACAATATCTTGAACTGCCTGTCTACCTACAAACACAAAGAAAGAAAGAATAGTCAAGCTGATCATATGTATGTATGTGTACATGTGTGTATGTATGTGATCATATGTAAGTACCTACAACTACAAACACAAAATGAACACTTGCAATATATCCATCCTTATATTGTTAAGGTACAATAAATGCTCCGAAATACAAACACAAAATATAATGCATCTATTACTATCATATAACACACCATTCTACATTTTACACCATTTTAAATAAATATTTTGTTAAGGTACAATAACTACTATGAAATACAAAGTTAACATATGCATTTGATAAGATCTTCTAATTTTTCATTGTTTGCAAAAGCTGATTGATAAACGGTGGGAAACTCAGTGTCATCCACATTTATGGTCAACCGTTTTGGTGTATGAAAAACCACAAACCATCCATTATTTTTTAAATCTTTTGAGTAGAACACTTGACTCGCTTTCGATGCAAGAATAAATGGCTCATCATTCACGCTATCTGTATTCTTCAATTTTCCCAAGTTAATTGTGATCAAGCTTGAAACAGAATCTATTTTACAACCATTGATCTTATCTTCGACCTTTACCCAATCACAATAAAAAACTGTTTGTTTGAAGTCAATGTAATCCAACTCAATTATCTGTTGAATGACTCCGTAATAAGTTGTTTCTGCTTCCTTAAAATTTTTATCCTTCCCACTCGCTCTAAATTGTGTAATTGCTCTCATGCATACACTACTATCCTGTGTTAGCTTTCGCTCTTCATAACTCTTCGGAGAAAATAAAAACCCATTCACTTGGTACTTCATATAACTACGGGCATCAAACTTCGGCCCGTTAACTAACCGCCAAAGAGTTGAGTCAACATCGACGGTCTTCAAGAACTACAACAAACACAATAAGTAAAAAAAACATTGTCAAGGAGGTGTATGGTCAACTTGAAAATACATTAAATATTTAATACATATACCTCCTCACGTAACCAAAAAGTGAAATTTTTAATAGCTTCCCCAGATGTACCCCCGCCTCGAGTTTGAGATTTGGTGCTTTGAACATAGGAGTTATACCTCCTACGAAAAACACACAATAAATACTATATATATGAATTGATTTACAATAATAAGAATTCAGAACAAATTCATGAATTTACTTCTTCCATTCATCCAATCCGTCATACTTATCATGGACCCATTTACGCACTTGTTGAAATTACACTTGAGTTAACGTTATATCTTTACCATTATCTAGTGCTATTTCATCAGCAAACTCATCATCCTCGTCTAAAAACGCTTCATGGGTATGTTTATGAGTGCTAGCACCTCCTTTTGGCATATACTCCATGCAGTAAAAACTAGCTTCTTGTACAATATATCCTTCTGCAATACACCCTTCAATATATCTTTTGTTGTGCACATATCCTTTATATGTTTTCATCAACTTATGAAGATGAATAATTGTAAAATGTAGACGTCAATAGCTATTTAAATCGAATAATTATGTACATAACTAAAATTTGGAATTTACCGTTCAAATGGGTACATCCACCTATATCTAACAGGACCATAAATCAATGCTTCATCGGCTAAATGAACCATAAGGTGAATACTGATATCAAAAAATGCAGGCGGAAAATGATTTTCAATAACACACATTGCTTCTACTAAACTAGCCTTTGCTTTTAGAAGATGTTCCCTGTTGATCACCTTTGAGCACAAAATGTTATAAAAGAGACTAATGCGGTGAATAACATTCCGTAGATCTTTATGTTGCGGAAAACAATGCTGAAGCAATACCCGAAGTAAATGTTGCATTATGACGTGGTAATCATGTGACTTCATATTTTTTAGTTCAGGAGGGTTGATGCTCACATTGTTATGGAAGTTCGAAGAGAATTTGCTCGGCACTTTCAAATTTTTCAAAACGGTGCAAAACCGTATCTTTTCTTCTTTGCTCAAAGTGAAAGTCGCATTTGGTATGGTTACTTTACTTGTTTCAGGATCTTCTATCGCCCACAGCTTTTGTTTTATACCCATGATTTTCAAATCCTTCCGTGCATTGATCCCATCTTTTGACATGTCTTTATGGTTCATAATTGTGTTGATCAAATGTTTCGTGACATTCATCTCCGAATGCATAACATCAATATTATGTCGGGTCAAATTTGTTTCCAATATGGCAAATCAAAGAACTTCGACCTCCTATACCATGCAGGAACTTCTTCATCGACTGTCTTTTTCCGTTTTCGACCAATTTCCGGTATGTTTTTACCAACATTCATTTTTATATTCGCTACCTTTTTTTCAACTTGATAACCAGTCAGTGGTTTTGGAGGACGCTTAAGTTCTTGCTCGTTGTTGAAATTTGTCTTATCGTATCGAAACTTGTGTCCGAACGGAAGAAATCTACGATGTGCGATGTAACAAATCTTCTTATTTTCAGGGAGATAAACAGATGTAGTTTCTTCTCCACAAATAGGACATGCAAAGTAGCCGTGAGTTGTACATCCCGATAAAGTCCCAAGAGCGGGATGATCATGGATTGCCCACAACACTCTAGCTCTCATTATGAACTCAGATTTCTTAAATGAATCAAATGTAACGACTCCTTCCCATAACTGCTTTAACTCATCTATCAAAGGTTCTAAATAAACATCAATATCCTTCCCCGGTTGTTTTGGCCCAGAAATCAACAGTGTTAACATTGAGAACTCTCTTTTCATGCACAAAGACAGAGGAAGGTTATATGGTACTATAATTACTGGCCAACAGCTGTAAGGGTTAGTTAAAGAAGCATTCGGACAGAAACCATCTGTTGCTATTCCAAGCGTGATGTTTCGTGGTTCAGTAGCAAACGAAGGATCAAAAGAATCTGTAGTTTTCCATTGAGAAGTATCACGCGGATGACGCATTACGGTTGTACCGGACTTGGCACGACCATGCCAAGTCATCGCTTCTGCTATCCATGGTACATTATACAGTCTTCTCAATCTATAAATTAAAGGAAAATGTCTTAAGGTCTTTCGAGGTATTGTGGTAGCTTTTCTCTCTTCGTCGAATGATGTCTTATATCTTGGTGCGTTGCAATTTGTACATGAAACTTTGTTCGCATTATCTTTCCAGTACAAGATGCAGTCATTAATGCATGCATCATAAGTTATGTAATTCATCCCAGCTTGCTTAATGATCTTCTTCACGTCGGGGTACTTTGACGGTAGCGTGTTACCTTCGGGGAGTAACTCCTTTATGAATTTGAGTAGGGCAGTCACACCATTGTCTGAAAAGCCGTATTGGGTCTTCAGGCTATTCAGTTTCACAGTGGCATACAACTTTGTAATCTCTTTTGGACAAGAAGGATACAATGGCTCTTTTGCAGTTGCACTATCAAAAAATGATTTATCCGTAAACTGCTCACCAATATTAGCATTATCATGCAACTGACTTGTAGGTTGAAAGTGATGGAATCTATCTGCATCATCGATCAAATCCTCCATCCTAATACGTTCGGACTCATCAGTATTTGTGGCATGACTAGCCGGTTGTTGTTTTGGCTTCTCCGGTATTCTTTCCCCGTGAAAACACCACACGGTATATGATTGAACAATACCATATCTAAGAAAATGAAAATGAATGTCACTTAATTTGAATGTATCTTCATTTTTGCACCGCGTGCAAGGGCACGAATATTTTTCCTTATTGCCACCGTTTTCAGCAACAAATTTAACGAAATTTCTCACACCTTCCACATATTCTGTATTTCTTCGATTAGATTGATTCATCCATTGTTTGTCTATACTAAAAGACATACTGAAAGAAAATAACAAGAGCTAATAAGAAATCATGGGTAACAATATCTTATGGCTTTCCACCAAGTTCAACTCTGATATTAACTAAACAGATGTCTATTCTTCTGATTTCACTTGAAATTTAACATTAGCATCAAACTGTTTCCAAAAAATTTGCCATTACAACGGCGCCATTTTGTAGCACCAGAGTAATGTCTATGCATTACCCCTCTCCTGATACTTGGCCTGCGCCATTAACAACAATTTTATCCACTTACTAAATATGGTCTCATATTTAGTAAAACAAAATTACCTTACAATATAATTTTTTTGTTGGAACAATGTTACCTTATTTTGAAACTTAATGAAACATCAATCCTAAAAGCAAGGGCGGCCCAAAGAATCGGTTGACCAAGCCCAATGTGAATTTTTTTGCCCCTTACAATATAACATGTCAATTTTTTTATTTATTTTTCATATATAAGCATAAAATCACATATAAAACTATAACATAACAAAGTACCAACTTTTTATACAAAAGTTGCCACATTAAGCGGGTTGTAATACTTATAGTCTCAAATAGTTTACAAAACAGTGTATTTAATTTTTAACGAAATGTATCAAGTTTACATACTAGTGTATCTAGTTAACTGTATAGGCAAATCATATTGGGTTCTGACTAAATGTTTGCGGGTCATACACACACTGCAGGAAAAATAGTACATCAATGTAAATATCAGTTCCTAAATAATTATTAGTTTTTTAGCTTCATCTTTCAAATTTCAATTCCTAAACGATTATTTACAGAAAACTAGTTGTTTGTAACTAAATACTAATAAGTTATTAGCTTCAGGCGTTTTCAAGGTTAATGAAAGCTAAAACAGTAAAAGGGCGACTCAATTTTGGAAAATTAGACAACTCAAAACAAGAAATTCGCATACTTAATTAGCAGTGGCAGTATAGAGACTGCAGCAGGACTTCAAATCAGCAGTAGAAAATATCGCGTAGGAGGCAAGCAAGAGCCGACGATGGATGATGGAAGAGCCGAGTATGCAGCGATGATTATTTAGAAAGCGTTGATTTTTGAAACCCTAGTTTTTTTGGGTTCGCGCATCGCCGACATGGAGATTGCTATTGAGCTGTAACTTTGAAGTAAAACAGATTTTTGGTGTTGCCCGGCTCAATTGGTTGCCCCATCCCAGGAGCTTGGTGGGCTTGCCCCTGGGCCGGCACTACCTAAATGATTTACAACGGTTTCCAACCGTTGCTAATTAGCCACGGTTGAAAACCGTGGCTAATTGAAACGAAGCGCGCCAAAAAATATGGCGCGAAAGGATGAAATTCACCGCCATCATTTGTCTCCAAAGAAGCTACGGTTAATAACCGTTCCCAATTAGCAACGATAAAAAACCGTTGCTAATTGAACCAAGACGGTTAATAACCGTTGCTAAATGACAACGGTTAATAACCGTTGCTAAATGAGCGGATGGTTAGTTGCAAATCACAGTATTTGGTGTAGTGTGATATATTCTAAAAGTCATTTATTAAAAAGATTTATTAGTTTAAAAGCATCATTACCAAATTGATTAACTTTAATTCATCATTAATGAATGATTAATTATCCTTAAACGTCATTAAATAAAATAATTAATTAAATTTAAACATCATTAAATAAAATGATTAATTAATTTAAACAATCATTAACCAGGTAAATAGTTAAATTTAAAACATATTATTAACTAAGTAATCCGTTAAACTTAATCCTTATTAATTAAGTAATTGATTAATTAAGTAATTAATCAATTAATCGTTATTAAAATAATTAATTTTTTTTGTTGAAAACATCACTAATCAAAAACTTGCTTAACTTGTAAAATAATTCCAAGCACGATAATGAAACCAAATGGTTTGGATAAAAGTTGATTTTCCGAAAATGCCGATATAGCGAGTACGCTATATGGGTAGTTTGGCAAACAAACTTATGACATTAGTCATATAACCAAATATCACATAGTAATGGTTTAAGCAAAATACAAGGTATATAATGATGATAGAACATGTAATAAGTATTTACTAACAATTATATTAACTTTAACTACCAACTTTTCACATAGCTAACAACATGCTTACTAACTTTCAAATGCAACAACTTTTCAAAGCATGAAACAAATAAACAGCCAGACCATCACTTCACATATACAACAAGCATTCATTGGCTATTAACATGAACATTAACATAGTATAAACTTGGATTAATAAGGTGTAGTTTTACTCATCGAAAGCTATCCAAACCATCGCTAACTTAGGGTATGACCTAGCACTTCCATTCCCAAGTAGAAGATGAAGTATTGGACCCTTAATGCACTAGGTGGGCTAGGCCTTGAAAGTAGGAAGTGAAACTTGTTTTGGTAAGGTGGAGTCACTTGGGATAATCATCGAATTCTCAAAAATGAATCCGAAAATAGGTCATTTTCCAACTGGTTTTTGGACTATTTACTCTCAGATTTTGAAAAAGTGGTAAAGAGAGAAGTTTTAGAAAATTATTTTCTCTATGATTTTAAAAAAATTAATCACTCAATTTCAGTTAATTTTGATGAAGATATGAACAAAAGAAGAAAACCATTTTCGGACTTGAAATTCTAGGTCCAGAAACACTCGGTAAACAATTGATATTTTGACATGGTTGTGCTCGAAATTTGAAGATGTGATCAACATAAAAATTGTAGCCACTAGAATTTGACATGGTTTAAAAAAAGAATAACTTCATTTGGATAAGATATGAGAGAGATATGATCGGTGGAAGAAGAGGAAAATTTAAAGAGATGAAAGGTTATTTATAAGCAAGTGAAAAAGAATAACTCCATTTTGTAGCAGCAGAGTAATGTCTATGCATTACCCCTCTCCTGATACTTGGCTTGCACCATTAACAACAATTTTATCCACTTACTAAATACGGTCTCATATTTAGTAAAACAAAATTCATTGCATCAACTTATACCCTAGCAGTCACTATAAGCAGCTATGTCTAACTAGCATGCAGTGCAGTACAGTACATTACAATTTGTAAAACAAATCATATATAAATGTAAAAAGATCATCCCTTGCATAACCAATTGTTTCTTGGTTCTCTAACACTGTACACTTAAAACATCAAATATGTATTCTGATGATTCAGATTAGAAGGTGCATCTCTACTTTCAAAAACTGTTAAAGATAGTAGATATTGACTATAATCAATCCCCAAAAACTTAATGAAACATCAATCCTAAAAGCAAGGGCGGCCCAAAGAATCGGTTGACCAAGCCCAATGTCAATTTTTTTGCCCCTTACTATATAACATGTCAATTTTTTTTATTTTCTTTTTCATATATAAGCATAAAATCACATATAAAACTATAACATAACAAAGTACCAACCTTTTATACAAAAGTTGCCACATTAAGTGGACTGCAATACTTATAGTCTCAAATAGTTTACAAAACGGTGTATTTAATTTTTAACGAAATGTATCAAGTTTACAAACTAGTGTATCTAGTTAAGTGTATAGGCAAATCATATTGGGTTCTGCCTAAATGTTTGCGGGTAGACATACACACACTGTAGGAAAAATAGTACATCAATGAAAGTATCAGTTCCTAAATAATTATTAGTCTTTTAGCTTCAGCTTTCAAATTTCGATTCCTAAACGATTAGTTACAGAAAACTAGTTGTTTATAACAAAATACTAATAAGTTATTAGCTTCAGGCGTTTTCAAGGTTAATGAAATCTAAAGCAGTAAAAGGGCGAGTCAATTTTAGAAAATTAGACAACTCAAAACAAGAAATTCGCTTACTTAATTAGCAGTGGCAGTATAGAGACTGTAGCAGGACTTCAAATCAGCAGTAGAAAATATCGCGTAGGAGGCAAGCATGAGCCGACGATGGCTGATGGAATAGCCGAGTATGCAGCGATGATTATTTGGAAAGCGTTGATTTTTGAAACCCTAGTTTATTTGGGTTCGAGCATCGCCAACATGAAGATTGCTATTGAGCTGTAACTTTGAAGTAAAACAGATTTTTGGTGTTGCCCGGCTCAGTTGGTTGCCCCATCCCAGGGGCTTGGTGGGCTTGCCCCTGGGCCGGCCCTGCCTAAAATATTTACGACGGTTACAAACAGTTGCTAATTAGCCAAAGTTGAAAACCGTTGCTAATTGGAACGAAGCGCGCCAAAAATTATGGCTTGAAAGGATGAAATTCACCGCCATCATTTGTCTCCAAAGAAGCTACGGTTAATAACCATTCCCAATTAGCAACGATAGTAAACCGTTGCTAACTGAACTAAGACGGTGACTAATCGTTGCTAAATGGCAACGGTAGCAACGGTTAATAACCGTTGCCAAATGCGCGGATGGTTAGTTGCAAATCTCAGTATTTGGTGTAGTGACAGCCGTATGTATCTATAGATCTCGCGAAGCTCTACAAAGTTGTAGTTGAAAGATTTTGCTAATTGTTTATGGATTGGAAGAAAATGAGGAAGAAAGGATCGATACTCTCGGCAAATGATCACAAAAAATGGCAGCTGTGAAACCCTAGTTAGGTTTCGTGAAAAAAACAACAAATGATGTCCTTTTATATAAAATTTCGCGACACTATTCGTCCGAAATTTTTTCGAACTCCAAATGAAGCGTGCCGTCTGATATTTAGAATGTTTTACCCCTATTTCGAATGCAATGGAATATATATCGCCAGCCAATTCGATCGTATTTGGAAGATAGGTTTTCGAATCAACTTATTTAAATTTAAAATTCACTTAAATCGATTTCTACTCATTTTAGCTTGCCGCGGACAAACCGTAAATCCGATTGATGCGAAATTTGAAATCTTACAAAAATATAAAATTATGGATCCAATGAAACTAGTTTCATCAAAATCTGAGACTGTATGAAAATGGCTATTTTCACTCGTTAATAAATATTAGAATATTCAATTTCTACAAATTAACTTTTAATTCAATTTTGAAAGTTCTCTAACATCATTCTAATTCAAATAGAATTTAATTCAACTTTATAAATCATTTCCATTCACATTAAATTTAATTTTCAATTATTTCAGCAATTTCAAATATTAAATTAATGATTTAATTATCCAATTAAATCACTATATTCGAAATATAAGTTATTCAACTTATAAAATTAACTTGTGAATATTTAAAATCAATTAAATAAACTAATTTCAAATGACCGAAATTCTGGGTCGTTACATTCTCCCCTACTTAAAAGAATTTTGTCCTCGAAATACCAAGTAAGAAAAAGTCACAAAATCCGTTGATTTTTCAAAACAATTCATTCAAACTAGATTTACCAAATCCATTTAAACCTTTTTACTTTTCCAAAAATCATTAGTTACATTTCTTACAAAACATTACTAAGTTTTCAAATCATACTTAGTTATGTTTTCAAAACCAACTCATATCGTTTAACTTTTAACTAAATATCAAAATTTTAGTGACCAATTTTTTTTCCAAAATTTCTCAAAAATTTTCTAACATCTCGAATTTTAAAAAAAATCGCCAGTGTCACCTTTGCATGGTTCGGTCGTAGTAGGATCACAACATATACATATCACAAATATACATCTCATCTTCGAGGATGAGGCATCCCGTAGGGAAAAAATTATAAAAGTACGATATGTAATCCGAGATATATACCTTATATATTATTAGCGAGCATATACGGCTAATATAGCGTGAAAGCGAGCTCCAAATGCAAAGCAAGAGCCATTGCACGTACTAAATACTCAACAAACAAATGAGAAACATGTATATAGAAAATAATATCAATATACAACACATATCAATACAACAACTATATATGCCAATATAGCAAATGCAATCAAAAGCAACAAATTCCAACCAACAAACAACTATCATCCCACTAGCATCCAACAAACCATTCTCTATCCAACTAATCCATATTCAAATCAATATAAATTCACTTCTCATTAACATTAACTAAATGGGTTTTCAATTTAATCATATTTGATTCATTTACCTTGGATTTTACTAACATTCATTCGTTATTCAATTAGTTTACATTCACTAATTTACTTTCAATTCAAACCAAATTCAACTCAATTTAAATTTACTTTACTTTTAATTTGGATTCAATTACTTATAGCTTTCAATTTTATTAATTCAATTTCATTAACATTTAATGAATTTCTATACAATCAACTAACATCCATCTAACAACCAATGTATAATCAACATAACGAAATTTATTTACTTTGCTTACATTCAATTTGGTTTAACACTTTTAATTAGCTTTAAGTGAATTAACACTTACATCCATTATTCCATATCAATTCATTTACATTCAACTGATTATCATTCAATCTATATTTCATTTACCAATCTATTCCATTAATTCAATTAAATTCATTCATAAATCCAATTTCTAATTCATTTTACAACTAAAGTTGAATTTTATTTATATAACTCAAGTACATATTCATTTAACTACCTCATTTTATTAATTCACTTTAATATTAGATTCAACTTAATTCAACATTACTTAAGTTAAATTTCATTCAATTTTCACTAGCATTTATTTCCACTATACAACTTAAGCCACCTACCAATTTTAATTCAAATCATATTGTATTTAACTTTTACTTAAGTCAAATTTCATATCACTATTCAAATTCAGATTTTGTTTTGCTTAAAAAAATTGTCTAACCATTTTAGTATTTGGTTTTACTTACATTTTCTCACTTTATAAGTTATATAACTTATTTATTCAAACTTCCAAATTCATATTATATAATCTCTCAAAAATTTAATTTTCATTTCAATAACTCATCTAATCTAGTTCAAATCCAATTCAATTTATTTAACTTTACTAAAATTAAACTTTCATTTCATGTTATAAGTCCAAAACTTATTTTACTTATATTTATCAATTCCAACTAGGATTTTAAATCGAATTTATTTATCAAAAAAAATTTCAATTTTTAATTTACTATTGGTAGCAAATCCATCACACAAAAACTCGAAAATTATACTGATGATGCTGCAGTCATCACACCTATTATTTTCCAGCAACAATAGTGAATTTAGTGCTTTATATTCTTTTAAAAATCCTTTTTATTATTTATAAATCACATTTATAAATATTTTACTTACATAATTTCACTATTTCACTTCACTTATATAATATCCATTTCAAATTCAATCATCTTATTTAGATTTATAACAATATAATCTCTATCAACTTTAAAAAACAACTTTCAAAATAATTAGGAATCAAATTTCTCAAATTCCTAGTTTAAATTCATTTTTATTTATAATTCGTCTTTATAAATATATTCATATTGTTTCATTTCTTATATATAAGATTGTTTCACAATTGTAAATCATTTTAATTATAATTTCATAATTATAACTCATTTACTTATATAATTTATTCTTTTACAATTGTATTTTTAGTTGGATTATTCAAACAACTTTTATAACTTATATATATTTACATTTTCAAACAACCAAACAATCAATTAGATACACTACAATGATTTCTTAAAAGTTGTTTCTTTTATATATAAAATATAATCGAGGTAAAATTATTTCATTTACCGAATTTAAAATAATACTATGTCGACTTGCCTCATTTAAGTGTTTAGAAATCCCTATCGATAACATAGCGTCCCATATACCGACCAGAATTCACAAACAGCTCAACGGAAAAGTAAACACAATATAAAACATTTTATATCACTAGCAAATACGCTCTCATATATATAATACACTTAAACTCAATCTAGGGTGCTACTGTCCCTATCTATACTGAGTACACATCAAAGCTTAGGAATATACAAAATCTAAGCTTTGATACGAAATATGACGACCCACAAATCCATACTCTTTGGATCGACAATAAACCACACATGTCTGACCAAAAAAGCACAGACTGACGGAAAGTCAAGAGAAAGAAAAGAAGAGAGAAGAAGAGAGGAGAAGATAGAGAGTAGATAGAACTAAACAGAATAATACAGAATCTCACATCGCAGCAAAAAACATATAATGTCATATCAACGATCTTTACAAAACAGAAACTGTATATACATACATCAATCAGAGTATAATAATCAATCAATAGTTATCATCATAGACAGTTATAAAACTTGTCCTCATAATTGCCAATAATATACAACAACTAAGCATAGCGGATAATCAAAACAGATACGTGTATACAGAATGAAGATCTCCAGCTCTCCTACTGAAGCTCCAAAAGCACCAAAATAGAACCTGTAAATATACTCGGCCTGAACCGAGCATTGAAAGGGAAGAACGCCCGGAATCTGCTAAAGCAGCGTGAGAAACACACTCTACTGAATTTATTAAATTACCAAACTTTTCCTTTATCAAAACAAAAGTATCTCGTAAGACACACCCACACATAAGCACACACATGTTTTTACCTTATGATAACTAAAGCATCTCATATCAAATCCTCTTATTTTATACTAGTGTCTAGTATATACAAATAATATTAATCATAGTCGAAATGGTTACCCATACAGCATTTCGAAGCTATTCATTATGCCTTTACAAACAAAATCGCAACTCGTAGTGGGATTTGGATTTCCATACACATAACCAAGTAAAGGGACTACCTTTCGATGGTACACCTCTAGATGGATGTCCCGAGGCACAAAACATCTACCCTCTACCAACACAAGTCCGACGCACCTCTATAATTAGATAGTACCGAATATGTCATCCTTCGATCGTTACCGACCTTTTTCGAGGGCCCTCATAGCATACAAACCACAACAATCTGACACACGATGTCATAACATGTAAAGATATATCTAGAAGGGGATGATCATATTCTACTTGGGGATGATCCACTTTGCCCTGCTGCATCTAACCCTGTTTTGGTCATTTCCCGTTGATGAGGCCTGAGGTAATGATTACCTTTCATAATCACATATCACATCACTTTGAATGCCACACGGCCATTTCTATGGAATACTAATTGCCTTCCATGAAAACCCAACACTTAAGCTCGTACGTCTCAAGGAGGGTGTTAAGCTAAGAGAAGTTGCCTTCTCCGCCACCTTTGATGTACATTTGTAAAAACCAATATACGTAATCTTTAGAAATGCAATGTCAGACAAACATCCATGCAAGTTGTCCAGGAATAGGACAAACCGAAGGTACTTTCCTACCACATTCTATCTGGAAATCCATAAGATTAGTAGCGAATAGTCCTCGCATTGGATATTTAATAATGAAGAGGCCACTGCTACTATATGTATATTAGAATTTTGACCCCAAACGATCAACAAGCAGTCCCCCACTATGAAAATCCGGAATGTCAATATCATCACAATCTGCACACATCGAACGAATATACGTTGGTCTGAAGTGGTTTTCGGATAAACCGATCCCGGTCTCTTCACACCAACAACACAAAAGCGTTTCTCAACCTCACACAGAAACTAAGTCTCGTAGACTTATCGCATCTACAACTTTCAACTTGCTATCCTTCAAGCCAAGAAGGAAGCTCGATAGATTGGAGTAATACTCTGCACTATGTGAATCATCATCCTTAACACAAACGATAATCAAGCCTACATAGAAGGCTACGTACTAAGTGTACGAATAAATAGTTCCCACATCAAGTCGAGGAACAAAAATTGGTCAAATTTGATAGTCGGTCTTTTAACTGTCAAAGCAAACAAACAAATATTTAGCACCATAAGCAATCACTGGGCCCTTTTAATTAATCTTTTATTAATTACATCATTTTCCAAATATTCATTTTAGATTACCAGTAAAAAGATATAATCTCAAAACCATTTCAATATTGGAAAACATTTCCATATATTTATTTCAATAGTATAAGCATATACACAAACCAATTTATTTTCAATATTTGGAAAATATTACATATACTTAAATCATGATTAAGTATATATTTTATTCTTTAAGGAAAAGATTCTTTTAAACATCTTTATTTTAGGTCAAAATGAATGTTGCGTAAAACATCATCACAACAACCCAAAATCACTAGTTTAGGGATTCGAAAACTAGATAGTTATATAAGTCCCATATACTATACAAAACAATTCCATTCGAAAACCATTTACTATAACAACAACTTTAAAGTCCATCATTTCCTTATTTCTCAAAAATGTCTATTTCAACAATGAATGTTGAAATCTATGGTTCCGATACTTAACACATTTTTAAAACATATTCAAACCATTTAACTCTATAAAAATATCACTTTCCAAAAATATCCATTTTATTTAATATATTGTTATTCACTATTCAAAATTATGAATATAATTCATTTACCAAATCCAATATTTCTACACATTTATTTTAAGGATTATCCACTGTCCAAAATCGTGGATATAATTCCCAACCAATTTCTTTATTATTGCAACATTAAATTTAACGGATTATCCACTATCCAAAATCGTGGATATAACACCTTTAATAAAATTCTATATTTAATTTATCAAAATAAGTTAATTTCACACTTAGAAAACCAATGTTTATAAATTCCATTTCTATTTTATAAAAACTTCCATTTATAAAATCCCTTTATTTACCAATTCCATTTATAATTCAATTACATGCCAAAAATCCAAATTATAAGTTAATTACTTATAAATCCTTTACTTTACCAAATCCATTCATTTTATAACTTCACAATTCGTAAATTTTATTCACTTATTAAATCCAATTATGTAACAACCCGCATATTTTACGATTGTATATTTAAATATTTTATTTGAATACTTCATCGTTAGGCGGATTATAGTCCGGAAAGCTACTTTTTTCAAACAGTCGAATTAGAACTCGATACCACTTCCATTGAGTCCAAAATGCTGTTTGCAACCTTTTTGAGTATAAACATCGATATGTTTTGAGTTGAGTGAATTTTTTAATTTTTCACTTAGGGCTTTGGGTTTGGGTTTGGGTTCAGCCCACTAACCCAACTCATCTTATATCATTACTCCACCCCCTCTCCTCTTCATTACTTCACTTTCATTTCCTAACACTCAAGCTTCATCAAAAATGGAGGAAGAGATTGGAAACTAAAATCCTAAGCACTAGGTTCTTTGCAAATTCAAGTTATAGCTCCAAATTCAAAGAGAAGTTATTGATAAGCATCCTCTTCTTCTTCTCCAACTCATTCTACCTTCAATTTCAGAAATTCCTAAACCTAATTTAGGAAATGATCTTATTTTGAGCTTAGATTCAAGCTTGCTTGGGTTGGAAATGAAGAGTGATTGTTCTTGCCTTGCTCTATAGCTTCTTCTTCATTATCTTGAGTAAAAGGTGAGATTTTTTATCTCACATCTATGTCTATAACTATCTTTGATTGTTGGGTATGAATTCCTAACACTTATTCATGTGCATTTGCTTTTGGTTTGGATTAAATTGGTGAATATTTCAATTTTTGGTGTTTTGAAGTCAAATCTTTAAAAATCCTAACTTTGAAGTTTGAACATGTTTTTGGAGTGTGTCGAGGAGCCTATAGGACTGGGTTGTCGCATGGCATAACTTCCTAGTTGCAATTGCTCGATCGATTGGCTCCGTTTGGATTCTTCCACCTTTGGGGAATAGGCTGGAAATGCTGGGTAATAGGCACCAGTCGACTGGCACTGTGAGTCCAGTCAACTGTCCTGTAACCCGAGAGTTTTTCAAGGTCTGGTCCAGTCGACTGTTCTCAGAGAGCCAGTCGACTGACCTGCTTGTATTCAGCCTACTTTGCGTATTTCGCCTATTTTGCTTGAAATTCCAATTTTTATCGCTTCGTGGTTTTCCGATATGTTGTTATCATTTATTGTCGACTTTGATGACTTCTATTTTAGAATTTTTGGGTATATCCATTTTGATGGATTTGATATCAATTTCTTTGGATTTAATTTACGTCTTCGAATGTGAATTTTGGCGATTGATTGTTTATAAAATGATTTCAACTCTTTCACAAAGATGATTTCAACTCTATTTTCAGTATCAAACTCATTTATAAAACCGTTTTCCAACCTATTAGTATATACAAACCTTTACCTCACTCGTATGAGAAATCTAATTAAACGACTTAGTAAAACAAGTGGTATGTAACGCTTGCGTTTACTTCGTCGGTTAATTCTTGGACTTGTTCGATTGAATCTCTTGTGACAATTTTCGAATGGAGACTTACAGTTTGTTCGTAAATATTTAAGTTAAGCTAGTGGTTATGGGACATGAAGCTAAACTCATATATTTACTAGCTTAGTGTAATTGACACTTCTCGATGATCGTTGATGATCATATTATGGTTTAGACTAGCAATGTGCGATGTCTCTTTGTCCACGTGGGGAATAGTACCTCGTCCTATTGAGTTTCGTCTCATTTCTTTTATAGGCTAGCGATCCATGTTCTTTTATGATATTCGGCTCATCGGATGTAGCGTTATTGTACCACATCGATGTCCCGGCTTTTCAATTCATTGGACGTACCGTTATTCTACTGCGTCAATGTTCCGAATTGTTTGATTTTCGGTTCATCGGATGTACCGCTATTGTACTACATTGATGTCTCGGCTTTTCGATTCATTGGACGTACCGTTATTGTACTGCGTCAATGTTCCGAATTGTTTGATTTTCAGTTCATCGGATGTACCGTTATTGTACTACATCGATGTCCCGGCTTTTTGATTCATTGGACGTACCGTTTGAACTGCGTCGATGTTTCGAATTTATGGTTAGCGACCATGGAATAGAATTCCGTTTGTGATACATGTGTTGGTGAGTTTACATGCTCCCTTTATGATAGGCCTCCCCCTTTTGTGATATCTGGATTTCTAATTGATGATTTCTGGAATTTGTGTTACACAAATTTTTATGATTGGCATCGATATGATGTCAATATTTGTGGTTTGATGAATAGAGTAAAGAATATGACATTCTTTTTGATGTTATGAGATTTCTTCAGATATTTTATGATTTTTGTTGTTGTCAAATGTATACTTTTCATAGTATGGCATTATTGTTATCTTACGTTTTGTTATATCTCTTATTTCATCTCATTTTATCTGATATTTATAGCTAGACTGATCCTTTTATTATTTTCTTATTAAATAATACTCGAGTCAGACCGAGATGTTACAGGTGCTTCTACTTGACTCCTCATCTGGGGGTATTACCTGACTTTTGGCTAACTACACTATATTGGTAATTTTGTTGGTATACATTCGAGATAGGGACTCCTTGATGTATACATATTCTTTTGTCTAGCACTTGTATCTATTCTTTTGTTATACTATGGATCTTGTTTGACCATTACTCTGATAAACACTTCTAAATGTTATATATTCATATCTATTTCCGCCTTTGTGATATGGATATCTGTGACTGATTGTGTTATGCTTATTTCTATATTTGTTTCCGAAGATCATATAGCCACTGTGTAGTAGCTTTGGGTTTGTATCGATGTGTCGGATTTCCTCTTGAAATGAAATGCATGTTATACTACCTAACATATCGGTGCTCGCACAAAGCAATTACATGGATGGTCGCTCCTCAACAGCCTTATTCTTCGCGCTAGTTGACGGCATTACTCCGTAGTGTCCTTTGCTAGCGTGAGTATAGAGGTGGAGCGTCACAGCATGGTATCAAAGCCAAACTTTGGAACAATGTTGAATAATCTAGCAAGGATCATTGTCCTAAGTCTTTCTTAGGAGTCTTGCTTTAGGATTGAATTCGAGTCTTCGTACCGTTCTATCCTATTTTCTTTTATGATTCCTTGTTTTATCAATCAAGTTTGTTTGATATTCATTTCGAGAATAACCTTTTTCTTCTTCTTTCCTTTCTTTCTTAAAGAAGCGAAATGGTTGGTTCTGGTAGTCCTAGCGCTAGTCAATCCAGTAGTCCTTCTCTGGATGGCGTATTTATGTCTTCCCAACAACTTTGGATCTTGTAAAGAATCAAAGGTTTATCTGTGCTTTGAGTAAGAACCCCGGACAGATTTTACCTTTTAAACTTGAAGTTCCTTTCTATCATCTTGTTGATATCAGTCTTCGACATGAAGAGGTTGGTAAAGGAGGTGATAGTGATATTGGGATTTCCAAGAAGAGGCATATTAAATTCAAAAGCCCTAACCCCAATAAGAAAGCGAAGAAAACTACTTTGGTAGCAAAGACTCCACTCCCTAATCGTGGAGGATGCTACAATTGTAATTCTAAGGAACACTATGTAATTAAGTGTCTGAAACCCCTTACTTGCCGCTATTGCAAAATTTTGGGTCAGCATTTATCTTCTTGCCCCAAACTTCAAAGTAGGAGAGAGGGAAAGTTGAAAGTTGTGCAAGCCCCTTGTGACACTTCTCTTGGTCAAGGTATTTCTCATTCAATCCTTGATTGCATTTTTTTTGTGATTATCCTTTTCGAGTTCTTAATGATATGGGTTCATCTCATTATTTTATATCAAAAGAACTTGTTGATTCTTTTTCTTTAAACATTTTGGGCTTGATGCCTTCGCTGAGAATTGCTATGCGGATAGTGGATCCACAACGCTCAGTATGCTTTGAAGAGATGTGAAGATTATTTTATGTGATTATTCTTTCCGATCCGATTTGCATGTTATGCGTTACTTAGACTTCGGAATTGATTTTTGAAAAAGGATTGGCTTAATCATTATGAAGCCATATCCTATGTCCCAAGTGGACTATTCATCTTCGACATTCTCAATCTGCTAAGCAGATTTCTATTTTTTTCTTTGTGATTTTGATTCCAATTTGATGGTATCATTTTATTCTTTAAGCCCACTTGATGAGGAAAGTGTTATTTCTCTCAATCAAGTAGTTTGAGAATTTTACGGTATTTTTGAGCTTGCCTTACGATTATCACCTAAGCAAATCTATTGAGTGGTGCTAAGGTCTTTTCAGTTCCACTTTGCCACCGGTTTTCATTAGCTATGAGTTGCGGACGATAGCGTTCCACTAACCGCATTCTGCACTCATTATGATTCTTATGAATTATTTATTATGTCATTCAGTTTGTCCAGCTTATTTCATCCATTTTATGAGTCGAGTATTCTATGAATATCTCGATGACTCCATTCTTGTATTATTGATTTTGGATGAAAACAGCAATTTAAAATTTTGCAAATCTTTTTCATAAGATTTATTTATAAGTATGATTGGATTTTTGTTCTTGAAACGAACAAAGAATATTCGCAAATTTTTTAAGAGACATATTTATCATATAGAAGATGATTTTGTGATTGTATTGCCCATTGAGTGCTTTAAGAATTCTGGTCGATGCGCTTGATCAACGTTATCGATAGGAAATTCCTAAACGCTTTGATGAGACAATTTGACACGATATATTCATTTGTAAAAATGTAAATTTTTCTAGAAAGATTATTACATAAAGATAATTGTGATTTTCAAAGTTTTAGCTTTTCGGGAAAGTGGATTATTTAAAAATAACTCTTTTTCGATACTCTTATTCTTGTGATTCCCGAAGGGGAACCAAAACTTTATTGTTTATACCGATGCTACTCATATTGGTTTGCGTACCGTTCTCTTGCAAAAGAGAAGGTGCTATCATTTTTGTTTCTAAAAAATTTAAGCCGATTGAGACTAGGTATGCCACTCATGATCTAGTGCTCGCGGCTATTGTTGTCGCTTTCAGAGTTTGGCATCATCATTTATTTTTGGGGGAGAAATTCGTTCTCCACTCCGACCATAAATCTTTGGAATGTTTATTTTCTCATAAGGAACTTAATGTTGGCTCGAGTTCCTTACATCTTATGATCTTGATATTTTTTGTACTCCCAAAAGGGAAAATCGTGTTGCCAATGCCCTTAGTCGTAAGCAACAAGTGGTTGTTTCTTTGATGATGTCCGAATGGAACGATCTTTTTACCAAGTTCATCGTACGTTTTGATGTACATCGTTTTATTGAGCTTCGTCTCATTTCTTTTATGGACTAGCATCCAATGTTCTTTTAGGGTGTTCGGTTCATCGGATGTACCGTTATTGTACTACGTCGATGTCCCGGGTTTTCGGTTCATTTGACATACCGTTTGTACTGCATCGACGTTCCGAGTTATTTGAGATTCGGTTCATTTGACATACCATTTGTACTGCGTCGGTGTTCCGAATTATTTGAACTTTGGTTCATTGGGCGTACCGTTGCACTACGTCAGTGTTCCGAATTATTTGAACTTTGGTTCATTGGACGTACCATTGTACTGCGTCTGTGTTCTGAATTGTTTGATCTTTGGTTCATCTGACGTACTGTTATTGTACTACGCCGTTGTACCAAGTTATTCGAGTTTCTAGTTTCTCGGGCATACCATTATTGTACAACGTCGTTGCACCGACTCAATTTTTCTACTATTCATGACGTTTTCCACGTCTCTCAACTACGGAAATGCCTTAGGGATTCTGATTTTATTCCTCAGCCCGGTGTTATTAGGGAAATTGAAGTTTCACTAGATTTGACTTATGAGCAACACCCTATTCGCATCATTGCTTCGAAGGTTAAACGCCTTCGAAATGAAGATTTCCCTTTTCTGAAAGTTCAATGATTCTCAAATCCTAAGGATAGCTCTTGGGAATTAGAAGAACTCATCAAGCGAACACATCCGGACTTACTCTCTCGTGCTCTTCGAGGTGAACTTCTTATTTCAAATATCTTTTGTGTTGACATGCTTTTATGGTTGTTACTTTTTATTTTCTTCTTAAATATTGCGAGGACGCAATTTCTTTAAGGAGGAGAGTCTGTAACAACCCGCATATTTTACAATTGAATATTTAAATATTTTATTTAAATACTTTATCGTTAGTCGAATTATAGTCCAAAAAGCTACTTTTTTCAAAGAGCCGAATTAGAACTCGAGACCACTTCCATTGAGTCCAAAATGCTATTTGCAACCTTTTTGAGTATAAACATCGATATGTTTTGAGTTGAGTGAATTTTGCTATTTTTCACTTAGGGCTTTAGGTTTGGGTTTGGGTTCAGCCCACTAACCCAACTCATATTATATCATTACTCCACCCCCTCTCCTCTTAATTACTTCACTTTCGTTTCCTAACACTCAAGCTTCGTCAAAAATGGAGGAAGAGATTGGAAACTAAAATTCTAAGCCCTAGGTTCTTTGCAAATTCAAGTTATAGCTCCAAATTCAAAGAGAAGCAATTGGTAAGCATCCTCTTCTTCTTCTCCAACTCATTCTACCTTCAATTTCAGAAATTCCTAAACCTAATTTAGGAAATGATCTTCTTTTGAGCTTAGATTCAAGCTTCTTGGGTTAGAATTGAAGAGTGATTGTTCTTGCCTTGCTCTATAGCTTCTTCTTCTTCATTGTTTTGAGTAAAAGGTAAGATTTTTTATCTCACATCTATGTCTATAACTATCTTTGATTGTTGGGTATGAATTCCTAACACTTATTCATGTGCATTGCTTTTGGTTTGGATTGAATTGGCGAATATTTCGATTTTTGGTGTTTTGAAGTCAAATCTTTAAAAATCTTAACTTTGAGGTTTGAACTTTTTTTGGAGTGTGTCGAGGAGCCTACAGGACTAGGTTGTCACGTGGCATAAATCCCTAGTTGCAATTGCTCGATCGATTGGCTCCGTTTGGATTCTTGCCCCTTTGGGGAATAGGTTGGAAATGTTGGGTAACAGGCACCAGTCGACTGGCACTCTGAGTCCAGTCGACTGACCTGTAACCCGAGAGTTTTTCAAGGTCTGATCCAGTCGACTGTTCTCAGAGAGCCAGTCGACTGACCTGCTTGTATTCAGCCTACTTTGCCTATTCCGTCTATTTTGCTTGAAATTCCAATTTTTATCGATTCGTGGTTTTCCGATATGTTGTTATCATTTATTATCGACTTTGATGACTTCTATTTTGGAATTTTTAGGTATATCCATTTTGATGGATTTGATATCGATTTCTTTGCATTTAATTTACGTCTTCGAATGTGAATTTTGGTGATCGTCTACAATCATTTTGTGATTCGTCACTTCTAAATTCAAAGGTTTCTATACTAGTAGTAAATATTCAAACTCTTTCACAAAGATGATTTCAACTCTATTTTCAATATCAAACTCGTTTATAAAACCGTTTTCCAACCTATTAGTATATACAAACCTTTACCTCACTTGTGTGAGAAATCTAATTGAACGGCTTCGTAAAACAAGTGGTATGAAACGCTTGCGTTTACTTCGTTGGTTAATTCTTGGACTTGTTCGATTGAATCTCTTGTGACAATTTTCGAGTGGAGACTTACAGTTTGTTCGTAAACATTTAAGTTAAGCTGGTGGTTATGGGACATGAAGCTAAACTCATATATTTGCTAGCTTAGTGTAATTGACACTTCTTGATGATTGATGATGATCATTTTATAGTTTAGAGTAGCAATGTGCGATGTCTCTTTGTCCACGTGGGGGACAGTACCTCGACCTATTGAGCTTCGTCTCATTTCTTTTATGAGCTAGTGACCCATGTTCTTTTATGATATTCGGATCATCGGATGTACCGTTATTGTACTACATCGATGACCCGGCTTTTCGATTTATTGGACGTACCGTTATTATACTGCGTCAATGTTTCGAATTGTTTGAGTTTCGGTTAATCGGATGTACCGTTATTGTACTACATCGATGTCCCGGCTTTTCGATTCATTGGACGTACCATTATTGTACTGCGTCAATGTTCCGAATTGTTTGAGTTTCGGTTCATCAGATTTACCGTTATTGTACTACATCTATGTCCCGGCTTTTCGATTCATTGGATGTATCGTTTGTGCTGCGTCGATGTTTCAAATTTATGTTTAGCGACCATGGAATAGCGTTCCATTTGTGATACACGTGTTGGTGAGTTTACATACTCCCGTTTATGATAGGCCTCCCCCTTTTGTTATTTCTGGATTTCTAATTGATGATTTCTGGAATTTGTGTTTCACCAATTTTTATGATTGGCATCGATATGATGTCAATATTTGTGGTTTGGTGAATAGAGTAAACAATATGACATTCTTTTTGATGTTATGAGATTTCTTGAGATATTGTATGATTTTTGTTGTTGTCAAATGTATACTTTTCATAGTATGGCATTATTGTTGTCATACGTTTTGCTATATCTCTTATTCTATCTCATTTTATCTTATAGTTATAGCTAGACTGATCCGTTTATTATTTTCTTATTAAATCATACTCGGGTCAGACTGAGATGTTACAGGTGCTTCTACTTGACTCCTCATCTGGGAGTATTACCTGACTTTTGGCTAACTATACTATATTGGTAGTTTTTGTTGTTATACATTCGAGATAGAGACTCCTTGATGTATACATATTCTTTTGTCTAGCACTTGTGTCTATTCTTTTGTTATACTGTGGATCTTGTTTGACCACTACTCTGATAAACACTTCTAAGTGTTATATATTCATATCTATTTCCGCCTTTGTGATATGGATACTTGTGACTAATTGTGTTATGCTCATTTCTATATTTGTTTCCAAAGATCATATAGCCACTGTGTAGTAGCTTTGGGTTTGTATCGATGTGTCGGATTTCCTCTTGAAATGAAATGCATGTTATACTATCTGACATATCGGTGCTCGTACAAATCAATTACACGCATAGTCGCTCCTCAATAGCCTTATTCTTCGCGCTAGTTGACGGCATTACTCCGTAGTGTCCTTGGCTAGCGTGAGTATAGAGGTGGGGCGTCACAAATTATAACTTCATTTTAACATTTTCAAAACTCCTTTATAATCCCATTATTTTGATTTATAGAATATCAATTTTATAAATCTTATATATAAACCATTTATAATAATTCAAAAACTCAATTTAAACTATTTTATAAAATAGTTATCTCCATATTTCAAAAATCTCATTCTGATTTTGTTTCCTAAAAATCATAATTTTTATAACATAAAATTGTAACCTTTATTTATTTAAAATAAATTCATTCCTTAACAATTCAAAATTCAACAAAATGTATATTTTCAAAATCACTTGAAAATCCTTTTAAATTTGGAAATCATCACTTTAACATTTTTAAATTTCAAAAATATGGCCCAATGCTGCAACAACACTAAATACATCAATCATGACATCCAAAACATCATATATCATATTACAACATCATATATAACAATATCTGTAAATCAATCAACAGTGGTGAGGAATATAGTTGGATTCCTCCAACCTGTCACCTGCAACAAATATACATATTAAAATATATGTACAATGTCCGCTACGAGGTAGACGCACATACAAAGGGTCATCCGCTCATATATGAGAACGTATAGGGTCTCATCTACTCCAATAGGCAGGAATAAATCCAAATTCCAATCAATATATAGATAATATATCATATATCATATATCATCTAAAAAATCATCAATCATCATAAAATAAATTTATTCTCACTTATATAGAAATATCAGTGGTTCAGAAAGAGCGAGTTGTACTCACATTCATTTCAATAGCAGTTGTAGTGTTTTATTTCGAATAAAATTAAATGAGCGTTTAATTTTACTCAAAATTTACACTAGCTCCAATCAACACCCAACTAGATCTAAAATGTAATGCTCGTCAATACGGATCAAACGCAACTTGTTTCGTCAAAAATGGAACTCGTATGACAAAGTTATAACATTTTAAAGTTTGTACAAATTAATATAAATCAATTTCAATTTTATTTTTTAAACCGAGATCAATCTGAGCCGCACGTTTTGAAAAAAAAAGATCCAGGCCGACCATTCTTTTCTTCTTCCTTGCGTATAAAATTCCCGAGCTATCAACATTCGAACTGAACCCATAGCCGTCGTTTCAATCGAACTCCACACCTCTATTGATGACTATACGTCGATCAACCTATGCCATTTCGAAGCCCTAGCCACCACACCCCTTCACCATGAACACCGTTGCACTCGGCTCCTTATGCTTCTCGAAATTCGTGTATGAACGTTGGTTGTTCAAGCTCGATTTGCTGTTAATCCATAGCTCCATTCTCGATCATAGCCATATGGATCTATAGATCTCGCGAAGCTCTACAAAGTCGTAGTTGAAAGATTTTGCTAGTTGTTTATGGATTGGAAGAAAATAAGGGAGAAGGGATCAAAACTCTCAGGCATTGATCACAAAGAATGGTGGCTCTGAAACTCTAGTTAGGTTTTGTGGAAAAAAAAAACAGAAAATAATGTCCTTTTATATAAAATTTCGCAACACTATTCATCCGAAATTTTTCGAACTCGAAACGAAGCGTGCTGCCTAGCGTTTAGAATGTTTTACCCATATTTCGAATGCAATGGAATATATATCGGAAGCCAATTCGATCGTATTTGGAAGATAGGTTTTTGAATTGACTTATTTAAATTTAAAATTCGCTTAAACCGATTTCTACGCGTTTTAGCCTGCCACGGACGAACCGTAATTCTGATTGACACAAAATTTAAAATCTTGCAATAATATAACATTACAAATCGAATGAAACTGGTTTCTTTGAAATCCGAGATTGTATGAAAAATGGATATTTTCAATCGTTAATTAAATATTAAAATATTAAATTTCTACAACTTTTAATTCTATTTTAAAAGCTCTCTAACATCATTATAATTCAAATAGAATTTAATTCAACTTTATAAATCATTTCCATTCACATTTAATTCAATTTCCAATTATTTGAGCAATTTCAAATCTTAAATTAAAGATTTAATTATCCAACTAAATCACTATATTCGAAATATAAGTTATTCAACTTATAAAATTAACTTGTGAATATTTAATACAATTAAATATAATAATTTCAAAAGACTAAAATTCTTGGTCGTTATAAGTAAACTCAACCCTGTTCTTTAGGAAATAAACTAACAATGATAAGATTGGAGATCACCTCCTAACCGTTAGTGGACGAATTTCCTTATCATCGTCCTAGAAGAACGAAACGAGTTTTACACATTCAATATAGCACCTTCGATGGTTACCGTACCATATATAATTCTTATGTTTCTCCTAGATATTTCTAGAGTTACGTTTAAGTACATATTTGATAGTTGGTTACTTAACTATCAATAAACAACCATTCAAAACAAAAAACTACATTTCCCATAGAAATCACTAAGCCTCATTTTAATTAAATTTTCATTATTTAAAAGTAACATCTCAATACTTGGAAATCACTACCATATACTTACCTTAACGGGGTAAGCATATTACCAACTTCTATATTTCGACACTTAGAAAATATAACCATATACTTGTCCACCATTGAGTATATTTAACCATCTCACTTTCAAACTTGGAAGGTATATTCACAACAATTAGAAATATTTCCTATTTTTAATTCATATTTTAAATAATCAACCCAATTATAACTTAAAGGGAGTAACCCAAAATACCAATCCATTTATAAAACATTCTTCATGAATCGCAAACCAAATTTACAAAACTATTCCTTTTCAGGTCTTTATAACTCATTTATAAATCCTTTTATAAATATATAAACCATTTATAAAACTCTTCTCATACTTAAACAACTTATTTAATAGACTCTGCAAGTCCATAAAGTCCTCTTGATAACCCATACCTTATTTAAAACAACTTAAAATAATAAGTTATTATTTAAATATCTCTATATTCCATTCATTTTAAATCCATTTTAAAATAATAACTTTAAAATCTCATTAATTTTATATTAAACAATTTTAAAATATTATTGTTATATTAGTTAACTTCAAAATAATATAAATATAATAATTAATTAATAT
Organism: Allium cepa; assembly: GCA_030765085.1. NCBI lineage: Eukaryota > Viridiplantae > Streptophyta > Magnoliopsida > Asparagales > Amaryllidaceae > Allium > Allium cepa. The sequence continues at coordinate 502,918,249 of CM060937.1, read as the reverse complement.
TTAAATGTTATTAAAATAGTAATTAGTTAACCCTAAACTAATATTAATAAAAATTTATTTCTTCTAAATATAATTTATAGCTTAAATTAATTTGAGTAGTTGACCTTAATTAAAAATTAGAATATAGATATTCTTTTAATAGTTAATTTAAATGTAACTAAAACATTTCTATACCATAACTAAATAGCTTTAAAATAATACTTAACTAAACATTTTAAAACAGTAATTAGATTATTTTTAAAATAACTTTTAAGAATCATATTAATAAAATAATTAAATTTAAATCATTATTAAAACAACTATTAATTATCCTTAAAATATTATTACTAATAAGTTCTTACCTTTTTAAAATCTTATTCTTAAATAACTTGTCTTTAAATCTTATTATAATAATTATTCTTAAATAAATTTTCAAACAATAATTAGTCTTTTCGAATGTGAAGGAGGCTTAATGATCACCATAATACTTAAACAAGCTATCATATTATTCAATTAACTATTCAAGTTAACAACAAATATTCACATAATCAAAGACTGAGTAAATAAATTCAACACTTAACCATAATTGGTTAAAATATCACTTATTTAAACCGAGATATCAATTGTTGATATATAATCGAATGTCCAAACCTATAAAATAGCAGAATGGGGATTTATTCTACTAATTAATCGCCAACTTAATTTAGTTAGTGGAGTTGTAACGGCGCAGAATTTATGTCATTTGAAATTCAGATATTTAATTGATTTTAAATACTAACAAGTAAAAATTTATGAGTCGAATAATTTATTTTCCGAATATTTAGATTTAACTGGATAATTAATCGGTAATTTAATATTTAAAATTGCGTAAATAATTGGAAATTGGGTTTAATGTGATTAAAAATGATTTATAAAGTTATATTAAATCATATTGGAGTTAGAACAATGTTTGTGAACTTTTAAAATTGAATTAAAAATTAATTTGTGAAAATTGAATATTTTAATATTTAATCGACTAGTGAAAATAGTCATTTTTCAAACATTCTCGGATTTCGACGAAAATAGTTTCATCGGATCTGTAATGTTATATTATTGTATGGTTTCAAATTTTGTGTCAATCGGATTTACCGTTTGTCTGGGGCAAGCCAAAACGCATAGAAATTAGTTTAATCGATTTAATTTAAATTTGATCGTTTATTGCTGTAACTCGCACAGATGATCGAATAAGCTTCCGAAACATATTCCATTGTATCCGGAACGTGGGGTAAACCCTAGAAACGCCAGTCGGCATACTTCGTTTGGAGTTCGGAATTTTTTTGATGAATAGTGTTTTCGTAAATTTTCTATAAAAGGACCTCCTTATTTTCATTTGCAACATAAGAAAACCCTAATCCTAATTCTTAACCCAGCCGCCACTATCTTCATCAATGACCGACGTCTTCCAACCTTCTTCCCTTGATCTCTCCAAATCCTTCGACAATTAGCTTAACCTTCCAACTACAAAAACGTAGAGAGCAGTGAGATCTTCCAATCCAACGGTCAAGATCTGATTTCGAGCTATGAATTGATGGCAAATTCCATTCGAACGTTCCATGTTCGGTCGCGTTTTTCCCGATATAGGCGAAACCGAGTTTGATGCCATGGTGGCCGTGGGGGGAGTCGAGTATGGGCTACAAGGTGATGGTGTTTGATCGCCTTCAAGCGGCTCGTAGTGGTCGTGAAAATTTGTAACAAGCGGCGGCAGATGGGTTTAGGGTGCGTGCAAACCCTGGAAACGAATTTGGGAAAGAAGTATAACATGCGGCCTGATTTCATCAAGATGGATCTAACGGCTATGATTGTGAGGGTTTTGAAAACAAAATTTATTTGTAAATTAAATTATGTTACAGATTGTACGATATTTAAAATACGATAACTTGTTCATACGAGGTCGGAAATTTACGAAACGAATTGCGTTGGCTTCGTTTTGGCGAGCACTACGTATTGGAGCTGGTTTGGAGTCATTTGGAGCTAGTGAAAATTTCGGGTAAATTAAACGCACGTTTAATTTTATTCGAAACAAAACGCTACAACTGTTATCGGAAACTCAAGGTGAGAACTTCTCACTCAATCGAATTTGTTTCGATTTAAATTTTAAACTGTTAGATTTAAAATTGCTTGATTGTGTGATTGGATGATAGTTATTATCTTTTGTATTGAAATAGACCCTATACGCCATATATTAAGCGGAGGTTATTTATTAAAAACATATACCGCGATAATTCCAACTTGTATGGAAATGGTATTATATATGTACTTCGAGTTGATTTTTCCCGCATTATATAGCGGATGAGACCCTATTGCGCCGCATAATAGCGGATAGTATTTTATAAATCCCATATACCGCGATATTCCATCTTGAAGCGGGATTGGTATTGTACTAACATCTTTGGATGTAGGGAAATAGGTTGGAGGGATCCAACTGGATTCCTCAAATGGTTGAATTTGTTTCAATGTTGTGTTTTGATCTATTTATTGATCTATTTATAATCTGCGTGATTATCTTTGTGATTGAAATCGTTAAAGGCTAAATTTTAGCCGAATATATTTTTGGTATCGTTAGATGCCGAAAATAAATAAAATTGGATTTTTGAAAATTTAAGTTGAGAATTCATAATAAAATATAATTTTGAAATCGATTCATTTTAAATAAATAAACGTTGTAATTTTTATGTTATAAAAATTATGATTTTTGTGAAATATAACCGAAATGTGATTTTTGAAATAAGTAGCTGATTAATATATAAAATGGTAAATTAGGATTTTTGAATTATTATAAATGATTTATATAAAAGATTTATAAAATTGATATTTATAAATTAAAATGTTGGAATTATAAAACGAGTTTTTATAAGTGTTAAAATGAAGTATAAATGGATTCCATAAGTGAATAAAATCTATAGATTTATAAATTGTGAAGTTATAAAATGAATAGATTTTTGTAAAAGAAAAGGTTTATAAGTAATCTACTTATAAATTGGGTTTTGGAGTGTAAATGGGATATGGATATAAATTTGTTAATAAAGTGTTTTATGAGTTAAATTTTTATAAAGTATAAATGGAATTTATAAACGTTGTTTTATAAATCCAAAATCGACTTATTTTAATAAGTTTAATTATTATAGCTTATTAAAGGAAATATATCCACGATTTTGGACATTGGATAATCCTTTAAATAAAATATATAGAAATTGAATTTGGTTAACGAAGTATATTCACGATTTTGGATGGTGAATAATATATTAAAGAAATATTTTGGAAAAGTGATATATTAAATAGAATTAAAACAATTTAAAGATGTTTTAAAATGTGTTAAGTATCGAAACCATAGATTTCAACATTCATTGTTGAAATAGACATTTTCGAGAAATAGAAGGAAATGGTGGACTATAACACTATTGCTATAGTAAATGATTTCCGAAAGGAAAAGTTTTGTATAGTATTGGGATTTGTATATCTATCTTAATTTCGAATCCCTATACTAGTGATTTTGGGTTGTCGTAACGATGTTTTACGCAACATTCGTTTTGACTCAAATAAATGTGTTTAAGAGAATGTTTTCCTTAAAGAATAAATTATATACTTAATTGTGATTTAAGTATAATGAATAGTTTTTAAGTGTTGAAAATAAACAGATGTGTGAATTACTTATTATTAAATAAGTATGGAAATGTTTTCCAATATAAAGTGAATGAAGATAGATTAAAAGTGAATAATTGAAATCGATTTGAAAAATCGTATAAAAGGTGAATATTTGGAAATGTAAATTCACAATGGAAATTATAAGGGATTTTAAAAAAAAAATTATAAAAAATATAAAAAAAATAAATAAGAAAAAAAAAAAAAAAAATAAAAAAAATTAAAAAAAAAAAAAAAAAAAAAAAAAAAAAAAAAATATAATTAAAAAAAAATGATGAAAGTTGTAAAGGTGAAAATTTATTTGAAACCTATTTTCAAATGGTTGAAGTGTGGAAAAATATATCTTGTAAAGATATTTTTGAAAATAAATAATTTGGGAAAATTATTTGAAATTGGGTTATGTTGTGAATATTGATTGATAGTTAAATAACCGACTATCAATATTTACCCTTTAATGGCTATTTGTTGTGAATTGGTTGAAATTGAATGCTACACTTATTTTTAAATTATTACGCTCGTTATTCGGATTACCCATTCTGAATTGTGATACAACGTAATGGATAGCATTGAAGACCGGTGGTGAAGACCAGGTATTTGTGAAAACGATAGGATGACCTATCGATTATCTCTGCAGCGTTAGCTATGGTATGGAGATTTCCTTTGTGATGGGAAATTCGATCGGGATTGTAAATACCCGGATTGCAAGGGCTTCTTTTGAAGTGCCTTCGGTTATGTTCAAACCCGGAACAGACTTGTATGGTTACGTGTCTGACATTACATTTTGAGATATAAACCAGATTTCTTTCAAATACATCTCTGTTGGTGGCGGAGAATTTATTGGCGGAGAATTTATTCTCTTAGCTTAACACCCTTCTCTGAGACGTACGAGCTCAGAAGTTTTGTAGTTGAAGGTTATCAGCGATATATTCCCAATTTGGTAATGTGGCATGCTGAGTGTTGCTATGTGATGATTATTTATTGATCATTTGTTGATTAAAGTGTGGCTTTGTGAAAAAGCGTAGCTTTATGGACGAGACTTCGTTGGACCTCACACCCCGGAAATGGTCAAAACAGGAATATGCGACAAGGTTATGAGGGTCGCGCCCTTTAGGGTATGTCATTTCCTTCTGGAAAAGGGTGGTGTCAGGTATGGAGCCCTGATGCTTAACCTATGTGGTTGATCCAATCTCATTTTTCTGTGTGGTTGTTGCTTGGTGATAGAGGGCCCTCGGATAAAGGTCCCAAAGGACCGGGGAGTGGCATACTCGAGTAGTAGTTACTAGTTACAAAGGTAACCCGGCTTTGTGTTGGTAGAGATCCGGTTAGGTTCTCGAGACGTCCCGCCAGAGGCGATCCCATGTGGCAGTAGGAAGTTCCTTAGCCTGACCATTTGTTGGAAAATCCAAAGAAACAATACGAGCCCTGTACGGTTTTAGTTGTAGAACCTGCCATTTAATATGGTAGCTATAGCAGGCATAATATAATGGTACCTATGCTGGCTAAGATTTATATTCTATTTTCGAAATGTTTTCATCACACTAATAATAATATCAAAAATGATTTGTTTTTCATAGTAAGCATCTTTGACTATCATAAGGAGAAATCTCCTCCAAATTCTGCGTTTGCATTGTGTGTGTGCGGGGAGGCCTTATGGTAGTTTCATTTTCCAAAAGCATTGCGGATATTTTTCACTTCCCTTGTTGTTGTTGTTTTAAAAGATAAATAACTGTTTTAAGTTCTCACACCAGTCCTATGACTGACCTGGAGTTTATTGTTCTCTTTCTAAACTCTGGGTGCCCATAATTTCCACATGGGCAGTCTAGAGTCAGGTTATCAGGTCATTCTGGATTCAGAAGTGCTTTGGAGCTCAAGTGGCGAGCTGGATGGGGAGACGTATTACTTATATATGATATTATCTTTCCGCTGTAAATTCACTTGTAGGGACATGTTTGTATAACTGTCTATTGATTTGTTGTGTTGTATATTGTTGTTGTACACTCTGATGATGATGAGATGTAATGTAATAACTGAGATAGTTCTTTGTTTTAAAAGATTATTCATTTATCTATTATATGTTAATCTGCTGCGATATGTGAGATTTTGATTTTGCTTATGTTCTGTTTTCTTACTTCTTGTATCTTTTTCTTCTACCTCTTCTTTTTAACCCTCATGGTTCGATTCTCCGGCATTCGATTGCTCGGCAATTGACACAGTGGACGTATTGATGTCGATTTTCGGAAGTCGAAGAATCAGGTCCTGACAGGAACGGTGTTTTATTCCGCTTAAACATATGCCCAGTTATTATATTCAATCCAATTTAGCTCAATATAATTTATTGGCTAAACAAAATCAATATTTATGGCATGTAAATTTAAAAAACATTATTATTAAAATAACTTGATTTAAATTTTGTCCGTTTAAATATGTCATAGTTTTTCACATCTCCAAAGTTATCAACAAAGAATGCTATCGTGTTGTACTCATTCATATGAACCCAATGTAAAAATTCGCTGGTTAGTCGTATTTTATATGAACGAGATATATCATTTCAAAATTTACCAACTTATACATTAAACATTTTAAAAAAATAATTCCTCACCTTACAAAAAAGGGCCGAACCCAAAATCCTACCCTACACCACTGCTACATACCTTTCTTCACCAAGTCCTCTTCTCTCTTTAATCTATCATTTCAAGTGACATTCCATGCACACGGCTCCCCATCTCCATCTGTCGATCAAAGACCACCCGCAAACTCTTTGCTCTGCCATCGTTATGATGGACCCAACTGCCACAACTCCAACCCTGAGCCTCGATTATCGACCACCCTTCAATAAGAAAATGCATGTAGGCTAAAACAAATTGCAACAAAAATTCCTCGAATCCCACCAAAAATTTGCCATGATGAAGCTTTCTCCAAGCATGCCAACCCGCTACCCTCTATTTTGTAAATCGACAACCGAATCTCTACGAAATCCTAGGAATCGACCAACTCCAATTGTCGTCACGGAATCGCACCGAAATGCTACCAAAATACTACGTCACGATGCAAACTTGTTGGTGTTAGCAGCGCTGAACGATTCAAAGTAGATTGAGAAAAATCCATTTTTTAAAGTTTATGAACATTTATATCCCCTTTCAAATTTTTGATGATAACTTCGTTGACACTTGATGAAATTACGTGCCTTTAATTTTTAAAAGTACTAGATTCGGTGACAAACAACTTTATAGTTGAGAGTTTCGGCTAATATCGAACGGATTAGAAGAATTTGATTTTTAAGTAGAGAAAGGGAGTTTATTCTTATGGTTAGAAATGTTTTACAGCAAAAATTTACAAGTACAAAACGAAATGAAGAAAAATGGAGCTGCTCTAGGGTCCTTCCATGATATTTATAGCCAACCAAACATCATCATGCCTGACTAAATAAGGCAAACAAAGGAACAAAATGGCAAATGCTATGAGGAAAGATGGTGGCTGTTTTGTACAGTTGGTTACCGATTTGAAAACTAGAAGCTGAGTTAAAGAAAAAAGACTGCTGCACTATTCATTTATGTGTGTGTCCATTTTGAAATTGAATTCCCGCACCCGCCACATTGGATTATGTCCGATTACGAGCCACGATTGGCAGAAAATAAATTATGATCACATATAACAATGTCATACGATCACAAAACAAAAATAAAATAGACAAGTTAAGAAATTCCGCGAAGTCTCAAAATGCCAGCGTTTGGTGTAAAATACGTCAAACGAAAATTTCCTTTTTTTTCAAATTAAAAATAATGGAAAAATTCTAAAAGCTAAATTAAAAATATATCACCAAATATCTGTTCTTAATTTGAATATAGATCCTATTATAATTTCAATCAAATCTGAGTGTTTAAAGAAGTTAAATATTCAAATTCGAAGACCTAAAAATACGGTCGTTACACTCTTCCCCCCTTAAAAAGAATTTCGTCCTTGAAATTCAAGCAGAAGAACATTCAATACTGTTCATAATCCCGCATGATGTCCATAGATCATTCATATATAGAATCTGATTCGATAACTACTCGAATACATAACTACACTTCCAAACTAGTATCATTCACCCGATTTACTAGTGCGGACCATGATCAGGCTTCTTGATTAGGAACCTCTTCCCTCCTTACATGACCGTAGGTATAATAGAAAACCTTAGTTCCATATTAAAAACTCTCATCAAGTGCACGCCGTCAAAAATCAAGTAATAGATCCTTATTCGGAATGGTGTGAAACACAGCCTTGAACTCAAATATTTGATCGAGAACTATATGAGAAAGTGAAATGATCTATGTCCATTATACGTCCTTATTTAATTGGTTATTCCAATACCAATTCTATCCCATTAAAATATTTATGAAAAACATTTCATACAACTCCAATTGATTTGTAAAACTTATAAAACACGCCACCACATTACTAGGGTACACACAATAATTAAATTCAAACTTTTAGTTTAATTCACTTAACAATTATTAAACACAAAGGTTTCCATTCAAAACACTTTTTGAAACGTCACCGTATACTTGGGAACTTAAGGATCAAACACTTGGATATTTATTTCAACAAAATTTTGAAATGATATTATATATTTTAATCCATTACAAACACATACACACACATACATATATGTATATGTATATGTATGTATATATAGCCCGAGTAACCCCAAAAGTATACAAAGGAACTGTGTACTACCAAATAGTATCATATATTTTCTTACTAGAAAGATAATACTCAAAAGAATCGTTTACCATCTGAACGTATCTCTTACCCATTTCCAGTTATTTTCGGGCCATTCGAACTAGTTAACTTAAAAACAATAATTTTCCAATTTTCAAAATCTCCTTTTTGAAACCATGCCAAATATATTTCTAAATAGATGGTTTTAACAAACTATCCATTTCAAACTACTTTTGATTTGTCCATATTCAAACTCGCATGACCATATAATGACAAAGAGAATAATTTACTAAGTGCACAATACCGTTCGCCCAAGCAAACATCCGATCGTCACTTAGAATTTTATTCTGATCATCACAAAACAAATCAGGACTTAGTTCTTGAACCAAATCCAAAGGAATATGCATTTCTTTTTAAATTTTCAAAGAATTTATACTTTAATATATTTTAACAAACTAATATTACCATGTCCAACATCATTTATACTCTAAAACTACCTCAAATAAAACTATTATTTCATTCTCCAAAATCATTTGAAATGATAATATGCATATTTACTTAATAGTAAATCAAACCATACTTTTAGAGTCAAATCAAAATTTATTTTTATCAAAACTACATAGCGTGATCCCAGTGATAGCCCCTACTTAGAAATGTTTTTATTCTAAGAACATTTTCAGTTTACCGCTATTAATCGGTAAACCATGAAAACTACTTTGCGAAAATCGTCGAGATTTAAGTTCTCAAATTCCTTTTATTTATACAGAAATTTGTACAAAACAAATTTGTAAAATATCTCTACTTAAAGGGAATTATTTCTCAAATATTTATTGCAAAAATATTCTTTCTTTATATAAATCATTCTTCAAGTATTATTTTGGAAATATATGAACATTCTTTTTAATAAAATTCTCTTATAAAACCCCAATTAATCACAACCAACCTTTATACTCAAACATTCCCAAATATAATTTAAAAATATTCCAAATTTTCTTTTAAGAAAACAATATTATCTAAACTTAATAAAATCAATCTTTGTACTTTTAAAATATTCATTACAGAATATTCAAATTCTCTTTTTAAATAAACACCCTTAGAAATCAAATTTTAACTCAACATTATCAATGAATGCCTTATATTCAAATTGTGAAACTTAATTCACAAGGTGTTCGTTTCAATGTTCCTAAAGATCTTATCTACCCAACCCAGTGTCAAAAAGGAAGATTCAAGATAGATTTATGTATAATAGTAAATGCTCAAAAATTATCGAGCATGAATGATCAAATCCTAAATGATAATGATGGAATATTATCCTACCAAACAACCAAGCACAATCAGAATAACTATGAAAAATTACTTTTTATATAAAATATATTTCCAGTAAGTTATTGCATTTACCCATTTTAAAACAGTATCGTGTCAATCGGTCTTGTTCAAGTGCTAAGGAAATTTCTATTGATAACGTTGGCCAAACGCATCAACCAGAATTCTTAAGTCACTCAATAGATCAAACAACACAACATAAAAAAATTTATATCACTAACAAATATGCGCTCTTATATATGCACACTCTCAAACTTATCCCAGGGTCTCACATACCCTATCTCAATGAGTCAACACAACCAAGCCTAGGTGTTCACTCAATCTAAGCTTCGATATCACGTTGTAACTACCTAATTTTTCCATACACTTTAAGATGATAATAAACCACACATGTCCAACCCAAATTGAATGGAAAGGTGGATAGTTAGGAAAAGAAAGAAGACAAGAAGACAGGAAGAAACTAAACAAACACAGAATTTAACAATGGAATGAATAATCTATATTATATAACAACCCTTTACAAAAGCAAAACTGTTTTATATATATATATATATACACACACAGACACCAATCTGTGTATACGAACCTATTCAGCATGGATAGTTATAACAACATGTACTCACAACTATTGAATGATATACAACAATGTGAGTAACGTAAAGATAATCATCTACGTGAATATGTCTCTGGGCCTCCAGCTTCTCTCCTAAAGCTCCAAATATCCAAGTAAACTTAGAGATATGCTCGGCCTGATCCGAGCATTTAAGAAAAACCATGCTTGGGTTAGTATGGTAAAACGAGCGAGAGAACTTGAATCATAAGAAATTTTATTTATTATAACTTTTAAAATCGTTTAAAATCAAAGGTATCTCGTAAGACCACACCGCACATAAAAACGGATAGGTTTTTACCTTTCGATAACTAAAATCTTTATATTAGTAATTCCAATGATAATATAATAATGTCTAAAGGTCAAAGTAAAATATGAAAATAGCTAAAATGCTTGCATCTCACATTTTAACATAGTTGGGCACAATCAAAACCATACGGCGCTTATTGGAGAATGGATTTCATACAATGACTAGACTTTGGGGTACCACCTATCAAGGTACACGTCTAGAATATGTACCGGGATAGAACCTACCGATCCCTGCCAACACAAGACCGGCTTACCACTTACTGGATTGTACCGAATATTTCATATCCTGGTTGCTTTGCAACCCTTTTTATCGTGATCCCATGCACAACCAATCCATAAATATGTAAATGTATCTAGAAGGGTGACAACATACCCTAATGAGTGTGACCCACTTAGCCTTGCTGCATTTCCCCTGATTTTCAGTCATTCCTATTTGGTGAGGCTTGAAGCTACGGTTACCTTTCAAGAAATTCACACTTAGAATGCTCATTGCCCTCTAATGACAATGTGCTGATAGCATTCATCTGAACAAGTATGTTCTTTAATTACCCTTAAGATTAGTTGTGACTAGCCCTTGCACTTTGCATCTCCATCTTCGATTCCATGCTCTTCACGATGTCTTCACTTCGAAATGCATTTGTTGGATCTAAGTGATTTTCAGATAACATATCTGATCCTGTTCACTTCGAAATAACGTTCGACAATTTTTAATAAATTCAATTCGGTTCTTCAGGAAATAAACAGTCAAAATAAGATCAGAGATTACCTCCTAACCGTTATTGGACAGGTTTCCTTATCATCATCCGGGAAAAACGAAACGAGTTTATACATATAGAGTAGCACCTTTGACGGTAACCGTACTATATAATTCTTGTTTTTCTCCTAGATATTTCTAGAGTTGCATTTAAGTCCAGATTTGATATTCGGTTATTTAACTATCAATAAACAACCAATCAAAAAAAAAAGAATTACATTTCCCAAAGAAATCACTAAGCCTCATTTTAATTAAATTTTCTTTATTTAATAATCACATTTCAATACTTGGAAATCACTACCATATACTTACCTCAACAGGGTAAGTATATTCACCAACTTCTATATTTCCACACTTAGAAAATATAACCATATACTTATTTCACCGGTAAGTATATTTAACATCTCACTTTCAAACTTGGAAGGTATATTCACTAACACTTAGAAATATTTCCTATTTTGAAATCATACTTTAAATGATCTACCCAATTATCACTTAAACGGAGAAACCCAAAATACCAATCCCCTTATAAAACATTCTTCATGAATCACAAACCCAATTTACAAAACTTCTCTGTTTCAGGTCTTTAAACTCGTTTATAAATCCTTTTATAAATATCTAAACCATTTATTAAACTCTTCTCATATTTAAACAACTTATTTAATAGATTGTGCAAGTCCATAAAGTCCTCTTGATAAACCATACCTTATTTAAAATAACTTAAAATACTAAGTTATTATTTAAACATCCCTCTATTCCATTCATTTCAAATCCCTTTTAAAATAATAAATATAAAATCTCATTAATAATATATTAAACAAATTTTAAAACATTATTGTTATATAAGTTAACTTCAAAATAATATCAAGATAATAATTAATTAGCTTTTAAATGTTATTGGAACAATAATTAGTCAACACTAAAATAATATTAATATAAATTTATTTCCTTTAAATATGATTTATAACTTAAATTAATATAATTAGTTAACCTTAATTAAAAATTAAAATATAGATAATCTTTCAATAGTTAATTTAAATGTAACTAAAACATTTCTAAACCATAAATAAATAGCTTTAAAATAATACTTAACTAAACATTTTAAAACAAAAATTAGATAGTTTTTAAAATAACTTTTAAGAATCATATTAATAAAATTATTAACTTTAAATCATTATTAAAATAATTATTAATTATCCTTAAAATATTATTACTAATAAGTTCTTACCTTTTTAAAATATTACTATTAAATAACTTGTCTTTAAATCTTATAATAATTATTATTCTTAAATTAATTTTCTAACAATAATTAGTCTTTTTGAATGTGAAGGAGGCTTAACAATCACCATAATGCTTAAACAAGCTACCACATTATTCAATTAACTTTTCATGTTTACAATAGACATTCACATAATCAACGACTACATAATAAATTCAACACTTAACCATTATTGGTTGAAATATCACTTATTTGAACCAACATATCAATTGACAATATATAATCAAATGCCCTAATCTATAAAATAGCGGAACTGGGATTTATTCTGCTAATTATTTGCCAACGTAATTTAATTAGCGGAATCGTGTTTTATTCCACTTAAATAGATGTCCAATTATCATATTAAATCAAATTTAGCCCAATAGTAATTTATTGGCCAAATAAACATCGATATTTATGGTATATAAATTTAAACGATGTTATTATTAAAATAACGTGATTTAAATTTTGTTCGTTTAAATATGTCATAGTTTTTCACATCTCCAAAGCTATCAACAAATTGCGCCATCATGTTTTACTCGTTCATATGAACCCAACGCAAAAATTTGCGGGCTAATCGGGTTTCATATGAACGAGATACATCATTTCAAAATTTACCAACTATATACATTAAAACATTTAAAAAAATTTCCTTACCTCACAGCAAAATGGGCCGATCCCAAAATCCTACCCCAGACCGCTGCTACAGACCATTCTTCCCCAAGTCCCCTTCTCTCCTCAATCTATCGTTTCCAGTGACAGTCCGTGCACACGGCTCCCCACCGCCATCCTTCGATCAAAGACCACCCGCAAACTCTTCACTCCGCCCTTGTTACGATGGAACTAGCTGCCACAACTCCAGCCCCGAGCCTCGATTATCGACCACTGTAACATTCCGATATTTCATGCCATTCGCATCTACACACATCGGACTTGAATTGCTCAAAATATCAGATTGTTAATTTATATTTGGCAAAACTTAGCATATACGGTAAATAAATCAATCACAAAATCATAGACACAAAGTAACGTAACAATAAGGGTAACGACCCAAAAATTTTGAAAAAATTAAATTGGTTAATTTAATAAGTTTTGTTATTTAATATCTGAAGAAGTAGAAATTTGTGATTTATTAATGGGAAATAATAACTAGAATGAGTTGTAGCAATGTTGATGTAACTTGATTATAAGCAACTTAAATGAGATTGCAATTAATTGAAGTAACGTAAGTGTTATACTTGGTTTTAAAATTGAATATAAGAAACAAATGTGAATATTTAATTATTGTATGAAATAGATAGTTAATGGTAATTGAATAAAATTAGTATTATATAAGAACTGTAACAATTGTGTGTGAATAATGAATTCATATTCATGCACATTTCATATTTTATTGCTTTTGATAACTACTATCTCATTCCTTTTTTTCCTCTGTCTTGTTCACTTTCACATTAAAAAAACTCTCTTTATTTCATAAAACTTTCATTTATTCTCAGTCTATTCATTTTCCATTCTTATTGTTAACTGTACATTCTCTTACCTACTTTTGTTTCGGCCTAATTCTTATATTCCTCTTGTATTTTCATCTAAGCATTTACTTTTACATGTTGCAACTTTTAGTATTCATAACTTCTGCCTGCACTAATTCGTCCATTAACTTTTTGTTTCCATTGCATTAAATGCTCACATGTTCATGCACATTAACTTATTCAAGCTTGGAAATTTTCATTTATAAGCTTCCAAATGCTCATATTCTATTTAGTGTTCACATTTATACAAATTAACTCATTAGTGAATATTAACAATTCATATTTAATGCACGTGCATCATTCATGCTTGCATGTTCATGTTTTTATTTATTAAACACATAACCAAAACGTTTCTTTGAAAAGCTTACTGTATTTTTATATTCTTTTGTCATCTCCTCCTTTCACATTCTATGCTACTCCTCCATATTTATTTCTTCTCATTCTCTTTATATTGTCTCTTTCTTCCAACATTTATACTTCTGCATGCTCTATACAAAAAGAATACACATGAGTGCATAAGACTTTAATGTTTTTCCAATCCTTCCTCTATGCATTTGGCATTGTGAGTCAATCAATGTTTTATTTTATATATTTCTTAGTAATATTTTGTATAACTTGAATCTGAGTTCCAGATCATCTTTTATTTTATGTAACGTTACATTGGTTGTTGTATTCAAATTTATTTATTATATTTAATTTTGTTTAAAACGGGTGTATAAAAAGTGCATTTGGTGCTATTATATTTAATTGAGTGGAACATGCAATTAATTAGATCCAAAGTGGTCGCTTCATTTCCTTATTATTCAATACACCTGCCATATTTCCACATTTTGGTTTTATTGCAATTCTCCAATGTAATTGAAACGTGAATTCTCATCCTTTCTCATTCTTCCATTTCATTTATTTTATTACCCAAAGCATTTACTAGATCATATATCTTCATTTTATTTGTCCCTTCTATACCTATTTCTTTTGTTACTTCACTTTCTTTTTTTTCATAACATATCTCACTCTTTCCCCTAGAACATCATTATTTTTCAAACATCAGGGCCTCTATTTTTTTTTCCTTAACGTCCCAATGTCAACATAACTTTATACCTCCACTCCGTTACTACCAATTCATTTTTACTGAAGATATGTTCAAAAAAAAAGTGTGAGCATCTATTTCTTCCTCAACCACATCCACACCTTTTCTCATCACCTTGCCTTCTTCTATAAGAAGCCTTAAAAAAACAATGAGAATTAGCTTTCATGTTCTTAGCTTTCTACTTCTTTCCTTTGTTTTGGATACATCAAGTTTGAAAACGTGAGTTATTAAAGTTTCTTATTTTAATAATTAAAGGTGTGCGTACTTTTCAGTATATCCTTATAACCTGAATATCTTCACATAGGAGCCCCGATACATGCGTAGTTTCTTTCATTGGAATCGTATTTGAATTCCTAACGACATGAAATAGTATTGGTTGAGTTTGGAGATTGTTGGAAAGGAATCTTTGTTTGGATTTTTGCGTTCTAAATTTCAAAGGTGAGTGTTTTGATCCACTCATGGCTACTAAATTATCTTACGTTAGTTAATTAAATTTATGATGTGATTATAAATCTATTAATTTTTATTTGGTATTTTCAGATTGTCATTTAAGTTAAATTTTTATTTATATTGAATTGAATTGTCATTTGACTAATATTGAATATAAATTGTTAGTTAACACCAAATAATGATAATAAATTGATTGTTGTGATTTATTAGCTGATTTGGATGTTGGATTGTGATGGATGTTATAGGTTGACATTTTGGATGATTGGATGTTTATTTATGTACACATCTTTTTTATCACTATGGATTGAAATGATGACCCGAGTGTTTTCCATTGGGTTGGAAATTTTGATTTTGGTTGAAATGACATATGCCCATATTCTTGAATTTGGACTATTTATTGGAATTGAATTATTTGAAAGGTTTATGTTTTAAATTTAAACTTCAGATTTATTTTAATTAAAATTATTAAGATTGTTGTTTCGAATTATTTAAAATCCTTTAAATAATTATATCCATGTTGTACGCTTGATAGGAGATGAAAATACCGTAACATCTCTGAAGCCATTACAGTAATATTTCTATTCTACTTATTTTGATTTGACTTACATAAGATCTTTTAGTCCTGACTCGAATGTTTTGTTTTTTTCATTACGCTCGGGTCATTCTGAGCTTTTCAGTGTATTGAAGACAATTTTATTTTCTGGAGGATGAAGATGAAGATTTAGTATCTTATTTCTACTTATTATTATTATTCCACTACTTCTTGTATTCCGCTGCATTATTTGTTTATTTTTTGATGTATGTATAACTCTGATTTGAATTGTACAAGTATAATCAAACGTCATTTGTAAAACAGCTTCATAAACTAGTTATATGATTATTATATTTTGTCATTCCGCTGCGAGATCCTGTGTTTTGTTTTTCCTTTTTTTTCTATTATTTTCTTATTTACCCCATTAACAATCCTCCCTTTTGAATGATTTGAATTAGACATATGTGGTTTATTGTCGATTTAAACTGTTCAAAAAGGTGGGTTGTTACGTTTGGTATTAGAGCTTTGGTTAAGACATACCTTAGCTTGTTGGGGTTAACTCATAAGAGATAGGGTGGTAATATCCTAGAATGAGTTTGTCTAAGTTTATATATATACGAGAGCGCGTACTTATTAGTATTATAAAATGTTTTATATATGTTTTGAAATGAGTTTTTTCCTAATATTATACGATATATATAAGGAATAATTTTTTATAACTAATATAGTTATTCGTAATGCGTTTGTTTTACGAAATGGTAATATCTAATTATTATCATTTATTGTTAACTAGTTGTATTTTGTCAAATTATAAACATTAGCTATTATTGTTGATTGAATTTATGAACTAAGCACTAGTTTAATAATGTGTATTAAAGAGAATAAAGTGAATAATTAGGATATTTGTTAATTGAATTGAAATGTTTTGTTGTGAAACTTATTGTTTGTTGATTGGTAGTTTCAATTATTGAAATAAAATGCAATATTAGGATATTTGGATAGTCAAAACTTCTGAATTAATATATGAGTTGAAACTTAATAATTGTGTTGAATTATATAGTTGAATTTGATAACCTTAATTTGAAAGCAAGAGAAATAAGATTAATTTGTTATAGTTGAGCAGAATTATTGTATGCATTATTGGCATGTAATGTAATAATATTTAAAAATTGAAATTGTGAACTTAGTTGACATTTATGAAATGTGTCATAAATAAATTGAAAGGTAAAGGTGAACTAAAAATGAAATGAATTTATATAAATTCATGCCTTGTAAAATTGTTTGTGAAATAAATGAAGCTGCAATAAATAGTTATAATTAAAGTTGTGATAACTTTAAGCCTGAATAATGTTTATAGAAGAATTTAAGCTTTTATAAATTGGTTATGAACTTAAGAAAATTCCTTATGAAAATATTTGCAAATAAATATAGTATTAAATGAGAAATACTACATGAGAAATGAATGTACTTTAAATTGAAGAGAAATATAAGCAGTACTATGAGAATGAATATAATAATATTTTACATTAAATGGAGAAATTCTGTGAAACAAATATTAAAGTATGAAGTGATATCTGTTTTAATCAATGAGATTAAAAAATGAATTTAATTGAAATTTAGTTGGGATGAATCAAATTGGAATAAATACGTAAGTTGTGCGTATATTATTTTATTCGCATAATTAATTCGATCCAGATTTGAGTACATAAGTTCGAGGTGAATTGCACCATTTCGCATTAGGATTTTTCATTCGATTCTTGATGGCGAATATTTGATATGGATTTTGGTTTGATTCTAGAATTATCTATCATAGTATATGGCTATGCAAGGAGAATGATGATTTATAGTCAAGAAACCATATCGAAGTTCGCATTAGGGAAGTTGAATGGACAATACTAGTTCGAAAGCGAACTTGTGTGATCGAGCGAGCAATCGAATGTGATTTTGCAAAAAGATGATATATGTACATCTTATGTTCTAATATTATTGTTATGCTTTGGCGTTGAAATTGAAAGTTGTTGGGTTGGATATCTTTGTAATTTAAATTGAAATTTTATTCTATGCAAAACTACTATTGATTTAAAACCATTTTCGCAAAACTATTTTTTTATTTTTCATACTTTTCTTATACAAACTATCTTATTCTATTTTATTTACCAAACTATTTTATAAACTATTTCACAAAACTATTTTATTTACAAAACTATTTTACAAACTATTTTATTTACAAACTATTTTACACAACCATTTTATAAACAAAAATACAAAACTATTCTAAATTCAAAACCTTTTATAAAGCAAAGATGTTCAATCCTATATGGCTTTTCATACAACGAAATTGATTTTGGAAAAATTTTGATTCTTGTAGGAGATGAACTTTATATAAGTACGGATGATTTTGAAACTGTTGATTTTGAAAGGTATTCGATCTGAAGAGTTAAATCTTATATACAACGGAATTTATATAAAATTGATTCGATATATTCGAGATTATTGATTTTGGAAAGTACTTTATCTGAAAATGAAATCTTATATATAATGGAATTTATATAAGTGCGATATTTGAAGCTATGATTTTGAAAGGGTATTATATATGTATGTTATATTTTGAAATAAGAGGTATAGGAAAGTACTGTCCGTGAAGAAGTATAGTATGATATGCTTCGGCCCAGATGGACTTAGGGAATCCAGGAATGGCTTCGACCGATAATCCTAATGGACTTGGGTGAATCCAAAAATGGATTCGAACTGATATGGTTGTCCGGACTTAAACTCATGAGTTCCTTAATTTTTTTAAGGCACATGGTTTTTAGTTTACCCAACGGAGGCTCTTTCGATCCTGGGTTCTGTTGTTTATGGATCTTCCAGGAAGGAAGTGCATCCATTGCGTAATCGTTGAATCAGCAGCGTACCACTGCAGCAAGGGTCGATGGTCCCTTATTTATGAACTGGCTACGATATTTTTTTGGAATCCAAAAGATAGAAGGATCTTCAGGAAAGTTTTGTGTCCATTGCATAAATACTGGATCAGCAGCGGGCCACTGCTATCGTATTATCATCATTTGACATTGGATTTTGAGCGGTACTTCTCATACCTATTTTTAAGTATTTTCACTAGGTGTTGAAACAGGTCTACTAAGCACTTGTAGAATTCTAGCCTTGCGCCTGATCAACGCATGACCAAAGTCTGCAAGAACGAGGATAAACCTGTTAAGTTAAGACATCGAGTTATAAAAGTATTTTGACAAAGTATTATATAAAAGATATTTTGGTCAATTTTTTTGTCAATTCTAAATACTTTAAAATGTTTAAAATATTGTTTAATTATATACAACATGGTTTAATAGTAAATTTTTAGTGTTGTAAATATTTTAAAAGTTATTAATTAAATAAAATATATTTTAAGTGAATGATTATTGATTTATTAATAATGTTTGAAAAGTATCTTGAGATAAAATTTATAAACTTATAAATAATAGATTTAATGTTTTTCAATAGCTTCTTTGCAAATATAAATAATGATGCAAATAATTATTTTCAAATAGTTTACATATATTTATAAAGATGTTATTTAAATTATTTAAATGGTATTTATAAATGAAGCGAGAAACTTTACAAATGAATTTTTGAAAAGTATTAAAGATGATTGATTTGCAAATAAATCTTTCAAATGAATATTTCAAGTAAAATTTATATAAGTTTCTTTGAATGTATAATTTAAAGATATTATATAAATGGAAAGAAGAAAAATTTGATTTGCGAAGTTTACTTATAGCAATATACTTGACAAATAAATTGAATCCCTATGTTGGAAGTATGGTTTAAAATATTTACTTGATTTCAAAGTACTAATAGTAAAATTTATAGGTTTATTTACTATTTGAATTTTGTATTAAACCATAATAAATGTTTTTCCATGATTTGAATATTCATTTTTAAACAAATGTTTAGATTTATTATGATGGTATGAAATTTTATATTTTGATTTAGAAATTTAATGTAAGATTTAAGTATACTATTAATTTAAGTTTAATAATGCTAAGTTTATAATTATTTTAAAAATAATGAGTCCAATAAATTTTTTGATTTAAGAAACCTTATTTTAAAGCTTATTATAATGTTTTGATATAAATTTCTAACATTGTTTTAGACTTCTGATAATCTTTGCATAATGCTATGAGGATGTTTTGAATATATCTTATATTCTTACTAAGTGAATGAGGTCAAATGTTTTAATTGAATTTTTAAATATATTGAAATATTTCTTTTCTCTTTAAGGGCAAATACCAAAAACTTAAATTTTTATTCAATAACCAAATTAAGTAATAAGCTTAAGTAAGGCAGTAGAAGCTTAAGTAATATTTTATGAAATGATTCATTAATGACTTAAACACTTAATGGAAAATAAATGATGTAAGTGATTGATCTTTATATAAATAAATGAATGGAAAAATAAATAATGAGAAAAAAACCAGTAAAATAAACTAAAATAAATTAAAATTAAAATTTCAATTATTGTAATGGGATAAAATTTTAACTATTTAATAATTGGAACTTCTAAAGTTGAAAGTAAGAAATTAAATGCTAAGTTATAAATGAAATATACAAGGAATTTGAAATTTGTAACTTGTAAACAAAATGGAAATGAAAATAACAAATGATAACTATTGAACATTTATTTACTAAAATAAAATAAGATAAACTTGTGTAACTTTCAATTACATTCTTAGAAACATATGTATAACTTACCAGAATATTAAAAGTTGTAATGTTAAATAAGGATATGTAATGAAATATTATACGAGAAAAACTTAAATAATAAAAGCATTCAATGAAATTTATTTTTATAAATAAGAAATTTGATATGAAAATAGTTATAAACCTGAGTTATGGTTGTAATGCTACTAAATAAAATTAAATAGAAAGTGAATATTGTAAGTAAAGAATTATGAACTTAAGATAATGTTTGAAGCTACTGACAATTAAAGTAAATAATAAAATGAATGCTATATTAAATTTAATGATTGTAACTTCAAAAATGGTTGATTACTATAATCCCTTGTGAAGGTTGTATGCTTGTTTGCAAATGATTGTTATTATGTTGTATTGATTTATTTTGATTTTATGTGATGATGATATACTTTTGGTTGAAAGTAATTGTTGTTATGTAATGTTGATTGCTTTTATTAATTTAAAATAATATAATCATTTCACTTCTATATAAATTTTAACCTCTTTGGATTATATAAGTGGAATACAGGCTATGGAAGCAATTGCTAATGCTTTTGGTTTCATAAAATAAGCGTTATTTGCCCGACAAATAGGTACGTTCTCCGATTACAGTTTATAGCGATATTGCATGGTTTTCCCCTGTTGGGATATATTATTTTGAAATTTTTGATATATATTATTATTATTATTGATATTTCTCCCAAGCCTCTCCGTACAAAGGAGACTCTACCGAAATCTTTCATAAATGTTGGACTAAGAAAATTTTATGAAACGTTTTCAAAACTTTTGTTAACTTGAATATAAAAAGATTTATTATAAATTGATATATTATATTTAAAATTATTTTATTTTGTAAATTAATTGATTGTAAATTTAATATTTTGAATAAGATATATTGATTTCTTGATTCCTTCTTTTCTTTTCTTTTTTCATTTTCGGTGACGAAAAGTTTTGAGTGGGAGGGAGTGTAATGACCCGTAAATTTTCAAAATTTTAAATTGGTTAATTTAATAAGTTTTTTATTTAATATCTAAAGAAATAGAAATTTGTGATTTATTAATGGGAAATAATAACTAGAATGAGTTGTAGCAATGTTGATGTAAGTTAATTATGAGCAACTTGAATGAGATTGCAATTAATTGAAATAACGTAAGTGTTATACTTGGTTTTAAAATTGAATATAAGAAACAAATGTAAATATTTAATTATTGTATGAAATAGATAGTTAATGGTAATTGAATAAAATTAGTATTATATAAGAACTATAACAATTGTGTGTGAATAATGAATTCATATTCATGCACGTTTCATATTTTATTGCTTTTGATAACTACTATCTCATTCATTTTTTCCCTCTGTCTTTTTCAGTTTTCACATTTCAACCATTCACATTAAAAAAACTCTCTTTATTTCATAAAACTTTCATTTATTCTCAGTCTATTCATTTTACTTTCTTATTGTTAACTATACATTCTCTTACCTACTTTTGTTTCGGCCTAATTCTTATATACCGCTTGTATTTTCATCTAAGCATTTACTTTTACATGTTGCAACTTTTAGTATTCATAACTTCTGCTTGCACCAATTCGTCCATTAACTTTTCGTTTCCATTGCATTGAATGCTCACGTGTTCATGCACATTAACTTATTCAAACTTGCTATTTTTCATTTATAAGCTTCCAAATGCTCATATTCTATTTAGTGTTCACATTTTTACAAATTAACTCATTAGTGAATATTACCAATTCATATTTAATGCACGTGCATCATTCATGCTAGCCTGTTCATATTTTTATTTATTAAACACATAACCACAACGTTTCTTTGAAAAGCTTACCGTATTTTTATATTCTTTTGTTACTCCTCCTTTCACAAACTATGCTGCTCCTCCATATTTATTTCTTCTCATTCTCTTTATATTATCTCTTTCTTCCAACATTTATACCTTCTACATGCTTTAAACAAAAAGAATACACATGAGTGCCTAAGCCTTTAATGTTTCTCCAATCCTTCCCCTATGCGTTTGGCAATGTGAGTCAATCAATGTTTTATTTTATATATTTTCTTATTAAATTTGTGTATATATATTATTTTATTAATATTTCGTATAACTTGAATTTGAGTTCCGGATCATCTTTTATTTTACGTAACGTTACATTGGTTGTTGTATTCAAATTTATTTATTATATGTTAATTTTGTTTAAAACGGGTGTATAAAAAGTGCATTTGGTGCTATTATATTTAATTGAGTGGAACATGCAATTAATTAGATCCAAAGTGGTCCCTTCATTTCCTTATTATTCAATACACCTGCCAATATTTCCACATTTTTGTTTTAATGCAATTCTCTGATGTAGTTGAAACATGAATTCTCATCCTTTCTCATTCTTCCATTTCGTTTATTTTATTACCAAAAGCATTTACTAGATCTTATATATCTTCATTTTATTTGTCCCTTCCATACTTATTTCGTTTGTTACTTCACTTTTTTTCATAGCATATCTCATTCTTTCCCCTAGAATATCATTATTTTTCAAACATCAGGGCCTCTTTTTTTTTCCTTAACATCCCAATGTCAACATAACTTTATACCTCCACTTCGTTACTGCCAATTCATTTTTACTGAAGATATGTTCAAAAAAAATGTGAGCATCTCTTTATTCCTCAACCACATCCGCACCTTTTCTCATCACCTTGCCTTCTTCTACAAGAAGCCTTAAAAAAATGAGAATTTGCTTTCATGGTCTTGGCTTTCTACTTCTTGCCTTTGTATTGGGTACATCAAGTTTGAAAACGTGAGTTATTAAAGTTTCTTATTTTAATAATTAAAGGTGTACGTATTTTTCAATATATCCTTATAATCTGAATATCTTCACATATGAGCCTCGATACATGCGTAGTTTCTTCTATTGGAATCGTATTTGAATTCCTGACGACGTGAAATAGGTTTGGTTGAGTTTGGAGACTGCTGGAAAAGCATCTTTGTTTGGATTTTTGCATTCTAAATATCAAAGGTGAGTGTTTTGATCCACTCACGGATACTAAATTATCTTATGTTAGTTAAATTAAATTTATGATGTGATTAGAAATCTATTAATTTTTGTTTGGTATTTTTAGATTGTCATTTAAGTTAAATTTTTATTTATATTGAATTGAATTGTCATTTAACTAGTATTGAATATAAATGTTAGTTAAAACCAAATAATGACAATAAATTGATTGTTGTGATTTATTGGGTGATTTGGATGTTGGATTGTGATGGATGTTATTGGTTGACATTTTGGATGATTGGATGTTTATTTATGTACACATCTTTGTTATCACTATGGATTGAAATGATAACCCGAGTGGTTTCCATTGGGTTGGAAATTTTGATTTTGGATATTGGTTGAAATGACATATACCCATATAATTTCTTAAATTTGGACTATTTATTGGAATTGAATTATTTGAAAGGTTTATGTTTTAAATTTAAACTTCAGATTTATTTTAATTAAATTGATTAAGATTGTTATCTCGAATTATTTAAAATCCTTTAAATAATTATATCCATGCTATACACTTGATAGGAGATGAAAATACCGTAACATCTCTGAAGCCGTTACAGTAATATTTTTGTTCTACTTATTTTGATTTGGCTTACATAAGATCTTTTAGTCCTGACTCGAGTATTTTGTCTTTTCATTACGCTTGGGTCAGTCTGAGCTTTTCAGTGCATTGAAGACCATTTTATTTTCTGGAGGACGAAGATGAAGATTCAATATCTTATTTCTATTTATTATTATTATTCCACTACTTCATGTATTCCACTGCATTATTTTTTTATTTTCAGATGTATGTATAACTCTGATTTGAATTGTAAAAGTGTAATCAATTGTCATTTGTAAAACAGCTTCATGAACTATTTATATGATTATTATATTTTGTCATTCTGCTGCGAGATCCTGTGTTTTGTTTTTCCTTTTTTCTATTATTTTCTTATTTACCTCATTAATAATCCTCCCTTTTGAATGGTTTGAATTAGACATATGTGATTTCTTGTCGATTTAAACCGTTCAAAAAGGTGGGTTGTTACAATAAGCAGCGGAAATAAATGAATAGTAGTTCATGAAGCGACTATATGTATAACAGAGTTAAAACAAGGTACAACAGAAGTCCCAAGTACATAGAAGTCTCAGTACAATAGTCAAATAACAAAATCTGAATATATCACCGGAGTCAACTAAATATTTAAAAGCTGAATAGATATAGATGGATCTCCAAGCGAAGCTCCAACTCCAAAGGTGAGTCTCAAACACTGTGACCCTCAGTACAACCCGAGCATAAAGCAAAATACAAAACACTCGAGTCAGGATTAACATCAATAAATCCAACTCTACTGAAATACCAATTGAAACAAAAGTAACTCAAAGGATGTTTGGGATAACCATCCTCTAAGGATCCATGAAACTATCTATTATGCAGTACAATACACTATTATAATATGTCTATAGCAAAGTAAAAGTATTAAAATAGCGTTAAAGCATTACCCATATCCCGCTTAACACATTTTTATATATTCCCGTAGTCTATACAGTATCGTAATCTCCTCCATACTGGAGGTCGTCAGAGGGCACTCTATAGGTATGGTACAAAACAAACTCGTAGCGGGCTCGATATGGTAGGTGACATGGCACAACTAGGCAATGCCAGGGTAGATATACCAATTACACTTCCAGACTATTGGTAATGCATAGCCGCAGCTACCATACAACTCGGTCCACACTCCCAAAAATTCGAGGGTGCACCCAATCTATCACAAAGTAATAAAATAATATCGAAGAAGCGTGTCCGATCGGAGGAGCTACCTCGCTTGGCCCGTCAATTGCTCCTATTTTAGCCACCTTAATCTAACTCATTGGAGTTGGGGTCCACGTATATACCTCATATAAAATCATTGCAAACATCCTACTTCATTTTGGAATCTCCACCGCATACATAGTTGTTAAAGTGGTTTTCGGTATTGGAAGAGAGTATGACAATCCAATCTCGGTCTCTTTAACAACCAAACGTTATTATAACATCGCATTCATTTCAAAATGCCATTTCCATATCCAAAATATCATATCCATTTCAAATCCATATCAACTCGAGATCATTACTCACTGTAAACTAATATTCATTTCCAAAATGATAGCACTTTCCAAAATTATAACTCTTTTGAAATTATAATACTTTTAAAATCAGAACACTTTGCAAACCATAACACTTTGGAAATCATAACACTTTGGAATCATAATACTTCCCACTTAAATAGTTTAGATATTAAAAATAGTATATATAATAAAATAGTTTATAAAATAAAATAATTAGTGTATTAAAAATAGTTATAAGTTAAAATAGTTTGTATTAAAATAATTAGTATATTAAAATAGTTTATATTAAAAATAGTATATATATTAAAATAATTTATATAGTAAATTTAATTCAACATCTTAATAAACTATTAATTTACATTGATTTCAAAAATAGATTTGAAATACAAATCAAACCGTTTTGATTTCAATAGGTTTCAAATCTTTAAATATTTAAACATTTACAATAACTAAATTTTGATAAATTCATTTATATTTCAAATTCAACTTTACCATTATTTAATATCGAAATATTCACTAATTAATTCAATATCATTTAAATAAAACCTTCAAAATATATATTAAAATAAAAACTAATTATCCCATTTAAATTTATTTAAATTTGAAAATATTCATTAAATCATCTTAAATCAAAATCAAGTAATAAAATCATATCCTTAAAATCTTAAATTCAATAAATTTCAAACAAACTTATTTAAGTACAATTCTTAAATAAATACAATTTCAAATCAATTTCAAATTTATCTACCTAACCTCAATTCATTAAAATTATTATAAAATCTATCTTTAAAATATAATTTTAAATAAATACTTAAACATAATATATACTAATTAAATTAAACTTTATTAAATCAAAACTTATTATTAAATTTATTTTATATTTAAATTTTTTATATATATAAAAATAGTAAAATTATAAGAAAAATCTTAAAATTTATATTTTCAAAACTAACTTATAAATTTAAAATTTCCAAACGTATAAATTTAAAAATCTAAAATTTAAACCTTTATAAAAATAACAAATATATATATATATATATATATATATATATAATATCTTAAAATCAATATTTAATAAAGCCAAATATTTTCTTTCAAAACCTTGGAAATCATTTTCAAAATATATATATACCAGCGGTATCTGTATATAA
Organism: Allium cepa; assembly: GCA_030765085.1. Classification (NCBI taxonomy): domain Eukaryota; kingdom Viridiplantae; phylum Streptophyta; class Magnoliopsida; order Asparagales; family Amaryllidaceae; genus Allium; species Allium cepa. The sequence goes on along the minus strand of CM060937.1, from coordinate 502,891,022 downwards.
TTTTCTATCCTATGGTCAAGTGATATAGATATTTACATTTCAATCTGCAATTTAAATATATATGGGTATATATCTTTTCAACCCTCAATCCCAAATTCATGTCAATGAAAATCGCTGGGGTTTATCGTTTCAACCCATAACGATTTTCTCCTATTCTACAAGATCGTTTCAGTATGTATCATTTCAACCTATAGAGAATTCTAAACTAACAGGGAACATAGTGAGAACAGTGATGATAATAATATAACATATCAATAACAGACATATACCATCAATAACAGATAAAATATAAATAACAGATCATGGTGCCAGATGTTATAGGTGAATAGTTATAGAAAATGGCATATCATATATATAGCAATTAAATAACTAGCAATGGCATATATTAATAGTCGTTTCAAATGAAATCAGATTTAGCAAATATAAGAATGTTAATCGTGAGTGATTGCTCATCTTTAGAGGCTAGAGGTAAACAAGAACGAGATTAGTTACGAGTCCAAGCATAAATTCCAAAGCAGAGAAAGATTGGCACGAATTTGACGACAAAGCTGATAAATAGGAATTGATGAAAACGAATCAGAACCATCTTGACATAATTGAAACAAAATATAGGTTATAATTTTTCTCTAAAACCTATTTTAAAACACACATTTTTAGCAAAGGCTAGCGGGGTTAACAGGGCCCTACCTGATTTTATTGCAACAGAATAATAAAATACAAAGCTTGTTTAAAGAAGATAAACAAGCAAAGAAAAAAACGCACAGGGATTAACAAGAGGAAAAACATGCACACGGAGCAAAACAAGACAAGAAACTACCATAACCACCATCTATCTCCAAGCTTCTCTGAAAACAGATGGAACAGAGGGTTGCATCATCAAAGCTAGATAAATATCCTTCTTCAAGACTTTCCATAACACCTGCCCATCCCTCCTCTTGTTTTCAAAACAAATCATATTTCTTTCAAGCCACACAATTGACATATATTTCTTTAGGCAGATTGTAAGGCATCTTGCTTTCATAGTTCGCCACCTGTTGCTTTATATATAATGTAAAAATCCATAGGCCTAAGACTGGACAGCAAGTTACTTCCAGCATGCTGCATCATTTTGTCAAATATCATCATAGTATAGGAACATTGCAAAAACAAATGGTGCGTGGTCTCTGGTTCATTTGCACAGAAAAAACAGGACAAACCAGAATCAAAACCCATCTCCATCAACTTGCTTTTAGTTAACAAAGCATTTTGAACGACCTTCCAAAGCATCAGATTGTCCCTGGGAGAAGAATCAGTAGTCCAAATGACCTTACTCCATTTAAATGCTTGGATAGTGGGCTTTTGCAGATGTTTATACACAAGAGAGACAGAGTGTGGTTTTGCATTCCAAAGTACAACATCAACTTCAACTAGAGGGTAGAAATTACTTTGTATTTCATTCCAAACTGACCTGATGAATTGATTGGAGGAATAAGGAAGCTGCAGGTAGCCATGGCTAATAAAATCAACTGCATTGGCATCAATGGGAATACCAGATTGATTCAGCTGTTGATAGCTGAGAAGATTATGCAATATCACACCTTTGGCAACCTATGGATCAAACCAAAATTTAACAACAGATGAGTTAGCCAATCTATGAACGATGAGGGGAAGCAAAGTATCACGCAATCCAAGCATCTTTCTCCATGACTAACTACAAGTTTGTGGAGTAGGCAAAGTCCGAAAACTTTCCCTACCAATTCTATGTGCCCAAACCCAATTAACCCAACCAGAATTCTTCTTGACAATTATAGAATTAAGATGAGTACTGAAAGCAGCAATATTCCAATTGACAATGTTAATTACTCCCAACCCACCAGCATTTATATCCTTTTCAAAGAGACTAAAAGAGCATGGTAGTGGCTTCCTGTTATTGATGGAACCAGTCCAAAAAAATCTGATCATAGCACCTCTAACCAGATACAAAAGTTTAGAAGGCATGATAAAAGCTTTAGACCAATATACAATCATAGAAAATGCAACTGATTTGATAAGAACAAGCCTTCCTGCCTGAGATAAGAATCTGTTTGACCACCTGTCAAGCATAGAAACAATTTTGGTATACAGGGGAAGGCAATCAACAAGCTTCAATCTAGAGGTTAAGAGTGGGAGGCCAAGGTATGTCATATTAGAGACCATACTTTAAAGACCAGTTATTTGGATCAGGGCTGAGGAAAGATTGGAGGAGATCCCAGCAAAAGATATACTTGATTTTGAAAAGTTGAGATGCAAACCTGTCATCAAGAAAAAATCAGACAATGTACTAATGACACACTGAATCGAGGGAAGATGTGGCGTAGTAAAAATCATAATATCATCAGCAAACATAAGAGTAGTAACATTTGTAAGCTTGCACTTGGGATGGTACATGATCAGACCCGCAGTGTACTTGGTATTCATATATCTAGTGAGAACTTCCATCACAAGAAGAAATAAGTAAGATGAGATCGGATCACCCTGCCTAATTCCTTGCCTACTCTTGAAGTAACCAACAGGACGACCATTTAGAATAATGGAGAAACTAGGAGTTGAAATACATTCATAAACCCAACCAACAAAAGGCTTAGGAAAATTCATTAAGGCCATAATGCGTACTATGGAGGACCAGTGTATTGAGTCATAAGCTTTCGTGATGTCAAGCTTTAACATTGCAGAAGGAGAAGCATTAGATCTCGCATACCCACAAAGAAACTCCTGGGCAAGTAGAATGTTGTCAAAGATACTTCTGTTGGGAAGGAAGGCAACTTGATTTTGCGAAATGATTTGAGGGAGGACTTGCATTAGCCCTTATACACCACGTTACAGCATGAAATAGGTCTAAAGGAAGAAACAGTGCTAGCATCAGGACATTTTGGGATAAGGACAATGTTAGTTGAGTTGATTTCAGATAGCAGTGAGCATTTATTAAAAAAAATTTGAACAGCCTTACAGAAATCAACATGAACAATGTCCCAGCAACTAACATAGAAGTGAACATTGAAGCCATCAGGTCCACCACACGATTTTCTATTCATGGCGAAAAGTGTTTGCTTTATTTCCTCATCAGTTACTTGATTGACAAGCATAGCAGCCTGCAAACTGGATATAAATGGAAGGGTTATGTTGTTTAACATGTCAAGGTCAGGACTAAAATTAGTGGTGTTACCAAGAAAGTCTTCAAAATAACTTAGAAAAGCAGTATCAATTTGCTCAGGAGAGGAGACAATAGTACCATCATGAGAAAGAATTGTGCGAATATTTTATTTAGCTTGTTTGATTTTGATCGAGGAATGAAAAAACTCAGTGTTACGATCACCAAATTTAAACCACTTACAGTGAAACTGCTATATTTTTATTGTCAAATCGATATTATTATAAACCTATACACATTTATACTTTAAAATCAAATATATATATATAAGCTAATATGTAACTTACTAATATATACTAAATATATTTATATCCAAAATTTTAGAAATAAATGTGCATACAATAGATTTTACACCTATATATAACTTACATATCACAACTATGTATATCAAAATAGCTATATCTTATAATTTAAACATGAACACGAATAACCATATTATACACACACACACACTTTGAATGTTACCTTTAAAATTCTATAAGTTAATACTGTAGGATCTAGATTAACCCTAGAAGGGGGGTGAATAGGGTTATAGCAAATTTTCTCGAATTAAACACAGAAATATAATTGCAGAAATAAATATGCTGAAAAGTAAATCACACACAAAATTTACCCAGCTTCGGCAACCTCTGCCTACTGCTGCATTCCCAGATTTCTATTAGAATTAAACAGTATCACGCTTACAAACACTCTACCAGACTCGCAGACCCTTTTGCTCCCGCTCACAAACACTCTACTAGACTCGCACACCCTGCTCCCGCCTATAGAGTTTCGCTCACTCGCAAACACTGCTCCCGCCTATAGAGCTTTGCAAACTCGCACACTCTGCTCACTGAACTAATTCTAAATAGACAATCTGACACTACCTAATCCCTAGGTGGTGATTTACAAATTCTTCGACTCGAAAAGAAAAACAAACTTCAAAATTAAAACCGGAGCAAAAATTAAAATACAACTTGAATGCGTAATTTTTGCTCAAAATAAAAAACTAAAAAACCCCTTTATAATTAAACCCTAAAAAATAACTTTAGCCCCTTTATAATTAACAAGGCCGGCGCCTTTATCTTTCAACCGATCCACTATCTTCCCTTATTCTTTGACCCGGTCCACTCTTTTGCTCAGTGAAGAGAAATGCGGCCGATTCTCTTTGCCACTAATTTAGGGCTTCTGTCTTTGATTCAAAATTGGGGCTTTCTGATGTTCGGTGCTCTGACTTGCGTTGCTCTTGCTCACGCTTGTTCTCTGATGATTTACGCTTTGTTGCTCGTTCGATCGAGTTATTGATAATTTCGGTATGTAGTTTCTTTTGTTGCTCGTTTGATTGCTTGCTTCGATTGGACTCGATTTTAACTCAATAGCCGATGATGTAAATTGGGATTGCAATTGATAGTTCGATTGTGAATTGAAGCACTTGCCTGATGATGATACCTTCGGGTTGAATTTATATGAATTCACGACTTCATCACTTTCCTAATTTTCTAATGCCTGTTGCGCACGTCTTTCCTGATTTTGTGACACCTTGATACACACGGCTTTCCTGATATTTTTTTTAACTTGATAATCACGGTTTTGAATTGAGAGCGTTCGATCCTTCTTGTATAAAAAGGCAGAAACTTTCCCTTTTTCATTGCTGACTTTTTCAAAGACACGAATTTGATACTGTCATGAATTCGAATTCTCTGTACTGTTGAACTTTAGCACCTATTTTCGAAAATTCTGACTTGACACTGCTTCGACCATCTTGTGTTTGTCCCTGTCTTCATCTCTGGCCATCTTCGCTAGTCTCCTTTTGAACATTGCACCGTTGTTCACTGTTTACATCACTGGACTTGATATCATTGATCTGCATTTCTTTATTTATTATGGCTCCACTGTTGCACTCGAGTGGTTTCAAACATGTGAGTTGTTGTTTGCTTTTGATGTAGCTGTTAGTCTGCATTTTTTTCAATTCACCGTGTCACTTGATCTATCACACTGTTGCATACATGAGCTTGATACTGTTGGTCGACTATCTCCTTGAGTTGCAGTGAGCTCGACATTGTTGTTTACTTCACTTGTGGTCTTCATTTTTGATTCAGAACTTCTGTACTGGCTGTAGTTGAGTTGATACATTTGTCAGTTCTACATTTGTTTCACTTGGTATTGCTGCATCCATTGTAGCTTGCTACTGTATCATTGAGTAGCTGTCGTCTGCACTTTTAGTCGAACTTGTATTCAATTCAATGCTGAGTTGTTTCTTTAATATTGAGACCTGTAGTTGTATACTTGTGTACATGCTTTGTTTCTGTTGGTCGTGGCTTGGTATATGTGAACCCATTTGTGTTGCATAGCATTGATGATTTTGTATGCTTGTAACTTTGGTTTTATACTGCTTCACCATGTCACTTGAGGTCTTGCAGTTTGGTTTATTGATGCATTCATGTACACTGCATTCATGTTCAAAGACTGCTACTTGTTTTTGTACCCTTTGCATTCAGTTTATTGCATTGACATGTTGTAGATGGTCTTTGTATTGCTTGGTGGCATTGTGCATCTCAACTTGTTCTTGTATTCACTGTCATATTTGGGCTTCACTGAATCTTTTATTGCATACTTGGGCTGCTGGACTTGTTGTACATTGCATATTGCATTGCCTTGTTTGTTGAAAAGTTGTGCTTGCACACTTGCTATTGTTGGCTGCGCACATGAGTTGGCGAGGCAGTGCACACGTGTATGAATGTACACGTGTGTATTGCAGTCACTTATGGTTACATGTCCCTGTAATATCTATATGCACGACTTTGTGATGAAAACAAGTGTGAATTATGACGAACAACCCAAATAACTGAGGCAAACCATATTTTCAAAAATCGTATTTTATTTTATATTGCAAAAATATTTCTTTTTCAATTTTACTGCGTTAGTGAATATTTTTGCAGATTGCTCAGATGCTGGATTCAAACTGGAATGCAGTTGAAGACAAAATACGAGTGTGAGTGATATGTAGTGAGGTTATCAACGTAAAAATATTTGTGATGTAATCGTGATGTAATCAGAAATGTATATGTATAGTGAGAGCATGAATTTGTACTATTCAAGATTGTAATAAATATTTGTTTGAATAAAATTTCTGTTTGAATTCAAAATCTGTGTAACTTGTTCTGTTTGAATTCAAATTCAAATTCTGTGTAATTTATTTTATTCAACAAATATTTATTTAATCTATGAAAAAACAAAATAGTACATTACTAAATACATTTAAATGAATATATATGTTTATTATCATCAAACAAAAACATATAAGCGCATATTCAACAATCTCCCCCTTTTGATGATAACAAACATATATTTAAGATTTTGTACATGTGTTAAATGTATTTGATCAATGATATACTCTAATTGCTCCCCCTATTTAAATGCTTCCTCTCTACATGATGCTCCCCCTACATATATGCATACGAATAGAAATATTCAAATGTGCCTAGATACATATGGAAAAATTATTTGACCTTTGCTTGATTCCATTTGACAAAATCTTAACTTTTCTCTCCCCCTTTTGTTATCAGCAAAAGAATAATAGTGTTAGAGAAAAATAGAGATTAAGTGATCAATATTAATCCAACATTAAACTCAAATTGAATATAAATAGTAAACTTCAATAAGAATCAAACAAAAACCATAACTACCCTTGTTAGGCGCATATTCCACTTTTAGAAATGATGGATATGATGTTCATATAAAATCATACAGTTGAATCAACTTGTGGTACATTTCTATCAGGAATTTGAATATCTACTAATCATGCATAACCGTTAGGACTTTTAAATGAGATTAGTAGTATTCGATTTTAATTTTAAAAATGAAATCAAGTATCTTCTAACCACGCATGACCGTAAGGACTTTTAAATGGGATTAGAATCAACTTGTCTATTTAATCAATTAATTTTGATATGCGTTCCATACATGCATAACCATAAGGACTTTTAAATGAGCATGGAAGCACATAAAAAAAATCCAAGTAATTCACCCATGCATAACCGTGAGGACTTTTAAATGAGAGTGAATACTTTGGATATTTATTTATTTGTTTAAAAATATGACATGAAAAACAAATGATTCCTGATTATAGTACCATATATCGACAAACTATATTGAATATTTGATAAACCATGGTCGATAGAAATAATGATAGATATCGAAATGGTCATGGAATCTTTACCCAACAAAAAGTTTTATAATTCTTGTTTTAATTCCTAAAGAAATTTTCCAAATATACTCTCTTGAGTAATGTATGTTAAATATCAACTCTCATCACCTTTTCAATCACTATTTATCTTTTCGATAATTAGTAGGGAGTCGGATTAGTCAAAATTTGTCATTTAAAATCAAAAGACTAATATGAAAATATGGTCAAACAATTATTTTCTCGACATGGGTATATGAAAAAAAATTCTGCTAAATGAAAAATTATTTCAAGTGAAAAATATGCAAATATTTTCTTTGAAAAACGATGCAGCAAATGAATGTTTCAAAAAATTAATCACGTTACACTAGTAATTTCTCTATCAACTATATTACCAGTGTAATCTGCATCTGAATTTAAATTTCACTCAATATTCACTCGTTCGATGTCAAAGACCAGATTGTGAAATTTCAACAAACTATTTCAGAATGAAATTTGAAATGAAGCCATGTACACACTCAAACAAATATCATGGTGTTAATTTCAGAAACCATAGGATAAACAATTATATTCATGAGTAATCAACAGTCAATCAACATCATAATTATTTCAAAAACAATTTCTTGAAGTTTCAACAATTTCTTAAAATCCTTTTTAACAGCTTTCACATGAAATTTGAAATCGTGCAAATTTACAAGCAGTGACCAAAATGTCAAAATATATCTAAGTGTAGCATGAGTAGACAATAATCAATCAACATCATAATTTGACCAAACATATTAAGTTCAATGATGAAGGAATGATTGGTCTACTTTTAAGCACAAATCAAAGTAAGAACAAGTCAAAAGAAAAATCATATCAATAAGTCAGAATTAAAGACATCATCACATCATTATCACAATTTTGGCTGATTTAATTCAGAATATGGTGCAGATTATACCTTCACCTGTTTTACCTTTACGATAATTTCTCGTGATTGCCCATTGTGATTCTGTCACCTTTATACTAGGCTAAGGAACTTTGCTTTGTTGCCCGTTGTGTTTCTGGAACAGCCAAAATCCAGAGAACACCGTTGTTGTTCCTTAGCCTGCCACCACACCTACACGATGAAAGATTTTTGTGACCTATTTCTAGGTCCATGATTGTTAGTGGCAGAAACATTATGAATAAACAAACCCTTTGGAACCCAAACTTGTTTAGTCCTTTTATTCTTGTTCCAATAGACATGAAATTTGTTTGTAGAATTCTTAGGAATCCAAACTTGTATAAATTTTGTGTTCTTGTTCCTATGACTACAATTTTCAACATGATGTCCAATTATTTCACATCTATCAAAGACACTTTTCTCTTTTGCATTATCCTCAGCTTGTGTTTTCCCAAAACCAAGTCCTTTTCTGTTGTTAGCAAAAATTTGATTTCCCAATAGCATGTTGAAAGATTTTTCGCCTCTTGAAAAGTTATTCAAAGATTTCTCAAGATTTTGGACTTTTGTTTTTAGTGTTGTGTTTTCAGTGACAAGTGAGGTGCATCGATTTATAAAATCCTTTTTCCTAGTGTCAATGATTTCCTTAAGACTCAAGTTTTCTTTTTCAAGATTCTCAGAGTTATTCTTAAGTCTTGTCAATTCTGAATCTAAAACTTTACATCTTTTACATTCTAGGTTTTGAATATTTTCAAGTTCAGTTTCTAACCTAAAATTTTTACGAGCACGTTCTCTCTTATCAGTTTTCAGTTTTTCAATTTTAGATTCAAGAGCATCAACTACTTTAGTAAGATCAGAACACATAAAAACAAGTTCTTTATAAGAAAACTCACCTGCCTCACTGGATTCATCGGAGGTTGCTTCTGATTCTGATTTTGCCATGCAACACAAGTTAGCCTCCTCTTAGCTGCTATCCGAAGCTTCCTCTCCTTCTTCATCATCCCAAGTCGCTGCAAATACCTTCTTCGCCTTTTTCTTTCCTTTGTTGTTTTTGAGAAGTGGGCATTTTGGTTTGATGTGGCCAGGCTTGTTGCAGTTATAACACGTCAGTTCATTATCGGAATTTTCGGAATCTTTTGACCTATTGCCCTTTGTTTTCTTCTTGCGTGGCTTGAATCTAGACCATCTTCTAAGATTATTGATAGCCATTGCAAGATCTTCAATTGGATCTTCTTCATCGCTTTCTTCTTTGCTCTTTAAGGCAATCGTCTTCTTCTTTGGTTCCGAGTTGTTGCGTTCTTCCTTTGCTTTTAACTCAAGCTCATATGTCATCAAGTTTCCAATCAACTCCTCCATGCTTAGCTTACTCAGATCTTTCGATTCTTGGATTGCCGTTACTTTTGCCTCAAATTTCATTGGTAAGACTCGTAGTATCTTCCGCACAAGCTCTACCTCAGTGAATACCTTCCCAAGTGCTCTAGCGTTGTACACCAAAGTTGAAAAGCGCCCAAACATATCCTTTATGCTCTCGCCTTTGTCCATCACAAAGTTTTCGTATTCATTGTTGAATAGGGCTAGACGAGACTCCTTGACTTGAGAAGTTCCTTCGTGTGTCACCTCCAAAGTGTGCCAAATTTCCTGTGCTGTTGTACAATGAGAAATTCTATTAAATTCATTTTTATAAAGAGCACATATCAAAGCATTCATGGCTTTAGCATTTGTCGTTTTCAATCTCTTATCATTAGCATCCCACCTATCCTTAGGTTTAGGAATCTCAGTATCACCAACGATTATAGTGGGAGGTTTATAGCCAGTTTCAATAATATCCCAAACATCATAATCAACGGAACTAAGATAAATACTCATCCTAACCTTCCAATAAGCATAATCGTTCCCGTTAAACATGGGTGGCCTAACAATAGATTGCCCCTCAGAAAAAGCACTATTTGACGGATTCATGACTCTAGAGTTAAATAAAAATACCAGGCTCTGATACCACTTGTAGGATCTAGATTAACCCTAGAGGGGGGGGGGGGGTGAATAGGGTTATAGCAAATTTTCTCGAATTAAACACAGAAATATAATTGTAGAAATAAATATGCTGAAAAGTAAATCACACACAAAATTTACCCAGCTTCGGCAACCCCTGCCTACTGCTGCATTCCCAGATTTCTATTAGAATTAAACAGTATCACGCTTACAAACACTCTACCAGACTCGCAGACCCTTTTGCTCCCGCTCACAAACACTCTACTAGACTCGCACACCCTGCTCCCGCCTATAGAGTTTCGCTCACTCGCAAACACTGCTCCCGCCTATAGAGCTTTGCAAACTCGCACACCCTGCTCACTGAACTAATTCTAAATAGACAATCTGACACTACCTAATCCCTAGGTGGTGATTTACAAATTCTTTGACTCGAAAAGAAAAACAAACTTCAAAATTAAAACCGGAGCAAAAATTAAAATACAACTTGAATGCGTAATTTTTGCTCAAAATAAAAAACTAAAAAACCCCTTTATAATTAAACCCTAAAAAATAACTTTAGCCCCTTTATAATTAACAAGGCCGGCCCCTTTATCTTTCAACCGATCCACTATCTTCCCTTATTCTTTGACCCGGTCCACTCTTTTGCTCAGTGAAGAGAAATGCGGCCGATTCTCTTTGCCACTAATTTAGGGCTTCTGTCTTTGATTCAAAATTGGGGCTTTCTAATGTTCGGTGCTCTGACTTGCGTTGCTCTTGCTCACGCTTGTTCTCTGATGATTTACGCTTTGTTGCTCGTTCGATCGAGTTATTGATAATTTCGGTATGTAGTTTCTTTTGTTGCTCGTTTGATTGCTTGCTTTGATTGGACTCGATTTTAACTCAATAGCCGATGATGTAAATTGGGATTGCGATTGATAGTTCGATTGTGAATTGAAGCACTTGCCTGATGATGATACCTTCGGGTTGAATTTATATGAATTCACGATTTCATCACTTTCCTAATTTTCTAATGCCTGTTGCGCACGTCTTTCCTGATTTTGTGACACCTTGATACACACGGCTTTCCTGATATATTTTTTTAACTTGATAATCACGGTTTTGAATTGAGAGCGTTCGATCCTTCTTGTATAAAAAGGCAGAAACTTTCCCTTTTTCATTGCTGACTTTTTCAAAGACACGAATTTGATACTGTCATGAATTCGAATTCTCTGTACTGTTGAACTTTAGCATCCTATTTTCGAAAATTCTGACTTGACACTGCTTCGACCATCTTGTGTTTGTCCCTGTCTTCATCTCTGGCCATCTTCACTAGTCTCCTTTTGAACATTGCACCATTGTTCACTGTTTACATCACTGGACTTGATATCATTGATCTGCATTTCTTTATTTATTATGGCTCCACTGTTGCACTCGAGTGGTTTCAAACATGTGAGTTGTTGTTTGCTTTTGATGTAGCTGTTAGTCTGCATTTTTTTCAATTCACTGTGTCACTTGATCTATCACACTGTTGCATACATGAGCTTGATACTGTTGGTCGACTATCTCCTTGAGTTGCAGTGAGCTCGACATTGTTGTTTACTTCACTTGTGGTCTTCATTTTTGATTCAGAACTTCTGTACTAGCTGTAGTTGAGTTGATACATTTGTCAGTTCTACATTTGTTTCACTTGGTATTGCTGCATCCATTGTAGCTTGCTACTGTATCATTGAGTAGCTGTCGTCTGCACTTTTAGTCGAACTTGTATTCAATTCAATGCTGAGTTGTTTCTTTAATATTGAGACCTGTAGTTGTATACTTGTGTACATGCTTTGTTTCTGTTGGTCGTGGCTTGGTATATGTGAACCCATTTGTGTTGCATTGCATTGATGATTTTGTATGCTTGTAAATTTGGTTTTATACTGCTTCACCATGTAACTTGAGGTCTTGCAGTTTGGTTTATTGATGCATTCATGTACACTGCATTCATGTTCAAAGACTGCTACTTGTTTTTGTACCCTTTGCATTCAGTTTATTGCATTGACATGTTGTAGCTGGTCTTTGTATTGCTTGGTGGCATTGTGCATCTCAATTTGTTCTTGTATTCACTATCATATTTGGGCTTCACTGAATCTTTTATTGCATACTTGGGCTGCTGGACTTGTTGTACATTGCATATTGCATTGCCTTGTTTGTTGAAAAGTTGTGCTTGCACACTTGCTATTGTTGGCTGCGCACATGAGTTGGCGAGGCAGTGCACACGTGTATGAATGTACACGTGTGTATTGCAGTCACTTATGGTTACCTGTCCCTGTAATATCTATATGCACGACTTTGTGATGAAAACAAGTGTGAATTATGACGAACAACCCAAATAACTGAGGCAAACCATATTTTCAAAAATCGTATTTTATTTTATATTGCAAAAATATTTCTTTTTCAATTTTACTGCGTTAGTGAATATTTTTGCAGATTGCTCAGATGCTGGATTCAAACTGGAATGCAGTTGAAGACAAAATACGAGTGTGAGTGATATGTAGTGAGGTTATCAATGTAAAAATATTTGTAATGTAATCATGATGTAATCAGAAATGTATATGTATAGTGAGAGCATGAATTTGTACTATTCAAGATTGTAATAAATATTTGTTTGAATAAAATTTCTGTTTGAATTCAAAATCTGTGTAACTTGTTCTGTTTGAATTCAAATTCAAATTCTGTGTAATTTATTTTATTCAACAAATATTTATTTAATCTATGAAAAAACAAAATAGTACATTACTAAATACATTTAAATGAATATATATGTTTATTATCATCAAACAAAAACATATAAGCGCATATTCAACAAATACATAAGTCGGTATGTACACATATCTCTATAAGCTAATGTATAAACAACAATATACCTATGTAATATATTAGAACACATATATAGGTAAACATAAATTTTTCACTACCATGTCAGTTAAATTCTAACATATATAATAATTTGTATATGCAACCTATAACCTCAAATATATATATTTAACATATGGTCAATACATATGTATGCTGACATTATTAAAATTCTCTCTGACGCTTATATATATATATATATATATTGACCAAAACTATACCAAATACGTGATATATATAATACCAAAATCAAAATATAATATAAAAACGACTACTAAAATCAATATAAACTTACTTTGTTATAATATATACATATATATATATATATGGACTCAAAAAAGATATATCTTATGCAAACTTATATATACATCGAACCTATTATATATATCTAATATAAATTTATATTCATAAAGCACAGATCTTGTTTTTCTTATACAATATATACACACACACAAACCGACAAAACCCCACTTGTACAACTTACATAATATAACAACAGAGGTTATATACAAACCTATATATAACAGATCACATAGTTTATAAAACTTATATATATATATATATATATAACAACATATAATATAATTTATATTTTTATATATAAACTATAGAAAATGAATTGATAGATTTAACCTTAGGATGTGGTCTGGTCGAAGATGGGGGTGACGTGGGGTTGTGAGGTGCATGCGTGTAACGTCCCGGAAATTTTCGACTTTCGAAAATTCAACATCGATACTCACTTTATCGACTGCCGAGAAATCGAAGGCCGGAAACCCGAAATGTTATGGTTTAAGAAAAAGAAAAAAAGAGAGAAGAGGAGATAGAAAAATAGAGAGAAAAGAAAATAGAAAATAGAACGGAAAGAAAATAGAACAGAGAACGGAACAGAAACAACTGAACAACATCAGAATCTCACAATTCGCAGCGGAACAACATATAATAGATAAATGAATAATCTTTAAACAAAGAACTATATCAGTTATTACATTACATACATTACATTTCATTACATCATATCATCAGAGTGTACAACAACCACAACATCAAACAGTGCAGCGGAAAAAGAAATACTATATACTAATAATACGCCATGCCATCCATCTTGCCTCCAGCAACTCCAGAATATCCAGAATATCCTGATAAACCTTAACTCTTGACTGCCCGTGTGGAAATTGGTGGGCACCCAGAGTTTAGGAAGGAAAACAATAAATTCCGAGTCAGTCATGTGACTGGTGTGAGAACTCAAAACAGTTTATTTATCTTTAAAATCAAAATAGAGGAATATTTTTAAATTCAATTCGCAATGCTTTTAAAAATGAGACTACCATAAGGCCTCCTGCACACACACACAATGCAAACGCAGAATCGGAGGAGATTTCTCCTTATGATAGTCAAAGATGCTTGATACGCATTAAAAAGAACATTTGATATTATTATTAGTGCATAGTGTAGGAAAAATTCATTTCGAAAGTAGAATATAAATCTTAGCCAACATACGACCATTATCGTATGCCTACTATAGCTATCATCCAAACAGTGGGGCGCCACCATAAGTGAATGATAGGTTCTACAACTAATACCGTACAAGATCGTATTGTTTCTTTGGATTTCCAACGAATAATCAGGCCAAGGAACTTCCCATTGCCACATGAGAATGCCTCTGGATGGACATCCCCGAGAACCAAACTGGATCTCTACCAACACAAGGCCGGGTTACCCCTAACTGAGTAACAACTGACTGAATATGTCATCCCCCGGTCCTTTGGGACCTTTCAACCGAGCGCTCGTAATCAATTCACACAATCATAAAGTGTTTTCAACATGAGTAAGTATCTGGGCTCCATACCATGATACCACCCTTTTCCAGAAGGAAATGCACATATCCTAAAGGGCGCTACCCCTCATAACCTTGCTGCATCTTTCCTGTTTTGACCATTCACGGGGTGTGAGGCTCGACGAAGTCACGTCCACAAAAACATACTTTATACAAAAGCCATGCTTTGGGTCAACAAATGATCATACAAATGATCACCAGGATAGACGATCAAATAAATGATCCTATCACAAATAATCAACACAATGATCATTTCACAGCAACACTCAGCATGTCACATTACCAAAATTGGGAATATATCGCTGATAACCTTTAACTATATAACCTCTGAGCTCGTACGTCTCAGAGAAGGGTGTTAAGCTAAAAGAATAAATTCTCCGC
The DNA here is from genome assembly GCA_030765085.1 of Allium cepa. Classification (NCBI taxonomy): domain Eukaryota; kingdom Viridiplantae; phylum Streptophyta; class Magnoliopsida; order Asparagales; family Amaryllidaceae; genus Allium; species Allium cepa. The sequence continues at coordinate 502,875,694 of CM060937.1, read as the reverse complement.
CACCAACAGAAATATATTTGAAAGAAATCTGCTTTATATCCCAATTTGTAACGTCGGACATACAATCCATACAAGTCTGTTCCGGGATCGAACAAAACCGAAGGCACTTACAAAGAAGTCCTTGCAATCCAGATATTCACTAATCACGTTCGGATTTCCCATCACTTAGGGAATCTCTATACCAGGAGCTACCCAGTGCAGAGACAATCGATAGGTCATCCTATCGCTTTCGCAAATACCCGGTCTTCAACACCGGTCATCAAATGCAATTCATAACGACGTATCACATATTCGGAATGGGTTATACGACCCCATGGTCCTTTCCCGGTTAACCCGAATAGTGAGCGCTTATTCAAAAATAAGTGTGGCATTCAAATTCAAACAAATCACATCAATTACCCATTCAAAGGGAAATATTGATAGTCAGTTATTGAACTGTCAATGGATATGCACAACATCACCAGATTCCAAATAATTTTCCAAATTATTTATTTTCCAAAATATCTTTACAAGATATATAATTTTCACACTTCAAAAATAAATCAATATTTATTTTTAAACAAATTCCACTTCCTTTTATAAATTCCATAGTGAATTTATATTTCACAATATCCATGCATATACGATTTCAATTATTCATTTCAATTTATCTTCAAAAAGATAAATTCTCTAATATTCACTTTATATTGGAAAACATTTCCATACTTATTAAAAATAAGTAATTCACAAATCTTTTTATTTTCTACACTTGGAAAATATTCAATATACTCAAATCGAAATTTAGTATATATTTCATTCTATAAGGAAATCATTCTTTTAAACATATTTATTTGGGCCAAAACGAATGTTACGTAAAACATCGTTACGACAACCCAAAATCACTAGTATAGGGATTCGAAATTAAAATAGATATATAAATCCCAATACTATACAAAACATTTCCTTTCGGAAATCATTTACTATAACAACAGTGTTATAGTTCACCATTTCCTTTTATTTCTCGAAAACGTCTATTTCAACAATAAATATTGAAATCTATGGTTTCGAATCTCAACATATTTTAAAACATCGTTAGATCGTTTTAATCCAATTTAAAATATCACATTCTAAACGTTTTCTTTAACATATTATTCACTATTCAAAAACGTGAATATACTACGTTTAACAAATTTCATCCTTTTATTCATTTTATTTCAAAGGATTATTCACAGTCAAAAACGTGAATATAACTCCATTAATAAGTTTCAACAATTTACTTATCAAAATAAGTCGTTTGCGAATGTATAAAACAACGTTTATAAATTCCTTTTCTATTTATTTTATAACAACTTCCTTTTATAAATTCCTTTATTAACCTATTCCAGTTTATGACTCAATTATAAACTAAAAGTTCATATTATAAGTTAAATACTTATAATTTATTCGTTTACAAAAACCGTTCCTTGGAACTTCATAATTATAAATCCTATAACTTATAAGATTCAATGATTTATTCAAAACTATTCTTTTAATAACTTTATAAAATTTATAAATCTTACTATTTATAAAATTTCATTTATAACTTCACCATTTTTAATTTTATAAATTCCATTCATTTACAAAATTCATTTTCACTTCATTCAAACACTTATAAAAACTCGTTTTATAATGTCAATATTTCAATTTATAAATATCCATTTATAAATCTCTTAATATAAATAAATTTATATTATTCTTTAAAACGTCTTTAAATTCCTTTATAATTTCACCATTTTTATTCATAAAATAATTAAATTTTATAAATCCTATATTTTCAACTTTTTATAATAAATTCAAATCCCCAATTTTAAACTATTTTATAAAACCATTAACCTTATATTTTCAAAAATAAATCTTTAATCGTATTTCTCAAAATCATAATTTTTATAACTTTAAAAATTATACGTTTATTTATTTAAAATGGATAAATTCCCAAAAATATTTTATAAACGTATACTTTCAAAAATCACTTTTAAATCCTTTTAAAATTCCAAATTTGGTCCAATGATGCTACACACCAAATAGTCAATCACGACTACAACGATATCATATATCGATATGATAATCCATTAAATATCAAAATATCTGAAATCAAATAAATACTGTTGCGGAATCCAGTTGGATCCCTCCAACCTGTTTTCCTGCATCCACAAACATTAGCACAATACCAATTCCGCTCCAGTACGGAATTATCGCGGTATATGGGATTTTAATATTATCCGCTTAATAGACGGCGCAATAGGGTCTCATCCGCTATACAAATGCGGGAAATCAATAACTCCAATATATACATATGCCAATATATATATATATTGCTATTATATATAATACCAATTTCACTGTTTATGAAATATTCGCGGTATATGTTTTTAATAATTAACATCCGCTTACTAACGGCGTATAATGTCTATCTTAACAATAAATAGATAACAATCATCATTCAAAGATACATTCAAATATTTTAAATCTAACTATTTAAAATAAAACTCGAAACTGATTCGATTGAGTGAGAAGTTCTCACCTTGATTTCAATTCCGTTTTAGCGATTTATTTCGAATAAAATTAAACGGACGTTTAATTTTACCCGAAATTCTCACTAACTCCAAATGACTCCAATCCAATTCCATCACGTAGTGCTCATCCATACGATTCCAAAGCAACTGGTTTCGTGCATTTTCGACCTCGTATGAAAAAGATATGATTTTTCAAAGTTACACGATTTTTATTATATAAATTACAACATAACTTTCTATTTATAACCTTCATCAAATCTGGGCCTTTGGATCTCACCCAACAACATCACTGCCATGCGTATGCTTCTCCCTCTCAACTCACGCACGCTCCAGTAAATGAACACGCACACTCAAACCCATTTCATAGAACTAGGGTTTAGAAATTCGACCTCCACGCTCAACGAAAGTTAATCAAACCACCTCCATATTGAAGCCCATTGCAAGAGCTACCTTCACCATGTACAACTTGAAGTTCGGCCCCCCCTACCTCCTCGAGTTGCATGCGCAACTTGCGACTGTCGGCCCTCCTTTGCTCCCTCTACGCGACACTAAACCCCATCATATCTGTATGGATCTAAAGTACTCAAGACGCTTAACAACTTTCATGTTAAACACTTCTTCTATTTATCTACAGATTTAGAGAAATTGAGGGAAGAAAATCAAAAAATTCTGGCCTTTGATAAAGGAGGTGGCGGCTAGGTTTAGGAATTAGGGTTTTATTATTTTTTTTCTTCTAATTTATGAGAGAGAGGGGGCTATTTATAGAAGAATGAACAACACTATTCATTCCGGAAATTCCGAACTCCGATTCACGCGCCGTAACCAGCGTTTCTAGGGTTTACCCCACGTTCCGGACACAATGGAACAAGTTTCGGAAGCTATTTCGGACATCAGTGCGAGTTATGGCAACAAACGTTCAATTTAAATTAAACCGATTTAAATGATTTTCTAGGCGTTTTAATTTGTACCGGACAAACGGTAAATCCAATTGACACGAAATTTGAAACCTTACAATAATATCACATTACGGATCCGATGAAACTGGTTTCGTCGAAATCGGAGACTTTTTGAAAAATGGCTATTTTAACTCGCCAAATTAAAATTAAAAATAATTCGATGCGTTTCGAGCTGCTACGATCAAACGATAACTCCGATTGCTACGAAAATTGAAATCCGGTAATAACTAACTATTACGGATCCAATGGAACTAGTTTTGTCCAATTCTGAGACTGTTCAAAAATTGGCTATTTTCACTAGTCGATTAAATATTAAAATATTCAATTTTCACAAATTAACTTTTAATTCGATTTTAAAAGTTCTAAAATATCATTCTAACTTCAATATGATAAAATAAAATTTTACAAATCATTTTCAATCATATTTAACCCAATTTTCAATTATTTCCATAATTTAACATATTAAATTATCGATTTAATTATCCAATTAAATCCAATTATTCGAAATAAAATTTATTCGTCTTATAAATTCACTTATTAATATTTAAAATTAATTAAATATTCAAATTTTAATAAATTAAAATTCCTGGGTCGTTACAATGCGTAGAGGAGAAAAGGGAAGGAGTGGAGGCGTACTTGGTGCAGCAGCTGATGGGGGAAGGAACCGATCTTGGTTGGTGATGGGCCGATTCAAGAAAGAGGTTCTATATGAGTTTAAGTGGGAGGAGGCACAGATTTGGAAGCGGTTGCGTGTGAAGCAATAAGCAGCGATGCAAGGCTGGCTGTGGGCTTAGCAAGTGGCAGGCCGATCATTGGAGGGGAGAGAAAAGAGAGGGGGAGAGGCTGTTGGGTGATGGGTTTCATAGCAAAGAGATGAGCAGTCAAAGTAAATATAATACGATTTCCAATGAAATAAAACGAAATAATAAAGATAAAAGTTCAAGATGATAAATTTTCTAGGAATATAAATCGCTACTCGCCATTGATCGTCTCAGGAAACAAACGAATGGACAGGGAAACCAAAAGGTAAAATCGGGTACCGGTATGGTTAATCGTTTCGTGGAATTTATCTTGTACCGAACATCGAAACACACCAATAAATATACTACAGAGATCGGTATGATAAGACTATCAAAACGGTATAAATATATCGGTGGTACGATCATCCTATCAAAAGTCGATAATCGATACCGAAAATGCTGCTAATTTGCCAAAATAAGATAAATGGAGCAATAATAGTCCAAATTTGGCAAAAAGAAATATGGAGTCTCACCCAGAAGATGATTAACAAATTTATTATATAAAAATATTCAGTTTTGAAAAACATTTTATTATCACTAAATATTAACTGATTTAAATTTAAATAAAATTGCACAATAAAATAAACTTCCATAATTTCTGATGAAAATTTACCATTAGCTATGTTTAAGTGGATGTATTCCAAATATCAAATTTTTATTTCCAAATATAATTATTTAAAATTTCAAAAAATTTTAGTTAAGTACGTTATTTAAGATAGTTAAAATTTACGGTACAACCACCCTCCGATAAAAAAAACGTGAGGGCTAAAACAAATCGCAACAGAAAATTCCTCGAATCCCACCAAAAGTTTTCCATGATGAAGCTTTCTCCAAGCATGACAACCCGCTTCCCTCCATTTCATAATTCGATAATCAAATCTCCAATTAAACGCAACCCTAGGAATCAAGCAACTCCAATTGCCGTCACGGAATCGCGCTAAAATGCTACCAAAAATACTACGTCACGTTACGAACTTGACGGTGCTAGCGGCGTCGAACAATTCAAAGTGGGTTGAGAGAAATCCTTTTTAAAAGTATTTGAACATTTATGTCCCCTTTCAGATTTTCGATGATAACTCTGTCATCACTTAACGAAATCACGTGCAGTTAGTTTTAAAAAATACTAGATTCGTTGATAAACAACTTTGTAGTTGAGAGTTTCGGCTAATATCGAATGGATTGGAGGAATTTGATTTTTAAGTAGAGAAAGAAAGTTTATTATTATGGTTAAATATGTTTTACATTAAAAATTTACAAGTACACGATGAAATGAAGAAAAATGGAGCTCTTCTAGGATTCTTCCTGATATTTATAGCCAACCAAACATCATCATGCCTGACAAAATAAGGCAAACAATGGAACAAAATGGCAGCTGCTATGAGGCACGATGGTGGCTACTGTGTACAATTGGGTACCGATCTAAAAACAAGAAGCTAAGTTGAAGAAAAAAGACAATTGCACTATTCATTTATATGTGTGTCTATTTGACATTGAATTCCCACACCCCGCTACATGGGATTATGTCCGATTACGAGCCGTGATTGGCAGAAAATAAATTACGATCGCATATAACAATGTTATACGATCACAAAACAAAAATAAAATAGACAAGTTATGAAATTCTGTGAAGTTTAAAAATGCCAACTTTTGGCGTAAAATATGTCAAACAAAAATTTACTTATTTTCCAAATTAAAAATTATGGTAAAATTCTAAAAATTAAATTAAAAATATGCCATCAAAAATCAGTTTTTAATTTGAATATAGATTCTATTATAATTTAAATCAAATCAAAATGTTTAAATAAGTTAAATATTCAAATTCGATGACCCAAAAATACGGATCGTTACATTTACTATGCTTCTACTATGCCACCCTGATATCGGTTTATTTGTAAAAAAAGTTATAAAATTTTAAAGTCTCAAAATTTTTCTAACACCCAAATTTATCACATCTCGGCAGCGTCTTCATTACGCGGCTCTATCGTAAAAATTTATTCAATCTTAAAATTTACGATATAGATAAATCAACAAATATACATCTCATCTCAATGGTGAGGCATCCCATAGGAAAAAATATAAAAGTACGGTATGTAATTTGAGATATGTACCTTAGTTTTATTAATGTAAGTGAGTTCGCTCATATTAAAGCGAGCAAAAATGAGCCAAAATGCATATGTCAGAATGGCCTTCAAATGTACCTATTTCAACTCGATTTGAATATTAGTTGCTTATAGAAAGATATAGAAAGCATGCATGAGTTTGAGAGAACTATATAACATGAATTCTTAATCTTAACCATGAGCAAAAATACAAATACATGACATAATAATCATATGTGTCCAAAAAAGTTATAACAATGATTTGCAACAAAGGAAACCATTCAAGGAATAATATTCATCCAATTATTTCATAACCATGTCAATTTACAATAGAATTTTAAGCTTCGATACCCGCCATTGAAGTTGAAAGATGTATTTTTAATATATGTTAAAATTCAACTAAAACACTTTAAACTTATTCGCTTGGTAAAATATAAGATATATTTAAATATGTCTATAGTATTATGCAAAGATTTTCCAAAATCTTGAAATACTATTATAAATTCATATCAAATCATTTAAACAAACTTTAAAATAGGGTTCCGTAAGTCCAATAGTTTTATTATTAAACGCATTATTTATAATAAGTATAATTTAAAGATTATTAACCTGAAATAAATGATATAATTACATTTTACATTAATTTCCTACTTCAAATCAAAGCATAAAATTTCATATCTTCATAATCAATTTATAAAACGCTTATTTTTCAAAACAATTATTTTATCAAGTCATGAAAACATGTGCTTAGGTTTATACAAAATATAAATAGTGCAGAACTCGTAAATTTCTTATAAATTTTCAAATCCAGAGTATATAAAATTTAATACCTTCTTTTAAAATAAATTATTCAACTTGTTTGTTTTTGTTTTTTTAAATATATTATACTACAAATATAACTTCCTAAATCACTTGTTCCGTAAAATGTTAAAATAGAAAATTTTATATATACAGTCTATTTATAGAATATCTCTAAACTGAAATTTTCCAAATAAATTTATATAAATCTCATTTAAAAAGATTTCCTTTGGAAACCCATTTTCAGAATCACTAACTTTGATATGTCAATACTTTTACGAAAATTCAACGCAAAATTTCTTGTTTTATATAAAGTAACTTCATTTAAATAAAAGATTCAAAATAGACATCCTTATAAAATTTGTGAACTATTTGAAAATAATCATCAACATCATTACTTATATTTAGAAAGAAGTTATTTAGATTCTTAAATCCATTGCCTACAAATTTATAGTTTTAATATCGAAATATTTTTCAAGTGTTATTTACCTTAATAATCAGTCTCTAAACATTATTATAATCATAGTAATTTACTTCTAAATATTTTAAATAAATGATAATAATTAATTTAAAACATTATAATAATTGTTAACTTTAAACAATATTTAGGATATAAATTAGATAATGTAGAACATTACTAATAATAATTACTATGTAAACATTTTGCTAAAATATTATCCGTTAACATTTAAGTTGAGCATAAAACATTAAATTATGTATAAACAACCCTTTTAAAACATTTCCAAAAAAATTCGGAACAAATGATTTAGAAAATGCAGTCTTATATCAAAATACCTTTTATAACTCGATGTCGTAACAGATTTATCCTCATTCTTGTAGATTTAGCCACACGTTGATCAGGTGAAAGACTAAAATCTCTAAGTACGTAGTAGATCTATTTCAACATCCAGTGAAAATACTTGGAAAACCTTTAAAAACAGACATGGAAAGTACCGCTTAACTATCCAACGTCAAATGATGATAATCGGTTAGCAGTGGCACGCTGCTGATTCTATTGTTTACACAACGGATACAAAACCTTTTAGAAGATCCATAAACCTTTTGGAATCTAGAAAAATATCATATCCATTTCGTAAACAAGGGGTCACTAACCCCTGGTGCAATTGTATGCACCTAATTCAATGATTTACAATAGTCGCGCTTCCTTCTCGGGAGATCTATAAACAACAGATCTCAAGATCGAAAGCGTATCCATTGGGTAAACTAAAGAACCGTCTACCCTAGAATTTTTTTAAGGAACTCATGAGTTGAAGTCACGACAACCTATATCGATTAGAATCCCTTTCTAGATTCATCCAAGTCCACTAGGGTTATCGGTCGAATCCACTTCTAGATTCACCCAAGTCCATTAGGGCTCGAAGCATATCATACTTTACTTCTTTACGTAGGGTACTTCTACATATCTTTTACTTTGAAATATGTCATACTATATACAGTACCCTTTCCAAATCATAACTTCAAATATCGTACTTATATAAATTCCGTTATATATACGATTTTATTTTCAAATCGAGTACTTTCTAGAATCAACAGTCTCGAATGTCTAATTTCAGTCTGATATAAACTTCATTATATATAAGATTAATGCTTTTCAAATCGAGTACCTTTGAAAATCTATAGTTTTCAACAAAAAAACCTTGTACTTATAAAATCATTTTATATAAGGGTCGAGAACTTTCAAATCAAATATTTTTATAGAGTCAAAAGTCCTCAAAATCAATTAATATCAAAAGCCAGTTCATTTCAAATTCATATAGGGTTTCAATAATCATTTTTTCAAATCACATATCATTCAAATTGAATATTTTCCAAATTTCAAATCAATAGTTTTTCACAACTTCAAGTTTATATTTATATCAAATTTAGATAAAATCAAATTTCTTTCCAAATCAAATAATTTTCAAAATCTTCATTATAAAACATTTACTTAGTTCAAAATGTTTCTTAAAACAATTTCCATCATAAACCTTTCAAAACTATTTTTCATATTTATACAAAGTCAGAACTGCTTTAAAAAAATCAATTCAATAATAAGTTTTTGGAAATATTTATTATATTCAACTCATTTCTTAAAACTCCTTTCATTTAAAACATCTCAAAATTGAATTTCATACTTGTATAATTCAAAATAAACTTACATAATTTACTTATCACAATATTTGACATTTTAAAACTTGTTCAACTTCTATTAGTCTTTATTTTAAAATTTTCAACACTAAACTTTATATACTTTCCAAAATACTTAGCTTTGAAAATTATTTCTCAATTTGGAAGTATTCGACTATTTAGAATAGTCGAGAAATCAAATTTCGATTCAAAATTGAAATCGACAACTGAAAATTAATTCTCAATTTGGAAGTATTCGACTATTCAGAATAGTTGTAAAACCAAATTCCAATTCAAAATTGGAAATCGGCAATTAGTTATCTCAATAAGATGCACAATCAATCGATCAATCAATCCTAATGCATAGAATACATGTTCATAATATTATTTAATTGAAAACTGGAGAACTGAACACCGGGTTTTATTTCAAATCGTTTGAAATGAATATATACATATCTCTTTCGAATATCAAATCATACTTTAGGGATTTGAATCACATTGGTTTTATTAAACAATCGAGAAGCAAAGTTACTAAAGCGGCCTTCTCCACTTTGAAACTCAAAAATGAACGCCGATGATGCTGCAGTCATCACCAAAATTTATTTTCCTACGACGGAAGTGAGTTCTGGATATTTATTTCTTTTAAGCCTTTTAAAAATCCCCTTTGAAATCATTTACAAACATTTGTATTTGGAAAATACTTTCAAATTATGCTATGATATATTTCCAAAATCTTAAAAACCAATTTCAAAACCTCAAAGAATTCAAACTCTTAAATTTTCTGTTTGAATTTCTTTTTAGTCATAAATCATATTTATACGAGTCATTATCTTGTAATATTCATTTCAAAAATCATAATTCTTTATTTGGATTAAAATAAATAACTTCAATCTAAACAATCAATTTTAACCCAACATTGTCGCCGAACTCCTTTGTAACAACCGGCATATTTTACGATTGTATATTTAAATATATTATATAAATATAGCATCGTTAGCTGGATTAAAGTCTGAAAATCTACTTTTTGCAAATAGCCGAATTGGGACTCGAGACCCCTTCCATTGAGTTCAAAATGGCGATTGCAACCTTTTTGAGTATAAACATCGATATGTTGGTGTTAGCTGAAATTTTGATGTTTTCACTTAGGGCTTTGGGTTTGGGTTTGGGCTTCAGCCCACTAACTCAACTCAACTTATATCCTAACTCCACTCCTCTCCTCTTCATTTATTATCATTTCCTAACACTTCAAACTTTAGTAAAAATGGGGGAAGAGATTAGAAATTAAAATCCTAAGCCCTAGTTTCTTTTGCAAATTCAAGTTCTAGCTCCAAAATCAAAGAGAAGCTTAGGTAAGCATCCTCTTCTTCTTCTCCATCTCAATCTCTCTCCAATTTCATAAATTTCCTATAACCTAACTTAGGAAATATTTTCTTGTGATCTTAGATTGGAACTTTTAGAGTTGAAATTGAAGAGTTGTTGATCTTCCTTTTGTTTTCAAGCTTCTCCTTCCTTGTTTTTGAGAAAAATGTGAGTTTTTTGACTCACATCTATGTCTATAACTTTCTTTGTTGTTAGATATGAATTCCTAACATCCATTCTTGTTCATTTGCTTTGGATTGAATTGGTTTTATGAATATTCCAATTTTTGGTGTTTTGAAGTCAAAATTTTTTAAAAATCCTAGCTTTGATGTTTGAACATGTTTTTGGTGTTGCATCGAAGAGCCTATATGGTTGGGTTGTCGCATGGCATAAATCTCTAGTCGTCATTGGTCGTTCGATTACCTCCGTCTGGTTTTCGCCCTTCATTGGGGCTAGGCTAAAAATACTGGAAATTCCAGTTCAGTCGACTGAACCAAGAAGTAAGTCGACTGAACCATAACCAAGAAAATTTCCTAGGCCAGTATCAGTCGACTGACCACTCTGGGTCAGTCGACTGAGCCTGGAAACTGAAAGTTTCCAGGCATGATTCAGTCGACTGGCCACCCTGGTTCAGTCGACTGAACCTGGAAACAGAAAGTTTCCAGGAATTGTGTCAATCGACTGACCACCCTGGTCTAGTCGACTGAATCTGCTGTTTCGGCCCAATTTGCCTATATTTGCTTGGGTTTCCAATTTTAATCGATTCGTGTTGATCCAATTTTTTGTTATCACCTTTATTGACTTTGATAACTTCTTTTTTGGGATTTTTGGAAATACCCATTTCGATGGATTTGGTATCGATTTTTTTGATTTAATTCACGTCTTCGAATGTGAATTTTTGTTGATTGATTGTTTCTACAATCATTTCTGTGACTTGTCATTTTGAAATACAAAGGTTTCTATACTAATAGTAAATATCAAAACCCTTTCATCAAAATGATTTCAACACTATTTTAATGCAAAGCTCGTTTATTAAAACCATTTTCCAACCTATTAGTATATACAAACCTTTACCTCGTTCGTATGAGAAAATCTAATTAAACGGCTTAGCAAAACAAGTGGTATGAAATGCTTGCGTTTACTTCATCGGTTAATTTTTGGACTTGTTCGATTGAAACTCTTCTGACAATTTTCGAGTGGAGATCTATAATTGGTTCATAAATATTTAAGCTAAGCCAGTAGTTATGGGACATGAAGCTAAATTCATTTATATGCTAGCTTAGTGTAATTCACACTTTTTATTGATCAATGATGATCATTTTGTGATCTAGACTAGCGATATGCTATGCCTCTTTGTCCACGTGGGGGACTATACCTCGTTTTATCGAGTTTCATCTCATTTCTTTTATAGGCTAATGACCTATTGGTTCTTTGGAGTTTTGACTCATTTTTGTGGGCTAGCGATCCACATTCTTTTATGGAGTTCAGTTCATTGGACGTACCGTTGTACTACATCGTTGTACCGGCTTATCAGGTTCATCGGGCATACCGTTGTACTACGTCGTCGTTTCGAATTATTTGAGTTTCAAGTTCCTTGGGCGTACCGTTATTGTACTACGTCGTTGCACAGGCTCTATGGTTAGCGACCATGGGTTAGCGACCCGTTTGTGATACACGTGTTGGTGAGTTTTCAAGCTCCTGTTTTGTGATAAGACTCCCCCTTTTATGACTTCTGGATTTCTAGTTGATGATTTCTAGAATTTGTGTTTCACCTCTTTTTGTGATTGGCAATTTTATGTTTGTCGATATTTGGGGTTTAGTGAATAAAATAAAGAATATGACATTCTTTTTAGTGCTTTGAGGTTTCTTGAGATATTGTATGATCTTTTTGTGTTGTCTAATGTATCCTTTTCATAGTATGGCATTATTGTTATCATACGTTTTTGTCATATCTCTTGTTCTATTTCATTTAATTTGATATTTATAGCTAGACTGATCCATTTATTATTTTCTTATTAAATAATACTCGGGTCAAACCGAGATGTTACAGGTGATTCTGCTTGACTCCTCTTCTGTGAACATTATCTGACTTTTAACTAACTACTACAGTTCAGTAGTTTTTGTTGTTATACATACGAGATAGAGACTCTTTGATGTATACTTGTTCTTTTTTCTAGCACTTGTACTGTAACATCCCGCCTTTTCGCACACTTTAAACCGACACACGTGCCAATTCAAAGCATACGCAAGGGCGGATTGTTATGGGGTAAATAAGAAAAACAGAGAAGAAATAAAACAAAATAGAATCTCACAGCGGAAGGATAAAATATAATAATCAATATACAGTTCATGATATCTGTTTACAAAATATTTATTTTACTTATACAATGAATATCAGAGTTACACATACCAATACAATCAATGCAGCGGAAATTTAGAGTGTGGTGCAATACTATAGATAATAATAATACGACTCATTCGTCTTCGTCCTTCAAAGCTAAAGTCTTCGATCCTGAAACGCTCGGACTGACCCGAGCGAATTTGAAAAGACAAAAACACTCGAGTCAGACTAAAAGATCTTATGTGAGTTAAATTAACAGAAATAAATATGAGTACAGTAACTCAAGAGATGTTCGGGATTTACATCTCCTAAGGATCCGTTAAACTATTTACTATGTAGTATATTGCGCTATTATAATAGTGTCTATTTATAAAATAAACTTACTTTTAAATAGCGTTAAGGGGTTACCCATATAGCCCTTAACACAAATAATGCCAATAGTCTATACAGTACCGTAATACCACCTAATCGGGAAGCTACCAGAGGATACTCCATAGGTACGACACAAATAGAAACTCGTAGTAAAGGCTCGGTATGGTAGGTGACACGGCACAACTAGGCAATGCCAGGGTAGATATACCAATTGCTATCCAGGCTGGTGGAAACGCGTAGCCGCAGTTACCGCCCACCTCGGACTAACTCCCCAAAATCAAAATATAGAAGTGGCCACTGAATCAATCCAAAATCAAAGTATAATATCGAAGAGGAGGGTCTGATCAGAGGAATGACCTCATTGGCCTGAGAATCGCTCCTGTTTTAGCCACCTTATGCCAACTCACGGGAGTCGGGTCCACGTATTTACCTTACAGGAAACGTCACCACCACCTACTTCATTCTGGAATCTCCACCGCGTACACGGTTAGTCAAAGTGGTTTTCGGTATCGACAGAGAGTATGTCAGATATCCGATCCCGGTCTCTTTGCCAACCCATCGTTATTATAACACCGCGGTCATTTAAAAATAGGTTATACTTTAAAAATCAGAATAAACATTTCCATTTTAAAATTATGAATACGATATCATTTTAAAACCCAAAACAATATGATATCCTTTATCCCAAATATAAACCTTTTCAAAAATCCAAATGCTTTAAAATTTATAACGTCTGAAAGCCAAATATCCTTTCAAAGCATAATATTTCGAAATTCATAATTTAAAACCATAACTTTTAAAACTTGAATGGTTTGGATATTCAACGGTATATGAATTAAAAGGTTTAACTTAAATGTTACTTTGTAAAGAAAATAGTTCTCATGGCTTTACAAATACATTTCTTTATTAAAGTCTAAACCAAAATTTATATTATCTCCCTCAAGTTCCAAAACCACTTCAATTCATTTATATATACGTATATCCATTTTGAGTATCAATATTTCAAACTAAAGTTGGATTTTATTCTTTCAACAAATCAATTGTTCTATTAATTAGTCTTGAATATTCATATAAAATCCATAAATAATAAGACTTCAATTTCTAGTAATAAAAAATATATATTTTTCCCAATTCAAATTATACTAGAATATTCATTTCAATTTATTTTGGGAAAAATCCAATTATAAATATCATATCTTAAAATTTCCATCTTAACATTTAAACATATAATATAAATTATCAAACTCCATTTTCTTAATTTTCTTCCATTTTTAATAAAGATTTTTATACACCTTTTAATTTCAAAATTTTCAACTTCATATGTATATATATATGGAAGAAAAATATTTATACAATATAAAATTTAAGATTATTATAAACCGTATTCCATCCAAACCATAGAAATCACATTTAAATAGTTATATATATACCGCGGTGCCTGTATATAATTTTCTATCCTATGGTCAAGTGATACGGATATTTATCATTTCAATCCGCAATTTAAAAGATATAAAATTTTGCGGTTATATATCATTTCAAACCACAATCCCGAATGAAATGAAATATGCATGATAATTTGCAATTTAATGGTATACGATAAACATCCATTCACCAACATCATCCATCATCCAAATCGCAATCATCAATCAATATCAATCAATAACAATATTATATTTGATAATATATAACAGGTAATAACTGGCAATTTTATTCAATTTAAATTTAACGACCACAAATCTAACAGTTTATATTCAGTAATAAATTATATAACTGTTAACTAGCAGTTTCATGCAAACACAAATTCTAACTGTCAATTAATACGCAATAAATAAATTAAATTAACAGTTAAATTCAATAAATGCAATTCAGCAGATATGAATGAAATAAGCACGCCAAATACTCATAAATAAATTTCTATTCATTTCTAAAATTAATTTAACAAACATAAAAGCTTCTAGTAGTTGTGAGTGGGTTTTAAACACTCACCTTTGGAATTTAAATCGAATTTAAATTCAATTTAAACTCAAAATTTTGACGGTCTCCAAATCCATCCAAACCAGCGTCAAAACGTCAGAAATTCCGATACGATCGCAGCAAAACAAACCGCGCGTGAATCCGAGCTCGTATGCAAAAGTTATGGAAATTTGAAAAATGGAAAAATTCTGGTCCTGGGTCGACTTCGGGTTCGACTTAGGTGCGCCGCCTCAATTCCCCGGTGCTTGCTTGGAGTTTTCGCCAAAACGACCCGGAGCGACCCGAGTCATTTTCTTCCTGACCCGAAGTTGCTCTAGAGTTTTCTCCCCTGAAACCTGAAGCGCGACCAGAAGCTGCTGCAGATCCGAATTTTTTTTTTTTTTTTTTTTTTGAATTTTTTTTTTTTGAACTGACTGGATCTAGGGTTAGCACCCATTGAAGAAGAAGATGAGCTTGAAGAAAGTATACGCTCGGATGAAAAGAAATTAGGTGGAGGCTAGGGCTTGTATCTAGGTTTATATAGAGGGGTTAGAGATAGAGTAGATAGACCGTAGAATGAACGTGCGGAACAAACTATGGCCCAAAAAACCCGCTAGGCCTCCGGAACCGGATTTATTAAATCTATATATCCAAATAGGTAATTTAAAATATTCTGAACGCGATGGAAAAAGTTTCACGTCCAAATTTGATCGTATGAAGAAGTTATGCTGAAAACAAAATTTCCAAATTGATTCAAATTGATTTTAATTAAATTTGATTTCAAGGCGTTTCACGCCCGTACGATCAAACGACAAGTCCGATCGATACGAAACTTGAAACCCTATAATAATTCACCAATACGGATCCGATGAAACTGGTTTCATCGAAATCCGAGTCCGTGACAAAAAAAGGCTATTTTTATATTCATTAAATAAATCAAAATAAATTACAAAAATCCAAATTTTATATTATATTCTAAAATTGTCCAAATTTTATTACTTATATAATTTAATCAATTTCAAATGATTTAACAAGCTTGGATGTGAATTAAAATTATAAGTATATCAATTTGCAGTGTTAATTTCTGCACTTTCCTATATTTAAGAATTATAAAATTAAATGCTCAAAACCCCGTATATTAGATTTTAACTTTTATATACTCATTCTTTATCCAAATAGGGATGCCACATACTTTGGTTCATGATTCACAATATTATTCTTAAAGTTCATTTTAAATTTCAGTAACGTAATATTTAACGTTAAATTCCCTTTATTTATGCAATAAGCGCAATTATTGAATTTGATACTCAAATTGATTTATAGATTCTGCTTTCAAAAAATCTATATCAACAATTTGGTCTAATTATAAATAGAACAAGTATTAACCTCATCTTATAGAATTAATTATTGCAATAAATCCAATTTACCATATCTTAAATCCAAATTAATAGATAAAGCTTGATTCCTTTATTAACTCCTTTGGTTTTCAATTAACCTTTTATGGTGAATATAAATTCCAATGTATAATTGAAACCTTATTTCCATTTGATTTCACTATTTCATTAAAAATCCTCATATTCCAGCTAAATTTCAACTAACGTATAAATTAGCTATTTCAATTTCATTTAATTGCGATTATCATACTATAGAAATTAAATTCCATTAAATAAATAAATAAATGTTGATTCCCATCTATTTACATTATATTACATTGGTACTTCTATTTACAACTTAGCTTTGTATAAATGTTTGAATGTAGAATCTTGTCTATTTCACGTATTAATTAAGCCTTAAAAATCAATTAATATTATATCCTTGGTCTAACCTCATTTTACCCATATTTATATTAATATATCCTTTGAATTAGGTAAATTACCATTGATTATCTACCTTAACTTATCAGACTCCACTAACGTAATGGTTAAATATTAATTCCATTTGTAAAAAAAAACAATCCACAAGATTTGCATTTCACATTGCAAATGAATTCATAAATCTTGGCTTTCTTTTTCTTTGCTTCTTAAAGGCCAAATCAAACTACCCTATCATCACTAATTTATGGCAATTAATTGCAATTGATTCTCCATTAAACTACATAAGTTATCCAATTGAAACCTAAGTGAAACGTTTATTTATTTAGAAATCCTACTGTTTAAAAGAGTATATCATCTACGGTATAATTTACATTTGACCCGATTTCTCATATATTTCACACAACAGTGAATTCCAATTTCTACCAACATTATGTTTAATATAAATTGGAAATCCAAATCATTGGTATTTCACAACCTTATTGCGTACATTTACGTATAGTTACACTAAGTCCATACACTGATTCATGAATTCATTAATTAATACACAATTTGCCTTTGTTTTCTTATATTAAGTTTATTACCGTTTTTAAGTACATTCATTATCGAACAATATTCATAAAAAAATTTATCTACACTTATTGCATTGGTTTATTCAACGGTCACCAAATGAAACAATCCTACTATTTATTTTAATATTAAATGAATCCCATTCTAGTAAATATTTTATTAATATTCACTAATTCAACATTTATTGGTTTCTTAACATTAACTTTTAACAAAGTGTGACAATTACATTATCCAAAACTATTGTCATAAAAATTAAATTGTTACATTAAATTCCAATTACTATAACAAATTACTACATTTTCTCAAATAAATCTTAAAGCCTTTTTTTTTCTAAATCAGGTTAGAAATTATATTAATTTAACTCATTTAATATTATTAATTTAACGGGTCGTTACAATCTCCCCCACTCAAAACTTTTCGTCCCCGAAAAGGAAAAAGAAGGGAGAAGGAAGAATAAAACATTACATCTTATTTCAAATATTAACTTATAAACATTAATTTACTAAATTAATTTCCTTAAATGAGATATGCCCGTTTTATAGTCATTATAACCTTTTATACTTAAATCATTAAAGTTTGGAAAATATTCAACAAAATTCTAAGTCCAAAATTTACGAAAATTTTTGGCAGAGTCTCCTTTGTACGGAGAGACTCTGGAGAAAATATAATATCAAAATATACAAATATATTACATATATTATCAAAATATTATCCCAACACGGGCAAAATTATAAAATAGCGCTTTAAACGTAATCCGAAAACGTACCTATTTGTCGGGCAATACGCTTATTATTAGGGAACCAGAGCAGTAGCAGTGGCTTCCATAGCCTGCATTTCACTTATAAAATCTAAAAGGTTAAATATTTATTTTAAAGTGAACTATTCAAGTGGATTCAATCATTAATCAACCAAACAATTCAACAACCATCAACCTTACAAACAACCTACATACACACACAAAGCAATCATTTAATCCATCAAACAAATAGTTGTTTGGGTTCAAACTTGAAATTTGTATGAAATGAAATTAACTATCAAGTGCATCCTTTACTCAACAGTCTTAGATGGAACAAAGATAGATTATTTATTCATCCAACAACTTCAAGTTCCTTACCCCACAATCATAAATCAAACAATACAATTCAAACCAACAACCAAATTAACTTATTATACATTTATTTCATGCTTCAGTGGTTTGATTTTCTTTCTTTCATTTATGGAGGGATTTCTTTATTTCTTACAATTTTCGTTTTCCATTTATTACAAAATTCATTATATTTGCATTCCAATTTATTGACTAAAGTTTATATCATCTATTTATACTACTTACCTTTACTTATATAGTAAAATTTCCAATTTAACTTAAGTTTATACAATTAATTCTCATTAATAACAGCAAATTTATTGAATACCTTTATTACCTCAAGCTTCACTTGTAAGATTTCCCCTTACATTTTCTTACTAACATTGCAACTTTTATTATATGGTAAGTTATGTATGTTTTAAGAATGTAAGTGAAAATTTACAAGTTTCTTCTCAATTCCTTAAATTAATATATATTTGTTTTATAAATTACAATTTCAACTTACCTTTAATTTCATTCATTTATTTAATGTTGAAGTTTCTATTATATTTAATAGTAGTAACAATTTAATTACCCACTTTCTATTATATTTAATTACAGTAACCCTTTTTAATTACACTTAAATTATTAACCCTTTAACCTTCATTCTTAAAAATAAGGAATTTTATTAATTAATTACTTAGGGTTTACAGTCATTTATATATTACTTACTTTCTATTATATTAGAATAGGGGGAAATTGAGGCGTACTTAAGTTAATAACCCTACAATCAAACTTTATAAATTAAGGAATTTCATTTGTACTTTCTTAAGGTTAAAATCACCTATCAATAATACAACCTTTAATTTTAGTAAAATTCCAATCATCACTTAAGTTAATACCATTAAATTCTTATTTATAACAGTAATTTATTGAATACTTCATTATTTCCAAAATTTCTACTTGCATAATATTCTATTCCACTCTTAATTCACATTTCAACTTTTTATACTCGGTAAGTTATTTATGTTAAAGAAAAAGCAAAAGAACTTATACAAGTTTAATCTCAACCCTTTTAATTCGTTGATTTTCAATAAATCTTTACCATTATTTATCAGTTAAAATTTTAACTTCCTTTATACCTAGCATTAATTTTCTTACTTAAATTAGAGGTTTCAATCCATTTATTACTTACTTTATATTTCCCTAAAAATAATTTAAACCATTAATTAGTGGAAAATTTTAGAATTAAATACCGGTTCAAATTTCAATTTTATTTTAAAAATAATAGATAAATGAGTTCTTACAACTTATATCTCAATTTATATTTAAAACAATTTAAAATTTTAGATAATTTCAAAATAAATCTGCAGTAGAATTTACTACAGTGGCCTTTCCCCTACGAAACTCGAAATGAAAGTCGATGATGCGGCCACCATCACCGAAATTATTTTCTAGCGATAGAGAGGAAAGTACAAAATTTATTTTCTCCAAAATACTCTTTTAAAACAATTCTTCCGAATTATACTATAAGAAATTACCTATAAACCAAATCATTATATTTCACAAATCCTTTGAAAGAAGATTTTCAAAAATCCCGGACTCAAGTTCTAAAATCTCCAATTTGATTTATTATAATTTCAACTTAGCTTCAATTGTTATAAATATTTTTATTTCCTAACACCCAATCTATAGCAACCAAATATATATATATATATTTTTATAAAAATATTTTTATATATAGAAAATATAATAGGCAACATTATTTCATTCACCTATATTAAAAACAAATATTATGTCAGTCTGTCCTATTAAGTGTTTAGAAATCCCTATTGATGTCATAGCGTCCCATGCATCAACCAGAATTTATAAATACAAAGCGGAACAGATTAACACAATATAAAAATCTTTATTAACACTAACAAATACGCTCTCTCATATATATACACTCAGCGACTCCCATAGGGTATTACTACCCTATTAACAAAGAGTCAAACCCCACAAAACCAAGGTTTATCGCTAAACCAAAGCTCTGATACCAACTGTAACATCCCGCCTTTTCGCACACTTTAAACCGACACACGTGCCAATTCAAAGCATACGCAAGGGCAGATTGTTATGGGGAAATAAGAAAAACAGAGAAGAAATAAAACAAAATAGAATCTCACAGCGGAAGGATAAAATATAATAATCAATATACAGTTCATGATAACTGTTTACAAAATATTTATTTTACTTATACAATGAATATCAAAGTTACACATACCAATACAATCAATGCAGCGGAAATTTAGAGTGTGGTGCAATACTATAGATAATAATAATACGACTCATTCGTCTTCGTCCTTCAAAGCTAAAGTCTTCGATCCTGAAACGCTCGGACTGACCCGAGCGAATTTGAAAAGACAAAAACACTCGAGTCAGACTAAAAGATCTTATGTGAGTTAAATTAACAGAAATAAATATGAGTACACAGTAACTCAAGAGATGTTCGGGATTTACATCTCCTAAGGATCCGTTAAACTATTTACTATGTAGTATATTGCGCTATTATAATAGTGTCTATTTATAAAATAAACTTACTTTTAAATAGCGTTAAGGGGTTACCCATATAGCCCTTAACACAAATAATGCCAATAGTCTATACAGTACCGTAATACCTCCTGATCGGGAAGCTACCAGAGGATACTCCATAGGTACGACACAAATAGAAACTCGTAGTAAAGGCTCGGTATGGTAGGTGACATGGCACAACTAGGCAATGCCAGGGTAGATATACCAATTGCTATCCAGGCTGGTGGAAACGCGTAGCCGCAGTTACCGCCCACCTCGGACTAACTCTCCAAAATCAAAATATAGAAGTGGCCACTGAATCAATCCAAAATCAAAGTATAATATCGAAGAGGAGGGTCCGATCAGAGGAATGACCTCATTGGCCTGAGAATCGCTCCTGTTTTAGCCACCTTATGCCAACTCACGGGAGTCGGGTCCACGTATTTACCTTACAGGAAACGTCACCACCACCTACTTCATTATGGAATCTCCACCGCGTACACGGTTAGTAAAAGTGGTTTTCGGTATCGACAGAGAGTATGTCAGATATCCGATCCCGGTCTCTTTGCCAACCCATCGTTATTATAACACCGCGGTCATTTAAAAATTGGTTATACTTTAAAAATCAGAATAAACATTTCCATTTTAAAATTATGAATACGATATCATTTTAAAACCCAAAACAATATGATATCCTTTATCCCAAATATAAACCTTTTCAAAAATCCAAATGCTTTAAAATTTATAACGTCTGAAAGCCAAATATCCTTTCAAAGCATAATATTTCGAAATTCATAATTTAAAACCATAACTTTTAAAACTTGAATGGTTTGGATATTCAACGGTATATGAATTAAAAGGTTTAACTTAAATGTTACTTTGTAAAGAAAATAGTTCTCATGGCTTTACAAATACATTTCTTTATTAAAGTCTAAACCAAAATTTATATTATCTCTCTCAAGTTCCAAAACCACTTCAATTCATTTATATATACGTATATCCATTTTGAGTATCAATATTTCAAACTAAAGTTGGATTTTATTCTTTCAACAAATCAATTGTTCTATTAATTAGTCTTGAATATTCATATAAAATCCATAAATAATAAGACTTCAATTTCTAGTAATAAAAAATATATATTTTTCCCAATTCAAATTATACTAGAATATTCATTTCAATTTATTTTGGGAAAAATCCAATTATAAATATCATATCTTAAAATTTCCATCTTAACATTTAAACATATAATATAAATTATCAAACTCCATTTTCTTAATTTTCTTCCATTTTTAATAAAGATTTTTATACACCTTTTAATTTCAAAATTTTCAACTTCATATGTATATATATATATGGAAGAAAAATATTTATACAATATAAAATTTAAGATTATTATAAACCGTATTCCATCCAAACCATAGAAATCACATTTAAATAGTTATATATATACCGCGGTGCCTGTATATAATTTTCTATCCTATGGTCAAGTGATACGGATATTTATCATTTCAATCCGCAATTTAAAAGATATAAAATTTTGCGGTTATATATCATTTCAAACCACAATCCCGAATGAAATGAAATATGCATGATAATTTGCAATTTAATGGTATACGATAAACATCCATTCACCAACATCATCCATCATCCAAATCGCAATCATCAATCAATATCAATCAATAACAATATTATATTTGATAATATATAACAGGTAATAACTGGCAATTTTATTCAATTTAAATTTAACGACCATAAATCTAACAGTTTATATTCAGTAATAAATTATATAACTGTTAACTAGCAGTTTCATGCAAACACAAATTCTAACTGTCAATTAATACGCAATAAATAAATTAAATTAACAGTTAAATTCAATAAATGCAATTCAGCAGATATGAATGAAATAAGCACGCCAAATACTCATAAATAAATTGCTATTCATTTCTAAAATTAATTTAACAAACATAAAAGCTTCTAGTAGTTGTGAGTGGGTTTTAAACACTCACCTTTGGAATTTAAATCGAATTTAAATTCAATTTAAACTCAAAATTTTGACAGTCTCCAAATCCATTCAAACCAGCGTCAAAACGTCAGAAATTCCGATACGATCCCAGCAAAACAAACCGCGCGTGAATCCGAGCTCGTATGCAAAAGTTATGGAAATTTGAAAAATGGAAAAATTCTGGTCCTGGGTCGACTTCGGGTTCGACTTCGGTGCGCCGCCTCAATTCCCCGGTGCTTGCTTGGAGTTTTCGCCAAAACGACCCGGAGCGACCCGAGTCATTTTCTTCCTGACCCGAAGTTGCTCTAGAGTTTTCTCCCCTGAAACCCGAAGCGCGACCAGAAGCTGCTGCAGATCCGAATTTTTTTTTTTTTTTGAATTTTTTTTTTTTTTGAACTGACTGGATCTAGGATTAGCACCCGTTGAAGAAGAAGGGGAGCTTGAAGAAAGTAACGCTCAGATGAAAAGAAATTAGGTGGAGGCTAGGGCTTGTAGCTAGGTTTATGTAGAGGGGTTGGAGATAGAGTAGATAGACCGTAGAATGAACGTGCAGAACAAACTATGGCCCAAAAAGCCCGCTATGCCTCCGGAACCGGATTTATTAAATCTATATATCCAAATAGGTAATTTAAAATATTCTGAACGCGATGGAAAAAGTTTCGCATCCAAATTTGATCGTATGAAGAAGTTATGCAGAAAACAAAATTTCCAAATTGATTCAAATTGATTTTAATTAAATTTGATTTCAAGGCGTTTCACGCCCGTACGATCAAACGACAAGTCCGATCGATACGAAACTTGAAACCCTATAATAATTCACCGATATGGATCCGATGAAACTGGTTTCATCGAAATCCGAGTCCGTGACAAAAAAAGGCTATTTTTATATTCATTAAATAAATCAAAATAAATTACAAAAATCCAAATTTTATATTATATTCTAAAATTGTCCAAATTTTATTACTTATATAATTTAATCAATTTCAAATGATTTAACAAGCTTGGATGTGAATTAAAATTATAAGTATATCAATTTGCAGTGTTAATTTCTGCACTTTCCTATATTTAAGAATTATAAAATTAAATGCTCAAAACCCCGTATATTAGATTTTAACTTTTATATACTCATTCTTTATCCAAATAGGGATGTCACATACTTTGGTTCATGATTCACAATATTATTCTTAAAGTTCATTTTAAATTTCAGTAACGTAATATTTAACGTTAAATTCCCTTTATTTATGCAATAAGCGCAATTATTGAATTTGATACTCAAATTGATTTATAGATTCTGCTTTCAAAAAATCTATATCAACGATTTGGTCTAATTATAAATAGAATAAGTATTAACCTCATCTTATAGAATTAATTATTGCAATAAATCCAATTTACCATATCTTAAGTCCAAATTAATAGATAAAGCTTGATTCCTTTATTAACTCCTTTGGTTTTCAATTAACCTTTTATGGTGAATATAAATTCCAATGTATAATTGAAACCTTATTTCCATTTGATTTCACTATTTCATTAAAAATCCTCATATTCCAGCTAAATTTCAACTAACGTATAAATTAGCTATTTCAATTTCATTTAATTGCGATTATCATACTATAGAAATTAAATTCCATTAAATAAATAAATAAATGTTGATTCCCATCTATTTACATTATATTACATTGGTACTTCTATTTACAACTTAGCTTTGTATAAATGTTTGAATGTAGAATCTTGTCTATTTCACGTATTAATTAAGCCTTAAAAATCAATTAATATTATATCCTTGGTCTAACCTCATTTTACCCATATTTATATTAATATATCCTTTGAATTAGGTAAATTACCATTGATTATCTACCTTAACTTATCAGACTCCACTAACGTAATGGTTAAATATTAATTCCATTTGTAAAAAAAAAACAATCCACAAGATTTGCATTTCACATTGCAAATGAATTCATAAATCTTGGCTTTCTTTTTCTTTGCTTCTTAAAGGCCAAATCAAACTACCCTATCATCACTAATTTATGGCAATTAATTGCAATTGATTCTCCATTAAACTACATAAGTTATCCAATTGAAACCTAAGTGAAACGTTTATTTATTTAAAAATCCTACTGTTTAAAAGAGTATATCATCTACGGTATAATTTACATTTGACCTGATTTCTCATATATTTCACACAACAGTGAATTCCAATTTCTACCAACATTATGTTTAATATAAATTGGAAATCCAAATCATTGGTATTTCACAACCTTATTGCGTACATTTACGTATAGTTACACTAAGTCCATACACTGATTCATGAATTCATTAATTAATACACAATTTGCCTTTGTTTTCTTATATTAAGTTTATTACCGTTTTTAAGTACATTCATTATCGAACAATATTCATAAAAAAATTTATCTACACTTATTGCATTGGTTTATTCAACGGTCACCAAATGAAACAATCCTACTATTTATTTTAATATTAAATGAATCCCATTCTAGTAAATATTTTATTAATATTCACTAATTCAACATTTATTGGTTTCTTAACATTAACTTTTAACAAAGTGTGACAATTACATTATCCAAAACTATTGTCATAAAAATTAAATTGTTACATTAAATTCCAATTACTATAACAAATTACTACATTTTCTCAAATAAATCTTAAAGCCTTTTTTTTTTCTAAATCAGGTTAGAAATTATATTAATTTAACTCATTTAATATTATTAATTTAACGGGTCGTTACATGTACCTATTCTTTTGTGATATTGTGGATCTTATTTGACCTCTACTCTGATGAACACTTCCATGTGTTATATTCATATCTATTTCCGCCTTTGTGATATAGATATCTATGACTGATTTGTGTTATGCTTATTTCTATATTTATTTCCAAAGATCATATTGCCACTGCGTAGTAGCTTTAAGTTTGTATTAGTATGTCGAATTTCCATGAGAAAAGAAATGCATGTCATTCTATTTTACATATTGGTGCTCGCACAAAGCAGTTACACAGATGGTTGCTCCTCAATAGCCTTATTCTTCGTGCTAGTTGACGACATTACCTCGTAGTGTCCTTGGCTAGCGTGAGTATAGAGGTGGGGCGTCACAGCTTGGTATCAGAGCTAAACATCGGAACAATGTAGAATAATCTAGCAAGGATCATTGTCCTAAGTCCTTCTTAGGAGTCGTGTCGTAGGATTTATTCGAGTCATTGGACCCGTTATATCCTTTTCTTTATGGTCCTTTGTTTTATCAATCATGACTTGATATTTGTTTTGAGAATAACTTTTCTTCTTTCTTTCTTTCTTTCTTTCTTAAAGAAGATAAATGGTTAGACCAGGCCATCCCAGCGCCGGTCAGTCTAGTGCTACTCCTTAGGATGGAGTATTTATGTTTGCCCAACAGCTTCTAGATTTTGTAAAGAATGCTCAAGCTGTCGGACCTATTCCAGAGCCTACTCACCCTAAATCTGGGTTTGCACGCTTGTGCAGCTATTATACCAATTTGGGTGGAAAGCCATTCAAGGGTTTCGAAAGTGTTATAGAAGTCCAGGCTTGGATTAGAACATGTAATCACAGCTTTTCTCGCATGAATCTTATTAATTTGCATCATGTCCAAGTGGCTTCTAGTATGCTCCAAGAAAGAGCATTAGATTGGTATGAGCTTATGATTTCTAAAATTATTGAAGCAAATTTTACTTGGCAGCAATTCCGAGAAAGATTTGAATTGAAGTTTGTGCTGGAAGCTGAAAAGGTAACTTTAGCTCAGCTCTTTATTGACCTTATTCAAGGTGAATCGTCTGTGACGTATTACGTCGCATCTTTTGAATCCCTCTCTAAATATGGAGTCGAGTACATTAATACCCCATTGAAGAAAAATGAGAGGTTTGTCTATGGCTTGAATAAGAATCTCAAAAAGCCTTTACTTCTGAAATTGGAAGTTTCTTTCGACCAACTTGTTGATATCGCTCTTTGACTCGAAGAGGCCGATAAAGAAGATGATGTTGAGGTTGTGGGTGCCAAACCAAACTTCAACAACAACAAGAAGAGGCCTATTAAGTTCAAAGTTCCTTATCCCAACAAGAAAGGGAAGCAAGCAACTCCGGTAGCTATAACGACCTAGAATTTTCTAACCCGAAAATTCCAGATAGTTATGAAAAAGAAGAAAGAGGTAGAAGAAGAAGAACAGAAACACCAAACATCTCACACAACCGCAGCGGATAAAATATAATAATAAATAATAACAGTCTACAAGAGAATATTATAACTATCAGTTACATTCTAATACACCAGAGTTTCACATTATATACAGTCACTGAATATTTACAATTATCATATCTCAGGGTAACAATAATATAAATACAGCAAGAAATACTCTATACGCTCCTGCCATCCAGCTTGCCTCCTGAGCTCCAGAACGTACCTACCTGAAAATCTGTAATACTCGGTCTGACCGGAGCATTACACCAAAGTAACACCCGGGTCAGGCTGGAAACCAGCGTGAGTAAACCCATCTAACAAGGAATACTAAAGCAAACAACTTACATAAAACCCGGGGTAACTTATATCAATATAACCACTTCACATTTCGCTATAGACAACATTTATTTCAACTATCAATTTCTAAGTACCAAACTTAGATAAATATTCCAGACTACTTAATCATTTCAATCCAGCCTATTGATTTCACAAATCGATATATAAATATTCAAAATGGTTTCGGGTATTTCCCAAATACTCGACCCCGGTCTCTTCGAGACTCATATTATCCTAACCCAAGTTATTCAAATGAAATTCACAACATTTCATATTAGAGATATCAACAAAGCATCCAATACCATTCAATCATCCATAAGCAAAGCTTAATAAATTAAATTTTATTAATCCTGATTGAATTATTAACCTCAATCACTTAGATTTCTTCATTTAACATTAATTAATTTCCAATCAATTAACTAATCATTCTTTCATTATTCATCTTAATTAACCACACTGGATTAATTATCCTTTTATTACGATAAGTAATTAATCCTCACTTAATTACACAATTAATTAACCTTTACCCCTCCATATTACTTACATTGATCCTTAATTAATTACTCAAATTAATTATCTTATAACCACTATTGATCGATTATCCTTAATTTAATCATAATCCTTAATTAATTTCTTTAATTAACCCACCCTGCATTAATTACTCTATGCAAATAATCCATTTATTTGCTTTTATCAAATAATTATCCATTGGTTAATTATCCTTACTTAATTTAACCTTAAATTTTAAATTTAATTGCTTACTCCTTAGCACATCAATTCTTAATAAATTACTCTTTTAAATTTCTTACATTAAGTCATTATTACTTATAAAGTTTCCCATTAATTACCTACCTTACTTAATGATATCTAGTGATTATTCTTTTATATAAGTGGTTATCATTAATAAATTCCATTTAAGAAATTTTACCTTTAATTAAATTATCATCCTTAATTGCAGAAATTGAACACATTGATAAATCAACCCCTTATATTGATTTCTCAAATTAATTAACAGATTTATCTTAATAATTAAATCAATTATTTACCCCTTTAATTGATTACATTAATCAACTATCCTTCTTACTAAATAATTTGTATTTATTCCATTTACATTATTTAATCATTTTTAAAGACCTATAGGAATTACTTACTATAATCACCTGAAAGTCTATAACCAAACAATTTACCCGAGCTACCCTTAAATTTCTTCGAGTAAAACCCTACCCTACTTCAAGCAAAAACTGAAATTACTCGAGATAAATTCGAGTATACCATTAAATTTACGTTTTAAAATTGTTTAAGCATTTTATATTTTATAAAACTTATCTATTCCAACTAGGATTCAAATTCACTTTGAAGCCATACTTTAAATTGACTTAACTGTTAAAAATCTTGTTTCCAGTTTAAATTCTTTTCAGTTTTTTTTTTACCTGAAATCAACAATGTCCACGCCCAGACTTCGGAAAACCCCCAAGTCTTTCTTCCCCTTTACTGATTATCAGTAATAAAGTTGAGAACCTAATACTACACATTCACGCGAGCAACCAGAAGAGACTCGAGACAATTTGAGAAAAACTCACCTGCTATCACTAGATCGTTCGCGCCTCCAGATGTTCACCGAAGCTTCACCGATGCTCAAGTCTGCGCCTGCTCAATCACCTTGCGGCAATGAAATGCCCAATTCCCCGAAACCCTACATGCGCCGTACCCAATTCGTACGTGCAAATGCTCGAGTTTGCCCCTCGAGCACCTCGATATCGCGCACACCCTCCATTGCTACCCACGCGAGTCGCCCCCCTCCGCCTCCATTGTTTTATGCTTTTTTTGTTTTATACGTATATGGTTTCGATTAGAGAATGAAAAAGGAAACTAGGAAAGGGTTTTTCGAGTGGAACAAACTGGGAATAAATAGGTTTGAACGAAAATTTTGTTCGCCATTTTTTTTTGAGTCGATTTTTCTTAGAACAGGAGATAAAACTCGGCCATAAATCCTGAATGAATGAATTCGAGGAGATGGAGGTAAAATATCGGTTGGGAAACTTCACGAGTATGCGTTGGATAAAAATATCTCTGACCATTTGTACTTCAAATTTTATTATATTATAAAATTTCCAAAACGTCCTGTTAATTGCTACTAGAAATTTCAAATTCCTGTTAAGGAATGCTGCTAGTCGATTATAAGGTTTTACCCGCATTCCGAACACAATGGAACATGTTTCGGAAGCTAATTCGATCTCATGCGTAAGTTATGGAAGTAAACAATCAATTTTAAATTAAATCGATTAACATAGTTCTAAGCGTTTTGAGCTACCACGGTCAAATGACAACTCCGATTGCTACGGAAATCGAAATCCGATAATAACTAACTATTACGGATCCAATGGAACTAGTTTCGTCGGATTCCGAGACTGTACCTCGGAAGGCTATTTTTAAATATCGATTTAAATTATATACTATTAAAATTGAAAAAATCAACTTTAAATTAAATTTCATCCATTCTATTATCTTCGATATCATCATTAAAAAATTTATAAGCCTTCAAATTATTTTTCACAGGCTTAAAATCTTAGATTCAACAATTTACCCAATTTCAACTATTAAATTCAACTTTTAAACTATATAATTCAATGATTTAATTATCAAGAAAACATTGATATCTTGAATTCAAGTTAAAATTAACTTTTCAAATGTTTTAAATCAATTTATTATTCCATTTTTAAATTGTTAAAATTTCCAGGTCGTCACAGTAGCAAAGACTACTACTTCTAGTCATGGGAATGCTACAATTGTAGTTCTAATGACCATTTTGCTAATAAATGTCTAAAACCTCTCTTTTGTCGTTATTGCAAAAGTTCGAGGAATCTTTTATCTTCTTGTCCCAAACTTCAAATCAAGAACGAGGGAAAGCTAAATGTTGTGCAAGCCATTATTAACACTTCTCGTGGTCAAGGTATTTCTCATTCTATCCTTGATGGAATTATTATGTTTCTTGATCGTCCTATTCGAGTTCCTTTAGATACGGGTGCATCCCATTCTTTTATATCAAAAGAACTTGTTGATATTTTTTCTTTAAGTGTTATGGCTTTGATGACTTCTTTGAGAATTGCGAATCCGGTTGGTGGATCCACAACACTTAGTTTGCTTTGTAAAGATGTCGAGATTATTTTATGTGATTATGCTTTCAAAGCCGATTTGCATGTTATGCATTACTTGGGCTTCAGAATGATCTTGGGAATGGATTGGCTTAAACATTATGAAGCCCATATCCTATGTCCTGAGCGGACTGTTCATCTTCGACATCCTCAATTTTTTAAGCAGATTTCCATTGTTCTTAAAGATTCGGATTCCAATTTGGCAGCACCTTTGTATTCTCTAAACCCTCATGATGACGATAATGATGATGAGGAAGATGTCATTTCTCTGATTCACGCTGTTCGTGAATTTTTTGACATATTTGAGCCCGTTTTAGGATTACCACCTAAGCGAGCAATTGAGTTCAGAATTAATCTAATCCACATAGCTATATCTATCACTCGTCCTCCTTATCATATGTCCATAAAGAGAATGAGGAGATGTGTAAATAATTATCCGAATTGGAAGAGAAGCAATTTATTCGTTCTAGTTCCTCTCCTTGGGGAGCTTCAGCTATTTTTGTGAAGAAATCCGATGGTACACTTAGGCTTTGCGTTGACTATCGCAAGCTTAATGATCTCACCATTAAAAATAAATATATGTTACCTCGGATTGATGATTTATTTGACTAACTTAGCAGTGCTAGAGTCTTTTCACAGTTAGATTTAGCAACCGGTTTTCATCAGCTTCGTATTGCATAGGATAACATTCCTTTGACATCGTTCCATACTCGTCATGGATCTTATGAATGGCTTGTTATGCCATTTGGTTTAACGAATGCTCCAACTTATTTCGTTGACCTTGTGAATCGAGTTTTCAAAGACTTCCTCTATCGATTTGTTCTCATCTTTATAGATGATATTCTTGTTTATTCTAAAACCGAGGAGGAGCATGAAAAGCATCTTCGGATTGTGTTGGAAACTCTTAGGAGCGATCAATTGAAAGCAAAATTTTCTAAATGCCACTTTTGGCAATTTCGTGTGAAATTTCTCGTTCACGTTATTTCCGAATCCGAAATTTCCGTGGATCCTTCAAAGATCGAAGCGATTCAAAATTGGAAGAGACCGGAGAGTGTGATGGAAATCCGTACCTTTCTTGGATTGGCGGGTTATTACCGTCGTTTCATAAAAGACTTTTCTAAAATTTCTGTGCCTCTTACTAGTTTGACAAAGAAGGGAGTTAAGTACCTTTGGTCTGACAAATGTGAAGCTTCTTTTCAAAAAATAAAAGAACTCCTTTCCGATGCTCCTATTCTTGTGATTCCAGAAGGGGACCAAGACTTTATTGTTTATATCGACGCCAATCGTGTTGGTTTGGGAGTCGTTCTCATGCAAAGGGAACGTGTTATTGCTTATGCTTCTAGGCAATCAAAGCCTGTCGAGACTAGATATGCCACTCATGATTTAGAGCTCGTGGCTATTGTTTTCACCCTTAGAATTTGGCGTCATTATCTTTTGGGATAGAAATTTGTACTCTATACCGATCATAAATATTTAAAGTATTTATTTTCTCAAAAGGAACTTAATTTGCGTCAATAATGTTGGCTTAAGTTTCTAGCATCTTATGATCTTGATATTCTTTATACTTCCGGAAAGGAAAATCGTGTTGTCGACGCCCTTAGTCGTAAGCAACAAGTGGTTGTTTCTATGATGATATCCAAATGGAATGATCTCGAGACTTTGCCCACTTATGAGATTCGAGATCGTAAATCTGATTCATGTTCATCTCTTGTTTTATGTAGCCTTGAGGCTCATCCTTCTCTTTTAGACCGCATTCTTGATGCGCAAAAGCTCGATCCCGAATTGGCTCTTTTTAGCCAAAATTGTAGGGATAAAATTGATATTGAAGGTTTGAAAGACTTTAATATTAATGCTTGTGGCGGTATTTAAAAATTTGGTAGAATTATCATGCCAAATATTAGTGATCTTCGTAAAGACATTTTAGAAGATTCTCATCGTTCTAAATTTACAATTCATCCTGGTAGTAGTAAAATGTACATGGATATGAAGCGACTTTATTATTGGGATGGAATGAAATCTGATATTGCTAACTTCATTAAGCGTTGCATGACTTGCCAACTCATAAAGGCCGAGCATCTAAGGCCCAGTGGGTTATTGCAACCTTTGGACATTCCAATTTGGAAGTGGGACCAAGTCTTCATGGAATTTATTGACGGACTTCCCCGCTCTCGTTCGGGCCATGATAGCCTATGGGTGATTGTGGATAGACTTACAAAATCTGCTTATTTTATTCCCGTTCGGTCTAATCAACCTGTACCCCTTTTGGCCAAACTTTATGTTAGAGAAATTATTAAATTGCATAGAGTTCCTACTTCTATCGTTAGTGATCGTGATCCATTGTTTACTAGTGCATTTTGGAAGAGTCTTCAAAAATCTTTGGGAACGAAGCTTAATTTTAGCACCGCTTATCATCCTCAGTCCGATGGACAAACCGGGCGTGCGAATCAAACTCTTGAAGATCTTCTTCATGCATGTGTTCTTGATTTTGGTGGAAGTTGGGAAGATCATATTTCTCTTGTTGAGTTTCCTATAATAGTAGCTTCCAATCTAGCATTGGTATGGCACCTTTTGAGGCACTCCATGGAAGGCCATTCCGATCTCCTTCTTGTTGGCTTGAGGCCGGTGAGAAACTGGTTTTTGGTCTAGATTTTATTCGTGATTCCACAGAAAAGATTCACCTTATTCGCCATAGGATGAAAGAAGCTCAAAGTAGACAGAAATCCTATGTCGATAACCAAAGAAGGAAATTAGAATTTTCTGTGGGAGATTTGGTGTTTATTCGTGTTTCACCTATGAAGGTGTTGTGCATTTCAGTCGATCAGGAAAATTAGCGCCTCGATATATTGGTCCATTTTCCATCACCGAATGCATTGGTTCTGTGGCTTATCGTCTTTTATTACCGGCTCAATTTTCTGCTATTCATGATGTGTTTCACGTTTCTCAGTTACGGAAATGCCTTCGAGATTCTGTTTATATTCTTGAGCTCGGTGTTGTGGATGAAATTGAAGTTTTGTCTAATTTGACTTATGAGCAACATCCTTTTCGCACCATTTCTACGGAGGATAAACGCCTTTGAAATAAAGATGTTCCGCTTGTGAAGGTTCAATGGTCCTCGAATCCTAAGGATTGCTCTTGGGAATCTAAAGAATTCATCGAGCAAATGCATCCGGACTTACTCTCTCGTGCTCTTTAAGTTGAACTTCTTATTTCAAATTTTCTTTTGAGTTGATTTGCTTTTATGTATGTTACTTTTTATTTTCTTCTTAAGTATTGCGAGGATGCAATTACTTTAAGGAGGGTAGTCTGTAACAACCCGCATATTTTACGATTGTATATTTAAATATTTTATTTAAATCGTTGCTGGATTAAAGTCCGAAAAACTACTTTTTGCAAACAGCCGAATTGGGACTCGAGACCCCTTCCATTGAGTTCAAAATGGCATTTGCGACCTTTTTGAGTATAAACATCAATATGTTTGGAGTTAGCTGAAATTTTGATGTTTTCACTTAGGGCTTTGGGAAAAAGGTGGGTTTTTGGACTCACATCTATGTCTATAACTTTCTTTGTTGTTAGGTATGAATTTCTAACATCTATTCTTATTCATTTGCTTTGGATTGAATTGGTTTCATGAATATTCCAATTTTTGGTGTTTTGAAGTCAAAATCTTTAAAAATCCTAGCTTTGATGTTTGAACATGTTTTTGGTGTTGCATCGAAGAGCCTATAGGGCTGGGTTGTCGTGTGGCATAAAACCCTAGTCGTCGTTGCTCGTTCGATCGCCTCCATTTGGTTTTCGCCCTTAATTGGGGCTAGGCTGAAAATACTGGAAATTCCAGTTCAGTCGACTGAACCAGGAAGTCAGTCGACTGAACCAGATCCCAGGAAATTTCCTGGGCCAGTATCAGTCGACTGACCACTTTGGGTCAGTCGATTGAGCTTGGAAACCGAAAATTTTCAAGCATGATTCAGTCGACTAGCCACCCTGGTTCAGTCGACTGAACGTGGAAACAGAAAGTTTCCAGGAATTGTGTCAGTCGATTGACCACACTGGTCCAGTCGACTGAATCTGCCGTCTCAGCCCAATTTGCCTATTTTGCTTGGGTTTCCAATTTTAATCGATTCGTGTTGATCCAATTTGTTGCTATTACCTTTATTGACTTTGATAACGTCTTTTTCGAGATTTTTGGGAATATCCATTTCGATGGATTTGGTATCGATTTCTTCGGACTTAATTCACGTCTTCGAATGTGAATTTTTGGTGTTTGATTGTTTCTACAATCATTTCTGTGACTTGTTACTTTAGAACACAAAGGTTTCTATACTAGTAGTAAATATCAAAACCCTTTTATCAAAACGATTTCAACGCTATTTTAATGCAAAGCTCGTTTATTAAAACCATTTTCTAGCCTATTAGTATATACAAACCTTTACCTCGTTCGTACAAGAAAATCTAATTAAACGGCTTAGCAAAACAAGTGGTATGAAACGCTTGCATTTACTTCGTCGGTTAATTTTTAGACTTGTTCGATTGAAACTCTTGTGACAATTTTCGAGTGAAGATCTACAATTGGTTCGTAAATATTTAAGCTAAGCCAGTAGTCATGGGGCATGAAGCTAAACTCATCTATTTACTAGCTTAATGTAATTCACACTTTTTATTGATCAACGATGATCATTTTGTGATCTAGACTAGCGATATGCTATACTTCTTTGTCCATGTGGGGGACTGTACCTCGTTTTATTGAGTTTTGTCTCATTTCTTTTGTAGACTAAGGACCTATTGGTTGTTTGGAGTTTCGACTCATTTTTGTGGGTTAGCGACCCACGTTCTTTTATGGAGTTTGGTTCATCGAGCATACCGTTGTACTACATCGTTGTAGTGGCTTATCCGGTTCATCGGATGTACCGTTGTACTACATCGTTGTTCCGAATTATTTAAGTTTCAGGTTCCTCGGGTGTACCGTTATTGTACTACAGCGTTGCACCGGCTCTATGGTTAGCGGCCCATTTGTGATACACGTGTTGGTGAGTTTTCATGCTCCCCCTTTTGTGATTTTTGGATTTCTAGTTGATGATTTCTAGAATTTGCGTTTCACCTCTTTTTGTGATTGGCAATGTTATGTTTGTCGATATTTGGGGTTTGGTGAATAAAATAAAGAATATGACATTCTTTTTAGTTCTTTGAGATTTCTTGAGATATTGTACGATCTTTTTGTGTTGTCTAATGTATCCTTTTCATAGTATGGCATTATTGTTATCATACGTTTTTTTCATATCTCTTATTCTATGTCATTTTATCTGATATTTATAGCTAGAGTGATCTGTTTATTATTTTCTTATTAAATAATACTCGGGTCAGACCGAGCTTTTATAGGTGCTTCTGCTTGACTCCACTTTTGTGAACATTATCTGACTTTTGACTAACTACTACGGTTTAGTAGTTTTGGTTGTTATACATACGAGATAGAGACTCCTTGATGTATACTTATTCTTTTGTCTAGCACATGTACCTATTCTTTTGTGATATTGTGGATCTTATTTGACCACTACTCTGATGAACACTTCTATATGTTATATTCATATCTGTTTCCACCTTTGCAATATGCATATCTGCGACTGATTTGTGTTATGCTTATTTCTATATTTGTTTCCGAAGGTCATATAGCCACTGTGTAGTAACTTTGAGTTTGTATCGGTATGTCGGATTTCCACGAGAAAAGAATTGCATGTCATACTATCTGACATATCGGTGCTCGCACAAAGCAGTTACACGGATGGTTGCTTCTCAACAGCCTTATTCTTCGTGCTAGTTTACGGCAATACCTCATAGTGTCCTTGGCTAGCGTGAGTATAGAGGTGGGGCATCACAACCTTATAGTCAAATTATGAAACTTAATTCACAAGGTTCATTTCAACATTCCCATAAGATTACAATTTCTACCCTTCCCATGCATGGAAAGGTAAATTACTTACAACTGGTTATGCACTATTCGAAATTCAACAACAAAAGTCAAATGCTCATAAACTTGTCGAGCACAACTAACTAACCATTAAATGATAATATGCACAACTATATCAATCGATCAATCAGCCAGCAAAGAGATAACATCCTATCATCATCAAATAGTCAAGAATGATTTTATCAGTTTTAGAATTCATTCTTTTATATTCTACTTAAAACCCATGTTAAAATCATTTTATTTATTAATTTCAAAATATTTTTATATCACTAGCAAATATGTTATCTCATATACGTACATATACTCAATGAGGTTATCCTACAGGTTTAGGTATGCTCTAAACCTCGCTTTGATACCAACTATGGCGACCCACCTTATTTGACAGTTTAAGTCAACAATAAAACCACACATGTCCAACTCAAACTATTTAAAAGATAGATTATCAATGTGTTTATTTTAAAGAAATAAAAAAGAACAGAAGAAAACAACAACAACAACAGAATCTCGCAACGGAACGATAAAAATACAATAATCACATAAACAGTTTAAGAAGTTGTTTAACAATATATACTTAATTCAATTTACAAAATAAATTAGAGTTATACAATTTTGATGGACAGATTGAAATAGTGTAGCAGAATAAAGACTAAAAATATGGTATACCAAATCTTCGTCTTGGTCCTCCAAAATAACTGCTTTGATAACTGAAAAACTCGGTCTGATCCGAGCGTAATGAAAAGGAAAAACACTTGAGTTAGGAATAAAAATCCTCATATAAGTCAAATAGAAATCAAGTTAAACATATCCATAGTAACTTCATTTGCTTCAAATTTCCATAAATGTTTCACCATTTTAAATCCTCACTACAAAGTTTTTAATAAGTTAATCAACTACTAATCGATTCAATATATTTCATAGTTTAAATAAACTTCAATATTTAAATATCGAATTATTTTAAATCGTCAAAATAAATTCAAGTTTCCTACATCAAATATTATTCAAATAATTTATAATAGTTTCAGAGGATCTTACAACACTTTACAGATTTTCAAAATTCTATAATCCCATTCAAACGTATAACGTATCAAAATCAATTAAAGATTGGATTTCAAACATCGGTCTTCTTATAAACACTTCCTTTTATTCTTTAAAGTTATAGAAAAAATTATAAACCTTTTTATTACTCTTTATGAAAAATATATATCATTATTAAAATTAGAATTTAAATTTTATAAATGAATTTCAAGTTATTTTTAGAAACTAAATACAAGTTTATCAAAAATCTTCAAATTTCACAGAATGGCGATATAATCACGACAATCACCATCCAGCCAAAGCAGTCAACAATGCATCCAATAAATCACAAGTCAAATAGAATGTCTCAGGTCTGTATCAAAAATCAAATGTACAGATGATCAATCATATCAGTAGTGACAATAACAGGGTGATAATATGGGTATGTCGAGATCACTAAATGCATAATAGTCAATCACAAATATAATCCATCGCAATATCAACCAATATCCAAAGCAACCAATTCATCCATACCACAACAGTCAATCACTATCAATGTCCGATCTTTAAAAGTGATATGAAATTTCAATTATCAACATAGAATTAAATATCAAGTTAAATATAAATTTAACTATCAGTTTAAATGTCACATCTAATCTCATAAATTTAACTATCAGATTTACCAGCAATTCCTATTGTCAATTTCACAGTCAAATTTAAATATAAAACTTAATTATCAATTTAACAGTCAAATTTAAATGTCAATCTAAATTCAGTCAATTTAATTTCAATAAATTAAATTTTCAGTTAATTAAATTTTCAAATAGCAATCAATATAAAATTTTCACTTCGCTAATTGGTTTAGCTAATGGTAGGAATTTAGTACTTTGTGAATGGGTTTAACCACTCACCGTTATTTGAAATGGAAAATATTTTAGAATTAATAAATTCCAATCCAACTCTATTTTTTAGCCTTCGTCGATACGATTGCAACACGAACTCGTTTCGCTCGAATCAGACCTCGTATGAAAAAGTTATTCAGTAATTAGCATAATGATATAATTAAAATATAATTAACTTAATTAAAATAAATAAATAACCTTTCTCTAACCCTCATCTTTCTCTCATTCTACTGGTCGAGAAACCCATCAAGTGACCCTTCTTTGATGCGTGCGCCACCCTAGGGGACCGAAGCCCCATCCAAACTCATTACGACGTGCATCATGCCAGGCCACTCTTACCTATGCCAACACGACAACCTCCGACACCACCATCTCGCCTGAAATGGCCATGAACTGCCTACCCTTCACGACCAAAATTCGGCGATCCTTGATGACACTCACTCGATCCAACCGTATTGATTGTAGAGGAGGACGAGAGCTATAACTTCCATGTAGACTTCGTCCTGTATAGGTGAAAGATGAGAGAGATTGAAGGGGAAGAAGATGGTTAAATATCTGCCGTTAAAATTTAAAAAGGAGGCGGCTAAATAAATTAGGCTTTTGGATTGTAAAAATAAAGTTTTTAAGTCCTCATATAGAAAATTTCATAGTACTATTCATCCATGAAAATTTCGAACTCCACACGAAGCGTGCCGCCTGGCATTCTATATGTTATACACCTATTCCAAACACAATGAAATATGTATCACAGCTAATTCCATCATATTCAGAAGATAGTTTTTCAAAATCAAATTATTTTAATCGAAGTTCTGAAAAGAAATTTCTAGTTCCCACGGCCAAATGATAAGTCTGATCGCTACGAAACATAAAATCCTATAATAATCCACTATTACGGATTTGATGAAACTCGTTTTGCCAAAATCCAAGACAGTGCTCCAAAAAGACTATTTTAATGCATTAATTAAAATAAGCTATTTTCCAAAATAAATTTATTCACTTTAAATTCAATTTTAAAAGTTTTTAATCTTCATTCTTGTTTAAATAAAATTTGATTCAACTTTTGAAATCATTTCATTCACATTAAATTCAAGATTCAATTATTTAAACAATTCAAAATATTAAATATAATAATTAAATTGTTAAATAAATTGCTATATTTGAAATATAAGTTATTTAACTTATAAAATTTTCTTTTAAAATGAATTCTAATAATAAAACAACTACTTCCATTTTACAGTAATTCAACATCTTTGCAATTATTATATAAAGAAAAAGTTATTCATTTCTTACTATGTAAATGGTTTCTTATTTCTAAAATTTATACTTGTAAAAAATACAATTTCAAATAAATAAGCTTATACTTTTACTTCTAATAAACATTCATTCGATTATTTATTACTTAACATTGATTATTTCAATTTATGTTATCAATTACTTACAATTCAATATCATTTAATTTACTTTCTATCATAAGTTGTCATCTTTTATCTTATTAAATTTGGTTATTTAAAATTTTTATCTATGTTTGTATCCAATAAATTACATTAACAGGTTACTGAATTTTTATTTCGAACCTTGTTCAATAGTTGTATTAAATTTAATAATTTAAAATAGATAAGAATATGGATCGTTGCATACTTCTTACTTCCATTGTTTTGGCTTTTCCTCTTC
This sequence comes from Allium cepa, assembly GCA_030765085.1. Lineage (NCBI taxonomy): Eukaryota > Viridiplantae > Streptophyta > Magnoliopsida > Asparagales > Amaryllidaceae > Allium > Allium cepa. The sequence continues at coordinate 502,835,126 of CM060937.1, read as the reverse complement.
TTGTTATTCCAAAAATTCACTAAAACATCCCCAGCGTTGTCACCACTCTATTTGACAACTACATTGTTTTATATCACACTACTCAGTCCTTCCTGACTACTGATAATCTATCCTAGTAGCTAAATCTTCCTCTTCCATTTATAGAAATTGAGATGTCTTACGGTAGAACTCCTTCAAGGTAGATCGTTTCTTCCTCTAGATTCATCTGCTAAAAGTCTTCAGGTGAATCACATTCATTAGTGCTATCAACACTATCTCCTCCTTAGAGTTTCTCACCTCCAACATTAAACTTTTTCAAAAAATTTCATAGTCTATCTGGACCATCGATGCGCATTGGACAACGTCGTAACGTCTTTTGGTAGAACTGAATGTACCTAAAATTGCTCATTTTTAGATAAATAATCAAATATTGATGTGGACCTTGACATAAGATAAGTAAATCACACAATTTTTGTTCCTTGCAAGAAAATTGGAAAACATCTACATCTGATAGCATCCATTACCTACTGTGTCCATGTACCATCCATACTTTTAAATATGCTGCCTAGGGTCTGTCATGCTATTATAACTCGTCATGATTGGCATCACAAACTTTTTAAGGTACTTGGCTACTAGAATATCTTTAGTGAATAGGGTCTGACTTGTTGCATCATCCCACTCACCATCTCATACCTGCTGATTCTGATTCATTAGTCTCTTAATCATATTGGCAATATAATTTTCACCACCTTGGTCGATTAGACGGTGATCATCATGAATGTCCTATAGTATAACTCTGCAAACGATCTATACTGGTCATATGACATCTAGGTTTCCACTGTCTTTGGAGAAAGCACTCGTCTTGAACCTTTCTGGCGCCTAGTTGGACTCCATCCCTTTTAGCCAGTTTTGCAGTGTTGGTTTGAATATAACCAACCAAGGAAATAGTAGCTTTTCCATCTCAATCATCGCAAGATTTCTTCTTTTGAATCACTCGTTGCCACCCTTACCGATCGCTTGGTATTAAACCATACGGATTGGTTGGTACTGATCGATCGAGTTATGGGCAATGCTAATCCAATTCACACACTTTTTCTTTGTGATGTCACTACGTCCTTCATTCACATCTTCTGCTTATCATCTTCCACTGTGATGAAGATGAACCTTCTTCATTGAAATTTGAAGATGATGAACTTCTAATACTCCTCCTACGGTTTTGATGAGGCTAGGACATCATAGCAAAGGTTACTTCATTTCTTCCATGAGGGCCTTCAAGCTTTTCATCATCTTTTTGTTCATTTCAACCGCCAACATATCCAACTCATCCTTTATATCTCATCCTGACCTTCTACTAAGATGAGAATTCTGGCAAAGAAGCCAAAGAACTTGATTGATTTATCTCTTATTTGGGATGGTGATCTCCTTTATTTTCACCATTAGAAGTTGCACCAAATTGAATTTCCTTGGAGCCATCGCCTTTAGATCTTCCCTTTAGACTTACCCAAATCCAAAGTAAAAACAAAGATCTACGCCTGATAATGATCCCTCTAATAAAAGCACCAAAAATTTTGCACACAATTTGGGCAAACTCCCTCATGAAGTCAAAACGAAATAAAAGTTAAGAATACAAACATAAAAGGGAATAATAAAAGAGGTTTTAAAGTGGTTCGGCTGAAATCTCATGCCTACATCCGCCACCAGTTTTATTTCAAATGATCCTTGTAATTACAACCACTTTCACAACAAGTATAGTTCCACAAACTATTTAATAAAGAAAAATGGTAGGAATTTAATGTCAAGATCTAAAAGTCCTTTACTTGTTGATGATTGCTCACTATTTATAGACGAAATTTACCATCGAAGCCGTAGAATCAAGTTTGAATGAGCAAAAATTTCCATAGAGTTCTAGCATGAAGAACATGCCAAATTGTGCAAGTTTCAATATTCTACATGGTTTGACACCGAATCATGTAGGGTGGCACAGATCCATAGCTTTTTTTGTTGACTTTGTGTTGGCAAGTATACATCTTCAAAACTCTTCGATGCAAAAAAAAATTAGCAACCACCATGGGTCGTTACTGACCCATGTTATTTCAACCTGGTCCTGCATCCAAGTCTCAATTTTTGTATCAAGTAAAGCATTGCCCCTCATAACTCCATATGGTGTGGAGTCTACTTATATTGGTAGGTATCGACCCATTTAACTAGAGTATTTTTTTTCTCTAACTTCTTAATCTTTGCAATCTTGGCATTCCAGACATTTATCAACCTTTTAGATCCATTCCTTACATCCATAGTCCAGATCCACCAAAGTGTCTCTTGGTTCAAATGACAATAACAACTATAATTGATCATGATACTGACCTCACACAACTGAGGAGATGAATTCTCCATTGAATTGTGTTTAACTTCCAATTCTTTAACACCCAAATATAGTCGCTTGATGATCATCATGCCATGATTTAACTATAATCAAAGCGGAGTGTCCATATTAATGTTTAACATTATATTCACGTTGAGATAACCATGTAACATCGTCACTCTAAGATTTCCAATTTGACCTAGTTCTTATTAACCAATAAGAAGATCTCATATGAGTCGTTCCACAGTTATCCAAAACCTATGAGTTTGTAACGTCTTGGTGTCCCAATAGCCATGAGCATCTCAATAGATGTATTTAAATCCATGAGCATCTCAATAGATGTATTTAAATCCTTTCTTAGAAAATCTTGGCCATGAATATTTAAAACAATATGTTATTCTATATTGTGATAATTTTTTCATTTTACAACTATTAGTAATTATTATCACATAATATGTTATTTAAGGATTTTCTAGATATACTTTAAATTAATTATTTAATTAATTACATCATAATATAACAAATATAGTAGAAATCTAACACCTTTACTGCAAATAAAATTGATTACAGAGTTATATAATTTACAATAGTTACATAACTTTCTCTAGGGAACACCCCTGACTCTATTAATTTATTCTTCAATTGTACTTAGCCATGGCTTTAGAAACCTCATAGATCTCACCATGTGAATTATATAGTGTTTGTTAACTATGTCACACACTTTACGCAAATCCATTATCATACACAATTTTCTTTTACCAACTTGATAGAAACCTCTTGTGTGTTCATGTGTTGTGTAGTTAAAATGCTTAGCGGTTTCATAGCAGTGGAGGTGCAAAAAGTTATAGCAAGGGTAAAGCAAGGATAAAGCGAGGATATAGTGGAGGTGCTAGTATCATTTGTGTAGGAAAATGAATTATTATTTAATCTTATACAATAAAATCGAAGAATATCATGATTTATGCAGTCTAAATTTGGCGATTACAATAGATTTCTAACTTATATTAAGCATTATACCTTAAAATTAGATCTTTCCCTAGCTTTGTTGATTTGGTTCAAAGAAGAACGAGTCAAATCAAACTTTTTATATTAATTGTGTTAAAGCGAGTGCTAAAATGCATAGATTTAGCGGATGTAGCAGAAAATAACGGTGCTTAAAACGGATCTAATATTCATTAGTGCCATATTGAAAGAGCATAGCGTTCGAAGAGTGTTGCATGCTATTGGATATTTTGCGGGACTTTACTGCACGGTTCATGTATCAGTAATATGCCGTCCACCATGTTTCTTTTCTTGATGAATCCGAACTAGTTGAATGAGATCAACCCTTTAATTACAAGTTCTAAATTTTCACAAAGCACTTTAGGTAGGACTTCATAAATTGATATGTAGCATGCGATAGGCCTTAAATATGCGCAATTTTTTGCCTAATATGTCTTTGGTATAAGTGTGAGAGAAGTGTGGTTGATCTCCCTTTATAATCGTGCCACTATTAAAAGAACTTTTGGATCGCCTTGTGCATCGCTTTTGCTATCTTTTCCCAATGAGTAGTGAAAAGCTTGGAGTTGAATCCACTTAGGCCACGTGCCTTTGTTTGATGAATAGTAATCATGCCTCTTTTACCTTTTCTAATGTGCATATGAATTTATGTGATCTTCTCTCATTTTGAAACATGAATTCTACATATGTTTTGGAAATTTGATCAAAGGATTTACTATGCGTTTATAGTTTGATTCCCTTGGAAATAGTTAGAACTATGAAAGATTTAGGTCTTAAAACAAGATGGTCATTTCGTAGTTTAAGAGCAAGTGGAGAATGATCATTAGAAAAAAGTTCGCAATGCCAGAACACAGGTATTGCAGATGTACCATAGCCAGTCCAGATTTATCAAAACTCTACCAAGCTCTAAACATCTATCTTTTGCTAGTCAAGCTCTCTATTTAAATTTTGAATCTCCTAAATTATATTCTGTTAGCCAACACTTAGACAAGCATTCGATCAGTTCTTGTAAACTACTATTTGAGAGAATGCATTCATTATTTTTTCTATAGCAAATATTGCTCAATAAAAATCTATTAAAATCATCCATGGAATATAAAAATTTCAACTTTATTATGTAACCCAAAATTATGTCCTCCTATATTGCTGCGTATGCTACTGTACATGCAAGTTGTAGTCGCTCCTTATTATTAAGCATTTAAATGAAGTGTTGTCTTGTGTTTGAAAGGATAAAATTATTTCAACTACGTACATCAATATAGATAATAATTATGTACTTATGGTCTTGTTGAGCATTTGAAATTACTCTTCATCCTTCTATTCCACTAATTTGATAGCATCAACCTTAATTGAGATAACTTCAATTTTGACTAAAGCTACCACAAAAAGTCTCCAACTTTTAATTAAATTCCTAACATCTAACCATCTGATGGGGTCATTTTGGTCCCCCGCATTCTAATAAATTATTCATATGATTCAGTACTGGAGGTTATGTAACAACCCTAATTTTTATTGCACGTTATTTGAATATTTATTTATGGAAATTTGTGAAATGTGTGGTTTTCCATGTTAATAAATTGATTTGGTTTTAAATAATATAATGAAGGGAATGTTTTAAAGAAAGAAATTAAATAAACAAAAAAGATAAAGGGTAAAGGTGGAAGAAAATTGATACTGCTCTCACTCCCTCTTTCCTTATCCACTTTGATTTTTTACTCTCAAAGTCAACTTGAAGAAACAAGGTAGGCCACTATTAATCATTTCCACTAATTCAAACTAGGAAAGGAAGATAAAGCTTAGCGTCTCACCATTTCAACAAAGATCAAGGTGAATAATATTTCCTTCTTAATGTTTTGATGTGTTTTAATTCAAGCTCAAGTGTAAATCTGAATTTTGGTTACCGTTTATAATGCATTTGAGAAAGATATTCATTGTCTGAAGTATGGCTATCATTTATGCATTTAAGAAATCTTCCTAAAGGGTTTTAGAATTGAAAATAGTAAGTTTATGGTCATCGAATGCTCTAAAAATTTGATATGAAGTTTAAACATTATTTTAGAGAAGAGTTTTTAATTTCTTAATTTTAGGAATTATTATGAATTTATTATAAATTTTCTAAGTGAGATAATGGATGGTTTCGAAAATTAATTATTTAAAATAAGATAAGATAATAAGTTGGCTCCAAAATTTATATATGTTGTTAAAGAAGTAAATATTTATTTTTGGGGAATTTTTGTGGATTTTCCCAAGTGATTACAATTTGGAATAAATTATTATATGCAGAAAGGGTTTATGGAAAAATGGGATAAATGACATATACTGAGGAAATTTTACTTTTTGAAAAATAAGAGAAGTATTTTTCTTTGATTTGCTACAAATTTTCTGAAAAGATTCCATTCAACCAATGAAAATTTGACTAATAAATGATTTGGTAAAAAGTTAGTACTTTTAAAGGCAATAAATTACTTTTGTTAAATATTTAAAAAATATCATGGTGAAACTTCGTTAACTATCATTTTCAAGGCTCGATTGCTATGTTTTTCTCAACATTTGACAACTGTATTTTTGTCAAGGTCTGATAGCTATAATTTCTCAACATTCGACAGTTGTATTTTTGTCAAGGCTCGATGGCTATATTTTCTCAACTATCGATACCTATGTTTTATGAACGTTCGAAAGTTCTATTTTGCCAACTTTCATAAGCTATATTTTATTAATTTGTGATCGCTATATATTTAGTCAACTTATGATAGTCATTACTTAGTTAACTTGCAATAGCTAGGTATGTTTTATGGGTTGATATGCGCTAACTATAACGTGAATAACGACAACATGATTCTTTTTAACATGTGATAGCCATTGTTTTCAACAAGCAATAACATGATATTTCTTAAGGTGCAATGGTACATGGTTTTTAAAAGAAAATATAGCTATTTATGGCACATGGACAACTCTATGTTTGGCTAAATTTTACTTAAAACAAAAGGGAAGATTTTTGTTAAGTATTTTTAGAAGTTTTCAAAGGAAGGGAAGAATGTATTAGCCCATTTTTAAAGAATTTTGGAGAGGGAAACTATTACTTTGCATAAATATTTTTGTGTATAAATTAGTTATCACATGAACATGTCTTTGGATGGTTGCTAACGTGTTATATGTTCTTCTATATATTTTGATCAGTTATTTTTGAATATGATAAAATTTTGACCTACTCATTTATGTGTTAAATGCTATTACGCAACATTATGACCTTAAGGATCGAGAATCGATGACTAGTTAGGGTTATTTCAGTAATAGGTATGGTCAAAACTTAGACTACTAAGTGAGTAGAATTGCATCCAGAAAATCGAGAAGATCAAATTATGTTAGGATGCCTCGGACCAATCAAAAGATTTGACTCGTGAATATCTTAAAACCAAATATTTAGTGAAGATTAGGTAGCATCACACCCTATCCTCCAACCGCTAAGTCCTAGGTTGGTCTGGTTCGCAATAATAATGCATGAGGCTTTGCCGATATTAACGCTAAAATTTGGGGTTATACATCCAAAAGAACTCGTAGCAAATTGCTCGCCTATGTTATTCTCCTACCATTCTTAGGAGACCGTTGTTATTTTCTCTTACCCATTTTAGGGGACCATATATGTTTTCACCTACTAATCTTAGTGCACTATTAATATTTTCCTTTAAATGAACCAGAGTCAGATTACTTGGTGAATCTTGGCCTCAATCAGTCGATAGGTTTTTGGTTGGTTTAAGAAAACTAATATAGGTGCCCAGTGCCTTGGAAAACTATTCCATTGAATGCATTTATGGGATTAGGTAGTATTGGGAATGTGCAACCCGTGACCCTTAAGAATGAAGAACTATTCATTTCAACCCATACATGTAAGATATGATATTACATTATAATTAATTTCTAATCATTTTGGTTGCAAGGTATGTTATGAATGACATATGGTTTGATAGGGTATTAGTGAGGGGAAACACGTTTTTCTCGATGGCGTGGTTTCACAAAGTACGTATATTTTGGTTTGAGATGGACTAATATTATTTATACCAAATTTTTTTATGACCTGAAGTTTTTCGGTTTTCCCTTAAACTCTCGGTTACTCAATTTGGAATCGGTAGGCTAAAAGGAGGTTATATTAGGTTTAGATGAATAAGCTTCTAGAGACATGCAAGAGGCAAGTTGCTATTTAGAAATATTTCCATTGTGTGGTGTAAACAGCTTTTATTTTATTGTTGAACGTATGTAGTGATGGGTACTATAACCTCTAAGTAGTAAAGGCTTTGATCGACCAAGGTTTAGGCTCCACACCGTCCCACAGCGAAATAAGCATGTAAGTCACATATAGATATAAGAAAACAGCATCTCCTACATATCCTCTGTTCAACATCGCTTATCACCCAGACCTCCTATCTAGGCTACTTGTTTAAGAGCACCTGAGATAATAAGAAGCAAAGCTTAAGACCTTGGGTAAGACAACAGTCCGGTATAAGGGATAAGCAAATCTCAAAATGCTATAAAAGTCAATATAGTAAGGAACCATGTATAAGAATCATAATTAACTTGTCTCTGCATCCAAAAATTTAGCACATAATATATGCTAATCTATCATCTTATATCATCATAAAGGTGTATTAGGACCTAAGTATAATATCAGATGTCTAGGTATCCACATCCACAATACCTACATCATGTGACATCCCTAGTGAAAAGAAAATATGGAAAACATAGCATCCGTCAAACAATCTTTGTCATCACTCTTGTGCTTTGGATATATGATAACTCATATGATCATTCTAGTGCTAGAGACTAATGGAAAAACCCTAGTTCCTCAATGTTTGAAATCCATCCCACTTAGTAGGTCATGATACAAAATTGCACGTCCTAGTAGTCTAGGGAATATAGATCCCATCCTAGATCCAGGATATATGTCCTAATACCCAATTAGCATTCTCACATATCCTTGCTTTACGAGCACATTAGAAACACTCAGAGTATCAACGATCGCATGTGTCTTAGAACACGTCCTAGTCTGATTCATTCTCATCGTAGAACCAGTCCTCATCCTATCCATTTCCATTTTCCAAAGTAGAGCATGTCATAGCCCTACCTCATTAGTTTTCATCCTAGATCTTGTCCTCATAGACCTCCCTTAAGACTATTAACAACGAGTCATCATCATTGGAACACAACTCACCATCATCGAGTTGCCATCATCGAGGTTCTAAAGTCATCACATCAAAGCATCATAATATCACTTCATCCATCTATCATCATCCTTCATCGCGCCGTCATATAGCAACCGAATGTCGAACGAACAAACGAACACATTCAGCGTGCTTCCTAAGGCACATGTATTGATTCCTCTAAGTTTAGGCAAGATTAGCCAATTACCAATCATCTCAGTACCATCATGACCTTACCTGAAGCACATGTCTTAGAAACCCAAAGTCTTCCCTGTTGGAACCGAAGCACTTCACCACCAACTCGTTTGGACTCCCTATTGACATGATTTATGCCCTTGCTTACAGGGTTTTCCTCACTCAAATCACTTCCAATTCAAATACGACTAGGATTGTAGGCTCCCTTACTCATCAACAACCCTATTTCCAAGTTACATCATGTTTTAAGTAGTTTTGACCTCGTTTTGCCCAAATCAAAGACCACACCTAATTACACTGAAAGCATTAACAATTATATCAAAGTAATCCATACAAGAGAAAGCATCATTTGTAAACATCTGATGCAGCGCACTGTGATAAGTCGTGTGCCTTAAGTCGCGAATGACCTAGCGACTTACGACCTAACGAGATATGAAGGTTGGAAGATACAGTGCTACATGATAGACCAGCGACCCAACCACTCTATGCCGCTTTCCTTAGGTCGTTACCAAGTACCGAGCTACAACCTACCAAGATAAGCGACCTAGTCGCTAAAGCTGACCTTCCTTATGCCGCAACCTGAAGCTATGATATGTTGTTGAGTCGCTGATTTTCTTATGTCGCTGAACCTTATGTCGCTGAAGTTGACGTCGCTAAAGCTTAGGTCGTTCCTGAAGATGTGTTATCTACTTAGGTTGCTCAAGTGGATATGTCGTATTGCTGTTGTGTTGTGACTTTCTTATATCACTTGTATAGGTTAAGTTGTATGTCATGATGTTGTAACTTGTTTGTTGCTAGGTCGCGTGCTGTTGTTACGTCGCGTATGGTGATACGTGATATGTTGTTATGCTGTTATGTTGTAAGTCGCATACTGTGTAAGTCGTAGGTCGTTGAGTCGTAGGTCGTCTATGGTTATGTCGCGTGTAGTTGTATGTGTTAGGTCGCGAGCACCTGTGTTAGGTTGTGTATGCTGTGTTGTAATCCCTATAAATAGGGGTGTTGTGTCACTTGTAAAGGAGTTGATTTTGAATAAAATTGTTTGTGTGCTTTTGCCACTTTTGTTGAAGTTGAGTGTGATCTCCTTCTTCTTCTTCCATATTCGGATATTCGAGTGCGCTCGAATCAACGAATTTGAAGCCGATTCACGGAATCTCGTGCGCGAGATCAACGCCGAAGAATCGTAGATCTTCTACGTGGAATCGTGTGCGATCAACGTGTTGGAGATGGCTAGAATCCGATATCTCAAGAGATCAACGGATTTGGGCATTTATCTTGGCATCATTTTATCGTTTTGCTTCATTTGTTATTTCCGCTGCGTCAGTTTGGTATCAGAGCCAAGTCAATTCAGACCCAAGACATATCAGTTCGAACCAGTTCAGAGCTAAGTCAAAGCCGAGTTAAAGCCATATCAGATCCGAGCCAGGATTGGAGCTAAGTAAGATCAAGGCCGAGTAAAAGCTAAGTCAAAGCCGAGTTAAAGACATATCAGATCCGAGCCATATCAGATCCGAGCCGAGTTAAAGCCAGTTAAGTCGAAACCGAACTGAGTTAAATTCAAGTTAGATCGAAGCTAAGTCAAAGAACCGAGATTGTTTGAAGATCATGATTCCGAGACATGCTAATCGCTATCATAATGTTGAAGATGTATATAGAAGACAAGAAGCTAAGCAGATGGAGCACCGTATCAATGAAAAGTTCAATGAAGGTATTGAGAAGTTAGAGAATTTGATGAAAGACATGAATCACAATCAACGGAGAACTTCACCATTTTCGAACCATAGTAGAAACAGGGTTTCACCATCGGTTTCGGAAGATAGGAGGATGTCGCCCCAGTCTTATCGGGAGAGGAAAAAATCTTCAGTTTCAATGAGACGAGAACACCGTGAGTATCGAAATGAAGAAAGAAGAACCCCACGTGAGTTTGACAATGAATCTTATTGTGATGCTGAAAGACAAGATAGAAGGGATATGCGTGATCGTAGAGACATAGATGGTCGAGATCGATATCGACATACATATGATTTTGAGGAATACGGTGATAGAGGAAGTATTCATTATCATGATCGAGGCCATCAATATCTTGAATTAGAAAATGATCGTAAATGGGAGTCAGGTATGAGGATGGAAATTCCAGTATTCAAAGGTGGTATGCAAGCAGAAGAATTTCTTAGTTGGTTGTCAAATGTTGAAGAAATTTTGGAATTCAAGGAGGTACCTGAGAATCGAAGAGTTCAATTAGTTGCTACAAGGCTAAGGGGAAGAGCTATGGCTTGGTGGCAGCAAACTAAACTAACTCGGGAGAGAATGGGAAAATCAAAGGTTGTCACTTGGGAGAAGATGAGAAAGATGATGAAAGCAACTTTCTTGCCGTACAATTATCAATCTCTTATGTATCAACGTTTGCAGAATTTGAGACAAGGGACGAGGACGGTGAATGATTATGCAAATGAATTTTATCAATTGATTGCAAGGATTGATATTATGGAAACAGAGGAACAGCTAACAGCTAGATATATTGGAGGGTTACGAATGCAAATTCAAGACATGGTGAATATGTTTAATCCAATGTCTGTTGCTGAAGCACATCAGAAAGCTCTAGCTTGGGAGAAACAAGGGAGACGAGGAGGTGGTGTGTTTACGAGTTCTAACAATCAGAGTAAAGGTGCTAGTAGTAGTGCTAATGTTTCCAAGGAAGTCAATAAACCAATTGTCAAAGAAGCCGCTAAAGCAAAGGTCAATGACAGTATCAAGTGCTATAATTGTCAGGAGTTTGGCCATAAAAGCAATGAATGTACAAAGCCAAAGAAGAGAGCATTAGTTGCAGAGGAATGTGAGTATGAGGATGAGGAAGCCGAAGTTGACTATTCTCAACCATCGAAGTTTAATGAAGATGAAGAAGTCGTGTCGGGAGATGAAGGATGTAACTTGATGATGAGGAGGTCTTGTTTAGTGCCAAAACATGAGAATGATTCTAGTTGGCTAAGAAGAAATATCTTTCAGTCTACATGTACTATCTTAGGAAAGGTTTGTCGGTTTGTTATTGATGCGGGAAGCTGTGATAACATTATTTCTGAAGAAGCCGTCACAAAGTTAGGGTTGAAGACTGAAAAACATCCTAAATCTTATAAACTGGCATGGCTAAAGAAATGTGGAGAAGTGACAGTGGGAAGACGAGCATTTGTTACATTTTCTATTGGGAAGAAGTATAAAGATGATATTTGGTGTGATGTTGTGGATATGGATGTGTGTCATCTACTGTTGGGAAGACAGTGGCAGTATAATCGAGCTGTACAACATAATGGTCGCACCAACAGCTACAGTTTCATGTTTGAAGGTACTCAAATTACTTTGGTTCCTAAGAAGCGTGAACAAAGTGAAAGCAAGTCAGAGAAGAAGGTGGAATCAACTAGTCTATTATCTACAAGAGAATTTGTTGAAGAGGTGAAAGATAGTGCTGAAATGTTCGTGTTGATTGGGTATGAAACAAATGAAGTTCTTGAAATTCCTGCGGAGGTCAGACCGGTGTTGAATGAATTTGAGGATGTCTTTCCCGCGGAATTACCCAAGGAGTTACCGCCATTGAGGGACATAACATCAAATTGATCTAGTGCCAGGTGTTGTTTTACCGCATAGGCCACATTATCGTATGAGTCCGAAGGAGCATGAAGAAGGACACGTGGGCCGCGACCGTATTATGCAGTTGATCTCGTAGTCTTATTTTTGGCCGTCAGTGAGAAAATAAGTTGAAAAGTTTGTTCAGAGGTGCCATATTTGTCAGTTTCAAAGGGGACCGCGACAAATGCAGGTTTATATTTGTCGTTTCCTATACCTACTAAACCATGGGTGGATGTTAGCATAGACTTTGTATTGGGTTTGCCGAGGACGCAACGTGGCAATGATTCTATCTATGTGGTGGTTCATCGTTTCGCAAAAATGGTACATTTTATCGCATGAAAGAAGACGGCAGATGCAGTTAATGTCGCACAGTTATACTTCAGAGAGATCTTTCGTCTTCATGGGTTGCCAGAATCTATTGTTTCATATAGAGACACTCGTTTTCTGAGTCATTTTTGGATGAGTCTATGGAGAATGGTTAGGACAAAGCTAAAATTTAGTAGTGCTTATCATCCATAGACGGATGGACAAACAGAAGTTGTGAATAGATCCCTGGGTAATCTGTTGAGATGCCTCGTGAATGACAATTTGAAGAGCTGGGATTCCAAGCTGTGTCAAGCTGAGTTTGCACACAACCATACAGTTAATCGTTGCACTGGGTTCAGTCCATTCCAAGTCGTTTACTCGACAATTCCTAAAGGACCATTGGATTTATCTATAGTACCACATCAGAAAGGAGTGATCAAACGAGCTAGTGATTTGGTGAATGAGTTGCAAGAGTGCCACAAGATTGTGCAGGAACGATTGCTTAAGGCGAATGAGAAATATAAGCAATCCGCAGATATCAAACGATGACATGTTGAATTCAAAGAAGGAGATTTTGTAGATGCAGTATTGACTAAGGATCGATTTCATATTGGTGCTTACAACAAGCTAGCTGCCAGAAAGATTGGTCCTTTGGAAGTCGTGAAGAAGATTAATGAGAATGCTTATCAGTTAAGATTGCCAAATCATATCCATACTGCTGATGTTTTCAACGTCAGACACTTGATTCCATATCATGAGGATAAGCGTGTTGAAGAAGCGAAAGGTGTAAATTCGAGGACGAATTCTTTTCAGCCAGGGGAGGATGATGCAGCGCACTGTGATAAGTCGCGTGCCTTAAATCGCGAACGACCTAGCGAGTTACGACCTAACGAGATACGAAGGTTGGAAGTTACAGTGCTACATGATAGACCAACGACCCAACCACTCTATGCCGCTTTCCTTAGGTCATTACGAAGTACCGAGCTACGACCTACCAAGATAAGCGACCTAGTCGCTGAAGCTGACCTTCCTTATGCCGCAACCTGAAGCTATGATATGTTGTTGAGTCGCTGATTTTCTTATGTCACTGAACCTTATGTCGCTGAAGCTGATGTCGCTAAAGCTTAGGTCGTTCCTGAAGATGTGTTATCTACTTAGGTCGCTCAAGTCGATATGTCATATTGCTGTTGTGGTGTGACTTTCTTATATCGCTTGTATAGCTTAAGTTGTATGTCGTGATGTTGTAACTTGTTTGTTGCTAGGTCGTGTGCTGTTGTTACGTCGCGTATGGTGATACGTGTTATGTTGTTATGATGTTATGCTGTTATGTTGTACGTCGCATACTGTGTAAGTCGTAGGTCGTTGAGTCATAGGTCGTCTATGGTTATGTCGCGTGCAGTTGTATGTGTTAGGCCGCGAGCACCTGTGTTAGGTCGTGTATGCTGTGTTGTAATCCCTATAAATAGGGGTGTTGTGTCACTTGTAAAGGAGTTGATTTTGAATAAAATTGTTTGTGTGCTTTTGCCACTTTTGTTGAAGTTGAGTGTGATCTCCTTCTTCTTCCATATTCGGATATTCGAGTGCGCTCGAATCAATGAATTTGAAGCCGATTCACGGAATCTCGTGCGCGAGATCAACGTCGAAGAATCATAGATCTTCTACGTGGAATCGTGTGCGATCAACTTGTTGAAGATAGCTAGAATCCGGTATCTCGAGAGATCAATGGATTTGGGCATTTACCTTGGTATCGTTTTATCGTTTTGCTTCATTTGTTATTTCCACTGCGTCAACATCCAAGCAACATATTCAATACATCCAATCATGATTTGTAAGCATAATTCCCTAGTTCTAATTTTAAATGCAGAGATGATAACATGTTTCATAAAGGGTTACAAGATCATTTAAAATCCATCTCTAAATTTTTAAATTCGGCCATAAACATGTCATTAAGGTTTGACTAAAAATTACAAATCATCTTAAAACATCATTTTTAACTATATTAACATGCATAATATAATGATAGATACCAGATCACTTAGTAACCAAAATTACCAAATCTGCCCTCAAATTTGAAATGAACAGTAGGCTCGTGGATTCTAAAACAGACAAAAGATGAAATCAAGATCTACTCCTTAGCAGTTACCCCTTTAATTATGGTTTTGGGCTAGATTTAGTATAAAAAGTGATTTTTTGATGGAATTTAGGTTAGTCGAGGTTTAGACTTGTTTTTAGGAAGTAGGAAATGATATAAATCCATCCCATCAGTCTCAATTAGCCATAAATCATAAAATGGGTTAGTGGGCTCAAATTTGGGTTTAACTAATTACTCGCCAATATACCCAATAGCAGTCTAAATGTAAAATAGCCCAACCTTCTAAACGGTATGTCCATTTTCCTATTATGACCACTTTAGGAAAAGGAAAACCATCATCCTAATCTAATGGAAGTGGTTTTAGATCCTAATTCGACTCATATCAGTGGTAATAGACTTTCTAATAATTTTTGTGTCCAAACTATTCGATAAAAATTCCAAAGTTGTAAAATGTGCCTAATAGTCATTCTTAAAATTATAAAGTCATGCATGGGTTGTTACAGTCTCCCCCTTTAAAAATTTCAAACCCATGCTAGGTAAGTCGACCCTATATGCTAGGTTCATAATCCTCTCTACTATCGAAAAAGTGCCTATAAATCTTGGCCCCTAATTCCCCTTATCACCGAATCGAACAACATTCTTCAATGGAGAAAACTTCACAAACACCATATCACCAATATAGAACTCTAAATCTATACGTCCCTTATCAGCATAGCTCTTCTGCCTATCCTAAGTAGCCTTAATTCATTGGCAAATGATTTTGATCTTCTCCGATGTCTCTTTGATCATATCTGGCCCAAGTATCAATTTCTCGCCAGCTTTTAACCAACATAAAGGAGCGTTACGCGGTCGGCCATATAGTGCTTTGAATGATGCCATACCAATACTAGATCGATTACTATTATTGTATGCGAACTCTACCAAATGTAATTGATCATCCCATGAACCTCCAAAATTGAGAATGCAACCTCATAAGAGATCCTCCAATATATGATTTACCATTTCGTTCTGCCCATCGATTTGTGGGTTATAAGCTGTACTGAGATGCAGTTTCATCCCCAACCCTCTTGTAAGCTCTTCCAAAACCTACAAATAAATAAAGCGTCTCAATCACTCATAATGTTCTTTGGCACACTAAGGAATCGCACTGTCCATTTCACATACAACTTGGCCAATTTGGACGTCGTTCTCCTAGACTTGACGGGTATGAATCTAGCACTCTTCATCATCCCATCGACTATGACCCAGATGTTATCGTAAGCTTCTTTAGAAGTCCACCGATACTTGTTTCCATTTCCACTTGGGAACTTCAAGTGGTTGCATCTACCCACTTAGCTTCTTCTACTCCATCTTTACCAACTGGCAGCTCATACACTTGATATGAATGCCCCAACATACTTCTTTATCCCCTCCCAATAATATGTCTATTAATATCTTGGTACATCTTATTATCGATGGGATGTATAGTCAATATAGAATGAGGGCACTCTCGCAGCACCTTGTCATGTAATCCGTTAACATTGGGAATAAACAATCTTCTATCCTTACAGTGCTAACCATCTTGGTTGAGTCTATTCTGCCTCATCTTATCGGACTCCACTCCTTCTTCCATCTTTGTTATGATCTCTGCCATTCTAATGTCTCGTTTCTGACTAGTTCCCATCCTCTCGATCAAATTCGGCCTAATGGTCAAACTTGCTAACATCTCTGTCTCTAATTTATAATGAGATCTGAAGTCATAACTAGCAATATAATTCAATTGCTTCTGCTTTAAAAACATCGCTCCAAAACTAGCATGTCTTCAACTCAAAGCATCAGTGACTGCATTTCCTTTAGCGGGCATATAAGATGTGCCAAAGTCATAAGAGGCTAAGAACTCTAACCATCGCTATTGACAAAGGTCGAGGTCCTTTTGGGAAGAATGTATTATAGGAATTTTCGGTCTATGAACAACATGAACCTTTCTCTAAGTAGATAATGTCTCCATATCTTAAAAAAATTACTATTGCCTCCAACTCCAAATCGTGGGTCAGATACTTCCGCTTATGTGGTTTCAGCCGTTGACAAGTGTGTGTGTGATAACCTTACCTTCTTGTATTAGTATTGCACCCAATTTAGTACTACAAGTATCGGTGAATACTGTCATCTCTCATTCCCGCCAAGAATGGCCAACATTTGTGCACTCATTAACCTCTTCTTCAGAATAACGAACGCATGCTCACACTCCGTGTCCCAAACAAAGGTCTGATTGTTAAAATGTCTATAGTATCCCACCAAGTGTTTACATCTACCTTTAAGAAATTGGTTAACGGTGGTACTACCTTTAAGAAGTCCTTAATAAAATGCCTATAGTATCCCATCCTAGGAAACTACTTACATAAGAAACATTCCTAGGTTGGTTCTAGTGGACCACTACCATCTTGATAGGAACCACTGTGATAACCTGCTCAGAAACGACATGGCCTGAGAGCCTCACTTCCCTCCTCCAAAAGTGACACTTGGGAAACATCGCTTTCAAAATGTGCTTCATCGACACTTTAAGCACAATCCTTAAGCATGTCTTGTGTTACTCCTCGATCCTAGAATTATACACGAACACATATGAACTTATTTAGCAGATCCCTGAAGACATGGTTCACAAGATCATCAAAGTATGCTAAAGCATTGGTTAGCCCGAACGGCATAACCAACTACCAATAGAAACTAGACAACATATGAAATGTAGTAATTGAAGCATTGTCCTTTACTACCTTCAGCTTTTGAAACACCATTGCATGACCTAACTGAGAGAACACCTTTGCACCGTGGAGCTAGTCGAAAAAGTTATCAATAAGCGAGAGTAGATACTTTTTCTTCCTTTTCACCTTATTCAGCTCATGGTAATCAACATATAACCTAAGAGAATCATTCGTCTTAGTGGCGAATACTATAGGTATGCCTTACTCATATATACTCCTATGAATGAACCTTCGCCTCAACAGATTATTCACTTTCACCACTAACTCCTTGTACTCTCTAAGTACCACACACCTCAAAGGCACAACTATTTGCCTAACTTCCATTACTAAGTCTTTATGGAACTCAATCTCTTTATGTGGCGGTAATCCGTTCACCTCCTCGAATATGCCTAGATATTCTCTCATGGTAGGAACAAATGACAACTCATCATGCGGACCTCTAGCAAATATAGATTCTAACCATGATCTCATCCTCTGGTTAGCAACCAATCTCTACCTTTTGACCCTCCTTAGGTCGAATTATAACCAAGAGCTTCATGCAATCCACCACTACTGCATACCTCCTCAGCGTACCATCCCCAAGATAATACAAAACCAAATAAAACCCAAAACAAAGAAATCATAAACAAAAGAGCCTCCAAGGCTCAAAAAGACCAAACCACGATAAACCATACAATGACTAGGGGACTCTAAAAGGGTTCGTCGCTACTAATGGGCGGTCAATTAATTTGGGTCTTAGTCCCAATCTGTCTACCAATGTAACATCCCAAAATTTGTCGTTTTAATTGTGAAAATTTAACTAATTTTAAATATTTAAATAATTGGTGTTTAAAAATATAAATAACTTATATTTAAATATATGGATTATTTAAGTATTTGAATTATTAATTAAGTATTACTTAAAAGGATTTAATAGCCTTATTTAATTCATTTTAATTAATAAATAATAAAGGTAAACTCATTTTGTAAATTTATTTACTATAATAAGTAGTTCGAATAAATAATAAGAAAATCAATAGTTTGAAGAATTATGGTAAACTCGAGATGATTAACACTGTTTAAATTTTATAAAAGTGTTTCTAATTGATTTTTTATCTCCTGAGATAATAAATGTTTTTTGAAGTTATAACCAATAGATTATAAATGAGAAAATCATTTAAGACGGAATGTTTTAATAATAAAGCTAAGTGTAAATCGTTTTGGTTTTATAGTAAATGATTTTTTAATGACGTCTATTTTTTATCCTACTTTTTAATACACTTTGCAATATAGTTAGCTCTTTAAAAAGAATTTTTTAAAGAGTTTTCTTAAAAATGTTTTACAAATATTGGTGATGTGAAAATCAAGCATAAGTGTGAGTCAAATTTTTAAGAGATTTAATTTTCATATATAATCATTTTGTTATTCCCGATGGTTGATTCATTGACTATCAATTTTCCTATCTTCTTTGGGTTTTCGACAATTAAAGGCGATTCATTGCTCATTTGAGCTTTGATATCCTTTGTCAAAAATGACTAAAACTAGAAAGCGAGTGGATGTCAAGCTATGTGAGATTGCTCACATTAGGGTGTCTTCACATCTACTTTAGATTTGATTACTTGTATGAACATATAGAAGTGAAATACTCGGATACTCAGTAATGTTGGCAGGGTTTGACTTAGAAAATAACCCTCTCAAGTATATTGTCTAGAGGTATACTTTCGGTAAAGGGGACTCACCCTCCTAGTCATTGTTGGAAAATTTCCTTTCCTTATTTGATTCAAATCTCTGAATCATTTTCTTAATTGCATCGAGAAGTATCTAGAGCCATTCTTGATGTTAAGTTATTTATTTCCATTCTTTCAAGTCTGATTTTGTTCCAGCTTGTTTCCATTCCTTCATCTATGTATATTGTTCTTGTGAGGTAAAACTCTTTCGTATTTAATGGAATAATCTCACAGAATCATTATATGTTCATCATATTTCTTGAATTTTCTCACCTTAGTTTTCCAAACTAATTCAGACATTATTATATTATAATGCTAGGGTCAGACTGAGTATTTTTCTAGGTTGTCGTTGGTGGGAGATGGAGCTCGTGGAGTAGACCTGGATGTTCACCTGTTATAGTATTTTTATTTTTATTTTGTATACTATATATACCCATCAGCAATTGTATGGTCAGGAAGTTATAACTATCCAGGTTTAAGAGGTTTGCTTTAACTAGATATACCATTTATTTTAGAGTGATGGTTTTTACTGTCTTTGTTATATAATATGTTGTCATTCTACTGTGAGATTCTACTTTCCTTATTCTTTTTCTTTTTACCCTAACAACGTGCCTTTTTGGCACTTGGATACTCGGTATTTGGATACCATAGATGTATTGAGTGTTGACTTTTGAGGGTCAAAAAGGTGGTCATTATAACCAGGTCACTAGATATAAAGGAGTGTGAAGCCATGGTATTAAACAAACACATATGGAAACACCATAAATAGAAAGCGTACCTTGAATAATAATACCATTACCCTTCTTCTTCGTCGAGGGAGCACTAGACGAAGTCGATCAACATGCATATCATATGCCTTCACTACTTGTCTTTGCTTTGCTAGTTAAGGGCAGTCACTCTGCATATATCCTAGCTTGTTTCGGTTAAAACACTTCTTTCTTCCAACTTTAAAATCCTTACTCAGATGATTCCTCTCACCACGATGATAACAAGTAGGTTCCAGCTTGCCCTTCTTTCGAGCACCCTTACCCTGCAACTTCTTACTCTTCACATTCCATTTCTTCTTTCCTACACCACTTTGCTATGGCTTTGCTCTTCCTCAACAAGATCAGCAGACCTATGTTTAGGATACAAACCCTCAAGCTGGAGGGCTTTCTCAACTACCTTCTCGAACGGCTTATCAATGTTCTCTACAAGCTTTTCACTTAAGTAATCATCTAACCCATAATAAGTTTTCATTCTTATTCAATAGAATATCGACGAAAGGCATCCCTACTTTGATAAGACATCAAACTCTGCAGCATACTCGAAGATAAACATGTCCCCTTGCTTCAGCTTAGAAAATTTTCTAAATAGCAGTAACTTCTCTTTTAATCTAATTTTGAACTAGTTCCAAATAAGTTGGTCCTCGAGAGTGGCAACCTTGATAGCATTCCACCAGTTCATAGCTCTCAGGGAGCTATCGAGAAGCCAACCTCCAGCTCATTGCATCATCTTATTCCAAGTTAATGAAAATCCTTTCATAGGTATCCAACCAATTTCGCACTTCCATTGTGACGACCATGACTCGACCTTCGAAAATCGGCACCAAATACTTCACTCGTATTCGAATGCCACAAATTCAAACGTCGAATCTGCTTCGCCGAAGCTTATCACACATTAAGTATAACAACACAACGGAAGAAAATGAATATTTTATTGATACGCAATAGATACAATATATAAAACAATTGAATATCAACTTTGTAATGACCAGGTATTTTCAACCATTCGCATCCATTATAAGTGTATAGGTAGACACTCATGCCGGAATTGGATAGCTCAAAATACCGCGTTGTAAATAAAAATTTGGCAAATCTCAGAATATACAGTAAATAAAATCACAGATCACAGACACAGAGTATATAAAAATGCAGCGGAAGAAAAAGAGATAGTAGTTCATGAAGCTACTATATAAATATGAGATACATCAGAGTTAAATAAGATACAACAGAAGAGTAACAAGATACATCACTGAAACACTGGATACTGAAACAAAATAGAAGGCTGGATCTTCAAGGAAAGCTCCAACGCCGAAGGTGAATCTGAAATGCTAACTCACTCAATCTGACCCGAGCGTAAAGCAAAATACAAAACCCTCGAGTCAGGACATAAATACTTATAAACTGTAAATCAACTCAAGTGAACAGTAACAAAATGCATCAGTAACTTAAAGGATGCTTGGGACCGCCCATCCTCTAAGGATCCGTTAAACTATTTACTATGTAGTAATATACGCTATATACGGTAGTGTCTAATCAGTAAAGTATAATCATATAGAAAATAGCGTTAAGGGGATGGTGAACCTTAACGCGGTCGGATCTTTAAAACCAAAATCGTAGTGGGCTCGATATAAGGATATGACACGGCACGCGAGGCAATGCCAGGGTGGATACACCGTTTGCAGTCCCGGACCGGTGGTGACGGCAAGCCAACAGCTTCCGCCCACCTCGAACAATACCCCCGAATCAAAGTGGCGCCACCGAATCGAATCACAACAGTAATAGAATAGTTTCCGATGGAGCATGCTCGATGAAAGGGTGCGACCCTTTGTGTAGCCCGGTATGGCTCTTGTTTTAGTCATATATGCCAACTCACGGGAGTTGGGTCCACGTAATATATACCTCGAGAACGTCGCCACCATCCTACTTCATTCTGGAATCTCCACCGCGTACACAGTTGTTAAAGTGGTTTTCGGTATTGTCCGGCTATAAGACAATATCCGATCCCGGTCTCTTTAACAACCAATCGTTATTATAACCCATGGATATTTATTTCAAATAATTTATACTTTCAAGACCAAAATATCATACTCATTTCAAATCAATATCACAATTGTATCATTTCCATTTCAAAAATAATTCAATATTATATCATTCAAATAAAACCAAAATTTTCAAATCATTGAATATTTCTTTAAATTTATTAAACTTGAAATATTCCTTTAAATTATCATAGCATTTTGGAAATGTTACCTTAAGGAATCATAGCATTTTTGGAATGTACTACTTTCCACTTTACATTGTATAAAATCAAAGTATTGATAAGCTTAAAATTTTAACATGTCAATTTATCATAGCCTTATAGTTAAATAAACTTTCTTACTGTAATATACAATTTAAACCGAAATTCTTATGTTAAGTTAAAAGCACCTTATTAACTTACATTATTATTACAATAAAGAAACTTTATTATTTTAATCATTTAAAGTATGCCATTCACATAACTTAAAACTTGCTTATCAAATGTACGTTATCAACTTACATTTTATTATTACAGTAAGTAACATTTATCATTTTAATCAATTTAAAATACATACGTTTTAAATTTTATATTCCTATTACAATAATGAACATTTATTAATTTAAATCAATACCACACTACTTAAAACTTTACATGTTTCTTTCTTAATTAAAACTTTACATGTTTTTGCATTAATTAAAACTTTCATGTTCTCTCATTAATTATGACTTTACACGTTTCTTTCATTAATTAAAAACTTATACGTTTCTTTCATTAATTAAAACTTATACCTTTCTTTCATTAATTAGGAATTTACATGATCCTATCATTAATTAGAACACCATACGTTCTTTCATTAATTAAACCTATACGTTTCTTTCATAAATTAAAATCCTATACGTTTCTTTCATAAATTAAAATCCTATACGTTTCTTTCATAAATTAAAACCTATACGTTTCTGATTTATATTACCATTTCACAAATTTAACTAAACTTCCAGTTTATTTAATTAATTTAACATCTTTAGTTAAAACTCAAATTTAACATTTGCAAGTCAAGTTATATTTTAAAATTTCATTTTCAACAGTCATTTATTCAACCACTTAAATTTATAGAAAATCAATAATTCTTTAATAAATCACTTAAATTCAAATATAAATCAATTTATCATATTTACCATTTTCCAAATAAAATTAAAGTCCATTTTATTCATGTAACTTAAATATCATTTTTAGTCAAAATTCCAAATTTCAAACATAAGTTATATTTCAAAAATCCAGTTAATCCATTCATAAATTACATTTTTAACACATAGAAAAATCATAATTATTTATTTTAAAACCTTTCAAAATCTATTTAAATCAAATTTCATAATTTTATATTTTTAAAATACTTAAAATATTCAAAGCACTTTATAGAATAACCACGGGTCTGTATATAGTTTTTTAACCTAGGTCAAGTGATGTATCATTTCAATCCGCAGTTTAAAAAGTAAAATTCCGGGTTCTATCATTTCAAACCCGCAATCCCAAGTTAAAATTAGATAAATAACAATAACTCAGGCCTATCATTTCAGCCCATAATGATTCTATTCTAACAGGGAACATGAAGTGTGATCATATACAGAAATAATATAAACAATGTCAATATCACAATATACAGTCATGTATCAGATGTCAGGTGAAAATTAACAGTTTTAACATGGTAATAACATGGTAATAACATGGCATAGCATATCATATGATCATCATTAACTTTCATAAACATTTTACATTACTAAACACTTGTCATCAATCCACTTTTCATAAGTATATATGTCAGAGTGAGAAAGACTCACCTTTTCGAAGCTAGAGACCAAAACAACAAACACAAGAGCGATTCCAAAAGCACGACAAACACGATTTGAATTGAATGAATGGAAAGCCTTGATAATGATCTTGTATACAACAAATAAACAAGACCATATAAACATATGCATACAATATAAAGATTTGTTGAACAATAGAAAAGTAGAAGCAACAAATGACATTACCAAGCTTTTCAACCACTTTTGCTTGACCACAACTCCATGTATGCTCGGCCATACATGCTTAGGGCTAGGCCACACATGTTTTCAGGTGGAAAAGGATCTGGTTTGGGCATCACAAAGGCATGGCAAGCACAAAAATGTGAAGTGGTAGGAGATGATATGAGGAGGTGTTAGGGTTAACTGGTGAAAGGTTAGGTTAAAAGTAAAAGGGTGGACTATAATGGCCCATAGAAAGATAGAAAGTTTAAGGCCTTTCAAATTTCCTTTTCTATTTAATTTTATAAAAGCAAAATAAACTATGACTTCAAAAATACAAGACCACTTTTAAAATAGACTGTAACTTCAAAACAAAGGTGACAAAACAAATTTTGTTCATTTCTTTTTTTTTCAAACAAAAGGGCAGAGGGAATATAGACTAGAATGCCAAATTACAGAGGTGACAAAACAATTTTTTTTTCTTTTTTTCTCATTTCTTTTTTCCAGAACAAGGGCCAGCGGAAAAATAGATTATAACTTCAAAATTACAAAGTGACAAAAGCAACTTTTTTTTCATTTCCCCTTTTTTTTCAAAACAAGGCTCGGTGGCAATATTACTTCAAAAACAAAATATAAAGGCGACAAAAATGGAATTTTTTTCATTCCTTTTTTTTCTCAAACAAGGCTCGGTGGTCTGGCATGGGTAGGGTCGGAAAAATATGGTGAATGGCCAAGCACGGTGGCAGGCAATAGGATAAAGCAAAACAATGAAAGGAGAACAAATGAAATAAAACAAGAGTGAAAAGAAGAAAGAAAGAAAAAAGAGAAGAAAAAAATGAAAGGAAAAGCATGCGCCGGTTCATACCTTCAGGAGATGCTCACGCAAATTTTGATGGAAGCAAAATGAATAATTTGTGGTATGGAACTTTTGAACGTGAAATATATATTAACATTTGCTCACTAATTTATGTAGAGGGCAGGCAAGAGTAAAATGCTTGAACGGTAGAGGCAATTTAATTCTATCCAATAGGTGGAAACGTATGGGAGGCAAGAGGGAAAGAAATAATTCACACACGGAAATGATTTAATGCAAGATTTGAGCAAGATTTTGGATTCTCAAAAGAGAATATATGGCTGAAAACTTTGCATTGTTAACGCAAGAAAAAAAATCAAATAGATAACGAAAAGGCAAGAGCAACAATTAAATATATGCCCAAAGTAACGTACAAATTATTTTGTTTCTCTTATTAAATAAATTTAAAATACTAACGTTTCTATTAGGAAAAATAAACCATCAATTTAATAGCTATTATACCATAATTAATAACATTTGATTTAGCTTCATCCAATTGATTGTTAAATATAAAGTTAAGAAACAGATGTAAACATATGTAAAAGAAATGTAAAGTTTATTTCCCGTTTCACACTAATTATTACTAACTTTTTTAAAAAAAAAGTATACAACAAACCTGACCAAAACAAAAGTGAAACAAATGTTACACAATTGTATACAGTTCAAGATGAAAATTTTGCCTTTAGAATTATAAAATTTAGAATTTCTATTAAAGTTACACTTTTTATCCAAATCAAATTTTCAGACATTGTTTATTTTTATTTGGACAAATGATCAGAAATCATTTCAAGAAAATTTCCAAAATTAGATTTTTAAGAAAACAAAAGCCAAAGTCTTTAAATAAATGAAAAAAATTAAATTTTTAAACTTTTAAAATTTTAAGTTGAAAGTCACAGTTTGACTATTTTGACCAAAATCAGCATTTCAGGCAAATATTCAACTTACACAAGTTTGGAATTATAACTCATAAAAATCAAGATTATATTTAAATAATAAATTTAATCATTTCAACTAAGTAAAATAAGTTTTTAAATCAAAATCTTACATTAAAAATAATTAAAATATACAATAAAATAATTACAAAACATAGGGTTGTTACAAACTTTATCAAGAATGAACAGCAGAAGAAAAAAAGCTCATCAACGAAAAGACAATGTATTTAATGCCAAACCCCAAATCCCCAATCCAAGAAGCTCCAACCACCACCAAGTTGTATTAAGCAAGGTCATCCAACAATGCAATTGCCAAGATCCAAAGATTCCAAATAATTCCAAATGGGAAGCTAAAGGCTATCGAATCTATATCTACTAGCTGATAATCTGAAAATCTAACTCTATGCTATCCGTGTGGAAAATTGTGGGCACCTAGAGTTTAGAAAGGGAACAATAAACTCCAGGTCAGTCATAGGACTGGTATGAGCAAATGAAAATAGTTTTGAACAAAAATAAACAACAAAAGAATTTAAAATTGAAATCTGCAATGCTTTTTGAAAAATGAAACTACCATAAGGCCTCCCGCCACACACATAATGCAAACGCAGAATTGGAGGAGATTTCTCCTTATGATAGTCAAACATGCTTGATACGTAAAATCCTTTTGATATTATTATTAGTGCATAGTGCAGAAAACCTTTCGAAAAATATAATATCAATCTTAGCTAGCATAGACATTTCGTACTATGCTTACTATAGCTACCATCTAAACAGTGGATCACCACCATAAGTAAATGGCAGGTTCTACAACTAAAACCGTACAAGGCGCGTATTGGTGATTGGATTTCCAACACATGGTAAGGAAAAGGAACTTCTTAGGCCACATGGGTACGCCTCTGGAGGGATGCTCCGAGAACCTAACCGGATCTCTGCCAACACAAGGCCGGGTTACCTCTATAACTAGGTAACCAACTGTCACGAGTATGCCACCTCCCGGTCATAACTGACTTTTATTCGAGGCCGCGACACCAAAAACTACAAAGTAATAAATTTGCAGCAAACACATAGGTTAAATATCTGGGCTCCATACCATGATATCACCTCTATCCAGAAGGAAATGGACATACCCTCAGAGGTGCTAACCCCAAATAACCTTGCTGCATCCTTCCTATTTCGACCATTTTCGGGTTGTGAGGTCCTAATGCAGTCTCATCCACAAAGCTACGCTTTACACAAAAGCCATGCTTTGATCAACACATGATCAGCAGCACTTCGTATGCCATATTACCAAATTGGAAATGTATCACTAGTAATCATCAACTACATAACATCTGATCTCGTACGTCTCAGAGAAGGGTGTTAAACTAAGAGAATAAATTCTCTGCCACCAAACAGAAATGTATTTGATAGAAATCAGCTTTACATCTCAAAGTGTAATGCCAGACACACATCCATACAAGTTTGCTCCGGGTTCGAACAGAACCGAAGGCACTTTACAAAGAAGCCCTTGCAATCCGGGTATTCACCATCCCGATCGGACTACCCATCACATATGGAGATCTCTATACCGTAGCTACTCAATGCAGAGTCATTCGACGAGTAATCCTTTCGTTCTCCAAAATACCTGGTCTTCACCACCGGTCTTCAAATGCTATCCATATCGTCGTATCATTATTCGAAATGGGTTATATGACACAAGGTCCTCTCCCGGCTAAACTGAATAATAAGCGCAATATTTAAAAAGTATGGATATATGGGATCTTAGTTAAGTCACAACTTAAAGCCCAAAACCTTTCTTCAAATGGTTTGAAAAAATTACCATTTTCAGATCTTTAAATAAAAAGATTCACTTTATAAAGTTCACCAATCTTTCACAAAGATTCATTTATAATATTTACACAAAGAATCCATCTTTGGAATTTAATTTAATTCAAAACAAGATTTGCTAATCTTTAAGTAAGATTTATTCATAGCTTTCAAAACAAATTCCTTTTCAAAATTTGATTTACTAATCCAACCTTTAAATCGACACTCAATTTATAACTTCCAAAACCATTTCCATAGATTCATTCATAACTTGGACAATCTTTTCAACAAAATTGGAAATCCTGTCTTTATACGAAAACTGAAAACCAGGGCCTTTCATTTCGAAACAATCCGATTAAATTTTATCCAAGTTATAGCCCTTTAAAAAGATAAGATCGAGTTGCCTCAAACCATAGTTTCGAAGTATTATTTAGTTTTCAACAATTCATCTTTTAAAATTTCATTATTTCCAGAAACAAATTAGAAATCCATATACAAGAATGTTTAGAAGAAATTCCAAATTTAAACTTATAAATAAGTATTGATTTCAATCTTCAAATATGAATTCAAATTCAAATTCAATTAAATCAATTTCAAAACTTTAACAACTTATATTATATTCAAAATAATTTTCAAAACTTCCTTTACAAAAGTTTTCATATTTGACCCAAATACATTTCAAAACCATTTTAGATTCAAAACTCAATTTTCAAAATCTTTTCAACATTTGGGAAAAAAAAAACCGTGACTTAACAAATTTCCTCTGAATGTCCATATTTTTGTGTGTGTGAGTGTGGTCTAGGGGTTTTACACAATAGTGCAACATCATCAATCATCACAGATTCAAGCACAGCAATATCGATAAGCGGTATAATCCTATAACGATTATCTTCATTCACAGATTCATAGATAAATAATATAAATTTATCACAAATAAATAAATTACATTCATCACTGCTCAAATCAAAACAGAGCATCACATATCAGGGATATCAAACAATTCAACATTCAATAGAATCCAAACAACCATAAGTTAGATCAATTAATTATCTGATTAATTTAAATCAGATTAATTACTTATGAATAAACTACTAATCCTGGTTAATTGATTACAAACCATTTTAATTAATTATCCTGTAATCATTTATTAATTAACCTTTGATAATAAATTAATTAACCTTTAATTGTTAATTAATCAACCTTAATCATTAAATAATTAACCTCTAATTATTTAATTATTCTTTAATTAATTAATCACATTAATTACATTAATTAATTAACCCTTAATTAATTGTCATTTAATTAATTACAATAAGTGATTATCCTTAATCACTTAATAAATCTCAAATTAATTTTAATCACTTGATTAATCCACCTTTAATCATTAATTAATTACTTATAATTCAGTAATTATCTTTAAGTAATTTTTTGGCAAGGCCGACGTTTTTATAGTGGACCGACCACTTTTTATTACGAAAGTAATAACGTTTGAAGTACAGGAGAAAGGTAGAGGCACCTTTGCTACTATGAAAAAAAGACATGAAATATACAGCACAGGAGTATCACAGACAAGTCACATCTACTAGATTTAAATAACCAGACTAGTTCTCCTCCGCGGAGGAAGAATCACCATCACTATCATCAACCTGGGAAGAATCCAGAGGACCATGAATTCCAAAGTAAGGGCGAAAATGATCAGTAAGAGATGGAACAAAAAAGTCAGCACCAGTAGAGTAGATAAACGATCGATCCCAGGCAGAATCAGCAAGAATTACAGAATTAATCTCAGCATACGTACCATCCATGTCGAGGACCAAGAAATCATCTGAAATACTGTAATAT
The DNA here is from genome assembly GCA_030765085.1 of Allium cepa. Classification (NCBI taxonomy): domain Eukaryota; kingdom Viridiplantae; phylum Streptophyta; class Magnoliopsida; order Asparagales; family Amaryllidaceae; genus Allium; species Allium cepa. The sequence continues at coordinate 502,805,722 of CM060937.1, read as the reverse complement.
AGGCATCGAGGGTCAAGAAGATCATCAGAAACATATCTAAAATAGGAGCCAACCACAGGGTTGAACCTCATAGCAGAACGACGTTCAACCCAACAATGTTCGGTCTCAGCCCAAACAACGAGAGGTGGAGAGAGAACAGGCACAGTAGGGTTGGCCGAAAGATCAGCACCAGGCAGTGGGGGATCAGGCCGAGCTAAGGAGAGGGAAGGACCAGGGTCAGAAGAGACTTTGGGTACCCATTTCCTTAGCGGAGGCCGAGGCAGAGGGATCTTAGGAACAGCAGCAGATATAACAGAGTGCTCACAAGCAGAGGCTAAATGGCCAAATGAGTGACAGGAGGAACATATGTCAGGGACCCATCCATAACGTATACGAACTTTCACCACGTGACCAACAGCTAGCTGGACCGGAATAGTGGTAGGGAGAGGCTTAAGTGGAGTAATCTCAATCAGGGCTTTGGCGTATACAAGCTTATCACACGCAACAGTATTTGAATCAAAACATTTCAATTTTCCGACATTGCAAGCAAGCCAATTCAATCCAAGCAGCGGCTGAAGAGCAGAAGGAATATGAGAGAAATAAACCCATACAGGGATGGAAAAAACTTGTTCACGAGCACTAGCAATCGTCGGGGACCAGGGGGTAATAATAAAAGGTTGTCCATCAAAGAAGGAAGGCTCAGACTCAAGAACACGTCTACGTTCCTCAGGGGAGGAGAACAATAGGAAGTACAAGGAATCAACTAACCTAACTCTAAGGCCACCTTGAAGTCTCCAGGCCCTAAGACAAACAGCAGCCACATCATGAATTCGATGTTTAGGGTCCAAAAAGAATCCAACAACGTATTCAGACCAAAAATCCAATCCGGCTTGCATAACACAGGGGGGAGGGATCTTCACTCCGTTTTCCTCTACGACTTCGAACTCAACTGGTTCATAAACACCTGCATTGCGTGGCATGGTTGTAAATAGTGAAGACCATGATTTGGGAATAGATGGGCTAGGAGCAGCAGGGCAACCCGCCATATCACCAGAAGAGGCCATGAATGGGGCATCGACCAACATCGAGAGAGGGGACTGCGTGCAAGCTAGCACCAGAACTAGAGACATTGAGCACTGGGACAGTTTCAACGACATTATGCCGAACAGTTTGTGGGCAACTAACTACACCAATATTATTAGTAAAATCAAAGGCCGATACATCACCAACAGTTGGACCGTTAACACAATCGTTCACAGTAACGTCCACCAAACCCACAGGATTACCAGAATTTATTCCATCGTGAGACATAACCCTAACCTGGTTCGTGTTTAGGTAATCATCTGAAGATGAGACCACAAGGTTTTTAGCAGGCAAGGGGGAAACTCCGAATCTGAGAGCAAGGTTGGATTCGAGAAAACTGCAGCAGCTCCTTTAAAATATTTTCCAGATCGAGTAGATGAAGGAGAAAGGGTAGAGACGAGGGGAGGTTGAGGGGGGCTGGACATGGGAAGGCAACGAGGCAAGAAACAACAAAGGAGAATGCTAACGCGATTAGGACAGAGGCGACGCAAAATTCACCAGAGCGCGCAGGGAGGCCATTGAAAAGAAACGACAGTGAATAGATGAGATTTGAAATTGCTCTTTGTTAATTATCCTTTATTAATCGCATAAATTAATTATCCTTTATTAATGATTAATTATCCATAATTATTAATTAATTAATCCTTAATTATAAATTAATTAACCTTTAATCAATATTTAATTAACCTTAATTAGGTAATTAAATTAACCTTAATCATGAAATTAATTAACCTTAATCCATCCCTTAATCATTAATTAATAAATCTTAATTATTAAGTAACTAACCTTTAATTAATAAATTAATCACCTCGATTAATTATCCTTAATTAATCTTTAATTAACCTTTAGTCAACCATTAATTTATTATTAATCAACCTTTAATTAATCTCCAATCAATCACATAAATTAATTAACTCTTAATCAATTAATTGCCTTAATTAATCACATGGATAAATTAATTGCCTTGATAAATTATCCGTTTATTGATCACTTACCTTAATAAATTAATTATCGAATTCCATTTAAAATGCATTTAGAAATCAATTATATAATTAACCTAACATATATTACTTTTAAAAACAAATCAATTTTAAACTTAAACATTCAGTTTTGAAACTTTGTTAAAACTTGTTTAAAATCAAATTTGGCTTTTAAAATCATAATTAATATGTCTGAAACGTGATTAAATTTACCATTTCGTTTTAAACTTTGTTCATCCTCAAAAACTTGTTTAAAACTTTTGCATTGTTTTTAAAACTTTATTAAATATTTGTTTTAAATTTAAAAAAAACCTAATGCATTACAATCAACCCGAGCAATCCCTTATAAAATCCCGAGCTCAACTTCGGGTGTCCTCCACCTTCACTTGCTTCGAGTTTCCTCACTAATTACTTCGAGTTGAACCCGATGCAACTACGTCTCCCCAAACTCACAACCATCACTGATACACATTAGCATCGCATGCACGTGTACAGGCGACAGTAGTGGCTTTGACCATTGTCGATGCCCTCGACGCGTCATCTACGACCATCTCAAACCAATCACGCACCCAGCTCCGATGAAATCACCATAGAATTCGAAAAACGAGATATCAAATCCTACCTGGAACAACACAGTCAACCAAACCACAGCCTTTGCCGATGATCCCATTCACCATCGTCCACGCCATCCCGGCTAAGGTTGCCCTGACGACCCACGAACCTATCCCCCTAGCTGTGATTTAACTCGATCTAATGTCGACGATGAAATCGTCATCTCTTCAGTATTGAACAGAACTGGGCTAAAAACCCTAAATCCATGTCGCTTGATCACCATGGTGATCGAGAATTTAACCGCCATTTTTCCGTTATCCCCTGGCCCATGATCCTCTTTTGGCCACAACCACATCGACCAACACCTCCTCGTTCACCACGAATTGACAAAAACGTAAATTCCGATCAACTCACAAATTCCCATCAATTTCAAAGTTAAAATCTCGATATTTTCATCAAAATTCATAAAATTCAAATACGAATCCAGTCATATAACTGAAACTCGAAACCATGATACTTGAATTTTTGATAAAAAAAGGTTTATTACTATAATTTCCAAATTTTAGGATATTTATTCCATAAATTCATTTGAAACCATTTTTAAAATTTGTAGTACACTATCATGATAAATATTTTTATTCAAAGATTACTACCTAAATCTATTTATAGTTTGAGATATGAATTTTCATTTCGTGGAAATTTTTTCTAGCTTGTTGTTAACAGAGATGCATAGACAAGCATTCAACAACAATATATTTATCAACATAGACATGCAAACATTTATACTAACAGCTTCGAGTATATCATCAAAAATCATAATAGGTTTAAATAAAATTTGGTAGTTTGCTCACCAGGATCAAAAAACAGAGAAAATTAATTGCTTTTGAAGACTGGAACTTGATTTTTGCTTTTAACTGAAAACTTGAAATGTTTAAAATCTTGAACTTTGATCTAATCCTTAGCTTGCTTGTTGATGATGTTTAAGTTTGTCATGATTTCCTTTCTTATTCGTTTTCGGGTTAATCTGTATTTGACTTTGTTTTAATCTTCATTTCCAGGATTTTAAACTTTGAACTGCTGTTTTGATTTCCAGATTCCTTTATTTTGAATTTTCAAACTTGAAAACTGAAGCTTTGAATTTCTGAATCTGTACATGATGATTTGAACTGCAATCTTGTATTTGTTTGAATAGGTTTTAGTTTTGCTTTTGCTTTTGAATTTTCAGTTTTCTTTCTGGTTTTTTCTTATATTTCAGTTTTGAGGAGTTTAAATTGAGAATTTGAAAATAACCTAGTTTATCATTTATCATATTTTATAATCTTGATTAAAAGAAAATCTTTTGCTTTCCACTTGTTTGTATTAATTTAACACTTATAAATTTCATAGTTTAAATTTTTTTACACTTGTTTATTTATGTATCTCCTTATTTAACAAATGTTATTTATGAAAATTTTATGTTTAACTCCTCTTTTAAATAATTTTTATAAATTTTGTTTTTAAACCCTTATTCTCTTATGTTTACATGTTTATATGATTTAAATTTGTCTTTGTTTTCATGTATAAATGTCATCTACTTACAAATGTATATACTTATAAATACAAACCATTTTGTAATTTTAAATTTCCTATATATACAAATTATACTTATATCATGCTTAACTTATTAATTTAAAGGAGGTATATATTAATACTAATTAAAGAAAATTTATTTGAAATCAATTTATACATTAATAAATAATCGCATATATTTTTCTATTCTAGAATTTTTATAATTAATTCATCATTAAATTCACAATTTAATTTCAAAATTTAAATTAATCACTTTATTATATTTGGCTAAAATCCGGGAATGTTACAGCCTCCCGCCTTAAGAAATTTCATCCTCGAAATTTGTTAGGGAGACAACAAAAACAGATGAAGAATGTTTTGTCAGATCAACATGAATATATATTCTGCATTTGGCTTACTAAATCAGAATATCATCAATAGATATGAGAATGAATTTATTCAATATTTCACGAAGCACTCGAGTCATCCGGTCAACGAAATATGCAGAGCATTGGTTAGTTCGAAGGGATAACTAACCACTCGTAGAACATATCTGGACCCAATAGAACAAACAATGGATGCTCAATCCAGGTTGAAATATCCGAAAGTATACACCAACTTGTCCATCTTTGGACTTTGATCCTCATAAGAAATTACAGTAGAATTTCAAATTTGGTTTTAATCGAAATCGTTTTATTGATAAAGATCAAATTTATCTTTATATTTGTTAATCAATTCATTTCAAATAACATTTCATATTTATTAAAGTTAAAAAAGCAAAAAGCTGATAGGAAACTGATGAAGAGAATACAAAATAGGAATTAGAACCTTTTTTTCAACGATACGTAGGACCATCACCACACCGAAACTTCTCCCTCGAGCTGGCACAAAGCCATCAGAGAATTGAAATTGAACAATGATTAGAAGAGAAAAGATTGTTTCCGTTGTTGTTGTTAACCATTTATAGTGGTACTCCCCTGTCCCCTTCCTCGTCCTCTTCTTGCACTCATACTCACTATCAGTGGATAGTAAAAGAATTTACTGAGGCATACAGACGGATATCTTAAGGATATACTCATTCTATGGCATTTATAACCCTACCTCTAATGAGTCGCCTAATGTGTTATACTTTTGAGCTAAAGTTCTTATTCAACCTTCAGCTCTGATACCACTTGTGACGACCTTGACTCGACCATCGAAAATCGGCACCAAATACTTCACCCGTATTCAAATGCCACAGATTCAAATGTCGAATCTGGTTCGCCGAAGCTTATAACACATTAAGTACAACAACATAGCGGAAGAAAATGAATATTTTATTGATACACAATAGATATAATATCTAAAACAATTGAATATCAACTTTATCAGAGACAAGATACAGCGGAAAGAATCAACAGCAGAAGACAAAAACTCAGCAACGAAAAGACAATGTCTTTAATGCCAAACCCCAAAACTCCAATCCAAGAAGCTCGAACCACCACCAAGTTGTATTAAGCAAGGTCAGCCAGTAATGCAATTTCCAAGATCCAAAGATTCCAAAGAATTCCAAATGGGAAGCTGAAGGCTATCGAATCTATATCTACTAGCTGATAATCTGAAAATCTAACTCTAGGCTGTCCGTGTGGAAAATTATGGGCACACAGAGTTTAGAAAGGGAACAACAAACTCCAGGTCAGTCATAGGACTGGTGTGAGCAAACGAAAACAGTTATGAAAAAAAAAACAATAAAAGAATTTAAAATTGAAATCCGTAATACTTTTTGAAAAATAAAACTACCATAAGACCTCCCGCCGCACACAGAATGCAAACGCGGAATTGGAGGAGATTTCTTCTTATGATAGTCAAATGTGCTTGATATGTAAAATCCTTTTGATATTATTATTAGTGCATAGTGCAGAAACCTTTCAAAAATATAATATCAATCTTAGCCAGCATAGACATTTCGTACTATGCCTACTATAGCTACCATCTAAACAGTGGGTCACCACCATAAATAAATGGCAGGTTCTACAACTGAAACCGTACAAGGCGCGTATTGGTGATTGCATTTCCAACAAATGGTCAGGGAAAGGAACTTCCTGGGCCACATAGGTGAGCCTCTGGAGGGACGCCCCGAGAACCTAATCGGATCTCTGCCAACACAACGCTGAGTTAGCTCTGTAACTAGGTAACTAACTGTCATGAGTATGCTACCCCCGGGCCGTAACCGACCTTTATCCGAGGCCTCGACCTCAACAACCACAAAGTAATAAATTTGTAGTAACCACATAGATTAAATATCTGGTCTCCATACCATGATATCACCTCTATCCAGAAGGAAATAGACATACCCTCAAGGGGCGCTACCCCCAAATAACCTTGCTGCATCCTACATGTTTCGACCATTTCCGGGGTGTGAGGTCCTGATGCAGTCTCGTCCACAAAGCTACGCTTTACACAAAAGCCATGCTTTGATCAACACATGATCAGTGTAGGATTGATTTCACCCTAGATAGGGGGTGAAACAACCTGCAAATTTATCGATTGTATATTTAAATATAGCATCGTTCGTCGGATTTTAGTCCAAAAATCTACTTTTTGGCAAACAGTCGAATTAGGACTCGAGACCACTTTCATTGAGTTCAAAATGTCGTTTGCGAACTTTTTGAGTATAAACTTCGATATGTTTGGAGATAGTAGAATTTTGCTACTTTTCTTTTAGGGCTTTGGGTTGGGTTTCAGCCCATTAACCCCACTTATACTCTAGCTCAGTCCACCTCTCCTCTTCACTTCATTCTTATTTTCCTAACACTCAAGCTTCATCAAAAATGGAGAGAGGAATGGGAAATTAAAACTCCAAGCCCTAGTTCATTTGCAAAATCCAAGCTCTAGCTCCAAATTCTAAGAGAAGCCATTGGTAAGCCTTCTCTTCATCTTCTTCAACTCTTTCCTTCTTCTATTTCAGAAATTCCTAAACCTAACTTAGGAAATGTTTCTATTTTAAGCTTAGATTCAAGCTCCTTGAGTTAGGATTGAAGAGTGGTTGATCCTCCTTTGTTTTCAAGCTTCTCCTTCATTAATTTGGGTTTAAAGGTGAGATTTTTATCTCACATCTATGCTTATATCTATCTTTGAATGTTGGGTATGAATTCCTAACACTTATTCATGTGCATTTGCTTTTGGTTTGGATTGAATTGGTGAATATCCGAATTTTTAGTTTTTTGTGTTCAAATCTTTAAAAATCCTAACTTTGATGTTGGAACATGTTTTTGTTGATGCATCGAGGAGCCAATAGGACCGGGTTGCCGATTGGCGTAAACCCCTAGCGTCTGTGCTTGCCCGATTGCAAATTGATTGAGTTTGAACTTCATTTAAAATGGGATACAAAATGCAGGACATCAAGTTCAGTTGACCGAACTCTCTGAGTCGGCCGACCGAAGCTGTAGCCAAAACATTTCTGGCCTATTTTTGGTCGACCGACTCAGTGGTTCAGTCGACCGACCTGCTCCTATTTCCCTGTTTGCCTATTTATGCTCGTTTTGCTTTGTTTTTCCAATTGTTAATCGATTCTTCTTCTTCGATAGTTGTTATCACCTTTGTCAACTTTGATAACTTCTATTTTTGAAATTTTTGGGTATTTCCACTTTGATGGATTCGGTATCGATTTCTTTGGATTTTATTCACGTCATCGTATGTGAATTTTATTGATTGATTGTTCCTACAATCATTTTTGTGATTTGTCACTTTAAAAATATAAAGGTCCCAATGCTAGTAGTAAATATCAAAACTCTTTAATCAAAATGATTTCAACACTATTTTATTACAAAGCTCGTTTCTTAAACCGTTTTCCAATCTATTAGTATATACAAACCTTTACCTCACTCGTATGAGAAATCTAATTAAACGACTTAGTAAAACAAGTGGTATGAAACGCTTGCGTTTACTTCGTCGGTTAATTCTTGTACTTGTTCGATTGAATCTCTTGTGACAATTTTCGAGTGGAAATCTACAATCTGTTCGTAAATATTTAAGTTAAGCTAGTGGTTATGGGACATGAAGCTAAACTCATTTATTTACTAGCTTAGTGTAATTTACACTTATCGATCAATGATGATCATTTTGTGATTTAGACTAGCAATGTGTGATGTCTCTTTGTTTGCGAGGGAGATTAAACCCCGTTTTTAGTGGAGCTTCGGCTTGGTGGGGTAGCGACTCATGGTCTTCGGGCCGTTTTAGTGGAGCTTCGGCTAATGGTCTTCGGGCCGTTTTAGTGGAGCTTCGGCTCATGGTCCTCGAGCCGTTTTAGTGGAGCATTGGCTCATGATCTTCAGGCCGTTTTAGTGGAGCCTCGGCTCAAAATTAATGGTTAGCAACCATGGAATAGCTTTCCATTTTGTGATACACGTGTTGGTGAGTTTTCATGCTCCCGTTCTAATGATAGGCCTCTTTCCCCTTTTTGTGATTCCTGGATTTCTATTGATTGATTTATAGAGTTTGTGTTTCACCAATTTTCGTGATTTACATTGGTAAGTTTTATCAATATTTGTGCACCGATGAATTTGTGTGTCATTAACTTTTGCAATTGGCATTGATATAATTGTCAATATTTATGGTTGGGTGAATGAAATAAAGAGTACGACATTTCTTTTTATCTTTGAGAAAATTCTTGTGATATTGATTAATCTCTTGTTGATTTTCAATTACATACTTATCATAGTATGGCATTATGATTATATCTCTTATTCTATATCATTTCATCTGATATTTATGGCTAGACTGATCCGTTTATTATTTTCTTATTAAATAATACTCGGGTCAGACCGAGATGTTTCAGGTGCTTCTGCTTGACTTCCTTTCATGGTCCTTTATATGACTTTTGGCTAACTACTTTAGTTTAGTAGTTTTTGTTAGTATACATTCGAGATAGAGACTCCTTGATGTATACTTATTCTTTTGTGTAGCACTTGTAACTATTCTGATGGTGATATTTTGGATCTTATTTGACCACTACTCTGATATACACTTTCATGTGTAATATTCATATCTATTTCCGCCTTTGTGATATGAATTATTTGTGACTGATTTGTGTTATGTTTATTTCTATATTTATTTCCGAAGATATTATAGCCACTATGTAGTAGCTTTGAGTTTGCATCGGTATGTCGGATTTCCTTTCGAGATGTAAAGTTATACTTTTATCTGGCATATCGGTACTCGCACAAAGCAATTATGCAGATGGTCGGTCCTCAACAGCCTGATTCTCCGTGCTAGTTGACGACATTACTCCGTAGCGTTCTTAGATAGCATGGGTATAGAGGTGGGGCATCACAACTTGGTATCAGAGCCAAACTTCGGAACAATATAGAAAAATATAGCAAGGATCATGTCCTAAGTCTTTCTTAGGAGTCGTGCTTTAGGATTTTATTCGAGTCTTTGTACCAATTCATCCTATTTTTCTTTATGATTCCTTGTTTTATCTATCAAGATTGCTTGATATTTATTTTGAGAATAACTTTTCTCCTTCTTTCTTTCTTAAAGAAGAGAAATGGTTAGACCAGGCCGTCCCAGCGCCGATCAATCTAGTGCTACACCCCAGGATGGAGTATTCATGTCTGCTCGGCAGCTTTTAGATCTTGTGAAGAATGCTTAGGATGCCGGACCCATCCCTAAGCCTACTCATCCTAGATCCGGTTTTGCAAGCTTGTGCAGAGACTATACCGATTTGGGTGGAAGGCCATTCAAGGGATCTGAGAGTGTTATAGAAATTCAAGCTTGGCTCAAAGCATGTGATCGAATCTTTTATCGCATGAACCTTATTGATCTTCACCGAGTTCAGGTGGCCTCTAGTATGCTCCAAGAAAGAGCATTAGATTGGTATGAGCTTCTGATTTTTGAAATAAATGAAGCGAATCTTACTTTGGAAAAATTTCGGGAACGATTCGAATTAAAGTTTGTGCCTGAGGCTGAAAAGGTAACTTTAGCACGGCGTTTTATTGACCTTATTCAAGGTGAATCTTCTGTGACAGACTACGTTGTATCTTTCGAATCTCTTTCCAAATACGGGGTTGAATACATTAATACCCCATTGAAGAAAAATCAGAGATTTGTCTATGGCTTGAATAAGAATCTTAAGAAGCATTACTCCTGAAACTTGAGGTTTCATTTGATCAGCTTATTGATATCGCTCTTCATCTTGAAGAGGCCGATAGAGAGAGTAATGTTGAAGTTGTGGTTGCCAAACAGAACTTCAACGACAACATGAAGAGGCCTATTAAATTGAAAGGCCCCATACCCAACAAGAAAGGGAGGCAAGAAACCCCGGTAGCAAAAGCTCCTACCTCTAGTCGTGGACAATGCTACAATTGTGGTTCCACGGATCACTATGCAAGGGAGTGTCCGAAACCTCTTATTGTCGCTATTACAAAAATTTGGGCCACCATATAACTTCATGTCCCATACTTCAAAGTAGGAAGGAGGGAAATCTCAATGTAGTGCAAGCTCCTAGCAACCCTTCTCTTGGTCAACGTATTTTCCATTCAATCCTTGATGCTATTGTTTTATTTTGTGATCTTCCTATTTGAGTTCTTTTTGATATGGATTCATCTCATCATTTTTATATCAAAAGGACTTGTCGATTCTTTTTCTTTAAATATTTTGGGCTTGATGGTTTTCTTTGAGAATTGCGAATCCGGTTGGTGGGTCCGCAACACTCAGTTTGTTTGCTTTGAATTGATGTCGAGATTTCTTTATGTGATTTTTTCTTTTCGAGCTGATTTGCATGTTATGCATTACTTAGGCTTCGGAATTGATTTGTGTGAAAGGATTGGCTTAATCATTATGAAGCCCATATCCTATTTTCCGAGTGAACTATTCATCTTCGACATTCTTAATCTGTTAAGCAGATATCTATTTTTCTTTGTAATTTCGATTCCAATTTGATGGCATCACTTTATTCTTTAAGCCCACGCGATGAGGAAAGTGTTATTTCTCTCATTTAAATAGTTCGTGAATTTTTTGGTATTTTTGGGCTTGACTTAGGATTATCACCTAAGCAATCTTTTGAGTGGTGTTAAGGTCTTTTTAGCTCGACCTTGCCACCGATTTTCATTTGCTATGAGTCGCGGGAGTTAGCGTTCCACTTACCGCATTCCGCATTCGTTATGATTCTTATGAATGACTTATTATATCATTCGGTTTGTCCAGCTTAGTTCATCCATTTTATAAGTCGAATATTCTATGAATATTTGGATGAGACAATTCTTGTATTTATTGATTTTGGATGAAAACAACAATATAAAATTTTGCAAATTTTTTCATAAGATTTAGTTATAAGTATAAATGGGATTTTTGTTCTTGAAATGAACAAAGAATATTCGTAAAGATTTTAAGAGATATTTTAATCATATAGAAGATGATTTTGTGATTTTATTTCCCATTTAGTGTTTTAAGAATTTTGGTCGATGCGCTTGATCAACGTTATCGATAGGAATTTCCCAAAACGCTATGATGAGACAATCAAACACGGTAAATTTCACTTGAATAAGTAAATTTTCTAGAAAAAAAAATGATTACATAAGTTAATTGTAATTTTGAAAGTTTTAGCTTTTCGGGAAAGTAGATTACTTAAAAGAACTCTTTTTCGATACTCTTATTCTCGTGATTCCTAAGGGGAACCAAAACTTTATCTTTTGTACTAATGCTAGTCGTATTGGTTTGGATGTCGTTCTCTTGCGAAAGAAGACGTGCTATCACTTGTGCTTATAAATCATTAAAGACTATCGAGACTAGATATGCCACTCACGATCTAGTGCTCGCGGCTATTATTTTTGCTTCTAGAGTTTGGCATCATCATTTTTGGGGGGAGAAATTTATTCTCTACCCCTATCATAAATCTTTGGAATATTTATTTTCTCAAAAGGAACTTAATTTGCGTCAACGACGTTGGCTTGAGTTCCTTACATCTTATGATCATAATATTCTTTGTATACTCCCGGAGGGGAAATCATGTTGCCAATGCCCTTAGTCGTAAGCAACAAGTGGTTGTCTTTTTGATGATGTCCGAATGGAATGATCATTTTACCAACATCGGACATTTCAATATACTTCGTTTTATTGAGCTTCGTCTCATTTCTTTTATGGGCTTGCGTTCGATGTTCTTTTATGGTGTTCGGTTCATTGGATGCACCGTTTTGGTACTGCGTCGGTGTTCCGAATTATTTGAGCTTCGGTTCATTGGACGTACCGTTTTTGTAGATGTTTCGAATTATTTAAGCTTTTGTTCATTGGACGTACCGTCATTGTACTACGCCGTTGTTCCAAATTATTCGAGTTTCTAGTTTCTCAAGCATGCTGTTATTATACTACGTCGTTGCACCGGCTCAATTTTCAGTTATTCATGACGTTTTCTCACGTCTTTTATCTGCAGAAATGCCTTAGGGATTTCGATTTTATTCTTGAGCCCAGTGTTATTGAAGAAATTGAAGTTTCGCCTACTTGACTTTTGAGCAACATTTTACTCGCACCATTGCTTCGGAGGTTGAGCGCCTTCAAAATAAAGATGTTCCTTTTGTGAAAGTTCAATGGTTCTTAAATCCTAGGGATTGCTCTTGGGAATCCATAGAATTCATCGAGCAATCTCGTTCGGGCTTACTATTTCGTGCTCTTTATGGTGAACTTCTTATTTCAAATTTTATTTTGTGTCGATATGCTTTTATGGTTGTTACTCTTTATTTTTCTTCTTAAGTATTGCGAGGATGCAATTTCTTTAAGGAGGGGAGTCTGTAACAACCTGCAAATTTATCGATTGTATATTTAAATATTTTATTTAAATATAGCATCGTTCGTCGGATTTTAGTCCAAAAAGCTACTTTTTGGCAAACAGTCAAATTAGGACTCGAGACCACTTCCATTGAGTTCAAAATGCCGTTTGCGACCTTTTTGAGTATAAACTTCGATATGTTTGGAGATAGTAGAATTTTGCTACTTTTCTCTTAGGGCTTTGGGTTGGGTTTCAGCCCATTAACCCCACTTATACTCTAGCTCAGTCCACCTCTCCTCTTCACTTCATTCTTATTTTCCTAACACTCAAGCTTCATCAAAAATGGAGAGAGGAATGGGAAATTAAAACTCCAAGCCCTAGTTCATTTGCAAAATCCAAGCTCTAGCTCCAAATTCTAAGAGAAGCCATTGTTAAGCCTTCTCTTCATCTTCTCCAACTCTTTCCTTCTTCTATTTCAGAAATTTCCTAAACCTAACTTAGGAAATGTTTCTCTTTTAAGCTTAGATTCAAGCTTCTTGAGTTGGGATTGAAGAGTGGTTGATCCTCCTTTGTTTTCAAGCTTCTCCTTCATTAATTTGGGTTTAAAGGTGAAATTTTTATCTCACATCTATGCTTATATCTATCTTTGAGTGTTGGGTATGAATTCCTAACACTTATTCATGTGCATTTGCTTTTGGTTTGGATAGAATTGGTGAATATCCCAATTTTTAGTGTTTTGTGTTCAAATCTTTAAAAATCCTAACTTTGATGTCGAAACATGTTTTTGTTGATGCATCGAGGAGCCAATAGGGCCGGGTTGCCGATTGGCGTAAACCCAGTGTCCATGCTTGCCCGATTGCAAATTGATTGAGTTTGAACTTCATTAAAAATGGGATACAAAATGCAGGACATCAGGTTCGGTCGACCGAACTCTCTGAGTCGACCGACCGAAGCTGTAGCCGAAACATTTCTGGCCTATTTTCGGTCGACCGACTCAGTGGTTCAGTCGACCGACCTGCTCCTATTTCCCTGTTTGCCTATTTATGCTCGTTTTGCTTTGTTTTTCCAATTGTTAATCGATTCTTCTTCTCCAATTAGTTGTTATCACCTTTGTCAACTTTGATAACTTCTATTTTTGGAATCTTTAGGTATTTCCACTTTGATGGATTCGGTATCGATTTCTTTGGATTTTATTCACGTTTTCGTATGTGAATTTTATTGATTGATTGTTCCTACAATCATTTTTGTGATTTGTCACTTTAAAAATATAAAGGTTCCAATACTAGTAGTAAATATCAAAACTCTTTCATCAAAATGATTTCAACACTATTTTATTACAAAGCTCGTTTCTTAACCGTTTTCCAATTTATTAGTATATACAAACCTTTACCTCACTCGTATGAGAAATCTAATTAAACGACTTAGTAAAACAAGTGGTATGAAACTCTTGCGTTTAGTTCGTCGGTTAATTCTTGGACTTGTTCGATTGAATCTCTTGCGACAATTTTCGAGTGGAAATCTACAATCTGTTCGTAAATATTTAAGTTAAGCTAGTGGTTATGGGACATGAAGCTAAACTCATTTATTTACTAGCTTAGTGTAATTTACACTTATCGATCAATGATGATCATTTTGTGATTTAGACTAGCAATGTGCGATGCCTCTTTATCTGCGAGGGAGGCTAAACCCCGTTTTTAGTGGAGCTTCGGCTTGGTGGGGTAGCGACCCATGGTCTTCGGGCCGTTTTAGTGGAGCTTCGACTCATGGTCTTCGGGCCGTTTTAGTGGAGCTTCGGCTCATAGTCTTCGGGCCATTTTAGTGGAGCCTTGGCTCAAAATTAAGGTTAGCAACCATGGAATAGCTTTCCGTTTTGTGATACACGTGTTGGTGAGTTTTCATGCTCCCGTTCTAGTGATAGGTCTCTTTCCCCCTTTTTGTGATTTCTGGATTTCTATTGATTGATTTCTAGAGTTTGTGTTTCACAAATTTTCGTGATTTACATTGGTAAGTTTTATCAATATTTGTGCATCGGTGAATTTTTGTGTCATTAACTTTTGTAATTGGCATTGATATAATTGTCAATATTTATAGTTGGGTGAAAGAAATAAAGAGTATGACATTTCTTTTTATCTTTGAGAAGATTCTTGTGATATTGATTAATCTCTTGTTTATTTTCAATTACATACTTATCATAGTATGGCATTATGGTTATATCTCTTATTCTATATCATTTCATCCGATATTTATAGCTAGACTGATCCGTTTATTATTTTCTTATTAAATAATACTCGGGTCAAACCAAGATGTTTCAGGTGCTTCTGCTTGACTTCCTTTCATGGTCCTTCATATGACTTTTGGCTAACTACTTTAGTTTAGTAGTTTTTGTTAGCATACATTCGAGATAGAGACTCCTTGATGTATACTTATTCTTTTGTGTAGCACTTGTAACTATTCTGATGGTGATATTGTGGATCTTATTTGGCCACTACTCTGATATACACTTTCATGTGTAATATTCATATCTATTTCCGCCTTTGTGATATGAATTATCTGTGACTGATTTGTGTTATGTTTATTTCTATATTTGTTTCTGAAGATATTATAGCCACTGTGTAGTAGCTTTGAGTTTGCATCGGTATGTCGGATTTCCTTTCGATATGAAAAGTTATACTTTTATCTGGCATATCGATACTCGCACAAAGCAATTATACAGATGGTCGGTCCTCAACAGCCTTATTCTCCGTCTAGTTGACGGCATTACTCCGTAGTGTTCTTGGATAGCATGGGTATAGAGGTGGGGCGTCACAGGGGGTGAATAGGGTGATGGTATTAATTATAAAAATTAATTGCAGAAGCTTATAAAATTATTTCAACATAGATCATAGAATAATAGCAGCACAGAAAAAATAGCAGAATAATAAAATGTAGAAATAGGACGACACAGAATTTACCCAGCTTCGGCAAAACCCTGTCTACGTGCTGCCCCTAAGGTTTCTACTAGAAATTAAGTAGTCACACGCTTACACACGTAAACTCGCGACACCCGCTACTGACTAACCTAACTCTACGCTCAAAACCCTGCCATAACTCAGCCACTGAGTTGCGAATTCTCAAACTATGCCACGTAGTTTGTCCCCTAGTCACACGACTAGAAATTTAAACGGTTAAAAAAGAAATTACAAATTAAAAACAATTTAAAATAAAATAACCCTAATTAAAAAATTAAAAGCCCTTATATAATAAAAGAGAAATCTCTTTAGAAAATAAGCCGGCCCCTTTTATAATTTGACCCGATCCTTTTATTTTTATTTGCTCCATTCCTTTTGAGATAATGGCGGCTTCTTTTTCCAATCACAATTAGGGATTTCGTCCTTCGATCCAAATTAGGGCTTTGCGAAGTGCTGACTTTATGTTGATCGATCGTGTGGATAATCGCGAGTAGCTTTGATCGATCTTTTCCTTGTTGCTCACTTTGGCTGTTTCTGTTTGATCGAGTTCAACGTTTGCTTCGGTGTGTAATTTTCCCTTTTTGTGCTTTTCTGATTTTCGTATTCGAACTCGATGGATTGAATTTGCCGATGATGAATGGTTTATATAGGATTTGAGTCCCTAGATTTGCGTTCGTCTGATTTGTTTAATATTATGCTTTCAGCCATTCGATTTTTGTTGAACGTTGATGATTTATTTCGTGAATTTCTGGCTTTGACTTGTACTTCTTGCGTGAATTTATGGTCGGCTTCGACTTTGATTCTTCACTGTAATATCACTCTTGGTTGCTGCTGTGTTGTGTAGTAGTCTCTTGACAACTTGAGGAAGTTTGCATGTTTGTTGTATATGCATATGAGCTGATGGTTGATGCATATTGCAACTTGTACATGCTTCGATTTGAACTTGCATTGTTTATTCGAGCTGCTACAGTTTGTAATTTAACCCATACTTCTTCATGTACCTGATGTTTGTAACTCCATTTGAAATATCCCTCAATACTCATTTGTCGAACACTTGAGTATTTGTTGACTGCATCACTGGTGATCTTGTGGCACTACTTACAGTCATATTGAATTGAGTTTGATCATGTTTCATCGACTTGTTTTGCTTGCATTCAAATCCTTGCTGTCAGCTTTTTTCATCATGGTAGTAGCATTGTGCACATGTGTGCTTGTGCATTTATGTTGTCCAGACCTTTTTGAGTCCTTGGATTTGTGCATCCTTGTCTTTGAGCATTGCTGAGTTTGTTTCGCCGACACTTGCAGTTCACTTGCTTACGCTGTTTGTCACTGTTGCAGTCTTTTGTGGTTTCAAACATGTGAGTTGTTCTGTGCACATTGTGATCTTGAGATGTTTGCATGTCAATTGTGTCTTTGATGCATTGCCCTGGTTTGATCCATGCTTTGATTCATTGTATATTGATTGTGTTGCCATATTTCTGGTGCACTTTGTCATTCGAGCCTTTGCGCTTTGGTGCTGCAGTTGAGTTGAGTCAGTGACTTGACCTTTTGCATTTTGTTTGTGTTTTGGTGCCTTCTTGAATTTGTGCAGTCTGTCGTGAGCATGTTGACTTTATAGTTGGACTGTGCATTACACTTGAGTTGAATCCAGCTTGTCGCTCGGATTTGACCTTGTGCTGAAGTTTGTGACATTATTTCATATTGCACTTGAGTTGAACCCGGCTTTTCATTTGGTTTGACCTATGCTCACCTGTCCCTGTAAATTTATCAAGTGTATATATCGGTGTGCACGACCTTGTGGCATATACAGTGATACACTGTGTATGTCACAAGCTGTTCGTGTATGATGGATTCAAAATTAAATGATGACGAACAACACAAATAAATGAGGCAAATATTATTTTCAAATTTCATATTTTATTTTATACTGCAAAAATATTTCCTTGTCAATTTTACTGCGTCAATATTTATTTTTGCAGATTGCTCAGATGCTGGATTTAATTTGGAATAAAGTTGAAGATTAGTACGAGTTGAGTGAATGAGTGATATGTAGTGAGGTGTAATGTGAATTGTAACTGAAATTGTATATGTATAGTGAGAGCTCGAATTTGTACTATTCAAAATTGTAATAAATATTTATTTGAATAAAAAATTCTATTTGAATTCAAATTCTGTGTTATTTACTTTTATTCAGCAAATATTCATTTAGTATATGAAAAATAAAATAGTATGTTAACAAATACATTTATAATATATATATATATGTTTATTATCATCAAACAAAAATCATATAATCACATATTCAACAATCTCCCCCTTTAGATGATAACAAACATATATTTAAGATTTTGAATATGTTAAATGTATTTTATCATAGATATACTCTAATTACTCCCCCTATTGAAATGCTTCCTCTCTACAACAATCTCCCCCTACATATATGCATACAAATAAAAAAACATGCAAATGATCCTAGATGCAATTGGAAAATATTTGACCTTTGCTTGATTTTATTTGACAAAATCCTAACTTTTCTCTCCCCCTTTTGTTATCAGCAAAAGAGTAATAGTGTTAGAGAAAATAGAGATAAAGTGATCGATATTAATTTGTGACGACCCGCCCTTCTACTACCAGAAAGACGTATCATCATTAAGAAAGAAAGGGATCGAAATAGAAAAGAAAGAGAAAGGAAGAACAACAATATCAGAATCTCACAGCGGAACGGAATAAAATATAATATATCACATAAATATTACATAGTTATACAAATATCAGAGTTATACAATATCAACACATATGACAGTCATACATACATATATCACTATATACATCAGAGATACAGTACACATCATCTAACACAGCGGAACTATATAGATAACTACATACATCTGGAAACTCCTGCTCCAAGCTCCTCCAGAAATCAAAATCCAAAACCTATCACTTGGCTACTCATAAAAATTTGAGTACCCAAGAGTTTATGAAAAACAAAATATAAACTCCGGGTCAGACATGGGTCTGGTATGAGTAAATGGTTTAAATTGTTTAACTTTGAAAAACATTCGAAAATAAAGGTATCACGTAAGACTCCCCACAAATAAATACGGGTAAGTCTTTACCTTAGGCTAACCAAAACATTTCATAGGAAATCCAGTGATATTATAATAGTGTCTAGGGTTTTCAAGTAAATAGAAAATAGCCGAAATTGTTACATCTATTAAATTCCAGCTACTAGCCACAAAAGTGGGTAATACAAATCAAAACCGTAGGGTCTCGTAGGGAAAATGGATTTCCAACAATGGCAGGGCTACTGGGGTACCGTCCGTCACAGTACGGGGCCTAGATCACCGTACCGAGGATCACTCCCAACCCCCTACAACACAAGGCCGAAACCATTCCTTACTGAACAGTCCCGAACAAGATAAACCCCGCGGTTGTAGCTAGCAACCGCCACACAGCCGAAATAAAAAGGGACATCTAGACAGGGGAAATATCTTGTCCTGCTTGGGCATGACCCACCTAACCTTGCTGCATCTCCCCTGTTTTAGCCATTCTCGGTTGATGAGGCTTGAGGCTGCGATTACCTTTAAAGAACGTATTTCTTAGAATGCTCATCGTCCGCCTGACGAAGTGCTGAAAGCATTCAATCCATACAAGTTTGTTCTGGGTTCGAACGAAACCGAAGGCATTATCTCGTCACACTCATTTTGGAATCACCCCCAGAGTGAACGACGATAACCCTTGTATTCTGAAACACCATCTCGATCACCATTTGATAAGTCACGACCTATCATTTAATTTGGATCGATGTGGTTTTTTGGGAATCAAAATTGATTCTTCCGATCCCGGTCTCATCGAAATCCAAACGCCATTTTAAGGGCCAAATTGTCTAATTAACTTAAACGGTTTAATTCAAGTTATAATTCAAACAACATTTATCACAAATAAACATATACAGTCATCATAGATATATCACAGCATATCAGAGAGCATCACAGAATATCATCCAATAAATATCACAATCAGATATTCTACACACAATCCATAAGCAGTCATCTGAAATTCAATGTAAATTAATTATATCAGAGTTAACCGCTTAACCCTGTTTAATTAATTATTTATTAACAGTTTATTACTTATTTCCTTCCAAACTATTAAATCAATAGATCATTCATAATCAATTATTAAATCTTAATTAAATAACCAACCCCTCTTAGTGAATGTGATAGGGGGTTCTCGCTTCGCAGTTTGGTGGCGAACGGGAGACTCTTACCCCTACATGTCCTCTCTTAGTGAATAGGGGTTGGTTAGGCGTAAGCCGAGACAGTCGAAAGGCTGGCCGTAAAAGCAAGGTCTGGGGTACCATTGTTATGCCACGGTGGATCTGGGATGGTTGCAAAGCCTACCGGTCGCCATTGCCTCGTGCCGTCACAGTTTGATACCAATTCTAACGACCCTGACTCGACCTTCGAAAATCGACACCGAATACGACACTCGTATTCAAATGCCGCAGATCCAAACGTCAAATCTAGTTCGCCGGAGCTTATAACACATTAAGTACAACACAGCGGAAGAAACATAATATATCAATATACAACATTTGATACAATATGATACAACAGAATGATACAATGAAATGATAAATAGATATCAATACTATCAGAGAGACAAGGAGTAACAGCGGAAAAATAAGATAACACAGCAGCTGAGGAACAACTCTAATATGGTCTTCAAGAAAGAACTCCAGTATCGGTAATCTCCATCTCTAAAGCACCAATCCAGCAATAGCTCGAACTCCCAATCACGATGCACAGAGCTAAGCAAGTGCAGTTCAGATCCAAAGACTAAACTAGCTCCAGATAATCTACTAAACCTGACTATCTGAAAAACCTAACTCTAGACTGCCCGTGTGGGAAAATGGTGGGCACCCAGAGTTTAGGATAGGAACAATAAACTCCAGGTCAGTCGTGGGACTGGTATGAGCAAACAAAAACGTTTGGTCTTTTAAAATAAGCAAAGAATCTAAATTTGAAAATCCGCAATGCTTTTTAGAAAATGAAACTACCATAAGGCCTCCCGCCACACACACAATGCAAACGCAGAATTGGAGGGGATTTCTCCTTATGATAGTCAAATATGCTTGGTACGCGAAAATTTCTTTAATATTATTATTAGTGCATAGTGTAGAAAACCATTTCGAAAATAAAATATAAATCCTAGCCAGTATACGACATTTCGTCGTATGCCTACTATAGCTACCATGTTCAATAGCAGGTTACCACCACATTCCATGGCAGGTTATACAACTAAAACCGTACAGGGCGCGTATTGTTTTGATTGGATTTCCAACAAATGGTCAGGCTAAGGAACTTCCTACTGTCAATGGGATCGCCTCTGGCGGGACGTCCCGAGAACCTAACCGGATCTCTGCCAACGCAAGGCCGGGTTACCTCTGTAACTAGGTAACTACTACTCGAGCATGACATCCCCCGGTCCTTTGGGACCTTTATCCGAGGCGCCTCAAAACCACAAAGCAATCACAAAGTAATAGATCTGCAGTATCCACATGAGTAAGCATCTGGGCTCCATACCATGATACCACCCTTTAACAGAAGGGAATGACACACCCTAAAGGGCGCGACCCTCATAACCTTGCCGCATCTTCCTGTTTCGACCATTTCTGGGATGTGAGGTCCTGATGCAGTCTCATCCACAAAGCTGCGCTTTATACAAAAGCCATGCTTTGATCACAAATGATCAACAAATGATCATCAACACACAGCAAGTACCACTTCAACTGGTCAAGGCCCTGTCCCCAATCTCACCCTCTTCTTCCACTCATTCTCACTATCTGTGAATAGTAAGAAAACCGATTTAGGCATTCGGACGAAATATCTTAGAGAATAACAACAGATAAAGGGAATAGATTGAGAAATTTGGATTTTTGGTTTCACTGGTTTTACTCATTCTAGGGTATACTTCACCCTATCTCTAATGAGCTATCCAATGTGTTACACTCCGTAGCTAAAGTTCTTACTCAACCTTTAGCTCTGATACCAAACTGTGACGACCCGAACTCGATGTCCGACAACAACATCAAATTCGTATCGCCGGAGCTTGCAACAACATTAGATGATAAATAACACAGCAGAAATAAAAGATGATATCACTAATACAACATGAATACAATATCCAATACATCAATTTGATACAATGATAATCATCAACATCAGAGAATACGAAAATACAGCGGAACACGATACATTATGATAAGTCTTCACAGAATCCAATACTGCTACTCTGATCCAAAAGCTCCAATGACAAAGCTCCCAAAACTCCAAGCTCGATCCACCATAAAGGTTGCACAAAGATAAGCAAGTCCGTCCGTGGACTCCAAAGACTCCAAAATGATCAAATAGAAAGCTGAAGGCTACCAAAACGATATCTACTACCTGACTATCTGGAAAACAAAACTCTAGACTGCCCGTGTGGAAAATGGTGGGCACCCAGAGTTTAGAAAGGGAACAATAAACTCCGGGTCAGTTGTGGGACTGGTATGAGCAAACAAAAACATTTGGTCTTTGAAACAAACAGAAGGTTTTAAGTTTTGAAATCCGCAATGCTTTTTGAAAATGAAACTACCATAAGGCCTCCCGCCACACACACAATGCAAACGCAGAATTGGAGGAGATTTCTCCTTATGATAGTCAAAAATACTTGATACGAGGAAATTTCTTTGATATTATTACTATAAGTGCAAAGTGCATAAAAACCATTTCGAAAGTATAATATAAATCCTAGCCAGCATAGACATTTCGAACTATGCCTACTATAGCTACCATCCAAACAGTGGGGCGCCACCATAAGTAGATGGCAGGTAATACAACTAAAACCGTACAAGGCACGTATTGGATGAATGGATTTCCAACAAATGGTCAGGCTAAGGAACTTCCTATTGCCACTTATAACGACCCTGACTCGACCTTCGAAAATCGGCACCGAATACGACACTCGTATTCAAATGCCGCAGATCCAAACGTCGAACCTGGTTCGCCGGAGCTTATAACACAATAAGTACAACACAGCGGAAGAAAAATGCATGATACATTTCATATCCATTTATACATTCACACTTTATTTTGAACAAATTTAAATTAATTTTAATATGCATTCAATTTACTCATATTTGTAATATACATATATATATACATATATATATATAAGATTTTAAATTTAAATGACTTTTATAACATTTATTATTTCAATATTTTAATCTCAAAATAAAATTAGGATTTAATTATATTATTACTATCACTCGTTTTTATTTGTTTAGGATTTTTTTCTTCCAATTTAATTTGAAATTAAATTCCAAAAGTTTAAAACATATTATTTATTTAAATTGATAACTTTGGGATGTTACTTTTTCTTTATAAGTTTTTAAATATAGAAATTCAAAATCTCAATTAAATTTTAAAAATCATTACTCAAATAAACAAATATCCTATTTAATTTGAAAAATCCAAATTAATTTACAATTTTATCCAAAAATTTAATTTCATTATCAATTTTAAATTTAATTAAAAATTGGGATCGTTATAGATTTCCTCCCTTAAAACAAATTTCATCCTCGAAATTTGCAAGGAAGATGACAAAGAATAGATGATAGATAGAGAAATATCTCTCCAAATCAGACTGGATAACAATTCTGTATTTGGCTTACCAAATCAGAATATCAACAATA
Organism: Allium cepa; assembly: GCA_030765085.1. NCBI lineage: Eukaryota > Viridiplantae > Streptophyta > Magnoliopsida > Asparagales > Amaryllidaceae > Allium > Allium cepa. The sequence goes on along the minus strand of CM060937.1, from coordinate 502,782,154 downwards.
TGAGAACAAACTCGTACAATAGAGATCAACACTATCATAGATACAAGAAATAGCAGCGGAAAGGTAGTGTCTTCAATGCCAAACTCCAAGAATTCCATCTTCAATCCCAAGCTAGCAAGAACTCTAGATCATGTTGCACTAAGCTAAGCAAGGTCAGTCGTCCGAGACTGAAGAAGATCCCAAAGACTGAAAGCTACCAATCCAAAGACTTTGAGGGCTAATGAATCTATACCTATTACAGGATTATCTGAAAACCCAACTCTAGACTGCCCGTGTGGAAAATAGTGGGCACCCAGAGTTTAGGAAAGAAACAATAAACTCCAGGTCAGTCGTGGGACTGGTTCTCGGGGCGTCCCGCCAGAGGCGTTCCCATGTAGCAATAGGAAGTTCCTTAGCCTGACCATTTGTTGGAAATCCATTCATCCAATACGCGCCTTGTACGGTTTTAGTTGTATTACCTGCCATCTACTTATGGTGGCGCCCCACTGTTTGGATGGTAGCTATAGTAGGCATAGTTCGGAATGTCTATGCTGGCTAGGATTTATATTATACTTTCGAAATGGTTTTTCCACACTGTGCACTTATAGTAATAATATCAAAGAATTTTTCTCGTATCAAGCATATTTGACTATCATAAGGAGAAATCTCCTCCAATTCTGCGTTTGCATTGTGTGTGTGGCGGGAGGGATTACACTTTGAGATATTAAACTGATTTCTATCAAATACATTTCTGCTTGGTGGCGGAGAATTCATTCTCTTAGCTTAACACCCTTCTCTGAGACGTACGAGCTCAGAGGTTATGTAGTTGATATTTATCAGTGATATATTCCCAATTTGGTAGTGTGGCATGCTTAGTGTTGTTGTGTGTTGATGATCATTTGTGATCAAAGCATGGCTTTTGTACAAAGCGTAGCTTTATGGACGAGACTGCATCAGAACCTCACACCCCGGAAATGGTCGAAACAGGAAAGATGCGGCAAGGTTATGAGGGTCGCGCCCTTTAGGGTGTGTCATTCCCTTCTGGAAAAGGGTGGTATCATGGTATGGAGCCCAGATACTTACTCATGTGGATACTGCAGATCTATTACTTTGTGATTGCTTTGTGGTTTTGAGGCGCCTCGGATAAAGGTCCCAAAGGACCGGGGGATGACATGCTCGAGTAGTAGTTACCTAGTTACAGAGGTAACCCGGCCTTGTGTTGGCAGAGATCCGGTTAGGTTCTCGGGACGTCCCGCCAGAGGCGATCCCATTGACAGTAGGAAGTTCCTTAGCCTGACCATTTGTTGGAAATCCAATCAAAACAATACGCGCCCTGTACGGTTTTAGTTGTATAACCTGCCATGGAATGTGGTGGTAACCTGCTATTGAACATGGTAGCTATAGTAGGCATAAGTGCGAAATGCCTATGCTGGCTAGGATTTATATTATACTTTCGAAATGGTTTTCCACACTTTGCACTTATAGTAATAATATCAAAGAAATTTACTCGTATTAAGCATATTTGACTATCATAAGGAGAAATCTCCTCCAAGTCTGCGTTTGCATTGTGTGTGTGGCGGGAGGCCTTATGGTAGTTTCATTTTCTAAAAAGCATTGCGGATTTCAAACCTTAAATTATTTTGTTTGTTTTAAAAGACCAAATGTTTTTGTTTGCTCATACCAGTCCCACGACTGACCTGGAGTTTATTGTTCCTTTCCTAAACTCTGGGTGCCCACTATTTTCCCATACGGGCAGTCTAGAGTTGGGTTTTTCAGATAATCAACAGTAGGTATAGACTCGATATCTTTCAGCCTAGGATTTGGCAATCGCATTTGGATCGAGTTGCTTCTGTTCATCTTGATTGGGAGTTCGAGCTATTTCTGGATTGGTGCTTTGGAGATGGAGATTACCGATGCTGGAGTTTCTTCCTTAAAGACTATTGGAGTTGTTGTTCCGCTGCTGTGTTTTTTTTTCCGCTGCTATTATCTTGTATCATATCTCTGATGTATATTGATATTCATTGTATCGTCTGTTGTATCATATTGTATCTGATATTATATCAATGTTGTATATTGATATATGATATTCTTTTTCTTCCGCTGTGTTGTTTTACTTAATAGTGTTATAAGCTCCGGCGAACCAGATTCGACGTTTGGATCTGCGGCATTTGAATACGAGTGTCGTATTCGGTGCCGATTTTCGAAGGTCGAGTCAGGATCGTTATAATTGGTATCAAATCTAATTATTAAGTATACAAGATGATTTAGCTTTTGTAAACTTTTGTTTATATCAATTTTACAATATCACTTTTTAAACCAATATATTTAAGCTTAGTTCATTATATATATTTTTTCTTTTAAATTAAGACTATTATATCTTTTAAATAAACAACTTATCTAAATGAATTTTTATTCAAGTGAATTGAAATTTGAAATTAAATTTAAAATAAATGTTAAAATTTTAAGTAGCATTTAAAAAGAATTAAGATGTAATGTATATGTATAAATATTAGTTAAATACTTTCAACATTGTACATGTATGTATACATATATACATGAGTAGGAAAATGAACAAAATCTTGCTTTCATCAATGCTTTTTGCAAATGGTTCGGTTTTAAAGGAATGAGTTTTACAAAGGTTTCTAAGCTTAGGCAAAGCAAAATCAAGTTAAAAGATATGGAAATGATTAGTTTTCACAAATTCACATTTAACAAAGTTTTAAATTTTATTTAAAATTAATAGATGTTTTTTTTATATAGTTATTTTGATTTAAGCTTAAAAGTTAATAGAGAAGTAATCAAGTTTTGTTTAGTTATGTTATCACTATCATTTGAATCAATAATGAGGTTAAAGAGTTAATCAAAAGCAATGTTTGAATCATTAATTTACTTAAATTTCTTAAGTTAAATTGTGTGTTAACGATAATTAAATTTAAAGATGGTTAATTAAAGACTTTTTTTAATGATAAGTAAGTAATTAAGAAATAGATAATTATTTATGAGTGTTAGGATAATTAAAGATAATTAATTCTAGGATTAAGGGTAACTAAATCGTTAAAGGTTAATTTTTTTTAAAGATAAAAGGGTGATTTATTTATAAATCAAGGTTGATTAATTGTTGATTAAAGGTTAATTTTTTTTAAAGATAAAAGGGTGATTTATTTATAAATCAAGGTTGATTAATTGTTGATTAAAGGTTAATTAATCAAGTAATTATAGAACAATTACTTAAGTAAAAAAAAATTGTTTAATTATTTAAAGAAAAATAAATTAATGTGGATAATTAATTAAGATAATTAATTTGAGGATAATTAAAGGTTAATTCAGTAATGAAAGTAATTAAGGGATGATTATTAATTAAGGACTAATTAATAAAAAATTTGTAATTAATTGGAGATAATTAATATAAGGCTAATTAATTTGTAATTAAAGATTAATTAATTTATGTAATTAATTAATGAAAATTGTTAATATAAGTAATTAAAGGCAGTTAATTACTTAAAGAGAATCACCTAATTAAAAGTAATTAAATAATGATTAAAGATGGATTAATCAAGTGATTAACATTGATTTAAGATTTGGGGTAGCCACTTATCATCATTAATTAACGGTTAATCAATTAATTAAAGATGATTTAAATGGTGAATTGAATAATCAAAGGGTAATAATTTAATAATTAAAAGGTTGATGAATTTTAATTAAGAGTTAATTGATTTATCATTAAATGGTTAAATAATGATTAAAGAGAAATTAATCAAAATGATTTGTAATTTATTAATATTAATTAACCAGGATTAGTAATTCATAGGTAATTAAATCTGATTTGAATTAATCAAACAATTAACTAATTTTACTTATCGATGTTTGGATTCTATTAGATGATTGAATTGTTTGATATCCCTGATTGTGATGCTCTGTTTTGATTGAGTTATGTCTACCGTGATTTATTATCTATGATATATACCTGTGATCTCTGAATAAAAGATAAGCGTTACAATTGGTTGGTATCGCTTACCAAATATAAGCGTTATAGTTTATACCGCTTATCAAATATATTGTTGTATTTGAATCTTTGCTGATTGATGATGTGGCACTTTTATTGTGTAAAACCCCTGGACCACACTTATACACGCACAAATATGGATTGCACGTGGAAATGGGTTAAGTCACAGATTTTGAAATAGTTTTAAAGATTGAATTTTTGAATCCAAAATAGTTTTGGAATTAAAAGCTTTTGAAAAGTAAATTTCAAAAATAAAAGTTAATTTTGAATAACTTGATTGAGTTTTGAAATTTAAATAATTTGATTAAAATTTGAATTCAATATTTGAAATTGAATTCTATGATTTGGAAATTATGGTTTAAAAAGTTATTCAATTATAAATGTATTTATATGGGTTTTTAAACCATTTTTTTTTAAAAGTGTTGGTTTGGGAATTTAAATTTAACCCAAGATTTTAACTTGTATAAATGAAATCGGATTTTTCCAGAATGAAAACTATTTGTTTTCAAATAATAAAAGCTTTCACATAAGAAATGAACTTCCAATTAGTGTTAAAAGGAATTCAAGTTTGATATGAAAATAATTTTCCAAGTTATGAATAAATCTTTGGAAACGAGTTTGAAAGCTATAAATTAAATCTTTGATTTAAAGATTTAATTGAGTTAATCTAATTGAAATAGAAATTGTTTCGAAATCTATGGATAGATCTTTGTGAAACTAGGTGAAACTTTGTGAAATAAATCTTTTTGTTTAAAGATTTAGAATGGTAATTTGTTTAACCATTTAAAAGAAAGGTTTTTGGGTTTTATAAGTTGTGACTTAACTGAAATCCCATACCCATATGTTTTTAAATATTGCGCTCACTATTCGGTTTAGCCGGGAGAGGACCTTGTGTCATATAACCCATTCCGAATAGTGATACGTCGTTATGGATTGCATTTGAAGACCGGTGTTGAAGACCGGGTGTCTTCAAGAACGTTAGGATAACCTATCGATTGTCTCTACACCGAGTAGCTACGGTATAGAGATTCCCTAAGTGATGGGAAGTCCGATCGGGATTGTGGATATCCGGATTGGCAAGGACTTCTTCGGAAGTGCCTTCGGTTCTGTTCGAACCCGGAACAGACTTGTATGGTTGTATGTCTGACACTACACTTTGAGATATTAAAATGATCTCTATCAAATACATTTCTGCTTGGTGGCGGAGAATTTATTCTCTTAGCTTAACACCCTTCGCTGAGACGTACGAGCTCAGAGGTTATGTAGTTGATATTTATCAGTGATATATTCCCAATTTGGTAGTGTGGCATGCTAAGTGTTGTTGTGTGTTGATGATCATTTGTTGATCATTTGATCAAAGCATGGCTTTTGTATTAAGCGTAGCTTTGTGGACGAGACTGCATCAGGACCTCATACCCCGGAAATGGTCGAAACAGGAAAGATGCGGCAAGGTTATGAGGGTCGCGCCCTTTAGGGTTTGTCATTCCCTTCTGGTAAAGGGTGGTATCATGGTATGGAGCCCAGATACTTACTCATGTGGATACTGCAGATCTATTACTTTGTGATTGCTTTGTGGTTGTTGGATTAGAGGTACCTCGGATAAAGGTCCCAAAGGACCGGGGGATGGAACGCTCGTGTAGTAGTTACCTAGTTACAGAGGTAACCCGGCCTTGTGTTGGCAGAGGTCTAACCGTAACGTTAGTTTCTCGGGACGTCCCACCAGAGGCGATCCCATGTGGCAGTAGGAAGTTCCTTAGCCTGACCATTTGTTGGAAATCCATTCTTCAATATGCGCCTTATACGGTTTTAGTTGTATTACCTGCCATCTACTTATGGTGGCGCCCCACTGTTTGGATGGTAGCTATAGTAGGCATACGATACTGGTCGTATGTTGGCTAGGATTTATATCTTACTTTTGAAAGATTTTCCTACACTTTGCACTTATAGTAATAATATCAAAGAAATTTCTCGTATCAAGCATATTTGACTATCATAAGGAGAAATCTCCTCCAATTCTGCGTTTGCATTGTGTGTGTGGCGGGAGGCCTTATGGTAGTTTCATTTTCCAAAAAGCATTGCGAATTTCAAATTCAAATTCTTTTGTTTATTTTAAAGACCAAATATTTTTGTTTGCTCATACCAGTCCCATGACTGACCTGGAGTTTATTGTTCCTTTCCTAAACTCTGGGTGCCCACTATTTTCCCACACGGGCAGTCTAGAGTTGGGGTTTTCAGATAATCAATAGTAGGTGTAGATTCGATAGCTTTCAGCCTAGGATTTGGCAATCCTTTGCGGACGAGACTTGCTTATCTTTGTGCATTGTGATTGGGAGTTCGAGCTATTGCGGGATTGGTGTTTTGAAGATGGAGTTCTTTCTTGAAGACTATATTGGAGATTTTTGTTCCGCTGTTAGTGTTGTCTATTTTCTTTCCGCTGCTTTTGTCTTGTATCATATCTCTGATGTATATTCATTATACCATTCTGTTGTATCAGATATTGTATCAAATGTTGTATATTGATATTCTGTTTCTTCCGTTGTGTTGTACTTAATGTGTTATAAGCTCTGGCGAACCAGATTTGACGTTTGGATCTGCGGCATTTGAATACGAGTGTCGTATTCGGTGCCGATTTTCGAAGGTCGAGTCAACTTATTTTATTTTACACTATTTAATTAATTAATTCTTAATTAGATCATTTATCTTTAATTACTATTCTTTAATCATTAATCATTACATTAATTGTTATTTAATAACTTGATTACTTATTTGTTAACTTCTAATTACTTGATTAATCATTTATTAATCCTTAATTAAATTACTTAATTAATTATTTATTTATTTACAACTAGTTTATTTGATTAATTAACTATTAATCAATCATTAATTAACTTAAACGGTAATTATAAACTTATAAGTACTTATAATCCATCACTAATTACAATTAAAAAGTGATATTCTTAATTACTTTCTGAAGATATTGACTATTTAACTTAATTAACATTTAAAAGGGTTCTTTAAATTTGAAGTTCAATTATATTCCTAACCACAACTCAAATGCTAGTTAACTTTGTGCTTAACTAAATTAATTACTTAATTAAATTAATAATTAAGAGCTTAACATTTTAAAGCACTGGCTAAATAATTAGCTTATATTTAATTTTTTAAATCTTGAAACTGTTAAACATTTTAAGATTCACAGTGTTACAGTTTGTTAAAAACTGTTTATTTAACTAACTTAAAAAGAACAAAACTGCAGTTTACAAAAACCTGGGTCTCCTCTTATTAAGTCTCGAGTGCAACTTCGGTTTGCACGCAATCTCCCCCGAGAAGTCCCCTGAAACCAATTCTTCTTCTTCTTTTAAATTTTTTATACAGTGAGCTAGTTAAAAGTTTAAGCACAAATTTAACATTAGGTTCCAAGATAGGCTCGCGATCGAAACTCGAAGCTCATACGCTATCTTCCCGAGTGCGACATGAAGCGACACTCACGGCGACCCAGATACGACAGCCCACCTCCAACGCCACCGTGCACGTGCACGGTGGTTCGCCGCACCTCCAGCGGCCCTCATCACCATCCACAAACCACGATTCCACTCCTCACCCATAATCGAAACCCAGAAATTCGAAATAAGGTCAAAATCGAAATATCACCTGAAACTTGAACTCGAAACACCAGCACCTCACCGAAAACCACCCCGTCCTGCAATCCCACATCGCTAGAGGCTAAGCCACATCACCCACGCCAAGTCCTGTCCCTCAACAACTACCTCCTCGAAGCTCGGGAAGCTCGATCTCACTATGATGCCGAAATCAAAAATTTATAGTGTACAGGAAACTTTTGAACTAAAACCCTATTTTATGTTCGTTCAATTAATTCATGAATTAGAAAATTTATTTAACATTTTTTCCAACATTACGAGTATGCAAACTTGCTTCAAGACTAATTTCACTGATTGTTATTGATTCGATTTCCAGGAATTTAAAAAAATGCAAAGTTCATTCATCTTCATACTGCTCTCGAATTTCTTATTTAAAAATCCATCTTTTTGCTTTATAAATCATGATTTGCTGTGTAGATTCAGTATGCAATCTTGAATCAGTAATTTGCAACAATTAAATATCACAAATTATCACTTGGATCACCTGTTCTTCAATATTACAGTGAAGTGTGATAAAAATGACTGTAATTTCCCCCTTTTAAAATCTTAGTTTGAGTTTAGCATCTTGTTCTGTTTAGAATCAAAGCTTATCAAAGATTTAAATAAGAATATCTTGAGTTTAGACCCAAATATGCAACCTGTACAAAGTATCTCAACACATATGCAAACAGAAGCATATACAAATCAGATTATCAAATGAGTTTGAACTATTTAAATTAACTTAAAACCTCTTTAAAAATTTAGTTTACTCACCTAACCTTCCCGAACAAAGAATAGTAAGCATTGATGTTTTGAAATCTGGTTGCTTTGAAACTGAAGTTTGAAACTGTCTTTAGATCTTCTCTGCTCCTTTTATTTTATTTTATTTTGAATTAAAATCTTGAACTTGCTTTTCTTTCTTTCCTTTTCTCTTCTTTTTACTTTTTCTCAGGTTTACTTCTTAAATTTGTAAACGAACCAATTAGGATGTTGTATATATAGGAATGGTTTGAATAGCTGTAGGTTGTATCTAGACAGCCTTATATTTTTGACCAGGTTGATTTTGTAATTAACTTCCTGCAATATAACATGATTTTGCAATTTCGGCTGGACATGTTTTTATGCTGATATGACAACAATTAATACTTTGGTTCCTAACTTAGTTTACATAATATAATTATGGTCGGCTGCTTAAAGATATTGTATGTGAGATATGTACTTTAGCAGGTAGCTTATGGCTTGTATAGGAAGACATGTTGTTGTGTATAAAGATTTGTTGTATGAAAAGTACATTTGCAGATAGATATTTAGTTTTTGAGTGAAGATATTTGTTTTATAAATATTTGTGTCCTTGCTTCATTTTATCATATACTTTGCTCTTAAATTTTATCATGTATTTTTCACTTTTATACTTGTTTGTAGTTACATTTTTATTTCTTATTTGTATTTCAACTATCAACATTTAAGTTACATTTCATAAATTTACTTACTCATTTTTATTCATATTTGTATTTTCGCTAAAAATATTTAAATGATATTCATATGCTCATTTATTTATATATATATTTTATATTTTGATTATCAATATTTACATTATATTCTTAATTTTTACTTATATTTAATACTTATTTTTATATTTATTTCCAATTATAATTTATTCAAATTATATACGTAAGTTTGACTCATATTTTACATTTATATTTTATATTACTAGAATTTGATTTTAGATTTTAAACATTATCATCTATAGATATTTCTATCAAATGTTAATAAAAGAAAGTATTTTAGTTTAATGGTGTAAGATAAATATTATAAAGAGATTTTTATTTTATTATTCATATGTATATTTATCAGAGGTAAACAAAGTAAAGTATTTTAATTTAATTATATAAGACAAATTTTATTATAAATATTATTAAGAGATTCAATTTTAAATGTTCCAAATCAATTCCCCTTTTTAAAATATCAATCCATATAAACAAATGGCAATTATCTCTAAAATTATATTCATTTTAATATGATCAGTATACATTTTATTTAATTAAATCAACTATTTATTAAAATAAACGGGCCAAAAATCCAGGGTCGTTACATTCCTCCCCCCTTAAAAGAATTTCGTCCTCGAAATTTAAAACAAAGATAATTTAAAAGCTGTTATACCAACCATTCAACATAGATATCATTCATACATTAGCAAACAACCAATCAGTCTATCCTAACAAACATCACTAGCTATCCGAACACGAATTCGGATAAGCTTCCCCAAAATTACTCAGAGTTGTTTCTCGATGATCAACAATCCGAACTGGATTCTCGACCACAGTCAAATTCGATTCAACTTCCAAATTCCTGAATTACTGGTTCCACACCTAATGAGGAATCATGAACAAACTTCCTTAGATGGGATATATGGAATATACAATGAATTCCAGACATCCATTCTGGCAGTTCAATACTGAAATCTACAGTATTAACTCTTTCCAAATTTTATTGACTTCTTTACAGAATTTCAATATCTATTCAATCAAGCCCGTACGATGTACATATACCATTCGTACGCAATATCAAATCCGATCGCTCGCTCGATCACACAATTTCTCTTCCGAACTAGTATCGTTCACTCGACTTCCTAATACGGACTCAGATCTGGTTTCTTGATCAAAAACTGTCATTCTCCTTGCATAGTCACAACTATGATAGAGAATTTCCAGAATCAATCAAAATCCATATCCATGGTTCGTCATCGAAAATCGAGTGAAAAATCCTAACTCGGACCGATATAACTATCTCGAAATTCTGTGCTTGAATCTGGATCAAATTGTTATGCGAATAAAATAATATACGTACATCCTACATATTTATATCCATTGATTATCAACTATATCAATTTTCTTTTATTCACATTATTTTGATTTCTATCCACCTTTTAAAATTTTCTCAATATCAAATTTACTTAAGAATTTCACCATTCATTTTTTTAAGTTTAATATAAGCACTATATATACCCTTATATTATTACCCTACCACTTTAGCCTTTATATCCTTTTATTTTAAATATAAATTTCTAATTTCATGTGAATTCGATTTATCTTTAACTCTGAATATTTAATTTCATTGACTATCTTCCATTTATAACCGATTCCTATCATTATTAGTTTCATCCACTAATTTATTTCAATCTCCAATTTGAAATTGTTTTGTTGCTAATTTTTTTTCTTTTTTAGTTTCCAAAAATTTTGAAAAGTTTTGGCAGAGTCTCCATTTGTTTAGCATTACATATTTTTTGATAAGCACATATGTATAATTTCAACACTTATTACAATTACTCCCAATCAATTCTCTTTAGTTTAAGTGTTTCACGACTTACTCGCTTAAACTCAATTTATTTAAGCAAAACAACTCATATTCATTCCAATTGATTTCAAAATCGTCCTATTTTGCTTGTAATAATTCATAAAATTTTATCTAATCTCGTTTACTTCAAACGACCCATTTTCCTATGCAATTTGGCAATATCATTGTGAATAAATAATAACTTAAGCTTTATAACAATTTTAAATTGATTCCATCTCAATTTACACTTGATTCCATCCCAAATAATTTACTCACAACCCTTTCGTTGCATTTTCTTTAATTTCAAAAAGTCTAATTCCAAACCATTTTATTAAACTTGACAATCCATATTCTAAACTAACCATCTCACAATTTACTTAAGTTATTTATTTACTTCAAATTGTTCCACCCAATAACTTAAGTTTATTTTATTCCACCACTTCCCTTAAATTTTTGATTTGATTTTCCTTTATCAAATCCCAACTATTTACTAATTTATTCTATTAGTTTATTCTTTTATCCATTCTTAAATTTTAATTTACATTAACAACTCATTATTGAATTTATTTATAATAAGGTCATTCAATTTATGCCTGAATTAGATTTGTTTACAACTCACTCCAATTCTATTTTAATTCAATTCAATACTCACTTATTTACTTAAGAATTTTATTCCATTCAATATTATCTGTAACTCGATTAAATTCATTTACATTCAGTTTTATTCCAACTCAACTTTAGTTAAATTTAGCTACTTACCATTCTTCTAAATATTACTCAATATATGAGTTCAAAACTTATTTATTTACTTAAAAGCATATATTGCTCATTGAGTCATTTCATCTTATAACCACAATTCTAGATTATATATATATATATATATATATATATATATATAACCCTTACTATCTTAAGGTATAAATTTTCATTTCATCATTACAATCATTTTACCTTCCAATTTAGTTCAATTTCAATTTAATTTCAACTTCAATTTTATCAAACTATCCCAGGTTAAATTTCAAATATATTTTCTTCGTTTTCATTTACTTAGGTTAAATTTTTAATTCCCAGATTAAAATTCCTCAATTTCTCCTTATTAATATCAACTTTACTTTATAAGTCCCATAGTTGATTCATTTAAACTTTCACATTATCAAAATAGAATTTCTTATAATTCAATTGCCCGGTTTTCATTTCCAAAACCATTTTGAAATGATAACTACACATATCCACTTGGTATATCCAATCAAATTTTAAAATTCCAAACACTTGTTTTCACCAAAACAAATTTTCTCTTTTAAAAATTTCTAAAACCAACAAGCCCAAACAATATCATGACCAACTATCCTGGTAGCAATCCATCACTTTAGAAACTCGAAAATGAATACAAATGATGTGGCCATCATCATCAGGATTATTTTCCAGCGACCGAAGTGAGTTCAGTGCTTCCTTACTTCCACAAATTCTTCCTAAAACAATTTCCATTTAACAATATTTTCCCAAAACAATATTCCATTATTGCCTTCAAATCTTTGGAAAAACATTTCAAACATTCCCAAGATTTTAAATTCCTAAATCCTTTTGTTTAAATTCATTTAAACACCTTTCAAATTTCCGGGACTTAAATTCTAGTTTAATTAAATTTTAGTTATATTCCTTTTTATTTAAACCATACTTAAACAATTTTATTTGGTTATAAACCACTCAAATTTTAAATTTTTATTTAATTTTGGTGTTAACAATCAAACATCCAAATATATGTATAATAATTTCGGAAAAATATTTATTTTATGTCAAAATATAATTTTGGGTAAAATTATTTCATTTACCCTACTTTAAAAACAATACTGTGTCGGTCTACCTTGTTTAAGAGTTTAGAAATCCCTATCGATGAAATGGCGTCCCATACATCGACCAGAATCCATAAACACTCAACAGATAAGTCAACACAATATAAAACAAATTTATATCCATTAACAATTAGGCGCTCATATCTATTAATACACTCAGACTCAGTTTAGAGTTCTACAAACTCTATTTTATGAGTAATTCCTACCAGAGCCAAGGTTATCACCAACCTACGCTATGATACCAACTGTGACGACCCGCCCTTCTACTACCAGAAAGACGTATCATCATTAAGAAAGAAAGGGATAGAAATAGAAAAGAAAGAGAAAGGAAGAACAACAAAATCAGAATCTCACAGCGGAATGGAACAAAATATAATATATCACATAAATATTAAATAGTTATACAAATATCAGAGTTATACAATATCAATACATATGACAGTCATACATGCATCTATCACTATATACATCATAGATACAGTACACATCAACTAACACAGCGAAACTAGAAGATAACTACATACATCTGGAAACGCCTGCTCCAAGCTCCTCAAGAAATCAAAATCCAAAACCTATCAGTTGGCTACTCATAAAAATTTGAGTACCCAAGAGTTTATGAAAAACAAAATATAAACTCCGGGTCAGACATGGGTCTGGTATGAGTAAACGGTTTAAATTGTTTAACATTGAAAAACATTTGAAAATAAAGGTATCACGTAAGACTCCCCACAAATAAATACGGGTAAGTTTTTACCTTACGCTAACCAAAACATTTCATAGGAAATCCAATGATATTGTAATAGTGTCTAGGGTTTTCAAGTAAATAGAAAATAGCCAAAATTGTTACATCTATTAAATTCCAGATAATAGCCACAAAAGTGGGTAATACAAATCAAAACCGTAGGGTCTCGTAGGGAAAATGGATTTCCAACAATGGCAGGGCTACTGGGGTACCGTCCGTCACAGTACGGGGCCTAGATCACCGTACCGAGGATCATTCCCGACCCCCAACAACACAAGGCCGGAACCATTCCTTACTGAACAGTCCCGAACAAGATAAACCCCGCGGTTGTAGCTAGCAACCGCCACACAGCCGAAATAAAAAGGGACATCTAGACAGGGGAAATATCTTGTCCTGCTTGGGCATGACCCACCTAACCTTGCTGCATCTCCCCTGTTTTAGCCATTCCCGGTTGATGAGGCTTGAGGCTGCGATTACCTTTAAAGAACATATTTCTTAGAATTCTCATCGTCCGCCTAACGATGTGCTGAAAGCATTCAATCCATACAAGTTCGTTCCGGGTTCGAACGAAACCGAAGGCATTATCTCGTCACACTCATTTTGGAATCACCCCCAGAGTCAACGACGATAACCCTTGCATTCTGAAACACCATCTCGATCACCATTTGATAAGTCACGACCTATCGTTTAATTTGGATCGATGTGGTTTTCGGGGAATCAAAATTGATTCTTTCGATCCCGGTCTCATCGAAATCCAAACGCCATTTTAAGGGCCAAATTGTCTAATTAACTTAAACAGTTTAATTCAAGTTATAATTCAAACAACATTTATCACAAATAAACATATACAGTCATCATAGGTATATCACAGCATATCAGAGAGCATCACAGAATATCATCCAATAAATATCATAATCAGATATTCTACACACAATCCATAAGCAGTCATCTGAAATTCAATGTAAATTAATTATATCAGAGTTAATCGCTTAACCCTGTTTAATTAATTATTTATTAACATTTTATTACTTATTTCCTTCCAAACTATTAAATCAATAGATCATTCATAATCAATTTCGACTGGACATGTTTTTATGCTGATATGATAGCAATTAATACTTTGGTTCCTAACTTAGTTTACATAATATAATTATGGTCGGCTGCTTAAAGATATTGTATGTAAGATATGTACTTTAGCAGGTAGCTTATGGCTTGTATAGGAAGACATGTTGTTATGTATAAAGATTTTGTTGTATGAAAAGTACATTTGCAGATAGATATTTAGTTTTTGAATGAAGATATTTGTTTTATAAATATTTGTGTTCTTGCTTCATTTTATCATATACTTTTCTCTTAAATTTTATCATGTATTTTTCACTTTTATACTTGTTTGTAGTTACATTTTTATTTCTTATTTGTATTTCAACTATCAACATTTAAGTTACATTTCATAAATTTACTTACTCATTTTTATTTGTATTTGTATTTTAGCTAAAAATATTTAAATGATATTCATATGCTCATTTATTTATATTTATATTTTATATTTTGATTATCAATATTTACATTATATTCTTAAGTTTTACTTATATTTAATACTTATTTTTATATTTATTCCAATTATAATTTATTCAAATTATATACGTAATTTTGACTCATATTTTATATTTATATTTTATATTACTAGAATTTGATTTTAAATTTTAAACATTATCATCTATAGATATTTCTATCAAATGTTAATAAAAGAAAGTATTTTAGTTTAATGGTGTAAGATAAATATTATAAAGAGATTTTTATTTTATTATTCATATGTATATTTATCAGAGATAAACAAAGTAAAGTATTTTAATTTAATTATATAAGACAAATTTTATTATAAATATTATTAAGAGATTCAATTTTAAATGTTCCAAATCAATTCCCCTTTTTAAAATATCAATCCATATAAACAAATGGCAGTTATCTCTAAAATATTATTCATTTTAATATGATCAGTATACATTTTATTTAATTAGATCAACTATTTATGAAAATAAACGGGGCCAAAAATCCAGGGTCGTTACATAATTCAACATTAAAACTAAATTAATATAAATATTAAACTTCAATAAAAAATCAAACAAAAATCATAAATATTTTGTTAGGCGCATATTCCACTTTTAGAATGATGGAAATGATGTCATCATATAAAACCATACAGTTGTGTCTATTTGTGGTATATTTATATCAGGAATTTGAATATCTACTAACCATGCATAACCGTTAAGACTTTTAAATGAGATTAGTAGTATTCCAATTTTATTTTATTTTAAAAATGAAAAGTTTCTTCTAACCACGCATAACCGTGAGGACTTTTAAATGGGATTAGAATCAACTTGTTTATTTTTTTAAAAATTAATTTTTGATATGCGTTCAATACATGCATAACCGTGAGGACTTTTAAATGAGCATGGAAGTACATAACAAATTCCAAGTAGTTCACCCATGCATAACCGTGAGGACTTTTAAATGAGAGTGAATACTTTGGTATTTATTTATTAATTTTTTTTACTATATAAATTTTTCCTATTATTTTTAAAAAAATGTAAAATGAAAAACGAATGATTCCTGTTTAAGGTACCACATATCGACAAACTATATAGAATTTTGATGAGTGATGGTCGTTAGAAATATGATAGAAATAGAGATGGTCATGGAGATTTTTACCAACAAAAAGTTCTATAACTCTTGTTTAAATTTCTAAAGAAATTTACTAATTATACCGTCTCGAGTCATAATATATGATAAATATCAACACTCATCACTTTTTCAATCACTATTCATCTTTTCGATAATCATTAGGGAGTCAGATTAGTCAATGTAATCATTTAAAATCAAATTCAAAAATAATTATAAAATCAATTTTTCTAAAAATGACCAATCTGAAAACAAGGTCAAAAATGATTTTGTAGAAGGGGTTTTATAAGAAAAATTTCTGCTACTTGAAAATTATTTGAAATGAAAAATATGCAGATATTTTCTTTGAAAAATGATGCAGTTACTAAATGTCTCAGCAAATCATGTTTTACTAGTAATTTTTCTATCAACTAGGTTACCAGTGTAATCTGCATCTGAATCTCTTTTTCACTCAAAATTATCACCAATTGAATTTGATAGACCAAACCATGAAGTGTGCACCAAAAATTTCAAAATCAATTTTAACAGCTTTTTAAATGACATTCTCTTGAATTTGAATTGAAACCGTGTAAATAATCAGAAACCGTGAATATAGCGTTAGCCGTATTATAACCAAATGTATTATCATCCAACAAAACACTATTTTTAATCCAAACTAATATATATGAAGTAATTCAAAGAATCTAGAGATTTATATAGTATTTTTGGCATAAGAATATAACTGGCCAACTATTTTGAATAAGTCAGAATCAAAATCATCATCTTTTCATCATCTCATTATTGGCTGATTTAATTCAGAATATGGTGCAGATTATCACATTTAATATATCGTTCAAATAAATATATCTTTACCTGTTTTACCTTTACGATATTTTTCGTTGTTGTCTGTTGTGATTTTGTCACCTTTAGACTAGGCTAAGGAACTTTGCTTTGTTGCTCGTTGTGTCCTTGGAACAGCCAAAATCCAGAGAACATTGTTGTTGTTCCTTAGCCTGCCACCACACCTACACGGGAAAAGATTTATGTGACCTATTTGTTTTTATAGGTCCATGGTAGTTAGTGGAAAAATATTTAGATAAATAATTTTGTGGACACCCAAAACTATTTATAATTGTTCCCTTCGGCACCCAAAGTTGTTTAACTTTGAGAGTTTTTATATTTGTGCCGTTTGGAACCCAAATTGGTATAGTTTTCACATGTTTGGGCCTACACCAACAATTATTGTGATTGTGCCCATATTTTCTATAAATTGTGCACATTGAATTTTCTTGATTAATCTTGTTTTCAACATTTTAAGATTGATTATATCCAAGTCCTTGTCTAACTGTATTAACAGTTTTTTTCCTTAATAGTATATTCAATGATTTTTCACTTTTTGAAAATTTATCTAAAGACGTTGACAATTGTTGGACGTGTGTTTTGAGAGATTCATTTTCGTTTAACAATTGTGTGCACTTTTTGATAGAATTCTCTCTCCTATTATTTTCACTTTCTTTCAAAAACAGAATTTCATTTTCAAGTGATTTTATATTAATTTCTGATTTTTTAATTTCTTCTTCGAATGTTGGACACTTATTACACTTAGGGATCCTACTTTGATAGGTTTTAACTAATTGGTCAAGTTATTCATTTAATTCTATCAAAGTGTCTTTTTGTGATTCAAGTTTAGCATACTTCTCCCTAAGTCGTTCAAAACAGCCATTTACTTTATGGAAATATATAAGTAATTATGAGTAGGTGAGTTTTGATACCTCGCTTGGCTCATCATCGTCGCTATCAGTTATATTTCCATGAAGGCACATATCTGCTTTCTCACTCTCACTACTAGAACTTTGATTATCTTCGTCACTTGTATTCAATGTGGCTGCAAAACTTTTCCTTTTTGATTTCTTTTCAAAGTCGCGTCGATTTTGAGGACAATTGGGCTTTATGTGTCCGGGTTGGTTGCAAATGATCCCATGTTCTTCTTAGCTGTCTAGTGCTTTAATTATTCTACTTTTCAATTGTTGATTTAGAGTTGGATTTCCATATTTGTGGTTCCACCTTTTGAGTTTATTCATTAGTAATGCCAGCTCAGTTGCTCCATCATCATCATCCTCATCACAACTGCTTTTTACAAATCCTGTTAAGCACATTTCTTTAACTGAGTCGGTTGTGGAGGATTTCTCATTGCTGTTGACTTTTGCAACATATATTGCATCGAAGGTATTCTAGATTTCCTGTGCATTTTCACAATGAGAGATGAAATTAAAATTATATTGATTAATATGAGAATATAATATATGCATAGCAAGAGCATTAATCGAGATAATTTTCTTATCTATTATATCACACCCATTTTCAATAATATCCCAACATTTAATATTAACAGATTTTAAATAAAATTCTATTTTCAATTTTCAATTCAAAAAACCCGTTCCATCAAAAATAGGAGGAATAATATTGGAACGACCCTCAACAAAAGAAGCCATTTTAAAAATTCAAATTTTTAAAACAAAAATTGGTTTTAGAAAAATCAAAATTTTAAATCAAAATTGGCCTTTTGTTCCTAGCTCTCATACCACTTGTAGGATCGACTTCACCCTAGAGGGGAGGTGAATAGGGTGATGGTATTAATTATAAAAATTAATTGCGGAAGCTTATAAAATTATTTCAACACAGATCAAAGAATAATAGCAGCACAGAAAAAATAGCAGAATAATAAAATGCAGAAATAGAACGACACAGAATTTACCCAGCTTTGGCAAAACCCTGCCTACGTGCTGCCCCCAAGGTTTCTACTAGAAATTAAGTAGTCACACGCTTACACACGTAAACTCGCGACATCCGCTACTAACTTACCTAACTCTACGCTCAAAACCATGCCACAACTCAGCCACTGAGTTGCGAATTCTCAAACTACGCCACATAGTTTGTCCCCTTGTCACACGACTAGAAATTTAAATGGTTAAAAAAGAAATTACAAATTACAAACAATTTAAAATAAAATAACCCTAATTAAAAAATTAAAAGCCCTTATATAATAAAAGAGAAATCTCTTTAGAAAATAAGTCGGCCCCTTTTATAATTTGACCTGATCCTTTTATTTTTATTTGCTCCATTCCTTTTGGGATAATGGCAGCTTCTTTTTCCAATCACAATTAGGGCTTTCGTCCTTCGATCCAAATTAGGGCTTTGCGAAGCGTCGACTTTATGTTGATCGATCATGTGGATAACCGCGAGTAGCTTTGATCGATCTTTTCCTTGTTGCTCACTTTGGCTTCTTCTGTTTGATCGAGTTCAACGTTTGCTTCGGTATGTAATTTTCCCTTTTTGTGCTTTTCTGATTTTCGTATTCGAACTCGATGGATTGAATTTTCCGATGATGAATGGTTTATATAGGATTTGAATCCCTAGATTTGCGTTCGTCTGATTTGTTCAATATTATGCTTTCAGCCATTCGATTTTTGTTGAACATTGATGATTTATTTCGTGAATTTCTGGCTTTGACTTGGACTTCTTGCGTGAATTTCTGGTCGGCTTTGACTTTGATTCTTCACTGTAATATCACTCTTGGTTGCTGCTGTGTTATGTAGTAGTCTCTTGACAACTTGAGGCAGTTTGCATGTTTGTTGTATATATATGAGCTGATGGTTGATGCATATTGCAACTTGTACATGCTTCGATTTGAACTTGCATTGTTTATTCGAGCTGCTGTAGTTTTGTAATTTAACCCATACTTCTTCATGTACCTGATGTTTGTAACTCCATTTGAAATATCCCTCAATACACATTTGTCGAACACTTGAGTATTTGTTGACTGCATCACTGGTGATCTTGTGGCACTACTTACAGTCATATTGAATTGAGTTTGATCATGTTACATCGACTTGTTTTGCTTGCATTCAAATCCTTGCTATCAGCTTTGTTCATCATGGTAGTAGCATTGTGTACATGTGTGCTTGTGCATTTATGTTGTCCAGACCTTGTTGAGTCCTTGGATTTGTGCATCCTTGTCTTTGAGCATTGCTGAGTTTGTTTCATCGACACTTGAAGTTCACTTGCTTACGCTGTTTGTCATTGTTGCAGTCTTTTGTGGTTTCAAACATGTGAGTTGTTCTGTGCACATTGTGATCTTGAGATGTTTGCATGTCAATTGTGTCTTTGATGCATTGCCCAGGTTTGAACCATGCTTTGATTCACTGTATATTAATTGTGTTGCCATATTTCTGGTGCACTTGGTCATTCGAGCCTTTGCGCTTTGGTGCTGCAGTTGAGTTGAGTCAGTGACTTGACCTTTTTCATTTTGTTTGTGGTTCTGTGCCTTCTTGAATTTGTGCAGTCTTTCGTGAGCATGTTGGCTTTATAGTTGGACTGTGCATTACACTTGAGTTAAATCCAGCTTGTCGCTCGGATTTGACCTTGTGCTGAAGTTTGTGACATTACTTTATATTGCACTTGAGTTGAACCCGGCTTGTCATTTGGGTTTGACCTGTGCTCACTTGTCCCTGTAAATTTATCAAGTGTATATATCGGTGTGCACGGCCTTGTGGCATATACAATGATACACTGTGTATGTCATAAGTTGTTCGTGTATGATGGATTCAAAATTAAAGGATGATAAACAACCCAAATAACTGAGGCAAATATTATTTTCCAAATTCACATTTTATTTTATACTGCAAAAATATTTCCTTTTCAATTTTACTGCGTCAATATTTATTTTTGCAGATTGCTCAGATGCTGGATTCAATTTGGAATAAAGTTGAAGATCAGTACGAGTTGAGTGAATGAGTGATATGTAGTGAGGTGTAATATGAATTGTAATTGAAATTGTATATGTATAGTGAGAGCTCGAATTTGTACTATTCAAAATTGTAATAAATATTTGTTTGAATAAAAATTTCTGTTTGAATTCAAATTCTATGTTATTTATTTTTATTCAGCAAATATTCATTTAGTCTATGAAAAATAAAATAGTACATTAACAAATACATTTATACGAATATATATGTGTGTGTGTGTGTGTGTGTGTATTATCATCAAGCAAAAATCATATAATCGCATATTCAACAATCAGCAGCACTTCGTATGCCACATTACCAAATTAGGAATGTATCACTAGTAACCATCAACTACCTAACCTCTGAGCTCGTACGTCTCAGAGAACGGTGTTAAGCTAAGAGAATAAATTCTCAGCCACCAAACAGAAATGTATTTGATTGAAACTAGCTTTACATCTCAAAGTGTAATGTCAGACACACATCCATACAAGTTTTTCTCGGGTTAGAACAGAACTAAAGGCACTTCACAAAGAAGCCATTTACATCACATTAATTACATCAATTAGTTAACCCTTAATTAAGTGTCATTTAATTAATTACAATAAGCGATTATCCTTAATCACTTAATAAATCTCAGCTTAATTTTGATCACTCGATTAATCCACCTTTAATCACTAATTAATTACTTTTAATTAAGTAATTAGCTTTAAGTAATTAATCACATAAATTAATTATCCTTAATTAATGATTAATTATCCTTATTTATTAATTAATTAATCCTTATTTATAAATTAATTAACCTTTAATCAATATTTAATTAACCTTAATTAGGTAATTAAATTAACCTTAGTCATGAAATTAATTAACCTTAATCCATCCCTTAATCATTAATCAATAAATTTTAATTATTACGTAATTAATAAATTAATCCCCTTAATTAATTATCCTTAATTATCTTTGATTAACCTTTAATCAACCATTAATTTATTATTAATTAACTTTTAATTAATCTGCAATCAATCACATAAATTAATTAACTCTTAATTGATTAATTGCCTTAAGTAATCACATGGATAAATTAATTACCTTGATAGATTATCCATTTATCGATCACTTACCTTACTAAATTAATATTATTAATCAACCTTTAATTAATCTCCAATCAATCACATAAACTAATTAACTCTTAATTAATTCCTTTCCTTGAAATGGTTTGTCACTAAAACTAGAAAAAAATTATTCAACTTCGAAAAACTAAATTTAGGAACCTACATTTGAGCACTACCACCTATAGCAACATTAGGAGCATCCGCTTGGGTATAATGCAGCATGTCGCCATCATCTCATTGAGCGTTACCTATGAGTTAGGGTAGTAACCCACGACTCATTCCTTCCTCGACTCCATAGATGGAATCTCTTGTATAGTTTCTTGTATGCTGGCTCATTATTGATCTATAACAAAAATTGCCAACCTCTTATAAAGAAAACTATATCAATGGTACTCGTGCGTGCAATGCGACTTATATACTATATATATTACTATATATTTTTGAAAATCAGAATATATAATAAGTACTATCTCTCTTATACACACAATACACACACTCGATATATTCTAAGGTGATAACTCCTTCCCTATCTCTGCTGGATCATGGTATCAACGTAGGTTAACTATGTGACCTAAGCCCTGATACTAAATATAGCAATCGCCCTACATCTCCGGAATACAATATACTTGTATAATGCGTCGCTATGATGCTCAACAGATGTATCACAATTGCCAAGGGTGAAAAGTAAAGAAAACATCATAAAACTAGTCATATATCTCATAGCACATCGAATAAAATATGAAAACATCACAGATATACAATAAGCAAGATACTAGCAACTAAGTGAACGACAATATCAGGGTACATGGTTTCACGTAGTTATACAAGAAAGTAATAGTTTTTAAACAATTTGAAATAAACTCAAATGTAACTATCTCGATAATATAGCAGACACTGCGTAGGCTTGACGGTGTCGCACATTGGAATAACCATAAGTAAGTCACATGGATACGAGAAAATGCCATCTCCCACTCGTCCTCAAAACAACAGCGTGTATTACCTAAACTTGCTATCTAGTTTACTCATTTTTAGTACCCAAGATAATAGAAGCAAAGCATAAAACCTTGAGTTAGACAATAGTCTAGTAGGAGCGATAAGCAAACTTCAAATTGCTATACAAGTCAATATAGTAAGGAACCAAGGTATAGGAATAATAACTGACATGTCCATGCATCTAAAAATTTAGCACATAATAATATATGCTAATCTATCATCTACTATCATCATAAAGTTGTACTACTCCTAAGTACAACATTAAGTGTCTAGGTATCCACATCTGTAATACCTACATCTTGTGACATCCTGAGAGTGATAAGCAAACATAGCATCTATCAAACAATCATTACCATCACTTTTGTGCATACAGATATGACAACTTTAGTTGCTATCCTTGTGCCAAATATCAATAGGAAATTCTTGGTTCCTTGGTGCTTGAAATCCACACCACTCAATGGTCCATGATACTAAACTACATGCTCTAATAGTCTAGGGTATAGGGTGCCCATCCCAGATTCATATATACATCCTAATATCCAGTTAACATCTTCACATGTCCTTGCTTTACTAGCATGTAGGAAACACTCCTAGTATCAATCTTTTGTTTGCACGTGTCTTCGAACATGTCCCAATCTGATTTATTCCCGTCATAGATCCAGCCTCGTCCTACCCATTTCCATTTTCCATAGTTGAGCACGTCTGAGCCTTACCTCAAAAGTTTACATCCTAGAACTTGTCCTTGTGGACCTCTTATAGAACTCCTTCAACATCAAGTCATTATCATCGAAACATAACCCTATCATTATCGAGTCTCCATCGTCAAGGTTCTGAAGTCATCACATCGAAGCGTCATAACATTGCGTCGTTCATCTATCATCATCCTTTATCGCATTACCATGTCACAATCAAACATCGAACAAATAAATGAACACTGTTGTAGACTTACCAATGACTCTATATTTCCTCCATAAAGTTTGGCCAAGATTAGCCAAACACCAATCATCTCGGTACTAACATGATAGGCTATGTTGGTACCGACATAATTACTTAGCCAATTTCTTGACTAAGTATCTATGCCCTTATACTTACCTAAAGTCATGCCTTAGAAATCTCGGTACCAACTCCATAAGAACTCGGGTCTAGTATCTCAATACTGAGTTATTGCACTAAATTTTTTGCTAAGCTAAATTCAATTCCCTAGCTCTACCATGATCTGACCCTAAGCATATAGCTTAGAAGCTCGAAGTCTTCCCTATTGGAACCCGAAACATCTCACTAGTGAGTAATTTAGACTCTCAACTGACATGAATTGTGCTCCATGCTAACACGGCTTTCCTCATTCAAATCACCTCCAATCCACATACGCCCTAGATTGCAGGCTCCCTTACCCCACAAGAACCCAGTCTTCTAGTTACATCATGTTTAAGCATTTTTGACTCCGTTTTCACCCAAATTAATGACCACGTCCTAATTACGCTAAAAGAACTAATATACATATCAAAATAATCCATACAAGAGCAAGCATCATTCATAAACATCTAAGCAACATATTCAGTTCATCCAATCATGATTTGCAAGCATATAATTATCTAGATCTAATTTATATGCAAATATGACAAAATGGTTCATAAGGGGTTAAAAATCATTCATAAAGTATTTTTGTCTTTTTAAATTAGAACATAAATATATCAATATTTAAATTAAAATTTGAAATTTTATTATATGGAATTCATCTTAAAAAAATCGATTTTAACTATATAAATATGCATATTAAATGAGAGACATCAAATCACTCACCTAGTACCCAAAATTACCAAATTTTCCCTCAAATATAAAATGGACAACAAGCTCATGGATTCTAATGCAGACAAAAGATGAAAACAAGATATGCACCTTGCTAATTAACACTCTAATTATGGTTTATGCTAGAGTTAGTATGAAAACACAGAGCTTTCTAATGAAATTAAGGTTAATGGAGGTTTAGACTTATTTTTTGAAAGTAGAACATTATTTAGATTTGTTCCATCGGTTTCAAATAAGGAATACCTAAATGAGTTAGGGAGCTCAATTTTAGGCTTTACTAATTACCAATTACTTTGGCCAATAGAATCCTAAACTTAAATGGCCATATCTCCCAAGAAAGTCTGTTTACCTATTATGACCACTACACGAAAAGAGAATCCATCATCCCAATCTAAAGGAGGTGGTTTCAGACTCTAATTCAATAGGATTTCTAATAATATCTAGGTTGAAATTGTCAGATAAAATGTCGAGGATGGGAAATGTCCCTATTAGTCATTTCCCAAAGTTATAGAGTTATACACCTCATATGAATTAAATAATAATAAGTTATGATCCTTTGATGTGTAGAACATGAGTCGTTACAATGTATCAGCTCTTTATTAATATGCTTTAAGCTTGAGCAGCAACTGGACTAACTAATGGTAACGGTGGTAATGCAGGAGCTGTTGCACTAAAAGTGGCTGCTCGTTACAACTATGTCACATTACATCAAGATTATATTAGTTAGGGAGGAAAACCATTCTTAGGATTGGAGAATGCTAACGAAATGGAGGATTGACTTCTTAACCATGAAAGTATTTTTCTAATCTAGGATCTATCGATGATCAAAAAAGGAGGTTGGTTTCGAGGAAGTTGCTAGAAGCTGCTCTCTACTAGTGGAATAGTGTGATGATGGGAGTGCTAGAGGAGGAACTTACTTAGACTGACTTCGGAGAGAGGTTTGGGGAGTAGTTTCTATCTAAAGAAGCTAAGTCAACTCTATTAAGAAGTTTTCGAAGTTGGAACAGAGTGAGATGACCGTGTTGGAATATGTCACAAAGTTTGTTGAGCTGTCAAGATATAGGCATGCCATTATTAACAATCTACTTAAGAAAAACGGGGAGTTCATCTAGGACTAAAGCCAGAGATTACAAGGGTAACTATGGCACATCTTAGAGACCATTTAATGTCATATTAGACAGGCTCCAAGGAATGATAAATTACTTGCATCTCTAGGAAAGAATAATTCTATGGAGAACATGGGTTTTCAAGATTATAAAAAAAGAACAAGAAGGGAGCTCAGAAGAGCAGGGCTTCAAAAAAAGGGTAAAGTATGAGCCACTTTCTACAAATGTGATACTAAGGGCTATTTTGCTAACGAGTGTCGCTCTGGTAAAGGTAAAAAGGCTACTAATAAGAAAGGTGTAAGGTGTTGTAACTGCAACAAGATGAGGCACTTCAAAAACGAGTGTCCTAAACCGATCGAAGCTTGGAAGGAAAAGGTATTCACTTTGGAACCTATGGATTCTAGACCTACTACAAAGGACAAGGGAAAGATTGTGTTAGGAGGTACACTTCTTATTCATATCATTCCCGTTAATGTGTTGTTCAATACTAGAGCATCGCATTCTTTTATCTCTATATATTTGGTAGAAAAGTCAAATCCTAAGCAAATACCTTCTTACTTTTATGAGGGTTGCGATTCTAATAGGCAGCTATGCAACTATTGAAATGAGATGTGACTATGTACAAATTGATTTATTTGGTAATATGTTTGGTTGTAATTTGTATGTGTTTGATTTTGTGGGTTATGGATCAATTCTAGGTATGGACTTCTTAAGCTGTTAGGATGCTAGGATATTATGTCGAGATAAAATAATATCCTTAAAATACTCAAATTATCATGATTGAATTATATCCTCATTTGAAGCATCGAGTTTCAAAATTTATGCAAGGTAAGATGCTATGGAAGGCATGGAGGTGAGATTTATTGGGTTTTCGTAGTATGATAGTATGTTGATATGTTTGAGCTAGTCATGGAACTACACAAAAAAGTGCCATGTAATTTCAAGTAAGTCTCGTATCTAGAGATGAACTTGTAAGTCGACCACCCAGATTAATAGCACTTACCAATATGAAGGAGTTAAATGTAATGACCATCCATTTTGACCATCGAAAGTCGATACCGAACACTACCATTGTGTTCGAATTTCGCACATCCAATCAACAAAACGGCAGATTGTTAAGGTAAATAAAAAGAAAAGAACATAGAACAGAGAAAACAGAATCTCATAGCAGAATCGACAACATATAATATGACAAGGACAGTAGAAATTATCACTTAAGAAAATAAAGAGTATAACAGAGTTAAAAACAATCCTTATCAGCCGGATAGTTATAAAATCCTAACCTAACAAATGCCGATGGGTAGACTATATAATACAGTGGAAAATAAAATACTACGATATGTGAATCTTCAGCTCCTTTCCACGATCTCCAAAACTTCAAAGACAACTAGGGAAAATACTAAGTTTGAACCAAGCATTATAAATAAATAACACCAGGATCGCTATGGAAATACCAGCATGAGATAACTCAAATAATGGGAAACTTATATAAAAGTTCTGAGATACCACGCCGCTAACGCGAAATGGGTTTTTCCTCACAAGAATAACATCCATACATGCAAGAGCAGAAATAAATATCAAGAAACAAATCCAAATATGAATGGGAATAAATAATATTAAATCAGACTTGAAAGAATAGGAATAAACCAAGAAAAATCCAAACTAGCAGAATGGATAGAACAAGGATAACAGTCCAACTTTAGAATGGACTAAATAAGGTAACAATCCGAACTTGATAGAATTAACTAAATAAGGTAGCAGTCCAACTTGATAGAATGGACTAAATAAATACTTAAATGTCATGATGAGGAGTTGGCTCTACTTGCAGCAATTTGAAGCTAAAACAGATTCAAAGTTTCGAATCAAATAAGAAAAAGAAATTTTCCAACAAATGACAAGGAAGGTGCACCCCTCTTGAAGTATACCTCTAGTAATATACTTCTAAGAAGCTCATTTACTTTGTGACACTTCTCGGACAATACCAAGCCAGACCCTGGCAGACCTTACCGAGTATCCGAATATTTCCACATCTACGTGCACAACCAAATCCAAACTAGATGAGATGTGAAAATACCCTAATGGGAGTGATGTGCACGTAAATGTGCATATTTTTACCACCATATTTAATCTACTTGAATTGAATAAATGATCATATTGGGTATTTTAACTTGTTTAAACCAAAATCACATTATTTTTGAAAGTGTCACATATTCATCTTCATACAGGGGTAAAATGGTCATTTTTGTGCATATATTAATTTTCTAAAATTTAATTGAAATTTTCTATGTTGTTTTGTAGGAATTTAAATTCACACACAAATGGCTTCATGAAGATATGCATGCACAAAAGAAAACAAAGCAAATGGAGATGAAAATAATTCAAACTCATGAACATGGAGGACCCCACCTACCCACTTACTTTATTTTTAATTAGGAGCTAATGCACATGATAAAGGCCATTAAAGTTTATGCACATTTAAGTGGGGGATTATAACATGCTAATGATTAATTGGTGGCCACACTATCTCAAGGGCAATTTGGGCATTCCCCAAAAATATGAATTAGGGTTTCATACATGTATAAATACCCATATGTTTCATGTAATCTTACCTCCTCTCTTTACTTAGTCTCTCTTAGGCCTCCTTCTCTTTAGTTTAGTTTAGATCAAATAAAAGAAAGCTCTCTTTCTCTTTTCATGACTACTTAGCCATTTCTTCTCTTATGTAACTTTTTTATTTTTATGCAATTTAATACATGTTCATTCTCTTTTCAAGTTTATTTACTTTCATGTTGTAGTGTAGATATCTTTTATTTTATGCAAGTAGAATAGTTTTTCATTTAACTTTGCTCTCTTTTCCTTTTCTTTTTCTTTCAATTTTGCATGCTACATTTGTTAATCAAATGACAAATATGAGAGGCTAAACCCCTTCAATTTAGGGGTAATGAAGCTCTCTAATTATGTAGCTTTAACTATTTGTTAATTCATGCTCTCTTTTTGTGCTTAATGATGATCAATGAAGTGGTTTTATTTGTTGTTTTTGCTTTGAATTTGATAGACTATATTGTTGACACCAAATAGGCTATGCTTAAACAGTCAAACAAAACACAAATTGTCTCTTCATCTACATATGATTATGGCAAAGAAGTGATTGTTGAAATTAAAATTTGATGGTCTATGTTTCTAATCAATAGTTAATAGGCCATACTTAAAATAGATTTCATTCTCATTTTCTTTGTCAATTTTCATGAAAGTTAGTAAGTGTTTTAAGGGGTGTGTTATAGTTTGATGGCTTATGCTGGCTAATCAATAGCTCAAATATGTCATACTTATAATAAACACATCAATTAAAACACTAATGACCATAAAAGAGAGATTATGATTTCATGTGTTGAACTACATGATCTAGAGAGTGGATTTATTCTCTAAATTGTCATTTGACTCTCATATTTGCATTTCTTTTCTTTTTGTTAGTTAATTCATTTTCTCATTTTCTAGCTAAACACACTCTCGACTTCGGTATAATTTGATTGAGTAGGAAATTTAAATCAACAATTCCCTGTGGATCGACCCGTATTCGCTACGTGCTACATTCGTACACTGTGCGCTTGCGGTTATTTTTATTTCAAAATTCGTTCGACGGTTTTCTAATCCGATAGAATTTCCGTCGACGAACAAGTTTTTGGCGCCGTTGCTGGGGAATTGTTTTAATTTTGATTTTCTATTCTTCGAATTATTTTTCTTTTGATTTTTTTCGTGTGTTTATTTTGTGTGTTTGTGTTGCAGTTAAAAAAACAAAAACAAAAAATTGTGTTTGTGTGTGATTTTTGTTTGCCGTGTGTGTGCTTGTTTCTTGTTTCTTGTTTTCTTGTTTTCTTGTTGACTTTGCATTTGTGTATAAAAAAACATCCACGCTTTCGTTTTAAAAAAAAAATCCATTGCTTTTTCACATTTAATATTTTACATTGTTATTGCATTTTCTTTTGTACATACATTTTCATTTTCTTTTCACTGCTACAATTTTACTCTCTGTTCTTTGCATTTTCTGTCTTGCTGCCATTACTCCCACTCAACCAACCACTTCTGACCATCCTCTATAACCTTCTCTTCACACTGCATATACATATACTTCTACTGCCCTGTCACCATTTACAACTCCATTCCATTCAACTGCCTTCCATTCACACTGTCAAACTCCTGTACTCACAGATAAACTTCACTTCACTGCTAAGTGTCACATCTATACAACAGTGCCTACAAACTATTGCAGCCACCCCTTCATAACCCTCTACAACATTCAACTGTCAACTTGCAAGCTTACATTCTACTTCACCTCCACTAGCCACTGTATCTATCTCACCCTTCATTCACCACATAACCAATACTTCATCCACTTCAAAAAACTGCAACCACAAGCATATTTGCCACAAGCATTTCAAACAGCTTGCCTCACCACTGTCTCTGCCAATACATCCTGCCATCACCATTAGCCTAAACACACTATACTTCTTCCATCATTCACCTTCCAACCATCAACTCAACCAACCACAGACCACCTCGAACCACTGTCAACAATCGTAACCCAAAACAAATCACCTTCTACTTGCCTTCAAACACAACACAACCCAGTCATTCCTTTACTTCAACCAACCACCAAAAAAATCGCTAGTAGTCTGTCTTCCACCTACACCTCACTGTACACATCCCTAACTGCCACGGTCATCACACTACAGCCAACTACCTCCACATTTCTGTTCAACTCACCCCAAAATTTCCACCATCCTTGAAATTGCCACAGTCACAATCTCAGCCACACTTACACCTTCAAATTCCAAACGGCAGTTGAACAAACAAGTCGAATCAACCTCTGCCATCTCCTTTGACCTCACCGTGAATTACCACAACCATTCCCTTCCTTCGACCTCACCACGTAGCAGTCAAAGCAAACCACCAACCTTCAGCCAATCACCGAAGCAACCCCCATCCAAAGAAATCAAACAATCAATCGAAATCGCGAAGACCATCTACCAATCCCCAAATCGAACCACAGCGATCCTCACCACAACCAGAAATCACAGTTCGCATCACCTCCTTGAACCGCGAGCACGCAACGCAATCGCCTCCATCTTCCAACCCGAACCACAACCCTTCCTCCACCGCAATTTGAACCACAACAACTAACGTCATAACCCCACCAGAGCAACGAATTGCCTGCCGCCAAATCCCAAATCGAACCCAATCTCCGATTGCCGAACCCCAACCACGAGACAAATCAAATCAAATAACTAGTTTGAGAGATTCAAGTTTTTGAGTTGTCAGGAATTCGAAATTGCAAAATAATTTGAGAAGCGGGATTGTGCGAAATTATTGCTGGATTTTGATTTCAGGAGTACGAGATTTTGGCGTTTGAAAGTTGCATTATTCTTTTCACTTTATTTATTCCATTTGGGCCGGGTTTGTGTGGTTTAGTGAAGTGATCTCTTTTTAAAAAAAATATATTTGTGAATATGTTTTGGTTTTATTTTGTGTTGTTTTAAATCCTTTTGAGTTTGTGTCTTTCATTTTTATTTTGTTTTATTTTGATTTTAGTCTTGAGTCTTGGGTTGTGTGTGTATGTTTTGAGTTTGTTTTCGCAATTAAAAAAGAAAAAAGAAAAAAAAGTGTTTGATTAATTTGTTTTTAGTTTAGTTGTGTTTTATTTTAAATTTTTTTTTGCATATATTTCGTTTTTCTTTTCAGGTTGTCAAAGCAGATAAATAAGGAGTTGCTGCTACAAAGCTGCTTTGCTTGCTTGCTTTAAAAAAAAATTTGCTGCTTTCATCTCTAATTTTATTTGAATTGCATTGTTGTTTGCTTGCATTTTTAATAAATAAAAACTACATCATAGTTGCATTGTTAATACACGTTTAATTTCCGCTTTGCATTTCATCCTAGAATTTTGATTAATAATAATGGTTAGACATCGACACTTAATTGTATATTGACAAGTTGTCTTCTTTCAACAATTTAATTTCTTGGTGTCTAGGCTACGGCAGAGCAATAATCATTTATAAATATTGCGGTGATTCGTAAAAATTATAGTGGTTGTTTCTCTGAAGGTACTTAAACCTTCGGCTGCATCGCTATGGTGATTCGTGGTGCACCGATAAATCCTGTCCGTTTTCTGGCTGAGAACTATCTTGTTTATCTAAGACAATTTGTGATTATACAATTTTGGGTTAACTTAGGATAAATAATTTGTAATTAGACCCTTGCATTCATTTAGTTGCATTAGTTCATGCATATTCAAAAAAAACAAAAACAAAAATTCAAAATCCAAAACTAAAAAAATTGTAAATATTTCTTAACTTAGTTTTTTTCCCTTTTCCTTTGAAAATTTTCAAATCAAAATTCCAAAACAAAATTATAATCAAAAATCCAAAAAAATAAATCAATTCAAAAAAAAAATGAAAACCCAAAAAAACAAAACACAAAATCAATTTCCCTTTTGAAAAATAAATTTTAGTTGTAGATATTTTTCCTTTATAAAAAAAACCCAAACATTCTACAAAATGTCTGAATTTCCATATTCACGTGAATTTTGCGATAGTTGTGAAAATCAATATAATCCATATAATTTCACTTCAAATTCTTATGGATATTTTAACAACAACTATTGTTTAAATGATTCAAATTTTGAACCACAAAATTTTCATAATGATCACCAACATTCAAATCTTGAAAATAACATTTCATCTTTACTTGAAATAGCTACACAACAAAATCAAATGATAAATGAGTTGTGTAATTCATATTTTTCGATAACTCGAATCAAAGTTTTCAAAATAATCAAAATTTGAATTCTCTTCAAAATTTACATGATTTCGAGTATAACCCATGCCAATTCAATTTCGAGCTTCAAAATGAATTTCAAAATCAAGATGAAAATGTGAACCAATTTTCAAATAATTTTGGTAGTGAAAATAGTTTCAATAAAGATACAATTGAAAACTTTGGTTTTCAACAAATTGAAAATGAATGTTTTCAAATTAACAATCATGAATTTGATTTTGTTGACCAAATGGAAAAAGGTAACGGGGATTTATTACTTGAAAAATACAAAACTTTTCGTGAAAATCATAATCAAATGTCAACTTGCGAAGAATCAAATAATAATCTACTGTTTATCGAAATTGACAATTCTTGTTCTCAACGAGTCCAAATCGAAAATTTTCAAGTTAATAATTACAAATTTGACTTTGTTGAGCAAACGAATGAAATTTACGATGATCACACAAATTTGTTGTTTGAAACATATATGAAACAACGTGATAAACAAAATCAAATCCCAACATGTGACGAGTCAAGCGATAATCCATCTTTTACCCAAATCAATGATTTTCAAACAACAACTTTTGAAACTAAAAATAACAATCTTAATGAAGTTATTGAAAACACGGTAATTGAGTTGGATTTCAATTCTTTTGAGGGTGTGGAACCAAATGTAAAATTCGATCTTTCTTTTCTCGATTTCGAAAATTTGAATACAACAACTTTGGATTATGAACTTGAAACATGTAATAAAGTTGTTGATAATACAACAAAGGAAGACGAATTTAATGAACACGAATTTTTCGGACTTTTGGATGACGAGTTGTTAAATTCCGACGGGGAAGATGAAAATCACCATTTTGATTTTGAAATCAATAACTCTGAAAATGTTTTCAATGATAAGCTGGAATTTCAAATTGGTGAAATTAAACTTGAACTTCAATCAAATTTTTTATCGACCCCAAAAATTATCGAAAACAAAACAACTTGTATAATTTTCAATAAAACAACATTCGTTTTTCCAAATCAACATTCAACTTCGAAATCTTTTACGGTTTGGTTTTCTGCGCTTAAGCTGTGTCTCGCAAATTTGACGAGACAAATAAATCGGTCTTTAGAAGACCGTTTCATTTACTTTTTGACTGTATACTTTCTCATCTCTTGTAAATAATAATCTTTCATGTAAATATAAGATTTTAATTTTATTTTTTCTCCTTCCACATGGGTTTACTGTGGGGACACAGTGAAAATCAAGTGTGGCGGGAGACTCATCTTCATTTTTTTTTTTCATGGTTTATTTTTGCTTTAAAATCTCAAAAAAAAAAATTAAAAAAATCCCAAAAACAAATTTTCTTTTGATTTGTTTTTAAAAGAAACACTATAAGATAAATATATGGTTTTGGTTTATTAAATTGAAATTTTTGAAAATTTATTTGTCTTAACAAAAATAAAAATGAAGTTTGATTACAAATAATAATGGTTTAACTAGTATATAGGAAGATTCATACGTGTTAATTATGAAGTACATCCTAATTGAAAATCTTTGTTTTAAAAAGTGGTTGATTTAAAGTAAAGGATATAACATTTTTTTGTCTTTTAAGTTAATTGGTGCTAAGATGATTTTGCAAAACTCTCTCTCTCTCTTAAAAAATAATAAGAATAACATCCAAAGTATTCACTCTCATTTAAAAGTCCTCACGGTTATGCATGGGTGAATTACGTGGAATCTTTGATTATATGCTTTCATACTCATTTAAAAGTCCTCACGGTTATGCATGTATGGAACACATATATAAAAAAACTTAATAAAAACCACCTACAGTCGATAGGTGTATGCACTAAAGTATGTGCACTCGTCATGCTCTGTACTCCCCTCACATAAGCCTGAAAGGCAGTGCATGGGTGGTATATCTGGCCTCAGTTTACCTGAGCTAGGTGTGTAATTTTTCTTGCAAAAAATAAGAGAGAAAGCAATTGAAATCCTAGCACTATTTTTACTTATTTGATTTGATTTGTTATTGAAAAGAAATGAAAATACCACTTTGATAAATTTGGATAATCAATTAAGGATCCATTTTATAATTACACTTTGTTATCAACTGAAACAACAAGTTAAACTATAGTCTATTTGTTATGATAACTTAATTTTTGTTGGAAATTTTGACGAGTAAATGACTTAAATTTTCAAGATAATGACCGAAACCTATATTTAACTTATTTATGTCGATTTAAAAATGAGCCCTTCTTTGTAAATATTTTCAAAAACTCGCATTCATCTCTTTATAAATAAATCTTGCATTTTGTAAATATTTTCATCCTACATTTGGATTTTGTGGGTAGCATCCGCTGAAAACCCTCACGAGACAACACTCATCCTGCTGGGGACACCCAGAGGTTTAACGGCTTGTTGCATACACTCAATGCAATCGTGCTCCCTACGAAAACGGATTTATCTTAGTTTTTCTTTATTCGAGGACGAATAAAAAGATAAGTGTGGGGGAATTTGATGTGCACGTAAATGTGCATATTTTTACCACCATATTTAATCTACTTGAATTGAATAAATGATCATATTGGGTATTTTAACTTGTTTAAACCAAAATCAAATTATTTTTGAAAGTGTCACATATTCATCTTCATACAGGGGTAAAATGGTCATTTTTGTGCATATATTAATTTTCTAAAATTTAATTGAAATTTTCTATGTTGTTTTGTAGGAATTTAAATTCACACACAAATGGCTTCATGAAGATATGCATGCACAAAAGAAAACAAAGCAAATGGAGATGAAAATAATTCAAACTCATGAACATGGAGGACCCCACCTACCCACTTACTTTATTTTTAATTAGGAGCTAATGCACATGATAAAGGCCATTAAAGTTTCATGCACATTTAAGTGGGGGATTATAACATGCTAATGATTACTTGGTGGCCACACTATCTCAAGGGCAATTTGGGCATTCCCCAAAAATATGAATTAGGGTTTCATACATGTATAAATACCCATATGTTTCATGTAATCTTACCTCCTCTCTTTACTTAGTCTCTCTTAGGCCTCCTTCTCTTTAGTTTAGTTTAGATCAAATAAAAGAAAGCTCTCTTTCTCTTTTCATGATTACTTAGCCATTTCTTCTCTTATGTAACTTTTTTATTTTCATGCAATTTAATACATGTTCATTCTCTTTTCAAGTTTATTTACTTTCATGTTGTAGTGTAGATATCTTTTATTTTATGCAAGTAGAATAGTTTTTCATTTAACTTTGCTCTCTTTTCCTTTTCTTTTTCTTTCAATTTTGAATGCTACATTTGTTAATCAAATGACAAATATGAGAGGCTAAACCCCTTCAATTTAGGGGTAATGAAGCTCTCTAATTATGTAGCTTTAACTATTTGTTAATTCATGCTTTCTTTTTGTGCTTAATGATGATCAATGAAGTGATTTTATTTGTTGTTTTTGCTTTGAATTTGATAGACTATATTGTTGACACCAAATAGGCTATGCTTAAACAATCACTAACACAAATGCCTCTTCATCAAAATATGATTTGGCATAAGAAAGTGATTTGAAATTAAAATTTGATGGTCTATGTTCCTAATCAATAGTTAATAGGCCATACTTAAAATAGATTTCATTCTCATTTTCTTTGTCAATTTTCATGAAAGTTAGTAAGTGTTTTAAGGGGTGTGTTATAGTTTGATGGCTTATGTTGGCTAATCAATAGCTCAAATATGTCATACTTATAATAAACACATCAATTAAAACACTAATGACCATAAAAGAGAGATTATGATTTCATGTGTTGAACTACATGATCTAGAGAGTGGATTTATTCTCCAAATTGTCATTTGACTCTCATATTTGCATTTCTTTTCTTTTTGTTAGTTAATTCATTTTCTCATTTTCTAGCTAAACACACTCTCGACTTCGGTATAATTTGATTGAGTAGGAAATTTAAATCAACAATTCCCTATGGATCGACCCGTATTCGCTACGTGCTACATTCGTACACTGTGCGTTTGCGGTTATTTTTATTTCAAAATTCGTTCGACGGTTTTCTAATCCGATAGAATTTCCGTCGACGAACAGGGAGCAGCCCCGCATAACTTAGCTTCCCCTCAAACTTTTGGTTTAGTCATTTTTGACAAAGGATAGCAACGCTCAACGAAGCAATAAACCATCTTAGGATGATGATAGTAAAGTAGTTGTAGTAACTGATAGTTGAGATATCAACTATCGAGGATATAAAGCGATCGTATATAGAAATTAAGTCTTATATACTTATCACCACTCATTGAATTCAAACTTGTACTGCTTCTTGGTTAACAATAATACCGTGCAAGTCAAGGTAGTGTTACCTCAAGGTCATATCATATGATTATTCTTGACTTTCAAAAAAGCGACAAGTCGAATTTTTGATGTCTAGTGCTAGTTATACAAATAAATCATTTACATAAGTGATTCACTTTACAAAAATAATTCATTTCCATGAACGAATTAACTTTTTTCTTTTTTAAAAAGAACTGAACTTGTTCTTGGTTTCCATATTGGTAAAACACTTCTAGAATTAGTTCCTAAATGTCAAAACGTTAAGAGGATAATTTTTTCCAAGTGCGTGACCCGAAGGCCTAAACCAACATAAGACCGAACACCTAGAAGATTATCCAGCCTAACATCCCCATAATCGAGTTCAAATTTCTTTTTATAACTTTAAAACAGCATTAATAATCCCAAAAGATAATTAATCACATTTAAAATCTTTTTTAAATAAACAAATCCATTATCTATAATAAAATAGGTAATTATTTTCAAACACTTTTATAACATTGATAAATTAACTTTAAATCAACTGATTAGAGCAATTTTATCATATTAGTTAATTTACTTAAATCAATTAATTAACTTTAAATATCATTTGCCAAAACAATTAATTGAATTGATTTATTTCAACTCCATTAGCTAAAACAATTAATTAAAACATCATTTGTTAAAATGATTTATTTAATTATAAAACATCATTAATTAAGATAATTAACTAATTTTTAAACACTAATAGCTAAACCAATTAATTAAATTTAAACAACTATTAATTAAAACAATTAATTAAAGTTCAATATCATTAGTTAAAATGAGCTAATTAAATTCAAATATCATTATCTAAAATGATTTATTACTTTTAAAAATCATTAAATAAAATAATTATTACTTTTAATTATCATTAATTGAAATGATTAATTAAACTCAAGAAATCATTAGTAAAAATGATTAATTAAATCCGATCTTATTTAAATCAAAAGATAAACCAATTTTAAACATCGTTTATTAAATTGGTAACTGATTTCAAAATCATTAGTTAAATGTTTAATTAATCAAAATGATTAATTAATTCTTAATATACTTTATCATAAAATTGCAACCTCTAGTTCGTACAGTAGGATTTTGGGAATGAAATTGAAAAAAGACGATATCGCGAAATTGCTATAACAACACTTAATAAATTTAATGGAATATCATGATTTATTTTAAATAATCATCAAGATAATAGCATAGGGATGTAAATAAATAATTATTGGCGAGAAACCCCTCAAGTCTCTCTATAGATTTTCACTGCAAAACAATGGTTATGGATAGTATATATATAATCATACGGGTTTATACCGATCAAATTAATATGTAATTCTTTTTCAAATGACAATTGAACTAAACAAGCAATCAAATAATTTAACCAATATCCAGACAATCAATAAACATTTATAACATTATTGATATGATATAATAAAAATTAATGTGAGTTAAACTCTTATTGATTCCATTTATCGCAGAAGCATTCTATTCTGACCTAAAATTGAACGAGCATTCTAATTTAGCTTGAAATTCTACAAGCTCTGGTCACCTTCAATCTAACTCCATAACGTTCATCGATTCCACGAGTATGTTGCAACTCACCGCGCTCGAATCTGACCTCATATGAACAAATTATTGAATTTATAAGATTAGAAATTTAATAATATAATTATTTCTTTTAATTACATCATCAGCCTAATTAACCATTATTATCTAAGCTCTGATTCCCTTCTTCCCACTGCTATCGATACCCAGGTCACGAATAATCTTTAACCTACCCCGCCCTCCACCGTGCTTCTCCGACCGCACACTCCACCCACATGTAGCCTCAGCCAAGCCTTACCCAATGACGCTGCCTTCAGCCTCCAAATCGTCGCCGGTGGAGAGCATGATCCCAAACTGTCGCTGTCTTCACGGCCAGATCTAGGTCCCTGTAAGCCACTGATGGGAGATCTGAGGGTAGCGATGGGTTCGTGTAGACGAGGAGCACACTTTTCCCTTTCACCCGTCGCCTAATTTTTCCTCTAGCAGCTGGAGCAATATTGGTCGTTGGATGAACAAAACGAAAAAGGCAGCTAGGATTTGGTTTTGGTTTTGGAAAATAAAATGACGTATGATGGTCCTTATATAGATTTTATAACCGGAGCTATTCATGCCTTATAATTGATGAACTCCAAATGAGACATGCCGACTGGCATTCTATATGTTATACCCCAATTCTGAACCCAATGGAATTAGCCTCGAGCCCTAATACGATAGTATGCAGAAGATAGCTTTTTGAACCCAATTATTGAATTAAATTTCCAAAATTAATTTCTATGTGTATTGAACCCGCAGGATCAAACGATACGTCTTATTGCTATGAAATTTGACAACGTAATATAATTCACTATTACGGTTCCAATAAAACTAGTTTGTCTAAATCCGAGACAGTGCCCCGAAAGGCTAATTTCACATATTTAAATATTGTTTTATATTTAATTATCGATATTTATTTGATTTATATTTGTAAATGAATTTTCCAAATTGAATTCACCAATATTCTTTATTAACTAGAAGGAGTTAAATAAAATTATGAAATCCTTTAAATTAACATTTAGTTCAGAATTAAAATATTTAATTATTCCCTATATTTGAATTATAAGTCATTAAATTATAAAATTCACTTATTTAAATATTTAAAATTAATTAAACATTTAATAATCGAATGACCAAAACTTTGGATTGGTAAATTCACCCCTCTCGTCCTTTAAATGAATTTTGACCTTGAAATTCCTAAGGAAGAAAATCTTCTAAACCCTAAAGTTTAAAACTATAAATTAAAATGAGTTAGTAAACTTATTAATTTTTTAAAACAAATTAGCTGGAATAGATTCCAAAATATTCAAATCTTTTAAATTCATCCTCCTATACCAATTAATTTCACTCATTCATTCACTTATTCTAAGATATGACCCCAAAATCAAATTTTTTTTAGTTATTAAATTTATTTCTTCGAAAATCTTAAACAATTTCTAACTCTTAAATTTAGGGAAAATTTCACCAGCGTCTTCTTTGCGCCGCTCGATCGGTACAACTATAAATTGCCTTAATGGGCTCCAAACTAATCCAAGGAAAACAAAAGTCAAGTGGCCTCCTATACCTTGGGCATAAAATCAGCAACCAATTTAAATTTTCTAAATTTATTACGTATCTTTTTGCGTTTGATTTATATTTTGGCAAGTTGTTTATTATCTCTCTGTAAACGTTGGTGCACAAGAATCAAATAATAATCTGTTGCACCCCTGTACTTACATAATCTAAAAGAAAATCAGGTTGACAAAGGTAATGTGATGTAACTTTACCTACAAAACTAGTCTACGATCATCAACCTTACCTCAAACATATGCAACAGAATATAAAGAATATCCTGTAATAGATGGTATGCATCCAATTATTTCAAATGACACATTTAGATCTAAGTACCATGGTGTTTCAATTCAAAAATACATTTCAAATTTATCAGACGAGAAAACTCAAAATCAAATCAAAATGATAAGGAGGGGATTCCTACGAATAAATTATGATGAAAGTCTAGAATCAAAAATACGTGGAGCATCCAATGGTATTCCGGTTCCTCTAAAAACATCAACTAGAGTGAATAAGTATTATTCCTTTCTCAAAATATTTAAAAATCTCCTTTTTCCAAATCACCGGGATTTAGGTCTTAATAAAAATAACTAAAAATCCTTTATCTATAAATTTAAACTTTATAGACAATGGTATATGAAATCACACAGCCATTCAATTAAGTTCAATCAAATCCAATCAATCAAATTCCATGAAGGAACAAACTAACACTAATAGTCAACCAAATTCCCAAATGGAAAAAATTTCACTTAACATTGTTTTAAAATTTCAAATGACTATAAAACAAATATTAAGTTAAGTTCAAAATTTTCTAAATTTTCCAAAAATTTAGATAATTATCTAAGCATACTGATTTTCTCATTAGCCTTTGGTTATTGCTTTGAAGATTATCCAAACTCACTCAGACAAAATGGAAATTTATACTCTATATTTTGTTAGTTTCTTAATTATATTAAAAAAAATTCTAATTCATTATATTTTTTCCCCTTGGTATTTTATTCGAAAGTAAAATTATTTATGAATTATTTCATAAACTCTCTCCTAAGTTTAAAAAAAATTATAAAGTTATTTCTTTATTAAACATAAAATAATAACTTATTTCATTTTCTTTATTTTTATAATACTCTTCTATATCCTAAGAGTACATACAAATTTTACTTTACTATTTCTCAAAGATCTAGATAGAGATCAAATCAAATTATTGTTCCTTCAAACCGAGTCAACCTATTAACCCTTTTTAACTTAGAGTGTTAAAAAGAATAAGATTTTTGGTTTGACCCAATCAAAAAGTAGTTCATACTACTTAGATGGTTTGAAAAATTATATGGTTTTAATAAAAAAATGTTTATCAAAACTTCTTATTTAATTTAACCCAACTTAAACATGTGTTAAAAAATCTTATTCATCAAAACAATCTCTTATTAGAAATACTTTTTATTGTTAAACCAATTTCCTTTTAGGGAACTCAAAAATTAGATACCTAGTTTTAATTTCAAAAGTCATCTTTCGAAGAAACCTGCATATATTTTTATATATAATAACTTCAAACAATTATTTATCAAAACTCACTTTGGCTTTATTCGGATTTGAACTCGGTTCGATTGCACAATGATAATGAGAATAGTTTACTAAGTTTCCATAATATTTGCCTAAGCAAACATCTGATTGTCACTTAGAAGATTATTTAGAATGCCATGAAGCTAGTCGAAATGATTTCCTCTTAATTATCCCAAGGAAAATGCATTCCTCAGAACCCTTTCGAAATTATTTTCAAAAATTCTAGGATTTCGATAAAAATCCTTCCAAACATATTTTATAAACTAAATTTATATAAAATTTCCTTTATATAAAATCATTTCATATTATAATAATTCTTTTTTATTATAATCAAATTTTCTCAAATGGTTATTACCTAATTGTCTTATCTTACCATTTAGATTATATTAACAACTTTCTATTAAAGTTCTATTCTTGCTCCATCTTTATTAAATGGTGAATTTTCAAGTTAACATTTCTCCAAACATCTTTATAGTCACATTGTGAAAATTAATTCACAAAGGGTTTATTTTAAATCAAAGCGATAAATGCTCC
This sequence comes from Allium cepa, assembly GCA_030765085.1. Lineage (NCBI taxonomy): Eukaryota > Viridiplantae > Streptophyta > Magnoliopsida > Asparagales > Amaryllidaceae > Allium > Allium cepa. The sequence continues at coordinate 502,739,781 of CM060937.1, read as the reverse complement.
TAAATAAACCAAGTACAATTTAGCAATTAACAAACAACACAATGCCTCAAATTTAAATTAAGCGTAACCGAACAAATAATAGTGATAATAAATAAATATAGTCACATTTAAACCAGCACACTTTATAGCTATATAAAGTTTTGAAAATTATTTCTTTATATATATTAAATAAAATTCTAGGCAAATAATAAATGTAACATCCCGCCTTTTCGCACGATTTAAACAGACACACGTGCCAATTCAAACCATATGGAATGGCGGATTGTTATAGGGTAAATAAGAAAACAGAGAAGAAAGAAAGGAAAAACTAAACAGAATCTCACAGCGGAAGGATAAAATATAATAATAAATATACAGTTCATGAAACTGTTTATAAAACATTTGATTCTTCTTTATACAATAAATATCAGAGTTCACATACCAACAAATCTCAATGCAGCGGAATACAGTGTAGTGGAACCATATAATATATAATAATAATAAAATCTTCGTCTTCTTTCTCCAGAAATAAAGTCTTCAAATCCTGAAACGACTCGAGCGAATTGAAAAGACAAAACACTCGAGTCAGAACTAAAAGATCTTATGTAAGTTAAATCAACAGGAATAAATATGAGTGCAGTAACTTAAGAGATGCTCGGGATTTTCATCTCCTAAGGATCCGTTAAACTATTTACTATGTAGTATATTTCGCTATTATAATAGTGTCTAATTGTAAAATAAACTTACTTTTTAATAGCGTTAAGGAGTGACCCAATATTCCCCTTAACACATAATATATTCCCATGGTCTATACAGTACCGTAATCTCCCCCGTAATGGGCGTCGTCATAGGGCACTCCATAGGTATGGTACAAAACCAAAATCGTATAAGGCGTGCTAGGGTAGGTGACACGGCACAACTAGGCAATGCCAGGGTAGATATACCAATTGCTACACATAGCCGCAGCTACCGTCCACCTTGAACAAACTCCCCCTAAAATCAAAAGTAAAAGTGGCCACCGAATCAATCCAAAGTCAGAGTATAGTATCGAAGAGGAGTGTCCGATAAAGGGCGCTAACGCCCTTGGCCCGAGAATCGCTCCTATTTTAGCCACCTTATACCAACTCACGGGAGTCGGGTCCACGTATTTACCTTACAGGAAACGCCGCCACCAACCTACTTCATTCTGGAATCTCCACCGCGTACACGGTTGTTAAAGTGGTTTTCAGAGTTGGCAGAGAGTATGACAACTTCCAATCCCGGTCTCTTTAACAACCAAACGTTATTATAACACCGCGGTCTTTAAAATAGTTTATACTTTAAAACCAGAAAATAATTATCCATTTCAAAACCCATAAATACGATATCATTTCCATTTCCAAAACAACTCATTTTGATATTATTTTCATAAAACCCAATTCAATAATATATTTTTTTATTTCAAATATATTCCTTTTCCAAAATCATACTGCTTTAAAATTTATAATATCTAGAAACCAAACATTTGAATTATAACTTTCAATATAATACTTCGAAATTCATAGCTTTGAAACCATAACTTCAAAAACTTGAATGGTTTGGATATTCAAACAGTATATAGAATAAAATAGTTTGAATTTAAAATTACTTCATAAAATAATTTTCGCGACTTCACAATTTTATTCATTTAAAATTTTAGGTCTAAATCCATTAAATTTAGATTCACTTTTAGTTTCAATAAAACACTTCGATTTCAATATATTCAAACTTTGAGTATTTAAAATTTTCAAACTAAGGTTGGAAATCCTATTTAACAATTTATGGTCCTATTATTTAGTTTGAAACATTCACAAAATAAATCCATAAATAAAACTCAAATTTCTAACAATTAAATATTTCCTTCACTTTATTTATACTAGAAATATTCATTTAGTTTATCTTGAATAAAATTCTAGTTATAAATATGATACCTTTAAAATTTTCAAGCTTAATAAGGTTCTACGTCAACTTATAGAGTTTAATTCTTAAATACGCTCAATTCCAATTAAATTCTAATTCACCTTCCAATCTTAATTGATTTAAACCATTAAACTATATATATATACACACACAATATCTTAACACGTATTTAACCATATAATATAAATAATCAAACTCCATTATTCAACTTATTTGTTTTTCATTTAACAAACTTATATATAACATAAATTCAAAAATTTAACCATATAGGTATATATAAAATAATATTTATATAATATCAAAAATACATATTTATTAAACCGTATCATATCCAAACCATAGAAATCATTTCAAAAAAAAATTATATATATAAACCGCGGTGCCTGTATAAATTTTTTTATCCTATGGTTAAGTAATACAGATATTTATCATTTCAATCCGCAATTTAAAAATAAAAATGCGGTTGTATATCATTTCAAACCGCAATCCTGAATGAAATGAAATGCATGATAACTTGCAGTTAATATAATACAGAACACATCATCCATTCACCAAACATCATTCATCAACCATTTATTACAATCATTAAATAGCATATAAAATATAACAGGTATCAACGAATAGTTTATGTTCACTAATAAATTAATAACTGTTAAATTGGAAGTTTGTATGCAAAAATAAATAAATTTAACTGTCAATTTATATGCAATAATAAAATTAAATAACAATTTAATTTAAATAAAATGCAATCTAACTGAGATGATGAATAAAATATGCCAAACAGTCATAAATAAACTTCTACTTATATCATAAATCAATTTAGCAAACATAAGAAATTTTAGAAGTTGTAAGTGGGTTAAAACACTCACCTTTTGATTTTAAATCGAATTTAAATCCGATTTAAACCCAAAAATTTGATGGTCTCCAAATCTGTCCAAACTAGCGTCAAAACATTCGAAATTTTATTACGATCCTAACAAAAAAAATTCACGTGAAACGGAGTTTGTATGAAGAAGTTATTCGAATAAACGTTTGAAAACAAAAATTAAATTAAAAAAAAACTAACCCATTTCACAATCCACGTCATCTCCTTTTCCTCGCTCTACAGTAAAACGCTGCCCGTCTTCTGCACGCACGCGATGCCCCAGAGCCTAAAACACGTGCCCAGTCACACCGTTCAACCCTCCCCTTTGACCGGCGATAGCCATCACCTCAGGCCACTTGGCGACCACCGACCACCTCCATCGAATTGCCTATGCCGAGCCGCACCTCCACCCCCTGACCGGCCTCACCACGTGTCGCGCGCCGCCGCTTTGCACCCTATAGCGGAAACCCTAATCCAATTGTTTAGCACGATCCAACCGTTAATTTCCCAAACGAACACTCCCGATGCAATCCCCACGGCCTTCTCTGCAACCCCATATCTTCGATTCGACGATCAGCCACGGATCATCGAGCGTAAACCAACGGCCAAGGTTAAATCAACAAATTCTGATCAAATGATGAACTGAATCTAAAAACGAACACCACCTATAGATTCGTGTCGATGAAATTTACAACATATATTTATTTTAGATTTTTCTGAGGACTTTGACTTTTTGACTTTGGATCTGATTTGAATTTGGCTCTATGGTTCGCAGCCATTGGAAAGGAGGAGTTGAGAGAAATGAACGCACAAAGAAATGAAGATAGATGGAGGCTAGGGTTTATAATTGGGTTTATATAAGTAGGTTAGAAATAGAGTAGATGGATCCGATAAACAAACGTGCTGAACGATAGTTGGCCCAAAAAGCCCGTTCTGATCCCGGAACGGAATTGGGAAAACCCATATATCGAATTAGGTGTTTTAAAATATTCTGAACGCGATGGAAAAAGTTTCACGTCCTAATTCGATCGTTTGAAGAAGTTATGCTGAAATCAATATTTTCAAATTGATTTCAATTAAATCGATGTCAAGGCGTTTCGCGTTCGTATGATCAAACGACCAGTCCGATCGCTAAGAAAATTGAAACCCTACAATAATTCACTGATACGGATGTGATGAAACTGGTTTCGTCGAAATCCGAGTGAGTGGCCAAAATGGCTATTTTTATATAAATTAAACAAATTGATTAAATCCAATTTTATATTTTTAAATTCTAAAATTGACAATCTTATCATCTTTATATTACTTAAACATTTACAATGATTTTAACAAATTTAAATGTCCATATAGAGAAGATAAATTTATCAATTCCAAATGTTAATCTCACTTTTAATAATTAACTTCATTGAATTCACAAAATTATAAATAAAATCCTCAAAATTCCATTTAGTTAAATAAATTAATTATTATTCCGTTCATAATTTCAAATAGGAGTGTCAACCATTGGATTTAAGATTATCACATAAATATTTCACGTTTTCAACTTAATTTTCAATTAACGAAAAATTTTATTTTTAGATTTTAAATTAATTGCAATAAATCCAAATAAATAAATAAAGCTTGATTCCTATTTAAACATTTAACTCATTTGATTGCAATGATTTTCGACTTTATTAAAGGAACTAAGTATATAACTCATAATAGTTGTGGTAAAACTCTCAATCCCACATTTATAAGTATATCCTTATCTGTTATATCTATTAATTAAATAAATTCCATTTTTAAGTCCGTTTAAATTTATTCCTAAGTACCCATTTACTTTTCCCAGTAAATTTGAATTCCATTCATTTACCATACAATCACTTTCCCATGCACACCTTATTATCAACCCACAATTATTGCAATTTATTTTCTTATATTGATTTTATACAATTACCATTAACTTTACATTCAAATACTATTCAATGTATATTTACTCATTAATCAATTCGATACTTACTTTTCTTTCCTTCTATTTGATAAATAACCTGGTATACATTTACATACATTCATTTTATTCCATTCATTTATGGGTATTGCATTGAAATTTAATTTATTAGCTAATACCAACATTATTACCATCAATTACAATTGGATTCCCAATTTTATTCAATACCCTGAATAAACAACATATATATTAATCAAATCCTTACATTTGTTTTTCTCATATTCCACTTAAAATCAAAACATAACATTTAAATGATTTTATTGAATTGGAATTTCATTCAAGTCATAAATTATTAACTTGCATTAACATGATTGCTTAATTTATTCCAATTACCGTTTACACTCTTTTATTGCATTAAATCAATTTACTATTTTCATAAATTTCTCATATTGAATTTTATATCCAGGTAAGAATCCTTTTTCTACTTAATTCAATTTGGATTTTATTCAAATTTCTATAAATAGGTTTTAAGTCACCTTTTACATAATTTATTTTAGCCTTCATTTTAACATTTATTTATCCCCTTTATTGTTCCTACTAAAAAAATAGATTACAAAAATCCTATTAAATAAACAAATTAAATTGTCGAAATTTACGAGTCGTTACACTCTCCCCCACTCAAAACTTTTCGTCCCCGAAAAGGAAAAGAAGGGAAAAGAAGAAATAAGAAAACAATACATCTTTCTTAATTAAATTTATAAACAAATAAGTTTACAAAATAAAATAATTTAACATAAAATATACCAATTTATACCTATTTAAATCCTTTACACATAAATTGTTAAAGTTTGTAAGCATTTTCAAATTCTTCTAAGTCCAAAATTTACGGAAAATTTTTGCAGAGTCTCCTTTGTACGGGGAGGCTCAGAAGAAAATATAATATAAATATAACAATATACACATATATTTTCCAAAATAATATATATCCCTACACGGGAAAATATATAAAATAGCGCTACAAACCAAAATCCGAAAATGTACCTATTTGTCGGGCTATATTTATGGAACCAAAAGCAGTAGCAATTGCTTCCATTACCTACATTTCACTTATAAAATCTGAAGGGTTAACAATTTATGTAAAGTGAAATATTTAAGTGGTTCCAATCACTAACAACAAATTAATACAGCAACCATCAATTTTAACAACAGCATACACAGCAAATTCAAAGCAACCATTCAACCAAACAATTAGTTGTTCGGGTTCAAAACTTTTAAATTGTACGAAATGAAGAATAAACCATCAAGTGTATCATTTACTCAACATTCTTATATTAAACCCAACAGATTATTCATCCACCCTAACAAAATTAAAGTTTCCTTACCCAACAACCACAACCAACAATAACAATCCCAATCAACAAATCAAATTAACTTATTATAAATTTTATTTCATACATCAGTTGTTTGATTTCCTTTCTCTCATTCATTGAGTGATTACTTCATTTATTTTCACTTACTACTTACTATTACTCATTTCCATTGACTCAGGTCATGCCATTAACTACTATAATTATTCATTCATTTATTATTGCATGACCTCATTTATTTACACTTTAATTACTTAAGTTTATAATCATCTATTTGTCCTACTTACCTTTAATTATATTTACTTGGTAAAATTTCGATTATAACTTAAGTTTATACATTAAATTCTCATTTAATAGAAAATTCATTGGATACTTCATTACCTATTTTACTTGTACAATTTCCATTACATTCTTTATTAAAAATTTCAACTTTTTATGTTTGGTAAGTTATATATGTTACAGAAAATGCAAATGAACTTATACAAGTTTTATCTCATCTTTTAATTAAATTTAATGTTCAACAATATTACTCTTTGTTTCATATGTTACAAATTTCAAATTTCCTTTAATTCCCATTTATAACTTAGCATTTAAATCTCTTATTTTATTTAGAGTTTCAATTATTAGTTAAATTTTGTTTCACTACAATAATTGAAACAATTAATTAATGGAAATTTAAGAATTTAATACCGGGTTAAATTTTCAATTTATTTTAAAACAATAGATAAATATATTCTTACAACTTATATATCTTTAATTATATTTAAAACAATTCAAAATTTATATATACTCTTTCAAAAATGAATCTGCAGTAGAACTACTACAGTGGCCTTTCCCCTTCGAAACTCGAAAATGAAAGCCGATGATGCGGCCGCCATCACCGAAATTATTTTCCAGCGACAAAGAGGAAAGTACAAAACTTATCTCCAAAATCTTCTTTAAAACAATTCTTCCGAATTATATTAAATATTTATATCAGAAAATACTTATAAACAATATTATTATATTCTAAAATTTATACGAAAGAAATTTCAAAACCCCGGAACTTAAGTTCAAAATTTCCAAAGTTCATTTATTTTATTTTTCAATCTTATTTCTATTATTATTTATACACTTTATTACCTAACAACCAATCTATTGCAGCCAAATATAGATATCATTTGAATTTTTTTTATTTTATATATAGAAAATATAATAGGCAAAATTATTTCATTCACCTATATAAAGCAAATATTATGTCGGTCTGTCCTATTAAATGCTTAGAAATCCCTATTGATGTCATAGCGTCCCATGCATCAACCAGAATTTATAAATACAAAATGGAACGGATTAACACAATATTAAAACCTTTTTATAACACTAACAAATACGCTCTCTCGTGTATATACACTCAGCGACTCCCATAGGGTATTACTACCCTATTAGTAAAGATTCAAACCCCACAAAGCTAAGGTTTATCGCTAAACCAAAGCTCTGATACCAGATTTAACATCCCGCCTTTTCGCACGATTTAAACAGACACACGTGTCAATTCAAACCATACGGAAGGGCGGATTGTTATGGGGTAAATAAGAAAACAGAGAAGAAAGAAAGAAAAACTAAACAGAATCTCACAACGAAAGGATAAAATATAATAATAAATATACAGTTCATGAAACTGTTTATAAAACATTTGATTCTTCTTTATACAATAAATATCAAAGTTCACATACCAATAAATCTCAATGCAGCAAAATACAGTGTAGTGGAACCATATAATATATAATAATAATAATAATAATAATAATAATAATAATAAAATCTTCGCCTTCTTTCTCCAAAAATAAAGTCTTCAAATCCTAAAACGCTCGGACTGACCCGAGCGAATTAAAAAGACAGAACACTCGAGTCAGAACTAAAAGATCTTATGTAAGTTAAATCAACAGGAATAAATATAAGTGCAGTAACTTGAGAGATGCTCGGGATTTTCATCTCCTAAGGATCCGTTAAACTATTTACTATGTAGTATATTTCGCTATTATAATAGTGTCTAATTGTAAAATAAACTTTCTTTTTAATAGCGTTAAGGAGTGACCCAATATTCCCCTTAACACATAATATATTCCCATAGTCTATACAGTACCGTAATTTCCCCCGTAATGGGCGTCGTCAGAGGGCACTCCATAGGTATGGTACAAAACCAAAATCGTATAAGGCGCGCTAGGGTAGGTGACACGGCACAACTAGGTAATGCCAGGGTAGATATACCAATTGCTATCCGGGCTGGTGGTAACGCATAGCCGCAGCTACCGCCCACCTCGAACAAACCCCCCCAAAAATCAAAAGTAAAAGTGGCCACCGAATCAATCCAAAGTCAGAGTATAATATCGAAGAGGAGTGTCCGATAAAGGGCGCTAACCCCCTTGGCCCGAGAATCGCTCCTTTTTAGCCACCTTATGCCAACTCACGGGAGTTGGGTCCACGTATTTACCTTACAGGAAACGCCGCCACCAACCTACTTCATTCTGGAATCTCCACCGCGTACACGGTTGTTAAAGTGGTTTTCGGAGTTGGTAGAGAGTATGACAACTTCCGATCCCGGTCTCTTTAACAACCAAATGTTATTATAACACCGCGGTCTTTAAAATAGTTTGTACTCTAAAACCAGAAAGTAATTATCCATTTCAAACCCCATAAATACGATATCATTTCCATTTCCAAAGCAACTCATTTTGATATTATTTTCATAAAACCCAAATCAATAATATATTTTTTTATTTCAAATATATTTCTTTTCCAAAATCGTACTGCTTTAAATTTTATAATATCTGGAAACCAAACATTTGAATTATAACTTTCAATATAATACTTCGAAATTCATAGCTTTGAAATCATAACTTCAAAAACTTGAATGGTTTGGATATTCAAATAGTATATAGAATAAAATAGTTTGAATTTAAAATTACTTCATAAAATAATTTTCGCGACTTCACAATTTTATTCATTTAAAATTTTAGGTCTAAACCCATTAAATTTAGATTCACTTTTAGTTTCAATAAAACACTTCGATTTCAATATATTCAAACTTTGAGTACTTAAAATTTTCAAACTAAGGTTGGAAATCCTATTTAACAATTTATGGTCCTATTATTTAGTTTGAAACATTCACAAAATAAATCCATAAATAAAACTCAAATTTCTAATAATTAAATATTTTCTTCACTTTATTTATACTAGAAATATTCATTTAATTTATCTTGAATAAAATTCCAGTTATAAATATCATACCTTTAAAATTTTCAAGCTTAATAAGGTTCTACATCAACTTATAGAGTTTAATTCTTAAATACGCTCAATTCCAATTAAATTCTAATTCACCTTCCAATCTTAATTGATTTGAACCATTAAACTATATATATATATAGACACACATAATATCTTAACACGTATTTAACCATATAATATAAATAATCAAACTCCATTATTCAACTTATTTGTTTTTCATTTAACAAAATTATACATAACATAAATTCAAAAATTTAACCATATAGGTATATATAAAATAATATTTATATAATATCAAAAATACATATTTATCAAACCGTATCCTATCCAAACCATAGCAATCATTTCAAAATTGTTTTTTATATATATATAAATCGCGGTGCCTGTATAAAATTTTCTATCCTATGGTCGAGTGATACGGATATTTATCATTTCAATCCGCAATTTAAAAATAAAAATGCGGTTGTATATCATTTCAAACCGCAATCCCGAATGAAATGAAATGCATGATAACTTGCAGTTAGTATAATATAGAAGACATCATCCATTCACCAAACATCATTCATCAACCATTTATTACAATCATCATCCAATTTGAACAAACATCAATAAATAGCATATAAAATATAACAGGTATCAACGAACAGTTTATGTTCACTACTAAATTAATAACTGTTAAATTGGAAGTTTGTATGCAAAAATGGAAGTTTGTATGCAAAAATAAATAAATTTAACTGTCAATTTATATGCAATAATAAATTTAAATAACAATTTAATTTAAATAAAATGCAATCTAACTGAGATGATGAATAAAATATGCCAAACAGTCATAAATGAATTTCTACTCATATCATAAATCAATTCAATAAACATAAGAAATTTTAGAAGTTGTGAGTGGATAAAAAACACTCACCTTTTGAATTTAAATCGAATTTAAATTCGATTTAAACCCATAAATTCGACTGTCTCCAAATCTGTCCAAACCAGCATCAAAACGTCCGAAATTTTATTACGATCCTAACAAAAAATATTCGCGTGAAACGGAGTTCGTATGAAGAAGTTATTCGAATAAACGTTTGAAAACAAAAATAAATAAATAAAAACTAACCCATTTCACAATCCACGTCATCTCCTTTTCCTCGCTCTACAGTAAAACGCGGCCCGTCTTCTGCACGCACGCGATGCCCCAGAGCCTAAAACACGTGCTCAGTCACACCGTTCAACCCTCCCCTTTGACCGGCGATAGCCATCTCCTCAGGCCACTTGGCGACTGCCGACCACCTCCATCGAATTGCCTATGCCGAGCCGCACCTCCACCTTCTGACCGGCCTCCCCACGTGTCGCGCGCCGCCGCTTTGCACCCTATAGCTAAAACCCTAATCCAATTGTTTAGCACGATCCCACCGTTGATTTCCCAAACGAACACTCCCGATGCAATCCCCACAGCCCTCTCTGCAACCCCATATCTTCGATTCGACGATCAGCCACGGATCACCGAGCATAAACGAACGGCCGGGGTTAAATCGACAAATTCTGATCAAATGATGAACTGAATCTAAAAACGAACACCACCTGTAGATTCGTGTCGATGAAATTTACAACATATATTTATTTGAGATTTTTCTGAGGACTTTGAATTTTTGACTTTGGATCTGATTTGAATTTGGATCTATGGTTCGCAGCCATTGGAAAGGAGGAGTTGAGAGAAATGAACGCACAAAGAAATGAAGATAGATGGAGGCTAGGGTTTATAATTGGGTTTATATAGGTAGGTTAGAAATAGAGTAGATGGATACGATAAACAAACGTGTTGAATGATAGTTGGCCCAAAAAGCCCGTTCTGATCCCGGAACGAAATTGGGTAAACCCATATATCGAATTAGGTGTTTTAAAATATTCTGAACGCGATGGAAAAAGTTTCACGTCCAAATTCGATCGTATGAAGAAGTTATGCTGAAATCAATATTTTCAAATTGATTTCAAATTGATTTCAATTAAATAGATTTCAAGGCGTTTCGAATTCGTACGATCAAACGACCAGTCCGATCACTGCGAAACTTGAAACCCTACAATAATTCACTGATACGGATCCGATGAAACTGGTTTCGTCGAAATCCGAGTCAGTGGCCAAAAATGGCTATTTTTATATTAATTAAATAAATTAAACAAATTGATTAAATCCAATTTTATATTTTAAATTCTAAAATTGACAACCTTATCATCTATATATTACTTAAACATTTACAATGATTTTAACAAATTTAAATGTCCATATAGAGAAGATAAATTTATCAATTCCAAATGTTAATCTCACTTTTAATAATTAACTTCATTGAATTCACAAATTATAAATAAAATCCTTAAAATTCCATTTAGTTAAATAAATTAATTATTATTCCGTTCATAATTTCAAATAGGAGTGTCAACCATTGGATTTAAAATTATCACATAAATATTCACGTTTTCAACTTAATTTCCAATTAACGTAAAATTTTATTATTAAATTTTAAATTACTTGCAACAAATCCAAATAAATACATAAAGCTTGATTCTTGTTTAAACATTTAACTCATTTGATTGCAATGATTTCCGACTTTATTAAAGGAACTAAGTATATAACTCATAATAGTTGTGGTAAAACTCTCAATCCCACATTTATAAGCATATCCTTATCCGTTATGTCTATTAATTAAATAAATTTCATTTTTAAGTCCGTTTATTCCTAAGTACCCATTTACTTTTCCCAATAAATTTGAATTCCATTCATTTACCATACAATCACTTTCCCATTCACACCTTATTATCAACCCACAATTATTGCAATTTATTTTCTTATATTGATTTTATACAATTACCATTAACTTTACATTCAAATACTATTCAATGTATATTTACTCGTTAATCAATTCGATACTTACTTTTCTTTCCTTCTATTTGATAAATAACCTGGTATACATTTACATACATTCATTTCATTCCATTCATTTATGGGTATTGCATTGAGATTTAATTTATTAGCTAATACCAACATTATTGCCATTAATTACAATTGGATTCCTAATTTTATTCAATACCCTGAATAAATAACATATATATTAATCAAATCCTTACATTTGTTTTTCTCATATTCCACTTAAAATCAAAACATAACATTTAAATGATTTTATTGAATTGGAATTTCATTGAAGTCATAAATTATTTACTTGCATTAACATGATTCCTTAATTTATTCCAATTACCGTTTACACTCTTTTATTGCATTAAATCAATTTACTATTTTCATAAATTTCTCATATTGAATTTTATATCCAGGTAAGAATCCTTTTTCTACTTAATTCAATAAGGATTTTATTCAAATTTCTATAAATAGGTTTTAAGTCACCTTTTACATAATTTATTTTAGCCTTCATTTTAACATTTATTTATCCCCTTTATTGTTCCTACTAAAAAAATAAATTACAAAAATCCTATTAAATAAACAAATTAAATTATCGAAATTTACGGGTCGTTACAATAAATTTGCCAAAAATTTCAAAATTTTCAATAACATGTTCGTTGGCCTTGGTCAATTGTTTCGAAATCCCTTTCGATGCCGTGGCATCCCAATTCTCGGCTAAAATTTATAAAAACTCAATAGACTAGTTAACATAATAGGTTTTTATACCATTAACGAATACGTTGTTGTATATATGATACTCTCAAACTCATTCTAAGGTGTCGCTTACCATATCTCTAATGAGCCAAACCCTGCCAAAGCCAAGGTTCTCTCTTAACCTTGTGCTCTGATACCATTTGTAGTGACCCGCCTTTTTGACCATCGATAGTCGACACCGAACACTACCACCGTGTCCAAATGTCGCACATACAATCGACAAATGGGCAGATTATTGGTGTAAATAAAAAGAAAAAAACAGAGTATAGAGAAAGCAGAATCTCACAGCGGAATCGACAACATATAATATAACTAGTATAGTAGAAACTGCCACTTCAAAATATACATAGTATATAAGAGTTCAAAGCAAACCTTATCAACTGGACAGTTATAAAATTCTGACCTTACAAATGCCGATAGGTATACCACATAATACCGCGGAAAATAAAATACTATAATTGGTGAATCTTCAGCTCCTCTCGACGATCTCTAAAACTTCAAAGATAACCTAGGAAAGTACTTAGTTTGCCCCAAGCATTATAAATAAATAACACTCGGATAAGTCTAGAAATATCAAAGTGAGATTACTCGAATAATGTGGAGCATATATAGAAGTTTTGAGAGACCATGCCGCTAATGTGGAATGGGTTTTTACCTCACTAGAATAACATCCATACTGACAAGAGCAGAAATAACTATCAAGAAACAAATCCAAATATGAACAAGCATAAACAATATTAAACTAGACTTGAAACGATGGGAATAAACCGAGTAAAATCCAAACTAGACAAAATGGATAAAACAAGAAAAACAGTCCAACTTGACAGAATGGACTAAATAAGGTAACAATCCAAACTTGATACAATGAACTAAATAAGGTAATAATACAACTTGATATAATGGACTTAACAAATACTTAAATGCCATGATGAGGAGTTGGCTCTACTCGTGGCAATTTAAAGCTAAAACAGATTCAGGGTATCGAATCAAATAAGTAAAGGAAATTTTCCAACAAATGACAAGGAAGGTGCATCCCGTCTGAAGTATACCTCTAGTAATATACTTTTGAGAAGCTCATTTACTTTGTGATACTTCTCGAACAATACCAATCCGACCCCGCCAAACCTTATCAAGTATTCAAATATTTCCACATCTAAGTGCACAACCGAATTCAAGCTAGATGAGATGTAAAAACACACTAATGGGAGCAAACCCACATAGCTTGGCTTCCTCTCGCGCTTTTGGTCTAGTTATTTCTAATAAAGGATAGCAAAGCTCAATGGAGCAATAAGTCATCTTAGAATGATGATAATAAAGTAGCTGAAGTAACCAATAGTTAGATACCAACTATCGAGGATATAAAACGATTGTATATGGAAATTAATTCTTGTATACTTATCACCACTAATTGAATTCAAACTTGTACTATTTCTTGGTTAATAATAATATCAAACAAGTCAAGGTAGTGTTACCTCAAAGTCATGTCACACGATAATTCTTGACTTTCGAAATAGCGAGAAATCTACTTGTTCGATGTTTAGTGCTAATTATAAAAATAAATTGTTTCCATATAAGTGATTCGCTTTACAGAAATGATTCATTTCCATAAAAGAATCAACCTTTTTCTTTTTAAAAATGAATTGAACTTATTCTTGATTTCTATATTGGTAAAACACTTTTATAATTAGTTCCCGATTGTTAAAATGTTAAAAGGATGATTTTTTCCAAGTGTGCGACCCCGAAGACCTAAACTAACATCAGATTGAACACTCAAAAGCTTATCCAGCCCATAATCTAGTTCCAATTTATATTTTATAACATTAAAACAACATTAATTATTCTAAAATATAATTAATCACATTTAGCTCTCTTTTAAATAAACAAATCCATTATCTTTAAAAAAAACAGATAATTAATTACAAGCACTTTTATAACATTGATAAATTAACTATAAATCGGTTGATTAAAGCAACTTTATCATATTAGTTAACTTACTTAAATCAATTAATTGACTTTATGTGACGACCCGGAATTTTCTAGCAATATCAATTTAATAATCTGCATTAAATATTAAATTGATTTGATATACTTTTGTTAATTAAATCTGAATTGATACTTTTCTTTTAATAAATATCTAACTGGTAAATTTTATCTGTTAGGAATTAATTGTTTGTTTTCTATTTATATATGTATATATTTGTATACATTGTAAATAGATGAATTTGTTTTTAAATTTAATAAATAAAATATGTTTAAATACTAATGTATATATTTTAGTGAATTAGAAATTATGTTTTATTTAATATAAACATTTCAAAGCTAAATAAATAAATAGTTTGAAAACTTATTTTAACTTAAGTTTAAATTTAAATTATTAACAAATTGATTTGTTTTCTTTTATTTTTAGTATGGTTTGATTTAAAATATGAATTTAAAATGATATATGAGTTTTTAACAGAATTTTGTCAAACAATACATCAACATACATTAATAAAATATGTAGTTTATGATAAAAAGAACATAACAACATTCATATGCATTTTAAAATATAACAGGACAACAAATAAAACTAGAAAACAAATAAGTTTTTAAGTTTGTAAACTATCACATATGAACTGCAGTATATACATATAAGTATATGTTTAAAGCATCTAGATAAATATGCAGGCCAATGAGCAAATATATATATATATATATGTGCAGGCCAAATTGTATGAAACAAAGCAAATGACAGTAATAAGAATACACATGTCTTACACAAACAAAATGAAAGATATAAAAATTTCTATGTGTGCAGGCTAAAAAAATACACAACTGTATATAGTGTAAAGCAATAAGGACAGTAACAAAATAAAGATATTAAGACATATTTGTATGCAGGCTAAATAACTAAACTGTGTATATGTGAAGCTTGCTTAGAAAGATAGTGTTAAATATCCTTAAGCTAACAAACAAAAAGTAATTAATGAAAAAAATCTTTTAGTACACTAAGCATTTATATCAGCCACCATTAAAGAAAAAATATCTCTGGAAATAAATCTGTACAACACAAGACTGTATACAATATTGTACAGTTTCATGAAACATAATTATAACCCTGCTCTTTTCTTTTTCTATATGTTGGCTGCATATTCAGTTCGAACTAGGCATAAACTAAAATAAAACTTCATTTCAACTAAAACATGAAAATGAAACTACTCCATACTTAACAAAATTCAGGAAGAAAGCAAAAAGGAAGTTTACAGTTGTTTCATTTATCAAAAGTATCTCTGTTCTACTCTGCAGATTGGTGAGTAACACTTTTCTAGAATCTCTTAAGTTTTAAAAATCTGTTGCATGATAATTTTTGGCTGCTTAAATGCATTGTGTGAATATTTATACATATTCATTTTTTTTATCTGTGTGTTTGTGTGATGAGATTCTGTGTATTTCCAACCTGCAAATTCAACTGACTTCATTTGTAAACTTGTTCTGTTTTTTTTTTTTTCTTTATTAGTTACTGTGAGTAACTTCTTTTCTAAAATACCCAAGTATATTCATATAGGGTTGTATGTCTGTTATCTGAGAAGAAGTGTGAAGTGTGAGTATATATATTAGAGAATGCATGTGTATATATGGATGGGTTGATGTGATTATACTTTTTCTGCCTGTTTTAGTTTCAGGCTTGGCTGTTAAAGAAAGAACCTAATTTCTTTTGTTCTGATGGCTGTTCATTGATAGAAATTAACAAGACTTGTTTGTTTAAACTTAAAGATTTTAAGTTTAAAACTTATTTAACTAAAAAAAATACAAGAAGAATTTATCTGGAAACAAAAACATAACTGGAAGTGTTGTATATGTTTTGCTCTCTGTTACTCAGGAAACAAAACTTTACTTTTATAAATCATTTACAACTTTGCTGATTAATGAATGAACTTAAGGTTTGAACAAAGGATGTTTGTAACATTATGAAGTAAGTTTAAAAATTTAGATAAGATAAAACAACTTAAAACTTTCTCTGGAACCAAATTTCTGAGCAACTTGTGCTCGAAAACCTAGTTTTAGTGGGTCGAGAACCTGTGATTCGTTCGTCCTATTGAATGCACCGAGTGACGTGAGGCTTTTAGGGGAGGTAGAGGGTAGATGGACGGTGACGTGACCGGAGTTTGGTGGCCTCCGGTGGTGGGACCGCCGCGTACGTGCCGTTGACAGGTGAGGGAGGTGAGGTAGTGTGTTTTTTTCCAGGTTCTGTACTTGATTTCGCGCGTGCGCTTGGGAAACTCGAAGCAGCTCGTATATTTCCTCGGGGAAGTATCGCGTGTTACTCGAAGCAACGCAGGAGGCTCGGCTGTTGTTTTTCTGTTTCAAAACTGTTACAGGTTTTGACAGTTTTTTTTTTTTTTTAATTTTTGTTTTAAAATTTAAGATCAAAGATTAAACTTAGTTTTAAAACAAGTTTAAATGGTGACTTTAAGTTAGATTTGAAAATAAAGTTGGGAATGATAAAGTTCTATAATTTGAATTATTTTAATAATTTAAAAGTACTAAATGTTTAAGTGTATTCAAAAAGGAGTTAAATTCAAAAATAAATAGAAATTGTTAAGAAAGGATTTAGACAAGTAAAATCCACAACTTAAACTAGAACTTCGATTTGAACTTCAAGATTTGGAACTAAAATAAGTTTTATAATATAAATTGTTTCAACTATATTTTTAAGTGCCATCAAATATGTGAATTTAAAAAGGGGTTTTGAAAATTTAGTTTTAAACTTATTTAAGGATAAAATTTGAATATGTTTAAGAAGTAATTTGAAGTAAATGTTTAAACATACTTTAAACTTTATTAATGATGGATATTAATTAATTTAGTAATTATAATGTAAAAGTAGTAATTAAAGTTAATTAATAAATTAATTAACTAATATGTTATTTAGAACTATAGATTAGATTTTTAAAATTAATAATGGTTAATTAACTTATAAATAATGATAATTAGTATAAGTTGATTATGTTAGAAGGAGATAATTAAATAATTATTAATGAAGTTCATTAACCAAATGATGTTATAATTAATTAATATGATTGATTTAGTAATAAATTAATTAAATTAATTAATTCAATAGTTTAATTATAAATTATTTATTGAAAAGTAATTAAGAAATTAATTACTTATTAATTATGTAAATTGATTCGAGTTAATTAATTTAGTTTAATTAACTGATAATTTGGAATTGAATTACTTAGAGAAGTAATTAAAGGATAATTACGGGATGTAATTAATTGGGTGATGTTATTAATGGAAGTAATTGAAATATAATTACTTAAAATTAATCAGGGGATTAATTTAGAGTGTTATTGAGAAGTAATTAATATTGAATGATTAATTACTGTTTGTTATTAATCAAGAGGATTAATATTTATGATTTGAAGATGTGTATTCTTAATATAAATTAACAAATGAAGATGTAATTAGAAATCATTAATTAATAATTAATGATGATATTGATTTATTTGAGAATAATAAATCAACAAGATAATTAGAAAGGTAATAAATCTATATAAATGTAATTAATTAATGGATTTATTCAAGATTTATTTTTGTAAATAAATTAAGGAAATTACTGGAATGTTGCAAAAGATATTTAAAGCAAAGATGATTAATTTGAATATATATAAGTAATGGATAATAAGATTAACTTAAGAAATCATTTGATGTTTGGTATGTGTAATTACTTTGTGTAATTAATGGAGCATAATTACTTAGGAAAGTAATTAGATGATAATTACTTGATGAAATTCATACAAGATGATTTGTAAGTAAAGTAATTTGAGTAATTTCTTTTATAATTAATCAAAGGATTAATTTATGGAATTAATTAATCATGGAATGATTAATTTGTTAATAAGTAATTATGAGTAGTTAATTACTGGTTTGTTATTAATCAAGGGGTGATTAATAATTGTGTTTAAGTAAAGATTAATCACTCAATTATTTTAGATAAGTAATTGAATATAAATTGAAGATCATTAATTAATATAATTAATGATGTAATTAAGAATTGTAAATTAAGGAATAATTAATGGGTAAGTAATTAAATGTTAATCTGCTATAAATGATTTAGAATAATTCATTTAAGGAATTTATTAAAGACTAATGTATTCTTGTAATTAGAGAATGATTAATTAATTTAATTAATGATTGTGAGAGCAGGATTTATGGAATGAGTAATTAATTTAATTTATTTTAAATTAATTAAGATGGAAGAAGTTAATTCAATTCATTTTAAATTAACTATAGCTTGTGATTTATAAATCATTGCTGATGGATGATGTTGATATTTCATTGTTTGATTGTAATCTCAGGTGTGGATGAATAATATCTATGTGATTTGGATGTATAGTTTAAGTATGATAATGTTTAATTATCTGTTTGGATGATGATATTAATTATCTGTTATGATGATATTGTGATTATCTATTATGAGATGTGAATTATCTATCTGTGTTGAATTCACTGTTAAGACTAAATAGACAACTTGGCCTTAAAAGACACGCTTTGGATTTCGATGAGACCGGGATCGGGTTTTCCGCATTAGGAACATCCGAAAACCACATCGTTTCCAAATTAACGATAGGTCGTGAATCTGAAGTGAAGATGAAGGTTCAGAATGCAAGGGTTATCGTCGTTAACTCTGAGGGTGATTCCAAAATGAGTGTAACGAGATGATGCCTTCGGTTTCGTTCGAACCCGGAACGAACTTGTATGGATTGAATGCTTTCAACACATCGTCAGGCGGACGATGAGCATTCTAAGAAATATGTTCTATAAAGGTAATCGTAACCTCAAGCCTCATCAACCGGGAATGGCTAAAACAGGGGAGGTGCAGCAAGGTTAGGTGGGTCATGCCCAAGCAGGACAAGGATATTCCCCTGTCTAGATGTCCCTTTTTATTCGGCTTAGTGGGCGGTTGGTCTGCAGCCAACTGCGGGGTGTATCTTGTTCGAGACTGTTCAGTAAGGAATGGTTCCGGCCTTGTGTTGCAGGGGATGAAGGGAGTAATCCTCGGTACGTTGATCTAGGCCACGTACTGTGACGGGCGGTACCCCAGTAGCCCTGCCATTGTATGGAATCCAAAATCCAATAAGTGCCGTACGAACTAGTTGTGCCCAACTATGTTGGAATGTGAGATGTAAGCATTTCAGCTATTTCTGTATTTTACTTGAAAACCCTAGACACTATTATAATATCACTGGATTTCCTATCAAATGTTTTGGTTAGCGTAAGGTACAAACTTTTCCATGTTTATGTGTGGGAAGTCTTACGTGATACCTTTTGTTTTCAAAGGATTTTTCAAAATTAAGCAACTTTAACCTGTTACTCATACCAGACCCATGTCTGACCCGAAGTTTATTTTGTTTTTCATAAACTCTCGGGTACCCAAATTTTTACGGGTAGCCAAGGGATTTAGGTTTAGCTTTGACGAAGTCTGGAGGAGCAATGGAGCAGGAGGCTTCAGCGTTTTAGATATATTTAGTTCCGCTGTGTGGTATCTCTGTGATGTATTGTGTATTGAGTTGTATTAACTAGACAGGTGTTTATAACTGTCTAGTATGTGATGTATTATCTGTATAGCTCTGATTGATGTATATATTATGTAAATACTTATGTAATTAATATATTTTATTCGTTCCGCTGTGAGATTCTGATGTTGTTGTTCTTTCTTCTCTATCTTTTTCTATTTTCTCACCTCTTTCTTTCTTATTAACGATGCTACTTCCTGGGAGTAGGAAGTGGGGTCGTTACAGTGGTATCAGAGCGCTAGGTTGAGTGAATACCTAGGCTCTTAAGTGGTTTCTTTCCTGAGAGAGCGTATTTGTAATTTTGATATATATATATATATATATATATATATTTATTTTCTATCTATTTGTTGGATTATTTGTTCGGGTTTTCCAACATATGTATAAGGATAGATTAAGTAGTGGTGTGTGTAACACGACTACCTGTGGTTAGAAGTATATTTGGCGAGACTGTAGACCTAATACCGTCTCGAGTAAATTTGTGGTGTAAGGATTTCACCTAATCTCTTGAGGAAACCTGTTAAGATTTGGAGTCCGTTTTGTTGTACAAGATTGGATGAGTAGATTTGGATTGTGTGAGTGAGCAGAAGCTACAATATTATCTTGGTAACTCGAGAAGTAGTAGTTGTGTGTTGAGATGCAGTAGCGATGGATTGTTTCCAAAGAAGTTCTCAAAGATCTTTGGATAAGGAAGTATGTCTGCATCAGTTCTGAGGTTGAGTTTAGTTGAATGTTGTGATTGGCTTTGAGGCCTGAGTTTTCCGAGGAATTTTGGATTAAGGAGTTTTGGCATCAGTAGCAGTGTTGCAGCTCAGATTTGTTCTGCCGTCACACGAGGAGGTCACCTGTCTGCAGTTCTTTAGAGGTGAAGTCCAGAACCAGTTTGTGAATCCATTTCTTCAATGGATTGGCTAGATAAGCTTAAGCTGTTCAAATTGGTAGGAGAGAACAGTTTTCTTTGGATATTAGTTTGGATTGATCGCGAAAGTGACCTGCGATAGTTGAGTATTTTCTGGGATGGCAGAATTTTTCTGGATATCTTTGAAGAAGTCGGTGGTTTGTCTTAGCATCTGAGGAGTTGAGTTTGGTATCGTCTGAATTTCAGAAAAGATGTCGATGGTTCAGCTTAGTAATAGAATGGTTTCTAGAGAGAGGAATTGATATAGCAGCTCAAGTTTCGGAGGAATTTCTAAGTTCTATTTTGAATCTGCTGAATCATATTTTTGTAATGTGTTGTCTAGTTATGCTTATGTACATCATCAGCATTTTCATCCATCTAGATCAGAGTTGTGCAGCGGAAGCAGTTAGAAGTGCATTTGTTTTTCTTTTCTGCAAAAGAGAAGTTGTTTTCTACTGAGGTTAGAAAAAGGTTGAGTTCTTGGTTTTAGTTGATTTTGAGGAAATTATTCTACTGGATTGTTTTTGGATTCAGATTGTTTTAGGAGTTATCAGCGAAGGTTGAGCTGATCAGTAAGTTGAAGGTAGCTCTGGATTGTCAGAAGTATTTGGTGGATAAGAGACGGAGATTTGATTTTGTAGGAATTTTCTTGGATTCGAGGAGTTCTATAGATTAGGAGTATAGACTGATTGGATTCTATAGATCGAGTATTCCGGTATTATACTGGAAAACTCTAGGGAACTCTATCCAGAATTTTGTCTGGATAGTTAGCTTTGTTGATTGAGTAGATTGGTTGTGATGATTGTTAGCATGTGATTGATAAATGCTTATGGTTTAAATTTAATTTAAATCTTAAATATATTATTAAATTACCTTTGCTTTTAAATTTCGGGGACGAAATTCTTTTAAGGGGGGAGGAATGTGACGACCCGGAATTTTCTAGCAATATCAATTTAATAATCTGCATTAAATATTAAATTGATTTGATATACTTTTGTTAATTAAATCTGAATTGATACTTTTCTTTTAATAAATATCTAACTGGTAAATTTTATCTGTTAGGAATTAATTGTTTGTTTTCTATTTATATATGTATATATTTGTATACATTGTAAATAGATGAATTTGTTTTTAAATTTAATAAATAAAATATGTTTAAATACTAATGTATATATTTTAGTGAATTAGAAATTATGTTTTATTTAATATAAACATTTCAAAGCTAAATAAATAAATAGTTTGAAAACTTATTTTAACTTAAGTTTAAATTTAAATTATTAACAAATTGATTTGTTTTCTTTTCTTTTTAGTATGGTTTGATTTAAAATATGAATTTAAAATGATATATGAGTTTTTAACAGAATTTTGTCAAACAATACATCAACATACATTAATAAAATATGTAGTTTATGATAAAAAGAACATAACAACATTCATATGCATTTTAAAATATAACAGGACAACAAATAAAACTAGAAAACAAATAAGTTTTTAAGTTTGTAAACTATCACATATGAACTGCAGTATATACATATAAGTATATGTTTAAAGCATCTAGATAAATATGCAGGCCAATGAGCAAATATATATATATATGTGCAGGCCAAATTGTATGAAACAAAGCAAATGACAGTAATAAGAATACACATGTCTTACACAAACAAAATGAAAGATATAAAAATTTCTATGTGTGCAGGCTAAAAAAATACACAACTGTATATAGTGTAAAGCAATAAGGACAGTAACAAAATAAAGATATTAAGACATATTTGTATGCAGGCTAAATAACTAAACTGTGTGTATGTGAAGCTTGCTTAGAAAGATAGTGTTAAATATCCTTAAGCTAACAAACAAAAAGTAATTAATGAAAAAAATCTTTTAGTACACTAAGCATTTATATCAGCCACCATTAAAGAAAAAATATCTCTGGAAATAAATCTGTACAACACAAGACTGTATACAATATTGTACAGTTTCATGAAACATAATTATAACCCTGCTCTTTTCTTTTTCTATATGTTGGCTGCATATTCAGTTCGAACTAGGCATAAACTAAAATAAAACTTCATTTCAACTAAAACATGAAAATGAAACTACTCCATACTTAACAAAATTCAGGAAGAAAGCAAAAAGGAAGTTTACAGTTGTTTCATTTATCAAAAGTATCTCTGTTCTACTCTGCAGATTGGTGAGTAACACTTTTCTAGAATCTCTTAAGTTTTAAAAATCTGTTGCATGATAATTTTTGGCTGCTTAAATGCATTGTGTGAATATTTATACATATTCATTTTTTTTATCTGTGTGTTTGTGTGATGAGATTCTGTGTATTTCCAACCTGCAAATTCAACTGACTTCATTTGTAAACTTGTTCTGTTTTTTTTTTTTCTTTATTAGTTACTGTGAGTAACTTCTTTTCTAAAATACCCAAGTATATTCATATAGGGTTGTATGTCTGTTATCTGAGAAGAAGTGTGAAGTGTGAGTATATATATTAGAGAATGCATGTGTATATATGGATGGGTTGATGTGATTATACTTTTTCTGCCTGTTTTAGTTTCAGGCTTGGCTGTTAAAGAAAGAACCTAATTTCTTTTGTTCTGATGGCTGTTCATTGATAGAAATTAACAAGACTTGTTTGTTTAAACTTAAAGATTTTAAGTTTAAAACTTATTTAACTAAAAAAAAATACAAGAAGAATTTATCTGGAAACAAAAACATAACTGGAAGTGTTGTATATGTTTTGCTCTCTGTTACTCAGGAAACAAAACTTTACTTTTATAAATCATTTACAACTTTGCTGATTAATGAATGAACTTAAGGTTTGAACAAAGGATGTTTGTAACATTATGAAGTAAGTTTAAAAATTTAGATAAGATAAAACAACTTAAAACTTTCTCTGGAACCAAATTTCTGAGCAACTTGTGCTCGAAAACCTAGTTTTAGTGGGTCGAGAACCTGTGATTCGTTCGTCCTATTGAATGCACCGAGTGACGTGAGGCTTTTAGGGGAGGTAGAGGGTAGATGGACGGTGACGTGACCGGAGTTTGGTGGCCTCCGGTGGTGGGACCGCCGCGTACGTGCCGTTGACAGGTGAGGGAGGTGAGGTAGTGTGTTTTTTTCCAGGTTCTGTACTTGATTTCGCGCGTGCGCTTGGGAAACTCGAAGCAGCTCGTATATTTCCTCGGGGAAGTATCGCGTGTTACTCGAAGCAACGCAGGAGGCTCGGCTGTTGTTTTTCTGTTTCAAAACTGTTACAGGTTTTGACAGTTTTTTTTTTTTTTTTTAATTTTTGTTTTAAAATTTAAGATCAAAGATTAAACTTAGTTTTAAAACAAGTTTAAATGGTGACTTTAAGTTAGATTTGAAAATAAAGTTGGGAATGATAAAGTTCTATAATTTGAATTATTTTAATAATTTAAAAGTACTAAATGTTTAAGTGTATTGAAAAAGGAGTTAAATTCAAAAATAAATAGAAATTGTTAAGAAAGGATTTAGACAAGTAAAATCCACAACTTAAACTAGAACTTCGATTTGAACTTCAAGATTTGGAACTAAAATAAGTTTTATAATATAAATTGTTTCAACTATATTTTTAAGTGCCATCAAATATGTGAATTTAAAAAGGGGTTTTGAAAATTTAGTTTTAAACTTATTTAAGGATAAAATTTGAATATGTTTAAGAAGTAATTTGAAGTAAATGTTTAAACATACTTTAAACTTTATTAATGATGGATATTAATTAATTTAGTAATTATAATGTAAAAGTAGTAATTAAAGTTAATTAATAAATTAATTAACTAATATGTTATTTAGAACTATAGATTAGATTTTTAAAATTAATAATGGTTAATTAACTTATAAATAATGATAATTAGTATAAGTTGATTATGTTAGAAGGAGATAATTAAATAATTATTAATGAAGTTCATTAACCAAATGATGTTATAATTAATTAATATGATTGATTTAGTAATAAATTAATTAAATTAATTAATTCAATAGTTTAATTATAAATTATTTATTGAAAAGTAATTAAGAAATTAATTACTTATTAATTATGTAAATTGATTCGAGTTAATTAATTTAGTTTAATTAACTGATAATTTGGAATTGAATTACTTAGAGAAGTAATTAAAGGATAATTACGGGATGTAATTAATTGGGTGATGTTATTAATGGAAGTAATTGAAATATAATTACTTAAAATTAATCAGGGGATTAATTTAGAGTGTTATTGAGAAGTAATTAATATTGAATGATTAATTACTGTTTGTTATTAATCAAGAGGATTAATATTTATGATTTGAAGATGTGTATTCTTAATATAAATTAACAAATGAAGATGTAATTAGAAATCATTAATTAATAATTAATGATGATATTTATTTATTTGAGAATAATAAATCAACAAGATAATTAGAAAGGTAATAAATCTATATAAATGTAATTAATTAATGGATTTATTCAAGATTTATTTTTGTAAATAAATTAAGGAAATTACTGGAATGTTGCAAAAGATATTTAAAGCAAAGATGATTAATTTGAATATATATAAGTAATGGATAATAAGATTAACTTAAGAAATCATTTGATGTTTGGTATGTGTAATTACTTTGTGTAATTAATGGAGCATAATTACTTAGGAAAGTAATTAGATGATAATTACTTGATGAAATTCATACAAGATGATTTGTAAGTAAAGTAATTTGAGTAATTTCTTTTATAATTAATCAAAGGATTAATTTATGGAATTAATTAATCATGGAATGATTAATTTGTTAATAAGTAATTATGAGTAGTTAATTACTGGTTTGTTATTAATCAAGGGGTGATTAATAATTGTGTTTAAGTAAAGATTAATCACTCAATTATTTTAGATAAGTAATTGAATATAAATTGAAGATCATTAATTAATATAATTAATGATGTAATTAAGAATTGTAAATTAAGGAATAATTAATGGGTAAGTAATTAAATGTTAATCTGCTATAAATGATTTAGAATAATTCATTTAAGGAATTTATTAAAGACTAATGTATTCTTGTAATTAGAGAATGATTAATTAATTTAATTAATGATTGTGAGAGCAGGATTTATGGAATGAGTAATTAATTTAATTTATTTTAAATTAATTAAGATGGAAGAAGTTAATTCAATTCATTTTAAATTAACTATAGCTTGTGATTTATAAATCATTGCTGATGGATGATGTTGATATTTCATTGTTTGATTGTAATCTCAGGTGTGGATGAATAATATCTATGTGATTTGGATGTATAGTTTAAGTATGATAATGTTTAATTATCTGTTTGGATGATGATATTAACTATCTGTTATGATGATATTGTGATTATCTATTATGAGATGTGAATTATCTATCTGTGTTGAATTCACTGTTAAGACTAAATAGACAACTTGGCCTTAAAAGACACGCTTTGGATTTCGATGAGACCGGGATCGGGTTTTCCGCATTAGGAACATCCGAAAACCACATCGTTTCCAAATTAACGATAGGTCGTGAATCTGAAGTGAAGATGAAGGTTCAGAATGCAAGGGTTATCGTCGTTAACTCTGAGGGTGATTCCAAAATGAGTGTAACGAGATGATGCCTTCGGTTTCGTTCGAACCCGGAACGAACTTGTATGGATTGAATGCTTTCAACACATCGTCAGGCGGACGATGAGCATTCTAAGAAATATGTTCTATAAAGGTAATCGTAACCTCAAGCCTCATCAACCGGGAATGGCTAAAACAGGGGAGATGCAGCAAGGTTAGGTGGGTCATGCCCAAGCAGGACAAGGATATTCCCCTGTCTAGATGTCCCTTTTTATTCGGCTTAGTGGGCGGTTGGTCTGCAGCCAACTGCGGGGTGTATCTTGTTCGGGACTGTTTAGTAAGGAATGGTTCCGGCCTTGTGTTGCAGGGGATGAAGGGAGTAATCCTCGGTACGTTGATCTAGGCCACGTACTGTGACGGGCGGTACCCCAGTAGCCCTGCCATTGTATGGAATCCAAAATCCAATAAGTGCCGTACGAATTAGTTGTGCCCAACTATGTTGGAATGTGAGATGTAAGCATTTCAGCTATTTCTGTATTTTACTTGAAAACCCTAGACACTATTATAATATCACTGGATTTCCTATCAAATGTTTTGGTTAGCGTAAGGTAAAAACTTTGCCATGTTTATGTGTGGGAAGTCTTACGTGATACCTTTTGTTTTCAAAGGATTTTTCAAAATTAAGCAACTTTAACCTGTTACTCATACCAGACCCATGTCTGACCCGAAGTTTATTTTGTTTTTCATAAACTCTCGGGTACCCAAATTTTTACGGGTAGTCAAGGGATTCAGGTTTAGCTTTGACGAAGTCTGGAGGAGCAATGGAGCAGGAGGCTTCAGCGTTTTAGATATATTTAGTTCCGCTGTGTGGTATCTCTGTGATGTATTGTGTATTGAGTTGTATTAACTAGACAGGTGTTTATAACTGTCTAGTATGTGATGTATTATCTGTATAGCTCTGATTGATGTATATATTATGTAAATACTTATGTAATTAATATATTTTATTCGTTCCGCTGTGAGATTCTGATGTTGTTGTTCTTTCTTCTCTATCTTTTTCTATTTTCTCACCTCTTTCTTTCTTATTAACGATGCTACTTCCTGGGAGTAGGAAGTGGGGTCGTTACACTTTAAATATCATTAATTAAAAAGATTTATTAAACTCCAATAATCATTAGTTAAAAATGAATAAGTCATCACAAACATCATTTATTATAAGAATAAGTAAGGTTTTAAGTACCGTTAATTAAAACATTTAATCAAGTTCAAATAAGCATAAAATAATTGAATTGATTATATTCAACTCCATTAGCTAAAAAAATTAATTAAAACATCATTTGTCAAAAAGATTTATTTAAGTATTAAACATCATTAATTAAGATGGTTAACTAATTTTAATTTAACCAGTAATTTAAATTTAAACAACTACTAATTAAAACAATTAATTAAAGTTCAATATCATTAATCAAAATGAACTAATTAAATTCAAATATCATTAGTTTAAATGATTTAATACTTTTAAACATCATTAACTAAAATGATTATTACTTTTGATTATCATTAATTGAAATGATTAATTAAACTCAAGAAATCAATAGTAAAAATGATTAATTAAACCCGGTCTTATTTAAATCAAAAGATAAACCAATTTAAACATCGTTAATTAAATTGGTGAATTAATTTCAAAATCATTAGTTAAAATGGTTAATTAATTAAAATTATCACTAATCAAAATGATTTAATGAATTCTCAATATTCTTTTTCATGAAATCACAAGCTCAATTTCATATGACTGGATTTTGAGAATGAAACTGAAAAATGACGCTATAATGAAATTTCTATAACGACACTTACCAAATCTAATGGAATACCATGATTTATTTCAATTAATCATCAATAATAACATAAGGATGTACATAAAAAAAATATTGGCAAGAAATCCCTCGGGGTCTTTCTATAGATTTTTTATGGATTTTATATATATATATATATATATATATATATATATATATATATATATATATATATATAATCATATAGGTTTATACCGATCAAATTCACATGTCATCCATTTTCCAAATGGCAATTCAACCAAACAAGCATCAAATAATTTAACTTACATCCAAATAATCAATAAACATTTATAACATCAATGATATGATATAATAAAAATTAATGTGAGTTAAACTCACATTGATTCCAATTATCGCCGAGGCATTCCATTCTGAACTAAAATCGAACAAGCATTCGAATTTAGCTTGAAATTCTATAAGCTACAATCGCTTTCAATCTAATTCCATAATGTAGACATTGATTCCACGAGTACAACACAACTCACCACGCTCGAATCCGACCTTGTATGAACAAGTTATTGGGTTTATAAGATTAAAAGTTTAATAATACAAATATTTCTTTTAACTACATCATTAGACCAATTAACCTTAATTATCCATGCCCTAATCCCCTTCTTCCCACTGCGATCAACACCAAGGCCGCGAACAATCTCTACCCAATGTCGCCCTCTACCGTGCTTCTCTGGCCGCCGCACTCCACCCACATGTAGCCTCAGTCAAGCCATACCCAACGACGTGGGCTTCGGCCTCCAAGTCGCCATTGATGGAGAGCATGATCCTAAAATTGTCATTGACTTCACAGCTAGATCTTGGCCATCATAGGCCACCGATGGGAGATCTGATGGTAGTGATGGGTTCATGTAGATGAGGCACACACTTTTCCCTTTTAGTCCATCGCCTAATTTTACCTCTAGCGGTCATAGGAATATTAGCCCTTGGAAGAACAATTGAAAATGGCGGCTAAGGTATTGTTCAAGTTTTGGAAAATAATACTACGGATGATGGTCCTTGTACTGATTTCTAACCGAAACTATTCACGCCTTAAAATTGACGTACTCCAAACAAGACGTGACGTCTGGCATTCTTTAAGTTATATTCTTATTCCAAACACAATGGAACTTATCTCGAGTGATAATTTGATCGTATGTAAAAGATATCCTTTTGAACCCAGTTATTAGATTAAATTTTCGAAATTTATTTCTATGCATTTTGAACTCGCACGACCAAACGATACGTCTGATTACCATGAAATTTTACAATGTAATATAATTCACTATTACCGTTCCAATGAAACTGGTTCTTTGAAATCCGAGATAGTGCCCCGAAAGCCAAATTTCATAGATTTAAATATCGTTTTATATTTAATTATCGATATTTATTTGATCCTTTTAAATTTGTAAATGAATTTTACAAATTGAATTCACCAATATTATTTATTAATTAAAAGGAGTTAAATAAAATTATTAAATCCATTTAATTCATAATTCAAATATTTAATTATTCCCTATATTTGAATTATGAGTTATTAAATTCAAAAATTCACTTATTTAAATATTTAAAATTAATTAAAAATTTAATAATCGAATGACCAAAATTTTTAGTTGTTACATTAAATGTGCAACTCGTAGATTTAGATGGGAATATTTTTATTAGATCAAGCAGTTCGCCTTAGGAAGGGAACTAAAATGGTGTTTGTGAGGAAACCAGATGGGTCGTTAAGGATATGCACTGCTTATGGAAAGCCGAATGAGAAGACAATAAAGAATCAATATCCTTTTCCTAGAATAGACAATTTATTCAACCGATGAGTGGAGCCAAGATGTTTTCATAGCTAGATTTAGCAATGGGTTTCCATCAATTGAGAGTGGTGGAGGATAGTATACCATTAACAGCATTTTGAACAAGATATGTCTCATAAGAATGGTTATTCATGCCCTTCGGACTAACCAATAAACCTGCCTTCTTTGTAGATTTGATGAATCGGATCTTCTGATAGCACTTGGATTGATTCATGTTGGTGTTTTTCGATGACATTTTGATATTTCTAAGAATGAAGAAGAACAAGAAGCTCATCTTAGAATATTGTTAGATATGTTGAGGTAACATTAACTAAAGAATAAATTTTCAAAATTTGATTTTTAGGAAATAGAAGTGAAGTTTCTTCGACATGTAGTTCTAAAGAATGGATTGATCGTGGATCAATGGAAAATCAAAGCTGTAAATAGTTGGAAAAGACCTAAGGTCATTACCAAGATTAGAAGCTTCTTGGGGTTGATTGGCTATTGCTGGAGATTTATTAAAGATTTCTCTCATACAGCAGCATTGATGACTAAGCTAGCAAGGAAGGGAATAAAGTTTGTTTGGACTAATAAATGTGAAGAAGCATTTCAAAAGTTAAAGCATTTATTGATTAATGCACCCGTGTTATTTGTTCCAGATAGGAATCAATATTTTGTTTTGTATACCGATGCATGTGGATCTTGGTTAAGAGATACAAAGAGGTGAGTAATTTCCTTGCTTCTCAACAGCTTCGACCACATGAAGTAAGATATCAAACTTGTGGCTTGGAGTAAGCAGTGGTGATCTTTGCATTAAAGGTGTGGAGACACTATTTCTTTGAAGAACGATTCAAGCAGTTTATGGATCAAAAGTCCTTAAGTATTTATTCTCTTGAAAGAAGCTGAATAAAAGACCCTAAAGATGGCTAGAGTTTTTAACAGCTTATGACTTTAGGATTGAGTTTAAGCTGGGAAAAGGAAATAAAGTTGTGGATGCGCTTAGTAGAATACATCAGAAGATAGTGTTGGCAATGTTGTCTGAATGGAATGATTTAGAGACATTGTCTTTGTATGAAGTTAGGATGAGGATGACGACAGGTTTTAGTCAGAATATTATAATGGTTTCTTTTATAAAAATTTGATCGGTGTTGATCGAAAGAATTGATGGTTTGAAAGATTAATGATTACAATCGAATTAAGCAAAAAAATAGCAAAAAGCTGATCGAATTGTAAACTATAAGTAGGAAGTGAGATTGATGATTAGAAAGATTTGATACTCGTCCAAAGTGAATGGTTGAGAAGAAGAAACGGTTGTGTGTTCCAAATGTGGGAAATATGTGGAAGGAAGATCTTAGAGAATGTCACCGACTGAAATTTACTATCCATCTCAGAACTACAAAGATGTACCAAGATATGAGGATGAATTTCTTCTAGGAAGAAATGAAGAGATGTAGGCTTGTAGGTATAGTAATGTATGAATTACCAACAAGTAAAAGCCGAGCATTAGAAGCCAAGTGGAATACTTCAACCACTGGAAGTGCCACTATTGAAATGAGATTCTATATCCATGAATTTTATAGACGGGCTTCCATGGCTGAATAGGGAAAGAAAGTATTTGGGTCATGGTTAATAGACTGACCAAAATTTTACATTCTATCCCTATTAAGGACAACAAGGATGACACCAAGTTTAGCAAAGCTATTCATGAAGAATGTTGTGATACTTCATGGAGTACCGAGTAACATTATAAGCGACAGAGGTCCTTTGTTTACTAGTGAGTTCTAGAAGCGCTCATAAAACAAATTGGGTACGAAGCTTAAGATGAGTACCGCTTACCATTCGCAGACTGATGGACAGACACAAAGGGTTAATAAAGTACTCAAAGACTTATTGAGAGCTAATACACTAGACTTTGAAGGATCATGAGAAGACCACTTACACTTAGTTAGGTTTTTCTATAATAATAGTTATCAAACTAGTATAGGAATGAAACCTTTCAAAACACTTTACAGAAGGCCGTGCAAATAGCCTGCATGTTGGTTGGAGATAAGTGATCGAGCAATACTTGGACTCGATTTGGTGAAAGAAGTTGTAGAAAATATTGATAGAAAATATTGAGTTAATCCGAGCAAGGATGAAGGAAGCTTAATCACGATAGAAAAGCTACGCTGATAGAAGGCGTAGGACTTGAAATTTTTAGTTAGAGATTATGGTTTTGTGAAAGTATCACCGGTAAAGGGTGTAACACAATTCGAGAAGTCAAGAAAATTGGCATTAAGTTATGTTAGGTCATTTCCTGTTATAGAGAGGATCGAGAAACTCATATAATGAGTAGAGTTACCAAATACTTAGGTAGGTGCCTATAATGTGTTTCGCATATCTCATATGAGGAAGTATATGTGCAAACTAGAGAATACTATAGAGCTAACGGTTTTGGAAGATTTTGTAGCAGAGCCTAATATGACTATCATTAAGCGATATATTCGTATAGTTGATGGAGATACAAAGTAGTTAAGGAATAAGATAATCAAATTAGTAAAAGTCCTGTGGAGAGACTATGAGAAAGATTACTCTTAGGAAACCAAGGATTGGATTAGAGAGACTTACCCTCAATTATTTTGATTATATGATCTATATTGTTATATAGACTTTTCTCTAATAGTTATACTAGTATTATTGAATTTTTTTCTTATGGCACAAGTTTGTATGACTAATGTGCTTATTGTTTTCTTATCAGAATTTCATGGACAAAATTCTTTAAGGACGGGAACCTATAACACTCCTAATTTTTATTGAACGTTATTTGGATATTTAATTATATGAAGTTGTCAAATATAGGGTTTGCCATGTTAGGTAATTGATTTGGCCTTAAATAATATAATGAAGAGAATGCTTTAAAGAAATAAATTAAATAAACATAAGAGATAAAAGGTAAAGGTGGAAGAGAAAATCTATACTATTCTCTTCCCCATTGCTTATCTATTTTCATTTTCGTTCTCAAACTAAACTAGAAAAACAAGGTAAACCACTATTAACTATTTATGCTAATCCAACCAAGAAAAGGAAGATAAAGCTTAGGGAAAATCTCTTTATTTCAACAAAGATCACGACGAATAAAATTTCAATCTCAATGTTCTGATGTGCTTTAGTTCAAGTTTTAGTGTAGATTCAAATTTTGGTTGTTATTTATCATGCATTTAGAATAGATAATAATTGTTTAAAACGTGGTTATCATTTATATGTTTTAAGGAATTTTCTAAACGTGTTTTGGATGTGAAAAACTAAGTTCCAAATCTTCAAATATTCTAAATTTTGATATGACGTTTGAAATAATATTTTGGAGATGAGCTTTTAATGTAATAATCTTTGGAATTGTTAGTAATTTATTCTAAATTTTCTAAATGAAAAATGGATGATTTCAAAAATTAATTATTGAAGACATGATAAAATAATTATTTGGCTTTGAAATTTCTATATGTTGTTAAAGAAGTGAATATTGATTTTTGTGGATTTTTCCAAAGTGGTTATAATTTGGAAAAAGTTCTTACATGCGCAAAGGGTTTTTTGGGCAAAATGGGATAAATGACCTATTTTAAGGAAAATATTAATTTCTAAAAATAATGGAAGTTTTCCCCTTTGATTTAATGTAAAAATTCTAAAAAGATTTTGTTTAACCAATGAGATTTTGAAAAAAAAAAATATTTTGGTGAAAAGTTAATACTTTTAATGGTAATAAGTCAGTTTTGTAAAATTGTAGTGACCTTTTATTTTGAACTATTCAAATCGACAATAATCCACACATGTAAGCCTTGAATTTCTCAAAACAAAAGATTGCTAATTTATAATTAGAAAAACTTAGCATACACAGTAAATAAACCAATCACAGACATAGAGTTTTACAACAACAAGCAGCAGAATAGATAAATAGTAGTTCATGAAGCTACTATAGAAATAACATAGTCCAAAACAGAATACAACAAAAATCCAAATACAAAGAAGTCTTTAATCCAAAAGTAAATGATAAGACTGAAACATACAACTGGAAATAACAGGAATAACACGAAAGCTAAAATAGATATGATAGATCTCCCAAGCGAACTCCAAGCTCCAAAAGGTGAGTTTCAAAAGCTGTTACACTCAGGCAGACCCGAGCATAAAGCAAAACATAAAACACTCGAGTCAAGATTAACATTCTTATGCAAGTAAATCAAACACAAGTGAAATGTCAAGTGAAATGCAATATAACTAGAGGATGTTGGGTTTCCATCCTTTAAGCATTCGATAAACTATCTACATACATAGTACAACACGCTACATATATAATGTCTACAGTAAAATAAACTATCAAAATAGCGTTAAGGCGTTACTTATATCCCCCTTAACACATTTTTATATTTTCCCGTATTCTATACAGTACCGTAATTCCTCTGTAAACTGGAGGGCTATCAGAAGGCACTCCATAGGTACGGTACAAACCAAACTCGTAGTGGGCGCGATAAGGCATGTGACAAGGCACGCGAGGCAATGTGCAGGGTAGGATACTATCATTTTGCAGAACCGGACTGGTGGTAATGCATAAAAACAACTACCGCCCACCTCGAGACACACTCCCAAAACAAAGATGTGCACACCATCACCAAATCACAAAAGCAATAGATATGGTTTCAAAGAAGCATGCTCGATCGGAGGTGCGACCTCACTTGGCCTGGAATGGCTCCTATTTTAGTCACATCAAGCTGACTCGAGGGAGTCAGCGCTGCGTTCATACCTCTTATAGACATTGCCAAACCATCCTACTTTGTTCTGGAATCTCAAACGTGTACATGGTTGTTAAAGTGGTTTTCGGTATTGGCAAAGAGTATGACAATATCCGATCCCGGTCTCTTTAACCATAATTATTTCACACTGTGGTCGTTTCATAAAATCACTCTATAAACATTTAAAATAAAGCTTCAAATCATCAATTTAAATCAAAATTAAGTATCCACTTCAAATTTATTTAATTTTGAAATATTCATTTAATCACTTTTTATAACATTTTATATAAAATCTCAAATTGCAAATTTAAATCAAAGTTACATATTCGATTTTAATTTTATTTAATTTTAAAAATATTTATTTAATTACCTTTAATTATATCAAGTTATAAAATCATACCTTTAAATTTCCAAAATCGCTATGTTCCAAATAAATCCTTATTTAAATTTAATTATTAACCAATTTAAATTACAAATTAATTTCAATTTACCTTTCCAACTTTAAATTATTAAAGTTATTGAAATCTATTTTAAAATATTAAAATAAATTTTAAGTAAACATTTAAGAATAATATATATATTAAATTTTATAAAATTATATTAAATTAAACCATTTTATTTTAAATCTTATGTTATATATTTATAATTATAAGTAAAATTTTATCATTTACATTTAAAACTTAACTTATAATTTTAAGATTTCCAAAACATAAAATTTTAAAAATCTAAACTTATACACACTAAATTAAAAATAAAACCCTTATATTATATTTAAAATCAAAACACATATATTTACTTTCTAAAAAATTTGGAAATCATCTGAAAATAGACCAACGGTGTTTGTATATAATTTTCTATCTTATGGTCAAGTGGTACAGATATTTATCATTTCAATCCGTAATAGTTTGAATTTACGGGTTTATATCATTTCAACCCGCAAACCCAAAATTTCAAAATCAATATAATCGCTTGGGTTTATCATTTCAACCCATGAGGATTTTCTCTAGTCTATAAGATTGTTCTATTATGTATCATTTCAACCCATAGGGATTTCTAAGCTAACAATGAAATATCATGACATGTCAATTTCAAGCATATATAATCATTAAAAAAATTAATATAATATTTATTTAACATGTTCTGTTGTCAATTTACATAAGTGATCGAATTTAAATGATCAATATATCATATCAACGATTAAATTACTAATCAATTTAAATTAACCATATATTTAATCGTCATTTCATATGAGTTTTAATTATTAACAAATGAATATTAATCATGAGTGGTCACTCAAGTTTCATGGCTAGAGAACATGGAATAAGAAGCAACTGACATGGATATGCACACAGATATGGGCACGACACGTCAAAGAGCTACGACAAGCAAAGAGCAGATTTAGCATGAGAATTCGATGAAAACAAATATATATACACACATATGCGATATATATACATTTGTTTTATTATTTTTTCTATTATAAGTATTTGAAGGAACAAGTCCATAACCTCTCTGCCAACAAATATATACATATATATCCCATATTTTTCTCAACAAATATATGCAGCACATATGCAACATATATATATATATATATATATATATATATATTTCAATCAGTGTAGCAGAGAAGCTAGAATTTAAAGGACAAAACAAAATAAAGATGGATAGAATGAACAAATAAACTTCCTGCCAACCCAAACTTATACATGTAATATATATATACACATATATATATCGATCAATATATATAACAATCCTAGTTTTGGAGATTACTTGTAAATATTAAATCATAAATAGGTAATCTCCAAAACTAGGGTTGTTACAATATATATATACTGTCATATATATATTGCACATATCAGTAACACAT
This sequence comes from Allium cepa, assembly GCA_030765085.1. Lineage (NCBI taxonomy): Eukaryota > Viridiplantae > Streptophyta > Magnoliopsida > Asparagales > Amaryllidaceae > Allium > Allium cepa. The sequence continues at coordinate 502,702,515 of CM060937.1, read as the reverse complement.
AACTTATGTTTTGGCTGCTCGAGAGGGAGAAAGTGGATGAGGCTGGGTGGACCCGGGTTCGGCCAGAGGGAGGGACTGGAAAGGAAGGCCAAGGCTGCGTTGGACTATGATGTGGCTCAGCTGTGCTTGGATGAATGGGTGAGCTGCTTTGGGTTTTGCTTAAGTCAGAGGAATATCTACTTCGTGTTTTAGATAGGGAGGCTCTCTTGCAAGCACGAGCAGGTGGATGCTGGAGGAAGTTAGGGGAGATGGGCAATGGGTATCCAATGGAAGGAGATAGGGAGGTGGTTGTCGCTGCTCGGTGGTGGCTATGGTAGTTGCGTGGAGGCGGAGTGGCTAGGCAAGGTGGTTAGATGGTGGTAGAGAGGGTTGGGTGAAGATGCAAAAAGTGGATAGGCGGTGTTGGGTCAGGTAATGGAGGCAATAGGCTGTGGGTTGGAACTTGCGGTGGGGAATGGTGGTGCTACGGGTTTGCGTCAAAGTGGAGATAGTTGGGTTTGGGTCTTCTTGGAGTCAGATGGGGGGAAAGCATGGGTATGGCATTGGTTCTCTCTCGAGCAAAAAAATAAGCAACTGATGATAATATCAAAGATCAGATTATAAAAATTCTCGGAGCAAATCTGATCCAAACTGGAGAGAAGACGAGCAAATTTTTTTTTTCCACAAATCTGAATAGGAACAAAGATGAAGAAGGCAAGAAAAATATGGGAATGAAAGGACGAATAACTTTTTAACCAAAACAAGTAGGAAAATGTAAAGCCAAGTATCGAATTCACGAGTTATCAAAAGCAAATTACTGTTGGAATTATACGGCTGGCAACTGAAAAGACAAAGGAAAAAAAGCTCAAATATGGAACCGATACGGCAAATCATTTTGTCGATTCCGCCGCATACCGGATACTGAAATGCATAAATGAATATACTATAGAGATCAACATGACGAGACAAATAGAATGGTACACAGATATCAACGTTACGACCAAGCTATCAAAACTTGATTTTTTGCTACCAAAAATGCTGCCAAAACGCCGAAAACAAGATAAATGGGGCTATAGCAATCTAAATTTGATGAAACAAATTATGACATCTCACTCAGAAAATGATTTACATTTTTATTATATAAAAATATTCAGTTTTTGAAAATATTTAGTTTCCATCAATTTCAACTGGTTTAAATTAACATTTCACAATTGATAACTTTCAAGTTTTCAAATAAAAATTCACCATTTACTACGTTTAAATAGACGTATTACAAATATAAAATTCTCATTTCAAAATTTTATGGTTTACTTTCACGAAAAATTTAGTTAATTTTTTTATGAAAATCGTTAAAATTTCTAGGTCATTACACTCTCCCCCATTCAAAACTTTTCATCCCCGAAAAGGAACGAGATAGGAGAAAGAAGAAAACATAAAGATAAATAAATCAAATAAATAGTACCTGAGTCAAATAATTCAGGATTCGAAGCATACATGGATTCCTTAATTTCACAAGGGCAATCCCAATCACCTGTACTCCACTATACCATGACTAGACCGACAAATTTCCTCCGAAGCTGCTTTATAGCTCTATTGATAATAGGAAGTGGCTTCCTCTCGATGGTGAGATTTGGCTCGATGCCCAAATTTTCTGCTTGAACAATCAAGGATGGATCATGGTGATACTTGCGAAGGTGAGATAAGTGAAACACGTTATGCACACCTGCTAGCTTCTCCGTAAGTCAACTTTATGAGCCAAAGGACAAACTCTTTTCAAAATGCGAAAAGAACCAATGAATTTAGGGGCAAGCTACCCTCTCCAAGCAAATCGAACTACATTCTTCAGTGGTGAGATCTTAAGAAAGACCCGATCACCTACTGAAAATTCCAAGCCCCTTCTATGCCTACCAGCATACTTATTCTGTCTATCCTGAGCAATCCTCATCCTCCTTCTCATACCCCAACCTTCGCAAATGCTTCCAGAATCATATCAGGTCTAAGAACTAAGTGATCACCAGATTCAATCCAACAAGATAGAGATTTGCAAGATCATCCATAATGAGCAGCAAACGGAGACATCTCGATACTTGCCTGAATTCAAAAGATTGGGATTAATAGATTGGTTAAGCTTAAGATGATTCAATTCAAAGATAGGGCTATACTTGATAACTGTTAATATAGGTGAATTCAACAAGATGGAGATGATCTTTCCAAGATCCTCCATAATCAAGAACACAAGCATAAAGCTGTGTAGTTAATGCCCCGCTATTACCCCGCTACAACCCCGCTATATCTCATAGCGGATTTCTACCGCTATGATTTTTCCATATAGCCCCAGAATATAACATTTCCGCTTTAATCCCCGCTATTTCCGCTATATCCTGTTATTTCCGCTATATTCCGCTATTCCCGCTATTTCTTTTTTAATAAAATGAATTGAAAAATTGCATTTATACATTATAAAATTATGAAACTAATTTATTTGATTTAATTTTTAATATATTTTTAGAAATAAAAATACTCTAATATTCTACCAAATTCAATTATGTTATATAGCAGTTATTGTTTAGTTAAAGTATATTCGCACATGCTTTTATTTAAAATTATTTATGTATTATTTATAATTCAATTTAATGATAATTTTTCATTTAATTACCATTTATATATTTGTAAAAACATTAAGTACGAGTTTTATATGCTATTTTAGAGCCATCCGCTATATCCCGCTATATTCTCGCTGTATCCCCGCTATGTCTTTTTGCACCTCCACCGCTTTGAATCTACCGAGCGCATTAACTACACAGGCACGAAGAAGATCTTCCAAAATCTGATTCATCCTTTTGTCTGGCCATCAGTCTGAGGATGGTAAGCCATACTAAGGTTCAAACGAGTACCCAAAGCTTACTGAAAAGCTTTGCACAACTTGCTGGTAAAGATAGGATCACAATCACAAAAAATTCTAGAAAGAACACCATGGAGACGGACATTCTCTCTCATATAAATCTCAGCTCGAAGCAGTTCGATTCGACTTAACCGGGATAAAATGAGCGGATTTTGTCAATCGATCAACAACTAACCCAATACTCTTGTTACCCCTTCTAGCCCTTGATAATCATTAATAAAGTCCATAGAAACCTGATCCCACTTCCAAATATAGATCTTAAGGGGTTTCAGTAATTTGGTGGTCTTTTGGTGATCATCCTTGACCTGTTGACAAGTGGCACATCTAAATATCATGCTTCATACCACTCTACCCAATACGATCTCTTCATATTATGAAACATCTTCGTGACACCTGGATGGATAGAGGGTCTGGATTGATGATTCTCCCTAAGAACCTCTTGCCTTAAACCATCGACATTCGGAACACAAATCTAGTTATTAATCCTCGAAACTCCATTATGATCAGTCTATGCTCCCAACTCACTCTGATTATCACCTGCTGATCTGTAAAGAACTTGTTTCCCAAAAGGTGATGCCTCCATAACTTCAAAGAAAACACAACAACAAACAATTTCAAATCATGGGTGGCAAGTCAGCTTCGTAGGGCTTCAACTGACGACTAGCATAAGCAATAACCTTCCCACTCTGTATCAACATTGCACCCAAAGCTTCACGACTAGCATCAGTATAAACCAATAATACTTCACTCCCATTCAAAATAGTGAGAACAGGAGCAGAGGCAAGCTTTTTCTTCAAGTCATTATATAAGGCTTCGCACTTATCACTCCAAACAAATTTGGCATCCTTACTAGTCAAAGCAGTGAAAGGTGAAGCTATGCATGCAAAATTTTCAATGAATCTTCGATAATAACCGGCAAGGCACAAAAAGCTACGAATACTCGATAGAGTCTTAGGTGTCTCCTAATCCTATAAATAGATAAGGTAGATTGGCTCAAAAAAAGATAAGTTAATTAAATTACAAAAGCAAAAAGATGGATAGACTTACATTAATCATGGCAACCTTAACCGGGCCAACCGAGACTCCATTTTCTGAAATAATATGCCTAAGAAATCGGACTTCATCTCTCCAAAAATGGCATTTAGAAAATTTGGCTTTAAACTGATGCTTCTTAAGATTTGGAGAACATAGCTCAAATGTGACTCATGCTCGTTCTCTGACTTAGAAAAGATGAAAATATCATCAATGAAAACTAGGACAAAATGTTGAGGACATCAAGGAAAATGCAATTCATAAGATCGACGAAGAAAGCCAAAGCATTAGTTAATCCAAAAGGCATGAGTAACCATTCATAAAACCATTCCCTATTCGAAAAGCAGTCTTGGGAATTCTCTCCTCGGCTATACAAAGCAGGTGGAACCCGGTAGCAACATTAAGCTGAGAGAACACTTTAACTCCATAGAGCTGATCGAACATATCATTGATACGAGGCATAGGATTTCGATTCTTTAAGGTAAGCTTGTTTAACTCTCTATAATCAACACACATCCTCAAAGAAATATTAGATTTAGTGACAAAGATCACAGCTTCTCCCCATTCAGAAAAACACTGCCTAATCAAACCCTTATAGAACAAATCCTCAATCTGCTTCTTCAACTTGGCTTTCTCTCTGGGTGCCATCCATCTGGAAGGAAGAACAACTGGTTGAGCACTAGGAATAAGATCGATGCGGAATTCAATTTCCCGCTTAGGAGGGAGAGAAGTGACTTCACCAAAAACATCAGGATAATCCCTGATTATTAGGGTGGAGTCAAGATCACTCGGTTGAGCATCTAGAGAAAAGATGAAACTGCCTGCAATATCTTGAGGCATTCGACATTCAATTACCAAAGGCTTGCCCCGCTCGCTTACCAAGGGAACGGGTCGGGCCTTACAAGAAATGACTGCATCATATCGATTTGATCAATCACCTCAAAGTAAAATATCAAATGCATCAAAACCCAAAACATAGAAATCTCCAGGGAATCAATGCTTTTGTAAAGGAGTTTCACCCCTTTACAAATCATACTAATTTGGCGAGACCACTGATGGGATTCGCACAAGGATGAAGTTGCCAATTGAAGTTGCAAAATATGCTCGAATTTATTATAGAGATCAAAAGAAATAAAGCTATGGGATGCACCAGTGTCAAATAAAACACGAACAGGAAAACCATGCAAAGTAAAGGAGCTCTGAAGAGTAATTAGTTATCATGGCAGGAGGAGGAGGAGTGGAACAAGTCATGGCAAAGACTCTAGATATCTTACCTCTCTTTTGAGTGGGACAATTATTTTTGAAGTGACTAGGCTGCAGATAAATGTGGCAAAGGTTGTTCCTGGTTGCCTGAGGTGAAGGAATAGCAGCACTGGCAGAAGATGGACAACTGTTGGCATAGTGACCCTTCAGGTTGCACTTGAAACAAGTGATGGAAGATAAGTAAAGAGATTGCTTCTGAGGAGAATAACCAAGACCTTGAGAATTTTGCTAATTCTTCTTCTGCTGATGGAAATTGGGTTTCCTCTTCTTCGAACGACTGGAATTACCCTAAGATGCTGAAAAAGCCTGCTTTCCCTTGGAATTAAGGTTCTCAAATCTGGTGGCCATATCCATAAGAGAAGTAAAGGTGCCATGAACATGACTAATTAAGCGGTCATAATGCTCTTGGCGAGCACCATGAATAAACTTCTCGTTCTTCTTGAGAGGGATGTCAATCAAGCTAGGACCAAACTTAGATAGCTCATTGAACTTCCTCTCATACTCAATAAAAGTCATATCTCCCCGATCAAGGTCCATGAATGCCCTATACAACCGAGATTTCCCGACTCAGGCATCCACTTAGCCACAAAAGCATCCCCAAAAAAGGATTAAAGATAAGATAAAGGACGTAAATTTCAATGAGATAGATTCAACAGAGATAAGCTAGAAAAAGACAGCTAAGAACTCACCTAAACTGCCTCCAAGTGATATTAGCCTCGACAGTTTGAATGGTAACAGATTCCTACAAATTTTGTGCGGACTCCTGTAACTACCAAGTAGCCAACTGACGCATCTAAGCATCAGTGATCTTAAGTCCAGTGAAAATCCTCTCAAGACTCTTTAGCCACTGCTGAGCCTCGATAATACTCTCTGCTCCAGTGAACTTGGTACCTCCAAGCTAAGAATACTCCTTACAAAGCAGGCTGAACCTAACAGGCCGAACTGGTGGAATGGAACTAACATTCGGTGGTGTAGGGGCAACAGGTGGTGCAAAGGCATATCCACAACCCCTATCACGAACATTCCTACTCATTGGGACAAAAAAGATTCGACTTTAGAACAAAGATAAAGTTTCAAAATTCAAAAGAAATTCTAATCCCAACTAAAAATTTCAAGCTTGAATGAAAAATTATTCCGTAATTAATTCAACTCATTCTAGGATATCACTACCCTATCTCTAATGAGTTTTCACTCCATATGCTAAGTTTGCCTAAACCTGGCTCTGATACCAACTCTAACGTCCTGTTATTTCGAACCATTCAAATCGATAATAATCCACACATGTAAGACTAAAATCGCTCAAAACAAAAGGTTGTTAATTTATAATTAGAGAAATTTAGCATATACAGTAAATAAATCAATCACAGAATCACAGACATAGAGTTTTACAACAATAAGCAGCGGAATAGATAAATAGTAGTTCATGAAGCAACTATAGAAATAACATAGTCCAATACATAATACAACAGAAACCCAATACAGAGAAGTCTCTAATCCAAAAGTAAATGATAAGTCTGAAACAAACAACTGAAAATAACAGAAATCACAGAAAAGATAAAATAGATAAGATAGATCTTCCAAGCGAACTCCAAGCTACAAAAGGTGAGTTTCAAAAGCTGTGACACTCAGACCGACCTGAGCATAAAGAAAAACACAAAACACTCGAGTCAGGATTAACATTCTTATGCAAGTAAATCAAACTCAAGTGAAATGTCAAGTGAGAGTCGATATAATATAAAGGATGTTGGGATTCCATCTTTTAAGGATCCGCCAAACTATCTATATACATAGTACAGTACGCTACTTACATAATGTCTATAGTAAAATAAACTATCAAAATAGCATTAAGGCATTACTCATATCCCTCTTAACACATTTTTATATATTCTCATAGTCTATATAGTTCTGTAATTTGCAACGACCCGTAATTTTACGATAATTAAATTATTGAATTTAATAAGATTTTGTAATTTAATGTTGGAAGAAAAAAAATTTGATTTATTAATAAGAAAAATAATTAGAATGTAATCTTAATAATGTTAATCTAAGGTAATTATTAAGTATTTTAATGTAATCTCAATTAACTGAAATATGGTAGATAAACCAAATGTTCTTTTAAATGGTGAAATTGTATGTAATTAAATGGAATTGATTAAAATAGAATAATTAATCCATAGGTGAATTTATTAGCTTTGTTTGTTAACAGTAAACATAGAAATGTGTTTGAAATCATAAGTTGTAACAATTGTTTAATTATCGTTTCACTATCTAATCCGTTGAAATTTAATTGGAAAATAATTACAATGAATCTATTTAAATACCGCAGTTAATGTGAATTAAGATGGTAACTGTAGAATACTGATGTAATAAATGGTAAACCAATGTTAACTATGTCCATAAAGTAATGATTAATTGAATAAAAAATTGAAATATTGGGTTTTAAATTATAATTAATGAATCAATTGCAATTGGAATTGTAGCGCTGTAATTAGCGCAATATTAATAGTTGAATTTGACATGGAAATTTGTTTTATAAGATTTTAAATTACTTAGTAATCAAAAATGATAAAAATTTCTAGTTATTAAATTTGAAATTAAAAAGCGATTAATCAGTTTAATTAATTAATGTGAAAATAGTCATTTTGGCCACTATCTCGAATTACGACGAAACCAGTTTCATCGGATCTGTAACAATGAATTATTGTAGGATTTCAAGTTTTGTAGCGATCAGACTTGTCGTTTGATCGTGCGGCCTCGAAACGCGTAAAAATTAATATAATGAAATCAATTTAAATAAGTTGATTTTAAAAGCTACTTTCTGTATAAAATGGAATTAGGACTTGAAACTTATTCCACTGAGTTTAAAAATATTAAAAATCTATATTTTGATATATTGGATGATCCATTTTCGTTTCGGAAACGAAATGGTCTTTTTGGGTCATTGTTATCGAAATATCCAACCCTGCCTATATATAGGCTACTATAAAACCCTAGTTGCTTCTCATTTTATTATTTCTGTACGTACATCTTCTTCCTCCTTCTCAAATGACAGAACACCAATCCTAATTATCAAATTCCAAAAACCTAATTCAAAAAAAATTGGTTGCTCCAAGTTTCCTTCGAGTCGGGAAGAGGTCCGCTTCGAGTTCCAGAGGCGAAAATGCTGCAGCGACTTCGGGTCGGAGAGAGTTCCATGCCAAACAACGTTGGTCGCACTTTGAGTTCTAGAGGCGAAATCCCTACAGCGACTTTGGGTCAGGAGCCAAATGACTCGGGTCTCGGGTCATTTTGGAAAAAACTCATAGCGAACACCAGGTAATTGAGGAGGCGGACCGAAGTAAGACTCGAAGTCGAAATTTTCCAATCTTCTAAAGCTAATAACTTTTGCATACAAGGTCGGATCCACGCATGGTTTTCTCCATTACGTCATATCGAAATTCTAGACATTTTGCAACCAGTTTGGCTGCATTATGAGACTATTGAATTTTGGGTCTTATTTTGGATTTCAAATCGATTAGAAATCAAAGGTGAGTGTTTTAACCCATTCACATTGTCTTATGTTAGTTAATTTAAATTTATGATGTGATTATATATTTAGATTGTCATTTCAGTTAAATATGACTTTTATTGCATTTAATTATCATTTAATTTAATACTGAATTTAATACTTGTTTATAATAATAAGTTAATTGATGTTATTTATTGGTTGATTGAATGGTGATTGTGAAGTATGTTATATCGTTTAATATTGGATGACTGGATGTTATATTTTTATATTGTTATAACACTGCATGTTCCCTATGGATTTAAATGATACATACCGAATGATTTATAGATTAAGGAAAAATCATTATAGGTTAAAATGATAGATTCAAGCGATTTTTATGGATTTTGAATTTTATTCAGGATTGCGGGTTGAAATGATATGTATCTGTAAATATAAATTATTTGTGGATTGAAATGATAAATATCCGTAACACTTGACTATAGGGTAGAAAATTATATACGGACACCGAATTGGTTTAATAAATGATTTTAAATCCTCAAATTTTGAATGTAATTAAATGATATTTGAAGAAAATTTGATGTATATAAACTAAATTTTGAAAACCTGAGTTTACATATGAAATTCGAATTGGTTTAAAATGAAATTTTAAAGTTAGATTTGAAGTATAAATGAAATTTATCGAAATTGAGTTATTGAAAATGTAACTTTAAAATCTACTAAATTTGAAAAAGTTTGGATTTAGTGTTCGAGCTTGGATTTGAAATAGATATTGATTAAATTGTTTAAATGAGAATTTGAATTGAAGGACAGAATTTAATTTGTTGATTCGAAAGCTGGACATGGTCTAGATGTGTTGAAATGAAGGAAATAATTTAATTTGATATTAATTTCAAATTTACCATTTTAATATAAACTGCTTAAAAATATATTATTTTAAATCCTGATTATTGAGATTTTCAACCTATTAAACTAATTTAATCTATTTTAAACTATTTTAATCAATTTAAGCTATTTTAATCTATTTAATCAAATTTAAATCTATTTAATCTATTTTGAATCTATTTAATCTACTTTAAATGTATTTAAACTATCTTAAATCCATCTAAACTATTTTTAATCTATCTTTTTTAACTATTTTAGAGTATTTTAACTATTTAAAAATTTAATTTAACTATGTTAAACTATTTATAAATATCTAAACTATTTTCTAAATTTCAGACTAAGTAAAGTGGAAGTGTTTATATTCAAATCCTTGATTTAAAAGCAAATACAGTTAAATGATGTACAACCTAAGTTGGGATTTAAATGACATATTTCATTGAATATGATGATTTTGAAATGAGGGTTTAACCTATTTTAAAAGTATGATTTTGAAAGAAAATATGATTTCGTAAGTGATATGATTACAATGTGATATGATTTCGAAGTTGAATATGATTTTGAAAGAGAATATGATTCCGGAAAGTGATATGGTTCGAATTGAATATGATATGTTGATACCAGTTATGAATCAGTTTGAAAATGTAAAAGAACTGACCAGTGTGAAATAAGCGTTTAGTTATTAAGGAGACCGAGATCGGATATTGTCATACTCTCTGCCAATATTGAAAACAATTTTAACAACTATGTATGTGGCGGAGATTCCTAAATGAAGTCGGATGGTTTAGCGAACGATTCTGTGTAAAGTATTTACGCAGCCCTGACTCCTGTGAGTCAGCTTGATGTGGCTAAAATAGGAGTCACGCCAGGCCAAGTGAGATCGCAACTCCAATCGAAAACATTTCTTCGATACCATATTATGACTTTGTGATTGATTTAGTGGCCACCCCTCGATTAGATTATGGTGTGTGTTTCGAGGTGGTTGGTAGTGGCTGCTATGCATTACCACCAGTCTGGATCCGCAAAACGGTAGTATCCTACCCTGGGTATTGCCTTACATGCCTTGTCCCATGGCTTATCGCACCTTCTACGAGTTTGGTTTGCGCCATACCTATTAAGTGCTCCCTGATAGCCCATCAGTTTACGATGAAGTTTACAGTATTGTATAGACTACGACATTATATAAAATGCGTTAAGGGGGACATGGGTAACGCCTTAATGCTATTTTAATACTTTACTTTACTATAGACACTAATATAATAGCGTATTGTACTATATATGTAGATAGTTTAATGGATCCTTAGGAGATGAAGATCCGAACATCTCTTCAGTTATTGCACTTATGTTAGACACAAGATAGAAGATGTCAAACCCCATAAACATCTCTAACGTCGTTACACTCATATTTATTTGTTGTTGATTTACTTACATAAGATCTTTTAGTTCTGACTCAACTGTTTTGTCTTTTTAATTCGTTTGGGTTAGTCTGAGCTTTTAAGTGTATTGAAGACTATTTTCTGGAGGACGACGATGAAGATTCAGTATATCTTTACTATTTATTTTATTTATTCCACTGCATCATGTTGTTCCGCTGCATTATTTATCTATTACTGTTGTATGTACACTGATCTGTATAGTAAAGGTGTGATCAAATGTATTTGTAAAATAGCTTCATGGACTGTTATTTGATTATTATATTTTTTCATTCCGCTATGAGATTTTGCATTTGTTTTCTTTCTTTCTCTGTTTTTCTTATTTACCACATAATATTCCTTCATTTTGAATGGTTTGAGTTTGTCATGTGTGGTTTATCGTCGATTTAAACCATCCAAAAAGGTGAGTCGTTGCATTTGGTATCAAAGCGAGTTTTAGCGATAACCTTTGCTTTGTGGGGTCTGACTCATTAGATATAGTGTAGTAATACCCTAGAATGATTTGTGTGAGTGTGTGTGTGTTTATGTGCGTCTGAGAGTGCGTACTTTTTAGCGTTATAAAAAAATGTTTTATATTGTGTTGATTTGTTATGTTAATATTTATAAATTCTGGTTGGTGCATAGGATGCTATGACATCGATAGCGATTTCTAAACACTTAATATGGCGGATCAACACAATATTGTTTTGAAATATGGGTAAATGAAATAATTTTACCTAGTATTACATTTTATATATAAAAGAATAATTTTATAAATGATATAGTCGGTTGTGATATATTGTTGTTAGGAAGTGAAATTTATAAACATTAGCTGCAAAATTGGGATTGTAGATAAAATGAATATAAATTGAGAATTTAGAAATTAAGTTCCGGGGTTTTTAAATATGTTTTCAAAAGACTTTGGAATATGATATTAGTGCTATTTGGAAGTATTTTGGATATAAATATTTTCAATATGATTTGAACTAAATGTTTTAAAGGAATTTTGGAAAGAGATTAGCTCTATACTCCCCTCTCCATCGTCGAAAAATAATTTTGATGATGAGTGCATGCATCATTGATGTACATTTTCGAGTTTCAAAGTAGGAAGACCGCTATAGTAATTTTACTACACATTTGTTTTCATAATAGATCTTAATTTTTATAAATATGATTTGGATATACAAAAGATATGATTATACAGGTTATTTTAAAATGAGGTGAAATGGAATCCAGTATTTAGTTCTTAAGTCTCTATAAATTAGAAATTTCAATTATTATAATGAAATGAAATATTGACTATACTAATAATTGGAAACTTTTAAAATAGAAAATAAGAAATCTAATGTTAAGTGATTAATGGAATATATATATGAAATTAAAATTTTTGAATTATAAATCAAAAAAGAAAAAAAAGGAAAGGAAAAATAAGATGTGACTATCGAACGTTTTATTAACTAAAATGAATAAAATAAACTTGTGTAACATTCAACTACATTCTAAAGAACATATATAATATACCAAAATATTAAAAGTTGAAATGTTAAATAAGAATATGTAGTAGAATATTATACAAGTAAAACTTTAGTAAATAAAGTGCTCAAATAATATTACTTCTACAAGTAAGAATTCAGATGTTATAGAATGTTATAAATTTAAGTTAATAATTTGAAATGTTACTAACTAAATTTAATAGAAAGTGAATACTGGAAGTAAATGATTATAAACTTAAGTACATGTTTGCAGATACTTATAATTGAAATGAATAGTGAAAGTGAATACTATATTACGTAAATGATTGTAACTTCAGAATTGTTGAAATGACTTAGAAATAGATTTAATACTCAATAGTGCTCTATATGAAGGAAATAAATATGAAAAGAAAACGAAAAGAGTGAAAATATAAGTATGAGTTTATTTACAAATGAGTAATGATATAAAAAAAGGAATCAAATAAAATAATAACTGTGAATTAAATTTGTAAAGAGACTTGCATGATATTTAAGAATTAATTATGGATGGTCTAAATAATTGAAATGAAATAACTTACGTAAGTAATTGGATGTAAAGTAATGAAAACGGGCATTGTACGAATGAATGGAAATGAATTTTTTTAGTAATGAAGTTAAACTAATAAACTAATAAAACATTGTATGAATGAATGGAAAAAATAAACAGTAAATGATGTGAAAGGAAGGTAAAAAGAATAAACGTAAATAATATTTAAAATTATTGTTTGTTTTGGCTTATGGGATGGTTGGGAAAGGATACTTCTAACTATATAAATGTATGAATACTCTATTAACTTTTATCGAAGACTGTTGAGTGTATGGTATACTTAGTAGTTTATCTATCATTTTATACGATTAAAAGCTTTTGAACCAAACAATCCATTTATTTGGTTGTTATGGATGGATGGTTGATTACTTTGATTGTATGTGATGATTGTATGGTTTTGTTTGCAAGTGTTTGTTGCTACATTGTGTTGTGTAACAACCCGCTTATTTTACGATCGTATATTCAAATGATTTATTTAAATATGGCATCGTTAGTCGGATTAAAGTCCGAAATGCTAATTTTTGTAAATTGTCGAATTAGGACTCGGGACCACTTCCATTGAGTCCAAAACGGAGTTTGCGACCTTTTTGAGTATAAACTTCGATATATTTGGAGTTTGAGTAGAATTTTACTATTTTTCTATTGGGCTTTGGGTTTGGGTTTCAGCCCATTAACCCAACATAATACCCTAACTCCACCCCCTCTCCACTTCATTCATTTTTATTTCCTAGCACTTTCAAGCTAAAGTGAAAATGGGGGAAAGAAAGGGAAATAGAAATTCCTAAGCCCTAGTTCTCTTAGGAAATTCAAGCTCGTGCTCTAAAATCAAAGAGAAGATTAGGTAAGCAACCTCTTCATCTTCTTCATCTCATTCTCTCTTCAATTTCCAGAAATTCTTGTAACCTTACTTAAAAAAAACTTCACCTTTGATAATAGATTGAAGATCCTAAGGGTGTTGTTGAAGAGATATCAATCTTTGCTTGTTTTAGAGCTTCTCATTTCTATATTTGGGTTTAAAGATGAGTTCTTGAACTCACATATATGCCTATAGATTTCATTGTTGTTAGGTATGAATTCCTAACATCTATTTCATGTTCAGTTGCTTATGATTTGAATTGATTTAGTGAATTTTCCAATTTGGTGTTTTGAAGTCAAAATCTTTGAAGATCCTATCTTGGATGTTTGAAAAAGTTTTTAGTGGTGTATCGAAGAGCTTATAGGGCTGGTCGGCATAAATCCCTAGCATCTGCCCCTCGTTCGATCACTTCCGATTTGGAATTTTTGCCCTCTTTGGGTTTGGCTGATTTTTGCCTAGTAGAAAAATCCAGACGTCTGAAACAAAATCCAAACGTGTGGAACAAAATTCAGACGTCTGGTTGAAAAATCCAAACGTCTATAAAGGGTCCCTGGAAAAGAAAAAAAGGGCAGAGCTAAAATCTAAATGTCTGGAATAAAAATCCAAACGTCTGGAACAAAATCCAGACATTTGGTTGGAAAATCCAGACATCCGAAATGGTTCTGGAAATAAAAAGAGAAAGGAGAAAAAGCATATATTTTTCCATAACCTAGGGACATACGTCTGGAAATACCCACCAAACATCTAAAACTGCCAATTTTGCCTATTTTGGCTGTTTTTGATTGGATTTCCAATTTTTATCGATCGTTGTTGATCCGATTAGTTGTTGTCATTTATTACCGACTTTGATGACTTCTTTTATGGATTTCTTTGGAATATCCATTTGATGGATTTGATATCGATTTTTATGGTTTCAACACGTCGTCGAATGTGAATTTTTGGTGATTGATTATTTTCACAATCATTTCTGTGATTTTTCACTTTAAAATACAAAGGTTTCTACGCTAGTAGTAAATATCCAAAATCTTTCACAAAAATGATTCCAACGTTTCTTTTAATACAAAGATCGTTTTTAAAACCGTTTTCCAATATATTAGTATATGCAAATTTTTTGCCTCATTCGTTTGAGAAATCCAATTAAACGACTTAGCAAAACAAGTGGTATGAAACGCTTACGTTTACTTCATCGGCTAATTATTAGACTTGTTCGATTGAAACTTTGGGACAATTTTCGAGTGGAAATCTACAATCTTTCGTAAATAATTAAGTTAGGCTAGTGGTTATGGGACATGAAGCTAAACTCATTTATTTACTGGCTTAGTGTAATTTACACTTCTTATTGATCAATGATGATCACATTATGGTTTAGACTAGCGATATGCAATGTCTCTTTGTCCACTGGGGGACTGTACCTCGTTTTATTGAGCTTTGCTTCGATTCTTTTATAGGCTATTGACCCATGTTCTTTTATGGAGTTTCGGGTTCATCGAGCGTAACGATGTACTACGTTGTTGTTCTGCCTGATCAGGTTCATCGGGCTTAACGTTGTACTTAGTCGCTGTTCTGGATTATTGGATTTTTTGGTTCATCGGGCGTAACGCTGCACTACATTGTTGTTTCAGATTATTGGAGTTTCGAGTTCATCGGGTGTAGCGCTGTACTACGTCGTTGCACCGGCTCTGTGGTTAGCGACCATGGATAGCGACCCAATTGTGATACACGTGTTGGTGAGTTTTCATGCTTCTGTTTGTGATAGGCCACCCCCTTTGTGTTTTCTGGATTTCTAATTTATGATTTCTAGAATTTGTGTTTCACCAATTTTTATGATTTATATTGATAAGCTTTACCAATATTTTTGGTTTGGTGAATAATCTAAAGAATATGATATTCTTTTTAGTGTTTGAGAATATATGAGATATTATATGATTTTTGTTGTTATCCGATGTATACTTGTCATAGTATGGCAGTATTGTTATCATACGTTTTTGTCATATCTCTTATCTTATCTCATTTTATATGATATTTATAGCTAGACTGATCCATTTATTATTTTCTTCTTAAATAATACTCAGATCGGACCGAGGTATTTCAGGTGCTTCTGCTTGACTTCTTATCTGGGTCCATCATCTGATTTTTGGCTAACTACTTTAGATTAGTAGTTTTTGTTATTATACATTCGAGATAGAGATTCCTTGATGTATACATATTCTTTGGTTTAGCACTTGTACCTAATTTCTTTTTTGACGTAGTGGAACTTATATGACCACTACTTTGATGTACACTTTTATGTGTTATATTCATATCTATTTTTGCCTTAGTGAAATGAATATATGTGACTGATTTGTGTTATGCTTATTTTATATTTGCACCCAAAGATCACATAGCCACCGTATGGTAGTTTTGAGTTTGTAATTGATGTGTCAGATTTCCTCTTGAAATGAAATTCATGTAATACTATCTGACATACTGGTATCATACAAAGCGATTACCCAAATGGTCGCTCCTCAACAGCCTTATTCTTCATGCTAGTTGACGGCATTACTCCGCGGTGTCCTTGGCTAATGTTAGTATAGAGGTGGGGCGTCACATGTTGGTTTGTTTGTTATTGATTGAAACAACCTAAATATTTCTCTTTTGCATAATTATTAACTTCTTTGGATTATATAGGTGAAATATAGGTTAGGGAAAAAATTGCTACTGTGTTTTGTTTCATAAAATAAGTGTTGTTTGCCCAACAAATAGAAACGTTTTCGTATTACGGTTTTCTAGCGATATTATATTGTTTTTTCCCGTGGTTTGTGATATTGTATTTTGAATATGATATATATGGTTATTATTGATATTATTTTTGTCCCGGAGAGGTCCGTACAAAGGAGACTCTGCCGAAATTTTCCGTGAATTTTGGATTTAGAAATTTTTTGTGAAAATGTTTTTCAAACTTTTATTGAACTTGAATAAGAAAGGATTTGATTGTTTATAAATTGATACATTTTATTTAAATTATTTAGTTATGTAAATTAATTGTTTATAAATTGAATATTTTAAATGAGATATATCAATTCCTTAATTCCTTCTTTCTCCTTTTCAAGGATGAAAAGTTTTGAGTGGGGGAGAGTGCAACGACTAGTAATTTCTAGATAATGAAATTACTGAATTTAATAAGAATTTGTTATTTGATATTGGAAGAAACAAAAATTTGTGATTTATTAATAAAAATAATTATAATGTAATGTTAATAATGTTAATTTAAGGTAATTATTAACTATTTTAATGTAATCTCAATTAACTAGAATGATTGGAAAGTTATAATGGTCATAAATTGTAAATGGTAGATAAACCAAATGTTCTATTAAATGGTGAAATTATATGTAATTAAATGGAATTGATTAAAATAGAATAGTTAATCTGTAGGTGAATTTATTAGTTTTGTTTGTTAACAATAAAAATAGAAATGCATTTAAAATCATAAGTTGTAACAATTGTTTAATTATCATTTCACTATTTAATCCGTTGAAATTTAATTGGAAATCAATTGCAATTAATCTATTTAAATACTGCAGTTAATATGAATTAAGATGGTAACTGTAGAATATTGATGTAATAAATGGTAAACCAATGTTAACTATGTCCATAAAGTAATGGTCGATTGAATAAAAAGCTTGAAATCAAAATGAATCAATTTAATGGGTTTTAAATTATAATTAGTGAATTTATTGCAATTGGAATTGGAATGCTGCAATTAGTGCAATATTAATAGTTGAATTTGACACGGAAATTTTTTTTTGAATGATTTTAATTACTTAGTAATCAAAAATGATAAAAATTGCCAGTTATTAAATTTGAAATTAAAAAGTGATTTAATCAATTTAATAATAATTTACTTAATTAACATGAAAATAGCCATTTTGACCACTGTCTCAGATTTCGACGAAATTAATTTCATCGGATCTGTAATAGTGAATTATTGTAGGATTTCAAGTTTCATAGCGATCAGACTTGTCGTCTGATCGTGCGGGCTCGAAACGTGTAGAAATTAATTTAAATAAGCTGATTTTAAAAGCTAATTTCTATATACAATGGAATTAGGACTTGAAACTTGTTCCATTGAGTTTAAAATAATCAAAAACCTATATTTCGATATATTGGATAACCCATTTTCATTTCAAAAAGGAAACGGGCTTTTCGGGTCGTTGTTATCGTTTCGATCCAACCCTGCTAATATATAGGCTGTTATAAACTCTAATTGTTTCTCATTTTATTATTTCTGTACGTACATCTTCTTCCTCCTTCTCAAATAATAGAACATCAAACCTAATTCCCAAATTCAAAATATCTAATTTCAAAAAAAAATTTGGTTGCTCCAGATTTACTTCGAGTGAGGAAGAGGCCCGCTTCGAGTTCCAGAGGCAAAAAACTTGCAGCGATTTCGGGTCTGAGAGAGTTCCATGCCAAACAAGGTGGATCTGGCCGCACTTCAACTTCCAGAGGCGAAATCCCTACAGCAACTTCGAGTCAGGAGTCAAATGACTAGGGTCTCGGGTCATTTTGGAAAAAAGTCAGAGCGAACACCGGGTAATTGAGGCAGGGGACCGTAGCAAGACTCGAAGTCGAAATATTCCTATCTTCTAATGCTAATAACATTTGCATACGAGATCGGATTCACGCGTGGTTTTCTTCATTGCAATCATATAGAAATTCCTGTCATTTTGGAACTTGTTTGGCTGCATTATGAGACTGTTCAATTTTGGGCCTTTTTTGGATTTCAAATCGATTTAGAAACAAAGGTGAGTGTTTTAACCCATTCACAACTACTAAATTGTCTTATATTAGTTAATTTAAATTTATGATGTGACTGGAAATTTATTGGTTGATGTTTGGTATATTTAAATTGTCATTCCAATTAAAAATTACTTTTATTATATTTAATCGTCACTAAATTTAATATTTTTTAATTGTCAATTGAATACCTGTTGGCGATAATCAATTAATTGATGTTATTTGTTGGTTGATTGAATGGTGATTGCGGTGTATGTTATAATGTTTGATATTGGATGACTGGATGTTATATTTTTATATTGTTATAACACTTCAAGTTCCCTATGGGTTGAAATGATACATACTCGAACGATCTATAGATCAAGGAAAAATCAATATGGGTTGAAATGATAGACTCAAGCGATTTTTATGCATTTTGAATTTTATTTGGGATTGCGGGATGAAATTCTATACATCCCTATATATAAATATTTGCGAATTGAAATGATAAATATCCGTATCACTTGACCATAGGGTAGAAAATTTATACAAATCCCAAATTGGTTAAATTAAATGATTTTGATTCCTTAAATTTTGTATGTAGTTAAATGATATTTTGAATAAAATTTGATTTATATAAACTAAATTATTTTGAAATCCTAGTTTAAATGTGAAATTGGAATTGGTTTAAATTGAAATTTTAAAGTTAGATTTGAAGTATGAATGAAATTTATCGTAATTGAGTTATTAAAAATGTAACTTTGAAATCTACTAAATTTGAAATAGTTTGGATTTATTGTTCGAGCTTGGATTTTAAATCATATTGATCAAATGGTTTAAATGAGAATTTGAATTGAAGGACAGAATTTAGTTTGTTGATTTGAAAGCTGGAAATGGTCTAGATGTATTGAAATGAAAGAAATAGTTTAATTTGATATTATTTCCGACTGCGATTTTAATATAAACTGTTTAAAAATATATTATTTTAAATCTTGATTATTTAGATTTTCAAACTATTAAACAAATTTAATCTATTTTAAACCATTTTAACCAGTTTAAACTATTTTAATCAATTTAAACTATTTTAAATCTATTTAATCTATTTTGAATCTATTTAATCTATTTAAAATCTATTTAAACTATCTTAAATCCATTTAAACTATTTTTAATCTATTTTTTTAAACTATTTTAGAGTATTTTAACTATTTAAAATTTATTTTAACTATGTTAAACTATTAAAACTATTTATAAATATCTAAACTACTTTAAAAATTTCAAACTAAGTAAAGTGGAAGTGTTTATATTCATATCCTTGATTTAAAAGCAAATACGGTTAAATGATGTACAACCTAAGTTGGAATTTAGATGACATACTTGATTGAATATCATGATTTTTACATGAGGGTTTAGCCTATTTTGAAAGTACTGTTTTTAAAAAAAATAAGATTTCGGAAGTGATATGATTTTAAATGTGATATGATTTCGAAGGTGAATATGATTTTGAAAGAGAATATTATTTCAGAAAGTGATATGGTTTACACTAAATATGATATTTTGATATCAGTTATGAATCAGTTTTGAAAATGTAAAAGAACAATCCGGTGTGAAATAAGCGTTAAGCTGTTAAAGAGACCAAGGTTGGATATTGTCATACTCTCTACTACTACCGAAAACCACTTTAACAATTATGTACGTGGTGGAGATTCCTGAATGAAGTAGGATGGTTTGACGAATGATTCTGTATGAGGTATTTACGTAGCCCTGTCTCCCGTGAGTCAGCTTGATGTGGCTAAAACAGGAGCCATGCTGGTCCAAATGAGATTGCACCTCCGATCAGACACATTTCTTCGATACCATATTATGACTTTTTGATTCATTTAATGGCCACCCCTCGATTTGATTATGGCGTGTGTTCCAAGGTGGGTGGCAGTAGCTGCTATGCGTTACCACCAGTCCGGATCAATAAAATGATAGTATCCTACCCTAAGCATTGCCTCGCATGTCTTGTCACATGCCTTATCGCGCCATCTACGAATTTGGTTTGTGTCATACCTATGGAGTGCTCCCTGATATCCCACTAGTTTATGGTGGAGTTTACAGCAATGTATAGACTAGAACATTACATAAAATGTGTTAAAGGGGATATGGATAACGCTTTAATACTATTTTAATACTTTATTTTACTGTAGACACTATTATAATAGCGTACTGCACTATGTATGTAGATAGTTTAATGGATCCTTAGGAGATGGAAAACATGAACATCTCTTAAGTTATTGCACTCATGTTAGACACTGGATATGCGATGTCTAAGCCCATAAACATCTTAGACGTCGTTACACTCATACTTGTTTACCGTTGATTTAACCTACATAAGATTGTTTAGTTCTGACACGAATGTTTTGTATTTTCAATTCACTCGGGTCAGTCTGAGCTTTTCAGTGTATTGAAGACTATCTACTGGAGGACAAAGACGAAGATCGATATATCTTTACTATTTATTTTATTTATGTCAATGCATCATGTTGTTCCGCTGTATTATTTATTTATTACTGCTGTATGTACTTTGATCTATATTGTAAAGGTGTAATCAAATGTATTTGTAAAACAACTTCATGAACCGTTATTTGATTATTATTATTATTCATTCCATTGTGAGATACTGTGTTTGTTTCTTTCTTTCTTTACTTTTTCTTATTTACCCCATAATAATTCTCCCTTTTGAATGGTTTGAGTCTGACGTGTATGGTTTATCGTTGGTTTAAACCGTCCAAAAAGGTGGGTCGTTACTTAATTCCTACGTAAACTAGAGGGCTATCAGAGGACACTACATAGGTAAGGTACAAACCAAACTCGTAGTGGGCGCGATAAGGCATGTGACAAGGCATGTGAGGCAATGCTTAGGGTAGGATGCTACCGTTTTGTGGATCTGGACTGGTGGTAATGCATAACAGCTACTGCCGCCCACATGAAGACACACTCCCAAATCAAAGGTGTGCACACCATCATCAAATCACAAAAGCAATAGATATGGTTTCAAAGAAGCATGCTCGGTCCGAGGTGCGACTTCACTTGGCCCGACGTGGCTTCTATTTTAGTCACATCAAGCTGACTCAAGGGAGTCGGGGCTACGTTCAAATCTCATATAGACATCGCCAAACCATCCTACTTCGTTCTAGAATCTTCACCACGTACACGGTTGTTAAAATGGTTTTCGGTATTGGCTTAAAGTATGACAATATCTGATCCCAGTCTCTTTAACAACCAAACGCTTATTTCACATCGTGGACGTTTTTTAAAATCACTTTTGTAAACATATATAAAGCCACAAATCATCGGTTTAAATCAAAATTAAGTATTCACTTTAAATTTATTTAATTTTAAAATACTCACTTAATCACTTTTTATAACATTTTATATAAAATCTCCAATTAAAAATTTAAATCAAAATTACATATTCAATTTTAATTTTATTTAATTTTGAAAATATTCATTTAATCGCCTTTAATTATATCAAGCTATAAAATCATACTTTTTAATTTCCAAAATCAGCAAGTTCCAAATAAATCCTTAGTTAAATTTAATTATTAACCAATTTAAATACAAATCAATTTCAATTTACCTTTCCAACTTTAATTTATTAAAGTTATTAAAATCTATTTTAAAATGTTAATATAAATTTTAAATAAACATTTAAGAATATTATATTTATTAAATTTTATAAAATTATATTAAATTAAACCTTTTTATTTTAAATCTATTTTAAATCTTATGTTAGATATTTAAAAATAATAGAATTATAAGTAAAATTTTACAATTTACATTTTAAAACTTAACTTATAATTTTAAGATTTCCAAAACATAAAATTTAAAAATCTAAATTTATACACATTAAATTTAAAATGGAACCCTTATATTATATCTAAAATCAAAACACTTATATTTCCTTTCTAAAAAATTTGGAAATCGTTTGAAAATAGACCAAGGTTGTCCGTATATAATTTTTTATCATATGGTCAAGTGGTACGGATATTTATCATTTCAATCCGCATTAATTTGAATTTATAGGTTTATATCATTTCAACCCGCAATCACAAAATTTCAATACCAATAAAATCGCTTGGGTTTATCGTTTTAACCCGTAATGATTTTTCCTAATCTATAAGATCGTTTAGGTGTGTATCATTTCAAACAATAGGGATTTCTAAGCTAATAGGAAATTTGCAGAGTGAGAACAATGAAATATCATGACATATCAATTTCATGTATATATAATCATTAACAAATTTAAATGTAATATATATTTAACATGTTCTGATGTCAATTTCATAAGTGGTCGAATTTAAATGACCAACATATCATATCAACGATTAAATTACTAATCAATTCAAATTAACCACATATGGAATCATCATTTCATGTGAATTTTATTTAGTAAAAAATGAATGTTAATCATGAGTGATCGCTCACCTTTCATGGCTAGAGAACACGGAATGAGGAGCAACTGACACGGATACGCACACGGATACGGGCATGATACACCAAAGTGCTACGACATCCAAAGAGCAGATTTATCATGAGAAAACGATGAAAACAAATATATAGACATATGCGATATTATTATACATTTGTTTTATTTTTTTCTATTCTAAATATTTGAAGGAACAAATCCACAACTTCTCCGCCAACAAATATATACATATATATCCCATATTTTTCTCAACAAATATATGCAACAAATATATGTAGCACATATGCAACATATATAACTACAAATATGTTTATATTTTTCAACCAGAGAAGCAAAGAATCTAGAATTCAAAGGACAAAACAAAACAAAGATGGACAGGATGAACAAATAAACTTTCTGCTAACCCAAACATGTACATGCAACACACACACACACACACATATATATATATATATATATTTCGGTCAATATATATACTATCACACACACACACACACACACACACACACACACACATATATATATATATATATATATATATATATATATATTGCACATATCAATAACACATAACTTATGTGCTGGCTGATCGGGAGGAAGGAAGTGGATGAGGCAGGATGGACCCAGGTTCGGCCAGAGGGAGGGACAGGAAAGGAAGGCCAAGGCTGCGTTGGACTGTGATGTGGCTCGACTGTGCTTGGGTTAATGGGTCAGCTGCTTCGGGTTTTGCTTGGGTCAGAGGAATATCTACTTCGTGTTTTAGATGGAAGGCTCTTTGGCAAGCACGAGTAGGTGGGTGCTGGAGGAAGTGAGGGGAGATGGGCGATGGGTTTCTGTTTGGAGGAGAAAGGGCGGTGGTTTTCGCTGCTCCGTGGTGGCTATGGCAGTTGCATGGAGGCGGAGTGGCTAGGCAAGGTGGTCAAATGGTGATGGATAGGGTCAGGTGAAGATGCAGGAAGTGGATAAGCGGCGCTGGGTCAAGTAACGGAGGCAACAGGCTATGGGTTGGCACTGGCGGTGGGGAATGGTGGTGCTACAAGTTTGGGTCAGAAGGGAGATAGTTGTGTTTGGGTCTGCTTCGGGTCAGGTAAGGGAGCACAGGTACAGCATGGGTTCTCTCTCGAGCAAAAAAAATGAGCAATTGATGATAATATCAAAACTTAGATTATAAAAATTCTCGACAAATTTGATCCACCTGGAGAGAAGACGAGCAAATTTTTTTTCCTCAAATCTGAATAGGAACGAAGATGAAGAAGGAAAGAAAAATACGGGAATGAAAGGACGAATAACTTTATAACCAAAATAAGTAAGAAAATGTAAAGCCATGTATTGAATTCAGGAGTTATCAAAAGCAGATGATTGTTGGAATTATACGGCTGGCAATTGAAAAGACAAGAGGAAAAAAGCTCAAATACGAAACCAATAAGCAAATTGTTTTGTCGATATCACATGAATTGGCTATCATACAAACACATATTTGGATTTTTGCTAATGTGCCATATGTTTGTATATGTACTTTATCAGTTATTTTTGCATATGATAAATTCTTGAGATATTCACTTATGTGTTAAAAGCTATCACCCAACATTATGGCCTTGGGTATCCAGAACCGATGATTGTTGCTAATGTGCCATATGTTTGTATATGTATTTTATCAGTTATTTTTGCATCTGATAAATTCTTGAGATATTCACTTATGTGTTAAAAGCTATCACCCAACATTATGACCTTGGGTATCCAGAACCGATGATGAGTTAAGGTTATTCCAGTAGCGAGTATGGTCAAACTTAAACTTCTAAGTGAGTAGAATTGCATCCAAGAGATCAGGAAGATCAAGTTGTGTTAGGATGCCTTGGACTGATCAAATGAATTGACTCATGAATATCTTAAAACCAGATTTTGGAGGGAGATTAGGGTCATGCCCTATCCTCCAACCATTACGCCCTTAGTCGGTCAGGTCAGCGATTCCAATGCACAAGGCTTTGTTGATATTAAGGCTAAAATTTATAGTTATGCATTCAGAGGAACTCGTAGCAGATTATTCACTTATGCTTTTCTTCTACCGCTTAGGAGACCATTGTTATTATATCCTATCATTTTTAGGAGATCGTGAATATTTTCTCCTACAGATCTTAGGGGATTGTCAATATTTTATATTAAATGAACTAGAAGACCATCGGATTAACTGGTAAATCTTGGTCTGAGTTAGCTGATAGGTTATTGGTTGCATTGAGAAAACTAATCTAGGTTCAAAACGACTCCGTGAAATTATGTCATTGAATGACCATTTATGGGATTGGGTAGTAATGGAAATGAATAATCCTTGACCCTTATGAATGACAGACTATTAATTTCAACCCATATATGCATGATATGATAATGACATTATAATTATGTTCTAAACATTTTGGTTGCAGGATATGTTTTGTACGACATATGGTTCAATAGGTTATTAGTGAGGGAAACCTGTTCTGCTCAGCAACATGGCCTCACTAATTACTTATATTTTGGTTTCATAAGGACTAATATTATCCACACCGGACTTTTTATCTTGCCTGAAGTTTTTGATTTCTCTTTAAACTCTTGGGCACTTAATTTGGAATCAAGTAGGATGCAAGTAGAGTATTTCATGTTTAGACAAACAAACTTCCGAAGACATGTAGGAGGCAAGCTATTACTTAGAAATATTTTCACTATGCAATGTTAACTGCTTTTATTTTGTTATTGCATGTGTGTAATAATGGGTACTATAATCGTCTAAGTAGCTAAGACTCTGATCATTCAAGAAGGCATCTTCATATGTCGATCATAGAATTATATTTGTATTTATTATATTTTATCTAAACATTGTAATCATAGGGTTATGGAATGTAAAGAATTTGCAAATTAATGAATGAAATTGTTTTATGAAAATTTGTAAATGCTTGTGCTCTTGATGTTAATGATACAGTAGCAAATCTTATTTTGTTATTGGGAGTAATGCTAAGGGTGACTGCAACATTGATAGTATTATTTTCGAGCCTCAAAACATGGGATGTTATAGGTTATTAAGTCTAGCGCTCCTCGTCAATCCACTCGAAGTTGGTTCAACTGCATTTCCCATATGCTTATTACCACTAATAGTGTGATGACAGGGATTTTTCAATGTTTAATTCGGAATATTTAAATATAGAAATTGAATTATAAATTGGTTATGAATATGGAAAACTTGGATTTATCTATTCAGGATGTAGATACAACAATTTGTTGAATAATATAATTATTCAATTCAATAATGGGAGATTGGGTAAAATATTTAATCTTGAGTTTCAAGCTTCTTAAAAATAATTTAAGGGGTTGTAAAATTTATATTGATGGTTCTGTAGACTTTTAAATTGAAATCAAAAGTGATTCGTTCAGTTTTAAAAATATATCGTTTAAATTGAATTTAAAAGTAGACTTCCGAGGCGTAGTCTCGGAAATCGACGAAACTAGTTCCATTGGATCCGTAATATTGTATTATTATCGGATTTTAATTTTCGTAGTGTTTGGAGTGATCGTTTGGTCGTACGGTAGATAAACGTGCTGAAATCTATATCAAAAATTTTAATAACTGGTTTCAAAAAGCTATCTTCTCCATACGATCAATTAATACTCGAAACCATTTCCATTGCATTCGAAATAGGGGTATAACGTTATAAATGCCTAACAGCATGCCTCGATAGGAGTTCGTGATTTTAGGCTACGTAAATCGGGACGATTTAAATTTAAATTCAAATATAATATATTCTGACCAGTCAAATTTCCTTCAGCCGAAATTCTTTCACCATCAGCACTTTTTCAAAACACTATTTCCCTTTTCAAACACGTAACCATCTAATCTTGTCTCCCTCCTGGTATACGCTACCCTCAGCTTTTCAGTCGCTAAATCTTGTCCTCCCTCCTTCATCGAGCAGAAAAAAAATGCGCCTCTTCTTCCTTCATAAATCAATGGCCGAATCACATCTTCAATCAAAAGCAGAATGAGAAATAAAAATGGCCGGACTATACCAAATAAAAACCTCGTTCTCCCTTCTCTCTTCGTCCACAATGAAATCAAGTAGAAAACGAAAAAAATTCTGTTAACCTAATTCCCAAATCGAGCTTCAGGAGCGTGCGGTGGCCTCTGGGAATGTCGCCGGTTCGCCTGTGAATCGTCGTCTGGGGATGTTGGTTGCAAGGCGCATGTGGGAGGCACAACCCACGCTAGGGAAGCTCGCTTGCATGAGGGTCGGTGATAAGATTTGTCTGGGGTGATGGGAATGGCCGTCGCGTGGATGGGCGAGGGCGCAGTCGTGGTCGACGGCGGTAGACAGTGGTGATTCCAGCGTGTGCAAGGCAATGTGGGTTTGCATTTGAGTTCGTTGGAGGGTTCGCTCATATTTGGTTAAGGAGGTGACCTGTTGTGATGTGGTGGCGAAAGCGAAGGGCCAGGAACAGTCGAGATAAATCGCGAGCTGCTTCCAGAAGCGCTGCATGCCTGGAACGAGGGAAGAAACGTGATGACCGGAGGTGGGGTTGGCGATCGAGCTAGGGTTGGCTTTGCGTTTGCAATGAGGGTTTTGGTGAGATAGTTTTAATTTTTGTGGTTTTGTTAAATTTTAATTTAACGAAGATAATTAAGTATACAGTTAGCTATTTTTAAAACTGAGAACTTGATGCTGTAATTTATTTTACATAATTTATGAAATTGGTTTAGTTAATTATATCAGAAATATATTTACACACCCCTATTCTAATTTAAAATATATATATATATATATATATATATATATATATATTGTTTAAAAGAAGGATATTTATAGACATGGTTTTTAAAGTATATAAGGATTTTAAATGTCGAAGAATTTTGTAAAAGCTAGATTTTTGAATCTATAAATTTTAATAAAAATAGTGTATTTTGAGAAATTAATTTATTTAATTATTTGGTTGCTAAAATAATCTATAAATGCAAATTGGTTTAAAATTAAATTTATTTGTTTAGAATGAAATCTCTTGTTAATTAAATTATCAAATGAAAATTTAATTCTTCAGTTGACTCAAATAATGATAATAAAATTATATAATTGTTATACAAGGTCTGAAGTCATGAAAAATTCAAGCCGAGATGGATCGGATTGCAAATTAAAAAGCAAAGGTGAGTTAATCTCACACTTATGGATTTCTATTTAAATTTAAATGGTTAAATTTAAATAATTGGTTGAATGATTGAATTGATTTGATGTGCTATATTATATATAGTAGTATATAGTATATATTGGAGTGATTGATTTCCCGCATTATATAGCAGATGAGACCCTATGCGCCACATAATAGCAGATGATATTATATTTAAAACCCAAATACTGCGATATTCCACCTCGAAGTGGAATTGGTATTTTATATTATGCTAACATCTGTGGATGCAGGGAAACAGGTTGGAGGGATCCAACTGGATTCCTCAAAATATTTAGGTTTGTTCTAATAATTTTGTGTTATGATTATTTGATATGCTGTGATGAATTATATTGATAATTGGAATACTGGATACCATGATTTGATTGAATATTTCAGTACACTGAGTCATCAAAATATATATATGTATATATATATAAATAATTGGATTTTTGAAAGGAATATAAGAGAAATTTTTTAAGTGAAATAATTATAGAGAATTTGAATAAAAATAAGAATGAATTGGAAAGGAATAAAAGTGATTTTTAAATCCTAATAAATTCCGGGTATGAAAAATGGATTTTGAATAAACAGAGAAATAATGAATTTTAAACTTAAGTGATGTTATATCAAGAAATAAAGAATTTATTTTGAAATTCAAGGTTTGAATTTATTAAAAAGGATAAAGAAGGAATTTGGGGAAATCTGAAATTGGTGTTTTCAGTTAAAAGATTTTAAATCACAATAAAGGAATGGGTAAATTTGTTTAAAAATAAATAGTGATTTATTTTTAAAAGATGTGGAAGGGAAGCGTATTTCCCTGAATAGCCAAGTACGTTTCAAACAAATTTTAAGTCTAAGTAAAAAGTTTTAAGTTGTTTAAAAGTATGTTTAGAAAACTTATTATTTCTAAATGTTTAAATTCTAAAGTATTTTTTTAATCTATTCTAGCAGCAATTATTTAAAGGTGGCTTGGTATTATGTTTTTAAAAGTTAGAAATTTAGTTTTATATTGTACAAAGCAGTTTTATTTTAAATATTCCTAAAGTATATATTTTGAATAAGTATTAAAGTAATTTTTAATATAACTGTTTTAAAGGATATTTTATAATAAAGTGTTTTAAATTTATTTTAAATATCTAAGGTTTCTGCGCTTGGTGTTTTCAATGGAAATAAATATTTGGGAATTTATTTCATGAGAAAAGTGTGGTTTGAAAACTGTTTTAAAAAATGTTTGAAAGTGGAAATATATCTTGCGAAGATATTTTGAGGATAATAAATAATTTGGCAGATTATTTATCGTTTGATGGTTGTTTGTTAATGTTAATTGATAGTTAAATAACCGACTATCAATATTGGCCAATGCGCTGATCGTTTCGAAGACCGGGATCAGGATTTATTTTCTGAAAACCACTTCGATCCGATTTGAACGTTTTCGTGAGGAAGACGAGTACTGGGAGTCAAAGATGGAGCAGTGAAGTGCAAGGGCTAGTCGCTACTAATCCTGAGGATGATTCCAAAATAGATGTAGTAGGAGTAGTGCCTTCGGTTCCGTTCGAACCCAAAACGGACTTGTATGGATGAATGCTTTCAGAACATCGTCGGGTGGACGGTGGGCATTCTAAGAGATATGTTCTAAAAAGGTAACGCTTAGCCTTGAGCCTCATCAACCGGAAATGGCTGAAAATCAGGGGATATGCGGCAAGGCTAAGTGGGTAGCACCCATTAGGGTGAGGTCATCCCTGTCTAGATTTCCCTTTTATTCGGCTTAGTGGTGCGGTTGCTGATCCCAACCGCGGAGTGATCTTACTCGGGATTATCCAGTAAGGGGTAGTACCGGTCCTGTGTTGCAGGGGATTTAGGGTGGATCCTCGGTACGCTGATCTAGACCAAGTACTGTGACAGGTGGTACCCCAGTGCTTAGTCTTTAGTTGGAAATCTGTTCTCCCTACGTGCCTTTACGATTTTGTTTGTAGAACCCACTTTGTGGCTAGTATGCTAGAATTTAATAAATGTAACAATTTCGGCTATTTGAGTAAGTGTTTGTATATAGACACTATTATAATATCTGAGGATTTTATAATAAATGTTTTAGCTATCGTAAGGTAAAAACTCGACATGTTTATTTGTAGCGTGGTCTTACGAGATGCTTTTCTTTTTCAAAGGATTTTTGGAATTTTAAAAATCAATTTGAGTGTGATTTCTCACGCTGGTTTTCCATACTGACTCGGGTGTTATTTAACTATAATGCTCGGGTCAGACCGAGTATTATAGATTACAGGGAATGATGCTGTGGAGCTGGATGGCGATGCGTACTTCCGTATTTGTATGAAATATTCCATTATGTGTTCAGTTTAGGAAAGGACGAGATATTATAACCGTCTTGAGTTTTGTTGTTGTTTGTATTGAACTCCGATGTTGTACGCTGATGATGTAATGTATAAACAGATATATTTGTTTTTGTGTAAAGATCATTTATTATCTATTATATTTTATTCCGCTGCGATGGTTAGATTCTGATGATGTTTTCTATTTTCTCCTTCTACCTCTTCTTCTTTAACCCTCATGGTTCGGTTTTTCAGGCGTCGGAAAATCGAGTCGTGGCATTTTGGTATCAGAGCTTAGGTTGGCGATAACCTTGGCTCTGGTGGGAATTACTCATTAGAGATAGAGTCAGTAGTACTCTAGAATGAATTTGAGTGTATTAATAGATATGAGCGTGTATTTGCTAGTGAATATAAATTGTTTAATATTGTGTTGACTTATTGATTGAGTGGAATATGAATTCTGATCGGGTAAGTTGGCCGCTATTCGAAAAGAGTTTATAAACACCCGACGCGATAAATTAACACAGTATTGTTTTAAAGGTAGGTGAATGAAATAATTTTACCCAAAAATATTTTTTGATATAAAGGAAATATTTTCTTAAATTGTTATATAACTTGGGTGTTTAGATGATAATATTTTAAACAAATGAAATTATAAAATTTGTATAACTTTGTGACGCCCCACCTCTATACCCACGCTAGCCAAGAACACTACGGTGTAGTGCTGTCAACTAGCACGGAGAATAAGGCTGTTGAGGAGCGACCATCCATGTGATTGCTTATCACACGGTGGCTATAAATAATCTTCGGAAACAAACATAGAAATAAGCATAACACAAATCAGTCACAGACATCCATCACAAAGGCGGAAGAAGATATGAATATATAACTAACACATGGAAGTGTACATCACAGTAGTGGTCAAAAAGATCCACAATAATACAAAAGAATAGCAACACGTGCTATACCAAAGAATACAACTATGAGTCTATATCTCAAGTGTATACAACAAAAACTGCTAATCCAAATAGTTAGCCAAAAGTCAGAGTAGCAAATCCCGGGAAGAAGTTAAGCAGAAGCACCTGTAACATCTCGGTCTGACCCCGCTATTGTTTAAGAAAATAATAAACGGATCAGTCTAGCTATAAATATCAGATGACATGGTATAAAATAAAAGATATGGCATAAACATAAAATATCCATACTGACATACTACTATAAGTATGCAAATGATGATCAACAAAAGATCAATCAATAAGAGATAAATCGATATCACAAGAATCTTCTCAAAGATCCAAAGAGGGTATCATACCCTAAACTTGTACTCATAACAAGTCAATGACATAAATTCCAGAGATCAACACATGAAATCCAGAAATCAAAGAAAATGGGAAAGAGGCCTATCACATGACTGTCCGAAGACCATGGGGAGCTACCCCATATGGGTGAGTCGGAATCACCCAGATGACGTCTAGGCTAACCAAAAAGCAAAAAGGTATGTGTGAGTGGAATCACACAAATGGTGTCTAGCCTAACCTCACAACAAAAA
Source organism: Allium cepa (assembly GCA_030765085.1). Lineage (NCBI taxonomy): Eukaryota > Viridiplantae > Streptophyta > Magnoliopsida > Asparagales > Amaryllidaceae > Allium > Allium cepa. The sequence goes on along the minus strand of CM060937.1, from coordinate 502,670,352 downwards.
GGTATGTGTGAGTGGAATCACACAAATGGTGTCTAGACTAACCTTGCAGACAAAGAGATATGTGTGAGTCGGAATCACACCCATGAGGTCTAGTCTAACCTTGCAAACAAAGAGACATCACACAATTGCTAGTCTAAATCATAAAATAATCGTCATGGTCAACGAGAAGTGTCAATTACACTAAGCTAGTAAATATAAAAGTTTATCTTCGTGTCCCATAACCACTTGCTTAACTTAAATATTTACGAACAAACTGTAAATCTTCACTAGAAAATTGTCACAAGAGGTTCAATCGAACATGTCCAAGAATTAACCGACGAAGTGAACGCAAGCATTTCATACCACTTGTTTTACTAAGCCGTTTAATTAGATTTCTCATCCGAGTGAGGTAAAGGCTTTTATATACTAGTAGATTGGAAAACGGTTTAAGAAAAGAGCTTTGTTATTGAAAATAGAGTTGAAATCATTTTGTTGAAAGAGTTTTGATATTTACTACTAGTATTGAAACCTTCATATTTCTAAAGTTGTTATCCCACCTTTTTAGCAAGGCCGCGATACCATAAAATCGACCAATGAGCCAAAGATAGTTTGTCTCGAAGAATGGTCAACTCAGCATCTCAACAAAGCAAATTCTGTTGAATGTTTTTCAGATAAGATACCTTAGAAGGGGGGCCCGGGGGGTGGCAACCCTCCAAGGTGGGGGTGCGGGGGCAACACCCCCGCTACGGGGTTCGACCTGCCCGGTCAGGTCGCGGGGGTCAAGGGGGCAGCTCCCCGTCCAAAACGGTGCGACCTAGTGAAGACCTAAGGGAGGATAGGATCGAGGGACCTATTGGTTGCGACCTAGGGGTGTTCGCGAGTTAGCAGAAACGAATGACCTAACAGAGGCGAGCGACTTAAGGGACTCGCGACCTAACAAAAGCACAGGCCAAGCGACCTAACATTTTAAGGCCGAACGACCTAATTAAACTCGCGAACTAATAGGGTACACGACCTAAAGGTATTAAGGTCATGCGACCTAACGGTATTTAAGGTCTAACGACCTATGGGAGGCGAGCGGCTTAAGGAACTCGCGGGTTAGAAGAGGCGAGCGACCTACGAGTTAGAGGGGTCGAGCGACCTAGAGGTGTTCGCGACCTAGCGGTCGAGCTAACGACCTAATGGTGAAAAAGGCCGAGCGACCTAACGTGTGAACGAGCCGAACGACCTAAGGGATAAAAAGGCGAGCGACCTAACGTCTTAACAAGGCCGTGCGACCTAATGCTATAAGGCCAAGCGACCTAGATCCAAGCGACCTAAGACCGAGGTAACGTTTCCAACAGAGGGAGCGACCTAACGACCTAACGCCTAATGACCTACGACCAAGTGGCCCACGACCTACGACCTACGGCCTAATTCCGAGGCGAACGACCTAAAGCATGCGAACGAGTTTAAGGTCAGAAACGATCTATTTGGCAGCCGAGACTTTTCCACGCAAACGACCTAACATAGGCAGAACGACCTAAGTGCAGAATTTTACCAAAAACACTAAAAATTGGAGTTTTTCGCCAATCCAATCCAAACCAAATGCAAATGCACATGCTAAAGTGATGGGAATTCATTCCCAACAGTCCAAGATAGTTATAGACAAGAATTGTGAGATAAAAATCTCGCCTTTTCACCAAATTATGAAGGTAAAGCTTGAAGGTGAATGGAGAAGCAACTACAAGCTTGAATCCAATGCTTTTCCTTGAATTTGGAGTTGAATGATGGAGTTGGAGTTGAAACCTAGGCTTGGAGTTTCTAATTTCCCTTTCCACTCACCATTAATGTTAAAGTTTGTGTTTGGTTGGAATTTATGAAGAGTGAGGAGAAGGAGAGAAGTGGGCTTGAGTTATAATGGCTAGACTAACCCAAAGTCTAAAGCGAAAAAAGTTAGTGAAATTTCACTAACTCCAAACCTATCAATGCTTATACTTAAAAAATTGTAAACGGCAATTCGAACTCAATGGAAGTGGTCTCGAGTCCTAATTCGACCGTTTGCAAAAAGTAGCTTTTCGGGCCAATATCCGAATAACGATAAAATATTTAAACAAAATATTTAAATATATAATCGATAAATATGCGGGTTGTTACAGACTTGTATAATCAAATGGGAAGAAAAAAAATTGTATGAGCATAAGTTATACAAATGGATTATCGTTAAAATTGTATACAAATTTAAACTTGAAGATTTAAATCTAAGGGATTTTGGAAGTGTTTTCCAAAGTATTTTGAAAGGAAAATAATAATATTATTTTGGAGATATTTTTGAAAGAAAACGGTTTTAAATAGGTTTTGGAGATGTCATAGCACCGAAATCGCTTCGGTCGCTAGGAAATAATTTCGATGATGATCGCGACATCATCGATGTTCATTTTCGAGTTTCTAAGTGATGGATTGCTGTCATGGTCATTGTTTTGGAACATTTTGGGGGAAAAACAAAGTTTGTTTTTGAAATTTCAAAGGAAATTTGTTGGGGATAAAAACCAGGATTGGTTTAAAAATTTGAGAAGTGTGATTTTGAGATAATGGTGATTTCAAAATGATTTGAAACAAAAGCCAAGCGTTTAAAAACCCTAAAATCCTTATTTAAATAATTTAGAGATCATCAGGAGATAAGTTATAAACTTATAAATATTAAATGATTTAGATGAGGAATATGGGGATTGGATTTTGGAATTAAAAATAAAGGTGAAAGTTAAAAATGAGAATTTAACTTGGGTTAAGATTAAACTTTGAAATTTAATTGATGATTGGAAGAAATAATTAGTAAATCTTGAATGTGATTAGAATGGAAAATAAAAATTAAATTTGGATTGAGAAATAAAATTAATTAGAATTAAATTAACTTAAGCAAAGTTAATAATAATGGGTTGGATTTGAAGTAAGTTAAAAAGAATTGAAATGAAATAAAAGTGAATTGTGTGGGATGATATTAAATGGAATTAAGTCCTTGCTTAATAAAATTCAAAAGAATGGTATGTAGCTAGATTTAACTGGAGTTGAGTTAAATAAAATTGAATTGAAATAAATTCAGTTGAGTTATAGATAATATTGAATGGAATAAAATTCTTACTTAAATAAATAAGCGTAAACTAAGTAAGTATTGGATTGGGATAAATAAGCTTTGGAAGCCTATAAAAGAATTGAAAAGCATTGAAATAAAAATATCATCCCTAGTTAAAAGTAAAGTGAAAGTGTGATTGACTGTAAATGGATGGAGAAGTATGAATATTAATAGGTGAGTAGCTTATAAAAATGTAAAAAGGGAATAAATAAGCCGAAATAAAAGTTTTGGAATTTTGGAAAATGAAAGAAAATCCAAACTGGAATTATGAAAAAAAAATTGAACTCTGGAAAATTTAATGAAGTGATTTTTGTAATAAAACCGAATATTGATTTAAAAGTTGGAAGTAAGCTAATTAGCTAAATAAATTATTTGATAGAGTATGTTAGTAAAATTTAACTCGGTTAAATAAAATGGATTGTAAGTTAATAATGGAGTTTGGAAATAAACTTGAATTATAAATAGAATTCGAATTGGATTGATAATGAATTAAAATAAGTGGAGATGTTGTAAAAAATAAAATGAAATTGGATTACAATAGAAATGATTTGAGTTACAAATAAAATCCAATTTGAGTGTAAATGAGTTAAGTATGTGCTTGGATATTATTTTGATAAAATAAGAAGGTGAATTAAAATAAAATGGATGGGCTAACTGAATTAAATGGAATTTGATTAGATGAGAATCAAATGGAAGTGAACTTAAGTTTGAAGTTGGAATAAATTAAAGTAAATTAACTTAAGTTTAAAATTTATAGAAGCATGGCTTCGAGTAAGAATGGAAGTCCATTAAATAAAAGCTTGGGTTGAATTAATTTGGGAATGGTTAGTAGCATACAAGCATGAAATGTGTCGAGCTAAATAAAATAGTTGTGAATGAATTAATAAGGAAGGAATTAAATATAAGTTGAGTTAGAACCAATTTAAATTGGTTATAAAACTTAAGTAATTATTTATTCACATGAATATAGTCGAATTACGTAGAAATAAATTGTCGTTTGACGAAAACAAGATTAAATAAAATTCTATGTAGTAATAGAAGTGAAATAAAATCGATTTTGAAATCAATTGAATTGAATATGAGCTTGTTTGGATTAAAAATAAATTCAATGTAAGCAATTGAGTTGTAAACCATTAAAATTGAATGAAATGGCATATGAATTGGTTGAAAGCAATTGAATTAGTTTTGAAATCATATAAATTGCTCATGGAGTGTTTGGTGTATGTTGCTTATGAAATGCATGTGTTTAGCAACTAAAAGCAAGTGAAATGTTAATAAATTTCATATATTTAGTACTTACATGTTTGGATTGAGTAAGTACAGGTACCGGGAAGCCGTTTGGCTGGATTTGGTCGCGGAAAATGCTAAAATAATAAGCCACTTGCTCAAAAACGTTAAATAAAGATACGCCTACGCAATAAAAGTTAGGAAATACGAACTATTGTTTTTTTCCGACCGTATGGGTCGATGTATATATATTTATATATCTCTTGTCAAATTGCAAAAGCTTTCCCGTACAAAGGAGACTGCCAAAAAAATTTGAAAATTTTGGGAGTTAGAAAATTTTTGAATTTTTTTTTGTTTAGCAACAAAACGATTTCAAATTGGAATTGAAATAAAAGGATTTTGGAAATAGAAATTGAAACTAATTGTTTATTTGGAACTAAAGGATTAGGAAAGTGAATATGAGATTTTAACTAAGTGTGTTGTAGTGAGTTAGTGGGTTTGGGACATTCTTCTGTCTTAGTAATTTCGGGGACGAAATTCTTTTAAGCGGGGAGGAATGTGACGACCCGGATTTTTCAATATTTAATTCGGAATATTTAAATGGTTTTAAATATAGAAATTGAATTATAGATTGGTTATGAATATGAAAAACTTGGATTTATCTATTCAGGATGTGGATACAACAATTTGTTGAATAATACAATTATTCAATTCAATAATAGGAGATTGGGTAAAATATTTAATCTTGAGTTTCAAGCTTGTCAAAAATAATTTACGGGCTTGTAAAATTTAGATTGATAGTTCTGAAGATAATAAAAGCTTTTAAATTGAAATCAAAAGTGATTCGTTCAGTTTTAAAAATATATTGTTTAAATTGAATTTAAAAATAGCCTTCCGAGGCATAGTCTCGAAAATCGACGAAACCAATTCCATTGGATCCGTAATATTGTATTATTATCGGATTTTGATTTTCGTAGAGTTTGGAGTGATCGTTTGGCCGTACGGTAGATAATCGCGCCGAAATCTATATCGAAAATTTCAATAGCTGGGTTCAAAAAGCTATCTTCTCCATACGATCGAATTAGGACTCGAAACATTTTCCATTGCGTTCAAAATAGGGGTATAACGTTATAAACGCCTAACGGCATGCCTCGATAGGAGTTCGTGATTTTAAGCTACGTAAATCGGGACGATTTAAATTTAAATTCAAATATAATATATTCTGACCGGTCAAATTTCCTTCAGCCGAAATTCTTTCACCATCAGCACTTTTTCAAAACACCGTTTCCTTGTTCAAACATGCAACCATCTAATCTTGTCTCCCTCTTGGTATACGCTACTCTCAGCTTTTCAGTCGCTAAATCTTGTCCTGCCTCCTTCAATCGAGCAGAAAAAAATAATGCGCCTCTTCTTCCTTTATAAATCAATGGCCGAAGCACATCTTCAATCAAAAGCAGAATGAGAAATAAAAATGGTCGAACTATACCAAATAAAAACCTCGTTCTCCCTTCTCTCTTCGTCCACAATGAAATCAAGTAGAAAACGAAAAAATTTCCATTAACCTAATTCCCAAATCGAGCTTCAGGAGCGTGCGGTGGCCTCTGGGAATGTTGCCGGTTCGCCTGTGAATCGTCGTCTGGGATGTTGGTTGCAAGGCGCGTGTGGGAGGCACAACCCACGCTAGGGAAGCTCGCTTGCGCGAGGGTCGGTGATAAGATTTGTCTGGGGTGATGGGAATGGCCGTCTCGTGGATGGGCGAGGGCGCAGTCGTGGTCGGCGGCGGTAGACAGTGGTGATTCCAGCGTGTGCAAGGCAATGTGGGTTTGCATTTGAGTTTGTTGGAGGGTTCGCTCATATTTGGTTAAGGAGGCGACCTGTTGTGATGTGGTGGCGAAAGCGAAGGGCCAGGAACAGTCGAGATAAATCGCGAGCTGCTTCCAGAAGCGCTGCATGCTGGAACGAGGGAAGAAACGTGATGACCGGAGGTGGGGTTGGCGATCGAGCTAGGGTTGGCTTTGCGTTTGCAATGAGGGTTTAGGTGAGATAGTTTTAATTTTTGTGGTTTTGTTAAATATTAGTTTAACGAAGATAATTAAGTATACAGTTAGTTATTTTTAAAACTGAGAACTTGATGCTGTAATTTATTTTACATAATTTATGAAATTGGTTTAGTTAATTATATCAGAAATATATTTACACACCCCTATTCTAATTTAAAATATATATATTGTTTAAAAGAAGGATATTTATAGACATGGTTTTTAAAGTACATAAGGATTTTAAATGTCGAAGAATTTTGTAAAAGCTATATTTTTGAATCTATAAAGTTTAATAAAAATAGTATATTTTGAGAAATTAATTTATTTAATTGTTTGGTTGCTAAAATAATCTGTAAATGGAAATTTGTTTAAAATTGAATTTATTTGTTTAGAATGATATCTCTGGCTAATTAAATTATCAAATGAAAATTTAATTGTTCAATTGACTCAAATAATGATAATAAAATTGTATAATTTTTGTACAAGGTCTAAAGTCATGAAAAATCAAGCCGAGATGGATCAGATTGCAAATTAAAAAGAAAAGGTAAGTTAATCTCACACTTTTGGATTTCTACTTAAATTTAAATGGTTAAATTTAAATAATTGGTTGAATGATTGAATTGATTTGATGTGCTATATTATATATAGTGGTATATAGTATATATTAGAGTGATTGATTTCCTGCATTATATAGCGGATGAGACCCTACGCGCCGCATAATAGCAGATGATATTATATTTAAATCCCATATACCGCGATATTCACCTCGAAGTGGAATTGGTATTTTATATTGTGCTAAAATCTGTGGATGCAGGGAAACAGGTTGGAGGGATCCAACTGGATTCTTCAAAATATTTAGATTTGTTCTAATAATTCTATGTTATGATTATTTGATATGTTGTGATGAATTATATTGATAATTGGAATATTGGATACCATGGTTTGATTGAATATTTTGGTACACTGAGTCATCAAAATATATATATAGAATTGGATTTTTGAAAGGAGTATAAGAGTAAATTTTTAAGTGAAATAATTATAGAGAATTTGAATAAAAATAAGAATGAATTGGAAAGGAATAAAAGTGATTTTTAAATCCTAATAAATTCCGGGTATGAAAAAGGGATTTTGAATAAACAGAGAAATAATGAATTTTAAACTTAAGTGATGTTATATCGAGAAATAAAGAATTTATTTTAAAATTCAAGGTTTGAATTTATTTAAAAGGATAAAGAAGGAATTTAGGGAAATCTGAAATTGGTGTTTTCAGTTAAAAGATTTTAAACCATAATAAAGGAATAGGTAAATTTGTTTAAAAATAAATAGTGATTTATTTTTAAAAGATGTGGAAGGGAAGCGTATTTCCTTGAATAGCCATGTACGTTTCAAACAAATTTTAAGTATAAGTAAACAGTTTTAAGTTGTTTAAAAGTATGTTTAGAAAACTTATTATTCTAAATGTTTAAATTCTAAAGTAAGTATTTTTTTAATCTATTATAGCAGTAATTATATAAAGGTGGGTTGTTATTATGTTTTTAAAAGCTAGAAATTTAGTTTTATATTGTACAAAGTAGTTTTATTTTAAATATTCCTAAAGTATATATTTTGAATAAGTATTGAAGTAATTTTTAATTTAAATGTTTTAAAGGATATTTTATAATAAAATGATTTAAATTTATTTTAAAAATCTAAAGTTTCTATGCTTGGTGTTTTCAGTGGAAATAAATATTTGGGAATTTATTTAATGAGAAAAGTGTGGTTTGAAAACTGTTTTCAAAAAGGTTTGAAAGTGGAAATATATCTTGCGAAGATATTTGAGGATAATAAATAATTTGGGAGATTATTTATTGTTTGATGGTTATTTGTTAATGTTAATTGATAGTTAAATAATCGACTATCAATATTGGCTAATGCGCTGATCGTTTTGAAAAGGCCGGGATCGGGATTTATTTCCTGAAAACCACTTCGATCCGGTTTGAACGTTTTCGTGAGGAAGACAGGTACTGGGAGTCGAAGATGGAGCAGTGAAGTGCAAGGGCTAGTCACTACTAATCCTGAGGATGATTCCAAAATGGATGTAGTAGGAGTAGTGGCTTCGGTTCCGTTCGAACCCGAAGCAGACTTGTATGGATGAATGCTTTCAGAACATCGTGAGGTGGACGGTGAGCATTCTAAGAGATATGTTCTAAAAAGGTAACGCTTAGCCTCGAGCCTCATCAACCGGGAATGACTGAAAATCAGGGGATATGCAGCAAGGCTAAGTGGGTAGCACCCATTAGGGTGAGGCCATCCCTGTCTAGATGTCCCTTTTATTCAGTTTAGTGGTGCGGTTGCTGATCCCAACCGCGGGGTGATCTTACTCGGGATTATCCAGTAAGGGGTAGTCCCGGTCTTATGTTGCAGGGGATTTAGGGTGGATCCTCAGTACGCTGATCTAGACCAGGTACTGTGACAGGTGGTATCCCAGTGCCTAGTCATTAGTTAGAAATCCATTCTCCCCACGTGCGTTTACGATTTTGTTTGTAGAACCCACTTTGTGGCCAGTATGTTGGAATTTAATAAATGTAACAATTTCGGCTATTTGAATAAGTATTTGTATATAGACACTATTATAATATCAGAGGATTTTATAATAAATGTTTTAGCTATCGTAAGGTAAAAACCCGACATGTTTATTTGTGGCGTGGTCTTACGAGATGCTTTTGTTTTTCAAGGATTTTTGGAACTTTAATAATCAATTTGAGTGTGATTTCTCACGCTGGTTTTCCATACTGACTCGGGTGTTATTTAACTATAATGCTCGGGTCAGACCGAGTATTATAGATTATAGGAAATGATGCTGTGGAGTTGGATGAAGATACGTACTTCCGTATTTGTATGAAATATTCCGCTGTGTATTCAGTTTTGGGAAGGACGAGATATTATCACCGTCTTGAGTTGTGTTGTTGTTTGTATTGAACTCTGATGATGTACTCTGATGATGTAATGTATAAATAGATATATTTGTTTTTGTGTAAAGATCATTTGTTATCTATTATATTTTATTCCGCTGCGATGGTTAGATTCTGATGTTGTTTTCTATTTTCTTCTTCTACCTCTTCTTCTTTAACCCTCATGGTTCGGTTTTCCGGACGTCGGAAAATCGGGTCATGATAAATAGGTTTCATCAAATCCATAAGTGTATGCCATATTGCATTATTTATTCACACTTGTATTAGTACTATTATTTACACTTAGGAACTTTACTATTGTTTTTTGGAGATAAACCAACTGCACTCTGCTCTGGCTGGTATTCTCTAAAATATCGCCTAGCCATTTCCCTTCTTATCTCGTTCCACTTTCTTTTTAGGAAGAGTATTTTCCTATCGGAACAAAAACTACCGATATGCATAGTGATGAAGGAGGGTTAGCTGATGCATTTGGATTGTTAATATCTAAGGAAGAGTGGATTTTATGGTGCTCGATCAACCCTTGAGTATCAAATTATTTACTCCTTCGAGTGCTGCACATTTAGATGCAGATGATGCCTCTCCACCCTAAGACTCCATTCCATTATTCATCAGTTTTAACACTGCCATTTAGCAACTTTTCCTTTACTACGTAATATTTATTCAACTCTATTTTAATGGATAATGAAGTACCCTTTCTTTTGCTACATTCATGTCTATTATTTTGTGCATACTATCATGTGTTGTGATATTATTAAATTTTCCTTGGCTATAAATCGATGAATATTTTCTCATTGCAAACCATATACACCACTCTTGTTACTTTTCAGCATAATATAAATAGGCCCAACATTTCATGAGCCATCAATTCCAACCTCACTTTCATCACTTTTTCCTCCCTTGCTACCTTAGCATGAACCTTATTTCCCCTTCTCCTTTCTTTTCAATTCCGGATCTACTCTTGCCTCATCATTAACACCCTCTAACATCTCTATGGTGTCTTGGTCACATAAAAGATCCTTATTCCCAAAGATCCTTGACTAACCTATTTTCATCAGTGCTAACTCTCTGCACTCATAATGGCCTTTCTCCTACTACATTTTGAGCTCCTATACCATTATCCTTCCTTTTCCTTATTGTTTGAATGGGCAAAGCTTAATAGAATAACCAAAGCATTTACCCCTCTCGCATTTAGGTACAATCCATTCATATTTCACTTGTTCTCAAATTAACTTACCATCACAAAGAAGTACTGGAATTTCATTTGGAATCATCTTTCATTTCAATCGATACTGTAGCAAAATGTAACTTCCCCCTACTTGGAGGCCAAAAACTAACGGCTACGGATATTGCAGTCATCCATAGTTATTAATTCTCGAGGATCAAATATGGCAATTTTAGATACATTGATATATAGAAATACATGAATATGGAAAAAAAATAAAACAGTGAACAAAATCCACATTCCATTTCAAAATATTTCAAATTCATTACATAATCTCATTGCGTAGACCACGTTCAAATAAAATATACTTATTACAAAATATGCTAAGAGCGACATATGAAAATGCCCTCTTGGATGATCAAAGTAAATAATAATACAATAAAACAAGTTTGCCTTTACAACCAAACTGTAATGACCCACCTTTTTGGATGGTTTAAATCAACGATAAACCACACACGTCAAACTCAAACCATTCAAAAGTGAGGTTGTTATGGGGAAGTAAGAAAAAGAAAAGAAAGAAATAAAACAAACACAGAATCTCATAGCACAATGACAATATAATAATCAAATAAATAGTTCATGAAGTTGTTTTATAAATAAAATTTGATTACACATTTACATTGCAGCATTAGAGTTTCATTTGACATAAATGAATAATAATGCAGTGGAACAGTGTGATGTAGTGGAAATAAATATAATAAATAATAATAGCACAAAATCTTCTTCTTCGTCCTTCAGAAAGCAGTCTTCGATACACTGAAAAGCTCGGACTGACCCAAGCGAATTGAAAAGACAAACAATCGAGTCATAACTAAAAGATCTTATGTAAGTTAAATCAACAGTAAATAGGTATGAGTGTATCAGCGTTGGAGATGTTTACGGGGTTTGAGATCTCCTATCTAGTGTCTAACGTGAGTGTTATACCTTAAGATATGTTCGGGACAACATCTCCTAAGGATCCGTTAAACTATCTACATACATAGTACAATACACTATTATAATAGTGTCTATAGTAAAGTAAAGTATTAAAATAGCGTTACCCATATCCCCCTTAACATATTTTATATATTCGCATAGTCTATACAGTACCATAATTCCTCCGTAAACTGGAGGGCTATCAGAGAGCATTCCATAGGTATTGTACAAACCAAACTCGTAGAGGACGCGATACGGCATATGAACATGGCACTTGAGGTAATGTCAGGGTAGGGTTCTACCTTTGCACACCCGAATTGGTCGTAACGCATATCATCCACCACCGCCCACCTCGGGACACACTCCCATAATCAAAATTGAGGGATGGCCACCAAATCAATCACAAAGTCATAATATGGTATCGAAGAAATGTGCCCGATAGGAGGAATGACCTCACTTGGCCCAGCATAGCTCCTGTTTTAGTCACATATAAGCTGACTCACGGGAGTTAGGGCTACGTAAATATCTCATACAGAATCGTTTGCCAAACCATCTTACTTCATTCTGGAATCTCCACCATGTACATAATTGTTAAAGTGGTTTTTGGTATTGGCAGAGAGTATGACAATATCTGAACCCGGTCTTTTTAACAACCAAACGCTTATTTCACACTGGATGGTTCTTTTTAAACTTCCAAAACTGTTTCATAACTGATATCAAAATATCATATTTTCATAACCATATCACTTTCGCAATCATATTCATTTTCGAAATCATATCACTGTCGAAATCATATTGAAAATTTTTGTTAAATCCTCATTTCAAAATCATCATGTTTACTCAAATAGTAAGTATCATTTAAATCTCAACTTAGATTATAACATCATTTAACCATATTTACTTTTAAATCAAGGATTTAAGTATAGCCGTCCAACCTTGCACCGCTTAATTTCTAAAAAAAATTGTTCGGATAGTTTTAAAATGGTTTAAATAGTTTAAATAATTTAAATATTTAAAATAGTTTAAAAGTATTTTAAAACAGTTTAAAAATAGATCAAAATACTTTAGGTGGATTTAAGATAGTTTAAATAGATGTAAAATAGATTAAATAGATTTAAAATAGTTTGAATAGTTTTAAAATAGATTAAATGAATTTAAAATAGTTTAAATAGATTTAAAATTCATTAAAATATTTTAAACAGTTTAAAATAGATTAACATAGATAAAATGGGTTAATTAATTTAAAATGGGTTAAATTAGATTAAAATAAATTATAATATTTTAAATTCAATAAGTTGGTTTTAAAATAGATTAACTTATTTTAATAGTTGAAAATCTTAATAATTAGAATTTAAAAGAACATTTATAGTTAATACTGATAAGAAATTTGAAATTAACATCATATATAATCATTTCTTCCATTTCAACAAATTTGGACCATATCTAGATTTCAGATCAAAAACCAATTTCAAATATTGAAATATCAAATTTAACTATTCCAATTTCAATAGATTTTCAAAGTTACAGTTTCCTATATTTCAATAACTCAATTTCGATGAATGTCGTTTATACTTCAAATTCAACTTTAACATTTCAGTTTAAATCCTTTAAATAATTTCTTGAAGTAATTCAATTTATATCAGTCAACTTCTATTTCGAAATATCGTTTGACTGGATTCAAAGCTTAAAGATCTAAAATCATTAAATTTAACCAATCCATTATCAAGTTATACGAATATTTATCACTTCAATCCGCAAATATTTTAAATTTTATGGGTATATATTGTTTCAACCCGCAATCCTAAAATTTATTTCAATGAAAATCGTTTGGGTTTATCCTTTAAACCCATAACGATTTTTCCATATTCTACATAATCGTTCGGGTATGTATCATTTCAACCCGTAGGGAACTTGTAGTGTTATAACAATATAAAATATAACATCCAATCATCTAATATCAACAATCAAACATCCATTACAATCATCATCCAAATCAACCAATAAACGTCAATAGATAAGCTATTATCATTAACATGTATTAAATTGACAATTAAATTCATTATTAAAATAAACGATGATTAAATGTAATAAAAGTCAAATTTAACTAGAATGACAATTTAAATATACCAAATATCAACCAATCAATACCAAGACACATCATAAATTTAATTTAACTACATAAGATAATTTAGTAATTGCGATTGTGTTAAAACACTCATATTTGATTTCAAATCGATTTAAGTTCAAAATATGGTCCAAAATTCAATAGTCTTAGAATTTGTCCAAAATAGAGCCAAAATGTTCGGAATTTCGATACAATGGAATAAACTGCGTGCAAATCCGAGTCCGTATGTAGAAGATATGTAAATTAGAATATTGAATTGAAATTAAAAAAGAGCAAACGTTTACCCAAAGCCACGTCAGCGCGACTGTTTCCTCCTCCACGTGATTAAAAAGCGATCGAATATCTCACGAAGCCCTAGCACCCATCAGCCGCCCATCCTTTCTTGAATTTTCCTACCACCACAGTCAACGATACTTTGATCGACCAATATCAAAGGCCTCCTCGCGTCATGCCGCACCTCCAAACCTAGAGCGGCCATCTCCAGTCGCCTGAGTCGCGCCGCCACCGCCACCGCCAGAGCTTTGAGCATGATTTTCGACGATTCCAAGCACCACCTCATGAGCAAACACTAGACCTAGGGCCTGCTAGACCTCCTCTTCCCAATGCCACTGCCCGATCGACAAACGGTCGACGATCCACCATTGGATCGTCAAAAACCTAATATGAAAGACTGAGGTTCGAGTTCAATTTCTGGAAAAACGGTGACCGATTGAAAAACGTATTGCAGATTTAGGTTGCACTCATCGAGAGCTTCAAATCGGTATATAATTTGATATGGTTTGAAGGAGTTTGATTTTTGGTTTAGAGGTTGAATTGTAGGGTTTGTAATTTAACTGTGTGCTACCCTTGAGAAGAGAGAAGCAGAAAGAATTGTATGTATAAATAATGAAATGAGACACGGCTAGGGTTTATAATATCCTATATATAGGAAGATCTTATTTATAATTGAGTGCACAAGATTGGATTGGTCAAAACGACTACGCAATCCAAAAAGCCCGTCTGCCTTCGAAACGAAAATGAGTCAATCCATATATCAAAATATATGTTTTCGATAGTTTGAAACTCAATGGAACAGATTTCAACTCCTAATTCCATCGTACGAAGAAGTTAGCTTTAAAATCAGCTTATTTGAAATAGATTTCAGTTGAATTTAATTTTTGTGCATTTCGAGCCCGTACGATCAAACGATAAGTCCGATCACGACCAAACTTGAGATCCTATAGTAATTCACCGTTACAAATCCGATGAAACTGGTTTTGTCAATATCTGAGACAGTGGCCAAAATGGCTATTTTCATGCTAAATAAATAAATTATTATTAAATTGATTAATTCGCCTTTTCACTTCAAATTTTATAATGAACAAATTTTATCATTTTGATTACTCAGACATTTACAATAATTTAAATAATCTTACATGTCTATTCAGTGTTAAATGTTACACTAATTATAGTATTCGATTTCAACTGTAATTAAATACAACTAATTTTATTTTAATTCCAATAAATTGATTTAATTTTATTTCAATCTTTTTATTCAATCAAACATTACACTATGGACATAGTTAACATTTGTTTATATCTTATTACATTAATGTTCTCCAGTTATCATCTTTTACTATATTAGTTGCAATATTCCAATTATATTGAATTCTGTCGATTTTCACATTAATTAAAATTTAAAGTCCCAATAAATTCATTTATCTTAGTTTCACTCGTTTTATTAAATAAATTATAGCCTTAAGAATATATTTGACACTTCTGTACATTTTATTACCTTCACATTTTACAGTTATTGTCTTAACTCGTATTAATGTAATATTTAATTACATTTAATTGCAATTGCTTTCCAGCTTAATTTAACATATTAAATAAATTGGCAACAAATAACAATCGCTACCTTTTCTTAATTTAATCATATTTATAAGTTATTTGTCTATAAACAAATGTTCTGAATACTTACACAACACTAATTTTACCAATTATAAGTATTTACATATTATTTCACAAATTAATATAACATTTAAATTATTTTCTAGATTTAAATTTATAACCAATTATAACCTTACAATTTATTACAATTACTTGAGGTTGCATTCAATTTGTCATTTGTTACATTAAATTTTCATTATTAAACTTCATTCTAGTTAGTTTCTCATTTCTACATCATAAATTTTATTTTCTTCCAATATTAAAATTTAAAATTTTATTAAATTAAATAAAATAGATTATTGAAAATTTACGGGTCGTTACACAAACATAGCGGAAATAAAATAACTCTAAGTAGCTAGCATGCCTCCTGCCCGTCACCGGAAGCTTTATTCGTCTAAAAGAACACCTGAAAATCCTAAACCTCAAACTATTCAAAATCAACCGAGTACTCGTGAGTTTAAGGGAAAAATAAAAACTTCGAGTCAAACATATAGCCTAGTATGAATAATAACTACCATCTCAAACCATTTAGATATCAGTGAGACCACGTCGCTTAGTGGAATGGGTTTCCCCTCACTAGTATCTTAAAAACTTTATAAAACCATATATTGTGCTCCTACACCTACAGTGGTTAAAACAATTCAAAATAATACAATGATATGCAAACAAGTAAGTTAATTCTGGATTATCCATCCTTATTTATTCTGACTATCTGTCTCAATTATAGTTTCTAGGATTACTATTAACCTATTAATTTTCATAGGATCACTATTAACCGGTTAATGTTTATGGACTCCCTGTCCGGTTTCATAGTTTTCTCTTATCCTAGTTTTTATGGACCGACTAGAAATCTATTGACTAACTGTCAATATCTTACTCCGGATATGCTTTTCATGGGCTAACTATAAACCTTTTGGCCCTTGTTAATATCAAATCATAGTTTGCATGGGATGACTATGAAACTTTTGCCCCCCGCCAATATCTTTTCTTTTATATAGTTTTCATGGGCTTACTGTGAACCTATTGACCCCTGTCAATATCTTTAATTAAGATTTTAACATTTCTTACTAGGTCAACATAGTGGTTATTCTGCCCTTCTCTAAAGCACCGTTATGGATTAATTACAATGTGAATAAATATATGAAGAAGCAATCATAACAACAAAATAACACTAACAACAATGGTTTAATACCCTTGAAATCATTTGATGTAAAACTCGGTTAATCCCTTGAACCTGTTATTCAAGGAAAATTTCTTCAAAAACTTCATTTCAATGCTCTTTATTTATGCCATGGTTTTTCCTTTAAAATGAGATTGGGTTATTTTTTTTAAACCTTAAAACATCTCTTTTGAAACTCATGGTTAACCTCCTTCGAAAGCAAAGAAAACACCTTTCCAAAACACTATGAATATACCTTTCGAAGCCCTTGTTAAATAATGTCTTTTGAAACCGAATATACCTTTCGAAGCCCTTGTTAAATAATGTCTTTTGAAACCAAATATACCTTTCGATGGTATTAAAACACTACTCAAATTTTTTAGAAACATAGCTTCAAATCAATTGAAAGTACCCCATCTGAAAGTATTGGGTTTTACTTTTAGAAACATCTTTTGGGTCAAAGTGAATATAGGTGAAAGTATCTCCTTTGAAACCATCGATAAAATTGTTTTGGGGAAAATTTTGATGGTGTCAGAACCATTTATTTGAAAGCTCAAAGCCTTTGAGTAAAACTTAGAAGGATAGCGTCGAAAACCCCATTCGATACCATTGCCTTCACAACCCATAACCCCTTTAAAAAACATTTAGTAAGTGCCTTAACATAAGTTTAAAACAAAAGCATCCTTCGAAAGTATTGATGACTTCAATATACTTGAAATGTAAAAGAAAAGCGACTAGGTTTTGACTGGGTTGGAACAACTACTTTCGAAAGCGTTCTTTTATAAATAAAGTGACCCCTTCGAAAGCCTGTACCTTTAAAACATAAAATGGCAACCTCCTTTGAAAGCTATTTGTAAAACCCCTTTAGAAAACATATGCTTCAACTATGTCAAAGCATTAAGTAAAACAAAGCAGGCACTTAACGTTTGGAAAAAACTAAGGTTTCGACCCCATCGGAAGCATTGCTTCGATACCATGGCTTTCGCCTTTCCTTCAATCCACTACGTACCATCTAAGTTATAACTTGTGTATTGGTTTCGACTAGGTAGGTTTTGGTTGGGTTGGTTTCCACTAAATTGGAGTGGAAGCATTGGAGTCAAAAAGGCACTACTATAGGAGGCGGACCCAACTTTTCTAAATAAACGTTGAAATTATGCTACTTTTAGTAATTGCTTTATAACTACCTTCCTATTTGTAATTCTTTGATTGGTTGCATTAAAACTTTTCAAATACTTTACAAAATAACTTCCACGTTTATCAAATCTAAATCACGGGAAAATGTAAGGTTTAAGCCCTTCCATTAAGCAAAACCAATATTGCAAATGAGTTCTCCTTTTAAAATAATTTATATTCTATAATAAATCAGTTAGGAAAAATCCCCAAAAATCATAGAAATTCCCTTTCATCATGTTATCAAACATATTAAAATTTCAGACCCAATTTCTTTCTGAAATAATCAAAATAAATTTTAAATCCCAATATATCATATTTTCCTTTAGAAATTCATAATAGATTTTCCGTAGCTTGAAAAATTACGAAAATTGAAACTCGTTTATAAAATCATGTTTTACCTAATATATAATTTTTCCATAGCATTCTAAAATAAATAACAATCGGTTTTGCCCTAAAATCGTGCAAATTCATATGTAAATGAATTGGTTTACATCAACATATAATAATTCAAACATATCATCATCCAAAACATCATGAAAACCAATTTAATCTTAAATCTGAAAACATATGATTATAAAAACAAAATAGAGATGGAATAAATTATTATTCACCTTGGATATGACAAAAAATTTGAGATTTGTGAAAGATTGATTCCCCGAGCTTTGATCCTTAGCTTTGATTTAATTTTTCTTCCATTTTTCCCTTGTTAATGGTCAGCTTCTCTTAGGGTTTGATTTGCGTTTTAGGTTTTTAGAACGAACGTGAAAAAATGTGAAATGAAATGTGAAGGGGTATAGCCATGAATCAAAAGGTGCAACTATATACTAATATGTTTATTTTTTTAATTAATGAATATAAGCCATTGTAAGCCCATTTAATTAATCACTTAAGCACGGCCTTCTTATAGTTTTATTCAAATCTCAATCCCTTTATCATCATTATTCTTCTTAATTTATCTAATTAAATCTTTTGAATAATGTTATCGAAAATTGTAGGTGTTACAAAAAACTAATTCTTTTTTTAGTTGTAGTCATATTATCCATCGCTATTGGCATTCTTAGCACGCTATCCATTCTTCCTAATGATTCTTCCTCCAAAAGAATAATATCAATATCACCAAATCTAATTGGTATGGAAGTTAGCAAGTCCATATCCAATTTATTTTCTACACTCCACTTCCTTATCACTACAATTTTCTATTAAATAAACAAGGGTCTCACATAAAAAATCTATTTATATCTTCTTTCGGCTTGAATTTAACGAGATAAAAACCATATGTGTTCTCCAATTCTCATACCGTATGCTCTAAACTGGTAATATTTTGGCCTAGGACCGGCCACGTAGAGTACCTTAGAATTCCTTTAGGTTGCACCTCCTCTATTGAATGTTTCCTTACTTATAAGAGCCACTTTCATTTTATTTACGCCAAACGTATCAAAAAATACAAAGATTTTCGCTCCTTCTTACTTACTCTTAATGTTATATCTCTTTGAGCACCTATCTTCGTTAAATCGTATGACAAAACCTTCATCTTCATTTTCATTGTTATTTTCTTTCCTTCCACCAGTTCTCTCGATCTTCCTTCCATGGACTTAGATTTGTCAATAATTACTTTTTCCTCTTTAGATATGCTTGCACTGATGCCAGATTTGGCCACGCTGGCATTATCTTTTACCAAATTTGATTTCAGCTATGCTAGATTTATTAAGTTCCTCTCCAAATTTTCCTACTCCTTCATCACATCTGATCAACCTAACTTCAGATCCACCCTTGACTACACTAGATACGCTCTCGTAATTGCTTGCTTTTCCTCTTCCATCGGTTATAACACCTTCTATCTGTTGTCCCCTTGGAGAAACCAATCCAATCTACGCCTTTACTCACCACTAACATGAATCCTTCATCATTTATCACCCTCCTATCTCGATATAGAGACCTACTGAAGGAGATGGAATTCAGAATTGAGATTGAGTTAGGGTTAGGGTTGTGTCATTCTTTCACCAATTGATTCATGTTATAACTTATTGAATATTCAAGTGAGATATTTCATTTATTATTTTTAATTATTTAAATAAATTAATACTATTTATATTAAATGTATTTAGGAAGAGTAGAACACACAAGTTTTGGAATTAGTGATCCATTCTAAAAGAATCATAAGCAAAGAAATGCTAAACACACTTTCCTTTAGAGAGAGTGAGTTTGTACTTTTTTTTTGAACTGGTACTTTATATACAACAAATCATTGGAACAACATATCCCATGTCAAATAAATGCTCGAAAGCAAGTTTCGAACTTGTACTTATTATCCTACATTTGAAACAAATAATATCTCGACGGATTTGGACTATATACCTTGCATCATATAGATCAAGAATGAATGCAAGGAATGCAAGGAATATGACAAAGTTTGGAAGTGGCAACAAAGATCAATACCGATAATCTTTGTGAGCGATTAATGTACTTAGTCTTTCTGAAGAAGTTAAAAGATGAAGACTAAGGAAAGAATGGAAGACTTAGGACCCAAAAAAAAGTCTGTATCGATCTATAATGATCGGCACCGATCCTATTGGATTATGATGTGGATAAGCATGGCTTAGTCAAAGATGAAGACTAATTCAAAAGGAAGTACAAGTTGGCATATGTGGATAAGTCGGTACCGATCCACGGCGAACGGTATCGATCATTTTAGCTCGGATATGTTTGATTTTGACTAGATCTTCCTACATAAACTTTGATCTGGAGTGGAGAACGTGTTCAAGTTAATTTCGATGATTTGATGCTCGATTTCGTCTATAAATACTAAGGCAAATGCATTAAGAAAGGGGTCTTGGTTATCTTATTTTTGCATCCAAGGTCCATCGAATTCATAGTTTCATACCTGAACGACTTGAATATTTAGTTGTTGAAAAGTAAGCGATAACAAAACTAATAGTGGATGGAGGCTATTTATTTTGCGGAACACTCTAAAGTCATTTATTCTATTCTCTTTTAATTATAATTTCTCTATAATTTAGTTTGTTGTTTGATTGAGTGTTTGTTCTATTTTGAAGCAAACAATACTTGTTTAATGATTGATGGAAAATGATAGATAATCATTCATGCTTATGTAAAAAAAAGTACAGTAATTATCTCCTTTGTTATTCGGATTGAAATCACATCAGTCTTTTTTCGGTGTTTCCGTAAATCAACTTAATCTGCAATACATATTCTTCAATTTATATATATTTTAATTGATTAAATATCGTAATCGTATGGTGGAGATTTAATTGGTTCATGAGCACACCAAGTAATATATTGGAATGATTATTGTTGTTCCGCTTGCAAGTATATCTTTCGTGGGCATCAAAGTGACCGGTGTATCTTTCGCGGGCATCAAAGCTCAACTGCTTCTATTCTCTTTTTTCATCGTGCAAAGACTAAAATCCTATTTTTCCTGCTAAATCATGGCATCTATAGCTACTCTGTTCACATGTTCTTCCCCCCTCAATTTGTCCCCTTATTCAAAATTCTTTTCTTCTCGTCTAAGAAAACGTGTCTGTTTCAAATCTTGTGAAATAAGTTGTGTCTCTTCTTCTTCCGTTGATTTGTCGAATAAATCTGCTTTTCTGGAGAAGCCTAATTCTGCTTTCAAGGTTAGAACTCGTCAGTCTAGAAATTATGTCATTTTGACCAAGCAGTTTTTATTTTGGGAACCCTAACTTTTTCGCAAATGAAATTTTGTTATTTTGTTATTCTATAGTGGCTAAGTAACTAGATTGTATTAGTAAATGAAAATGTCCTGACCTTGAAATATTAGCATATTCAATTTACATGTAATATTTTTTTTTTGTCGTTTCAAACCAAGAAAGGTAACATGTTGATTTTTTGCTCATTCTGCTCAAACTAGGTTGTTACTATGACCATGTAGCCTATGTTGCCCCTCTGGGAATGTCCAGTGAAATTGGAATGATGTACTAGATCCAGAAGTTGACATTGAATCATATTAGCTTATTAATTAGTTCTAGTGTTTGCACAATCAGTGTTGATTACAATTAATATTAATTGTCACTATTAACTAATGTCTTGTTATCATCATTTCTAACAATTCCTAAAATCTATCGAAATCTAATTAATAGATGCAATAGAATTCCATACATACATACATACATACCCCCACACACACACACACACAGAGAGAGAGAGAGAGAGAGAGAGAACACTGTACATTAGTCAGTGTAGACATGCAGTCGCTGAACTCTTGGTGACCACCATATATAAGATTATACATTAGGGTGCATTTTCAGACAAGTGTTCGTGACCGGGTTCTGTGATCGTAGAAGAGAACTCAAAGCTAAAGGTGAAAATTGTTTGTCAGCAAGGATTGGTAAAACAAATTGAAAGTTGGTTTGGAAATGGGATCATTGTTAATATTTCATCAAATGTAATATTATATTATAATAGTGTTAATTTTCGAATTATTTTCTTCTTATTATTAATCAAGTGTTTTGTTATACTAAATTAATTGTTTATAATATTGAAGTAAATGATTATAGTATTAAGATACATAATTTAGTATGTTTATTAAATATTTTATAGTACAACTACATTGCATATTTTATAATACTAATTAAATATTCACAATATTTGATTAAGTAATTTATGATATTTAGTTAAATAATTCACAATATTTATTTGTAGTTGATAATACATTTGGTTTGATTAATTAATTCTATAGGTATGTAATTAAAAGATAAATTTCTAAAATAATCACTTTTAATTTAGAATGCACGAAAGCTTCATTTTCCTCTGCCATTCTAGAGTCCTTTTTGCGCATTATCACTTTCTTTGGCAGCATCTACCAACTCAAAACAGGATTTAAGGCTATATTTTCACCTGAGACCAACAAATGAATGAATGGCAAGTGCTTTACCTTGTATGGATTGTATTTCAATTGAAACTTATTTACCTAATGAACGGGGACATAAGCTGTATCCACGACCGATGTAAACTTATGTCTGACTTGAAGGTAACAGGAGCTGTGTGCAATTGGCCATGAAAAATGTGTTTACACTGATCAAGTGTCTAACTTTGACTTGAAGTATTCATTTATTGATTTTTCTTTTTTCTTACTAGTCTGGAAGCTGGCAGTGGAGATTCCAGGACAGTTTCACTAATATTTATTATGAAGAACATGCAGGAGCGAACCCTGCCAGTACAAAGAGAATTCTTATGGTACCCACAATTTCAGATGTAAGTACAGTCGAGGAATGGAGGGGGGTAGCGAAAGATATCGTAGCAAGAACTGATGGAGGCAATTGGCATGCTACAATTGTAGATTGGCCTGGTTTGGGTTACTCAGATCGACCAACACTAGAATACAATGCTGATGTCATGGAGGATTTTTTGACCCAGTTCATTAATTCTCCTGATAGTCCATTATCAAATCCAGGTATCTTCACTTGATGAAAACGCTTGGTTCTTATAATGTGCTGAACTATTTCATCTTGTTCTTTTATAACTGTTTTTCTCCTTCTGATGTCTTTAATTAAGTGGTGTTGTTGGTGTTGATGTATTTTATTAGCCTGCTTTTTTCCGTCTACCTACACCCTATAACCAAAATAATTGGTGAAATAGGTAATGAATTGGTAATAGTTGGAGGTGGGCATGCTGCAACTATAGTCCTTAGAGCAGCTGGTAAGGGTCAAGTTAAACCATCTGCCATTGCAGCTGTTGCACCAACTTGGGCTGGTCCTCTTCCTATCGTTTTTGGTCGTGACTCTACCATGGAGTCAAGGTAGAGTTAAACTTATAACTGGTTCTTTAAAGTAAATTACCAAATTTAACATAGTATTTTGGTATACATGCCTACATTACAAAATTTCTTTTGATGATTGATGAAGTTTAATCTATTTGACACATACCTCTAGTAAATATATGTCCCTAGATGTGCAGTGATCAAATGAACTTAGTTGCGATTAGCAGATGGGTAACCTATAATTTCAACATTTGTGTTTCTTTTCCGTGAAAAAACATATGTTTTGTAAGTTTACACCGGTGATGTGCTTACTCCATCAGTCCTAATTTCCTGCAACTCAGATTGCAATAAGCCTAAAGTTTGTAAAATGAAAAGTCATTTTTTTTTTCTTTTTTTAATCGGACTTTCCTATGTGATTTTCTTCACTGTAGGTATGGGTTTCTAAGAGGCACATTAAGAGCCCCAGCAATTGGTTGGATGATGTACAACTTACTTGTCAGCAATGAGAAATCTATCCAATCACAATACAAATCTCATGTATATGCAAATCCAAACAATGTAACACCAAACATAATTGAAAGCAGATACGCATTAACAAAAAGAAAAGGTGCTCGATTTGTTCCTGCTGCTTTTCTAACTGGACTTCTCGATCCTGTCAAATCCCGTGAAGAATTTCTTGCTTTATTCGCCGAGCTTGATGGTAAAGTTCCAATTTTTGCTGCATCAACAACAAACGCGCCCAGAAGATCAAAGGCTGAAATGGATGCACTTAAAGAAGCTAAAGGTGTCACCAAGTTTGTTGAGGTTCCGGGTGCGCTTCTTCCTCAAGAAGAGTATCCTTCGGCTGTTGCTGAAGAGCTCCACATTTTTTTGCAAGATTATTTGGTACATAGGAATTAATTACTGTTGAACTTCGATTTTCATGCATACTTGTATGCTCAAATGTTAATGATTCCACTTTTATATCATATATACATATACTAAACCAAAAGATAGCACTTAACTGATGTTTCTATCATCAGTATGTAGAAAGCATTTGTCAAATTATTATTGCAACTTTCAAATTATGATTTGACTTCATAATATTTTTGAGTTGACCTGCATTGAATCATGACTATGTTGACAAATACATCACGAGGAATGAGGATGAAGCCTGAAGCTGAGAAAACGATAAGTTCTTATTTGATTTACATGTTTTCAAATTGAAAAGCAGAGACTAAATACTTTCATTTGTTTACATCTTTGTTTCAGACTGTCTTCCCTTTATGGTCTCCTTCTAATTTGGAGATAAATATGCACAGCATGTTCCCAGTACATGCCTGTGAGAAGGTATGCACAGCGTTTTATCTTAGATGTTAGATGTATTATGATTAATTATATACACTATGAGTTTGCTTGTCATCAAGTTTATTTTTTCATGGTGCAAGGTGATCAGGGTTATACACGCATGTATGTGTAGCAGTGTATATATGCATATGCATATGTTTGAATATATATGAATAGACGAATTCAACTTCAGCTTCCACTTCACTAATCGTAGTAGAGCCAATTGCATCAAGCAGCACCCTACGGTCAACTCACCTCACATCGTGTCTTTCCTCTTCTACAGTATTGGCGTGGGGAGTCAGCCACTAGAGGCGAGATAGCCCTTGGTTAGTTCTTCATTCCGTTCATATATAAAGTGATGTGTGTATACATACATGTACATGTATGTATGTCTCTGTGTGTACACATGCATGCTTGCATGATTTTGCACTTCTGAGAGGGAAAATAAGAGAAAATAAGATTCAACGGTCAAACAAACAAAAATTGCTGCAGAAAATTTATTCTTCAAATACAGTTTTAGATTAATATAAATCAATAAACATCCTGAAAATAAGCTGATTTGAAATCAATTTGATGAACAGGAGGGAAAAAATAGATGCCATAAACAAAATGAATCACACACACAAATCGATCTTAAGGAAATCTATATTTGTACAATTCTAAATTTACAAAGCCATAAAAATTGACAATTTAGTTGTCATTTTGCAATTGATTAACTAAACAAAAGCAATAAGAACCCATATATGCTATCTGCATCCATATCTTCCATTCTGTTCATATTTCATCTTTCCTATTGGAATTTGGTAGAACTTCAAAGCTTTTATATTGCTGTCCTACTGAGTTGTTATGCTGAACACATATTTTTGAACGTACACTTTCATAACTTCGGAAGTGTCTGATGTAAAATTCAATTAATCAATGGACCTTTGTTTCAATTAATCAATGGACGTTTGTTTGAAACACGCTTCATAAGTTTCAAAATTCACTATCATTCCATATCAAAAATGAGTTTCATAAAAAAAACCATCAATATGTTTAACGAAAATGTGTAGATGTGCAGTCTACACTACAAATATTTGTAGTTCTAATTGGATATTTTTATAAAATAAAAATTTGCAGTCTATTCCTTTTATATTTGCATTCTACGCTACATATATTTGTAGCCTATGCTGCAAATATTTATTTTATAAACATGTGTTGATAGAACTGTAAATATTTTCATTCTACATTGTAAATATTTACGGTCTACACTGCACATTTTCATTGAAAACATTGACAAGAATGTTCCGTGAAACTTGTTTTTTTAAGAGTTTTTCAAGTATTTTGAAAATAAGAAGTAAGTCCTAGTTTCCACTTAATAAATTATCAAATCATGGACCTACAGTTAACTATGCGGAGAAACATATAGCAATACTAGATGTCTAATTTCTCAAGGACAATGGAATCGGCAGACCAAATGAAAACATCAAGATGCATGTTATAGTAGAGAATAATAGAGGAAAAATTCCTCAAATCCATGTGTAGTCGTGATTAATTTGAATGTCTTTCCTCTAAATTAATATCAGGTTATACTTAAGCAAATGGATAATCAAATTAATAACACGGGTGTGTTCTTTGTGAAGCAAACAGACGACCTGAATGTGGCATTCTAAAAAGAATGGAGAAAGTTCCGCGAAAGGGGAATGCGTTTTTGTACTGCGAACGATGAATGATCGTTTGTTTATATTACATTTTTTAGTTATTTTAAATTGCTTTAATTGTTTTATAATAAAATGTAACTATTGATATTAAATTATAAATTCGGTATAAAAGGCAAGAAAAAAGAAACATACGTTGCAAATAAAAGTAACATTACATTTCATTTAAAAAAAGATACATCAGAAAATAACAGCGCATCACATCTACTTTGATCTCATTTGTTGGACAAGATAATTCAAGATTCTTCTAACTTCATTACTATGTAGAAAGTGCTTAGCGATTTTAAAACGGTAGAGATGTAAAAAGCTATAAGGAAGATATAATAGAAAATAGTGGAGATGTAACAATAATTATTGAAGATAAAATTAAATCTTCAGAGTTGGTTTACTCTTATTTTCATATCATTTATGTAGGAAAAAAAAACGTTCACTCCTAAGTTACAAAACAGAAAAATATATTGATGCATAAAGTACATACTTGGTGAATAGAATAGAGTTCCTATTTATGTTGAGCACTTACGACTTGAACTTAGACCCATATCCTAAATTTGTTGATTTGGTTTATAATATAACTGGTCAAATTAACTATTTTGTAGTAAAGTTGCTAAACTTTATGATAAAACGTCCTGATCTAGCGGATGTAGTGGAATATAATGGGGCTTTAAGCTAATATACTATTTAAGAGTACGAAATTGGAAAAAAACATTGCTTTCGAAGTGCGCTGTGCGCTTCAACAAGGTTTTAGCAGGGTTTTAACTGCATAACTTAATTATCATTATGCAACATAGAACGAAGTAGATGAAAATGTTTTGGTTGATTTGCAAAACTGTTCCAAGCACCCACTCCTCATAACTATCAAGCGGCGATCGAATTTTGACACAATGTTCAATAATTTTTTTAACATGTCGGAATCTGGATCGTCGTCTTTTAGAATTGGGGCTCTAACTTGCCTTGCTCGAAAGCTGAACCGACATCGAATGTCCAACAAGGAGTAGCGGTGGTGGGACTAGAAAATAGGCCATTCGCTAGCCCATTAAAAATATCTTAGTAAAGCTTGGTGTCGAAGTGGGTTGAAGGTGAAGGAGAAATGTTGTAAACACGCTTGCATTTCTTGATAGCACCATCATACACCCGGTCTGACTATCTGAATTTTGAGGGAGCATGGTCTTTGTAGCGGTGGAATCGTCAAGCGATAGTCCGTCATCATTTATCATCTCCTTGAACGCACTCTCGTTCAACCGCTCTGCTGTTTGTAGTAGATCGTTCCATGCCGCTCAAGTCCGCATCATAATGTCCTATTTGTCCTTATTTACCATCTCCATGAACGCACTCTCGTTCAACCGCTCTGCTTTTTGTAGTAGATCGCTCCATGCCGGTTAAGTCCGCATCATAATGTCCTATTTGTCCTTCATGCGATTGCCGATGAAATTAGTGCCTAAGCACTGGTTGAACTCGAACACAATTTCGTTGTACCAACTACTAATTCGAACAGGATGGGATCTATCGGTGATGCGCATATATCAATGAAAATCACAGTCTGCACAGCATTTCAATGGACAATGTTTTTAGTACAAGATCCAGGGGAGACAGTGGGCATTCAGAAATTCAAGATTTATTTGAAAAAAAAAAGTAAAAAATACATGTTGTATAAAAATGTGAAATAAACACAACATAAAAAGAAATACCTCAATTTGAGTTTGAAAAATGATGAAAGACGGCTTTAGAAATTCAAATTTGAGGTGTTTAAGTTTAGTGGAGGAAGAAGAAAAGAGTGGTGATGACATGGCTCAAAATTGACCGTTCAAGATTGAACCGTTGGGATATGATGTCTCAGACGCATCAGAATTGTCATATCCATTTGGCTATTTTATCATCGAAAGCACCCTAAAGTTTTATCCACATAAATACTAAAAGTGCAAGAAATAATCGAAACTCAACCATTTTCGAGGTCGGGTCATTCTGACTTAATTCTATACATAGCAGCACGATGAACCTACCTAAAACATCATCAACAGAAATTTGTATTCGGTACAGATCACGATCTCAAATAAATAAGATCCAATATATTAACCATATCGACTATTTACCAGAATAAAGAAGTATCAATATCATATTTTCAAACGATCCATCATAAGAACAATTAATAAAATGAATAAGAAAAATATATGAACAACATTTGTTATTACACAAATTTATAATGTAAAACAAAGTCTATACCATTATACAACAACATTGTAATACTGAAACCCAGTTTCAAATTTGCATAGCATTTGTTATGAAAACAGTGGAATTTCATATATACATAAAGGGCCGACTATTTTAATACAAAATTAAACATAAAATGGTGACACAAAAGATCTGGACCATTGAATTTTTTTGTCTTTATAGGGAATGTGGAATTCAGGGGCAATCCAATGGTAAAAATTCTTTGTGTCACCAATTCTGTCTATATTTTGTGTCTAAATAAATAGACTTTCCCATACATAAATAAACAAAATACTTACAACTTTGATATCGCCAATCATTTAATTAGTCATAGGGCTGTTAATTTTGAACGAGTGTCCGATGTCCGTTTATGTCCGTAACTGAAATACGTCCCTCCGAATTCGTTCGATTGTCATTTAGGACACGAGTTAGGACAATAAAATTTGTACGAGAAAAAATATTGTTCGGTCCGAGTTCGTTCGAATTCGTCCGAATTCGGTATATCTGATGGAAATTCTATTAAACAATATAAAATTTGATGTAAACAGCAATGTCCGTCCGTGCCCGTTTGAGTCCGTATTTGAAAAATGTATGTACGATTTCGTTCGATTTCATTTAGGACACGAGATAGGACAACAAAATTTGTACGAATATAAATCTCGCTCAGTACATGTCCGGTCCGATTTTATTTAGGACATAAACTGAACACACCTCCGTCCGGTCCGGTTCGACCGATTTACACCCCTAATTAGCCATGCTAGCCATGCATAGGAGAATACACATTAGACAAGAAAAACTATAGTAAAGAAGATTAAGCAAATATAATTTAAGGTTAACAGTTTATGGATCGAACTTGTCGATTTTAAAGATGAAAAGAAATCTTGAATTTTTCCAACAATTTCATCGTAGGAAGTTAACAAAGAATAAAACAAATACAACCAACAACCAAATAAATAGTATAAATGACGGAGGTGCTGGTTCTTTTTTGTCAAATTGTTTAGGACTAGAGGGAAATATTGTGCTTGTAGCAAACCTGGCTTTTCGACCATTAGAAATCGACACTAATACATACTCGGTATTCAAATGCCGAACCATCAAGTGTCGGAAAGGCAGATTGTTAGGAGAAAGAAAGTAGAAAGAAAAGATAAGAAGAAACTGAACAACATGGAATCTCACAACGCAACATAATAATATACAATATAATCACGTCTTTACAAAATCCGAGACCTTTTTTCTTACATATACATATTGGAGTTGGACAGTTATAACACGTCCTTACAACATCAGACAAACTACACATAACACATACACAACGAAAGATATCAAAAATACGAGAGTACGTCCCAGGACTCCAACTCGACTTCATAGCTCCAAAGCACCTAGAGCTAACCTGACAAACATGCTCGGTCTAACCCGAATATTATAAGGAAATAACGCCCAAGTGCATCTGGAATACCAGCGTGAGTAAACTCAAATCACAATATTTATTTATTGATTTATTAACTTGAAAAATCCTTTGAAATAAAAGATATTTCGTAAGACCACGCCGTACATAAACATAGATGAGTTTTTACCTTACGATAGGCAAAACGCTTTTATAGAAAATTCAGTGATACTATAATAATGTCTAAGGATTCAAAGTAAATTATTAAAATAGCTGGAACGCTTGCATCTCACGTTCCAACTTATTTAGTATACAACTAAACTTTAAAGCTCGTATTGAAGAATGGATTCCAACTAATGACTGGGCTACTGGGTACCGTCCATCACAGTACACGTCTAGAAAATGTACCGAAATCGTACCTAACGACCTCTGCCAACACAAGACCGGCCTATCTCTTATTGGATAGTACCGAATATGTCATCATCCCGGTTGCTTCGAGCTCTCATGCACAAGTAATCCATAGATATGCAGATGTATCGTATCTAGAAGGGTGAAAACATACCCTAATGGGCGCGACCCACATAACCTTACTGCATTTCCTTTGTTTTAGTCATTCTCGGTTGATGAGGCTTGAGGCTACGCTTTACCTTTCAGAATAGCAATCCCTCTCGGAATGCTAACACTGCCCTCCAAGCAGTAATGCAGTGCTAGCATTCATCCATACAAGTTGTCCAGGATAAAGACAAAACGAATGCACTATTTCTACCACATTCATTTTGAAACCACCCTCAGGATTAGTAGCAAGCAGGCCTTGCACTTCAATGGCTCCAGCTTCGATCCCATGCTTCAAGATGTCTTCATTTCAAAACGCTTGAGTTGGATCAAAGTGGTTTTCGAATAGCATATCCTATCCCGGTCTCTTCGAAACAATTTTCGATATTTGCGATAAACTCAACCCCGGTTCTTTAGAAAATAAATAGATAAATGACAAGAGCGGAGTTCAACTTCTAACCGTTTGTGGACGGATTTCCTTATCATTCATTCTAGAAGAACGAAACAAGTTTATACGTACAGTATAGCACCTTTGATGGTAACTATACCATATAATTCTTGTGTTTCTCTTAAATATTTCCAAAGTTACGTTTTGTCCAGATTTGGTAGTTAGTTATTTAACTATCAAATAAACAAATATCCAATCACGGTTTAATTTCTATATGGGATCCACTAAGCCATTATTAATTCTCTTTAATTAATAAAACTACTTTATAAAACCTGATCACGAGATCTTTTCAAAACACTATTCCCAAACCCCTTACATTTCATTTTATACTTGGGAAACATTTATATACTTATCTCAATGTTATAAGTATATTCCCAAAACATTTGACTTTTCATGCCTTGAAACAAAATCATATACTTATCTTATCAGTATAAGTATATTTACAAAGTTTTCAAAGTTTTCTTCTTTCCAAATCCCATATTAAATAACCAAACATTTCTTCCAAATAAAATGTTCTGCTTATCCTTTATAAAAAATTCCCTTTTTAAAAGCTCATCTCGTATTTCAGTTCACTTATAACTTTCAAAATAGAGTTATAACCCACTTTTATAAACCTTTAAGTTAATTTATAATCCTCTTTCCAAATCTCTGAAATGATTTATAAACCTTTTTTCTATTTTTAAAACTCTTTATATAAACCCTTCTATGCTCCTTTATAAATATTATTTACAATACATCATTTGTAAAACACCTTAATAACTCTTTCCGATAGTAAAACCCCTTTCTATACACAAGTTATCATTTATAAATACTTTTATAAGAATTATATAACTTGAAAAACCATTGATAAACCCTAGTCTCGAATTGATTAAAGAATTTATGTAAATACAAAACCATACTTTATAAATTTCAAATGAGGCTTAGCAGTCCCCAATGGTACTGATTTAAGTTACCATTTTATTTCAATTTAGTTCCAAGGCACTTATCAATTATTTACATAGGCCAACATATATGTAAATCCAAGCAATTATCAAATCAGGGAATAATATGTCAATATAACTCAACTAACATATACATGTCTAAACAACATAATAGCAGAATGGTGTTTTGTCCTGCTAAATAGATGTCCAAAACAATTTAATCAATTAATAGCAGAACGAGGATTTATTCTGCTAAACACATGTCCAAACAATTACCCTACAGCAGAACGGTGTTTTATTCTGCTAATGAGTGTTCATACAACACAAATAATCACATTCTAACTTATTCACGGTTGTCTGTCTATTTAATATCATGGACAAGAGATCCTTTGGTTAAATCAAACCACTTAGAAAAGAACCCAACTTAAAACAAAACCGATAAAGTTTAAAATAACTTTTAATAATTAAATCATAATTTAATATATTAAAGCTTAATTAAATCTTAAATAATCAAAATCAAATCATAATTAATCTTAATTAATTAAAAGTAAATTAATAGTTTAACTTTAAACAAATAAACATTTACTTAAAATTAATCCCTAATTAAGTAAATAATTAACCTTTAATTAAATAATAATTGATTAAATAATTCAACATTAATTAAAATAATTAAAATTGATTTAATAAAAATAATTACCCTTTTCAACTTAATTCATTGATTAATTTTTTTTAATAACTTACTTAATTATCACTAATTAGTCATTAATTACTTAACCTAATTATCGATTAATTAATAAATAATTATCCTTAATAAATAAATAAATAAATAAATTATTAAACATACTTAATCAAGTTATAATTAACTTATTGTGTTGCTAAATGCTAATTATGTTTGAAAATAGATTTTCAAATCATTATAAAAAGAAACTTTAAAGTTAAAAATCAAACTTTTCCGAACTGCATCCATAGCGACCATCGCTATGGATGCAATAACTTAGAATTGTCTTCTCTAAGTTACCATCTAAAACTTTAACCTTCCACTTTAGATTATCTTTTAATACATAAAAGAAAGGGTTTTGAAAATCTTAACTGGAGTAAGAATTTCAACAAAACATTTACCAACTCAAAACTAGTAAATGATTAGATTTCCAAATGAATCTCAAGTCCTTTTAACATTTCAAACTACCAATTTTTCCATACCATTCAACCAAAATCCAAGATCTTACATACACAAGCATATCATTTTCATAACATATCAAATTCACAACTTTATATACAAACATAGCACTTAAACCATTGTTTTTATATTTAATGCTAACTCTATGTTAGCACAAATATGTCTATCAAAACTAAGTCATAATCCATACAACAAATATCATCCATTTAGCCATAATGACAAACATATACATAGATAAAATCTTTCCCAAAAAGATTAGAATTTACTCACATAAAGCTTTCCTAATCTTGAAATGTTTTAGAACTTGAAAAGTTTCACAACTCCAAAAAGTAATTCGAAAATAGGTCATATTGCTCTCGGCTTTTCACTATTTTACTCTCGGAATTTCGAAAAGTAATCAATAAAAAAGTTTTAGGAATTCTTTTCTCTATCATTTCAAAAAAAGAATCACTTGATTTGGATCATTTTTGAGAAAGTTATGGTCAAAAGAAGAGGTGATATTTTCGGCCTTCAAAACATAGGTCCGAAAATGGGTCTTAAAGACAAGCGTTTTTGACATAGCTAAACTAAAAACTTGAGGAAATGATCAACATGAAAGTTGTAGCCACTGAATTTATATACGGTTTGAAAAAAAGAAAATCATGATTTGGAGCAGAAATGTGGAAGTTATGGTTGAAGGAAGTAGGATGAAAATGGAGAAGAATTTGAGTAAATTTTGAACAAATTTCTTAAGGATTTCTTTTTTTCTCTTTTGTTTAAGAGGAAGGAGGACATGAATGGAATGGAGAGGCTAGGAAAATTAATATGGAAAGTAAAATGAATAAGAGAGATGTATGTGGGTATTTATAGATAGAGAGTAGAGAGAAAATTACCTTTATACCCTTGGCTTTAAAAATTTTCTAACATGTCATGATATTGAAAAATTATATCACCATGCCTTATCACATCACTCTCTATTATATATATATATATATATATATATATATATATATATTCCTTTTGAAACTATGATTTGTCACATCAAATCCATATATATATATATATCACATCAAATCTCATTATATATATTGATATATATATATATATGTATATATATATATATATATTTTAATCCATGACTTGTCACATCACCTTCTTTATATGTGTGTGTGTGTATATATATAAGTTAAATTATTAATTAAAGCTAAAACGTGACAGGAGATAATGATGGTTAATGATTACAATCTAAGATGCGACAAGAGAGGAACACATATGTGTGTGTGTGTAGTGCACAATGATGAACAATGTTTCCGACAACTTTCCGGCGTCGAAAGGTCGAAATTTCAAAAAATGTTCTTCGATCGCATTTTATATTTTTCTACGAACTATTTAATTTGGTAAACAAATTTTGAAAACTATTTTCTCATCATTATAAATTTATTAAAATGAGTTTATTTTCATTATAAACCTACATATTGAATTTTTAAAAATTAAATAAATATTCATTGATCAAAGTAGTGAAATTCCGGGTAGTTGCATTCTTTCCACCTTAAAAGAGTTATGTCCCCGAAATTACACCTCGACCTAGCTCAGAAACACTTAACATTATACATTAGCTCGTATGATGTACATAGATCATTCTTGTACAAAATCTAATTCGATCTCAACTCGAATGCATTACTTTCCCTCCGAACTAATATCTCTTAGTGCGGACTCCTATCAGGCTCCTTGATTTGGAACCTCTATTCTCCTTACATAGTTGTAATTATGATAGATAATTTCGGTCCCACATCAAGAACCCTCATCAAGTGCTCGCCGTCAAAGGTTGAGTAATAGTTCCTTATTTTGAACGGTGCAACACCTCAAAGCAATGTACTCGAATCTTGGATCGCTCTGTATGGAAAGAGAAACGATCTACATCCAACTTACGCACTTACTTAATTGTTTCTCTCTAATACCAATTCTATTTCCACCAAATTATTTATGAAACATTCCATAAACTATTCTTAGGTTCAACTTGTATTCTACTCCACTACTTTCTAAGATCATATATCCCTTTCTGATTCCATTATTCCATTTTGCTTTTATTTTCCTAAGAAAACTCAACATCTAAATACTCGGCTTTTATTTTCAAAAATCTTTTGAAATGGAACTCTATACTTTAAATCATACAAATATATAGACATAGCCTGAGTAACTCCAAAATGATACTAAGGAATATGATATCACCAAACAGTATCATACATTTCCTTCCTAAGAAGGCTAATACTCAAGAGAATTGCTTACAATCTGAACACATATCTTTCCTAATTTTAAATTTTTTTCGAGCTACTCGAACTAGTTAACTTAAAAATATTCCTTTTGTTTCCAAATTCTAATTTTAGAACAATACTTTACATTTTCCAATAACATATATCACCAACTCACTTTGGGTTTGTTCGGGTTTAACTTGTTTCGATCGTACAATGATAAATAGAATAATTACTTAAGTACCGCACAACGTTCACCTAGGCAAACATCTGATCGTCACTTAGAAGATTATTCTGATCATCACAAAATAGTCAAGACTTGTGCCCCGTACCAATCCAAAGATAATACTTATTACTTACACTTTTATTTCCAAAAATTTATACTTAAACCAAATTGGTTTCAAATGTTATTATTATTTTCCCAAAACCTTGAAAATCATTTTTCAAAAGCACTGGGATTTAGATTCTCAAGTTTTCAACCTAAATTTCTTCCAACCTAAATGATACATTTTAATAAACCCATTTTATAAATCACTTCTATTAAACTATTTTTAAATATTTATCCCAAAATATTCTAACTTTGAAATCAAATTCTACCTCAACATTAACATCGAACGCCTTTTAGTCAAACTGTGAAATTTAAATTCATGAGGCATTTGTTTCCATGTTTTTCCCAATCCTTATCTACCCAACCCATATCTTAAAAAAGGAACGTACTAAAAATAGTCAATGCTCAACTAGACGAGCATGATTAAACAAACCCTAAATGATAATAACAACAACATATTATTAAGTAATTGAGGCCGGCGTTGTTTATTGGAAAGATATTTTGATAGGTTTTTTTTATCGACTCCAATCCTTCATATCTTCTTGTTAAGGCTAGATGCAACCAGATTTGGAAGCCTAAAGGGGGCTTAAGTGTTCGTTTTGATAATGATATGTTCTATTTCAAATTCTCGCGTAGTGATGAAAGATAGGGTATTCTAGAAGCTAACCTAATACTCATAGATGGGAAACCTTTCATTATTACAACCTGAGTCCGTCTGTGGATTGGGCTAGAGCTTAGGTTTTATCTATAACTATCTGGACCCATTTTTCTCATATTCCATCCGTTCTTCAGCCTTTTATTGGGATT
The DNA here is from genome assembly GCA_030765085.1 of Allium cepa. Classification (NCBI taxonomy): domain Eukaryota; kingdom Viridiplantae; phylum Streptophyta; class Magnoliopsida; order Asparagales; family Amaryllidaceae; genus Allium; species Allium cepa. Next base: position 502,633,715 of record CM060937.1, on the reverse strand, counting down.
AATTGGCTAGTAGGTCTTGTTAGTAAAGTCATATGTTATGATGCTAACACTGTGGCCAGAAAGAGATTAGTGTATGCCAAAGCTCTGATTGAAATAACTTCTACCAAATCTCTTCCTTCGGTTTTAAATGTCAAGCTTGATGATGATCATTTTGCTGAGGTCAGAGTTCGCTACATTTGGAAACCTGAGATATGTACGTCCTGTTTGGGCATCTTTCGGATGTGTGCTCTAGCTCGGCCTCTGCTGGTTGTGTTCCCCTTACTGTTCGAATTCCTCTTCCTCCTCCTCCTATCCGGAAATGGGTTCCGAAGGTTGTTCCTCCCATGACCGTTTCGTCTTCTTTTGACGTTCCAGTTTGTGTAGTCCCCATTGATGATGCTCCTATCGTTCCTCCCTCTACTAATTTTTCTCCTACGACTCTGGTTGAGGTTGCTTCAGCTACAATGTCTTATTCAATTTTTTGGAATTCCGAGGAACGTGCTCTAAGACGACCTGAGATATGATCCTTCTGAAATGAGGTACTTGCTTGAGAGTGACACTTATTATGCCTATATCAGTGATATTGAGGGTGAGAGCCATTGTCTTATCTGTCATATTGAGGGTGAGGGTTTGTCCCTTACTATGGTTGGCGAGGAGAACAAAATTCACTTTTATGATGTCAGATGGGATAGGAAATATATTTACTTTCCTGCTTCTGAAGGTTATGATTCAAATCTGGCTGCTCTCTTCTTTGGTTATTCTCATGTTATTGGTCCAGCGTCGGATGATGGTCGTGGCTGTTCCTCCTCTTCTACGGGAGACTAGTCATGTTGTTTAAGTAGTTTAGGCACCTTTGTCTAGCTCCTGTGCTTTTTGTTTATTTGTGGTTTGGGCTCCGTGTGCCCATTTAGCTGTTTTATGCATGTGCATAACACTTGTTTTTCCATTTTTATATAGAGGCACGACCCACTTTAAAGTCGGCTAGTTTTGCTAAAAAAACATATTATTATCTCCTAACACCTCAACCAACTATATTACACTATTTGTGAAAATCATTCTTTTATATATAAAATATACCCTGGGTAAAATATTTCATTTACCCAATTTCAAAATAATACTGTGTTGATTTGCCTAATTTAAGTGTTTAGAAACCTCTATCGGTACAGTTGCACTTCTTGTATCGACTAGAGTACATAAGCCACTAAACCGATAAATCAACATAATATAAAACATGTGATAATCACTAACAAAAACGCGCTCACATATATACACTCAAATCATTCTAGGGTGTAACTTACCATATCTCTAATGAGTTAACCCCATCAAAGCCAAGGTTTTCACTTAACCTTGAGCTCTGATACTAAATGTAACAAACCTGACATTTCGACCCTTAAAAGTCGACACTAATGCATCCTCAGTATTCATACGTCGAACCACCAAGTGCCGGAAAGGCAGATTGTTAGGAGAAACAAAGCAGAAAGGAAAGCTAAGAAGAAACTGAATAACATGGAATCTCACAATGCAATGGAATAATATACAATATAATCAAGTCTTTACAAAATCCGAGACCTTTTTTTTTACATATACATATCAAAGTTGGACAGCCTGTCCCTACAACAGCAAACAAACTACACATAACATATACACAATGGAAGATATCCAAAATATGGGAGTACGTACCAGGCCTCCAACTCGACTTTATAGCTCTAAAGCACCTAAAGGTAACCTGACAAACATGCTTGGTCTGACCTGAGCATTATAAGGAAATAACTCCCAGTCAGTCTGAAATACCAACGTGAATAAACTCAAATCACAAAAAAAAACTTCATTGATTTATTAACTTGAAAAATCCTTTGAAATCAAAGATATCTCGTAATACTACGCCGCACATAAACACTTATGGGTTTTAACCTTACGATAATCAAAACACTTTTATAGAAAATTCAGTGATATTATAATAATGTCTAAAGGTTCAAAGTAGATTATTGAAATAGCTGGAATGCTTTCATCTCACGTTCCAACATATTTAGTATACAACTAAAACAGTAAAGCTCATATTGGAGAATGGATTCCAACTAATGACTGGGCTATAGCGGTACCGTCCATTACAGTACACGTCTAGAAAGTGTACCGAGATCGTACCTAACGACCCATGCCAACACAAGACCAACCTACCCCTTACTGGATAGTATCGAATATGTCAACACCTCAGTTTCTTTATAAACCTTTTCATATCGAGCTCTCATGCACAACCAATCCATAAATATGTATATGTATCGTATCTAGAAGGGTGACAACATACCTTAATGGGTGTGACACACATAGCCTTGTTGCATCTTCCATGTTTTAGTCATTCCCGGTTAATGAGGCTTGAGGCTACCTTTACCTTTCTGAATAACAACCCCACTTGAAATGCTAACACTGCCCTTCAGGCAGTAATGTAGTGCCAACATTCATCCATACAAGTTGTCCAGGATAAGGACAATCGAAGGCACTACTTCTACTACTTCCATTTTGGAACCATCATCAAGATTAGTAGCAAGCGACCTTTGCACTTCGATGGCTCTCTCTTCGATCCCATGCTTCAAGATGTCTTCATTTTGAAACGCTTGAGTTAGATCGAAGTGGTTTTTAGATAGTATGTCCTATCCCGATCTCTTTGAAACAACTTTCGATATTTTTGGTAAACTCAACCATGGTTCTGTAGTAAATAAACAGACAAATGACAAGAGAAGAGTTCATCTCCTAACCATTTGTGGATGGATTTCTTTATAATTCGTCCTAGAAGAGCGAAACGAGTTTATACGTACAGTATTAGCACCTCGACGGTAACTGTACCATATAATTCTTGTATTTATTCTAGATATTTTTAAAGTCACGTTTTGTCCAGATTTGATAGTTGGTTATTTAACTATCAAACAAACAAACATTCAATCATGGTTTAATTTCCATATGGGATCCACTGGCCTTTATTAATTCTCTCTAACTAATAAAACCACTTTATAAAACCCGATCGCAAGATCTTTTCAAAACACTATTCCCAAACCCCTTACATTTCCTTTTATACTTGATAAACGTATATATACTTATCTTATGTTATAAGTATATTAGCAAAACATTTTACTTTTGAAACAAAATTATATATTTATCTTATCAGTATAAGTATATTTACAAACTTTTCAAAGTTTTCTTCTTTCCAACTCCAATATTAAATAACCAAACATTTCTTCCAAATAAAAAATTCGTTTAACCATTATCAAAAATTCCCTTTTTAAAAGCTCATCTTATATTTCAATTAACTTATAACTTTCAAAATAAAGTTATAACCCACTTTTATAAACCTTTAAGTTAATTTATAAACCTCTTTCCAAATCTCTAAAATGATTTATAAACCTTTTTCCTATTTTTGAAACTTTTATATAAGCCTTTCAATACTCCTTTATAAATATAATTTAAAAAATATCATTTGTAAAATACCTTAATAACCCTTTCCGATAGTAAAACCCCTTTCTATACACAAGTTATCATTTATAAATACTTTTATAAGAATTATATAACTTGAAAAACCATTTATAAACCCTTAGTCTCAAATTGATTAAAGAATTTAAGTAAATTCAAAACCATACTTTATAAATTCCAAATGAGGCTTAGCAGTCCCCAGTGGTACTAATTTAAGTTACCATTTATTTCAATTTAATTCCAAGGCACTTATCAATTATTTACATAGGCCAACATATATGTAAATCCAAGCAATTATCAAATCAGGGAATAAAATGTTAATACAACTCAACTAATATATACATGTTTAAACAACATAATAGCAAAATGGTAATTTGTCCTACTAAATAGATGTCCAAAACAATTTAATCAATTAATAGCAGAACGGAGATTTATTCGACTAAACACATGTCCAAACAATTATCCTATAGTAGAACGGTGTTTTATTCTACTAATGAATGTCCATACAACACAAACAATCATATTCTAACTTATTCAAAGTTGTTTGTCTATTTAATATCATGGACAAGAGATCCTTTGGTTAAAATCAAACAACTTAGAAAAGAACCTAACTTAAAACATAACCGATAAAGTTTAAATTAACTATTAATAATTAAACCATAATTTAATATAAATCAAAAGCTTAATTAAATCTTAAAGAATCAAAATCAAATCATAATTAAGTCTTAATTAGTTAAAAGTAAATTAATAAGTAAACTATAAACAAATAAACATTCACTTAAAATTAATCCCTAATTAAGTAATAATTAAGTAAATAATTAATCTTTAATTAAATAATAATTCAACTTTAATTAAATAATAATTAAAATAATTAAACTTGATTAAATAGAAATAATTACCTTTTTAACTTAATTAATCATTAATTAAAGTTTCTTAATAACTTACTTAATTATCACTAATTAGTCATTAATTACTTAACCTAATTACTGATTAATTAATAAATAATTATCCTTAACTAATAAATTAATAAACATGCTTAATCAATTTATAATTAAGTTATGTGTTGCTAATTACGTTGAAAATAGGTTTTCAAATCATTTTAAAAAGAAACTTTAAAGTTAAAAATCAAACTTTTCCGAACTGCATCCATAGCGATTGTCCCTATGGACGCAATAACTTAGAATTTGCTTCTCTAAGTTACCATCTAAAACTTTAACCTTCCACTTTGGATTATCTTTTAATACATAAAAGAAAGGGTTTTGAAAACCTTAAATCGAGTCAGAATTTTTAAAAAACATTTACAAACTCAAAAGTAGTAAATGATTAGATTTCCAAATGGATCTTAAATCCTTTCAACATTCCAAACTACTAATCTTTCCATAACCATTCGACCGAAATCAAAGAACTCACATATACAAGCATATCATTTGCATAACATATCAAGTTCACAACTTTATATCCAAACATAGCACTTAAGCCATAGTTTTCTATCTAACGCTAACCACATATTAGCACATATATGTCTATCAAAACCAAGTCATAATCCATACAACAAACATCATCCATTAGCCATAATGACAAGCATATACATAGATAAAACTTTCCCAAAAAATTTGAATTTACTCGCATAAAGCTCTCCTAATCTTGAAATGTTCTAGAACTTGAATAGCTTCACAACTCCAAAAAGTAACCCGAAAATAGGTCATCTTGCTCTCGGCTTTTCACCATTTTACTCTCGAAATTTCGAAAAGTAATCAATATAAAAATTTAAGGAAATTCTTTTCTCTATTATTTCATAAAAAGAACCACTCGATTTGGATCATCTTTGAGAAAGTTACAGTCAAAAGAAGATGTGGTATTTTCGGCCTTCAAAACATTGGTCCGAAAATGGGTCTTAAAGACAAGCGTTTTTGACATAGCTAGACTAAAAACTTGAGGAAATGGTCAATATGAAAGTAGTAGCCACTGGATTTATATATGGTTTGAAAAAAGGAAAATCATGATTTGGAGCAGAGAGATGGAAGTTATAGCCAAATGAATAAGAGAGATGTATGTGGATATTTATTGATAGAGAGGAGAGATCAAATTACCTTTATACCCTTGCTTTTAAAAATATTCTAACATGTCATAATATTGAGAGGTCATATCACCATGCCTTATCACATCACTCTCTATTCTTATTATATATATATACACTTTATAAAACAATGATTTGTCACACCAAATCCATATATATCACCTCAAATCTCATTATATATATATATATATATATATATATATATATATATATAGTTAATCCTTGACTTGTCACATTACCTTCTTTATATATATTTATATAAGTTAAATTATTAATTAAAGCTAAGACGTGACAAGAGATAATGATGGTTAATGACTACAATCTAAGGTATGACAAGAGAGGAATATATGTATGTATGTATGTATATGGTGCACAAAGACGAACAATGTTCCCGAAAACTTTCCTGTGTCGAAAAGTCGAAATTTCGGAAAACATTTTTCGGTTACATTTTCTATGTTTTTATAATCTATTTAATTTGGTAAAAAAAATTTGGAAACGATTTTATCATCATTTTTAATTTATTAAAATGAGTTTATTTTCATTATAAAACCTGCATATTGAATTTTTAAAATTAAATAAATATTCACTAATCAAAGCAGTGAAATTCCAAATCGTTACAGGGCGTCCATAATTCTTCTATTGCTTATCTGTATCCCGATTTTCATAACTTGTTATTTCCGACCTTCTAGCATCATTCAACAACTAAAATAAAATTTGTCCTCTTTTGTTATGTAACGTTTAACTGTTCAAACATTGTGTACTTGATTATAGCAATTTGTTCTACTCTAGCAGCTATCATTTTTACTTGTATATAAAGAATATTTGTATTGTATAATATTTAGTCAAAAACATTAGTTGATCTTTCATTGTATTAAAAAATGAAATTCGCCCATCTCATGTTTAGGGAAATCAAACTAAAACAGAAGTTTTAATTAAGCAATTACACATGGTGACTTGTTTGAGGCTTTATAAGTACATCTTCTCTTCTAAGTTCGGTGAAATCTCAAAAGTTATTCATTCATTTGTATTGTAGCCTCCACGGAATTTTTTATTATCAATCTCTTGTAAAAACCCTCTTTTTAGTAATAAAATCTTCTCTTCATGGTTGTACACATCGATAATGAGATCACAATAAATTGTATATCTCTTGTTATTTGTTCATTGCTGTATTTGTTTGTTATGAAATTGTCGTGAATTGGATTTGTTTAAAGTTGTTGATTACATCTCCCTTTTTTATTGTATTTATTATTGATCCTTCGAACTTTCCACGTAGGGAACAAGTAATTTGAGTAATTTATGTAACACGCTGGTATCATAGTATTAATAATTGTGTTTGGAGCACTTGGTGCATTATGGTGTTTAGTAAAATTGTAGGCTCAGACGGTAATTTGGAGACCAATTTTAGTCATGTAGTTGCACTATATGTTAAGTGTTCTTTTTGCGACATTCAGTTAATAGCATGCGATGACAAAGCAGAATGAAGATAATGTTTTTGAAAAGTGACAATGGAAGATGAAAGCGAAAAAAGAGAAATATTGTTCATATGGTAGTATTCGATACTGTTTTTTGTCTGGTGATATTTCAGATGTTAAGAATGGGGAGATGAAAATGGACATTTATAACACTTTAGCTTGCTAGGGGTGAATGTAATTTTCGAAATAAGCGGCGAAACCATGGCCAAAGGAATTTGGGAAGTTGGAAAAACTCTATATGAGGAAATCACTTGCTTTTCATTTGATTTTCAAATGACTTTCTTTACCTATAAGATGAAGGAAGTAAGTTCATTGACATTGAATATGAATACTTCTAAAGGTTCGTTGATGATAATGAGAGTGGTTGATTTGAAGGTTGATGAAGAGCAGAAGGTTGTGATTTTGTTGTGTTTGCTACTTGAGTCGTACATTGGGTTCGCTAATAACCTTATTTATTATAGGGATACATTATTGCTGATGGTGTCAAAACCAATCTTCTTAGTGAGGAGTTGTGTGATCTGATGAAGTAGTTGAGTGTTAGTAGTAGTTCTGCATCGAAAAGTAACACAACATCCCAGATCAATAAAAAAACGAGACAATTGGATCTAAAAGCGAAAATAAAAGCTTGAACATATGAGACTTTATAGTGGTTTGGTATTACATCAATTGCTCATGTCCACTTTAATTTTTATTTTATGTAGTTTTGCATAAGTACAATCGAATTAAAAAGTCTTCGATATAGAAAATCCACAAAAATTAAGTTCAATAGCACTTTGTGGCAAAAAACAAGGTATAGAGTAGAAGATTCGAGAAATGATCCCATTTTCATAGCAAAAGAATGATATTTTGTAGGTGAATTTACACAAATTCGTCAGCTCGCGAAAGACTAGGTATGTGATTAGATCCACGCTTTTAAGTAAGAAGAACGAGGAAAACTTTTAACTCGAATCATGTTAGTGCGGACAAAGATTTTGCATCTTGTTTCTTCAATTTTCCTTTATATTTGTTTAAATCTTCATGCTTCATTGACAAAATTGCTCCTACAAATCATGTCGGTATCGGCATGATTTGTTGTACTCGAGTATTTATCTTTTTTTGTAAAGTACGGTGCATCTTCACATACTACTCAAAAGTGGGTCACGTATCCAAACATGTCAGTGTCGACATGTTTAATCATGTCGGTGTTGACATGATCAATCACATTGGTACCGACATGATTTACTTGCACAATTCTTGCTCAAACTTCTTATGCTCCACAATTTCATCACTCCAAACAACTCTATATGTTCTTGATCCATTTCTTCATCATGCTGAAGTCCGGATCCATCCAAAAGTCGTCTGTTTCAAATGTTGGATAACACCAGCCTCTCAAAGTATGCTTTTGTAAAAACAAATCATGTTTTAGACTGAGACAAGAGATCAGATGCTAACGGTAGAAGATTCATCAATCGACTAGCAACCATCTTCAAGCATGACATCTAGTCCAAGAGCGCATGTTCATTGCTTCAAATAGTCATTGAATCATCTCTTTTCCGTAGTAAAGACGGAGCCTTCGATTTTTTTGGAAGTTACATCATATCTTAATCAGGTAGACTCTCTCTTCCTTCTTTTTTCCCTTTTTCCTTTTATTTATTTATGAGATAAACATGTCGATACCAACTTGATCATGTCGATGCCGACATGATTATAAAATCTTATATATATGTGTGTATCATTCAGTGAATTTTTTCAAATCCACTTCATATTCTTAGCACACCTACTTCCTACCTTGTGAATTTCAACTGCCGCCACTATCTTAACTATCTTGACGGCGCCACACCTCCTCCGACTTCGCCACATCCAACTTTGCACCGTTGTCGACATCGTTTGAGCCATCGCACCAAGTCATCATCGATAAATTCAGAACCAACTCTACCAGATCTCGATTTAATGTGGGTTGTCGCTTCGATCTAGGCATCGCTGCTATCACCATCGCTGTCGTTGATTCATATACGACCTTGAATTTGTGCCTCCCCTTTCTTTTTTATAACCAATCTGAAATGACTGTACCAAGATTTATTCGAAGCTGACTTCAAGTTTCCTCGGGCTCGACCCTAAGTTTTTTCTCTTGCTCATTGCTTAGTTCCATTTCCAGTTTCCAAGTTCTTGGCTCTAAGTCTTTGCATGGCCTTTTTTGAGTTCCTGATATGTGAACATTCTTGTTGGTTTTGGCAAGTTTTGACATACGAAGGGGGAGCAATGAATTTTCATTGAACTTCGGTTGAATATAGATTGACGACTCAATTCTGATGGGTAGGTTTCAAGAAACGGTCACATTGAACGCACTTCGAAGTCCAACAAAATCATGCATCGACTCTTCAAGTATAGATAAAATCCTATAGAGAAAAGATTGTTGTTGCTTTGGATAACAGTTCTGTATCGTTCATTCTACGCTTATAGATAAAATTCGACACACATTTTCGTAGCGTGACGGAGCTTGTTTGCCAACATGAGCGAGCTATTTATACAAAATGTTCGTGTATACTGTGCCATGGACATAGATATACACTTCATAGATTGACACACTTACTACTCAGTCAATATATGGAATCTGATTGGTCAACACACATTGATTTCCGTTGGACTCTGTACACTGGGTACAGAGGTTTCAATCAGAGTAAAATATCAAGATAAAATATACTTTTTTACATTTGTCATCAAGTTTTTCAGTATAGAATGACAAATCTCAAATGATCTCCTCGTCTTTGAACTAGTACTGGCCCTTCTACACCTACGAGGCAGGTTCCTCTATTGTCCAGGCTTTTACATCTACTCCATTAGGAGTAAGGCACTATATCACTTAAGAACTTTAGCTTCAAGCCACTCCAACAGTTCAACCTCATGGTCATGCTTCTCCGAGGGACGATCAGTTCTTCCTTTTGGTCTTGAATAACCCTCCAGATCAAACACCCTCTAGATTGACTACTAAAGAATTGAGACTAATCTACCTCGAGCATGGGATTCTCGAAGATGAGGTCCTTCTGCCTGAACCACAAAAGGGTTCATCTCCATCCAACTGCTCACACCGCATGTAATAGATACATGTGTCTCAGGAGCCTACTTTTAACAAATTCCTTAAATTCTTTCTTCAAGAGCTCGGGCTAGCTTCGACCAAAGTACGCCCAAATGGTTATGCTTTGCTGAGCTCTTTTTATATTATATTAATGATGCACTTGGGTTGTTCGCCCACTTTCGAAGAGTTTACCAACTTGCTCAGCTTTAAAAAGAGACGAGAGACCCCTTCATTGTTAACGTTTGAAGCTTTCAACCGTTGCAAGGTTGTTCAGGGGCTCCACAATAAGAGATTATTTCAAGAGCGAATATTTCTTCATTCGATGCCTTGAGGGCATCAGCCATCTCTGGCTGTCTAGATGTAAGATTCCTCATTTAATACTCCTATTACACTTAGGCTTTCTTCACCGAAGCAAGTAACACTCTTTCTACATTTCTATAAAATCTCCTGGAATGAGTCCCGATTGAATATCTCGCTGATACACCGACATTCTTGAATGGGATCAATCCAAACTTGAGGAAAACTTTGTACCTCCTTACCAATGCTCAAATGTGACAACTCCACCTTCTCTACAATGGAAGGATCATTGATCTCAATCCAGTTCCTACTAGAGCGACTCGAGCCGTTTTTGGTCCTTTTGCTTTGACTAACAATTCCGATGACGATGAACAAAGGGGCAAAGAAGGTAAGGGAATCAAAGTGAATCTAGGAGAGATAGAGGAATCGAAAACTTAAATGTAAAAGGGATAGGAGCTTGAGAGAATATAAAAGAAGGAGGAGACTAAGAACTATTCGAAGGAGAAGATGATGGAGAAGACGAGGAAGATAAAGACAAGGACGATGATGCCGGTGTAGCGACCCGGAATTTCACTACATTAATTTTCAAATATTTAATTAATTTAATTTATTCAAATAATTGGTTTTATAATAAAAATAAAAAGTCTTTTAAATAATAATATTAAAGATAAAATATTTTTCAAAATTAGTTTACAAAAATATTTTGTTCGAATAAAAATCGAAAATGTGACCGAAATTCATTTTTTGAATTTTCGACGTTTCATCGTATAAAGGTTGTTTGAAATGTTGTGAGCCTTGTTTATATTTGATACAACATTTAAATAGTTGTGAATGTAAATTAGTTAGTATATATTGATATATATACATAGGTATATACTTAAGTATATACATGTATATACTAAAAGATGCCTTAAGAGACATGATTTGACACTTTAGCGATTCGAGTACAAAACATGTTTAAACATGTCTTCTTTGACATGGTTTTCTTGCTTAGGTAATTCACATTTTCACTTGCTTATAAATAACCTTTCATCTCTTTAAATTTTCCTCTTCTTCCACCGATCATATCTCTCTCATATCTTGTCCAAATGAAGTTATTCTTTTTTTAAACCATGTCAAATTCTAGTGGCTACAATTTTTATGTTGATCACATCTTCAAATTTAGAGCACAACCATGTCAAAATATCAATTGTTTACCGAGTGTTTCTGGACCTAGAATTTCAAGTCCGAAAATGGTTTTCTTCTTTTGTTCATATCTTCATCAAAATTAACTGAAATTGAGTGATTAATTTTTTTAAAATCGTAGAGAAAATAATTTTCTAAAACTTCTCTCTTTACCACTTTTTCAAAATCTGAGAGTAAATAGTCCAAAAACCAGTTGGAAAATGACCTATTTTCGGATTCATTTTTGAGAATTCGATGATTATCCCAAGTGACTCCACCTTACCAAAACAAGTTTCACTTCCTACTTTCAAGGCCTAGCCCACCTAGTGCATTAAGGGTCCAATACTTCATCTTCTACTTGGGAATGGAAGTGCTAGGTCATACCCTAAGTTAGCAATGGTTTGGATAGCTTTCGATGAGTAAAACTACACCTTATTAATCCAAGTTTATACTATGTTAATGTTCATGTTAATAGCCAATGAATGCTTATTGTATATGTGAAGTGATGGTCTGGCTGTTTATTTGTTTCATGCTTTGAAAAGTTGTTGCATTTGAAAGTTAGTAAGCATGTTGTTAGCTATGTGAAAAGTTGGTAGTTAAAGTTAATATAATTGTTAGTAAATACTTATTACATGTTGTATCATCATTATATACCTTGTATTTTGCTTAAACCATTACTATGTGATATTTGGTTATATGACTAATGTCATAAGTTTGTTTGCCAAACTACCCATATAGCGTACTCGCTATATCGGCATTTTCGGAAAATCAACTTTTATCCAAACCATTTGGTTTCATTATCGTGCTTGGAATTATTTTACAAGTTAAGCAAGTTTTTGATTAGTGATGTTTTCAACAAAAAAAATTAATTATTTTAATAACGATTAATTGATTAATTACTTAATTAATCAATTACTTAATTAATAAGGATTAAGTTTAACGGATTACTTAGTTAATAATATGTTTTAAATTTAACTATTTACCTGGTTAATGATTGTTTAAATTAATTAATCATTTTATTTAATGATGTTTAAATTTAATTAATTATTTTATTTAATGACGTTTAAGGATAATTAATCATTCAATAATGATGAATTAAAGTTAATCAATTTGGTAATGATGCTTTTAAACTAATAAATCTTTTTAATAAATGACTTTTAGTATATCACACTACACCAAATACTGTGATTTGCAACTAACCATCCGCTCATTTAGCAACGGTTATTAACCGTTGTCATTTAGCAACGGTTATTAACCGTCTTGGTTCAATTAGCAACGGTTTTTTTATCGTTGCTAATTGGGAACGGTTATTAACCGTAGCTTCTTTGGAAACAAATGATGGCGGTGAATTTCATCCTTTCGCGCCATATTTTTTGGCGCGCTTCGTTTCAATTAGCCACGGTTTTCAACCGTGGCTAATTAGCAACGGTTGGAAACCGTTGTAAATCATTTAGGTAGTGCCGGCCCAGGGGCAAGCCCACCAAGCTCCTGGGATGGGGCAACCAATTGAGTCGGGCAACACCAAAAATCTGTTTTACTTCAAAGTTACAGCTCAATAGCAATCTCCATGTCGGCGATGCGCGAACCCAAAAAAACTAGGGTTTCAAAAATCAACGCTTTCTAAATAATCATCGCTGCATACTCGGCTCTTCCATCATCCATCGTCGGCTCTTGCTTGCCTCCTACGCGATATTTTCTACTGCTGATTTGAAGTCCTGCTACAGTCTCTATACTGCCACTGCTAATTAAGTATGCGAATTTCTTGTTTTGAGTTGTCTAATTTTCCAAAATTGAGTCGCCCTTTTACTGTTTTAGCTTTCATTAACCTTGAAAACGCCTGAAGCTAATAACTTATTAGTATTTAGTTACAAACAACTAGTTTTCTGTAAATAATCGTTTAGGAATTGAAATTTGAAAGATGAAGCTAAAAAACTAATAATTATTTAGGAACTGATATTTACATTGATGTACTATTTTTCCTGCAGTGTGTGTATGACCCGCAAACATTTAGTCAGAACCCAATATGATTTGCCTATACAGTTAACTAGATACACTAGTATGTAAACTTGATACATTTCGTTAAAAATTAAATACACTGTTTTGTAAACTATTTGAGACTATAAGTATTGCAACCCGCTTAATGTGGCAACTTTTGTATAAAAAGTTGGTACTTTGTTATGTTATAGTTTTATATGTGATTTTATGCTTATATATGAAAAATAAATAAAAAAATTGACATGTTATATTGTAAGGGGCAAAAAAATTCACATTGGGCTTGGTCAACCGATTCTTTGGGCCGCCCTTGCTTTTAGGATTGATGTTTCATTAAGTTTCAAAATAAGGTAACATTGTTCCAACAAAAAAATTATATTGTAAGGTAATTTTGTTTTACTAAATATGAGACCATATTTAGTAAGTGGACAAAATTGTTGTTAATGGCGCAGGCCAAGTATCAGGAGAGGGGTAATGCATAGACATTACTCTGGTGCTACAAAATGGCGCCGTTGTAATGGCAAATTTTTTGGAAACAGTTTGATGCTAATGTTAAATTTCAAGTGAAATCAGAAGAATAGACATCTGTTTAGTTAATATCAGAGTTGAACTTGGTGGAAAGCCATAAGATATTGTTACCCATGATTTCTTATTAGCTCTTGTTATTTTCTTTCAGTATGTCTTTTAGTATAGACAAACAATGGATGAATCAATCTAATCGAAGAAATACAGAATATGTGGAAGGTGTGAGAAATTTCGTTAAATTTGTTGCTGAAAACGGTGGCAATAAGGAAAAATATTCTTGCCCTTGCACGCGGTGCAAAAATGAAGATACATTCAAATTAAGTGACATTCATTTTCATTTTCTTAGATATGGTATTGTTCAATCATATACCGTGTGGTGTTTTCACGGGGAAAGAATACCGGAGAAGCCAAAACAACAACCGGCTAGTCATGCCACAAATACCGATGAGTCCGAACGTATTAGGATGGAGGATTTGATCGATGATGCAGATAGATTCCATCACTTTCAACCTACAAGTCAGTTGCATGATAATGCTAATATTGGTGAGCAGTTTACGGATAAATCATTTTTTGATAGTGCAACTGCAAAAGAGCCATTGTATCCTTCTTGTCCAAAAGAGATTACAAAGTTGTATGCCACTGTGAAACTGAATAGCCTGAAGACCCAATACGGCTTTTTAGACAATGGTGTGACTGCCCTACTCAAATTCATAAAGGAGTTACTCCCCGAAGGTAACACGCTACCGTCAAACTACCCCGACGTGAAGAAGATCATTAAGCAAGTTGGGATGAATTACATAACTTATGATGCATGCATTAATGACTGCATCTTGTACTGGAAAGATAATGCGAACAAAGTTTCATGTACAAATTGCAACGCACCAAGATATAAGACATCATTCGACGAAGAGAGAAAAGCTACCACAATACCTCGAAAGACCTTAAGACATTTTCCTTTAATTTCTAGATTGAGAAGACTGTATAATGTACCATGGATAGCAGAAGCGATGACTTGGCATGGTCGTGCCAAGTCCGGTACAACCGTAATGCGTCATCCGCGTGATACTTCTCAATGGAAAACTACAGATTCTTTTGATCCTTCGTTTGCTACTGAACCACGAAACATCACGCTTGGAATAGCAACAGATGGTTTCTGTCCGAATGCTTCTTTAACTAACCCTTACAGCTGTTGGCCAGTAATTATAGTACCATATAACCTTCCTCTGTCTTTGTGCATGAAAAGAGAGTTCTCAATGTTAACACTGTTGATTTCTGGGCCAAAACAACCGGGGAAGGATATTGATGTTTATTTAGAACCTTTGATAGACGAGTTAAAGCAGTTATGGGAAGGAGTCGTTACATTTGATTCATTTAAGAAATCTGAGTTCATAATGAGAGCTAGAGTGTTGTGGGCAATCCATGATCATCCCGCTCTTGGGACTTTATCGGGATGTACAACTCACGGCTACTTTGCATGTCCTATTTGTGGAGAAGAAACTACATTTGTTTATCTCCCTGAAAGTAAGAAGATTTGTTACATGGGACATCGTAGATTTCTTCCGTCCGGACACAAGTTTCGATACGATCCATAAGGAATTAATAAACAACCGATCGATTTTGCTGTGAATAGAAAAATTAAGCCTCCTCGCCATGTAAAGTGATTACCAGTAAATTGAGGTTCCATAAGCTAAGATAGGGAAATGCAATCAGTAAACTCTTGATCACCCAACGAATTATGAATACCATTAGTAATTCTCTCTTTAGCCGATAGAATAGAGTTAAAGTCACTTTTGGGTGGTATGAATTTTTAGACAGGTTTATCAAACCTGTCATGTATAAACAGAGGCATGTTGCCTGTACACAATCGTACACACAGTAATGCATACATAAATACAAGCATGCAAGCACCTTTCACAATTTACATTCAAGACTTATCACATGCAAAATAGGTATATCAAGTTTTAAGAATTTATAAGGGTGGTTTGCTCACCTGGATAGTTTGACAGAGAGGAAAGAGAACCTGAAAAAGATTTCAAAATCTGGAAATTGAGGCTTGATCAAATTTGCTTTATCCTAACCGTTGTTTGCTTTGAATTGCTTTGCATTATTTGATTTTCTCTTTGCTTGGGTTCTACTTTGTTTTAAATTAATTCAGACTTTTTGAATCAGGTGGATGCTGTTTGTTTTTGAACTGGAATATTCTTTCCAGATTTATGAAGTTGAACTGCCTCTGAATTTAATCTTCGAGTTGCACATGAACCAGGTTGAACATTGAAGTCTGAAAACTGGAATGCTTTGCCCATATGATTTTATTTTCCTCTCAGATGAAAGACTTTTTAGCTTGCAAAACAATGTAGTGTAATTAATGAAATCTTTGTACTGTAGTGATAATAAACAATGCAGTGTAATAAGTATGATATTCCGGCACGGTAGCATTCTGTTTGCAAAACAATGAGTGTAATTATAAGTTTGATAATTTTATATGTATGGTATATGTGCGATATGTTTATAGTTCTTGTGTACCAATATTTTGATATTCTGGCATATTTTGATATATATTGATATTCTGGTATATATACTGAGATATGCCTGTAACGCAGTAGTGAGTTACAACTGTGATTTAGCAGGAACAAACATTATGTGCAACGGGTGTTAACCGTTGCTTTATGTGTGACTTTGGTCATAAAGCAACGGTTTTTAACCCTTTTTTTTGGACAGAAAGCAACGGCTAATGACCGTTGATATTTTTCCCATTAAGCAACGGTTTTTACCCGTTGCCTAATGCAAATAAAGCAACGGTTATTACCCGTTGCGTTTGGCTAAGTCTGCAACGGTTTAGAACCGTTGTCTTTGGTCCAGTTTGCAACGGTTACTACCCGTTGCCTTCTACTCAATTTGCAACGGTTTTTACCCGTTGCCTTTTGGACATAAAGCAGCGGTTTTATCCCGTCGCTAAATTCAACCACTCCTGTTTTAAAGACGGTTATTACCCATTGCTTTTTGCCTTAACAACGGTTTTTACCCGTTGTTAATAGCTTATAATGGTGTAGTGTCAACTTGTTTTAATTTTAATTAACATTTCCTTTATTGATGTTTATAATTAATAAAACATTTTTTAAATAATGAGAATTAATTAATTATATTTAAATTTAATTAATTGAATTAACGATTTTTCAAAGTTGATTTACCATTTTTAATTAAAGGTTATTGGAGTTAATTAATCAACTTAATCTGTGAAGTTTCGAAGTGAATTTATCAAAGTGACAATGATATTTTGACTTTGTTATTCATTTTAAATATTGATAACTAATTATTAATTTAATAAATTATACTTTACTAATTAGTTGAATTAATAAGGTATAAAAAGTGGTTTACCCTTTTTATTATTTAAAGACATTCGAAGTTCAAAAATCAAATTGTTTGATGAAGTTTAAATTTAATTAATCAATGTAATAAGGATGTTTTAAGTTATTTAATCCTTTTAAAATTTATGTTTTGAAGTTAGTAAACTCTTTTAACAAAGTGTTTTGAAGCTAATACTTGTAATATGAGGCCAAGCACGAATTTGGGTTTTTAGAAGAAAATTTTGATTTGTTTATGGAAATAAATTAATTTCTGTAAAGCGATTCACTTATATGGGAACGATTTATTTGTGTACTTAGCAATAAACGTCGAAGAAGTATACTTGTCACTATTTCAAAAGTTAAGGGTAATTGCGAGACATGACTTTGAGGTAACACTACATTGACTTGTCCGGTATTATTGTTAATCAATAAATAGTACAAGTTAGAATTCGATGAGTGATGATAAGTATACAAGACTTAATTTCCATGTACGATCATTTTATATCCTCGATAGTTGGTTTCTCAGCTATCGGTTACATCAGCTTCTTTATTATCATCATTCTAAGACGATGTGTTGCTCCATTGAGCTTTGATATCCTTTGTTGGACACGATTAAAACCAAAGAGCGAGTGGGGGCCAAGCTATATGGAGTTGCTCCCATTAAGGTATTCTCAAATCCACTCTAGATTGGATTCGGTTTTGGGCATTAAGATGTGACATACTCGAATACTTAGTAACAGTTGGCAGGGTTTGGCTTGGAGGTTTTCGACTCTCAAGTATATTTCTAGAGGTATACTTTCGGTAAGGGGGACGCACCCTCCTGGTCATTGTTGGATATTTTCCTTATTTGATTCGAACCCTCGGATCCATTTTCTTTAATTACAACAGGAAGAGTTAACCACTCTTCGCGGTGTTCAATTATTGGTTTTGTCCATTCTATCGAGTTTGGATCGTTATCTTCTTTATTCCATTCTATCGAGTTTAGACGGTTGTCTTATTTTATCCATTATGGCTAGTTTGGATTTTTATTCAGCTATTTTCATTCTTTTAAGTTTGAAGGTTATACTTGTTATGCTCATCATTTATGTTTGGATTTGTTCCCTATTGTTCATTTCCATTTTGATTATGTTTAGTTGTTGCTTATGTGGGAGAAAACCCATTCCGCTTTAGCGGGGTGGTCCCACATGTTATTGTTTGAATACACCCCATCTGTTTCATAGTTTTACTCATACCAGGCATTTTGTCTAACCTAGTTGTTTATTTTCTCTAAACTCTCGGGTACTCAATTATATTTGAGCAGTCTAAGAATAGGAGGTTTTTCTTTGGTACTCTTTGAAGATGACGGATGAGCAGGAGGCTCTTGTTACTTATTTCCACTGTATGATTATGTAGGTGTATTTTATATCGAATTAATGAAAAGTTAGAATGTATAGCTATCAATCCGTTAGATGTAGTACTTTCTATAACTTTGATAACTCCTTATAAGGAGTAACTTTTTGTATTATATCGTTTTATATTACATGTAACCATTTCGATGTGAGGTTTATCTATTCTGTCTTATTCTGCTCTTTATTTTACCCTAACACAACTTATCTTTCAGACACTTGGGCAACGACACGTGAATATCATGGAGGCATTAAGCGTCATTCCTAGGAGTCAGAAAGGTGGGTAGTCACACAAGTGGAGATGAATCTTTCAAGAAAACGTCCCCTAAAGGACCTATGGTCACATCATCTCCCGGGCTGAAACGATTAATCATCAAGTCTTCCTAGTGAACCATGCCACGGTTCTGTTGAAGAGTCAACTCCTTTGATACGCACATCCGACGACATCTTCGGTTCTCTAAGCGGTATTGAATACCTCTCCGACTTCCCCTTCGGCAGGCTGAACTTCTAAGACATCTTAAATTCTAGCCAACACAATTTCAACTTTCCCTCAGGTGATGTACCCTGGTCAACCAAGGGTAAAGAAACTCCATCTCTGAACATCCTCTAAGACGACCTCCCCAACACTTCACACACTTCTAGGATCACAAGCACAAACTTTCTGCACTTATTCTTGACCACTTGAATCGATTCTTATAGAGTCTATCTTCCTTTTTAGGTACAATTGGAAAACACAGTCATAGGGAGAGGCTTCGAGAAGGCATTGGACAACTTCATTCCTAGACTCTGGGGCCTCATCTCATCATCATGGCTCCTACTACAAGTCATGGGGCAAAATGTTAAGAAGGAGGGACTAGGAACGATGCAATGCCGAGGAAAGAAAATGTTGTTGTAATGAACATATTGAATTACATGATAGCTCCGGACATGACTTCGATTCCCATCATCAATAATACTCGCATTCTCCGTCTTCCCAACATCGACGATCCTGCAACCATGAACTTCATTATGTAGACCCCTTACAACCGCTATTTCAACATACCATTAGTCTAAAGCAGTTAGCCCTTCCCATTCTCAGCAATCTCGCAAGGCTGGCAAAGAAATAACCTCACACTGTGTTGCTCCCCCTCCACCCCTCGAAGTCCAATCTACTTCCGATGTTACAAAGATGCAAGTGGATCTTCTTGAATTATGCCTTGAGGGGGTTAAATTTGATTGTGATGTCAAAGACTTCCCACAAAGCTACACGAACAAAGGCATCACCAAGCACTAAGTGGTCATAGAACAGTTATACCAATGGAAGAAATTGGCTAAGGACCTCTTTGATGTCAATGATGCTTACCAATTGAACATTCGAGCTTTCGACATAGAGAAAGTGGAACATAACTGCATATGCAAGGACTATAACATTTAGTTGGCCATGGTCAAAAGGGAAAGATTTGAAAAGGCCAAGTCTGCTAAGGATTCCCAACAAAGGCTATTTGAGTTGGCTAAGACTCACGCAGATGAGAGCTTAGTTCAAATCGAACAGCTGAAGAATGCTCAGCCTCCAGCGTCGACCTTAAGAAGAAATTTAAGACAAAAGAAGCCGAGAATGTAGCACTCTAAACCATGGTCGAAAAAATCAAAGCCAACCTGAAGGCTAAACAAGAACCAAGGGAGCAGACTCAAGGTGAGTCTGTCGAAATAAAAACCAAGCCGGCCACTGCAGAGGCAGAAAATGCGCATGTACTTGCCATGTTACCGCATCTTTTATTTTCGCTGCCCATGTATTTATCGAATCAAGGGAGCAGGCTCAAGGTGAGTCCAACATTTTTCTTATTTATTTTACTGCATCTTTTATTTCCATTGCCCATGTACTGGCCTGCCTTTATAATATAATCATCTGTAATTCAGTTACTTATATATTATTTATACCTATGTTCGTGATCTGCACAATGACATTATTTGCTGTAATTCTGTATGTGTAAATAAATTTATGCGATTGTTGAGTATTATTTCGTTACTTAGTTCCATTTATATCATAGGCCAAAATGTTTCTCGAACGTAAAAAAAAAAGATATTTCATCAGTTAACTCTAACTATGTTCAGCTGTGCAATCTTGCTCAACCATAAATAGAGTTGCACCTGCAAAAGGCTCAATTCTACATCGACTCCTATCTTAGATAATCGGTGTCTCAGATGCCCATCTCTGGGCCTCCATCCTTAATTTCACATATCTCTGGGCGATGATCAGAGGTGCTTCGTTGACCAGCCTTGTTTATCATTAGTTGAACGTATCACTTTGGACCATAATCGAGGTTGCACCTGCAAACAGATTAAATTATATACCAAGAATTAATCTTTGACCTTGCTTACCTCCGAGCACTGGTTAAAAATTAGATGTGTAAGGAAAATATTCTGATCGATCCTAGTACGATTATACTCTAGCGACCTGATTATGCATCAAAGGAGTTCATAAGTACCTATCTTCGGGTACCTAGACATCCGATTTTTCAAAACATAAGAATGTTTTATTACGTCATTAGTCACATAGCACAAAGTTTGACTTTTAAGAATACAATTCATTTGATTCTAAAAGCCAAATTTATTTGTAAATAAAAGAATGATAGACTATGCCTTGTTACCTCATGTCCCAATCGATAGGATGTATTATTTGCAAAACTAAATCTAACTGAAATAGCACCATAAGTGTTCGCTATTCCATTTCCGTGGAATTGGGATCCCATCAATAGTTAGTAGCTTCAAAGTCTCATCACCAAGCTTATTTTAATCACATAAGGATCTTCCAATTCAAACCAAGTGTGCCCTTACCAAGAAAGATCCATTTCAAAATAAGGTCATATATCTCAAAGGTATGGCATTTGACCTTGGCATTGAGCTATTTTGCTACTTTTACCCGGTGAGCAGCAACCCTTATATCAACCTCTTCTCGTTTATCTTCAATCAATTTGAGGAACTCAAGCAAGAGTTTTTCGTTCATCTTGGAATCATAATTAGTCTTTGTTGAGAAGTGACTTCAGATTTAGTTGGTATCATGGCCTCAATTTCGTAGGCAAAGCGAATGGGATATAATCGGTCGCGAACTTGTGGATTTTCTTATAAGCCCACAATGCAAGTGGTGCCTCATCAACCCGATTACCCTTGGACCTCTTCAGTCCATTCTTGTTGATGAATTTGATGATCTTATTCATCGCTTCCATCTGCCCATTCGTACGCGGGTGTGCAACTACTGTGAAGCTCTTCTCAATTCAATACCGAGCACAGAATTCTTTGAACTTGGCACTTTTGAATTGGGTTCTGTAATCAGTAATTATCTTCTATGGAAATTTGTATCTATAAAAAATGTTCTTCATTACGAACTTGATCCCCTTCTTCGAAGTGATCATTGTGAGTGGTTCCGCTTCAGCACATTTTGTGAAGTAATCCATAACCATTATTGCATACTTTGCTCTACCTCTCGACATTAGTAGCACACCGTATTATCACTTCCCCACATCACAAACGGCTACGTGCTTACCATTTGCGTAAGGTAAGTGGATGAGGTTTTTGGTATCTTTGCAAGCCTCTACCACTTATCACATCTTCTAGAATAATCGTCCGCATCTCGGCTGACTATTGGCCAAAAGTACCATAGCTACGAACCTTTTTTTGCTAATGTTTGTCTCCCAATGTGATCACCATGTCTACTTACATGCACATCTACATGAATATTCTTAACTTCGTCTTTGGTAACACATCTCAACAAGGGCATTGAGAATCCTCTTTAGTACAACACCCCTTCTAGCATAATGAGTCAAGGTAATTTACGCCGGAGTTTTCGTCATTCATTTCTTCCTTTCAAGAGGACTTTTTAGAAAATATCTTTAACTAGAGTCATCCATGACATCTTTTCCTCGACATCCAAGATCCAATCGACATTTACTTTGTCTATGCTTGAAGTCGTCAAAGGCTCAAGAACGAAACCCAAAAGCTACGCATCCCCAAAGCAAGCCACCTTGGCCAATGAATCAGCTTTCATATTTTTCTCCCTATGGATATGCATTATCATGCGTTCAATGTCAATTAATAAATCCTATACTTTCATCAAGTGAAGGGAAAACATCGTTCCCTTTGCCTGAAATTCCTTTTTCAGTAAAAAACTACCAACTGAGAGTTGTTGAATATATGCAACGTCTTGGCTCTCAGTTCCTTTGCTATCTTGGCTCTCAGTTCCTTTGCTTTATGGCATATTATATTCTCTGTCCCTTTGGGGTCGCTCGAACAACTCCTGCCCCAGAATTATGCTCATTAGAGGCTTCATCTACGTATAACTTCTATTGAAAAAAACCGAGCCCATTCCTTTTCCTTTTCATAATCCCAAACGATGAATTTGATAATGAAATCCATTAATGCATGTCCTCGAATTGCCTTCCTAGGATGGTAATATATATTATACCGGCTCAACTTGATATCCTATTTTATTAATCTTTCTAAAGAATGTAATATTTGTCTCAACGGCTGATCACGCAGCACTTTAATAGGATGAGCCTGGAAATATGGTGTCATTCCTCGCAACATCAACAAACATAATGCCAATTTCTTCATCTTCGGATATTTTTTTTTGCACTAGTAAACCATTTTCTAATGTAACACATGGCCCTTTGGATTATACTCTCTTTACGTACCAAGGTTGCACTCAGTGCGTGAGAGGATATTACTAGGTAAATGAACAGATCTTCTCCTTCCAAAGGTTTTGACAATACCAGTGGTCTCTCCATATGTTCCAATAAATTTTGGAAAGCATCCTGACATTTCTTTGTCCATACAAACTTTGTCTTCTCTTTATTAGAGGCATCAAAGAATGGTATGTACTTATCAGCTGCCTTATAGGTGACTCACTGCTGCGACCTTTTTGTTCAAGCTTTGCATTTCTCCCATCGTCATTACAGCAATAACCTCACTTAATGCTTTAATCTATTCTGAATTAGCTTCAATTCCCTTGAATTTACAATAAAACCTAAAAACTAACCTAATGCGACCGAAAAAGAACACTTCAGTGGATTGAGCTTCACTCCATACTTTCAAATCATGTCAAACATCTTTATGTGATCGCCCATGTGATTCATCGATCGTTGTGATTTCACAAGCATATCGTCGACACACACCTCATATAGTTCATTCGGTCAAACCTTTAAACATTCTGTTTAGTAATCGCTGGTAAGTAGCTCCAGCATTCTTTTGACCAAATAACATGACTAGGTAACAATACAGCCCAAAATCGATGTTGATGATCATATGCTTTTTAATCTGGGACATGCATCACTATTAGGTTGTGACTGGAGTATGCATCCATAAAGGGTAATAGTTCATGTCCAACGGTTCCATATACAAGTTGGCCAATCCGCGATAAGGTAAAATAGTCTTCCGAGCATGCTTTTCAAGTCGGAGTAATCAACCCTTTCCTATTCGCCTCCTTGATCAACACTGGATTTGATACCCCATTTCGGGTATAGTGCATCGCAGATGAAGTCATTTTCTTTCAACTTATCCACTTCTTCTTTCAATGTAGCGGATCACTCTGGTTCCATACCGCATCTCTTTTGTTTCATATGGGTATCTAGTGTACACATTCAATGCATACATGATGTCTCCGATGAAATTTCACGCAGTTCGTAATGCTTCCAAGCAAACACGTCTATGTTTTCATGGAAAAACCTACCAACTCCTTCCTCATCTATAGGATGATCTGATACCTAATTTTGAGAACCCTCATTGGATCCTCATCAACAATCAAAATGTCGATTGTCAGCTTTGCTAGGGCTGCCCTCGCTTCTTCTGACCCTTTTTTTGGATCCATCAATTAATAAAACTTATTGTTGGACCTAAGTTAAGGCTTAAGAGGTAGTTGTCATGCATTGAAAGACTTAATACAGAGAGGTTTCTTTATATCCTTTCCTTTCTCATGTCGTCTCGCCTCTCTGAGCTCAACAAGTAGCACTCTCGACCTGTGCTCTGGTCCTCTTGGATTGCCCGTACTACGTTCATGGTTGAAAATTTCATCATTAGACACCATGAAGCAATTGCAAATCGAAAGCTTGCAAGAGCCGATCGGCCCAGATAAACGTTGTAACTTGAAAGTCCATCCACCACAACAAACGTCTACACCCACACAACCTTACGGTCATCTTGTCCTAACTCAATCAGCAAATTTATGCACCCTATCGACTCCTTAGCCTCTTTGGTAAATCCTTGATACGGGATTTACAAAACTTCTAATCCTTCTTATCGAGGCATGTCTTGTCAAAGGATTGTTTGAACAAGATATTCATCGGCTCCCATAGTCAGTAAGGACTCGATGTACTGTAGCCTGCCTTATCATGGTTATTATAACCATCGATGCTTCGACCCGTTAGAATCTCTATTTCTAAACACTATATCATCCGTCATTGTCCTTTACTACTTCACTGGAGTCTCATTCTCTATGGTGAACCGATTTATTAAGGCACATGCCCCAACAAACGACCATAGAGCTTCATTTCTTTCCACCTCTTCTCCATTGGATGTGGGCCTCCATATATAGTAATAATCACAATTCCCCTCGTTTGCTATATTGGTCCCTCTCTACTGAACCCAACTTGATTCCCTTTGACAGGCTATTGTGGGGTCTGTTATTCATCTAGCCGCCATCCTATGGGTTCCTAACATATTGTCATAACCTTTTCATTCGAATTAAATCATCGATGGCATCTCTCAAATGTCTACATTCATTAGTATTGTGCCCTTGGATTTCATGGAAGCAACAATAAATCTTCGAATTTCTTTCTTTCTCAACAGCCTCCCTCGGAGGTGGTTTTTTATAGCACTTAGTAACTTGTGTAGCAAGGTAAATGTTTTCAACCATGTCATTCAAAGGAGTATGATCTCCAGGTTCAATGCACCTAGTGCATTTCTTGGTGTCTTGCTTCCTTCCACCAAATCCTTGGTCATTTCTCTTACCATTATTATTATTATTCCCAACATTGACTGCAATATTTCCAACGCTATCGCCACTCTGTTTGATAGAAACATTGCTCTATATTGCATTACTCGACCCTTCTTGACCGTCAATAATTATTCCAACAGCCAAGTCTGTCTCTTTCAAGCGCATAAGTTGGGACGCCTTCTTGTAAACTCTTCCATGGTAAACACATATTTTCTCTTGAGCCACCTACTAAAATCCATTTGCATGAACCCTATTGATCAGTACTATCAGTACAATCTCCTCTCTAAAGCTGCTTATATCAGTAATTGCAGCATTGAACCTTTTCAAAAAGTTCTTTAGAGTCTCTAATGTACTCTGATGAACATTCGACAATGACATCACGCCGTTCGGCCTTATAGTGTGGACCTCGTATTGTTCCATGAACTTCTTTGCCAATTATTCAAATAATTATATGGATCTTAGCACAAGCCAAGTGCACTAAATCGTAGCAATTCCATCCTAAAATATAGATAAGCACATACATCCCATACCATCTATAGCCCAAACATTGTCCATATCTCATCCATACTTCAATAGATATTTTCTTAGATAACTAGTTCCCTCATAAGACGGCATAGTCAGCATGACGAACTTTTTCGGATACCTCTCTACCAGAATGTTATAATGAATGAGGCTCGATTTGGTGATGAACCCCACTCGTCGTTATTTCTATGCTAATTTTCGTTCAATAACCTCTTAGGCATATTGTCTATGTACTCTTCACTACTTTGGGCGGTTGAATCGTGAGCATCAAGAACAATTGTACAAAAGTTCTCGATTAGTTACCTGATATCTTATCTCCTCTATCTTTCGGGGAAGCCATTTGTCCAGACTCTCTCTGTGACGATGCTTTGTTAGTTTGTAGCGTTTGCCTGAAAACCACCAGTCTGAGCACTAGTAACTTGTCCATCATCAACGCCAACATCTTGCAACTCCACTTCGCTATTGGATAAGTTCAAAGCTTCAACAATCATGTCGGTTTGACTTGATTGAACTTTTCAATGCTGACATGATTTTGTTTCACCTGATTTACTCCATCTCTTGCAGCTCTCTTCTGCCCTGCCCTAGCCCCTCTCTGCATATGTTGTTTTTCATCTCTTATGTTCTGTGGAAGATAAGCTTTCTTCGCTAAAATCGAAAGATGATGATTCTCTACTATCTTTCCTTCTCCTTTGTGATAAATCCTCTACCGAGGTTAGGCCAACACTGTTAATTGCTCTTGCATATTTTTCATTAACTTCATCCACGTCTTCTATTACTATAACATCTTAGCATTCATATTCAGCATTATCTTCTCCATTTTAGCCTCTGTCGCAACTTCATTCGGCTGCGAAGATGGTCCTAGTAGAGCCGTCAGTTGTTGAGTAGTCTTCTCTTTAGCACTTTGAGATCCTTTATGATCTCTTTCAATAATAGTTCTAGATTTTGTAGCACCATTCCTTACAGCTGTCTCATATTAGGTCCGTGAGTAGATTCTTCTTTAAAATCTAAGTAACTTCAGATCTACAATGTACATCTCTGGATCTACCTTCTGGATACTTCAAATCTAAAGTAAAAGTTAGAGGATCGCCTGAGAGCCTTTGTTCTCAATGAAAGAACAAAAAATATTGCATTAAAAAATGACACAATGCCCTAGATCAGTTAAAAATGAGACAATCGGTTCTAAAAGAAAAGATAAAGCCCGACACACGAGATTTTATAGTGGTTCGGCTTCAAATCAACTTCTACTTTCACTTTAATTTTAATTCAGGTAATTTTGCATAACTACAATCAAATTACAAAGTTTTAGATCTAGAAAATCCAATGAAATTCGAGTTCAGTAGCACTTCGTTGAAAAAGCAAGGTAGAGAATTGAAGGTTCGAGGAATGATCCCTTTTTCATTGCCAAAGGATGAACTTTTATGGGTGAATTGACCTATTAAAGGCGTCATCTTGCTGAAGACCAGGTAAGAGATTAGATCCCTGCTCTCCAGCATGAAGAATGAGTAAACTTCTTAACTCAAATCATGTCGACGCCGACATGATTTTTCAACTTGTATCTTCAATTTTCCTTCATATCTATTCAAGCCTTCAAGTTTCGTTGACAAAATTACACCTATAATTCATGTCATTTCCGACATAAATTATCCTACTTAAGTCTTTATCTTTTTCTGCAAAGTATAAGGTATCTTTACCTACCACTCAGAAGTGGGTCACACATCCAAACATATCGGTGCTGACATGTTTTGATCATGTTGGTGACATCATGATCAATCAAGTCGGTATGGACAAGATTTATTTGCACAATTCTAGCTCAAACTTCTTGCGCTCCACAATTTCATCACTCCAAACGACTCCATAAATTCTTTACCTATTTCTTCATCATCTTGAAGTCTGATGCATTTGAAAGTCACCTATTTCAATTGCTAGATATTGGTCTTCATGTCTTGTTTGTTGAGGGAGATAGGTATGAGAAAGGGAAGAACTTTAGAAGATGTTCCAAATCTAAGAACCATGGTGATAATGGATACAATAAGTCAAGAGAAGGGAAGTTCAATTATTGTAAGAAACCAAACAATTAGTATTCAACATCGAAGTGGAATAAGAAAGTTGTTGCATCTTCATCTATTCGGTGGAGAATGGTATCGATAATGGTCAGTTAATGTGATATCCCGGAAATTGGGCAATATAAATTTAATAATCTGTGTTATAAATTTAATTTGACTTGATAATTTTAATAACAAATTTGTAATTTTATTTAATAATCATGTTTTAATAAATATTTAAATTGAAAGATTTTATTTTTTTAAATAAATAAATTGTTTTCTATTTATAATATATATATTTGTATATATTGTAAGTTGATAAACTTTGATTTCGAATTAAGTAAATGAATTAATTTTCTAGCTCTAATTTATATTTGGTAAATTGAAAATTTGATTTAAATTTAACATATAACTTTTCAGGACAATTTAATAAATAATTATATGGTTTATATTAAAGGAAAATCTTATTTGTTTAAAATTTAGATTTTTATTAAATTAGATATGAATTTAAATTTGATTAACATATAAGCTTTGTTTTATTTTCTTTTTAAAATATTGCTTGAAATTATATGTAAGAATTTAAAATACAAATTACTTATGATCTTAATATATTGAGTAATAAATGTGATTTATAATCTCTTTTATAAATCATTTTAAATATTGTTTAATTTGTTATTTTCAAATGATATTGAGAATACTTAGTTTTTATAAACATAAATAGAATTTGTAGGAAATAGGATTTGTTATTTTTAATTTTAATAAGAGTTATATATGCATCTATATATAACTTGATTTTTAAAGTTGGATTTGATAATTAATTTAAAGTTTGAATTTAATGTTTTAAAGAATAAATACTTAGAAGTATTTGAATAGGCTTTTATTTATAAAATTGTTTTGTTTTTTTTTTCTATAAAAGAAAAGGAAGAAACTCATTTATTTATACATAATAAATAATGAATTATGATATAAAAGTTTTTACATTCAATTTAAATTAAAATACTTAAGTACATGTGTAAGTTTCTTAAGATACTAATTGACATGTGTTTACCATAAATTAATCTAAGTGACAAATGTTAAGAATAGAAACAAGTGTCTCATTAAATTTCTTTTTCTTTTATTTTTAATTAAATCAAATATTTTCTTGCGTCAACGTTTCTTCTTTACCTTATTTTTTTTTTCCTATTCTTCTTCAAACTTAAGAAATTTTTTCAGATTCTAAAATCTGAATTCATCTACATTCAAAAACATAAAATTTGTTCAAAACCAATCTGCAAATTCCCCTCAAATAAAATCTGAAACCAATAATCTCCTCTAACCAATTATCTGAACTCTCTTCAAATTTGTTTAACCTGAAGGCATTCTGTAATTATCAAACTTGCATACATGTTCTTCCTGGAAGCCTGCAGCTCTTTTCTGTTTTTTTTTAAAATCAACCAAAGCCTACATTTTTTCACCTGGAAAGAAGCATGTAAATGAAATCAGGGAGCTTAGGCATTTTAGCAATAAATCAAGCTTGCATTTTCATATCTGGAAGCATGCATGTGGATCAGGGAGCATTACAGCTAAAAACAGGATTTTTAAAGTTTACAAAAATCAAAGAAACAACTTGAAGTTTGAATCAAAGCACCATTCCAGTTTCAAGCTTTTCTAAAACAGGGCTCTGCTCATAAATTTTTTTTCAAGTGAGTAACATTTTATTAAATAAACTTAAGTATAATTTAGTTGATTATTTACTTTGAAAATAATTGTGTTTGCATGCAATTTACAAGCTCATTACTGATATATAGATGAATGTTTGTAGTTGTGCAAGTTGCTGTGTAATTATTTTGCTGTGCATAAATTCCCAGGCTCAGAAATTGCTAAAATCCATTCCCTTTGATTTAATCAGTGTAAAGTTTTAAGATGCAATCAATATGGTGTTGTAACATTAGTTAAAGTTTAAATTTTATTTAATATGGGAGAAAAAAACCTGTAATGTCTCTGAAAACACCAAATGTAACAGAATAAACCTTTGTAAGTAAACTTTTAACTCTCCAGATTCATTGATTAAAGTTTATAAACCGATTACATTATCTAAAACTTAAATTTTAAAACTAAAATTAGAATTTTTAGTTTGGAATTGGTTGTGTATTTCTGGTTTAACCAGAAATCATATTTAGGGGTGATTCTGTCGATCTTGGAGATCGGGATGGCCAGAATCTTTTCTGGTAATGGGGTGTTGAGAATAGTTGCAGGGAAAAATGGTTGATGATGGATTAAAATAGTAAGGCGGTAGTAATTAGGAATTGAAATTCTAAACCCTAGTTTCTGTTACTCGAAGAGAATTGATCAATGCGACATCTAGAGGTGACCGAGTCGTCCCAAATCCGGGGAGAAGGTAGATGGGGTATGGAAGAGGTGATGGCCGGAGGCGATGTTTCTCAGGCGATCGGAGTTTGGGTTTTGAGGCGTTTCCAGGTCGCGACATTGTTACAGTTTTGAGCTCGAAGCTCGTTTTTATTTTTTGGATTTTGCAGTTAGTTTGATGATCGGAATGGAGTTGGGGGATGACCGTTGACTTGCGAGCGTCGTCGCGAGGGGTCGGAATTGGTGCCGTGATGGTGCAGGTGCACGGTGAATCAAGGGTATCAGTTGTTTTGGGAAGAGGAGTTACTTGTGTTTGTTACGGGTAAATTTGTGGGTTGCTTGAAGTTTAAGTTGTTTTACTCGAAGCTTTAGGTTGTTTTACTCGAAGCTTTGAGGTTAGGGACTCGGGGGTAGCTGTTGTTATGGGCTGGGGGTATTGATGTTTCAGGATTTTGTGAAACTGTCAGTACTTTAAAATTTTGAATGAATTTAAATGAAGTGTTACTCGAGTTACTCGAGTTATTTTAGTATTTAGCTCGAGTTAGTTTGTTCAAGTTTGAAACTTGACCTATTTCCCAAATTTAAACTTAAATTTAAAAGTATAAAGCAAAGATTTAAATTAAGTTTTAAATCTAATTTTAAATTATAGATTCAAGTTTTAATTTGAATCATAACTTGAATTTAATAAGTTTTAAATTCAATTGGTTTAAAATAACTTTAAAGCAGTTTATTGTTTAAAAATGTTTAAAGAAATTAGAATGTAAATTTGAAATTGAAATATAAAGTAATGTTTAAACAAAGTTTAAATTTGGATTTGAATCTTTGTTTTAAAAATAAATTTAAGTTTTATAAATTTAAGTGTTTAAAACAAATTTGAATAATAATGCAAAATTTTAATGGCTTTAATTTGAAAAGAAATTTGTTTAACTTTTGTAAAATTTCTTTTGTAATAAAAAGTATTATATAGCAATTAAAGGTTTTAGATTGATTTTTAAAACTTATTAAAGTTAAATAATAATTTAATGTTTGTATTTCATTTAATTATTAGGGTAATTAAATGAATAATTAATTTATTTAATAAATTAATAAAATGGTAATTAAGGGTTTAATCTTAAAGGTTTAAGATTAATTATTCTTAGAAAAATTAACTTGTAATTAAGAATAATTAATTAAAAAGTTTTGATTTTAACTAATGATTAATAATTAGTGAATCAAATAATAATGGAATAATTAAGTTTTAATTAACACTTAATTATTTAATTAATTTGGGATTAATTAAAGATTAATTTAAATTTGTAATTAATAATGATTAGAATAAGTTAATTATTTTAGAAAATAATTAATGAATTGTTAAATAGTTAATGAAGGTCATTAACAAAGGATTTTTTAATAATTAATTAATGTGATTAATTTTAATTATTAATTAGATTAATTAATTTAAAGATAATCAAATTGTGTAAATTATTTAGTATAATTACTTATGGAAGTAATTAAGGAATTAATTACTTATTGTAATTAATTGAGTTTAATTTGATTAGATTAAGTTAATTAATTCAGTTTAATTAATTTAAAATAATCAATTGATGATTTGGGAAACATGATTTCATAGTATAATTAAATGAAGAGAAATTACTTAGGGAAGTACTTAATGAGTAATTACTGTATGTAATTAATCGAAGAAGATTTGTTGATAAAATTAATTTGAGTATAATTACTTCGTGAATTATTCAAAGGATTAATTTGTGATAATTAATTAAGGAGTAACTAATTTATTTGATAAAGTAATTTAGGGTAGTTGATTACTAAGTGGAGTTAATCAAGGTTGATTAACAGTTATGATTTAAGTAAAGATTAATTACTTAATGTAATTAATTTAATTTGAAATATAATTAGAAATCATTAATTATTATAATTAATGATGTAATAAAAAAATGGATTTAATCAAAATAATAATAATTAAGTAATTAAGGAATTAATTAATGTAATAAATCAAGGATTAATGTAATTAATTATGGTTAACTAATAAAGGAAGTAATTAAAGATTAATTACTATATTTGGTTAAGTATTAGTGGATAATTACTTGAATTAAAGGTTAATTAATCAGGGATGATTAATTGAAATAAATAATTGGTTGATGATTAATTAATTGATTGATAATTAATCAATAGTAATAAGCAAGTTGATATTGGTAAAGTAATTAATTTAATTTACTTTAAATTAATTTGAATGATGTAATTAATTTAATTCATTTTAAATTAATTATATTTGGTGTGATATTAAATCATGGCTTATATGGTTGGATAATGTTGTTTGTCTTGAATGGTTTGATCTCGGATATGAGATAGATAATGTTGAGTGATTTGGATGCATTGGTTGCATTGTGATGTTGATATAGATTATCTTTTTGAATAATGATAATATGGTTTATCTGATATGATGATAATGTTGATTATCTGTTGTGGATCTGTGATTTACCTATTTGGATATAGATAATTGAATTGTTTTAAACCTTTAAAACAACTTGGCCTTAAAAGACACGCTTTGGATTTCGATGAGACCGGGATCGGGTTTCCATATTTGGATATCCGAAAACCACATCAATCCAAATTAACGATAGGTCGTGAATCTCTTGTGAAAAGTGAAGACTCGAGGTGTAAGGACTATACGTCAATATAACTCCGGGGGTGATTCCGTGATGAGTTTGACGGAACAAGTTCTTATAGATTCGAGATGGTGATTCAGAGTGTAAGGGTTATCGTCGTTAACTCTGAGGGTGATTCCAAAATGAATGTAACGAGATAATGCCTTCCGTTTCGTTCGAACCCGGAACGAACTTGTATGGATTGAATGCTTTCAGAACATCGTCAGGTGGACGATGAGCATTCTAAGAGATGTGTTCTCTAAAGGTAATCGTAGCCTCAAGTCTGATCAACCGGGAATGGCTAGTACAGGGGAGGTGCAGCAAGGCTTCGTGGGTAGCTCCCACTGGAGAGCAAGATTTACCCCTGTCTAGAGGTCCCTTTTTATTTCGGCTATGTGGGCAGTTGGATGTACACCAACTGCGGGGTTGTCTTGTTCGGAACCGTTCAGTAAGGAATGGGTCCTGCTTTGTGTTGCAGGGGAGCGGGCGTACTCCTCGGTACGTTGATCTAGGCCACGTACTGTGACGGGCGGTACCCTAGTAGCCCTGCCATTGTATGGAATCCAAAATCCAATAAGTGCTAACGGTTTTGATTGTATTACCCACTTTTGTGGCTAGTAGCTAGAATTTAATAAATGTAACAATTTTGGCTATTTCTTATTTACTTGAAAACCCTAGACCATATTATAATATCACCGGATTTCCTATCAAATGTTTTGGTTAGCGTAAGGTAAAAACTTTTCCATGTTTATGTGTGGGAAGTCTTACGTGATACCTTTCCTTTCAAAGGTTTTTCAAAGTTAAGCAACTTTAACCTGTTACTCACACCAGACCCATGTCTGACCCAGAGTTTATCTTCTGTTTTCTTAAACTCTTGGGTACTCAAATTTTTACGAGTAGCCAAGGGATTCAGGTTTGCTTTTGACGAGTTATGGAGGAGCAAATGGAGCAGGAGGCTTCTACTTGTAGATATATAAAGTTCCCCTGTGTGTTCTCTGTGTTAGTATTGTTTTATTGAGTTGTATTAAGTTGTATAACCAGACAGGTGTTTATAACTGTCTAGTATGTGATGTAAATTCTGTATAACTCTGATTGGTGTTGTATACTATGTATATTTATGTTATTAATATAATTTATTCGATCCGCTGTTGAGATTATGATATTGTTTCTTCTTTCTTCTCTTTCTTTCTCTTTTCTATCCCTTTCTTTCTTCATGATGATACGACTTTCTGTGGAGAAAAAGTCGGGTCGTCACAGTTGGTATCAGAGCATTAGGTTGAGTGAATACATAGGCTTTGGAGTGGTGTCTATCTTGAGAGAGCGTATTTGTAGTTTTATTATATATATATTTATATAATTACTTCTACCTATTTGTTGGGTTACCTGTTCAGGTTTTCCAATATAGGGTATAAAGGTAGATTAGGTAGTGGGGTGTGTAACACGATTATTACCATTGGTTGAAGTTTGGTGTTTGAGATTGGTAGTGTATTTTTCGAGACTGTAGACCTAATACCGTCTCGAGTGAGTTGTGCGGAGTATAGGATTTCATAGATCTCTGAAGGTAACCTGTAAAGGTTCGGAGTCTATCTTTGAAATTGGATGAGTAGAGTTTGGGCCTGTCGGTTGGGCAGAAGGAAATAATGGTATTTTGATAGCTCAGGGAGTAGTAGCTGCGTGATGAGATGCAGTGACTATGGATGTTTCGGAAGATGTTTCTTTGAAACAAGTTAAAGAGGTGAGTCTGCTTCGATGTTGTGGCTGGATTCAGCAGGATGTTTCTGTCCGGTTTGAGGCCCGAATTTCTCGAAGAGCTTTGGATTAGGAAATCTTTGGCGTCGGTGTCAGCAGTGTAGCTCTGAGTGTTTTGTGCTGGCAAGAAGGTCTTTTGGTTAGCAGTTTTTTTTAAGATGGAGTTCAGAAGCAGCAGAGTGGATTCCATTTCTTCAGTGGATTGGCTAGATGTTCTGATTGGTAAGGAGAGAACAGTTTTCTTTGGATATTAGGCTGGGTTGATCGCAAAAGTGACTTGCGATAGTTTGAATGTTCTCTTGATCTATGGAAAGTTTGTCCGTACCCGGAGGCTGAGTTTTCTTATCAACTGGATTCTAGGAGTGCTACTGGTGGTTCAGTTTAATAGAAGGGTCAGATGGGACATATGAGTTTTCTTTTATGGATCTGTAGAACCATATTTCTGTGGTGTGTAATCCAGTTTGTGCTCAAGTTTTTCTTCTACTCCAGATCAGAGTTGTCCAGCGCAAGCAGATTGGAAGTGCTTTTGTTTTATCTTTTCCGGATAGGAGAAGTAAGTTAGTCTTCTGATGTTTGTGGAGTAGAGTTGGTGTTCTTTGTTTTCGATTTGATCTCGAGGAGATCATTTTGTTGGATTGTTTTGGTCCAGTTTGTTTCTAGAGACATCAATGAAGGTTGAGCTGATCAGGAGAGTTGAGGGAGCCCAGGATTATCAAAAGTATTTTGTGGATAAGAGACAAAGGAATTTGGATTTCGGAGTCGGAGATTTGATCTTGAATAAGTTTTCTCCGATCTAAAGAGCTATAAGATTGAGTAAGACTGGGTAAGTCAGCTCCGAGGTGTTTTGATCTTTTCTGTGTGTTGAGAGGATTAGTGTTTGGTTTTCAAGGTTGAATTGCCAATTTGGATAACTGTAATTCGATGTGTTTTACGTATCTCTAAGGGAGTACGTGTATGGTTTATCTCTGGTTACGTAACCAGTGGTTCAGGAGGATGTGATTGTTGATTCAGACTCGTCTGTAGTCTGATATCCTGTTTAGTTTTGTAGATCTAGCTGGATAGGAGCTCTATAGTTTAATAGTATTGATTGTATAGATTCTATAGAGCGAGTATTCCAATATTTATACCGGGGAAACTCATGAAAATTTTCTCCAGAATTTTTCTGGATAATTAATTTTTTTTTGATTGGATGAATTGGTTGCTATGGTTATTAGCATATGTTTGATAATATATGCTTGTGTTTTAAAATAAAATCTTAAGATAGATTATTGAATTACCTTTGCTTTTAAATTTCGGGGACGAAATTCTTTTAAGGGGGAAGGAATGTGATATTCCGGAAATTGGGCAATATAAATTTAACAATCTGTGTTATAAATTTAATTTGATTTGATAATTTTAATAACAAATTTTGAATTTGATTTAATAATCATGTTTTAATAAATATTTAAATTGAAAGATTTTATTTTTTTAAATAAATAAATTGTTTTCTGTTTATAATATATATATATATATATATATATATATTTGTATATATTGTAAGTTGATAAACTTTGATTTTGAATTAAGTAAATGAATTAATTTTCTAGCTCTAATTTATATTTGATAAATTGGAAATTTGATTTAAATTTAACATATAACTTTTCAGGACAATTTAATAAATAATTATATGGTTTATATTGAAGGAAAATCTTATTTGTTTAAAATTTAGATTTTTATTAAATTAGATATGAATTTAAATTTGATTAACATATAAGCTTTGTTTTATTTTCTTTTTAAAATATTGCTTGAAATTTCATGTAAGAATTTAAAATACAAATTACTTATGATCTTAATATATTGAGTAATAAATGTGATTTATAATCTCTTTTATATATCATTTTAAATATTGTTTAATTTGTTATTTTCAAATGATATTGAGAATACTTAGTTTTTATAAACATAAATAGACTTTGTAGGAAATAGGATTTGTTATTTTTAGTTTTAATAAAAGTTATATATGCATCTATATATAACTTGATTTTTGAAATTGGATTTGATAATTAATTTAAAGTTTGAATTTAATGTTTTAAAGAATAAATACTTAAAAGTATTTGAATAGGCTTTTATTTATAAAATTGTTTTGTTTTGTTTTTCTATAACAGAAAAGGAAGAAACTCATTTATTTATACATAAGAAATAGTGAATTAAGATATAAAAGTTTTTAAATTCAATTTAAATTAAAATACTTAAGTACATGTGTAAGTTTCTTAAGATACTAATTGACATGTGTTTACCATAAATTAATCTAAGTGACAAATGTTAAGAATAGAAACAAGTGTCTCATTAAATTTCTTTTTCTTTTATTTTTGATTAAATCAAATATTTGCTTATGTAAACATTTCTTCTTTACCTTATTTTTCTTTTTCCTATTCTTCTTCAAACTTAAGAAAATTTTTCAGATTCTAAAATCTGAATTCATCTACATTCAAAAACAGAAAATTTGTTCAAAACCAATCTGCAAATTCCCCTCAAATAAAATCTGAAACCAATAATCTCCTCTAACCAATTATCTGAACTCTCTTCAAATTTGTTTAACCTGAAGGCATTCTGTAATTATCAAACTTGCATACATGTTCTTCCTGGAAGCTTGCAGCTCTTTTCTGTTTTTTTAAAAATCAACCAAAGCCTGCATTTTTTCACCTGGAAATAAGCATGCAAATGAAATCAGGGAGCTTAGGCATTTCAGCAATAAATCAAGCTTGCATTTTCATATCTGGAAGCAAGCATGTAGATCAGGGAGCATTACTGCTAAAAATAGGATTTTTAAAGTTTACAAAAATCAAAGAAACAACTTGAAGTTTGAATCAAAGCACCATTCCAGTTTCAAGCTTTTCTAAAACAGGGCTCTGCTCATAAAAAAATTTCAAGTGAGTAACATTTTATTAAATAAACTTAAGTATAATTTAGTTGCTTATTTACTCTGAAAATAATTGTGTTTGCATGCAATTTACAAGCTCATTACTGATATATAGATGAATGTTTGTAGTTGTGCAAGTTGCTGTGTAATTATTTTGCTGTGCATAAATTCCCAGGCTCAGAAATTGCTAAAATCCATTCCCTTTGATTTAATCAGTGTAAATTTTTAAGATTCAATCAATATGGTGTTGTAACATTAGTTAAAGTTTAAATTTTATTTAATATGAGAGAAAAAAAACTGTAATGTCTCTTAAAACACCAAATGTAACAGAACAAACCTTTGTAAGTAAACTTTTAACTCTCCAGATTCATTGATTAAAGTTTATAAACCGATTACATTATCTAAAACTTGAATTTTAAAACTAAAATTAGAATTTTGTGTTTGGAATTAGTTTTGTATTTCTGGTTTAACCAGAAATCATATTTAGGGGTGATTCTGTCGATCTTAGAGATCGGGATGGCCAGTATCTTTTCTGGTGATGGAGTGTTGAGCATAGTTGCAGGGAAAAATGGTTGATGATGGATTAAAACAGTAAGGCGGCAGTAATTAGGAATTGAAATTCTAAACCCTAGTTTCTATTAGTCAAAGAGAATTGATCAATGCGACATCTAGTGGCGACCGAGTTGTCCCAAATCCGGGAGAAGGTAGATGGGGTATGGAAGAGGTGATGGCCGGAGGCAAAGTTTCTCAGGGGATCGGAGTTCGGGTTTTGAGGCGTTTCTAGGTCGCGACATTGTTACAGTTTTGAGCTCGAAGCTCGTTTTTGATTTCTGGGTTTTGCAGTTAGTTTGATGATCGGAATGGAGTTGGGGGATAACCGTTGACTTGTGAGCGTCGTCGCGAGGGGTCGGAATTGGGTGCCGTGATGGTGCAGGTGCACGGTGAATCAAGGGTATCAGTTGTTTTAGGAAGATGAGTTACTCGTGTTTGTTACGGGTAAATTTGTGGGTTGCTCGAAGTTTTAGGTTGTTTTACTCGAAGCTTTGGTGTTAGGGACTCGGGGAAGCTGTTGTTATGTAACAGCCCGATATTTTCAGCCATTCGCATCCGCATATGTCGGACTTGAATTGCTCAAAATACCGCGTTGTAAATAAATTTGGAGCAAATGAAATACAATCACAGAATCACAGACATAGAAATATCAGAATAACTCGCAGCGGAAATAAAATACATAGTAGTTCATGAAGCTATTATGGCAGAGTCTCAAACCAAATACATAATACAGTCTGAAAACAACATAGTAGAAATCCCAATTACATAGAAGCTCACTAATACATGAGATAAACTAGAACAGCT
This sequence comes from Allium cepa, assembly GCA_030765085.1. Lineage (NCBI taxonomy): Eukaryota > Viridiplantae > Streptophyta > Magnoliopsida > Asparagales > Amaryllidaceae > Allium > Allium cepa. Next base: position 502,594,452 of record CM060937.1, on the reverse strand, counting down.
GAAATAGAGAGTAGATATAAATGTAGATAAGCAGAAACTCCAGCAAAGACCAGCTCTAGAAAGAGAATCCAAAGCTGTGAATACTCAGGCTGACCCGAGCGTAAAGTAAAACACAAAACACTCGAGTCAGGACAATATATACTTATATAATGTAAACTAACTCAAGTGAACTGTAGTAGAAGTACACAATAACTTAAAGGATGTTTGGGATCGCCCATCCTTTAAGAATTAGTTAAACTATAAATTAAATACATCCCGTGGTTAAAATTTCAAAATGGTATTTTATACTTCAAAATCAAATATCATTTCAAAATTCAATATCATTCAAAATCCATTTCAAAATACCAAAATATAATATCTTCCAAACCACATTCATTTTTATTTAATTTAAATACCATTACAAAACACATTTCAAAATAGTTTATATTTCAAAACAAATTACTTCATTTTAAATCATAAAAATGAAGTTATTATATTTAATAATTAAATTATTAAATTTACAAAATTTTAGTCTTTAAAAATTCATTTATCCACTTAATTTATTAAAACAGATGAAAATTCAACTTTCGCAGCATTTAGAAATTGCTACGGAAAGTTACATTCAAAACAGTTCAATTTAATAAAAGATAGCATTTAAAAAGGTTGTAATAGGGTTACATTAGTTTCAAATAAAACTTAGTTAAATTCAATAATTATAGCATTTACAAAAATGCTATGATAGCCTTTAATTAAGCTTAGCCATTTGGTTCATTATTATCAACTATAGTATTTACAAATGTTGTATTATCATTTACATTAGAATTAATAGCATTTCAGGAATGCAGTTAATTAACTTCAAGTATTCAATATAATTTCACAAATAATTATATTTTTATTTAAATCATTTTTAACTTATAAAATCATATAATTTCACTTTTAAAACAATCATTCAAATACCCTTATATTCATGATTTTATAAAGTTAAATCTCCATTCAAAAATCAAAATTTAATAATAATTCACTTATTAAATTCCAACATTAAATTTCAAATTCATTATATTAAATTTAACTTAACACTTAAGTTTAAAATTTTCAAATATAACTTAATTTCATTTTTATTTACTTAACTTAAAATTCACTTTTAAGCCAAATTCACAAATTTCCAATTTTAGTTATATTTCCAAATTTCAACCTAAATATTCATTCATTACACATTTTAACTTTATTCAAAAATCATTAATGTATTACAAAATCATTTTAAATTCATTTGTTTCAAAATATCATAAATTTATCATATTTTCATATTTAATTTAAATTCCATTTATCACCAAATTATAATTTCCAAAATAACTTACATTTTAAATTTCTAACTTTACCCTTTATTTATTTCACTTATAAATTTTCAGAAAATCAATAATTCTTTACAAAAATCATTTTTTATCAAATTTAAATCAAAATATTATAATATTTACATTTCTAAAATAATTTAAAATTTTTAGAAAAACATATTTTAACAACGGGTCTGTATTTCATTTTCTAGCCTAGATGAAGTGATACGGGTAATATATCATTTCAACCCGTAATTTACAAAGAAAACCGGGTTTGATCATTTCAAACCCGCAATCCCAAGTAAAAGAAAATAATTGAAAATCATTCAGGCCTATCATTTCAGCCCATAACGATTTTCTCCTATTCTAAATTCCGTTCGGTTATGTATCATTTCAACCCATAGTGATTCTAGTCTACAGGGAACTTGCAGTGTGATAAACTGATGAAAATAACAAAATAGCATGAAATAATAGTAACATATGGTATAACAGGTGTAAATATAGGTGTGAACTTCATATGAATATAATATAGCAGTTATAACAGGATGATATGCATTTACTGATTCAGGTGATGTCAGTTTATCACTATATAAGTACATATTAGTCTGGTGAGATTTACTCACTGTTTGGAGCTGATGACACAACGACGAATTGCACAACGGGATCTACACAAGCACAAAAGCATGATACAGATACGAAATGGAGGAGCCAAGGATTAATTCCCTTGAATACAAATCAAACAAACAATATAACAATTATAAGGTTTCAGGCTAAAAATACGATAAACGATGCTAGAAATTAAGGAACAACAATTAATCAAACACTTGCACTTGCTTCCACCATCACTATGCTCATCCTATAGGGTGATAAGGTACTGCCATGGGGTGTATTTTGTCAGGTATGGGTCATATATGGTCGGCCTAGCAAGGGTAGTGAAGGTATGGAAGTTGCTATGTATGAAAATACAAGTACAAGGCAAACAAGTGGATTTTTGTGCAATTTCAAGCTTCGGGCAAGGCTACAAATGGCATGGACAGACCTGCTGGAGGCTAGGAGATGGTGTGGCAGTGGTTTTGGTTCAGGTATGGGCGGAAGAAGGTGGTGCAAAGGGCGGCTAAGGGTGTGGTGAAGTGGTGGAAGTTACAAGGTGTGAATACAAAGGGTTTAAGGCAAATAAGTGGCTTTTGTGCAACCATGGCTCAACCAAAGGACCATTGGGCTCGGCCCCTACAAGGTGAAGGTCAGGTGGGGTCTGGAGTGTCGGCCAAAGGTGGTGGAGGGACTGGTGGTGGCGGCCAAGGAGGTGGTTAGGTGAAAAATGAAGGGTATGTGCATAAATGGTTCGGCTAGGCTAGTTTCAAGGTGAAGTGTTTGCAAATTTTGTTGGATCTACACATCAAGGGAGCATGGCTATGGCTTGGGGTTGTGCTGGAGGTGGTGATGACTGGTTGTGGTGGTGGTGGAGGCGGCCACAGTGCTGGAATGGAGAGGAGCCGATCCTAGAAGTGATGAAAGCAAGTGCAATTCACATGGAAACAAGAGAAAATTATAGAAAAGAAGAAGAAAATTTTACCAAACACTTGAGATCAGAAATGGCCGAATACTTTTGAGGAAATGAGAGAAAAAATGAAGTACGTGAATGAGAAATGAGGGTGGCAGCTGAAAGAATGAAGAGATATGGCCATTTGAGTGAAAAGAAACGTTAAAATGTGAAAAGGTGGGAAAATCAAAAGCCATAGGAAACAAAAGGTCACAAACCCTTTCAATTTACCTTTTATTATTTATATAAATTTATGTAGCTGAAATAATAATAATATCAGATAAGATTTCGAAATTTTTAAACAATATACAAATATATATAATATTTATCAATTATGTAAAGTGAAATTAAGGAAAATAGTTAAAACAGTGAACTAGACTAGCAAAATTTGAAGTTAAATGAAATAATTTTTTAGAAAATTCATATAAGCTTGTAAAGTGTCTTTAAACATAAATAATAACATAAAATAAAAATATATTCACAAAATAAAGATTTAAAATTTAATTTAAATATAAAATTTTAATGCAGAAAATAGCAGAAAATGGGAAAACAGCCCTTAAAAATAGGAAATCAACACAGTAATTTTTAGAAAAATTATATTATTATTTTAAAAATATTTAGAGATGAATTTTTAAAAATAAAAAAAATTTAAAATAAAATAAAGAAATTTAAAATGAAGAAAATGGCAGAAAATTAGAAAACAGCCTTTAAAAATAGGAAATAAATACAGTAAATTTTGGAAAAATTATATTATCATTTTAAAATGTTTAGAAATGATATCACACAAATAAAACAAATTTAAAATAATTTTAAAATGAAATAAAGTCAAATTTAAATATATAGTCAAAATATAGGGTTGTTACACTCTCCCCCACTCAAATCTTTTCGTCCTCGAAAAGGAAGGAAGCGGAGAAACAACAAGAAAGAGCAATAGGTTGGAAGACATCCTCGAAAGAAGCTAGGGAAAAGGTAGCTAGGAAGGGAAGCATGTTGGAAGACAAGGGTGAACCATTATTTAAACCATTATACATTTCAATTAAAATTTCATAACATTTTAAACATTTTATAATATAATGAATAGTCATTTGATTCAAATCTGATGGTTCAAGTTAAACAATATGTAAAACATTTTAAATTTTTAGAAGGGAAAATAAGTGATCAAAATATTCTTTATACAGTACTTTATCATGATGCTTTTATCAAAATACTTTTATAACTCGATGTCTTAACAAGTTTACTTTCGTTCCTGCAGACTCTGGCTATGCGTTGATCAGGCGCAAAGGTAGAATTCTCCAAGTACTTAGTAGACTTGTTTCAACACCCAGTGAAAATAATGAAACGCTTTTAAAAACAGATATGGAAAGTACAATCCAAACAAATCAACCAAACCGAAACAGTTGTCTAACCATGGATCGCAGATACACAATGGTTACGCCTGGATCCCCCAGGAAACAATCCGTATCCGTAAGCTTTCTCAGCCCTGCGAGTTACGCCATGATGACGAGTAGAATAAAGGATACACAATGGTTACGCCTGGATCCCCCAGGAAACAATCCGTACCCCTAGGCAAGACTCAGCCAGGCACTTGCGCTACTCTTCGCGACCTACACAGATTGCAGGATACACAATGGTTACGCCTGGATCTCCCAGGAAACAATCTGTACCCCTAGGCAAGACTCAGCCAGGCAGTTGCGCTATGTAGTCGCGATCATAAGACCATGGAGATCGCCATGGAATTCGATGGACACTCGAGTATCATATCCGGAAAACCCAAATCAAAGAGAGAGAATAATATCGATAGAATGAATCCACAGTGTGGCCACAAAGCAGATATCAAGCAGAAGGCACTTTCCATATCTTTACTTCAAAAATATGTATCATATAGTACCTTTCAAAATCACTTTCAAATATCATACTTATATAAAGTCCATTTTATACAAGATTTCCTTTCAAATCAAATACTTTTCAAAATACTAGTATATCAAATCACACTTATATAGATTTCGATTATATAAGATTTCATTTTTCAAAATTGAGTACCCTTTCAAATCAACAGCTCTCAAATCAATGGTTTACTTATACAAATCATTTTTATATAAGTTTGATAGCTCCCAAATCAAGTATTAAATAAAACAGGTTCTAAATTTTAATCCATTTCAATAGTATTTCAGTTTAAAAATCATATATGATTTCACCAAATCATTTCTTTCAAGTTACACATATTCAGTTTCAAAATTTCTTAAAACAATAGGTTTAGAAAATAACCCAAATTTCCAAATCAACAAAATTTAGGTCAAATAAATTCATTTCCATTTCAAACATGTATTCACTTCAAAATCATAATACTTTCAAAGTTATAAATCTTTCGAAACCAAATACTTGAAATCATTTCACTTTGAAAATCATAACATTTTGAAATCATATATTTGAAATCATAAAACATGCCCTTAATTCTTTACATTTCAATTTTTTTTCAATTAAACCAAAATCTAAAATTTCCAATTTTAATTCAATTCAAACCATCAGTTTCAATTTAGTTTTCCAACAAAACCATTTCAAATATTATCAATTTCAAATACAGATTTGATTTACAAAATAAACTATTAAATCTTAAATATGTTTCAAGGCTTAAATATACAATATTTCAAAACTAAATTTTATAATTCCATATATCTCAAATTTTTCTTCATTATTACTTAGTGTTGAAATATTTATTTCATAAATCCATTATTTTTAAATAAACTAAAACTACAGGTAAACCAAATATCCTTTCATACTAATATAAGCTTCAATTATTCATTTATCAAAATCAATGGTTTTCAAAATCATCTTATACTTACATAAGTTTATCTTATATGAGAATCAAAAATTCCAAAAATAAATTTCGCTGCATGGAAAGCCATATGGGATTGAACATCTTTGCTTACTAATAGATTTTTAATTAAGAATAGTTTTGTATATAAAATAGTTTTTATGAAAAATAGAATAAAACAGTTAGTTTAAGAAAAAGAAAATACTTTTGAAAAATGGTTTTAAATTTGATAGTAGTTTTTCATAAAAGAAAATTTTCAATTAATTTACAAAGATATCCAACCCAACAACTTTCAATTTCAGCGTCAAGTATACCAATGATATTAGGATATAAGATGTACATATGTCATCATTTCGCAACATTACATTCGATCGCTCGCTCGATCACACAAGTTCGCTTTCGAACTAGTATTGTCCATTCGACTTCCCTAATGCGGACTTCGATATGGTTTCTCGACTAGAAGCCGTCAGTCTCCTTGCATAGCTATATACTATGATAGAGAATTATAGAATCAAGCCCAAAATCCATATCAAATATTCGCCATCAAGAATCAAACGAAAAATCCTAACACGAAATGGTGTAATTCACCTTGAACTTGTGTACACAAACTTGGATCAAATTAATTATGCGAATAAAACAACACACGTACAACTTATGTATCTATTCCAACATGTTAAATAAATAGTTTTATAAAGATGTTACTAAGTTAAAACATTTAAAACCAAAATTTTCTCAAACATTTGAAGACTAATTTTTATCCAAAACATTTCAAACTAAATTTCATATTAGTATAATTCAAAATAATCTTATTTATTTACTTAACAAAACAGTTTCAACTTATACAAATCATATTATTTCATACTTGAAACATACAAACTACACTTATATTCTTTATCAAATACCTATACCTTTCAAAAAAAAAATTAGCTTTGAAAAGTTAACCTTGATTTGGAAGTGCTCGGATCTTGAAATAGTCGAAGAAATCATATTTTCAATCCAAGAGTTGGAAATCAACAACAAATCAGTAAATAAAATTTCAAAAGATAGGTTTCAAATCTGAAACTCAGGAACTGTAACGACCCGCAAATCCGTACCCCTTGAGTCACACTAATCTACACATAGCAACTCAAGTTGCACAGAAATACGAACCATTTTGATTTAAGACGAAGAGGTAGAAGAAGAGAAAACAAAAGCAACATCAGAATCTAACCATCGCAGCGGAATAAAATACAATATATAATAACAGATCTTTACACAAATCAAAACTATATCGGTTTATATATATATTACCAGAGTACATCATCAGAGTCCACACAACATCAATCACATACAACTAGATATACAGTAACTCAACACAGCTGAATATATACATAATCAAGTACGGAAATACGTATCGCCATCCAGCTCGTCTCCTGAGCTCCACAGCATCATATCCTGTATTCTATAATACTCGGTCTGACCCGAGCATTATAGTTAAATAACACCCGAGTCAGTCTGGAATACCAGCGTGAGAAAACCACACTCAATTGATTATTAAAGTTTCAAAATCTTTTGAAATCAAAAGCATCTCGTAAGACCACGCCACAAATAAACATGTCGGGTTTTTACCTTACGATAGCTAAAACAATTTTTATAGAAATCCTCTGATATTATAATAGGGTCTATTCACAAATACTTATAAAATAGCCGAAATTGTTACATTATTAAATTCCAGCTACTAGCCACAGAGTGGGTAATACAAACAAAACTCGTACAAGGCACGTAGGGAAAATGGATTTCCAACAATGACTAGGCACTGGGGTACCACCTGTCACAGTACGTGGTCTAGATCACAATACCGAGGATTACTCCCTTCATCCCCTGCAACACAAGGCCGGAACCATTCCTTACTGAACAGTCCCGAACAAGATAAACCCCGTGGTTGGTGCGACCAACCACCCACTAAGCCGAAATATATAAAAAGGGACATCTAGACAGGGGAAATATCTTGTCCTGCTTGGGCATGACCCACCTAACCTTGCTGCATATCCCCTGATTTTCAGTCATTCCCATTTGATGAGGCTTGAGGCTAAACGTTACCTTTAGAACGTTTTCACTTAGAATGCCCATCGTCCACCTGACGATGTTTCGCAAGCATTCATCCATACAAGTCCGTCCCGGGTTCGAACGGAACCGAAGGCACTATTCCTACTACATCCATTTTGGAAATATCCTCAGTATTAGTAGCGACTAGCCCTTGCACTTTACTGCTCCATCTTCGACTCCGAACACGTTTTTCGCACGAAACGTACAAACCGGATCGAAGTGGTTTTCGAGAAATAAATCTCGATCCCGGTCTCTTCAAAACGATCAACGCAGTTTGGCCAATATTGATAGTCGGTTATTTAACTATCAATTAATATTCACAAACAAACATCCAACAATAAATAATTTCCCAAATTATTTATTACCTTCAAAATATCTTTACAAGATATATTTCTATTTCAATCCTTTGGAAACAGTTTCAAAACCATCTTTCTTTCCAGAATAAACTTTTCCACATATTTTCTATCCCCATTGAAATTACCAAGCACAAAACTAGATTTTAAAAATAATTTTAAAACACTTTACTTTGAAATATATACTTTTAAAACATTTATTTTAAAACTACTTCATTGTAAAAAATTACATAATATATGAATATTTGAAAATAAGGTTACTAAATAAAATATAAAACTAGATATTCATTTTTAAAAATAAAGTACTAAGTCACTCTTTAAATAATTATTGCTATATAGATTAAAAGGAAGTACTTACTTTAGAATTTAAAATTTTAGAAATATTATATTTTCCAAAACTTGCTTTTTTAAAACAACATTAAATCTATGAACTTTTGTTTAAAAATTTACTTTGAAACGTACTTGGTTATCCAGGGAGTATTCCAATCTCAGCCACTTAAATCAATTCTCCAAATTGATTCCCAATTTATTCCATTTGAAATAATTTGCTTTACTTACTCAGTTCATTTCAAAATTCATTAATTATTGACTTTATTATTATTTTCAGTTTGATTTTTAAATCCATTAGATGAAATATACAAATTTCAGGTTATTTCCAATTTCTTCTTTGATTCTTCTTAATAATTTAAATTCTAAATTTAAAATAAATGTTTTGTTCTTTTAAACAATAACATTGAAGTTTAAGTTTCATTAACCTTCTGTTTATTTAAATTTTACTTCCCACACTCAAGATTTATTTATTAAAATTTTAAAGTCACTTTATTTCCTTTCCAGTTCATTCATAAATTTATTCAACTTTTCTAAAATTATTTTACTTACAACTTCACTTCTTTTATTTTCATTCCCCAAACTCACATTATATATTTGGTAATTCATTATTGCCCGATTATAACAATCAAGCCATAGCATTCAATATCTCCACATAATTCATTACAGAATATTAAATATTCAGAACAGAGAATATTAAATAATTAAATAAAGTTGAGGGGTCCAGTTGGATCCCTCCAACCTGTTTTCCCTGCATCCACAAACGTTAGCACAACATAATATCCATTCCAAATTATACCAGACTAAAGCACATCAATCAATTCAACCATTCAACCAATTGTTTAAATTTAATCATTTAAATTTAAATTAAATTCAGCTGAGTGAGATTAACTCACCTTTGCTTCTATTTAGCAAAATCAATCCACCATGAGTTGTTTCTCCATGATGTAGACCTTGAATAAACATTATTCAATTTATTAATATTTTGCATTAATCGAACAATTAATTTCCGTTTTACAATTTCATTTAATTTTAACTAATGATTTGAATTTTTAATGAATAATTAAATTTCGAACTATTCCCTTTGAATAATTCTTTAGTAACTAAAATAGATTTTAAATAAGTTAACTAAACAAATATATTACTTTAAAGTTAAACTAGTAAATTCAAAATGTGTAAATGTATATTTATTTCTTCTGAGACTACTTATCTACTTATAAACATTATTTACATAAATTTAAAAATCTATTTTTATACTAACTTCAATATACAAAACTCCTATATATTTTCCTAAATAATTTATAGACTTCAAAAATCAAATTTTACAAAAACTTTATCATTTAAAAATTAACTATTTAATTTAACTGATAACTTTCCCTTTAAAATATATATATACATATATATATATATATTCATCGATTCAAAAATTAAACAAACACCTTACTGTGAATACATTTTTTTTTAACTAATAGTAAACATTCTTTAGTGAAAAACAATATACCGTGTTATATTCATATACATGCTGATAATTAATGATGGATAAATCAAATTCGAAGAGTTTCAAAATTACTTAATTAAAATAAAATCTAATTACCTAACTTCGATTAGGCCCTCCTCCCTTCGCAATTCACAGCTCCGTCATGACCATCAGCCCCAACATCTCAACCACCGAAGCTCGTCTCGTTCGTCACTCCTCACGAGTTCATCGACCGCAAGTGGTCGAAACCCTAGCAGTTCGCACGCACGCGCGTCGCCTCCCCCAAATCGCGTTTACCAAGACATCTCAGAAACCCTTAACCCTCGACCATGAACGCGAATTCGAGTCGCGATGCTGTCCCTCTTTCCTCGAATTCGATCTAGATTGAGAAAAGGAATAGAGGGAGTGGAACGCAGTTAATTTGAGGGGAAAAATCGCGAATAAAAAAAAATTGAGGAGAGGCCATTACTGCGTGCTTCAATTCAAAAGGGTCTCGGTTGATTTTATATAGAGGAACGGAATCGATTTTGAAACCGAAAGGGGCTCGGCCATTTTCCTATTTTTCGAATAGAATAACGAGAAAGAGAGGTATACAGGCAATTATAAAAGAAATGAGAAGTGTGTTAAAGAACTTTGCTACAGCGATTTTCCAAGAGAACAAGGGAACACGGTTTTAAGTCAAAGGAAGTGGCGCATACCAGAAGCTAGACTAATTAAATTAAATTTCTTCAGATTATTATCAATTAAATTTTCAACGCGTTTGTATACCGTATACTCACACACTAATTCCGACCAATACGAAATTTGAAATCCGATAATAATCCAATACTACGGATCCAATGGAACTGGTTTCGTCAAATTCCGAGACTGTGTCTCGGAAGGCCGTTTTTAAATTCAATTTAAACGATGAAATTTCAAAACTGAACAATCACGGTTAAATTAAATTTGAACTCTTCTATTATCTTCAGTACTATCAATATAAATTTTATAAGCTTACAAATTATTCTCAACAAGCTTAAAACTCCAGATTCCACATTTTTCCCAATTCCAACTTATTTAATACAATTTAATTATCAAATAAATAGTGATATTTGAATTCGAGTTAAACATTAACATTTAAATATTCAAAATCAATTGAATATTCCAATTTAAAATGCTCAAAAATTCCGGGTCGTCACATTCCTCCCCTCTTAAAAGAATTTCGTCCCCGAAATTACTAGTTAGGAAGAATGATGCATAACCCATTCTCTATTTTCTCGACCTAAATAGTTTTCAATGACCATCCAAAACCATCTTTTATTAAAGACACTATCCCTCTTCCTAATTTCTTAAACTTGCCCATAAGCCTCAAACATAGTCGCTTATTTATCGATTTGAATTTCACATTTTAAAACCAACTTTGAATTATCAAAACTTTCTCAAAATTTTTCTAACTCCCTAAATTTTGAAAAAAATTTCGCCAGCGTCTCCTTTGCGCGGCTAGCTCGGTACAACTACAAAATGGCTCTACGGCCTCCCAAATCCAAAAAGAAAACAAAACGCCAAGTGGCTCGATCCAAAAACCCAATCAATTTCATACGGAAATGTAAACACATACCTTTTAGTCGAGCATTTCAAATTTATCTTTCGGAATCAAAATATCAATTTCCTTTTTCTTTATAATACCTGCATATCCTGTTTAGCACTAATATCCAATCACAATATCTCGAAAATACATTTTATTGAATTCCTTACCAATGTCAATACTTATTCTTTCAAATATTAACTTAAAATATATTTGCAGTATCAATCTCCAACTAAGAATTCACCCCCCTTTTTTTTCTAAGTTTAGTATAAGCATTTAACATCCTTCTTTATTGATTTTCACTTAAATATTGGAGTTTACATCCATTTCCATTCACTATGCCCTTTACAATCCAATTTGAGTACAATTGGTTTTCAATTTCCTAGTTGCTTTTCAATCTAAATATCTTTCCAAATTTCTATTCAGATTTCCATTTTCCGATTCTATTTGAATTCAATTTTATCTTCAAACTTTAAATTTTGAATCGTATTTGTCCTATCTCAATCCATATGTAATTAACCAGTTTCTTTTATTAGTTCCGCTTACTAATTTATTTAAAATTTCAAATAAAAGTTTACTTGCAACCTTTTCTTCCTTTAGTTTCTTCAAACAACTTCTTCGATTTCACTTTACTTTACTTGCTCGCTTTTAAATTAAATTTCGACATTCAGCTTCATATTTATTTGCTTACAAATTTTAAATTCTTAGTCGTTAGTGGAAGTTTTAAAAAAATAATTCTAACTCCCAAAATCTTCGAATTTTTTTGGCAGAGTCTCCTTTGTACGGAGGGACTTCTGCGATATCGCAGGATACACAAATATATATATACATCGGCCTCAGGCCGGAAATCACAATATATACCAATATATGCAGTTCATATTTCCTATTTTGAATTCTTTTGCGTAAGCGTACCATATTAAGCATTGTTAAGCAAGCGGCTTATTTATTTAGCAGTTAACTCAAAGCAAATCCAGCCCAACTACTTCCCTGAACCTGTACTTACTTAATTCAAATATGTAAGTGACAAATATATGCAATTTACTAGCATTTCACTTATATTCAAATAGCTAACACATAGATTTCATAAGTAATGCATAAGATATACATTCACAAGTACATATGCAAGGTTCGACACTAGTTTTAAATTGTTTGCATCCAAATTACCTTATCACTCAATTTAGTTTAAGCGATTTACAACTTAGTCGCTTATATTTAATTCGTTTTAAGCAAAACAAACTCATATTGATTCCAATTGATGCCAACATCAATTTATTAAACTGCTATTGATTCATATAACTTGTTTACTTCCGTTTACGTCGAACGACCAATTTTTCCAAAGCAATTCGACGATATTGACGTGAATAAATAATAACATAAGCTTTATAACCAATTTACATTGATTCTAACCCAATGTATATAAATTCCATCCAATTTTAATTTATTCACAAACTTTCATTGCATTTCTTTCATATCCAAAAATTTGATCCCAAACCATTTTATTAAACTCGACAACCAATAACCATCTCATGATTTACTTAAGTTATTTATTTTCTTCAACTATTACACCCAATAACTTAAGTTTATTCTATTCAACCAACTTCTATTAATCTTTAAACTTAAGTTAATTTACTTCAGTTCATTCTCATTTCATAACTTAAGTTCATTCTCATTTTTAGATTATCCATACTCGGATTGGATTTATTTTCATTTCAAAACATTTTTATTTTAATCCAATTCCATACAACTCAAGTTTTATTTCCAAACTTTATTACCTATTCACAATCTTTGATTTGATTTTCCTTTGATCAAATCCTAACCATTTCACTATTTTATTTAATTAGTTTATTTATTATTATTATTATTATTATCCATTTTAAATTTTAATTTACATCAACAATTCATTGTTGAACTCATTAATAATAAGGCAATTCGATTTTAGGCTTGAATTGGACTTGTTTATATCTCACACCATATCCAATTTCAATTTTATATAACCTTTTTCAAGTTAAATTCAAATATATTTTCTTCACTTTCATTCACTTAAGTTAAATTTTAATCCCGGATTACAATTTTCCAATTTCTTCTTATTAATATCAACCTCACTTTATAAGTACAATAGTTGATTCATTTATTCATTCACCAACTCATTTTCAACCAATAAATTTTATTCCCAAACATTAATTATTTTTAGTCCATCCTGACTAATTTTCCCATTCCATATACCTTCACACAATTAAATTCCAGTACTCAGTTTCACTTTACTTACAAGGTTGAATTTTATTTCAACAAATTCCAAATTTACAAGTTATCCAACTTTTTATATGCTATCCACATTCTTAGTTAAGATTTCAGAGTTTTAAACAGTCCTTTAACATTTCAAACTCCCCTTTGAAATCACATATATCCAATATTTCTTGCATTTTTAAAACCAAATTTATCCTTTGCAAACAATTTCGATTCAAAACAATTTGGTAGCAATTTCTCTTCTAGAAACTCGAAAATGAACATCGATGATGCTGCAGTCATCACCGAAGTTATTTTCTAGCGACCAAAAGAGTTCAATGCTTTTATTCTCTTGCTAAAATCCTTTCAAAAATTCCAAACTCCCCTAGAGTTCAAATCCGATTCAAAAATTTTACCAAAACTCCAAATTTGAAATCCATCCAACACTTTACTCTAGAATTTTCAGAAGCATTTTCAAACTCAAAGGAAATTTAAATTTTCAAATTTTTTTTTCAAATTCCAAATTCTTTAAATTTATATTCAAACATTACTTTGGAATTTTATCTTATTTTAATTATTATTAATCACACTATGATTTACATTAATAATTTATACTTACCAACTTCAGTTGTTTATGAATTTGTTCCTTAGTTCTTGATTATTATTTCAATTTCTTATTCAATTCCCATACAATGATAATAATTTAATATTATCACTTTCTATCAACCAAGCATCCGTATATACCATAATGATTTAAGAAAAATTATTTCCTTTATATATAAAAATAATTTGGGTAAAATTATTTCATTTACCCTATTTAAAACAATACTGTGTCGGTTTATCTTGTATAAGAGTTTAGAAATCCCTATCGATAACATGGCGTCCCATATATCGACCAGAATCCATAAACACTCAACCGATAAGTCAACACAATATAAAACAATTTTATATTCATCAACAAATACGCGCTCATATCTATTAATACTCTCAAACTCATTCTATAGTACTACGGACTCTATTCTATGAGTAAGTCCCACCAGAGCCAAGGTTGTCGCCAACCCAAGCTCTGATACCAAGTGTAACGACCCGCAAATCCGTACCCCTTGAGTCACACTAATCTACACATAGCAACTCAAGTTGCACAGAAATACAAACCATTTTGATTTAAGACGAAGAGGTAGAAGAAGAGAAAACAAAAGCAACATCAGAATCTAACCATCGCAGCGGAATAAAATATAATATATAATAACAGATCTTTACACAGATCAAAACTATATCGGTTTATATATATATTACCAGAGTACATCATCAGAGTCCACACAACATCAATCACATACAACTAGATATACAGTAACTCAACACAGCTGAATATATACATAATCAAGTACGGAAATACGTATCGCAATCCAGCTCGTCTCCTGAGCTCCACAGCATCATATCCTGTATTCTATACTACTCGGTCTGACCCGAGCATTATAGTTAAATAACACCCGAGTCAGTCTGGAATACCAGCGTGAGAAAACCACACTCAATTGATTATTAAAGTTTCAAAATCTTTTGAAATCAAAAGCATCTCGTAAGACCACGTCACAAATAAACATGTCGGGTTTTTACCTTACGATAGCTAAAACAATTTCTATAGAAATCCTCTGGTATTATAATAGGGTCTATTCACAAATACTTATAAAATAGCCGAAATTGTTACATTATTAAATTCCAGCTACTAGCCATAGAGTGGGTAATACAAACAAAACTCGTACAAGGCACGTAGGGAAAATGGATTTCCAACAATGACTAGGCACTGGGGTACCACCTGTCACAGTACGTGGTCTAGATCACAGTACCGAGGATTACTCCCTTCATCCCCTGCAACACAAGGCCGGAACCATTCCTTACTGAACAGTCCCGAACAAGATAAACCCTGTGGTTGGTGCGACCAACCACCCACTAAGCCGAAATATATAAAAAGGGACATCTAGACAGGGGAAATATCTTGTCTTGCTTGGGCATGACCCACCTAACCTTGCTGCATATCCCCTGATTTTCAGTCATTCCCATTTGATGAGGCTTGAGGCTAAACGTTACCTTTAGAACGTTTTCACTTAGAATGCCCATCGTCCACCTGACGATGTTTCGCAAGCATTCATCCATACAAGTCCGTCCCGGGTTCGAACGGAACCGAAGGCACTATTCCTACTACATCCATTTTGGAAATATCCTCAGGATTAGTAGCGACTAGCCCTTGCACTTTACTTCTCCATCTTCGACTCCGAACACGTTTTTCGCACGAAACGTACAAACCGGATCGAAGTGGTTTTCGAGAAATAAATCTCGATCCCGGTCTCTTCGAAACGATCAACGCAGTTTGGCCAATATTGATAGTCGGTTATTTAACTATCAATTAATATTCACAAACAAACATCCAACAATAAATAATTTCCCAAATTATTTATTACCTTCAAAATATCTTTACAAGATATATTTCTATTTCAATCCTTTGGAAATAGTTTCAAAACCATCTTTCTTTCCAGAATAAACTTTTCCACATATTTTCTATCCCCATTGAAATTACCAAGCACAAAACTAGATTTTAAAAATAATTTTAAAACACTTTACTTTGAAAGATATACTTTTAAAACATTTATTTTAGAACTACTTCATTGTAAAAAATTACATAATATATGAATATTTGAAAATAAGGTTACTAAATAAAATATAAAACTAGATATTCATTTTTAAAAATAAAGTACTAAGTCACTCTTTAAATAATTATTGCTATATAGATTAAAAGGAAGTACTTACTTTAGAATTTAAAATTTTAGAAATATTATATTTTCCAAAACTTGCTTTTTTAAAACAACATTAAATCTATGAACTTTTGTTTAAAAATTTACTTTGAAACGTACTTGGTTATCCAGGGAGTATTCCAATCTCAGCCACTTAAATCAATTCTCCAAATTGATTCCCAATTTATTCCATTTGAAATAATTTGCTTTACTTACTCAGTTCATTTCAAAATTCATTAATTATTGACTTTATTATTATTTTCAGTTTGATTTTTAAATCCATTAGATGAAATATACAAATTTCAGGTTATTCCCAATTTCTTCTTTGATTCTTCTTAATAATTTAAATTCTAAATTTAAAATAAATGTTTTGTTCTTTTAAACAATAACATTGAAGTTTAAGTTTCATTAACCTTCTGTTTATTTAAATTTTACTTCCCACACTCAAGATTTATTTATTAAAATTTTAAAGTCACTTTATTTCCTTTCTAGTTCATTCATAAATTTATTCAACTTTTCTAAAATTATTTTACTTACAACTTCACTTCTTTTATTTTCATTCCCCAAACTCACATTATATATTTGGTAATTCATTATTGCCCGATTATAACAATCAAGCCATAGCATTCAATATCTCCACATAATTCATTACAGAATATTAAATATTCAGAACAGAGAATATTAAATAATTAAATAAAGTTGAGGGGTCCAGTTGGATCCCTCCAACCTGTTTTCCCTGCATCCACAAACGTTAGCACAACATAATATCCATTCCAAATTATACCAGACTAAAGCACATCAATCAATTCAACCATTCAACCAATTGTTTAAATTTAATCATTTAAATTTAAATTAAATTCAGCTGAGTGAGATTAACTCACCTTTGCTTCTATTTAGCAAAATCAATCCACCATGAGTTGTTTCTCCATGATGTAGACCTTGAATAAACATTATTCAATTTATTAATATTTTGCATTAATCGAACAATTAATTTCCGTTTTACAATTTCATTTAATTTTAACTAATGATTTGAATTTTTAATGAATAATTAAATTTCGAACTAATTTCCCTTTGAATAATTCTTTAGTAACTAAAATAGATTTTAAATAAGTTAACTAAACAAATATATTACTTTAAAGTTAAACTAGTAAATTCAAAATGTGTAAATGTATATTTATTTCTTCTGAGACTACTTATCTACTTATAAACATTATTTACATAAATTTAAAAATCTATTTTTATACTAACTTCAATATACAAAACTCCTATATATTTTCCTAAATCATTTATAGACTTCAAAAATCAAATTTTACAAAAACTTTATCATTTAAAAATTAACTATTTAATTTAACTGATAACTTTCCCTTTAAAATATATATATACATATATATGTTCATCGATTCAAAAATTAAACAAACACCTTACTGCGAATACATTTTTTTTTAACTAACAGTAAACATTCTTTAGTGAAAAACAATATGCCGTGTTATATTCATATACATGCTGATAATTAATGATGGATAAATCAAATTCGAAGAGTTTCAAAATTACTTAATTAAAATAAAATCTAATTACCTAACTTCGATCAGGCCCTCCTCCCTTCGCAATTCACAGCTCCGTCACGACCATCAGCCCCAGCATCTCTACCACCGAAGCTCGTCTCGTTCGTCACTCCTCACGAGTTCATCGACCGCAAGTAGTCGAAACCCTAGCAGTTCGCACGCACGTGCGTCGCCTCCTCCAAATCGCGTTTACCAAGACATCTCCGAAACCCTTAACCCTCGACCATGAATGCGAATTCGAGTCGCGATGCTGTCCCTCTTTCCTCGAATTCGATCTAGATTGAGCAAAGGAATAGAGGGAGTGGAACGCAGTTAATTTGAGGGGGAAAATCGCGAATAAAAAGAAATTGAGGAGAGGCCATTACTGCGTGCTTCAATTCAAAAGGGTCTCGGTTGATTTTATATAGAGGAACGGAATCGATTTTGAAAACGAAAGGGGCTCGGCCATTTTTCTTTTTTTTCGAATAGAATAACGAGAAAGAGAGGTATACTGGCAATTATAAAAGAAATGAGAAGTGTGTTAAAGAAGCCTTGCTACAGCGATTTTACAAGAGAACAAGGGAACACGGTTTTAAGTCAAAGGAAGTGGCGCATACCAGAAGCTAGACTAATTAAATTAAATTTCTTCAGATTATTATCAATTAAATTTTCAACGCGTTTGTATACCGTATACTCACACACTAATTCCGACCAATACGAAATTTGAAATCCGATAATAATCCAATACTACGGATCCAATGGAACTGGTTTCGTCAAATTCTGAGACTGTGTCTCGGAAGGCCGTTTTTAAATTCAATTTAAACGATGAAATTTCAAAACTGAACAATCACGGTTAAATTAAATTTGAACTCTTCTATTATCTTCAGTACTATCAATATAAATTTTATAAGCTTACAAATTATTCTCAACAAGCTTAAAACTCCAGATTCCACATTTTTCCCAATTCCAACTTATTTAATACAATTTAATTATCAAATAAATAGTGATATTTGAATTCGAGTTAAACATTAACATTTAAATATTCAAAATCAATTGAATATTCCAATTTAAAATGCTCAAAAATTCCGGGTCGTCACAGGAACCGAACACCGGCTTACTTTAAATCATTTCAAATATACATACATATATCTTTCGTAAATCAAATCATACCTCGAAATTTAAAAGTCAAAACTGGTTTCACAAAATCACTCGCATAGCAAAGCTACTAGAGTGGCCTCTCCCCTACTCAGAAACACGAAAATCAATGTCGATGATGCATGCATTCATCACCGAAATTATTTTCCAGCGACATAAGTGAGTTCTGGACTTTAATTAACTTTGAAAAACTTCTTTGAAATTCCTTCGAAATCATTGGAATTCATTCGAATACATTTCTTATTTGAAAAAATATCCTTAAATCATATTATTATTATTATTATTATATATTTTTCCAAAATCTTAAAACCGATTTCAAAACACCGGAGTTCGATTCCACGAAATTCAAAATTCAAAACCCTTCAGTTATAAATCATTTTATATAAATCAAGTTTCTTATAAATTTCAAAATTTCAAATCCTTTCAAAGCTTTAAATTTTCATTTTAAAAGGTATATAATCCTTATCGAAAACATTTCACTTTTTATATACAAAATATGGTCATCCTTAATAATTTCGATGTATGCACAATTTCAAAATACAACCAAACACAAATTTCCAAAGGATGATTCAAGGAAGGATTTCAAACAAACAAAGATTCAAAATTAGAGGAACTCTAATCAAATAGAATTCTAGTTCAAAGATAAACTCATACGAAGATCAGATAATTTAATTACAAAATAGAGGATAGATAAGCCTATATAAATCGTGGGCGAACTTAACCGGTCAACCGAGACTTTAGGAATATAATCAATATGGAAATCTAAGGCAAATCGACCTTCGATCGCCAGAGATAGAATCCGGGTAGAGCAGGAGATAGATAGCATCGACATCCGAGGATACAAAAATCTTCAGTGAACCAATGCCAATTGTAAAGGAGTTTCACCCCTTTACAAATCATTCAAAGATTTACGGAATCATCGCTCTTTAGAGAGGTCATTCCAAAGTAGAGTTACGAATGCTCCAAAATTAAAGGAAAAATGGGGAAAACAAGACTGGATTCCAGAACAAGTGGGAGTGTTCCAAAGTTCAAGGAATCCTAGTCGATAAGAATCTTAACCAAAAGATTTCTAACAAGGTGGATAACGAAGAGATGAAGTTTAGAAAATCTTGATTTCGAAATAAGAACATTTTTATACCAAAATAATCTTTGAAAAATCTTTTAAAAATATTTTAAAAATCATTTTATACTTCGAAAATACGTTCTCTCACAAAGAAAGGATTCTGAGATTGATTTCGCTCATTCTAGGGTATTTCTACCCTATCTCTAATGAGTTTTTGCTCTGCAGGCTAAGGTTTGCCTAAAACCAAAGCTCTGATACCAACTGTAACAGCCCGATATTTTCAGCCATTCGCATCCGCACATGTCGGACTTGAATTGCTTAAAATACCGCGTTGTAAATAAATTTGGAGCAAATGAAATACAATCACAGAATCACAGACACAGAAATATCAGAATAACTCGCAGCGGAAATAAAATACATAGTAGTTCATGAAGCTACTACGGCAGAGTCTCAAACCAAATACATAATACAGTCTGAAAACAACATAGTAGAAATCCCAATTACATAGAAGCTCACTAATACATGAGATAAACTAGAACAGCTGAAACAAAGAGTAGATATAAATGTAGATAAGCAGAAACTCCAGCAAAGACCAGCTCCAGAAAGAGATTCCAAAGCTGTGAATACTCAGGCGGACCCGAGCGTAAAGTAAAACACAAAACACTCGAGTCAGGACAATATATACTTATATAATGTAAACTAGCTCAAGTGAACTGTAGTAGAAGTACACAATAACTTAAAGGATGCTTGGGATCACCCATCCTTTAATAATTAGTTAAACTATAAATTAAATACATCCCGTGGTTAAAATTTCAAAATGGTATTTTATACTTCAAAATCAAATATCATTTCAAAATTCAATATCATTCAAAATCCATTTCAAAATATCAAAATATAATATCTTCCAAACCACATTCATTTTTATTTAATTTAAATACCATTACAAAACACATTTCAAAATAGTTTATATTTCAAAACAAATTACTTCATTTAAATCATAAAAATGAAGTTATTATATTTAATAATTAAATTATTAAATGTACAAAATTTTAGTCTTTCAAAATTCATTTATCCACTTAATTTATTAAAACAGATGAAAATTCAACTTTCGCAGCATTTAGAAATTGCTACGGAAAGTTACATTCAAAACAATTCAATTTAATAAAAGATAGCATTTAAAAAGGTTGTAATAGGGTTTCATTAGTTTCAAATAAAACTTAGTTAAATTCAATAATTATAGCATTTACAAAAATGCTATGATAGCCTTTAATTAAACTTAGCCATTTGGTTCATTATTATCAACTATAGCACTTACAAATGATGTATTATCATTTACATTAGAATTAATAGCATTTCAGGAATGCAGTTAATTAACTTCAAGTATTCAATATAATTTCACAAATAATTATATTTTTATTTAAATCATTTTTAACTTATAAAATCAAATAATTTCACTTTTAAAACAATCATTCAAATACCCTAATATCATGATTTTATAAAGTTAAATCTCCATTCAAAAATCAAAATTTAATAATAATTCACTTATTAAATTCCAACATTAAATTTCAAATTCATTATATTAAATTCAACTTAACACTTAAGTTTAAAATTTTCAAATATAACTTAATTTAATTTTTATTTACTTAACTTAAAATTCACATTTAAGCCAAATTCACAAATTTCCAATTTTAGTTATATTTCCAAATTTCAACCTAAATATTCATTCATTACACATTTTAACTTTATTCAAAAATCATTAATGTATTACAAAATCATTTTAAATTCATTTGATTCAAAATATCATAAATTTATCATATTTTCATATTTAATTTAAATTCCATTTATCACCAAATTATAATTTCCAAAATAACTTACATTTTAGATTTCTAACTTTACCCTTTATTTATTTCACTTATAAATTTTCAGAAAATCAATAATTCTTTACAAAAATCATTTTTTATCAAATTTAAATCAAAATATTATAATATTTACATTTCTAAAACAATTTAAAATTTTTAGAAAAACATATTTTAACAACGGGTCTGTATTTCTTTTTCTAGCCTAGATGAAGTGATACGGGTAATATATCATTTCAACCCGTAATTTACTAAGAAAACCGGGTTTGATCATTTCAAACCCGCAATCCCTAGTAAAAGAAAATAATTGAAAATCATTCAGGCCTATCATTTCAGCCCATAACGATTTTCTCCTATTCTAAATTCCGTTCGGGTATGTATCATTTCAACCCATAGTGATTCTAATCTACAGGGAACTTGCAGTGTGATAAACTGATGAAAATAACAAAATAGCATGAAATAATAGTAACATATGGTATAACAGGTGTAAATATAGGTGTGAACTTCATATGAATATAATATAGCAGTTATAACAGGATGATATGCATTTACTGATTCAGGTGATGTCAGTTTATCACTATATAAGTACATATTAGTCTGGTGAGATTTACTCACTGTTTGGAGCTGATGACACAACGACGAATTGCACAACGGGATCTACACAAGCACAAAAGCATGATACAGATACAAAATGGAGGAGCCAAGGATTAATTCCCTTGAATACAAATCAAACAAACAATATAACAATTATAAGGTTTCAGGCCAAAAATACGATAAACGATGCTAGAAATTAAGGAACAACAATTAATCAAACACTTGCACTTGCTTCCACCATCACTATGATCAGCCTATAGGGTGATAAGGTACTGCCATGGGGTGTATTTTGTCAGGTATGGGTCATATATGGTCGGCCTAGCAAGGGTAGTGAAGGTATGGAAGTTGCTATGTATGAAAATACAAGTACAAGGCAAACAAGTGGATTTTTGTGCAATTTCAAGCTTCGGGCAAGGATACAAATGGCATGGACAGACCTGCTGGAGGCTAGGAGATGGTGTGGCAGTGGTTTTGGTTCAGGTATGGGTGGGAGAAGGTGGTGCAAAGGGCGGCTAAGGGTGTGGTGAAGTGGTGGAAGTTACAAGGTGTGAATACAAAGGGTTTAAGGCAAATAAGTGGCTTTTGTGCAACCATGGCTCAACCAAAGGACCATTGGGCTTGGCCCCTACAAGGTGAAGGCAGGTGGGGTCTGGAGTGTCGGCCAAATGTGGTGGAGGGACTGGTGGTGGAGGCCAAGGAGGTGGTTTAGGTGAAAAATGAAGGGCATGTGCATAAATGGTTCGGCTAGGCTAGTTTCAAGGTGAAGTGTTTGCAAATTTTGTTGGATCTACACATCAAGGGAGCATGGCTATGGCTTGGGGTTGTGCTGGAGGTGGTGGTGACTGGTTGTGGTGGTGGTGGAGGCGGCCACAGTGCTGGAATGGAGAGGAGCCGATCCTAGAAGTGATGAAAGCAAGTGCAATTCACATGGAAACAAGAGAAAATTATAGAAAAGAAGAAGAAAATTTTACCAAACACTTGAGATCAGAAATGGCCGAATACTTTTGAGGAAATGAGAGAAAAAATGAAGTACGTGAATGAGAAATGAGAGTGGTAGCTGAAAGAATGAAGAGATATGGCCATTTGAGTGAAAAGAAACGTTAAAATGTGAAAAGGTGGGAAAATCAAAAGCCATAGGAAACGAAAGGTCACAAACCCTTTCAATTTACCTTTTATTATTTATATAAATTTATGTAGATGAAATAATAATAATATCAGATAAGATTTCAAAATTTTTAAACAATATACAAATATATATAATATTTATCAATTATGTAAAGTGAAATTAAGGGAAATAGTTAAAACAGTGAACTAGACTAGCAAAATTTGAAGTTAAATGAAATAATTTTTTAGAAAATTCATATAAGCTTGTAAAGTATTTTTAAACATAAATAATAACATAAAATACAAATATATTCACAAAATAAATATTTAAAATTTAATTTAAATATAAAATTTTAATGTAGAAAATAGCAGAAAATGGGAAAACAGCCCTTAAAAATAGAAAATCAACACGATAATTTTTAAAAAAATTCTATTATTATTTTAAAAATATTTAGAGATGAATTTTTAAAAATAAAAAAAATTTAAAATAAAATAAAGAAATTTAAAATGAAGAAAATGGCAGAAAATTAGAAAACAGCCTTTAAAAATAGGAAATAAATACAGTAAATTTTGGAAAAATTATATTATCATTTTAAAATGTTTAGAAATGATATCACACAAATAAAACAAATTTAAAATAATTTTAAAATGAAATAAAGTCAAATTTAAATATATAGTCAAAATCTAGGGTTGTTACATGTTATGGGCTGGGGGTATTGACGTTTCAGGATTTTGTGAAACTGTCAGTACTTCAAAAATTTGAATGAATTTAAATGAAGTGTTACTCGAGTTACTCGAGTTATTTTAGTATTTAGCTCGAGTTAGTTTGTTCAAGTTTGAAACTTGACCTATTTCCCAAATTTAAACTTAAATTTAAAAGTATAAATCAAAGTTTTAAATTAAGTTTTAAATCTAATTTTAAATTATAGATTCAAGTATTAATTTGAATCATAACATGAAATAAATAATTTTTAAATTCAATTGTTTTAAAATAACTTTAAAGCAGTTTATTGTTTAAAAATGTTTTAAAGAAATTAGAATGTAAATTTGAAATTGAAATATAAAGTAATGTTTAAACAAAGTTTAAATTTGATTCAAATTTAAACTTTGTTTAAATCTTTGGTTTAAAAATAAATTTAAGTTTTATAAATTTAAGTGTTTAAAACAAATTTTAATAATAATGTAAAATTTTAATGGCTTTAATTTAAAAAGAAATTTGTTTAACTTTTGTAAAATTTCTTTTGTAATAAAAAGTATTATTTAGCAATTAAAGGTTTTAGATTGATTTTTAAAACTTATTAAAGTTAAATAATAATTTAATGTTTGTATTTCATTTAATTATTAGGGTAATTAAATCAATAATTAATTTATTTAATAAATTAATAAAATGGTAATTAAGGGTTTAATCTTAAAGGTTTAAGATAAATTATTCTTAGAAAAATTAACTTGTAATTAAGAATAATTAATTAAAAAGTTTTGATTTTAACTAATGATTAATAATTAATTAATCAAATAATAATGGAATAATTAAGTTTTAATTAACACTTAATTATTTAATTAATTTGGGATTAGTTAATGGATTAATTAATGATTAATTTAAATTTGTAATTAACAATGATTAGAATAAGTTAATTATTTTAGAAAATAATTAATGAATTGTTAAATAGTTAATGAAGGTCATTAACTAAGGATTATTTAATAATTAATTAATGTGATTAATTTTAATTATTAATTAGATTAATTAATTTAAAGATAATAAATCTGTGTAAATTATTTAGTATAATTACTTATGGAAGTAATTAAGGAATTAATTACTTATTGTAATTAATTCAGTTTAATTTTATTTGATTAAGCTAATTAATTCAGGTTAATTAATTTAAAATAAGCAATTGATGATTTGGAAAACATGATTTCTTAGTATAATTAAATGAAGAGAAATTACTTAGGGAAGTACTTAATGAGTAATTAATGTATGTAATTAATTGAAGAAGATTTGTTGATAAAATTAATTTGAGTATAATTACTTCGTGAATTATTCAAAGGATTAATTTGAGATAATTAATTAAGGAGTAACTAATTTATTTGGTAAAGTAATTAAGTGTAGTTGATTACTAAGTGGAGTTAATCAAGGTTGATTAACAGTTATGATTTAAGTAAAGATTAATTACTTAATATAATTAATTTAATTTGAAATATAATTAGAAATCATTAATTATTATAATTAATGATGTATTAAAAAAATGGATTTAATCAAAAAAATTAAGTAATTAAGGAATTAATTAATGTAATAAATTAAGGATTAATGTAATTAATTAAAGTTAACTAATAAAGGAAGTAATTAAAGATTAATTACTGTATTTGGTTAAGTATTAGTGGATAATTACTTGAATTAAAGGTTAATTAATCAGGGATGATTAATTGAAATAAATAATTGGTTGATGATTAATTAATTGATTGATAATTAATAAATAGTAGCAAGCAAGTTGATATTGGTAAAGTAATTAATTTAATTTTCTTTAAATTAATTTTAATGATGTAATTAATTTAATTCATTTTAAATTAATTATATTTGGTGTGATATTAGATCATGGCTTATATGGTTGGATAATGTTGTTTGTCTTGAATGGTTTGATCTCGGATATGAGATAGATAATGTTGAGTGATTTGGATGCATTGGTTGCATTGTGATGTTGATATAGATTATCTTTTTGAATAATGATAATATGATTTATCTGATATGATGATAATGTTGATTATCTGTTGTGGATCTATGATTTATCTATTTGGATTTAGATAATTGAATTATTTTAAACCTTTAAAACAACTTGGCCTTCAAAGACACGCTTTGGATTTCGATGAGACCGGGATCGGGTTTCCATATTTGGATATCCGAAAACCACATCGACCCAAATTAACGATAGGTCGTGAATCTCTTGTGAAAAGTGAAGACTCGAGGTGTAAGGACTATACGTCAATATAACTCTAGGGGTGATTCCGTGATGAGTTTGACGGAACAAGTTCTTATAGATTCGAGATGGTGATTCAGAGTGCAAGGGTTATCGTCGTTAACTCTGAGGGTGATTCCAAACTGAGTGTAACGAGATAATGCCTTCGGTTTCGTTCGAACCCAGAACGAACTTGTATGGGTTGAATGCTTTCAGAACATCGTCAGGTGGACGATGAGCATTCTAAGAGATGTGTTCACTAAAGGTAATCGTAGCCTCAAGCCTCATCAACCGGGAATGGCTAAAACATGGGAGGTGCAGCAAGGCTTCGTGGGTAGCTCCCACTGGAGAGCAAGATTTATCCCTGTCTAGAGGTCCCTTTTTATTTCGGCTGTGTGGGCAGTTGGATGTACACCAACTGCGGGTTGTCTTGTTCGGAACTGTTCAGTAAGGAATGCGTCCTGCTTTGTGTTGCAGCAGAGCGGGCGTACTCCTCGGTACGTTGATCTAGGCCACGAACTGTGACGAGCGGTACTCCAGTAGCCCTGCCATTGTATGGAATCCAAAATCCAATAAGTGCCAACGGTTTTGATTGTATTACCCACTTTTGTGGCTAGTAGCTGGAATTTAATAAATGTAACAATTTCGGCTATTTCTTATTTACTTGAAAACCCTTGACCCTATTATAATATCACCGGATTTCCTATCAAATGTTTTGGTTAGCGTAAGGTAAAAACTTTTCCATGTTTATGTGTGGGAAGTCTTACGTGATACCTTTCCTTTCGAAGGTTTTTCATAGTTAAGCAACTTTAACTTGTTACTCACACCAGACCCATGTCTGACCCAGAGTTTATCTTCTGTTTTCTTAAACTCTTGGGTACTCAAATTTTTACGAGTAGCCAAGGGACTCAGGTTTGCTTTTGATGAGTTATGGAGGAGCAAATGGAGCAGGAGGCTTCTACGTGTAGATATATATAGTTTCGCTGTGTGTTCTCTATGTTAGTATTGTTTTATTGAGTTGTATTAAGTTGTATAACTAGACAGGTGTTTATAATTGTCTAGTATGTGATGTAAATTCTGTGTAACTCTGACTGGTGTTGTATACTATGTATATTTATGTTATTAATATAATTTATTCGATCCGCTGTTGAGATTCTGATATTGTTTCTTCTTTCTTCTCTTTCTTTATCTTTTCTATCACTTTCTTTCTTCATGATGATACGACTTTCTGTGGAGAAAAAGTCGGGTCGTCACAGTTGGTATCAGAGCATTAGGTTGAGTGAATACCTTGGCTCTGGAGTGGTGTCTATCTTGAGAGAGCGTATTTGTAGTTTTGTTATATATATATTTATATAATTACTTCTACCTATTTGTTGGGTTACCTGTTCAGGTTTTCCAATATAGGGTATAAAGGTAGATTAGGTAGTGGGGTGTGTAACACGATTATTACCATTGGTTGAAGTTTGGTGTTTGAGATTGGTAGTGTATTTTTCGAGACTGTAGACCTAATACCGTCTCGAGTGAGTTGTGCGGAGTATAGGATTTCATAGATCTCTGAAGGTAACCTGTAAAGGTTCGGAGTCTATCTTTGAAATTGGATGAGTAGAGTTTGGGTCTGTCGGTTGGGCAGAAGGAAATAATGGTATTTTGATAGCTCAGGGAGTAGTAGCTGCGTGATGAGATGCAGTGACTATGGATGTTTCGGAAGATGTTTCTTTGAAACAAGTTGAAGAGGTGAGTCTGCTTCGATGTTGTGGCTGGATTCAGTAGGATGTTTCTGTCCGGTTTGAGGCCCGAATTTCTCGAAGAGCTTTGGATTAGGAAATCTTTGGCGTCGGTGTCAGCAGTGTAGCTCTGAGTGTTTTGTGCTGGCAAGAAGGTCTTCTGGTTAGCAGTTTTTTTTAAGATGGAGTTCAGAAGCAGCAGAGTGGATTCCATTTCTTCAGTGGATTGGCTAGATGTTCTGATTGGTAAGGAGATAACAGTTTTCTTTGGATATTAGGCTGGGTTGATCGCAAAAGTGACTTGCGATAGTTTGAATGTTCTCTTGAGCTATGGGAAGTTTGTCCGTACCCGGAGGCTGAGTTTTCTTATCAACTGGATTCCAGGAGTGCTACTGGTGGTTCAGTTTAATAGAAGGGTCAGATGGGACATATGAGTTTTCTTTTATGGATCTGTAGAACCATATTTCTATGGTGTGTTATCCAGTTTGTGCTCAAGTTTTTCTTCTAGTCCAGATCAGAGTTGTGTAGTGCAAGCAGATTGGAAGTGCTTTTGTTTTATCTTTTTCGGATAGGAGAAGTAAGTTAGTCTTCTGATGTTTGTGGAGTAGAGTTGGTGTTCTTTGTTTTCGATTTGATCTTGAGGAGATCATTTTGTTGGATTGTTTTGGTCTAGTTTGTTTCTAGAGACATCAGCGAAGGTTGAGCTGATCAGGAGAGTTGAGGCAGCCTAGGATTGTCAGAAGTATTTTATGGATGAGAGACAAAGGAATTTGGATTTCGGAGTCGGAGATTTGATCTTGAATAAGTTTCCTCCAATCTAAAGAGCATAAGATTGAGTAAGACTGGGTAAGTCAGCTCCGAGGTGTTCTGTGTTTTGTGAGGATTAGTGTTTGGTTTTCAAGGTTGAATTGCCAATGTGGATAACTGGAATTCGATGTGTTTTACATATCTCCGAGGGAGTACGTGTATGGTTTATCTCTGGTTATGTAACCAACGGTTCAGGAGGATCTGATTGTTGATTCAGACTCGTCTATAGTCTGATATCCTGTTTAGTTTTGTAGATCTAGCTGGATAGGAGCTCTATAGTTTAATAGTATTGATTGTTTAGATTCTATAGAGCGAATATTCCGATATTTATACCGGGGAAACTCATGAAAATTTTCTCCAAAATTTTTCAGGATAATTAAATTTGTTTTGATTGGATGAATTGGTTGCTATGGTTGTTAGCATATGTTTGATAATATATGCTTGTGTTTTAAAATAAAATCTTAAGATAGATTATTGAATTACCTTTGCTTTTAAATTTCGGGGACAAAATTCTTTTAAGGGGGAAGGAATGTGATATCCCGGAAATTGGGCAATATAAATTATCTGTGTTATAAATTTAATTTGATTTGATAATTTTAATAACGAATTTGGAATTGATTTAATAATCATGTTTTAATAAATATTTAAATTGAAAGATTTTATTTTTTTTAAATGAATAAATTGTTTTCTGTTTATAATATGTATATTTGCATATATTGTAAGTTGATAAACTTTGATTTTGAATTTAGTAAATGAATTAATTTTCTAGCTCTAATTTATATTTGGTAAATTGGAAATTTGATTTAAATTTAACATATAACTTTTCAGGACAATATAATAAATAATTATATGGTTTATATTAATGGAAAATCTTATTTGTTTAAAATTTAGATTTTTATTAAATTAGATATGAATTTAAATTTGATTAACATATAAGCTTTGTTTTATTTTCTTTTTAAAATATTGCTTGAAATTATATGTAGGAATTTAAAATACAAATTACTTATGATCTTAATATATTGAGTAATAAACGTGATTTATAATCTCTTTTATAAATCATTTTAAATATTGTTTAATTTGTTATTTTCAAATGATATTGAGAATACTTAGTTTTTATAAACATAAATAGACTTTGTAGGAAATAGGATTTGTTAATTTTAATTTTAATAAGAGTTATATATGCATCACTATATAACTTGATTTTTAAAATTGGATTTGATAATTAATTTAAAGTTTGAATTTAATGTTTTAAAGAATAAATACTTAAAAGTATTTGAATAGGCTTTTATTTATAAAATTGTTTTGTTTTGTTTTTCTATAAAAGAAAAGGAAGAAACTCATTTATTTATACATAAGAAATAATGAATTAGGATATAAAAGTTTTTAAATTCAATTTAAATTAAAATACTTAAGTACATGTGTAAGTTTCTTAAGATACTAATTGAAATGTGTTTACCATAAATTAATCTAAGTGACAAATGTTAAGAATAGAAACAAGTGTCTCATTAAATTTCTTTTTCTTTTATTTTTAATTCAATCAAATATTTGCTTATGTAAACATTTCTTCCGTACCTTATTTTTTTTTCCTATTCTTCTTCAAACTTTAGAAAAAATTTCAGATTCTAAAATCTGAATTCATCTACATTCAAAAACAGAAAATTTGTTCAAAACCAATTTGCAAATTCCCCTCAAATAAAATCTAAAACCAATAATCTCCTCTAACCAATTATCTGAACTCTCTTCAAATTTGTTTAACCTGAAGGCATTTTGTAATTATCAAACTTGCATACATGTTCTTCCTGGAAGCCTGCAGCTCTTTTCTGTTTTTTTAAAAATCAACCAAAGCCTGCATTTTTTCACCTGGAAATAAGCATGCAAATGAAATCATGGAGCTTAGGAATTTCAGCAATAAATCAAGCTTGCATTTTCATATCTGGAAGCATGCATGTAGATCAGGGAGCATTACAGCTAAAAACAGGATTTTTAAAGTTTACAAAAATCAAAGAAACAACTTGAAGTTTGAATCAAAGCACCATTCCAGTTTCAAGCTTTTCTAAAACATGGCTCTGCTCATAAAAAAATTCCAAGTGAGTAACATTTTATTAAATAAACTTAAGTATAATTTAGTTTCTTATTTACTCTGAAAATAATTGTGTTTGCATGCAATTTACAAGCTCATTACTGATATATAGATGAATGTTTGTAGTTGTGCAAGTTGCTATGTAATTATTTTGCTGTGCATAAATTCCCAGGCTCAGAAATTGCTAAAATCCATTCCCTTTGATTTAATCAGTGTAAAGTTTTAAGATTCAGTCAATATGGTGTTGTAACATTAGTTAAAGTTTAAATTTTATTTAATATGAGAGAAAAAAACTGTAATGTCTCTAAAAACACCAAATGTAACAGAACAAACCTTTGTAAGTAAACTTTTAACTCTCCAGATTCATTGATTAAAGTTTATAAACCGTTTACATTATCTAAAACTTGAATTTTAAAACTAAAATTAGAATTTTTAGTTTAGAATTGGTTGTGTATTTCTAGTTTAACCAGAAATCATATTTAGGTGTGATTCTGTCGAGATCAGGATGGCCAGTATCTTTTCTGGTGATGGAGTGTTAAGCATAGTTGCAGGGAAAAATGGTTGATGATGGATTAAAACAGTAAGGCGATAGTAATCAGGAATTGAAATTCTAAACCGTAGTTTCTGTTACTCGAAGAGAATTGATCAATGCGACATCTAGAGGCGACCGAGTTGTCCCAAATCCGGGGAGAAGGTAGATGGGGTATGGAAGAGGTGATGGCCGGAGGCGAAGTTTCTCAGGCGATCGGAGTTTGGGTTTTGAGGCGTTTCGAGGTCGCAGCATTGTTACAGTTTTGAGCTCGAAGCTCGTTTTTAATTTTTGGGTTTTGTAGTTAGTTTGATGATCGGAATGGAGTTGGGGGATGACCGTTGACTTGCGAGCGTCGTCGCGAGGGATCGGAATTGGGTGCCGTGATGGTGCAAGTGCACGGTGAATCAAGGGTATCAGTTGTTTTGGGAAGATGAGTTACTCGTGTTTGTTACGGGTAAATTTATGGGTTGCTCGAAGTTTTAGGTTGTTTTACTCGAAGCTTTGGGGTTAGGGACTCGGGGTAGCTGTTGTTATGGGCTGGGGGTATTGACGTTTCAGGATTTTGTGAAACTGTCAGTACTTTAAAAATTTAAATGAATTTAAATGAAGTGTTACTCGAGTTACTCAAGTTATTTTAGTATTTAGCTCGAGTTAGTTTGTTCAAGTTTGAAACTTGACCTATTTCCCAAATTTAAACTTAAATTTAAAAGTATAAAGAAAAGATTTAAATCAAGTTTTAAATCTAATTTTAAATTATAGATTCAAGTTTTAGTTTGAATCATAACTTGAAATAAATAAGTTTTAAATTCAATTGGTTTAAAATAACTTTAAAGCAGTTTATTGTTTAAAAATGTTTTAAAGAAATTAGAATGTAAATTTGAAATTGAAATATAAAGTAATGTTTAAACAAAGTTTAAATTTGATTCAAATTTGGATTTGAATCTTTGGTTTAAAAATAAATTTAAGTTTTATAAATTTAAGTGTTTAAAACAAATTTGAATAATATTGTAAAATTTTAATGGCTTTAATTTAAAAAGAAATTTGTTTAACTTTTGTAAAATTTCTTTTGTAAAGTATTATTTAGCAATTAAAGGTTTTAGATTGATTTTTAAAACTTATTAAATTTAAATAATAATTTAATGTTTGTATTTCATTTAATTATTAGGGTAATTAAATGAATAATTAATTTATTTAATAAATTAATAAAATGGTAATTAAGGGTTTAATCTTAAAGGTTTAAGATTAATTATTCTTAGAAAAATTAACTTGTAATTAAGAATAATTAATTAAAAAGTTTTGATTTTAACTAATGATTAATAATTAATTAATCAAATAATAATGGAATAATTAAGTTTTAATTAACATTTAATTATTTAATTAATTTGGGATTAATTAATGGATTAATTAACGATTAATTTAAATTTGTAATTAATAATGATTAGAATAAGTTAATTATTTTAGAAAATAATTAATGAATTGTTAAATAGTTAATGATGGTCATTAACTAAGGATTATTTAATAATTAATTAATGTGATTAATTTTAATTATTAATTAGATTAATTAATTTAAAGATAATCAAATTGTGTAGATTATTTAGTATAATTACTTATGGAAGTAATTAAGGAATTAATTACTTATTGTCATTAATTGAGTTTAATTTGATTAGATTCAGTTAATTAATTTAGTTTAATTAATTTAAAATAATTGATTGATGATTTGGGAAACATGATCTCTTAGTATAATTAAATGAAGAGAAATTACTTAGGGAAGTACTTAATGAGTAATTACTGTATGTAATTAATTGAAAAAGATTTGTTGATAAAAGTAATTTGAGTATAATTACTTCGTGAATTATTCAAAGGATTAATTTGAGATAATTAATTAAGGAGTAACTAATTTATTTAGTAAAGTAAATTAAGGGTAGTTAATTACTAAGTGGAGTTAATCAAGGGTGATTGACAGTTATGATTTAAGTAAAGATTAATTACTTAATGTAATTAATTTAATTTGAAATATAGTTAGAAATCATTAATTATTATAATTAATGATGTAATAAAAAAATGGATTTAATCAAAATAATAATAATTAAGTAATTAAAGAATTAATTAATGTAATAAATTAAGGATTAATGTAACTAATTATAGTTAATTAATAAAGGAAGTAATTAAAGATTAATTACTGTATTTGGTTAAGTATTAGTGGATAATTACTTGAATTAAAGGTTAATTAATCAGGGATGATTAATTGAAATAAATAATTGGTTGATGATTAATTTATTGATTGATAATTAATCAATAGTAATAAGCAAGTTGATATTGGTAAAGTAATTAATTTAATTTACTTTAAATTAATTTGAGTAATGTAATTAATTTAATTCATTTCAAATTAATTATATTTGGTGTGATATTAAATCATGGCTTATATGGTTGGATAATGTTGTTTGTCTTGAATGGTTTGATCTCGGATATGAGATAGATAATGTTGAGTGATTTGGATGCATTGGTTGCATTGTGATGTTGATATAGATTATCTTTTTGAATAATGATAATATGGTTTATCTGATATGATGATAATGTTGATTATCTGTTGTGGATCTGTGATTTATCTATTTGGATATAGATAATTGAATTATTTTAAACCTTTAAAACAACTTGGACTTAAAAGACACGCTTTGAATTTCGATGAGACCGGGATCGGGTTTCCATATTTGGATATCCGAAAACCACATCGATCCAAATTAACGATAGGTCGTGAATCTCTTGTGAAAAGTGAAGACTCGAGGTGTAAGGACTATACGTCAATATAACTCTGGGGGTGATTCTGTGATGAGTTTGACGGAACAAGTTCTTATAGATTCGGGATGGTGATTCAGAGTGCAAGGGTTATCATCGTTAACTCTGAGGGTGATTCCAAAATGAGTGTAACGAGATAATGCCTTCGGTATCGTTCGAACCCGGAACGAACCTGTATGGATTGAATGCTTTCAGAACATTGTTAGGTGGGCGATGAGCATTCTAAGAGATGTGTTCTCTAAAGGTAATCCTAGCCTCAAGCCTCATCAATCGGGAATGGCTAAAACATGGGAGGTGCAGCAAGGCTTCGTGGGTAGCTCCCACTGGAGAGCAAGATTTACCCCTGTCTAGAGGTCCCTTTTTATTTCGGCTGTGTGGGCAGTTGGATGTACACCAACTACGGGGTTGTCTTGCTCGGAACTATTCAGTAAGGAATGGGCCCGGCTTTGTGTTATAGGGGAGCGGGCGTACTCCTCGGTACGTTGATCTAGGCCACATACTGTGACGGGCGGTACCCCAGTAGCCCTGCCATTATATGGAATCCAAAATCCAATAAGTGCCAATGGTTTTGATTGTATTACCCACTTTTGTGGCTAGTAGCTGGAATTTAATAAATGTAATAATTTCGGCTATTTCTTATTTACTTGAAAATCCTAGACCCTATTATAATATCACCGGATTTCCTATCAAATGTTTTGGTTAGCGTAAGGTAAAAACTTTTCCATGTTTGTGTGTGGGAAGTCTTATGTGATACCTTTCCTTTCAAAGGTTTTTCAAAGTTAAGCAACATTAACCTGTTACTCACATCAGACCCATGTCTGACCTAGAGTTTATCTTCCGTTTTCTTAAACTCTTGGTTACTCAAATTTTTACGAGTAGCCAAGGGATTCAGGTTTTCTTTTGACGAGTTATGAGGCTTCTACGTGTAGATATATATAGTTCCGCTGTGTGTTCTCTGTGTTAGTATTGTTTTATTGAGTTGTATTAAGTTGTATAACTAGACAGGTGTTTATAACTGTCTAGTATGTGATGTAAATTCTGTGTAACTCTGATTGGTGTTGTATACTATGTATATTTATGTTATTAATATAATTTATTCGATCCACTGTTGAGATTCTGATATTGTTTCTTCTTTCTTCTCTTTCTTTCTCTTTTCTATCCTTTTCTTTCTTCATGATGATACGACTTTCTGTGGAGAAAATTCGGGTCGTCACAGTTAACAGCATTCGTATATGATGTTATGGATTTTGGGTCCTTGTTCCAGGTCTTCCTTCTAAATGCCTAATAAGGGTTACTTCTCTTCCCGTATAAAAGAGGGAAGTGAAATCCTTAACGGAAATGATGTTACATTTAGGTCTTCGAGAAATTATTCAATACAGATAAATAATTATGATGGCGTAATTCTCACTCTAACCATTATTTGTTATGTTCCAGGTCTTAACAAATTCTTATCTCATTCAGCTAGTTAACATCAAAATGCAAGTTTACTTTGGAGAGTGATAACTTAAGGATTTCTCATGGCGCGCTTATATTGATGAAAGATACGATGATTAGAAACTTGTTCTATTTAAATATTTTACAATTTTAGGCGAATCTTGTGTTGATGTTGGTAGTTCACATGATTTGGATGCCACTAAACGTTGACATATCAACTTTGGTGATGTTTCCATAAATGGCGTGTAGTTACTTGAAAAGAGAAATATGATTTACAGGGAGAGCTTTAACAAATTAGAATTTGCAAATAATTGTTCTAGGGAAGAACACTAGAGTATATTTTGGTATTGGAAAACTTGATTCTAAAGATGTGCTTGATTATGTTCACACTGATGCGTGCGAACTAGTTGTTGTAGTTTCCTAGGGCAGTTAGATGTTATGTTCTTCCATTGATTCTTTTTTCTCATAAGGTTTGGGCATGTGTATTGAAAGACAGGTCAATGGTTCTTAAAAAACTCTAATTTTGGAAAGCCTTTATGGAGAACAAAATTGGAATTATTTTGAAAGTAATAAGATTTTGATAATGGCTGTGGGTATGTTTCCATGGAGTTCGTAAATTATTGTAGACAACATGAAATTGTGGTGAACCGGGTTTGATTGTAATTGTTATTTATATCATATGTTTGTTTAATCACATCTATAACCGATCTTTTGAAGCTTTCGCGTAGGGAACAATTAATTTATATAATTTCCTCAAATATAACATTTAATATTCTCAAGTCTAGGTTCTATATCATTAAGTATTTTTCCTAAAATTGAGTTCTCTTTTAGAGGTTATCAGTGGACTCATTGTTTCACCCTAGAACCATATAATGGAATAGAATGATTGATATAAATTTTGTTTAGCAAAGATGCACTTTCTAGTGTTAAGTATATCATTTTGAACAGTATACTTTGAACGTTTTATTGTGCTTCGTGTGCTTTCATTTAGTCATTAAAATTTGTAAGCATACTACAATGTGCAAGCATCCTAACCACCTTAAAGTTTTACAATTTTTTTGACCAATGTATAAATTCATCATTACATTGTAACAATATGACTACTTTTTTTAGCTGCCTCGAGATGCTATCTTTTTGGCATTTACATTGTCATGTTTCTTGATGATGTTCTAACCAAAGAATGAGAGGTGATTGATTGATTTATTATCTTGTTTTATTTTTTAGGTTAAATCTTTGATTGGGCGATATTGTTCCTCTAATTGAAATAGCACGGTTTGATGATTGAAGGGTGTCTTGGTAGACGCAACAAGGGTCTATTTGGGCTAAATAGCATAGACGATGAATAAGAAACCTCAATCACATAAACCTTATACTCTACGAGTTCAATCGCATAGGCCATCAAGATTTTGAGCAAAAATGATGACGGATAGCCTACGATAGGTGTAGAGCACTTGTGGTCATTTTCTATGCCCGTTCTTTATTATTCATTTCCTACGCCTTTTCTTTTTAACACTGCCTATTTCATTTCTAAGATTTTTTTTAATATTTTTGTTTTAAATAATTTTATGCTTATGCATTAGTATATCTCACGATTCTCACCTACATGCAGTGTTACCTATGCATTGCAACCCCATTATAGGGGTTGCAAATTATGTAGCAAGCCTATGTCGAAATGCTTTCTAATTTGATGCTCCCCGCCAATTGAAGAAAACTCTCATTTATGAGAGAATTAGTTTATTAGGCATCTCTTATTTATTTTACTTTAAACATGCACATGGGACATCTATTGGACATATTACTTGTCAGGTTTTCTGAAACTTAGGTAAGTGCTTGCTACTGGTAGCTGCCAATTGCTACCTTATAGAAAAAAGATTTCATACCCATTAACTACCTCCACCGAAAGGCAAGTGAACACTACAACTCACTTGCTACAATACTTAAATGCTCTGAGAAACAATCTGCTGACACATCTTGATGCCTTGTTGACTTCTTTTTATATTGTATCGCAAAAAAATTAAATTTTCCTACACTTTGCCTATGTGCCTTAGTTGCGGATTTTTCAGTGAATTTTTAGCAAAATTAGGTTGTTTTTGTTTCTCTCCATTATTCACCACACTATCACATGTATGGCAAACTGACAATGTCAATGTTACGACCTGCAAATATGACACTATTAATATTAAATTTATTAAAAATGGATTTCTAATTAAAGGATGGTTTGGGTACCTTATTTATAACCGTTGCGTAGATTTTTCCAAGCTTGTTAGTTTAGTATATAATTTTAACAGATTCGAAGCTATAGTTTGCGTAGTAGAGGCATTATAGTGTTAAATAAGGTACATAGCCACTTTGGGTCAAACGGTTGCATATAATTGAACAAGCATCATTGCCTATATACGATGATATGAAACTCTAGAAGGCAACCGTCATACCATATTTTTACTCCTAATTCCAAAATTCCTTAATCTCTCTCTAATAGCGGATCAAAAATTAATTAATCAAAAATTGTTAAAAACTCTAAATGTCTGAAACCTATCTAATAATATATTTAATCGATGCTCTCGACCAACCAAATCAATGGCAAGTGGTTATTTGTCGTAAAAGTGCACGAAACAATCATAATTTTTGAACAAACGAAGATTTGATAAAGCCCTAAATGCCTATTTGGGGGTGTGATTGGAGCATCTATCGTTGAATTTGAGAATATAGATTTGTAGGCCTCGACAATACGAGCTCAATAGTGGTTCAATTACATCAAAGGAGGTTGGAGGCGGTCGAAATTTAGCCTAGAAGGTCGGCATTCCTGGTCCTAGGGAGCCGATGAGTCAACATCGGAAGTGGCCACTTAGGTATGAGCAGGGATGGCTTGGTCAGGGGAGGAAGATGCTAGTGGTTAACGATGCCAACTCTGTTAGAGGTTACAACAAAAGCATAGCCAATGTTGATCAAAGCAGGCATGAAATGAGTTCGATGCACGTGTTTGACTATTAATTTATATTTACTGTGGACACATTCATTTATTTATTATATTGCCTTTAAAATCTTATAATTTTAATTAGTTTTGCGTACGAACCCCGATTCATACACATTTGTTCCGTTGGACTCATGGTGAAATTTCATACACTTTGGCATGTGGTTTGCTGAATTTGGAGCTGTTCGCAAAAGTGCATTGGTATGATTAAATAATTTTACTTGTGTTTTAAAAGTAGTAAATGAATATCTCTCCATGAAAATACCCATTGATTTGTTATGATGTTATAGTGACCGTTTGGATATTGTGATATTTTGATATGATTTGTTTGTTTACCTACTTAAATGTGACGCTCCAGTTCCAATAACCAAACTATTAAAGGGAGTTTGCTGCCCGACTGTTCGTATCAAAGGCCTAGGAAGGTGCGATCTTTCCTACATATTATTTGAGTCAACATGAATATATTACAATACCTAAAAACACATGAAATAATACGTATCATGTATCAACATAAAGAAATATATACGAGTATCCCAAACTGAGTAATACAGTATTAAAGACGCATAAGAGAATAATATCAGAATTAGCAAAATCGGAGGTGAATATGAGATAACAAATGTATATGTGTATGTGTCATAACCGATGTCTGATTCAATATCTCATACATCTCATATAGAATAAATAGATGTGTGTAAATAGATGTATGGAGTAGAATAAACAGATGTGTATTCTAAGAAATTATTACAACTGAAATTATTAATTGTTCTAAGAAATTATGATTGTTTTGGAGAAGAATGAATGATGTGTATTTAAAGATATGATAATAAGATGATTTTATACTTTAGTGTAAATAATACGTGTAAATAAATTAATTTGAATTGGTTGCCTATATATGGTAATCTTTGGTTGACATTTTCATATACTGTTGTGATGTTTGTATTACTAATGTAGTGGGTTAGTACATATTTGATGATATGATGTTTGTATTACTAATACAGTAAGTTAGTACACATTTGATGGGTTGATGTTTGTGTTGCTAGTATTGGTGATTAGCACACATTTGATGGAATTTGTTATTGTCGATTTGCTCGACGTTTGGGGTTGACATTGAGTGTTGTCAAGCTTTTGTGATGTTTGATGGCTATGTATTTCAATATTATTATTATCCAAGATTTATGATGATTGATTGTGATGACTTAGTAAATTGGTGTTTTCTGCTTGCATTAGTAGCATGTTTATACGGTTGCACAATGTTATGTCCTAACAAGTATTTGATGCGGGAGAAGAGCAAGAAAAAGATCTACATGGGATTGATCTTGAAAGTGTATATGTGAATCTTTTTTCCTATTCAATAGCTCTCAGGTCTATGATTGAAGTGTATAGGGTTAAGCACAATAGTTGATCACATTTTCCCTTTATTTTATATATACATGTATCTATATAGCTGTAGGTGGGAACAAAAGTCTGGATATATGTTATGTCCATAGGTTAATATCTCAATATATCTCTTTTTCATCATAGTTACATTTTAATCGATTAAAGATGATTAATATGTCAAAAATATGAATGTTATTTGATGTATTGATCTGTAAGAATTAATTGTTTAGACAATATATACATACTGTTGTTTAATTTTTCTATATGGAATTTTTGCTTTTTTATTTTAATAGTTTGGAATTTTGCATTATTTGACCAACGATCAATTGTTTTTGATGTTTGTGTGACATCCCGGAAATTTGGAGCAATATCAATTTAATAATCTACATTAAAAATTAAATTAATTTGATAATAATTGTTAATAAGATTTGAATTGATTTAATCATCTTCTTTTAAATAAATATTTAACTGATAATTTATCTTTTGAAAACTAATTTAATTGTTTTCTATTTACAATATATATCTATATATTTGTATATGTATTATAAATAGTTAATCTTTGTTTTAAATTTAATAAATAAAGTTATGTTTTCTAATTCTAATATTTTTGGTAAATTTGGAAATTTGATTTAATTTAGTATTAAGCTATTAAATAATCATATGGCTTTAAAATACTTAAGATTTAAGTTTAATTGGTTTAAAATAATTTTAGCTTAAATTTAAATTAAACAAAAGGTTCGTTTGTTCTTTTTAAATATAGATTGATACAATAAGTAATTTATTAATAAAGGGATAATTCTTTTATAAATCATTTTGATTTAATAATGAGCTATATTAATAATGTAAATCTTTACAAATGGATTTTAAATAAAAATTGTTATTTCAACTTTAATTATATATATGTGTGTTTGAATGAAAGTTATGATTTGGAAACTAAAAATAAAGGTTTTCAAAAATGTATAAATTAAAATAAACATTATTAATATTAACATGAGTATAAAATAAAATAATAATAAGTAATTAAATATTTGATAGTCTATGTTTAAAAAAATAAAAGAAAAGTAGAATTGTAAATTTGTTTAAGTATAAAAGTATGCATTTATACTTAGGTTAAAAATTTATAACATTTGCTAGAACAACTTTGTATATGTACATATGATAGGCAGGCAAGTATATATATATATATATATAAAGTACAAAAGCAAACTAGGTTTGTAAAATAAAAATAAAAGAGTAAGGCCTGCAAATGAATATACCTGTAAAAGAAGTGCAAAGTTATGAAGGCAGGTAATCAAAGTAAAGTTTTTCAAACAAATAAAATAATGTGCAGGTAGCTTGTAGATGAAGGTTCAAGCAAGGAAAAATATGTATAAAGCAAGATAAATATGTTGTAAGAGAAGTATGCAGGCAAGAGAAATCTAAACAAGTAAAAATATAATATAACCATGTACATAAAGTACTTAAACATTTAATGCAGCATAAACTTATGTAATTTCGAATTGTATAATCATTCCAGCCACCCTAATGCAAATATCTAGCCTGATAAAAAAAAAGTAAAGCAAAGAGGAAAAAATCTCTGATACAAACAGAAAATGTTTGTACAAGTTTATACAAACCCTGTAAACTCATTTCTATATATATCTTCTCATCTCTTCTCATTTCAATTCGTTCAAACCAAAGGAAAATTATATTGCAAGCTTCTTCATTTTTTTTATATATACAAACTCAAATATAAAACTGGAAACATTACTCAACAAAACAAGGAGATTTGGAAGATTGAAAGCAAAACTGTTCCCAGTTTTAAAGTTTAAGTTGTTTCAATACCAAGGTGCTCTGTTTACTTTCAAAACTTTGGTGAGTAACACTTTTAAAATTACTTAAGTTTAAAATCTATTGCGTGCTAATATTAGAATGCTTAAATATATATATTGTGTGAATATTTATACATTCATTTTTCTCTGGGTATTGGTGAGATGAAGTTTCAGTATATTTCAAGCCTGCAAATCCAAACTGTTTCATTATAAACTTGCCTTGTTTTTCATTTGCAGTGAGTAACTTCATATTTAAATTAACCTAAGTTTAATTTAGTTGTTTGGAAGTATATGCATTACACTATATTTTGATGAGATGAAGCCTGCATACTATTATCTGAATGTTGCCTCTGTTTATAATTTCCACGTCTGGGTTAATTCAAAAATCATTATTTACTCAACCTATTGATTGTTAGGACAAAGCATTAAAACAAAATATGTTTGTTGATTATAAAGTAAATTTTAAAATTGAATTCATGCTAAACAAAGTTGATCTGCTCTGAAAACCTAAAGAACAGTTTAAATTTAGTACAGGTGACATTTTCGAATATCTTGAATTATCAATTCAAGTTTATGAACTGATTACTAAATAAAAATTAGGATTTTTAAAATTCAAATCACATTTTTTTAGTTGAGACTTGAACATGCTTTACTGGGTTGATCAATTCGAGCATTTTGCATTGCCTCTGGAAGTACCGTTGATCGGAGTGGTTGAGGTTTGTTCTGGAGGGAGATGGGTGGTAGGAGAGTCCATGAAAAATGGTCGGAGGCACTCTCGGTCACTGTGGTGATGGTGGTTTTCATTTTCAGTGGGTAAACCTAGTTTGGGTTAAGTGGAGTTTTTGGGTCGGTTCGAACGCCTTGAAGCGTCGAGTTCAACAGGGTTCTGGGAAGTTGAAGCTTGGACATGGTCGAAGTTGTAGCCGGGAGTGATGGTACTCCGATGGTCGGAGTTTGAATTACGGTGGAGTTTCCAGGTTTCGAGAGGAACCTGAATTTTTGTTTCAGGTGGAGTTTCGACTCGTTTTCGATTTGAGATGTCGTGATAAATTTGGGTGGTCGTGACGTTGCGTAGAGGCGGTCGGCGACATGTTGAAGCTCAGTTGGGAGGCCGGAGTTGGTTGGGGCCACGGTGCACGTGCACCGTGCCATTGAAGTGATTGGGTATTTTTTTGTGTGCAGGGTTTTTCGCCTCGGGGAAATGCTCGGGTCACTCGAGTATGTGACTCGAAGAAGAGGGAGGGATGACTCGAAGTCAATGAAGGATGGGTTCGAGTAGTGTTGTTTCAGGTTTTGTAAAAACCTGGAAGCTGAATTTGTTCTAAAATTTAATGAAACCTAAATAAATAATAAATTTAAATATGTTAAATCCAGTTTGAAGTTTGAATTCAAGTTTACTTTTGAATTCAAATTTAAATAAAATATAAAGTTTTAAAACAATTAAATATGGGTTTCCTGTTAGGTTTACAACTTGACGGTTTCAGATTTTAAATTTAATTTAAATCTGAAACAAAAATTTAAACCATGTTTTAAAAATTAAAAAGTTCAAAAGTATAGATTCAAGTGAACTTTTGAATCTAAGTTTTTTTAAAAAAAGGAATGAATTAGAATTTTAAATCAAGAATTAAAAAAAACTAAGTTTTCAAAAGCAAGTTAAAACCAAAGTTTTAAATTCAAGGTTAAATTAATGAATTCATGTTTTTCTCAAATTCAAATCTGAAATTTTAAATCAGTTTTTTTTAGTTAAATATATAAAACCAGTTTAAATAAAATAGTTTTGAAAAGTAAATTTGTATCAAAATAATATTTTAATTGATTTTGGATATAGTTCTTTTTATAAAGGAATTTACGAATGGACAGTACATAAATGGTTTTAACTTAAATTTGCAAGTTAAAATATTAATGTCTTTTGGAAGATAAAATTTAATTAAAGATTTAAGTATTTTAATTTAAAGGCTTATCTTATGCAAGTAATAAATGTTATTTACACTTATTTGAAAGATTATAAATTGAATTTCAATTTGGTACATGCTTAAACAATAATCATTTGAATCCTAAATTCAAAATGGGATTTGAATTTAAATTTAAAATGTAATGTTCTAATATACATTAATATTAATGTAGTCATCTTAGGAAAAATTAAGATATTTAAATGATTAAATGAATAAGTTAATTAAGAAATGACTTATTTTATAAATTAATAGTTTATATTAATTTATACTAGAAATTAACTAAGAAGTAGATTAAGTAATGTTATTAATAAATAAAGATAATTAACTAAGGATTATTAATTAATTAATATATGTGATTAATTTTGGATAATTAATTAGCTTAATTATAAAATCTAT
Organism: Allium cepa; assembly: GCA_030765085.1. Lineage (NCBI taxonomy): Eukaryota > Viridiplantae > Streptophyta > Magnoliopsida > Asparagales > Amaryllidaceae > Allium > Allium cepa. The sequence goes on along the minus strand of CM060937.1, from coordinate 502,549,843 downwards.
TGTAAATTGTAAATTTAATTACTTGATAAAAGTAATTAAGAGATTAATTACTTATTGTAATTAATTTGGATAAAATTATTAATTTAAGTTAATTAATTTTGTTTAATTAATTTAGGAAAATCATTTGATATATTGATAAGTTAATTGCTTAGTGTATTTAATGGAGCATAATTACTTAAGGAAGTAATTAATGTTAATTACTGAATGTAATTAATGAAAGATGATGTGTTAATGGAGTAATTTGGATAATTACTTTTGTAATTAATCAAGGGATTAATTAAGGGAGATAATTAATTATGGGATAATTAATGTATTAATATAAGTACTTAATGATAATTAATTACTGGAATGTTATTAATCAAGGGTGATTAATAATTGAGTTAAATTAAAGATGAATCATTTAATGTAAATTAATTTAACCAAAGTAATTTAATTTAAACCTGAATTAGAGATCATTAATTAATATAATTAATGATGTAATTAAGAATTGGTTGATTAAGAAATAATTAATAATGTGGTGGTTAATTGATGTAATTAATTAAGAATAAATGTAATCAATTATAAATGAAGTAATTAAATGTTAATTACTATAAATGATTTAGGATAATTAATTAATGAAATTAATTAAAGACTAATTACTTGTTGTAATTAGAAAATGATTAATCAAGGGTGTTTAATCAAGATGGATATTTAGAGGATGGTTAATTAATTTGATTTACAATTAATTAATGGTTGTATAAGCAGGATTTATAGATAAAGAATTAATTTAATTTACTTTAAATTAATTAGAGATTGAAGTGGTTAATTTAATTCATTTTAAATTAATTACAAATGGTATGATTATAAATCATTGTTTATGAATGAATGATATTGATATTTTATTTGATGATTGTGAATTCAGATATGACATGAATAATATCTATGTGACATGGATGCTTGGTTTAAATATGATAATATGTAATTATCTGTTTGGATGATGATATTAATTTTCTGTTTATGGTGATAATGTGATTATCTATTGTGATATTGTGAATTATCCATCTGTATGTATATTGATTGAATTGAACTGTTACGACTAAATAGACAACTTGGCCTTAAAAGACACGTTTTGGATTTCGATGAGACTGGGATCGGGTTTCCACATTTGGAACATCCGAAAACCACATCGATTCCAAATTAATGATATGTCGTGAATCTGAAGTTAAGATGAAGATTCAGAGTGCAAGGGTTATTGTCGTTAACTCTGAGGGTGATTCCAAAATGAGTGTAACGAGATAATGCCTTCGGTTTCGTTCAAACCCGGAACGAACTTGTATGGATTGAATGCTTTCAACACATCATCAGGTGGGCGATGAGCATTCTAAGAAATGTATTCTCTAAAGGTAATCGCAGCCTTAAGCCTCATCAACCGGGAATGGCTAAAACAGGGGAGGTGCAGCAAGGTTAGGTGTGTCATGCCTAAGCAGGACAAGGATATTCCCCTGTCTAGATGTCCCTTTATTTTTGGCTGTGTGGGTGGTTGATTGCAACAACTGCCAGGGTTATCTTGTTCGGGACTGTTCAGTAAGGAATGGTTCCGGCCTTGTGTTGCAGGGGGTCGGGAGTGATCCTCGGTACGTTGATCTAGGCCACGTACTGTGACGGGCGGTACCCCAGTAGCCCTGCCATTGTATGGAATCCACAATCCAATAAGTGCCAACGGTTTTGATTGTATTACCCACTTTTGTGGCTAGTAGCTAGAATTTAATAGATGTAACAATTTCGGCTATTTTCTATTTACTTGAAAACCCTAGACCTATTATAATATCACTGAATTTCCTATCAAATGTTTTGGTTAGCGTAAGGTAAAAACTTACCCATGTTTATTTGTGGGGAGTCTTACGTGATACCTTTTGTTTTCAAAAAGTTTTTCAAAGTTAAGAAACTTTAACCTGTTACTCATACCAAACCCATGTCTGACCCGGAGTTTATTTTTGTTATCATAAACTCTCGGGTATCCAAATTTTTACAGGTAGCCAAGGGATTCAGGTTAGCTTTGACGAATTCTGGAGGAGCAATGGAGCAGGAGGCTTCAGCGTTGTAGATATATATATATATAGTTCCGATGTGTTGGTATCTTTGAGTCATTTGTTTGAGTTGTGTTGTATTAACTAGACAGGTGTTTATAACTGTCTAGTATGTGATGTATTATCTGTATATCTGGTGTTGTATATTATGTAAATACTTATGTGATTATTATAATTTATTCGTTACGCTGTGAGATTCTGATGTTGTTGTTCTTTCTTCTCTATCTTTTCTATTTTCTCACCCCTTTCTTTCTTCAAGACGAAATGGTTTTCTGGGCGTAGAAAGCCGGGTCGTCACAGTTGGTATCAGAGCGCTAGGTTGAGTGAATACCTAGGCTCTTGAGTGTTTTCTTTCCTGAGAGAGCGTATTTGTAATTTTGATATATAATATATATATATATATATATATATATATATATATATATATATATATATTTCTACCTATTGTTGGGTTACCTGTTCAGGTTTTCCAATGAGCTATAAAGGTAGATATGGTAGTGGTGTGCGTAACACGACTACAAATGGTTGGAGTTTGAATGTTTGAGGTTGGAAGTGTAATTGTCGGGACTGTAAACCTATTACCGTCTCGAGTGTGTTTTAAGTGGTGTAAGGATTTCATCGATCTCTGAAGGAAATCTGTTAAGATTCGGAGTTCATCTATGAAATGTAATTTGGTTGAGCTAGAGTTTGGATCTATCGGTTGGGCAGAAACAAGTCATGATATCTTGATATATCAAGGTGTAGTAGCTGTGTGATGAGACATAGTGACCATGGATGTCTCCGAAGATGTTTTTTTGGAACAAGTTAAGGAAGAGTGACTGCTACGGTGTTGTGGTTGTGTTAAGTTGGGTGTTTCTGTTTACTTTGAGGTTCGAGTTTCTCGAAGAGTTTTGGTTTAGGAAGTCTTCTGGCATAGCAGTTTTCTTGAGGTAACTTCAGAAGCAGTAGAGTAATTCCATTTCTTCGATGGATTGGCCACATAAGCGTAAGCTGTTCTATTTGGTTAAGAGAGAGCAGTATCATTGAAATTTAGGCTGGATTGATCGCAAAAGTGACTTGCGATAGTTGAGTGTTCTCTTGGTGTTCGGAGATTTTTCTGGATGTCTTCTGGAAGTCAGAGTTTGGTCAGCATCTGAAGATTGAGTTTGGTATCGACTGGATTCCAGAAGTGGTACCAATGGTTCAGCTGAGTAATAAGATGATTTTGAGTTTAGGGAAGTAGCTCAAGTTTTGGAGGAACTTTAGAGTTTTCTTTTTGATCTGTAGAACCTTAATGTTGGAATGTGTTGTCCCGTTTGTGTTCGACTTCAGCATTTTCATCTGTTCAGTCAGAGTTGCGCAGTGGAAGCATGGTGGCAGCTGTTTTAGTTTGGAAGCAATTGGATGTTGCAATGTTTGGATTAGAGAGTTCTACAGGAAATTTCTCAGAATCTGAGGCCAGTTTGGAGTGCACCTGTTTTATTTTCTCCGGATGAGAGAGGTGAGTTCTGTTTCCTGTTTTGGAATAGAATTTTTGTTCTGAGTTTTGGTTGATATTGGGAAGATCATTTTATTGGATTGTCTTTGGTTCAGTTTGTTTCTAGGAGCATCGGCAAGAGTTGAGCTGATCACTAAGGATGTAGGCGGCCCAAGATCGTCTGAAGAGTTTGTGGATAAGAGACGAAGAAATTTGGATTCCCAAGTCGAAGATTTGATTTTGGATAAGTGTTTAATCTTCAGGATCGATTTGTCAGTTTGTATAACTGGAATTCGTTGTGTTTCACGTATCTCTGAGGGAGTACGTGTGAGATCTACCTATGGTTGTAGAATCAGCAGTTCAGGGAGTTTTAGTTGTTGATTCAGACTTGCCTATAGTCTGATATCCTGTCTTGTTTTGTAGATCTAGATGAGTGGAAGCTCTGTGGCTTAGTAGTATTGGTTGTTTGGATTCTGTAGAGTGAGTATCTCGATATTTGTACTTGGGAAACTCGAGAAAATTCTATCCGGAATCTTATCTGGATAGTTAGATTTGTTTGATTGGATGAATTGGTTGCTATGATTGTTAGCTTATGGTTAATATATGATTGTGTTTTAAAATAAATATTTAATTGGATTATTAAATTACCTTTGTTTTAAATTTCGGGGATGAAATTCTTTTAAGGGGGAGGAATGTGACATCCCGGAAATTTGGGGCAATATCAATTTAATAATCTACATTAAAAATTAAATTAATTTGATAATAATTGTTAATCATATTTGAATTGATTTAATCATCTTCTTTTAAATAAATATTTAACTGATAATTTATCTTTTGAAAACTAATTTAATTGTTTTCTATTTACAATATATATCTATATATTTGTATATGTATTGTAAATAGTTAATCTTTGTTTTAAATTTAATAAATAAAGTTATGTTTTCTAATTCTAATATTTTTGGTAAATTTGGAAATTTGATTTAATTTAGTAATAAGCTATTAAATAATCATATAGCTTTAAAATACTTAAGATTTAAGTTTAATTGGTTTAAAATAATTTTACCTTAAATTTAAATTAAACAAAAGGTTCGTTTGTTCTTTTTAAAAATAGATTGATACAATAAGTAATTTATTAATAAAGGGATAATTCTTTTATAAATCATTTTGATTTAATAATGAGCTATATTAATAATGTAAATCTTTACAAATGGATTTTAAATAAAAATTGTTATTTCAACTTTAATTATATATATGTGTGTTTGAATGAAAGTTATGATTTGGAAACTAAAAATAAAGGTTTTCAAAAATGTTTAAATTAAAATAAACATTATTAATATTAATATGAGTATAAAATAAAATAATAATAAGTAATTAAATATTTGATAGTCTATGTTTAAAAAAATAAAATAAAAGTAGAATTGTAAATTTGTTTAAGTATAAAAGTATGTATTTATACTTAGGTTAAAAATTTATAACATTTGCTAGAACAACTTTGTATATGTACATAAGATAGGAAGGCAAGTATATATATATAAAGTACAAAAGCAAACCAGGTTTGTAAAATAAAAATAAAAGAGTAAGGACTGCAAATGAATATATCTGTAAAAGAAGTGCAAAGTTATGAATGCAGGTAATCAAAGTAAAGTGTTTCAAACAAATAAAATAATGTGCAGGTAGCTTGTAGATGAAGGTTCAAGCAAGGAAAAATATGTACAAAGCAAGATAAATATGTTGTAAGATAAGTATGCAGGCAAGAGAAATCTAAACAAGTAAAAATATAATATAACCATGTACATAAAGTACTTAAACATTTAATGCAGCATAAACTTATGTCATTTCGAATTGTATAAAATCATTCCAGCCACCCTAATACAACTATCTTGCCTGTAAAAAAAAAGTAAAGCAAAGAGAAAAAAATCTCTGAAACAAACAGAAAATGTTTGTACAAGTTTATACAAACCCTGTAAAACTCATTTCTATATATATCTTCTCATATCTTCTCATTTCAATTCGTTCAAACCAAAGGAAAATTATATTGCAAGCTTCTTCATTTTTTTTATATATACAAACTCAAATATAAAACTGGAAACATTACTCAACAAAAACAAGGAGATTTGGAAGATTGAAAGCAAAACTGTTCCCAATTTTAAAGTTTAAGCTGTTTCAATACAAAGGTGCTCTGTTTACTTTCAAAACTTTGGTGAGTAACACTTTTAAAATTAATTAAGTTTAAAATCTGTTGCGTGCTAATATTTGAATGCTTAAATATATATATATATATATATATATATATATATTGTGTGAATATTTATACATTCATTTTTCTCTGGGTATTGGTGAGATGAAGTTTCAGTATATTTCAAGCCTGCAAATCCAAACTGTTTCATTATAAACTTGCCTTGTTTTTCATTTGCAGTGAGTAACTTCATATTTAAATTAACCTAAGTTTAATTTAGTTGTATGGAAGTATATGCATTACACTATATTTTGATGAGATGAAGCCTGCATACTATTATCTGAATGTTGCCTCTGTTTATAATTTCCAAGTCTGGGTTAATTCAAAAATCATTATTTACTCAACCTATTGATTGTTAGGACAAAGCATTTAAACAAAATATGTTTGTTGATTATAAAGTAAATATTAAAATTGAATTCATGCTAAACAAAGTTGATCTGCTTTGAAAACCTTAAGAACAGTTTAAATTTAGTACAGGTGATATTTTCGAATATCTTAAATTATCAATTCAAGTTTATGAACTGATTACTAAATAAAAATTAGGATTTTTAAAATTCAAATCACATTTTTTTAGTTGAGCCTTGAACATGCTTTACTGGGTTGACCAATTCGAGCAATTTGGGTTGCCTCTGGAAGCACCGTTAACCGGAGTGGTTGAGGTTTGTTCTGGAGGGAGACGGGTGGTAGGAGAGTCCATGAAAAATGGTCGGAGGCACTCTCGGTCACTGTGGCGATGGTGGTTTTCATTTTCATTGGGTAAACCTAGTTTGGGTTAAGTGGAGTTTTTGGGTCGGTTCGAACGCCTGAAGCCTCGAGTTCAACAGGGTTCTGGGAAGTTGAAGCTTGGATATGGTCGAAGTTGTAGCCGGGAGTGGTGGTACTCCGATGGTCGGAGTTTGAATTACGGTGGAGTTTCCAAGTTTCGAGAGGAACCTGAATTTTTGTTTCAGGTGGAGTTTCGACTCGTTTTCGATTTGAGATGTTGTGATAAATTTGGGTGGTCGTGACGTTGTCTGGAGGCGGTCGGCGACATGTTGAAGCTCAGGTGGGAGGCCGGAGTTGGTTGGGGCCACGGTGCACGTGCACCTTGCCATTGAAGTGATTGGGTATTTTTTTTTGTGCAGGGTTTTTCGCCTCGGGGAAATGCTCGGGTCACTCGAGTATGTGACTCAAAGAAGAGGGAGGGATGACTCGAAGTCAATGAAGGATGGGTTCGAGTAGTGTTGTTTCAGGTTTTGTAAAAACCTGAAACAACATTTTGTTCTAAAATTTAATGAAACCTAAATAAATAATAAATTTAAATATGTTAAATCCAGTTTGAAGTTTGAATTCGAGTTTACTTTTGATTTCAAATTTAAATAAAATATAAAGTTTTAAAACAATTAAATATGGGTTTCCTGTTAGGTTTACAACCTGACAGTTTCAGATTTTAAATTTAATTTAAATCTGAAACAAAAATTTAAACCGTGTTTTAAAAATTAAAAGTTCAAAAGTATAGATTCAAGTGAACTTTTGAATCTAAGTTTTTTTTTAAAAAGGAATGAATTAAAATTTTGAATCAAGAATTAAAAAAAAAACTATTTCAAAAGCAAGTTAAAACCAAAGTTTTAAATTCAAGGTTAAACTAATGAATTCAAGTTTTTCTCGAATTCAAATCTGAAATTTTAAATCAGGTTTTTTTAGTTAAATATATAAAACCAGTTTAAATAAAATAGTTTTGAAAAGTAAATTTGTATCAAAATAATATTTGAATTGATTTTGGGTATAGTTCTTTTAATAAAGGAATTTACGAAAGGACAGTACATAAATAGTTTTAACTTAAATTTGCAAGTTAAAATATTAATGTCTTTTGGAAGTTTAAATTTAATTAAAGATTTAAGTAGTTTAATTTAAAGGCTTATCTTATGCAAGTAATAAATGTTATTTACACTTATTTAAAAGATTATAAATTGAATTTCAATTTGGTACATGCTTAAACAATAATCATTTTGAATCGTAAATTCAAAATGGGATTTGAATTTAAATCTAATATGTAATGTTCTAATATACAATAATATTAATGAAGTCATCTTAGGAAAAATTAAGATATTTAAATGATTAAATGAATAAGTTAATTAAGAAATGACTTATTTTATAAATTAATAGTTTAGATTAATTTATACTAGAAATTAACTAAGAAGTAGATTAAGTAATGTTATTAATAAATGAAGATAATTAACTAAGGATTATTAATTAATTAATATATGTGATGAATTTTGGATAATTAATTAGCTTAATTAGATAATCTGTTGTAAATTGTAAATGTAATTACTTGATAAAAGTAATTAAGAGATTAATTACTTATTGTAATTACTTTGGATAAAATGATTAGTTTAAGTTAATTAATTTAGTTTAATTAATTTAAGAAAATCATTTGATATATTGATAAGTGTAATTACTTAGTGTATTTAATGGAGCATAATTGCTTAAGGAAGTAATTAATGTTAAATACTGAATGTAATTAATGAAAGATGATGTGTTAATGGAGTAATTTGGATAATTACTTTTGTAATTAATCAAGGGATTAATTAAGGAAGATAATTAATTATGGGATAATTAATGTATTAATATAAGTAATTAATGATAATTAATTACTGGAATGTTATTAATCAAGGGTGATTAATAATTGAGTTAAATTAAAGATGAATCATTTAATGTAAATTAATTTAACCAAAGTAATTTAATTTAAATCTGAATTAGAGATCATTAATTAATATAATTAATGATGTAATTTAGAATTGGTTGATTAAGAAATAATTAATAATGTGGTGGTTAATTGATGTAATTAAGTAAGAATAAATGTAATCAATTATAAATGAAGTAATTAAATGTTAATTACTATAAATGATTTAGGATAATTAATTAATGAAATTAATTAAAGATAAATTACTTGTTGTAATTAGAAAATGATTAATCAAGGGTGTTTAATCAAGATGGATATTTAGAGGATGGTTAATTAATTTGATTTATAATTAATTAATGGTTGTATAAGCAGGATTCATAGATAAAGAATTAATTTAATTTACTTTAAATTAATTAGAGATTGAAGTAGTTAATTTAATTCATTTTAAATTAATTACAAATGGTATGATTATAAATCATTGTTTATGAATGAATGATATTGATATTTCATTTGATGATTGTGAATTCAGATATGACATGAATAATATCTATGTGACATGGATGCTTGGTTTAAATATGATAATATGTAATTATCTGTTTGGATGATGATATTAATTCTCTGTTTATGACGATAATGTGATTATCTATTGTGATATTGTGAATTATCCATCTGTGTGTGTATTGATTGAATTGAACTGTTAAGACTAAATAGACAACTTGGCCTTAAAAGACACGTTTTGGATTTCGATGAGACGGGGATCGGGTTTCCACATTTGGAAGATCCGAAAACCACATCGATTCCAAATTAACGATAGGTCATGAATCTGAAGTGAAGATGAAGATTCAGAGTGCAAGGGTTATTGTCGTTAACTCTGAGGGTGATTCCAAAATGAGTGTAACGAGATAATGCCTTCGGTTTCGTTCGAACCCGGAACGAACTTGTATGGATTGAATGTTTTCAACACATCGTCAGGTGGGCGATGAGCATTCTAAGAAATGTATTATCTAAAGGTAATCGCAGCCTCAAGCCTCATCAACCGGGAATGGCTAAAACAGGGGAGGTGCAGCAAGGTTAGGTGGGTCATGCCCAAGCAGGACAAGGATATTCCCCTGTCTAGATGTCCCTTTATTTTCGGCTGTGTGGGCGGTTGATTGCAACAACTGCCGGGGTTATCTTGTTCGGGACTATTCAGTAAGGAATGGTTCCGGCCTTGTGTTGCAGGGGGTCGGGAGTGATCCTCGGTACGTTGATCTAGGCCACGTACTATGATGGGCGGTACCCCAGTCGCCCTGCCATTGTATGGAATGCACAATCCAATAAGTGCCAACGGTTTTGATTGTATTACCCACTTTTGTGGCTACTAGCTGGAATTTAATAGATGTAACAATTTCGGCTATTTTCTATTTACTTGAAAACCCTAGACCTATTATAATATCACTGAATTTCCTATCAAATGTTTTGGTTAGCGTAAGGTAAAAACTTACCCATGTTTATTTGTGGGGAGTCTTACGTGATACCTTTTGTTTTCAAAAAGTTTTTCAAAGTTAAGCAACTTTAACCTGTTACTCATACCAGACCCTTGTCTGACCCGGAGTTTATTTTTGTTTTCATAAACTCTCGAGTACCCAAATTTTTACGGGTAGCCAAGGGATTCAGGTTAGCTTTGACGAATTCTTGAGGAGCAATGGAGCAGGAGGCTTCAGCGTTGTAGATATATATATATATATATATATATATATATATATATATATAGTTCCGCTGTGTTGGTATCTTTGAGTCATTTGTTTGAGTTGTGTTGTATTATGATGTGCATGTAAATGTGCATATTTTAACCACCATACTTATTCTTTTTAAATTAAATAAATGATCATATTGGGTATTTTAACTTGTTTAAACCAAAATTCATATTATTTGAAATTGTCACATATTCATCTTCATCCAGGGGCAAAATGGTCATTTTTGTGCATATATTAATTTGATAATATTTAATTGAAATTTTTTATATTACTTTGTAGGAAATTACACTCAATTACAAGTGGGTTCATGAAGGAATATGCATGCACAAAATGAATACAAAGGAATGAAGATGGAAATAATTCAAAGTGAAGAACATGGAGGACCCCACCTACCCACTACCTAATGTACAAATTAAAGGCTAATGCACATGCTAAAAGACATTTAAAGCTTCATGTACATTTAAGTGGGGGATTATTAAAGCTAATGATAACTTGGCCACCACACTTCCTCCAAGGGCATTTTGGGTACTCCACAAAAATATGCATTAGGGTTTCTAACTTGTATAAATACCCCTTATGTTTCATGTAGCCACCTTCCTCTTAGTTAGTTAGTTTTAGTTTAGAAAATAAAAGAAAGCTCTCTTTCTCTTTTCATGGCTACTTGGCCATTTTTATTGTCATGCAATTTTCCTTTTTTTTATGTTATTAATACATGCTCTTTCCTTTTACATGCCTCTTTTCTATGTTGTAGTGTAGATCTGTTTTCTTTTATGCAAGTTAATTAGCTTATCTTTTCATTTTTCTCTCTTTTTCCTCTTCATTTTGCCTTCATGTTGTTAGCTACATTTGTTAATAAAATGACAAATATGAGAAGCTAAACCCCTTCAATTTAGGGGTAATGAAACTCTCTAATTAATGTAGCTTCAACATTTTGTTAATTCATACTCTCTTTTTGTGCTTAATGATGATCAATGAAGTTTTTTATTTGTTGTTTTTGTGTTAAATTTGATAGCCTATATTGTTGACACCAAATAGGCTATGCTTAAACAATCAATAACACAAATGCCTCTTCATGAATATATGATTATGGCATAAGAAAATGATTTGAAATTAAAATTTGATGGTCTATGTTTCTAATCAATAGTTAATAGGCCATACTTAAAATAGATTTCATTTTCATTTTCTTTGCCAAGTTTCATGAAAGTTAGTAAGTGTTCTAAGGGGTGTGTTATAGTTTGATGACTTATATTGGCTAATTAATAGCTCAAATATGTCATACTTATGATAAACACATCAATTAAAACACTGATGAACATAAAAGAGAGATCATGATTTCATGTGTTGAACTACATGATCTAGAGAGTGGATTTATTCTCTGAATTGACATTTAACTCTCATATTTGCATTTCTTTTCTTTTTGTTAGTTAGTTCATTTTCTCATTTTCTAGCTTAAATACACTCTCGACTTTGGTATAATTTGATTGAGTAGGAAATTTAAATCATCAATTCCCTGTGGATCGACCCGTATTCGCCACGTGCTACATTCGTACACCGTGCGCTTGCGGTTATTTTTAATTTAAATTCGTTCGACGGTTTTCTAAACCGATAGAATTTCCGTCGATGAACATATTAACTAGACAGGTGTTTATAACTGTCTAGTATGTGATGTATTATCTGTATATCTCTGATTGGTGTTGTATATTATGTAAATACTTATGTGATTATTATAATTTATTCGTTCCGCTGTGAGATTCTGATGTTGTTGTTCTTTCTTCTCTATCTTTTCTATTTTCTCATCCCTTTCTTTCTTCAAGACGAAACGGTTTTCTGGGCGTAGAAAGTCGGGTCGTCACAGTTTGAGACTAGCATACAGGCATTGATTGATAGTGTTTCCTACTAATTTTAGATGCTAAAAATAGTAGGGTGCCACACTTGGTCTCAATGAGAGGTTTAGCGATTCTACGAGTCTTGAGTATATGTAAAACATTTGCAATAGATTAACTTACACCTTAGGATGGGTTAAGTATAGGGTGGGAGAGCATTTTAATTTATGATTATATGCATTGTGTGTATATGAGTGACCTTTGTGTGTGTGTGTGGGGGGGGGGGGGGGGGGGTAATGCAGTAGAAGTAGGGTAGGATGAGCACTTATAGTAGAGGTTAAGTGTTGGTTATAACCCCAATAACACACTTGATATTCAGTTGTTATTAAAACCCAACCTTAATACCAACCTTAATACGTGGACTTATTTTTGTGAAGTTTTAACTAAAAAATAATTTTAAATATACATTTTTGGTTTCAAAGATATTTCACTAAAAGGATATGCATGTTACTGAGTTTAAAATGGTTTGTTAAAAACTTTACAATAGAAAAAAATAATATATTTAATTTGACCGAATAAAATATTTTTACAAATAAATTTTTCGTAAGGGAAAATGATTACTGTAAGAAAATTATATCCGAAAGTATGTTGTGGAAGGATAATTTTAGTAGAAAATTTTCGGATTATAAATTGTATTTGATTTGAAGTCTTTGAAGAAATTTTTGGTGAAAACATTTCGACTGAAATTGTTTTTGGTTTAAAATATCCTTTGACAAAAAATATTACGGAACATTTTTGTAACACTATTATGATTTAGAAATGTATTGTTGATGAGTGCTTTAGAATAAGGGAACTTTATTTAAAACACCCTCCTTGCATTTCATATACACAATCGCCCCTAAAAAAAGGTGTAAGATACCTTATTTTTAAGTTTCAAGATATTTGCGGAGAAATATACAAATATTTGCCAAGTAGTTTACAAATATTTGTAGAGAACTCTGAAAATATTTGCATAGTTTCTTGGAAATATCTGCAGGAAAAGTTGTTAATATCTACAAAGTCGTATACAAATATTTGCATTTTTTTGAAAAAATTCAAAAAAAAATTGTTTTGATCATAAGAACATGTAAATTAATATTTAGATTTAATTTTCAAAAGAATTATTTTTTATTTTTACCGAAACAAAAAATTGGCATGTAGTTTAAAACATGATTTGAAGGGTTTTGCACGTGGAAAATCTAAAAAAAAAAAGAATAGAACCAAATTTCCACTTACAATAATATTATAAGATTTGTAGAGCATTTACTTAAAGTTTTTTATGGGGAAAAATGCTATAATAGAAAATTACGTGATTTCATTTGGAAGAATATTTGGTAACATCCCCCTAGTTGGAGACTCAAAACTAACGGCTATGGATGCTGCAGTCATCCATAGTTCTTAATCATCGGCGACCAAACACGGAGATATTAGATACATTGATAAAAAAACAAGAATATGGAAAATTTTCAAACAGCAAAACAAATTCCACATTCCATTTCAAAATATTCCAAATTGATTACATAATCCCAATTCGTAGACCACGTTCAGATAACATATAATCATTACAAAATATGCCAAGAGAAACATATGAAGATGCCCTCTTGGTAGATCTGAGTATATAGATAAACAAGAAAACAATTTGCCTTTACAAACAAAACACAAAGCGGAAATAAAAGAACTCTAATAACAAGCATGCCTCCTGTACGTCCTCGGAAGCTTTATTCGTCTAAAATAACGCCTGGAAACCTTATCTCTCAACCAACTCAAAGTCAATTGAGTACCCGAAGGTTTAAGGTGAAAACAAAAACTTCGAATCAGACAAAAAGCATGGTATGAATAATAATTTACCATCTCAAACCATTTAGTTATCTAACGAGACCACGCCGCTTAGCGGAATGGGTATTCCCCTCACTAGTATCATAAAACATTTATAAAACCATATATTGTGCTCCTACGTCCACAATGGTTAAAACATAGTATTTCAAAACATTATGATGATATGCAAAACAAATAAATCAATTCCGGATTATCCATCCCCATTCATTCTGACTATCTGTCTCAGTTGTTGTTCTTAGGGTTGCTATTAACCGTTTAAATATTAAGGATTATCTGTCCAATTACTTAGTTTTCATGGGATCACTAAGAACTAATTGGTAACTTCAATATCTTATTTCTTGTCCAAGTTTCCATGGGCTAACTTGGAACCAATTGGCTGACTGCCAATATCTTAATCTGGATATAGATATCTTAATCCGGATATAGTTTTCATGTTTTAACTACAAACCTACTGGCCCCTACCAGTAACAAATCATAGTTTTCATGAGCTAATTATGAACCTATTGGCCCATGCCAATATCATATAGTTTTCATGGGCTTATTGTAAACATATTGGCCCCTACCAATATCTTTAATTAAAATTTTAGCATCTTTTAAGTTATATTTACTACTGGGTCAACCTAACTGGTTATTCCTTCCTTTCACTAAAATACATTTATAGGTAAATAACAATATGAATAACATTTCAAATTTTTTATTTATGCCATAGTCATACTTCAAATCGAGATTGGGTTTATGTTTTGAAACCATAAAAACATCTCTTTCGAAACCTCTAGATAGCCTCCTTCGGAAGCAAAGATTTCTTTTCAAAACATTGTATACATCCCTTTCGAAGCCCTTAGTAAACATTCTTTTTCAAAACCTATTATACATTTCGATGGTATCAAAGCATCTTTTTAAAATATAGAGCTTGGAAATAAATAGAAGTACCTCTTTCGAAAGCATTGAATTTACTCTTTAAAAATATCATTTATGTCAAAAATTATTGTATGCGAAAGTATCTCTTTCAAAACCAACGAAAATTAGTTTGGGAAAAATTGATGGTGTCAGAACCACCTTAGTCTAAAGCAAAGACCTTTAAAATCAAAACCTCTAAGGACTGAGTCAAACTCCCTTTCGACTCCATCACCTTGGAAACCCTCAACCCCATCGAAAGCATACAGAAAAAAGGCTTAAGTAAAACGGAAGTAACCCTTTTGATAGCATAGATGGCTTCAATGCAGTCGAAAAGAAAATTAGCGGCTTGGTTTCGACTTGGTCAAAACCGGTCCTATCGAAAGCTCTTATTTAAGGAAAAGGTACCCCTTCATAAGCTAACTTCTTACATAATATGGTGAACTTCTTCGAAAGCTACTAATAAAAACCTTTCAAAAACATATATTTCAACTGTGTCGAAAGCTTTAGGTAAAACAAGGCAAGGATTCTAACTTATGAAAACAAAGCAGGGTTTCGACCCCATCGAAGGCTACCCTTTCGACACCAAGACTTCCGCCTTCCTTCCAATCCACAGCATACCATCTAAGCGATATCTTATGCATTGGTTTCAACCACATGGGCACTATGTTGATTTTGTCTGGGATGAGGCAGATTCAGTGGAGTCGACATGTTCTTACTAATAGAGGCAAAACGCCTTTTTCTGATTTAAAGGCTGAAATATAGCAGCTTTTAGTAATTACTTTTTAACAACTTGCCTATTTGTGAATCATTGATTGGCTGCCATAAATTTTTTTCAAATACTTTACATTTAAAACTGCCGCATTTATATCAGATTAAAACCATTAAAAATGTAATGTTTAATCTCTTCCATATCTAAAACCAATTATTTCAGAAAAGTCCTTTTATAATAATTTATTTTCCTTAGTAAATCAACTAGGAAAAATCCCAAAAAATCACAGAAATTCAATTTCATCATGTTATCAAACATGTTAAAATTTTAGACCCAATTTCTTTCTGAAATTCTCAAAATAAATTTTAAACCCAATTAATATATATTTTTAATCAAAAATTCATAATAAAATTTCCATAACTTGAAAAATTCGAAAAATTAAAAATCATCTCCAAAATACTTTTTTTACTTAACAAAAAAAAATCCATGGCAATCTAAAAACATATATTCTCTGTTTTACATCAAAACCATGCAAACTCATATGCGTATGAATTAAAATAAATCATCATAATATAAGTCAAGTATATCATCATCCATTTATCACAAAAATGAATTTAAACCATAAATTCGAAAGCATATAATCATGAAATAAAAATAGAGATGATGGGGGATTATTATTCATCTTAGAGTTGATAAGGATATTGAGATTTGTTGTGGCTTAATTCTTTCTAGTTTTGATCATATCTTTTGATTGAAATTTTCTCTTTTTCCTTCCTTTGCAACGGCCAGCTATATTACGGTTCTTGCGTTTATTTTTGATTTTATGGAAAATGAATGTGAATGGACAAAGATGTGAAGTGCACAGCCGTGTAATATAAAATGGCTATTTACTAATATGCCCATGTGTGATTTAATTAACCAATAAACCAATTTAATGCCCATCTATCTTGTTAATAAACACGGCCATATACATATATATATATATATATATATAATTTATTTAAATTTCAATCTCTTTATCAGCATTATTCCATTTAATTTATCTAATTAAATTTCTTAAATGATGCTATCAAAAATTAGGGATGCTACAGGCTCCCCCCTTAAAGAATTTCTTCCACGAAATTTAGTAAGGACTAAATACAAAACATAGCAATCATCTGTAACAAATTCTAACAACCATACTAGTCTGACCGACGAACAACTATCTATATAAATATAATATAAACATACCCCCAAAGAAGATTAGGATAAATATCTCTAATCCTGTCCTTCGTCCCCCGAGCACAGTCCTTCTCATTGCAACTCCATTTTACTTTTGCCAACCCGTCTGTCTTGTACCTTAATCTTTTCTCATATGTAGCTACAACACGAACAAGTTGTCTAACAAAAGTCAAATTAGGCTCTACCACTAAATCATCCAACCCCGTCATAGAAAATGTAGTCTTTGAATCATGCACATACTTGCGAAGATGAAACATATGAAATACATTATGGACACTTGCCAAACTGCTCGGCAACTCTATTTAGTATGCGAGCTTTCTAATCCTCTCTATAATTTGGAATGGACCTTCATATCTTGAGGATAACTTCTCTGACTTTCCAAATTGTATCATACCCTTCATAGCAACTGAGAATTTTAGGTCCTTACGCCTCTTATCTGCATTACTCTTCTGTCTGAACTGAGCTTCCTTCATCCTTCCCTGGATTAACTCAATCTTCTCTGACGTCTCTCTAATCAAATCTGGACCTAAGACTAATCTGTCTCCAGTCTCCAACCAACATGCTAGTGATTTGCATGATCTTCCATACAAAGCTTCAAACGGCGCCATTCCTATACTAATCTAGTAATTATCATTATAGAAAAAATAAATCAAATGTAGGTGATCCTCCTAAGATCCACCAAAGTCTAATACATAAGCTCTCAATAAATCTTCGAATACCTTATTGACTCTATCCGTCTGCCCATCCGTCTAAGGGTGATACGCAGTACTTATATTAAGCATGGTACCCACCACTTCTTGTAGACTCTTCCAGAATTCACCGGTGAACAAAGCATCTCTGTCTATACTACTAGGAATTCCATTCAGTCTAACTATGTTCTTCATGATGAACTTAGCTAAAATAGGTGCCATTCTGGTTGACTTAACTGGAATGAAATGGGCACTCTTGGTCGGTCTGTCCACAATAACCCATATGCTTTCATTACCTCTATTTGACCTTGGCAACCCCTCTATGAAATCCATGGATATCAAATCCCATTTCCAAACTGGAATCTCTAAAGGTCGTAGTAACCCACTTGGTTTTTGATGTTCAGCTTTCACTTGTTTACAGTTTGCACACTGTCTAACCCACCAGCCAACATCCCTCTTCGTGCCTTCCCATTAGAAGCTTCACTTCATATCCTAATACATCTTAGTTCCTCCGGGATGAATCGTAAACTTGGATTGATGAAATTCTTTAAGAACTTCTTTCCTTAAGTCCTCCATATTTAGAACACACAATCATCCCTTCTTTCTTAGCCATCCTCTCTAGTCAAGGCTAAAATCCTTTAAATCGCCGATCTCTGTTCCAACATCAAGTTTTTAAATCCACTCTGCTAATATTGGATCTTCCTTCTGCTTAGAAGAAATTCTCTCAATCAATACCGGTCGAACTTCTAAACAAGATAGTCTGGCAGAACTCTGACTAGTACCAGCAGTTGATCTTAAATGCACACCGCAACTGGCTAAAGCTTCCAAATCTTTTCATTCCACCAACATAGCTCACACTACATTCTTTCCTGCTAAGAAAATCCGCCATCTTATTACCTTTTCGTTGGTGTATATTCTATACCAAAGTCATATGCAGCCAAAAAACTCCAGCCACCTCTACTATCTCATATTCAACTCTTTCTGAGAGAATAAATATCGTAAAGATTTATGATTAGTATATAACTCAAATCTCTCCCCTAAGAGATAATGTCTCCAAATCTTCAATGCGAAGATCACAGCTGTCAACTCCAAATCATGAGTAGGATATCTAACTTCATGCGGTCTAAGCTGTCTAGATGTGTAGACAATGACTTTACTACTCCGCATCAACACCGCTCCTAATCCCACATGCATTAGTATACACAACCAATCCTTGGTTTCCATCTGAAACTACTAACACGAGTGCATTTGTCAACAAATGCTTTAACTTAAGGAATGCCTCCTCACATTTGTCGGATCAAACAAAATCTCACTTCCTTTTTGGTTAGCTTTGTTAATGGTGCTGTTATCCACGAGAAATCTTTAATGAATCTTCGGTAGTAGACAGCAAGTCCAAGAAAACTCCTGATCTCAGTCACCGTCTATGGTCTCTTTCAATTATTCACAGCTTCTATCATATCTAAATCGACTGACAATCCTTTCTCTGAAACCATGTGACCAAGAAACTTTACCGCTTTCTTCCAAAAATGACATTTTGTAAAACTTCGCCTTTAGCAGGTTCTGCCTCAACGTCTCAATTACCCCCCTAAGAAAAACTTCATGCCCTCTCTCATCCTAAGAGTATACTAGAATGTCATCTATAAATACTAGTACAAACCTATCCAAGTATTTTTGAAAAACTTGGTTCATCAAATCTACAATGAAAGAAGGTACGTTCGTCAATCCAAATGGCATCCCAGCCACTCATATGAACTGTATCTAGTCTAAAATGTTGTCAACGGAATAATGTCCTCTGCCACTCTTAACTGATGGAAACCTGTCGCCAAGTCCAATTGGAAAAACACTCTGGCTCCACTCAACTAATCAAACAGATTATCTGTTCTTGGAAAATGATACTTATTTTTAATCGTTCTTCCGTTTAACTTACGATATTCGATGCACATCCTCAATGGTCTATTTGGTTTCTTTACAAACACCGTGACTGCTCCCCAAGACGAACTGGTTGGTCTAATAAAATCCCTTTCTTTTAGATCCACTAGCTACATCTTTAATTCCTTCATCTCATTTGATGTCATCCTGCTAGGTGGTCTACTTATAGGTCCAGCTCTTGGCACAAGATCTATTCTAAACTCAACAACACTTTTTGGGGGTAGTCCAGTGACTGGCTCAAAGACATCTGCAAACTCTCTTGCTACCTGAAACTGACTTAACTCATTTCGTACCTCCATAGCATTAAACATAGGACTAACACTCTGATCAATATTCTCTACTGAGAATATCATTCGATTATGACTGTTTGCACAAAAAATGGACAAACACCTCCAAGTCGTATTATTTTAGTTGAGTATGTGTGATTTTCAATGATTTTAGATGAGTATGTAAATATGAGAAAAGTAAGGGCTGAAATGTAAAAGACACGCAGATTTATAGTGGTTCGGCCAGAATGTGCCTACGTCCACTTTATATGTTATTATCTTTCTTCTTCCAGATTACAAGTACAATGCTTTGTATACAAGTGTGTGAAAGTAGTTTGAAAGTTCCTTCCTTGCTTGAGCTCTCAAACTTGTCTCCAAAAATTGTCCTCCATTGTTGTACCCCTGCCCCTCTATTTATAGAGTGAGGTAGGGGGCAGGGGTCTTGGAAGTATATAGCTGCAGGTGGGCTTGGGCTGAAGCAATCTGGCCTGGTAGCGTTCTGGTTCGGCGAAGCCTTGGTTCGGCCGTGTTGAGGTCTCTGAGATGGTTGATTCGGTAGTGAGCTTGGAGGTTGGTTCGGTTGTACGTGGTCCGGTCATGGTGGTCCGGTGATGAAGAGGTTGGTTCGGCATTGATGTGGAGATTGGTCCGGTTTGGTTGTGTGGTATTGGACCGGTGGTGATTGGTTCGGTACCAACTTCGTTCGGTAGTGGGATTGTGAGGGGGAGTCTGGTTGCCGGACTAGGTTGGGAATGCCGAATGAACCCATGCCGAATGAACCACCATGCTTGAATTGCCGAATGGATTTTATGCTAGCATTGAGCCTTGTGTCTGCCGAATGGATTGGAGGTTACGAACCCGGGTGTAACTGACGCTTCTCGGTCTCGAGATCTTCTGGGTGAAAATTCGCCCAACATTTGCCCCCCAAAGTGGGGCACGTGCTTGCATGTGTCGCGCTTTGTTTCCCTGTGGTAGAAAGGCTTGTTTCGTAACGCCATGGGCTGGACGTTCGTATCCTGCTGATGTCCTGCAAAGGAATTTACAGTTTTAGTGTGGTTTCAAATAACGACCGTTCATGATCGAAATATTTGAGATGAAGTGAACTGTGTCGCTCGGGACGAGCAAGTGTGCCCCGAAGGGGCTTAGCATCGTCGATGCCAGGTTCACGTTAGAGTGGGTCCCTGGGTCGTTTGCCAAGGTGGCTTATCGCCAGCTCAGAGCATGCCTAGGGATCGTTCGCGACCCCGTACATGTGTAAGTAGCTTAGCCATTTCACAATTATCAAATATCCATTTGACCGATGGGCTTAAAAATGCGTGTCAAAGTGTAAATTCCCACGATGATAGGGTTAATGACCATTCAGAGCGTGCCTATGGACCATTCGTGGTCGCGTACACGTGTGAACGATTTAATTCATGCTAGTGGGAGTTTTACGACTTATTCATTGTTGTCATAATCTTATTTTATTAGTTAGTTCTGGAGTTCGGTACTTATCTGAGTGAAGCGCCTTGCGTGCCCCCTGTTTCTGGTTTCTGCTGGTAGAGACAGTTTTATTCGGTTGTTGGTTGGACCGGTACGCTGGTCCGGTATGTTGGTCCGGTAGGCCGAACCAGCTGGTTCGGCAATCCTGAGTTTGCCTATATATAGAGGCTACCCCCCTTAGTTTTCCCTTACCGAACCAAAGAGAGCCGAATCAATTTTTAGCCGAACCAAACTTCTGCCGAACCAAGCTTATACCGAATTAGGTATATATTCTTTTGCCGAATGGTTTTTTATCACCGAATGAATATGATTGCCGAATGCACACGAAGGGTTTTGTTTTACCGAATGATATGTATACCGGATGTGTTTTTTAGTGCCGAATGGACTTATGACCCCATTGCCGAATGAACTTAAGTCCCTAGTGCCGAATGAGCATAAGACCCTAGTGCCGAATGAACTTTGTATTCGGTCTTTGGGTGGAACTCTGGACTTATGTATGCTTGCTTGTATTCTTGTTCTAACATCATGTTTTTCACTTTTGTGTATGCAGATAAATGTCTCGCAAGGCGGAAACACGATCAGACAGACGGAAATCCAAGGATGGAGGAGAGTCTTCTTCTGTGCCCCCAGCCCAACCAGGATCCGGGCAACATCGACCTGTTCCGAGGTCGTTGGTGGACGGACATGGTCCACAGGAACTTCTGGTCTCCCCTCCCGACTGCTTTCCTAGCTCCCTAAAGGAGGAGCAACTTGACGTTATATCCCGTTCCTTTGGGATAGACAGGGCTCTTATGCTGTTACCGGGGGAGGGGGTCATGCCATATGATCCCCCTGAGGGGTACTTCGCTTACAGCCGTTACCATTGTATGTGCGGGGCTATTCCTCCAGTCAACGCCTGGATATTAAGCTTCGTCACTTATCTGAAGGTGGCTCCATTCCAGCTCCAGCCCAACTCTTATGCCATTCTGGTTTGCTTGTATGCTATCTTCCAGAAGAGATACGGGCGTGCCCCCTCCAACCGGGAAATACGATATCTGTACAATCTGAGGGGGTACAGGAAGGGGTCCCCATATATTAGCTTGGAGTCAGCCGTTTCCTTCAAGCCGGTTTTGGATTTATACTCGAAGTATAGCATGTTCAAGAAGGAATGGTTCTTTGTTAGGGATGACTCCGTCTCTATTCGCCGATTTACCTCCGGATGTAAGTCAAAACTCTACTCATAATTCCTGTCTTGGCTGTAATTCTCTCTCTTATGCGCTTTTATTTCTTGCTAGCGACAGGTGGTTTTGCGGTTGTGGAAGATGATCGCTTGGTTCAGATGGCAGCTGAAATTGAAGCTATTTCCGGGAGAGACAGATCGGCTGCTTATTTGATTAGGAATGCCAGGCTCTTGATGTATAATTTGATCCTCCCACATCAGTCCGTAGTCAAGCAGAGGGACACGGCAGAAGAGAAGGCTGCCCAGCCTAAAGGTGGGGTGACAGCGAAGGGTGGCAAGAGGAAGCCCTTTGCACAACGTCCAGTCGTAGGAGGCAAGAAGCTCAAGGAGTCCGATGGCCCTTCTCCAAGTACTTGCCCGGATGTCCCGGAGGAGGAAGGTGTAGAAGAGGAGGAAGGAGGTGAAGTTGGAGAAGGGTCGGAGGGTGGAGGAGATGGCGATGGTCAGGGTGGTAGAGGTGTTGCTGCGCTAACCTCTGAGCAGGACCTCGAACTGGATGAGGCTCTCCGTCGGGCCTTCGGGGAGTCAGAGGGGGAGTCGGAAACAGAGAAGGAAACGGAGAAGGCAGAGGAAACCGGCAAAGCTGTGGTTAGCACTGACCCATCCTCTAAGGGTTCCTCAGCTAGGGTGACCCCGGCGATGCAAGGTGAACTTTTGTCTTCTGCCGATTCCATTTTCGATAGGGACTTAGAAATTTTTTACGGTTCACTTCCGTCCTGGAATGAGATCCAGGACTTATTGCAGTATCCCACTCCTCCGCCGGGTTTGTATAACAGATGTGTCTCCTCACTTTTCTTTCTTTTTAACTCAGCACATTTTTTGAATTGCGGATTATTGTATGTTCGTAACACTTGTTCTTTATTCCAGGGGCAGGCCAGGCGGGTAAAACGTCGGATGTTCGACACCGCCTTGAACAATTTAAGTCGAGGAGAGCTTCCGCGAAACCTTCTACTGATCGCACTGGGGACGTAGTCAAGTACCGCCCTCTTCTTGGGGTCATCGAAGAGGGCATTCAGAAAAGGAAGCGGAGCCGTTCCTTATTTGAGTCTTCTTCTGCTTCGCAGCTTCCTACTCTGTCTCCCCCTACTCAGCCTCCTCGTGATACTACGGAGGAGAGCACGGAGCCCTGCCCCCCTCCTCCTCCTTCCAAGAGTTCTACTGTCATTCATATAAGGCGTCCCGATGTGCCTCGCCCCGTGCCTCGTGACCCTTTTGCCGGCCATCCTGATTTAGACCCAAGTTTTCGGGACATTTCATTCGATGAGACCACGGGCGAGCACCTACTTCCCCGCAACCCCATGGTAAGAGTGCTGGACGAAGCCAAATCTTTAGATCTTGATTTACTTACTACACGGGTAGTCACCATGGGGGACGAGGCCAAGGCTAATATCGACCGGGTGGCCGCAGAGACCAAGAAGTTAATGGAGCATCATGCTAAGTTGGTCAAGGCCGGGGAAGAGATCGGGAGTGCTAACATTCGGTTGAGGTTAAAGGTTGCCGATCAGGCCAAGCAACTCGCCGACCAAGCCATCCAGATTTCCCATCATGAGGAAGCCTCCCAGCGTCTGAAAGAGACCATGGAGAAGGCCAGTAGGGCGGAGTTACGGAAGATGGAGGTTACCTGCAGGGAGCGGATTAACATGGCCATTACAACGGTGGATGAGGTTCGAAATGCGGATCTCGAGCGGGTAGAGGAGTTGTCGGGGAGACTCGAGGCTGCGGAGATGGCTCAGGCTGAGTTGAAGGAGGAGATGGAGGAGATGAGGAGGTCCCTTAGGTTGAAGGAGGAGGAAATGAGGAGGAAGTTCCAGGCTGACTGCTTAAGGTACCAATCAGAGAGGGACGCCGCTGTTGCCAAGTTGCAAGCTTCTGAGGCCCGGGTGAGGGAGTTTGAGGAGAACGAGGGGATGATGGATGAGATGCTGCAGGACATGTACTTCCACACTTGGAAGGAGGGTGGCTTGTCTTGGATGGACGACTATCCTCGGGTCATGGCCAAGGTATATCTTCAAGCTTTGGAGGAGGCCAGGGTTAATGCGGGTAAGGAAGGCGGAGAGGCTTTCAACTTGAGTGCGGTTACTGCTCAGTTCTCAAAGGAGGAGCAAGCGGCGGTGAAGGAGGGGATGCGGCTACTCGCTGCAGAGGAAGCGGGCGTGCAGTTGGATGATGAGGATCAAGCGGCGGATGCTGGTGAGTTATTCTTTTCCCTTTCTTTTCTTTTCGTGTTTTCATAACTTGATCGTTCGTTTAATGAATTCCTCTTCTGATCTGGACAGGTGGGACTTCAGATCCACATGCTGGGGGCTCCGATCCTGCGGCTAAGTAGGCTGGGGGAGTTGGTGATGGAGTGTGGATGCATCTGCCATCTTTTTGTTTCTTTTTTATCGCTGTTCATGTTAGTCTTTGATATGCAACTGTAATAAAATTATTTGCAAAGAATAACTTCGTGTGATCTTATAATATAAGCTGATTTTGTCATGTTTAAATGTTGTTGCTATCTTTATGTGCTGTGTGAGAAGTATAATTATGTATATGCCTGTGATTCCACTTGTGTTTGATGTTAAGTTTTTGCTTGAAATATAATTTCACGTTTTGCAATGTCAGTGTATGAATAAGTTATAGTTACGCATTTATGTACAAGAGAAGAGAGTACCGCCCTTTATGTTTTATTCGCAGGCGGTAGCTTTGAGTGTCTTGTGTAACTGTTCACGGGTATAGCAGAGCGCCCTGCTACCCAGCACGCAGGCTTAGAGCCTCATGAGTGAATGTTTCCTATTTGGTTTCCTGTACTTTAGAGTTTGTTATACAGGATAGGAGAAAAATATTTAAATGAAATGGAAATATAGTAAAAGTAAAACTTCCAGTCACGGAAGGCCGTCGATGTGCTTAAGTTCGTGGCAAACGGGTTTTGTAGTCACTTTCCCTAGCTGTGGGTCTTGGAGACATTTGTCACCCATCTTACGCCTCCGCGGGGAGTTTTCTTTTTTACCACAGCCGCACTTAAGACACATCGGAGCCGAGATCGCGCACGGTAACTACCCGAACCGTTATGGTCCGTAATCGTGGGTATTATTCGATTTACCGTGGCCGGCTAGCGTGGGTGCCGTTGGCCGTGAACTACCCCTGGCTGGCCACACCTTATGTTGGGGCTTAAAGTAGGTTCACGGTTACCGACGAGCCGAACGCCGTAATGAGCTGCCATCGGCTATAGTCGGCCTTTATGATGACTTATAATCGGCTCATTACAGTTGGCTTTGAGGGCAGGCGCGCAATGAGTTAACCCGCAGCAGAGGGATGCTGGAGCAAAAGAGTCTCATTGGCGAGTGCATAGAATCGTGGCGTACCTGTTAGGCCTAGTCTAGATGAGGCCGCGGTGCGTCTTGAGTGGAGATGCCATAGGATTTTGTTCAACAGAAAGGGATAAAACTTAACAAGTAGCCAAGACATAAAGGAACAAGTTAAAAAGAGACAAGATTTTTTAAAGTGGTTCGGCACGAAAATGCCTACGTCCACTGGTTCTCTTTGTTAATTCACTTCATATGGGCAGTACAAGTTAAGAAAAGTATCGACGGAGGTGTCGGATGTTCCATGCCCTCTGGAACACCTCTCCGTCCACTGTTGACAAAATGTAAGCTCCGTTGTGGAGATCTTTGTGAATTACATATGGTCCGTCCCAGATGGGGTCCAGTGCCCCGGGGCGCGGAAAGATTCGCCTGAGGACAAGATCTCCTTCTTGTAAGCTGCGATGCTTGACTTTGGAATTGTATAGTGCTGCCACTTTTTGTTTGTGAGCTGCTGCTTTGAGTGCTGCATCGTTTCTCCTTTCCTCAATCAGTTCCAAAGACATGAGGAGGAGTTCTTCGTTTTCTTCTGGGTTGTAGTGGATTCTACGGTGGGAAGGCACAATAGTCTCAACTGGGAGCATTGCCTCCGATCCATATGCCAAAGAGAAAGGAGTATGTCCCGTTGATGTTCTGAAAGATGTGCGGTATGCCCATAGTGCCGTAGGAAGTTCGTCCACCCAAGCGCCTTTTGACTTTTCAAGTTTCTTCTTGATTAGGGTTTTGAGAATTTTGTTGACAGCTTCAACTTGTCCGTTTGCCTGAGGGTAAGCTACTGATGAGAAGCTTTTATGAATTCCATGCTCTTGGCACCAGTCGGCAAATTCTTCGCTGTCAAATTGGAGTCCGTTGTCTGATACGATCTTGAGGGGGACTCCATACCTGCACAGAATGTTTTTGATCAAGAAGTTAATAATTTTTGCTGAAGATATTTTATTTAAAGGTTCCACTTCCACCCATTTGGTGAAATAATCGACTGCCACTATAGCATATTTGGCTCCGCCTCGGCCCGTTGGCAGTTCGCCAATTAAGTCAATTCCCCATACAGCAAAGGGCCAAGGGCTGGTCATTTGAGTAATTTCGTTTGTGGGCAGTCGAGGGATCTTGGCGAACTTCTGACATCTGTCGCATTTCTTAACGAAGTCTAGGGTATCTTTGTTTAGTGTGGGCCAGTAATATCCATATCGGAGTATCTTTCTTGCCAAAGTCTGTCCTCCAGTGTGATCTCCGCATCCTCCCTGATGGATGTTTGTTAATATCTCCTTGGCTTCCCTTCCGGCGACGCATCTTAATAAGGGGCTAGAGAAGCCACGCCGGTAGAGGATGCCTTCTTGTATTGTGTAGTGGGGAACTTTTCTCAAGATCTTCTTGGCTTCGTCACGCCTGTCGGGTAGTATGCCATCTTGCAAATATTTCCGGATAGGAGTCATCCAGGTTCCTTCTTCGATTGCAGTTATCAGATTTACTTGTTCGAAACTTGGGGCTAGCTGCCTTGAGATTACTAGTGCTCCGGGAATGGTGCTGTCCTTCATACTAGCTTGCTTTGCAAGTTCATCTGCCTCTTGGTTTTCTTCTCGAGGAATGTGTTTGATTAGATAATGGTCCAATCGATCGAGCAGCAGTCTGGTTTTCTTTAGGTATGCTGTGAGCCGTTCTCCTCGAGTCTGGAATTCTCCTAGTACCTGGTTTACGATAAGCTGAGAATCACTATGAATACATAAGGAATTGATCCCAATTTCTAGGGCCAGTTCCAATCCCGCTATTACTGCTTCATATTCAGCATCGTTGTTAGTGGCCGTGAACTCCAATCTTAATGCATAGTACAACTTTCTTCCCCTGGGGGTGACGATCACAATACCTGCCCCCGAGCCTTGTTCGTTCGATGCTCCGTCTACAAAGAGGTTCCACTTGATGTTTTTTGCTACTTCGGATTGTTCCTTGCCTTCGTTGGTAGTGAATTCGGCAATGAAATCAGCCATGGCTTGTCCTTTGATAGCGGTGCGGGGATGGTAGGTGATATCATACTGACTTAGTTCGATGCACCATTTGAGGAGTCGCCCAGAAGTGTCAGGACGATGGAGCACTTGTCTTAGTGGTTGATCGGTTAGAACCCTGATGGAGTGAGACTGGAAGTAGTGTCGCAGTTTCCGTGACGCGATCAATAAACAATATGCTAACTTCTCAAGTTTAGGATATCTGGCTTCTGCCCCCGTAAATCTCTTGCTTACAAAGTAAACCGGACGTTGTGTGCGGTCTTCTTCTCTTACCAAGGCGGCGCTTAGAGCATGAGATGATACAGCGAGGTATAGGTATAACACTTCACCTTCATTTGGAGTTGAGAGTACTGGTGGTCTCTGAAGGTGTTCGATTAGGTTGAGGAAGGCTTTTAAGCATTCGTCGGTCCACTCGAACCTCCCTTTGTCTTTCTTGAGTGCTTCGAAGAAAGGGACACACTTGTCAGTTGCCTTGGAAATGAATCTGCTTAGGGCGGCCACCTTTCCGTTTAGGCTCTGCATTTCTTTTCGAGTGGAAGGTATCCTTATTTCTTTTAAAGCTCGGATTTGTTCAGGGTTTGCTTCGATTCCTCTGGCGTGGACGATGAATCCTAAGAATTTTCCCGATGATACTCCGAAGGAGCACTTTAGAGGATTCAGCTTCATTCCATATCGGCGAAGTACCCGAAACATATCGTCCAGATGGCTTACATGGTCGTTGGCTTTCCTGGACTTCACCAACATGTCATCCACATATACTTCCATAGTACGTCCTATCAGTTCTGCGAACATTTTGTTGACGAGGCGTTGATAGGTAGCTCCAGCATTTTTGAGTCCAAAAGGCATGACTTTGTAACAATATAATCCGCGGTCGGTGATGAAGCTAGTGTGGTCCTGATCGGGAGCGTGCATGGGGATCTGGTTATATCCGGAGTATGCATCCATAAAAGATAGGAGTTCGTGCCCAGCTGTGCTGTCCACGAGTTGGTCAATTCGGGGAAGTGGGAAGCAGTCTTTCGGGCAAGCGTCATTCAGATTGGAGAAGTCAATACATGTTCGCCACTTTCCATTGGCCTTTTTTACTAGCACTGGGTTAGCGATCCATTCTGGGTAGATGGCTTCCCGTATGAAGTCATTAGCAAGTAGATTTTTTACTTCCTCATCAAGGGCTGCTGATCGCTCTGCCCCCATGCTCCTCTTTTTCTGCTTTACTGGTACCTTGGTGGGATCGATGTTCAACATGTGGCATGCTACGTCTGGGGAGATTCCTGTCATATCGGCATGGGTCCACGCAAATACATCTAAGTTGTGGCGGAGAAAGTCAATGAGTCGATCCTTCAATTCCGTTTTCAGCTGAGATCCGATTTTTAATAGTCTACTTGAATCATGCTTATCTACCGATACGAATTCCATAGCCTCTGCAGGCTCGGCGGTAGCCTCCTCCTCTTTATCCCTGGGGTCTAGTTCATTGAAGGGATCGCTTGTGTATCGAAGAGGAGGGGCTTTCTTTAGTTGCTATGCCTCCAAGCTTTTCATGCAGAGAGTAGTCTCTGCATCTTTTCCTTTATTCTTTCTGCGGTTATTGCGAAGTTCAGTTACGTAGCAGTCTCGGGCAGCACCTTGATCTCCTTCTACTTCTCCTACTCCGTTGTCTGTTGGAAATTTCATTTTCAGGCACCAGGGGGCTAATACAATCTGAAAGTCAGACAAGGCTGGTCTTCCCAAGAAAGCGTTGTAAGCCGAGTGGTTTTCTATTAGTACGAACGTTTGTTTTCGCACTACGGAGCGGGGATGACTTCCTATTTCGACGAAGAGGTCAAGTTGCCCGAGGGGTATTTTTGCATCTCCAGTGAAACCGTGCAATGGTTTGTCACAGGGGGATACATCCTTCATTGATAACTTCATTTTGTCGAAAGCATGTTTGAACAGGATATTAACGGAGCTTCCTGTGTCTATTAGAATCCGAAAAACTTTAGCTGGACCGAACCAGGCAGAGATGACCATAGGATCCATATGTGGGTACTGTCTTCCTTCCAAATCACGCCTACTGAATATGATGTCGTCGTTTTCTTTTCGTTTCGGGTGGCGTTCCTCCGCAATGGAGTTAACATATCCTTCGGCATTTCTAAGCGACTTGCCGTACCTTTCCATCTCTGCCCAACTTCTGTCGGCAATGTGTGGTCCTCCTGAGATGGTAAGGACTACTATCTTCTCTTGACTAGAGCCACTGGTGTTGTGATTGTTGCGACTCCCTCCGCCTACTTCTGGGAGGGGTTGCTTTGAGTTCTCATTGGCAGGAGTTGGAGTCCTGTTCTGACTTTTCACATAACGTTCCAGTCTTCTTCTTCTAATGTGTTCTTCGATCAAGTCCCGAAGATGGTGGCATTCATTGGTGTCATGTCCGTGGGATTCGTGGAAGCGACAGAACTTTCCGGACTTGAGTGCGTTATCTGATTCTTTCTTGTGCGGGGGGCGCTTGTATCCGAGTTCGCCCTGAGTGGCTAGGTAGATGTTTTCGATTGTTTCATTCAAAGGAGTGTAGGAGTCAAATCTTGGCCCTGGTCGATATTGGCGCTTCTCACCCTTTCTGCCCCCAGCATTGTCTCTAGATTCATTTCTTCGAGCGTCCTTAGCTGCAGTGGGAACCTTGTCCTGAATTATCTTGCCTTGTTGCCCTGGCTGCCTCTCCGTAGCAGCGTCTTCAAGTCTCATATACTTTCCAGCTTCATGGAAGAAATCAGGCAAGGTAACTGGTTTTTCCTTAGTTAATCTTCTGGCAAACTTGGTGTCTGGATGCACACCACTACAGAGGGCCATTAGAGTGAGTTTTTCATCGGCATCTTGAACTGCTGCCGCTGCGGCGTTGAACCGTGTTAGATATTGTTGTAGCGTCTCTCCGGTTTTCTGTTTGACATTGGATAGAGAATAAGCATCCCTGGGTTGTTCCACATGGATGCGGAACTGGCTAATAAACCTTTCTTTTAACATCTCCCATGAGTTGATGGATCCTTGGGGTAGATGGCAGAACCAGGAGGTAGCTAGATCTGATAGGAATAGCGGAAAGCATTTACATAATACTCCTTCTGTTGCTCCACTCATGAGCATATGCTGGGTGTATTTCTGTAAATGTACGATAGGGTCGGAAGTTCCTTTGTAAGGTTCCATGGTTGGCATTTTCCATTCCCGGGGGGTAATGGCGGTTTCGATATTTCGGGTAAAGGGGCTGGTGACCCTAGCGCCTATCCCCCGGTCCCTTTGCTCTCGTTGGACACACTCTCTGAATAATCGTGCCATTCGTTCGTCAGAACTTGGAGCGGACAAAAATGAGCTTAGTTCTTCCCTGCGGGATCTATCTCGTCCAGATGACCTGTAGGGATGGTACAATCTATCACTTCTAGCATTATCCAGTGGTTCTCTTTGGCTGCTTGGATGCATGCTAGGACCAGCTACAGTTGCCCCCTGCCTTGATCTTCCCCTTTGGGGTTCTGTTTCGAGCACATCCATGGGGTCAACTTCGGGCCGGGTCCTAGCTCGGCTCCGTTCAGCGGGGTTTCTATGATTAGGTGGCATGACTGGCTCAGCTACATCCGACCCTCGCCTGGTGCCTCCCCCGTTGGGCTCGGCACCAAGGGCTTCCTCGAGTCGGGATTCGGGCTGAGTCCGGGCGCGGCCCCTATCATTGTTGTTTCTGTTGATAGCTTCTTCGAAGAGTGGAGACCTTTGTTGCCTCCGAGATCCTCCAGATTGGGATTCGCCCCATGATTCAGTGTTGCGGTTGGACTCTTCAGCATCCCTTAAACGTGACATGAGTTGGTCCACCAAAGCTTCTTGTTGGGATGTGAAGCGGTTAGTTACTTCAGCCACAACTCTGTCCAGATCTGCCCTAGTGATTGGTTGTTCCGTTGCAGGACCAGTTGTATTCTCTTGATTCTCATCCGGTACTGCTGTTGAAGTGGGCTGATCTGCGATTGCTGGATCTGGAAGGCTGCTAGTTGCGATGTTCTTTCCTTTGTTAGCGTCCCTTCTCTGTTTGGAAGGCATGATTTCTAAGCAACGGGCGATGTTGTTAGGAAGAAGGTTGAATGGGAGAGGATGAAGCTTGAGTTCAGTTCTCAGTGAAAGCACCAAAAATGTTTGCACAAAAAATGGACAAACACCTCCAAGTCGTATTATTTTAGTTGAGTATGTGTGATTTTCAATGATTTTAGATGAGTATGTAAATATGAGAAAAGTAAGGGCTGAAATGTAAAAGACACGCAGATTTATAGTGGTTCGGCCAGAATGTGCCTACGTCCACTTTATATGTTATTATCTTTCTTCTTCCAGATTACAAGTACAATGCTTTGTATACAAGTGTGTGAAAGTAGTTTGAAAGTTCCTTCCTTGCTTGAGCTCTCAAACTTGTCTCCAAAAATTGTCCTCCATTGTTGTACCCCTGCCCCTCTATTTATAGAGTGAGGTAGGGGGCAGGGGTCTTGGAAGTATATAGCTGCAGGTGGGCTTGGGCTGAAGCAATCTGGCCTGGTAGCGTTCTGGTTCGGCGAAGCCTTGGTTCGGCCGTGTTGAGGTCTCTGAGATGGTTGATTCGGTAGTGAGCTTGGAGGTTGGTTCGGTTGTACGTGGTCCGGTCATGGTGGTCCGGTGATGAAGAGGTTGGTTCGGCATTGATGTGGAGATTGGTCCGGTTTGGTTGTGTGGTATTGGACCGGTGGTGATTGGTTCGGTACCAACTTCGTTCGGTAGTGGGATTGTGAGGGGGAGTCTGGTTGCCGGACTAGGTTGGGAATGCCGAATGAACCCATGCCGAATGAACCACCATGCTTGAATTGCCGAATGGATTTTATGCTAGCATTGAGCCTTGTGTCTGCCGAATGGATTGGAGGTTACGAACCCGGGTGTAACTGACGCTTCTCGGTCTCGAGATCTTCTGGGTGAAAATTCGCCCAACAATGACTATCAGGGTGCCTCGGTGATATTTCTTTATCCTGGAAAAATATTCTTGCCTCATACCTACCCAACCAATCCATACCCAAAATGATGCCGAAATCTACGAAATCAATAACATACAAATTGCAGGCAAATTTATGACCTAACAAATCAAGTTCTAATTGGTCACATCTTAACCCTAGAGTTGCATACCCTCATATTGGATTCGCAACCCTCAAGGAAGTAACAAGGTATGTGGGTTCAAAGCATAATCTATCAACCAAACAGTGAGATATAAATGAATATGATGCACCGGTATCAAAAAAATACTCTAACTGAAATACTCTGAACCAAAAGTGTACCATCCTTCACAGTTTTTTCCTTATCTATTGTAGTAGGCCTAGCTGGTCCTATATCAAAAACTTTTCCTTTATCCTTACTAACTGGCTTTGGACATTGGTTCTTGTAATCCCCAACTTGATCACAGTTGAAGCATTTCACATTCTTCTTACTTGCAGCTTCCTTCCCATTTCCTAACAAGCATTCATTAAAAAAATGACCCTTTTTATCACACTTATAGAAAACTACCTCAGCCTTTGATTTCTTAGCAGTATCTCCCTTTTGGGTTTCCTTCCTTTTAAAGAACTTCCTCTTCTTCCCTTGAGAACCCTGAGTTTCCACTGACTTCTCTTTAGTTAAATCAACAAGTAACTCCTTATGGAAAATGGCCATATTTACCACTATATTACAAGAATCACGAACATATGTCATGGTCATTCTAGTAAGCTCGGGCCTCAGTCCCCGAATAAACTTCTCATTCCTTTTGATGTCAATATCTATAATAGCATATCCATATCAAGACTTATCTTCAAACTTAGTAGCATACTCGACTACTGACATCTCTCCTTTAACTAAATCCATAAACTTCCTCATCAGCTCATATTTGGCAAACTCTGATACAGACTTCTGCTCAAATCTTGTATTAAAATCAGCCCAAGTTAACTGCTCTTCCGGCACTCCGATAATAACACTATACCACAAGTGTAGTGCTGACCAGTGTAGTGCTGACCCCTGCAACTGCCTAGAGGCCAACCTTCTCTTTTGTTCATCATTTGGGTTTAAATCAGTAAATATACGCTCATAATGCAAGAACCGATTCTGAAAACTCTATGGCACTTTCCGTTCCCAAGAATGGCTTCCCATCCAAATTGGTGTAATCTCTACTTAGCAAAGTAATATTTCCAACTGGAGCCACAGGATTAGATCCTCTTTCAATTCCAGCAACTCCAGCTTGCATCAAACCTGCAAAGAACTAATACATCGCCCCTAAACTGGTGGATTTCCAACAACCACATTAGCATCAGCATTTTGGTTACTGGCATTAGCCAATCGAACCGGGTTTCTCCTGGTAGTGGGTCGAGTATTTCCATTAGTTGTGGTTCTTCCTCCACTGAGATTTCCTATTCCATTTCCTGCTTCCATATCTCCTTTCTCATAAATATGCAAACGAGTCTTAGTAAGATATAGAAGAAAGGTCTAAGAGAGCGGGGGATACGCACTTACATATATAATTATATATAGCAAATACAAGTACGTTACTTTAGCGGTAACCCAAACCCCTATCTTAGTATCTGGTTCATTGGATTATGTTTGGAAAAATATTTTAGGATTAAGTTTCTTTTAAAGTTTCATAAACCTATGCTCTAATACCAACTTGTGACAACCCCTTACTTGCAGGCCAAAAACTAACGGCTACGGATGTTGAAGTTATCCTTGGTTATTAATCCTCGATGACCAAACAGGCCGATATTAGATTCATTGATACATAGAAATTCAAGAATATGAAAATATTTCAAACAACAAAACAAATTCCACATTCCATTTAAAAATATTCCAAATTGATTGTGTAATCCTAATTCGCAGACCACGTTCAAAAACATATAATTATTATAAAATATGCCAAGAGCGACGTATGAAGATGCCCCCTTGGTAGATCAAAGTACATAGACAGGCAGGAAAACAATTTTCTTTCACAAACAAAACACGCAAAAGAAATAAAAGAAATTAGGGAAATATTTGAGGAAATATTTGGTAGATCTTGAATAATGTTATCAAAAAATAGGAATGTTACATATCTGAGGAAATATTTTATAATAGAAAATATATGAAAATATTTTATTTAGAAACACTACATTATGCTGTCCATTTTGCCACATCCCAATGCGGAAAATTTACCATGACCTTAAACCGTGGCAGTTTTATCATGGTTTGTAGCCGTTGCAAAATAAAAGGGAATGGATATGAACCGTGAAAATTCTACAACGGCTCCAGACTATTCGAAAAGTAGACCTATTTTCCCCCACCCTCTCTTACACTTGCCTCTAAAATTAGCTACACCCTCTTTACGTTCTTTCTCATTTCCTTTTTCTCTTCTTTTCTAGAAAATATCCTACAAACCTCCACTAATCAACAAACCTCCCCTAGAAACTTCAAAATCTCCAGTAAGTCAAAATTTTCTAACAATTCCTAAACTAACCCCTAAGGAATCCTATGTCCGTTGAAGCTTCCATGTGCGCTGAACCCTAAATTTGCAATTCGCCTCTTTATCTCTAAGATTTCCAGTAAGCCTTTTCCTCTTGTCGATTTGTATTTATCCTATGTTTTCTAGTTAAAATGTTAGTATGTTTCGCAAACGCCCTAATTGATCGTTTTACGGTGTAATATTCTTTTTGACATCACATATATGTTCATTTTGGAATTTATTTTGTACTTCATAATAATCGCAAGGGCGCCAATAGATTTTGGCTATTGTTTTAGATTTTATGGTGAGTGTTCCCTATTTTTAATTTTAAAACATGTGTTGGTTTGAGTTTTGTATGTCAATAACTTTTTTGCTAAATCTACCGTGTGGCAACTGTATACTTATTTGTTTAGAAAAGCCAATTTATGATTGTGCAGTGTAAAAAATATTTGATGCAAGTTGTTTTGTAATCCTTAAGGCAATTCATGCTAATGAAATATTGAATATTCTATAAGCTATCAATCAATTCACACATGTGAAATTTTGAACATCGAGTTTTAGTACCCATCAATCATTATTTATTTATGCATGAAACAAGGTGCTAAGTATTGCAATTTACTTTATTAATAGACCAAAATGGATAACGAATAATAATGGACATGCCTGCTACGCACATTCTTACATTTCCATGCCATTAAACGATGGCTGGTTCTATTCCCACCCTTCATTCCTCCTTCCACATCACACTGGGTTACAAGTAATTATTACACTCCACTTCTTTCCTTTCGTCCCATAATTCATTCCAAAAATATCTTCACTTTTTTTAAATCACATTCAGCTTTAACATTGTTCATTCACGAATCATGCTCGGTCCAAACTAGTTTGTTACACAAACCTTACTCAATCCGACTAGTTTGTTACACAGATCTCGCTCGGTCCAAACTAGGTTGTTGCACGAGTCTTGCTTGGGCCGAACGAGGTTTTTACATAAGCACTGCTTCTTTAGAGCTTTTGTACGTAACTATTTCTTTTAAACGTAATTTGATATGGTTCGAAAATAATCGTAATTTTGGAACCCCTGAAAATTGATGAAGTGGTGGGGTGTGAAAGAAGGAAAACAGAACGTGCGAATAGAATCGGCCTTATATGATACCGTTTTTATGTAATAACCTTTTGATATTTAATCCACTTAACAGTTTTGACTTGTAATTGATACTTGGTGCTGTAATTTTGTATAGGGGCTGATACTATAAGATATGTTTCGAATCATGTTGCTACATAAGTTGTTTTTTGTGTACCTAAAACGATGAATAATGTGAGTTTGTATTGCTTAGTGCTTACTAGTCTAGCGTTGTTCATATTTACTTCTTAAGTTGTTTTTTTATAGATTATAAGGTCTCAATTCACTAATCAAATGAGTTTCTGGTTGGTGATCGGTAAATGTATGTTCCAATTGCAGCTTTTATACCAAGAGTTTTATACTTTTGTTTCATTCTGCATTGATCATAATGCCATATTACATTATCCTGGTGTCGTATACATGGTTAACCTAATATCGTCCATCTCATTGGAGTATTTCCAATGAGGTCATGTTTGGGAAGCAATCGACCCCCAATGGGGGTTCGATTGGAGCCTTCTGGGTTGCTTCTTAATCGGTCAAATTAAGGCCGATTAATAG
This sequence comes from Allium cepa, assembly GCA_030765085.1. Taxonomy (NCBI): domain Eukaryota; kingdom Viridiplantae; phylum Streptophyta; class Magnoliopsida; order Asparagales; family Amaryllidaceae; genus Allium; species Allium cepa. The sequence goes on along the minus strand of CM060937.1, from coordinate 502,513,117 downwards.
CCGGCCTTAATTTGGTCGGCTAAGCCAACGGCTATTTAGTAGCCGTTGGGTCTTATCCGGCTATTATTTAATTGGGTAAGTCCCAACGGCTACCAACTGTCTTTCCTCCTATATAACTTTTAAATTTCAAACTTTTATTTACCTAATTTCAATATCAATTTTCTCTCTTCTCAAGACAGTTTCTTCAACCTAGATCGGTAATGTCGAAAAATTCTAAAGGAAAATTTTACATGTCGTCATTTCCTAGATTTCTACCTCTACAAAGGCTAGATAATCAGAATCCGACTAAATTCAATCATCATATGTATAATTCTCAGCACGGCTAGAATCAATTTCATTCTCAACAAGCGCCAATTTCCTATCAGGCTCAAAAAAATTAAAATATCTACCACTCTCAACAAGATTCGAAGCAGTACCAAAATTTTCAAATGCGAATTATTCGCAGAATAGTTCGTTTCAACAAAACTTTAACTACAATCAAAACTACGTATCTTCCAATAGTCAGCAACGGTCAATATTGTCTTATTGTTCATAAAATATATTAAGAAATCTCAATAATCAATTTTGTGCCAATGGATTTGAAAATTAGGAAACTAAATTCGATGTCAATGAAATAGATAAAGAAGTTGTTTATTGAAATCCTAGTTAGTCTTCTACTCAAACTTAGAGAAATCAACCATCGAGAATCAACATTTCTGAATCTGGTAACGCGGAACCGAAATGCACAAAAAATGGTTAAATGGTCCCCAGACGAGCAAACTGAATTAGCATTCTGTTGGGTCGAATGTTCTAGAGATAATAAGAAAGGTGCGAGCCAAAGTGAAACCTCTTTTTGGACTTCTGTACGCAATTTGTTCAACCTTCGAACTCCAAATAGTCCTCCAAGAACGATGGATTCTTTGAAGCAGTCGTGGAAAAGAATAAACACCGCTTATCAACACTGGAAGGAAATAATGGTCGACTTGCATTCTAGACTGCAAAGCGGGGCAAACTGTAATGACCCGGAATTTTGGGCAATATAAATTTAATAATCTGTGTTAATAATTTAATTGGTTTGATAAATTTTCCTTTATGATTTTAATTTAAACTGATAAATTTATTCTTTTTATGGTTAATGAATATTTAATATGATAATTTTAATTTGTATCTTTCTGACAATTTAAATTTGATAAGAATTGTTCTTCAAAGCTAATGAAATTTTATTCTATTTATAATATATATATTTGATATATATTGTGAATAGGAGATCTTTTGTTTCAAATTTAAAGATGAATTTTCAAATTGTAATATATATGTATGTATATGTTACAATTTGAGTCATTTTGAAATTTATTTAATCCATTGATAATTTATAATGTATGAATATTGTAGATTGAAGCTTTGTTTAGAATCAATATTTTCAAAGGTTAATTTAAAGATTAATTCATTTGTTTTAAAAATATAAGATAATTGTTGTTTTAAAAATATGATAGTTTAGAAAGGATTTAAATCAAAGTCTTATTTATGTTTTCTTTAAAGTGTTTAAATTTTAAATGGTTAAAAATGTATATGTATAAGAATTATTTGCATTTTTATTAGTATTAGAATATTTCTTTTAAAGGAAAACTTATATTTTAAATATGTAAATAAATATTTATCTAAGATAATTAAATTATGTAAGTTATATTCACATTTAAATTAAGAAAATTAATTTAAAATTTTCATAAAGACATGTGTAAACATTTTAAACACTCTTAATAACATTTGTTAAGAAATGAAGCATTGCATGACATTTATCCAATCTAAAAACAAGTGGCAACATATTAATATTAATTTTTAATAAAAACTTTTAGAAGAAACTAGTTTCCTCACAAACACTTTTCTCTTCTTCTTCAAATTCCTATTTTCTATCTTCAGTTGAAATAATGGCAACCGGTAACTTTTCTCTCAAACCTGAAATTGAAGATCAAAAAGCAAAATCAAACCTGAAAATAAAACCCAAAAGTAAATTTAAAATCTAAAAAAAAGAGACTTCAATCTGCAAATTCAACCTGTTATTCAAATGAAGAAGAATCTGCAAGTTCAACATTTTTTTTCAATTAAAGCATGCATGCAAAGTTTCTCTTCAGCAATCAAAGTCATTTTCCAGATTTAAATTTCTAGTTCCTGGAATAATAAATCAAAGCCTGTTCTGGTCTACAAATATAATAAGGTGAGTAAATCCTATTTTAAAAACAAGTTTTGGTTTAATCTTTGATTGAATGTTGCATTCTAATGTATTTGATTTAGATGATGCATATTTGTTTTCCTGCATGTAAGTTTATGAAATAAAAAAAAATATAGTGAATGCCTGCATATGAATCCTGTGTTATACAGGTTTGTTATTTTTCTTTTTTTTCTTTTTCCTTCTTAATATCAATAACTTGATTTTGAATACGATTTGGTCTGTGATTTGTAAATGAAAGTTGTTTGTAATCAAGTGACTGATCATCTAAAAATAGTTATAGAATTTTAAAATGAATGATTTGCTCAAAAATTTCAAAATACAGTGAAAATACCAACTTGGGCAAAATTTTATGATTTCAATTTTTAGTTTTGAATTTATAATCGAATTACATTTGGAAAAATATGATTTTTAGAGTTTGTATGATAATTTTTAATTGAGTAATCATGTTGAAATTGGGGTTTATATGAAATTGGGGATTTTGTGAATTGTTTATTATCTGTGCATTAATTTGAGTTGATTTTTGAATCATAGCTAGATTGTAAGCTATAGATTTTAGGAAAAATGCATAAGAATTTTTCAGTTGAATAATTTGATGGGAATTAATGGAACTAGGGTTTTAGTTACAGTTTGTTTCGGTCGAAGTTTAATGGCTTGTGCGACTTGGATAATGAATCGAGTTCAATCGCATTTGGGGTGTTGAAGCTCATGGACATGGCGAATTGACGTGGGGGGTCGGCGGAGTTAACCGGCGATGAGGCGATCAGCATTGAGGGTTTTTGTGATCGTACTTCCTGCTGTTTTTCAAGCTCGAGTACGAAATTTCGACTCGCGTTTTATTTGTTGAATCTAGGTGCTCGGTTGAGATGTAGGGGTTGCGTGTGATGGTGGTTGGGGGTCGCAATGACCGTTGGTGGCCGGAGGCGAGGGGAGACGTGCACCATGCACGTTTGTATACTCTGGAGTTTTTCATTTGGGGAAGAAGGGTTCGTACAGAAGAAACGCTCGCGATTTCATGGGTATGACTCGAAGTTGGGGCGACTGGGATTTGCTTCGTGGAAAGGCTCGGGTTGTTGAGTGATTTACTCGAGTCATTTGGTGATCGACTCGAGTGTATTTTTGGTTGTGGGTTTCAGGTTATTGTATTATGATTTAAGTTGCTGAGTAACTTATGTTTGAATAAAGGAAGTAAGCATCATGCTATGAACAAGTTGTATAAGAGAATCAATATACTAAGTTAATTTGTTAGCTTGAAAAATGTAAATCAAACCCTTAAATGTGATAATTGAATTTATTTTAAAGTTAAAATGTTTGAGATGTTTATTTTGAAAGTAATTCAACTTAATTAAATTCTGAATTTTAATTTAAAGGAGTGTTTTGAATTTAAATACTAAATCAAAGTTTAAGTAAATTGTTAAGTAATGATTTAAAAAGTTCAATTTATATTGAAGATAAGAAGTTTAAATTAGATAATCAAAGTATTTGATTCTAAATGCATTATTTTCAATTAAGGTTATTATTATGATTTTGAAATCCAAATGGGATAAGTTGATTAAGTTGTTAAAATTTGATTTATTTCAAATAACTTATGTATAAAGATAAATAATGTTAAATTATTTTGATATGGATTTAAGAATACTTAATTAAATATGATTTGTAATTTAGTAAAAAATTAATTAAGATTAATGTTTTCTTAATTAATTAAGGATTTTTAAAAATATTAAAGTTAATTAATTAATTGTTTAATTAATTTTAAATAATTAGTTTATTTATTTAATTTTAAATAATCACTTAATTAAGAATTAATTATGTGTAAATACTTAATGAAGTAATTAATGGTTAATAATTGAATGTAATTAAGAAGGTAATTACTCATGGGAGTAATTAAAGTGGAAGTGATTAATGGATAATCACATAATGTTATTACTTAAGGATTAAATAATATAATTGCTTTGAAGTTAATTTTTTATGGAGTAATTAATTAATTAATGAATTAAAAATTATTTAATAATGGAATTAATTATTTGTTAAGTAATTAATTAAGAAAGTAATTAAGATTATTTAATGGAAGTAATTAGAGATAATTACTTATGTAAGTAATTAATTATTTTAGTTAATTAATTAATGTGATTAATTAATGGAAAGTGATTAATTTAAGATTAATTACCAAGTGTAATTAATTAAAATTGTAATTAATTAATAAAGTAATTAATTAAGAATTATTTGTTAATGTAATTGATTAATAAATACTTAATGAAGTAATTAAAGATTTATTAATTAGATTAATTAATCAAGGTTAATATAATTAATTAAGAAGTTAATTAATTAAGATAAGCAATTACAAATTGTTAATTACTAATTATGATTAATGAATTAATTAATTTTAAGTTAATTATTTAAAGTATTATTAATTAATAAGGATCATTAATTAATGTGATTTATGATATTAATCAAGGTTGATTAATATAAGTGATTTATTTAAGAATGATTAATTAATTGTAATTAATTAAGGTTTAATGAAATTAATTATAATTAATTAATTAATGTAATTAAATAAAGGATCATTAATTTTTGTAATTAATGATAGTAATTAAGGGTTAATTACTGAATATGGTTAAGGATAATTACTTGAATGCAATTAAATATAATTAATCAAGGAAGATTAGTTAAGGAAAATAATTAGAGATGATAAATATTTTTGGAATAATAATGAATGAAGAAGGATTATGGTAATCAAATTGATTAGGAGGTAATCAATTCTGTTTGAATGATTGATTAATATGGGTTGATTGATTAATATTGGTTAATTGATTGATATTGAATGATCAATATTTGGAGATTGATATTGGATGGTTGGTTGATATTGAATGTTTGATATTGATTGATACTGGTTGATATTGGATATCTTTGTTATAAATATGCTGCTTTGTGAAGATGAATATTGATATGAATTATCTCTTGTAATAATATGATTCATCTATCTGTTTATTTGATCCTGAATATAAGTTTAAACTATTTAACACCCTTAAGTACAACTTGGACATTAAAATGGCATTTGGTTTCGATGAGACCGGGATCGGGTTTCCATATTTGGAATCCGAAAACCACATCGATTCTAATTAAACGTTAGGTCGTGTATCCAAGTGGAGCAAGTGAAGACTCGAGATGTAAGGGCTATACGTCAGTATAACTCTGTGGGTGATTCCGTAATGAGTTTGACGGAATAGTGCTTATAGATTCGAGATGATGAATTAGAGTGCAAGGGCTATGGTCGTTGACTCTGAGGGTGATTCCAATAATGAGTGCAACGAGATAGTGCCTTCGATTTCGTTCGAACCCGGAACGAACTTGTATGGATTGAATGCTTTCAGCACATCGTCAGGTGGACGATGGGCATTCTAATGTGTTCTATAAAGGTAATCGTAACCTCAAGCCTCATCAACCGGGAATGGCTAAAACAGGGGAGGTGCAGCAAGGCTTCGTGGGTAGCCCCCACTTGAGAGCAAGATTTTCCCCTGTCTAGAAGTCCCCTTTTATTCGGCTGTGTGGGCAGTTGGGTCGCGGCCAACTGCGGGGTGGTCTTGTTCGGGATTGTCCAGTAAGGGATGGTTCCGGCCTTGTGTTGCAGGGGAGCAGGCGTACTCCTCGGTACGTTGATCTAGGCCACGTACTGTGACGGACGGTACCCCATTAGCCCTGCCATTGATGGAATCCAAAATCCAATAAGTGCCTGTACGGTTTTGGTTGTGCCCAACTATGTTGGAACGTGAGATGTAAGCATTTCAGCTATTTCTGTATTTTATTTTGAAAACCCTAGACACTATTATAATATCACTGGATTTCCTATCAAATGTTTTGGTTAGCATAAGGTAAAAACTTTTCCATGTTTATGTGTGGGAAGTCTTACGTGATACCTTTTCTTTCAAAGGTTTTCTAAAGTTAAGCAACTTTAAACCGTTTACTCACACCAGACCCCTGTCTGACCCGAGTGTTTATTTCTGTTTTATTAAACTCTTGGGTACTCATATTATGTATGAGTAGTCAAGTGATTCAGGTTAGCTTGACGAATTCTGGGGGAAATATGGAGCAGGAGGCTTCGACGTGTAGATTTATATATTGATTCCGCTGTGTTTGATTGTACCTGTATCTGTTGTTCTTGAGTTGTATAGTTAGACAGAAGTTTATAACTGTCTATTATCAGTTGTTTAAGCTGTGTACTCTGATGTAATGAGATACTATGTAATATTTTATGAGATATATTATATTTTATTCGTTCCGATGTGAGTTCTCTGATGTTGTTTGTGTTCTTCTTTCTCTTTCTTTTCTTCTTCTATCCCTTTCTTTCTTTAAGATGATGCGATTTTCTGGAAGTAGAAAGCCGGGTCGTCTCAGTTGGTATCAGAGAATTAGGCTCTGAAGTGTATCTTTCTTTAAGGAGCATTAGGTTGAGTGATAACCTAAGCTCTGGAGTGGTGCCTTTCTTGAGAGAGCGTACTTGTATTTTTATATATAACTATATAATATATTTATATATCTACCTAATTTTTTGGGTTATCTGTTCAGATTTTCCAACATAATTTTTTAAAGGTAGATGGAGTAGTGGGGTGTGTGTGTAACACGACTACCACTGATGAAAGAGGTTCCATATGTTTGAGGTTGGAAGTATTTGTTGAGACTGTAGACCTGATACCGTCTCGAGTAAGATTTGTAGTTTGGAGTAAGGATTTCTCTGATATCCGAAGGAAATCTTTTAAAGATTCGGAGTGTATCTTTGCAATGTAAGTTTGGATTTCGCTCGGGTAAGCGAATTTTTCTTGTGTTTGGATTTGTTGGAAGTGCAAGAGTAAGTAATGATATCTTGATAACTACGTGATGAGATGCAGTATCCTTGGATATTTTCTGAAGGTGTTTTCTTTTGAAGCAGTATTAGAAATAGTTGAGGAGCAGTCTTTACCTGCCACAGGGAAGATTTATCTGTGTATAAGTTGTCTGGATCTTCAGCAAGGAGTTTAGCTGCTTGGAATATGAGACTAAGGTCTATGAGTTGTTTTGCTTCAGCATGGTCTCATTGTTATTCCTTAAGGTAAGCGAGTTGTGGATGCTTGGTTTGGAGTCCGAGTTTCTTGAAGGGTTGTTTGCCATCTCAGAGGTCCGCTTTATGGTTTGTTGACGGTTTTGGTTTTGGTTTTGGAGAAGCCTTTGGATTTGAAGTCTTTGGTTAGCTGTGGTAGCAGTGAAACTCGAAGTGTTTGGTGTGCTGACGAGGAGATCTTTTAGCTTTGCAGTATCATCGAGGTGGAGTTCAGAAGCAGCAGTGTTGTTTGTTTCTCTGATGATTCAGGAATCTTTGTGGTTCTTCTTTCAGCAGTCCGGGCAGATGGTGAATGCTTTCTTGAAGGGTTAACCAGGTTTGGAAAAGCTTAAGGCTGGTCTAATTGGTAAAGTGAGGACAGTTTATTTGGAATCTGAATTAGGTTGAATCGCAAAAGTGACTTGCGATTAGAGTGGAAATTTTTCTTAGGCTATCTTTTGTTTGAGTCTGAGGGTTCTCATGTGGATAGGAGCTGCTGGAGTATTCTGAAGTTTGACTGCATCTGGAGTTGAGTTCCATACTGTTTTGATTCCATAAGTAATTTTAATAGTTAGCCTAGTAGTAGGATGGTTTTTGGAAAGGAGAGTTGGTATAGCAGCTCAGTATTATTTTTGGAATTGGACTGATATAGCTTTTGGAATAGGATTCTTTTTTGAGGTTGTGTGACCAAGTCTGATGTGTCACTCAGATTTTTATGGATTTGATGAACAAAGTTTCCCGGAGATAGTGGATAGGTTTGTATTCGTGTTCATCAGCAGTATTCTCATCTATTTTAGAATCAGAGTTGTGCAGCGGAAGCAAGGTAGCAGCTGTGCAAGGATGGAAACAAGTTCTGTTTGTTTTTGCTTGAGTAGTAAAGCTTGAATTCTGGATTTCGACAGATTTTGGAAGACTTTTCTGTTGAATGAGATCTAGAAACTGTTTGCTTTGGTCTAGTTGTTTCTGGAAGTATCAGCATATGTGGAGCTGATCGGAAGAAATTAGCAGCCTTGGATTGTCTGTGAGTTATTCAAATAAGAGATAAAGGGATTTGGAATTTGAAGTTGGAGACTTCATTGTGGTTCAAATTCTCTGGTTAAGAGAGCTGAAATTGGATAAGATTGGTTGGTTAGTGCTGTAGTATTTGAGATGTCTTATCTGTGTTTTAGATAGGATAAGATTGAATTTCCAGTTTGGATAGCTGGAATTCATTTTGTAACACGTGTCTCTGAAGGAGTACGTGTATGATTCATCATTGGTTATTGAATCTGTAGATCAGTTGGAGTTGAAAGTTGAGCTGGATTTGAGAGTAATCTGATGTTCTGTTCAGATTGAAGGATCTAAAGATGAGTGGAGCTCTGGATTTTGGTTGTGTAGTCAGTTTGTTGGCTTTTATAGAGCAAGTCTCCCGGTGATTTATACTTGGGGAAACTCGAAGTATTAGAGTTTTATTCTGATTTGTGTTAGAATAATTAGTTAAGTTTGTTTGTTTATGTGATTGCTATGGATGTTAGTAACTGGTTGTTAGGAATGCTTTGCTAATTTAAATTAAAATCTATACTGGATTATTAAATTACCTTTGCTTTTAAATTTCGGGGACGAAATTCTTTTAAGGGAGGAGGATTGTAACGACCCGGAATTTTAGGCAATATAAATTTAATAATCTGTGTTAATAATTTAATTGGTTTGATAATTTTTCTTTACGATTTTAATTTAAACTGATAAATTTATTCTTTTTATGGTTAATGAATATTTAATCTGATAATTGTAATTTATATCTTTCTGACAATTTAAATTTGATAAGAATTGTTCTTTAAAGGTAATGAAATTTTATTCTATTTATAATATATATATTTGATATATATTGTGAATAGGAGATCTTTTGTTTCAAATTTAAAGATGAATTTTCAAATTGTAATATATATGTATGTATATGTTACAATTTGAGTCATTTTGAAATTTATTTAATCCATTGATAATTTATAATGTATGAATATTGTAGATTGAAGCTTTGTTTAGAATCAATATTTTCAAAGGTTAATTTAAAGATTAATTCATTTGTTTTAAAAATATAAGATAATTGTTGTTTTAAAAATATGATAGTTTAGAAAGGATTTAAATCAAAGTCTTATTTATGTTTTCTTTAAAGTGTTTAAATTTTAAATGGTTAAAAATGTATATGTATAAGAATTGTTTGCATTTTTATTAGTATTAGAATATTTCTTTTAAAGGAAAACTTATATTTTAAATATGTAAATAAATATTTATCTAAGAGAATTAAATTATGTAAGTTATATTCACATTTAAATTAAGAAAATTAATTTAAAATTTTCATAAAGACGTGTAAACATTTTAAGCACTATTAATAACATTTGTTAAGAAATGAAGCATTGCATGACATTTCTCCAATCTAAAAACAAGTGGCAACATATTAATATTAATTTTTAATAAAAACTTTTAGAAGAAACTAGTTTCCTCACAAACACTTTTCTCTTCTTCTTCAAATTCCTATTTTCTATCTTCAGTTGAACATTAATGGCAACCAGTAACTATTCTCTCAAACCTGAAATTGAAGAGCCAAAAGGAAAATCAAATCTGAAAATAAAACCCAAAAGTAAATTTAAAATCTAAAAGAAAAGAGACTTCAACCAGCAAATTCAACCTGTTATTCAAATGAAGAAGAATCTGCAAGTTCAACATTTTTTTTCAATTAAAGCATGCATGCAAAGTTTCTCTTCAGCAATCAAAGTCATTTTCCAGATTTAAATTTCTAGTGCCTGGAATAATAAATCAAAGCCTATTCTGGTCTGCAAATATAATAAGGTGAGCAAATCCTATTTTAAAAACAAGTTTTGATTTAATCTTTGATTGAATGTTGCATGCTAATGTATTTGATTTAGATGATGTATATTTGTTTTCCTGCATGTAAGTTTATGAAATAAAAAAAAATATAGTGAATGCCTGCATAAGAATCCAGTGTTATACAGGTTTTTTTTTTCTTTTTTTTCTTTTTTCTTTTTAAAATCAATAACTTGATTTTTAATACGATTTGGTCTATGATTTGTAAATGAAAGTTTTTTATAATCAAGTGATTGATCATCTAAAAATAGTTATAGAATTTTAAAATGAATGATTTGTTCAAAAATTTCAAAATACAGTGAAAAACCAAACTTGAGCAAAATTTTATGATTTCAATTTTTAGTTTTGAATTTATAATCGAATTACATTTGGAAAAATATGATTTTTAGAGTTTGTATGATAATTTTTAATTGAGTAATCATGTTGAAATTGGGGTTTATATGAAACTGGGGATTTTGTGAATTGTTAATTATCTGTGCATTAATTTGAGTTGATTTTTGAATCATAGCTAGATTGTAAGCTATAGATTTTAGGAAAAATGCATAAGAATTTTTCAGTTGAATAATTTGATGGGAATCAATGGAACTAGGGTTTTAGTTACAGTTTGTTTCGGTCGAACTTTAATGGCTTGTGCGACTTGGATAATGAACCGAGTTCAATCGCATTTTGGGTGTTGAAGCTCGTGGACATGGCTAATTGGCGTGGGGGGGGGGGGGGGTCGGCGGAGTTAACCGGCGATGAGGCGATCGGCATTGAGGGTTTTTGTGATCGTACTTCCTGCTGTTTTTCAAGCTCGAGTACGAAATTCCGACTCGCGTTTTATTTGTTGAATCTGGGTGCTCAGTCGAGATGTAGGGGTTGCGTGTGATGGTGGTTGGGGGTCGCAACGACCGTTGGTGGACGGAGGCGAGGGGCGACGTGCACCGTGCACGTTTGGATGCTCTGGAGTTTTTCGTTTGGGGAAGAAGGGTTCGTACCGAAGAAACGCTCGCGATTTCATGGGTATGACTCGAAGTTGGGGCGACTGGGATTTGCTTCGTGGAAAGGCTCGGGTTGTTGAGTGATTTTTTCGAGTCATTTGGTGATCGACTCGAGTGTATTTTTGGTTGTGGGTTTTAGGTTATTGTATTATGATTTAAGTTGCTGAGTAACTTATGTTTGAATAAAGGAAGTAAGCATCATGCTATGAACAAGTTGTATAAGAGAATCAATATACTAAGTTAATTTGTTAGCTTGAAAAATGTAAATCAAACCCTTAAATGTGATATTTGAATTTATTTTAAAGTTAAAATGTTTGAGATGTTTATTTCGAAAGTAATTCAACTTAATTAAATTCTGAATTTTAATTTAAAGGAGTGTTTTGAATTTAAATACTAAATCAAAGTTTAAGTAAATTGTTAAGTAATGATTTAAAAAGTTCAATTTATATTGAAGATGAAAAGTTTAAATTAGATAATCAAAGTATTTGATTCTAAATGCATTATTTTCAAATAAGGTTATTATTATGATTCTGAAATCAAAATGGGATAAGTTGATTAAGTTGTTAAAATTTGATTTATTTCAAATAACTTATGTATAAAGATAAATAATGTTAAATTATTGTGATATGGATTTAAGAATACTTAATTAAATATGATTTGTAATTTATTAAAAAATTAATTAAGATTAACGTTTTCTTAATTAATTAAGGATTTTTAAAAATATTAGAGTTAATTAATTAACTGTTTAATTAATTTTAAATAATTAGTTAATTATTTATTTAATTTTAAATAATCACTTAATTAAGAATTAATTATGTGTAAATACTTAATGAAGTAATTAATGGTTAATAATTGAATGTAATTAAGAAGGTAATTACTCATGGGAGTAATTAAAGTGGAAGTGATTAATGGATAATCACATAATGTTATTAATTAAAGATTAAATAATATAATTGCTTTGAAGTTAATTTATTATGGAGTAATTAATTAATTAATGAATTAAAAATTATTTAATAATGGAATTAATTATTTGTTAAGTAATTATTTAAGAAACTAATTAAGATTATTTAATGGAAGTAATTAGAGATAATTACTTATGTAAGTAATTAATTATTTTAGTTAATTAATTAATGTGATTAATTAATGGAATGTGATTAATTTAAGATTAATTACCAAGTGTAATTAATTAAAATTGTAATTAATTAACAAAGTAATTAATTAAGTATTATTTGTTAATGTAATTGATTAACAAATACTTAATGAAGTAATTAAAGATTTATTAATTAGATTAATTAATCAAGGTTAATATAATTAATTAAGAAGTTAATTAATTAAGATAAGTAATTACAAATTGTTAATTACTAATTATGATTAATGAATTAATTAATTTTAAGTTAATTATTTAAAGTATTATTAATTAATAAGGATCATTAATTAATGTGATTTATGATATTAATCAAGGTTGATTAATATAAGTGATTTATTTAAGAATGATTAATTAATTGTAATTAATTAAGGTTTAATGAAATTAATTATAATTAATTAATTAATGTAATTAAATAAAGGATCATTAATTATTGTAATTAATGATAGTAATTAAGGGTTAATTACTGAATATGGTTAAGGATAATTACTTCAATGTAATTAAATATAATTAATCAAGGAAGATTAATTAAGAAAAATCATTAGAGATGATAATTATTTTTGGAATAATAATGAATGAAGAAGGATTATGGTAATCAAATTGATTAGGAGGTAATCAATTCTGTTTGGATGATTGATTAATATGGATTGATTGGTTAATTGATGGATATTGAATGATCAACATTTGGAGATTGATATTGGATGATTGGTTGATATTGAATGTTTGATATTGATTGATACTGGTTGATATTGGATATCTTTGTTATATGATATGCTGCTTTATGAAGATGAATATTGATATGAATTATCTCTTGTAATAATATGATTCATCTATCTGTTTATTTCATCCTGAATATAAGTTTAAACTGTTTAACACCCTTAAGTACAACTTGGACATTAAAATGACGTTTGGTTTCGATGAGACCGGGATCGGGTTTCCATATTTGGAATCCGAAAACCACATCGATTCCAATTAAACGTTAGGTCGTGTATCCAAGTGGAGCAAGTGAAGACTCGAGATGTAAGGGCTATACGTCAATATAACTCTGTGGGTGATTCCGTAATGAGTTTGACGGAATAATGCTTATAGATTCGAGATAGTGAATTAGAGTGCAAGGGCTATGGTCGTTGACTCTGAGGGTGATTCCAATAATGAGTGCAACATGATAGTGCCTTCGGTTTCGTTCGAACCCAGAACGAACTTGTATGGATTGAATGCTTTCAGCACATCGTCAGGTGGACGATGAGCATTCTAAGATAATGTGTTCTATAAAGGTAATCGTAACCTCAAGCCTCATCAACCGGGAATGGCTAAAACAGGGGAGATGCAGCAAGGCTTCGTGGGTAGCCCCCACTTGAGAGCAAGATTTTCCCCTGTGTAGAAGTCCCTTTTTATTCGGCTGTGTGGGCAGTTCGGTCGCGGCCAACTGCGGGGTGGTCTTGTTCGGGACTGTCCAGTAAGGGATGGTTCCGGCCTTGTGTTGCAGGGGAGCGGGCGTACTCCTCGGTACGTTGATCTAGGCCACGTACTGTGACGGGCGGTACCCCAGTAGCCCTACCATTGATGGAATCCAAAATCCAATAAGTGCATGTACGGTTTTGATTGTGCCCAACTATGTTGGAACGTGAGATGTAAGCACTCCAGCTATTTCCGTATTTTATTTTGAAAACCCTAGACACTATTATAATATCACTGGATTTCCTATCAAATGTTTTGGTTAGCGTAAGGTAAAAACTTTTCCATGTTCATGTGTGGGAAGTCTTACGTGATACCTTTTCTTTTAAAGGTTTTTCTAAAGTTAAGCAACTTTAAACCGTTTACTCATACCAGATCCCTGTCTGACCCGAGTGTTTATTTCTGTTTTATTAAACTCTTGGGTACTCATATTATGTATGAGTAGTCAAGTGATTCAGGTTAGCTTGACGAATTCTGGAGGAAATATGGAGCAGGAGGCTTCGACGTGTAGATTTATATATTGATTCCGCTGTGTTTGTTTGTACCTGTATCTGTTGTTCTTGAGTTGTATAGTTAGACAGAAGTTTATAACTGTCTATTATCAGTTGTTTAAGTTGTGTACTCTGATGTAATGAGATACCATGTAATATTTTATGAGATATATTATATTTTATTCGTTCCGCTGTGAGTTCTCTGATGTTGTTTGTGTTCTTCTTTCTCTTTCTTTTCTTCTTCTATCCCTTTCTTTCTTTAAGATGATGCGATTTTCTGGAAGTAGAAAGTCGGGTCGTCTCACAAACGATATGGACCTGGTAATTATTTGAAATTTGGACTACTAACAAGTTTATATTTAGTGCTCCTAATAGTACTTCATCCTCTACAGCTCAATCAAGCAAATACATTGTATATGTCTGAACATAACAATCAAGTATTCAACTTGCACCATTGCTATGACATACTAGGAAAAAAGGAAAAATGAAGTCGAGTGCGACAAGAACATTCAGTAATGCGCTTTCTTCCTCGAAAGACGAGCGATGAATCCAGCTCCGGTAGTTCTGATCCACATAAGGACACCCCCTTCACAACTAGTTTAGACAGTAGGCCTCCAGGAAGGTTCAAGGGCAAAAATACATCCCGCGATTACAGCGCACATTATGAACATATTGGACAGCGAATGGCAACCATGGAAGATGAAAATAAATTATATCTGGAAACAAAAGAAACAAAGAGAATTGAAAGGGAAATGGAAAAACAACGGCGGCACGATGAAAAATAGAAGTTAAGAAATGATGAGCTAGAGTTAAGAAAACAAGAGCTAGCTCGACAACAAAGAGCTGACGATATGGCTCTTTTAACTTGCAACTTAAATGAACTCAATCCAGTTCAGTGGATGTATATGGAAAAGAAACTACAGACGTCAATAGGGGTTGTAAATGTTGGCTGTAATGTCAATGTAATGTTGTTGTTACTTTGATTTTCGATGTATTAGTTCGACTTAATGGTTATGTTATTATGGTCAACATTGTTGTTATTGCTATTGTTATTTTTCAATACTCTTCATACGTCTACAACAACTTAGTAAAGTAGACATAACATTTCAAACACAAACATTAATACAAAATGTCAACAACCACTTATTATTATAGCAGATAAGCACCATCTAACATCATTTCTACTAATTATCTCCTATATGTTCCTAATAGTGTTCCACTAGTTCTTCTCTTAGGTTCTCAGTGATCCCATGAAAATTATAAAACCAAACAGGGAGTCTATAAGTTTTAAACAAGTTATTAGTAAGCCTATGAAAACTAATAGGTTAATAGTGAACCTAGAAACTATAACTGAGACAGATAGTCAAAATGAATGGGAATGGATAATCCAGTATTGATTTACTTATTTGCATATCATCATAATATTTTGAATTTTCATATTTAACCATTGTGGATGTAGGAGTACAGTATATGGTTTTTATAAAGTTTTGGATAAGATATTAGTGAGAGAAAAACCATTCCACTAAGCGGCGTGGTCTCACTGGATATCTAAATGGTTTAAGATGGGAGATCATTATTCATACCAGCGTTATGTCTGATTTGAAGTTTATGTTTCCCCTTATACTTTTGGGTACTCAGTTGATTTTGAGTAGTTTGAGAGTTGAGGTTTTCAAGTACCTCTTTAGATGAATAATACTATGGAGACGTGCAAGAGGCAAGCTGGGTAGTAGGAGTTATTTTCTATTTTGATTCCGCTATGTTTTTTTGAAAATGCAAAGTTGTTTAACTACCTAGTTATATATATATATATATATATATATATATATATTCTGATCATCCAAGGGGTATTTTCATATGTCGCTCTTAGCATATGTTGTAATAATTAAATTTTTTCTGAACGTGGTTCTCGTATTGGGATTATGTAATGAATTTGAAATGATTTGAAATGGAGTGAGAAAGTTATTTAATGATTTTAAAAAAATTCATATCCATGTGTTTCTTTTATATCAATGTATCTAACATTACCGTATCTGATCGTCAAGGATTAATAACTGTGAGTGACTACAGCATATGTGACCATTAGTTTTAGGCCTCCAAGTGGAAGATGTTACAGAAAACTAAATTTTTTAATTTCAAAAATAGAAATTTTGTTAAGTGTTTTAAATGTGATCAACCCAGTCATTTGAAATGAGATTGTCCAAATCTAAAGAAATTAAAGTTCTCTTCAAACACTTTCAAATAAGAAGAGGCACAGACTTTCAATGCAACATGGGATGATTTAGATACATCATCAAGTGACAATGATTTAGAAATTGAAAATGGAAATTGAAAATGCAATATGTGCTTCATGGCAAAGGATGACCAGGTATGAAATTTTAATGAAGAAATTATTAATATTTTAAATGATATGTATAAGTGAAAATGTTTAGAAAAGAGTATAAGATTAGTTTAGTAGAGATAGGTAGATTAAAAAATTTTAACGAAATGTTACAGAAGAAAAACAATGTCTAGAAGATGATTTTGAAAGACTTAATGAACTCAATGATGATTGAAACTTGAAAGCTTTGAAAAACTGAAAAGTGAAAATAAATCCATAAGATCTAAAAATCTTCCAATGAAGTCAAAGATCACCAATGTAAATGACAAAAAACATCCCTGGACAACAAAATAAATATAATAAGGATTTTGATAAAATAAAAACCAAGGCTGATAAATTTAATAAAGAGAAGGATAATCCAAAAAATTTATTATCGGGATCTAAACCCATTAATAATAAATATGGGCTTGAATGCACCCTAAGTCCAAATCCAAGAAAAATAGTACTCAAAGTAGTTAATTTGTTAAGGCTACCAAGTTCGAACCAAAACCTCGAAAATTAAAGTTAAAACCTCCAAATAATTTCATTAACTTATGGATTCCTAGAAGCTTAGATAATATTGAGAAAAGAAAAATATTTATTGTTTTATTAGTAAAGTTCATTTATATAATGATTACATTTTGAAAGGACATTCGAACTCTTCATGGGTTTGGCTTTCAAAAACTTAACCCCATGGACCCTAAAATAAAATAGGGTAATAGTACACATATCTTATATTATTCAGGCACCGAACAATGGATACCGGATAGTAGATGCTCAGAGCATATGACAAGAAATCCATAAATACCTAACGACATTATATAAAGATGGTGAGATTGTGAACTTTGAATATAATTCAAAAAGATGTGTTATTGCCAACTTTAGTAACTCTGAAACTCCTCTTATTTTAAACATCTTACTTCATGCTTTGTCATTTATTTTGATTCCCTCATGAGTTTTATTTATATTACACACACACAAACTCTACACATATTATTTAGTTGTGCTTAAGCGATTCTTTTTCGTCCTTTTTGTTGATGACAAAGAAGGAGAAAATGTATAAATATACTAAGAAAAATGATAGGGAGAGTGCATAGAATTAGAAGGAGTCAAATACAAAAATGTTATATTTTATATTTCAAATATTTATATGGTTTTCATCACAAAAAATGAAATTTATGATACCTTAGATATCGATTTTGATGACAACAACCATACAAATATTACTACTAAGATCTCTCAAGTTGTACAATATTTTCAAATATATTACAGAGACATTTACATAGATAAATAAGAACTCAGTGGAAGTAAATCATTATAATGAAGATTAATCAAAGCAAATTAAAGAACAAAATTGGTTGATAAATAAATGCAAATGCTAAAACGAATGAGGTATTTCAAGTGATGATTTGTTGGTTGAACCTTAGAATCCTTTGTTAAAGACCCCATAACAATTTTACTTGACGATCATCAACCGTTGACCTCAACTGAATCATAAAATATCCACAAATAATATACTTTTAAATCTCTAAATCTATAACACTTTATTGGAGTTGTTATTCCTTTTGCAGCACTTATATGTTGACATATCTCCCTAGTGTATGTCAACATACTAGCCGTTGGTTTTCAAAATTCAAATGAAGAGACATTTCCCTCCACCTCTTCATCAAAAGACAAGTCTCTTCATCCATTATTTAAAGAATTTGTAAAATGAATTTTCACGTAGATAATTCTTATTTTCTTATAATCTTTCATCTTCATACATTTGTGGGAGAAATCCATTGAATACTCTTCCATTCTCTATACAAATCCATACTATTTTACTCCAATTCTTCAAGGGTTTGTAAACCACACGATATCAAATACTTTGTACTTGAATTCGTATCATTCTCTCTTTGATTTGATCATATTCCTCAAAGAATTCAAAAATATAATGTCACCGAAGGTCTATAAGATCATTGTACCAAATCTGCAAGAATCTGTATTGAAGATACGACTATTTGGCATACTCTATTGCTGTTTGTATAGAGAAGATGGTGTTTTGTAGCCCGTAAATCAAGAGGGCGCATCTTGTAGCTCGTGAAATCAAGATTGTAAATGTGTTATTACTACCCGTGGAAAGTAAGTAGTGATAGTGAAATTCTGTACGGTATAATACAGGGCTAGATGTAGGATTGGTAAATCTGAACCAGTATAAAAATTTCTGTTGTTATTTACTTGCTGCATTTTACTTAATACTTACTTGTTCTGTGATTATTGGTTTCTATTTGCAATTTGAGTATATAGAGTTTTTAATTCATAAGTAAGTTTTAAATATTTGAAATACACACTTCATCACCTCTAGTGCTTAAATAGCCTTAAGTTCCATTCTGCATTGTGTTGTAGACAGTCCACCATCCATAGTTAGGACAGTATATCCTCTTGGTAGTACACATAAATTCACATTATCTCATTTATTTTCTAGATAGATATGATATATATATATATATATATATATATGTATATATATGTATATATATATATATGCATCATTGTTGTTTATCTTATTTAAGTATTATGCATATGAATGTTGCATATGGATGCAATGGATGCACATACATACAGAATTGCAAGTTTACTTATTTAGGATGTTACATACATTTAGATGCATGGCATGAGCATTTGCATTGCAGGAGGTTGACTGAATTAGTAGACTACTTACTCTTTTACATTAGCATAAGTTCACGTGCATTTCACGTTGCATATGTACAGATTGCATTAGAAAAGTTTTAAGGACTATGATTGTGCGTGGAAGACGGATGAGTAGGTGGTTGTAGTTATTGGTTGTTATATAAGTTATATTTTTCCTTCCTTGGAGATTTCAAGGACGAAATCCTTTTAAGTGAGAGAATGTAACACTTGGGGAATTTACATAAAATTGAACAAAAATTTAATAGAGAATTAAACAGAAATTTAATAAGAAAGTAAATTTAATTAAAACGAAGATTAAAAGGAAAGTTTTCGCAAGCATTCGAATTTGGCTACGAAACTTGCACCATTGTGTTCGTAGCGATTTTTCGGATGATTTTCATAAATAACTTGTCATAATCCGAGTTAATATAAGAATTTCACGAGCGACAAACTGATAAACAAAAATTAAAAATAAAACAAGGTCAGGTCGTCACATATAGGCCCTAGGTCAACTCGTGGGACCTAGACTTAAGGGTGGCCGACCCGGTGCTTTAATTTTCTGGTGATTATCGATTCAACTGAACGGCCTAGATGGTTTCTTGCATTTCAAGTAAACGATGTGTGGCCTGGATGATTAGCTGAGTTGATCCAACGACCCAAGATTCTAGGACAACCCTATAAATTAATCTCTAATTTAAACCTTAAGCTCTTTAGTTGATCAATAGTAACAAAACTTTACCCGTTTTTCTTCTGAAACCCAAATTCTTCTAAACCCTAAAATCAAAATCAAAACTTACATCAAATTAAAATTAATTTAAGGATCAACGCAAGTAATCAAGGATAAGATTATGGAGATCTAGAGTAGAACCATTGATTGGAGGCCAGTTTCTCAGATGTAGAGCTTAAGCTAAAGGTGAGTGAGAATAAATTTAATAACTTGGTTAATGAAATTGATTTTAAATTGTTTTTTGTGATTAGAATTATTGAAACCCTACAATCAACTTGTTAATTTGAAATTTAATTTGTTAGAACATAAACCCTAGAACTAAATTTGGAATTGGATCATTAAATTGGGTAATTTGACACTTGTGTACGCTAATTTGTAACTCTAAATCACAAACCCTAGAATTGAATGAAATTGGAAAATTAATTAAACTGGAAATTAAGATTAGCTATATTTATAATCAACGATTAACGTCGTTAATTAAAAATTAATCGACATACGGAAATCAAAACCCTAAAAAATTGAACAATGGTTTGGCCTGTCACTTTTTGGGTCGACGGTGACAGCCGACCTAGGCAATACCAGGGTCGACCGCTTGAGTTAAAAATGTGCATAATAAACCTTGGCCTAGGCCCATATTAAATGGATAAAAATTATATGATTTATAATTAGAAATTTTGTAATTAATGAACTGGTTTGTTGGACTGATTCGGACCAAGTTACATGCACGAGAGGCTACAAAAGTTGGTTCCCTATCAGGGTGGTTAGAGCAATAAATGCCGCAACGGTTGATATTGGTATGGGAAAATTTTATTTCGCAGCGGTTGATGTTGGTCTTGGCAATGTATACACATACTGGGTTGATTAGGGCATTTTATTTGGCATAGACTCAAGGGTGTTCCGTACGCGTGGATGCAGCACTGTCGGAGACACTTTGTGGGAAAACCCGGTACACACAGGAGATCCAAGGTATGCACGTTTTCTAGTGCAACGTGGTATGGGTGGATGTCGGTGCAATACAATAAGCGGCTATAGGTATTGAGTAAAGTAAATTGGGCTCGGTATTAACGGGTGTTCACATATGGTGAACCTCGACGCAATATAATAACAGGCATTTTGCCACTACGATTGAAAGTCGAACATTGGTGCATATGATAAGTCATTATGCGAGTTTGCATTTTCAGTGTTCTCCCTCTCCAGGCATAGTTATGATGGGAGTGTAGTTTCCGTTTTGGACAATCGTTAGTGTGAGGTTCGATCAATAGTTTGATCCATTGTATTAGATAAGAATCCTTAGGTGTTGGACCTTAGGAGTTCGCGGGCAATGGGTTATACTCTACATCACTTAGTTTAGATTTAAAGTTAGTTGCAGTTAATCATCTTATTAGTTTTATTCTCATTCACCAAACTTTTGTCTGACCCACTCCCTTCTTTCCATTTTCCACCACCATAGCATGACAGGTTAACAGATGATTAGACATCGTACGTGGAAAAAGAAGCTTCACGTGGGAATTCTCATAGTATTCGTTGTTTCTCTCGTAGGCATGTATTGAATTATTTATCTATAAAGTTTATATTGTACTTTGGAAATAGTGTATATGCAAAACAAGTATTTGAAAACTGTTTAATGAGATGAATATTTTGTATACATATTTTAATTTCTTACGCTGTGAGATTTGAAAGTGTAGAACCTCTTAAAACTCCGCCCTTACACTTATGCTATGTGATGTTTTAAAAAATCAATTGCTCATATTTCTCAGCATGATGTGTCCAAGGCAAAATTAGGCTTTGAGTCAGTGTGTCAGATGGTGTGAGATGTTGCAACCATAGACCTTTTTTTTCTATAGAGAAGATGAAAGTGTAGAGCAACTATTTTTCAAGTGAAAATTTAGTGTGGATATTTGGTAATGGACAAGGCAAAGCTGCTATGGATGGCATCGCATACAAACGTATCAGATGTTATTAGCATCCAGCAATAGTTTAAATACAAATTCAAAAGAAAAACATGGCAAAGATCGTATTTTTTTTCTATGCGTAGTGTATTTGAAAGGAACATAACGAAATGATTTTTAGTATAACAAAACATAAAATGGAGCGTAACTTATGTGAGTGTTTAATGAATACGGTGAAAATAAGATAGTTCAAATCCAAGCATAACCCTCACAGCAATTCAGAAGATGAAACAATTTGCAAGCAATGGTCATAAGAAAACTTACTCTCTATCCTCCATAAGACTGGGTCTTAGAAGCCATGCTGAAATCATAGATAATGGGAGTGGGAGTAAAGGATGCTGAACACTCAAAGCCTAAGCCAGGTTTGATAGTACCCTGCTACTATTTTTCCTTGCTTATCCATTACATGCATTGACGGTATAGATCTACATAAGCGAAGGAAAGTCCATATGAGACACTCATCTGCTTGGTCACATTGTTTCGGTCGACAACCCCTATCATAGACAGCCACGCCTCCAGCACTCATCCCACTCAACAACAGAGTATCAAAGACGCAAGCAACTCGCCATTTAACATCCATGAAAGTAGAAGAATTCTCCAATTATTTCATTACATCAAATGAAAAAATAAATTGCAAACTAGAACGAAGCTGTCCAGAGTTTAACAACCATGGAAGCTACCCCTAGAGGAGATAGACCTCTGCAAATTACAAAACCATATGTCCTATCATAAAATAATTATAAGAAGTATTCATTATGCAAGATATAAAAGTGAGAAGTGAGAAGTGAGAAGTGATGGCACAATTATCGGAAAAGGAGTTGTTTGAAGATTCATGCAAGTTGAACTGGAAGACTCAAATCCAAAGAAAGTTGGATAGTGGAGTTGCTAGCTAGAACAAGTCGATGTTGCCTGATTTTGGTTTTAAATTCTGTAAAATTAAAAGCGGCAGCAAGTTCCTCAGCACCGCCATTAAAATGATGAGGAAAAGTATTTTGAAAAAGATAAGAGTATGTTGTATGAATGCAAGTAAGGTTTAGCTAGAAGTTTCGAAACACATTTGCAGTTAATTTTGTGCCCGATTCGCTTGGGTAGGGCTAGCTAATTAAGCCATGTTTTTTTTGTTTTCTTTTAATTTAGATTGAGGCGGGCCTAATTTTTACTGGTCCATATGTAAATATACTTCTTTTTGTTCATAAATATTTTTTTATAGTTCATATAAGGAAAATTAAGCCACAAAATATATATGAAACTGTCAAATAATAAATAGTATCCTAATTTGTTACTTTTATTTAACAGCATTAATTTACATATGTCTTATTCACAAATTAACATATTAATGTTTAACTTACAATATGATAAAGAATATGTAATATACGGGTTAATAATATCAAAATGTCAGGAATATTGACATAAATCAAATAGCACAAGTTGGACGTAAATTGGATTTGTATGCATATGTTACGAGGATTATAATTTATAGGGTTAAATTGCATTTAATTGAACTAATGAACTAATAAATAAAATTCACGTGCCTTCTTCTCCTTCACTCCAGACCTTGCCACCTATTACACCACATCTTTGTAATACTCTGAAACTAACGTCTGATGAAAACGCCTGGCTTTTAGATACCACAAGGGATAGTTTTTCAAGGTAAAATTAAAACGAATCACTATACCATAACACATCAATAAAATCTCATAATGAAATGATAACATATAATATACTGAATATATATGATCAGTACAGGGAGAATAATAGATAAGAGACTGCATTGACGAGAGTAACAAATAAATAAATAAATAACAATACAGAAAGTTAGAATAGAACATGATACAACAAGTCTCATATATAATTAACATGTATGTCATGTACTACTATAATATTAAGTGTGTGTGTGTATCTAAATTAACGAATCATAGCTCCAAAATGCTCCAACTGCACACTCTTTAGCTTATCCCCAGAAACACCTGACTCCCAAGCCACTCATTTAAGCACCCGAGAGTTATTATGACATAAACAGACAAAGAAAAAATACGGGTCAGGCATAAAGCCAGGTGTAAGGGGAATTATATCGAAATACTGTATATCAAAACTATATACATATATAAAACAAGAAGTTACTAAGGCACATCCAACCCTCTCTGTAAGCGTGGTTCGGGGGTAATCCAAATAGCCCATAAATAAGTAAACTAAACCCATCAAAAAAGACAGGGAATCCTATCATAACATGCTTTTCTCCTGTAATCAACGAGTCATCACAACTAGTATAATATGACTGAAACTTAACGGTATACTATGATAAAGGTAACCAAATATACAAATGTAGGGTAATATAAACATCACAATATAAACCTATCCTAGAATACATAGTATACTATGATAAACTTAACAGTATACTATGATAAAGCCAATTGTTATACAACACGATGTCTAATGATGTATGTCAAGTAGTGTGTGTAAATTGACACTCATTATCATTGAAGGGTGAAATCCGAAGTGGACATTAACCGTGATTTAATGATCCCTATGTATGTTCCAAAATAAATAGATTTAGCACCCAATTGGACCATAGGCCCCGAGCCGCATCCACTGTAAGCATACTCATGTAGATCTCACCGTAACCCATACCGAGCATAAATGATATATGCCCACTTTAGATATTTGACACATACATAGATCTCACCATAATCTAATGACTCCCATCGAGGCTCCAAAATAAATTGACTGGATAACTAATCCTACCATAGACCTCAAGCCACATCCAGACTGATCGAACTCGTGTAGATGCCACCGTACCCTATATCGACAATAAGTGATGTACGACCTACTCTAGATATTTGAAACCTATATGGACCTTACCATACCCCATATCGAGCATAAGTGACAAATGGTCCACCCATAAATGATTATCATCAGTCTCCTTTAGTCATCTTAATAAATTCACTCAACACCTCTACAAAAGCGAACGATGGCGTGTCCCATGTAATATGTTGTCGGGACCACAAAGTAACACCAATGTCCTATGTATATATATCAAATATAATGTCTTGTAATCAAATATGCCTACCACAAACAAAAACCGATGTCTCGTCGTCATCTATCTACATGGAATGACCACTACCATAAGGCTAATATTACGTACAGCCACTAATATAAGACCAATATGACACATGGTCAGTAATATAAGACTAATATGACAAATCAAAGCACATCTACCTCAAAGTCAAAACCAAGAGGCATATGTTAACTCCGCTTAATTGTACACACTCACCATATATGACCGTGCAACCAATCACTACATCGAAATCGTATCCAATCATTAATGATCACATACGTATCACATTATTAACCTTGGGATCCTGAGGTTCGCGTTGCATTCTACTTTCACTCATAACCCAAGGTCTTTTAGAAATCTTACCAAAGCCTCATGCTAAACCGTGTCCGAAACAAGGGAAGAATCCCCCAAAAAATGCACCTTGTCGGTGCATCGATGGTAGCCTACACCAGACGATAAGCCTGGGTAGCCCCAATCATGCTATTTCGATCGCTGATTTGAGCTTTGTTTCCACCGTTTCTTCATCCGATGAGTCGCCTAGCTCCTCCACCATGCTTCCCCACATCGGACCTCTTTTGGAGTCCATTAGTTTACATTTTGGAAGTGGTTTATTATGTAATCAAAAATCGATTTCGATATGAATCCATCTGACAACCTGCACCTCGTGACAAACCGATCTAAAGCATAGAGTGGCTTTCGACCTTGAGTCATGCTGAAAAATACTGATTGTCGGGGTTTTAACCTTTGATATCTCAAGGACTAATACAAGTAGATATAATATAATATATACTACACTTTCAGAACTCACAACGAAAAGAATAAAAAGCATGTATAGATCACAGAAAAATATAAATCCCGGAAAATATCCAAATCATAATATCAGAAAAATATCACTACGTGATCCAATACAAAGTACATAACAAAAATATACCTAAATATCTGAAATATATTAATAAGCTAGAATTATACATGGAGAGTAAAAATAGGATAAAAGCAGACTCGAAATATAAGCTCGACTCTCCAAGTATCAATAAAGAGGCCAATCACCTGCTGCCCTATCCACTTATGGTGGAAAAAAATATAAAAAGAATGGGTCAGGCATAAAGTCTGGTGAATGAGTACAAATTTAATATGATGATCATATGCAGCTAACTTTAAAACTACTCTAAGTGATACAGGGTGTGTAACAAGTTTCTGTGAACTCCTAAGGCCCAATACTTAAGGATTCTTATCTAACACAATAGGTCGAACTATAAATCGAACCTCACACTAACGTTTGGCCAATGTCTCTAGAGTTAACCAATAAGGAAGTACCACCCATAGGAGACTGTGGGAACTTCTCTTCCATAACTACCTATCATTACTACACTTCGAGAAGGAGAGCCCCAAAATGCAAACTCGCTATACGACTCATCTATGCACCCACTATTCACCTCTCCATCATATTGCAATATGCCTCTTATCATACTGTGTTTGGCCTCCATCTATACTATGTCGCGTCAGAACCGTACGTATAAGAACTCCAATTAGTATTGGTCTCCGTTCTATCCTATAGCCTCTTATCGTGCTGTGCCGAGCCTGATTGTCCTTTAGAATCCCCTGTTAGCATTGGGCTAACTCACCTTGTGTGTGTATCAGTACTACACGTCCATTACGAAACACCCGCTAAGTGTTTTCAAAATTCATCGCCTTATTGAATGCTTAACTCTCATTCGGATATCTAACCATTATCCAAACCACGATGACTTATTGTCCTTTGACAGGATATGGAATTCCCTACTGTCACTAGCATATGTACTGAGCCCAAAATAGGCTCAACCAATCAATTTTTCCATTTGTATAATTCTTTTACAAAATTATATTAAATTTTTATTATTTAATTTGGGCCTTAGGCCGAGGTTCAAATTCTGCATTTTTCATCCAGAACGGTCGACCGGTCGTACCCTACGACTACCGCTACCGGTCGACCGCTAGGGTTTCCAGGACGACGGAACATAAAGTAAATTTGGGGATTTCTATTTTTTCATGTGTTGATTGTTTCGGTGCTTAATTCCAGTTGTTAGTAAAGTTTAGATTAACCATAATTAGTGATCAATTCATATTCAATTAGCCATTCAAATTGGGATTTGTAAATTTAAGGTTTGCAAGAGGTTATACATAAATTTCATGTCTACTGACAATTTATTTCTAGAATTACAAATTTGAATTTAGCATTCCTAATATACTCAATTAGGGTTCTAACACATTCAGTTAGGTTTCTAACATCGTAGATGAATTATAATATTTTAAAATTAGTTACAATAATCAACTTATTAATTTTGTTCCTATTCACCTTAACCTAAGCTTCTCCTATTATTTATACTTAAGAATTGTCCCCCTCCTCAGTCGATATATTCTCCTTAGATTGCCTTGATCTGCCTTTATTTCCTTGCTTTAGTCTCTTAGGTTGAATAGATTTGATTTTTATTATAGGAAATTAGGGTTTTAGGGCAAAATAGGGCAGAGTTTAGTTACTGCAAGCTTTCATTAGGGAATTAGTGTTTCACTAGTTACAGATTCATAGGGGTTGGGTTAGATTTTAAGCCATTGGATTAATTTAGGGAAATATTTTATAAAAGCTGGTTCACTCATCACACTTCATTCCCTAACAACCAATCTCATTCATCTATCGCATCATTAGAAAACGAAGAACATCCAATATTTTTACGTATGTTGGTCAACCGCCCCTATCATAGTCGGCCATTACAAGTATACCTTAAACCCCTAACGGTAGATCGATGGCTTTGTTAATTTTTAAATTTTAAGTTTTATATTCTTAATTCATTCTAAAGCCCGTAACTCTTCCATACGAACTCGGATCTCGCTATGTTATATATGAAAACCATCCGGAAATTCATTATGAAAACCGTGGTGTGGGTTTCATAGCCAAATTCGGACATCTGTGAAAATTTTATTTTATGTCCTAGTTTTGTTTTAATTTATATATTAAATATTAGTTTTAAATTTCTATTAAATTTTTGTTAACTTTACGTAAATTCCTAAGGTTTTATAATCTCGCTCTTTTTTACATAGAGTTTCGACGGTGTTTCAGCGACCTGGCCTCCTCCAACTCCCCAAAATGGACACAACTGACCTACTCATCTCACATGATGCTTCACATGTATGTGTATGCACCTACTTGTGCACACATATGCATATCCATACATGCAAACAATGTTCCACTACACAAATCATGTTTTAGGCTTCACCGGAGCGACCACTCAACCCGGTATTCTCGCACGCAACTTAGTGCGCCATAATAACCCATACCCTAGTAGGCCTGAATTTTTGCTAAATCAAAAATCCAAGCCCGCTAAATCATGGATCATTGGTTTGGTATCCTGCAAATAAAAGAAAAGAATGCATATCAGAGCTCTAACGAAATAACTTACTATAGAATAATTAAAATATAACATATCACATAAGTATCGATGAAGATTTAACACTTCCTAAAATGTAATGTCCTTGTTAGCATCGAATACGCCAAACATAGTACCTATCCTTCAACTAACATGTGGGTTGTAATGAGCAGGGGGTCGAGACACTATCTTATGTCAATTGTTCATTATCTTATGTTATATTTGTTTACATTTTATTAGTTGTCTCAACTCCATATTCATGTACTAACCGTTCCCATCTACCTTCCATAGATTTATATTTATATGTATGTGTGTGTTCCCCATGGTCCCCTAATGGACCTAAATACTACTCCCACTAATATCTCTGTTCAGCACCTCATTAGGATCCAATGCCTCATCGTATCAAGATCTCCTCACCGTATAACTCGAGGAAGTCCTATAGTGCTTACCGATGGGCTTTCATACATTTCGTCATAAACTTCCTAATGGCCTTTCATCCATTTCCCCATATTCTCTTTGGGGAGTTTCTAATTTTTCTGCTTCGTAACGTGGACTCGGCCCCACTAACCACCCCTTTAATGTTTTGAGGGAATTGCATAATGGGTTAACTAGCCTCACCCTAACAAACAACAATAAACAACTATGGTGATGCACGACCCAACGTGGTCCACCCTGGGTAGGCTATAGATGAAGACCCGCTAGGTGTAACCCTGTCCTTCTTGTTGACCGCTCGAGACAGATGTTGTTCTCGCTCTATGACAGCCTCACCTCTAAATTTGATACCAACACTTACTGCATAGTGCACTATCCAGCATATCATCCGATGAGATTGCCTGGTGCAATCAAGGCGATAACATCCTCTGAATTTTTTTGAAGCAAATTACTATGTCCTAAGGGTACTATTTCATATATACGCAAGCGTATACTATCCATGGGTCCTATGGTAGTGTAACAGTCCAACAATTTTATTTAATATTTAAATTATTTTATTTAAAAACTTTGAGGTTTTATTTTTTTAAAAAGTTTTGAATTTTTAAATTTATTATAAATCATTGCCCAAAATTTTAAATAATTATAAGCAATTTCTGTAATGGTTGTTTTGGAAAAAAAAATTGACACTAATTAAAATTCTAAATTCTAAACCCAATCTTTTATCTAAGATATAGATATTTACAACATTTTATTTCGCTGTTGTTTTACTTATATTTATTATATACTTTTAAATTAAGTAGTAAAATAATGTTGTAAAGAGGCACGTTTTAATTGGTACGTTTATATCCTTTTTTGTTGATTTATTTGACGCTATAAAAGTTACGTTATTTTCTGATTTATTTCTAGAATATTTACTAACTAAATAAGAAATGTGTAAATTTAAATACGTTACTTTTGGTAAATTTGGGCATACTTTCATTTAAATTATTGCATCGGTTATACGCACTCATTTATCTCTTACCTCAGCAATTAAACAAAACAAATCAGCCGTGTATTTATCAGAAGAAGAATTTAAAACCTTGCTTAATTCACATACAAACTTTTCTATACTTTCCATTTTCGTCTCTTATATAATGGGAATAAAATCTTCCAAATCCCATAACCGGTTCAAAATCAAATTTATTTCTTGCCTTTTTCTTTCACCGAAATCAACGCAGCTTACTTGAAATATATTCAAACCCACGTACAAAATTTCAGTTGCATCTCATTTTGGTTTCAGTCTTCTTCTCTCTCGCGTGTATAACATCAGGTGTGGCCGCATGTTTCTTTTATTTATTATTTATTTTTTTGTTTTTGTTCTTCTTCTTGTTTTCGTTAGTTCCACTGTTCCACCTTATGCTTGACTGCTCCACCACCTCGGCACGACAAGCCTACAGCCCCTCCTCCACCGTTAGTGCAGCCCCTCCCCTGATGTGTCGAGTTTTGGCCGTGTTTGCCATGCACCTCATCACCACTAAACACAAAGCTTAAAGCATAGCCGAGCCTATGCATCTCTTCCTCCATCAGGTGATGCCGCAGCCACCTCCTCCCGGCAGTGACGCCGACTCTGACAAGGCATGCACCCCTACAGGCGCTGATGGTCCAACTAGACCGAGGCAGGTAGTGACTGTGTGTGTTTTAGTCACCTGTTGTTTTAAAAGAAAAATATGCTTGAACCACCTTTGTATATTGTCACAGCCTATATGCCTAAATATACCACTGCCTGCATGCATGCATGCATATCAGAACTTAAACTTGGACAAGGCCGAGCATATGGAGCGTGGGTTGAGTCGGGTGGTGGAAGGGGCTATATTATTGATTGATCTTATCGTTTTAGTCAATCTATCTTTTCAGTTGTTTTATATAAAATTTGATGATCGTATTTAAATTCGCGTAATTAGTTTTATTCGTTTTGTTTCAAGATTTTAATCCGATCGTCGCCTCCGCTAAAATTTGATCGTGCCTTCTGTACATTTTTCCGGTGTGGATATCGTTTTGAATCTAATCTTCAGCGTCGTAGACGTGAGTATTCACGCTTGACAACATACTTATAGAATTGTGATTTAATAACAAGTGAAATTGTAGAATGGTTTTGTTATATTTTACTTGCCTGTGATTTAAAATTTTACGATATTAAAACCCTGTTATAAAATTTTCACATCATTCGTTATATTATATGTTGTTATATTCTATGCTGTTATACTATTTATTTATTGACTATTTATAACTATAAGTCCCATGTAGAGTAGAATCATTTTGGGTTGAAATGATAGGCCTGAATGATATTTGTTTATTATTTATTTAACTTGGGATTGCGGGTTCAAAATAATAGAACTCGGATTTTTCTTTGTAAATTACAGATTGAAATGATATATTATCCGTATCACTTGACCTAGGTTAGAAAATATTATACAGACCATGGTTATTATATATATTTTTTCTGGAAATTTTAAATATCATTAAATTGGTATATTATAATATTTTGTTTAAAATTGGATTAAAAATGATTTTTATAAAGTATAGTGATTTTGTACAAGTTAAATATGTAAATAAATGAATGGTAAGTTAGAATTTGAAGCATAAATTTATTTTGTAAATTTTGATTTGGTAGAGTAAAATGGAATTCAAGTTAAAAAAATAAATATGATAATTTGGTATAAATTTGAATATAAAGTGAACTAATAAAGGGTTAAGTTTTCTATGAATTAAATGGTTAAATAAGTGAATACTTAAAAATGGAAGTTGAATGATAACTTAATTTAAAAATGTGAAATTGGTTTTAGAATAAAAGGTAAGTTAAGAAATAAATTGAAAATTAAGTTTATTTTTGAAATGCTAATTAAACTTGATTGTTAAGTAAAATTTTATAGAATATTATGCACTTGATTTTAATAAGTAAAGCATAGAGAAGTTTGATATTTATTTGCGAAATTTACTTTATAAAAATCATAATTATTGAGTAACTTAAATGACTATTTCAAAGTGGAAAATATGATTTTTATAAGTTAAATTGGTTTAAATTAAGGGTCAATTATTGCTAAAATTTTATTGAAGTCTGAAATTTAATTTACTTAAATCTGTTATAAAGGATATTACCGCACTTTGTAAGTGCTGTAGTTGATGTAAGTGAATTAAGGCTAAACCTTTGGGATTTATATTGGATTTTGTAAGAATAATAACTTCACCTTTACTTAGTTTAAAATGAAGTATTTTGATTGAAATATAAACTATTTGTGGAATTTATAACCACGGGTAATAATAACGTTGGTTGTTAAAGAGACCGGGATCGGATATGGGCATACTCTTTGTCGATACCCAAAACCACTTTGACAACTGTGTACGCGGTGGAGATTCCAAAATGGAGTAGGATGGTGGTGACGTTCTATTGAGGTATGTACATGGACCCGACTCCCATGAGTTGGCATAAGGTGGCTAAAACAGGAGCGATCGACGGACTAATGAGGTAGCACCTTTGATCGGACACACTTCTTTGTATGCCATTCTATTACTTCATGATTATTTGGTGCGCACCTTTGATTTTGGGAGTGTTGTTCGAGGTAGGCGGTAGTAGCAGCTACACGTTACCACCGGTCTGGAAGCGTAATTGGTATATCTACCCTGACATTGCCTAGTTGTGCGTGTCACCTACCCTAGCGCGCCCTGTACGAGTTTGATTTGTGTCGTACCTATGGAGTATCCTCTGGTAACCTCCCGATCAGGAGGTATTATGCTAATGGGTAGACTGTTGGCACTATTATGTGTTAAGGGGAATATTGGATCACTCCTTAACGCTATTTTAAAGTGAGTTTATTTTACTAATAAACACTTATAATAGCGAAGTATTACTACATAGTAAATAGTTTGAAGGATCCTTAGAGAATGGGCGGTCCCAAGCATCCTTTAAGTTATTTGCCTTTATATTACAGTTTACTTGAATTAGCTTACACTGTATAAGTATGTATGTCCTGACTCGAGTGTTTATGTTTTATTTTATGCTTGGGTCAGGCTGAGTATCAATTCGGACTTCATTCCCTGGAGCTAGGACTACCGGAGATCATCTTTATCAAGCTGTTGTCTATTTTCTGTTCAGCCTTTTATCTTATCCTATGTAATTGAGACAAATGAATTTGGGATTTTCTGTGGTTGTTTCAAACTGTATTGATTTTAAACCTATGTAATTTATACTTAGTTTGAGACTATGTGATAGTGGCTTCATGAACCACTAAGTTATTTTAATTCCACTGCGAGTATTCTGATTTATGTGTCTGTGATTCTGTGATTTGATTTCATTTGCTCCAATTTTTATTACAATCTATTGTTTCGAACTATTCAAGTTTGACATGTTTTAAATTGTTGTCGAATTTGAATGGTGCAAAATAGTGGGTCATTACAGTTGGTATCAGAGCTTTGGTTTTAGGCAAACCATAACCTGCGGGGCAAAAACTCATTAGAGATAGGGTAGAAATACTCTAGAATGAGTGAAGTCAATCTTAGAATCCTTTCTTTGTGAGAGAACGTATTTTAAACTATAAAATAATTTTTAAAAGGATTTTCAAAGAAGTACTTTGATATAAAAACTTTCTTATTTTGAAATCAAATTTTTTCCAACTACTTCTTTTCTTTTCTCCACCTTATATAATTAGGTCCTTTGTTGAATGCCTTTCTATTGAACTTTATCTTATCTAATCTATCTTGGCCTCTATATTTTCCCCTGTCCTTAAATTCATTCTTGATTTCTCAGGATGAATCGAGGAAATGTCAGAGGAAGGGGACGAGGTGCTACCCCAGCTCCTGCACCCACTGCCCCAATTAGGTTCTCTAAGCTTTGCAAGGAATATACCAAGCTTGGTGGCACCAAGTTCACAGGTTTTGAGAGCATGATTGAAGCTCAGCAGTGGTTGAGAGATTTGGAGAGAATTTTCTCCGGTCTTGAGATCACGAATGCCCAGCACCGTTAACTGGCAGTTTGTCATTTAAAAGGAGCAGCTTTGGATTGGTGGTTGTCCGTTACAGCTTACACCGCTGAGGCTGACATCACTTGGGAACAATTTAGGTATCTTCTTCGATTGACCAAGTATGGCTCAGTTTCCTCCCTTTTGAAATCTGTCTTATATCTCTTATCGTGCTTTAGGGATGCTTTTCTTACGAAATGGAAGCCCGAAGCAAGCAAGTCTCAGCTGTATCGGGACTTCATGGATTTGAAGCAAGGCGATATATCCTTTACTGAATATGAAAGGAAATTCAATGAGCTATCGCAATATAGCCTTAATCTGATAGACACTCCTTTGAAGAAAAACGAGAAGTTTTTTGCTGATGCACGCCCCGAGTACTACGATCGCCTCATTACCCACGTGCATGGTACGTTCATTGCTTTGATGGACATGGTTATCAGATATGAGAACCCCACCTCTAGGAACCCTCTAGCTGCCCAGTCTGCCCCATCTCAGTCTTATGGTAGTTCTAAGAAAAGGAAGGCCAACTTCTACCACCATAAGAAGAACTGGAGCAAGACCCCCGGTTTAGGTCGTCTTCGTCATCTCAGAGGCAGCCTGTAGACCTATCTGCCATTACTTGCCATAGATGCAACCAAAAAGGACACTACGCTAATAGTTGTCCTACCTTGGGTGTTGCGATCACTCCTCCAGCTCAGTTGGCTAGATGAGACCTCTGCCACATTTGCCTTCAGCCGGGATATTTCAAGAGAGACTGCCCTACTCAAAAGAAAGGCAAGGCATCAGGGATTTTTGCTGTTACTTCTACATCCTCCCCAGCTTCACAGCCTACACCTACACCAGCTCCCGCACCTAGTGACTCTCAAGTTACACTTCAAGGTTCTTTTACTTTGTTTAAATCTCCTGTTCGTTTTTTATTCGATACCGGAGCTTCCCATAGCTTTATCTCAATAGATCTTTGTAATAAATTTAAGCATCTCCTTTCTCCCGAGTTTACTTGTATTCCTATATGTGTTTCAAACCCTATTGGTGGCCTTGCGAACCTTAGTAAGGTTTGTAGGAATGTGAAACTCTTCCTCGATAATTATCGATTCACTGGTGACTTCTATGTTCTGGGTTTTGACGCTTTCGATCTACTGCTTGGGGGTGATTGGTTGGATAGGCATGATGCCCATATCTCTTGTAGTTCACGTACTGTCTCTCTCGTTGGTGATAAGGGTGATTCTTTGGTGATTCAGTGTAGTTTGCCTTAGGATTTCGTTGGTAACTTCATTTACTCTCTTGATACTTTCCCTGATGATATCCATTCGACTCTTGAAGTCAAACAATTTCCTGACGTATTTGGTGAAGTCATTTCTCTACCTCCAAAGCGGGAAATTAATTTCCGTATCAATCTCATTCCTGGAGTCCGACCTGTAGTTCTTCCACCTAGAAGAATGGTTTGCCCTGCGAGAAGATCGAATTAAGGAAGCAAATTCAGAACTTGTCCTCTAAAGGTCTGATCAGACCTAGCTTTTCAGAGTGGGGAGCAGCCGTAGTTTTCGTCACCAAGTCTGATGGTTCTCTCCGGATGTGCGTTGATTATAGGGAGCTGAACAAGCTCACTATGAGGAATAGATATCCTATGCCTCGAATAAATGATATGTTTGATCAGCTATATGGGGCTATTGTTTTCTCTCAGCTTGATCTGGCCGTAGGGTTTCACCAACTCAGAGTTGCTTAGGAGAGCATTCCCAAAACTGCTTTCGGTACTGAGAATGGTTTCTTTGAATGTTTGGTTATGCCTTTTGGGTGGACTAACGCTCCCGCTTTCTTTGCCGATTTGATGAATCATGTCTTTCGCGATGTACTCAATAAATTTGTTCTAGTCTTTATTGATGATATCCTTATGTTCTCCAAGTCAGAGGAAGGGCATAAGTCCCATTTGAGATATGTTCTAGAGAGTCTTCGAAATCATCAGTTGAAGGCTAAATTCTTGAAATGCCATTTCTGGGAAGAGGAAGTTCGATTTCTCGGACATATTGTTTCTAGGGATGGAGTTTCTGTTGATCCAGTCAAGATCGCTGCGATCAATGATTGGGAACTCCTAAGACTCCTACTGATATTCGCAGTTTTCTAGCCCTTGTCGGTTACTATCGAAGGTTCATTGAGAACTTTGCTCGGATTTTTGCACCTCTCACTGCTCTAACTCGAAAAAATGCTAAGTTTATATGGAGCGATAAGTGTAAAGCGGCATTCCAAGAGTTAAAGAATAAGCTTACTTCTGCACCAGTGCTTACCGTTTCGAATGGAAACGAGGGATTAACAGTATTCACCGGTGCTTGTCGCGAGGGTTTGGGAGCATTGTTGATGCAAGATGGGAAGGTGATTGCCTATACTAGTCGTCAGTTGAAGACCCATGAGGCTAATTATGCTGCTCATGATTTATAATTGTTGGTCATTGTCTTTGCATTGAAGCTTTGGAGACATCATCTCTTGGGTGCTAAGTTTGACCTCTTCACAGATCATCAGTCTTTGAAGTATATCTTTACCCAGAAGGATTTGAATCAACATCAAGTTCAGTGGCTTGAGTTTCTCGCTTCTTATGATCTTGACATTAACTATACCCGTGGGAAAGCAAATGTTGTCGAGGATGCGTTGAGTAGGAAGAAGTCCTTGTTGTGCCAGCTTGTTGTTTCTTCTCCTCTTTTGGACCAGATCAAAGCCAAGCAGGATGAGGATGTGATTCTTAGAAGTATGAAGGATAATGTTCGTAGTAAGGTTGGTGGTAGTAGTCTTGATGGTAGTGGAGCACTGATGAAGTATTTACCTCGTTCGGAGCATCGGCCACCCATCACCGACTCACGACTCATCCACCACGATCTACGACTCACGACTCATCCACCACGACCTACGACTCATCCACAGACCCACGATCCAATTTCACTCGCCCACGACCTAACTTCTCTGGCCTAAGTCACGAACGACTTACCACACCTCCACTTCCATCTCCAATCGCGGCCGACCTACGACTCAACCCCTCCACCTATGCCTATTTTGAGTCGCGAACGACTCATTCCAATAAGTCACGAAGACCTCCTGCCGCCTTCTCTTAACCCGTACGAAGAGTCGAATGACCTAATTTTGAGTCGCGAGCGACTTAACGTCGCCTGAGAGAATTCTAAGTCGCGGAAGTTGTGTTACAGTCTTCTGTTGAGTCGTAACCGAGTTACTATGAGTCGTAACCGAGTTACTATGAGTCGTAACCTAGTTCTATTAAGTCATAGCTAGTTACGTTAAGTCGCTGATTGTATTTTTCTAAGTCATTTGTTTGTAAACCGTTTGTGTTGTAATTTTTCAATCGTGTGTTGAGTTGTAAGCCTATAAAAAGGCGAGTCATGTCATTTGTAATGGTTGTTGATTTTTGAATAAAATTCTCTTTTGTTAGCTTTGTGCTTTCAATTTAAATCGGTAGTTGAGTGTAATCTCCTATCTCCACCTACGTCATTCGAGTGCGCTCGAATCTTCGTTTGTGAAGCCGATTCATGGAATCTTGTGCGCAAGATCAACGTCGAAGAATCGTAGATCCTTCATCACGGTATCGTGCGCGATCAACGTGTTAAGGATAGCTAGAATTCGGTATCATCGGATCAAAGAATTCGGGCATTACAGGATTATCAATTCACCGATTGCTACATTTTCATCGTTATATCGATTTTCTGTTAATCCGCTGCGTCAGTTTTGGTATCGGAGCTTGACTTAGCCAATCATAGCTAAGACGAGTCTTGGAGCCAAGGAATTTGAAGTTGAAGTTCATCGTGTTCATCTTGAAGTTGCAACAAGTTAGAAGCTTTCGATCCATTTCAATTTGGATCAAAGTTGGAAAGGTGTTTGAATTTGAGCCGAGAGTTTGAAGAGTAGGCCGAGTATACTTGTGAAAGTAGCCGATCCTTGTGAAGTTGTTTTTGAAGTTTGAAGCCGAGCTAAGGAGCCGTGACTTGTTTGATTTTGTGTTGAAGTTTTGATTTGTTGAAGTTTGGAGATTTGTTGAATTATTTGTGAAGTTCAATCATGCCACCGAGACAAGCCCAACGCCATCGCAATATTAATGCTTTATATGGAAGAGAAGAGGCCGATGAAATGGAGCAACGAATCCATGAGAGTTTTACTGAAAAGTTGAACGAAGGGATTGGTCGATTAGAGAGAATGATGCTTGAAATGAATCAAAGTAGAAGAAGAGTTTCACCTGAATCGAGCCATGGGAGAAGTAGAGCTTCGATACATTCAGATCGGGAGAGAAGAGAAGATCATAGAAGTATTGACAATCGTGATAGGAATGTTGATCGAAGGAGTGGTAGTAGAGATGTTGGAGGTCGTGATCGACATCGATATACTTCAGATTTTGATGAGGAGTTTGATGGTGATAGGGGAAGTGTTCATTATCGAGATAAAGAGCAAACACGACGTCAGAATCGAAATGTAGATGATGATCGTCGATGGGAATCGGGAATGAAGATGGAGATTCCAGAATTTAAAGGTGGGATGGTTGCTGAAGAATTCTTAGACTGGTTGTCAAATGTAGAGGAGATCTTTGATTTCAAGGAGGTTCCGGAGAATCGTCGAGTGAAGTTGGTTGCTACTAGGTTGAGGGGAAGAGCTTTGGCATGGTGGCAGCAAACTAAACTTACCAGAGAACGGATGGGGAGTCAAAGGTTGTAGAGTGGGATAAGATGAAGAAGATGATGAGAGCTACATTTTTGCCATACAACTATCAATCACTTATGTACCAGAGATTGCAGAATCTAAGGCAGGGGACGAAATCAGTCAATGATTACG
This sequence comes from Allium cepa, assembly GCA_030765085.1. Taxonomy (NCBI): domain Eukaryota; kingdom Viridiplantae; phylum Streptophyta; class Magnoliopsida; order Asparagales; family Amaryllidaceae; genus Allium; species Allium cepa. The sequence continues at coordinate 502,474,521 of CM060937.1, read as the reverse complement.
CCGATGAATTTTACCAACTCATTGCCAGGAATGATATAATGGAGACGGAAGAACAACTGACTGCTAGATTTGTTGGAGGGTTACGAATGCAGATCCAGGATATGGTTAATATGTTCGATCCAAGATCTGTAGCGGAGGCACATCAGAAAGCGTTGGCTTGGGAGAAGCAGGGAAGGCGTGGAGGTGGTATGTTTACTAATTCTAACAATCAAATGAAGGGTGTCGGTGGAAGTTCTAATGTTCCTAAGGTTGTTGCCAAACCAGTTGTAAAGGAGGGTGAGAAGGCGAAGGTTAACAATGGTTTCAAATGCTAAAATTGCCAGGAGATGGGTCATAAAAGCAATGAGTGTCCAAAACCAAAGAAACGAGCTATGATAGTTGAAGTTGAAAGTGAGGATGCTGTTGAGGGTGAAGATAGTCCAGTTGAGGAGAATGAACAGGATATCGCATCGGGAGACGAAGGGTGTAATCTAATGATGAGGAGGTCTTGTTTAACACCAAAGCAAGAAGATGAAGCTAGTTGGTTGAGGAGTAACATCTTTCAGTCGACATGCACTATATTGGGAAAAGTTTGTAAATTTGTGATTGATGCAGGAAGTTGTGACAATATTATTTCTACAGAAGCAGTGAGAAAATTGAATTTGAAAATGGAAAAACATCCAAATCCTTATAAGTTAGCGTGGCTGAGAAAAGGAGGAGAGGTGAAGGTGGATAAGCGAGTTCGAGTTCCATTTTCTATTGGGAAGAAATATAAAGACGAAATCTGGTGTGATGTAGTTGAGATGGATGTTTGTCATTTGCTTTTGGGAAGACCATGGCAGTATGATCGAGCAGTGCAGCATGACGGTCGAACCAATAGCTACAGTTTTATATTTGAAGGCGTTAAAATTATTTTAGTCCCAAAGAAGAGACAGCAGGGAGAGAGTAAATCTGAGGAGATTGAAGAGCTAAAAACTTTGCTATCGTTGAAAGAGTTTGTTAAGGAAGTTGAAGAGGAGCCTGAAGTATTCTTGTTGATTGGACGAGATTGTAGTGAAGAGGTTGACATTTTAGAAGAAGCGAAACCAGTTTTGAAAGAATTTGAGGATGTATTTCCAGAAGAGTTGCCCAAGGAGTTACCGCCACTGAGAGACATTCAACATCAAATCGATCTTGTTCCGGGAGCAGTATTACCGCATAGACCACATTATCGGATGAGTCCGAAGGAGCATGAAGAACTGAGAAGGCAGGTGGAAGAGTTACTTGAGCAGGGACGTGTGCAGGAAAGTTTGAGTCCTTGTGCTGTGCCAGCTTTGTTGGTACCAAAGAAGGACGGGACGTGGAGGACGTGCACTAATAGTAGAGCATTGAATAAGATTACTGTGAGATATAGATTTCCAATGCCGAGGTTGGATGACTTGCTAGATCAGTTGAGTGGGGCTACTATCTTTTCAAAGATTGATTTGAAAAGCGGATATCATCAAATTCGGATTAGACCTGGAGACGAATGGAAGACAGCCTTCAAGACGAGAGAGGGGTTGTACGAATGGTTGGTTATGCCATTTGGTTTATCAAATGCACCTAGTACATTCATGCGGGTGATGAATCAAATCTTTAGACCATTCATTGGGAAGTTCGTGGTGGTTTATTTCGATGATATTCTGATATATAGCAGGAGTATGGAGGAGCATGTTCAACATTTGAGGGAAGTGCTGATTATTCTTCGTAAGGAACAATTTTATGCTGCTACGAAGAAATGCGTGTTCATGACGCATAGTGTTTATTTCTGGGATATGTTGTGTCAGGAGAAGGTATACAGGTGGACCAGAATAAAGTTGAAGCAGTCAGGAATTGGCCACAGCCAAAGACAATCACGGAGGTGAGAAGTTTTCATGGGCTAGCGTCATTCTACCGAAGATTCATTCCACACTTCAGTAGCGTGATGGCATCGGTTACTGATTGTATGAAAGGGAAACAATTTTCTTGGACAGAGGAGGCTGGGATTGCTTTTGAGAAGATTAAGGAACTGTTAACAACAGCACCTATTCTTGTTTTACCAGATTTTCAGTTGTTGTTTGAATTGCATACTATTGCGTCGAAGGTGGGAATTGGTGGAGTGTTTAGTCAGAATGGACGTCCTATTGCATACTTTAGTGAGAAGTTGTCAGGAGCAAAGATGAGATACAGTACATATGACGTTGAATTCTATGCTGTTGTGCAAGCTGTTAAGCATTGGAGACACTACCTATTTCAAAAGGAATTTGTTCTTTACACTGATCATGAGGCGTTGAAACATCTACAAGGGCAGGACAAGATTTCAGCGAGACATGCTTCGTGGACAGCATATTTACAGCAGTTTACTTTTGTTGTCAAACACAAGTCAGGGGTAACAAATCGTGTGGCTGATGCTTTAAGTCGGAGGAGTCATTTATTAACGACAATGAAAGTTGAAGTGACGGGTTTTGAATTATTGCCAGAGCTGATTGAAGAAGATCCTTACTTTGCAAAGTTTGTTGAGAAAGTTAAGGATGGGAATACCGATGAATTTGTATTGGTTGATGGATTCTTATTCAAGGGGAATCGATTATGTATTCCAGATTGCAGCTTAAGAATGAAGATCATCAAAGAGTTACATGAAGAAGGCCATGTAGGCAGAGATCGTACATTGCAATTAATTTCTCAATCTTATTTTTGGCCGTCAATGAGGAAAGAGGTAGAGAGATTTGTAGAGAGATGTCATATCTGTCAGGTTTCGAAGGGAACGGCTACGAATGCGGGGTTGTATATGCCATTACCCGTGCCTATTAAACCATGGGTTGATATTAGTATGGATTTTGTGTTGGGTTTGCCGAGAACTCAGAGGGGGAATGATTCTATATTTGTTGTGGTGGACAGGTTTTCGAAGATGACACATTTTATAGCCTGTAAGAAGACAGCGGATGCAGTTCGAGTGGCACAATTATTCTTTAAAGAGGTGTATCGATTACATGGTTTACCAGAATCTATTGTTTCTGATCGAGATACTAGATTTTTAAGCCATTTTTGGTTGAGTTTGTGGAAGATGGTCGGAACGAAGCTGAAATTTAGTAGTGCTTATCATCCGCAAATAGATGGGCAAACAGAGGTGGTGAATAGAATGTTGGGAAATTTGTTGCGATGTCTTGTGAAAGACAATTTGAAGAGTTGGGATGTGAAGTTGTGTCAAGCTGAATTTGCTCACAATCATGCAAATAACCGAAGTACAGGATTCAGTCCATTTCAAATTGTATATTCAAGCTTACCAAAAGGACCGTTGGATTTAACGATAATACCACAACCAAAGGGGACAGTTAAGCGGGCAGCTGATTTTGTTGATGGGTTGACGGAATGCCATAGAATCGTTCAGGAACGATTGGAAAAGGCAAATGAGAAGTATAAACAAATGGCGGATAAGAAACGAAGAAGTGTAGTCTTCAAAGAGGGTGATTTTGTTTACGCGGTATTGACGAAAGATCGTTTTCCAGTTGAAACTTACAATAAGTTGAAAGCAAGAAAGATTGGTCCAGTAGAAATCTTGAAGAGGATCAATGATAATGCGTATCGATTAAAGTTGCCAGAAAATGTTCATATTTCTGATGTTTTCAATGTCAAACATTTAATTCCGTATTGTGGGGAGGATTTCATCGAAGGTGACGAGAGTGTGAATTCGAGGACGAATTCTATCCAACAAGGGGAGGATGATGAAGTATTTACCTCGTTCGAAGCATCGACCACCCATCACCGACTCACGACTCATCCACCACGACCTACAACTCACGACTCATCCACCACGACCTACGACTCATCCACAGACCCACGATCCAATTTCACTCGCCCACGACCTAACTTCTCTGGCCTAAGTCGCGAACGACTTACCACACCTCCACTTCCATCTCCAATCGCGGTCGACCTACGACTCAACCCCTCCACCTATGCCTATTTTGAGTCGCGAACGACTCATTCCAATAAGTCGTGAAGACCTCCTGCCGCCTTCTCTTAACCCGTACGAAGAGTCGAATGACCTAATTTTGAGTCGCGAGTGACTTAACGTCGCCTGAGAGAATTCTAAGTCGCGGAAGTTGTGTTACAGTCTTCTGTTGAGTCGTAACCGAGTTACTATGAGTCGTAACCGAGTTACTATGAGTCGTAACCTAGTTCTATTAAGTCATAGCTAGTTACGTTAAGTCGCTGATTGTATTTTTCTAAGTCATTTGTTTGTAAACCGTTTGTGTTGTAATTTTTCAATCATGTGTTGAGTTGTAAGCCTATAAAAAGGCAAGTCATGTCATTTGTAATGGTTGTTGATTTTTGAATAAAATTCTCTTTTGTTAGCTTTGTGCTTTCAATTTAAATCGGTAGTTGAGTGTAATCTCTTATCTCCACCTACGTCATTCGAGTGCGCTCGAATCTTCGTTTGTGAAGCCGATTCACGGAATCTTGTGCGCAAGATCAATGTCGAAGAATCGTAGATCCTTCATCACGGTATCGTGCGCGATCAACGTGTTAAGGATAGCTAGAATTCGGTATCTTCGGATGAACGAATTCGGGCATTACAGGATTATCAATTCACCGATTGCTACATTTTCATCGTTATATCGATTTTCTGTTAATCCGCTGCGTCAAGCACAGATTGATGATAGAGGGATTTTAAGGATTAATAATCGGATTTGTGTCCCGAATGTTGATGGTTAGAGGCAGGAGTAACTTCGGGAACATCATCAATCCAGACTTTCCATTCATCCTGGTGCGCCGAAGATGTATTAAGATTTGAAGAAGCTTTATTGGTGGAGGGGTTTGAAGCGCGATATCTCTATCTTTGTTAGTAGGTGTGCACTTGTCAACAAGTCCAGGCGGATCATCAGAAGACCTCGGGTTTGTTGCATCCTCTAGAGATTCCCAATTGGAAGTGCGAGCAAGTATCTATGGATATCATCGACAGTTTACCGAGATCTAGGAAGGGGAATGAGAGCATCTGGGTTATTGTGGATAGATTGACCAAGTTCGCTCATTTTATTCCCGTCAAGTCTACCTATTCGGCTTCAAGCTTATCTAAGATTTATATAAAGGAGATCGTTCGCCTCCATGGTGTTCCCTTTAGCATTGTTTGCGATCGAGACCCTATCTTCACTAGTCAGTTTTGGAAAGCTTTCCAAGAATCCTTGGGTACTCGTTTGAATATGAGCACTGCTTACCTCCCTCAGATTGACGGTCAAACGAAGAGAGTAAATCAGATTCTAGAGGATCTTCTCCGTGCTTGTATTTTGGATTATGGAGGATCTTGGGAAGATCATCTCCATCTTGTGGAATTCAACTATAAAAATAGTTATTAGGTATAGTTCCAATTCTCTGCTCTTATCTTATCTTAATCCTCTATCTGTCTCATTTTATCTTTTGTTCAGGCTAGTCTTAAGATGTCTCCATTTGCTGCTCTTTACGGGGGAACGTGTAGATCTCCATCTTGCTGGATTGAATCCGGTAATCGATTGGTCCTTGGTCCTAAGATGATTTTGGAAGCTTCAGAGAAAGTCGAGGAGATTAAGAGGAGGTTAAAGATTGCTCAGGATAGGCAGAAGAAGTACGTTGATTGTCGTAGAAGGAGTTTGGAGTTTGCTGTCGGTGATCTGGTTTTTCTTAAGGTCTCTCCCTGGAGAAATGTGGTTCGGTTTGGGCATAGGGGGGAAGCTTGCTCCTAGGTTCATCGGTCCATTCCGCATCTTGGAAAGGATTGGGTCGCTTGGTTATCGACTGGATATGCCCAAGAAATTCGCTGGAGTACAAAATGTATTCCATGTATCCCACCTTCGTCGCTGTCTGCTTGATCCATCTCTTATTATCCATCCTTCTGCTCTTGATAGTTTGGATATCGAGCCTAATCTAACTATTGAGAGGAAGCCACTTCGTATCGTCAATCGAGGTACGAAACAGCTAAGAAGGAAATCTGCTAGCCTGGTCAAAGTGCAGTGGAGCACTGATGAACAGGATTGCACCTGGGAGACAGAGGAGAGCATGCATACGTGCTTCGAATCCGGAATTATTTGTTTCAGGTACTTTGCTCTATTATCTTATCTTCCTTTGTTTTCCTTCTTTCGTTCCTTTTCGAGAACGAAAAGTTCCGAGTGGGGGTGAGTGTAACAGCCTAACTTTTTTATTTAATATTTTAATTCTTTTATTTAAAAACTTTGAGGTTTTATTTTTTAAAAAAATTTTGAATTTTTAAATTTATTATAAATCATTGCCTAAAATTTTAAATAATTATAAGCAATTTCTGTAATGGTAGTTTTGGAAAAAAAATTGACACTAATTAAAATTCTAAATTCTAAACCCAATCTTTTATTTAAGATATATATATTTACAACATTTTATTTCGCTGTTGTTTTACTTATATTGATTATATACTTTAAAATTAAGTAATAAAATAATGTTGTAAAGAGGCACGTTTTAATTGGTACATTTATATCCTTTTTTGTTGATTTATTTGACGCTATAAAAGTTACGTTATTTTCTAATTTATTTTTAGCATATTTACAAACTAAATAAGAAACGTATAAATTTAAATACGTTACTTTTGGTAAATTTGGGCGTACATTTTGTTTAAATTATTGCATCGGTTATACGCACTCAGTTATCTCTTATCTCAGCAATTAAACAAAACAATCAGCCGTGTATTTGTTAGAAGAAGAATTTAAAACCTTGCTTAATTCACGTACAAACTTTTCTACACTTTCCATTTGTCTCTCTTATATAATGGGAATAAAATCTTCCAAATCCCATAACCGGTTCAAAATCAAATTTATTTCTTGCCTTTTTCTTTTACCAAAATCAACGCTGCTTACTTGATATATATTCAAATCCACGTACAAAATTTCAATTGCATCTCATTTTAGTTTTAGTCTTCTTCTCTCTCGCGTGTATAGCATCAGGTATGGCCGCATGGTTCTTTTATTTTTTTATTTTCTGTTTTTTTTCCTTCTTCTTGTTTTCGTTAGTTCCACTGTTCCACCTCGTGCTCGATTGCTCCACCACCTCGGCACGACCCGCCTACACCCCCTCCTCCACCATTAGTGCGGCCCCTCCCCTGATGTGTCCAGTTTTGGTCGTGTTTGCCATGCACCTCATCACCACTAAACCCATAGCTTAAAGCCTAGCCGAGCCTATGCATCTCTTCCTCCATCAGGTGATGCAGCAGCCATCTCCTCTCGGCAGTGATGTCGACTCTGACAAGGCACGCACCCCTGTAGGCGTTGATTGTCCAACTGGACCGAGGCAGGTAGTGACTGTGCGTGTTTTAGTCACCTGTTGTTTTTTTTTTTAAAATGCTTGCACCACCTTCGTATATTATCACAGCCTATATGCCTAAATATACCACTGCCTTGCGTGCATGCATGCATATCAGAACTTAAACTTGGACAAGGCCGAGCATGTGGAGTGTGGGTTGAGTCGGGTGGTGGAAGGGGCTGTATTATTGATTGATCTTATCGTTTTATACAATCTAGCTTTTCAGTTGGTTTATATAAAATTTGATGATCGTAAATTCACGTAATTAGTTTTATTCGTTTTGTTTCAAGATTTGAATCCGATCGTCGCCTCCGCTAAAATTTGATCGTGCCTTTTGTACGTTTTTCTGGTGTGGATATCGTTTTGAATCTAATCTTCAGCATCGTAGTGGTGAGTATTCACGCTTGACAACATACTTATGAATTGCGATTTAATAACAAGTGAAATTGTAGAATGGTTTTTTTATATTTTACTTGCCTGTGATTTAAAATTTTACGATGTTAAAATCCTGTTGTAAAATTTTCACATCATCCGTTATATTATACGCTGTTATATTCTATGTTGTTATACAATTTATTTATTTACTGTTTATCACTGCAAGTCCTCTATAGAGTAGAATCATTTTGGGCTGAAATGATAGGCCCGAATGATATTTATTTATTTATTTAACTTGGGATTGCGGGTTTGAAATGATAGAACCCGGATTTTTCTTTGTAAATTACGGATTGAAATGATATATTATCCGTATCACTTGACCTAGGTTATAAAATATTATACAGACCGTGGTTATTATATATATATTTTATGGAAATATTAAATATCATTAAATTGGTATATTATATTATTTTGTTTAAAATTGGATTAAAAATAATTTTTATAAAGTATAGTGATTTTGTACAAGTTAAATATGTAAATAAATGTATAGTAAGTTAGAATTTGAAGCATAAATTTATTTTATAAATTTTGATTTGGTAAAATAAAATAGAATTCAAGTTAAAATAGTAAATATGATAATTTGGTATAAATTTGAATATGAAGTGAATTAATAAAGGGTTATGTTTTCTATGAATTAAATGGTTAAATAAGTGAATACTTAAAAATGGAAGTTGAATGATAACTTAATTTAGAAATGTGAAGTTGGTTTTAGAATAATAGGTAAGTTAAGAAATAAATTGGAAATTAAGTTTATTTTTGAAATGGTAATTAAACTTAATTGTTAAGTAAATTTTTATAGAATATTGTGCATTTGATTTTAATAAGTAAAGCATAGAGAAGTTTGATATTTATTTGTGAAATTTACTTTATAAAAATCATACATCATTGAGTAACTTAAATGACTATTTCAAAGTGGAAAATATGATTTTATAAGTTAAATTGGTTTAAATTAAGGGTTAATTATTGCTGAAATTTTATTGAAGTTTGAAATTTAATTTACTTAAATCTGTTGTAAAGGATATTACCGCACTTTGCAAGTGCTGTAGTTGATGCAAGTGAATTAAGGCTAAACCTTTGGGATTTATATTGGATTTTGTAAGAATAGTAACTTCACCTTTAAATAGTTTAAAATGAAGTATTTTGATTGAAATATAAACTATTTGTGGAACTTATAACCACGGGTAATAATAACGTTGGTTGTTAAAGAGACCGGGATCGGATATGGGCATACTCTCTGTCGATACCGAAAATCACTTTGACAACCGTGTATACGGTGGAGATTCCAGAATGAATTAGGATGGTGATGACGTTCTATTGAGGCATGTATGTCGACCCGACTCCCATGAGTTGGCATAAGGTGGCTAAAGCAGGAGCGATCGACGGACTAATGAGGTAGCACCTTTGATCGGACACACTTCTTTGTATGCCATTCTGTTACTTCGTGATTGTTTGGAGCGCAACTTTGATTTTGAGAGTGTTGTTCGAGGTGGGCGGTAGTAGCAACTACGCGTTACCACCAGTCCGGAAGCGTAATTGGTATATCTACCCTGGCATTGCCTAGTTGTGCCGTGTCACCTAACCTAGCGTGCCCTGTACGAGTTTGATTTGTGTCGTACTATGGAGTATCCTCTGGTTGCCTCCCGATTAGGAGGTATTATGGTACTGTATAGAATATTGGCACTATTACGTGTTAAGGGGAATATTGGGTCTCTCCTTAACGCTATATTAAAGTAAGTTTATTTTACTAATAGACACTATTATAATAGCGAAGTATTACTATATAGTAAATAGTTTAACATATCCTTAGAGGATGGACGGTCCCAAGCATCCTTTAAGTTACTTTCCTTTATATTACAGCTCACTTGATTAAGCTTACGCTGTATAAGTATGTAAGTCCTTACTCGAGTTTTTATGTTTTATTTTAAGCTCGGGTCAGCCTGAGTATCAGTTCGGACTTCATTTCCTGGAGCTAGGACTGCTGGAGATCATCTCTATCAAGTTGCTGTCTATTTTCTATTCAGTCTTTTATCTTAGCCTATGCAATTGAGACAAATGAATTTCGGATTTTCTGTGGTTGTTTCATACTGTATTGATTTTAAAACTATGTAATTTATACTTATTTTGAGACTATGTGATAGTGGCTTCATGAACCACTAAGTTATTTTCATTCCGCTGTGAGTATTCTGATTTTTGTGTCTGTGATTCTGTGATTTGATTTCATTTGCTCCAATTTTTATTACAATCTATTGTTTTGAACTATTCAAGTTTGACATGTTTAAATTATTGTCAAATTTGAATGGTGAAAAATAGTGGGTCGTTACATGTTGGAAATGTTTCATTTCAATATGATGTTACACAGCAGCTAACAACCCCTTTTGGTGGATCAGGCTTTTGTTATGTTACCCTTCTGACTTTGCATTCCAACCTACTCTAATGACCTTCATTATTTTCTTATATAATTTATACATTAAATTATAATAATTCACACCCGTCATAAATGCATATTCAAGGCTACTTACATACATATTCCTTATAATATAAATATTCTCATTCTCACATTCTTTTACTTTCATTTCCTCTACGGTTCTTATAATTAACCCTAGATATTCATTTTATATGCATTTTACTTTTTTCTTCAAGTTCATTCTCCACTTCCTTTTTATCAAATCCTTAATATCGTTGCCAATTTGTTCATTAGTTCCAACTTTTATTTCTATTCCCATTTCATTCTCTATTTCTTACTCTTACCTATTTCCCATAATTTCTTTTTTATTACATTCCATTTTTTACTTCGTGCGTGTCTTAATTATCAACTTTTAGGATTTACTATATTTTAATACATTGGAACTAAACTTCTACTCAATAAATATTAACATAATAAATTTATAGATCTTATCAAAACAGTTTGATATTTGTGCGGTATTTGTAATTTCAAGGAATTGTCCTTTTATTTTCTTGAAATAGATGGTACAAAACACGGTGTTACCCTTATTTTATACATCTATTTCTTTATATATATCTATATTCCTTGTTAATCCAAACGTCGTATTTTTATTTATTTTAAACTTAATACTATATGGAAATCTACTTGCAACATTCTAAGTTCCAATGCATTAAACTGTCATAAAAACCCTAAAGATCTAAATAAATTTTAAATTCAACTTAATTCATACCCGTCAAATAAAAACAAATTTCTAATCATTATGCACTTCATTAAGATTTCATTCAATTCATGTTAGTCGAATAGGTTTAAATTCCTAATCGTTATGCATCGCTTTAAATTCAGTAAATTTGTATTCGACGTAAAAAGGCCAATTCTAATCATTACGCAATTCATTATCAATTTCATAAATGGAAAGTATTGATTCATCAATATAAATTAAATAGGTAATTTAACCTCTTCAACATTTCTTATTCATAAATTTATTTACAATTTAAATTCAATTTCTCAGGTGTAGAAATAGATCTGCAAGGATATAATCTAATATTATATAAAAACATATAATATTCCTATTCAGCTTTTTAAACATTCTGAAATCTCTAAATCTAATCCCTATTATCTATATTTCAACTTCTGACTCCCTATTTTGGATTTCCGTATAACATTTACATACAGATCTATTGGAATTGAGGCTAGAGAGAAGAGATTTAGATTAATTATTAATTAAAATCATATTTATAGTTTACCACTGATGTAGTGACTTGGTTTGAATCTATTTTCTATTCTTTATCATATTTTATTCTTCTCCAAAGTCTATACGTGCAAATTAAATCTATTTCTATGAGATCAAGAATTTTAGAGGAGAAGAGAAAGTGACAGAGCTTCTGCGCTCATTAGAAAATTATGAGTTGGAAGTGAAGCCCTAGTTCTACATTGATAGAGGTTCAAACCAGTACTAACCATTCAACCAAACCATTTCAAATCTAGGCCATATGGCCAAAATTTATTCCCTTAGGCTTAGGTCGACCTATAGCAGTCGACCTGTGCTTGCTTTGAATAGTGATTTTATTTCTTGTTTTATTTTGTTAATTTATTTCCTTTGTTTAATTATCTTGTTTGTTTATTTCCTTCATTAATTAATCATGTTCAATTCTTTGCCCTTTTATAAACTCTTTGAGATTTTAATTTAATGTTAACATTTATTAACATCCAATCTTATTAATTGGCATTAATTAATTTTATTTCCATATTTACATATATAATTATTTTCGAGCTAAAACTTCAAATGTTAATAACTTTTTTGTTTAAACTTCGACCGGAAAACGTTAAATATGATAGGTGATCACAAAATCGCCACAAATACAATGAGCATGTTTTGTACGTATTCTGACATTTGCTAAAATTCCTTTTTATACTATCTACTATTTATTAATAATTTTCTTAAATCAATTAACGTAAAAATGTGGGGTGTTACAATCTCCATCCTTAAAAGAATTTCATCCCTAAAATTTCTCAAGGGCTCGATCATGCAACCTACCGCACATCCATTTAAAATAACAGATTATGAGTGTGCAAATAATTTTGCAATAAATTATGCACGATGCATGGTGTATCACAATATACATGATCTGCAAACTGAGCAATTCTAAATTAGTGCCTCCTATATGATCCATTATAAAATGGTTTTCGAAAATATGGTGCAACATCCTAAATATATTAGTAATTTTACATGTATGCAACCTTTGAGAATCAAAAAACTTGTTTTTGCATCCAACTTTTTCCCACACTTCTACAAATAGAAGTATATGTTAACCTATTTTGCATCCAACACCTACCATTCAAAATCCTAGTATACCATTAATAACACCAAATTTAGAAAAATTAAGTTTTCTAAACCTATTTTCTTATGCTAGGAAAGGGTCTTGATGGAAAATTCTATATTTCTGTAATAACCCGCATATTTATCGATTGTATATTTAAATATTTTATTTAAATAATTCATCATTCGGTCGGATTTTAGTCCGAAAACCTACTTTTAGCAAACAGTCGAATTGGGACTCGAGACCCCTTCCATTGAGTTCAAAATGTCGTTTGCAACCTTTTTGAGTATAAGCTTCGATATGTTTGGAGTAAGTTGAATTTTGCTACCTTTTCACTTAGGGCTTTGGGTTGGGTTCAGCCCACTAGCCAACTTAATACCCAAAACTGAACCACTCCTCTTCATTCACTCCCTCTTCCTCTACTTTTCAGTTCTAAAGAGATTAATGGTGGGCAGAATGGGAAATTAAAACTCCAAACCCTAGTTTTCATTTACAAATCAAGTTCTAGCTCCAAATCAATAGAAGAAGCTTTGGTAAGCCTCCTGTTCTTCTTCTCCAACTCTATCTCCATTCAATTTCAGAAATTTCCTAAACCTAACTTAGGGAATGTTCTTCTTTTGAGCTTAGATTCAAGCTTCTATTGTTGAGATTGAAGTGTGGTTGATCTTCCCTTGTCTTCAAGCTTCTCATTCATTGTTTTTGGGTTCAAAGGTGAGATTTTTATCTCACATCTTAGTCTATAACTATCTTCGATTGTTAGGTATGAATTCATAACGCTTATGTAACGGCCCGCAAATCCGTACCCCTTGATTCATCACTATTCTACCTAAATCAACTCAAATTGTACAGAAATACGAACTATTTGGGTTAAAGAAGAAGTGGTAGAAGAAGAAAATCGAAAACAACATCAGAATCTAACCATCGCAGCGGAATAAAATATAATAGATAGTAAATAATCTTTACTCAAAATTAGGTATATCTGTTTACATATTTTACATCATCAGAGTACATCAATCACAGCTCACATCAATAACATACAAATGGATACACAACAACTCAACACAGCGGAAAATATATATATATACGAGAGTACGTATCGCCATCCCGCTCGTCTCCTGAGCTCCATAGCATCATATCCTGTATCCTATAATACTCGGTCTGACCCGAGCATTACAGTTAAATAACACCCGAGTCAGTCTGGAATACCAGCGTGAGAAAATCACACCCAATTGATTATTAAAGTTTCAAAAATTCTTTGAAAACAAAAGCATCTCGTAAGACCACATCACAAATAAACATGTCGGGTTTTTACCTTACGATAGCTAAAACAAATTTTATAGAAATCCTCTGATATTATAATAGGGTCTATATACAAATACTTATAAAATAGCCGAAATTGTTACATCTATTAAATTCCAGCTACTAGCCACAGAGTGGGTAATACAAACAAAACTCGTACAAGGCTCGTAGGGAGAATGGATTTCCAACTAATGACTAGGCACTAGGGTACCACCTGTCACAGTACGGGGCCTAGATCACCGTACCGAGGAGTACGCCCGCTCCCCTGCATCACAAGGCCGGGACTACCCCTTACTGGATAATCCCGAGTGAGATCACTCCACGGTTGGGATCAACAACCGCCCACTAAGCCGAAATAAAAAGGGACATCTAGACTGGAATGACCTCACCCTACTTGGGTGCTACCCACCTAGCCTTGCTGCATAACCCCTGATTTTCAGTCATTCCCGGTTGATGAGGCTTGAGGCTAAGCATTACCTTCTTGGAATATATCCCTTAGAATGCCCCTCGTCCACCTGACGATGTTTTCGCAAGCATTCATCCATACAAGTCCGTCCCGGGTTCGAACGGAACCGAAGGCACTATTCCTACTACATCCATTTTAGAAATATCCTAAGGATTAGTAGCGACTAGCCCTTGCACTTCATTGCTCCATCTTCGAATCCAAAATCGTTTACGCGAAACGTACAAACCGGATCGAAGTGGTTTTCGAGAAATAAATCTCGATCCCGGTCTCTTCGAAACGATCAACGCATTTGGCCAATATTGATAGTCGGTTATTTAACTATCAATTAATATGCACAAACAACCATCAACCAATAAATAATTGCCCAAATTATTTATTAATCTCAAAAATATCTTCACAAGATATAATTTTCAATTTCAATCCATTTTGAAACAGTTTCCTCTCACAGAATACTTTTTGCAATTATTTATTTCCACTGAAACGCCAAGTATAAAATACTTTAGATTTAAAAAAAAAATTAAATCACGTTATTTTAAAATATACTTTATAATATTAAATTAAAGTAGCTTTGTTAAAAATGTATACTTAAGAATAGTTTAAACAAGACCACTTTATAAAATATAACCACAATAATAGTTTTGAAAACATTTGCTTTAGAAGTTAAACATTTAGAGATAATAAATTTCTAAACATGTTTTTAAAACAACATTAAAACTTTAACTTATAGTTAAAATTGCTTTAAAAACCATACTTGGCTATCCAGGGAAATGCTCTTCTCTTTCACATTCTTTTTAAAAATAAATCTCCAATTATTATTTTCAAATTTACCATTTCTTTAATAAATTCACACCTTGAATTTATATTTCCAAATCCACTTTACCTTTATAAATCCAGTTTATAAATTTCAAAATCTCACTTTCTTTAATTTCAATTCCAAACACTTAAGTAAATTTACAATTTATTTCTAACTTACTTCACTTTGAAATAAATTCCTTCCCTTACTTCATTTATTTCAAAATCTATTAACTTTAAGATTTTTATTTCTTTATTATGATTTAAACTCTTTAACTGAAAATACCAATTCAGATTCCCAAATTTCTTCTGTATCCTTTAATTAACTTTAAACTGGATATTTAAAAATAAATTATTTATCCTTTATTCTTTAATGATAACACTTAAGCTTTATTATTCCTCTGATTATTCAAATTCCATCGTTTCATACTTAGAATTTAATTATTCGAATTTTAAAAAGAATTACTTTTATTTTTCCTTTAATTCATTCTTTAATTTATTCAAATTCTCTCTATAGTTATTTTACTTAAAATTTTACTCTTTTATTTCATTTCAAAAATCTAATTCTATAGATTCTAATAACTCAGTATACCACATATTCAATCCAACTATATCATCCAATACATCAATTATCAATAAAATTATCACAGGATATCAAATATCCATAACAGAGAATATCAAACAATTGTAAATAATTTTGAGGAATCCTGTTGGATCCCTCCAACCTGTTTTCCCTGTATCCACAGATGTTAGCACAACATAAAATACCAATCCCAAAATATACCATACTATAGCACATCAATCAATTCAACCATTCAAACAATTATTTAAATTTAATTATTTAAATTTTAAAATTTAATTGAGTGGGATTAACTCACCTTAAATTTTCATTCGCAATCCACTTTAATATTGCCTTGGATTTTCAGATGTTTGACCTTAAATAAACAATTCACAATTTATAACTATTTGAATTATCAAACAATTTATCACCGTTTACATATTGATTTTTAACTTATAAATCGATTTAACTAATTCCCCTTTTGAAAACTTGAGTATCTAAAAATAATAATTAAACAAACCGATTTAACAATTTAATCACTACAATACATTTTAAAATAGACTAGTGAGTAAAACTATATATATTCTTATAAAATAATCTATATAGATTTAAGAATCTATTTTTATATAAACTCCTCACATTTAAAATACCTTTTTTTTTCAAAACCCTATCTAAAATCATATCCATATATATATAGTTCACGATCTATTATATTATTTATTTATTTTTATTTTTTTATATCATTCTAACTCAAACATTCAAAATTTCTGCGTATCTATATTAACTAAAATGGACAGAAAATTTCTGTTAACATCTTATTTCTGTTAACTCAAACATCTATATTAACTCAAACATTCAAAGTTCCTGTTAACATGTTAAAACAAAACTGCAAGTATTTTTTTTCCAATCTGTAAATAAGTTTAGCTAACTAAAATCAAAATAAATGAATTAAATACCCTACTGAAAGTTTATTTATTATCAGCATGAATCATTCACTAATTTAAATAAAACCATACCTCTACTTACACGAATCGAAGCCATGACTTCGCCCAGCACACGAGAGAACCCTACGTTATCGCTTCCAATCGAAACCCACCAACCCACGTCGCCTCGGTCTGCCGCCGCCACGACATTGTTTTCGAATTGCGAAATCCCCAAATCGATGCCTCCCATCGGCCTTGGTCGATGACGACCCCTCCCATCGTCGCGCGTCCGCTTGTGCTCAAGCGGATGAAGTACGAGCCTAACTTGATTTAATTTTCGAACGAAAATCGTCGAATCTCAGGCCGCCATTACGTTCCCCCACACCCTCTTTTTTTTTCTGAGACTTTTGTTTGCTTTCGGCCTTAGGTTTCTTTTCTCTCTTTTTTTCTGAACGAATCGGCCATTGTTTTGTTTCTGAATTTCGTTCGAATTCCTGAGGATAAGGATGCATGAATTGATTTAGAAGGGCTTGATTTTGGCTTCCAGGAGAAGGAAGGGGGAACAAGATTAGATGTTATCGTACTTAGAGCTGAGAAAGGGGAACAAGATTTGAAAGAAGACAGCTGATAGGGGTAGTACGTGAATAAATAAAATAGAATTTTCGACGTGTTTATATATCGTACGCTCACACAACTGCCCCAATTACTACGAAAATTGAAACCCGATAATAATTTAATATTACGGATCCAATGGAACTGGTTTCATCGGATTCCGAGACTGTGCCTCGGAAGGCTATTTTTAAATTCAATTTAAACGATAAAATTTCAAAACTGAACAACCCACTTCCAAATTCAATTTTAATACTTCTAATATCTTCACTATTATCAATATAAATTTTATAAGCCTTCAAATTATTTTTAACAGGCTTAAATTCAAGATTCAACAATTTACCCAATCCCTAATTATTAAATTCTATTATTTAATTATCAGTAAATAGCGATATTTGCAATTCAAGTTGATAATTAACCTTTAAATAATTAAAATCAATTAAATATTCTGATTTTAAATGCTTAAAAATTTCGGGTCGTCACATTCCTCCCCCCTTAAAAGAATTTCGTCCACGAAATTACTAGTTAGGAAGAATGGTCCAATACCCATTTACTTTTCCTCAAAACCATCAAGTCAACATCTTACCAACTATCTTTTTATATAGAAGACTCATTATCTTTCTAACTAACTTCCCAAACTTTTCCTTAGTTTCCAAGTAACTTTACTTATTCAACTATTCAAATTTTAATTTAAAACCAAACTTTGAATTATCAAAATTTCTCAAAAATTTTCTAACTCCCTAAATTTCCGAAAAATTTCGCCAGCATCTCCTTTGCGCGGCTGACTCGGTACAATTACAAAATGGCTCTACGGCCTTCCAAATTCAAAAAAAAAGAAAACAAAAGGCCAAGTGGCTCAATCCAAATCCAAATCCTAATCGAATTTCATACCAAATTTAAATACATACCTTTTGTCGAGCAATTCAAATTTATCTTCTGAAATCAAAATCAATTCTCTTTCACTTTATATTACCTGCATATCCTGCTTAGCACTAATATCCAAACACAACTTAAAACATTTTATTGACTTCCTTACCAATGTCAATATCCATCAATCCAAATATCATCTTAGAATATATTTGTAATATTCAATTTCCAATTAAGAATGCACCATTCCATACTTAAATTAGTATAATCATTTATGTGTTTCTTATATTTACTTTCACCTTACCACTTTAGTTTATATCTAATTCTATTCAAATTAATTTCTTCATTATCATATGAATTTAATTTATCTTTAACTCTGCATATATAATTTTTATTTGTCATTTATTACTAACTCATGTCATTACTTTAATTAGTTTCATTTATTATTTCAATTTTCAATTCGAAACCGTTTTGTCGTTAACAAAAATTTTCAAAAATTTTCTAACTCCCAAAATTTCTGAAATTTTTTGGCAGAGTCCCCTTTGTAAGGAGGAGCTTTTGCAATTTGACAAAAGAGATAAATATATATACATCGACCCACACGGTCGGAAAAACAAAAAACAGTTCATATTTCCTATTTTTATTGCGTAGGCGTACCTTATTTAGCATTTTAAGTAAGCGGTTTATTATTTTTAGCAAATAGCATAACCAAATCCAGCCACACGGCTTTCAGGTGCCTGTACTTACTCAATTTAAACATGTAAGTGCCAAATATATGCAGTTTAACTATATTTCACTTAGTTGCAATGGTTAAAACATATGAATTCTAAAAGAAATGCACATCAAACATTTTCCGTAAGCAATTTATATAATTTCATACTAATTCAACTGGTTTCAATTAATTTACAAACCATTTTCATTCAATTTGAATGGTTTAAAAGTCAATTGCTTACATTTAATTTATTCTTAAGCAAACTGAACTCATATTTAATTCAATTGCTTTCAAAATCAAATTATTTTACTACTATCAACTCATAGAATTTTAATTGCATCCATTTACATCCAATGACAAATTATTTTATGCAATTCAACGAGATTTATGTGAATAAATAAATACTTATGTTTTATAACCAATTTAAATTGATTTCAACTCCATTCATACTAAATTCTATTCCATTTTAAATTTACTCACAATCCATATATTCTCGTTTCCATTGCATTTCAGATTTGAATCCATTCACTTGCATTTCATTTTATTAACCAAATTAGTTTTACTCAAAACCATTAACAATTCAGGTTCATCTTCATTACCAAGTAAATTTCCTTTTTATTTTAATTCATTCACAACCATTTATTTAGCTTGACACATCCAAAGCTTGCATATTACTAACCATTCCCGAATTAATTCAACCCAAGCTCTAGTTACTCTACTCAGTTTATTCCATATTCGTTTATGCCAAACTATTTTATTTAGCTCGAAACAATCCAGGCTATCCCATTCAATAATTATTACTCAACTTATTTAAACCACACTTCATTTTGAGTCCGGATTTTATTCAATACCTACTTAAGTCAATAACTTAAGTTCATTTCCATATCTTTTTATAATAAGTTCTACTTCCATCTTTTATTTGATTCTTATTTATTCTATCCATTTATTTATTCAATATAGTTAGATTATCCACATTCACTTAAACCATTCTAATAAACTTGAAACATTCTATTTTTCTTATTGTCTCAAGTTATTTCAATCCCTTAATAATTTAAATGGTTTACAATCATTTATTTAAGAATTTTCATTCCATTAAATACTATCTGTAATTCACCGAATTTTAATTCAATTCAAATTTATTTTTACTTGATTTTAAATCCAATCAAATATCATTAAACTTAGCTTAAGTAGAATTCAATTCAACTTCCCCATCTATTAAGCTTAAGTCAATTTACTTTAATTTATACAAATTTTATACATAAGTTCCTTTTCATTTTACAAGTAAATTTGCTTTCCAATTCAACTAAATTTTCTCTTAATTAAATTTCATTTAAATCTGCAATTTCATTTGATTGGTTATTATAGAATTTAACTTTCCAGATTCAACTCATCCGATTTATTACACGGCCATTTTCCAATTTATTTTCACATAATTGGATTTTATTCGCAATACAAACCATTATTATTTTAATCCAATTTCATTTTCCTTTATTCGACACATTCCCAACTATATTTAATTTGTTCACACTTCAAGTCAATTTTTATTTATAACTCAAGTTCTGATTCCTCCATTCACCTTTAACTTACCATCAAATTTTATTAACCACAATTTAATTGCATTTACTTCACTATCGATCGAGGTCGAATTTGATTTATAACTTGAGTTTTATTTTCAAACTTCATTATTAATTCACAATTCAACTTTATTTAACATTTCATTAACCAATTTATTAACAAATAGTTCTCTCCTATTTATAGTTCAATACTTGATCTTTAGTCCCAAATATCACTTTATTTAATTTTTTTTGGGTTCAATTTAGTTCATAATTCAAGTTTGGATTTTCTTTTCATTATCCAAAACATCAAACAATATTTATTTTGGATTTTCTATTCGACTTTCAAAATTTATAAGCCACAACTTATTATTTACACAATTCCATCCATTATAAGCTTGAATATATTATTCTTTTATTTTAACCAAGCCTTATGCTTATTTATATCCCAAGAATATTTTTATTCCATGCAATTTAATTCTGATTCTTTTATAAGTCATTCTAATTTATTTACTTCAATCCAATCCTTATTCATCTCATTTTTCATTTTTTTAAGTAAGAATATAATTCCATTCATAGTTCAATTGAATTCTTATTCCAATCCAATTTTATTTGAACTCAGTTTTATTTAACTCAATTCGATTCAATTTTATTCATCAATCCAGGTAAATCTCATTTTTAACTTCTCACTTTAAATTTAAATTTCAACCTTGAAAGCTTATATTCCATTCCTGATTTAAAAATCATCTCAATTTATAAGCTTACAACCCATATTATCAGGATTTTTAAAACACCGGCTTTTGGTTTCAAAACATTTTGAAATCTCCAACATCTCAAATCACACTTCTCAAAAATTAAACCAATCCTGGTTTTATTCCCAGCAAATTTCCTTAGAAATTTTTCAAAAACAAACCAGTTCTTCTGAACAAATCAATTTGGCAGCAATCCATCACTTAGAAATTCGAAAATGAATATTGATGATGCGGCCGTCATCATCAGGATTATTTTCCAATAATCCAAGTGATTTCAATGCTATATCACTTTCAAAATTCATTTAAAACAAATTTCTTTTCAGAAATATCTCCAAAACAATAATGTTATCATTTATCTTCAAAACACTTCGATAACATTCCCAAAATCTCTGAAATTTTTGAATTTCCAAATCCTGCTTAAATACATTTTATCTATAACACATTTGCACAATTTATGCTTATACAAATTTCTATTTGATTGTATTTCAATTCATAAATTACATTTATAATTCATATTAAATTTCATTTTATAATGAATTTATTCCCTTAATTTTTTTTCTCTTTAGTTATATTTCAATTTCTAGTTAAATTTTTACTTAACTATTATATCAATTTAATATTATTCTTTCTAACATCCAAGCAACCATATATTAGCTAAATAGTTTACAAACTTTTATTTATATCAAAATATATTTTTGGGTAAAATTATTTCATTTACCCACATTTAAAATAATACCGTGTCGATTGTTCTATTCAAGTGTTTAGAAACCCCTTCGATACAGTTGCGCAGACTGTGTCGACGAAGGTTCTTATGCCACTCAATAAATCAATCAACACAATATTAAAACAATTTATATTCACTAACAAATACGCACTCATATCTATTAATACGCTCAAACCCATTTTAGAGTACTACGGACTCTAATTTAAATGAGTAATTCCCACCAGAGCCAAGGTTATCTCCAACCTAAGCTCTGATACCAACTGTAACGGCCTGCAAATCCGTACCCCTTGAGTCATCACTATTCTACCTAAATCAACTCAAGTTGTACAGAAATACGAACCATTTGGGTTAAAGAAGAAGTGGTAGAAGAAGAAAATCGAAAACAACATCAGAATATAACCATCGCAGCGGAATAAAATATAATAGATAGTAAATAATCTTTACTCAAAATCAGATATATCTGTTTACATATTTTACATCATCAGAGTACATCAATCACAGCTCACATCAATAACATACAAATGGATACACAACAACTCGACACAGCAGAATATATATATATATATATATATATATATATATAGACACACACACACACACACACGAGAGTACGTATCGCCATCCGGCTCGTCTCCTAAGCTCCATAGCATCATATCCTGTATCCTATAATACTCGGTCTGACTCGAGCATTACAGTTAAATAACACCCGAGTCAGTCTGGAATACCAGCGTGAGAAAATCACACCCAATTGATTATTAAAGTTTCAAAAATTCTTTGAAAACAAAAGCATCTCGTAAGACCATGCCACAAATAAACATGTCGGGTTTTTACCTTACGATAGCTAAAACAATTTTTATAGAAATCCTATGATATTATAATAGGGTCTATATACAAATACTTATAAAATAGCCGAAATTGTTACATCTATTAAATTCCAGCTACTAGCCACAGAGTGGGTAATACAAACAAAACTCGTACAAGACTCGTAGGGAGAATGGATTTCCAACTAATGACTAGGCATTGGGGTACCACCTGTCACAGTACGGGGCCTAGATCACCGTACCGAGGAGTATGCCCGCTCCCCTGCATCACAAAGTCGGGACTACCCCTTACTGGATAATCCCAAGTGAGATTACTCCGCGGTTGGGATCAGCAACCACCCACTAAGCCGAAATAAAAAGGGACATCTAGACTGGAATGACCTCACCCTGCTTGGGTGCTACCCACCTAGCCTTGCTGCATAACCCCTGATTTTCAGTCATTTCCGGTTGATGAGGCTTGAGGCTAAGCGTTACCTTCTTGGAATATATCCCTTAGAATGCCCATCGTCCACCTGACGATGTTTTCGCAAGCATTCATCCATACAAGTTCGTCCCGGGTTCGAACGGAACCGAAGGCACTATTCCTACTACATCCATTTTGGAAATATCCTCAGGATTAGTAGCGACTAGCCCTTGCACTTCATTGCTCCATCTTCGAATCCAAAATCGTTTACACGAAACGTACAAACCGGATCGAAGTGGTTTTCGAGAAATAAATCTCGATCCCGGTCTCTTCGAAACGATCAACGCATTTGGCCAATATTGATAGTCGGTTATTTAACTATCAATTAATATGCACAAACAACCATCAACCAATAAATAATTGCCCAAATTATTTATTAATCTCAAAAATATCTTCACAAGATATAATTTTCAATTGCAATCCATTTTGAAACAGTTTCCTCTCACAGAATACTTTTTGCAATTATTTATTTCCACTGAAACGCCAAGTATAAAATACTTTAGATTTAAAAAAATAAATTGAATCACGTTATTTTAAAATATACTTTATAATATTAAATTAAAGTAGCTTTGTTAAAAATGTATACTTAAGAATAGTTTAAACAAGACCACTTTATAAAATATAACCACAATAATAGTTTTGAAAACATTTGCTTTAGAAGTTAAACATTTAGAGATAATAAATTTCTAAACATGTTTTTAAAACAACATTAAAACTTTAACTTATATTTAAAATTGCTTTAAAAACCATACTTGGCTATCCAGGGAAATGCTCTTCTCTTTCACATTCTTTTTAAAAATAAATCTTCAATTATTTTTTTCAAATTTACCATTTCTTTAATAAATTCACACCTTGAATTTATATTTCCAAATCCACTTTACCTTTATAAATCCAGTTTATAAATTTCAAAATCTCACTTTCTTTAATTTCAATTCCAAACACTTAAGTAAATTTACAATTTATTTCTAACTTACTTCACATTGAAATAAATTCCTTCCCTTACTTCATTTATTTCAAAATCTATTAACTTTAAGATTTTTATTTCTTTATTATGATTTAAACTCTTTAACTGAAAATACCAATTCAGATTCCCAAATTTCTTCTGTATCCTTTAATTAACTTTAAACTGGATATTTAAAAATAAATTCTTTATCCTTTATTCTTTAATGATAACACTTAAGCTTTATTATTCCTCTGATTATTCAAATTCCATCGTTTCATACTTAGAATTTAATTATTCGAAATTTAAAAAGAATTACTTTTATTTTTCCTTCAATTCATTCTTTAATTTATTCAAATTCTCTCTATAGTTATTTTACTTAAAATTTTACTCTTTTATTTCATTTCAAAAATATAATTCTATAGATTCTAATAACTCAGTATACCACATATTCAATCCAACCATATCATCCAATACATCAATTATCAATAAAATTATCACAGGATATCAAATATCTATAACAGAGAATATCAAACAATTGTAAATAATTTTGAGGAATCCTGTTGGATCCCTCCAACCTGTTTTCCCTGTATCCACAGATGTTAGCACAACATAAAATACCAATCCCAAAATATACCATACTATAGCACATCAATCAATTCAACCATTCAAACAATTATTTAAATTTAATTATTTAAATTTTAAAATTTAATTGAGTGGGATTAACTCACCTTAAATTTTCATTCGCAATCCACTTCAATATTGCCTTGGATTTCCAGATGTTTGACCTTAAATAAACAATTCACAATTTATTACTATTTGAATTATCAAACAATTTATCACCGTTTACACATTGATTTTTAACTTATAAATCGATTTAACTAATTCCCCTTTTGAAAACTTGAGTATCTAAAAAAAAATAAACAAACCGATTTAACAATTTAATCACTACAATACATTTTAAAATAGACTAGTGAGTAAAACTATATATATTCTTATAAAATAATCTATATAGATTTAAGAATCTATTTTTATATAAACTCCCTACATTTAAAATACCTTTTTTTTTCAAAACCCTATCTAAAATCATATCCATATATATATATATATAGTTCACGATCTATTATATTATTAATTTATTTTTATTTTTTTATATCGTTCTAACTCAAACATTCAAAATTTCTACGTATCTATATTAACTAAAATGGACAGAAAATTTCTGTTAACATCTTATTTCTGTTAACTCAAACATCTATATTACTCAAACATTCAAAGTTCCTGTTAACATGTTAAAACAAAACTGCAAATATATTTTTTCGAATCTGTAAATATATTTAGCTAAGTAAAATTGAAATAAATGAATTAAATACCCTATTGAAAGTTTATTTATTATCAGCATGAATCATTCACTAATTTAAATAAAACCGTACCTCTACTTACACGAATCGAAGCTATGACTTCGCCCAGCACACGAGAGAACCCTACGCGATCGCTTCCAATCAAAACCCACCAACCCACGTCGCCTCGGTCTGCCGCCGCCACGACATTGTTTTCGAATTGTGAAATCCCCAAATCGACGCCTCCCATCGGCCTTGGTCGATGACGACCCCTCCCATCGTCGCGCGTCCGCTTGTGCTCGAGCCGATGAAGTACGAGCCTAACTTGATTTAATTTTCGAACGAAAATCTTTCGAATCTCAGGCCGCCATTACGTTCCCCCGCTCCCTCTTTTTTTTCTTCTTCTGAGACTTTTGTTTGCTTTCGGCTATTGGTTTCTTTTTTTTCTGAACGAATCGGCCATTGTTTTGTTTCTGAATTTCGTTCGAATTCCTGAGGATAAGGATGCGCGAATTGATTTAGAAAGGCTTGATTTTGGCTTCCAGGAGAAGGAAGGGGGAACAAGATTAGATGTTGTCGTACTTAGAGCTGAGAAAGGGGAACAAGATTTGAAAGAAGATAGCTGATAGGGGTAGTACGTGAATAAATAAAATAGAATTTTCGACGCGTTTATATATCTTACGCTCACACAACTGCCCCAATTACTACGAAAATTGAAACCCGATAATAATTTAATATTACGGATCCAATGGAACTGGTTTCATCGGATTCCGAGACTGTGCCTCTGAAGGCTATTTTTAAATTCAATTTAAACGATAAAATTTCAAAACTGAACAACCCACTTCCAAATTCAATTTTAATACTTCTAATATCTTCACTATTATCAATATAAATTTTATAAGCCTTCAAATTATTTTTAACAGGCTTAAATTCAAGATTCAACAATTTACCCAATCCCTAATTATTAAATTCTATTATTTAATTATCAGTAAATAGCGATATTTGTAATTCAAGTTGATAATTAACCTTTAAATAAATTAAATCAATTAAATATTCTGATTTTAAATGCTTAAAAATTTCGGGTCATCACAGCTTATTCTTGTGCAATTGCTTTTGGTTTGGATTGATTTGGTGAATATTCCAATTTTTAGTGTTTTGAGTTCAATTCTTTAAAAATCCTAACTTTGATGTTTTGATCATGTTTTTGGTGATGAATCGAAGAGCTTATATGGCCTGGTAGTCGATAGCGTAAATCCTTAGTGTCGTTGCTCGACCGATAGCAATTTGGAAGGGAATGTCATTTATTAGATAGGCATGGGAGTGCTGGCAACAGGATCCGGTCGACCGAGCTCAGGGTCCGGTCGACCGACCTGCTACCAGAGCACTTCCTGCCTCTGGTTTGGAAATGCAGGTTACAGGGTCCGGTCGACCGAGCTCAGGGTCCGGTCGACCGACCTGCTACCCGAGAACTTCCATCTTTGGTTCGGTCAACCGACTCAGGGAGTCCGGTTGACCGACCTACTCCTATTTGCCAATTTTGCCTATATTGCCTATTTTGTTGAATTTCCAACTTTAATCGATTCGTGTTGTTTCCCTTTTGCTGTTATCATTTATTATCGATTTTTATGTCATTTTCTTCGGGAATTTTCGAAATATTCATTTTGATGGATTTGATATCGATTTCTTTGGATTTTATTCACGTCTTCGTATGTGAATTTTTATGATTGATTGTTTCTATAATCACTTCTATGATTTTTCACTTTAAAAATATAAAGGTTTTCTATACTAGTAGTAAATATCAAAACTCTTTCATCAAAACTATTTCAACACTATTTCAATACAAAGCTCTTCTATAAAAACCGTTTTCCAATCTATTAGTATATACAAACCTTTCCCTCACTCGTATGAGAAATCTAATTAAACGGCTTAGTAAAACTAGTGGTATGAAAGCTTGTGTTTACTTCGTCGGTTAATTCTTGGACTTGTTCGATTGAACCTCTTGTGACAATTTTCTAGTGGAGATCTACAATTTGTTCGTAAATATTTAAGTTAAGCTAGTGGTTATGGGACATGAAGCTAAGCTCATATATTTACTAGCTTACTGTAATTGACACTTCTTGATGATCGATGATGATCATTTTATAGTTTAGACTAGCAATGTGCGATGTCACTTTGTCTATGTGGAGGAACGTACTTCATTTTATTGAGCTTCGTCTCATTTCTTGCATGCGTCGTACCTATTTAGGTGCATCGATGTTTGTTTACTTCGTGGAGCAATCGGCTTAATAAATTGGGGCATGGGGCGTATCTTTCTAGGTGCATCGATATTCGTCTATGCGTGGGACGTATCTTTCTAGGTGCGTCGATGTTCGACTTTGCATGGGGTGTACCTTTCTAGGTGTATCGATGTCTACGTCGATGTTGATTTATGCATGGGGCATATCTTTCTAGGTACGTCGATGCTTATTTATGCATGGGGTGTATCTTTCTAGGTGCATCGATGCTAGACATTACATGGGGCATATCTATTTAGGTGCGTCGATGTTTGCCTTTGCATGGGTCGTACCTATCTAGGTTCAACGATGTTTGACTGTGCATGGGGCGTATCTATTTAGGTGCGTCGATGTCCGGTTTATGGAATGGCGTCCCGTTTGGGATTGGCCATCCTTTTCTTGTGATTTCTGGATTTCTAATTGATGATTTCTAGAATTTGAATTTCACCAATTTTATGATTGGCATTTATATATTGTCAATATTTGTGGCTTGGTGAATGACATAAGGAGTATGACATCCCTTTTGATCTTTGAGAAGATTTTTGTGATATTGATTAATCTCTTGTTGATTTTCAATTACTTATTTATCACAGCTTGACATTTTGATTATTATACGTTTAGTCATATCTCTTATTCTATATCATTTCATCTGATATTTATAGCTAGACTGATCCGTTTATTATTTTCTTATTAAATAATACTCGGATCAGACCGAGATGTTACAGGTGCTTCTGCTTGACTTCACATCTGGGATTATCATCCTGTCTTTTGGCTAACTACTTAGATTAGTGGTTTATTTTGTTGTATACATTTGAGTTATGGACTCCTACATGTATACGTATTCTTTTGTCTAGCTCTTGTAACCATTCTTTTGTGATATTGTGGTTCTTGTTTGACCACTACTCTGATGAACACTTTTATGTGTTATATATATATTCATATCTATTTCCTCCTTTGTGATATGAATTATCTGTGACTGATTTGTGTTATGTTTATTTCTATATTTGTCTCCGAAGACATTATAGCCACTGTGTAGTAGCTTTGAGGTGTTGGTATGTCGGATTTCCTCTTGAAAAGAATGCAAGTTATATTTTATCTGGCATATCGGTATTCGCATAAAGTAATTATACAGATAGTCGCTCCTCAACAGCCTTATTCTCCGTGCTAGTTGACGGCATTACACCGTGGTGTCCCTGGCTAGCGTGGGTATAGAGGTGGGGCGTCACAACTTGGTATCAGAGCCAAACTTCGGAACAATGTAGAATAATCTAGCAAGGATCATCATCCTAAGTCTTTCTTAGGAGTCGTGCCTTAGGATTTAATTCGTGTCTTCGTACCGATTCATCCTATTTTTCTTTATGATTCCTTGTTTTATCAATCAAGATTGCTTGATATTTATTTTGAGAATTAATTTTCTTCTTCTTTCTTTCTTAAAGAAGAGAAATGGTTAGACCTGGCCGTCCTAGCGCCGGTCAATCTAGTGCTACTCCCCACGATGGAGTATTTATGTCTGGTCAGCAGCTTCTTGATCTAGTAAAGAACGCTCAAGCAGCCGGACTCAATCCAGAGCCTACTCATCCTTGATCCGGTTTTGAACGCTTGTGCAGAGACTATACCGATTTGGGTGTAAGGCCATTCAAGGGATCCGAGAGTGTTATAGAAATTCAAGCTTGGCTCAAATCATGCGATCGTATCTTTTCTCGCATGAACCTTATTGATCTACATCGAGTCCAAGTGGCTTCTAGCATGCTCCAAGAAAGAGCATTAGATTGGTATGAGCTCTTGACTTCGGAGATTATCGAAGCAGATCTTACTTGGGAGCAATTCCGGGAACGATTCGAACTAAAGTTTGTGCCGGAGGCTGAAAAGGTAACTTTAGCACAGCGTTTTATTGACCTTGTTCAAGGTGAATCTTCTGTGACAGATTACGTCGCATCTTTCGAATCTCTCTCTAAGTATGGGGTCGAGTATATTAATACCCCATTGAAGAAAAATCAGAGATTTGTCTATGGCTTGAATAAGAATCTTAAGAAGCCATTACTTCTGAAACTAGAGGTTTCTTTTGATCAGCTTATTGATATCGCTCTTCGTCTTGAAGAGGCCGATAAAGAGTGTGATGTTGAAGTTGTGGGTGCCAAACAAAACTTCAACAACAACATGAAGAGGCCTATTATGTTCAAAGGCCCCAATTACAATAAGAAGGGGAAGCAACAAATTCCGGTAGCAAAGACTCCTACCTCTAGTGGTGGACAATGCTCCAATTGTGGTTCCACGGACCACTATGCAAGGGAGTGTCTGAAACCTCTTTATTGTCGCTATTGCAAAAATTCGGGTCACCATTTAACTGCATGTCCCATACTTCAAAGTAGGAAGGAGGGAAAGCTGCAAACCCCAAACAACTCTTCTTTTGGTCAAGGTATTTTTCACTCAATCCTTGATGGCATTGTTTTCTTTCGTAATCTTCTTATTTGAGTTCTTTTTGATATGGGTTCCATCTCACTAATTTATATCAAAAGAACTTGTTGATTCTTTTTAAACATTTTTGGGCTTGAAGACTTCTTTGAGGATTGTGAATCCGGATGGGTCCGCAACACTCAATTTGCTTTCTATTGATGTCGAAATTATTTTATGTGATTTTTTCTTTCCGAGCCGATTTTTACTTATGCTTCGGAATTGACTTTTGAACAGATAGGCTTAATTATTATGAAGCCATATCCGAAGTCCCGAGTGGACTATTCATCTTTGGCATTTCCTATCTGTTAAGCAGATTTCTATTTTTTTCTTTGTGATTCCGATTTCAAATTTTTGGTGGCATTATTTTATTCTTTAATCCCTCATCATGGTAAAGTGTTATTTCTCTCATTCATGTAGTTTGAAAATTTTTCGGTATTTTTGAAGTTTGTCTTAGGATCATCACGTAAGCAATATCTTGTGCGGTGTTAAGGTCTTTTAAGCTCGACCTTGCCACCGGTTTTCATTTGCTACGAGTTGCGGGAGTTATCATTCCACTTACCGCATTCCGCACTCGTTATGATTCTTATGAATGACTTGTTATGTCATTCAGTTTGTCCAGCTTATTTCATCCACTTTATAAATCAAGTATTCTATGAATATCTCTATAATTCCATTCTTGTATTTATTGATTTTGGATGAAAATAGAAATTTAAAATTTTGCAAATCTTTTTCATAAGATTTATTTATAAGTACAATTGGATTTTGATCTTAAAAGAGTAAAGAATATTCTCAAAACTTTTAAGAGATATTTTCACCATATAGAAGATGATTTTGTGATTGTATTTCCTGTTGAGTGCTTTAAGAATTCTGGTCGATGCGCTTGATCAACGTTATCGATAGGAATTTCCTAAACTCTTTGATGAGACAATCAGACACGATATATTGACTTGTAAAAATATAAATTTTTCTAGAAAGATTTTCACATTGAGATAATTATAATTTTGAAAATTTTAGCTTTTTGGGAAAGAAGATTATTTGAAAGAATTCTTTTCCGATACTCTTATTCTTGTGTTTTTCGAAGGGAACCAAGACTTTATCTTTTGTACCAATGCTAATCGTATTGGTTTGGATGCCGTTCTCTTGCATAAGAAAACGTTCTACCACTTGTGCTTCTAGGTCATAAAAGCATGTCGAGACTAGGTACTCATGATCTAGTGCTCGCGGCTATTGATTTCACTTTTAGAATTTGGCATCACCATTTTTGGATGAGAAATTTGTTCTCCTTGATCATAAATCTATGAAAAATTATTTACTCCCAAGAAACTTAATTTGCGTCAACCAGGACTGCTCAAATTCCTTGTATCTTATGATCTTTTTACCAAGTTCATCGGACGTTTCGATGCACTTTGTTTTGTTGAGCTTCGTCTCATTTCTTTTATGGACTAGCGTCCTATGTTCTTTTATGGTGTTCGGTTCATCGGATGTACTGTTATTATACTACATCGATGTTCCGTCTTATCTGGATCAATGGATGTACCATTATTATACTACATCGTTGTTCCAGTTTATCGATTCATTGGACGTACCGTTTTTGTAATATGTCGGTGTTTCGAAATTGTTCGAGTTTCTCGCTTCTCGAGCGTACCATTTTTGTACTACGCCGTTGCACCGGCTCAACTTTTTGCTATTCTTGACGTTTTCCACGTCTTTTAACTATGGAAATGCTCTTATGTTTTCGATTTTTATTCTTGAGCCCGGTGCTATTGAGGAAATTGAAGTTTCACCAGATTTGACTTATGAGCAACATTCCATTCGCATCATTGCTTCGGAGGTTGAGCGCCTTCGGAATCAAGATGTTCTTCTTGTGAAATTTCATTGGTTCTCAGATCCTAAGGATTTCTCTTGGGATTCCTGGGAATTCATCGAGCGATCCCGTTTAGGCTTACCCTTTCATGCTCTTTATGGTGAACTTCCTATTTCAAATTTCTTTTGTGTTGATATGCTTTTATGGTTGTTACTCTTAATTTTCTTCTTAAGTATTGCGAGGATGCAATTTATTTAAGGAGGGGAGTCTGTAACCACCCTCATATTTATCGATTGTATATTTAAATATTTTATTTAAATATTTCATCGTTCGTCGGATTTTAGTCCGAAAACCTACTTTTAGCAAACAGTCGAATTGGGACTCGAGACCCCTTCCATTGAGTTCAAAATATCGTTTGCAACCTTTTTGAGTATAAGCTTCGATATGTTTGGAGTAAGTTGAATTTTGCTACCTTTTCACTTAGGGCTTCGTGTTGGGTTCAGCCCACTAGCCAACTTAATACCCCAAACTGAACTACTCCTCTTCATTCACTCCCTCTTCCTCTACTTTTCAGTTCTAAAGAGATTAATGGTGGGTGGAATGAGAAATTAAAACTCCAAACCCTAGTTTCCATTTACAAATAGAGTTCTAGCTCCAATCAATAGAAGAAGCTTTGGTAAGCCTCATCTTCTTCTTCTCCAACTCTATCTCCATTCAATTTCAGAAATTTCCTAAACCTAACTTAGGGAATGTTCTTCTTTTGAGCTTAGATTCAAGCTTCTATTGTTGAGATTGAAGTGTGGTTGATCTTCCCTTGTCTTCAAGCTTCTCATTCATTGTTTTTGGGTTCAAAGGTGAGATTTTTATCTCACATCTTAGTCTATAACTATCTTCGATTGTTAGGTATGAATTCCTAACACTTATTCTTGTGCAATTGCTTCTGGTTTGGAATGATTTGGTGAATATTCGAATTTTTAGTGTTTTGAGTTCAATTCTTTAAAAATCCTAACTTTGATATTTTGATCATGTTTTTGGTGATGAATCGAAGAGCTTATATGGCCAGGTAGTCGATGGCGTAAATCCTTAGTGCCGTTGCTCGACCGATAGCAATTTGGAAGGGAATGGCATTTATTAGATAGGCATGGGAGTGCTGGCAACAGGCTCCGGTCGACCGAGCTCAGGGTCCGGTCGACCGACCTGCTACCCGAGCACTTCCTGCCTCTGGTTCGGTCGACCGAGCTCAAGGTCCGGTTGACCGACCTGCTACCCGAGCACTTCCATCTTTGGTTCGGTCAACCGACTCAGGGAGTCCGGTTGACCGACCTGCTCCTATTTGCCAATTTTTCCTATATTGCCTATTTTGTTGAATTTCCAACTTTAAACGATTCGTGTTGTTTCCCTTTTGTTGTTATCATTTATTATCGACTTTGATGACATTTTCTTCGGGAATTTTCGAAATATCCATTTTGATGGATTTGATATCGATTTCTTTGGATTTTATTCACGTCTTCGTATGTGAATTTTTATGATTGATTGTTTCTACAATCACTTCTATGTTTTGTCACTTTAAATATATAAAGGTTTTCGATACTAGTAGTAAATATCAAAACTCTTTCATCAAAATGATTTCAACACTATTTCAATACAAAGCTCATTTATTAAAACCGTTTCCCAATCTATTAGTATATACAAACCTTTTCCTCACTCGTATGAGAAATCTAATTAAACGGCTTAGTAAAACGAGTGGTATGAAACGCTTGCATTTACTTCGTCGGTTAATTCTTGGACTTGTTCGATTGAACCTCTTGTGACAATTTTCTAGTGGAGATCTACAATTTGTTCATAAATATTTAAGTTAAGCTAGTGGTTATGGGACATGAATCTAAGCTCATATATTTACTAGCTTACTGTAATTGACACTTCTTGATGATCGATGATGATCATTTTATGGTTTAGACTAGCAATGTACGATGTCGCTTTGTCTATGTGGAGGAATGTACTTCATTTTATTGAGCTTCGTCTCATTTCTTGCATGGGTCGTACCTATTTAGGTGCGTCGATGTTTGTTTACTTCGTGGAGCAATCAGCTCAATAAGTCGGGGCATGGGGCGTATCTTTCTAGGTGCATCGATGTTCGTCTATGCATGAGACGTATCTTTCTAGGTGCGTCGATGTTCGACTTTGCATGGGGTGTACCTTTCTAGGTGTATCGATGTTAGACATTACATGGGGCGTATTTTTCTAGATACATCGATGTTGATTTATGCATGGGGCTTATCTTTCTAGATACGTCGATGCTTATTTATGCATGGGGTGTATCTTTCTAGGTGCATCGATGCTAGACATTACATGGGGCGTATCTATTTAGGTGCGTCGATGTTTGCCTTCGCATGGGTCGTACCTTTCTCGGTGCAACGATGTTTGACTATGCATGGTGCGTATCTATTTAGGTGCGTCGATGTCCGGTTTATGGAATGGCGTCCCGTTTGGGATTGGCCATCCTTTTCTTGTGATTTCTGGATTTCTAATTGATGATTTCTAGAATTTGAATTTCACCAATTTTATGATTGGCATTTATATGTTTTCAATATTTGTGGCTTGGTGAATGAAATAAGGAGTATGGCATCCCTTTTGATCTTTGAGAAGATTTTTGTGATATTGATTAATCTCTTGTTGATTTTCAATTACTTATTTATCACAGCTTGGCATTGTGATTATTATACGTTTAGTCATATCTCCTATTCTATATCATTTCATCCGATATTTATAGCTAGACTGATCCGTTTATTATTTTCTTATTAAATAATACTCGGGTCAGACCGAGATGTTACAGGTGCTTCTGCTTGAGTTCACATCTGGGATTATCATCCTGTCCTTTGGCTAACTACTTAGATTAGTGGTTTATTTTGTTGTATACATTTGATTTATAGACCCTACATGTATACATATTCATTTGTCTAGCTCTTCTAACCATTCTTTTGTGATATTGTGGTTCTTGTTTGACCACTACTCTGATGAACACTTTATGTG
The DNA here is from genome assembly GCA_030765085.1 of Allium cepa. Taxonomy (NCBI): domain Eukaryota; kingdom Viridiplantae; phylum Streptophyta; class Magnoliopsida; order Asparagales; family Amaryllidaceae; genus Allium; species Allium cepa. The sequence continues at coordinate 502,439,675 of CM060937.1, read as the reverse complement.
TTATATATATTCATATCTATTTCCACCTTTGTGATATGAATTATCTGTGACTGATTTGTGTTATGTTTATTTCTATATTTATTTCCGAAGACATTATAGCCACTGTGTAGTAGCTTTGAGTTTGTGTCGGTATGTCGGATTTCCTCTTGAAAAGAATGCAAAATATATTTTATCTGGCATATCGGTATTCGCACAAAGTAATTATACAGATGGTTGCTACTCAACAGCCTTATTCTCCGTGCTAGTTGACGGCATTACACCGTAGTGTCCTTGGCTAGCGTGGGTATAGAGATGGGGCGTCACAATTTCCAACCTTATTTTATGTACTACTTTCCCATGTATCTTGAAATTTTCTCTTTTACCCGATTCTTTTTCCAACTTTTCCAAGTACAATTTGCATAAGTCAATTTCTTTTTAAGTTTTTAAAATATGGTTTATTCAAAAATCATCCTTTTATCACTGACGAGATATAGAGAAAGTCGTTCCCTAACCATGATAGCCTTCTCCCTTATTTCTAACCATATTTTATTTAACTATCGTCTCTGAGCACAACAAAATCCTTATCAACCAGTCAACTATTCTCCTATGTCAAGTATATGGAATTTCCAAATTTTGAAATTTTCTTTTAATTCAAAAATATTTTTATATTAATTTCTAAAATATTCATAAAAATTTAAACGTAAAAACCTTTCAACACATTTTGCAAAGATATTTTTAGTTTTCAAAAGTGTACATATGTATAGGTATTTTCAAAACACAAGTTTTCGTATCTCAAGAAATCAGGGTTTAGTCAACGATCCAATGTCCATAGTGGACTTCTCTTAATATATGCAGTAAATTTTAATTTTCAAAAACTTTTCTTTTATTCACAATAGCAACAACAACCAAGTTAAATTATAAATTTCAGCCTTTGAGGTACATGGTCATTGACTTGTGGCTACTCAACATTCCTCTTATGTCCTCCGCTTGTTGAAATTTATCAATCTTATTCCATTTCGACTTAGTGGTATTCAAATAAGTTTTCTTAATTTATTATTTAACTTCAAGTGTCTACAATTTTCTTTTCTTTTGCTTTATTTGGCTATCTTTTACGAAATTTCCTTATACTTGTTGTTTTCCTATAACAATGTGGTCCACATTGAAGATAAAATAAAAGAAGCATTTCCTATAATATCGTACGCACTTTTACCCCCAATAATGAAAACTAAATCTTACAACCCAACTTAAATAGAACAACTACCAGAAGTTTGCCTTCAACATTAACCAACACTAACAATGTTGTGACCATACCACTTCATGCTCAAATTGAATGGACCTTCAACATGCCATCCCTCTGCAATCCTCATATCTTAATTTTCCTTTATTACTTCTGATAAACGAGGTCTACTCATTTCTTTCATTGCCATATCCGATTAGGTAATAAACGGTGCCTCCCTACACTGTTATGGACAGGAAATATAAACTACGCCCATCTTGAATAACCCATTGGTAATTTCTTCAGTGGAATAGTTTCTTCACCTTCTATCTGGCTTTCCTTAATTTGAGTTTACCAATGTCCTCTATGTGTGTTTTCCGTCTCCTTTTAACCCAAATCTTTTTCTAATTGTTTTCCCAAATCCTAGTATTTACTTTCTTTACCTATGATCCTTTATAGAGTATATCCTAGCACTCGTAGAAGCATACTTTAATATCATTTATCATTCCCTTATAGTTCTTCTTATGGATTGCGCACATAACTAACAACTTATTCCTAGGTTCTTACCATTATCCTTTACACTCACTGGGTTCCTTATTACTTTTCCGAGAGTAATTATTACTACCTTCTATATTATCTTTTACCCCATCATCCTTAGGCACTATTTCCTATCTAATTCATATTTAAAATCTTGGTTTGGTCTTTACCATTTTTCAAAAATTAAAATTTCAACAATGTTGAAGCACTTAATCCCAAAACCTTTGTCTTTAAAAGTACAACTTAAAATACTTTATTAAATTCAAAAATACTTTGTGTTTTAATTATTCAAATACTTTAATTTACAATTTTTGAATTTATCGTACTTATTAAATCTAAAGGAAATTGTTAGCAAATCAAATTTTAAAAGTTCTTGTCTTTCTCCTTCAAATCAACATTTCCTTTTCAAAGACCTTTTCATTTTTCCTTTCTAAAATTTAGGATTTTTAATTCAAACTATTTATAAAGTTTTTCCTTCAAAAACTTATTAGTTACATCAAGCCATTCTTTTCTAAAAATGCACTACGCAGTTTTTTCAAAACATCTTTTATAAACTTTTAAATGATAAAACTGGAGCAGATAAAAAGAACTCTCATTTTATCGTTTCCTTCTATATCCACTTCTAATCTTTAGTGGAGTCTCTAATGTCACGAATGGGGTACTTTCAAAAGGTGCTTGAAATGCACACAACAATGGAGATTGATCGTTTTCCTTTATTATGCTTTATTTTTTTACGCCAATTTTAATTAGATTACTAGCAAAATTTCTTTTCATGATCTCCTATATAATTTCTAATTACTATACTTTTTGTTATACTTAAGATTCTATACTTTAGTGCATAGGAACTACTTTCCGCCTTCAAAAGGAATTTTGGACGTTATAATTCTCTACGGAATTGTTGACGTTATAATTCTCTACGGGTCAGCTAAAAGAGAATTCGTGTTTTGTATGAGATTACAAGGAATTATCCTTCATTTTTTATTGAAATTGACAATACAAAACATCAGATATCCCATGTAACGACCCTAGTTTTTCTAGCACTTTATTCTTTTGTTTATAAAACCTTGAAATTTGTTTTAATATATATTTTTAATTTGATTAAATCTTTTCCCAAAATTCTAAGTATAAAATGAAAGTTCTGAAATTTTTTAACTTTGTTTAAAGGATAACTCTAATTGGAATTTTAATAAAAGGATTGGATTATCTACTTGCTTTAAAAAATTAATAATATTTTGTCCATTTGAATAATAAATCGCTTTGTAAATGGTAATAGTAATCAGAGAAGAAGGTAACCATAATTCTATCTTTTATTCAAGTAATAAATTTGAAGAAGATTTATAGTGTACAAGGAAACTGTTAAATTACGCATTTAAAGGGTACGATATTTAATAAATAACGTATAAAATAGAAAATCGTATTAATTAAAAAGCGTTACTTTTGCATTAATTTTGGGTGTATATTATTTCATAGGTTCTACGTATTTTTAAAATTCACACCACAATATATATATGAACAATACTTATTTTGCGGTTGTTCTACCGATATTTGTTGTATACTTTTTAAAGAAAAAGATAAATATTACGAAAGGAAATCAAATTTTACATTAACTACATAAATAAATATACAAGTAGGAGTGCATTCTTTTAAGAGGGAAAGAAATAAATTTTCCCTTTCCGTTACCTCCTTTTATCTAATAGAAATAAAACGCATTGTTTAAAAACGTTCAAACCATAAATTAGTGACGTTTTCTTCCACTTAAATCAACGCCAACTAAATATTTAGTGCTTGCCTTTTTCTTTTCCTGAACCAACGCACTCACGTACGAAATTTATTGTCACTTTGCTACTCGAAATTCACGCAAGTTATTATAAGATAAGGTAACGTTCGAAATCAAATATCATTCTATTTCTTCAGCTATCAAAGGCCAATTATCTCATTTAAACACGTTGCAATAAATTTGTCCAAAATTCTATTCCGTTCAAGGATAAAATAATTGCTTGCCGCCTTTAAAATCCAATCAACAAATCAAGTGCTTGCATGCTTGTTTTGGTTACTCAAAATTTTCGCAAGCTTCACCTAAATACTGGAAACGTTGCATTATTACTTCACCTCATTTTTAGCTCTGTTAATAAACATTAAATGGAAGCAACTTATCCCTTACCTGTGTGAACGAAATTACCAAATCTCAAAAGAAAAAAATCATGCAGCTTCCTATTTTATAGCACGTTCGGAATGTTCAATTATTTTCTACCGTTTTTTCCCCATAATCCAAGTAATAAAAACCCACGCACCTTTTTATTGCATTGAAATCATTTATTTCAAAATGTGACTTGCTGTTTTCTCTACTTATTGATTTGCGAACAAACGAAATTCCTGGACCATAAAACTTGAATGCTTTGATTGTGCATCTTATTATTTCCTTGCGTACAAAGCAACGAAAATATAGCTCCTATAAAAACTATACACGTCCCTAGATTTGTCGTTTATAGACAAATGAGATTTCTTGCCATAAAATAAATTGCTTTAATAAATTTCATAACTCCGAAATCTAAGGGACTGTAACTATTCCCAATTCAGTACAAACGTTCTATTCTTTAATTCGAACGTCTCAGATTGGAAATTTTGATTTTTGATTGCTCCCTGCCTTTTTTCACCTTAATCTATTGATGGCACGTTGATCTCCTTTTTCATTCCTAACCTTAGGCCCTACGCATTGTTTTATAACCGTTGAGAAAAGCAAACGTACGTTTGCATTGATTTTTTTTTAAAATCAAACGGTCCATAATTTATTGCTTTACGTTGGGTTAATTAATTTGAACGTTACTTTTGTGGCGTTCCTTTTTTTTCGGTTGCTCCAGTCTCTTTGATTCCAATTCATACTTATATATATATTCCATTCTCTTCTATCTGCATCATGTTCTCTTTTGTCTCCCCCGTTCATTTTCTCTCTGCCATTATATTCCTCCTCCCCTTCTTTTCTTCTTTCAGACCCAAACGAAAAAAAATGTTGAAAAAGCTGCTCGCTCCACCTCCAACGTCCGCTCACCATCTCACTCTACTGCTTCGGCTGCGTATCTACATATAGTGGATACATATCCTTATTCAAGTATGAGTATGTTTTATGTTTATATATATTTTACAAGTTATAATATTAGTTCCATTTGTTTTGACTTAAACTATAATATGTCATGACGTGCCTTGATTTTTCTTTTGTGCGTTATGTTTATGTTTACATAAGTATAAATTGTTGATTCGGTCTGTTTATATAAGTTGGGTTATATAAGTTACAGTATGTATAATATAAATTATCTTAAGTTATAAAAGTTGGTACAGTTTATATTTTTAAGATATATTAAGTTTAAAAGTATAATATATGTGGTAGTTGATACGTTGCAAATAAACGTGCATTATATATTTGTATTTATGTTTTAATTAGTATTATTTCAACATATATATTGAATACATGTCTGATTTTAGTATATATACGTTTTGTTGAAAACAATGATTTGGAATGTATGTATATTAAATTTAGAATATGTTTTAATATTGATTTTAATATTTTATTTACAAGGGTTACTTTATAAAGATTTAAATTTTTAAATGGTGTTGGATATTGGTTTGTATATAGGTTTAAACATATACATTATTTTAAACTATACTACATATAGATATGTTTTGTTTACACCAATGGTTTTTGAAAATATATATTTAATTTAATATATGTCTAAATTTAGAATACAGTTTTATTTGTATATGGTTATATATAGCTCACTTATCCTATTTATCTTCAATCGACCCAACTCTGATTTGAGTTTCGTCAATTCCTCTTTATCAGCTTTGATCGTTAAAATTCTTGCCAATATTGCGTTGCTTCGAAATCTGTGCTTGGATTCGTATCTCTTCTCATTCCGCCCTTTCCTCTAGGCTCGAAAGGTGAGCAATCACTCACGATTAACGTTCTTTTATTTATTAAATTTGATTTCAATTGAAACGACAATTGAAATATGTTGTTGTAGTTATTTAAATTGTTATATTTATGCTATTACCTGTATCTGTTCACCTACGGGATATGACACCATATCCTATTGTTTATACATTATTTAATTACCGATGATATATTCCTGTTGCATATTATTATCATATCCTGCTATATTTTTATTATCTGTTATCACTTTGCAAGTTCCATGTAGTTTAGAATTCACTATGGGTTGACATGATACATACCCGAACAGACTTTAGAATATGAGAATTTCGTTATGGGTTGAAATGATAGACCCAAGCGATTTTCATTTAATTAATTTTTGGGATTACGGATTGGAATGATATCCACCCGTATATATTTAGTGTACGGACTTAAATGATAAATATCCGTAACACTTGACCAGATGATAAGGAATATATACAGACACCGTGGTTCATTTATAAATATTTTGGAAATAAATTCTTTGTTTGGAAAGAAATATATGGTCTTAATAAATGTTAATTCTTAAATTTCTATATATATATATTTAATAATATTTAATTTAATTAAGTTTGATTTAATACATAAACTATGTTAATATTTATGTAAATTATATTTCAAATAGATTTTTGAAATAATTGGGATAAATTAAGATGGGGAGATAAATTTGAGTTTATTAAATGGTATCTAAATAAGGATTTATTTAATTAAATCGATCTAAAATTTTTAAATGGGAAATTTTAAAAAGGTAGGATTTCATAACTGGATTTTTGATTTAAGCGATTAAATGCATATTTCATGTTAAAGTAAATTAAAGAAAATATTGAGAAAAATGGAATTTAAGGTCAATTAAATAATCTTGAATCAAATGAGGAAGTATTTCAAGACTAAATAAAAATGAGGTTAAATCGAGATCTATATGAAACGGTTAAATTGAAATTTAAATTTTTAAGCCTTAAACTATATTGGAATTTAAATGGTTTAAATTTGAGATTCGGATCTGTATTTGAAATCAATATAGTTGAATTTGTTATTTAGAAACTAAATTGAATTAAAATGAAAATTTAGGTTGAACTAAATTTGAATTTATTATTTAGAAAACTAAACTGAATAAAAATTTAGTTGAAACGTTGAATACTTAAAGGTTTAAAAATACTGAATATAAAGGGGTATTTTGTGATTACAAATCCGAATTTGAGATCAATAAAATTGAAGTGGTTATTTTAGGAATTGAGTTGAATTTAAATTGATAAATTGAGATTGAATTTAATTTAAATGGGAAGGTCGGGTTGATGTTGAAACAATTTGTTAAGTTGAGGGAATTGAAAATATTATACGGTATAATTATTTAATATATCTAAATACTATTTTGGGAAAATAGCTATATTTGAAGTGAAATGATATTTGATTTTGAGGTATAAATTAAGATGAAAGAACCACGGTGTTATAGTGTATATTTCTACCCTGTAGATAGTTCCATGGACCCTTAAAGGATTGTTATTCCAAACATCCTTTAAGTTATTTGTATTTCAGTTGATATTTCACTTGAGTTGGATTTATTGATATAAGAATGTTAATCCTGACTCGAGTGTTTTGTGTTTTGCTTTACGCTCGGGTCAGACTGAGTGATACAACATTTGAGACTCACCTTCGAAGTTGGAGCCTTGCTTGAAGATCCAGCTATCTATCCTTTCAGTCATCCTGTTGATTTGTTCAGAGAAGTCATCTGCGCATACTGGAGACTTCACTACATCTAAGATATTCAGTTGTATTTTATTTCTAACTCCAATGTATATAGTAGCTTCATGAACTACTATTCTTTATCTATTCCGCTGCATTATATTACTCTGTGTCTGTGATCTGTGATGATTTATTTACTATATATGTTAAGTTTTGCCAAATTTTAATTAACAATTCGGTATTTTGAATTATTCAAGTCGGATATGTATGGTTTTATCGTCGATTTGAATGGTCCAAAATAGCGGGTCGTTACATCCCATATTTTGTGCATCTCTTTCTTCAAACAAAACACCTTTATTTGTAACTTGATTGATTCATATAAACTTATATTGTCATCCTTTTCATTCCAATGAATTAAAATTTATCAAATTCCAACCTAATTACAATATATCAAACCTTGTTTATTCTATTTATATTTTATAGCTTTTCTACTATTTAACTCCACTATATAAACTTCACTTATTCCAGTCATTTTCTCTTATTTACTATGTTATTACTTGAACAATTAAAATGCATTCGCCTACAGTTTTGTTTTAGGATTCCAAATCTTAATTTCCGTACTATTTACCTATATTCCAAACTTATACCAATTCCTATTGTCCGCCCATAAAAAATTTCTTTACAATTTTAAAAAAATTCATTATAGAAAACCTATGAGCTATATTGCTCTGCTACTTTATTTTCAAAAGAAAATGCTTTTTGCAAAATTTCCTTCTTTGAAATTTTTAGAGTTTTACAAATCTTTATTTCTATTAGAACTTCATATTTACACTTTTCTTTCTTTACAAAGAAACTAGTGAGCTATAAATGCTCTATAATTTTTCTCAAACAAATTTCTTTTATAAAACCATTTTATGGAAACCTTTCAATTTAACTTCCAACAAAACTTTTATTATATAAATACTTTTTCCAAAATCTAATATCATATATTTTCCTCCAAAATCCAATATTTGCTTTTTAACCTTTTCAAATTTATTAATTATATTTTTTTTTCAACTTTTAAAACTATTTTCTATTGGGTTGGACTCTTAATGGATTTCTAACTGTACATTTAAGAACATCTTTCCTTCAATTTACTAACTTGTTCCTTTCTTAATATTGAAAATCCAATTACCAATTAAGAGTGACTATATCACGCCCATCTTTAGGAGTTTCCACATCTTCCACTATCTATAACATATGGATTCTTTTTTTCCCCTTATTTGGACCTATTGTAAAACATAATCAGCAGTCGTATGAGGATCTACAATTGTTGGGCTATCAAGGCCCGACTAGAGAGTCTTGTACCATCCAACTTCAGGGACTTTCTGACGCAGCGGATAAATCGAAACAAACTTCAATTGATGGAATGTAGCAATCGGTGAGTTGAGAATACTGCAAGGCCTAAATCCGTTGATCCAAAGATACCGGATTCTAGCTATCTTCGTCTCGTTGATCGCGCACGATGCCGAGAAAGAAGATCTACGATTCTTCGCACGTTGATCTAGCGCACTAGATACCGTGAATCGGCTTCTACGATCGTTGAATCGAGCGCACTCGATTAACCGAAAGAGGAGATAGGAGATCACACTCAACTACCAATTTGTATGAAAGCACAAAGCTAACAAAAGAGAATTTTATTCAAAAATATCAACCACCCTAAAATGTACAACTCACTCCCTATTTATAGCTTTTACAACACAGCCCCTTAAGTCGTCCACGACTTACGACTCACCCCTAGGTCGGCAACGACCTATCAACAAACGCGACTCACACACTTAAGTCGTACATGACTTAAAACACATGACACATATTTACAACACTTAGGTCGTATACGACTTAACTACTCACGCAACTTAAGAAGTAAACGACCTACGACTTAAAGAAAGTACAAACATATTACAACATAACATTCACAACTTAACATAGCTGCGACCTACGACCCAAGTTAGGTCGTTAACGACTTAAAGAAAATACAACGTATACGAGTTAAGGAAAATACAGACCCCAGCGACTTAACACTTACAACACAGCGACCCTAAAACATAATGGACTAACGACCTAACAATGCTATGCCGCGTGGAAGGTTAGGTCGTGAAGACAGGATATGGGTTAGGTCGTGAACGATGGGAACAGGCTGGGTCGTGGGAAAAGTTAGGTAGGAAAGAGTTAGGTCGGGGAGATTTTAGGTCGTGATGGTTTTAGATCGCGAGAGTTAGGTCGGAAGAGTTAGGTCGTGAAGAGTTAGGTTAGGTCGGTGAAGTTAGGTCGGGCACAGGCTTAGGTCGCAAGCTTGTTAGGTCGGAAACTTCTGCTCTTTTCTTCTTCTGCACTGGACTCTCTTCTTTTAGGTCGTGGACGACCTAAGCCCTTAGGTCGTGGCTGATTTAATCCTTGTGAATCTGTAGCTTGCGCTGCATCATCCTTCCCCGGTTGACAGAAATTCGACCTCGAATTTTCACCATCTTCATCCACAATAATCTCATTCCCACAATACGGAACTAGGTATTTGACGTTGAAAACATCAGAAGTATGAATATCATCTGGTAGTTTCAATTGATACGCATTCTCATTGATTTTCTTCAAAACTTCTACTGGACCAATTTTTCTGGCTTTCAACTTGTTATAAGCACCTACTGGAAATCGATCCTTTGTTAACATAGCGTACACTAAGTCTCCTTCATTAAACTCAACATTTCTTCGTTTCAAATCTGCAAATTTCTTATATTTCTCATTCGACTTCTCCAATCGTTCTTGAACGATTCTATGACATTCCGTCAATCCTTCAACAAAATCAGCAGCTCGTTTAACTGTCCCCTTCGGTTGTGGTATTATCATTAAATCCAACGGCCCCTTTGGTAAACTTGAATATACAATCTGAAATGGACTGAAACCTGTACTACGATTCGCCACATGATTATGAGCAAACTCAGCCTGGCATAGCTTCACATCCCAACTTTTCAGACTGTCCTTCACAAGACATCGCAATAAATTTCCCAATGATCTGTTAACAACTTCGGTTTGCCCGTCGGTTTGCGGATGGTAAGCGCTACTAAATTTCAGCTTCGTTCCAACCATCTTCCACAAACTTAACCAAAAATGACTCAAAAATCTGGTATCTCTGTCTGAAACAATAGACTCCGGCAACCCATGTAAATGATAGATTTCTTTAAAGAACAACTGAGCAACACGAACAGCATCCGCCGTCTTCTTACAAGCAATAAAATGTGCCATTTTCGAAAATCTGTCCACTACGACGTATATAGAATCATTTCCCCTCCGAGTTCTCGGCAAACCCAACACAAAATCCATGCTAATATCAACCCACGGTTTGGTAGGCATGGGTAATGGCATGTATAATCCCGCATTCATCGTTGTTCCCTTCGAAACTTGACACATATGACATCTCTCCACAAATCTCTCTACCTCTTTCCTCATTGACGGCCAAAAATAAGATTGTGTAATTAACTGCAATGTACGATCACGGCCCACATGTCCTTCCTCGTGCAACTCCTTGATAATCTTCATTCTCAAACTACTCTCTGGAATACATAATCGATTTCCTTTAAACAGAAAACCATCAACCAATACAAATTCATCGGTATCTCCATCCTTAACTTTCTCAACAAACTTTGCAAAGTAAGGATCTTCCACATACAACTCTGGTAACACGTCAAACCCTGTTACTTCAACTTTCATTGTTGTTAATATATGACTCCTCCTACTCAAAGCATCAGCTACACGATTTGTCACCCCCGATTTGTGTTTAACAACAAAAGTAAACTGCTGTAAATAGGCAATCCACGATGCATGCCTTGCTGAAATCTTATCCTGCCCTTGTAAGTGCTTCAACGCTTCATGATCGGTGTAAAGAACAAACTCTTTCTGAAACAGATAGTGCCTCCAGTTCTTAACAGCTTGTACAACAGCATAAAATTCCACATCATATGTACTGTATCTCATCTTCGCTCCTGACAACTTCTCACTGAAGTATGCAATAGGATGCCCATTCTGACTCAACACCCCTCCAATCCCAACCTTAGAAGCATCAGTGTGTAACTCAAATAACAACTGAAAGTCTGGTAAAACAAGAATTGGTGCTGTCGTCAAAAGTTCTTTGATTCGTTCAAAAGCAACCCCTGCTTCCTTTGACCACGAAAACTGTTTTCCCTTCATACAATCCGTAATAGGCGCCATTACACTACTAAAGTGTGGAATAAACCTCCGATAGAATGAAGCCAACCCATGAAAACTTCGAACTTCTGTTATCGTCTTGGGCTGTGGCCAATTTCTGACTGCTTCAACTTTATTCTGGTCCACATGTATACCTTCTCCTGACACAACATACCCCAGAAATAAAACACTTCTCGCCATAAACACACATTTCTTCGTAGCAGCATAAAATTGTTCCTCACGAAGAATAATCAACACTTCCGTCAAATGTTGAACATGCTCCTCCATACTCCTGCTATATATCAGAATATCATCAAAATACACCACCACGAACTTCCCAATGAATGGTCTAAAGATTTGATTCATCACCCGCATGAATGTACTAGGTGCATTTGATAAACCAAATGGCATAACCAACCATTCGTATAACCCCTCTCTCATCTTGAACGCTGTATTCCATTCGTCTCCAGGTCTAATCCGAATCTGGTGGTAACCACTCTTCAAATCAATCTTCGAAAAGATAGTTGCTCCACTCAACTGATCCAGCAAGTCATCCAACCTCGGCATAGGAAATCTGTAGCGAACAGTAATCTTGTTCAGAGCTCTACTATCTGTACACATTCTCCATGTTCCATCCTTCTTCGGCACCAACAAAGCTGGTACAGCACAAGGACTCAAGCTTTCCTGAACACGTCCCTATTCTAACAACTCTTCCACTTGCCTTCGTAACTCTTCATGTTCCTTCGGACTCATTCGGTAATGTGGTCGATGTGGTAAAACTGCTCCCGGAACAAGATCAATTTGATGTTGAATGTCTCTAAGTGGCGGTAACTCCTTTGGCAACTCTTCTGGAAATACATCTTCAAACTCTTTCAAAACTGGCTTTGCTTCTTCGGCAATTTCAACCTCTTCTCTACTCTCTCGCCCAATCAACAAATAGACTTCAGGCTCATCTTCAACCTCCTTAACAAACTCCTTCAAAGTCAACAGAGTTTTCAATTCCTCAATCTCCTCCAGTTTGCTCTCCTTCTGTTGTTGCTTCTTGGGAACCAAAGTGATTTTAGTACCTTCGAACATGAAACTATAGCTATTGGCCCGACCATCGTGTTGTACTGCTCGATCAAACTGCCATGGCCTGCCCAACAACAGATGACACACATCCATGTCCACTACATCGCACCAGATTTCATCTTTGTATTTCTTTCCAATAGAAAATTTCACGCAAGCTCTTCTCCCAACTTTCACTTCACCACCCTTCCTTAACCAAGCTAACTTGTATGGTTTAGGATGCTTCTCGGTTTTCAACTCCAATTTCCTCACTGCCTCCGTAGAGATAATATTATCGCAACTCCCAGCATCAATGACAAATTTACAAACTTTTCCAAGAATAGTGCAAGTAGATTGAAATATGTTATTCCTCAACCAACTATCTTCCTCCTCTTGTTTTGGCGTCAAACAAGACCTTCTCATCATCAGATTACAACCTTCGTCTCCCGACACTTCTTCTTCCTCCTCAACATAAGGCGAATTAGAACATTCAGCTTCTTCCTCCTCATCCTCAGCTTCAACTATCATAGCTCTCTTCTTCGGCTTCGGACATTCATTTCTTTTATGACCCATCTCCTGGCAATTGTAACATTTGAACCCACTACTAACCTTCGCCTTCTCACTCTCCTTCACAACTGGTTTGGCAACAGCTTTAGTAACATTAGAACTTCCACCGACACCCTTTGCTTGATTGTTAGAATTAGTAAACACACCACCTCCACGCCTTCCTTGCTTTTCCCAAGCTAACGCCTTTTGATGTGCCTCCGCTACAGATCTGGGATCGAACATATTAACCATATCCTGGATCTGCATTCTCAACCCTCCAACAAACCTAGCAGTCAGCTGTTCTTCTGTCTCCATTATATCGTTCCTGGCAATGAGTTGGTAAAATTCATCTATATAGTCATTTACTGATTTTGTCCCCTGCCGTAGATTCTGCAATCTCTGGTACATAAGTGATTGATAGTTGTATGGTAAAAATGTAGCTCTCATCATCTTCTTCATCTTATCCCAAGACTCAACCTTTGACTTCCCCATCCGTTCTCAGGTAAGTTTAGTTTGCTGCCACCATGCCAATGCTCTTCCCCTCAACCTAGTAGCAACTAACTTCACCCTTCGATTCTCCGGAACCTCCTTAAAGTCAAAAATGTCTTCTACATTAGATAACCAGTCCAAAAACTCCTCTGCAACCATCCCACCTTTAAACTCCGGAATTTCTGTCTTCATTCCTGACTCCCATCGTCGATCATCATCAATAACCCGATACTGACGTTGTCCCTGATCTCGATCTCTGAAATGAACACTTCCTCTTTCACCGTCAAACTCCTCATCAAAGTCTGATGTATATCGTTGTCGTTCACGTCCTCCAACATCTCTACCACCACGATCATCAACATTCCTCCTACTACGACTGTCAACACTTCTATGGTCTCGACTTTCTCTCCTCTCCCGATCCGACTGTGGTGAAACTCTACTCCCTCCATGATTTGATTCTGGTGAATTTCTCCTTCTATTCTGGCTCATATCGATCATCAACTTTTCCAACCTACCAATGCATTCATCAATCTTCTCATGAATACGTTGCTCCATTTGATCGGCCTCTTCCCTTCGATATAATGCTTCAATATTTTGATGGCGATTAGCTCTTCTAGGTGGCATGATTGAATCAACACAAACACTTCAACAAATACTTCAAAGCTCTTCAAACTTCTACACAACTTGATTAACAAGTCACGGCTTGACTCAACATAGATCGACCTAAGGCTTAGGTCGGCTTGCTTCACAAATTCAAACTCTACTTTGGCACGCAAACCCTCACAACCAAATTCAAGCAATTTTTGACTTTCGATCCAAGAGAATATGGATCGCAACCCCAAACTTGTTGCAACAAATGATGAACACAATGATCACAACTTCAAACTTCGGTTCCAAGATCGACTCAGCTATGATTGGCTAAGTCTAGCTCCGATACCAAACTGACGCAGCGGATAAATCGAAACAAACTTCAATTGATGGAATGTAGCAATCGGTGAGTTGAGAATACTGCAAGGCCCAAATCCGTTGATCCAAAGATACCGGATTCTAGCTATCTTCGTCTCGTTGATCGCGTACGATGCCAAGAAAGAAGATCTACGATTCTTCGCACGTTGATCTAGCGCACTAGATACCGTGAATCGGCTTCTACGATCGTTGAATCGAGCGCACTCGATTAACCGAAAGAGGAGATAGGAGATCACACTCAACTACCAATTTGTATGAAAGCACAAAGCTAACAAAAGAGAATTTTATTCAAAAATATCAACCACCCTAAAATGTACAACTCACTCCCTATTTATAGCTTTTACAACACAGCCCCTTAAGTCGTCCACGACTTACGACTCACCCCTAGGTCGGCAACGACCTATCAACAAACGCGACTCACACACTTAAGTCGTACACGACTTAAAACACACGACACATATTTACAACACTTAGGTCGTATACGACTTAACTACTCACGCAACTTAAGAAGTAAACGACCTACGACTTAAAGAAAGTACAAACATATTACAACATAACATTCACAACTTAACATAGCTGCGACCTACGACCCAAGTTAGGTCGTTAACGACTTAAAGAAAATACAACGTATACGAGTTAAGGAAAATACAGACCCCAGCGACTTAACACTTACAACACAGCGACCCTAAAACATAATGGACTAACGACCTAACAATGCTATGCCGCGTGGAAGGTTAGGTCGTGAAGACAGGATATGGGTTAGGTCGTGAACGATGGGAACAGGCTGGGTCGTGGGAAAAGTTAGGTAGGAAAGAGTTAGGTCGGGGAGATTTTAGGTCGTGATGGTTTTAGATCGCGAGAGTTAGGTCGGAAGAGTTAGGTCGTGAAGAGTTAGGTAAGGTCGGTGAAGTTAGGTTGGGCACAGGCTTAGGTCGCAAGCTTGTTAGGTCGGAAACTTCTGCTCTTTTCTTCTTCTACACTGGACTCTCTTCTTTTAGGTCGTGGACGACCTAAGCCCTTAGGTCGTGGCTGATTTAATCCTTGTGAATCTGTAGCTTGCGCTGCATCACTTTCTATATGTAACTATTATATAATTAGAATTATTAGAATTTTATGTATACCGTGACTAAGGAAAAATAAAATCGTTCACTCAACATTTCTTAATTTTTAAAGATCGACCAACCTAAGCTCTGATGCCAAATGTAACAACTTGCACCACAGTGGGCCTGAATTTTCGCTAAATCGAAAACCCTAGTCCACCAAAGCACAGATTGTTGGTTTGGTATCATGCAAATAAAACAAAAGAATGAATTTCAAAGCTCTAACGAAATAAGTTAAAGTGGAATAATTAAAATATAATAGATCACATAAGTACTGACCAAAATTTGGTACTTCCTAAAATCAAGTGTCATTATCTGCATTGAATAAGCCAAGCACCATTACGACCTTCAACTATCTTGTGGGTTGCAATGAGAAGGGGATCAGAGCAATGTACTGGTGACTGGAAAATTATACGTCTTGTATATAACACTATCTTATGTCGATTGTTCATTATCTTATGTTATGTATGTTTACATTTTATTAGTCGCCACGACTCCATATCAACGTACTAACCATTTCCATCTACCTTCCATAGATTTATACCTATGTGTGTGTATATCCCATGGTCCCCTAATGGACCTAGATACTATACCCACTATTATCTCTCGTTGAGCACCTTGTTAGGATCCAATGCCTTATCCTACCACGATCTCGTTACTGTATAACTCGAGGACGTCCTGTAGTGCTTATGATGGCCTTTCATACATTTCTCCATACTCTTTTCGATGGCCTTTCATACATTTCACAATATTCACTCTGGGGATTTTCTATTTTGTTTGCTTCCTAACGTGCACTCGGCTCCATTAACCACCCAATCCATGTTTTGAAGTAATCTCGCTATGAGTTAACTAGCCTTGCCTTAATAAACAACAACAAACAATTATGGTGGTGCATGACCAGCATGGTCTACCTCGGTAGGCTATAGATAAAGAGCCACTAGGTGTAACCATGTCCTTCTCGTTGACCGCTTAGGACTGCTGACGTTCTCACCCTATGACAACCCTGTCTCTAAATTTGGTACCAACGCTCACTACATAATATACGATCCTGTTCATAGTCTCTTTAGATTGTCTTGTGGAATCAAGGCGACACCCTTCTCTAAAATAAATTTAAAGCAGACTACTTTATCCTGATGGTGCCCCTTCATCTATATGCAATTGTATATTCTCCACTGGTCCTATGGTTGAACATGTCCCATATTAGTATGGTGTTACACAACAACTAATAGCCCCTTACAATGGGCAGCCTTCTATTCTATAACCATGCTAACAGTCATTCCAACCTACTCTAACGACTTTATTATTTTCTTTTTTATAATTTATACATTAAATTATAGCAATTCACACCAGTCATAAATGCATATTTAAGGCTACTTATATACATATCTTTAATATACATACATACATATATTCTCATTCTTACATTCTTTTACTTTCATTGCCTCCACAATTCTCATTGTTGATCCTAGGTCTTCATTTTATTTTGCACTTTACTTTTCTTCTTCAAGTTCATTTACTACTTCCTTTTTGTCAAATCCTTAATATCGTTATCGAATTGTTTATTATTTTTAACTTTTATGTCTATTCCCATTTCATTCTCTATTTCTTGCTCTTAACTATTTCCCACGCTTTCTTTTTCATTACTTCCTATTTTATTGTCATTTTTATTTCATTCATATCCTAATGTTCAACTTTTGGGATTTACTGCATTTTAATACATTGGAACTAAACTTCTACTTAATAAACGTTAACATAGTAAATTTCCATATTTTATCAAAAAGAGTAGATATTTGTGCGGTATTTGTAATTTCAAAGAATTATCATTTTATTTTCTTGAAATAGACGGTCAAAACATGGTGATTACCCCTGTTTTATACATTTTTTTAATATATTTGTATTCCTCGTTACTTCAAACGTTACACTTTTATTTATTTTAAACTTAATAATACACAGAAATCAACTTGTAACATTCCAAGTGCATTAAATTATCTAAAAAACCCTAAATGTCTAAATAATTTTCATTTCAATTTAATTCATGTCCATCAAATGAAAACAAATGTCTAATCATTACACACTTCATTAAGATTTTATTCAATTCATATTCATCGAATAAATATAAATTCCTAATTATTGCGCATCACTTTAGATTCATTAAATTCATATCCGATGTAAAAATATCAATTCTAACAATTTTGTATCAATTTCATAACGGGAAAGTATTGATTCATCACATAAATTACATAGGAAAGTTTAACCTCTTCAATATTTAATATTCATGAATTTATTTACAATTTAAATTCAATTTATCAGCATGTAAGAATAGATCCACAATGCTATAATCTATTATTATATAAAAACATATAATATTCACACTCACCTTTTAAGCGCTTCTACATCTCTAGATTTAATCCCCGCTATCTATATTTCAACTTCTGACTTCCTATTTGGATTTCCATATAACATTTACGTACAGATATCTTAGAATTTAAATTGGAGAGAAGATATTTAGATTAGTTTATTAATTAAAAGTAAATTCATAGTTTACTTCTGATATAGCGACTTGATCTGAATCTATTTTATATTCTCTATCATCTTTTATTCTTCTCTAAAGTGTATACGTGCAAATTAAATATATTTCTATGAAATCTAGAATTTTGGAGGAGAAGAGAAAGTGACAGAGCTTTCATGCTAATTATAAAATTATGAGTTAAAAGTGAAGCCTTATGTCTATATTTATAGAGGTTCAATATAACGACGCTTGATTTTGGCCCTGTTTATTTTGATAAATATTTAATCTAATTAAATAAAATGTGAACTGATCATACTAAAATGAATATGATTTTGGAAATATTGCCATTTGTTTATAATATATATTGGTATTTTGAAAGAAAATGAAATTTGAAAATTTAAAATAAAATATCTCAATAATATTTATAATAAAAATTTGTCTTATATAATTAAATTAAAATATTTTACTTTATTTACATCTGATAAATATACATATGAATAATAATGTTTGAAATTTAAAATAAATCTCTTTATAATATTTATCTTATACCATTAAATTAAAATACTTTCTTTTGTTAACATTTGATAAAAATACTATAGATGATAATGTTTGGAAATTTAAAATAAAGTCTCTTAATAATATTTATAATAAAATTGTCTAATATAATTGAATTGAATTACTTTGTCTTGTTATCATGTGATAAAAATATACATATGAATGATAATGTTTAAATTAAAATATAATTCTATTAATATAAAATATAAGTGAAACATGTGAATCTTATTTAATTATTGATAATTGAAATATAAATATAAACAAATAAGTAAACTCATGAACCTAATTCAAATATTAGTGGCTAAAATATAAAATAGAAATAAATGTAAAGCAAGAATTAATTAGTTAAAATATACATTCAACATAACTTTAAAGTTTGTAAACAAAATGTAAAAAAATAAGTAAATTATAAAATAAAAATAAGCACAAAGTATAAAAGTAAAACTGAAACACTTATGTATAAAACAAACATGTATATCAAAACTATTCAAACTAGATTTCAGATAAAACATTGATAGTCAAAATATATAAATATAAATGTAAATATAAACAAGAGTTAAATGAAACACTAAGTATAAAATGAAATAAAAACAAGTATAACATAATAAAAAAACAAATATTTAAATAAATATCTTCATATATATGACAGTGTTTACCTGCAAGTATATATTTCTAAACAAAACCTCTTTACACAACAAATCTTCATATGCAAGCCATGTTAGCCTGCAAAGTGATAGTCAACAAATAAACACCTTTATAGATAGTAAACCATGACTATAACCTGTACATTATTCAAACTGGAAGTAAATAACAAAACAAATATTTTTATGCAAGACCAAAGGTATAAAGTATAAATCTGACAAAACATGTTTATGAATCATTAAGCTAAAACAAGTATTTACATACAAAAATATTTTCACATATATGACCAACTGTTGCCTGCAAATTCAAACTAGAAGTTATTAAAGCAAATATTTATAAACAAACGTCTTTATACAAGATATCTTTCTTTCCAAGCCATAAGCCCTACCTGAGGGTACATATCTTCATACAAATATCTACCTGCATAAGTACATGTTGCATATAATATCTTCACACAGCAAAACAAAAGATAATTGTGTAAACATAATTAGAAACCAAAGCATTTAATTTCCATCAACTCAGCCTACTATTTGGTCTATGTTAATATTTGCAAATCTTACATTTCAGTAAGTAAATCTGGTCAAAGTAAAACTAAAAAAATGTTTGTCCAGTTACTACCTTCCTATTATACAACTGTTCTCTTATATATATATATATATATATATATATATATATATATATATATATATATGTGTGTGTGTGTGAGACCATTCTCTTTTTAGTTCGAGTTCGTTCAACAAACATATAACAAAACCTGAGAAAAATAACAAGAAGAAAAAGAAGAAAACAAAACTCAAATCTTTATTCAAATCAAAAACAGAAATTCCAGACAGTTTCAAGTTTCAGATAATCAGCATCAAATTTGTTCTTTGTTCAGGAATTATGCAGGTGAGTAAACAAGATTTTAAAGTTTTATGTTTAAACTAAATCAGTAGAGATGATTTCTTTATTATAGGGTATTTGTACATGATTTATCTTGAACATGATTCTGAGTATATATATATATATATATATATATATATATATATATATATTGTCACTCTGCATATTGTTCTTCACTGTATTTGGATCAGGTTGATTTTCATTCAAAATCAAATTTGTTTTCAACTGAATCTTGATAAGGTTTTCATTTGTTTAAATCAAACAAGATGTTAAAAACTTCAAACAAGTTGAAGCTGATTGAATAGGCTAGTGAAGTATCCCTACTGGAAACTTATGTTTACAGGAAATTGGACAAAAATTTGTTAAACCCAATTGATGAAAAAGGTTAATTCATATTCATAATTTGAAATGTTATTGAATTTCATGATTTTTAAAACAAGAACGAGGATTTTTAATTAAGAAATTTAAGAGCAGTTCGCATTTGAATATAAATTGCTTTCCTGCCAATTTCTAAAGATTTAATCAATAATAAACATTGAAATTTGTTCTGAAGCAAGATTGTATATCTATGATGTTGAGAAAAATGTCGTATAATTTTTCAAAACAAGGATTGATTGAACGAGAGTGAATTAGGGCTTATGTTCAGTTTTTTCTTCATGTATGTAACATAGTGGGTTCGGCCTCTTCACGCGATCGAGTTGCTCGAGGGTCCGGTGGGAGGTTGCTGAACGTATTGACGTCGTGTGGCCAAAGTTTGGGAGTAAACGGTGGCTTGGACGGCGATCGCGAGACGATGGTTGATGGTCGTGTTTACAGGCTGTTCTAGCTGTAGGCCAATTTTCGAATTCGAATGCATATTAGTGATTTGAGTTTAGATTTTATGCTTTGATGAAATTCGCGACTTGTCGACGTTGTTAGTGGTTGCCAGAGTTGGGTCGCGCTGCCATGCACATGCACGGCAGCGGTGATTTGGTGACAGCGTAGTGAGGGAGTTCAGGTGGCTCGTGTTGTGCTCGTATAGTTTTGGGTATTTGCATCGGGTTATTATCGTGTTCGGGAGTGAGAGCCTGATGCTTATTAACATAATCTCAATTTAAAATTATTGTAAACAAAATAGAAAAAAGAAGTAGAAGAAGATGTTTCAGGGGTGACGCGGGAAAAGGGGGTGGAACTCGAAGTAACACTCGAGTATAACGCAGGGGAGTATCGAGTTTTTCTTAAATGCAGTTTTTTAAGTAAGTTAAGTAAACAGTTTTAACAAATTGTAAACACTAAATGTTTAACAGTTTCAAGATTTAAAAACTTATATACAAGTTAATTATTTTAGTCAATACTTTAAAATGTTAAGCTCTCAATTATTAATTTAGTTAAGTAATTAATTTAGTTAAGCACAAAGTTAATTAACATTTGAGTTGCAGTTAGTAAAATAATTGAATTTCAAATTTAAAGAAGACTTTTAAAATGTTAATTAAGTTAAATAATCAATATTAATTGATTATCTTAAGAAAGTAACTAAGAATAATCACTTTTTAATTGTAATTAATGATGGATTATAAGTAATTAATAAATTTGTAATTAACTACTTAAGTTAATTAATGATTGATTAATAGTTAATTAATCAAGTAAACTAGTTGTAAATTAATAATTAATTAATTAAGTAATATAATTGAGAATTAAGGATTAATAAATGATTAATTAAGTAATTAGAAGTTAACAAATAAGTAATCAAGTTATTAAATAATAATTAAGGTAATAATTAATGATTAAAGAATAGTAATTAAAGTGAAACAACTTAACTAAGAAATAATTAATTAATTAGGGTGAAATAAAATAAGTTATTAATTAAGTAGTTAAGATTTAATAATTGATTAAGAAATGATCTATTAATTTAAATAATTTGAAAGAAATAAGTAATAAACTGTTAACCAATAACTAATTAAACAGGGTTAAGTAATTAATTCTGATGTAATTAATTTTAAATTGAATTAATTACCATAGGTATTTAAGATGAATGCTTATGGATTGTATGAGTAGAATATCTGATTGTGATATTTATTTGACGATATTCTATGATGTTCTGTGATATGCTGTGATATATCTATGATGATTGTATATGATTATCTGTGGTAAATGCTATGTGAATTCAATTGTTGAATTTAAATTATTTAAACCATTTAAGTTAATTTGACAACTTGGCCTTTAAAATGGCGTTTGGATTTCGATGAGACCGGGATCGGGTATCAATTTGATATTTCGAAAACTATATCGATCCAAATTAAACGATAGGTCATGAATTCTGAAATGAAGATCGAGAGGTGTTTTCAGAATGCAAGGGTTATCGACGTTGACTCTGAGGGTGATTCCAAAATGAGTGTAACGAGATAATGCCTTCGGTTTCGTTCGAACCCGGAATGAACTTGTATGGATTGAATGCTTTCAGCACATCGCCAGGCAAATGATGAGCATTCTAAGAGATATGTCCTCTAAAGGTAATCGCAGCCTCAAGCCTCATCAACTGGGAATGGCTAAAACAGGGGAGGTGCAGCAAGGCTAGGTGGGTCATGCCCAAGCAGGATGAGATATTCCCCTGTCTAGATGTCGGGCGGTTGCTAGCTACAACCGCGGGGTTATCTTGTTCGGGACTGTTTAGTAAGGAATGATTCCGGCCTTGTGTTGTAGGGGGTCGGGAGTGATCCTCGGTATGGTGATCTAGGCCCCGTACTATGACGGGCGGTACCCAGTAGCCCTGCCATTGTTGGAAATCCATTTTCCCTACGAGACCCTACGGTTTTGATTTGTATTACCCACTTTTGTGGCTAGTAGCTGGAATTTAATAGATGTAACAATTTCGGCTATTTTCTATTTACTTGAAAACCCTAGACACTATTATAATATCACTGGATTTCCTATGAAATGTTTTGGTTAGCGTAAGGTAAACACTTACCCATATTTATTTGTGGGGAGTCTTACGTGATACCTTTATTTTCAAATGATTTTCAAAGTTAAACAATTTAAACTGTTTACTCATACCAGACCCATGTCTGACCCAGAGTTTATATTTTGTTTTTCATAAACTCTTGGGTACTCAAATTTTTATGAGTAGCCAAGTGATAGGTTTTGGACTTTGATTTCTGGAGGAGCTTGGAGCAGGAGTTCCAGACGTATGTAGATATCTATCTAGTTCCGCTGTGTTAGTAGTTGATGTATACTGTATCTCTGATTTATATAGTGACAGATGTATGTATGACTGTCATGTGTATTGATATTGCATAACTCTGATATATGTAAAACTATGTAATAGTTATGTGATATATTATATTTTGTTCCATTTCCTCTGTGATATTCTAATGTTGTTGATCTTTCTTTCTTTTCCTTTCTATTTCTATCCCTTTCTTTCTTAATGATGACACGTCTTTCTAGGAGTAGAAGGGCGGGTCGTCACAGTTGGTATAAGAGCACTAGGTTGAGCGAATACCTAGGCTCTTCAGTGATTCCTTTCTTGAGAGAGAGAGAGTATTTGTAATTTAGAAATATATATATATATATATATATATTTGTTTCTACCTATTTTTTGGGTTACCTGTTCAGGTTTTCCAATAAAAGATATAAAGGTAGATAGGATGGTGGTGTGTGTAATACGACTACCAATAGTTGAAGTTTTGAATGTTTGAGGTTGGAAGTGTATCTGTCGGGACTGTAGACTCATTACCGTCTCGAGTGAGCTTTGGGTGGAGTAAGTATTTCATTGATCTCTGAAGGAAACCTGTTAAGGTTCGAAGTTCATCTTTGAAGTGTAAGTTTGGATGAGCTAGATTTGGATCCGTCGGTTGGACAGAAGCGAGTTATGATATTTTGTTACCTCAGGATGTAGTAGCTGTGTGATGAGACACAATGACTATGGATGATGCCGAAGATGTTTCTTTGGGACAAGTTAAGGAGTGAATCTGCTTCAGTGTTGGGGCTAAGTTCAGTAGAGTGTTTCTGTTTGATTCGAGATCCGAGTTTCTCGAAGTGCTTTGGATAGAAAGTCTTTGGGCATCTAAGTCAGCAGTGTTGCTAGAAGTGTTCTGTGTGCTGTCCAGGAGATCTTCTGGTTAGAAGTTTTCTTGAGGTAATTTCAGTAGTAGCAGAGTGGTTCCATTTCTTCGATGGATTGGCTCAATAGTATAAACTGTTCTAAATTGTGATGAGAGAACAGTTTCGTTGGAAATTGATTTGGGAGGAATTGCCAGAGTGTCCGGTGATAATTCTGGAATTCACTTGAGTAGTCTTTTACATGGAATTGAGACTTCTCAAGAGAAGGTTGAAGTTATCAATGTGGTCCAAGATTTCCCTGATGGATTCGAGGAAGTTGAGTGTCTGCCTCCACATTGAGAGATAGAGTCTCGCATTGATTTGATTCCAGAGGAAGTGACGGTGATTCAGCCTAGTAGGAGAATGGCTCCTACAAAGAGGGAAGAGTTAGTTAAGCAGACTCGGGATCTTTTGGAAGAGAGGTTAATTAGGCCTAGTTTTTCTTGTTGGGGTTCTGCTGTTGTTTTTGTCACCAAATCGGATGGATCGCTAAGATTCTATGTGAATCTTTGAGAATTGAATAAGTTCTGTTTGGTGTTCATCGATGATATTCTGGCTTATTCTAGCCGAAAGAAGAGCAAGCAACATTTGAGGATAGTGTTGGAGATACTGAGGAAATATGTTTTGAAGGCGAAGTTCTCTAAGTTGATAAGGAAATTAGCTAATTCAAGTGGACACCCTAGTGTGAAGGAGTTTTCTGGGAATTGAAGGCGAGGCTAACCAGTGCACCAGTGTTTGTTATTCCGGATGGGAAAAGCAAATTTGAAGTTTATACGGATGCTTGTATAGTTGGTCTGGGAGAAGTTTTGATGCAGAGTGGAAGAGTAATTGCGTATGCGTGTCGGCAATTAAAGCCACATGAAAGGAACTACGCTACGCATGATCTTGAGTTGTTAGCCTTTGTTTCTGCTTTGAAGATTTGGAGACATTATCTCTTGGGAGAGAAGTTTGAGTTATTCACGGACCACAAACCGTTGAAATATCTTTTCTCTCAAAAAGGATCTTAATCTGAGGTAGCAGCGATGGGTCGAGTTTCTGCCATCGTATGATTTGGATATTCTGTATACCCGGGAAAAAGAAAATGTTGTAGCTGATAATCTTAGCAGGAATGCAGTGTTGTTTCTTTTGGAAGTTGTTCCATCTCTCCAGAAAAGAATCGTAAGCAAGCAAATAGAAGATAGACCTTTTGAAAATTAATGGTCGTGTGTATGTGCCTAATATAGATGGATTGAGGCAAGAAGTCCTAGCTGAGTTTCATCGCTCCAGGCTGAATATTCAACCCGGAATCTCTAAGATGCATAAAGATATGAGGAGAATTTTCTGGAGACCGAGCATGAAGAAGGATATAGCTGCTTTCATTTATAGTTGTGCTATCTGTCAGCTAGAAAAAGGTGATCAACAGAAGTCAACCGGTTTGTTGCAGCCTTTGGAAATCCCAGAATGGTTATGGGAGATGATTTTGATGGATTTCATCGACAATTTGCCAAAATCTAAGAAAGGTAACGATGGTATATGGTTTATTGTGGATCGGTTAACTAAGAGTGTCTATTTTATACCAGTTAAGGCAACTCGCACTGCAGTTTCTCTGCAGAGATTTTCTTGAGGAAGATAGTCAGATTGCATGGTATTCCTGTCAGCATAGTAAGTGATCGTGACCCTATTCTTTACCAGCAAATTTTGGGAGGCCCTGCAATCAGCTATAGGAACGAGTTTGAGATTGAGTACAGCCTGTCATCTTCAGACCGATGGACAGACTGAACTGTATTCTAGAGGATATGCTGTGAGCTTGTGTTTTGGATTTTGGTGGATCGTGGAAGACTGTGTAGATCCCTATTCTGTTGGATAGAGTCGAGAGATCATCGTGTTCTTAGACCAGATTTGTTTCATGAAGCCTCTGCTAAAGTTGAGATTATCAAGGATAGGATGAGAGTTGCCCTGGACCGTCAGAAGACAATTAGAATTTGAGATTAGTGATTTTGTTTTTGTCAAGTTTCCCCTAGTAAAGGAGCTATAAGATTCGGAAAGACGAAAAAACTTGCCCCGTGATATATTGGTTCATTTCGAGTTTTGGAAAGAGTAGGTGCTATAGCTTTCAGAGTTGAATTGTTAGATTGGATGTCTGGAATTCATAATGTATTCCATGTATCCCATCTAAGGAAATTTGTTCATGATTCATCATTAGATGTAGAACCAGTAGTTCAAGAAGTTTTGGAAGTCGAGTCGAATTTGACTGTGATCAGGAATCCAGTTCGGATTGTTGGTTAAGACGAGAGGCGACTCAGATGTGAAGTAGTGAAGCTTGTCAAGGTGCAGTGGAGTGAGGATCCCAGAAATTGCACCTAGGAAACTCTGGATAGTTTTAGGAAAGCTTATCCGGATTCGTGTCCGGATAGCTAGTGATGTTTGTTAGGATGGACTATTTGATTGTTTGCTACTGTATGAATGATATATATGTTTGAATAGTTGGTATAACAGCTTTTAAAATTATCTTTTTTTTTAAATTTCGGGGACGAAATTCTTTTAAGGGGGGAGGAATATAACGACTCTGGATTTTGGCCCTGTTTATTTTAATAAATATTTAATCTAATTAAATAAAATGTGAACTGATTATATTAAAATGAATATGATTTTGGAAATATTGCTATTTGTTTATAATATATATTGGTATTTTAAAAGAAAATGAAATTTGAAAATTTAAAATAAAATATCTCGGTAATATTTATAATATAAATTTGTCTTATATAATTAAATTAAAATACTTTACTTTGTTTACATCTAATAAATATACATATGAATAATAATGTTTGAAATTTAAAATAAATCTCTTTATAATATTTATCTTAGACCATTAAATTAAAATACTTTCTTTTGCTAACATTTGATAAAAATATCTATAGATGATAATGTTCGGAAATTTAAAATAAAGTCTCTTAATAGTATTTATAATAAAATTGTCTTATATAATTGAATTAAATTACTTTGTCTTGTTATCATTTGATAAAAATATACATATGAATGATAATGTTTAAATTAAAATCTTATTCTATTAATATAAAATATAAGTGAAACATGTGAATCTTATTTAATTATTAATAATTGAAATATAAATATACATAAATAAGTAAACTCATGAACCTAATTCAAATATTAATGGCTAAAATATAAAATAGAAATAAATGTAAAGCAAGAATTAATTAGTTAAAATATACATTCAAGATAACTTTAAAGTTTATAAACAAAACATAAAAAAATAAGTAAATCATAAAATAAAAATAAGCACAAAGTATAAAAGTAAAACTGACACACTTATGTATAAAACAAACATGTATATCAAAACTATTCAAACTAGAAGTCGGATAAAACATTGATAGTCAAAATATATAAATATAAATGTAAATATAAACAAGAGTTAAATGAAACACTAAGTATAAAATGAAATAAAAACAAGTATGACATAATAACAAAACAAATATTTAAATAAATATCTTCATATATATGACAGTGTTTACCTGCAAGTATATATTTCTAAACAAAACCTCTTTACACAACAAATCTTCATATGCAAGCCATGTTAGCCTGCAAAGTGATAGTCAACAAATAAATACCTTTATAGATAGTAAACCAGGACTATAACCTGTACACTATTCAAACTGGAAGTAAATAACAAAACAAATATTTTTATGCAAGACCAAAGGTATAAAGTATAAATCTGACAAAACATGTTTATGAATTATTAAGCTAAAACAAGTATTTACTTACAAAAATATTTTCACATATATGACCAACTGTTGCCTGCAAATTCAAACTAGAAGTTATTAAAGCAAATATTTATAAACAAATGTCTTTATACAAGATATCTTTCTTTCCAAGCCGTAAGCTCTACCTGCAAGTACATATCTTTATACAAATATCTACCTGCATAAGTACATGTTGCACATAATATCTTCACACAGCAAAACAAAAGATAATTGTGTAAACATAATTAGAAACCAAAGCATTTAATTTCCATCAACTCAGCCTACTATTTGGTCTATGTTAATATTTGCAAATCTTACATTTCAGTAAGTAAATCTGGTCAAAGTAAAACTAAGAAAATGTTTGTCCAGTTACTACCTTCCTATTATACAACTGTTCTCTTATATATATGTGTGTGAGACCATTCTCTTTTAAGTTCGAGTTCGTTCAACAAACATATAACAAAACCTGAGAAAAATAACAAGAAGAAAAAGAAGAAAACAAAACTCAAATCTTTATTCAAATCAAAAACAGAAATTCCAGACAGTTTCAAGTTTCAGATAATCAGCATCAAATTTGTTCTTTGTTTAGGAATTATGCAGGTGAGTAAACAAGATTTTAAAGTTTTATGTTTAAACTAAATCAGTAGAGATGATTTCTTTATTAAAGGGTATTTGTACATGATTTATCTTGAACATGATTCTGAGTATATATATATTGTCACTCTGCATATTGTTCTTCACTGTATTTGGATCAGGTTGATTTTCATTCAAAATCAAATTTGTTTTCAACTGAATCTTGGTAAGGTTTTCATTTGTTAAATCAAACAAGATGTTAAAAACTTCAAACAAGTTGAAGCTGATTGAATAGGTTAGTGAAGTATCCCTACTGGAAACTTATGTTTACAGGAAATTGGACAAAAATTTGTTAAACCCAATTGATGAAAAAGGTTAATTCATATTCATAATTTGAAATGTTATTGAATTTCATGATTTTTAAAACAAGAACGAGGATTTTTATTTAAGAAATTTAAGAGCAGTTCGCATTTGAATATAAATTGCTTTCCTGCCAATTTCTAAAGATTTAATCAATAATAAACATTGAAATTTTTTCTGAAGCAAGATTGTATATCTGTGATGTTGAGAAAAATGTTGTATAATTTTTCAAAACAAGGATAGATCGAACGAGAGTGAATTAGGGCTTGTGTTCAGTTTTTTCTTCGTGTATGTAACATAGTGGGTTCGGCCTCTTCATGCGATCGAGTTGCTCGAGGGTCCGGTGGGAGGTTGCTCAACGTATTAACGTCGTGTGGCCAAAGTTTGGGAGTAAACGGTGGCTTGGACGGCGATCGCGAGACGATGGTTGATGGTCGTGTTTGCAGGCTGTTCTAGCTGTAGGCCAATTTTCGAATTCGAATGCATATTAGTGATTTGAGTTTAGATTTTATGCTTTGATGAAATTCGCGACTTGTCGACGTTGTTAGTGGTTGTCGGGGTTGGGTCGCGCCGCCATGCACATGCACAGCAGCGGTGATTTGGTGACAGCGCAGTGAGGGAGTTCAGGTGGCTCGTGTTGTGCTCATGTAGTTTTGGGTGTTTGCATCGGGTTATTATCGTGTTCAAGAGCGAGAGCCTGATGCTTATTCACATAATCTCAGTTTAAACTTATTGTAAATAAAATAGAAAAAAGAAGTAGAAGAATATGTTTCAGGGGTGACGCGGGAAAAGGGGGTGGAACTCGAAGTAACACTCGAGTATAACGCAGGGGAGTATCGAGTTTTTGTTAAATGCAGTTTTTTAAGTAAGTTAAGTAAACAGTTTTAACAAACTGTAAACACTGTTAATCTTAAAAATGTTTAACAGTTTCAAGATTTAAAAACTTATATACAAGTTAATTATTTTAGTCAATACTTTAAAATGTTGAGCTCTCATTTATTAATTTAGTTAAGTAATTAATTTAGTTAAGCACAAAGTTAATTAACATTTGAGTTGTAGTTAGTAATATAATTGAATTTCAAATTTAAAGAAGACTTTTAAAATGTTAATTAAGTTAAATAATCAATATTAGTTGATTATCTTCAGAAAGTAACTAAGAATAATCACTTTTTAATTGTAATTAATGATGGATTATAAGTAATTAATAAATTTGCAATTAACTACTTAAGTTAATTAATGATTGATTAATAGTTAATTAATCAAGTAAACTAGTTGTAAATTAATAATTAATTAATTAAGTAATTTAATTGAGAATTAAGGATTAATAAATGATTAATTAAGTAATTAGAAGTTAACAAATAAGTAATCAAGTTATTAAATAATAATTAAGGTAATAATTAATGATTAAAGAATAGTAATTAAAGTGAAATAACTTAACTAAGAAATAATTAATTAAATAGGGTGAAATAAAATAAGTTATTAATTAAGTAGTTAATATTTAATAATTGATTAAGAAATGATCTATTAATTTAAATAATTTGAAAGAAATAAGTAATAAACTGTTAACCAATAACTAATTAAACAGGGTTAAGTAATTAATTCTGATGTAATTAATTTTAAATTGAATTAATTACCATAGGTATTTAAGATGAATGCTTATGGATTGTATGAGTAGAATATCTGATTGTGATATTTATTTGACGATATTCTGTGATGTTCTGTGATATGCTGTGATATATCTATGATGATTGTATATGATTAACTGTGATAAATGCTATATGAATTCAATTGTTGAATTTAAATTATTTAAACCGTTTAAGTTAATTTGACAACTTGGCCTTTAAAATGGCGTTTGGATTTCGATGAGACCGGGATCGGGTATCAATTTGATATTTCGAAAACTATATCGATCCAAATTAAACGATAGGTCATGAATTCTGAAATGAAGATCGAGATGGTGTTTTCAGAATGCAAGGGTTATCGACGTTGACTCTGAGGGTGATTCCAAAATGCGTGTAACGAGATAATGCCTTCGGTTTCGTTCGAACCCGGAATGAACTTGTATGGATTGAATGCTTTCAGCACATCGTCAGGCAGATGATGAGCATTCTAAGAGATATGTCCTCTAAAGGTAATCGCAGCCTCAAGCCTCATCAACCGGGAATGGCTAAAACAGGGGAGGTGCAGCAGGGCTAGGTGGGTCATGCCCAAGCAGGATGAGATATTCCCCTGTCTAGATGTCGGGCGGTTGCTAGCTACAACCGCGGGGTTATCTTTTTCGGGACTGTTCAGTAAGGAATGATTCCGGCCTTTTGTTGTAGGGGGTCGGGAGTGATCCTCGGTATGGTGATCTAGGCCCCGTACTGTGATGGGCGGTAACCAATAGCCCTGCCATTGTTGGAAATCCATTTTCCCTACGAGACCCTACGGTTTTGATTTGTATTACCCACTTTTGTGGCTAGTAGCTGGAATTTAATAGATGTAACAATTTCGGCTATTTTCTATTTACTTGAAAACCCTAGACATTATTATAATATCACTGGATTTCCTATGAAATGTTTTGGTTAGCGTAAGGTAAAAACTTAACCATATTTATTTGTGGGGAGTCTTACGTGATACCTTTATTTTCAAATGATTTTCAAAGTTAAATAATTTAAACCGTTTACTCATACCAGACCCATGTCTGACCCAGAGTTTATATTTTGTTTTTCATAAAATCTTGGGTACTCAAATTTTTATGAGTAGCCAAGTGATAGATTTTGGACTTTGATTTCTGGAGGAGCTTGGAGCAGGAGTTCCATACGTATGTAGATATCTATCTAGTTCCGCTGTGTTAGTAGTTGATGTATACTGTATCTCTGATGTACATAGTGACAGATGTATGTATGACTGCCATGTGTATTGATATTGCATAACTCTGATATATGTAAACTATGTAATAGTTATGTGATATATTATATTTTGTTCCATTTCCGCTGTGAGATTCCGATGTTGTTGTTCTTTCTTTCTTTTCCTTTCTATTTCTATCCCTTTCTTTCTTAATGATGATACGTCTTTCTGGGAGTAGAAGGGCGGGTCGTCACATTCAAACTAGTGCTAACTGCAACAATTCGAAATTTAACCCATAATATTTAATTCGCAAATTAATGAAATAATAAAATAACTTTATGAAATTCTGAAAATCGACCCAGGGACTTGCATTGTTCTGTCCATGGTAATTTTCTGGACAATTTTCATAAACAGAGCATCGAAATCCAAGCTAATCTGAGCTAGAAACAAGATAAATAAATATATATTGGGCTAGTTCGACCAAGAGGTCGACCTAACCACGCCCTGGGTATATAACCGACCATTCGACCGAGGAGGAGAGGCAGTCGATCGAGGAGGAGGGGTGGTTGACCGGCCGGTCGACCCACCTATGGGTATGGAACGAAGAAAATTTTCTTCATTCCAAAGGTTTTCGAACATGTCTTTTTCATTCTTTAGTCCTATTTGGTCCCTTCGTGCTTCCATCCGACGGCTTCTATTCAGCCTATGACATGGTTGCATCTTATTCAATCTCCAAATCCAATGATCTGAGATCCACTTCTATCTCTATAAATAGAACCCTAGGCCTAACACTTTTTCTCATTCTATATTTTCTCCGCTTGGGTTCACCTTTTTAGGAAGGACCCTAAAAGGAATAATTTTTCAAGAAGAGAATCTTTTTAATAAAAATATATTAATACCCTCAAGTGGATTCGGGAAGATCAAAAGGGAAGATCTTAGGACCACTGTTGAGTGATTATGATTATTTAAAGATTTCTTTAAGTAATTTAAAATAATAGGGTTTCCGTAATTGTCATTTTACTGCGATTTTTGAAATAACCTTTTTAGTAGTTTATTCACGGTTTTTAGAATTAATTTCTGTCTATTTCTTTTAGCTATTCTTTTTAGTTAATTTTAGTTTATTTTTGTTAATTATAGCTTTTCCATTTATTTACAGTTTATTCATAGTATTTTAAATTATTTACTGTTATTTATGCGTTATTTGCATCGGTTTCCTACGTTGTGGATTTTCTTCTATTTTCAGTTTTCTTTTATTTCTCCTCCTTCTTTGCGTATGGATTAGAATATATTAGATGCGAACGTAGAGTAAAATTATAAGGATACTGAAATAACGGAAGATAAGATGTAAAGTTTAAAGACTGTACTAAAAATGAAATTGAGCCTGATTATGATATTAACGCTAGAATTGGACTAGTTATAACTTAGAATTATAACTAGTCCTTGGGTAAAGTAATTTTACACTTAGACCTTGGGTAAAGTAATAAGCATTATTATAACGTAGGTTATAAAAGAAATAGAACAGAGTGAGGCTTATTTTAAGACTTAGGATAAATTAATAAGAAGAGATAGCACGAGAAAAAGTAATGGTTTATTTAAATAATTTATCTAAGTTAATAAGCAAGAATTAAAGTAGGACCTATATCAAATAGCATTCCCTTATTATTTCTTTAAACACGGTGTTTCACGTAATCCTAAAGTGAGATGAGCGGTATGCTTATGCTAATAATGGTAGTAGCTGGTCAATAAGTAGAAGTCCAAATCATGTGGATTTGGGCAAGGGGTGCAACTAGATATTGTTTGGATGACGGGCCAGTACCAACAGTATTTTTCCTATTTTCTATGGATACGGCGATCTCACATTAGCCTAAAGCGGGATGAGGGGCATGCTTATGCTAGAGCTTGAGGTAATAAAAAGACCTAATAGGTGGAGCAACAAGTAATATAAGCATGGTGGCGGTTACGCTTGCGACTTCTATTCGGATGCTCAGTAATTGTTATGAGTTCCAAGCACTTAGTATGTGTGCCTTTTCGTAGGCACCATTGCTTTCTTTGTATGGAGCTATATAACATCTAGTCTACAATAGATACTTTGTGTGTCATTCGTAGACACCATTTCTATATAGGGAGTCATATAGCATCTAGTACGCAGCAAGGTCTATGAAGTAGCAGATCGATCAAAAGGTAGAATTAGGATTTCAGCCTAATCATAGGATTAGGAATTCAACCTAATCAAAGAAGCTATCAAAAACAAGTGCAAACAATCAAAATTGATCAATTACATCAGTTAAGTTAATTCGTATTCTGTCTCCTTTGTTTCCCTTTATATGCTAGAACAATTGTAAGGTTTATTACTTTCACTTTGTTTAAAGATTCTAGTAATTACTTCATTCACCAGACTTTTAGTCTGACCCACTCCTCTATATATTTTTTCCCCATAGGCAATTAGGGCGAAGGAAGATAGATCAATGCTTCTTGGAGACTTGGAGATCCTTTTATGTATTCCTCGTTTTTATTTTCAGCTTCTTGTTCTTTTATTGTACTGACACTGTATTAAGGGAAAGTTTATGTTTGTACTCTGGTTTTTCTGATGAGACTGAGATTTTATTTTCATAAGACAATTGTATTTGGTATTTGCAACATATGTGGTTTGTATGAAGTATATGTGAAGTATTGATTTTTGGAATCACTTATTGTTTTTAATTACTTCCAATGTGCTATTATCTACTTATTTTGTCTTGTGAATCTTAGTCTCTGCTTTAGTCATACCTAGAATGCACCACATCTTTTAGTGTGTTCTTTTGGCCATACTAAGGGGTGTGGGGTGTTTCACTAACCGTCCGATCGAACCATTTCAAATTTGGGCCATATCGCCAAAATTTACTTCCGTTCAAAATACATCATTGGTCGACCGCCCCTGGGTTTGGGTCGACCTATAATGGTCGACCTGGGTGCTATAGGGTTGACCTATACTTGTTTTGAATGGTGATTTTATCTCTTGTTTGATTTTGTTAATTTGTTTCCATCGTTCAATTACATTGTTTGTTTATTTCCTCTTTTAATTGGTCATGTTCAATTCTTTCCCATGTTATAAAATTCTCTGAAATTTTAGTTCAATATTATCATTTATTAACATCCCATCTTACCAATTAGAATTAATTGATTTTATTTCCATGTTTACCTACAAAATGATTTCCAATGCTAGAACATCTAATAAATTTTTTGTTTGAACTTCGATTGGAAAACATTATACGTGAAAGTTGATCAGTAAATTATCACCAACACAATGGTGCATGTCTCCTAGCCAAATTTTGACATTTGCAATTTTACACCATTTACTATTTATTAGTAAATTTATTTTTAAATCAATCAACGCAACAACGCAGGGTATTACACAATAGTCACTATGGCTACATGAGATTTCTCGTATCATGTTTACAAATATGGATATTCACATTACATGGATATATAGTTATTCACACCATTATATTTATATATGTATACACATAATCACATATAACAATTATAATTATACTACAGGAATTGTATTGATTATTATATAAATTCAAATGCGGATATATATATATATATAATACTTACTCACATACATATACATAAACATATAACTAAATAAGCAATTCGATTATTCAATAATCAAATCATATTTTTATTTATCAAATCTTTTTTATAAAAGTCCAATATTGTTTTCTACTATTTTATAAAATCATTCTGTTACTTATAAAATACAAAACTAGCTTATAAATCATTTTAAGCCTTTATAACACTTCTTCATTAGATCGAATATTTATCTTATAATTATTTTATAAAAGCTTATAACCATTTTATAAATAATTTCCTTCCTATTGTTTTACAAATACTCACAAATATTTCTTTATTACTAATTTATGAAATCTCATTCCATTTTATAAAATATCATTTATACTATTTTATAAAATATATCATTCATACTATTTTATAATATCTCATTTTATTTTATAAAATATTTCATTTGTACTATTTTATGAAATCTCATTCTATTTTATAAAATATTTCATTTATTCTATTTTATAAAATCTCATTCTATTTTACAGAATATCATTTATACTATTTTATTAAATATCATTCTATTTTATAAAATATATCGTTCACTTGTAAAGTTATTTCTTTACTTAAATAATATTTATAAGTACTAACTAAGCTTCATTAAGCCTCTAATTACTTTAGTAATAAGTATAGAGCTCATAATTCACTTAATAGCTTAATAATTTCATTTTGTATAATATTCCATCTACTTATTAAAATCATTACTTCTCTTAAATAATATTTATAAGTGCTCACTAAGCTTCATTAAACCTATCATCACTTTAATAATATGTGCAGAGCCTAAAACTTAATTAATTAACCCACTAACTTTTCTTAAATCAATTTAAATAGTGTAAATAATACTGCCCAATGATATGCACATAATCATATCACTAAATTAGCCTTTAATCATTCAAAACATCACATAAAATCAACTGCTAACGCATAGTCCATTCTTAAGCTTACTATGATTTTCAAAAGTAGTGATTAAGGTCAATTAAGGTTTAAGCAAATAATGACTTAATATAATAATTTTAACAACATGGACATAATCCTAAATCAGCCTAAACATTCATTAAATCATTTCATATAACTCCATAATCATCAATAAACAAATATATAAGTTTAATAAGTAAATATAGATAGAGAATTATCCACTACCCTTCATCTTCACCAAATCAAACTCTAAATCATTTGAACCCATTCTTATCTTTTTTTAAATTCGATATGAACTTCCGGACTCTGATTCAAGTTAATTCCTTGATGGGTTATGTAAGAAATTGGATGAGAGGAATTATGGTGATTTTTCCATAAATTTTGGAATTTTATTTAAGCATTGATTAGTGATTTAAGTTTAGAGGATTAAGAAAATAATTAGGAAAAAATAGGAGAGGAAGAGGAAAAGTAAGTGGAATGAAAAGTGAAAGGAAATATGAAGAGAACTAGCCACTTGTAGGCAAGCTAATGGGCTAGCCCAAAATTCTCTCCATCCCACACTATTCAACCCTAAAATTTATAAACTCTGAACATAGCCAAGTGTGATGATCCCACCTCAATGCTCATATTAGGAAAGAACATTATAAATAATGTTGTTTAATAATATGGAGAATACGGCTTGTTAATGGCGACCGACTGTGAATATATCTTTAAATAACATTGATACGTCATACGTGCAATTTTTTCTTAATCTGTGGAATAAAATTTGACATGTACAGACTTAGTCCAAAGTAGTAATCACAGCGATTTCTCAGAATCAGAACAGTATATCGTATAACCAATAGTCAAGATCACAGTGGAATAATAAACATCATATACATATAAAAACCGAGAGTCTATAAAATATAATACCAGACTTGCATAATATACATCTGGAACAAATCACTAAACTCAATACACATCTCGTAACCAAACACAAAATCCTAAATGAGATAACTAAAATTCAAAAATGTTTGTCTCCTTGTTAACACAACCATCCGAAAGTCAACCTATCTTGTAACCTAAAAAGTCTCAGCCTGACCTAAGCATTAAAATAACACCCAGGTAATTAAATATCAAAAAGGGTGGGAACAATATATAACATAAGAATAAATGACATATAGGTAAATCCGGATGCTCGAGATATAGCAAGTCAAGGAAATAATTTAACTCAAAATTTATCTCAAGGTACAAAGTTGAATATTTAGGTCACAAATATAGAATAGTCACAAAACATAGAATTATGGAATAAAGCATAATATTACTAACATAAAGAAACCAATTCCATACCGTGTTAAAAAAATAAACGTCGTATCACTCGTACTGATATGATACCAAAGATCAGGGACACAGAATCTCAACAATATCATAAGGATCGAGGAACACAAAATCTCGACATGATTGCAAGGACCGAGGAACATAGAATCTCACATGATCACAAGGATTGGGAAAACTAAATCTTGACCGATCAAGACGATCATGGAAACCATGAGCCAAAAACTCTAGATTATCAAATATTATATATATATATATATATATATATATATATTGTAAAGTATTCAATGAGTATACCTCTTAAGGATCTATCAGTCTCATTGAACTCCAAAAGATAGTAAATTCTAAAGTGTCAAATACTATCACTTTTAGTAATCAAGAACTTCACCAAAACGTCACATACTGCCTGGTGAAATTCAAGTATTTACTACAAGATAGTAAATTTCACTTTCTACGGATACTATGGAAAAACCTGAACTATATTCTATTAAGGATCTATCGGTCCTATCGAAAACCAAAAGAGAATACAACCCTGAAGTGTTAAATAATTCATAAAAGCAATCATAAGAAATTTACTAGGGTATTCCATACTACCCGATGAAATTCACGTATTCACTAACGGGCCAGTTGCACTTATATATACATAGCTGCCTCAAATTTCCATAAAGTTATATTATTTACAAACCATATTCCAAAACCGTATGTGTATGTGCATATAAGTGACCTTTTATTTTATAAAACTCTATTTATTATTCTTCCAAATCCGTATTAACACATAACCATTATATTTAGAAGTAAATTAAATTTATATTCCCAGAACCATGTTGCTAAATCTGTCCATTTTATTAACAATACATAACATATAATAACTACTTACGAGGAATCATTTATAAAAGAACTAGATTAATTTAGAAAATAAGTTTGATATCTGCAAACTTAAATAACTCTCTATTATAAAAAAAATTATATATATATATATATAGTAGTTAGATTTAAATTATAATATACCAAACCTTTGAATCCATGTGATTCAAAGTCCATAGAACACAAGAGAATTACTACAACAAATCATAGGTCATTAAAATCTTATAGCCATGAATTAATTCCATAGAGTTATAACTTTATATTATTTCCAAATCTAATTTATAGTTTATAAAATCATTGGAAATGAACACTAAAAGGTCCATAAACAAACATATAAAACATAACAAACAAGGCGACGGGCGAACGAGCAACGATGTGTTGGAGGATGTATCCTAGAGCTAAAATAGCCCTAGGAACATAGGACATCGATGCACCAGTGGGGCCTGCTAGTGGACCAGTGTAACCATGACCTAAAGCTATTTCAGCTCCAGGTTGCCCTTTGATCGGTCCTGACAACGACATTTGGTTCCGGTGTTTCGTGCAGTTAATTTAAAGGTATTTAAGCAAGTCTTTCAAGTGATTTCAAGGCATCAAAACATCAATTTGATTAGCATATTTATTAGTTATATATAACCTTAACTTTTCACAAACAAAAACTAAAACTGAGGTTGAAACATCAAAAGAAATAAGATCAAATCAATCATGGATTCATCCAAATCAACAAACAGCAACATGCACTTTATTTAGAGATAGTGTGAGGTAAACTCACCTTTATCATAAATTAATTTCTCAAATTTACGAAAACCAATGAACGAGGTAATAATTCTCATTTCTACAAACAATGAGATATTTTATAAAATTAAATATAACTTTTGAGAATAAAATTTATTCTCATTATTTTAATAAAAATAAACTATTAATTAGAAAAATATCATTTTAAATAATAAATCTCAATATTAAAATTTGACCCTAAATACCAATATTAAATAATTGATTTAATAATATTTCAACTTTAAATTAAAATCATTTTTAAGAAATGAAACTCATTTCTTAAATAAATCAAATCAACTATTCTCAAAAGCTAGATTTTATTTCATAATTAAATTTCACAAATCATAATTTAGAATTAATTATCCATAATTAAATTTAATTAATTAGGTAATTACCAATAGAGTTGTTACACCAAGTTTATACTCATTCTTCTCGTGATGGAATTGTAGTCCCAACGGTAGGTGTCTTAAGTTTTAATTCATTCATCTTCGAAAAACCAAGTATAATGGATGTTCCGTTAATTAACGATTATATATTTAAATAAATCATTTAAAATATCTAGTCGTTAAAATTACGGATTGTTACACCACCATTCAAATTCGATCATAATTTCCCTTATCATCAAAATACCTTGAAGCATCTTTAGTCACACCATCGAATTTTCCTCAACAAGTTAAGTTGGCTAGACCATCGAAATCATGACCGATACCCCTTTTGCATAACCCTAATTCTAGTTTTCATCCGAGAACATTGTCGCCGCCACTATAAAGTTGCTCGCTATATGATGTCATGCCATCGATCAATGATGAAATTATGTGATGAATTCTTGCCTTCTTCATTCGATGGCATGACTATATGAATGTGAGTGTAGCTACTTCACTTATTGACACCTTGGATACCTACACCCACCACATAATATACATACCTATATAATATACATAAATAAATCTATAACCTTCACCCACCACATAATTTCAAATCAATGTTTTATAAATCAGTGTAACCTACTATTTATAGTACTTACCAACTTATACAGGCAAACCTTCCACATAGAAAGTATATCTATATAATAGCACGGCTGAAGCGAAATACACGTATAAACCGACGTACATATAAAACAATATCCATTGAAAAAAATCAATATAACTTGCTTTATAAAATATACATATAAAAACAGCCGAACTCACCCATTTAAATCAATTAAGAAAATGAAAACAACTTTTCACTCTTATATATAAAACCCAACCGGAACATACACCTAAAATTTGTATGAAGACCAATATAATGTATACATATAAAGTCATATACCCGTTATATTCTTTTGCAAATTAATGCATACGTGCAGCATATCAATAGCTCATCTACGTATACTAACATATGATAAAACTGACATATTCAAAAGGCTTATATAACTTACTACATATAAAAAAAATTATAAACTAACATAACAAATTTTTAAACCAAAATGTATAACTTACGAATAAATTAATTTAAGAAACAGAAGGTTGCTCAGGCGTGCGCGGTTGCGTGCTGGAGATCTGGTGATGGACGTGGTGGCCGCGTGTGGTGGTTCGCGTTGCCAGTGGCGAGGAGTGGGGAAGATGCGGGCTTGACGTGGGAAGGTGGAGATCGGCGGTGGATGAAGCTCAGCATACACGTGTTCGACTGAAAAGAGCATGCATGCGAAGTACAAGTGCAAACGAGCAAGAAAAAGGAGAGGTGGAAGAGGGGAAGGACTTGTCGCTGCCGCGGGGCCGTGGAGGAGGAGGGGAAAACAGCGGAGGGGTTTGTTGCGGCTATGGTGTTTGGCGGAGCGGTGGATGAACGGGTAGTGGAGGGAGGAGGCGGAGCCGCGAGATGATGTGCCGAGGTCAGGTTGAGGAGGCTTCGAAACTTTTTTATTTTATTTTATATAAAGGTGGAGGTTAGGAAAGCGGAGAAAGGAGCTGCGGATCGAGCTCTGGTTTGTCGGTTGGGCTAGGTGCACGAGATGTTGAGGAGGGCGGAGGTACGTGGTGGCGTTTGAGTTCATGGGTGGCGACGCTAGCGTGCTGCCTTTTTTTCTTTTGTTGAAGCTTCAAAATAGATAATTGTAACTGAGTGAAAAAAAACAAGAGAACAAAAAAAAAAGATTAGGGGAAGGAATGGACGTGTGAATATGAATGTCACAGGATTTACAAATAATGCATGCTTTGTATTCTTCAAGAAGAAGACAGCCTGAAAATTTTGAAAGCAACGTTTCAATGTGCAAACTACAAAATAGTGATGGGCATGCACGCAATAATAAAAGTAAGTGTCTATTTGTTTTCAAACGGCGGAAGGTGGCATATCACAAACAAAAAAGAAACAGAACCGATACCGATACCGGTTATTGTTTCATATGTTTAGCCCTGCACCGAGCACTGAAATATACAACGGAATATACTGTTAACATCAGTACGACAAGACGATCAAAACGGCATAAAAATATCAGTGGTACGATTGAATTATAAAAATTCGAATTTTCTACTAGAGAAAAATGCATAAAAATCGCAGAAAAATAAGATCGACGGAGTCAAAAATGTCCGAATTTGGAAAAACAACAAACTGACAACTTGCTCAAAAGATGTTTTAGAATTTTTCTATATAAAAATATTTTGGTTTTGAAAACGTTTTATTTTCATCGCTTTTTAACTGGTTAGATTGAAGTAAGTTTACGTGCGAAATAAACTTTCATATTTTCGGACGAAAATATACCAGTTGCTATGATTAACTGGACGCATTCTTAATATCAATTTTATATTTCAAATTTTATCGTTTAAAACTTCACAAAATTTCAGTTTATAACGTTACTAAAACCGGTTAAATTTACGGGTCGTTATATTTTTACAACCGAAGATGAACATAACATAAATAGAATTAATAAATAAAATTAGATGGCCTAATACCCTGCTCATGGGAAGAAGAGGTGTCATATTCCTGCACTGTTGTGGAAACAAACTCATAAAAAAAAAAGTCCGAGGCCTTGGTGCAGTGGTAAAACGCCAGGCTGTTGACGACAAGGTCGGCAGTTCGATCCCTGCCTCTGGCATATTAAACTGTGCGCCATGATGATTCTTGCAGACTTGTGTGCTGCCTACTTTGTAAATATAAGTACCCAGTTTCAAAAAAAAAAAAAAAAAAAAAAAAACAAACTCATAAAAAAAGATTGAGAAGGAAAAGATGTGATAATTATGCAAGAAACGATGCTGATGCAGCAATGGTTCAATAAATATCTTTAAGCATTTTCAAATCTACGCGTCAAGAGAATGAGTTAAGTTCATATGCAACATGAACCGCTATTGTCTTCTATTGAAGAATTAAGTCAACGGGCCGAAGAAGGAAAGGAAAACCAAGTTAGCACAAGGCAATTGGCCTAAGAAGAAAAAAGGAAAAGGGGAGAAAAGAAGCCGTGTCCGCATTTTAGAAGAAGGAAAAGCCCTAGTCGTAAAAATCGAAACACAAAAATATCAACCTTTAGATAGTAACGATTGAAATGAGAATTCATGAAATACAAAGAGGATTTCATGGAATACAAAATGGTAACAAACAATGAAAAGACAAGTTAGCCAATCATGGCTCACCACATGCAAGGAGCATTAAATGTGAAAGCGACTGACTAAACTATCGAAAAGCAGCTGGATGTGAAATGAAAAGTCTACCCTAATATGCATTAGCACAAACTTGGGGGCCAAATGTTTCACCCATTTTTTCAATTAATTAACTAGCGTAGGTTCATGTATATGAAGTCAACAGAAAAAAACAACACAACATAAAATGAAATGGGATGAAATCTACATCACATAAGAACTGCACAAGTTTTATATATGACATACAAGGTCCAAAGAATTCCACACGGAACTGCATAGACCTGAAAGCTTCCCACTATCAACCAACACAGACCTTTTCTTTAGTGCGTTGCCAAAGCTTAACATTATACTTCCATAACATTCTTGAAGTTTAGCATGCCTTCGCAACATCGGGCGAA
Organism: Allium cepa; assembly: GCA_030765085.1. Taxonomy (NCBI): domain Eukaryota; kingdom Viridiplantae; phylum Streptophyta; class Magnoliopsida; order Asparagales; family Amaryllidaceae; genus Allium; species Allium cepa. The sequence goes on along the minus strand of CM060937.1, from coordinate 502,396,311 downwards.
TCCGCACTTACTATATAAGTAAGCAAAGCAGTGCATTATCAATTTGTCATCAAACATAAAGTAAATCCAACTCTTCAATGAACAACACAAACCATGGCAGGTGACAAGCATTTAATGACGTTGGACTCATTTTCGCACATCAAATTCAAATTATCCTACCTAATTCAAATTATCCACTTAAATCAAAAATTATCCTACCAAAACCAGATTATCCTGCATAAATCCATGTAATCAATCCACATGTAGATCTAGCCATGATGATGAAGGACACATGGGAAGGCTTGACATGAGAGATTAAGTAAGAGGTGTGGCGTTAGTAATTCATATGGCATTTCTTCATCTTAAAATGAAATAATTATAACAGAGAAAAGGATAGACATTTTTGTACTTCGAGAATTGAATACTGTAAAAGTTGTACAAAATTTCTATTGATTTTTGTGTTTGTACTGCAAAAAGAACTATAAAAAATTGAGTGATTTTTCCCATAATGTAGGAACCCTCAACATTTTAATCTTATAAATTCTATTCTCTTTTATTTTATTTATTTGCGTTTTTATTTTCTTCTCTAGTTTGATCTTGTTTAAGTTTTATTAGATTATTTACGCATTTTAACAAACATTTAACAACCCTCGTAATTGTGTAAGCATACCATAATATAATTTCTTCTAATCTCGACATATTAATAAACATTGAGTTGCTAATTCTTAGTCGTTGAGCATGTAATGAAAAAATTACTTTCAAAATATTGTTTTGTGAGATCAAAAAAATCTCATTAATAATCCTCTTACACCGAGTATAAAGGACTCTTTTTCAAATCCTTCATAAAGAATTAAAAGCCTTGTTTTAAATGATTTTAGTATTGGCACATCATTAAATTTCAATCGCACACTATTTACTTATAGTATTAGAAATTCTTAGTACCTTTTATTTTCTTTCATATAGACATGTGCTTCCACCGTATTTTGGCTAAAATCAAACTATTTTCTTTATCGAATAGTTTCTAAAACTCTAGATGCTTGCTTAAAATCATATCTTAGAAATCCACAAGCTTTGTTATCGCTCTCACTGATTTCGAGATACTCTGGCTATTGTTGTAAATAGTCTCTTCCAATTCATTATTTAAAAGTTCTATTTCAGTGTCTATATGCCAAAAAAAGATTTCTTATTACGACATAATTTGCGAGTAGAATACAAATTTACTTAAGCTTGTTAACTGGAGAAACTACTCCACTAGTTTCAATATTTGAAATTAAGGAGGTCATTTCCCATTAGCTATGCTTTATACATTTCTAACTACATTGATCTTCTCCTTGAAGACTTGCTTATGACCAATGGATCATATCATTTTTGTTCAATTTCAAAAATCAAATAATGTCAATGTACTTGGAATCCATTCCGGATTTAAAGCATCATGCCATGTGGTAAAGTCTATACACTATTTGCCTTATCGACAACTAAGGAGGTTGTTATTGCGAATAATCTATATTCTCAATATTGAAAAGAAACCCATTATTTCTTTTCAATGTGTGAGAATTTCTATTAGACATTCTAATGAGAAGTGTCACTTTGGGTTTAGTTATATTTGTAACGTCTATACAATATGTTTCCATGCTAGAATCATGGATCGAATTCAAGTCCACCGCATTACCGATAATTTCTCTAAAAGGAAATTACTTCGGGTAAGAAGTGTTGTGTCTGAAACCTTTGTGGTCAATGCCCCTTTATTACCCCGCTATAACCTTGCTATATCTCATAGCGGATTCCTACTGCTCTGATTTTTGCATATAGCCCCAAATTTAGCCTTTTCGCTTTAAGCCCCGCTATTTCCGCTATATTCTGTTATTCCCGATATATTCAACTATTTCCACTATATCTTCTTTAAAAGAAAAGAACTAAAAAATGATATTATACGTTATAAAAATTACGAAATTTATTTATTTAATTGAATTATTGATATATGTTTAGAAATGATAATACTCTATTATTCTACTAAATTCAATTAAGTTATATAATAGTTTTACGTTAATTTACAGTATATTCGCACATGTTTTATTTAAATTTATTTATATATTAATTATAATTCAAACAAATGTTAAATTTTCATTTAATTACTATGTATATTTTTGTAAAAACATTAAGTACGAGTTTTAAATGCTATTTTAGAGTCATCCGCTATATCCTATTATATCTTCATTGTATCCCTGCTATGATTTTTCACACCTCTGCCTCATTGAACCCGTCGAGCGCTTTAACTCCACAGCTTGAAACAATAATTTATTTCTCAATGTGATGGAATAGGAACTAAAAACATTTTATGAAATGAATACAGACTCACATAAGATATGTTTAGCCTTGAGTTCATAAAATTTACGTTCATAATGTAGATTGAACAACAACATATCTTAAACTATTTGAGTTATGGTTTTTTCCCAATTCATATCTTATATGGAATCATAATCTCCACTTTTAGATGGAATCTAATTCAACATATTTTCTTACTTTTAAGAACATACCTTTATAGAAAGAATTCATTCAACTTCACCCTTTATTAGTCATATTTTATTTAATAGAGTGATTACACCTTATCGATACATCGTTATATAGCATAGGGAGGAGGAGGGACATAGAAAATGAATCTTATTTTCTTTTAACTACACTTAAAACTCTTATCTTGGATACCCTAAACCCATCATTTCACGACATTCTAAGGGAAGTTATGTAACCCATAAGTTTTCCCGATAAAGGTACACAACATTCTTACTTATCCAGGATAATATAAGCACCGCCTAAGATATTCTGTAGAATATAGTTACTCAACAACCATAGGTATGTAAGGTACCCTATTTATATTATAAATGATGGAGAGAATTGTTATATTTAAATTCTTAATTCAAGTTAATTTTGTGGAGTATTATCGATATTTTAAAGGAGATGAGTATAACTAGTGACATTATACGTCTTTATATACATCCAAAGTGTACTCCACTAAGTAAGATGAATTTTAGTTTATTTAAAGTTGCATTTTTGTTTATACATATAACACACACACACACACATACATATATAATTTATAATTCATTATGTTAAATATATATAATCATGTGTATCCTTTCATTTATTAAACAACTTAATTAATTATAAATAATATATATAGTTTTAAACAATTTTAAATTCATTTATTTATAACTTTCATGATACTAATTTAAAACAATTTTAATTTACATTCATAACCCTTGTAAATTTTAATTTTAATTTAAAAAAATTAGATTTGCATTTTATAACTCTTTATAAATAATGTAGTTATTTATTTAAATTTTATATGCAAAAAATGGCATGACACCCCAATATCACTCAAAAAATGGATTAAGCAAAATATAAAACTGATAGAAATGAATAAAAAGAGAACAAAATGCAAAGTTTTGTTAGTGGTTTGACAAAATCTTCATCCTACATCCACTTAATCTTTTTACTTGATCAATTCTCTCCAAAGTACAACAAGTTACAATCAAATCCGAGTTATAATTTGGTAAATTTTGGATTTCTCAATGTCTTATGAGTTAGAGGAGGAAGAAGATAGCTCCTCTTGTCCAAAAAGTCAATCCCCTTTTTAGTTGAAGGTCCTTTCCTATTGATAAATGAATAGAAGAGTAAATCTCATGATTCCATTAGATTAGGATGATGGTTTCTCCTTCCGTAGAATGGTCATAATAGGAAAATGGTCTTACTACGTAGGAGATATGGCTGTTTGAAGTTTCGCTTGATTTTAGATAGCTTGGTTGGTAATTAAGGGGTTTAGTGACTAAATCCAAAGCCCATTTCAGGATTAGCACTCATAGGGAGCTAATGGGGCTTCTCATTGTCATTTCACTCTTCCTAAAATTGTTTTAGGGGCCACCATTAACACCCTCTTAGCCATTAACCACCTTAAACCTTACTTTAATCAGTCAAATCTTGTCAATAAGAGGGGATTAGCATAATTAGCACTTGATTAGGGTTTTCCTATTGTAGACATCCTGGAATTACTGTTCGTTCATGGATTCTGTGTTCTTTTGGATTTCTTTGGACTGAGGTGAAAAGTTGAAATCCTCACTTACTAGTTAGTCGATATATGCTTATAAATTATGTTTAGAATGATTTTTGGACCTTAAAACATGTTTTAAACCTTAACTAATCAATTTCAAATGATTTGATAAAGTTTTGTGAAATTGTGTTGAAATGGATCTCCTTTTTTCTTATGGATCTACCTTACCTTCTACTTTTAGATTTAGGTTACAAATTGATGTGTGAATGTTTACTTATTCAGATACATTGTATAGGTTGAATGTTTGAACGTATGTTGTTTGTTTGGCTGAAAATGCCAATCGAATACCGATTTAGAATTAGGCACAGTGTCATGGATCAACGATATTCCAAACTTCACCCAAATTTGATATGACTTTTATAGGTGACAACAAAATTATATTTCAAACTTCAAGTCGTTCAGAGTTTATTTGCTCAAATTATATGTATCGTCGACGATATTCAAGTGTTTGGATCAGTGGCGCTTCAAGTTTAACTTCGGGATTTGAGGGAGGATTCTTGGGAAGAATAGAGGGAAGTGTTTGGATATCTCAAGGAAGAAACTTAGCCAAAAATTAGCTAAGTTGGATGGATTGGTACCCTTGGATCGATACTGATCCATGAAAGGGCGAGTTGGGATGACTTTGAGTTTAGGGTTTAGGATTAGTGCATAGTTTCATAGATCAATAGTGGCATTAGATTGATGGCTTCATGGATCAATGGTGAGACTTGGATCGATGGAGTTTGGATCGGTCAAGGGGTTTGGTGTGGTGGTGGCATGAATCAGTAATGGGAAAAGGCGAGAACCGCTTTGAGTCGCTTGTGTGCTTGCTTCGGGTTGTTCACGTGTCTGCTTTAAGCTCAACTAATAGACACTTTGGGTCTTCAAGGATACTACTACGACCACTTTATGGATCTCCCTTAGTACTAGGGTCGTGCGATGGTCGTATGGTTAATGGTTGGAAATAAGTGGTAGAGTTGTAATATGGAGGTAGTTATAGCAGATCATAGAAGTGATGGCTTCAACGATGGAATAGTTATACTTAGGGATGTAGAGCAAGGCTATGAGCTAGATTTAAGGAACGTTGAAGGATGATTATTGAACAAGTGAAGATATTCTACGGCTGATGATGATTGTCGAAAATTTCCCTAACTTTGATGACTTCAAACAAGAGTTATGTAACGACATAAAGATTGGTTCTAGAACGCGCTCTGCCATGGATGACATGTGTGAAGGGATCGTGGATTCTTGTAGGTTCCGATGGGTACTCCTAAAGCAAAGGTATATGAGGGGGTGGTCAGAGTCTATTGACATTAGGACTTGGTCTTTATGTACCTAGAGTCCATTGATCTTAGGACCTAGATTACACATGCTACTAGAGCCCGTTGACATTAGGACCTAGTGATGAGTTGACAGAATTCATTGATGTTAGAACCCATCTTACTATAGACTATTAGACGGGTAGTATAGTTTCCGACCTACTGAGTGGAATGGATTCGAGTGCCAAAGAGTCGAGATATTGAGTAGTCTTTGACGAGGTTATGTGGGTATCATGTATCCAGTGCACAGAGTGAATGAATGTGAGGATAGATAATATATGCTTTGATTACTTATCACCCAAGGGATGTCACACGACTTAGATATCATTAACGTAGATATCTAAACATCCATTAGTATTTTGATGTATAGTACACCCATGATGAATATGATGTAGAGTGGCATATATCCTATGTTGTGTGCTAACTCAGTGGATATAGGGACAGATCAGGTATGATTTTCCATACCATTTGTCCTAGTATATTGACTTTATAATATTTGAGATTTTTCTATCGCTAACATCGAAGTGTTATCTGACTTGAGATTTTATGCTTTGCTATCTATTATTCTAGGTACTCTTAAGTGAGTAGATTAGGGATACCTGGTCTTGTGAGCACATGGAGTTGGACAACTGGAGAGCAGGAGGCTATGTTATCACGTATTATTATATTTGGCTGTTATTGCTTACTATCCCATTATGGAGCACTGTGGAGCTTACTAGTGCTATTATCTATTTAAAGACAGTTTATTATATGAGTTTATTACCAGTAGCATAAACTCTACCACTTATGTTGTATAACTGTATGGATCTGTGTACTCTAATTTCTATAGTTTATTCGATTATCATTGTCTTGCCTGTTTTATAACTATGATGATTATTATATTTTATTCGATGCGCTGTGAGATTTACACAAGTTATGTGATGTTTGTCTATTTAATACAACCTTGATGATTATCATGCATCGACCGAATACCGTTATAGTGCACTTTATAGGCTACTATATTATTCGTTGTCAGTGATGTGGGGCATTCATCACATTTGGTATTTTTGCTTAGGTTGCGTAGTTTAACCTAAGGGATACCGTGGTACAGTAGAGATATTATATGGGTTATCATCTTAGACTGGATTGAGTATGTGTGTATATAGGAGAGAAGATTTTGTTATATATTTTGATTTTCACGATATAGTTGTATTTATATAGTATAAAGTCGCACTGCACACATAAGTACTACTTAAGTAGAATCTACTTATAGAGAGACTGATCACGCTAATAACAGATTGAAGGATGAGTCATCACATAAGGAATGCGGCTAGTAACTCCATCTCCGGAGTCGAAGAAGGAGCTAACTTGAGAGTTGCTAATCCCCACCTGCAAGCAATGTTCAACACCGTGATGAGGAATATTCTACAAAATGCCCAAGCAGTCGCTTAAATTTTGCTATAAATTGTGGTACTCTGGTGTAGGCACCCAAAGCTGATTTTTCTAAGCTAAACAAAGACTTACTAGTCTTGGTGGCAAACCATTCCGAGGAATGGATATGACGATGGAATTGTAGGATTGGCTTGACACCTTGAAAAGGATCTTTGATGACTTAGAGATGAATGATGTTATGAAATGAAGATTGGCTTCCCGACAGCCTTAGAGGTGATCCATGAACTAATGGAATGTTATGAAGGTTGCGGCTCCTGAGGACCAATTCACATGGGACTAGTTCAAAGCGAGATTCGACGAGAATTTTATTCCGACAGCTAAGAACATGGTCTTAATTTGCAGATATAAAGCCAGGAGATTTGTTCATCTCTAAATATGTTGCTAAGTTCGATGTCTTGTCGAAGTATGCGATGTCCTTCATCGACACCCCACTAAAGAGGAAGGGAAGTTTATTATCAACTTGAGTGACTATTTAGGAGAGAGACTTGTGAGTCACATTGATGAGACTTTTAATATGATGTCAAAAAGGCCCTATGGCATAAAAAAATTTGTTTGGAGCCAAAGACTGTTGTTCCTAAGGAAGAGCCGAAGCCGCAATCGGGTGGGGAGGCAAAAAAAGTGTAACAATAATAACAAGAAGCAGATTTAGAATAAGGATGGCCAAAAGAAGAGTGAGATTGATCCTACATGCTATAACCGTGGAAGGAAGGGACACTTTAGCAGAGACTACATGATTGAAGGGGAGAAATGCTTCAATTATGATAACTCTTATCATATTTAGAAGGATTGTCTAGAGCTGTTGATGCAAAAGCAAGTGGTAAAAAAATACGCTACTAATGTTGTCCCAACTTCATTTGATCCATCGACGAAAGAGTAGGGGAAGAGAATTGTTATTCAAGGTATTCTTTCCATTTATGATGTCCCCATATGTTTTGTTTAATATCAAGGCTTCACATTCCTTCATATTTAATGATATGGTATATAACTTAGGGTTGGAACTTAAAATTGTTGACAGACCTTTGATTGTGAAGAACCATGTTGGAGGCTCCACTAGTCTGTATATGGATTATCATAGTTTGGTCTTATCGAGTTATGGATGTCCTTTTGATTGTGATTGCTTTGTTTTGGGTTATGTAGGGTTTGGTATTATTTTGGATGTGGACTAGCTTCATAGATACGGAGTGATGGTGGACTTTGAAAAGTCATTAGTGACACAGGAGTAGGTGATAGGTGGATGGTAATGTTAGGCTGCCTACTGAATGATGAGGTGATGGTTAGCTTTCTATATTCGCTCTATATCCCATATGATGAGTTGTCATTAGTGTGTGTTTCTTGGGAGTATTGGGACATATTCGAGGACATAACTAGACTTCTTCCACATATAGAGATCGAGTTTTCTATTGATTTGGTAAAAGATGCCATACTGATAGTAATGCCTTTAAGGAGGATAATGCCTAGAGAGCATAGAGAGCTCAAGGTGCAAGTGAATGACCTATTGTCGAAGAGGGTTCATACACAAAAGTATTTCTAAGTAGGAGTCGCTTATAGTCTTCACCATGAAGGCGATAGTTCCCTCGGACCGTGTATCAATTATCGTGAGTTGAATATTATGATAAGGAAGAACAAGTATCCATTCTCATGTATTGATGACATGTTCGATTAGCTCCATGGTGGTAGAGTATTCTCTCAATTGGATCGTAAAATGGGATTTCACCAACTGAGAGTAGTGAAAGAGAGTGTGTTAATTACAGTGTTTCATATGCCATCGGCTTTCTATAAGTGTTTGGTTATGCCATTCAGGCTAACCAACTCCACATACTCTGTTGACCTCATGAACCGTGTCTTTAGAGGTCAGTTAAATAAATTTGTTCTTGTGCTCATCAATGATATTGTCGTCTACTCACGAACGATGGAAGAACACAATATGCATTTGAGGATCGTGCTTGAGGTGATGAGAGAGCACCATCAAAAGCAAAGTTTTTGAAGTGCCACTTCTAGAGAAGGGAAGTGTAATACTTGGCTTACATAGTTTTTGAGCAGAGCGCTGTCGTGGATCGTGAAAAAGTTGCAATAGTTTAAGATTAGACTAGCCCAACTTTATGGCCAATTTATCCAAGACTACTCAAAAATAGCAGCATCGTTGACTCAGTTGACGAAGAAGAATTATACTTTCACTTGGGATGCGAGATGCAAATATATACTCGTGAGTCCGAAAGAAAAGTTGAGGAGTGTACCAGTTTGATCATTCTGGGCGAGAATGAAGAGATGATGGTATAAATCGATACTTGTGGTACTGGATTAGGCATGGTATTGATGTTGAAGGGCAATGTTGTTGCATATGCTAGTCAACAACTGAAGCCATATAAGAAGAAATACCCGACCCATGGTTTGCAATTAGCAACGATCGTGTCTGCATTGAATATTTAGTGGCATTATCTTTTAGGAAAGAGATTCAAACTATTCACCAACCACAAATCATCGAAATCTTCTTTAGAAAGATCCCAACTTCATCGGCAGCGGTGACTAGAGTTCCTAGCCTCCTACAAATTTGATATTGCATATGCGCTAGGTGTAACGCCCCGAAAATTTTCGACTTTCGAAAATTCGACATCGACACTTACTTTATCGACTGCCGAGAAATCAAAGGCCGAAAACCGAGATGTTATGGGTTTTAAAAAGAATTAAGAAAAAGAAAGAAGAGAGAAGAGAAGATAGAAAATTTTGATAGGGAAAAGAAAATAGGAAATTTGAAAATAGACGATAGAAGCATTTTAAAAATAGAACGGGACAGAAGAAAACAACAGAACAACAACAGAATCTCACAATTCGCAGCGGAACAACATATAATAATAAATGAATAATCTTTAAACAAAGAACTATATCAGTTATTACATTACATCACATTTTATATTACATTACATCAAATCATCAGAGTGTACAACAACATACACATCAAACAGTGCAGCGGAAAAAGAAATACTATATAAACTAGTAATACGCCATGCCAATCCAGCTTGCCTCCAGCAACTCCAGAATATCCAGAATATCCTGATAAACCTAACTCTTAACTGCCCGTGTGGAAATTGGTGGGCACCCAGAGTTTAGGAAGGAAAACAATAAACTCCGAGTTAGTCATGTGACTGGTGTGAGAACTCAAAAACAGTTTATTTAACTTTAAAAATCAAAAAGAGGAATATTTTTAATCAATTCGCAATGCTTTTAAAAAATGAGACTACCATAAGGCCTCCCGCACACACACACAATGCAAACGCAGAATCGGAGGAGATTTCTCCTTATGATAGTCAAAAATGTTTGATACGCATTTAAAGTAACATTTGATATTATTACTAGTGCATAGAGTAGGAAAAATTTATTTCGAAAGTAGAATATAAATCTTAGCCAACATACGACCATTATCGTATGCCTACTATAGCTAACTATGTTCAATAGCAGGTTACCGCCACATTCCATAGCAGGTTATACAACTAAAACCGCACAAGTTTCGTATTGTTTCTTTGGATTTCCTACAAATGGTCAGGCCAAGGAACTTCCCATTGCCACTGAGAATGCCTCTGGATGGACATCCCCGAGAACCAAACCGGATCTCAACCAACACAAGGCCGGGTTACTCCTAACTGAGTAACAACTGACCGAATATGCCATCCCCCGGTCCTTTGGGACCTTTTTCCGAGAGCGCTTTCTAATCAATTCACACAATCATAACAAAGTGTTTTCAACATGAGTAAGTATCTGGGCTCCATACCATGATACCACCCTTTTCCAGAAGGAAATGGACACATCCTAAAGGGTGCTACCCCTCATAACCTTGCTGCTTCTTTCCTGTTTTGACCATTCACGGGGTGTGAGGCTCGACGAATTCACGTCCACAAAAACATACTTTATACAAAAGCCATGCTTTGGGTCAACAAATGATCAACACAATGATCACTAAGATAGACGATCAAATAAATGATCCTATCACAATAATCAACACAATGATCATTTCAGCATCACTCAGCATGTCACATTACCAAACTGGGAATATATCGCTGATAACTTCAACTATATAACCTTTGAGCACATGCGTCTCAAAGAAGGGTGTTAAGCAAAGAATAAATTCTCCGCCACCAACAGAAATATATTTGAAAGAAATCGGCTTTATATCTCAACTTGTAATGTCAGGCATACAATCCATACAAGTCTGTTCCGGGCTCGAACAGAACCGAAGGCACTTACAAAGAAGTCCTTGCAATCCGGATATTCACAATCCTGATCGGATTTCCCATCACTTAGGGAGTCTCTATACCGTTGCAACTCAGTGCAGAGACAATCGATAGGTCATCCTATCGCTTTCGCAAATACCGGGTCTTCAACACCGATCTTCAATGCAATTCACAACGACGTATCACATATTCGGAATGGGTTATACGACCGCATGGTCCTTTCCCGGTTAACCCGAATAGTGAGCGCTTATTCAAAAATAAGTGTGCATTCAAATTCAATCATATTCACATCAAATACCCATTCAAAGGGAAATACTGATAGTCGGTTATTGAACTATCACTGGATATGCACACATCACCAGATTCCAAATAATTTTCCAAATTATTTATTTTCCAAAATATCTTTACAAGATATAGAATTTCAACACTTCAAAAATAAATCAACATTTATTTTCAAACAAATTCCCTTTTCACTTATAAATTCCATAATGAATTTATATTTCAAAATATTCGTGCATATACGATTTCAACTATCCATTTCCAATTTATCTTCAAAAAGATAAATTCTAAATATTCACTTCATATTTGAAAACATTTCCATACTTATTATTCATAAGTAATTCACAAATCTTTTTATTTTCAACCTTGGAAAATATTCAATATACTTAAATCGAATTAAGTATATATTTCATTCTTTAAGAAAATCATTCTCTTAAACATATTTATTTGGGTCAAAACGAATGTTGCGTAAAACATCGTTACAACAACCCAAAATCACTAGTATAGGGATTTGAATTTTAAATAGATATATAAATCCCGATACTATACAAAAACATTTCCTTTCGGAAATCATTTACTATAACAACAGTGTTATAGTCCACTATTTCCTTTTATTTCTCGAAAACATCTATTTCAACAATCAATGTTGAAATCTATGGTTTCGAATCTCAACACATTTTAAAACATCGTTAGATCGTTTTAATTCAATTTAAACATCTCATTCAAAACAATTTCTTTAACATATCATTCACTATTCAAAAACGTGAATATACTTCTTTAACAAATTCCATCCTTTTATTCATTTTAATTCAAAGAATTATTCACTGTCTAAAAACGTGAATATAACTCTATTTCTAAGTTATAACAATTAACTTATCAAAATAAGTCGTTTGCGAATTTATAAAACAACGTTTATAAATTCCATTTCTATTTATTTATAAAAACTTCCTTTTTATAAATTCCTTTATTAACCTATTCCAGTTTATAACTAAATTATAAACTAAATGTTCATATAATAAGTTAACTACTTATAAACGATTATTTCACAAAATCGTTCCTTAGAATTTCATAATTATAAATCTTATAACTTATAAGATTCATTTATTTAACCAAATCTATTCTTCAATTAACTTCACAAATTTATAAATCTTACTATTTATAAATTTCATCTATAACTTCACAGTTTATAATTCTATAAATTTCATTCATTTATGAAATTCATTTTCACTACATTCAAACACTTATAAAAACTCGTTTTATAATGTCCATAGTTCAATTTATAAATATCCATTTATAAATCTCTTAATATAAATTAATTTATATTATTATTCTAAAACGTCTTTAAATTCCTTTATAATTTCATCATTTCGATTTATAAAATAATCAAATTTTATAAATCCTATATTTAAACTTTTATCATATATTCAAAAATCCAATCTAAATTATTTTATAAAATCATTAGTTCCTATTTCTCAAAAATCGACTTTTAATCGTATTTCTAAAAATCAGCTTTTTAACTATATTTCACAAAAACCATAATTTTTATAACTTTAAAAATTATAACGTTTATTTATTTATAATGGATCAATTCCAAAAATATAGTATATTTTCAAAATCACTTTTAAAATCATTTTAAAATCCCAAAATCTGGGTCCAATGATGCTACACACCAAATAGTCAATCACGACAACAACGATATCGTATATCAATATGATAATCAATCAAATATCAAAATATCTGAAATTAAATAAATACTGTTGAGGAATCCAGTTGGATCCCTCCAACCTGTTTCCTGCATCCAAAAACATTAGCACAATACCAATTTCGCTCCAGTACGAAATTATTGCGGTACATGTTCTTATTAAATATTATCCGCTTAATAACGGCGTAATAGGGTCTCATCCGCTAAACAAAAAATGCGGGAAATCAATCAACTGCAATATATACATATGCCAATATATATATATTGATATTATATATAATACCAATTTCACTGTTTATGAAATATTCGCGGTATATGTTTTTATAAATAACATCCGTTTACTAACGGCGCATAATGTCTATTTTAACAATCAATAATTTACAGTCATCATTCAAACATGCATTCAAATATTTTAAATCTAACTATTTAAAATAAAATCGAAATCTATTCGATTGAGTGAGAAGTTCTCACCTTGGTTTTAAATTCCGTTTTAGCTTTTATTTCGAATAAAATTAAACGCGCGTTTAATTTTACCCGAAATTCTCACTAACTCCAAATGACTCCAAACCAACTCCATCGCGTAGTGCTCGTCCATACGATTCCAACGCAACTGAGTTTGCATTTTTTCGACCTCGTATGAAAAAGATATTGATTTTTGAAGTTTGTACGCGATTTATATAACTTAATTTACAACATACTTATATATTTTATACCCAAAGCATCCTGGGCCTTAGGATCATGCTCCAACTCATCACCACCGCACCCTTGCTTTCTTCCCCATCACGCACGCACATGTACAGGTTTTGGCCGAACCCATTATCCTCTTCTAGGGTTTAATTATACATCTCCTTCACTCAACGATATTCGATCACACAACCACCATGACGAAGCTCTCGTCGCAAGCTATCACCACCTACCACCATTGGAAGTTCGGCCCCCCCCTAGCCTAGGGTTGCGTGCGCAGGTCCCCCCCTGTCGGCCCCCCTATCTCCTCCCCTGGTGCTCCATTTTACATCACAGCCGTTCACATCGAAGCTCTCATCTCCCTCTACGTCTTTCATGTTGAAACCTTAGCCTAATTGTCGACGGATTGGAAGAAATCGAGGAGGGAATGAGATTGAATTCTGGCCATCTATCTTGTTAGTGGCGGCTAGGTCAAAATTATTAGGGTTTTGTTATTTTTTTTTTAATTTATGAAGATGATGTTGTATTTATAGAAAAAGCTAGCGTAAACACTATTCATCCCGGGAATTCCGAACTCCGATTTAGACGCCGTAACCAGCGTACCTAGGGTTTACCCCGCGTTCCGGACACAATGGAACAGGTTTCGGAAGCTAATTCGGAAGTATGTGCGAGTTATGGCTATAAACGCTCAATTTAAATTAAACCGATTTAAGTCGATTTCTAGGCGTTTTAATTTGTACCGGACAAACGGTAAATCCAATTGACTTGAAATTTGAAACCTTACAATAATATCACATTACGGATCCGATGAAACTGGTTTCGTCGAAATCCGAGACTTTTTGAAAAATGGCTATTTTGACTCGCCAAATTTAAATTAAAAATAAATCGATGCGTTTCGAGCTGCCACGATCAAACGATAGCTCCGATTGACACGAAAATTGAAATCCGGTAATAACTAACTATTACGGATCCAATGGAACTGGTTTCGTTCAATTCTGAGACTGTTCAAAAATTGGCTATTTTACAGTCGATTATTAAATATTAAAATATTCAATTTTCACAAATTAACTTTAAATTCGATTTTAAAAGTTCTAAAATATTTCTATAACTCCAGTATGATTAAATAAAATTTTCCAAATTATTTTCAATCATATTTAACTCAATTTTTAATTATTTCCATAATTTAACGTATTAAATTATTGATTTAATTATTCAAAAAAAAATCCAATAAATCAAATAAAAATTTATTTGACTTATAAATTCACTTATAAATATTTAAAATTAATTAAATATTCAAATTTAAATTTATAAAAATTCTGGGTCGTTACAATCTTTCCCCCTTAAAAGAATTTCGTCCCCGAAATTACAAGTAAGAAAGGTTACAAAATCTATTAACTTTCCAAAATTCATAATTAAACTTCTTACAATTCTTTACTAAGTTTTCCAAATCATACTTAGTTATCTTTTTCAAAAACAACTACTATTATTTAACTCTCAATTCCAAAATCAAAGTTAAAGTTTCCAAAATTTTCTAAAATTTTTCTAACGCCTTAAATTTTCGGAAAAATTCGCCATAGTCTCCTTTGCGCGGCTCGATCCGAAAAAAAATGACAGTATATATATCACAAATATACATCTCATCAAGTAATGAGGCATCCCGAAGGGAAAAAAGTGTAAAAGTACTGTATTTAATCCGAGATATGTACCTTATATTTTATTAGCAAGCATATACGGCTAATATAGCGCAAAAGCGAGCTCCAAATGCGAAGCAAACGCGATCCACACCTACTAAATACTCAACAAACAACATGAGAATCATGCATATATGAAAATAATCTCAATATACAACATATAGCTACATAATAACTATATATGTCACATAGCAAATGTATTCAAAACAACATATATTCAACCATCAACCAATTATCATTCATATCCAATAAACATTCATTCATATTCTCATTAATATTCAATGAAATGGTTTTCAATATCAAATCACATTTGATTTATTACATTGGATTTTATCAACATTCATTCTCAATTTTAATTAGTTTGCATTCACTAATTAAATCCAATTCACATTAAATTCTATTCAAATTTATTTACTTCTAATTTGAATTCAATTTCATAGCTTTAAATTTCACTAATTCAATTTCATTAACTCTTAATGAATTATATACAACCAATCAACAATCAAATAACAACCAAAGTATATTAGTTACAACCAAATTCCTTTGCTTATATTCATTCTCATTCAATTTATTCAACTTCTAATAACATTAGATTTCAATGAATTAATACTTACATTCATTATTTCATATCTACTTAATTCACATTCAATTGATTAACATTCAATTCATTCATTCAATTCAATTACCAAAGTTGAATTTCATTTATATAACTCCTAAGTCATATTCCATTTAATCCACTTGATTTATTTACTTCGATACCAAAATCAATTCCATTCAACAACACTTAAGTTATATTCCATTTAACTTTAAATTCACTTTTATTTACAACTCATCTTCATATAATTTTACTTCTTATATATGTAAGTTTATTTCACAATTGTAAATACTTTAATTATAATTTCAATTCTTATAATTCTTTTGCTTATACAATTATTCTTTTATTTAGATTATTCAAACAATCTAACAATCAATTTATATACATTTAATAATTCTGAAAAATTATTCCTTTACATATAAAAATATAATCAAGGCAAAATTATTTCATTTACCCAATTTAAAATCAATATTGTGCCGAATTGTTCTATTCAATGTTTAGAAACCCTTTCGGCTCAGTTTCGAGGCTGTGCTGACGAAAGTTCATATGCCACTCAATAAACCAATCATCACAATATAAAACAATTTCATATTCACTAACAAATACGCTCTCATAGCTATTATTACTCTCAAACTCATTCTAGAGTACTGCTGACTCTATCTCTAATGAGTAATACCCAACAGAACCATGGTTGTCGCTTAACCATCAGAGCTCTGATACCAAATGTAACGCCCCGAAAATTTTCGACTTTAAAAAATTCGACATCGACACTTACTTTATCGACTGCCGAGAAATCAAAGGCCGAAAACCGAGATGTTATGGGTTTTAAAAAGAATTAAGAAAAAGAAAGAAGAGAGAAGAGAAGATAGAAAATTTTGATAGGGAAAAGAAAATAGGAAATTTGAAAATAGACGATAGAAGCATTTTAAAAATAGAACGGGACAGAAGAAAACAACAGAACAACAACAGAATCTCACAATTCGCAGCGGAACAACATATAATAATAAATGAATAATCTTTAAACAAAGAACTATATCAGTTATTACATTACATCACATTTTATATTACATTACATCAAATCATCAGAGTGTACAACAACATACACATCAAACAGTGCAGCGGAAAAAGAAATACTATATAAACTAGTAATACGCCATGCCAATCCAGCTTGCCTCCAGCAACTCCAGAATATCCAGAATATCCTGATAAACCTAACTCTTAACTGCCCGTGTGGAAATTGGTGGGCACCCAGAGTTTAGGAAGGAAAACAATAAACTCCGAGTCAGTCATGTGACTGGTGTGAGAACTCAAAAACAGTTTATTTAACTTTAAAAATCAAAAAGAGGAATATTTTTAATCAATTCGCAATGCTTTTAAAAAATGAGACTACCATAAGGCCTCCCGCACACACACACAATGCAAACGCAGAATCGGAGGAGATTTCTCCTTATGATAGTCAAAAATGTTTGATACGCATTTAAAGTAACATTTGATATTATTACTAGTGCATAGAGTAGGAAAAATTTATTTCGAAAGTAGAATATAAATCTTAGCCAACATACGACCATTATCGTATGCCTACTATAGCTAACTATGTTCAATAGCAGGTTACCGCCACATTCCATAGCAGGTTATACAACTAAAACCGCACAAGTTTCGTATTGTTTCTTTGGATTTCCTACAAATGGTCAGGCCAAGGAACTTCCCATTGCCACTGAGAATGCCTCTGGATGGACATCCCCGAGAACCAAACCGGATCTCAACCAACACAAGGCCGGGTTACTCCTAACTGAGTAACAACTGACCGAATATGCCATCCCCCGGTCCTTTGGGACCTTTTTCCGAGAGCGCTCTCTAATCAATTCACACAATCATAACAAAGTGTTTTCAACATGAGTAAGTATCTGGGCTCCATACCATGATACCACCCTTTTCCAGAAGGAAATGGACACATCCTAAAGGGTGCTACCCCTCATAACCTTGCTGCTTCTTTCCTGTTTTGACCATTCACGGGGTGTGAGGCTCGACGAATTCACGTCCACAAAAACATACTTTATACAAAAGCCATGCTTTGGGTCAACAAATGATCAACACAATGATCACTAAGATAGACGATCAAATAAATGATCCTATCACAATAATCAACACAATGATCATTTCAGCATCACTCAGCATGTCACATTACCAAACTGGGAATATATCGCTGATAACTTCAACTATATAACCTTTGAGCACATGCGTCTCAAAGAAGGGTGTTAAGCAAAGAATAAATTCTCCGCCACCAACAGAAATATATTTGAAAGAAATCGGCTTTATATCTCAACTTGTAATGTCAGGCATACAATCCATACAAGTCTGTTCCGGGCTCGAACAGAACCGAAGGCACTTACAAAGAAGTCCTTGCAATCCGGATATTCACAATCCTGATCGGATTTCCCATCACTTAGGGAGTCTCTATACCGTTGCAACTCAGTGCAGAGACAATCGATAGGTCATCCTATCGCTTTCGCAAATACCGGGTCTTCAACACCGATCTTCAATGCAATTCACAACGACGTATCACATATTCGGAATGGGTTATACGATCGCATGGTCCTTTCCCGGTTAACCCGAATAGTGAGCGCTTATTCAAAAATAAGTGTGCATTCAAATTCAATCATATTCACATCAAATACCCATTCAAAGGGAAATACTGATAGTCGGTTATTGAACTATCACTGGATATGCACACATCACCAGATTCCAAATAATTTTCCAAATTATTTATTTTCCAAAATATCTTTACAAGATATAGAATTTCAACACTTCAAAAATAAATCAACATTTATTTTCAAACAAATTCCCTTTTCACTTATAAATTCCATAATGAATTTATATTTCAAAATATTCGTGCATATACGATTTCAACTATCCATTTCCAATTTATCTTCAAAAAGATAAATTCTAAATATTCACTTCATATTTGAAAACATTTCCATACTTATTATTCATAAGTAATTCACAAATCTTTTTATTTTCAACCTTGGAAAATATTCAATATACTTAAATCGAATTAAGTATATATTTCATTCTTTAAGAAAATCATTCTCTTAAACATATTTATTTGGGTCAAAACGAATGTTGCGTAAAACATCGTTACAACAACCCAAAATCACTAGTATAGGGATTTGAATTTTAAATAGATATATAAATCCCGATACTATACAAAAACATTTCCTTTCGGAAATCATTTACTATAACAACAGTGTTATAGTCCACTATTTCCTTTTATTTCTCGAAAACATCTATTTCAACAATCAATGTTGAAATCTATGGTTTCGAATCTCAACACATTTTAAAACATCGTTAGATCGTTTTAATTCAATTTAAACATCTCATTCAAAACAATTTCTTTAACATATCATTCACTATTCAAAAACGTGAATATACTTCTTTAACAAATTCCATCCTTTTATTCATTTTAATTCAAAGAATTATTCACTGTCTAAAAACGTGAATATAACTCTATTTCTAAGTTATAACAATTAACTTATCAAAATAAGTCGTTTGCGAATTTATAAAACAACGTTTATAAATTCCATTTCTATTTATTTATAAAAACTTCCTTTTTATAAATTCCTTTATTAACCTATTCCAGTTTATAACTAAATTATAAACTAAATGTTCATATAATAAGTTAACTACTTATAAACGATTATTTCACAAAATCGTTCCTTAGAATTTCATAATTATAAATCTTATAACTTATAAGATTCATTTATTTAACCAAATCTATTCTTCAATTAACTTCACAAATTTATAAATCTTACTATTTATAAATTTCATCTATAACTTCACAGTTTATAATTCTATAAATTTCATTCATTTATGAAATTCATTTTCACTACATTCAAACACTTATAAAAACTCGTTTTATAATGTCCATAGTTCAATTTATAAATATCCATTTATAAATCTCTTAATATAAATTAATTTATATTATTATTCTAAAACGTCTTTAAATTCCTTTATAATTTCATCATTTCGATTTATAAAATAATCAAATTTTATAAATCCTATATTTAAACTTTTATCATATATTCAAAAATCCAATCTAAATTATTTTATAAAATCATTAGTTCCTATTTCTCAAAAATCGACTTTTAATCGTATTTCTAAAAATCAGCTTTTTAACTATATTTCACAAAAACCATAATTTTTATAACTTTAAAAATTATAACGTTTATTTATTTATAATGGATCAATTCCAAAAATATAGTATATTTTCAAAATCACTTTTAAAATCATTTTAAAATCCCAAAATCTGGGTCCAATGATGCTACACACCAAATAGTCAATCACGACAACAACGATATCATATATCAATATGATAATCAATCAAATATCAAAATATCTGAAATTAAATAAATACTGTTGAGGAATCCAGTTGGATCCCTCCAACCTGTTTCCTGCATCCAAAAACATTAGCACAATACCAATTTCGCTCCAGTACGAAATTATTGCGGTACATGTTCTTATTAAATATTATCCGCTTAATAACGGCGTAATAGGGTCTCATCCGCTAAACAAAAAATGCGGGAAATCAATCAACTGCAATATATACATATGCCAATATATATATATTGATATTATATATAATACCAATTTCACTGTTTATGAAATATTCGCGGTATATGTTTTTATAAATAACATCCGTTTACTAACGGCGCATAATGTCTATTTTAACAATCAATAATTTACAGTCATCATTCAAACATGCATTCAAATATTTTAAATCTAACTATTTAAAATAAAATCGAAATCTATTCGATTGAGTGAGAAGTTCTCACCTTGGTTTTAAATTCCGTTTTAGCTTTTATTTCGAATAAAATTAAACGCGCGTTTAATTTTACCCGAAATTCTCACTAACTCCAAATGACTCCAAACCAACTCCATCGCGTAGTGCTCGTCCATACGATTCCAACGCAACTGAGTTTGCATTTTTTCGACCTCGTATGAAAAAGATATTGATTTTTGAAGTTTGTACGCGATTTATATAACTTAATTTACAACATACTTATATATTTTATACCCAAAGCATCCTGGGCCTTAGGATCATGCTCCAACTCATCACCACCGCACCCTTGCTTTCTTCCCCATCACGCACGCACATGTACAGGTTTTGGCCGAACCCATTATCCTCTTCTAGGGTTTAATTATACATCTCCTTCACTCAACGATATTCGATCACACAACCACCATGACGAAGCTCTCGTCGCAAGCTATCACCACCTACCACCATTGGAAGTTCGGCCCCCCCCTAGCCTAGGGTTGCGTGCGCAGGTCCCCCCCTGTCGGCCCCCCTATCTCCTCCCCTGGTGCTCCATTTTACATCACAGCCGTTCACATCGAAGCTCTCATCTCCCTCTACGTCTTTCATGTTGAAACCTTAGCCTAATTGTCGACGGATTGGAAGAAATCGAGGAGGGAATGAGATTGAATTCTGGCCATCTATCTTGTTAGTGGCGGCTAGGTCAAAATTATTAGGGTTTTGTTATTTTTTTTTTAATTTATGAAGATGATGTTGTATTTATAGAAAAAGCTAGCGTAAACACTATTCATCCCGGGAATTCCGAACTCCGATTTAGACGCCGTAACCAGCGTACCTAGGGTTTACCCCGCGTTCCGGACACAATGGAACAGGTTTCGGAAGCTAATTCGGAAGTATGTGCGAGTTATGGCTATAAACGCTCAATTTAAATTAAACCGATTTAAGTCGATTTCTAGGCGTTTTAATTTGTACCGGACAAACGGTAAATCCAATTGACTTGAAATTTGAAACCTTACAATAATATCACATTACGGATCCGATGAAACTGGTTTCGTCGAAATCCGAGACTTTTTGAAAAATGGCTATTTTGACTCGCCAAATTTAAATTAAAAATAAATCGATGCGTTTCGAGCTGCCACGATCAAACGATAGCTCCGATTGACACGAAAATTGAAATCCGGTAATAACTAACTATTACGGATCCAATGGAACTGGTTTCGTTCAATTCTGAGACTATTCAAAAATTGGCTATTTTACAGTCGATTATTAAATATTAAAATATTCAATTTTCACAAATTAACTTTAAATTCGATTTTAAAAGTTCTAAAATATTTCTATAACTCCAGTATGATTAAATAAAATTTTCCAAATTATTTTCAATCATATTTAACTCAATTTTTAATTATTTCCATAATTTAACGTATTAAATTATTGATTTAATTATTCAAAAAAAAATCCAATAAATCAAATAAAAATTTATTTGACTTATAAATTCACTTATAAATATTTAAAATTAATTAAATATTCAAATTTAAATTTATAAAAATTCTGGGTCGTTACACTAGGGATAGGAAATGTAGTTGTTGATGCATTGAGTAAGAGACATGCCAACTTGATAGCTATGTTCCTAGAGTGGACATAGTTAAAGTATATCATTGATTATGATTTTAGATCGAGATGCGAGCTTGAGCCAGAGATATTGGAGAGCTTGACTATCAAGCATACTCTGATTGAGCTGATCGGTACTAGTCAGAGGCAAGATGCCATATAGCTGAGATTATTGCTAAGGTTGAAAGTGAATTTGAGTCTAAGGAGATGAGGTGGTATAAATTTGACCGAGTTGGTTGGCTACGTAAAGACGAGAGATTTTTTTGTTCCTGGTGTCGATAAGCTGAGGACGAGGTGCTATGAGATTGCCATATTTTGAGATTGACTATCCATCCTAACTGTAATAAGATGTACCATGTATAAAGAAGACCAACTATTGGGAAGGGACGAAGAAAGGTATTAGGACATTCATCTCCAAATACATGAATTTCTAATTAGTTAAAGTAGAGTAGAAGAGACCTAGTGGATTGATGCAACCGCTAGAAGTTCCCTAGTGGAAATGGAAATAATATCGATTGACTTCATTAGTGGACTGCCGAGGACTAGAGGGGGTTACGTTAGCATTTGGGTCAAAATCAATCGATTGACTAAAAGTGCTAGATTTATACCTATCAAGTCAAGTAGAATGACAGCCAAACTTGCCAAACTATATATGAAGTGGATTGTGTGAATCCATGGCGTTTCGAAGAGCATTATGATTGATCGAGTTAGAAGAGCTTATAGGAGGTGTTGGGGACATAGTTGCATCTGAGTATGGCTTATCACCCTCAAACTGACTGCGAAACAGAGAGAGTGAATTGTATTTTAGAAGATCACTTGTAGGCTTGTACACTCGATTTTGGAGGCTTATGGGGTGATCACTTACATCTATTAAATTAAATACAATAACACTTATCAATCCAACATTGATATGGCAACATTTGAAGTATTAGATGAGTAACCGTACAACACTCCTTTGTGTTGGTTGGAAGTGGGCGAAAATTTGATACTTGGGAAAATATGATTAGAGAAACTTTGGAAAAGATTAAGATCATTTAGCAATGGATGAAAGCTGCTCAAGACAGACAGAAGAGCTATGTTAACAAGAGACCTAGATATCTAGGGTTTTCTATCGGCAAAATTGTATTTGTTAAGATCTCTCCATAAATAATGTAATTCAGTTTGATAGTAAAGGGAATCTATCATCGATATTCTTAGGTCCTTTTTCGATACTAGTGAGGATTGGAAACCTTGTTCACAGAGTCGACTTACGTCAAGGAATGGTGGAGTGCAAAATGCGTTCCTCGTTTCTCAGTTACGGAAGTTAATGCATGACTCAAGCATGACTATCGTAGTGGACCAACTAAACGATATCAAGATTAAATCGAAAGCTTTGAGACCTCATGGCCTATTCGTATCGTTGGACATGATACAGAGTAGCTTATAAGGAAGACGATGAAGTTGGTGAAGGTTCAGTGGAGTGAAAATGAAGGCGATTGCACTTAAGAAATCAAGGGTAGCATAAGCATAGCTTATTTGGAGCTCTTTACTTAGTGAGACTTTCTGTTTAGTGCTCTTAATTTAATTTATGATAACACAAAGTAAACCGTAGTGTAGTTTCTTACATGTTAGGATTAGCTTGGATGTAACCTTTTACATTTGTTGTTGTGTATGCATGTATGATGTGTGATGCTTGCCTATGCTTGTATATGGTTATTAGGCATGCAAGGTAACCATAGTGATTTTGTTTGGGATTTCGAGGGTGAAATTCCCAGTGTGGAGAATATAATGATACATATTGGAGGATCGTAAAATATTAATATTATATTTATAAAGGGCCGTATTATTCTATAACTTTTGGAATGACTACTAGAGATATTTTCCATGCTTTAAAATTTTATTGGACGATTTTAACCTTGAAAATCTTGAGTGGCCTATAACTTTTTATAGGATCCGGATTAGGGTCTAAAACCTTCCATTGGATGAAGGTGATGGTTTCTCTTTCTATAGAATGGCCATAATAGGAAAATGGACTTAAGTTCGGGAGATATACCTACTTGATTTTAGATAGGTTAATGGGTAATTAAGGGTATTAGTTGCTAAGCCCAAAGCCCATTTTGGAATTAGCACTCATAGAGGGCTGATGGGACTTCTTGTTATCATTTTACCCTTCCTAAAATAGTTAAATATGCCATCTTTAACACCCTTTTAGCCATAAACCACACTAAACCTTACTTTAATTAGAAAAATCTTGTTATTAAAAGTGGATTAGCAAAATTAGTACTTAGATTAGGGATTTTTTATTAGACACATCTTAGGATTACCGTTCATTCTTGGATTCCATGCTATTTTGTATTTCTTTGGATTGTGGTGAGTGACTGGAACTCTAACTTACTAAATAGTAAATATGTAACGACCCGCCTTTTTGGACAGTTTAAACCGACGATCAAATACACATGCCGATTCCAAACCATTCAAAAGGGCAGATGGTTATTGGGTAAATAAGAAAAGAAGAGGAAAGAGAAATAAAAGAAAGGAAACAACACAGAATCTTGCAGCGGAACGATAAAATATAATAATCAAATAAACAGTTCATGAAGTTGTTTACTATACTTTGATCATTATTTACACAACATTTATCAGAGTTATACATATTCAACAAAACAAATAAAATAATGCAGCAGATAACATGATGCAAGGGTAATAATAGTAATAGTATACCAAATCTTCGTCTTCATCCTCCAGAATAGATCTTCAAAAATCTGAAAAACTCAGGACTGACCCGAGCGTAATGAAAAGACAAAACACTCGACTCAGGACTAAAATATCCTTATGAAAGTTAAATCAATCGTAAATAAATATGGGTGTAACGGAGTTAGAGATGTTTACGGGGTTTGACATCTCATATCCAGTGTCAACGTGCGTGCAATAACTTAAGAGATGTTACGAGATTTTCCATCTCTTAAGGATCCGTTATACTATCTACTATGTAGTAATGTACGCTAAGTAGATAATGCCTATCAGTAATATAAAGTATCAAAATAGCGTTAAGGCGTTACCATAATCCCCCTTAACACATTTTTATAATGTCATAGTCTATACAGCACCGTAAGCCCCACCGTAAACTGGTGGTTATCAGAGGGTACCCCATAGGTATAACACAAAACAAAACGTAGTGGTCACGAATAGGATAATCAGTATGACAAGGTACATGAGGCGATACCAACTAGGATACTAGTAGTTGCGTGATCCGGACTGATGTTGAGCATAGCCAGAAGCTACCCCAACACCGCGAAACCACACTCCCAAATCAAGGGGTGCACCCAAATCGAATCACAAATGTAATAGATATGGTATCGAAGAAGTGTGCCCGCTAGAGGTGGCGAACCTCAATGGCCCGGCGCGGCTCCTGTTTTAGTCATGTCAGGGGTCATCCAATAATCGTTCTCTTTCTTCAGTCAACGCGTTCACCAAACCATCCACTTCATTCTGGATCAACACTCCGCGTATAATAGTTATTAAAGTGGTGTTCGGTATCGACAGAGAGTATGTCCATATCCGATCCCGGTCTCTTTAATAACTACGTATTATTACACCGTTGGCTCTTTTACATTTCAAATCGACTCATAATTGATATCAAAATATCATATTCGCTTCAAAAATCAAATCCATTTCAAATATCATCGTATCTATTAAAATGTCATATTCTGTTTCAAAAATCATTTTTCGCATCAATATCTCATTTCGATTTCAAAATCATTTCGAAATTCAATTTAGGTTGCAACTTCATTTAACTCAATTCGTATTTAAATTCAAGGTTTAAATATAAATATTTCACCTTATTAACTAGCTTGAAATTTTTAGAAAATAGTTTAAGTAGTTTAAAGGTAGTTTAAATAATTAAAATAGTTAAAATACTTAAAATCTTTAAAATGGATTTAAAATAGATAAATTAGTTTAAATAATTTAAATTGGGTTAAGTAGATTAAAATAGATTAAAATAGTTTAAGTATTCAAAATGGTTTATATAACAGAGTAATTTGGAAAACAAATTAAAGCAGCTTCAAAACCAATCCGTTTCAATTATAACTTCCCAATTCAAATAAATTTCAATTTCCAATTTACCGATTCAATTTCGATTTCAATTCAAATCAATGTCAACTTTGACTTCAAATTTATTCAATTTTACATTCACCTTCAGCTTATTCAATTCCAATGTATATCGATTTTTTTTAGCTTGACTTTTCAAAATATCAATTTTTAATACTTAACAAAATTTTCCTTCCATATTCAAATTTAAATCCCACTTACAAATATGATTTAATTTCAAGCTCGATTTCAAATATCATTTTATATCGCTTTTACTTAGTAATATTCAAAGCTCGAATTAAGGTTCGATCCTTTAAAACGAATAAATTTTCGAAATTCAATCATAACCCAATTTTAAATTTCAAAGTCTCAACTTAACTCATTTAACAATTTCTTTTAACCAAAATCTATTTCAACATTCCAAACTCAATTTTTCGATAAATTCGATTTCCATAAATTGATTTCTGTTTATAACTTTTAAATCAAAACATTTAAATAAATTTCAAATCGACGATTTTAAAATTTATTAATTTAGCCAATTCGGTGTCCGTATATAATTTTCTATCCTATGCCAAGTAATCATTTATTTAAATTAATGTCAGGGATGAGTATATCTTACTTAAACCGATCACAGTGTCATATGTATGCATAATAGTATATATAAGCAAATAAACATCCAAACATTTAAATATCAACCAATAACATCCATCAAAATACATCATCCAATAGACAATACAATTCATGGCAGTTTCATAGTTATCAATGTCAGGTAATTTAATCGCAATTCAATTTTAATTTCAATTTAACTGTCAATTTAATTTTCGACGGTTAATTCCAATGACAATCTATATGACAATTAAATTCTATCAACCAACGACAAATAAAATTCATATCACTTCATAATATCAAGTTTAACTAGCATAAAGATATTTAGTACGTTGTGAGCGTTATAAAACACTCACCTTGATTTCAATATAGTTCCTGCGTTTTATTTCGAATAAAATTAAACGAGCGTTTAATTTTACCCGAAATTTTCTCTAGATCCAAACGATTCCAATCCAGCTCCATTGCGTAGTATTCGACAAAACGGTTGCAACGTAATTCGTTTCGTCCAAAACGGATTTCGTATAAAAGAGACAGAGCTTTTAAAGTTTATACAAATTTAAATAAATTTAATTTACAATTAACTTTTCAGTTTCAAACCCTAATAGATCTGGGCTGCTCATCACGTTTCTTCCCCAGGCTCGCGAGTCTTGCTCCAGGTAATTCGAACCCAATCGCACATACTAGGGCATGCCACCGGCCCCACCCATCTCACCGATTATTCGATCAGAACATGACGAACGACGCGCCTCAGCGAGCTTCACCACCGACCAGAGCACGGCCGGGCTCGGCCTCCCCTAGCTGCTCGAAAACCATGCCCAAACGCATGCCTTTGAATGAACATTGTCGTTGATCGGTTGCTCGAAACTTCATCATCACCGTTGGATATCTTCGTCTCGACGAGATCTACGCTTTCCTAGTTGAACGTTTCTTGAAACAATGCTTGGATTTTAAGAAATTGGAGGGGGAAGGAAGATGTATTTCGGGCATTGGTTTTACGGAGGTGGCGGCTCCTGTTAAAACCCTAGCTATTTATTTTCTTTTTTTTGTTTGTGAAAAAAGGGGTCTCTTTATAGAAATTTATCGAAACACTATTCATCCCGGAAATTCCGAACTCCGATTTACGCGCGGTGATCGGCGTTTCTAGGGTTTATCCCGCGTTCCGGACACAATGGAACAGGTTTCGGAAGCTAATTCGATCGTATGCGTGAGTTACGGCAATAAACGATCAATTTTAAATTAAACAGATTAAACGATTTTCTAGGCGTTTTGGCTTGCCCCTGCCAAACGGTAAATCCGATTGACACGAAATTTGGAATCTTATAATAATATCACGTTACGGATCCGACGAAACTGGTTTCGTCGAAATCCGAGACCGTTTGAAAAATGACTATTTTAACTCGCCAAATTAATATTAAAACAATTTCAACGCGTTTCGAGCTGCCACGGTCAAACGACAACTCCGATTGCTACGAAAACTGAAATCCGATAATAACTAACTATTACGGATCCAATGGAACTAGTTTCGTCCAATTCTGAGACTGTTCGAAAATTGGCTATTTTCAGTTGATAATTAAATATTAAAATATTCAATTTTCACAAATTTACTTTTAATTCGATTTTAAAAGTTCTACCACATCATTCTAACTTTAATATGATAAAGTAAAATTTTACAAATCATTTTTAATCATATTAAACGCGTTATTCAATTATCCCATAAATTCCAATTTTAAAATCTTATTAACTCTATTAAAATCCCAATATAACTTACATTCACTTTGGAAACCAATTTGAATCATATTAAATCAAATTTCAATTATTCACTCTATTTTCATATATTAAATTTCAATATCAAATTGATCATATCAAATTCGGAATTTAATTATTCAAACATCTGTAATATTAAATTTAAACAATTTGATTATTCTTAAAACACTATCTTTTGAAATATTCAAAACGAACTTATAAGATTTAACCTTTAAAACTAATTCAAATTATAGAACAACCATTTCGATTAATCAGTTATCCAATTTCCGTTATTAAATTGTTCAATAAATTCCAAATATTAAATTTAAACAATTTCGATTATCCAATAATTCATTATCTTTTGAAATATTGAAATTGAACTTTTAAGATTCAACTTTTAAAGCCAATTGAATATTCAAAACGAACTTAAAATTTAACTTTTGAAACGAATTAAGATTATAGAACAACCATTTACATTTTATAGTTATTCAATTATTCAATAAGTTTTAAATATTTAATTTAAACAATTTACCTGTTCAATATTCAATATTTGATTTTAAATAGATTTTACTTATCAATCAATTACCCTATTATACCCAATGAATTCAACATTTATTATCCTATTCAACTATTGATTGCAAAGGCATTCACTAAGTAGCTTTATTTTTCATTTCTTGGATAATTATTGTTGCAATTCATTCCAGTTATTATTATTCCAAACGAATTTACAAAAATTTTTTCTAACATTAAATCACGATATCTTTTAAATTAGCTATTTTAATTATCGAAAATTTACGGGTCGTTACATTCTCCTCCACTCAAAACTTTTCGTCCCCGAAAAGGAAAGAGAAGGGAAAAGGAACTAAGTATAGAATTCAACATTAGATATATTTTATTCAAAGTTACCAACTTATAAAACAATGAAATTCCACTTATAAAGTCATAACTATGCTTCCACTAAGTTACTCCGAACGGCTTTCTAACTTTAAAAGTTAGTTACCAAAACAAGTTATAAAACAAAATTTAAAACTTGAAAAAATTTCTAACGCCCGAATTTAAGGAAAATTTCGGTAGAGTCACCTTTGCGCGGCTCGATCGGTATAGCTACAAAACGCCTCTACGGGCCCCAAACCAACAAAAGAAAATCAAAAGCCAAGTGGCCCATCAAAAAAATCACCAAATCCAATGACAAAATAAACATGTACCTTATATTTTATTAGCGAGCATATACGACTAATATAGCACGAAAGCGAGCTCCAAATGCGAAGCAAGCGCAATCCGCACCTACTAAACACTCAACAACCCATGAGAAACATGCATATATGAAAATAATATCAATATACATCATATAGCAACTACATATGCCAACATAGCAAATGTAACAAAAGCAACAAATGCAACCATCAACCAACTATCATCCAACTATCATCCAGCAAATCCATAATCAATCAATATAAATTCACTTCTCATTAATGTTTATTGACTTGGGTTTCAATTTTAATCACAGTTGATTCATTAACGTTGGATTTTACTAACATTCATTCTCAATTTAATTAGTTAACATTCACTAATTTATATTTACATTAGTTCACTTCCAGTTTGAATCAAATTAAATTCTATTTAAATTCATTTAACTTCCAATTTGATTTTAATAACTTATAGCTTCAATTTCATTAACACTTAATGCATTATATACAATCAACTAACAATCATATAACAATCAAATCATACCCAACATAACCAAATTATTAATTTTACATTCAATTTGGTTTATCTCTTTTATATATATATATATATATATATATATATCCTGTTATATAATTTTAAAAGAATCATTTTATATTTGGCATCTTAAATTTCCAATATTAACTTTAATTAAGTCCGTAAGCCATACATATATCATCCGTGAGCAATATCACTCTAATCGCTTATTCGATCACACAATTTCACTTCCAAACTAGTATCGTTCACACGACTCTCTAGTGCGGACTCAGATTTGGTTCCTTGATTGGAAACTGTTAGTCTCCTTGCATAGCCATATACTATGATAGAGAATTCCAGAATCAAACCAAAATCCATATTCAGGGTTCGCCGTCGAAAATCGAGTGAAAAATCCTAACTTGGATCGATATAAATCATCTCGAAATTTTGTGCTCGAATTTGGATCAAATCGTTATGTGAATAAAATAATATACGTACAATCTCACGTATTACCTTCCAATGGATTTCTATCCAATTTATCCACACTAAATTATTTTACTGACTTTTATATATATTTTTCTCACTTAATTACTCACAATCCATTATTCAGTTAGTATATTCATTTCTTTACATAGCATATTCTTTAGCATTATCTTTTCTTAAACATCATATCAAAGAATTTGCTTACTCAAGCTCATTTTAAACATTCTATATAAGTTAATTAAATTCAATTTCATTTTCCAATTGATTCTTAGCTATACCTAATTCTTTTGTTTACATTTACTCCACATTCATAATTTTAGTTAATAACAATTTATTTATGGAACATTTTATTAATCATCACTTTAGTTTATTAATCATCCTATAAAAGTCTAACCTATCATAAATGACTCTTCTTAGTTTACAGTTATCTTATAGGTTACAATCCCTTTGCAATTTCATATTTATTTTCTATAACCAATTTACAAAGATATAATACGATCCATTTATCTTCCTTCTTAAGTTCACTTACTTGTTCCATTTATCCATTCATCATTCCATGTTATATTCAAGTATTTATAATTTTTATCACAACCAAATTTTCCGTTTATATACATTTTAATTCCTTTTGAGTTTTCCTTATTTGTATACTTCAATTATTTTTCGGCTCTGTTTAGTTGTACAATCTCTCATTATATATCCAAACATCATTTTAACTTTTTAATATTTGGTAAGTCATGTTATATGTTATTAGAATGCAAATTTGGTATTATACAAATTTATAGAATTTCATTTTACTTAATTAGAATGTTCACAAATTTGATTCATTTAAATCCCTTTTACCTTTCAACTTTAAAGGTGCACTACAACTCTAAGATTTTCCCAAAACATAAGCTTAGATATCTTAATCCTCTTATTTTATAAATTCTGGTTATTCACATTTCATTTGAAAGTTACTAATTAACATAACTTAGAAATTTAAATGCCCGGTTCTTTTCAAATCGTTGAAATAAACATATACACTTATATCTTTTTTTTAATATATATATATATATATATATATATATATATATAACAAACCATACCATTAGAGTTTAAACCAAAACCCATTTACCCAAAATAATTTCGAAGAAAAGCAAAGCTTCTTAGAAGTCTCCCCCACTTTGAGACTCGAAAATGAACGTCGATGATGCTGCGCAGTCATCACCGAAATTATTTTCCAGCAACATAAGAGAGGAGTATTGAATTCATTCTTTCCTTTAAAATCCTTTCAAAATATTTCCATAAACAATTTCCAACTAATATTACTATATATTTCTTCAAAGCTTTGAAAACCATTTTCCAAGATCCCCGAGTCTTAAATTCAATATTTTCCAATTTAAATCTATTTTAATTTATAAGTCACCTTTATAAAACATTCTTATAGGATTTTCTTTCTAAAAACATTCCACAAGTGTTTTATCATTTTCATTTTGTAATAAACCTTATTTATTAAATTACCATACCCAATTAATGATAACAACCAATATTTAGCATTCCTAACTACCAGGTAAGCTAGATAAGTCACAATAATTTTCTGAAAATAAATCCTTTATATATAAAATATAATTAGAGTAAAATTATTTCATTTACCCAATTTCAAAACAATACTATGTCGAATTGTTCTGTTTAAGTGTTTAGAGATCCCTATCAATAACGTTAATTTCTCGTATTGACCAGAATCCATAAGCCACTCAACCAATCAACTGACACAATATAAAACATTTTATATCACTAACAAATACGCTCTCTCATGTATATATACACTCAGCGACTCATTATAGGGTATTACTACCCTATTTATAAAGAGTCAGACCCCACAAAGCTAAGGTTATCGCTAAACCAAAGCTCTGATACCAACTGTAACGACCCGCCTTTTTGGACAGTTTAAACCGACGATCAAATACACATGCCGATTCCAAACCATTCAAAAGGGCAGATGGTTATTGGGGTAAATAAGAAAAGAAGAGGAAAGAGAAATAAAAGAAAGGAAACAGCACAGAATCTTGCAGCGGAACGATAAAATATAATAATCAAATAAACAGTTCATGAAGTTGTTTACTATACTTTGATCATTATTTATACAACATTTATCAGAGTTATACATATTCAACAGAACAAATAAAATAATGCAGCAGAAAACATGATGCAAGGGTAATAATAGTAATAATATACCAAATCTTCGTCTTCATCCTCAAGAATAGATCTTCAAAAATCTGAAAAACTCAGGACTGACCCGAGCGTAATGAAAAGACAAAACACTCGAGTCAGGACTAAAATATCCTTATGAAAGTTAAATCAATCGTAAATAAATATGAGTGTAACGGCGTTAGAGATGTTTACGGGGTTTGACATCTCATATCCAGTGTCAACGTGCGTGCAATAACTTAAGAGATGTTACAGGATTTTCCATCTCTTAAGGATCCGTTAAACTATCTACTATGTAGTAATGTACGCTAAGTAGATAATGCCTATCAGTAATATAAAGTATCAAAATAGCGTTAAGGCGTTACCATAATCCCCCTTAACACATTTTTATAATGTCATAGTCTATACAGCACCGTAAGCCCCACCGTAAACTGGTGGTTATCAGAGGGTACCCCATAGGTATAACACAAAACAAAACGTAGTGGTCACGAAAAGGATAATCAGTATGACAAGGTACATGAGGCGATACCAACTAGGATACTAGTAGTTGCGTGATCCGGACTGATGTTGAGCATAGCCAGCAGCTACCCTAACACCGTGAAACAACACTCCCAAATCAAGGGGTGCATCCAAATCGAATCACAAATGTAATAGATATGGTATCGAAGAAGTGTGCCCGCTAGAGGTGGCGAACCTCAATGGCCCGGCGCGGCTCCTGTTTTAGTCATGTCAGGGGTCATCCAATAATCGTTCTCTTTCTTCAGTCAACGCGTTCACCAAACCATCCACTTCATTCTGGATCAACACTCCGCGTATAATAGTTATTAAAGTGGTGTTCGGTATCGACAGAGAGTATGTCCATATCCGATCCCGGTCTCTTTAATAACTACGTATTATTACACCATTGGCTCTTTTACATTTCAAATCGACTCATAATTGATATCAAAATATCATATTCGCTTCAAAAATCAAATTCATTTCAAATATCATCGTATCTATTAAAATGTCAGATTCCGTTTCAAAAATCATTTTTCGCATCAATATCTCATTTCGATTTCAAAATCATTTCGAAATTCAATTTAGGTTGCAACTTCATTTAACTCAATTCGTATTTAAATTCAAGGTTTAAATATAAACATTTCACCATATTAACCAGCTTGAAATTTTTAGAAAATAGTTTAAGTAGTTTAAAGGTAGTTTAAATAATTAAAATACTTAAAATACTTAAAATCTTTAAAATGGATTTAAAATAGATAAATTAGTTTAAATAATTTAAATTGGGTTAAGTAGATTAAAATAGTTTAAGTATTCAAAATGGTTTATATAACAGAGTAATTTGGAAAACAAATTAAAACAACTTCAAAACCAATCCGTTTCAATTATAACTTCCCAATTCAAATAAATTTCAATTTCCAATTTACCGATTCAATTTCGATTTCAATTCAAATCAATGTCAACTTTGACTTCAAATTTATTCAATTTTACATTCACCTTCAGCTTATTCAATTCCAATGTATATCGATTTTTATTTAAGCTTGATTTTTCAAAACATCAATTTTTAATAGTTAACAAAATTTTCCTTCAATATTCAAATTTAAATCCCACTTACAAATATGATTTAATTTCAAGCTCAATTTCAAATATCATTTTATATCGCTTTTACTTAGTAATATTCAAAGCTCGAATTAAGGTTCGATCCTTTAAAACGAATAAATTTTCGAAATTCAATCATAACCCAATTTTAAATTTCAAAGTCTCAACTTAACTCATTTAACAATTTCTTTTAACCAAAATCTATTTCAACATTCCAAACTCAATTTTTCGATAAATTCGATTTCCATAAATTGATTTCTCTTTATAACTTTTAAATCAAAACATTTAAATAAATTTCAAATCGACGATATTAAAAATTATTAATTTAGCCAATTCGGTGTCCGTATATAATTTTCTATCCTATGGCCAAGTAATCATTTATTTAAATTAATGTCGGGGATGAGTATATCTTACTTAAACCGATCACAGTGTCATATGTATGCATAACAATATATATAAGCAAATAAACATCCAAACATTTAAATATCAACCAATAACATCCATCAAAATACATCATCCAATAGACAATACAATTCATGGCAGTTTCATGGTTATCAATGTCAGGTAATTTAATCGCAATTCAATTTTAATTTCAATTTAACTGTCAATTTAATTTTCGACGGTTAATTCCAATGACAATCTATATGACAATTAAATTCTATCAACCAACGACAAATAAAATTCATATCACTTCATAATATCAAATTTAACTAGCATAAAGATATTCAGTACGTTGTGAGCGTTATAAAACACTCACCTTGATTTCAATGTAGTTCCTGCGTTTTATTTCGAATAAAATTAAACGAGCGTTTAATTTTACCCGAAATTTTCTCTAGCTCCAAACGATTCCAATCCAGCTCCATTGCATGGTATTCGACAAAACGATTGCAACGCAATTCGTTTCGTCCAAAACGGACCTCGTATGAAAGAGACAGCTTTTAAAGTTTATACAAATTTAAATAAATTTAATTTACAATTAACTTTTCAGTTTCAAACCCTAATAGATCTGGGCCGCTCATCACGTTTCTTCCCCAGGCCGTCCCCAGGCTGTTCACGCGCGAGTCTTGCTCCAGGTAATTCGAACCCAATCGCGCATACTAGGGCATGCCACTGGCCCCACCCATCTCACCGATAATTCGATCAGAACATGACGAACGACGCGCCTCAGCGAGCTTCACCACCGACCAGAGCACGGCCGGGCTCGGCCTCCCCTAGCTGCTCGAAAACCGTGCCCAAACGCACGCCTTTGAATGAACATTGTCGTTGATCGGTTGCTCGAAATTTCATCATCACCGTTGGATATCTTCGTCTCGACGAGATCTACGCTTTCCTAGTTGAACGTTTCTTGAAACAATGCTTGGATTTGAAGAAATTGGAGGGGGAAGGAAGATGTATTTCGGCCATTGGTTTTATGGAGGTGGCGGCTCCTGTTAAAACTCTAGCTATTTATTTTCTTTTTTTTGTTTGTGAAAAAAGGGGTCTCTTTATAGAAATTTATCGAAACACTATTCATCCCGGAAATTCCAAACTCCGATTTACGCGCGGTGACTGGCGTTTCTAGGGTTTATCCCGCGTTCCGGACACAATGGAACATGTTTCGGAAGCTAATTCTATCGTATGCGAGAGTTGCGGCAATAAACGATCAATTTTAAATTAAATAGATTAAACGATTTTCTAGGCGTTTTGGCTTGCCCCGGCCACACGGTAAATCCGATTGATACAAAATTTGAAATCTTACAATAATATCACGTTACGGATCCGACGAAACTGGTTTCGTCGAAATCCGAGACCGTTTGAAAAACGACTATTTTAACTCGCCAAATTAATATTAAAACAATTTCAACGCGTTTTGAGCTGCCACGGTCAAACGACAACTCCAATTGCTACGAAAATTGAAATCCGATAACAACTAACGATTACGGATCCAATGGAACTAGTTTCGTCCAATTCTGAGACTGTTCGAAAATTGGTTATTTTCAGTCGATAATTAAATATTAAAATATTCAGTTTTCACAAATTTACTTTTAATTCGATTTTAAAAGTTCTACAACATCATTCTAACTTTAATATGATAAAGTAAAATTTTACAAATCATTTTTTAATCATATTAAACCCGTTATTCAATTATCCCATAAATTCCAATTTTAAAATCTTATTAACTCTACTAAAATCCCAATATAACTTACATTCACTTTGGAAATCAATTTGAATCATATTAAATCAAATTTCAATTATTCACTCTATTTTCATATATTAAATTTCAATATCAAATTGATCATATCAAATTCGGAATTTAATTATTCCAACATCTGTAATATTAAATTTAAACAATTTGATTATTCTTAAAACACTATCTTTTGAAATATTTAAAACGAACCTATAAGATTTAACCTTTAAAACTAATTCAAATTAAAGAACAACCATTTCCATTAATCGGTTATCCAATTTCCATTATTAAATTGTTCAATAAATTCCAAATATTAAATTTAAACAATTTCGATTATCCAATAATTCATTATCTTTTGAAATATTGAAATTGAACTTTTAAGATTCAACTTTTAAAACTAATCGAATATTCAAAACGAACTTAAAATTTAACTTTTGAAACAAATTAAGATTATAGAACAACCATTTCCATTTTACAGTTATTCAATTATTCAATAAGTTTTAAATATTTAATTTAAACAATTTACCTGTTCAATATTCAATATTTGATTTTAAATAGATTTACATATCAATCAATTACCCTATTATACCCAATGAATTCAACATTTATTATCCTATTCAACTATTGATTGCAAAGGCATTCACTAAGTAGCTTTATTTTTCATTTCTTGGATAATTATTGTTGCAATTCATTCCAGTTATTATTATTCCAAACGAATTTACAAATTTTTTTTTCTAACATTAAATCACGAAATCTTTTAAATTAGCTATTTTAATTATCGAAAATTTACAGGTCGTTACAAAATATATGCTTATAAATGATGTTTTTAAATGGTTTTTGGACCCTAAAAATGTATTTTAAACCTACACTAATCACATATGTTAATTTCAAACAATTTGATAAAGTTTTGTGAAATTGTATTT
Organism: Allium cepa; assembly: GCA_030765085.1. Taxonomy (NCBI): domain Eukaryota; kingdom Viridiplantae; phylum Streptophyta; class Magnoliopsida; order Asparagales; family Amaryllidaceae; genus Allium; species Allium cepa. Next base: position 502,358,441 of record CM060937.1, on the reverse strand, counting down.
CTATAGCTCTCTTTTGTTCTTATCGATCTACCCTATCTTATAAATTTAGATCTGGGCTATAAATAGATGTGTATGAATAATCACTAATTTGATATATTGTATATGTCTTAAAAGTGTATTATTTGTTTGGTTGAAAACGCTGATTGAATGGAGATTAGATTTAGGTACAGCGTCATTGTAACGACCTGAAATTTTGAAGATTTAAAACTGGAATTTAATATGATTTTGTATTAATGTTTAGATAGAGAAGAAAATCTTATAATTTATAATAAAGTGAATATTAGAATTTAAATGAGCAATTGTAATAAATGGAATAATATTGAAGGCGAATAAAATTTGGATAGATTTAATGAAACCGAAATAAATGAAATAGGGCAAGTATTATACCTGAATATTATTGAATACGGAGAAAAAAAAAGTAAGTATTGAATTCAAACTATGTATAATTTGGGTAATAAAATAAGTTTATTTATGGAGTTAGATTGTTTATTTTGTTTTAAGCTATAAATCAAATAGAAGAAAGTTACTTCGGGTTAGGAAGAAAGTCACTCGGGTCGCTCCGGGTCGTTTTGGCAAAAACACCAAGCAAGCACTGGGGAATTGAGGCGGTGGACCGAAGTTGAACCCGAAGTCGACTTAGGACCAGAATTTTCCAATCTTCTAATTTTCCTAACTTTTTCATACGAGCTCCGTTTCACGCGCGACTTTTGTTGTTAGGATCGTAATAAAATTTCTGACGTTTTAGCGCTGGTTCGGAAGGATTTGGAGACTGTGCAAATTTTGGGTTTAAATTGAATTTAAATTCGATTTAAATTCAAAAGGTGAGTGTTTTAACCCACTCACAACTTCTAAGATTTCTTATGTTAGTTAAATTGATTTATAATGTGTTCAAAATTTTACTTGTAGCTGTTTGGCATATATTTCATCATTTTCTCAGTTAAATTACATTCATTTAATATACGTGTTATTTAATTCATTATTGAATTTAAAAACTGCCAGTTAATTGTTAATTTATTTATTCATTGCATTTAAAACTGCCAGTTAAGATTTTTAGTAAAATTTATTATTACATATAACCTGCTAGTTAAATTTATTTATTATTGCACATAAAATACAGTTAAACAGTTATTTAATTCATTATTGAAAATTTAACTATCAGTAATTAATTATTATTTATTGTTGTGATTGTTTGAATTGGATGATAAATTGATGAATGTTTGATGATTGATATGACGGACGAATGGATGCTGTATTTATATTGTATAAACCGCAAATTATTATTATGCATTTTCATTTCATTTGGGATTGCGGTTTGAAATGATATACAATCGCATTTTTATTTTTAAATTGCGGACTGAAATGATAAATATCTGTATCACTTGGCCGTAGGATAGAAAATTATGTACAGGCACCGCGGTATATATATAAAAAATATTTTGAAATGATTTCTATGGTTTGGATAGGATACATTTAATAAATATTAAATTTTGATATTATATAAATATTATTTTATATATATACATATATAGTTAAATTTTTGAATTTAAGCTATATATAAATCTATTAAATAAATAAGTTGAATAATGGAGTTTGATAATTTATATTATATGGTCAAGTACAGGTTTAAGATATGGTATATATATAGAGTTTTAATGTTTTAAACCAATTAAGATTGGAAGATAAATTGGAAATTTATTTGGAATTGAGCTTATTTAAAAATTAAACTCCATAAGTTGATGTAAAACTTATTAAACTTGAAATTTTAAAAGGTATGATATTTATATCTGGATTTTTATTCAAGATAAATTAAATGAATAATTATAGTATAAATAAATAGAAGGAAATATTTAGTGTTAATAAATTGAGTTTTATTTTAAATGGTTATGGATCTATTATGTAAACATTTCAAAACTAAATAATAGGACAGTGAATTGTTGAATAGAAATTCTCAACCTTAGTTTTGAAATTTATTAAATACTCAAAGTTTGAAAATATTGAAATCGAAGTGTTTATTTAAACTGAAAGTGAATTTAAAAGTTATGGGTTTAGACCGAATTTAAAGTGAATAAAATTGTAAAAGCCGGGGAAATTATTTACTTTATAAAGAAATTTTAAATTCAGCTGCTTTATTTTATATACTTTTGAATATCCAAACCCTTTAACTTTTGGAAGTATGGTTTTAAAGCTATGAGTTTCAAAGTATTATGTTTTGAAAAGTTGTAATCCAAATGTTGGTTTCGAGATCTTATAAAATATAAAGTGGTATGTTTTTGGAAAAGAAATATATTTGAAAAGATGAAATCATATTGATTTGGGTCTTTAAATTAGAAATGATATCGTATTATATGGTTTTGAAATGGATATTATAATTTGGTTTGAAAGTATAATTATTTTTAAAGACCGCAGTGTTATAATAGCGTTGGGTTGTTAAAGAGACCGGGATCGGAAGTTGTCATACTCTCTGCCAACTCCGAAAACCACTTTAACAACCGTGTACACGTGGAGATTCCAGAATGAAGTAGGATGGTGGCAGCGTTTCTTTTGAGGTAAATACGTGGACCCGACTCCCGTGAGTTGGCATAAGGTGGCTAAAACAAGAGCGATTCTAGGGCCAAGGGGGTTAGCGCCCTTTATCGGATACTCCTCTTCGATATTATACTCTGACTTTGGATTGATTCGGTGGCCACTTTTGATTTCTTTGATTTTAGGAGGTAGTTTGTCCGAGGTGGGCGGTAGTAGCTACTACGCGTTACCACCAGCCCGGATAGCAATTAGTATATTTACCCTGGCATTGCCTAGTTGTGCCATGTCACCTACCCTAGCGCGCCTTATCCGATTTTGTTTTGTACCATACCTATGGAGTGCCCTCTGACGAAGCCCAGTACGGGGGATATTATGGTACTGTATAGACTATGAGAATATATTTGTGTTAAGGGCTATATGGGTAACCCCTTAACACTATTTAAAAGTAAGTTTATTTTACAAATAGACACTATTATAATAGCGAAATATACTACATAGTAAATAGTTTAACGGATCCTTAAGAGATGTGAATCCCGAGCATCTTTTAAGTTACTGCACCCATATTTACTTCTGTTGATTTAACTTACATAAGATCTTTTAGTTCTCACTCGAGTGTTTTGTCTTTTCAATTCCCTCAGGTCAGTCCGAGCATTTCAGGACCGAAGACTTTAGCTCTGGAGGACGAAGACGGAGATTTCTATCATTATTATTTATTATATTCCACTGCACACCGTATTCCACTGCATTGTTATTATTGGTATGTGTACTCTGATATATATTGTATAAGTATAATTAAATATTTTGTAAACAGCTTCATGAACTATATATTTGATTATTATATTTTATCCTTCCGCTGTGAGATTCTGTTTTTTTTTATTTCTTTCCATTTTTCTTATTTACCCCATAATAATCCGCCCTTTTGTATGGTTTGAATTGGCACGTGTGTCGATTTAAAGCGTGCGAAAAGGCAGGATGTTACACAGTTAGTATCAGAGCTTTGGTTTAGCGATAAACCTTAGCTTTGTGGGGTCTGACTCTTTTCTAATAAGGTAGTAATACCCTATGGGAGTCGCTGAGTGTATATATATGAGAGAGCGTATTTGTTAGTGTTATAAAAAGGTTTTAATATTGTTTTAATCTGTTCCACTTTGTATTTATAAATTCTGGTTGATGCATGGGACGATGTGACATCAATAGGGATTTCTAAACACTTAATAGGACAGACCGACATAATATTTGTTTTATTGTAGGCGAATGAAATAATTTTTCCTATTATATTTTCTATATATGAAAAAAATTTAAATGATATATATATATATATATGTTTGCAATATATTGGTTGTTAGGTAATTACTTTATATTAATAGTCGCAGTAAGATTGAAAATAAAATTAATGAAATGCGAAATTTAAAACTTAAGTTTCGGGCTATTGAAAATTTCTTTCGAATAATTTTGGAATAGTAATATTATTTTAGAAGTATTTTCTGATATAAATATTTCAATATAATTTGAAAGAAATATTTTAAAAGAAATTTGAAAAAATAAATCTGTACTCCCCTCTCTATCGCTGGAAAATAATTTCGTTGATGAGTGCACGCATCATCGACTTTCATTTTCGAGTTTCGAAGCGGGAAGGCCACTGTAGTAGTTTACTACAGACACATTTTTGATAAACAAATATAAACTTTTAATTGTTGTAAATATAATTGGATATATAGAGTGTAAGTATATAAATTTATCTGTTATTTTAAATGATTTTGAATAAAAACCCGGTATTTAATTCTTAAGTTTCCATTTATTAATAGTTTCAGTTACTGGAGTGAATTGGAACGTAGGTAATTAATAAATTAAAATAAGGAATTTAATGCTAGTTTATGAATGAAATTAAGGTAATTTGAACTGTACCCTATGAAACAAAGAATAATATTATTAAACATTAAATTTAATTAAAGGATGAGATAAAACTTGTATAAGTTCATTTGCATTTTCTTTAACATATATAACTTACCAAATATAAAAAGTTGCAATGTTTAATAAAAAAATGTAATGGATTTTATACAAGTAATAAATTTGAAGTAATGAAGTAATAAATAAGAATTGATGTTGTTATTGTTATAAACTTAAGTTATAATGGAAGCCTTACAATAATAAATATGATAGAAGGTAAATGTGTAAGTAGGTAAGTAATAATAAATAAAAGATTATAAACTTAAGAACATGAAATTAAGCAGTGAATAAACGAATGGAATATAATAAAAGAAATTTCATGTTATGAGTAAGTGAAATGAGATTTTTTAGAAATAAATGAAACTATAAGAAAGAAAGGTAAATTGAAAGGATAAATTATTAAATGAATGAAATGAAATTTTGCAAGAAATAAATGTGAATTATAAGAAATCATTATATGAAGAAAAAAATATAAATAATAAATAAATTTGATTTGTTGTTTGGAATTGTTGTTGTTTGGTTTATGGTTGTTTGGGTAAGGATACTTTAAATTGTTTGGATATGGGAATAGTCTATTTAGTTTCATCTAAGACTGTTGAGTAAATGGTGCACTAAACAGTTATTTTCCGTTCTGTGCAATTTAAAGTTTGAACCCGAACAACTATTTGTTTTGTTTAATATGAATGAATGATTGCTTTGTGTTGATTCTATGTGATGGTTGTTTGCTGTAGTTGCAATTGGTTGTTGTTGTATTGGTTTGGTTAGTTGTAATTAAAACAACTTGAATATTTCATTTTATAAAATTATTAACTCTTTTGGACTTTATAAGTGAAATACAGGTTATGGAAGCAATTGCTACTGCATTTGGTTTCATAATATAAGCGTTATTGCTCGACAAATAGGTACGTTTTCGGATTACGGTTTATAGCGCTATTATATTTATATTTTTCCCGTGATGGGATATATATATCTTGGAAAATATATGTTGTATATTGTATATTTTTGATATTATATTTTTCTCCCGAGCCTCTCTGTACAAAGAGACTGCCGAAATTTTTCGTAAATTTTAGACTTAGAAATTTTTTGAAAAATGTTTTCCAAACTTTAATAGTTTAAGTATAAAAGATTTAATGGTTATAAATTGAGGTACTTTATCTAAATTAATTAATTTTGAAAAATTTAATAGTTATAAAGTTAATGTTTTAAATAAGATATATTGATTTCTTAATTCTTCTTTTTCTCTTCTTTTCCTTTTTGGGGACAAAAAGTTTTGAGTAGGGGAAAGTGTAATGATCTGAAATTTTGAAGATTTAAAACTGGAATTTAATATGATTTTGTCTTAATGTTTAGATAGAGAAGAAAATCTTATAATTTATAATAAAGTGAATGTTAGAATTTAAATGAGCAATTGTAATAAATGGAATAATATTGAAGCGAATAAAATTTGGATAGATTTAATGAAACCGAAATAAATGAAATAGGGTAAGTATTATACCTGAACACAATTGAATACGGAGAAGAAAAAAAGAAGTAATTATTGAATTCAAACTATGTATAATTTGGGTAATAAAATAAGTTTATTTATGGAGTTAGATTGTTTATTTTGTTTTAGGCTATAAATCAAATAGAAGAGAACAAGCGCAAATCTTAGGGGTATGATAAAAGTTATTATATATTACCTAATTTATTGGTCAACCAATTTATTGGAATATAAATTCTTAAATGTTAAGGAATTTGAATACTGTTATTGAGGCAACGTTAGTTAATGATTTTAATTTAGTAACGAAAGAGTGAATGAGAATTTATAGAATACATAAATTTATTTATAAGTAGACAAGAGTATATATTGAATAAATTTATGATAATTGGATAATGTAGTGTTAATGGAAATTAATTAGTGTTATATATGGGATTTATACCTGGGTGGGTAAGTAGTACACTTATAAAAGAAAGTAGGTGACCATTTATTTAGGTTATTTATTCATTTAGTATGTTAAATAAAAATTTGGGAATCATATCTCAATTAAGAGAAATTAAGTTGTATGTTACATTGAAATAAAATCTAATAAATATTACATTAATAAGGTGTAGTACAAAATGGTTAGGGATTGTCAAATTTGGTAAAAAGGGATTGGACTTAGGAAACTTTGTTAATTGAGTTTAAAACCTAAATTAATACGTGTAATTGACAAGATTCACATTTTTAAATATAACCGTTGACACAAATCTAAGAGGTATGTAGAATTATCAGTGTAATGAAATGTAAAAAAAATGTTAAATATGTTTATAGGATAACAATTGTTTGGATAAAAAGAATGGGAATCAACATTTAATTATTTATTTGAATTTAAATCACGATAATATGGTTTATTGCAATTAAATGGATTTAATATTTGAAAATTTCGTAAATATTTATTTAGATGAAATTATAGTTATTTATGTAATGAGTATGAATCTAATGTAAATTTTACTTATAAAATGACAGTTGATATTGAATGGAAAGAATGCTAATTTAAGTTGTGTCAATATATTGGAAATTAGCGTATAATAATAGGTTTTATTGGAATTAAATGAAATCAAACATCTAATATTATGTTAATAGAAAGTTAAATGGAATGTAAAAATATTATGGTAATAGTTGTAAATCCAATATTTTACAAGTTTAATGATAGTGTATTGAATAATAGAATTTGAATTTTTAATAGTGAGTAAATTTATTTCATTTATAACAATTGGATTTATAGCAAATGAATGAAATCAAATATTTAATTATTACGTTAATTTAAAAATTAAGTTGAAATTGGGAAATATTTATGTAATAATTTTTAAATCCAATGGTAAACCCTTCTATTTGAAATTAATGAATGGAATAATTATGAAGTAATTCAATTTAATGGAAATTTTATCTATAATTTTGAATTTTATGAAATTGAAGATTTATATTGATTAATCTTTAATAAGTTGACATTTAAAAATTGTTAAATCATTGTAAATGTTTGAGAATTTTAACGTGATAAAGATTGCAAATTTCAGAATTTAAACGCAAAATTTGATTTAATTAATTTATTTTAAATTTATTTAATTAATGGAAAAATAGCCATTTTGGCCACTGACTTGGATTTCGACGAAACAAGTTTCATCGAATTCGTAACGGTGAATTATAATAGTGTTTCAAGTTTCGTAGCGATCGGACTTGTCGTTTGATCGTACGGACTCAAAACGCCTTGAAATTTATGCAATTTAAATCAATTGAAATCAATTTGGAAAATTTGAATTTAGCATAACTTCTTCATACGATGGAATTTGGACGTGAAACTTTTTCCATCACATTTAAAATATTTTAAACATATATTTTGATATATGGGTTAACCTTTTTCCGTTCCGGAATCGAAACAGGCTTTTCGGGTCAATTATCGTTCAAAACCCAAATCCAACCTTGCCCATTCTTTCTATTCTGTTTGTCTATATATATGTGGTTATAAACCCTAGGTCATTGCTTATTCCTCATTCTGAATGTATGCTCTTCCTCATTCCACTGCGAACCCTAATTTTCCCAATCCAATTTCAATTTCAAAAAAAAAATTGCGGATCTGCAGCAACTTCTGCTCGCGCTTCGAGTTTCAGAGGCAAAAACGTTGCATCTACTTCGGGTTAGGAAGAAAGTTACTCGGGTTGCTCCGGGTCGTTTTGGAAAAAACTCCAAGCAAGCACCGGGGAATTGAGACGGTGGACCGAAGTTGAACCCGAAGTCGACTCAGAACCAGAATTTTCCTAACTTTTTCATACGAGCTCCGTTTCACGCACGACTTTTTTTTGTTAGGATCGTAATAAAATTTCTGACGTTTTGGCACCGGTTTGGATGGATTTGGAGACTATGCAAATTTTGGGTTTAAATTGAATTTAAATTCAAGGTGAGTGTTTTAACCCACTCACAACTTCTAAGATTTCTTATGCTAGTTAAATTGATTTATGATGTGTTTAAAATTTTATTTATAGCTGTTTGGCATATATTTCATCATTTTCTCAATTAAATTGCATTCATTTAATTTACGCGTTATTTAATTCATTATTGAATTTAAAAACTGCCAGTTAATTGTTAATTTATTTATTCATTGCATTTAAAACTGCCAGCTAAGATTTTTAGTAAAGTTTATTACTACATATAGCCTGCTAGTTAAATTTATTTATTATTGCATATAAAATACAGTTAAACAATTATTTAATTCATTATTGGAAATTTAACTATCAGTAATTAATTATTATTTATTGTTGTGATTGTTTGAATTGGATGATAAATTGATGAATGTTTGATGATTGATATGACGGACGAATGGATGCTGTATTTATATTGTATAAACTGCAAGTTATTATTATGCATTTTCATTTCATTCGGGATTGCGATTTGAAATGATATACAACCGCATTTTTATTTTTAAATTGCGGATTGAAATGATAAATATATGTATCACTTGATCATAGGATAGAAAATTATGTACAGGCACCGCGGTATATATATAACAAATATTTTGAAATGATTTCTATGGTTTGGATAGGATATGGTTTAATAAATATTAAATTTTGATATTATATAAATATTATTTTATATATATACATATATAGTTAAATTTTTGAATTTAAGCTATATATAAATCTGTTAAATAAAATAAATAAGTTGAATAATGGAGTTTGATAATTTATATTATATGGTCAAGTACAGGTTTAAGATATGGTATATATATAGAGTTTTAATGTTTTAAACCAATTAAGATTTGAAGATAAATTGGAAATTTATTTGGAATTGATCTTATTTAAAAATTTAACTCCATAAGTTGATGTAAAACTTATTAAACTTGAAATTTTAAAAGGTATGATATTTATATCTGGATTTTTATTCAAGATAAATTAAATGAATAATTATAGTATAAATAAATGGAAGGAAATATTTAGTGTTAATAAATTGAGTTTTATTTTAAATGGTTATGGATATATTATGTAAACATTTCAAAACTAAATAATAGGAGAATGAATTGTTGAATAGAAATTCTCAACCTTAGTTTTGAAATTTATTAAATACTCAAAGTTTGGAAATATTGAAATCGAAGTGTTTATTTAAACTGAAAGTCAATTTAAAAGTTATGGGTTTAGACTGAATTTAAAGTGAATAAAATTGTAAAAGCTGGGGAAATTATTTACTGTATAAAGAAATTTTAAATTCAACTGTTTTATATACTGTTGAATATCCAAACCCTTTAAGTTTTGGAAGTATGGTTTTAAAGCTATGAGTTTCGAAGTATTTTGTTTTGAAAAGTTGTAATCCAAATGTTGGTTTCGAGATCTTATAAAATAAAGTGGTATGTTTTCGGGAAAGAAATATATTTGAAAAGATGATATCATATTGATTTGGGTCTTTAAATTAGAAATGATATCGTATTATATGGTTTTGAAATGGATATTATAATTTGGTTTGAAAGTATAATTATTTTTAAAAGACCGCGGTGTTATAATAGCGTTGGGTTGTTAAAGAGACCGGGATCAGAAGTTGTCATACTCTTTGCCAACTTCGAAAACCACTTTAACAACCGTGTACGCGTGGAGATTCCAAAATGAAGTAGGATGGCGGCGGCGTTTCTTTTGAGGTAAATACGTGGACCCGATTTCCGTGAGTTGGCATAAGTTGGCTAAAACAGAAGTGATTCTCGGGCCAAGTGGGTTAGCGCCCTTTATCCGATACTCCTCTTCGATATTATACTCTAACTTTGGATTGATTCGGTGGCCACTTTTGATTTCTTTGATTTTAGGGGGGAGTTTGTCCAAGGTGGGCGGTAGTAGCTACTACGCGTTACCACCAGCCCGGATAGCAATTGGTATATTTACCCTGGCATTGTCTAGTTGTGTCGTGTCACCTACCCTAGCACGCCTTATACGATTTTGTTTTGTACCATACCTATGGAGTGCCCTCTGACGATGCCCAGTACGGGGGAGATTACGATACTGTATAGACTATGCGAATTTATTTGTGTTAAGGGCTATATGGGTAACCCCTTAACGCTATTTAAAAGTAAGTTTATTTTACAAATAGACACTATTATAATAGCGAAATATACTACATAGTAAATAGTTTAACGGATCCTTAAGAGATGTGAATCTCGAGCATCTTTTAAGTTACTGCACTCATTTTACTTCTGTTGATTTAACTTACATAAGATCTTTTAGTTCTCACTCGAGTGTTTTGTCTTTTCAATTCGCTCGGGTCAGTCTGAGCATTTCAGGACCGAAGACTTTAGCTTTGGAGGACGAAGACGGAGATTTCTATCATTATTATTTATTATATTCCACTACACGCCGTATTCCGCTGCATTGTTATTATTGGTATGTGTACTCTGATATATATTGTATAAGTATAATTAAATATTTTGTAAACAGCTTCATGAACTATATATTTGATTATTATATTTTATCCTTCCGTTGTGAGATTCTGTTTTTTTTATTTCTTTCCATTTTTCTTATTTACCCCATAATAATCCGCCCTTTTGTATGGTTTGAATTGGCACATGTGTCGATTTAAAGCGTGCGAAAAGGCGGGTGTTATAGTCATGTATCGGTGATGGTACAAGAATTGGACTTCACCCAAATTTGATGCGAATGGGGGTAACAAAGAAGGCCTCACAAAGCTAAGTTTCAAAATTCAAGTCATTTAGATTTCTTTCGCTCAAATTATAAGTGAAAGAAGTATTGATCGTTGGCAATATTCAAATGTTTGGATTAGTGGCCTTACTTCGAGTTTAACTTTAAGCTTTAAGGGGGAATGCTTGGGGACGAACAAAAGGAAGTGTTTAGACCGATCAAGGAAGAAACTTAGCCAAAATTTGGCTTAGTTGGATAGATCGATACCAATCCATGAAATGATGACTTAGGATGACTCCTAATTTCAAGTTTAGGATTGGTTTGTAGTTGCATGGATCTGTGGGTTTAGGATTGGTTCATAGATGCATGGATCGATGGTGGTCTTCGATCGATGGCGTCTTGGATCAGTAGTGGTTATGGATCGGTGGCATCATGGATTGGTGATGAGACTTAGACCAATGAGAGTTTGAATCGGTGATGGGGTTTGGATCGGTGGTGGCTTGGATTAGTAAAGGGGAAAGCGAGACTGCTTTGAGTCACTTATGTGCTTGCTCTGGTCATTCGCATATCTGCTTCGAGCTAAACTCATGGACACTTTGGGTCATCAAGGAGACAACTACCCGACCACTTATATGGATCTCCCTTGGTCCTAAGGTCATGTGATCCATCTTGTGAAGTCGTGTTACTCTTGTCACATATAGCATGGGTCGTATGGTGAATGGTTGAATAGAAGGGGTAGAGTTGTAATTTGGAGGCGACCATAGAAGATCATGGAAGTAACGGCTTCAATGATGGAATAGCTATACTTGGGGATGTAGAGTAGGGCTATAGGGCAAATTTAAGGAGCTATTGAAGGATGATTATGAGATAAACGATGATATTCTATAACTAATGATAATTGTTGAGAATCGTCCTTACTTTGATGACTTTAGATGGGAATTATGTCACGAAATCAAGATCGGCTCTAGAATATGCTCTGGTATGAATGATGCATGCGAAGGGATCGTGGATACTTGTAGGTTTCAATGAGTGCTCATAAACAAAGGGTATATAAGGGAGCAGAGATGGTTAGGTTAGGACTTGATCTTCATATGCCCAGAGTCCTTTGACATTAGGACCTAGAATACACATGCTGTTAGAGTCCATTGAAGTTAGGACCTAGTGATGAGATGATAGAGTTCATTGATGTTAAAACCGTCTTACCCTAGACTATCAGACATGTATTCTAGTTCCTGGCCTACTGAGTTTCATGGATTCGAGTACTGAATAGTCGACATGTTGTGCAGTCTTTGGTGAGGTCATATGGGTATCACGTATCGAACGCATTCAATAAGTTAACATAGGGATGGATGATGGATGTTATGTTTGCTTTGATTGCTTATCACCCCAGGATGTCACACGATGTAGACACCATTAATGTAGACATCTAGACATCCATTAATACTTTGATGTATAGTACACCCATGATGATTATGATGTAGAGTAGCATAAATCCTATGTTATGTGCTAAGTCTTTGGATGCAGGTATATGTTGTTTTTCCATACAATTTGTCCTAGTAGATTGACTTTATAGTATTTGAGATTTTCTACAGCTCACACCAGACTGTTGTCTGACTTGGGATTTTATGCTTTGCTTTCTATTATTCTGAGTAAGGATACTAGGTCTGGTAAGCACATGGAGTTGGACAGGTGGAGAGCTGGAGGTTACGTTCTCATGTATTGTTATATTTAGTTGTTATTGCTTACTATTCCACTATGCAGCACTATGAAGCTTGCTAGTGCTATTATCTACTTTGATAAAGCTGCTTATTTGATTTTATTATTAGTAGTACAAACTCTACCACTTATGTTGTATGACTGTATGGATTTGTGTACTTTTTTCCTATGGTTCATTCAGTTATCACTGTCTCGTTTGTTTTAAACCTATGATGATTATTATATTTTATTTGACGCACTATGAGATATAGATAGGTTATGCGATGTTTATTTACTTTACTATAACCCTGACGATTATCCTGCAACAATCGGGCACCTTTACATGCACTCTATAAGTTACTATATTATTGGGTGCTGGTGGTATAGGGCGGTCGTCACAATTATCGTATTTTTCCTATATTACTTATTCAAATCAAAGTGCGACAAGCAAAAATAAGGATGTCTAATTCAATCAAGGATAACTCTAGTGCTTAAACCAGAGCGTGCCATGGGACCAATTGATATCCCATACATGAGTAAGCAACCCAGTAGTAATCCTTCACAAATTATTCAAAGAGAAATTAAAACGCGTAAACAAATTTAACTGTAATCCCTTTCGATCGTGGGATCACTATATCAGCTCTAGATCCTCAGCTATGACCGAACACTCTTCAACAGGTAGTGGTCACTTCTGCTGCACCATCGCAGTTTAATTCCTTACATACTACTGTAGCCACTTATTCTGAATCTTCTTCTCCTTCAAATCTTGTAAGTGTCTGCACTCAGTTGTGTCATGCCGTCTAGCTCATGGAATAAGCAGTACATCCCAGACTTTCTCTCCTAATTTCTAGGTTGTCTGTTGGCGGGCTTTCTAGGGAAGTTGGCCCTTGGTATTAATATAGAAACTCTTCGGGGTCTCAGTTAAATATGTGTAGGAGGAAAACTTTGGTTTCCTCTTTTGCTGCTTCTGTCTTTCGAAGCCATCATTTTTTCCTTTCCCTTTATCCTTTCTATATCCTGTCTTAAATTGTACTCTATCCTCCATGGCATTGACTTTGCCACTCTTGGCTTTTGCATTCTCTTGACGCAGATGTTTTCTCAACTAGATAATAAAATTCTACAAGATCCATTGGATGATCCCTCTCTAGTGCTATCTTAAAATCTTTTTTTTAGTGACTCTCGAAATCACCGTCGTCAGAACTATTGATGGATATGGCTTCTGAGCTATAGCAGTTGCTGCATTGAATTTGGTCAAACAGCATCGTAAAGTCTCATATACCTTTTACTTTAAGCTAGATAGCATCATCACATTCCTCGACAGAACATTATGAACTCTGAAGTATTTCATGAGTCTTTCCACTAATTCGATCTACGTGCTAATGGAACCATTATCCAATTGACAAAACCATATGGCTACCAAATTAGCCAAATATAGCAAGAAGCAACGTCCCATAACTTCTTTCGAAGTACCTAACACTAACACATGTTGGCTATATCTCATCAAATGAACTATCAGATCCATCCTTTCCATTGTATCACTCCAAAGTTGGTAATTTGAAATTTTATGCATTCCTAATGTTTTAGATGTTTAGGATGAATGGGTTTCTATTTACATCCTCCAAACTTTGATCTAGAGATCCGCCATGAAGCACCTATCTTATTATATCAGCAATTCTTCCATTACCATTTGGTTAGAATCTCCAATGATCTATGAACCTTTGATCCAAATCATCATCATGACCCCCATTCCTATGGGGCCTTCTGGTTCTAATCCTTTTGGCTATATGTTTGCATTTCAGAAATACTTCATCCCTGACTATAGCTTTATTAATTCCACGCACCCTTGATCAATCTGGATTGACTATGCCCCCTTGCATAGAATAGTCAGCATCGGTCTATCTAGGATGGTTGGTACCGAGTTGTTGCACCTCAGGGGGTTTTGGTCTATCTTTTCTGCTCTATTTTAAGGTACACCCACATGGCCTTTTATCCTTCGATTCTAATTTCCATCTGCTTCGGTTGTCCTTTGATGCTTCATCCCTTGAAAGAACCTATTTATCATTTCCTCCAACCGACCCATCAATCTCTCTTGCATCCTTATCATCATCCCATCCATCTCCTATCCGGTGACATAGATAGAAGACAAATATGAACTTAAGGACTTGTCCTGGCTTACCCCATACTTCGGTTGAATCCCTCCCATGATAGCTCTTGTAGTAGGCCTCTTCATATTCTTTAATATCATATCTAAATCTTTCTCAGTGAAAGCACCAAACATATTGCACCAGAAATTGATACAACACCTTAATATCACTACAAAAATGGATTAAATAATATAAAAATGATGGAAATGAAGAAAAGGAGAAAAAAATGTAAAGGTTTTATAATAGTTTGACCAAATCTCTTATCTATATCCACTTATTCTTTTTATTTAACGAATTCTCTCTAGAATATAACAAGTTACAATCAAATCCAAGTTATAATATGGTAGATCTCATATTTCTCAAGATCTTATTAGTTAGAGGCGGAAGAATATAGTTCCTCTTGTCCAAAATGCCAATCCCCCTTATAGTTGATTATCCCTTTCTATTTATAAACAAGTCCAAGCGAACTCATGATCCCAGATTTGAAAGCGTTATATTTTCTAGATTTGAATTTCCATCACCATGAATAGGTCGATGCACACATTTCCCAAAAACTAAATTAACTCTGTATTGACCCAAATGTGGCCGACGTTACTACAAAAATCAACTCAATCCTACCGAAGCCAAAGAGTAGTGATGGGAAATGTTATGCCATCAACAAAGAAGAAACAGTGATGCCACCGCAGGTAAAGTTCTTCCATAAAGGAATCATCCTATCATAAATATTACTTTCTTCCATCGAGGTTCTTCCTACCCCTAAATGTTATTCTGCCGCAATCTTCGTCGTGTCCCAAGTGTTGCTCTGCTACATTCTTCTTCATGTCACAATTTTTGCTCTACCGCAAGCACTGCTTCAATAGAGCTTCCCTTCAATAACATAGCTCTTGTCCCCAACATTGCTCCATCCACCAGTGTAGCATCCTTCTTCAGCATGCTTTCCTCCTCTTGTACATCTTCCTCTGCATGCATGGTGCTTCCGCCTTCCACAAGCATCGTTCCTTTAAACTCTGATGCATCTATTCAAATAAGTACATGGTGACACCAAAGCTCAACAACGACTAAGGGATTCAACATGCCTTCGCCTACTTTCCAGCAGCATAGTACCACATTAACTCCCTTCCGACAACATTGAAAGCATTCAAACAAGCGGTATAGATAGTATATTAAGTCAACATCCACAAAGATTTTGTTGTCAATAATGACGACGGGGTTAATTCAAGCAATGCAGAAGTATTAAATAAGACGTATTAAGCACTTTAAAACCTATGCCAAGCTCCTTTCATCACCGTTGACACCAAGCAAGACGGTACCATGGAGGCGGAAGAGGCTGGACCCATATCTATAAATATGACCCTAGGGGTCATATTTTAAGGAGGTTCTCTCTTTCCCCAATCACTTCTTGTAATAAAATTCTATTAAACCCTAAATCTATTTGGGGAATTTTAGTGACTTGTAATTTGTATAATCCATATGAATAAGGAATAAAGACTGATTGCTTCTTTAAACATGAATGACTTTAATACTTATGACAGAATCATGAAAATATTAGCTTCACTAAGTTTCATTAAAACTTCTACTTGGTCACCTTCTCACCTACACACTTTAGGGTGTTAGAGTATATTTTGGTTTAACACGATTGGCGCTAGAAAGAAGGCTTGAACCTCCTACCACGTCGAAATCCTAAAACCACTATACCTTATCCCTAGTCATCCTACCATACCAAGTCTATCTTTAGTTATTATGATGAATAACCATGAAAAAAGGTCAGAACAAGGGTCCTTTGAACCTCGAGTAATTAATTCCACTTGTTAAGTCAGTGGTGACCCTCGACATTATGAAGAGAAAGTACTCGGACATAAGGCACTACAAATTATAAATAAGAAGAAACAAGCAAACTTGTATGATCCATACAATTAGAGTATTAATCCATTTCATATTGGCTCTACACTGATTTTTGCATTAGGAGGAGAGTGCTCCAAGAGGGACAATCTACTTATAAAAATGAAGAAAGCCAACCAATATTATGCTAAAGAAATCATATCTAAAGAAGGGATGATGGCTGATTATTGTACATTTGCTCAAAAATAGCATGAGATCACGGGTGGCTCATTAACCCCAAATGAAGTTCGAAGAGCTTTATAAATAAAGCTAGTTATTGAAAAAGAAGTGCCTAAACCAAGCAACAAAATGATTAAACACTAGTCAAGGCAGTTGGCCTTTAAATCGAAGCTTTCAAAAGATTGCAACATCATTACATCATTGGAAAATATCTATTTCCTGATCAAGAGTGAGCTCAATTATCGACCATCTCAAAAGAAAAGACCTAACTTCGAAAGGAACCTTGGAGGGTCATATTGTTACTATCATGCAACCAACAAACACGATACAAACCAGTGCAAGAATGTGAAGGAATGATTATCAACCTCTTTAGACATGGCAAGCTCAATAACTGTGTAAGAAGATCTTAAATGAATTCAATAATAAAGGTCCCTCAAATAAGTAAATCTACATGGATGGGGGTAAAACTCTTCTCAAATTTGGAAACTACCAAAAATGGTAGAAAGCCTTTGATTGAGCCAAGATGGCCAGATCAAAACGCCTCCTAGAGGGAGTCAGAGTAAGCCTTTAGCCATGCCAGAAATAGCTGGGTTAAAGCATTTGTAAGCCTCTGATCATGCCTATGTGGCTAGGTTAAGGAACCTCCTCAAGGGAGGATAGAGTATGCCGTTGGTCGCCGCCTAAAATGGTGGGTCAAAGCACCGACCAGCCTTCTTTTCCACCTATAAGGTCAATCTGAAGCACCTTCTAGAGGGAGGACGGAGTAAGCCTTTGGTCCCCACCTAAGATGGTTGGGTCAAATCACCGAACCAACCTTCATTCCTGCCTATAAGTTCTGTTTGAAGCGCCTCATAAAGGGAGGTCAGATAAGCCTTTGGTCCTGCTCGATGAAAGTTAACCAAACATATAAGATGACCTGATACATCACCTCAGATGGTGGTAAGGGGTCAAATCAAAAGACTAAGACATCCAAAGCCCAAAGAGTTTCACAAATCAAAGGATTAACAACATCCTGAGCCCAAAAAGTGGCATAGATCAAAGCTCGAGGAGTGGCACAGAATGAAGGACTAAACATACAATGCCCAGAAGGCGGCACGAATCATAGGATTGAGATGTCCAAAGCCTGCAGAGTGGTGCAAAACAAAGAAATCAAATATTAAACTCCCGAAGGGAGGCATAAGATAAAAGGATTTATCCTACTATTTTTAGATGATGATTTTTGCACTTCTCTTATTATTACCAGATGTTAATTTCTGGTCTTCCTCTATTATTTCCAAATGATGATTTCTGGACTTCTCTTATTATTACCAAATATGGATTTGTGGTCATTCTCTTTTATTTCCAGATGATAATATTTGGACTTCTTTTATTATTACCAGATATGAATTTTTGGTCTTCTCCTATTATTTCCATATGATAATGATTATACTAAATAAAATCTCTAGAGAATGCCTCTAGCTAAGTAAATATTGTTGAATTATTCTTAAAAGAAAACATGGAAAATTCAGTTATTAAATAGAACTGCTAAAGAGCAGGTTTAAGACTAACAACTAGAATTTGGTTCAAAACTACAATCGAGGTCATATCCCTTTAATTTACGAAATCTTTTACAAAACATGTTGTACAATGTTTCAAGATACAGGTACAAAAAGATCAAAATAAGTTAAGATCATGCGCTATCTCATTTATTTTTAGAAATTAAGGGATTGACAATATGGCGAATAACTTCGCAAAAAAGTCCCTTAAGCTTCTTCTCCTTTTTCCTAAGTGTATCAGCATCATCAACTGACTAAATGCGAGTCTTCAAGGCATAGTTATAAGCTTTATTGGATCTCTTGATGGTGTTGTTTTGACTTTATAAATCAGCAATTTGCTTTTTGAAAAAATATTTCTCACGCTCAAGCTTTTAAACTTTACCATCATAATACATGAAGTGCTGAGATGTTTTTTTTCTTCCATTGCTTGTTCATGTGTTGCACGATTTTGAATTTAACCTTCCTATACCATTTTTCATTCAAACCTGGAGGAGCGTTTTTCATAGAAGGAAATTCTCCAATTGCTAGGGAGCGAGATCTTCTTGCCCTTCCAACATTAGGAGTGGTAGGAACAATTGAGGAATTAAGATTTAAAATCCTTTCCTCAACAAAAAGTTATATAGATTTACAATAAGCTTGACTATCTGATAGCTCTTTTTCCAAATTGCATATTCGTTCATAAAGCTTAGCCATATCATTTTCAAAATCAAATAAAAAATTAGACTTTATTTGGCGCTTTAAGCCTGAAATTGTTTCATCCTTTTTCTTGGATTCTATTTCCAAGCTAATGATCTGTTCATTAGAACCTATAACAATCACTCTTTGAAGTAAGAACTTCCTACGACAGTCTTGTGATTTTGGATTATCTGGGAATAGGCATCTTTTGAATTAACTCCTTTGTTCAAAATCAGCAACCAACAAATTCTTAAAATCAATCAGTTGAGATTGAGTCAGTAAGGGCAGGCACGACGTTTAACTGTTTTTTCTATTCAAAGTAAGTGAAAATAAGAAATAGCATACGAAACTATTTCTTTCAGTATTCCAACACGGATTTCAATAAAATGAATAAAGTCAAAATTACATCACTCTCCGGCCAAGGATAGGTTATAATCACAACTATATCTTATTTTATAGCATTCAAAGTTCAGAAAAGACATTTTTAACCTTTTCAAAACTTTAGACGACAAACTGAGTGACGCCTCAAAAGGATGACTGATTACTTCTAGAGCACAAATAGACAGAAATTTGCTATAATCTCATTCCCCAACTGAAGGATTATCGCGACTACATATCAGTTTTGTGTGATAATTACGAATTTCCTTAAGTAACTTTTCCTCACCTAAAAATTTGAAGTGAAATCGAGGGTACCGTAGGTAAATCTTTTGTAAATATATAAGAGAAAGGTATCTTGCCAACTTTGATGTTTTGATTAGTGAGGATTTATCAAAAAAACTCTTCTTAACTCGACATATTTACTCAAAATATCTCTAGAAACTGGGCTACTCGAAAGGAGTTTATTCTATTTCATACAATGAATTAAAGCTAAGAATAAGAAAACTAAAACAGCATAATTCATGAGAAAAATCAACTCCATATTACAATCTTAATACGGATCATAAAAAATAGATTTATTAAAGAAATTAGAAATAAATCTATTCTTGTTGTATTAAAGATTTCCAAAAGGAAGTGAGCGAGGAATAGAATGTACTTTTGTAAGGTTCCAGCACTCCCAGGGTGGGAATTGGATTCAAACTCATCTAAATATCTCTCATGGAAACGTCTGATAAGCCTCCATTATAGTCGCCTAAACAAGAAAAGTCAACAATTTTCCCTCTACAGTAGGCCTTGTACAAAAATTTCATTAATATGTCTATCTTCAATCAGCATCCAAAAAGGTGTTTTTAATTCATAATTTTCTTCTATGAGCTCATTTCGTTGAAAACGCAATTTCTTCAATTAAAGGGAACCTCTTTTTCCTTGAAGTCATTCAGCTTTGAAGTCTTTTTGAGAAGATATTAGGATTGTTCTGATAGGTTATTATGTTCTTTTATCTGTCAGTTAAACTCCCTATTCAAGTGATGTACTTCTACATGTCACTTCTCAAGTATTACATTGTAATAGTATTTTCTTCCTTTTAGTCTAAAACAATCAATGTATTTACTAAGAATCATTTAATAGCTTACGACATCTAAACAAAGAAACCCATACCTGAGAAACTGGAATGAAAGACGATTGTTCTTTCCCCTTATCTTGGGGTCTTTCACCCTGAGAGACATTATCTTTCCTACGAGGGGATATCTTGGAAAGAATAGTAGTCTCGGTCGCTCCTACAACTTGTGCACTCGATTCAGGATTGGCATTACCCAATCCATCCTTACCTTTTGATGGCCTAGAAGGACCGTCTCCACCACCACCAGGGTTATCATTATGGCCACCACTATTGTCTTCAGCATCCTCATCATTGCCCTTTAAATCATCGTCGTCGTCATCACTCTCTTTTTCTCTTTATCTGAATCAGACCCCTCATCCAATGGAGAATCATCAAATGCTAATAACTAGGTCGTGTTTATTCCCTCTTTTTCATGTACAACGGAACATGTTCCATCCCCTTGAATTTATCCATAAATCTATCATTCAACTCAGGATTTATGAAGGAAAACCAAAATCGTGATATTTTTCTGCATTATCGGTGTAGGCAACGAGAAGTGCATCTTCATAACATTTTATAATAATCTCATCAAGAGGTCCTTCAAGAAAGTGAGAGACTTTTTGTTTGGCATCTTGTATAATGTTTATCACCTTGATAAAAAGAATATTTTTCTTCTCCAGTCTCTTCTCGAGCAAAGTGCAACTTTTCCCAAGTCAATTGCATTTGACAATAAGCTTGGTCTTCACTTCTTCAGCCTCTTTAAGTGTCATCTCATGCACAATGATTCAATCATTTGAGATTTTCTTATCACTTCTCTCCTTGGTGATTGTGGATTCGGCTTATTTTAGAGAGGCACATAACCTTTCATTTTCATGCATCACCTCATCCTTGGCCTCAGAGAGATTGATGATCAGACTAGTCAACGAAGAAATCTCTTCTTTAAGCTTTGACACTTCATTAGATGTGCTACAAGTGCTTTCTTGTAAAGAGAACAAATTATTGGTAACCTAAGATAAGTGGCATAAATTTAAGTCAAAAGGCTATGTGTAAAATCAAAGATCAAAATGGTAATAAAACAGGGAAGAGACATACCAACAATTGTTGCTTGATATGAGCAATTCGATGACCTTCCGTAAAAGTTGATGGTGACATTGGTTGGAAGTAGCATAGGATGGGGATCAGATAATCCATTGAAGAAGGTCATCAAATTTATGGGGAAAACATATGATGAGGACCTAGGAGGGATCAGTTCTTTCGAAGAAGAAAAGAAGCCAAGATCGTTGTAAATTCATTTAAGCGTTTCAGGAGTGCTTGGAATGGTAGTATGAGCTAGTGGATCACCTCTAAGGGGGCCACGTTGATTTCCTATTGAGCTTCAAGATCTAGAGAGCTAGGATATGACTCATGAGAAGTAGCATTAACATTGGAATCATCTAAGGTTTGGTCAAGATTGATGACTTCTTCCTCCTTTGGAATTAGGGAGGTTCGAACTTCATCAGTTCTGGGCTTCTTATTAGATGCAGCAACGATAACGTGCTTTTCTTCAAGTTTTCTCTTAGCTTGAGATTTATACTTAACAATTGCATATTTAAGAGTAGAGATCCAAGATGTCTTGGATTGATAAGTTTGGTTGTCTTTTCTAGCCTAATGGAGGGAGTGGTAGTAAAAAATTATTTTCCTACAGAGATAACAGTTGTAATTTCTTCTCACATGAGAACAACTATCAGGATAGAAGAACTTAAACCTAGAAAATGACCTGTGAGATAACATTATAGTAAGTTAGAAAAGAATGCGATGAAATCTTACCGGATATATTTGGTTGGATGGGGGATGTAGAAGCGAAGGTGGAATCTCCTGCTACTAAAGATTTTTCTCATTGAGTTGAGCTGGATTAAGAGAGGTTATCCAAGGATCTTTTGACCAGCCATAATAATGAAATGTTTCCAGAGCTTACTTGGGGTTAAAAATGTAAGCTTATTCCCTATTACTTTAGCAGCAGCAGTCATCAAGACTACATTTTTGCTGATCTGCTTCATTAAGATTCCTGGGAGCAAGATTTGGGAAAGCAATGCTCATTAGTGAAAGACAATAACAAGAGTAAGGGGAATGAAATGCTTACTATGAGAAGAAAAGTCTCCCCTAATGTTAGGGAAGCACTTGACATAGAAAAATTGTGTTTCCCAAACTATGAACTTGTTTGCACCTTCTAAGACTAGCTTTAGTGAGGATTAACCTAGAATATTTGATAATCCGATGAGTCGGCCGACTATGGCAAGATGGTCTAGGTGATGAAGAACATTAGCATTTAAAGAAGGAATTCCAAAATCTAAGGTCGTGAGCTCCTGATAGGTCAAGTATGCATATGCATTTGGTAAGAGCTGGATAAGCACAATATTAAGAAGCCTCAGAAAGCTTGATATAAAGACCTGGAAGTGTAAGAAGCTAGTATGCCATATATGAACTATAGTTTAAGCAAAATACCTATCTGGTGGATTGTAGATAGGGTCTTTAGGATTAGGAGAGAATGGCCTTGATGATAGTAATTCCTAACTACTTGAGAATGACATTCACTTCAGCTTGGGAAGAAATATACTAGAATTTTGAAAAAAACATTTTCTTTTTACTGTCAGAAGGAGATGGTGGTGGCTCTTGGCTGCCTCCCTAGCAGGTTTCTTGCCGGTTCACTTGTTACCCAAAATTCTGCTAGGTGATATTATTCCATACTTAGAAAACAACCAAAGTCTTTATTTAAAGCATGAAAGGTGAAGTTTGAATTGTTCATGTAACACAAAATAGCAAAACGAGTGGAAATCATTGAAAAAATAATTCTTAGGGGTTAAATCAAATAAGTTAAAGACAAAATAAATGTAAGAAGTTAACATTATTGAGTGTCACAGGCTTTGGATGGTGTCGAAACCAATTAAAATAACTTAAGGTTCATGCCATAGTCTTTTAGACTCTCCCTTTGACGGTGTCGAAGCCATTTGGCTCTACCCCTTCGACAATGTCAAAGCTATTTAAAACTGCTCATGATTCCTATCGCATCTCTTAGTTTCCCCTTCGACTTTGTCGAAGTCATTAAGTGTAGGATCGATTTCACCCTAGAGGGGGGATGAATAGGGTGATACTATTAATTATAAAAATTAATTGCGGAAGCTTATAAAATAATTTCAACACAGATCATAGAATAATAGCAGCACAGATAATAGCAGAATAATAAATGCAAAAATAGAACGACACAATTTTCCCAGCTTCGGTAAAACCCTGCCTACATGCTACCCCTAAGGTTTCTACTAGAAATTAAGTAGTCACACGCTTACACACGTAAACTCGCGACACCCGCTGCTGACTAACCTAATTCTATGCTCAAAACCCTGCTACAACTCAGCACTGAGTTGCGAATTCTCAAACTACGCCACGTAGTTTGTCCCCTGGTCACACGACTAGAAATTATAAAAGTTTAAAAGGAAAATACAATTTTAAAACAATTTAAAGGAAAATAAAACCCTAATTAGCCTTATTATAATTTTAAACTCAAAGGCCGACCCAAATATCTTTTCTCTTTTTTTTCCTTCGGCCCGTTTCTTTGTGATAATGGCGGCTCTCTGTTATTCGTTCCTCTTCCTTCAAAAATTA
This sequence comes from Allium cepa, assembly GCA_030765085.1. Classification (NCBI taxonomy): domain Eukaryota; kingdom Viridiplantae; phylum Streptophyta; class Magnoliopsida; order Asparagales; family Amaryllidaceae; genus Allium; species Allium cepa. Next base: position 502,334,130 of record CM060937.1, on the reverse strand, counting down.
GGGTTTTCGTAATTTCAAAGATGCCCACTTTAGTTGCTCGATCGAATAAATGATTTATCACGTCATTTGCTTTGTCGACCACACGTTTCTCTGATTTGCTCATGGCTCTTTGAAATTGATCGAGTTCGAGATATGGCTTCGACAAGTAATTTTTTGTTCCTTTCTTTTCTGATTGAATGCTTGAACTCGATTGAATTGTTGCCGATGATGATTTGGTTTATATATGGATTCGATCTCCTTTATTTGCGTTCGTCTGATTTTTTCAACATTGTCCTTCGGCCATTTGATTTCGTTTGGATGTTGATGATTTCTCTGACTTTTTCAATTCACATGGTTTTGAACTCTCACTTTGTTCGATTCCTTGATTGCTTGGTTATCACGGCACTGCTTGAATTTCGTGGCCACCACGACTTAATTTGACTTCGGTCATATGGTTTTGTGTATCGGCCTTGACTTTTTAAAGTTGATTTTCATTTGATTTTATGTTGACTTCGGCACTGGATATTGTGTATGTGATTCCATGACTCTGTATTAACTTCGGCCATCACCATTGCATTGAAATTGTCTCTGCTGCATATATGTATTCCTGTGTTCATGCCTATGACCATTCATGTTGTTTGCATTGCATCACCACTGTTGCAAGTATTCTCTGTTCATACCTGTAGCATGGTCGTGATTTTGAAATCTCTGATTAAACTTGGTTTCAATATGCAAACTGTACTGGTTTGCATTAATTTGTATATACTTGATGCCTTGATTTTCATTTTGACTTCACTTGAATTTGCTCTGTGCCTTGTCTGGTTCATCTTATAGTCTTGTTCATTGTTTCATTTGGTACTATGTCACTGTGTTGGTTTCATGTATACATTGAGAAGTTCAAGTTGCATGTATGCTTGCTGCTTGGTTTTGCTTGGTGGTCTTGTGGCACTGCTTACAGTCATATTCCCATGTTGTATTGTATTTGGTCATATTAACTTGAACTGCATACTTCCATTTAGTATTGGTGCACTTGATTTCTTCACTTTGTTGTACATATCCTTGAGTCAGATTTCTGGTCTGGTCTGTGTAGCATTAAGTTTGATCATTATGTGTGATTATGTGTTTATGTTGTCCATACCTTGTTGAGTTCTTGGATTTGTTCATCCTTTTCTTTGAGGATTTGTGAGAACTTTGCCATGATTTTGATTTTTGCCTCCTTGTGATGATCACTTCTGCATTGTGTATGTTGTATATATATGAACTTGGTTCACATGTATGTTGTGCATTTGTTTTCAAGTATAGTTGCAATGTCTTGTAGTTGAGTTTGCTGGTGCAAATGTTTGATTCTGAAAGATATGAGTTGCTGTCATGCTTCACTATGACCTTATGTATTTTGTTTACAACCAGTTGCCTCTGGTTTGAGTTTTGCTTTCACTTGAGACTGTATGTAGCTGTCTTGACCTTGTGCTGAAATTGTGACATTATTTTTATTGCACTTGAGTTGAACCCGGCTTTTTGGGTTTGACCTGTGCTCACCTGTCCCTGTAATTTTACCAAGTGAATATATCGGTGTGCACGGCCTCGTGGCATGTACAGTGATACACTGTATATGTCACAAGCTGTTCGTGTATGATGAATTCAAAGTTAAATGATGACGAACAACCCAAATAACCGAGGAAAATATTATTTTCAACATTCACATTTTATTTTACACTGCAAAAATATTTCATTTTCAATTTTACTGCATCAATATTTATTTTTGCAGATTGCTCAGATGCTGGATTCAAATTGGAGTGAAGTTGAAGATAAAATACGAGTTGAGTGAATCAGTGATCTGTAGTGAGGTCAAATGTAAATGTGAATCGTGATGTAATCAAAATTGTACTGTAATTAAAGTTGTGTATATATAGCGAGAGATTGAAATTTGTACTGTTCAAAGATTGTAACAAATATTTATTTGAATTCAAATTCTGTGTTATTTATTTTTATTCGGCAAATATTTATTTAATCTATGAAAAGTAAAATAGTACATTAACAAATAATTTAAACGTATATATATGTGTATGTGTGTGTGTGTGTTGGGGATGCGGATTAAGGATCTTAAGGCAGAAATAACACTAGAGGGTGGGTGAATAGTGTTTTGAAGAATATATAAACTATATGACTAAATTAAAACTTTCAACACAAATCTAAACAGAATTCTAACACAGAGTGATCACAGAACATATAACAAATGCAAATAGTAAAGTAAAGCAAGTAAAAGGAAAGAACACACCTGATTTTATACTGGTTCGGAATCCTTCTACATCCAGTCCTGCACCAAGGCAATATCCTTGTATAGATTTTTATAAGCCAATATCCAAATTACAACCCTCAATTTCTAAGGCCTTGAGGAACCCTCCTATCTCCGAGTCTGGGGTAAACTCTCTTGATTTACGGGACATAAGATCACCCTAATACTTTCTAATAACAATCCTTTTGAATGGATAGACTCTATGGACTTTTTGAATACAAATTGATCCTATAACTCTGAATAGCACTTTTATCTTTAGTAGAATGATGGAGAATCAAATAGAGAGAGTATCTAAATGATTTCGTATTGAGAATTTGGCAGAATGATGGCACGATCTTGAAAATATGAAGTTTTATGGATATGGAATGGTGGAGAAGAAAGAGTGAAGAAAATAAGAAAATTAGTTGTTAAAAAATTCGTTTTGGAAGCCTTTATATAGATGCACAACAGTCATAACCATTGGCGAAAGGTTTTTGAATGAATGGACACTTCTTTTGAAATTTGAATTTTGAATCCAACTGTCACCATGTCGACATGGGGTATCCCCATATGTCGACATCCCTCAGTTCAAAATTGTAGAGATGTTGTTTTGTAAAAGCATTTGAATTTAAAACAAGTTGAAACTTCTCTGAAGCAAAATAAAGTGTTTAAACAATATTTTGAGATAGAGAATGAATATAAAACATTATTTTAAATATATATATATATATATATATATATAATTGATATAGACCGTCAATTATATAAGTAATATTTAAAATCAGAATAAGTTTTGATGTTTTAAAAATAGAAGTTTTTAAAATCAGAATGGAGGAATATTTCAAGGCTAAAATAAAGTTTGAAAACATTTTTGAAAACATGATTTTGAAAGCTAAAACATTTTGAAAAATAGATTTAAAAACATTTTGAAAAATCTGTTCAAACTGAAATTGCAAGAACCTTCCTACAGAGCTCCTCCATAGGACTCGAGAACTTGTACAAAGTAGTTTAAATGATTTTGATTTTCGTGGGTTTGTAAGCCACTTGTCGTAGGTTTGTAAGCTACTTGTCGTGGGTTTGTAAGCCACTGGTTTCGATAGAAATTGGGTTCCATCCCAAAAGAAAATTGGAAGAAAGATGAGAGTGCTATTATGAAGTTTTAACAAAATACTAGACACTTATCTTGAGATCTTGAAATCTTGATTCTCTAGAGTCTTGAATCTTGAATCTCTAATCTTCATCTTGATGCTTGAGTCTTTATACTGATCAGTCTTCGATAATACCTGCATATACTTCCTATATTCATATATATATATATATATATATATATATATGAAAATGTTAGTATATATTTTACAAAGTAAAGTATAATAACTATATAAGGTTGTTGTCATCAAAACATCATCAACTCAGTTCCTAACAATCTCCCCCTTTTTGATGATGACAACCTTTATTTATAAAATATTCTTACCATACCATAACTCCCCATAACTCCCCCTTACTCCGTGACTTCTTCTCAAAACTACAACTCCCTTTTATTCCATGACTCCCCCTTACACCAAGAACATATATTTTTATAACTTGCTCCCCCTTTGTCATCAACAAAAAGGAATAAAAGATTTACCTGTTCTAAAGTATATATAGAATAGAAGTGTAAAGTGAACGTGTAAGTGATCAAGTGTGTGTGCATATATATAAGTGTAACTTGAAAATCAAATTAATATCATACATAGCAAACCAATCATGTATAGTATATGGAGTTATATACTAACCAAATCCAAATCAAACTTAAGTAAACAATCCAATCAAATCCTAATCAAATCTAAATCAAATCAAACAAACAAACAAACATAATGATCAGACATTCCTTGGGACTTCCACCCATCCATCTTCTACAAAGATAGGATCAGTTTTGATAACATCCCAATTATCTTTGTCGAGAGTGACTGGTGGATTTGCTTCGGGTTCGTCTTTGCTAAGGCTTGAGATCATCCAACGAAGTGCGTCGAAGTGTTTCTCTTGCTCTTTGATCATCTGCATTTGGCTTAATTCTAAGTGCCTTTGATTTCTAAGTATAAAAGAAAGAATATTGTTGAAAGAAGTTAGAGTTTCTTCAAGATTTTCACTTAAATTCTTAATTGGAGAAGCCATAATTTAAGAAATAAGTTGAAGTATGAGAGGAGATGAATAGAAATGGAGGTAGAGAAGTTTTTCTGGAAGAAATAGGTATTTATAGGAGTTATTGGCCGTTCAAAATGAATTGTCACTTGGTAGTTACAAGAATTTGAAGTTAGAAATTGTAACTACTTTTTGACTGTTATATGTCGACATGGGGGGATGGGGCATGTCGACATGGTCTAGACAGAATGACCAAGTTTAGTTATTTTTGATTTTTAAGTTTATTTTTATACTAGTGGACCCATATAAACTTAAAATAAATAACTATCAGAGATATATAAAGCTGGAAAACAGAGAATAAGATAGCATTACTTATATTAGTTAACATTACATAATCTTAACTAAAAAAGTAGAAAATACAAAGATAGATAAACGATAGTTAGAGAGATAATGGCTAGGATTAGTTTGATGAAGATGATGATGAAGACAAGCCAAGTTTCCTGCCTATCTTCCCAAAGAACTTGTCGATCTTGGTGGAGATTTTATCCATTTTCTTGCTAATAGATCTCTTAAGAACCTTTTGGTTTTGGGCAAGTATCTTTTGGTTCTTGAGTATGGTTTTGTTGGACGGATTGGCGGGGGTATGTGAATACTCTATACTTTCCAAAGATGTTTCTTCATCTTCCTCTTCTTCTTCAATTTCCATTCCTTACCCTTCTTCTTCCTCTTCTTCTTCCTCTTCTTCCATCTCTTCATGAGCAAGTCTCTCTTCCTTTTCGGCAAGTGTTTCATATGGTTGAAACATGAGTGGGAATTTCATAAGAGAAATGTTCCCATGATTGAACACTTTTCTACTTACAAACTCTTCCTTTTTAACATCCACACCAAAATAATTGAAAATCCGAGTAAGGTAAATTCCATGATAAAGAGTGTTTTCTCCCATATTAAAATTTTAGGGTCTTAACTCATCCAAAATAGTTTGTGCCCAATTAATATTATTTTCCAAAAAGATCTTTACACACTTTTGAAGTGGGATTATTGTAGTTTCCCGACCTAGGAATTATTGTGTGTTGAATAAGAAGGTTGACAATTCTTGCTTTTGGGCGGAAAAAGCGATTCTTAAAATCCATGTGGTCATCGCTTTCAAAAGTGTGATGAAAAGTCTCTCGATCGGTTTCATTGATTTGAAATTCTGAGAGATTCATACCGGTAGATTTGCAACCCAAAATAGTACCCAAAATATCGGAATCCAAAACAATAAGTGTTCCTTTAACACTACTCCAAATTTGATCTTCATTTCCATTATAAAATCCACGATTTAGGTTTGCATAAAACATTTTGACAAGGTTTGGATAACAAACGAAATCATTTTGCTTGTTATCAATCAAGCTAAGAATGGAGTTTTCTTCAAAAAGTTGATCGATTTCATAAGAAGAAAAATCATCAAAAATGGCAAATTTTCCCGTATTGACTTTACCATAGTTTACATAGTTTATGTAAGCTTTGATAGCCTCCGGGTCATTGAAAAGATCATTTTTGATGGATTTGGGCAGCCTCATAGTTGATGGGTTACTTGAGGAAGCCATTGATGAGTGTTTGAGAGGAGTAGAAGATAATGAAGAAAGTTTGAATTATGAGAATAAAGTGAAAAGAGATGATAAGAGAAGTATATTAAATAGATTCTCTAAAGTCATGTTCTCTGGTCAAGAGGTGTCTTTTCAGAATTTTGAAGTAAGTGGAAAGGTGGAGGGAAATTCAAAAGTTTGAATTCAAATTTTGAAATCAAATTTCTGAGAGGCATGTCGACATGGGGTATCATGGCATGTCGACATGTGCCTGTTGAATTTGAAAAGAGGTGTCTTTTTCTAAAATCTAATAAATTCCTAAAATCCTAAGAAAACTAATCTATATTCTATATCTATATTTAATTCCAGTAATAATATTAAAATATTTTAATATTTAAAATATTATTAAAATAATATTATTTTGAATTTAAAAATTCAAATTTCAAAGGGTGATATTGAATTTAAAAATTCAAGAAATTGCAAACAAAATCAAATCAAGCAAGCATCCAATAAAATTAAAATAATTGTGTACCTATTTTTAGATCCAAACTTCGATCGTCTTCTGATTCGAGAATAGCCGTGAAGTACATATTTGAATTATCAGTTTTCTTCTCGTCATCACTGGATGAATCTGAATCGTCAAGAGTTGTTGCATATGCCTTCTTTCTTTTCTTTGGTTGCTCGTTGTTTGGTTGAAATGTCTGTTTGTCTGGATATGGACAATCCATCTTGTATTGCCCTGTTTTATTGCAGTTATAGCATCTATCATAATTATTGTTGTTGTTGTAGTTCTCCGAAGTATTTCTGAAATTTCTTTGATCATTTCTTTTAAAGTTATTCATCTTTCTATACTTCAGAAATTTCCTGAAATTTCTGGTCATGAAAGCAATTTCTTCATCACTCTCTTGTTCTGAATCTCCAGTTGTTGCTTTGAATGCGATCGATTTCTTTTCCGTTGCCTTAGATTCTTTTCTCCCTTGTAGTTGAACTTCATAAGACATTAGATTACCGATTAACTCTTCGATCTTCATTTGACTAACATCATTTGCCTCTTCAATAGTAAGTGTCTTTTGATCCCATTCTGGAGTGAGTGAATTGAGTATTTTTCTGACTTGATCTTCTTCTGAGAAACCCTTTCCTAAAGCAATCAATGAGTGTACAATGTCTTGAAATCGACAATACATGTCGAAAATAGACTCATTTTCATGCATTTTAAACAATTGAAACTGGTTAGTTAATATGGAAATTTTAGTGTGTTTAACTTTGCTTGTTCCTTCATAAGTTACTTGCAAAGTTTTCCAGATTTCAAATGCAGACTTACAAACAGAGACTCTATTAAACCCATTCCTATCTGGTGAACAAAATAGTATATTCATAGCCTTAGAATTGTTTTGTGCAACTGTCTTTTGCTCAGTAGTCCACTGGGCAAAATTTGTAGTTGGTTCAACATATTCAATTTGTGTCATATTCCAAGTACCTAAACTTATGGATTGTAAATAAATTTTCATCCTACATGCCCAATATGCATAATTACTGCCATTAAAAAGTGGTGGTCTGACAGTAGACTGACCCTCTACAAATGAACTAGTGTTAGTACTTGTGTTGACATACGTAGTAGTGACAGGAGTGACATTACTAGTGTGTTGTGCCATTAAAACTTTTCAAAATTTCAGATTATGAAAACAATGAAAACCAATGCTCTGATACCAATTGTTGGGGATGCGGATTAAGGATCTTAAGGCAGAAATAACGCTAGAGGGGGGGGTGAATAGTGTTTTAAAGAATATATGAACTATATGACTAAATTAAAACTTTCAACACAAATCTAAACAGAATTCTAACACAGAGTGATCACAGAACATATAACAAATGCAAATAGTAAAGTAAAGCAAGTAAAAGGAAAGAACACACCGGATTTTATACTGGTTCGGAATCCTCATACATCCAGTCCTGCACCAAGGCAATATCCTTATACAGATTTTTATAAGCCAATATCCAAATTACAACCCTCAATTTCTAAGGCCTTGAGGAACCCTCCTATCTCCGAGTCTGGGGTAAACTCTCTTGATTTACGGGACACAAGATCGCCCTAATACTTTCTAATAACAATCCTTTTGAATGGATAGACTCTATGGACTTTTTGAATACAAGTTGATCCTATAATTCTGAATAGCACTTTTATCTTTAGTAGAATGATGGAGAATCAAATAGAGAGAGTATCTAAATGATTTTGTATTGAGAATTTGGCAGAATGATGGCACGATCTTGAAAATATGACGTTTTATGGATATGGAATGGTGGAGAAGAAAGAGTGAAGAAAATAAGAAAATTAGTTGTTAAAAAATTCGTTTTGAAAGCCTTTATATAGATCCACAACAGTCATAACCATTGGCGAAAGGTTTTTGAACGAATGGACACTTCTTTTGAAATTTGAATTTTGAATCCAACTGTCGCCATGTCGACATGGGGTATCCCCATATGTCGACATCCCTCAGTTCAAAATTGTAGAGATGTTGTTTTGTAAAAGCATTTGAATTTAAAACAAGTTGAAACTTCTCTGAAGCAAAATAAAGTGTTTAAACAATATTTTGAGATAGAGAATGAATATAAAACATTATTTTAAATATATATATATATATATATATATATATATATAATTGACATAGACCGTCAATTATATAAGTAATATTTAAAATCAGAATAAGTTTTGATGTTTTAAAAATAGAAGTTTTTAAAATCAGAATGGAGGAATATTTCAAGGCTAAAACAAAGTTTGAAAACATTTTTGAAAACATGATTTTGAAAGCTAAAACATTTTGAAAAACAGATTTAAAAACATTTTGAAAAATCTGTTCAAACTGAAATTGCAAAAACCTTCCTACAGAGCTCCTCCATAGGACTCGAGAACTTGTACAAAGTAGTTTAAATGATTTTGATTTTCGTGGGTTTGTAAGCCACTTGTCGTGGGTTTATAAGCCACTGGTTTCGATAGAAATTGGGCTCCATCCCAAAAGAAAATTGGAAGAAAGATGAGAGTGGTATTATGAAGTTTTAACAAAATACTAGACACTTATCTTGAGATCTTGAAATCTTGATTCTCTAGAGTCTTGAATCTTGAATCTCTAATCTTCATCTTGATGCTTGAGTCTTTATACTGATCAGTCTTCGATAATACCTGCATATACTTCCTATATTCATATATATATATATATATATATATATATATATATATATCTATATCTATTTGAAAATGTTAGTATATATTTTATAAAGTAAAGTATAATAACTATATAAGGTTGTTGTCATCAAAACATCATCAACTCAGTTCCTAACAATATGTTTATTATCATCAAACAAAAATCATATAATCGCATGTTCAACATTAACTTCCACATTTAATAAAAATGAGACTATTCACATTATAACTACTTAAAGTAAACAACGATGGAACGCGACATTTCAACTAAATGAAAGGATGAAAATAAGTTGGCTCAGATACTGTCGAAGGGCCATAGAAACATGCCAACAATATTTGTTATTGAAACAAATGTGAATGTCTTCGCATTTCTTTTAGTTGCTAATTATTTCGACTAAGTCAGAGGGGCAATTGATAGTGCCGATAATGTCAGAGAAAATCATTTTCCCCAAATTAAATTAACGACGTAGTAGATTTACAGTGAGTTCTAAATCCCATTAGGCCTTAATACATTAATTAACTACAATCCCATATAGCAGATTCAGGTTTGAACCCATATCCAGTATCAATAAGAAACCCCCAAATCAATGAACCTATTTTCCTTAGCAGATTATTATTACAAACTAAATGGAATCAATGAAATTGGCGAATAAAAACTATAAGCAAGGTTAAACATTATAATCGACTGATTCAAACCGAAACCAGATTTCAAAGCAGTGAAATAAATAACAAACCCTATAAACACAAATTTGAAAATTAATTATAAAAATTAACTTAATATTCAAGGCAGTAGGAATCTTACCTTAAATCTGAATTTCTATCTAACAGCTTGAATTTAAAAGAAAGAATTTGATTCTCGTTCGAGTTTTTAAATGCAGATAGAAGAGGAAGGAGAAGAGGAGTTGGTATTTACAGAGAAGGCAGAAGGAGAACAATCATATTGGATTCAAATGGAAGGTTTAGATCAACGTGGGGATACTAACAAGCGGAAATGAATTGGTGTCGAAATGATTGACTTAAAAAGTGAAGTTTTTCCCTTCACTACGTGGGGGCAAATGTTACCACAAAAATCAACTCAGTCTTATCGAAGCCAAAGAGTAGCAAAGGGAAGCGTTATGCCATCAATAAAAGAAGTACAGTGATGCACCGCAAGTAAAGTCCTTCCGCAAAGGAGTCGTCCTGCCGTAAGTATTACCTCCTTACATCAAGGTTCTTCCTACTACAAGTGTTGTTTGAGCAAAATCTTCTTCCTATGGCAAGTGTTGCTCTGCTAAAATCTTCTTCCTGTTGCAAGTGTTGCACCGTCACAAGCATTTAATTAGTATGAGCTTCCCTCCAACAACATAGCTCATGTCGTTAACATTGCTACATACATAAATGTAGCATCCTCCTTCGGCATACTTTCCTCCTCTTGTAAATCTTCCCTCCACATGCTTGGTGCTACCGCATTTCGCAAGCATCGCTCCTTCAAACTCTTATGCATTTATTCAAATAAGTACCATGGTGACACCAAATCTCAACAATGACAAAGGGACTCAACATGCCTTCGCCTTCTTTTCAGCAGCATAATACCACATCAACTCCCTTCCGACAACATCAAAAGTATTCAAACAAGTAGTATTGATAGGGTATTAAGTCAACATCCACAAAGATTTTATTGTCAACAATGATGAAGGGGTCGATTCAAGCAATGTGGAAGTATAGTATAAGACACATAAACCGCTTTAACACCTACGCCAAGCTCCTTTCAACACTGTCGACACCAAGCATGATAGAACCATAGAGACAGAAGGGCCTGGACCCACATCTATAAATACGTTCCTAGAGGTCATATTTTGAGGATTTTTTTCTTTCCCTAAATCACTTCTAGTAATCAAATTCTCTTACACCCTAAATCTGTTTGGGGGATTTTAGTGACTTGTGATTTATGTAATCCATATGCATAAGAAATAAGGACCGGTTGCTTCTTCAAACATAAATGACTTCAATACTTGCAACAGGGTCATGTACAAGAAAATATTTGCTTAATCAAGCTTCATTAAAACTTCTAATTAGTCACCTTCTTATCTACACACTTTGGAGTGTTAGTTCATATTTTGGTTTAACAGTCATGTTGAATTATTTTTGTTGCTCGAGTCACCAATCTTTTTTCAATGGTAGGTCCCCACCTTATCTCGCTAGCATTCCGAGCTGGAGAAATATGGTCAGTACTAACTTGTTTTTCTTGACCAAATCTTGGTCAGTTCCCTTCCACTTCTCCATTTTGTCATTCTTAATGGTTTCTAAATCATGTCGATACCAACTAAACGAAGTTGGTACTAAAAATGTCAGTACCAACCAAATCATGTCAGTACCAACCAAATCATGCATTTTCAGAACTTAGCAAAATCTTTGATTTCTTCCGTCTTGACATCTTCTAAACTTCTTTGCTCATTCCTTCATCATTTTGTTGCCCATTTTATCTTCTTGAGTATGTTCTGAGACTATGGAAAATTTGCAAGAAACAAATTTAAAACGATTTTAAATTTAATTTATAATACTTAAATATTTTTATTTGAATCAACTTAAAGCTTAAACACTTCAATGCTCTCCATATGAGCATACCCATGGAATATACCACTAGGAGGAGCAAGGTAAAGGCCAAGGGATTGACAGGTTTTTCGCTGAAAAAATGGCCCTTGATTAGGATAATCTTCTCCCTGGTATAAGCATATTTTTTAGAAACCAATCTAATAGGTTTTTCCAAAAGAATTATCCTACGCATCGGTCAATTATTCACACAAAGCACAATTTAGGCCCTAATGTCATTATTGGATCAAGTGCATTGGCAATGGGGTTAAAAGAGTGAATACAAAAGAAAAATCCTTTTATTAATTTGCATAAGACCTTATTTTTCCTTTTGGGTGAAAAGTATTTATTTATACTAAATAAAATTTGTATTATTAATAAAATGAGTTTGAGACATATTTCAATTTATTTAATTTATTTAAAATATTTATATATTTGTTAATGTTTAACAATAATACTGTATTCTTAATTTAAATATAAAAATAAAATTACTAATTTAATTTTGCATTAATTTGTTTTTTAATATTATTGGATGCACGTGTTCAAAATAAAAACATCAAAACTATATGAAGAGTTATAATCTAACCCAGGTTATTGAGAATATGTGAAAGATTTACCATTATGACCTAATTTAATAAATTTATGGGTGATAACATATGTTAATATTAATGTCAAGTGAGATGAACATATATACCATCTAATAAATTTATATTAACAATAATATAAACTAATTAATTTCTTTTCATTTTTTCGACCATTGTACATAATCAATATTTACATAGATGTGTGTGTATAAATGCATATGCATATATATGTTTATAGTAAAATATTATTAAAAATGAATCTGATATTACAAATATATATTTATAAATTTATACTAATAATTATATATAAATAATTTTTAATTAATTTTGACTTTATAAAATATATATATATAATTAATATTTTAAAAGACTTTGACTTTTCCAAATTAAATATACAGCAAACATATATGAAATAATTTTTTATTAAAAGTTGCTAGCATATAATAATTTTTTAGTGAATAAATCCAGTTAGATTGATAGGATTTGAATAATACAAATTTCTCCAGAACTAGTTTCACTTTTAAATATAATATCAAAATAAAATAATGAATTTTTTGACTCTGAATACCCTAAAGTAGTCAAATTTCTATATGATTTCTATATGAAATTTATTAATGTGTGTGTGTGTATATATTTGTGTGTGTATACACATAAATCCACATAATTCTTTTAATCTTAGAAACTTAAACTAGAAAATAAGTAAATTTCTTTTTTAACAAAATAGAAAACAATTTTGAAATTTGAAAACAAATTTTTATGAAATGTTTATAAACAGATTTATAAATGTAAATACATATATATATCTAGATAAATATTATTATTATTTTATATCTAAAATAAATTTTAACATATAAGAAACATGTGTGTGTATATCAAAATAGTTTTTATATTAAATAAATAACAAAATACTATTTACTATACAAAATATTTTATTTTATAAAAAATTATAACGGCTAAAATATAAATGTGATAACATGCATTGAGATGTCAGACACATAGAAACATACTAAAGTTAAAGTTAGTGTCTTTCTCCTTGAGATTTGCTGATAATTTAGCACGTTATTTGTTGATTGTTTCCTCCTTGATGACTTTGTTTTCGTCCTTGGTTACAGGTTGCATAGATGTCATCTTGGCTTCACCAATATCCAATGGAGGAAAGAGCTATAGGATTTTTAAAGTATATACAAAGGGAATTGATGCTATCTGTTTTTAGCCAAAGAGAGATCAAAATATGTCCTTTCTCTCAAACTCTTGAAGGTTAGTTCTCCTAATCCCCCATTTATGTATGGCCGACCCCATGTTGACATATACTGTTAAAATTTCCTTTGACTCACCTTGAATTAGTTATATATTTATTTTATTCAAGCCTTATTTTCGATTGAACTGATATTCATCTTTTGTACGTTATTCTAATCAATTTTAAGCTTCAAATAAATAATTTTAAAATGCCATGAAATTTTTGACACAAAATTTGTATTAATTTTGATTGTAATTTGTAATATTCATAACTTAGTTTTTTACATTGGTCGAATTCAGAAAAACTAACAATACGCTTGTGTTGACTCTCTAGTTTAAACTCGGTTCTCGATCAATATTTACACATTTTAAATACCAAATCCCATATGGACTTGGCTAAAGTACAATATTGGGCACAAGTTTAATGCTTTCAGATAATTTAGTGGAATTTAATTTCTAATCTATGATAAGCTCACCTAGAACAACATTTTGTACACGTATTCTTTTCGTCATGACTATATCACTCAAATATCTCGAGTTTGGCTAAGGTAAAAACCTTTATTAATAACTATATTTAATTGCATAGACAACTTCAAAGTCCTTGGTTTAATTTGATAACATTGTCGATCGACCAATTTACTTTGGTCAGGGATTTTAATTTTTAAGTTGAATACCAGTTATGGTGGTACTAACCTTCTATAATAAAGGAGACGAATCCTGTTTTGGGTAATGTTTCACTTCAAGTAATTTGATGTATACCCAACTATGGTTGAAATAAGGTTGCCATGCCAAATGGTTAACCGTAATCAATGTATGGTTGTTACTCAAGATCGACAGTACCTTCAAGTCCAATGACTATTGTATGCTGTTACCATGAGATATTCTATTTTGACTTAGTTTTATTAACCTAAAGAAGACCTTTTCGTGTCATTCAATGTTCGCTCCAAACAACCACAAGTACATAACATCTTGTTTCCCCAAACAGTCACGAGTAAATCATCATCCATCATATAGAGAGTTTTATGTACACTAGTTCTAATATATGTATAATATATCATTTTTTTCAATACATTTTGACTAGGAACATTTAAGGAGTTAGTCTATGTATGTGTGTATTATATAAATATATCAACTCAATACTTATAGTCATGAACACATTCGTAATTGCAATCGATAAAACACTTCTCCTACATGTTCTCATGTCCTCTTCTTCCTTCCTTCTAGCCCTCCCCATCCTTCCTACTTTACCTACTCATTCTGACCTCCGTCTTGCCTTTCTTTGCTCTTCTACCACACGATCCTCATCCTCTCCCCTACCACCTCTACCTGTTCAACCACTTATTCTTCTCCTATCAACCTTCATGTACCTTCTTTGTCCTCTTTTATGCCCTCCCTTCATATCCTTGTTTCATCCCTGACAGCTTAACAAGCTTGGACTTCACATTTCAAGCATAAACCTAGGAATGTAGGGAAGTACATTCTTGTTAAGTTGCCCCTTGATTTTTCTGGCAATACTTCGGTTCCACCTTGTGTGGTTATTGATGTGGGAACTAATGTCTGGAAGGATTATCTTGTAGGATATTTTCTTGATAAGCCACTTTCATATACTACTGTAGTGGAGCATCTTATAGAGTTTGGCGCCTTAAGGGATTAGTTAAGGTAAAATCAAATGGATTCGTATTCTTATTCTTACTTCATGTGAAGAGGATAAAAGGAAAATTATTGAAGGTGACCTTATACTCATGAAAAACAAAATGTTTGTAATCAAGCCATGGGATCCTACTATTGGTAATGTATATGGCAGTATCAAATCTGTTTCGGTTTGAATTCAATCTTCCAATATACAATTATTTGCTTGGTCCCATTTAAGGATAAACTAGTTGGCACATGGAGTAGGTACGCTGCTATGCATTGATGGATACACCGACAAACTTGAAAGAATTGAATATACAAAGTGTCTGGTAGAAGTTACTCCAAATCAAGAGTTAACTGATCGCTTTCCAGTTAAATTATTGGATGGAGGTGAGCAGGAAGATCAAGGTCGCTATCTTAGGAGGCCCGAAATATGCATTAAATGTAAAATGTTCGGCCATGCCTCTTGTGACTCTGTTAGCTTGAAAAATGAAAAGGTTGAAAAGAGAATGGATGCAGTAAAAGATGTGAGAGAAATAATTGACGATGCTAAGAAGGTATAGATTGGTCAAAGTTATGGGAAACTAATACAACTATTCCTAAGAGGAATACTATAGCTGGAGTGCACTTTAGCAACAAATTTCAGTCGTTCTATGGAGATGATGTGCCTGATGATATTACAGTTCAATGCAGCGATGTTCCAGATGAGGGTGCTGGGCTGGAAGATGGAGAAGTAGCTAATTCTCAATATACATGCAAGGATGTAGGAGAGCATTCTAAACACAATTATGATAATGCATGCAAAGGTGATGAAATATTACCATCTGATACTTTAAATAACTCTGTTGTGCATGTGCTTGATGCAAGCAACCCAACCATTAATGCATGCATAGAAGGTGATTTTTCATGCACAGAAGATGCACTTAATTCTGTCCCCAGTGTATCTCCTTCAGCCATGCAAGATCATTATACTCCAACTCTAGGCAATTCTTCACAACCTAATGAATCAGTTTTGTCTTTCTTTACCACCCCCCCCAAAGGATGTGTGTCACCTCCAATTCCGTAATGCACGGTCCTTTAACTTGATGCTAATTACAATTTGTTCCATGCAATATCTTACCCTAATGACAACACTTCTGTCTCAAGAACATCTTCACTTGATGCTACTACCTTGTTTCACGTGTCTACCACGGTTTCAACCTTGCCACCTTCGGCTCTAACTATTACTTGTGCTTCTGTCACTGAATCCTCTACCTTAACTACCTCCTCCAGATCGCTTTCTCTTTTAATTCCGAGTAGCATTTCTCAAATAACTTCTATTCAAGTTGACATTGTGTTGAAATATTAAACTTGATTTGTTAATTTCTAGAAGTTTCTTGTTATTAAAGTTTCTAGAGTCTTCTTGTATTTGATAGAATTTGATGAGAGCTCTAGAATTTTATATTAGTTGATAGAAATAAGAATAGTTATGTTTCTAGAGTTGCCTAAAGAGTCATTTCTAGAGTTGTCAAATAAGCCATGTTTCTAGAGTATTATACATCTAGAATGTTTTATTGAGTCATATAAATAGAGAAGCTCTTCCCTCATTTTGTATCAATCAATCAAGCAAGAAATAAATCATCAGTAAAGAAAATTTCTCTACAATAAAATACAATAAAATAAAAAAAAAATTCATCTTTCTTATATTCTCTCTCTCTTTCTCCAAAAATATTCAACAAAGCGGTATCAGAGCGAGGATTTTTTAAAAGATAGAGATGGCGAATAATGGCGTTCCCCCACAAGTTCTAATGCTTACTAAGAACAATTATGATAATTGGAGTTTAAGGATGATCGCACTCCTTGGAGCACACGACGTGTGGGAGATAGTTGAAAATCACTATACTGAACATGAGAATGAAGATGGTTTATCTCAAATTCAAAGAGATGGTTTGAGAAAATCAAGGACAAGGGACAAGAAGTCTCTCTGTCTAATTTATCAAGCATTGGATGATGACACCTTTGAAAAAAATTTCTAGATCAAAGTCGGCCAAAGAAGCACGGGAGAAGCTTCGAACGTCTTACAAGGAAGCTGATCAAGTCAAAAATGTACGTCTTCAAACTTTAAGAGGAGAGTTTGAAACTTTGCATACGAAAGAAGGTGAACTTGTTTCTGATTACTTCTCAAGAGTTCTAGTGGTTAGTAATAATCTTAAAAGAAATGGTGAGAAGTTACACTACAACAAAAATACCCTATTACAACGCCCTTTTTACAACGGGCATTGGCTGCCCGTTGTAATAGAAGGCTATTACAACGGTCCATTCAGACCCATTGTAATATATACCCTATACAACGCCCTTTTTACAACGGACGACGATAGCCTGTTGTAATAGAATGCTATTACAACGGTCCTTTCAATCCCATTGTAATAAATGTTAATTTTACAACGTTCATAAAATGCCCGTTGTAATAGATAACAACAACGGTCCAAACCAAATTTTTGGCTCCAGCTATGAAATTTTGGCTCGTTTGTTTTTTTATTTATTACCGATCCTTTCCTCCTCCCAAATCCTAATTTCCAAATCCCTAAAACTCCTAACCTCCCCCTCTTTCCTCTCTCTCCTCCACCAGATCTACTCCAAAACCTTAGTCGCCTCCCTCTTCCTTCCCTCCGTTCCCCTTTCCTCCCATTCCCCCATCAACATCTACCACATCACCCTTTTCATAGCTGGATTTCATCATCGACGACACCTTCGAATCCGAACTCCTCCCGACCCTAAATCGATATTTGTACGATCCCATAGTGGAGAAGGAGACACTACTGAGAGCGATGGGGATTGATTAGGTGATCATTGTCGGAGTGATGACGAATCTATGTTGTGAGACGACTACGAGGGAGACGTTTGTGATGGGGTGGTTTTCTTTTGTGCAGACGCGATGGGTACTGTGTGCGAGAATTTGCAGAATACGATGCTATTGAATTGGGGGTATATTCGCATGTCTAGTCGATTGCCAAAGTTTAATCGATATTTGGACAATTCATGTATGTTATCTCATGCTTCATCAACTAGCTCAATTAAGAAAATGCAAATAAGAGCAGTGAGTTCCAATGAACCAGAAAATGCTAAGACGACCGCTGAATCATCCATGGATACTCCTGTGAAAACTCTTCGGCCCAAAAAACCTGAATATTCAAGTTAGTCTTTTGTACGTATTTACCTACATGTATAATTTCCTAATATGGTTTTATTTAATGATTTATAGTGTCACGGTGAAGAAGGGGTAGATTGTTAGGGTTGACAAAGAAAAGTACTTGAACAGGATTAATGTATCGATTTTTGTTATTCCATTATTAATTGATTCATTGAAACTAAAGCAAAATTTTGATCTTTGTTTCTTATAATTTTCAGTATTTGTCAGTGGGGCATCCGCCTTATTATAAAGGTTTGGATTATATATATGAAGATCACGGTGACGAAATTTTTAATTTCTATCAGTTATCCTCTTTTTTCACCAGGTATGTATGCAAATTGCAATGTGTTTGTGTGCAGGTTTTGGATATAAGAATATTTGAAACAGGAGAATATGCATTTGTAAGCATTTCTACATATTTTCTTCCTAATTTCTTTAAAACAGAAAATGTACTTGCATCGAAAATTATGTATACAGATTGCTTGGCTGGACCTGACCTCTAGGGTAGAGGAGTGAAGTAGTTCAAGACTGGGCTGCATTAGAGATTGGAGTGAGTATGATTTTCCGTCTCATCTTTTTCTCTCCATGCTCTTATGACTGGATCTTTTAAATATTTTGATTTGGTTTCTTTTGGAATATGAGTTAAATGTTTTATTTTTGTGTAATAAATAGAATTAACTGGCTTTGCTTCTTAGGAGTTTCTTTCTAATTAATGAGATATATGCATTGTATGCGGATATACTACATGCGATCCTTTAGATTTTCATTTCCTTTCTGGGTTGTGGTAATGAAATCAATGATTAATGAAAAATATTTTCCATGGACGATTAAAACAATGTGGGTTGAATACTTTTGTTAATGTTTTAGAAAACATGAAGGAAAGAAACTTCTTGAGGAGATCAAAGAGAGTGCTTTGTGCTTGGTTAAAGCTTGGATTGATAAACAAACTATAATCTTTGCTCACAACATGAGTACAAAATTACACGATAAAAACATAGGACCAACTGAGGGGGCCTTGATGGTTGAAAAACTTATTATGGACAAGGCCTATTATTACTGTAAAAGTATCGATCTCGAGTCTCGATATAAGTTTGGCTCAGACGAGGATTTTTCTTTCATGGTATATATATATATATATATATATAAAAGTATTTGGCATATGTATTCATTTATTTTTTTATAATTGTGATACAATGTTTTCTATATTTTCTTTTGATAAACTGCAGAAACGTCGCTCTGATGCTCGGATTTCGAAGATTCTTGCTAGATTACGGGTGTATAAGGAGAAGGTTAAAGAGATTTGTGTGCTAGATCACTTTAAAGTACTACTAGTGCCTTTGTTGAAGCTATATGTCCAGGATGTTCGTTACCTTTAAATTAACTATTATACATATAGGCATAGTTAAATTCTTTATGTTTATATAGCAGTTTTTTTTGGCAGAATAATGGCAAAAGATGAGGGCAAGGGAAAATATCCGGATATATCAGTAAGTCTAATGAATTCAGGGGTCAAAGATTAGGTCTTGCTAAAATCAAAGAGAAGTAGTCTAAAAAGCCTTAGTTTTGCTTTTTTTTACTGTAGTTTAGAAAGCCTTCTAGTAAGATACAGGCTTTTGATAATTGATTTACAAACCGTGTGATACTGAGGCATATAAATTCCTAAAATTTAAATGTATAATGGCAATTTAGTATGTATGTAAGCTTAACAAAGTTGAGCCACATTATATGCATGACATGTATCTTGTTCTAATGCATTGGCTTTGATAGTTTGCCAAAAACTGAAACATGCATTTACATCTAAGTACGGATTGTGATTCTTCTGCTTTTGAAAAATTATGTCATATTGAAAAATGGTGTCATATTGTGGGAAAAACACACATTTTAATCAAAAGGATTCACTTAAATTTAACCTTTTTTAACTTTAAATTGCTTTCTCATTTGACAATGAAACATTCAAATGTACAAAGTAAACGCGGCAGACAGACAGAAGAAATTCAAGATATGAGAATTATCCCTATACAAACCATATATGTCCTTCAGTCAAGCATATTAAGATCTTTCTTACTCTGATTTAGCTTTCATAAATAAAGCTTAATTTATTCATTATGTAATCCTAGTATTAATGTACTAATTATAAAGAAAATAAAATTATTACCTAATGAAAGGTAATAAAATTGCCATTTGTACATATATAGACAAGTCTGATGCAATACAAGGCACTCTAGAGTGTTGTTTTATAATTCAATTTATTATTTTCCATTTTTCTATCATTTATTGCTCTCTTCATCTTCACTTGGTTTTATATGTTTTTCCTGCTTATTTTAGGTATGTGGAACCATCAATAATTGCTTTTTTGAAGATGATAATCAACTACAAAGCCTGCTTTTCGTATCAGAGTATCCTTGACCTTCTTTGCTTTTCCCCATTGCTAGAAACAAGGTAATAATTTAAAGAAAACTATATTTGGGGTTCCCTTTTAGTGCTACTAATAATGAATCTGTACTTGTGTTTACTATGATATATTATATAGAAAGTATGGTTTTACCCCCATAATCTATTACTTTGATTCTATCCTGGTACATATTTAACTTAAATGGTATCTTGTTGGATATAAATGACAACCTGATGAAGATTTTAAATGCACAGGGATTGGTCAGTAGGGCTAAATTATAAACATGAGGCATTATACATTGTATTACGATACAGATAAAGTTATATCAGGTGTAGGTTTTCATATGATTTTCGTGGATAGCTAGCTTGTAAATTTTTTAGAACTAGTTCATGACACTTTATAAACAAATAATTCACGATCATTTAAAACTCATTACATACCATTGTTAATGTGACGTATATTTGTCCAACGTAAAACAGGATGTGAGGTTTATAATCTGGGAACCGGAAAGGGCATGTCTGTCCTAGAAATGGTGGCAGCATTTGAGAAAGTTTCAGGAAAGGTATGTACAGATACTTCTAAGTAATAATGTTTAATAACTGCGTAATATAGAGTTAATAATTTGTTTATGGTGCATAATACAATACTGATGAAGTTTTTGATCCTGTAGAAAATCCCTCTCATCATGTCTGATAGGCGACCTGGAGATGCCGAAGTTGTGTATGCAAGTACTTCTAAAGCGGAGAAAAAGCTGAATTGGAGGTTTATTAAATGTTAATGTAAACATTCATGTGTATATTAGAACTACGTCAATGTAAACTTATCTAACTTTTTGGAATGTGTTGGAATTTTATGACTCTAGCTTTTAGTCTTTTCGTATATGATTTTGATTGTTTTATGATAATATTTATTACTCGTTAAATTATTCATTATTGGTATGGATGTACTGCATGGATGCTACTGTAATTTTTTTTAATTTGCATTTATTTTGCAACGGTCGCAATATCATGTATTAAAACGGGCATTTCCCATTGCGAAATCCATATTACAATAGGCATTGCCCGTTGTAAAATATGGTCGACCTATTACAACGAGGCCTAATACAACGGGCGCATGCCCGTTGCGAAATGGATATTACAACGGGCATTGCTCGTTGTAAAATGGTTGTTTTATTGTAGTGTTAGATGATGTAAGAAATATGAAGAAGATTCTTAGATCATTAGATCCAAAGTTCGAACATATTGTCGTCGTCATTGAAGAAACAAAAAGTTTGGAGATCATGTTAATAGAGGAACTTCTAGGCCATTGCAAGCTTATGAAGAAAATAAAAGGTAGAAGGAAGAGACTGTGGAGCAAGTCCTTAAGACACAGATTGATTCAAAAAAAGAAGAAAGTAATCGAAGCCAACAAAGATGGGGTGGTGGCCAAGAAAGAGGAAGAGGTCGTGCATATGGACATGGACGAGATTGGAGGTCCAACTATGAAAACAACAACAACAACAACAATAAAAGAGAAGAAAGCTCAACAAGAGATCGTGTGAGAGGAAATTCAAGGTATGACAAGTCACGTGTTAAATGCTACAATTGCGAGAAATTTGGACATTATGCTTCTTAATGCAGAGCTTCAAAGCATAATAAAGTTGAAGAGAAGACCAATTACGTTGAAGAAAAAAGCCAAGAGGATGGTACATTATTACTTGCTTACAAAGAAATTGAAAAAAGAGAGGAAAACCAATGGTACATAGATAGTGGTGCAAGCAACCATATGTGTGGAAGAAAAAATATGTTTGTGGAGCTTGATGAATCAGTGAAGGGTAATGTGGCATTTGGAGATGAATCAAAGTTAGCAGTGAAAGGTAAAGGAAAGGTTCTTATCCGATTGAAGAATGGAGAGCACCAATTCATTTTCAATGTTTACTATGTGCCAAACATGAAGAGTAACATTTTTAGCTTAGGACAACTCTTAGAAAAAGGTTATGATATTCGATTAAAAGATAATAATTTTTCTATAAGAGATGGTGCAAGTAACTTCATTGCAAAGGTAACAATGTCAAGAAATAGAATGTTTATGCTCAACATCTCACAATGCCTTAAGGTGTGCTATAAAGATACTGCTTGGCTTTGGCATCTTCGTTTTGGGCATCTCAACTTCGAAGGATTAGAGTTGCTATCTAAGAAGGAAATGGTTAGAGGATTACCATGCATAAGCCATCCAAATCAACTGTGCGAAGGATGTTTGCTTGGAAAGCAATTTAAAATGGGCTTTCCTAAGGACTCAAATGCTAAAAAGCTATTGGAACTCATACATATGGATGTATGTGTTCCGAACAAGCCAAGTTCACTTGGTAAGAGTAACTATTTTCTTCTTTTCATTGATGATTTTTCAAGAAAAATATGAGTGTATTTTTTAAAAGAGAAATCAGAGATTTTTGAGAACTTCAAGAAGTTCAAGGCCCATATTGAGAAGGAAGGTAGCCTTATGATTAAAGCCATGAGATCTGACCAAGAAGGAGAGTTCACATCAAAAGAATTCCAAAAGTATTGTGAAAATAATGGAATCAGACGACAATTGACAGTGCCTAGATCCCCCCCAGCAAAATGGAGTAGCAGAAAGGAAGAATAGGACAGCAGAAAGGAAGAATAGGATAATTCTTGAAATGACAAGGAGCATGCTCAAAAGTAAGAGGTTGCCAAAGGAATTTTGGACGAAAGTTGTGGCATTTGCAGTTTATCCATCAAACCGATCTCCAACAAGAAGTGTGTGGGGAAAGACACCACAAGAAGCATGGAGTGGAAGGAAGCCTGGTATTTCTCATCTAAGAGTCTTTGGAAGCATAGCTCTGTACATGTACCAGACGAGACACGAAGCAAATTGGATGACAAAAGTGAGAAGTATATTTTCATCGGTTATGACACCAACTCTAAAGGATATAAGCTCTACAATCCTGATACGAGGAAGATAATAATTAGTCGAGATGTTGTGTTTGATGAAGAAGGAGAATGGGATTGGAGATCACATAATGAAAATTAAAACTTCTTCCCATACTTTGAAGAAGATGAAATACCACAACCAAGGATCGAGCAATTAAGGGCGGAGCCTACTTCCCCACTAGTTTCTCCTACCATAAGTTGTCAAGAAGATGAGAGTTCAAGTGAAAGAGCTCCACGCTTTAAAAGCCTTCAAGAAATTTATGAGGTAATAGAAAATCAAGACAATCTTACTCTCTTTTGTTTATTTGCGGATTGTGAGCCTATGAACTTCCAAGAAGCTTTGCAAAAGAAGAATTGAAAAAATGCTATGGTCAAAGAAATCAAGGCCATTATGAATGACGCATGGGAGTTAGCCTCACTTCCAAAAGGACACAAGGAGATTAGTGTGAAGTGGGTATACAAAGCAAAGAAAAATGCCAAAGGAGATGTTAAAAGATACAAAACGAGATTGGTGGCAAAAGGCTACAGTCAAAGAGCCGGTATTGACTATGATGAGGTATTCGCTCCAGTCACTCGATTAGAAATTGTTAGACTAATAATCTCTTTAGCAGCTCAAAATAGTTGGAAGAAACATGAAAAAGGATGTGCAACTAGAATACGTGAAGACACATGATCAAGTAGCTGATATCTTCACCGAGGCTCTCAAGCATGAAGATTTTGTCCGGTTGAGAAATCTGCTTGGAGTCAGAAATCAAGTTTAAAAGGGGGTGTTGAAATATTAAACTTGATTTATTAATTTTTAAAAGTTTCTTATTATTAAAGTTTCTAGAGTCTTCTTGTATTTGATAGAATTTGGTGAGAGCTCTAGAATTTTATATTAGTTGCTAGAAATAAGAATAGTTATGTTTCTAGAGTTGCCTAAAGAGTCATTTCTAGAGTTGTCAAATGAGTCATGTTTTTAGAGTATTTTATATCTAAAATGTTCTATTGAGTCATATAAATTGAGGAGTTCTCCCCTCATTTTGTATCAATCAATCAAGCAGGAAATAAATCATCAATAAAGAAAAGTTTTCTACAATTAAATAAAATAAAATAAAATAAAATAATTCCTCTTTCTTATATTCTCTTCCTCTTTCTTCAAAAATATTCAACACGTTCTTCTTAATTTCAAAGACATTTTTCTCCCCTTCCTATGATCGAATCCAACCTCCCCTTAGATGGATTGACATTATGGGCAACTTTAACCATAACATGCAAGAAAATACCTAGAAAATACCTCTGATAAAATCTCATCCATCAACAGAACTCAGCAAAGAAGGAAAAACAAAAACATCTCAAAGGTGAACAAGTTTTCATTATCCGATCTAGATGAGGGGAATAAAATCCTACAACTTGATGAGAATCCTGAAACCTCCACCACTAGATCTCCTTCAACTAAGAGAAGTAAACCTTCTCATCTTAATCCATCTAATTAATTCACTAATGTTTCATAACTTCGATGTTTGGAATATTAGAGGGGCCTATAATGATATTAAATTGGATCAAGTCAAGGAGTTGATCAAAACATATAGCCTCAACATGATGGCAATTCTTGAAACTAATTTAAATGTATATATAACTAAGAGGGTTGCTAGATATATCGATCCTGAATGGACCCTTACTCATAATTTCTTAAATTTCAATATGGTAGAATAGTGATAGCTCATAACCCTAAAGTTTTCTCCCTCAACCCCATTCTTCCCCTATTCATTTGATTCACTATCGTATCCTTCATTTGCCTTCCTCCGCATCCTTTTATGTGACATTCATCTATGAAAACAACTACCCCATTATTAAATAACTGATGCTCAACTCATTACCTCACTTTAGGCAAGATAGTCACCCTTGATTTGCTTTAGGTGATTTTAACTACATGACTAAATGGTTGGAAGGGTGGTTGGCCTTTGACATTGAGTGATATTATGTCTTTGAATGAAGCCATATATGATTCCTCTCTCATTGAGATGCCTACTTCTGGGCAAAGTACTCTGGGAATAATAAAAGCACGAGTGGTGCTAGAACTCTGAGCAAAACTAATTATGCTTTCTGGAACCTTAGCTCACTCAGTTCCTGGCCGAATGCTTCCTCTCATCTTCTTATGCCTCTTCTTTTTGACCATTCTCCTCTAATTATCTCCTTCGGAGAAGTTAACATGAAAATAAAATCAAATTTAAATTTTAAAGCTTGGGCTGATGATTGTTCTTTCGTAAATGTTGTCTCAATTGCTTGGTCTACTAATATTTTTGGCAACCTAATATATATATATATATATATATATATATATATATATATATATATATATTTCCCAACAAAAGCATAAAGCAACCAAGCTTGCTCTTAAAGGGCGGTCTGAGGAGAAGTTTGGCATATTGGATCTTCTCTTTATTGTTCTAAAGGAAAAGCAAGCCTTTGCCCAAAATATAATGCTTGCCAACTATGATGATGTTGTCACTTCCAAGTATGAACATTAATTACTATCTAAACTTAACAATGCCTTATGTACTGAAGCTAGTATGAAGAAACAGTAGCTGAGAAAAAAGTGGAAAGATTTTGGAGATAAAAATTCTAAATATGTTCATGCATCTCTCAAATCTAAACAAGGTAGAGCCTATATCAGCAAAATTATTGATAAAAATAGGAACATGCATTCTTCCCCAAAAGAAGTTGATAATTCTTTCCTACATTACTTTTCAAACCACCCTGGAAATACAAATGGCTTCATACTATCCTTGGAAAAGCTTAATGAAATTAATTCGCCTAGCATTAATATGGAACAATATAATTTTCTATCTGCAAGTATCATTACAAATGAAATCAAGTAAGCTATCTTTGGTATGAACAAAAATTCATGTGATGGGCCTGATGGCTCTAATGCAACCTATTACACTGTAGTGATTTTTTTTAATTTGAGCGGAAGCGGTTTATTTGTTCAGAATCTAGTATTGCCTATTTAGATATCAATGACACTTAAAAAGAATTATGCAGTCTCACAGAAAAAAATAACAGAAATAGAAGACAGGAAGATTTAACGTGGTTCGGATATGAATATCCTACGTCCACGGAGACCCAACAACTTTTTATTTCACTAAAGAAGAGAGTACAAAAGAAAGAGGAAAGAATAATGGTGGATACTACACTTGCTTGTTCATATGAAGATAAAGTTCCTTCATTTATATAGACTTGATAATGAAGGGTTGCTTGGAGATTAAGCAAATCAATTTCCTGATTACGCAGATATCTTTCCAATTTGCGTGATTTGATTTTAGTATAAATAGATGGCGTGATCTTCGTTTTCATATCTTTCCTTTATTCTCCATGCCTAATAATTTATTTCTTCATATAGCAGACTAATTAATTGATTTACTAATTAATTAGTTTTCTTAAAATATCCTTCCATATATCAGCTAAATTAATTGATTTGATTGAATCAATTAATTAATTTCTTTCCCTTTTAATGAACATTTGAATCATCCAAATTCAACACTCCACCTTGATTCAAATATAACAATCTCTCTTCATCACCTTATCATCAAATAATCAACATATAAGTTGTTGGGTCTAGCGCCCCATGGCGCTCAAGTAACAGGTATCAAACTGATCAAGTTTGAGCAATGCTCAAACTTGTCCTTAGGAAGTGACTTTGTCATCATATCTGAAGGATTATCCAAAGTACTCACCTTCAACAATTTGATCTTTCTTCGTTCTTCCTCAAGCATAAGAAAGAAACCTCTAACATCAATGTGCTTCGTCCGTGAACTATAAGCTTGATTTTCTACAAGATGAATCGCACTCTGACTGTCTGAAAATAGCTCTACTGTCTGCTGCACCATTGAAAGATCATCCAACAACTGAAGTAAGTACAATCCTTCCTTTGTTGCTTCCACAATCGATATCAACTCTGCTTCGGTAGTCGATAAAGCTACAATAGATTGCAGCTTTGATCTCCATGAAATCGAGCCTATGCCAAGTGTAAAAACATAGCCCGACACTGACTTCCTAGCATCTCTATCCCCAGCATAATCAGAATCACAGTATCCTCTAAGAAAGATGTCACCATCCACTCCACCATATAACAAGCTCACCGAAGAAGTGCCTCGAAGATATCTAAGAATCCACTTCACAGCTTGCCAATGCTCTTTGCCTGGGTTAGACATATATCGACTCACAACACCCACTGCATGGGCCAAATCTGGTCTTGTGCACACCATCGCATACATAAGACTACCAACAACACTAGAATAAGGTATATCAGCCATATACCTTTTGTCTTCTTCCGATGAGGGAGATAAGTCTTTTGACAACTTAAAATGAGAGCCTAATGGAGTGCCAACCGGTTTAGCTTTCTCCATTCCAAATCGAGCGAGGACCTTCTCGATGTACTGAGCTTGAGTGAGCCTTAACTCTCTCCGCTTCCTATCCCTGCTTATCTCCATACCCAATATTCTTTGTGCCTTTCCCAAATCCTTCATGTCAAACTCTCTACTGAGCTCCGCTTTCAACTCCTTAATTCTGGCCATACTCCGAGATGCAATCAGCATGCCATCAACATATAACAACAAATAAATCATATCACCATCACATCTCCTGAAATAAACACACCGGTCTTTGAAACTTCTGGAGTATCCCTGTGAAATCATAAACTTATCAAACCTCTTATACCATAGTCTAGGAGACTGCTTCAGTCCATATAGAGATTTGTTGAGTTTGCAAACATAGTCTGGCCTGCTACTGTCAATGAACCCTTCCGGCTGCTTTAAATAAATTTCCTCATCCAGATCACCATGCAAGAATGCAGTTTTGACATCTAGTTGCTCTAATTCCATATCATAATGAGCAACCAATGCTAAAAGAATACGAATAGAAGTATGTCTAACCACTGGAGCAAAGATATCATGATACTCTACCCCTTTCTTCTGAACATACCCCTTTACGACTAACCTTGCCTTGTATCTGAGATTACCGTTTTCGCCGTCTTTCACTCTATAGATCCACTTGCATCCAATAGCTCTCTTGTCGGTGGGAAGAGGCACCAAATCCCAAGTATGATTTCTCTGCAATGATTCAATCTCCTCCTCCATAGCAACTAACCAACCGGAACCGTTAACTGATGCGATAGCTTCTCTATAATCACAGGGCTCATCATGGACAACATTCAAAGCATATGTTGCCATATCATCGAAGTTAATATCTTCGATGCTCAATCCAACAAACTCATCAAGCCACTTAGGCTTTCTTCTTTGTCTGACAGGCCTAGGTTCCAAATGAGCTCCACCTTGAGTTTGATCCTCTGTACCAACATCGATATTATCCTCATCAACCACGGTGTCATCGGAAACACCATTTGAACGTCTATGGAAAGAATCAACAGATGACTTGCTTTGTGTCTGGTATTCTTCACATGTCCTCTCATTGTCATCCGATGAGGAAGACTCCACCTTCAACATAGCCTTCTCATCAAAAGTCACATGCCTGCTCATAATGATCTTCTTGCTAATAGGACACCACAATCTATATCCTTTCACTCCTCTCCTGTAACCTAGAAAAATACACTTGCGAGCTCTAGGTTCCAGCTTCCCTTTGCTCTCATGCACATAAGCTGGGCAACCAAACACTTTGAGAAATGAATAGCTGACAGGCTCTCCTTTCCATACTTCTTCAGGGATCTTCATATCTATGGCAGTGGAAGGTGTGCGGTTGATGAGGAAAGCCGCCATAAATAAAGCTTCAGCCCAAAATCCCTTCTTCAATTTAGCAGTCAGTCTAAGGCATCTTGTTCTCTCCAATAATGTCTGATTCATCCTTTCTGCAACTCCATTGGACTGAGGGTCGCCTGGTGTGGTGTAATGCCTCTTAATGCCTTCAGACTCACAATAATCGATGAATTCCTGTGATACAAATTCACCGCCATTATCTGAACGGAGAACTTTCAATTTCTTCCCTGACTGCTTCTCAACCATAGATTTCCACTTCCGAAACTTGGCAAAGGTTTCACTCTTTGACTTAAGAAAGTATACCCATACTTTACGAGAGAAATCATCTATAAATGAAACAAAATATCTGGCTCCACCTAAAGACGGACAAGGGGAGGGACCCCAGACATCTGTATGAACATACTCCAAGACAGCTTTTGCTTTATGCTCTCCTGTACCAAAAGAAATCTTCGTCTGCTTTCCAAGAACACATTCTTCACAAAAACCAAGTTTTGAATGATGAACTCCATCAATCAATCCTCGTTTTCTCAACTCATCCATGCTGCGCTCATCGATGTGACCCATCCGTAAGTGCCATAATCTGGAAGAATCTGAATCAACAGATGTAACAGAAGCCGATTCACCAATTACAGTAGTGCCCTTTAGTAGATAAAGATTTCCTGCCCTCACACCTCTCATAACAATCATGGAACCCTTCGATATCTTCATTTTCTCTCCTTCCACTACAATCTTCAAGCCAAGTCTACTTAATGCCCCAACAGAAATCAAGCTCCTCCTCAAATCAGGTGCATGTCTAACATCGGTGATCGTACGAATAACACCATCAAACATCCTAATCATCACGCTACCAACACCCACCATACGGCAAGAAGCATCATTGCCCATCAGAACTTCTCCTCCATCAATTTCACGGTAAGTGGAAAAGAAGTTCCTATCAGGTGTCATATGATAGGATGCGCCAGAATCAATCAGCCATAAGTTGCTCTTCCCAGAAGAGCCAGAAGCTGTAAATACATCGGTGTCACTTTCTGTATTTGATTTCTCTGCTGTAGAAGCTGAAGCTTGCTTTGGATCTTTTCTTCTACCTTCAAGCTTGGGACATTGTGCTATGAAGTGCCCTGGTTTTTTACAATAATGGCAAGTCAAATTCTTAGGCCCCCTAGACTGAGACCGTGAATAATTCCGTCCTCCACCTTTCTTCGTCCTGCTTTGGCCTCTACCTCTCTGAACAGATAAGCCTTCAGTATCACTATCCAAGCTAGTGCTCGCCAATCTACCTCTTAATACTTCATTATGAAGACCAGCCTTTACATCAGATAGGCTAATTTTACTGCGGCCATAAATCATGGAATTAACAAAAGCAGTATACTCCTTAGGCAAGGAACATAAGAGGATCACAGCTTGAGCCTCATCAGTAATATCAACTTCCGCTGCCTTCAGATTCATAATCAAAGTCGTCAAAGCATCTACATGCTCCATGAGATCAGCTCCAGGCTTCATCTTGAACGAATAAAGTTGTTGCTGAAGAATAATCCGATTAGTGAGAGACTTGTCTTGATATGCATCCGATAATGCATCCCATAGTTCTTTCGCCGTCTTCTTTTGAGAGAATTCTCTAAGAACTTCATCTGAAAGGCTCAACTGAATTGTTGTAAGAGCTTCATCTTCCATCTCTTCCAAATCAGCTGCATCAATATCTTTCAATTTCTCAGGCCCAGAAACAACCTTGTAAGTCTTCTCCTTCTTCAATACAGCCTCCATCTTCATCTTCCAAGTACCAAAATATCCTTTTCCGTCAAAACGTGTTACTCCATAATTGACACCAGATCTGCCAACAGACTTACTAGAAGTAGCCATTAATATCCAAACAGAAACAATAACACTAGCTCTGATACCAAACTGTAGTGATTTTTTTTTATTTGAGCGGAAGCGGTTTATTTGTTCAGAATCTAGTATTGCCTATTTAGATATCAATGACACTTAAAAAGAATTATGCAGTCTCACAGAAAAATAACAGAAATAGAAGACAGGAAGATTTAACGTGGTTCGGATATGAATATCCTACGTCCACGGAGACCCAACAACTTTTTATTTCACTAATGAAGAGAGTACAAAAGAAAGAGGAAAGAATAATGGTGGATACTACACTTGCTTGTTCATATGAAGATAAAGTTCCTTCATTTATATAGACTTGATAATGAAGGGTTGCTTGGAGATTAAGCAAATCAATTTCCTGATTACGCAGATATCTTTCCAATTTGCGTGATTTGATTTTAGTATAAATAGATGGCGTGATCTTCGTTTTCATATCTTTCCTTTATTCTCCATGCCTAATAATTTATTTCTTCATATAGCAGACTAATTAATTGATTTACTAATTAATTAGTTTTCTTAAAATATCCTTCCATATATCAGCTAAATTAATTGATTTGATTGAATCAATTAATTAATTTCTTTCCCTTTTAATGAACATTTGAATCATCCAAATTCAACATACACAACCTGTTGGGATATCATTTCTAAAGATCTATGTAAAGCAGTTTTGAATTTCTTCAAACACTGCAAGCTCACCTCTAGTATCAATGCAACTAACATTGCTTTAGTTCCTAAGCAAAGTCCAACTATTAAAGTTACTTTATTCAGGCCTATTTCTTGTTTAACTTGATCTATAATGCATCTCCAAAATACTAGCTTCCAGGCTCAAATGTGTTCTTCCCTCCACAATTTCTTCAAACCATTCAGCCTCCCTATATTGAATGAAGTATCCTAGACAATGTGCTTCTTACTTATGAGTTGTCAAAAGGTTATAGAAAATTAAATATATCCGCTAGAGCTATGTTCAAACTTTATATCAGGAAAGCTTTTGATACAATTCAATGGACTACCATCATAAGGATTTTAGCTAGAATGAATTTCCCTAGGCACTTTGCTGCTTGGATTTATTCTTGTATATCAACCCCCACCTACTCCCTTTGTTTTAATGGCAAATCCTTAGGCTACTTCAAGAGTAAACAAGGTATTAGGCAGGGGATCCACTTTCCTCCTACCTTTTTATTTCGGTAATGGAAGTGTTAACAAGCATGATGAACGATTATGTGATCTCCAAAAAATTGTCGGTGCATCCCAAATGCAAGAATCCTTTAATAACCACTTTTTTGTTTGCTGATGGCATAATCTTATTTACAAAGCTAAATTTGAGTTCCAGTAGGTGCATTATAGATAATCTTTCTGATTTCTTCTTGCCCAATGGCCTTAGTATTAATCTCTAGAATCCAGTGTCATAGCAGTTGGTGTTTCGCAACGTGATCTTGAGAACATTATATAAATTACTAGTTTGCAACCTATGTCTAATGGTATGTCTTACATTGGTATCCCTTTGTAC
Organism: Allium cepa; assembly: GCA_030765085.1. Classification (NCBI taxonomy): domain Eukaryota; kingdom Viridiplantae; phylum Streptophyta; class Magnoliopsida; order Asparagales; family Amaryllidaceae; genus Allium; species Allium cepa. The sequence goes on along the minus strand of CM060937.1, from coordinate 502,301,357 downwards.
ACCTCTAGAATTTCTACTTCTCAATGTCTTCCTTTTTTAAAAAGATTACCTCTTCTATGGGTAATTAGGCCACTAGGTTGCTTAGCAGGGCTGGTAGGCCGGTTTTGATAAATTCAACCATCTTCTCTATGATAGTCTATTGGTGAAGAACCTTCATTTTGCCTAAAGAACTAATCTACATGATAAGGAGGGTCATGAATCACTTCCTCTGATCGATAATGCACTCAACAAAACTGATCCATATTTGCTTCTACAAGATTGAAATGCCATACAGATTGGAAGGGCTTGGTGTTAAGAATATGATATAGTAGAACAAGGCAGTCATTTATAAGAATTTTGATGATCTTCTAAGTAGAAAAGATCATATCTGGGTAAAGTGAACACAGATTCATTACATAGGGAGGAAAGATTTCTCGTTTATGGAGGTTCCTCAAAACAGTAGCCGGGTGTGGCGTGGTATTTTGAATCTTAGGAACTCGCTTCTCCCGCATGTTCAATTACTAACTACTTCAGGGGGGTAGTGTTAGCTTCTAGAATGACCCACAGGCAACGAAAGGCTTGATTCTAAGCTCTGTGTTGTCTTATTCTCAAATGCATTAAATTTGCATTTCAATGTGTTCAAAAAGCTTATGAGTACATTCATGATGGTAACAGCAACTCCAACAGTTCGTAGTGTGGATATACGATTTTCCACACTCTGAAATGTTGAAGACGTAATTACTCCAACAGAGATGGGGTCAGGCGTCTGGCGCCTGAGGCTTAATCGAATTTGGACGCCTATTCAACAGGCGTGTGAGTCTAGTTTTGAGGGATAAATTGAGACGTTTGTTGAACAGACACTTGTCCAACAAACACCTCGGTATGAGACGCCTGTTGAACAGACGTCTGAACAAATTTGGTATCTCCGCACTCTGCCCCCCTCTCCATTTCCACACTATCCAAATATCTGCACTCTGTTAGAACTGATATCTAGTGCATATCTCACATTTTCTGAGATCCAACACTCTGTTGGAGTTGCTCTAAGATTCTTTTACTGTTTATTAGTAATCAGTAGAGTATGGAACTTTGGAATAAGCTTCAATGTAAATCCTATCTTCTACTGATGTGGAAAAGACAATCTGGTCGAGTAAGAATGAAGTTCATTCTATATCTACTGTATATAGTTCCTTGTGTCAGTTTGATGTGGCTCTCAAATTTGTTTAGGTTGTTTGGTGTTCTCAGAATAGACCAAAGGAGAACTTGCTATTCTGAAAGGTTTCAAGGAACTGCCTATAAACTAAAGCTAAGCATAATGTTTTAGGTTTGGAGATTGATGATACTTGCACCTTTTGCTTTGCCAAAAGGGAGGAAAATTACATCTTATTTTTCAACTGTGAATTCACATTCTTCCAATGGAATAAAATTATGGCTAAAGCAGGTAGGTCAGATCCTAGTAGGGTTAGACTAACTGAGTGGAACTTAATTTTTAAAGCAACCAAGTGAAGAACTCATCAAACCAACCTGATGCATCTCATCCTCAACGAAATTTATTCTTGTCATCTGGAATGAAAGGAATAACAGGGTTTTCAAAGAAAAACCTCATTCCAAATTGCACGTCTTCAATCCGATGCTGCATGAAATAAGACTTAGTATCTTACTGGTTGAGGATGAGCGCAATTTACATGACTGGGGCTGTCATGCTGTTGTGTGTGCTGCTATTTGGATTTTGGGTGTTGTGCTATTGTGTGTTAGGTTTGTACTCCTTGTTTGTGTGTTTTGCTTGCACTTTGTTTCCTCTGTATTCAGTCTTTTCTTTGTGTTGCAATAAAATGGTAGGGTCCAATTAAGCCAAAAAAATGTATATAAAAAGAACATAAAACCAAAAGCACAGTGCATTTCAAACAAAATTCTTTTATAAGAATTAAGTTAGGAATAAATTACATAACTACTCAGTAGGCGCACTACTAACTCTATCACTGTATACATACATACATATATCAATCAAAAGAGTTCATTGACTCTTTTGATACTCTCCTTGATGGGTGTTATTCCCTTAATCATTTGAAATAGAATGCATAAGCACCATATGATTCACCATCATGTTGATTAAAAAATAATCCCACAAAGTTATGGCTCATTCCATGACTCCAAAAATAATTGTTAAACATATTAAGTGCTTTTATATCAACAATAGCTAACACATCACTATTTCTATGTAAACAAATACCGCCACTGATACACCAAAAACTAATTTATTTTATAATCAATATTCATATTAATACAAAGCTGCATCTATTTTTGATCAAAGTAAAAAAAAAAATGTTATTTCATAAATAAAATATGATACGCACGAAGTAATTTTTCAAAACTAGATGCATCCATTAGCAATTATTATATAGTATGCTCCCACTATTTCTTCTATTACAGCAACATTATTTGAAATAGGAAGCTCGATTTAATCACTTAGTATAGGCTATCTATTTCTTTTATTGTAAAATATTACAACTGAGAGTTTTAGATCAGGTATCCCAAACTCAAGAAATAGATTTTATATAGAACAATTTTCTTTAAGGAAAATATGTTGGAATAGAAATATTGTTTCTTGTTCCTTATAAGCATCTACGAATATTTTACACAATTGTGTTTTTGATGTCTTTTAATGAAGCATATGACTATTCTCTCTTCATCCCAACCACGCAAATATTTATTCCATTCACAGACTATCACTTTCTCTTTTACATTTTTTAACCGTTCAAAAGGAATTTTTTACCATAAAACTGTACTGAATTATTTACAAAAAAAGCATTCAAGGATCCTTAACATGTTAAGGATATCAAATAAGTTGCACTAAAGTAAACAGGTCATAACCAACATTTTAGCGATCAAATTCCTATGTTTTTGTGGTCCTTAGTCCTACAAGATCTTTCTTATATTATGAACATATCGAACACATGATCTCACATATAGTTTACTTTCTCATTTTGAATGAAACGATTTTATCCAAATCTCGTATATTACAAATGGTACTGTTCACCATACAACTTCTGTATGTAGGAAGATATGGATCAAATATATCTCGAACTAATTAAAATTCGAAACTTGTAGAAGAAAGTACATAGTCTTGGGAAAATTTACAATTAAGCGACCATGACTCGAAAGTCTTTAATGGTTTGCTTGGGTATTGAAGTGACAATATACCAAAAGTTTAGTTGTAAGTATATTTTTTCATATCTTCGATAATTTAATCAATTATATTAGCTATGCAAATTTATTTTAGTAGATTCTTATAATATTACATATGTTCGTATACTTATTAGAACGGTTTATTATATTTTTCATATAAGGGTTCCAATAGATTTACATCTCTTAAAACCTTCAATGAGAATGAATTTCAAAAATTCCTCTATAGGGTATTAGGATCCATTTAACATGTTATTACATCCTTGAGGGTGCACGGCAAATTATAGTCGCTAGAAATGGTAAATAACACATTACAATATATCTCATTATATAACTCCTAACCGTATAATCTTTCCTCCTAATCTTCCTTATGTCCTTGAGAGTGCTTAACAAATCATAAAGTACATTGAATACTCATAATCCATCATTTTTCAATGGCCTAAGCAAAATTCATAACCTTTGAGGGTGCTTAAGAAAGTTGTAAAATGTTCTTACCTAATCTAGGGACAATATATACATGATTATAAAAGAAATATGATTCGAAGGTGCTCAACAATAGTAAGTCTTTACAATGCGTTATTTATATTGTAAATGATGGAGAGCAACATTATTTCGAATTCATAATCTTAAAGTAATAATGATGAGTATTATCATTTATAAGAATAATAACTATTCACAATACTCAATGACATCATTTGTCATATTATATATATATAAACAAATATATACATACGTAATTAGTTCTTATAACAATTATGGGTTTTATTTTGATTTTAGATTTTAAAGTTGTATCTTTATTCTACTTTATATACATTATACAAGATTCACTTATTTATTTATAATATTTACAATATTTTATTAAACCTTATATTTAAGTATATATCATTATTTATTAATAATTAATTAATATTACAAGTTTGTTGCAACCTTCTATGAATTATAACACTTATTATTTAATATAATTTAAAATTATTTTCGATTTACTTATTTATAACTTTTATAATTTTAAATTCAAAGTAATTTCAAATTTACTTTATTTATAAAATTTAAGGTTCAAATTTAAATAGTGTTTGACTTGTTTATTTGTAACCATTATAAATTCAATTTTGAAATTTTTTTAAAATTCATTTATAACCTTTATGAATGTAAATTTAAAACAATTTTAAATTTTATCCATAACCTTATACATTTAATTAAATTGCACAATAGATTGGTGTTCGAGCAACTTAATTAACTTTGCTCAACAAATTGGTATCGAAGTTAGCTATCTTGTTCTAGATTAGTTATCAATGGTTAATTTTTATAGAAGTGGTATGAACAACTATGGTATCACCAAATTTGCTAGAAAAGTAGATGGAAGGTGAATACTAATGATGATGTTCTTCAACAATAACTTGATTTGTTTAGGAGAAGAGATAAGAACCAAAAACACATTGGCTGTAGGAGAGATAGGCATAGGTCCCACTTAATGGGTGTAGACTTGGACCTTATGTGAAAAATGATCCATAAATAAGATGAAGTGTGACAACCCGGAATTTTCGAGCAATATCGATTTAATAATCTGCATTAAAAATTAAACTGATTTGATATATCTTTGTTAATTAAATCTGAATTGATACTTTTCTTTTAATAAATATTTAATTGGTAAATTTTATCTGTTACAAATTAATTGATTGTTTTCTATTTATATATGTATATATTTGTATACATTGTAAATAGTTGAGCTTTGTTTTAAAAGTTTAACTAATAAATTATGTTTCAAATTTTAATATACATTCTAGTGAATTAGAAATTATGATTTATTTAAAATAAACTTTTCAAAGCTAATAAATAAATAAATATGTGATTTTAAATACATAAGATAAATGTTTAAATAGTTTAAAAACTTATTTTAGCTTAAGTTAAAATTTAAATTTATTAATAAAAAGATTTGTTTTGTTTTCTTTTTAGTATAGCTTGATAAAAATATGGATTTAAAATTATATATGAGTTTTAATGTAATTTTTGTCAAATAGCACATTAATAAAATATGCAGTTTATAAAAAAAAAGATTATTTATTTATTTATCACTTCAAATTGATAAATGAGTTACTTTTAAATAATGTTAATAAATAAAAATACAAGACTATAAGATAAATTGGGAAAAATGTAAAGTAAGTACATTGGCTAAATTTAATAACATAATAACTATAAAATTCATTTAGATTTCAAACAACAAAACATAGAAATAAAACAAAATATACATAAAGCTATAGATTATAAGTTAAAATACTATATGTAATAAGTTAAAATAAGAAGTAAACATATAGGATAAATTTATAGATTATAAAGCTAAATATAGAACTTCACAAAAAAAAATAACAAGACAACAATAAAACTAGAAACAAAGAATCTTCAAGTTGTAAACTGCGACGACCTAGATTTTCAACAAGTATTAATTTATAACTAATGGAATTAAATTATTAGAATATTAATATTAAGCAGTCAAATAAATGTCGGACGGCTAAAATATCTGAATATCCAAATTTAATTTAAAACTAAAACTGAATATTTTGTTTTATAATTTTTGAAAACCTATAGAAAAATAAATCATATATATAACCCCACCATATAAACTAAAGATAAAGTATTCTGATATATTTATATATATATATATATATATATATATATATATAACACAAGAAATTATGGAATGAGAATAAATAATAATAAATAAGTAAATTAAAATTTGATAGTTAAACTTTAAAAAGAAATAAACATAAGGGTTTGTATTAGAAATGGCATAAGCATTAAAATAACAAATAAGCAATTAAGTGTTTAACTTTAGAAAGATATAAGAATAAGTATTTGTATTAGCAATAAATGATATCTCAAAGAACTTTATGGTTAAGTAAATTTATAAATGAGCATAAGCTCATTCTAGAACAATATATCTATATACTGTTAAGATGCATGAAAGATAAAAGGATGATATAAATAAATAAAAGTTGTATAAGAGAGAAGAGGCAATTATAATTAATACAAGCAAGTAATGAAATGAGACAAGATAATAACCTGATCAAGAATATGCCATAAATTAAATATAGATTCATTCATATTGCAAAGTAATTAGATGAAACAAAAGAGAATATAAAAATATATGGAAGCTTGCCAAAGAAGACAACCCTGCACATGAATGTATTCAATAAAATGAAAACAAGTTGCCATAGTGTAAATATTTTTAAGGATGAATGGCTTTGTAAACATAAAACAAGACAAGCTATATATGAAATAAGTTCACAATAGAAAAAAAAAGAAAAAATATCAAATCAAGTGTACAAAAAAAATAAAGAACAAGACAAACAAAATTAATGTAGCACAACTTAAATCTTTTCAGCCTACAAATTGAAGAAAAAATCTCTGGTTAACAAATTATTTCAAGTACAAAAAAAAAATCTTTTGCATCAATATCATATAACTCTATTCACTTCACCTTGGGCAAGAATCCTTTTTATATTCTCTCATAAATTCAGTTCTTTCATTAACTAAAAAGAAATGATATATACAGCAACTGCATTATCTTCAAGAAAAAATCAACAGACAAGCTAGGAGATCAAACAAGAAACAATAAACAATAAACTGTACAATGTAGTATTAAACTATGAAGAGACATTTACCTTACACATCATCATATCAGCACAAACAACAACAGTTAGCTCGAAATGTTGAAAAATCATTTCAGTTGGCGAAGAAATTCTTGAGTAATTAAAAAGAAATATATATCTATATGAAATGAATACCAGTTTGTTTATGTAAAAAAGCAATGAGACAAGTATGAGCTTGTGAAACAAGCCAATATAATAAATGATAGCACAACAAATGTCATCTCAGATATATATATATATATATATATATATATATATATATATATCATCTTCATTCCATTTGGATTCATAGAAGGAAAAAAGAAAGAAAAAAAAAGAAACAGTTAGAAATTAGAAGCCACAGTTTTAATCAGGAAGCAAATTCAAGTCCAGAGAAGGCCTAGACTTCTCTGATCCTTCCAAAGGTGAGTAAACATCTGTTTTCCAAATTTAAACCTATGTTTTTTTCTATTTTTTTTTTGAATGATATATGCTTGCTATAGTTTAAAACAAACTACTTTGTGTATATTCTGTTAGCACTGGAATTTGCATATGATCTGTTATTATTGTTACAGAGTAAAGAAATGCAGAGAAACAAATACTTCTTCATATAAATCATTTTAAAACTTGGGATTTTTTTTAAACTAAATTTGTTTACACTAAAATCATAACTTGGAAATGGTTTAAAGCATGACTGAGGAACATGGCTTCAGTTTACTCAAGTTTACAGTAAAAAGGAAACATATGTTAAAAATTCGAATAATTTTAATTGTTAATTTGATTTCATATCTTGATTAAACATACAAAGGTAAGATTTTTAAAACAGAAATGACGATTTTTAGATCGGTATACAAGGTGCAGTCCCTAAATGAACCAAAAATGCTTTTTATTCAATTTTTGATTGCTCAACAAATTTTAGAGGTGGAAATTTATGGCGAAGTTAGCTTGATGGTTTACCAATACAGGAAAAATGTCAAAAAAATTATCGAATGCAAAAAAATTTGGTGCACAACGAATATAGGGTTTTGAACTCGTGTTTTGTTGCGGGTCTAGAAATGAGGTGATGTCGTCACCTCTGGTTCATCGAGACATTCGAGTTTCATGGAAACGGTGGCACGGAGGATTGGCGAAGTGAGGCCGGAGTCATGGCGCCTCAGGTGGACCACGTGGGTGTGGCGAAGCGTTATATGTGATGGGTTCGTCTTCCAGTTTTCTAGCTGAAGGTTGTTTTTTTTTATCTGAGGGTTTGGGCATCAAAACGACTTTGGATATTGAGTGTAGTGGTGATTTGCGACTCGCCGAAGGAAGAGAGGTTCGCAAAGGTGGTGGCGGTGTGTCGTGCATGTGCATGGCAGTGAGGGATGTCAATGTCTTTGGGTGTTACCTGGTGTGTGCGCGTGAGTTTGAGTTGTACTGCAGTTTTTTTAAAAAAAGAATAGAAGAAGAAGTAAAGTATGAGGAAAAGAAGGGGACTGGGGAAAACTGGATGGAAAACTTGAGTCTTGCTCGAGTAAATAGGGTGTTTAACTCGGGTCCATTTCCAGTGAATTAGCCTAATAACCTCTTTAAGTTATTTGGTTATCAAAGTTTGATATTAATTAAATGATTAATGTTGGTAAAGTTTAAGCTAAGTTTTGATATAAAATTTATTAAGAAAGGTTGCAAGTTTAAGATGTTTAAGTAATTTAAAGTGTAAGTTAGATAAGAATGTAAATTAACCTATTATGGTAATTAAATAAGTAGTTTAAGATTAAATAAATTTGTATCCAAAGATGGATATTAATAATCTTGTGTTTAAATCAATTTGAACATAAGGATTTAATTAATTACTTAAAGTTAATTAACCAATAATAGTAATTAACTAATTAAGTAAGGATTAATGATTAAGTAAATTGGTAGTTAATGGTTAATTAAATAATTAGTGATAATTAAATGAGTAACCCAGTTTTATAAATCAATAATTAAAGTTATTAATAATTGGGGATTAATTAAGTAGATAATTAAGAGTTAATTCATAATTGCAGGATGTAATAAAAGGAATTACTTATTGGGCAGTAATTAAAGGGTTATTACTTAGTTGGAGTAATTAAGGATAAATTACTTGGTGTAATTAATCAAAAAGGATTAATAATTAAGTAAGAGGTTAATTACTTAAGCTAGTAATTACAGAAGGGTAATTACTGTTTATGAGTAATTGGGGATGATTAATGGATGCAATTAATTCATGGGTTTGGTTAAGTGTAATTACTTAATGAAAGTAATTAGATAATGATGATAATCTTAACGTAATCAAAGAACAATTAATCACGGAAGGTTAGCGAAGATAAATGATTATGGGATGGTGAAATAATTGGGCTGAAATGAATTAATAAGTAGGAGTTAAAGGGGATTGATTAAATTCAATTATAGATTATAAGATTTATTCGAGATGGTATGATTAATGATTTCGCTTATGTATGATAAATGATAGTTTATATGCCCTGAATTGATTGATACCCCTGTTATGAAATGATTCGTGATATGATGTGTTTGGGTGGGCAATGATAATGTGGTTATTTATCTATGATGAATTACAGAGTAAAGGTGACAGCTTTTATTTAAAGTTGAATTGCATATCACTTGAATAATTTGTGTTATGATTAACTGAATTCGAAGAGACCGGAGTCGGGTATTAGTTAATACCCAAAACCACTTCGATTCTTTTCAAATTAATACGTGAAATCAATAGGGTGTAACGGAATGATTTAAGTGAAATTGAACCATATAATCGAAGTTCTGGCACTTAATTGTTTTGTGAAATTAGGGATGTCTATAGCAACTTACGAAGTGTAAATTGATATACGTTCCCCGGGTTTATATGAGTTGTATACTGTTGTATTACATGTTAGATGTGTTTACTCACGCTGGATTCCAGCCTGACCCGGGTGTTACTTTGACGTAATGCTCGGGTCAGACCGAGTATTACAGATTTTCAGGTAGGTACGTTCTGGAGCTCAGGAGGCGAGCTGGAAGGCGATAGCGTATGGAGTATTTCCGCTGTGTTTATATTATTGTTAATCTGAGTCATGATAATTGTATACATTCAGTGTCTGTATATATGTGAAACTCTGATGTATATTAAATGTAATCAATAGATATAGTATTCTTTTGTAACTGTTAATATTTATTATTATATTTTATCCACTGCGAAAGTGAGATGTTTGGGTGTTCCTGTTTTTCTTCTATCTCTTTCTTCTTTTTCATAACTATCTGAAATTTTCGGGTTCGAAAATTTCGAGTTTTTACATTTGGTATCAGAGCCAAAGGTTAAGCGAGAACCTTGGCTCTGGTGGGTGTACTCATTAAGGATAGGGTCAATAGAACCCTAAAATGAGTTGAGTGTATATGTATATATGAGAGAGCGTACTTGTTATTTTCTTATATAAGGATTTCAAAATGATTTTATATAAGATTATATTTTGATATATAAAGAAATATTTCACACAAATTAAATAATAAGGAAATTGCCTATTGAATTATTAGGATTAAATTAAGAGTAATATAATACAACCAAACTGAAATTAAATAAAGATAAGTTCGAAATAGATTCAAACTGAAATTGAAATCTTGAATTGGAGAAGTATTTCAGAATAAGATGATAATGAGTGGTTTTAGGTATGATAACCTTAGTTATTATCATAAGTGATTGTTGTGCATTTAATAATAAGATGTGTATTAATGGGTAAGTAAAATGAAATATTCTAAAAATGTAAACATTTAAGTAAAATATGACTTATAAACTGAAAATACCTAAATTATGGAATTTTAAATTTAAGTCCGTAAATTTAAAAATTGTTTCAAAGTGCTAAAAGAATAAATAAGTATTATTTGGATAAAAGATATTTGTTGCAAACAATGGGTTGTTTGAAGGTTGGACTTGAATTTAAAACCAAAGGTGGTTTAAACTTAAGGTATGTCTAGGTAAGCAAATTAATATATAGGAGTTGAATTTTTTCTAATTAAGGCTAATTTATAGGTTAGGAAGTCCCTTTAGAAATTCCACCTTTGAGAGAAATGGCTAAGAGTGAAGAATGGAAGGCAAGGCGCAGAGAACGAAGAGCAGCCACACGTAAGGAACGGGAAATAGCAATTCAGGAGTATAAAAATTGGATTAAGGAAAGAAATGGACGAGGACCTTATGATAATGTCATTTTCTATAGATTTAAGGGTCATTACGCAGCTACCTGTGGTAAAACAAGGAAGGAATTAAAGGGTACATTCCAACGATTTCTTTCCGAGATATTATGCTTTAAGTGCCATAAGAAGGGACATTTCCTTAACCATTGACCTGAAGTGAGGAAGGTGAAGCGTAAACCAATGGAACCGGTCAACGAGTCAACCATTTGCTATCATTGTAAAGGGTTGGGACATATCGCGAGAAATTGTCCCAAAAGACAGAAGAAGAAGATTAAGATTGTGGAACATCCAGTAGGAAGCATGGAGGTCATCCAGATCGATGAGAAGGTAGAAACTTTTTGTGGAAAATGCAATAAGTGGGGACATCCTGTAGAAAAGTGTATGTTTGGGCTTTGCCCATTGGAAGGAAGTCCATAAGAAGGATTCTGATAGAAATGATAGGACTCTAAAACCTAGGTGATGGTGTAAACATCTTAATTTTGACTTTGTAAGGCTTTATTATGATGAATGGATGTAATATTGAACTACTAATGTACAGTCTATCTATATATGAAATATTTTGTGGCAGTATGATCTAATAAACCACCTTCTTTTATTTGAGATGGAATTAGAAATTAATTCAAACTGAAATTTAAAAGGTTTAGTTTCAAAATTGAATTTGATTTGAATTAATTGGACTAGTGATTGAAGGTTAATTGGATTGAGTAAATTGGAATTTAACTTGGAAAGTTAAATGGTTGATTTGGATAGGGAATTTGTGTGATCTCAAAACGGTTTGAGATTTAAAAATTGAAATGGATGGACATTTTAAAATAAATTGGATGATATCATCCTATTGTTAATAAAAATCTTTAAATTGAGAATGGTAGTGTATAAATAAAATAAATTTGAATAATTGAATTGTAAAATAAACTTTTTTAAGAACTGGCTTCAAACTAGAAGATAAAAATTTAATAATAGATTAAATTTTGAAAACAAATAAAATTGTATTGAGCTCTTATTTGAATCTGGAAAATATAAGTAGAGATAAATTGAAATGAAGAATTGGACTCAGAAATTTAAGATTGTTTAAAAACTTTAAATAAAAGTTAATTTGGTTTAAAGAGTTAAATCAACCTTTGAGAATTTAACTCGAATTTATATAATTCGAGGTGGTTTAAATTCAAGATTGAAATTGAATTAGTTCAAAATTTAATTTGGTTTGAAGTAATTGGATTGGTGATTGAAGATGTATAAGTTTAAAAATTTTAAATGGGAAATTAGATTGGATTAAATTGAAGTGATTTGGATTCTGAAATTAAATTGATAATAATTCAAATTGATTGGAATAATATGAAATTATAGTTAAAATTGAACAGGGTTAAAATCAACTAGAATTTGATTTAAATTGGAGAAGGAATCAAGATTGGTTCAACTTGAATTGGGAATTAATTGAGTCCAATGGAATTTGGAGTTATTTGAATTGGAATTGGGTCAATTTAAATGAGAATGGGAATTAGTTGGGGAAGTGAACAGTTTGACTCTTGACTATTTTCAATATAAATTGTTTTAATATAAACTTATTTTTCTAAGCTAATGAATATATACAACTTTTCTGTCTTAAAGCCAAATTATTTTATACTTGGTATACAATTATTTTTGGTGCTATTTAACCATTTTTCAACTGTTTTCTAAACTAATTACTATTTTTAACTATTTCACAAACTAATTTCTATTTTACAACTATTTTGCAATTATCTAAAATTTCTGAAACTATTTAGCTATTTTTTTCAACTATTTTATAGCTATTTTGCCAACTAATAATTATTTTTCAACTACTTATCTATTTTTGAAAATTTCAAACTAATTTCTAAATAAACTGGTCGGAGTTCAAACTGTTATGGATTTAATGCCCAACTGAGATAGGAATTGAAGTGATAATCCAAATAGGGATTAATGTAAAGGTGGATAAGTGAATGGAAAAGAAATTGATATTGAAAAGAGTAATCAAATTGGAATATTTGATTTTGAATAAACAAAGTTATATATATCTTTGTTTTATTTAAAATGATACCCTCTTGTTGAATCTATTGCTGAAAGGAATTTTGAATGTGTTTGAAGTATAAAAGAAATTTTATACAAGTTTGAAATGATCCAAAGTTTTTTTTTATATAAAAAAAAATATATATATTTTTGAATATATATGAAGGATCTTATGAGGATTTTGAAAAGGTTTTGGGAACCTTTGGTTTTGGAAAAGCTTTTGATTTTTGGGTAGAATCAATATTGAAATTTGGAAAGCCTAGTTTGAGAATTATCGATTTTGGGATAATCGATTTTGTGTAAAGGAGCTTTGTATGATATCATACTAGGTGTATGATTTGAAGATACTATATGTGTATAGTATAAATTATTTTGATGATAGCTCTGGGGAAAAAGGCGCTCCCTTGAAATGAACTTCTCAGGAGTGCCACCGGGTGGTGCTGCCTTGAGCCCCAAGGGGGGGTTCTAAAGTTGATCCTGTGAGGAGTCTGGACAAAACTAGTTCCTGAGGATTATTGGGTAGCGATAGTCGAGGGCGCTGATGCCTACAGGGGCATTTGGGTTATGCTGTGACGATAGTGTAACTCGATGTCGCTGCGATCTACTGTGGGGACCATAGCGAAATCGTGTGGAGGATGAGTGCCAACAATCTACACTTGATTTTGCGGGGAAGGCAACGAAACATCGGTAGACTGCGATCTATGGTCAAGTGGAGTGGAGAAGTTTCATTTTTGGCAGCGAAATTCGATAGCGCTGATGCCTACAGTTATATGGGTTTCTGCTGTGATAGCTACGTAACCCCAGTTGTAGCTGCGATCTGTTGTGGGTTCCACGGTGTAATCGAGGGGCGCGGAGGCCTACAGTTATCTATGGATTTTGTCGGGATGGCAACGTAACCATCGGGTTAACTGCGACCATGGATGGGGGTGATGATTTCCAGAGCATTCTCACCAAAGATATTTCCTCTATTTTCAAAACTGTTTTCTATATTTTCAATAAAATTATTTTCCAAGTATTTTCACTGGATGTTGAAAATGGGTTTACCAAGTACTTGTAGATTTTCAGTCCTACGCCTGATCAACGTATGACTGAATTTCTGTGAGAACAAGGATGAACTGGTTGAGACATGAGTTATGAAAGTGTTTTATAAAAACTATTTTAGAAATATTATATAGATTTTTAAAGTAGTTTAAAAATGATCAAAGAAAATTTATATGATTTTAAACCTTTTAATCAATTTAGCTTCGTTCCTTTTCGGGGATGAAAAGTTCTAAAGGGGGAGGAATGTGACGACCCAGATTTTCAACAAGTATTAATTTATAACTAATGGAATTAAATTATTAGAATATTAATATTAAGTAGTCAAATAAATGTTGGACGGCTAAAATATCTGAATATCCAAATTTAATTTAAAACTAAAACTGAATATTTTGTTTTATAATTTTTGAAAACCTATAGAAAAATAAATCATATATATAACCCCACCATATAAACTAAAGATAAAGTATTCTGATATATATATATATATATATATATATATATATATATAACACAAGAAATTATGGAATGAGAATAAATAATAATAAATAAGTAAATTAAAATTTGATAGTTAAACTTTAAAAAGAAATAAACATAAGAGTTTGTATTAGAAATGGCATAAGCATTAAAATAACAAATAAGCAATTAAGTGTTTAACTTTAGAAAGATATAAGAATAAGTATTTGTATTAGCAATAAATGATATCTCAAAGAACTTTATGGTTAAGTAAATTTATAAATGAGCATAAGCTCATTCTAGAACAATATATCTATATACTGTTAAGATGCATGAAAGATAAAAGGATGATATAAATAAATAAAAGTTGTATAAGAGAGAAGAGGTAATTATAATTAATACAAGCAAGTAATGAAATGAGACAAGATAATAACCTGATCAAGAATATGCCATAAATTAAATATAGATTCATTCATATTGCAAAGTAATTAGATGAAACAAAAGAGAATATAAAAATCTATGGAAGCTTGCCAAAGAAGACAACCTTGCACATGAATGTATTCAATAAAATGAAAACAAGTTGCCATAGTGTAAATATTTTTAAGGATGAATGGCTTTGTAAACATAAAACAAGACAAGCTATATATGAAATAAGTTCACAATAGAAAAAAAAAGAAAAAATATCAAATCAAGTGTACAAAAAAATAAAGAACAACACAACTTAAATCTTTTCAGCCTACAAATTGAAGAAAAAAATCTCTGGTTAACAAATTATTTCAAGTACCAAAAAAAAATCTTTTGCATCAATATCATATAACTCTATTCACTTCAGCTTGGGCAAGAATCCTTTTTATATTCTCTCATAAATTCAGTTCGTTCATTAACTAAAAAGAAATAATATATACAGCAACTGCATTATCTTCAAGAACAAATCAACAGACAAGCTAGGAGATCAAAAAAGAAACAATAAACAATAAACTGTACAATGTAGTATTAAACTATGAAGAGACATTTACCTTACACACCATCATATCAGCACAAACAACAACAGTCAGCTCGAAATGTTGAAAAATCATTTCAGTCAGTGAAGAAATTCTTGAGTAATTAAAAAGAAATATATATCTATATGAAATGAATACCAGTTTGTTTATGAAAATAAGCAATGAGACAAGTATGAGCTTGTGAAACAAGCCAATGTAATAATGATAGCACAACAAATGTCATCTCAGCCTGTACTATTTTCTTTCTATATATATATATATATCATCTTCATTCCATTTGGATTCATAGAAGGAAAAAAGAAAGAAAAAAAAGAAACAGTTAGAAATTAGAAGCCACAGTTTTAATCAGGAAGCAAATTCAAGTCCAGAGAAGGCCTAGACTTCTCTGATCCTTCCAGAGGTGAGTAAACATCTTTTTTCCAAATTTAAACCTATGTTTTATTTCTATTTTTTTTGAATGATATATGCTTGCTATAGTTTAAAACAAACTACTTTGTGTATATTCTGTTAGCACTGGAATTTGCATATGATCTGTTATTATATTGTTACAAAGTAAAGAAATGCAGAGAAACAAATACTTCTTCATATAAATCATTTTAAAACTTGGGATTTTTTTTAAAACTAAATTTGTTTACACTAAAATCATAACTTGGAAATGGTTTAAAGCATGACTGAGGAACATGGCTTCAGTTTACTCAAGTTTACAGTAAAAAGGAAACATATGTTAAAAATTTGAATAATTTTAATTGTTAATTTGATTTCATATCTTGATTAAACATACAAAGGTAAGATTTTCAAAACAGAAATGATGATTTTTAGATCAGTATACAAGGTGCAGTCCCTAAATGAACCGAAAATGCTTTTTATTCAATTTCTGATTGCTCAACAAATTTTAGAGGTGGAAATTTATGGCGAAGTTAGCTTGATGGTTTACCAATACAGGAAAAATGTCAAAAAAATTATCGAATGCAAAAAAATTTGGGGCGCAACGAATATAGGGTTTTGAACTCGTGTTTTGTTGCGGGTCTGAAAATGAGGTGATGTCGTCACCTCTGGTGCATCGAGACATTCGAGTTTGAAGTGAGGCCGGAGTCATGGCGCCTCAGGTGGACCACGTGGGTGTGGCGAAGCGTTTATATGTGATGGGTTCGTCTTCCAGTTTTCAAGCTGAAGGTTGTTTTTTTTTATCTGAGGGTTTGGGCATCAAAACGACTTTGGATATTGAGTGTAGTGGTGATTTGCGACTCGCCGAAGGAAGAGAGGTTCGCCAAGGTGGCGGCGATGTGTCGTGCATGTGCATGGCAGTGAGGGATGTCAATGTCTTTGGGTGTTACCTGGTGTGTGCGCGTGAGTTTGAGTTGTACTGCAGTTTTTTTAAAAACAGAATAGAAGAAGAAGTAAAGTATGAGGAAAAGAAGGGGACTAGGGAAAACTGGATGGAAAACTTGAGTCTTGCTCGAGTAAATAGGGTGTTTAACTCGGGTCCATTTCCAGTGAATTAGCCTAATAACCTCTTTAAGTTATTTGGTTATCAAAGTTTGATATTAATTAAATGATTAATGTTGGTAAAGTTTAAGCTAAGTTTTTATATAAAATTTATTAAGAAAGGTTGCAAGTTTAAGATGTTTAAGTAATTTAAAGTGTAAGTTAGATAAGAATGTAAATTAACCTATTATGGTAATTAAATAAGTAGTTTAAGATTAAATAAATTTGTATCCAAAGATGGATATTAATAATCTTGTGTTTAAATCAATTTGAACATAAGGATTTAATTAATTACTTAAAGTTAATTAACCAATAATAGTAATTAACTAATTAAGTAAGGATTAATGATTAAGTAAATTGGTAGTTAATGGTTAATTAAATAATTAGTGATAATTAAATGAGTAACCCAGTTTTATAAATCAATAATTAAAGTTATTAATAATTGGGGATTAATTAAGTAGATAATTAAGAGTTAATTCATAATTGCAGGATGTAATAAAAGGAATTACTTATTGGGCAGTAATTAAAGGGTTATTACTTAGTTGGAGTAATTAAGGATAAATTACTTGGTGTAATTAATCAAAAAGGATTAATAATTAAGTAAGAGGTTAATTACTTAAGCTAGTAATTACAGAAGGGTAATTACTGTTTATGAGTAATTGGGGATGATTAATGGATGCAATTAATTCATGGGTTTGGTTAAGTGTAATTACTTAATGAAAGTAATTAGATAATGATGATAATCTTAACGTAATCAAAGAACAATTAATCACGGAAGGTTAGCGAAGATAAATGATTATGAGATAGTGAATTAATTGGGCTGAAATGAATTAATAAGTAGGAGTTAAAGGGGATTGATTAAATTCAATTATAGATAATAAGATTTATTCGAGATGGTATGATTAATGATCTCGCTTATGTATGATAAATGATAGTTTATATGCCCTGAATTGATTGATACCCCTGTTATGAAATGATTCGTGATATGATGTGTTTAGGTGGGCAATGATAATGTGGTTATTTATCTATGATGAATTGCAGAGTAAAGGTGACAGCTTTTATTTAAAGTTGAATTGCATATCACTTGAATAATTTGTGTTATGATTAACTGAATTCGAAGAGACCGGAGTCAGGTATTAGTTAATACCCAAAACCACTTCGATTCTTTACAAATTAATACGTGAAATCAATAGGGTGTAACGGAATGATTTAAGTGAAACTGAACCATATAATCGAAGTTCTGGCACTTAATTGTTTTGTGAAATTAGGGATGTCTATAGCAACTTACGAAGTGTAAATTGATATACGTTCCCCGGGTTTATATGAGTTGTATACTATTGTATTACATGTTAGATGTGTTTACTCACGCTGGATTCCAGCCTGATCCGGGTGTTACTTTGACTTAATGCTCGGGTCAGACCGAGTATTACAGATTTTCAGGTAGGTACGTTCTGGAGCTCAGGAGGCAAGCTGGAAGGCGATAGCGTATGGAGTATTTCCGCTGTGTTTATATTATTGTTAATCTGAGTCATGATAATTGTATATATTCAGTGTCTGTATATATGTGAAACTCTGATGTATATTAAATGTAATTGAAAGATATAGTATTCTTTTGTAAACTGTTAATATTTATTATTATATTTTATCCACTAAGAATGTGAGATGTTTGGGTGTTCCTGTTTTTCTTCTATCTCTTTCTTCTTTTTCATAACTATCTGAAATTTTCGGGTTCGGAAATTTCGGGTTTTTACATAAACTGACTAAAGACATATAGGAACAAATCAAATGTATGCAGGCCGAAATAAATAAAACAAAATAAAGATAAAAAAATTATAAATCATGTGAAGGCTTTCTAGGGAAGACAGTGTAATGCATTATTAAACAAACAAACAAAAGTAATTAATGTAAAATCTTTCTAACACAATGTATTTCATATCAGCCTCCATCAACAAATATCTCTGTTTTAAAATCTGTACAAACAAGATTTTTATGTTATATGTACCAAGTATTGTCACAGTTATATGAAACATAATAATAATATACCCTGTATATATAAACCTGTCTGCATATACCCTGTCTACCATTCTTTGCTATATATCCTTGTTCCTCATTTCAGTTCGTAGAACCCAAAACTAAAATATGAAACAAAACTATTGCAAACTTAAACAAAATTCAGTTTAAACTAACCTCAAGATCAATCAATACTGAGAAGCAAAGAAAAGAGTTTCAGCTTGTATTCAAGCCTGTTCAAAAGGGTCTCTGTTCTTCTTTTCTAGAAACTATGAGTAACTTTATTTATATAAAAAAAAATATTTAAGAAATGAATCTGTTGTATATATGCCTATGGATGGTATATGTATATATCTATAGATATATGTTGAATACTCTGCCTATGCTTGTAGGATGTTGTGGTGTGTGCAGGCTGTAACATGTATTCACTATTTTGAATTCTAAAACAAACTTTGCTTTCAAAACTCATTCCTACCCAATATACTTGAAATTTGGAACTAGAGTTTAAACAAATGCTGTTTGTTTGACATTGAACTGAATTTTAAAAATATGTTCAAACTAAAATAACTCAGTAGCAACTCTGGAAAGCCAGATGCATGAGCACAACTCCAGATAAATCAAAATTTGAACCTTTTAAATTTTGGAATTCAGGTATACAAGATGAATCAGTGAACAACAACATGATTTTAAGGGTTAAAGCATAATTTTTAGCGGTATGTTTTGAGAGCAGCTTGTGCTTTTCTGTTTGGGGCATTTCGAGTCGCGGTGGGCGATCAAATCGATCTGGAGGGTCGAGCTTCTGTCTGGGGGTGGAGGAGGCTACCGTGGATCAAGGAAAAATGGTAGGTGGCGGCGCAGTGGGTCGTGGAAGCGACGACGTGGGTTTAAAATTTGTAAACCTAAATTTTACTGTGCATGGAGTTTTGATCACCGCTGCCTGTACAAAGGTTCGAGTGACTCATCGTTTTGAGGGGAGGTAGAGGGGAGATGGTCGATGTTGCGGCCGGAGTTTGGTGGCCTCCGGTGGTTGGAGCAACGAACGCGAGACGTTGACAGGTTTGAGGGGTAGTGGGTTGTGTCTTTCCAGGTTGTGTTTTTCTCTTGTTCATTATCGCACGCATGGGGAAAACTCGAAGCGGGTTGCTGTTTTTATCGAGAAACCTCGTGTGTTTATTCGAAGTAAACGAGGGGATGCTCGGGTTGTAGTTATTCATTTTTTTTAAAACCTGTAACAGTTTATCAGGTTTTTAAAATTTTTGTTTTAAACTAAAATCAAAGTCAAGCCTAGTTCTAACTCAAGTTTAAACAGTGAATTTTAGTTAGTTTTGAGATAGAGTTGGAAATAATTAAGTTTCATAATTTAAATTATTTTAATAACTTAAAAGTGCTTAATAATTGAAGTATTTTCAAACTAGAGTTGAGTTCAAATGAAAATTTAAACTATTAAGGAAAGATTGAAACAAGTTAACTCCAAAATTGAAATCAGGACCTAGATATGAAATTCTAGCTTTGGAACTAAAATAAAGTTTTATGATTTAAATTGATTCAAATAAGTTTTAACGCTATTAAATATGCGAGTTTAAAGGGGTTTAGAAAAAATTAGTGTTAAAACTTTATTAAGAATAAATTGGAATTTACTTAGAAAGTAAATTGAAATAAATGTTTAAAACATATTGGAAGTGAAAATTTAATCAATAATAAGACAGTTTACTTTAAGTAATGAAGACTCAGAATTTATATTCATTAACCTTTTAAGTTAATTAAGTATGGATAATTAATGATTGATATTATTTAAATTAGTAATTATGAATTTAAATGTATTAATCAAAGTTGAATAATGAATTAAGTAATTAATATGTGATTAAGAACCATAGATTAGATTTTTATTTAAATTAATAAATTTTAATGTTTAATCAAACTTATAATTAATAATGATTAATATAAGAAGAAAATAATTAAATAAGTGCTAATGAAGAACATTAACTAGATTATTTTATAATCAATTAATGTAATTGATTTTTAATAAATTAATTGGATTAATCAATTCAATAATAATCATTGTAATAGTTTAAATGTAATTATTTATTTGGAAAGTAATTAAGAAATTAATTACTTATTGATTGTGTAAATTGATTTATTTTGAGTTAATTAATTTAGTTTAATTAACTGATATTTTGGAAGTAAATTACTTAGTGAAGTAATTGATGAAATCATTGGATGATGGGAAATGGAAGTAATTGGAGTATAATTACTTAAAATTAATCAAGGGATTAATTAAGCTTGTTATTGAGAAGTAATTAATTAAGACAGTTAACTACTGTATGTATTAATCAAGAGGGTTAATATATGTGATTTGAAGATTTGTATTCTTAATATAATTAATAAAATAACAAATGAAAACGTAATTAGAAATAACTAATTAATATAATTAATGATGGAATTAGAAATTGATTAATTTGGGAATAATAAATCAACAAGATAATTAAATGGTAATAAATCTATATAAATGTAATTAATTAATGGATTTATTCAAGATTAGTCTCTGTAAATAAATTAAAGGAAACTACTGGAATGTAGTAAAGGTTATTTAAATCATGATGATCAATTGGAATATATAAATAATTGATGATAAGATTTAAATCAAGTTAATTAATTTTAATTAATTTAAGAAATCATTGATGATTTGGTATGTGTAATTACTTAGTGTAATTAATGGAGTATAATTACTTAGGAAAGTAATTAGATGATAATTACTTGACGAAATTAATGCAAGATGATTTGTAAATGAAGTAATTGGAGAAATTTCTTTTGTAATTAATCAAAGGATTAATTTACGTAATTAATTAATCATGGGATGATTAATAAGTAATTAAGGATAGTTAATTACTGTCTTGTTATTAATCAAGGGTGGATAATAATTGTGTTTAAATAAAGATTAACCACATAATATAATCAATTTAAATAATAATGTAATATAAATTGGAGATCATTAATTAATATAATTAATGATGTAACTAAGAATTGTTAATCAAGGAATAACTAATAGGGAAGTAATTAAATGTTAGTTGCTATAAATGATTTAGAATAATTCATTTGAGAAATTAATTAAAGACTAAATTACTTCTTGTAATTAGAGAATGATTAATTAATTTGATTTATAATTAATTAATGGTTGTGAGAGCAGGATTTACAGAATGAGTAATTAATTTAATTTATTAAAGATGGAAGTAATTAATTTAATTCATTTTAAATTAATTATAGATTTTTATTCATAAATCATTGCTTATGGATGATATTGATATTTCATTGATTGATTGTGATCTCAGATATGAGATGATAATATCTATGTGATATGGATGTATGGTTTAAGTATGATAATATTTAATTATCTGTTTGGATGATGATATTAATTATCTGTTTATGATGATAATGTGATTATCTATTATGAGATGTGAATTATCTATCTGTGTGTATATTGATAATATTGAATTGGACTGTTAAGACTAAATAGACAACTTGGCCTTAAAAGACACGTTTTGGATTTCGATGAGACCGGGATCGGATTTTCCTTATTTGGAACATCCGAAAACCACATCGATTCCAAATTAACAATAGGTCGTGGATCTGAAGTGAAGATGAAGATTCAGAATGCAAGGATTATCGTCATTAACTCTGAGGATGATTCCAAAATGAGTGTAACGAGATGATGCCTTCGGTTTCGTTCGAACCCGGAACGAACTTGTATGGATTGAATGCTTTCAACACATCGTCAGGTGGTCGATAAGCATTCTAAGAGATATGTTCTATAAAGGTAATCGTAACCTCAAGCCTCATCAACCGGGAATGGCTAAAACAGGGGAGGTGGAGCAAGGTTAGGTGGGTCATGCCCAAGCAGGACAAGGATATTCCCCTGTCTAGATGCTTCTTTTTATTCGGCTGTGTGGGCAGTTGGTCTGCAGCCAACTGCGGGGTTATCTTGTTCGGGACTGTTCAGTAAGGAATGGTTCCGGCCTTGTGTTGCAGGGGGTCGGGAGTGATCCTCGGTACGTTGATCTAGGCCACGTACTGCGACGGGCGGTACCCCAGTAGCCCTGCCATTGTATGGAATCCACAATCTAATAAGTGCCAACGGTTTTGATTGTATTACCCATTTTTGTGGCAAGTAGCTGGAATTTAATGAATGTAACAATTTCGGCTATTTTCTATTT
Organism: Allium cepa; assembly: GCA_030765085.1. Classification (NCBI taxonomy): domain Eukaryota; kingdom Viridiplantae; phylum Streptophyta; class Magnoliopsida; order Asparagales; family Amaryllidaceae; genus Allium; species Allium cepa. Next base: position 502,278,179 of record CM060937.1, on the reverse strand, counting down.
ACTTGAAAACCCTAGACCTATTATAATATCACTGGATTTCCTATCAAATGTTTTGGTTAGCGTAAGGTAAAAACTTTTCCATGTTTATGTGTGGGAAGTCTTACGTGATACCTTTCTTTCAAAGGTTTTTGAAATTTAAGAAACTTTCACCTGTTACTCACACTAGACCCATGTCTGACCCGGAGTTTATTTTATTATTTTTCATAAACTCTCGGGTACCCAAATTTTTACGGGTAGCCAAGGGATTCAGGTTAGCTTTGACCGAATTCTGGAGGAGCAATGGAGCAGGAGGCTTCAGCATTGTAGATATATATATATATAGCTCCGTTGTGTTGATATCTCTGAGTCTTATTGTTTGAGTTGTATTGTATTGAGTTGTATTAACTAGACAGGTGTTATAACTGTCTAGTATGTGATGTATTATCTGTATAACTCTGATTGATGTTGTATACTATGTAAATACTTATGTGATTAATATAATTTATTCATTCCGCTGTGAGATTTTGATGTTGTTGTTCTTTCTTCTCTATCCTTTCTATTTTCTCATCCCTTTCATTCTTCAAACGATACGTCTTCTTGGGCGTAGGAAATCGGGTCGTTACAGGTGGAATCGGAACGCTATGTTGAGTGAATACCTAGGTTCTTGAGTGATTTCTTTCTTGAGAGAGCGTATTTGTAATTTTGATATATATATATATATATCATCTATTTGTTGGATTACCTGTTCAGGTTTTCCAATATAAATATAAGGGTAGATTGGATAGTGGTGTGTGTAACACGACTACCTGTGGTTAGAAGTATATCTGACGAGACTGTAGACCTAATACCGTCTCGAGTAAATTCGTGGTGTAATGATTTCACCAAATATCTGGAGGAAACCTGTTAAGATTTGGAGTCCATTGTTGTATTACAAGTTTGGATGAGTAGAATTTGGACTTTGTCAGTTGAGCAGAAGCTAGAAATATTATCTTGGTAACTCAAGAAGTTGTAGTTGAGTGTTGAGATGCAGTAGCGATGGATTATTTCCGAAGAAGTTCCCAAGGATCTTTGGATAAGGAAGTGTATCTGCATTAGTTTTGAGGTTGAGTTCAGCTGAATGTTGTGTTTGGCTTTGAGGCCTGAGCTTTCGAGGAGTTTAGGATTAAGAAGTTTTGGCATCAGTAGCAGTGTTGCAACTCAGATTGTTCTGCCGGCACGCGAGGAGGTCATCTGTCAGCAGTTCTTTACAGTTGAAGTTCAGAGGCAGTTTTGTGAATCCATTTCTTCAATGGATTGGCTAGATAAGCTTAAGCTGTTCAGATTGGTAAGGAGAGAACAGTTTTCTTGGATATTAGCTTAGGTTGATCGCAAAAGTGACTTGCGATAATTGGGCATTCTCTTAGTTTATCAAAAATCTTTTTCTGGCTATCTTTGAAGAGGTCATCGGTTTGCCCTTGCATTCGGAGTTGAGTTTGGTATCGACCAGATTCCAGAAGTAGTGCCGATGGTTCAGCCTAGTAGTAGAATGGTTTCTAGAGAAAGGAATTGGTAAAGCAGCTCAGGTTTTGGAGGAACTTCTGAGTTTTGTTTTGGATCTGTTGAATCATATTTTTGTAATGTGTTGTCCAGTTTGTGCTTATGTGCATCATCAGCATTTTCATCTACTCCAGATCAGAGTTGGGCAGCGGAAGCTGTTGGAAGTGCATCTGTTTTTCTTTTCTGGAAAAGAGAAGTTGTTTTCTACTGATGATAAAGGTTGTGTTCTTGATTTTGGTTGATCTTGAGAAAATCATTCTACTGGATTGTTTTTTTTGGATTCAGATTGCTTTAGGAGTCATCAGCAAAGGTTGAGCTGATCAATAGGTTGAAGGCAGCTCTGGATTGTCAGAAGTATTTGGTGGATAAGAGACAAAGGAAGTTGGATTTCGAAGTCAGAGATTTGATTTTAGATGGATTTTCTCTGATTCAAAGGAGCTCTGTAGATTAGTAGTATAGACTGTTTGGATTTATAGATCGAGTATTCCGGTATTACTGGGAAAACTATAGGAAACTCTATCCAGAAATTTGTCTGGATGGTTAGCTTTGTTGATTTAGTAGATTGGCTGTGATGATTGTTAGCATATGATTGATATATGAGTGTAATAAAAAAAATTAAAATCTTAAATAGATTATTAAATTACCTTTTCTTTTAAATTTCGGGGATGAAATTCTTTTAAGGGGGGAGGAATGTGACAGCCCGGAATTTTCGAGCAATATCGATTTAATAATCTGCATTAAAAATTAAATTGATTTGATATATCTTTGTTAATTAAATCTGAATTGATACTTTTCTTTTAATAAATATTTAATTGGTAAATTTTATCTGTTACAAATTAATTGATTGTTTTCTATTTATATATGTATATATTTGTATACATTGTAAATAGTTGAGCTTTGTTTTAAAAGTTTAACTAATAAATTATGTTTCAAATTTTAATATACATTCTAGTGAATTAGAAATTATGATTTATTTAAAATAAACTTTTCAAAGCTAATAAATAAATAAATGTGTGATTTTAAATACATAAGATAAATGTTTAAATAGTTTAAAAACTTATCTTGGCTTAAGTTAAAATTTAAATTTATTAATAAAAAGATTTGTTTTGTTTTCTTTTTAGTATAGCTTGATAAAAATATGGATTTAAAATTATATATGAGTTTTAATGTAATTTTTGTCAAATGGCACATTAATAAAATATGCAGTTTATAACAAAACGATAATTTATTTATTTATCATTTCAAATTGATAAGTGAGTTACTTTTAAATAATGTTAATAAATAAAAATACAAGACTATAAGATAAATTGGAAAAAATGTAAATTAAGTACATTGGCTAAATTTAATAACATAACAACTATAAAATTCATTTAGATTTCAAACAACAAAACATAGAAATAAAACAAAATATACATAAAGCTATAGGTTATAAGTTAAAATACTGTATGTAATAAGTTAAAATAAAAAGTAAACATATAGGATAAATTTATAGATTATAAAGCTAAATATAGAACTTCACAAAAAAATAACAACAAGACAACAATAAAACTAGAAACAAAGAATCTTCAAGTTGTAAACTGACTAAAGACATATAGAAACAAATCAAATGTGTGCAGGCCGAAATAAATAAAACAAAATAAAGATTAAAAAAAATATACATATATAAATCATGTGAAGGCTTGCTAGGGGAAGACAGTGTAATGCATTCTTAAACAAACAAACAAAAGTAATTAATGTAAAATCTTTCTAACACAATGTATTTCATATCAGCCTCCATCAACAAATATCTCTGTTTTAAAATCCGTACAAACAAGATTTTTATCTTATATTGTACCAAGTATTGTCACAGTTATATGAAACATAATAATAATATACCCTGTATATATAAACCTGTCTGCATATATCCTGTTTACCATTCTTTGCTATATATCCCTGTTCCTCATTTCAGTTCGTAGAACCCAAAACTAAAATATGAAATGAAACTATTGCAAACTTAAACAAAATTCAGTTTAAACTACCCTCAAGATCAATCAATACTGAGAAGCAAAGAAAAGAGTTTCAGCTTGTATTCAAGCCTGTTCAAAAGGGTCTCTGTTCTTCTTTTCTAGAAACTGTGAGTAACTTTATTTTATATAGAAATATATATATATTTAAGAAATGAATCTGTTGTATATATGCCTATGGATGGTATATGTATATGTCTATATATATATATATATATATGTTGAATACTCTGCCTATGCTTGTAGGATGTTGTGGTGTGTGCAGGCTGTAACATGTATTCACTATTTTGAATTCTAAAACAAACTTTGCTTTCAAAACTCATTCCTACCCAATATACTTGAAATTTGGAACTAGAGTTTAAACAAATGATGTTTGTTTGACATTGAACTGAATTTTAAAAATATGTTCAAACTAAAATAACTCAGTAGCAACTCTGGAAAGCCAGATGCATGAGCACAACTCCAGACAAATCAAAATTTGAACCTTTTAAATTTTGGAATTCAGGTATACAAGATGAATCAGTGAACAATAACATGATTTTTAAGGGTTAAAGCATAATATTTAGTGGTATGTTTTGAGAGCAGCTTGTGTTTTTCTGTTTGGGGCATTTCGAGTCGCCGTGGGCGATCAAGTCGATCTGGAGGGTCGAGCTTCTGTCTGGGTTGGAGGAGGCTACCGTGGATCAAGGAAAAATGGTAGGTGGCGGCGCAGTGGGTCGTGGAAGCGGCGGCGTGGGTTTAGAATTTGTAAACCTAAATTTTACTGTGTATGGAGTTTTGATCGCCACGGCCTGTACAAGGGTTCAAGTGACTCGTCGTTTTGAAGGAAGGTAGAGGGGAGATGGTCGATGTTGCGGCCGGAGTTTGGTGGCCTCCGGTGGTTGGAGCAACGAACGCGAGACGTTGACAGGTTTGAGGGTTAGTGGGTCTTGTGTTTCCAGGTTGTGTTTTTCTCTTGTTCATTATCGCACGCATGGGGAAAACTCGAAGCGGATTGCTATTTTTATCGGGAAACCTCGTGTGTTACTCGAAGTAAACGAGGGGATGCTCGGGTTGTAGTTATTCATTTTTAAAACCTGTAACAGTTTATCAGGTTTTTAAATTTTTTGTTTTAAACTAAAATCAAAGTCAAGCCTAGTTCTAACTCAAGTTTAAACAGTGAATTTAAGTTAGTTTTGAGATAGAGTTGGAAATAATTAAGTTTCATAATTTAAATTATTTTAATAACTTAAAAGTGTTTAATAATTAAAGTATTTTCAAACTAGAGTTGAGTTCAAATGAAAATTTAAACTATTAAGGAAAGATTGAAACAAGTTAACTCCAAAATTGAAATCAAGACTTAGATATGAAATTCTAGCTTTGGAACTAAAATAAAGTTTTATGATTTAAATTGATTCAAATAAGTTTTAATGCTATTAAATATGCGAGTTTAAAGGGGTTTAGAAAAAAATAGTGTTAAAACTTTATTAAGGATAAATTGGAATTTATTTAGAAAGTAAATTGAAATAAATGTTTAAAACATATTGGAAGTGAAAATTTAATCAATAATAAGACAGTTTACTTTAAGTAATGAAGACTCAGAATTTATATTCATTAACCTTCTAGTTGATTAAGTATGGATAATTAATGATTGATATTATTTAAATTAGTAATTATGAATTTAAATGTATTAATCAAAGTTGAATAATGAATTAAGTAATTAATATGTGATTAAGAACCATAGATTAGATTTTTATTTAAATTAATAAATTTTAATGGTTAATCAAACTTATAATTAATAATGATTAATATAAGAAGAAAATAATTAAATAAGTGCTAATGAAGAACATTAACTAGATTATTTTATAATCAATTAATGTAATTGATTTTTAATAAATTAATTGGATTAATCAATTCAATAATAATCATTGTAATAGTTTAAATGTAATTATTTATTTGGAAAGTAATTAAGAAATTAATTACTTATTGATTGTGTAAATTGATTTATTTTGAGTTAATTAATTTAGTTTAATTAACTGATATTTTGGAAGTAAATTACTTAGTGAAGTAATTGATGAAATCATTGGATGATGGGAAATGGAAGTAATTGGAGTATAATTACTTAAAATTAATCAAGGGATTAATTAAACTTGTTATTGAGAAGTAATTAATTAAGGACAGTTAACTACTGTATGTATTAATCAAGAGGGTTAATATATGTTATTTGAAGATTTGTATTCTTAATATAATTAATAAAATAACAAATGAAAACGTAATTAGAAATAACTAATTAATATAATTAATGATGGAATTAGAAATTGATTAATTTGGGAATAATAAATCAACAAGATAATTAAATGGTAATAAATCTATATAAATGTAATTAATTAATGGATTTATTCAAGATTAGTCTCTGTAAATAAATTAAAGGAAACTACTGGAATGTAGTAAAGGTTATTTAAATCATGATGATCAATTGGAATATATAAATAATTGATGATAAGATTTAAATCAAGTTAATTAATTTTAATTAATTTAAGAAATCATTGATGATTTGGTATGTGTAATTACTTAGTGTAATTAATGGAGTATAATTACTTAGGAAAGTAATTAGATGATAATTACTTGATGAAATTAATGCAAGATGATTTGTAAATGAAGTAATTAGAGAAATTTCTTTTGTAATTAATCAAAGGATTAATTTACGTAATTAATTAATCATGGGATGATTAATAAGTAATTAAGGGTAGTTAATTACTGTCTTGTTATTAATCAAGGGTGATTAATAATTGTGTTTAAATAAAGATTAACCACATAATATAATCAATTTAAATAAGTAATGTAATATAAATTGGAGATCATTAATTAATATAATTAATGTGTAACTAAGAATTGTTAATCAAGGAATAACTAATAGGGAAGTAATTAAATGTTAGCTGCTATAAATGATTGAGAATAATTCATTTGAGAAATTAATTAAAGACTAAATTACTTTTTGTAATTAGAATGATTAATTAATTTGATTTATAATTAATTAATGGTTGTGAGAGCAGGATTTATGGAATGAGTAATTAATTTAATTTATTAAAGATGGAAGTAATTAATTTAATTCATTTTAAATTAATTATAGATTTTTATTCATAAATCATTGCTTATGGATGATATTGATATTTCACTGATTGATTGTGATCTCAGATATGAGATGATAATATCTATGTGATATGGATGTATGGTTTAAGTATGATAATATTTGATTATCTATTTGGATGATGATATTAATTATCTGTTTATGATGATAATGTGATTATCTATTATGAGATGTGAATTATCTATCTGTGTGTATATTGATAATATTGAAGTGGACTGTTAAGACTAAATAGACAACTTGGCCTTAAAAGACACGTTTTGGATTTCGATGAGACCGGGATCGGATTTTCCTTATTTGGAACATCCGAAAACCACATCAATTCCAAATTAACGATAGGTCGTGGATCTGAAGTGAAGATGAAGATTCAGAATGCAAGGATAATCGTCGTTAACTCTGAGGGTGATTCCAAAATGAGTGTAACTAGATGATGCCTTTGGTTTCGTTCGAACCCAGAACGAACTTGTATGGATTGAATGCTTTCAACACATCGTCGGGTGGGCGATGAGTATTCTAAGAGATATGTTCTATAAAGGTAATCGTAACCTCAAACCTCATCAACTGGGAATGGCTAAAACAGGGGAGGTGCAGCAAGGTTAGGTGTGTCATGCCCAAGCAGGACAAGGATATTCCCCTGTCTAGATGTCCCTTTTTATTCGGCTGTGTGGGCAGGTGGTCTGCAGCCAACTGCGGGGTTATCTTGTTCGGGACTGTTCAGTAAGGAATGGTTCCGGCCTTGTGTTGCGGGGGGTCGGGAGTGATCCTCGGTACGTTGATCTAGGCCATGTACTGTGACGGGCAGTACCCCAGTAGCCTGCCATTGTATGGAATCCACAATCCAATAAGTGCCAACGGTTTTGATTGTATTACCCACTTTTGCGGCTAGTAGCTGGAATTTAATGAATGTAACAATTTCAGCTATTTTCTATTTACTTGAAAACCCTAGACCTATTATAATATCACTGGATTTCCTATCAAATGTTTTGGTTAGCGTATGGTAAAAACTTTTCCATGTTTATGCGTGGGAAGTCTTACGTGATACCTTTCTTTCAAAGGTTTTTGAAATTTAAGCAACTTTCACCTGTTACTCACACCAGACCCATGTCTGACCCGTAGTTTATTTTATTGTTTTTCATAAACTCTCGGGTACCCAAATTTTTACGGGTAGCCAAGGGATTTAGGTTAGTTTTGACGAATTCTGGAGGAGCAATGGAGCAGGAGGCTTCAGCGTTGTAGATATATATATAGCTCCGCTGTGTTGATATCTCTGAGTCATATTGTTTGAGTTGTATTGTATTGAGTTGTATTAACTAGATGGGTGTTATAACTGTCTAGTATGTGATGTATTATCTGCATAACTCTGATTGATGTTGTATACTATGTAAATACTTATGTGATTAATATAATTTATTCGTTCCGCTGTGAGATTCTGATGTTGTTGTTCTTTCTTCTCTATCCTTTCTATTTTCTCATCCCTTTCTTTCTTCAAACGATACGTCTTCCTGGGCGTAGGAAGTCGGGTCGTTACGTGAAGTAACCGGCTTCACCTAAAAATGTAATTGGGGTGAGTCCCCACGCATAAGAATTAGCATACTCTAGAAACTTTATAGCTCTAGGTCTCTTAATTTCAAATGCGGCATGCTTCTTCTTCCAAAAAGAACAATCTCCATAAGAACTAGGCTTCGACTGACAAACACCATCGATCAACCCCTACATCTTTAATATTTCAAGACTCTCCTCGGTATTATGGCCTAAATAGGATGTTATAATTGATTAGAATCCGAAACATTAGAGTAAACTAACTTTCCCAGGACTATCCTTCCCTAAAGCATATAAATATCAACAACTTGCAACCCATTCATCATTACAAAGGAAACCTTCGCCACTCTCGATCTCTATTCATCTACTATTATCCTCATACCATGTCTACTCAAAGCTCCAACTGACAATAAACTCCTACCAACATTGGAACATGTCTAACATCTGTAACAACACTATCATACATCCTAAATCTCAAACTTCTAATGCCCAGAACATGACAAGATATGTCTTTCCCGTATGAACTACTCTGCCATCAATCTTCCTATTGCTAACAAAACATCCCCTATTTGGCATCAAATGACACGTGGCTCCAAAATAAATCACCTAACATGTACTCTTTGAAGGTGAAATAGTAGTTGAAAATAATGACATATTGCTATCACTACTACTGCATTCAATCCAGCTGCTGCTAAAACTGAAGTTTTTTCCATCTCTCTCTTCTTTCTAAGAACCGAACATTACCACATAAAATTCTCCCTCTTCTTAAAATAATAAAAAGAACCGTTGAGTTAGAGATAGTATGAAATAAAATCTAATTTAAAGTAGACCATACCGTGAATAATGGATCTATGATATTTACATAACCCATAAGTGCTGCTATAGATCGACCTAGATTCCTACATTCTCTAACACAAAAATTCATTCTTTCTCCATAAAACTAAATACATCCAAATGGTGGACTTTGCAACTTCACCATTCAGTCGGAGATACCATCCCTATAAGCAAAAAGCTGATGGTTCAATATGGGATCGACGGGCAGGATTATTAAATGTAAATTCTATTCCATAATTATTTACTGCATGAACATATATGTGTGTGTGTGTGTGCATACACTAAAAATTGATTTTTTTTGAATTGTAATCGTTTTAAACAAAAATCAACTTATTTATAAACAATTCAAAAAATTCTATTTGATTTGTTTAGTAGGAATAAAAATGTTTATAATCTCTGTGTAGGGCGGTTGTACAGCAAGCACATTCATGTAGCCACTCCATTGGATAAAGAAGGTAAAAAGTCATCATCTAATCTCATAGTTGATCGACGGCATGGCAGCATTATGTGGGAGATCGTATAGTCACAGTGGAAATGATCTTGGATGGAAAATCAAATTATAGTTTTATAGGAAGGGTATTGGTCATGATGGGGAAATTGGTTGACTAAGCTTGGCGAGGAAAACCTGGTGGTGTAACTAGCGGTGGCTCTAGTGTGTTTTGACGGAGAGGGAAATTGTGATTCAAATTATAGAGGTGGCTAGGTTTAGAGCAAAAGAGAAGAAGGTATATGCATTTTGTATATTAGTCCATCAATTCTAATTAATTGCAATTTAACCCTATAAATTTTAATCCCTATAACTTACACATTCAAACTCCATATTAAGCACAACTTGTGCTAAGGGATTCGTATCAATATTCTAGACATCTTGATATTTTTTTTGAAAATGGTACTTTATATACAACAAATCATTGGGACAATATATCCCATGTCAATAAACGTTCGAAAGAAAGTTTCGAACTTGTGACCTCTTGCACCAAAGCCGAATCAATTGACCACTTGGACAATGGTGCTTGTCCTAGACATCTTGATATTATTTTTGAGTATACCACATACCTATTTATGACAATGTAAATCAAAATTAATATGGTAATTTGTTAAAAAGACATTGTAACATCTCGTATTTTTAAGACATTGAATTTGAACATTTAATTCATTTTAAACGTTAATGTGGATTCTTAATTGATTTTGTAAATGGATGGATTCGGGTTCAATCAATGAAATAAGCTATAATTTTTAATTATAGAAATTCCGGTTGAATTTGAGTAATGGGAAAATAATAACTTAAATATTCAGAATTGAAATAAAAGTAAACCTGGAGGTAAATAGTGATAAAAATGGTTTTAAAAATTTATTTTGAGTTATTTAAGTGTAAATAGTTTGGTGGAATTTTAGATAAATGTTTAAGTCAATAAGTTAATATTTGGGATTTTATATTAATTTAAAAGTGAATTTAATATTATTAAATTGCAATTTAATCAGATTTTGGTCCGGAATGAGCCAGAATGGTTTTATTTGAGTTTATAAATTTTATATGATTTATTATTAAGTTATTAAAATTTTCAAAGTGAAATTTTAAGCGTTTTCGTCAATTTTGATAATCACTCTATTTAATAGACGAGTTAAAATTGCCTTCCGCGGCACATTCTCGGAATTCAACGAAACTAGTTCCATTGGATCTGTAATAGCTAGTTATTATCGGATCTCAATTTTCGTAGCAATCGGAGTTGTCGTTTGACCGTGGCAGCTCGAAACGCGTAGAAATCGATTTAACCGATTTAATTTTAAAATTTGATCGTTTCTTTTTGTAACTCGCACATACGATCGAATTAGCTTACGAAACCCATTCCATTGTGTCCGGAACGTGGAAAAACCCTAAGAACGCTGTAACGACCCGACTTCCTACCACCAGGAAATCGCATCGCTAATTAAGAAAGAAAGGGATAGAAAAGAGAAGAAAGAAGAGAAAGAAGAAACAACACAAGAATCTCAACAGCGGAACGAATAATCTATATTAATAACAAAGTATTACATAGTATACATCAAATATCAGAGTTACACAGACATATACAACACATACTAGACAGTTATAAACACCTGTCTAGTTATTACAATTCAATCACAATACATAACAACTCAGAGATAACAACACAGCGGAAAACTATATAACTATGCGCGGAAGCCTCCTGCTCCATATGCTCCTTCACAATTCGTCAAAGCTAATCCTGAATCCTAACCTGAATTCCCTTGGCTACTCATAAAAATTTGAGTACCCAAGAGTTATGGAAAAACAGAAATAACTCCGGGTCAGACATGGGTCTGGTGTGAGTAACAGGTTAAAGTTGCTTAACTTTGAAAAAATCCTTTAAAAGAAAAGGTATCACGTAAGACTTCCCACACATAAACATGGAAAAGTTTTTACCTTACGCTAACCAAAACATTTGATAGGAAATCCGATGATATTATAATAGTGTCTAGGGTTTTCAAATAAATATGAAATAGCCGAAATTGTTACATTCATTAAATTCCAGCTACTAGCCACAAAAGTGGGTAATACAATCAAAACCGTTGGCACTTATTGGATTTTGGATTCCATACAATGGCAGGGCTACTGGGGTACCGCCCGTCACAGTACGTGGCCTAGATCACCGTACCGAGGATTACTCCCTTCATCCCCTGCAACACAAAGCCGGACCCATTCCTTACTGAATAGTTCCGAACAAGACAACCCCGCAGTTGGCCTAGGTTCCAACCGCCCACACAGCCGAAATATAAAGGGACCTCTAGACAGGGATAAATCTTGCTCTCCAGTGGGGGCTACCCACGAAGCTTTGCTGCACCTCCCCTGTTTTAGCCATTCCCGGTTGATGAGGCTTGAGGTTACGATTACCTTTAGAGAACACATCTCTTAGAATGCTCATCGTCCACCTGACGATGTTCTGAAAGCATTCAATCCATACAAGTTCGTTCCGGGTTCGAACGAAACCGAAGGCATTATCTCGTTACACTCATATTGGAATCACCCTCAGAGTTAACGACGATAACCCTTGCACTCTGATTCACCATCTCGAATCTATAAGATCTATTCCGTCAAACTCATTACGGAATCACCCACAGAGTTATACTTGACGTATAGCCCTTACACCTCGAGTCTTCACTCGCTCCACTTGGATTAACGACCTAACGTTATTTGGAATCGATGTGGTTTTCGGATGTCCAAATATGGAAACCCGATCCCGGTCTCATCGAAAACCAAAGCGTCTCTTTTATGTCCAAGTTGTTTTAAGTTTAAAACAATTCAATTCATTATCTAAATATACACAGATAGATAATTCACAACACAATAGATAATCAATCTTATCATTATCAACAGATAATTCATATCAAATCAGATAATCCATATTATCATCCAAAAGCAACCAATGCATCCATATCACATACACTATTCATCTCACAACTGAGATTACAATCCAAACCAGACAACCAATATCATTCAACCAATACCAATCATCAAACATAAGCAAATGATCTAATGATCACACCTTCTATAATTAATTTAAAATGAATTAAATTAATTACTCAATCTCTAATTAATTTAAAATGAATTAAATTAATTACTAAATCTCCAATTAATTTAAAATGAATTAAATTAATTACTTCATCATTAAAATCTTGCTTAACCTAATCTTCAATTGATTACAAATCAATTTATAAATCATCATTCAATTAATCATTGCTGATTAACTATCTCTAATTACAATAAGTAATTAGCATTTAATATTGATCACACAAGTTAATTATATTAAACCCTACATATATATTAATCACCCTTGATTAATAACCATTCAGTAATTAACTACATTAATTACTCAATCCAATTAATTATTCTTAATTAATTATCTAAATTAATCCCCTTGATTAATTTAAGTAATTTAAATCCAAATTACTTCCATATCAAATATCTCTAATTACATCCTGTAATTATTAATTAATTACTTCCTTAAGTAATTACAAATTTCTAAATTACATAAAGTAATTATCAAACAATCCTCAAATGTTTAAATCAATTAAACTTAATTAATTAATCTAAGCAAATCACATTAACTTTAATTAATTACATTAAGTAATTAATTCTTTAATTACTTTCATTAAGTAATTAAACTTAAACCATTGATTATTAATAAATTAATCTAATTAATTTACAAAAATTAATCATATTAATTAATTGTTAATGACTTCATTAACATTTCTTAATTACTTAATTAAGAAATTAACTTAAGTTAATCATCATTAGTTATTAAGTAATTAATATTTAATTACTATTTAATTAATCTCTAATTATTAATTAACTAAGTGTTAATTAAAGTCTTAATTAACCATTAATCACTTGATTAAATAAATCTTAATCATAAATTAAAATTTAGTTAACCATCCTTAATTATATATTAATTAAACCTAATTAACTAATCTCAAATTAAATTAAAAATCATTAATTATTTAATTAAACATCCACATTATTAATTAATTAAATAATTAACATTCATCTTAATTACCTTAATAATCAATGAATCCAATCATTAAACTTAATTTATCTTTTAGATAAAACATTCCTATTAATCAAGCATTTAAAAACAAAATGTTTTTAAGTTTACATTAAATTCAATTTAACATTTCTTTTAAACTTAAGATCCAAATTTATTTAAAATACAACTAAATCTTATATGTTTACAAGAAACATCTAATTAATTATAAGTTTAAAAAGAATTTAAATTTCCATTCAAATCAAATTCAAATCAAATTAAAAACATCTTTAAATTTCAAAATTGAAATATAACTTCCATTCTCAATTTAGTTTTAAATTCTTTCAAACTCTTCTATAATTTACACCTTTAATTCAAATGCAAACCATTTGAAAACAATTTAAATTTAAACTTTATTTAAAAACTGAAGTTTAAATTTTAAATTCAGATTTAAAAACTCAGTTTTGGATTCATTTTGAATTCCTAAATTAAATACTTAACTTTTCAATTCAATATGCAAAACAACAATGCATTTACACTTGAGAGTTTAAAATCAAATTTGAATTTAAAAACATAAATGTTTCAAATATCTGACAAATTAAATTTGAATTCATATCCAAATTTCAAACTAAACTCAGTTTTAAATCTCCACTTAAAAATTTAAACTTACCTTTTTCATTTAAAACAGAAACAGTTTCTGTTTATTAAAAAAAAAACTTAAACTTTTGAAATTCTGAATTTGAATAATTTCATAAGAACAGAATTTAAACTTGTTTAGATTCATTTTTATATTCAGTTTAAAATCAAATGTTAACATGGTAGTTTGTAATCAAATTTTAAAAACTGGAAATAATTTCCTGTTCTTCTCTTTTTTTTTTAATTTTAAAACCACATTTGAATCCTGCAGTTAAATTATTTCAACATCTGAATTCAAATATTTGAATTCATCTTCAGATTCAAATTTAAATCCTAAGTTAACAATGGTAGTTTACAGTAAGTTCAGATTTTATAAACTGAAAACAAGTTTTCCTGTTCTTCTGCTTTTATTTCTCTTTTCTAACAAACTTGAATTTCTGCATTTATATTTATTACAAAATAGGAATTCAAACTATTTGAATTCAATTTCAGACTCAAGTTTAATCCTAAGTTTAAATTTCCAGAATTAAATTTAAACTTTATTTTAAAAATTCCTAAAACAGAACAGTTCTGTGAATAAAACCTGAAACCAAAAGTATACTCGAGTCACTCAATCTTTGCTTCGAGTCAGAAGCTTGCATGCTTCGAGTCATCTCCCATATTTCCCGAGACTAACCCGGGTCAAAAATCACAGCAACTACCCACATCAAAACCTGGAAACAGACCACACCCAAACTTCCCAAAACCTGTCAACACCATTATCTCTCAACCCCGACCATCAACATCGACCAAACTCCGGTGATGGCCTCAACACAACACCATCCACCATCCCTCCAAATAGCTTTGAACTCGATGCACTTAGGTGTGCACAATTGACCCAAAACTGAAACACAGTATCAACTAGGGTTCTACAACTAAATTCCCAAATTCATTCTCAACTTGAATTGTAGATCAAGTCAAAAAAATTTCCTATGTTTATTGATAGCTACATTCATTCCAGAATCAATTTCAAACAGTTCGAATGTAAGATTTAACTGAACTTGATAAAAGTGTAAATTACAGTTCATTTAAAACTGCATTTTACTCTTTACACTGTAAATTTTAATTTTGGTTTTAAACTTCCTGAATTTACTAAATGATTCTATTTGTAAACTTATGCTATTCTAGAATATCATGATCTATTCAAAGCTAAGTAATAACAACAACAACAAAACAAGTCAAAGGGGAGAACTCAGAGATTAAACATGAGTTTGGAATTTAGAGGCTCAGACATGAAACTTCTTCAACATGTATACTGGCATATATCACAGGTATAAAATTCACAGCCATTTCATATAAGTTCATATCAAATTTTAAAAAGAAAACATAAACAACTTTACCTATTAACTAAATTATAAGTGAGTTACTCACCTCATTTTCCAAATGCAGAGCACATTGCAGGTTCCAGATTCTTGAAAATGAATGCATGCAGTAGCTTTAATCCCTTTTTTAAAACTTGAATATTGCTTTTTAAAACATGCAGGTCCTTGTTTGAAAATTCATGCAGGCCTCCAGTTCAAATGCCAAGAATGCAGACCCCTATCTTGCTTCCAGATTTCATGAATGCATGTTTCAACATGATGCATGCAGGCCTCAACTTGATGAAGATTGAAATGCAGGTGAATTGCTCCCAGATTATGAAAATTGAGATGCAGGTCTTTGATTCATATTTGATGCAGGGATGCTAGAAATTGCATGCAGGCTTCCAATTTGTTGTGCAGGTGAGAATTTTGGAAAAGAGGAGTTTTGAATGTAAAGTTTTACAGTTTTAAGATATGCAGTTTTGAATTTTTGTGGAATGCAGAATTGGATTTAGGTTGTGAGAAGTTGAATGCAAATGTATGCAGATCTCCCTATTTCCAGATGCAATTATACTTGAGTTTTGAGGTATTGCAACTTGATTATGGAATGAGAAAATGCATATGAATGAAGAAACTAAATGAATGTATATTTTCAGAAAATGAGTTAAAAGAAAAATGAAAATGAAATGGACACATGTCATTTAAAAGTAGACACTTGTCTTTTAAGCTTTAAATTAATGTTTAATTAAAGTGAATAAGCATTAAGCCTACTTACTTAATTCCTATACAAAATTATGTATTAAATAATTCTCTAAGGAAAAAACAAAGCATTATTATTATAAATAGAATGATATACAAGTTATTCATTTTGAAAAGAAACTTTTAAAACAAATTTATAAAAGAGTTTGTAAAATATTTTAATATACAACTTGAATAAAAAAAGAATTTTTAAACTAGTTAAAACATTTATCTCAAATTTAAAATCATATAGTTATTTAATTAAATATTTCTGAAAAGCTCAAATTACAAATAAATCACCATTTCTATTTTCAAAACATAAAATTATGCTATACTAATTTAACTAAAACAAATTGTCTATTTAAAATATATATAAATACATATACATTATTAAATAGAAAACAATTTATAATCTTATCTACAATAATTTCACAAATTAAACATTTAAATAAAGAAGATTATTAAATCAAATATCAAATTTATTAACAAAATTATCAATTCAATATAAATTTAAATCCAGATTATTAAATTTATATTGTCCAAAATTCCGGGTCGTTACAAACGCCTGTTGGAAAGCGTAATTTGGAGTTCGTTTGCATATGAAGATAAATTGAGAATTTTATTAATTAAATAATATAATATTATATATAAATCCACATTTTAACTAAACCCTAACTTCAGAAACGAGGGCCGCCGCTCATATACGTTCAATGGCCGAAACTCTCTCGTTTTCTTCCGCCTTTTGCTTGAAATCCACTCATTGATTTCCAAAATCTCCAACTAGAGAAATGAAGGGGATGTCAAGATCTTTAAGATGGACGGCGGCGACCGTATATGGATGTGTAGATGGCCGGCGAATCAAGGCGGAAGGGCCGCCGATCGTGGTCGTTTTCGTGGAGCTAGGGGCGACCGGACGTCGCATCGTTTCAGGCGACGGTGGAGGTTGAGGCGCTCTTCGAGATGGGAGGTTCTGATCGACGTGAAGGCGAACGATTTGGGTGCGATTTCGAGCCCTAATGGCCGCGTTTTGGGTTTGTGTATCTGATGTCGCGTACGAGAAGAGGAAGAAAGGTAGTGGGGACGGCTGGGATTCCTGTTGCGTGATCAACGGTGAAAAAAAAGACTTGTTTTTAAATTTATATCAAAAACTTTAAAATATCGTAACTCATTCATACGTATTCAGAATTCGACGAATTTGGTGGCGTTGGAATTGCAGAGACGAGCACTACGAGATGGTGCAGTTCTAGATTCATTCTGGGCAAGTAGAAATTTGGGTTAAATCGAACGTCGTTCGGTTTAATTTAAATTTCGAACGCTCGCCGAAACCCAAGGTGAGTTAATCTCACTAACATCTGGATTGTTAGCTGATTTAAGTAGTTAATATTTAAATAATTGTGCGATTGGTTGAAATATTTATTTATATCTGCCTGGATTGATTTATATATATATTGTTGTGCTAATACCTATGGATGCAGGGAAAACAGGTTGGAGAGGATCCAACTGGATTCCTCACAATATAGTAATCATTTTTATAATTGATGATGCCTGTTTGTATATTGTGATTGATAAATTTGGAATTAAATTATATTGTGATGTTGTTGGATAAACTATAAACTCAGAATGTTAAATTATAAAGAAAATAAATTGGTTTTAAAAAGAAATCAGAAATTTATAAATAAAGAATTTAAAGGAATATAAAAATTGGAATCTGTTTTGGATGAAAAGAATAAAATGTAAATTGGTAAAATTGGAATTTTATTTAAGAAAATTGTAAATATGATTTTTCATTGACGAAGTCTCCTAAATGTGTTATTTAAAAATGTTTTAAACCTATATTTTAAAAAAATGAATTTTCGGGAAAGGGGAAAATGTGTTTGAACTTCGAAAGAAGTTATGTTAAGCATTGGATTGGGAATTTATGTTATTAAACATAAATTGAATTGAAATAAATCGGCAGGATTTATATGAAGGATACTTTGGGATGTTTGAATGGTAATGTGTTTCCCAGGGAAAAACCAAGTTAGTGTTTTAAAAGATTTTATTTGATTAAAGGTTAAGGTTTTAAATTGTTTAAAGAGTATTTTTAAGAAAAGTTTATTTTCTAGAAGAAATTATTAAAATTTGTTTTACAACTATTTGTTTTAGCATATTGGTAAAGGCTAGTATTTTTCTTTTAAAAAAACTCCACTTTTAAATTTAGTTAACCAAACCCTTATTTAAATCGAGTTATTTCTTATTTAATAATATTGTTCAAAATAGTTTTGAAATTTTTATTTTGGGTAAATAAATAGAAGTAGTTTACATATTTTAAAGTATATTTCAGTATAAAGTATTTTAACTGTTTAAAAATCACATGTTTTGAACTTGGTTATTTCCAATGGGAATAAATGGTAAAGAATTTACCTTGTAAATGAAGAACTTTGGGATATTGTTTCAAATGAGTCTTGGAAATTTGAAAATATATCTTTCAAAGATATTAGAGGAAAATAAATAATGTGGGAATTATTTATTGTGTGATGGACGTTTGTGAATATAAATTGATAGTTAAATCACTGACTATCAATGTTGGACAAATGCGTTGATCGTTTCGAAGAGACAGGGATCGAGATTTATTTCTCGAAAACCACTTCGATCCGGTTTGTACGTTTCGTGGAAAACGTGTTCGGAGTCGAAGATGGAGCGGTGAAGTGCAACGGCTAGTCGCTACTATTCCTGAGGATATTTCCAAAATGGATGTAGTAGGAATAGTGCCTTCGGTTCCGTTCGAACCCGGGACGGACTTGTATCGACGAATGCTTTCAGAACATCGTCAGGTGGACGATGAGCATTCTAAGTGATGCGTTCTTAAAAGGTAACGTTTAACCTTAAGCCTCATCAACCGAGAATGGCTAAAACAGGGGAGGTGCAGCAAGGTTAGGTGGGTCATGCCCAAGCAGGACAAGATTTTCCCCTGTCTAGATGTCCCTTTATATTCGGCTTATTGGGTGGTTGGTCGCGCCAACCACAGGGTTATCTTGTTCGGGACTGTTCAGTAAGGAATGGTTCCGGCCTTGTGTTGCAGGAGAGCGGGCGTACTCCTCGGTACTCTGATCTAGGCCAGGTACTGTGACGGGCAGTACCCCAGTAGCCCAGCCATTGATGGAAATCCATTCTCGCTACGAGCCTTGTACGAGTTTTGTTTGTATTACCCACTTTCGTGGCTAGTAGCTGGAATTTAATAGATGTAACAATTTCGCCTATTTTATAAGTATTTGTAAATAGACCCTATTATAATATCAGAGAATTTCTATAAAAAGTGTTTTAGCTATCGTAAGGTAAAAACCCGACATGTTTATTTGTGGCGTGGTCTTACGAGATGCTTTTGTTTTCAAAAGGATTTTGAAACTTTAATAATCAAATTGGATGCAATATTATTATCTGCTGGTATTCCAGACTGACTCGGGTGTTATTTCATTGTAATGCTCGGGTCAGACCGAGTATTATTTTTTCAGGACGGGATGCTTTGGAACAGGAGAGGAGCTGGAGTCTGAGACGTATTATATGTACCTATATATATATTCTGCTGCTGTGATTGTATGATTGTCTGACTGATGGATATAGTTTGTATGAGATACTCTGATGATGTGATGTATAAAACAGTTATAGATTTCATTTTGTGTAAAGTTCTATATTTATTATTATATTTTATTCCGCTGCGACTGTGAGATTCTGATATTGTTTAGTTTCTTCTTCTTCTATCTCTTCTTCTTTAACCCTAATGGTTCGTAATTCTGTGCCACTTGAGTTAATAGAGGTAGAATAGTGTCGATTCAAGGGGTACGGATTTGCGGGCTGTTACACTTGGTATCAAAGCCAGGTTGGCGACAGCCTAGGCTTTGGTGGGGAAATTACTCATTAAACAGAGTCAATAGTACTCTATAATGAGTTGAGAGTAATAATAGCTAAGAGAGCGTACTTGTTAGTGGATATAAAATTGTTTTTGTACTGTGTTGATTTACCGGTTGAGTGTTTATTAATTCTGGTCGGTGCGGGAAGTACAACCGTATCGATAGGGGTTTCTAAACTCTTAAACAAGATAAACCGACATAGTATTGTTTTTAAAGTGGGTAGATGAAATGATTTTACCCAAAATTATATTTTGATATAAAAGGAATAATTTTTCTGAAATTATTATATATATTTGGTTGCTTTGTTGTTAATACAATAATTAAATAAGAATCTAAAGTTAATCTTAAATTTGAAATGGTTATAATCAAATAAATTCTGTAAGTATAAATTATACAAAAGAGAATAACTAAATTTAAACTAAACCAGAATTTAAATCCCGGAGATTTTGAAAAGGGTTTTAAATGTATTGGAAACAAAGTTTGGAAATTTAAAATCCTGGGAAAGATTGAAATGTTTTCTAAGGTGTTTGAAGGGTACACTGGAATATTGATTTGGGTAATATGTTTGAATGGAAAACTATTTTCAAATGAATTTGGAAAAGTAAGGAAGCATTGAACTCACTTCAGTCGCTGGAAAATAATCCTGATGATGCTGGCCACATCATTAGAATTCATTTTCGAGTTTCTAAAGTGATGGATTGCTACCATGTGAGTGATTATGGTATTTGTTTGGACTTGTTTGAGAAATAAGTGATTTTAGAATTTTTCAATAAGGAAACTTGTTTTGGTAAAAGCAGGTTGTTTGGAATTTGGTAATTGATTTGATTTAAATATCAAATGGGAATGTGTTGATTTTTGTTTCGAATTGGTTTTGAAATAAATCCGGGTAAATTGAATTCTGGAGATTATGTTTAGAATAAAAATGTGAAAGTTAAAATGAATCAACTATATAACTTGTAAATACAGTTGATTTAAAAAGAATTGGAGTTGATATTAAGTAAGAAAGGGAATAACATTTTAATCCTGAAATTAAAATTAATTTGGGTAAATGGAGGTAAATGAAATTATTGAAATGGATGGAAAGTTGAATTTAACTTGGGATAAGTTAAATAAAATTGGGAATTAGAATTAAATTGGTTTTGGTTAAATTGAAATGTAAGATGACTTGAAATTGTGAGTCATTGTGAAATGAATAGTACCCATGAGTTATTAAGTGTTATGCTTGTAGTTTGAAATTGTGGATTTAAAATTTGCAAGGAATTAAATTAAAAGAAGATTTGTATCCTTAAGAATTCGGGGATACATATATATACATACACATATATATATATAATTTGAAATTGTGATTATATGATGTAGATGGATTAAAAAGAGCAATATGAGCTTTAAAATAAATAAGTTGATGAACTTATATAAATAGATATGAAATTATAATCACAATTAGGAAATAGTTGAATGATATGGTGAATTCAAACTTAATTTGAAAAGAAATGTGAATTGAGATAAGGTAAAGTGAGATATAAAGGAAATGAATGAACTTAAATTAGTAAACAAGTTTTGAACTTGTATATGGAGAATTAAAATTGAGAATTTGAAATTGAATTAAATCTAAATGAATTAAAATTAGATTGAATTGGATTTAACTTCAATCGAATGGAATTGAGATGGAATTGGATTTAATTAAAAACAAGATTCAGTTGTGTTGTGAATAGATATGAACGGAATTAAATCCTTATTTAAGATGGTAAGGGAAAATGAAATGAATTCAAGATGGCTAAATAAATTTAGTTAAAACTTGAATCTAAATTTGGAAAGATTTGAATTGAAAGAAATCTAATTTGATGAAGGGATATTGTATGAATAAAAGTTTGACTCAACTAAATTCAAAAGGATTATTTGAGAATGAATTTAGCATAAGCTGAATTAAATAAAGAGAAGCTTGAAGGTGAATTTAGTATAAGCTAAATCAAATGAAAATGAAATAAAATTGATATAAGAATATAAATGAAAATATTGTGAAGAATGCTTAAGCAAAACAAATAATTGTAATTAAGCTTTATAATGTGGTCTTGGGTAAATTTGTTTAGATGCTGAAATGGACTTGCAAGTGAAATGATTTTAATTGATTATTGTAATGGAATATGAAAGTATGAATTAAAGATGTGTGAGAGTTGTAAATAATATAGAATGAGATGTTATTGATTTAAACTTAAGCTGAATGTATAAGTTAGTTGGATTAAAATTTGTAAATGGTTTGATTTGGTAAGAATCAATTAAAATGGAAATAAATTGAGATATTATGGAACTGTAATCCTTTAAGAGAATGATGAGATGGTTATTTTTAAGCTTATGAAATAGCTTTAAATAAATTTTGTTTGCAAAATAAGATGCAAGCAAATGACTTTTAAGATTGTTATTGTGAGGAAAAAAATATAATAATAATAATAATAATAATAATAATAATAATAATAATAATAATATAATAAAAATAAACTTAAGATGAATAATAAATTTGAAAGGTGAGAATAAGGATTGATTTAATAATTGAAATGGAATAAGCATGCTTGGATTATGAACCATGCAGAATTGAATAAAATTAATATAAATCTAGACTGGAATTAATTTTAAATGGGTGTAAGCTTAAGTGATGATTAATTGCTTGAATGGCATGAAAATTGCATGTATTCGGAATTGAGTTGTTTAACAAGCAATTGAAATTGATTTTTGAATAAATTGATATGGATTGGAATAAAATTCAAAGAATTTGTATATGGATGCAAGTGAGTTGATTTGAAGAAGCAAATAAAGATGGTTTTAAATTAATTAGATAAATGCAATCTAATTAAGTGATTTTGGATATGAATGGAAATGGATTATAAAAGAAATGCAAATGCTTCAAATTGGAAATAAGAATTTGGTTTGTGAATCAACTTGGGACTGAAATGAAATAGATTGATGTTAGTGAAGCACCTGTTAATCATATTTAAATAGAAATGAATTGGTAGAGATAAATATGGATGGCATATAGTAAACTTGAATGTAAATCATTCAAGTGAAATAAAATGAAGTTGGTTTGGATGAAAGTAGAATGGGCTGAAATCTTAAAGAAAAATGGATTTGAGTATAAATGTAAGTGAGTTATAATAGAAATGCACATGTAACAAATTGAAATAAAATTTTGCTTGGTAAATCAATTCGAAGATTGGGTAGAGTATGAATTGAAATAGCGAAACTGGTATGTAACTCATTTGTGTGAAATAAAAATGAATTTTGGACTTGGATAAGAAATTTAAAAGGTGACTGAAATTATTAAATTGTTGATAAAATATGGTTAACATTGTTAAATAATGAAGTTGCTTGGTTAGGTCATGAAATGGATATGTTTGGTTTACATTTATATTGGAAATGTTGTTAAAATGCTCGTATCTTTGAAAATTGATGAGTTTGTTGAGTAAGTACAGGTATGAGAGGCGTTCGATAAAGTTGGAGCGCATATATGCGTAATATTAGCCGCTTGCTTTTAAAATTTGCTAAAAAGGTACGCCTACGCAAATATAATTGGGAAATGATATATATTTTGTGATATATTTTGGTTTCCGACCGTGTGGGTCGATGTATATATATTTATTTGTATCGCGATATCGCGAAAGCTCCTCCGTACAAAGGAGACTCTGCCAAAAAATTTCGGAAATTTTGGGAGTTAGAAATTTTTTGGGGTTTTGGGAGTTTGAAAATTTTAATTAACTTGGAAAGTTGTTTTTAAGAAAATGTTGAGACCAAAACATTTGATTCTAAATAAAAAATATGATTTTGGATTTGAAAATGGTTTTGAGAAGTGTATATAAGCTTTTAACTAAGCAAATTGGGAAAGTAAATGGGTTGGAGAGTATTTTCTACCTTAGCAAATTTCGGGGACGAAATTTTTATAAAGGGGGAGGAATGTAACATCCCGTATTTTTAAGACATGGAATTTGAACATTTAACTCGTTTTAAATGTTAATGTGGATTCTTAATTGATTTTGTAAATGGATGGATTCGGGTTCAATCAATGAGATAGGCTATAATTTTTAATTATAGTAATTCCGGTTGAATTTGAATAATGGAAAAATAATAATTTAAATATTCGGAATTGAAATAAAAGTAAACCTGGAGGTAAATAGTGATAAAAACGGTTTTAAAAATTTATTTTTGAGTTATTTGAGTGTAAATAGTATGGTGGGAATTTTAGATAAATTTTAAGTCGATAAGTTAATATTTGGGATTTTATATTAATTTAAAAGTGAATTTAATATTATTAAATTGCAATTTAATCAGATTTAGGTCCGGAATGAGCCAGAATGATTTTATTTGTGTTTACAAATTTTATATGATTTATTATTAAGTTATTAAAATTTTAAAAGTGAAATTTTAAGCGTTTTCGTCAATTTTGATAATCACTCGATTTAATAGACGAGTTAAAATAGCCTTCCGGGGCACAGTCTCGGAATTCAACGAAACTAGTTCCATTGGATCCGTAATAGCTAGTTATTATCGAATCTCAATTTTCGTTGCAATTGGAGTTGTCGTTTGACCGTGGCGGCTCGAAACGCATAGAAAACGATTTAACCGACTTAATTTTAAAATTTGATCGTTTCTTTTCGTAACTCGCACATACGATCGAATTAGCTTACGAAACCCATTCCATTGTGTCCGGAACGTGGAAAAACCCTACGAACGCCTGTCGGAACGCGTAATTTGGAGTTCGTTTGCATATGAAGATAAATTGAGAATTTTATTAATTAAATAATATTATATTATATATAAATCCACATTTTCACTAAACCCTAACTTCAGAAACGAGGGCCGCCGCTGATATACGTTCAATGGCCGAAACAATCTCGTTTTCTTCCTCCTTTTGCTTGAAATCCACTCATTGATTTCCAAAATCTCCAACTAGAGAAATGAAGGGGATGTCAAGATCTTTAAGATGGACGGCGGCGATCGTATATGGATGTGTAGATGGCCGGCGAATCAAGGTGGAAGGGCTGCCGATCATGGTCGTTTTCGTGGAGCTAGGGGCGACCGGACGTCGCGTCGTTTCAGGCGACGGTGGAGGTTGAGGCACTCTTCGAGATGGGAGGTTCTGATCGACGTGAAGGCGAACGATTTGGATGCGATTTCAAGCCCTAATGGCCGCGTTTTTGGTTTGTGTATATGATGTCGCGTACGAGAAGAGGAAGAAAGGTAGTGGAGACGGCTGGGATTCCTATTGCGTGACCAACGGTGAAAAAAAGAAGAATTGTTTTTAAATTTATATCAAAAACTTTAAAATATCGTAACTCATTCATACGTATTCAGAATTCGACGAATTTGGTGGCATTGGAATTGCAGAGACGAGCACTACGAGATGGTACAGTTCCGGATTCATTCCGGGCAAGTAGAAATTTGGGTTAAATTGAACGTCGTTCGGTTTAATTTAAATTTCGAACGCTCGCCGAAACCCAAGGTGAGTTAATCTCACTAACATCTGGATTGTTAGCTGATTTAAGTAGTTAATATTTAAATGATTGTGTGATTGGTTGAAATATTTATTTATATCTGCCTGGATTGATTTATATATATATTGTTGTGCTAATACTTGTGGATGTAGGGAAAACAGGTTGGAGAGGATCCAACTGGATTCCTCACAATATAGTATCATTTTTATAATTGATGATGCCTGTTTGTATATTGTGATTGATAAATTTGGAATTAAATTGTATTGTGATGTTGTTGGATAAACTATAAACTCAGAATGTTAAATTATAAAGAAAATAAATTGGGTTTTAAAAAGAAATCAAGAAATTTATAAATAAAGAATTTAAAGGAATATAAAAATTGGAATCTGTTTTGGATGAAAAGAATAAAATGTAAATTGGTAAAATTGGAACTTTATTTAAGAAAATTGTAAATATGATTTTTCATTGACGAAGTCTCCTAAATGTTTTATATAAAAATGTTTTAAACCTATATTTTAAAAAAATGAATTTCCGGGAAAGGGGAAAATGTGTTTGAACTTCGAAAGAAGTTATGTTAAGCATGGGATTGGGAATTTATGTTATTAAACATAAATTGAATTGAAATAAATCGGCTGGATTTATATGAAGGATACTTTGGGATGTTTGACTGGTAATGAGTTTCCCAGGGAAAAACCAAGTTAGTGTTTTAAAAAATTTATTTGATTAAAGGTTAAGGTTTTAAATTGTTTAAAGAGTATTTTTAAGAAAAGTTTATTTTCTAGAAGAAATTATTAAAATTTGTTTTACAACTATTTGTTTTAGCATATTGGTAAAGGCTAGTATTTTTCTTTTAAAAAAAACTCCACTTTTAAATTTAGTTAACCAAACCCTTATTTAAATCGAGTTATTTCTTATTTAATAATATTGTTTAAAATAGTTTTGAAATTTTTATTTTGGGTAAATAAATAGAAGTAGTTTACATATTTTAAAATATATTTCAGTATAAATTATTTTAACTGTTTAAAATTCACATGTTTTGAACTTGGTTATTTCCAATGGGAATAAATGGTAAAGAATTTACCTTGTAAAGGAAGAACTTTGGGATATTGTTTCAAATGAGTCTCGGAAATTTGAAAATATATCTTTTAAAGATATTAGAGGAAAATAAATAATGTTGGAATTATTTATTGTGTGATGGACGTTTGTGAATATAAATTGATAGTTAAATCACCGACTATCAATATTGGACTAATGCGTTGATCGTTTCGAAGAGACGGGGATCGAGATTTATTTCTCGAAAACCACTTCGATCCGGTTTGTACGTTTCGTGGAAAACGTGTTCGGAGTCGAAGATGGAGCGGTGAAGTGCAACGGCTAGTCGCTACTATTCCTGGGGATATTTCCAAAATGGATGTAGTAGGAATAGTGTCTTCGGTTCCGTTCGAACCCGGGACGGACTTGTATCGACGAATGCTTTCAGAACATCGTCAGGTGGACGATGAGCATTCTAAGTGATGCGTTCTTAGAAGATAACGTTTAACCTCAAGCCTCATCAACCGGGAATGGCTAAAACAGGGAAGGTGCAGCAAGGTTAGGTGGGTCATGCCCAAGCAGGACAAGATTTTCCCCTGTCTAGATGTCCCTTTATATTCGGCTTAGTGGGTGGTTGGTCGCGCCAACCACGGGGTTATCTTGTTCGGGACTGTTCAGTAAGGAATGGTTCCGGACTTGTGTTGCAGGGGAGCGGGCGTACTCCTCGGTACTCTGATCTAGGCCAGGTACTGTGACGGGCGGTACCCCAGTAGCCCAGCCATTGATGGAAATCCATTCTCCCTACGAGCCTTGTACGAGTTTTGTTTGTATTACCCACTTTTGTGCCTAGTAGCTGGAATTTAATAGATGTAACAATTTCGGCTATTTTATAAGTATTTGTAAATAGACCCTATTATAATATCAGAGAATTTCTATAAAAAGTGTTTTAGCTATCGTAAGGTAAAAACCCGACATGTTTATTTGTGGCGTGGTCTTACGAGATGCTTTTGTTTTCAAAAGGATTTTGAAACTTTAATAATCAAATTGGATGCAATATTATTATCAACTGGTATTCCAGACTGACTCGGGTGTTATTTCATTATAATGCTCGGTTCAGACCGAGTATTATTTGTTCAGGACCGGATGCTTTGGAGCGGGAGAGGAGCTGGAGTCTGAGACGTATTATATGTACCTATATATATTCTGCTGTTGTGATTGTATGATTGTCTGACTGATGGATATAGTTTGTATGAGATACTCTGATGATGTGATGTATAAAACAGTTATAGATTTCATTTTGTGTAAAGTTCTATATTTATTATTATATTTTATTCCGCTGTGACTGTGAGATTCTGATATTGTTTAGTTTCTTCTTCTTCTATCTCTTCTTTTTTAACCCTAATGGTTCGTAATTCTGTGCCACTTGAGTTAATAGAGGTAGAATAGTGTCGATTCAATGGGTACGGATTTGCGGGCTGTTACAGACATAAATTAACTAAAAATGACAAACTGAGACACTATTTATTGTTTGAAAATTTTATACTTGAAAAGAAAATTAAATCATAAATTATTAATCTATATATGTGTGTGTGCATGTATATGTAATTTGTAATATATAATTTGTAAATATTATTTTGAATAAATATTATCCAAACCAATTTTAGAGTATTACTACCAAATATTATATTGGAATAAAGTTTATTCAAATTAATAAAGAAATTCATATTCAAATTAATGTTATTTGCATCAGTATCTACAAAGTTCAAAATTAAATTAACCTTTTAAGCTTTAACATTTTTTTATATTAATACAACATTAAACACGATTTAATGCCACAAAGTTATTTATGATAACACTTTAAAAGTACTACTTCATAATGAATCAAAAAGGTTTTTTTTATAAAAAAATTGCACATCTTGCCTCGTTGTCTGATGTAGTTGATCCAACAATAGTTTCAAAGTCCGCATTATTCTATTATGAATAATATATAACATTTGAAACTAAAGGTATTTCAAATATTTAAATTTAAAGTTTATAGAGGTTATAAATAAATTAAAAAATTACTTTCAAAATTTTTGTTTATAAAATGTATAAGTAAGCATATAATTATCAATAAAAACGCTCTCACATTTATAAAATTTCAAATCAAGGTTTTAAAAACAAATATTTATTTTGATTTTGATAAAATTCTTTTATAAAGGGTTTCTTAAATTTTAATGAGAAGTTAAATGATTGGTTTTAACTTGAATTTGCAAGTAAGAATATTAATGTATTTTGAAAGCTTAATTTTTAAATAAAAATGAAGTAGATTAGTTTAAAAGCTTTCTCTTATATAAGTAATAAATGTTATTTACATTTATTTTAAAGAATTATAAATTGATTTTTTTTATATATATAACCTGGAAACAAGATTAACAGGCAGAGGCATTTGTTTCTGTGCATATTACAATGTTTAAACCCACATCAAAACATATCCATTTTTCGATAAATTAATATGCAATAGATAACATATACTTTAAATTAAAAAGTGATGTTACTCACAGTTATGAAGAAGAAAGACAGAGATGCCTTCTTGTTGACATAGGCTGAGCTTCCTCTGGTTTGTAGTTGGTTGCATTGTTGTTCCAGTTGAAGTTTTAAATTGAAGTTGGTTTAAGTTTTGAAATAGTATTCATTTCAGTTTCTTTGGTTTTGAGGGAATGAGCTGAAGTGAGGAGTTGATGCATATACAAAGTAAGTATGCAGTATATTATTTGTACAAAAAGCATGCTGAAGACATTTGCATTAAATGCATGAGGCATGTTGCATTTACTACCATTGTACAATATCACTTTGTTTATTCCTTTGCCTTGCCTTTCTTTGTTACGGCTGATATGATCAATATTTTAGTTGCTGAGATGATATTATGTACTTGTTTTATAAGCTACAGCCTACATACTTATCTTTTCTTTGCTTGTACTTCTTTGTTTCTTTATTTTATTTACATGCATATCTTTGTTTTGACTTTATCTTTGCATTTGTTTTGTTACTTTGTTTGTTTATATACTTTCTATACTTACTCTTTCTTGCCTGCACACTTAGAAATATAAAGTCCTATTGTTTGTTTATAACATGAATGTAGTTGTACTGTTTATAGATGTTATGTTCACTTATTTTCTTTGTTTGTTATATCTTACTCTGTTTTGTTTCTTATTTATGCATTTGTTTATTTAGTTACCTTTGTAACCTGCTTATGTCTACTATTTTAAAGACATATCTTACTTTATATTTTATTTTTTTGTTTACTTTATTTTCATGTTTGTTACTTGTTTGTTTCAGGTATTTATTTTATTTCTTTTGTTACTTGTACTTTGTATTGTAAATAAATTTCTAATTTAATTTCTAACTTAATATTTATCTGTTTATTTTACTTTTAAAGACTTCATTTTGAAATTTCAAATCAATTTATCAATAAATTTCACAAATTTAAATCAAAATTAAATTTAATTATCAATTTAAAATAAATTAAAACTCGGGATCATTACAAGTTCTGTTTCCTACTCTTCTCCTGCATTCAAATACTTGTTAAAATATAACAACCATAGTATTCATGCAACCATCGCAAATAGTGCAACCTATGCCACCAATGCAAACATTACAGGTAGAAAACAATATTTCTACTCATCCATCACAACAAATCATTATACAGGACAATAACAATAATAACACACTTAGCCATTAAAACATCAACAACATTACATGCATTATTAATTATCAACTATAGTAAGACATCCTCAATGTAAGTATAAATCATCAAGTGTGTACTAATCACACCACAATAGTAACATAACATCAACACCATCAAATGTGTACTACTCACTCCACGGTATTAATACGACATAAATATTGTCAAATGTGTACTAAATCACTACATTAGTAATAAAACATTAATCATTTAACCATAATTAACTACATATCTTCTAGTAGTAATAATGGTAAAACATCGCATACTCATCCTAATGAGATTTCATCATCATAAAACAACATATGTGATAATTCGAATGAACAATTAACCACATACTACGCCAAAACATTTGATTACAAACACTGTTTTTCTCTTAAGTATAAAACCATTCTATTACTCTTTATTATAAAATTATCTTTATTTATATGTATCGAAACAGTAACAATCTTTCCAAAATTGATAATATACTTCGAAAACCTCTTGTGTACTTCTATTCTGTAAATACTTCTAAACATTGCATTTTGAATCAAAAATAGTAATCTTCATCAAATATCTTTTTTGAAACAATATTATTATTATTATTATTATTTTATATCAAAATAATAATATATGTTAAAACCTCTTTAATACTTTCCAAAACCAATTTATTACTATTTATTCCAAAAATGTAATATAATATTTTAAATCACTGAGTACTTTCTGTTTCTATTTATCTAAAAAAAATTATCCAAAAATACTTTTGAAAAATATTTCTTTATTTTTATTATTATTCAGAAATACCTTTTTATTTTATTTCTCAAACAACAATAATATATCTACCATAAATAACATAAAATCTACCATTTTTCCATTTACACAAAACGATGCTATTTCCATTGAAATTCATGCTATTATTATTTATACCCTCATTTTATTTATAAATAATAATAAACTTCTCAAACCTCAATATAAAATATAATTTTAGTTCTTATTTATGAATTTCCCTAGAGATTCGTAAATAATAACCTTATTAAACTCAATACTTTAATTTCAGTAAAGTTTGTTAAATTATTGTTATTTACAGATACCATTCAAAATATATAAATTACGTCATTTAACACTCATTTAACTATTTTTCTCATTGCTATACAATTTATTCCAATTAATTATTTTCCAATTCAAATCATTTATTTACTTTAATTAAACACCTAAAAATACTACAATCAACAATAAACAACATCCGAAATATTATAATAATCAAACAATCATCCATAGAATATAGCACATACCAATAAATATGACTTTTCATTGATAGATATTTATTTTATATTTTAAAATTAAATTAAATTAACCATACCAATGAGTCTAACGGAAGAAACAACACGTGAATCAAATTTTATATGCGAGAAATATGGAAGTAGAAGATATGGGGCTAAATTTGAGATAAAATGAAATTCAAGCACCTAAATGATTACCATCGTCTTCTATTCCCAACCAAAGCCACTGCGTTAATTACCGCCAACATCAAATCCACCTTTGATCATCGTTAGCCAGAAGAATACCACCCAGAGAACTGCTAATGCTCGTACTTCACAACCTATGCCCCAACGTTGACCTCGAGCCTCTCCCCCAACCGATGAAACGTCGAGCCATTGCCGTTGTTAAGGCCAAAATTGGACATTAACACCCAAATCCAAGCGAAAGCACCAAATCTCAGTCACAGCTCATAGATAGAATATGTGTAGTGAGTAATAATATGAAGAACATACAATATTAAAATGAAAGCAGTAACAACAAATTTTATAGTGGTTCGGCTAACTCCGCCTACATCCACTTCAGTAACTTTCTTTTTATTGATGTAACAATCGATTACAGTTACAAGATGATAGAGTAGCCTCAACCTTAGAAAATGGAAACTCAGAGGGTCAAAAGAAGATCCCCCACCTTGAGACCTACATGTTGTATTTATAGGCAGAATCAGGTTGTTGGGCCTTCTGAGTAATTTAGTCCCTCCAAGGCTATAGCCGATCCCAACTTCGCCAACATGCCGACCCACACCTTTGTCCTGACCCACTTCACCGAGCAGCGCATGCCGATCCATGCGTAAATTACCGAGTGACACCCTGAAGCGCGTGCCTTAGAACTCGAAGCAACCGAGCCCCATTCCATAAAAGAGCCATTTCCTTTCATTCCTGCCGAGCTATAATGCCGAGCGATACTGAAATTCTGAGCGACCTTGCCGAGCATCGATGCCGAGCCACCTTGCCGAGCCACCTTGTCGAGCCATGATGTCGAGCCACCATGTCAAGCCACCTTGCTGAGCATCGATGCCGAGCTACCTTGTCGAGCCACCTTGCCGAGCCATGATGCCGAGCCACCTTGCCAAGCGACACTGACCTTTACACAATGCCGAGCGACCTAGTCGAGCCATGATGCCAAGTGACCTTGTTCTCACCTCAATGCTGAGCCGCCTTCGCCTATGACCTATCCAAATGTCGGGCCGCCTCCGATGCCGAACCACTACCGAACGACCTGCCTAAACTTCCATACCACGACCAAACCATGCCATTCCGAATGGCTGAGCCACATGGTTGAACTCCAAACACCTCAAACCACCTCATTTCGACCGACCGACCTATCCTGACCGAGCATCTATTTGGGTGAACATCATCCGTTAAACAGAATCCATCATATTTCAGCCTCGATAATCACGAATTTAGTTAAGTTGAATCTGCCTCTCTATGGCCTTGCCAAAAGGTGGGTTAACATTTGCCCCCAAAACATGCCTTGCTATTGGCATATGTGTTTTAAATAGCCTTAAGTCCGATATTCGAAGTATATATGTTATCCACATCCATACTTACCAATTCATAATCAAATCCATTTTATCCAAGCGCCATCGCTATATCCTTATCCGAATCTACGAATACTCTAAGTCGATATCCAATTCTGAATCCAGTGACCAAATCCTTAGCCAAATCCATATCCATCTGAACTCGACAACCGTGTTCTAATCCATCCATATCCAACAACCAATAACCACGTCCATGACCTCTCCTGGTCGATGTCCAAATCCGGGACCGTTCCGGGTCCATACCCAAATCGTTAGTTATTCATAGCCAATATCCAAATCTGTAACCTCTCCGGGTTCTTACCAAGCGCAATCCACACTTGACGACCTATGTTAAGTAATTCCATGGTGTTCCTGGTTCAATGTCCCTGAACGCCGAATAATGTCATGGCTTAAGTCCTAAGCCGAATCCTGGTCGCTCCGGACCCTTGTTGAGCATAGTCCATACTCGACGACCTGAAATAATAATCAATAATATAGGGCCTAAGTCCTAGGCCAAATCCTGTTCACTCCGGACCCCAGCTGAGCATAGTCCATGCTCGATGACCTTTTAGCAAAAATCCAAAGGAAAATCTAATCAAAATCCAAACCGAAATCCAAATCCAACCAGAAAACCAGAAATCCATGTCAAACATCCAAACCCAAATCCAAACTAGAAAACGAGCAAAACAGAGAGTTCAAACCAAACTCCAAAACCAAACCAGAAAGAGCAAATGTCCAAGTCAAAGGAAAAAACAAATTTCACAAACCGAGGCGTCTCAGTAAGACATCATCTCAGAGCATGCCTGAGGGTTATCTCCGACCCGTACATGAGTAATTGATTTAACTATTTTCCCGGAGTTCGTTACTTATTCCAAACCATCAAGATTAGTTGATGCCCAACTAGCCACCAATCCTAGGCTTCATGCCCTCGTCGTTCAAGGTAGGCTGCGGCTGCTCCTGTTCCACTGCTGCATTTCGATTTCTGACATATTGTCGCAACTGACCATTCCTTATATGCTTCTCGATTATGCCCTTCAAATGCCATAGTTGTTAGTATCATGCCCGTCCAGGTCATGAAAAAGACAGTGCCTTCCTGACGCCCTTTCTCGTTCTGAAGGCTCCCTCCTCGCCGGCCTTCGATGCGGAAGGCGATCTTGAGTATCCAAGAATATCCACTAGAATGTTGCGTTCAATCCTATGTAAGTGGAGAACTTTGGTTTTCCCCAGCGCTTCCTTTTCCCTTTATCCTTTTCCTTACCCGAGCGTTCGTAGGGTAGTCCTCCATCCTTAATCATGTTTACTTCCTTTGACCTCATGCCCAAATATGCATCCTCTTGTCGAAGAAATCTCTCAGCTTCATGAAAGAATACCCCAAGATCCAACTGTGGGTCCCGTATCAACGATACTTTGAAATCCGAATTATCTCTGACCCTTGATACTGCAGCCATCAGAACCATTGATGGATCGATCCATCGAAGCAACTGCTGCATTAAATCGAGTTAAGAATGTCCTGAGCGATTCATTCTCCCCCTGTTTGACTAACGTCAGCGTCATCACGTTCTTTGACCTTTTTATGTGAACTCGAAACTGACTTAAGAACTTGTCCACCAGTTCCATCCATGTTCCAATGGATCCATCCTCCAGCTGTCTGAATCATATAGTAGCTATATCAGTCAAGTACAGGGGGAAACGTCGGACCATAACCTCCTCCGTTGCCCCCAGCACTTACATATGCCTAGTGTTCCTCATCAAGTGGTCAGTGGGATCCGTCTTCCTGTTATATACTTACAGAGTGGGCAGTTTGAAATCAGGCGGATTCCTAGCTGTCTTGATGTTCCGGGTAAACGGACTTTGTTAACTTCCTCCGAATCTCTATTTGTCAGACCTCCGCGAATAGTCCGTCTGATAATGTCTTCCAGTCTAGCATTTCCAACCAAGGGTTACCCCCTATCCATGTTTCCAAACTGCCCCCACGTCCCCGAGGAAATCTCGGCACATATTCCTCATCACGTACTCCTGTATGACAATCGACATCGGGCCGCATAGCGTCATCTGGTATCCCTCCATGAATTAGTCTAGCATTACCTGGTGGTGTGCCCCCGAGTTTAGGTCCATCCATATTGTTAGTTGTATATTGATTGGGAGCTGCCCCTTGCTGAATCGCTCCATCCACCTGCTGGTTGAGTTCCTCTGGACCAGTTCCAAGAACTTGAGCACATGTAGTTCCCGGTTGTCCAAATTGCTTGAGAAGATCCTACATCATCTCTTCTTGTTGTTTCATCGTTTGCTCCTACATAGAATTCATCATAACCTGCATCTCATACCGAGTTATGTAGACGGATGCATGATCCTCACCAGCTTCAGAAGAGGCTGCTTGACTTCCTTCCCGATTGCTTATTTCCACTGCTTGCTTCCTTGTTGGTGGTCTAGCCATTGTATTCTAAAATCCAAATTCCCTAGCTTTTCAACCCAAAATCCAAGCTCCAAAATCCCTGAGTTCAATTCTAAGTGAAAGCACCAAAATGTTAGGGCCAAAATTGGACACTAACACCCAAATCCAAGCGAAAGCACCAAATCACAGTCACAGCTGATAGATAGAATATGCGTAGAGAGTAATAATATGAAGAACAGACAAAATTAATGTAACGACCCGATATTTTCAACCATTCGCATCCACTATAAGTGTATAGGTAGACACTCATGCCGGAATTGGATAGCTCAAAATACCGCGTTGTAAATAAAAATTTGGCAAATCTCAGAATATACAGTAAATAAAATCACAGATCACAGACACAGAGTATATAAAAATGCAGCTGAAGAAAAAGGATAGTTGTTCATGAAGCTACTATATAAATATGAGATACATCAGAGTTAAATAAGATACAACAGAAGAGTAACAAGATACATCACTGAAACACTGGATACTGAAACAAAATAGAAGGCTGGATCTTCAAGGAAAGCTCCAACGCCGAAGGTGAATCTGGAATGCTAACTCACTCAATCTGACCCGAGCGTAAAGCAAAACACAAAACCCTCGAGTCAGGACATAAGTACTTATAAACTGTAAATCAACTCAAGTGAACAGTAACAAAATGCATCAGTAACTTAAAGGATGCTTGGGACCGCCCATCCTCTAAGGATCCGTTAAACTATTTACTATGTAGAAATATACGCTATATACGGTAGTGTCTAATCAGTAAACTATAATCATATAGAAAATAGCGTTAAGGGAATGGTGAACCTTAACGCGGTCGGATCTTTAAAACCAAAATCGTAGTGGGCTCGATATAAGGATATGACACGGCACGCGAGGCAATGCCAGGGTGGATACACCGTTTGCACTCCCGGACCGGTGGTGACGGCAAGCCAGCAGCTTCCGCCCACCTCGAACAATACCCCCGAATCAAAGTGGCGCCATCGAATCGAATCACAACAGTAATAGAATAGTTTCCGATGGAGCATGCTCGATGAAAGGGTGCGACCCTTTGTGTAGCCCGGTACAGCTCCTGTTTTAGTCAGATATGCCAACTCACGGGAGTTGGGTCCACGTAATATACCTCGAGAACGTCGCCACCATCCTACTTCATTCTGGAATCTCCACCGCGTACACAGTTGTTAAAGTGGTTTTCGGTATTGGCCGGCTATAAGACAATATCCGATCCCGGTCTCTTTAACAACCAATCGTTATTATAACCCATGGATATTTATTTCAAATAATTTATACTTCCAAGACCAAAATATCATACTCATTTCAAAACAATATCACAATTGTATCGTTTCCATTTCAAAAAATAATTCAATATTATATCATTCAAATAAAACCCAAATTTCAAATCATTGAATATTTCTTTAAATTTATTAAACTTGAAATATTCCTTTAAATTATCATAGCATTTTGGAAATGTTACCTTATGGAATCATAGCATTTTTGGAATGTACTACTTTCCACTTTACATTGTATATAATCAAAGTATTGATAAGCTTAAAATTTTAACATGTCAATTTATCATAGCCTTATAGTTAAATAAACTTTCTTACTGTAATATACAATTTAAACTGAAATTCTTATGTTAAGTTAAAAGCACCTTATTAACTTACATTATTATTACAATAAGTAACATTTATCATTTTAATCAATTTAAAATACACCATTACATTGATTAAAATCTACGTGTCAAATGTACGTTTTAAATTTTATATTCCTATTACAATAATGAACATTTATTAATTAAATCAATACCACACTACTTAAAACTTGACATGTTTCTTCCTTAATTAAAACTTTACATGTTCTTGCATTAATTAAAACTTTCATGTTCTCTCATTAATTAGGACTTTACAAGTTTCTTTCATTAATTAAAAACTTATACGTTTCTTTCATTAATTAAAACTTATACCTTCTTTCATTAATTAGGAATTTACATGTTCCTATCATTAATTAGAACACCATCCGTTCTTTCATTAATTAAAACCTATACGTTTTTTCATAAATTAAAACCTATACGTTTCTTTCATAAACTAAAACATATACGTTCCTTTCATAAATTAAACCATATACGTTTCTTTCATAAATTAAAACCTATACGTTCCTTTCATAAATTAAACCCTATACGTTTCTTTCATAAATTAAAACCTATACGTTTCTTTCATAAATTAAAACCTATACGTTTCTTTCATAAATTAAAACCCTATACGTTTCTTTCATAAATTAAAACCTATACGTTTCTTTCATAAATTAAAACCTATACGTTTCAGATTTATATTACCATTTTACAAATTTAACTAAACTTCCAGTTTATTTGATTAATTTAACATCTTTAGTTAAAACTCAAATTTCACATTTTCAAGTCAAGTTATATTTTAAAATTTCATTTTCAACAGTCATTTATTCAACCACTTAAATTTATAGAAAATCAATAATTCTTTAATAAATCACTTAAATTCAAATACAAATCAATTTATCATATTTACCATTTCCAAATAAAATTAAATTCCATTTCATTCATGTAACTTAAATATCATTTTTAGTCAAAATTTCAAATTTCAAACATAAGTTATATTTCAAAATCCAGTTAATCCATTCATAAATTACATTTTTAACACATAGAAAAATCATAATTTATTTATTTTAAAACCTTTCAAAATCTATTTAAATCAAATTTCATAATTTTATATTTTTAAAATACTTAAAATATTCAAAGCACTTTATAGGATAACCACGGGTCTGTATATAGTTTTCTAACCTAGGTCAAGTGATACGGATATGTATCATTTCAATCCGCAGTTTAAAAGGTAAAAATCCGGGTTCTATCATTTCAAACCCGCAATCCCAAGTTTAAATAAATAAATAAAATAAATCAGGCTTATCATTTCAGCCCATAATGATTTTTTATCCTAACAGGGAACTTGCAGTGTGATCTTGTACAGAAATAATATAAATAATGTCAATATCACAATATACAGTCATGTATCAGATGTCAGGTGAAAATTAACAGTTTTAACATGGTAATAACACGGCATAGCATATCATATGATCATCATTAACTTGCATAAACATTTTACATTACTAAACACTTGTCATCAATCCACTTTTCATAAGTATATATGTCAGAGTGAGAAAGACTCACCTTTTCGAAGCTAGAGACCAAAACAATAAACACAAGAGCGATTCCAAAAGCACGACAAACACGATTTGAATTGAATGAATGGAAAGCCTTGATAATGATCTTGTATACAACAAATAAACAAGACCATATAAAACATATGCATACAATATAAAGATTTATTGAACAATAGAAAAGTAGAAGCAACAAATGACATTACCAAGCTTTTCAACCACTTTTGCTTGACCACAACTCCATGTATGCTCGGCCATACATGCTTAGGGCTAGGCCACACATGCTTTCAGGTGGAAAAGGATCTGGTTTGGCATCACAAAGGCATGGCAAGCACAAAAATGTGAAGTGGTAGGAGATGATATGAGAAGGTGTTAGGGTTAATTGGTGAAAGGTTAGGTTAAAAGTAAAAGGGTGGACTATAAAGGCCCATAGAAAGATAGAAAGTTTAAGGCCTTCCAAATTTCCTTTTCTATTTAATTTTATAAAAACAAAATAAACTATGACCTCAAAAATACAAGACCACTTTTAAAATAGACTATAACTTTAAAACAAAGGTGACAAAACAAATTTTGTTCATTTCTTTTTTTTCAAACAAAAGGGCAGAGTTAATATAGACTAGAATGCCAAATTACAGAGGTGACAAAACAATTTTTTTTTGCTCATTTCTTTTTTCCAGAACAAGGGCCAGTGGAAAAATAGATTATAACTTCAAAAATACAAAGTGACAAAAGCAACTTTTTTTTTCATTTCCCTTTTTTTTTCAAAACAAGGCTCGGTGGCAATATTACTTCAAAAACAAAATACAAAGGCGACAAAAATGGAATTTTTTTCATTCTTTTTTTTCTCAAACAAGGCTCGGTGGTCTGGCATGGGTAGGGTCGGAAAAATATGGTGAATAGCCAAGCACGGTGGCAGACAATAGGATAAAGCAAAACAATGAAAGGAGAACAAATGAAATAAAACAAGAGTGAAAAGAAGAAAGAAAGAAAGAAGAGAAAAAAAATGAAAGGAAAAGCCTGCGCCGGTTCATACCTTCAGGAGATGCTCACGCAAATTTTGATGGAAGCAAAATGAATAATTTATGGTATGGAACTTTTGAATGTTAAATATATATTAACATTTGCTCACTAATTTATGTAGAGGGCAGGCAAGAGTAAAATGCTTGAACGGTAGAGGCAATTTAATTCTATCCAATAGGTGGAAACGTATGGGAGGCAAGAGGGAAAGAAATAATTCACACACGGAAATGATTTAAGACAAGATTTGAGCAAGATTTTGGATTCTCAAAAGAGAATATACGGCTAAAAACTTTGCTTGTTAACGCAAGAAAAAAATCAAATAGATAACGAAAAGGCAAGAGCAACAATTAAATATATGCCCAAAGTAACGTACAAATTATTTTGTTTCTCTTATTAAATAAATTTAAAATACTAACGTTTCTATTAGGAAAAATAAAACATCACTTTAAACCAAAATTTAATAGCTATTATACCATAATTAATAACATTTGATTTAGCTTCATCCAATTGATTGTTAAATATAAAGTTAAGAAACAGATGTAAACATATGTAAAAGAAATGTAAAGTTTATTTCCCGTTTCACACTAATTATTACTAACTTTTAAAAAAAAAAGTATACAACAAATCTGACCAAAACAAAAGTGAAACAAATGTTACACAATTGTATACAGTTCAAGATGAAAATTTTGCCTTTAGAATTATAAAATTTAGAATTTCTATTAAAGTTACACTTTTTATCCAAATCAAATTTTCAGACATTGTTTATTTTTATTTGGACAAATGATCAGAAATCATTTCAAGAAAATTTTCAAAATTAGATTTTTAAGAAAACAAAAGCCAAAGTCTTTAAATAAATGAAAAAAATTAAAATTTTAAAATTTTAAGTTGAAAGTCACAGTTTGACTATTTTGACCAAAATCAGCATTTCAAGCAAATATTCAACTTACACAAGTTTGGAATTATAACTCATAAAAATCAAGATTATATTTAAATAATAAATTTAATCATTTCAAATAAGTAAAATAAGTTTTTAAATCAAAATCTTACATTAAAAATAATTAAAATATACAATAAAATAATTACAAAATACAGGGTTGTTACACTCTCCCCCACTCAAAACTTTTCATCCCCGAAAAGGAATGAGGTATGGAAAGGCACAGAAAAGATAGAGTGAAATAGGATTAAGATAAGATGACAAGAAGATTGAAGTTATACCTGATAACTGTTGTTATAGGTAAGTTTTACAAGGTGGAGATTATCAAAGATTATAGAAAGATTTCTAAACAGAAAGATCATAGAAAGATGCATATACCAATCTATAGCAAGATGAGGACGATAAGAACAACCAAAAGATAGTTTGAAAGACAAAATAAGAAAATGAATTTGAAAGCATGGAGATTTCAACTTAAATAGAAAATAAACTTTTACACAAGTTACATAAATCTTAACTATCTCAAATTTCATTATCTTATTATCCAATCATCTTAAATTAACAATTTTTTTTTAAACCATGGGTTAGAAAAATAATCATTTATTACACTCACAATGTATTTAATAAATTTTATTCTTCTTTATTCCTAATAAAAATTAAATTTATTCCTCTCAATATATTTATCACTCATGTTCAATATACTTGCACTTATTATAACTGCTTTCTTTTATTCTTAGTTCTTTTAACATCATTTTATTGTAAGTTATTCAATTACCCTTTATTATATTTACCTCTGTTAATCATTTTATAATTAAAATTTAAGTGTATAACATTTATTATAACCACCAAAATTTTATTTATAAAATCTTTTTATATAGTATATTACCCAATTACATTGTTAACTTCTGAAATTAAGGTAAGTTATATTGGAATGGAATTGTGTCATACAAATAAAACTTTTCAATTCAATTATCTCAAGTTTAATCATTTATCCAAAAAAAAATTTGATTTTCTTTTTATAATTGAAATTATTGTTAAAAATAAAATTTAAGAATTAAATTTCCGATTTCTTCAAACCATTTAGAGATAAGTAATAATATATATATAATATGTCAAATCAAATTTCAATCATATATCTATATATATTATAAATTAAGTCATATTTTAGAAATTCAAATCAATTTAATTTCCCAAAACAAAGCTGTAGCAAGACTACAGAGCAGTCTCTTCACTTCAAAACTCGAAAATGAACGTCGATGATGCTGCAGTCATCACCGAAGTTATTTTCCAGCGACAAAGAGAAGAGTACTAATTTTAAACTTAAAATTCTTTGGAAACAAATTTCTATTTGAAAATATTTTAAATATTATATCCCTTTAAACTTTTAAACAAAAGGTTTGGAACCATCGGAAATTAAATTCTCAAATTTCTTTTTCTAAATTCATTTAAGTTCCCATATAAATTTATAAACAATTATTTATAAATTCATTTATAGAACAATAAATGATAAATCAAGTATTATCATTTAAATTATAAATTTGAATCATTTTATTAAGTTCCATAAATATATATATCAAAATTTTATTTCATTAACCAAATTTTAAAATAATATCGTGTCAGTTTGTTCTGTCAAAGTGTTTTAGAAATCCTATCGATAGCGTTGATCAGACGAATCGATCGGAAACCCAACTCAACATCAACAACTCAAACAACACAATATATAAACAAAATATAGATTGACAAATACAATTCAAAATGTTTGAAAATATGTTGGAAACAAAAGACAAGATGATTAAATACAGAGTAGGGAGGCGGATAAGCTAAAATAAATCACGGGCAACCTTAATCGGGTCAACCGTGACTTAAAGTATAAGATCGAAGTGGATTTTCTGGGGTAAATCTACATTCGACCTCAAGAGATAGAGTTTGGGATAATAGGAGATACTAGCATCTAAACCGAGGATCTAAAATTTTTGGTGAATCGATGCTATTGTAAAGGAGTTTCACTCCTTTTACAAGAACATTTTTGAGATTGACGGGACCGCCAATTCACTATAAAGATCATTCGAAGTGGAGTTATGGGATACTCCAGAATCAAGTGAAGATGAGTAGCGGGGAAAAAGAATGGAATTTTGGAACCGCAGGGAACGTTCCAAAATTCAAAGGAATCGAGTCAAATGAGAGAGATTCAACTTGAATGAAAGTGATTCTGTAAATACATCTACTCCATATGCTGAGTTTTGCCTAGAGCTAACCAAAGCTCTGGTACCAACTGTAACGACCCGATATTTTCAACCATTCGCATCCACAATAAGTGTATAGGTAGACACTCATGCCGGAATTGGATAGCTCAAAATACCGCGTTGTAAATAAAAATTTGGCAAATCTCAGAATATACAGTAAATAAAATCACAGATCACAGACACAGAGTATGTAAAAATGCAGCTGAAGAAAAAGAGATAGTTGTTCATGAAGCTACTATATAAATATGAGATACATCAGAGTTAAATAAGATACAACAGAAGTGTAACAAGATACATCACTGAAACACTGGATACTGAAACAAAATAGAAGGCTGGATCTTCAAGGAAAGCTCCAACGCCGAAGGTGAATCTGGAATGCTAACTCACTCAATCTGACCCGAGCGTAAAGCAAAACACAAAACCCTCGAGTCAGGACATAAATACTTATAAACTGTAAATCAACTCAAGTGAACAGTAACAAAATGCATCAGTAACTTAAAGGATGCTTGGGACCGCCCATCCTCTAAGGATCCGTTAAACTATTTACTATGTAGTAATATACGCTATATACGGTAGTGTCTAATCAGTAAAGTATAATCATATAGAAAATAGCGTTAAGGGAATGGTGAACCTTAACGCGGTCGGATCTTTAAAACCAAAATCTTAGTGGGCTCGATATAAGGATATGACACGGCACGCGAGGCAATGCCAGGGTGGATACACCGTTTGCACTCTCGGACCGGTGGTGACGGCAAGCCAGCAGCTTCCGCCCACCTCAAACAATACCCCCGAATCAAAGTGGCGCCATCGAATCGAATCACAACAGTAATAGGATAGTTTCCGATGGAGCATGCTCGATGAAAGGGTGCGACCCTTTGTGTAGCCCGGTACAGCTCCTGTTTTAGTCAGATATGCCAACTCACGGGAGTTGGGTCCACATAATATACCTCGAGAACATCGCCACCATCCTACTTCATTCTGGAATCTCCACCGCGTACACAGTTGTTAAAGTGGTTTTCGGTATTGGCCGGCTATAAGACAATATCCGATCCCGGTCTCTTTAACAACCAATCGTTATTATAACCCATGGATATTTATTTCAAATAATTTATACTTCCAAGACCAAAATATCATACTCATTTCAAAACAATATCACAATTGTATCGTTTCCATTTCAAAAAATAATTCAATATTATATCATTCATATAAAACCCAAATTTCAAATCATTGAATATTTCT
Source organism: Allium cepa (assembly GCA_030765085.1). Classification (NCBI taxonomy): domain Eukaryota; kingdom Viridiplantae; phylum Streptophyta; class Magnoliopsida; order Asparagales; family Amaryllidaceae; genus Allium; species Allium cepa. Next base: position 502,233,948 of record CM060937.1, on the reverse strand, counting down.
TTAAATTTATTAAACTTGAAATATTCCTTTAAATTATCATAGCATTTTGGAAATGTTACCTTAAGGAATCATAGCATTTTTGGAATGTACTACTTTCCACTTTACATTGTATATAATCAAAGTATTGATAAGCTTAAAATTTTAACATGTCAATTTATCATAGCCTTATAGTTAAATAAACTTTCTTACTGTAATGTACAATTTAAACCGAAATTCTTATGTTAAGTTAAAAGCACCTTATTAACTTACATTATTATTACAATAAGTAACATTTATCATTTTAATCAATTTAAAATACACCATTACATTGATTAAAATCTACGTGTCAAATGTACGTTTTAAATTTTATATTCCTATTACAATAATGAACATTTATTAATTAAATCAATACCACACTACTTAAAACTTGACATGTTTCTTCCTTAATTAAAACTTTACATGTTCTTGCATTAATTAAAACTTTCATGTTCTCTCATTAATTAGGACTTTACAAGTTTCTTTCATTAATTAAAAACTTATACGTTTCTTTCATTAATTAAAACTTATACCTTCTTTCATTAATTAGGAATTTCATGTTCCTATCATTAATTAGAACACCATCCGTTCTTTCATTAATTAAAACCTATACGTTTTTTTCATAAATTAAAACCTATACGTTTCTTTCATAAACTAAAACATATACGTTCCTTTCATAAATTAAACCATATACGTGTCTTTCATAAATTAAAACCTATATGTTCCTTTCATAAATTAAACCCTATACGTTTCTTTCATAAATTAAAACCTATACGTTTCTTTCATAAATTAAAACCTATACGTTTCTTTCATAAATTAAAACCCTATACGTTTCTTTCATAAATTAAAACCTATACGTTTCTTTCATAAATTAAAACCTATACGTTTCAGATTTATATTACCATTTTACAAATTTAACTAAACTTCCAGTTTATTTGATTAATTTAACATCTTTAGTTAAAACTCAAATTTCACATTTTCAAGTCAAGTTATATTTTAAAATTTCATTTTCAACAGTCATTTATTCAACCACTTAAATTTATAGAAAATCAATAATTCTTTAATAAATCACTTAAATTCAAATACAAATCAATTTATCATATTTACCATTTCCAAATAAAATTAAATTCCATTTCATTCATGTAACTTAAATATCATTTTTAGTCAAAATTCCAAATTTCAAACATAAGTTATATTTCAAAATCCAGTTAATCCATTCATAAATTACATTTTTAACACATAGAAAAATCATAATTTATTTATTTTAAAACCTTTCAAAATCTATTTAAATCAAATTTCATAATTTTATATTTTTAAAATACTTAAAATATTCAAAGCACTTTATAGGATAACCACGGGTCTATATATAGTTTTCTAACCTAGGTCAAGTGATACGGATATGTATCATTTCAATCCGCAGTTTAAAAGGTAAAAATCCGGGTTCTATCATTTCAAACCCGCAATCCCAAGTTTAAATAAATAAATAAAATAACTCAGGCTTATCATTTCAGCCCATAATGATTTTTTATCCTAACAGGGAACTTGCAGTGTGATCATATACAGAAATAATATAAACAATGTCAATATCACAATATACAGTCATGTATCAGATGTCAGGTGAAAATTAACAGTTTTAACATGGTAATAACATGGTGATAACGTGGCGTAGCATATCATATGATCATCATTAACTTGCATAAACATTTTACATTACTAAACACTTGTCATCAATCCACTTTTCATAAGTATATATGTCAGAGTGAGAAAGACTCACCTTTTCGAAGCTAGAGACCAAAACAACAAACACAAGAGCGATTCCAAAAGCACGACAAACACGATTTGAATTGAATGAATGGAAAGCCTTGATAATGATCTTGTATACAACAAATAAACAAGACCATATAAAACATACGCATACAATATAAAGATTTGTTGAACAATAGAAAAGTAGAAGCAACAAATGACATTACCAAGCTTTTCAACCACTTTTGCTTGACCACAACTCCATGTATGCTCGGCCATACATGCTTAGGGCTAGGCCACACATGCTTTCAGGTGGAAAAGGATCTGGTTTGGCATCACAAAGGCATGGCAAGCACAAAAATGTGAAGTGGTAGGAGATGATATGAGGAGGTGTTAAGGTTAATTGGTGAAAGGTTAGGTTAAAAGTAAAAGGGTGGACTATAAAGGCCCATAGAAAGATAGAAAGTTTAAGGCCTTTCAAATTTCCTTTTCTATTTAATTTTATAAAAACAAAATAAACTATGACCTCAAAAATACAAGACCACTTTTAAAATAGACTGTAACTTCAAAACAAAGGTGACAAAACAAATTTTGTTCATTTCTTTTTTTTTCAAACAAAAGGGCAGAGGGAATATAGACTAGAATGCCAAATTACAGAGGTGACAAAACAATTTTTTTTTCTCATTTCTTTTTTCCAGAACAAGGGCCAGTGGAAAAATAGATTATAACTTCAAAAATACAAAGTGACAAAAGCAACTTTTTTTTTCATTTCCCTTTTTTTTTCATAACAAGGCTCGGTGGCAATATTACTTCAAAAACAAAATACAAAGGCGACAAAAATGGAATTTTTTTCATTCCTTTTTTTTCTCAAACAAGGCTCGGTGGTCTGGCATGGGTAGGGTCGGAAAAATATGGTGAATGGCCAAGCACGGTGGCAGGCAATAGGATAAAGCAAAACAATGAAAGGAGAACAAATGAAATAAAACAAGAGTGAAAAGAAGAAAGAAAGAAAAAAGAGAAAAAAATGAAAGGAAAAGCATGCGCCGGTTCATACCTTCAGGAGATGCTCACGCAAATTTTAATGGAAGCAAAATGAATAATTTGTGGTATGGAACTTTTGAACGTTAAATATATATTAACATTTGCTCACTAATTTATGTAGAGGGCAGGCAAGAGTAAAATGCTTGAACGGTAGAGGCAATTTAATTCTATCCAATAGGTGGAAACGTATGGGAGGCAAGAGGGAAAGAAATAATTCACACACGGAAATGATTTAAGGCAAGATTTGAGCAAGATTTTGGATTCTCAAAAGAGAATATACGGCTGAAAACTTTGCATTGTTAACGCAAGAAAAAAATCAAATAGATAACGAAAAGGCAAGAGCAACAATTAAATATATGCCCAAAGTAACGTACAAATTATTTTGTTTCTCTTATTAAATAAATTTAAAATACTAACGTTTCTATTAGGAAAAATAAACCATCACTTTAAACCAAAATTTAATAGCTATTATACCATAATTAATAACATTTGATTTAGCTTCATCCAATTGATTGTTAAATATAAAGTTAAGAAACAGATGTAAACATATGTAAAAGAAATGTAAAGTTTATTTCCCGTTTCACACTAATTATTACTAACTTTTTTTAAAAAAAAAAGTATACAACAAATCTGACCAAAACAAAAGTGAAACAAATGTTACACAATTGTATACAGTTCAAGATGAAAATTTTGCCTTTAGAATTATAAAATTTAGAATTTCTATTAAAGTTACACTTTTTATCCAAATCAAATTTTCAGACATTGTTTATTTTTATTTGGACAAATGATCAGAAATCATTTCAAGAAAATTTTCAAAATTAGATTTTTAAGAAAACAAAAGCCAAAGTTTTTAAATAAATAAAAAAATTAAAATTTTAAACTTTTAAAATTTTAAGTTGAAAGTCACAGTTTGACTATTTTGACCAAAATCAGCATTTCAAGCAAATATTCAACTTACACAAGTTTGGAATTGTAACTCATAAAAATCAAGATTATATTTAAATAATAAATTTAATCATTTCAAATAAGTAAAATATGTTTTTAAATCAAAATCTTACATTAAAAATAATTAAAATATACAATAAAATAATTACAAAATACAGGGTTGTTACAATTAAAATGAAAGCAGTAAAGAACAACAAATTTTATAGTGGTTTGGCTAACTCCGGCTTACGTCCACTCCAGATACTTCCTGTTTATTGCTGTAACAATCGATTACAGTTACAAGATGGTAGAGTAGCCTCAGCCTTAGAAAATGGAAAGTCGGAGGGCCAAAAGAAGATCCTCCATCTGAAGACCCACATGCTGTATTTATAGGCAAAACCAGGTTATTGGGCTTCCTGAGTAATTTGGGCCCTCCAAGGCCATAGACGATCCCAACTTCACCAACATGCCGACCCACACCTTTGTGCTGACCAACTTCACCGAGCGGCGCCTGTCGATCCACCTAGGCCGATCCATGGGTAAATTACCGAGTGACGCCCCGAAACGCGTGCCTTAGGACTCGAAGCAACCGAGCCCCATTCCATACCGAGCCAGTTCCTTTCATTCCTACCAAGCCATAATGCCGAGCGATATTGAAATGTCGAGCGACTTTGCCAAGCATCGATGTGGAGCCACCTTGCCGAGCCATGATGCCGAGCCACCTTGTTGAGCCACCTTGCCGAGCCACCTTGCCGAGCGTCGATGCCAAGCCACCTTGCCGAGCCATGATGCCGAGCCACCTTACCGAGCGACACTGACCTTAACACAATGTCGAGCCACCTTGTGGAGCCATGATGCCGAGCCACCTTGTTCTCACCTCAATGCCGAGCCGCCCTCGCCTATGACCTATCCAAATGTCGGGCCGCCTCCGATGCCGAACCACTACCGAACGACCTGCCTGAACTTCCACACCATGACCGAACCATGCCATGCCGAACGACTGAGTCACATGGTCGAACTCCAAACACCTCGAACCACCTTCTTCCGACCGAACGACCTATCCTGACCGAGCATCTATCCAAGTGAACATCATCCGTTTAAACCGAATGCATCATATTTCAGCCTCGATAATGGCGGAGTTGCTTAAGTTGAATCCGCCTCTCCATGGCCTTGCCAAAAGGTGGGTTAACAGCCGTTTTCAAGCTCCAGCCAAAACCCTAACTCCCCTATCATGGCCAGCTCAACCTAAACTAGGCTGGATTACCACCACCAATATCTTCCTCGTGTGACGCCGGACCCGCCTAACCTAACCACCATGCCTAACTCTGCCCCCGCCAACATCCAAGTCAAATCCAAACCATTAAACTTTGATTGGGTTTTTGAGTCAATCCAAATGTTATTTTGATAAATAGACACAATATATTGATTCCATTTGTTAAGATCTTCACAACAATATATAAAACGATGGATATTAAACACTTCAAATTTTGAATCAATTTGTAATTAGTGAAAATCATCCATCATTAAAATAAGATTGAGAATGATTTTGGGATTAGAGAAGAGAGACTGATGTGAAGCTACCTCATAGGGTTTCTTTTCTTAGAATTATCTATAATGGCAACGGGGCGGGTTCAGTTGTATGTAACCGTTTGGCCCAAAAGTGGCTGCGTACCCTATTACGACCCACTATTTCTAACATTTAGATTCAATTATAAATAACATCGATACATGCTTACAATTGAATCCAAACATTAAGGATATTGGATCGTGGGACTAAATAAAATTTTAAAGTAATGAACAAAAATGGGAATTTCACAGTGGAATCGAACGTCAATATAGATGAACATCAATTCAATAGTGTGATTATTTTATAACGTTATCACATCAATTTTCATTTCAATAATACAATTATCATTAACTTATGAACAATATAATAATGGTACAAAAGAATATACCAAATCAACTACCCACAACGTAGCCCACATCCTCCTTTCCATTTCCTTTTTTGCTCCTACCAATAACTTCACAATTGTATGAATATATATAAAATAAAAGGAAAAAAGGTTTCAACTATGTTTGGACTACGCCTAACCCTATACACTATGATCATAGGCTCGATAGCTTTTGCATAGGAAATGACTGCATATTTACCGCTTTTAGGGGATCGAGCCCATGCATTCTATTTCCTGCTCTTCTCATGCATCCAAATAATTATTAGTACATTGCAACCATAGCATTCATGCAACCATTGCAACGATCACAAATAATGCAATCAATGCAACCAATGAACCATTGCAATCAATACAAATAATAAAAGTATAAAATAGTATTATTACTCATCCATTTCAACAAGTCATCATATGAGGCAACCACAAGCCCAATGATATCCAATGACAACCTCAATCCATTGAATAATAAAATCACAACGTAAATATACATACATACATTACTAATTATCAACTATAATAGTACGTCATCAATGTAAGTATAAATCATTCAGTGTATTCCAATCACTCTATAATAGTAACATAGCATCAATATCATTAAATTTGTACCAATCCAACCAACTTAATAATACAATATCCATTATAAAATAACCATAATTAAGTACCCATTTTCTAGTAGCAATAATGATAAAGTATGACATACTCATCCAAATGTGATACCGTCATCAAACATCAAACAGAAATGATAATTACATCGATAATTAGCCACACGTTCAACAATCATCCAATTATATTTGCAACCATTATCCTTTTAGGCATAAAATCATTTATTACTCTTTAGTTTAAAGGTTTCACTTATTTATTGCACGTTAAGGCAATAAATTCTATCAATGGCTTGCAGAAAAAATATTCTTCTAAAAGAGATAGTATACTTCTATGGTCCTTTATTGTACTTCATTTTTCAAATACCCAAAACAATCTATTTTTAATTAAAAGTAAAAGTCTTCACCAAACCACTTTTTAAAACCATATTATTATTCAAAATTTTATCCGAAATAATAGACTTCCCAAATATCAATTAAATAAAATTTCTATTATTATCTACGAATTTCTCCATAAATTCATAAACAATCTTATTTAATTACATACTTTAGTTATAGCAAAGTCTGTTGAATCATCATTATTTACAGAAACCATCTAAAATCTATAAATGACCTTATATATGCTTTATTTATTTAATTTTTTCATTATTATCCATCTTATTTCAATTAATTACTTTCCAATTCAAATACCCAATTAATTATAAGTAAACACCAGAAAATATGACAATCGACAATAACTATCCAATTAAGACAAAATTCATCCAAAATATTACAATAACCAAATAAATATTCATAGAACACAACATATACGGACAAATATTATTTATGATCAATAGTTACTTAATTTATAATTAAATAATTCGATTAATTAAATAAATAAAACTTACCAACGTGCTTTTTTCAGTAGCCTTCAAACTCAGCAAATCCAGTGCCATGTTATATGGAATTCCACCATAAGTCGAATGAAAGAAACCATACATAGATTGGAGTTTGTGTGCAAAAGTCATTGGAGTTAGAAGTTATGGTTTAAATTGTAAATAATAAAATTACTAGGAATAAATTACAAAATTACCCTCCTCCCCAAATTGTATTGCCACGAAGATCCAAAATTTGTCCATTAATTGCTTAAGCCTTTGCGAAGGCTGCATCGCCACCCAGCAATCGCCTAGCCTTTCCAAGCTGCACCGACCATCCCCGCTGTGTCACCTTCAATGCCATTCTTTGATCAACGCCACCATAGTTATCGAAAACTAATTACAATGTCTTCCTCTCTTCAAGAGGTATGTCACCATGTAATTAATTTCGTTAATCGATGCACGGTTCAAAAAGCCTCAAATCTATTTAGGTTTCGTCGCCAGAGAGCTTTGACCATGATTTATGATCGCCTTTTACAATAAAAAAACATCACCCGTCAACTCCATTCGTCAAAAACTTCACAATAGTATATAAATCTATAGAGTTTGGATGCTTCGATTTTTAGTCACTTTTTAATTAATTTGATGGTCACCACTGAAGAGAATTAGGGTTGATTTCAGGATCACGGGAGAAAACTAAAGATATAGGTGACAGATAGGGTTTCATAGCCTCAATTATATATTTGTTGGGGTGTGCAATGGGCTGTCTATCTAGTTTGACTCGAAACATACGCTATTTAAATATTATGACCCCTCAATTTCACAAACCATAACTTCAAATATACCAAAATTATATATTAAATCGGTCGGCTTGGAAAGATCTTTGCAACGGTTTTAGATACAACACCCAGTTCACTCTTCTATTAAAAAATTATTTTTAATTTCTATAATATTGAAAGCGTAAAATTAGCGGGTCGTTACATATCATATTTAAACATTATAGCGCCTCTATTTCGCAAACTAGATCTTCAAATCTATCAAAATTATATACCAACTGGATCAGCTAAAGATACCTTTACAATAGTACTAAATATGATACACATTTCACCCTTTTATTAAAAAATTATTTTAATTCATTTAATACTAATAATGTCGAATTTTTGGCTCGTTAAACCCACCTAGCTCCCAGTATTAACAGTCAAAAACGTTGAATACTAACAGTTACTATTGATTATTTTCTAGCCAACCTCGAAATGATATGATTGCATTGTGAAAATCAAAGGTTAGTTGCCAATCATTAGGCTAAAACATAGAAAAAGAAGAGTTAAATACATAGCTAAAAGGTAAATAACATAAGGTATAGAGTGGTTCAGCAAATTGTTTATTTCTGCTATGAAGTTCTCTTGCTATATATTTTTCTTATAACTATGGAAAATTACAAGAGAGAGATAAAAAAGGCACTTAAGACTAATAAAGCTATGTAATCTTAAGGACTTATGTAGTAATAAAATTGCTAAATTATGCGTAATATTTGAAATTCTTAAAGACGTGTTGCAGATGAGATTGTGCTGTAGAGTTAGTGGGAAAGTGCTTGACCGTTGATCTGACCGTAGAGGTGGATGGTTGATAGTTGCAAAGTGTGTTAGAAGATGTGCAGTGGATGAGATTGTACTTATTGCCTCTCTGTACCAGGCATAGGTTGCATAAAATGCACATTTCATGTTGATGATAAGCCACATCAGCTCAACCGCCCAACTATGGTGCTTCAGATGGATGAATTGGTAGTTTTATCATGCACTTGAGTTCCCACATGGCTGAGCTGGCCAGCTATCGGCAACACGAAAGAGACCTAGAATCTTGTTGAGGATCACGCGGGAAAGATGGTTAATGATCGATCATGAGGCGACCGAGAGGAAGGCCTAATGTCAGTTGGAGTTGATTGTACTAAAGCCATGCTAAAGACGAGCCATGATTGGGCCATTCTTGCTTGATGTAATACCTGCTGGGGCGGGCATGGATAGGAGTCGGTCGTTGGTTGACGTGATGTTATGCATTGTGTTCTGTTTAGCTATTATTGGAAGAAGTTCGATATAAGAGAGCCTATCGGGACCGAGCCGGACCTAGTCTAGATCTTGTCTAAGTGTGAAGATTGATTTAAGACAAGCGCTCTAGCTTCATCTTGGCGCCTTACCAGGAAGAATGGTTGGTTTAAGACCAACATGGGCTTGGACAGGTCTTTGTGGGTCGACGGTAGATCGATTGGGATAGCTTTGATTGGGTCAGACTACCATCAATTAGCCTGCTAACTACGTACCAGATAATTGAGAAACATTTGGCCCCCAAGCCTGTATCCTCTTGCGGGTGCGAGTTTTAAAAATCATAAAAATGAAACCAATTATCGGCTCTAGAACGCATTAATGCACTTTCCACATGTTGTTGTGTAATTAGATATGATGGTTCATTTTTCACACGTGGAAGGAGGCATGTCATGTCCCCTTACATGCATAACTTAACTGTAACACTCCATAAGTTATGGTAATTATAAAAATAGTTAAGGCTCAAAAATTGAATTTGAGCAAATGTCAAAATTCTACTACGAAACTTGCTTCTTTCAGTTTGTGGCGATTTTCTAAGCTACTTTCATATTTTGAGTTTTGCAATCGGAGTTCAAATGAAATTATTAGCGTTTGAAGTTTTTGGAACAAAAATAATTAAAGAAGGAAAAGAAGAAGATAAATAATAATAATTGCATGCACCCCATCAGTCGATCCCTTCCTTAGGTCGATCGCCTATCGGGGTGGTTAACCGGTTGTTGCGTGGCGGTTAGGGTTGAACCTTGGCCAAATGGTCCGGATTTATTTTTTTTAAATGTAAACGGATATGTCAGATTCGAGCACCTATAAATATAGGCATAGCCCCTCGTTTTTCTTCTCATATTTTTTGATCAACATAATAGAGCTCTGTTATTTTCCATTCTCCACTATTTCTATTAATTATAAAATACTATATATATATATATATATGTATATGTATATATAAAGGGAAGAAAATAAAAGAGAATGAGTGAATCGATACTGCAAAAAAAGGTAATTTTATAATTATAAATATATTTTCCACTTAACCCATATCTCTTCTCATATCCGTAATCCTAATGGTATTTTTAGCATCCCCACATCTATACCCATATCATCCAAGAGTATTACAGAGTGATACTATAGGATAATATAGAGAATGAGGTGATATATGGGATACACACATGGATATTCCCTTGGACTAACTCCGGTACATATCTCGTATCAAATAAAAACTCACTATAGATGCACACAATCTCAATCAAAGCAATAAACACGTGTGTCTCCAGGAAAGAACAATGAACTATATATATATATATATAACAAGAAGAACATAGAGTCAAAACGCAACGATAATATATAATAAAATGTGGACATAAATCTCAGTTATACATCAGATATAAACAACTATCAAAACATTACAAGAGTCCAAACATAACAAATAATTATATATTAAGTGTATATAACGAAATCCTACCCTCCATCTATGCCCAAATTCCATAAATCGATCATCTAGTCCCTAATCTGAAATGTCTCGGACTGACCCGAGTATTATAAATAACATACAGTATGACTATGTCTATAATGATAGGTGATACTATAACTCACAATGATAATATGATAAGTATAATGATGATGGCATAATAGTCTCGAAAGATCTCCAAACAACATCTATAAGAAAATTATAAAGGAAAGTGTCATCACTCATCTAAAGAAATTGATAGAAATTAGAAATCCCAAATCCAATAGGTGAATCATCTAAATACACACACACATATATCATCATCAAATTCAAGAAAACATTAATAATGAGATATCATTAAGTAATCATGCTAGCGCATGGCATTGCCCAATTTATATCTCCTAATCTCAATAATAAGAATATCATCAATATACAAAATAGAGTAGGCTGCCTATCAACACAATAAAAGATATGAGAATCCACTATACTCTAGACACCTATCCAGATATAATCTCGTCTCCTCGTATATAATAAATCAAAACATATCATGATGAGTAATGACTATACGATAGTGACGAACTCCCAAGTAAAGTCATATAAACATCGATATGTGGATCACCTAGCACATATCTATACTTAGGTGAAGGTATCAATAATATATGTCAATCTACCACTCCGTTAGAACAAGAAGGGAGGTTGATGGCTGTATGCCCACTTTAGGATCCCAGGGCCTACTGTCGTACCCTATAGCCGGATTTGTTCCTACAGTCTTAGTTACATCGATAGAAATCGTGACTCATATCCACCAATGGCTCGTCAACGCGTAGCCTCGGTCACGACCCTACTTTGCATCTATAGGTAACAAACTATTGGCCTAAGCTACACAAGGGGCTGTAGGGCGCCAACACTACGGGTCACCTAACCAAAACTCGTGATGCACATCAAATATAATAACAAATAATAACAACGGTGTCACAGATTGAGGGCACGATCCAACGATCGGGCCGCTAGGGTGAATTCTGGCCATCTGTTTCTCTCCTGAACCATAAAGGGAGCACATCATGATAATGGCACATAGAATCAATAAATATAAGTGTGACGACCCATATTTCGGAAGTTTTAAATCGACAATAATCCACACATGTCCGACTTAAACAATCCGGAACATAGATAATCAATGGGGTTAATTAAGAAAAATAAGAAAAGAAGATGAAACCAAACACAGAATCTTGTAGAGGAACGATAAAATATAATAATCAAATAAACAGTTCATGGAGCTGTTTATATTATGCATTTGATTATAATTTATACAACATTTATCAGAGTTATACATATACATCAGGGATAAATAAAGTAATGCAGCAGACAACATGATGGATGAACAATAATAGTAATAATATACCCAATCTTCGTCTTCGTCCTCTAGAAAATGACCTTCGGTGCGCTGAAATACTCAAGACTGACCAAAGCATATTGAAAAGACAAAACACTCGATTTAGGAATAAAATATTCTTATGTGAGTCAAATTGATATTGCATAAAACATGAGCGTCGTGGCGTCAGAGATGTTTATGAGTTTTCACATCTCCTATCCAATGTATAATGTATGTGTAATAACTCAAGAGATGTTACGGGATTTTCCATCTCTAAAAGAACCACAAAAAATATTTATATGTAGTAGAATACGATATATATATATAATGTCTAATCAATAAAATAAATATTTTTTTAGAGTTAAGGCTTTACATTAATCTCCCTTAATGCATTTTTAAGCATTGGCGTACAGTTTGCATTTGACACAACCAGTATCACGTCAGTAGTCAGTGATACGCCGTGATATGACAACACTAAACCAAAATCTTAGTGGTTTCGTATAAGAATAAAAGTATGACAAGACACGTGAGGTAATGCCTAAGGTAGGACATTATCAGTTTACCCTTCTCGGCTGGTGGTAACCCCTAATGTCCCACCGCGTCCAACACTCCCAAAATCCGAGGGTGTGCACCAATCGATAACAATGTCATGGTAGTAATATGAAGAAGTGCGTCCGCAAGAGGTAGCTAACCTCGTTGGCAGGTACGACTCATGTTTTAGTCTTTTCAAATTGACACAAATGTCAGGCTAATCCATCATAGTTCTCTTTCTTCAAATCCAACAAACGACGCCAAACCCAACTACTTCATTCTGGAGTCTCCTCCGCGTACACGGTTGTTAAAGTGGTTCCAATATTAACAAGGAGTATGCCAATAAGAGGCCCCGGTCTCTTTAATAACGAAACGTCGTTTTACATACCGATTAGTACTTTTACATTTCGAAAACAATTCATATTAGATATCAAAATATCATATTTGCTTCATAATCAAACTCATTTCGAAATCATCATATTTACTAAAAATATACTATTTCAATTCAAAATCATGTTCGTCTTAATATCTCGATTTGTTCCAATTCAACATTGCTTCAAATTTTCATTTGGGTTATAACTTCAGTTTAACCCAATTCTTATTTAAATCCATGATTTAAATATAAACGATTCCCACTCTGACCAGATTGAATTTTTGAATATAGTTTGAAATTTTTTAAACAGTTTAAAAGTTAAAATAGTTTGAGTATTGAAAATGGTTTATATAGGAAGATAGCTTGAAAAATCAAAATAACTTGTATATTTAAAAAGATAGATTTTAAAACAGTTTACAATAAAATAATTTATTTAAAGACAGTTTCAAAGTCAAACTGATTCAATTCCGAATCTTCCGATTCAAATCATTTTCAATCTCAATCCAATTCAATTTAAATTGACTCGATTCCGATTTTAATCCGAATTAACTTCGATTCAATTAAAATCAATTTCAACTTCGATTTTTCACATTAATCCAATTTCGATTTTAAATTAATTAATCTCAATTTCAAATTAAAATTTCATACCACTTCCAATTAGAAATTAGTTCCAATTCAATTATCAAATTTAAAACTATTTAAGTTTATCGATTTTGAGTTCAAATTTGGAATATCCATTTAGATTTACCTTTACTTAAATAACTTCAAAGTTTAAGTAGAAGTTCAAATCTTTTTAAACAATACAATTTTGAGAATTCAAATTATATTTCAATCATGACTTCAAATTCCAATTAAATTCATTTTTCTTTTAATCAAGATTAACTTCAACATTTCAAACTGGAATTCATGATTAATTCAAATTTCATAAATTCGACTTTCATTTCTTTAAATCGAAATCATTTAAATAATTTCAAAATCAAGACTTTTAAAATTATTTAATTTAACCAATCCGGTGTTCGTATATAATTTTCTATCATATGGCCAAGTGATAAATTATTTTTATTTTAATTTCAGGGATGGATATATATCATTTCAATCCAAAATAATGTCATGGGTATGTATCATTTTTCAATATATTTCTTAATTTGTTCGAAATAATTCAATTTACGGTTTATATGCTATTAATAATTTATAGGGTTATAAAAAGATATATAAAAAAAATAAACGATCATCTAAATATCAACCAGTTGGCATCCATAACAAACAGTTGTCTAAACAGCCAACAAAGCTCGACAATTATCTATTTATTAGCAATCGGGAATATAACTGTTAATTCAAAATTCGTAACATATGAATTTCTATATCGGTTGCTATGTCAGTTATATTATCAAACAACATTCAATAAAATTAAACCATCTCATGATTTTTAATTTAACTAAACATAAAAATATTTTAGTACTTATGAGCGTTAAAACACTCACCTTTTTATTTGAAATTGAAATTATTTCTCAGCTTTAAATAAATTCCAACTCGATCTCATGCCAAAGCCTTCATCGATACGATTCCAACGCCGCTTGTTTCGTCCAATTTTGATCTCGTATGACAAAGATATACATTTTTAAAGATTTGAATATAATTTATATAAATAAATTTCCTTTCTTTTTATATTTTAGTTTTGAACCTCATCAGGGTCGTTCATCCTTTTATCTGAAAATATTGGCCGCTAATTCCATCTTCCTCATTTCCAGTTAAACTCACGCGAAACCCATATACGTCGCCTACGTTCATCCAATTATCACGATCACCATGATCATCTACGAGATGATCGGCCACCACCATTTGAACCCTTATCACAAATTCCACCCACATCCAGAGTATTTTCAAGCTAGGCCATCATTATGGATGTAGCACCACCATGAACGTGCTTGAATTCGGTGATATTATGGCCTCCACAAGACGATTGAGAAAAATTCCACCGTAGAGTGTATAGGTCTCGCAATGCTATACGACTTTCCAGTTGATGGCGAGGCTTAAAAGTCGATGGATAGAGAGATCGGAGGGAGAGAAGTCAAGAGCATTTCGACTATTGGAAATCAATGGAGGTGCAGGTTATAGATATTAGGGTTTGGCTATGCGCACGTGAATATATATGTATATATATATACACACATACATACATGAATATATTATTTTAATATTATTCGGACTATTCACTCGAAATTTTGGACGAACTCCAATCGAGTTGTGCCGCCTAGCGTTTATAATTTTTTACCCCAATTCTGAATACATTGGAACAGGTTTCGAGGCCTAATTCGACCATATGTGGAAGATAGGTTTTCGAATCGAATTATTTTATTTAAATTTTAAATATCAATTGCAACGCGTTTCTATTTCGTAGGACCAAACGGTAACTCCAAACGCTAAAAAATTTAAAATCCGATAATAATAATACACTATTACGAATCCAATGGAACTGCTTTCATAGAATTCTGAGACTGTGTCCCGAAAGGCTATTTTTATACGTCGGTTAAATCAAGCAATTTTCAAAATCGACGAAATTACTTGAAATTCAAATTTTAAAAACTTACTAACTCCATTATAATTCAAATAGAATTTATATCAATATTGGAAACCATTCCAATTCATATTAAATCACCAATTCAATTATTTACATTATTTCAAATATTAAATTTACTATTCACTAAATCCATTAAATCGCTATATTCGAATTTTTTTTAACCATTCCACTAATTCAACCAAAATCTCCATATTCAAAACTAATTAACATTTCAAATTCAACATCTAAAAATAAATTAAACGTTCAGAACCAAACGATCAAAATCCCTGGTCGTTATAATAAGGCACCTACCCCGCTCACACCTATGAGCATCACCTCATGTAAGTACTATCTCATAGCATAATTCCCATCAAGTGAGTGCCATCTATTTACACTGAATAACCGAATAAGTATCACATCGACGTCTCATACCACCATGTTATACTAGTTCGTTTATTCAATGCCTATAAACTGCACTAAATCCACTATATAATTCTATGCAATAAGTCCGATGAAGAACTGGAAAAGTGTTACGGAAAGTCTCATACCAATTGTATCACTAAGTCGTTTATTCAAATTTCTCATTACACAGAAATGAAATCTCACAAATCAAATATAAAGATGTCATTACTATATCATCTTAAGATATATAACTCAGATCAATATCAAAGGTGAATCATTCATAGCAAATAAGTTAATGAGAAAGAATAAGAAATAATAATAATGTAATAAAATAATATCATAAAAATATGGTAAAATAATAATTAATCTACTAATAGAATAAATACTTCGTTTGCTATTTATATAATACCTTTGAATTATGGAACAGATCCTTATATACATATAAACATTAATGAATCATTTTATAGATTAATCACAATTTATAAAAGTCCTTTCCTAATTTTCTATAATTAAATACTTTTCTTTAAAATAAATAATCAATATACTTATACTAAATTTAAGTACTAAGTTTTAAATAAAAAAATTCTTCATAAAATTATATGTCTACTTTATATAATTATTCACATTTATTTCCAATATAAATATAATTTATTTATCATTAAAATATACACTTACAAAAATAGGATTGCACGGGACTCAAATCTGGGTCAGATGGCTGAAATGCGCAAGCCTTATCACTAAGCTACACTTGATTTTGTAAATAGCAGATGACCAGTCGACCGAAATACTTCCCCAGTTGACTGAACATGTCGACTAACAAGAAAATAAGAAGTTAACTGAAATATGTATTTTTCTTGGGTTTGGATTTATACTACTTCAGTCGACCAAGCAATACTCTCAGTAGACTAGAACAGTCGACTAAAACCAATAATATAAGTTGACTGAATTTGAATGTCACCCTAGACTAGTTTAGTTGCCCGAAATTTCATCTTAATCGACTGAATACCTGAAGCACATAAAGTGCAAATAAAAATTTGGATCAAACTTTATACATACTTCTCTATAATTCAAATTCAATCAAAGTAAACTAGCATGATTCCAAAGAGAGTAATTTTATATGAAATCTGTATACAGTAACAAGCATATAAGATGAAATTAAATATATAAACATAGTTGTGAGTATAAATAACACTCACTGAAGCCATGCTTTATCTACTTTGCTTCCAATCCCTTCATTTCCTTACACATGAAAATCATTGCATTCCAAAATCTTGATCATAACCATAACTTTTCATGGATATTGGTATAGCTTGGTGATAATAGCAACATACTTTAATTTGGGAGCTTATAGGATTTTATTTGAATTAAAGAAAGAGGAGGGTTTCATAAATTCTTGATTCCTGAAAACAAAAGAAGAGAATGTGGTTTTATTTTGAACGTGACTTGTATTTGCTAATGGGGAAAGAGAAATCTCTAGACAAGGAAATGTCTAGAGCAAACTTCATGAAACAAAAACTTAGGCGTGGGCCTTAACACAAGCCGACCCATTCCATTCATTTATTTTCTTCTTTCATAACTATTTTTTATTTAATTCAAAACTCTATAATAGTTTAAACATAAATCATATTTATATCTTGGAAATGTTTAATTAGTATAAGATAAATTTTATAAATTTTATATTTCATAAATTTTTTCACTTTATTTAATAAAATCAAAACTATTACCTTTAGCCTACTTAATAAAATTCTACTTATTAGTCAAAACCAGTTCGGATCTTTACTTAAAAATTATTACTAACATAAATCTTCATTTCTTATTCACATACAAATTTAGAAAACATTATTTCTCATATCTTAACTTGTTTTATTTTTGAAACATTTATCGAATACATTTCAACTCCATTATCAAATAATTTCCAAGATCATTCATTTAAATAAAATAAAACTTCTTTTCTTTTGGAAATATATTTCTAATCACATTTAGTACTGATACTAGATTTAAAAGTATATAATTATCTTTATCATAACAAAATCATTTTAAATTAAAAAAATATACAAATAAATATTAATCTTCCTTACTTATCCTTTAAAAATTCCTCTTTAATTAATTAAATTATCATTTTTATCATTATTGATTAGTCCTCAACGCCGGTTTGATATAGTGTGTGTGTGTATATATATATATATCTTGTTATATTATTTTTGGATTGGAAAGGAAATGTTGACAAATTAAAAGGGTGAATTCGGATTTGGGAGATTTGCAAAGCTTGAAAGAGTAGTGAGAAATTATATGATTTATATATAACAATGAAATTCATGTCATTGAGTTTCATTTAACTATTATGCATATACAAGATCTGTAGGGTTGCAGGCTTAGAAAGAACATTTTCCATTGAAATTTCACCTATATATTCTGCAAATTAGGTAGTTAGAATAGGAATGGTATTTACACCCCAGACTGCAAATGTGAAAATCGGTTCCTAAATTTGTTAAAGTAAAATGTTGATAAGATTGCAAGATTAATTCCATATTTATGATAATTGAGTTTTAAATTATTAGTATAAATTTAGATTGCCTAAATTTGACTTGGAATGTGAATTTCTATCTTTTTATTTATTAGGAGCGTTATAGGTACAATTTAGTTGTATCTATTTCCATGTAATTTCCATAAATTATATAATTCTGCAACATGTATAAAAAGTGCATCGTTTGAAATGATAAGAAGTACTCCAAAAAAGAAAGTGATGTCTAAAGTACGGATGTACTCCTACGTAGTTTGCACTGTTTATTTCAATAAAAGAAAGAGATAATTCCTTCTGATTTCAAAAGGAGCAAAAGTCTCACCTTTTTTTAATTTTTTTGAAGTTATAACGGTAATCCTTTTTTGAAAGGATTACTCCAATATATTAAAATATAGAAATAAATATTCTTTACAGAATGTACATGTAAGTGTATGTTCTGGAATTCTTAAAGTATTGGAATTAATGGGTTAGAGTTAGGAATAGACACACACACACACGTATAACCGTGCATACTGATTATATATAGCATAATATATGGAGATATTTGTATTAGTTATAATTAGGATGACTAGTTATTAGTAGCGTAGCAAATCATAAGAATAGGAGGTTAAAGTAGAATGGAGATCATAACTCCAAAATTAGTAGGCAATAAATATGCAGTTAATAACAAGTTGTAGAAACTAAATGGGGACATTAATGAGTTTAATGTGACTGATTAAGGAGTTTAATATGGCATTTATGGGGAAATGAAATAGGCATAATAGGTTGAATTAGAACGAATAAATAAAATATCTTTCGTAATTCTCCAATTAGAGTCATAATAACCCTTTATTATAGACAATTGACACTTATCAAATATAGAATGGAAATAGAGAATATACGCAGTAAGCATATAAGATAAAAATTAAATGCTAGGGGCTGTAAAATTTTCATAGTATGAAATTATATAGCCTTAAGAATAAGTTTTGGATGAGCATGAATTAGTGGGTCTAGCCTAATATTTAGCCTAGCATGTTTGGTTTGATTTAGTAAGGGTTGTGATGCGAGGTTAGTAGAGTTACACAACAAAAGTCTGCTCTTCACTTAGAGGCTACCAGCAGTTGTATATACTTACTACTGATGTGGTACATCCCCAACCATAGGACCCATGAGGGATATTTGCATATAGTTAGGAAAAATATACCATAGGTTCGCCTTGGATTTTAAGTATCAAATGAACCAATACCTTTAGGGACGTCAAAGGTTTACTTCGAAGTGGAAGGTATTAAATGGCCATTGGGTCTGCCTTCTCCCTATTTAAGAAGTCTTAAATAACCTACGATGGTACCTAATAGGGAAATAAGGTCTGCATCAATTCTAACGAGAGGTATTAAATAACTAGAATTGGTATTTATCTTGACTTACATTAGGTTAGTCTAAACGGAATTTTGGTTGTGGGAGGTCGGCGGGCTATGTTAATATTGTTTTTGTACCGGTATTTAGTAGTAGGGATGGCATATAGGCTATGCCCACCAGCGGTTCCCAACAGTCGTTAGCAAAGACTTGGGTTATGTCTTGATGGATTTCGCTTACTACTACTATAGAATCTGTATGGGGCACACAAAGCCTTATTATTTAACCTGTTTTTTTTGTCGAAGATGGGCTAGTTAACATTTAGATAAGTCTTTGAGATGCGTTAGTAATACATCGAATTAAATTATAGAGTCGTTTCTAAGGTTCATCGATCTTTGTAGCTAGGACCGATTGACTATCGATTTCATTACGGAGGGACCGCTTCAGGGTTAAGGTATTAAATGCCTGATAGAGTTGTCTCCTCCCTATTTAAGAAGTATTAAATGGTCGTGGTTTTCTTATAGGTAGTACAATATTTAGATATATATGCATATAGGCATATATATATATAGTTATATCTTGGAGAAGGTTAAACATATCGTATGCATAGAAGGAATTTTACGAAATAGATGTGAATAGGAGACACAACACTTAATAGGAATCAGTTGACATAAATTAGTATTATGGATAAAGTATGTAATTTTTCAATCACCAGAACGTTGTTTTGGTTCCCTCCTCATTACAACCTACATGATAGATTTAGAGGGACAGACTACTAGTGCGAAACGGAAATAGTAGATGGTGAAGTTTTCTCATTCATCCTCGACGCTGGCAAGGCAATCAGATACTAAATGAATAATATTGATTCCAATGTAGTAGCCTAGGTCAGCATATATGTTATATTATATTTTTCTTTTCCACTATGAATTTATGTAAATAGCTCTTTGATATACTTATGTTTGTTACAGGTTACCAAACCAACGATCCGTATCCTAATGGACTTAGGTTTTGATTTAGTTGAAATTCGGATCCATTAAGGTGGGTGTTGTTACATTTGGTATCAGAGATTGGGTTTGTCGATCATAGGAATTAGGATATGCTGAGAGAACTTATTTGTTTTTTACCTATATATATTATACACTAAACTCTGTGAACTCCAACTATAGAAGTAGGTTTGACCATATTCTGAAAAGAAGGATGTGGCAACTATGAGTTGGAACAATAAATGGAGTTATACCTCTGTTACCCCATGGAGAGTAGGCCGTAGCGCAAGGCGTTGACCAAAAAGAGCATGAACACGACATATAGAAAGAACCCGAAAGTTGGATGATACTTAACTTCTTTGTTGGGCCTAGGCAGTGTCCTGATTGTGGATTTTGATAAACTGTCGATTGAAGGCGTACATTTTATCCAGAAAGATGGGAAGTAAGAACATATATGTTGCGAGTGCCCAGAAGTAAGAATTGAAAAAGAATTGAGCAAGTTCTCACATGAGATGTTAATTAATCACCACAAGTGGATAGTTTGAGTGTTAATATATACTCTTAATAAGAAGATGTTAAAAATAAAGAGAAAAGATGGAAAGTTCAAGAGAAAGGACAATAAAATTTCATTTCTGAGTCCAACCCCATGTGAAGGAATTCAACAGAAAGATTTTGAAAGTTTCTTGAAATGTTTTTAATGATTTTTCAAAGGATTTATTTTAATGGAATAACTTTATCATTGAAAAGTCATTGTTTTGAAAAATCAAGAAAATTTGGAAGTTTAAGGAGCTATTTGGATATTTCTAGTGAAGTTTAAAAATTGGTTGGGTTGAAAGGTTTTCATTTAAAGGCAAATTCCAAAATTTGAGAATACTATTAAGAGATTCAAATTGAAAGAAAATGGTAGTATAATAGAAGAAGAGGGTAATGAGATGGCAAACACACATAAAGGATGTAGGTTGACTCAAGGTTAAAAAAGGCAAGATAGGTGGTAGGAAAGTTATTCCACCAAACTAATTTTCTGATGACTTATTTTAAATGTACAAATTTATATTTCTTATCCATTATAGTGTAGAAATGCAAAATTTATCTCATAATCGAGTGTAATGATTGAAATAATGGATGGATCTCACTTATTACAAGCCAAGGAGGCAAGTTAAGACATGTGCATTATAGTTGAACGGCATATTAGAAATGCTCATTTTAATTGAGTCAGGACTAATAGGGCCATAGCATCATTAACGCCAGTTGATGTTGGAGGACAGCTTTTCATTTAATATGTTTGGGTTGCAATCGCTAGTTGTCTCCCATCGTGTTTGAAAAAGCGTATGATATGATATGAGATATATTCCTATTTTATCATCGTGTTGATTTTGTGGATGAGCTTTAACTGTTATATATATTAGAAAACGGTGTAAATATGAAAATCTCATAAGGACACTTAACTAGCGATTAAGTGTAGATAATGCTGGAAGTTTATAATATGAATTAGGAAAATAGGTTAGCAATTAGTTTTTAAGAATGCTTGAATCCAAAAAAAAATTAGAATTTTGGGGAAAATAAAATTTAGCAACCAACTGATAGGGAAGGGTTGTTTGAAATCACAGTTCACTATCCTATGCTTTAAAAGTTAAAATTTATAAATATGCTTTTATGTTTGTTGTTTTGGAAGTAAAACGGGAAGGTTCTCAAAATTTAAGGTTAACTGCATAATGCTATGAATTAATCATATGCATTAACTCACTGACTGAGTCTTGATTACATTAAGATGTGGCTTGATTTGTTTTAAGGATGGAGAGACAAATACTTTAGAAAGATTGCGTTCAAATGTTTTAGAAAAGTTTATTCAAATGCATTTGAAAAATTATGTTAAAATTCTTTTAAGTTGTGTTTAAATACTTTTGAAAAATTGTGCTTAAATGCTTTTGAAATTTTAATTTTCAAACTGCTTTGCAAGTCAGATTGGAAGGGGTAAAAGTTTTTCTTAACGGAAAATGAGAAAATTTCTGGTTTTCAAATGTCACATGTTTAGCGTAGGGAGGATCACTATTAGTGAATATGAATTTTACTATCTGACAAGGGTGGTAGTATACATAACATAGGGTATAACAAGGGAAAAAATTGTTTTAGCTTTGGAATTTCTATTTCCATACCCAATTAATAGTGAATAAAACTTACATTTTGACTAATTTTGTTTTTAACATCCAAAAATAAACTTCCTTATGTAAATTGTACTTGGAAAATTTGAAAAAAAATTGGGGAAGAAAAGAAGGTTCCAATATACAATAGAATATGTATCCAAAAGAAAGGTGTAAATATAAAATTTTCCATCTAAATTCATTTTCCAACATCGGAGTACAGATTTAGGAAAATTAGATTTTAAAATTTGTGGATTTTAGAAATTGTGTGTTAGGTATTGGATGGTAGGGATTGCATTCAAAATTGGTTGAAGCATACTTTTATTCATAGGAGTATGGAAATTATTGTGTGAAAAAGGATTTATGATTTTTGAAAACCTGCAAAAATACAGAATAGTCAGTATATATAGGCTGTATGCGTCATATTTTCAAAATGTTTTTAAAAGAATGAATTCATATAGAAGGCACCGATTTAGAATGGTTGGACACCGTGCACTTGTATATGTTTGGCTGCAAAAATTGGTTGTATATTAATTGGTTGGATAGTCTAGAATGGTTGGACGCTGTGTTACATGATTCCATACTTAAGGAAGGACAAAAAATTTTAAGTTTGAGGAGAATGTAACACCCCATAAAATTAACGATATTAAATAATTATTTATTAAGGATCAAAATAGGATTTTGAGCAAATGTCGGAATTTGACCATAAAATTGCACCATTGTATTTATGGCGATTTTTTGAGCAACTTTCATATTTGGAGTTTTATTATCGAAGTTCAAATGAAGAAGTTATTAGCGTTTGAAGTTTTCGGAACAAAAATAATTAAAAAAAGAGCAGAAGGAAATTAATAACAATAATTGCATGGACCCCTCCAGTTGACCCCCCTCCTTTGGCTGGTCGACCGCCTATTGGGCAGTAATCGATTGGTTGTCGAGTGGCAGCTAGGGTTGAACCTTAGCCGAATGACACATATTTAATAATTTTCAATCTAACGAATACAATTGATTCGAACGCCTATAAATACAGGTATAGCCCTCCACTTTTCTTCTCATATTCTCTGCTCAAAGCACCAAAGCGGTACCATTTTCTATTCCCCACTTTTTCTATTAATTAAAAATTATTATATTATATATATAATAGGAGAAGGAAAGAAAATAAAAAAGAAGAAGAGAAGAGGTGAATCGATACAGTAGAAAATGGTAATTTTGTAATTATATATTTATATTCCACTTAACCCAAATCTCTTCTTAGATCTGTAATTCTAATGATATGTATATATCTTGTTATACATATTTTTGGATTGGAAAGGAAAAGTAGTCAAATTAAAAGGGTGGATTTGAATTTGGAAGATTTGGAAAGCTTGAAAGTGAGAAATTATAATTTATATATAACATTCAAATATATATCATTGAGTTATTATGCATATGCAAGATTTGTGGAGACGTAAGCTTAGAAAGAACGTATTCAATTGAAATCTTGTCTATATATTCTATAAGTTAGGTAACAGGAATAGGAATGGTATTTACACCCAAATCTAAAAATTTGAAAATAGGTCCCTAAATTTGTTAAAGCAGAACGTTGAAAAACTCCAAGATTTATTCTAAAATTATGATAATTTGGTTGTAAATTATTAGTATAAATTTAAATTACCCTAATTTGGCTTGAAATGTGAATTTCTATGTTCCAATAAGCGTCATGGGTACAATTTAGTTGTATCCGTTTCCGAGTAAATTCCATAAATTATATAATTTCACAATTATGTATAAAAAGTTGGTCGTTTGAAATAACAAGGAACATACAAAAAAGGAAAGAGAAAGAGAAATGAAAAATAAAGATGTTCTCCACCGTAGTTGCATTGTCTATTTCAATAAAAGAAAGAGATAATTCCTTTTAATTTCAAACGGAGCAAATGTGTAGGATCTAGATTAACCCTAGAAGGGGGGTGAATAGGGTTATAGCAATCTTTCCGAATTAAACACAGAAGCAAACTGCAGAAATAAATATGCTGAAAAATAAATCACACACAAAATTTACCCAGCTTCGGCAACCCCTGCCTACTGCTGCATTCCCAGATTTCTATTAGAATTAAACAGTTTCCCGTTTACAAACACTCTAACAGACTTGCAAACCCTGCTACCACCTATAGAGTTTTGCAAACTCGCAAACCCTGCTAACTGGACTAACTCTAACAAGACAATCTGACAACACCTAAACCCTAGGTGATGATTTACCATGTTTTGTTTTGAAAAGAACAAACAAATAAAACAAATTATAAGAGCAAGTACTAAATTTAAAAACAATTTAAATTATCTTGCCCTTAAATAAAAAAAACAAAAACACCCTAACCCAAAACAAATGCGGTCACTTCCCTCTTATCTTATTTCACCCGGCCCATTTTCTTTTGTTTGTGGAAAAAAATGGCGGCCCTCTGTTTATTCGATCTGAATTAGGGCTTCTTTCCCTTGCGATCCAAATTGGGGCTTTGACTGATTTTTGATGCTCGTGTTCGCGCTCGCTCTCTGATGATCGAGTTGTTGATGGTTCGGTATGTAATTTCTTTTGTTGCTTGTTTGATTGCTTGCTTTTTAACTCGATTGTTCTGTGTTCTATGATGATTTCTTGGGGTTTATTTATAGGGTTGAAACCCTAATAACCACTGTCAGATTTGATTTCTACACGTCGTTGATTATTTTCCTGAATTTGTTCTGGATTTGGAGTATTCCTTTCTTGATTTAATTTCGAATTATTGCTGTCCATATTTGTTTTCGAATTAATTAATTCGAAACTTTCTTCCTATATTTGTTGTCTCGGCCCCTATTCGAATTAACACTGACCATATATGTAGTCGAGAAAATTGATACAGAGATTTCTTTCCAAATTAGATTTCTCTGACTTAATTAAAACCCGATGTTTATTTTTAAATTCAACCCCATTTTTTTTTCTTTGACTTTGGACATGTTTGCACAACTGTTGAGCTCACTGTGTCTACTGACCATCTTCTCTGTTGTTCATGTAGTTGCATTTGGTCTCGAGTTTCACTGTTGCATTTGCTCATTGGAGTTTGTACTTGCACACTGCACGTAGCTTATTGTCTGTACTTGGTGCATTGAGCATTTTCACTGTGTTGCATTTATTGTAGCTCCATCTTGACTTGGGCTTTTTCACTGTATCAGATGCTACACTTGTTCATGTATTCAACTTCACTGTTGCACTTGAGTTTGTTTCCACTGCTTCATCATGTTGTATTCATCCCTGTACATGTGCACAGAGTTTGTTGTTGCACTCGGTGTTTGTAGCTTGCCACTGACTTCTTTGTAGTTGCACTGCACTTTGGCTTCACTGTGTTTGTTGTTGCAGTGATTTGTCTGACCTCGTATGCTTCAAGTTGCCTTGAGTTGAACCTATCTTGGGTTTGACCTTGTTTGTGATTTTTGTGTATTGTGCTCTGTTGTTGTATTTGCATTGAGTCACTGATTTTGGTCGAGACTTTGTTTGTTGCAGTATGTCACTGCATTTGGTCTGAGTCACTTGTATCCATTCTCGAGTTGCACACTTTGATTTACTACTGCTTCACCTTGTTGAGTACCTGTAATTGCTGTTATATCACTTCAAATTGCATTTATTTGCTTGTACTTGTGTTCTGGTCATTGCTTTGTTGTGTAGCTGCTATGCAGTTGCTATGCATCACTATATATATGCTCTCTGTTCTGATTTGCATTGGTGCAGTTTCCATATTTTGTGTATCTTGATGTTGTATACACTTTTTCATGCTGCTGTGATGCAGTTTCCTTCACTGCTGTATCTTCGGGAGTTTGCACTGCTTCATGTTGAATTCATTGAAGTATTGATTGCTTTTGTTGATAACGCACATGAGTTGGCGAGGCAGTGCACACGTGTATAAATGTACACGTGTGTATTGCAGCCACTCACGATTACCTGTAAGAACACTGATATGCACAGATATTACACAATCAAAGATGATGTCAATAACCCATGTATCTGAGACACAAACAAATTTCTATTTTTGCAAATTCAAATTTGTTTGTTTTCAGATTACTGTTGTAGTTGCTAATTATACAGGTACACAGGAGACAGGACAAGAAGTGGAGCTGGATAATGCAGATAGATGCAGATGTGCAGACAGAGTGAAAAACTGAGTGTTGAGTGTTGTAGTGAGAAATGTAAAATGTATGAACTGGTGTATGTATATATAGAGAGAGCTGAAAACTTTGTATTGTTTAAGTGTTGTAATAAAATATTATATTGAATAAAAAATACTGGTTGAATTATATAAATTCTGTGCAATAGTATAAGTATTCAATATGAATATTTCTTCCTTTCTGTATATAGTCCAAATTGCAAACACATATATATATTGATATATATTTTGTTATCATCAAACAAAAAATCACATCAAACAATCTCCCCCTTTTGATGATGACAAACATATATATTAAAGATTTTGAAATGCTAATACATGTGTTTGAGCATGAAATGTTTAGCTCCCCCTATTTGAATGCTCCCCCTACAACCAAGACCACTCCCTATTTAGAAGATAACAAAAATTACTGATGAATAAAAGAACTAAGGAAAATTATCTAACAACATTAAATAAATATTTTTGAAGTATTCCAAAAAATATTTACTTCCTTATCAAAATCTAGTTCTTTTCTTCCCCTTTTGGCATTATCAAAAGACTGACAAAAAAACAATGGAACAGTAGGAACAAAAAAATAATATATCATAACGAGATAACAACTTCCACATTGTAGAGAATGGATCGATGATCGGTTTAAGAAGAGAGATATTTTAACATTAATTTGACATTTAAGCACAAAAAAACAAAAAAAAATAAGCACTAACTAACCACGCATAACCATAAGGACTTTTAAATGGGATTAGCAGTTACTTATTAGTCTAAGCATCCGGACTTTTAAGTGAGACCAGAATACTTAGTTACCATACTCCATCCATGCATAACCATAAGGACTTTTAAATGAGAATGGAGTAATGATAAAAATAATTCACTCACATGCTCCATCCATGCATAACCATAAGGACGTTTAAATGAGAATGGATGCATGAGAGTTATTATTATTTATTATTATAAATTTTTTTTTATTTAAAAATAATTCACTCTTCTTATTTTACAAAACCATTATAAACGATAGAAAGATGGTAGAAATAGAAATGATCGTGGAATAAGTTACCAAGTTAATTATATTATGTAATATCCAGTACTGAATACCATATTCGAATCAATCTTTGGATAATATCCAAAACTGGTTTGAATCCTAGAAATTTAAGTTGAAAGTATATATCCAAGAATATTTCAACAAAGAAAATGAAAAATGGTTAGTCAATTTCTATAATCCCCAAATCCAAACGTAATCTGGAAAATCTTTCTTCTGGGAGGGGTTTTGTGAAAATATCAGCAAGTTGAGTCTCAGTTGAAATATATTCAATGCAAATGTCTTCCTTAGCAATGTGATCTCTAAGAAAGTGGTGTCTCACATCAATGTGTTTTGTGCGTGAATGATGAACATGATTATTTGATAAGTCTATTGCACTTTTACTGTCACATTTTAATGGAACTTGTTTATAAACTAAGCCAAAATCAGAAAGAGTTTGCATCATCCATAAAATTTGAGCACAACAACTCCCTAAAGCAATATATTCTACTTCAGTGGTGGATAATGCAACACAGTTCTGTTTTCGACTTGACCATGAAACTAACGAGTGTCCTAGCATAAAGCATGTTCCACTAGTGCTTTTCCTGTCAACCAATGAACCAACATAATCAGCATCAGAATAGCCAACTAAATCAAAATTTTCACAAGAAGGATACCATAACCCAAGTTTGTTTGTGTGTGAAAGATATCTCAAAATTCGTTTAGTGGCTTTCAAATGAGATTCTTTAGGATTAGATTGAAAACGTGCACACAGACACACAGAAAACATAATATCAGGTCTAGAAGCAGTAAGATAGAGAAGTGAACCAATTATCCCTCAATATTTCTTCTGATCAACAGCACTTCCTTTCTCGTCTTTGTCCAACTTTGTTGATGGGCTCATAGGAGTTCTCAATGGTTTGGAGTTCTCAACTCCAAATTTCTTCAACAGTTCCAACACATACTTGGATTGTGAAATGAAAATGCCATCACTGCTTTGCTTGATTTGAAATCCAAGAAAATATTTCAATTCTCCAACCAAGCTCATCTCAAATTTAGCCTGCATGACTTGTTCAAATTTCTCGCACAAGAGTTCATTAGTAGCGCCATAAATGATATCATCTACATAAATCTGAACAATCAAAAAATCACTTCCTTTATGTAATAGAAACAGTGTCGTGTCAGCACTCCCCTTTTTAAAGCCATTTTCCAAAAGATGTGTACAAAGGCAGTCATAACAAGCTCTAGGAGCTTGCTTAAGACCATATAATGCTTTTTCAAGTTTATACACATGATTTGGAAAATCGTGATTTTCAAAACCGGGGGGTTGTTCAACAAAAACCTCTTCTTTCAAATCACCATTTAGAAAAGCACTTTTTACATCCATTTGTTTAAGTTTGAAACCTTTATAACAAGCAAAGCTTAGCAAAATCCTAATGGCTTCTAACCTAGCAACTGGAGCAAATGTTTCATCAAAATCTATGCCTTCTATTTGGTTATATCCTTTTGCGACCAACCTGGCTTTGTTTCTAATTACATTTCCTGATTCATCAAGTTTGTTTTTGAACACCCATTAGTTCCTACAATTGGATAGTCATTTGGCCTAGGAACTAATTTCCAAACTTTATTTCTCTCAAATTGATTAAGTTCATCTTGCATTGCTAGAATCCAACTTTCATCATTAAGAGCCATTTCAACAGAATCAGGTTCAATTTCAGAAATAAAACCACTATGACAACAAAACGCACACAAATTTTTATCAAATGAAGAGCGAGTGCGTATACCTTCCGTAGGATCTCCTATAACCAATTCAGGAGGATGATTGGATTTGAACTTCAATCTATCAGCATCAACAGTCCTACTTTCATCTTTCTCACTAGATGTCCCTTCTTTAATGCCTTCATGATCTACCCCATCATCAACCGTTTTTTCAGTCGTCCTTTCCAGATCAGATTCATCAAATTTCACATTGACTGATTCAACAATTGTCTTTGTTCGTTTGTTGTATATCCTGTAAGCCTTGCTCCTGGTTGAATAGCCCATGAAAATTCCCTCATCGGCCTTTGATTCAAATTTTCCAAGTTGATCACCTGTGTTAAGAATGAAACAAGGGCATCCAAAAACACGAAAGTAAGAGATGTTAGGTTTCCTTTCATGCCACACTTCATAAGCCGTTTTGCCAAGTATTGGTCTAATCATTACTCTATTCATTACGTAGCACGAAGTATTCACCGCCTCTGCCCAAAAGGTTAGAGGTAGTTTATACTCACTCAACATGAATCTAGCCAATTCTTGCAATGTACGATTTTTCCTTTCAACCACCCCATTTTGTTGAGGTGTTCATGGAGCAGAAAATTCATGTTTTAAACCATTTTCTTCACAAAAGTTTTCAAATTCTGAATTTTCAAATTCGCCTCCATGATCACTTCTTAAAGTTTTAATTGAAACTCCTTTTTCATTTTGAACAAGTTTAGCAAATTTTGAAAAATAATCAAAAGATTCAGACTTTTTGGCTAAGAAATAAACCCACGTAAATCTAGAATAATCGTCAACCAATACATAACAATAAAGTTTTCCATTCAAGCTAGCAATTTCATTTGGTCCAAATAAGTCCATATGAATTAATTCGAGGACCCTTGATGTGCTAACAATGTTTTTAGGGCGAAATGATGATCGACTAAGCTTGCCCAAGGAACATGCTTTACACACTTTGTTATCTTTAAATTTCTGATGTGGTAACCCTCTGACTAATTCTTTCGTTTCAAGATTTTTTAAGAGACTCATGCTAGCATGTCCAAGTCTCCTATGCCATAAAGATGCCTCTTCGTCAGTGGCTACCAAACATCTGGAAAGATTTAGATTGTCAAACGAAAGCGAGTAAACATTTCCTTTTCTTTTGCCCATAAAAACTATGTTATTAGAAGTTTTATCAATGATCTTGCAAGTATCACTATCAAAAAACAAATTCATACCTTTGTCACATAGTTGGCTAATAGAAATGAGATTGTGATGCAAATTATCAACGTATAAAACATTAGTCAAGGAAAAAGTACCGTTACTTACTTCACCTTTCCCAATAATCTTACACTTGCTATTGTCTCCCATGATCACATTTCCACCTCTAAAATTCTCTAGGCTAAGGAACTTAGATTTATCACCTGTCATATGTCTAGAACAACCTGAATCTAGAAACCATTCTTGTTGCTCCTTAGCCCGCCAACAGACCTACATAAAGAGAGAGGAGGATGACCTAGAGAAACTCTTAGGTCCAATGATATTAGCAACTGAAGCATTGTGAACAAACAATCCCTTTGGAACCCAAACTTGTTTTGTCCTTTCATTTTTGTTCCTATAGACATGGAATTTGTTTGTAGAATTCTTAGGAACCCAAACTTGTATAAATTTTGTGTTCTTGTTCCTATGACTACAATTTTCAACACGATGTCCAATTTCACTTCTAACAAAGACACTCTTACCTTTTGCATAATCATCAACCTGTGTTTTCCCAAAACCTAGTCCTTTTCTGTTATTAGCAAAGAGTTGATTTCCCAATAACATGTTAAATGATTTTTCTCCTCTTGAAAAGTTATTTAGAGATTTCTCAAGATTTTAGACTTTGGTTTTTAGTGTTGTGTTTTCAGTTACAAGTTTGGTGCATCTATTTATAAAATCCTTTTTCCTAGTGTCAATGGTTTCCTTAAGACTCGAGTTTTCTTTTTCAAGATTATCGAAGCTATTCTTAAGTCTTGATATTTCTGAATCTAAAATTTTACATTTTTTACAGTCTAGGTTTTGAATATTTTCAAGTTCAGTTTCTAACCTAGTATTCTCATGAACGAGTTCTCTCCTGTCAGACTTCAATTTTTCAATTTTAGTTTCAAGAGTATCAATTGTATTAGTAAGATCATAACACATCAAAACAAGTTCTTTATAAGAATAGTCACGTACCTCACTGGATTCCTCTGAACTTGTTTCTGAATCTGATTTTTCCATAAGGCACAAGTTAGCCTCTTCTGAGCTATTATCCGAAACTTCTTCTCCTTCTTCATCATCCCAAGTTGCTGCAAAGGCCTTCTTCTTCTTTTTCTTTCCTTTGTTGTTTTTGAGAAGTGGGCATTTTTGTTTGAAGTGGCCAGGCTTTTTGCAGTTAAAGCATGTCAATTCATTATCGGAATCGTCAGAATCTTTTGACCTATTACCACTTGTTTTCTTCTTGCGTGGCCTGAATTTTGACCATTTTCTAAGATTATTGACAGCCATCGCAAGCTCTTCAATTGGATCTTTTTCTTCTTCATCGCTTTCTTCTTTGCTCTTTAAGGCAATTGTCTTCCTTTTTGATTCGGAATTGTTATTCCTCCTTTGCCTTTAGCTCAAGCTCATATGTCATCAAGTTTCTGATCAACTCCTCCATGCTTAGTTTACTCAGATCTTTCGATTCTTGTATTGCCGTGACTTTTGCCTCAAAGTTCATTGGTAAGACTCGCAGTATCTTCCGCACAAGCTCTACTTCAGTGAAGACCTTCCCAAGCGCTCTAGCATTGTACACCAAAGTTGAAAAACGTCCAAACATATCCTTTATGCTCTCGCCCTTTTCCATCACAAAGTTTTCGTATTCATTGCTAAATAGAGCTAGACGTGACTCCTTGACTTGAGAAGTTCCTTCGTGTGTCACCTCCAAAGTGTGCCAAATTTCCTGTGCTGTTGTACAATGAGAAATTCTATTAAACTCATTTTTATCAAGAGCACAGATCAAAGCGTTCATTGCTTTGGCATTTGTAGTTTTTAATTTCTTATCGTTAGCATCCCACCTATCCTTAGGTTTAGGAATCTCAGTATCACCAATAACTATAGTGGGAGATTTATAGCCAGTTTCAATAATATCCCAAACATCATAATCGACAGAACTAAGATAAATACTCATCCTAACTTTCCAATAAGCATAATCATTCCCATTAAACATGGGTGGCCTAGCAATAGATTGCCCCTCAGAAAAAGCATTATTTGGTGGATTCATGACTCTAGAGTTAAAGTAAAATACCTTGCTTTGATACCACTTGTAGGATCTAGATTAACCCAAGAGGAGGGGTGAATAGGGTTATAGCAAATCTTTCCGAATTAAACACAGAAGCAAACTGCAGAAATAAATATGCTGAAAAATAAATCACACACAAAATTTACCCAGCTTCGGCAACCCCTGCCTACTGTTGCATTCCCAGATTTCTATTAGAATTAAACAGTTTCCCGCTTACAAACACTCTAACAGACTTGCAAACCCTGCTACCGCCTATAGAGTTTTGCAAACTCGCAAACCCTGCTAACTGGACTAACTCTAACTAGACAGTCTGACAGCACCTAAACCCTAGGTGATGATTTACCATGTTTTGTTTTGAAAAGAACAAACAAATAAAACAAATTATAAGAGAAAGTACTAAATTTAAAAACAATTTAAATTATCTTGCCCTTAAATAAAAAAAACAAAAACACCCTAACCCAAAACAAACGCGGTCACTTCCCTCTTATCTTATTTCACCCGGCCCTTTTTCTTTTGTTTGTGGAAAAAAATGGCGGCCCTCTGTTTATTTGATCTGAATTAGGGCTTCTTTCCCTTGCGATCCAAATTGGGGCTTTGACTGATTTTTGATGCTCATGTTCGCGCTCGCTCTCTGATGATCGAGTTGTTG
The DNA here is from genome assembly GCA_030765085.1 of Allium cepa. Taxonomy (NCBI): domain Eukaryota; kingdom Viridiplantae; phylum Streptophyta; class Magnoliopsida; order Asparagales; family Amaryllidaceae; genus Allium; species Allium cepa. The sequence continues at coordinate 502,200,227 of CM060937.1, read as the reverse complement.
ATGGTTCGGTATGTAATTTCTTTTGTTGCTTGTTTGATTGCTTGCTTTTTAACTCGATTGTTCTGTGTTCTATGATGATTTCTTGGGGTTTATTTATAGGGTTGAAACCCTAATAACCACTGTCAGATTTGATTTCTACACATCGTTGATTATTTTCCTGAATTTGTTCTGGATTTGGAGTATTCCTTTCTTGATTTAATTTCGAATTATTGCTGTCCATATTTGTTTTCGAATTAATTAATTCGAAACTTTCTTCCTATATTTGTTGTCTCGGCCCCTATTTGAATTAACACTGACCATATATGTAGTCGAGAAAATTGATACAGAGATTTCTTTCCAAATTAGATTTCTCTGACTTAATTAAAACCCGATGTTTATTTTTAAATTCAACCCCATTTTTTTTTCTTTGACTTTGGACATGTTTGCACAACTGTTGAGCTCACTGTGTCTACTGACCATCTTCTCTGTTGTTCATGTAGTTGCATTTGGTCTCGAGTTTCACTGTTGCATTTGCTCATTGGAGTTTGTACTTGCACACTGCACGTAGCTTATTGTCTGTACTTGGTGCATTGAGCATTTTCACTGTGTTGCATTTATTGTAGCTCCATCTTGACTTGGGCTTTTTCACTGTATCAGATGCTACACTTGTTCATGTATTCAACTTCACTGTTGCACTTGAGTTTGTTTCCACTGCTTCATCATATTGTATTCATCCATGTACATGTGCACAGAGTTTGTTGTTGCACTCGGTGTTTGTAGCTTGCCACTGACTTCTTTGTAGTTGCATTGCACTTTGGCTTCACTGTGTTTGTTGTTGCAGTGATTTGTCTGACCTCGTATGCTTCAAGTTGCCTTGAGTTGAACCTATCTTGGGTTTGACCTTGTTTGTGATTTTTGTGCATTGTGCTCTGTTGTTTATTTGCATTGAGTCACTGATTTTGGTCGAGACTTTGTTTGTTGCAGTATGTCACTGCATTTGGTCTGAGTCACTTGTATCCATTCTCGAGTTGCACACTTTGATTTACTACTGCTTCACCTTGTTGAGTACCTGTAATTGCTGTTATATCACTTCAAATTGCATTTATTTGCTTGTACTTGTGTTCTGGTCATTGCTTTGTTGTGTAGCTGCTATGCAGTTGCTATGCATCACTATATATATGCTCTCTGTTCTGATTTGCATTGGTGCAGTTTCCATATTTTGTGTATCTTGATGTTGTATACACTTTTTCATGCTGTTGTGATGCAGTTTCCTTCACTGTTGTATCTTCGGGAGTTTGCACTGCTTCATGTTGAATTCATTGAAGTATTGATTGCTTTTGTTGATAACGCACACGAGTTGGCGAGGCAGTGCACACGTATATAAATGTACACGTGTGTATTGCAGCCACTCACGGTTACCTGTAAGAACACTGATATGCACAGATATTACACAATCAAAGATGATTTCAATAACCCATGTATCTGAGACACAAACAAATTTCTATTTTTGCAAATTCAAATTTGTTTGTTTTCAGATTACTGTTGTAGTTGCTAATTATACAGGTACACAGGAGACAGGACAAGAAGTGGAGCTGGATAATGCAGATAGATGCAGATGTGCAGACAGAGTGAAAAACTGAGTGTTGAGTGTTGTAGTGAGAAATGTAAAATGTATGAACTGGTGTATGTATATATAGAGAGAGCTGAAAACTTTGTATTGTTTAAGTGTTGTAATAAAATATTATATTGAATAAAAAATACTGGTTGAATTATATAAATTCTGTGCAATAGTATAACTATTGAATATGAATATTTCTTCCTTTCTGTATATAGTCCAAACTGCAAACACATATATATATTGATATATATTTTGTTATCATCAAACAAAAAATCACATCAAACAAAATGTCCCTCCTTTCGGTAATTTACGAAAAGTTATAACAGCCTTTTTTGGGAATGATAGCTCTAATATATTAAAGTATATATAAATAAATGTTCTTTACAGGATATACATGTAAGTGTATGTTTTGGAACTAAATCATATGAATTAATTGGTTAGAGTTAGGAATAGACGTATGTGTGTCTATATATATGTGTGTGTGTGTGTGCATGTATGTGTGCATGTATGTACTCATATATTACCACGCCTATCGAATAAGTGTGTGTGTAGTGTAATTTACGAAGAAATTTGTATTAGTTATAATTAAAACGACTAGTTATTAGTAGCATAGCAAATTACAGGACTAGGAGATTGAAGTAGAAAATAGATAGTAATACCAAAATCAGTAGGACAATAAATGTACATTTGATAACGAATTACAAGAATTATATTGGGTCATAAGTGCGTTTAATGTGATTGATTAAGGAGTTTACTATGGCATTTATGGGGAAATGAAATATGCATAATATGTCGAATTAGAACGAATAAATAAATGTCATTAGTAATTGACCAGTTAGAATAATAATGACCACTTTTCCGGACAAATGACATTTATGGAACGTAAGAGAAAAGAGAATATATGTAATAAGCGTCTAAGATGCTAATTAAATGCTAGAAGGTAGCATAATTTTAATAGTAGGAAATTATATAGCCTTAGCAATACATATAGGGCGAACATGAATTAGTGGGTCTAGCCCAATATTTAGGCCAAGGATGTTTGGTTTGGTTTAGTAAGGGTTGGGATGCGAGGTCAGTAGAGCTACACAATAGAAGTTTGCCCTTCACATAGATGTTACTAGCAGTTGTGTACACTTACTACTGATGTAGGACATCTCCAACCATAGAACCCTTGCGGAAGGGACATATGTTTGCATATAGGTAGGGAAAAATATACCAAGGTTTTGTCTCGGATTTGAAATATTAAACGACTCGGTACATTTAAAGTGTCATAGGGTTTGCTTTAAAGTGGAAGGTATTAAATGGCCGATGGGTCTACCTCCCGCTGTTTAAGAAGTATTAAGTGGCTGAGATTTTCTTTTGGGTAGTACAATATTCAGATATATATAAATATAGACACACAAACATTTATACATATGGTTATACATCGAAGAAGATTAGACATAGCGTACGTGTAGGTGGAATTTCATGGAATGGTCGTGAATGGGAGACATAACACTTAAATAGAAATCAATCGGTTTGAATTATTGTTATGGATAAAATGTGCAATTTTTCAGTTAGCAAAACGTTGTTCTGACCCTCTCCTCCTTACAACTCACATGATAGACTTAGAGGGACAGGCTACTGGTGCAAGATGGAAACTGTAGATGGTGAAGTTTCTCATTATACTAGCAATGCAATTAGTTACTAAAGCAATAACATTGATTTCAATGTAGTAGCATTAATCAGCATATATGTTATATTATATTTTTTCTATTCTACTGTGAGTTTATGTAAATAGCTCTTTAATATACCTATATTTATTACAATTTACCAAAACCAACGATCTATATCCTAATGGACTTGGGTTTCGATTTAGTCGAAATTCAGGCCCATTAAGGTGCAGGTCATTACATTGACTTAATAGTGATCTCTTTTGAACGGTTGGGATTCTTTTCGCCTTTCGAATTCAACGCATGTGACTGAAAGCATAGTTATATAAATAACACCTCTTTTTCTTCCTTGAACCAACCAAGTCATCCTTCGTTGGAAAAAATCAAAGCTTGTGAATCATTTGCAATTCTTTACTGAAATATGGCAGATAGCTTCATCATCTGTTTCCTTTCCAAATGCCTTTGCATGCATGCCTTTTTATCAAATTTTAGTGGGATGTTGATAGAAAGGAGAAAGCTCTTTGGTGCTTGAACTGCTACTTTTTTATTATAGTTCAAATCATTGGTTGGAAACTTCTGCTAGGGGCGAACTACGCCTTGCCATTTGGTTTGGACCTTACTTACCAACTAAGGTTCTAATGGTGGTCGGACGTTGGTCTTTTACTAATGATCCAAGTGAAGCTAGGGTGATTCCTTGCTTTGGGGCTCTGACAGTCCCGACCTCAGGTCGATTTGGACTCTCATGCGCTTCTTTGGAAGGAATAGGGGTCGTAACCTCTACTTCTTCTGCCCTGGCTGAAGTGTTGGTTTTCTCCTTAGCAAGGTTGTATGGAAACTTTTCACAGTCTCTTATGAGACTTGATGCGGAAGGCTTTGAAATGGGAGCACACTCGATTTTCTTCAACAAATTCTGAATCTGTTGGAGTATCTGAAGTGCTTCTCTAGTGAAGCCAAGGGATTTCTGAGCAATGATAAGAATGCAGGCTAGCCTGCCTTAGAAGAGCTATTGGCGTGGTTCTTCATCTCTGCTATCTTTTTCTTCTTTTAGACTAGCTAATGATAAGAGTATCATTATAAGCCCAACGGGTGGGCAATATGCCCCTCAGCTCTCTTGAACTGAATGAAATAGAACTTTTCTTACATACTCTTATTTGGGAAATTTGTTACATTGCTCGATCATATATTCGATTTATTGATCAGAGTACCTTGAGTATCCAATGGTCCCTGTATTTATTCTATAAAAATTTATTTCTTTTTAGGATTATGCTAACTATCAATGTGATAATAACGCGGGTTGGATACAACCGTTAGTGTAGCCATGCGACGACCGGATGTAGAGTGGTGGTTTGTCCGGCATGAGCTGAAACGCAAATTTAGTCGCCTGTTTTCTTGGGCGACAAGCGATCGAGCGTAAATTGGCGGACAAGCCCAAGACCCATGTAACGACCCTGATTTTTCAGCCCAATTTAAAATTTTAAAATCCATCGTTTTAGTATAAAATTTTTGAAATTTATAAACGATCTCAATTCACGTCCAAACTTTATTTATGACATACGTCTAGTTAGATATGAACATAGAAAAAGTTTCGTCGTAAATTATTACAGTAAACTTCGTTCACGTTTTACTATATATCAGTCCATATAAAACTGCGTAAAATTTATCTTTCAAATCCAAATATTTTTACACAATTATGTTGTAAAAATTATTCTGATCAAGATTTTGAAATTCGTTTCGTCAAAAACTGTCATCGCCTGCTCCGTTTCAATTGTTTTGCAAAACGTACAATTTAAGCGGTGTAAATGCGAATTTTATAAAACCATCGTATCGCAATAATCTGTGTACCATTGGAAGCGCGTCGTCGCACTGATCATAACAGTATATTTATTTGCGCGAATCGGAGTCCAGCATAATCCGTCGCGTTGATTTAACGATTCCGGACGGACCGGTTAAAAACGTATTCAGCCTAAAATAAACAGTCGTATCCATTCAAAGAAATTTGAAAATATAATCTGAACTAGTGTATTTAATACGATAGTTGGTAGTTCGTGTTGCATTGAAAATATGCGTGACGTTTCAGAATTCGAAGTTGAAACTGGAGGATACGAAGCAACAGAGAAAATTTATATACTCTGTTATTATTTACTGTCAACATTTCGCTATTCTCATTTTCATTTTTTCTCTGCATTTCAACATTAGGTATCTACTTTTCCATTCTTCCCTCGCCTCCTTTCTTTCTTCTTCACGTTATATTCTCTCCGCAAATTTAATAACTTTCAAAAAAAATGCATGGTCGAAACAACCCACTCCACCTCACCTTCCTTCCACCGTACGCTGCCCCACCTTTACTACCCACGTCCGCCTCCACTTGCAACCGTCCCTCTTCCCTTTACTACCCACGTCCGCCTCCACCTGCAACTGCCGCGCCACCACACCCTGTCGCAGCCGAACCATTCTCTGACCTCGCAGTGCATGAGTGTATGGTGTGTGCATGTGTAGTGTGTGTGTGTTTGGGTGTGCGTGTGTGTTTTATAAAAAAAATTTGGAAGACTTGGTTCGTGAAAAAAAAAGATATAGTGAAGGCCACGGCTATGTGTGCGTTGTGTGCATGAAGTACATATTCCTCTTCTCTTTACGTTGTGTTGTATATGTGTATGAAGTACATATGCTTCAGGGAGGCATCGGCTAGGAAGAAAACACACAGTAAATTGCGTGTGTGTATATGGCTAGCATGTATGCATGGTGTGTGGAGGTTGTGCGTGTCCCAGAGTGTTAGTGCATGCTGAGGGTTAGTATACAAAAGAAGATTGTATGCTGTAGCATACAAGGAAGATTGTAGAAGGGAAGGGAGGAAGATTGTATGCAGTAGCATACAAGGAAGATTGTATACAGAAATTGTATGCAGTAGTTGGAAACTGTGCGTGATGAAAAAAATGAAAAAAAATATACAAATGAAAGGATGCGTGAGAGGTAGAGAAGGGTAGAGGTAGATTGTTTAGCTGAAGTGGAGGGGTGTGCGCGTGTTCCTGCATGTTTATTTCATGTGTGCGTTGGGGGGGGAGGGGGGGGGGGTTAAAATAGTTGCGTGCATATTTGTGTGTGTTTGCTGTGTGCGTGAGTTTATAAAAAAAAGTGAAACTGAGATTTGTAAATAGCGTTGGATATTGCAGTATAATATTTGCGCCAATATCTATTTTGGTTGTCAAATTAGTAACCGACTTTTCTTTGCTTGTTGTGTGCAGAAGCAACCGACTGAATTTCTTTCGCAGCAGCATCGATCTTCAGCTATCATTCTTTTCCCCGTCATCGGTAAACGCATTTATATTAATTTATAAATTTTATACAAACGGTCATTGTATTAATATCGTTTACTTTTGTCGATATTACAGTGTCCGTTGTTCGCATTGTACCGACTCTATTCGTGCTTTCTCCTACTTCGCCTCAATTTCTTTATCCACGAAAGGTGAAATAAATTTTCACGATATATTCTTATGCTAGTTTGGTTGATAACTGATTGCTATGTGATAATTAAATTGAATGTTGATTGCTATTGTTAAGTGATAAAATACGCAAGTTGAAAGTGATATAGGATATTTAACAATATTAAGTGAACTATTTATGTCGAATTTTGATTAACTTGACCCCCTTATATGTTGAATATGGACTAGTTGAATATGACCTTTTTAATTGTTAAGATTAATTAACATGTATAATTTGATTAGTTTCACTTTAAACCATTGAACGTATATCAGATTAATTATTGTAGTGTGAATTTGAAATTGAATTGAACGACAAGTGAAAAACCGAAATGTAATAATCTTTAATCTACATGAAATGATAGTGTAGATTCTAGGAATAATTATATAAATTTACATAAATAACAAATGTAAATTAATACGATTATTTCGGGATTATTTAAATAAATTGTTGAATTGCTATGTATGGATGCTATTGCTTGTTTATTTACTTTGACACCATCCCAGCTATCACACTGCAAGTTCCCTTTGTATGTTTTGATTGTGAATTGAAATGGAATCGGGTTGAAATGATAGATACCCAATATAACTTTGACTTAGAATAGAAAATTAAATTAAACCGATTGGTCAATTTTTTGATTTAAAATAAAATAAAGTTTTATTTGACTAATAACAAGGTTTTGAATAAAAATTAAAATTTAAATTTAAATTCGAATGAATTGTAAATGTGAATATTTAAGTTTGAAACAAATATGAACGTCGTAATTGACAAAAGAATATTGATTAAAATTTAATTATGTAATAATTAAATTAGAATTAATTGATAATTAAATTTGAAATTATTAATAATTAAGTTTGAAATTAGTAATTATTAAATTGGAATTATTAATAATCAAGTCTTGAAATTTATTAATAATTAAATTTGGAATTATTAATAACGAAGTTTGAAATTATTAAAAATTAAGTTTTGAAATTTTTGATAATTAAGATTTGGAATTGTTAATAATTAAGTTTGAAATGATTAATAATTAAGATTTGAAATTATCAATAATTTGAATAGATTGAACTATTTAATGATTAAAATAAATTGAATTGGATTTGCTTATTAAGAAAAATCGAATTTTCAATAAGGAAAACTAATTTCTTTAATTGAGTTTTGAAATTGGTAACGAATGTAATAAATGAATGAATTGAATTTCTTTAATAAGAAATAGAATGCGTTTATCGAACAAATGAAAGATTTGAAAGTTAAGGAATTGGATTTGACAAATTTTAATTTTAATTTAATTTGTAAGCTTTGATAATGAAGTTGAACTTAAGAAAATAATGTAATGAATTGGAAATTTAATTGAAATTGTTTAATGATAAATTAATTTAATGAATATCGAATGAAATCGATAATTGGGTTTAAATCGATTTGAACGATAAATGATTTTGGAATGAACTTATACATGAAATTAAATGAATGTTGAATTGTTTTAAAATTGAACTTTGAAATTGAATTACAGAAATTTGAAATGAAATTGTGAATTTATGAAATGTAAATTTTGGAACTTGATTTAGAATGATTAACGAAATGTTGAATTACGAATTCTAATTGAAATTGAAATTGATTCGGTTTTGAAATATATTAAACGACTAATCGGTAAATTAATTACGAAGGTTATTAAAGGAACCGGGGTCGTTTAGGGACATACCCACTGTCCGAAAACCACTTTAATAACTATACGCGGAAAGTGATCCAGAATGAAGTGGTTGGATAGACGTACGCGATGACTGAAGAAAGAGAACGATAATGGATAGCCTTGACACCTGTGTCAAATTGGAAATGATTAAAACAGGAGCCGTGCCGGGCCAAATGGGGTTAACTACCTCGAACGAACACACTTTTTCGTAAACTACTCATTTACTTTTGTGATTGATTGGTGCGCACCCTTGAATTTGGAGTGTTATTTCGCGGTGTTGCGATCGTTGCGGCGATGCGTTCTCACCAGTCCGGATCAGGCAAACGGTAGTTTCACTACCTTGGGTATTGCCTCATGTGCCTTGTCATACTTGTATTCCCGTATACACGACCACTACGAATTTGTTTTGTATTATACCTATGGAGTATTCCCTGATATCCCACTAGTTTACGGTGGAGTTTACAGTGCTGTATAGTCTATAATACTATATGAAATGTGTTAAGGGGGATGGTAACGGCTTAACACTATTTTGATATTTTACTTTAGTGCTAGACATTATCTATTTATCGTACACTACTATGTATTAATAGTTTATCGGATCCTGAAAGATGTTATTCCATTCATCTTTGAGTTATTGTTATTTGAACTTGAATCATATTATCTGCATAAGAATATATGTCCTGATTCGAGTGTTTGTTTGTGCATATGCTCGGATCAGACTGAGGATTGTTGTTGCTGTTCTGTTTGGAGCTGAAGACCGAGGACTATCATTATCTTATCTTATCAGTATTGCTCTTTCTATTTATACTATTGAACATCTACGTTGTTCTATTTTATTTTATCTAATACATTGTTGTGTTTATGGGTAGCTTCATGAACTACTCTTATGACTATGTTGTATTTCCGCTGCACGATTCTGTGATGTTATATTTCTGTGATTCTGTGATGATTCTCATTTATATATCTATACTCCATTAATGATTCGTGTTTTGTACTATTTAAGTTGACATGTGTGGATTATTGTCAATTTAAATGGTCCAAATATACGGGTTGTTACAGTTGGTATCAGAGCTTTGGTTCCCGATAACCTTAGCCTGTGGAGTTTAAAGCTCATTAGAGATAGAGTAAACATACCTTAGAATGAGGAGAATCATTTCAGAATCCATATCCTTTGATTCCATTCTCTTATTGAATTCATTCGATTTGAATTTCTTTAAGTTCCATAAATTTCTATCTTTGATTCTAAAAAATCACTTTTGGTATTCCAGGATGGCTACCAGAAGAAATGTTAGAGGCAGGGGTAGGGGAAACGCTCCCGAACCATATGCCCCAGCTCCCGCAGTCAGATTCTCCACTCTTAGCAAGGAGTACACTCAGCTTGGCGGAGTGAAATTCACTGGCTCCGAGAGTATCATTGAAGCACAACAATGGCTAAAGAGTTTGAAGAGGATCTTTACTGGCTTAGAGATCACTGACGCTCAAAAGAGTAAGTTGGCCGCTTGGCAGCTTCAGGATGCTGCACAGGATTTGTGGGAGTCGGTCATTCCTCGTGCTGATGAAGAAACCATCACTTGGGCCCAGTTTAGGTAGTAATCTATCTAAATTTTATCTAAATAAAAAATTCCTTTTATCTCGTCAGATTTTGACTCGTTTTCTTATCACTTGTAAATAGGGATTACTTTATGGCTCAGTGAATGCCAGCTGCTGGGAAGGCCCAACTCTATCGGTCTTTTATGGATCTCAAGCAGGGCAACATGACCTTCACTGAGTATGAAAGGAAATTCAACGAACTATCCAAGTTCGGACCTGGCTTGATTGATACACCACTGCTTAAGAATGAGAAGTTCATCCATGGCGCACGCCCTGAGTATTACGAGCTCCTCACCGCTCATGTTCATGGAACTTTCACCGAGTTGATGGATTTTGCTCTTCGAAATGAGGGAAAGCCAAAGGGAATTTCAGTCACTAAGGTTCCAGCTACTCAGCCAACCTCTAGTCAGACTGGGAAGAGAAAGCCAAATTTTGCACAACAGAAGAAGAAGTGGCAGAAGAAGTCCAGGCTTGGCTATTCTCAGAGGAAGCCCATTGGCGTATCATCTATTAGTTTCTTCAACTGCAACCAAAAGGGTCATTATGCTAGTAGCTGCCCATCTCCAAAGGGAGCAGCTGTTCTGCCACCAGCACAGATGACTAGGAGGGATTTGTGTCATATCTGCTTACAATCTGGACACTTCAAGAAAGACTGCCCAACACAGAAGCGTGGTACACCATCTGGAGTCTTTACTCTTTCCACGCCTGCCCCGGAAGTTCCGGATAATCAAGGTACTTTACAAAGTACTTTTATGCTGCATACCTTCGTGTTAGAGTTTTATTTGACACCGGAGCAACGCACAGCTTCATATCTATTGACTTGTGTAATAAACTTGGTTTGGAATCCACTTTTGCATCTATTTCCTTATGTGTGTCTAACCCTATTAGAAGGCCCGCTAACCTCAAAAGGGTTTGCAAATATATCACTCTTATGCATGGCATTCACCGCTTCACTTGGGATTTCTATGTCCTTGGATTCCAGGCATTTGATATTCTATTAGGCATTGATTGGCTGCGAAAGTTCGAAGCCGTTATCTCTTGCAAAGCTCGAACCGTCTCCCTTATTGACGACAAGAGCTTACCTTTAGTCATTAAAGGCAAATCACCTCAAGAATATGCTGGGAGTTCTATGTTCTCACTTGACTCCCATCCAAATGAACTAAGCACTACTCCGGTGGTCCAATTCTTTTCTTATGTATTTGGAGAAGTCAATTCTCTACCACCTCCGTGGGAAATCGAATTCCGCATCGACCTTATTCCTGACGCACGACCAGTAGTTCTTCCTCCAAGAGAATGGCTCCTAAAGAAAAGACAGAGTTGAATGTTCAAATCGAAGATCTATTTTCTAAAGGCTTGATTCGGCGCAGTCGTTCAGAATGGGGTGCTGCAGTTGTATTTGTCACCAAATCTGATGGCTCACTCAGAATGTGTGTGGACTATAGATAGCTAAATAGGCTCACACACAAGAACAGGTATCCGATGCCCCGCATCAACGATCTATTCGATCAGCTTCATGGAGCGAAAGTCTTCTCTCAACTTGATTTGGCTACTGGCTTTCACCAACTCAGAATTGCTGAGGATAGTATTCCTAAAACAGCATTCCGCACTAAAAATGGTTTCTATGAATGGCTAGTTATGCGATTCGGTCTCACTAATGCTCCAGCTTATTTTGTTGACTTGATGAATAGAGTTTTTCGGGATGTTCTTAACAAATTCGTTCTTGTGTTCATCGATGATATTCTCGTCTTCTCTAAAGATGAGAAAGAGCATAGGTCACATTTGGCTTTTGTTCTCGAAACTCTTCGTAGACACCAGCTTAAAGCCAAGTTTTCGAAATGCCACTTTTAGCGAGATGAAGTTCGTTTTCTTGGCCATATTGTTTCGGAGAATAGGATTTCGGTCGATCCAGCTAAGATCGCCATAATCAATGTAAGTTCTATTCTAACTCGTCACTTCTATCTAAACAACTTATCTATATCTAAATTAGAATCCTTGGAATTTGCAGGATTGAGAGACTCCCAAAACTCCTACAGATATCCGCAGTTTCTTGGGTTTGGCTGGCTATTATCGCAGATTCATAGAAAACTTTGCTCGTATTGCTGCCCCACTTACCGCACTGACCAGAAAGAATGTGAAATTTATTTGGAGTGAAAAGTGCGAAGCAGCTTTCAATGAGATGAAGAGAAGATTGACATCTGCCTCAGTTCTTATAGTTATTGATGGTAGCGAAGGATCGACCGTCTATACAGATGCTTGTCGTGATGCTCTTGGAGCAGTCTTAATGCAGAAAGGTAAGGTTATTGCATATGCGGATCGTCAGTTAAAGACCCATGAAGCAAATTACGCAACTCACGATTTAGAGCTTCTTGCGGTTGTATTTGCTCTTAAGCTATGGAGGCACTATCTATTGGGAACAAAATTCGAGTTATTCACTGACCACGAGTCATTGAGATATATTTTCTCACAAAAGGATTTGAATCAGAGACAAGTCCGATGGCTCGAATTTTTAGCTGCATATGATCTTGATATTAATTATACTCCAGGGAAAGCAAATGCCGTAGCCGATGCTTTGAGCAGAAATCAAGCAATGGCATGTTGTAATCTTGTTGAGGGAACGTTATTCCAGTCTTCCATCTCTCCGGCTCTGGTGGATCGTATTATAGCCAAACAATACGAAGACACTCTGCTTTATCGCATCAAAGAAATAGTTCTCGGCAGAGTTGGAAATGCTAACAATAAATTGGATGCACATGTTGATAGTAACGGAGTCTTGAGAATTGATAATCGCATTTGTGTTCCTAATGTTGATGGTCTTAGACAAGAAGTGCTGAGAGAAAACCACAACTCTTCACTTTCATTTCATCTCGGTGTTACTAAAATGTACCAGAATATGAAGAAGTTATATTGGTGGAGTGGGATGAAGCGCGATATTTCTACCTATGTTAGCAGATGCACAACTTTCCAGCAAGTTAAAGCTGGCCACAGAAAGACAACTGGTTTGCTCCAGCCACTAGAGATTCCAGGTTAGAAGTGGGAGCAGATTTCTATGGACTTTATTGATGGACTGCCAAGGACTAGAAAGGGAAACGAAAGCATATGGATGATTGTCGACAGACTGACGAAATCCGCCCACTTTATTCCAGTCAAGTCTACTCGTACTGCTTCGAATTTGGCAGAGATATATATGAGAGAAGTTGTTAAACTTCATGGTGTACCATCCAATATCGTATGCGATCGAGATCCTATTTTCACCAGTAAATTCTGGAAAGCATTTCACGATACTTTGGGCACCAAACTGAATCTGAGCACTGCATATCATCCTCAGACAGATGGCCAAACTGAGAGGGTGAATCAGATTTTAGAAGACCTTCTCCGAGCTTGTATGATTGACTTTGGTGGATCCTGGGAAGACCATCTTCACTTGGTCGAATTCACTTATAATAATAGTTACCAGGTAAAGATATTGAATTTCAAATTTGAATAAGTATATTTGAATTTGAATTAATCATCTTTAATAATCAGGCAAGCATTGGTATGGCACCATTCGAAGCCTTATATGGACGGCCGTGCAAATCACCAGCTTGTTGAATAGAGTCGGGTGATCGATTAGTTCTTGGTCTAGAAATAATTATGGAAGCTTCTGAAAAGTTAAAGAAATTAGGAAGAAAATAAAGACGGCACAGGATAGACAGAAGAGCTATGCTGACAAAAGGAGAAGGGATCTCGAATTCAGCGTAGGAGACAAAGTATTTCCGAAAGTGTCGCCTTTGAAGAATATTGTTCGATTTGGAAGGAAAGGGCAGCTAGCTCCAAGATTTGTTGGTCCGTTTGAGATTTCGGAAAGAGTCGGAACATTAGCCTATAGAGTTGCATTACCAGAGAAGTTCGTCGGTGTGCACAACGTGTTCCATGTCTCACACCTTCGCAAAGTTGTACACGATCCATCTATGACTATTCCCACTGCCCAGTTGGAAGAGATAGTTATTGAGCCTGATTTGACTATTGAGCGTAAGCCACTACGGATAGTCGATCGTGAGACAAAGCAACTCAGAAGGAAGTCGGTAAATCCCGTCAAAGTCCAATGGAGTGCAGATGAGCGAGATTGTACATGGGAAACTGAGGATAGTATTCGGGATTCAAACCCCGAATTACTAATTTCAGGTATAATTCAAATTTCTTAAACTATCTTGATCTTTTCTGCTTATTTCATTTCTACTTCAATCGTCTCGTTTCTTTTCGAGAACGAAAAGTTTTGAGTGGGGGAGATTGAAACGACCCTGATTTTTCAGCCCAATTTAAAATTTTAAAATCCATCGTTTTAGTATAAAAATTTTGAAATTTATAAACGATCTCAATTCACGTCCAAACTTTGTTTATGACATACGTCTAGTTAGATATGAACATAGAAAAGGTTTCGTCGCAAATTATTACAGTAAACTTCGTTCGCGTTTTACTGTATACCAGTCCATATAAAGCTGCGTAAAATATATTTTTCAAATCCAAATATTTTTACACAATTATGTTGTAAAAATTATTCTGATCAAGATTTTGAAATGTCAAAAACTGTCATCGCCTGCTCTGTTTAAATTGTTTTGCAAAACGTACAATTTAAGCGGCGTAAATGCGAGTTTTATAAAACCATCGTATCGCAATAATCTGTGTATCGTTCGAAGCGCATCGTCGCACTGATCATAACGGTATATTTATTTGCGTGAATCGGAGACCGGCATAATCCATCACGTTGATTTAACGATTCCGGACGGACCGGTTAAAAACGTATTCAGCCTAAAATAAACAGCCATATCCATTCAAAGAAATTGAAAATATAATTTGAACTAGTGTATTTAATACGGCAGTTGGTAGCTAGAGTTGCATTGAAAATATGCGTGACGTTTCAGAATTCGAAGTTGAAACTGGAGGATACGAAGCAACAGAGAAAATTTATATTCTCTGTTATTATTCACTGTCAACATTTCGCTATTCTCATTTTCACTTTTTCTCTGCATTTCAACATCAGGTATCTACTTTTCCATTCTTCCCTCACCTCCTTTCTTTCTTCTTCACGTTATATTCTCTCTGCAAATTTAATAATTTTCAAAAAAAAATGCATGGCCGAAACAACCCACTCCACCTCACCTTCCTTCCACCGTACGCCCCCCACCTTTACTACCCAAGTCCGCCTCCACCTGCAACCGTCCCTCTTCCCTTTACTACCCACGTCCGCCTCCACCTGCAACCGCCGCGCCACCACACCCTGTCGCAGCCGAACCATTCTCTGACCTCGCAATGCGTGAGTGTATGGTGTGTGCATGTGTAGTGTGTGTGTTTGGGCATGCGTGTGTGTTTTTAAAAAAAAAATGGAAGGCTTGGTTCGTGAAAAAAAAAAGATATAGTGAAGGCCACGGCTATGTGTGCGTTGTGTGCATGAAGTACATATTGCTCTTCTCTTTACGCTGTGTTGTATATGTGTATGAAGTACATATGCTTCAGGGAGGCCTCGGCTAGGGGAAAAAACACAGTAAATTGCGTGCGTGTATATGGCTAGCATGTATGCATGGTGTGTGGAGGTTGTGCGTGTTCCAGAGTGTTAGTGCATGCTGAGGGTTAGTATACAAATGAAGATTGTATGTTGTAGCACACAAGGAAGATTATAGAAGGGAAGGGAGGAAGATTGTATGCAGTAGCATACAAGGAAGATTGTATACATAAATTGTATGCAGTAGTTGGAAACTGTGCGTGATGAAAAAAAAATGAAAAAAAATATACAAATGAAAGGATGCGTGAGAGGTAGAGAAGGGTAGAGGTAGATTGTTTAGCTGAAGTGGAGGGGTGTGCGCGTGTTCCTGCATGTTTATTTCATGCGTGCGTGGGGGGTTTAAAACAGTTGCGTGCATATTTGTGTGTGTTTTGCTGTGTGCGTGAGTTTATAAAAAAAAAAAGTGAAACTGAGATTTGTAAATAGCGTTGGATATTGCAGTAGAATATTTGCGCCAATATCTATTTTGGTTGCCAAATTAGTAACCGACTTTTCTTTGCTTGTTGTGTGCAGAAGCAACCGACTGAGTTTCTTTCGCAGCAGCATCGATCTTCAGCTATCGTTCTTTTCTCCGTCATCGGTAAATGCATTTATATTAATTTATAAATTTTATACAAACGTTCATTGTATTAATATCGCTTTTTTTTGTCGATATTACAATGTCCATTGTTCGCATTGTACCGACTCTATTCGTGCTTTCTCCTGTTTCGCCGTGAATTTCTTTATCCACGAAAGGTGAAATAAATTTTCATGACATATATTCTTATGCTAGTTTGGTTGATAACTGATTGCTATGTGATAATTAAATTGAATGTTGATTGCTATTGTTAAGTGATAAAATATGCAAGTTGAAAGTGATATAGGATATTTAACAATATTAAGTGAACTATTTATGTTGAATGTTGATTAACTTGACCCCCTTATATGTTGAATATAGACTAGTTGAATATGACCTTTTTAATTGTTAAGAATAATTAACATGTATAATTTGATTAATTTCACTTTGAACCATTGAATGTATATCGGATTAATTGTTGTAGTGTAAATTTGAAATTGAATTGAACGACAAGTGAAAAACCGAAATGTAATAATCTTTAATCTACATGAAATGATAGTGTAGATTCTAGGAATAATTATATTAATTTACATAAATAACAAATGTAAATTAATACGATTATTTCGGGATTATTTAAATAAATTGTTGAATTGCTATGTATGGATGCTTTTTCTTGTTTATTTACATTGACACCATCCCAGCTATCACACTGCACGTTCCCTTTGTATGTTTTGATTGTGAATTGAAATGGAATCGGGTTGAAATGATAGATACCCAATAACTTTGACTTAGGATAGAAAATTAAATTAAATCGATTGGTCGATGTTTTGATTTAAAATAAAATAAAGTTTTATTTGAGTAATAACAAGGTTTTGAATAAAAACTGGAATTTAAATTCGAATGAATTGTAAATGTGAATATTTAAGTTTGAAACAAATATGAACGTCGTAATTTACAAAAGAATATTGATTAAAATTTAGTTATGTAATAATTAAATTAGAATTAATTGATAATTAAATTTGAAATTATTAATAATTAAGTTTGAAATTAGTAATAATTAAATTGGAATTATTAATACTCAAGTCTTCAAATTTATTAATAATTAAATTTGGAATTATTAATAACGAAGTTTGAAATTATTAAAAATTAAGTTTTGAAATTTTTGATAATTAAGTTTTGGAATTGTTAATAATTAAGTTTGAAATGATTAATAATTAAGATTTGAAATTATCGATAATTTGAATAGATTGAAATATTTAATGATTAAAATAAATTGAATTGGATTTGCTTACTTAGAAAAATCGAATTTTCAATAAGGGAAACTAATTTCTTTAATTGAGATTTGAAATTGGTAACGAAGGTAATAAAGGAATGAATTGAATTTCTTTAATAAGAAATAAAATGCGTTTATCGAACCAATGAAAGATTTGAAAATTAAGGAATTGGATTTGAAAATTTTAAATTTAATTTGTAAGCTTTGATAATGAAGTTGAACTTAAGAAAGTAATGCAATGAATTGGAAATTTAATTGAAATTGTTTAATGATAAATTAATTTAATGAATATCGAATGAAATCGATAATTGGGTTTAAATCGATTTGAACGATAAATGATTTTGGAATGAACTTATACATGAAATTAAATGAATGTTGAATTGTTTTAAAATTGAACTTTGAAATTGAATTATAGAAATTTGAAATGAAATTGTGAATTTATGAAATGTAAATTTTGGAACTTGATTTAGAATGACTAACGAAATGTTGAATTACGAATTCTAATTGAAATTGAAATTGAAATTGATTCGGTTTTGAAATATATTAAACGACCAATTGGTAAATTAATTACGAAGGTTATTAAAGGAACCGGGGTCGGTTAGGGACATACTCACTGTATAAACCAAAAACCACTTTAATAACTATACGCGAAGAGTGATACGGAATGTGTAACATCCCGCCTTTTTGCACGATTTAAACAGACACACGTGCCAATTCAAACCATATGTAAGGGCGGAATGTTATGGGATAAATAAGAAAACAGAGAAAGAAACAGAATCTCACAGCGGAAGGATAAAATATAATAATCGAATATACAGTTCATAAATCTGTTTACAAAAACCTTTGATTTATTTATACAGTACATATCAGAGCACACATACCATATAACAATGCAGCGGAACAATATGAATGTAGTGAAACCATATTATCTATGGTAATAATAATAAAATCTTCGTCTTCTTCCTCCGGAAATAAAATCTTCAATCCTGAAACGCTCGGACTGACCCGAGGGAATTTGGAAAGACAAAAACACTCGAGTCGGAACTAAAAGATCTTATGTGAGTTATACTAACAGAAATAAATATGAGTGCAGTAACTCAAGAGATGCTCGGGATTTACATCTCCTAAGGATCCGTTAAACTATTTACTATGTAGTATATTGCGCTATTATGATAGTGTCTAATTGTAAAATAAACTTACTTTTAAATAGCGTTAAGGCTTTACATTTTCCACCTTAACACATTTATATATTCTCATAGTCTATACAGTACCGTAATCTCCCCCGTACTGGGCGTCGTCAGAGGGCACTCCATAGGTATGGTACAAAACCAAAATCGTATAAGGCGCGCTAGGGTAGGTGACACGGCACAACTAGGCAATGTCAGGGTAGATATATCAATTACGCTTCCGGGCCGATGGAAACGCACAGCGCGCAGCTGCCGCCCACCTCGAACAAACTCCCCACATCAAAAAAATCAAAAGTGAAGGTGGCCACCGAAAAATCCAAAGTCAGAGTATAGTATCGAAGGGAAGTGTCCGATCAGAGGTGCTACCTCATTAACCCGTCAACCGCTCCTGTTTTAGCCACCTTATGCCAACTCACGGGAGTTGGGTCCACGTATTTACCTTACAGGAAACGCCGCCACCAACCTACTTCATTCTGGAATCTCCACCACGTACACGGTTAGTCAAAGTGGTTTTCGGTATCGACAGAGAGTATGTCCATATCCGATCCCGGTCTCTTTGCTAACCAATCGTTATTATAACACCGCGGTCATTTAAAATAATTATACTTTAAAAGCAGAATAAAATATCCATTTCAAAACCATATAAATATGATATCATTTCCTTTTAAAACCCGAATTAATACGATATCATTTTATTCCAATATATATACTTTCCAAAATCATAGGGTTTTCAAAGTAAAATATTTAGAAATCAAAACTCTTGAATATAATATTTCCAAATTATACTACCTTGAAAACATAGCTTTGAAACAAAATTTCCATCTCTTAAATGGTTCAATATTAAATTTATTTTATAAACAAAATAGCTTCTTTAGATTTCACAAATCAATTTCAAATATCGATTTAAACTTCCAAATACCATTTCAATTCTTATGTTTCAAGGCTTTAAATATTTCACCATTTCAAACAGACTCATTTGACAATTCCATATATATATATATATCAAATTCAGCTACTTATTATTTAGACTTGAAATGTTTGCTTAATGAATTCAATATAATTTAAGAAAACCTTTAACTTCATATAACTGGATCATCTTTGTAACATCCCGCCTTTTCGCACGATTTAAACAGACACACGTGCCGATTCAAACCATACGGAAGGGCGGATTGTTATGGGGTAAATAAGAAACAGAAAAGAAATAAACAAAATAAAATCTCACAGCGGAAGGATAAAATATAATAAGAAAATATACAGTTTATAAAAAAAAACTGTTTACAAACATTTATATAATACATATCAGAGTTACACATACCAATAACAATGCAGCGGAACAGTGTGAGTGTAGTGCAATACTATAAATAATAATAATACAAATTCTTCGTCTTCGTCCTCCAAAGCTAAAGTCTTCGATCCTGAAACGCTCGGACTGACCCGAGCGAATTTGAAAAGACAAAACACTCGAGTCAGAACTAAAAGATCTTATGTAAGTTAAATTTTACAGAAATAAATATGAGTACTGTAACTTAAGAGATGCTCGGGATTTACATCTCCTAAGGATCCGTTAAACTATTTACTATGTAGTATATTGCGCTATTATAATAGTGTCTAATTGTAAAATAAACTTACTTTTAAATAGCGTTAAGGCTTTACATTTTCCACCTTAACACAGAATATATTCCCATAGTCTATACAGTACTGTAATCTCCCCCGTACTGGGCGTCGTCAGAGGGCACTCCATATGTATGGTACAAAACCAAAATCGTATAAGGCGCGATAGGGTAGGTGACACGGCACAGCTAGGCAATGCCAGGGTAGATATACCAATTACGCTTCCGGATCGATAGTAATGCGTAGCCGCAGCTACCGCCCACCTCGAACAAACTCCCCAAAAATCAAAAATAGAAGTGGCCACTGAATCAATCCAAAGTCGAAGTATAATATCGAAGAGGAGTGTCCGATCAGAGGAATGACCTCATTAACCTGTCAATCGCTCCTGTTTTAGCCACCTTATGCCAACTCACGGGAGTCGGGTCCACGTATTTACCTTACAGGAAACGTCGCCCCAACCTACTTCATTCTGGAATCTCCACTGCGTACACGGTTAGTCAAAGTGGTTTTCGGTATCGACAGAGAGTATGTCCATATCCGATCCCGGTCTCTTTGCCAACCAATCGTTATTATAACACCGCGGTCATTTAAAAATAGTTTATACTTTAAAACCAGAATATAATCCATTTCAAAACCATAATATTACGATATCATTTCTTCTTTAAAACCCAAAAAGATTCATTTTGATAATATTTTATAAAACCCAAATCAATGATATCATTTCCCAAATATAAATCTTTTCCAAAAATTATGCCACTTTTAAAATTTATAATTCCTTGTAACCAAATATTTGAATATTAACTTTCAACATAATACTTCGAAATCCATAGTTTTTAAAACCATTACTTTCAAAACTAAGTGGTTTGGATATTCAACAGTATATAAAATAAGTGGTTTAACTTAAATGTTACTTTGAAAAGAAATATTTCTCGTGGCTTTACAATACATTTCTTTATTTAAAGTTAAAACCAAAATTTAATATCGCTTCAAGTTCCAAAACCATTTCAATAAATTCATATATATACGTATATCCATTTTGAGTATAAATATTTCAACTAAAGTTGGATTTTATTCTTTCAAATCAAATGTTCTATTAATTAGCCTTGAATATTCACATAGAATCCATAATTTATAAGACTTCAATTTCTAGTAATAAATTATATATATTTTCCAATTCAAGTTATACTAGAATATTCATTTAATTTATTTTGGGAAAATCCAATTATAAATATCATATCTTAAAATTTCCAACTTAACATTTAAACATAGGATATAAATTATCAAACTCCATTTACTAAATTTTCTTCCATTTTAATAAAGAGATTTATACACCTTTTTATTTCAAAATTTTCAACTTCATATGTATATAAATATGGAAGAAAACATTTATTCAGTATAAAATTTAAGATTTTTATAAACCGTATTCCATCCAAACCATAGAAATCACATTAAAAATAGTTATATATAGACCGCGGTGCCTGTATATAGTTTTCTATCCTATGGTCAAGTGATACGGATATTTATCATTTCAATCCGCAATTTAAAAAAAATAAAACTATGGTTGTATATCATTTCAAACCGCAATCCCGAATGAAATGTAAATGCATACTAACTTGCAGTTTAATGATATCCAAATAAAACATTCATTCAACAACACATCCATCATCCAATCACAACATCGATCAATATCAATCAATAACAATTATATATATGATCATATATAACAGGTGATAACTGGCAGTTTATTCAAATTAAATTTATCAACTATTAATCTAACATTTTATATTCAGTAATAATTTATACAACTGTTAACTAGCAATTCATATGCAACAAAAATTTCCAACAGTCAATTAATACACAATAAATCAATTAAATTAACAGTTAAATTTAATAAAATGCAATTCAACAGATATGAATGAAATAGACATGCCAAATACTCATAAATAAATTTCTATTCATTTCTAAAATTTATTTAACAAACATAAAAGCTTCTAGTAATTGTGAGTGGGTCAAAACACTCACCTTTTGAATTTAAATCGAATGTAAATCCGATTTAAACCCAAAATTTGACGGTCTCTAAATTTATCCAAACCAGCGTCATCAGATCCGGAATTTAATTACGATCCTAACAAAAGAAATTTCGTGTGAAACGGAGTTCGTATGTGAAAGTTATCACAATTAAACGATTTGCAATTGAAATAAAAAAAATTAAAAATAAACAAAACAAAAATAAAATACCGTGCCACATCCACCTTCCCTCGTGAAAAACGCATATGCTTCTTCTTGATTGCTAACTTTGTTCCATAATTTTTCTTTTATTTCGATTTACTTTAATTTTCCTCCTTATTATATGAATGTATGTATTTTAAAAGGTTTGAAAGAAAAAGAAGATTTGAAAAAGAAGAATTGAAAAAAAATGATTAAAATAAGAACTGAAAACGGAAGAGAAGATCTAGATTTGAAAAGAAGAAAGTTCGAAATAGAAGTAAATTTGAAGAAGAAGAAGAATATTTGAAGAGAAAGAAAAAAAAAATTAAAATGAGAGATAATAAGGAG
The DNA here is from genome assembly GCA_030765085.1 of Allium cepa. NCBI lineage: Eukaryota > Viridiplantae > Streptophyta > Magnoliopsida > Asparagales > Amaryllidaceae > Allium > Allium cepa. The sequence continues at coordinate 502,177,511 of CM060937.1, read as the reverse complement.
CTTTGAGAAAAACAAGAAAAAAGAAGAAGAAGAAGAAGAAGAAGAAGAATAGCAGGGAGGCTAGGGTTAGAGTTAGGAGAAACAAAATGTAATAGAAGAATAAGAAGTAGGTTATTTATAAGGTTAGAGTTAGGTTTAGGGACAAATAGATTTGAAAGGAGAGGCTGCTATTAATTAGAAATAAAGTGAATATGAACACTTGGTATTGAAATATAGCAAATATGAACAGTCCTTTTTTTTTTTTTAAAGTAGCAGGTATTAAAAAGAGGTATTTATTAATTAGAAAGAAAATGAATATGGAGAGACAAAAATAAATGACACGTTTCGTTAGTTTGATTCTAAATTAATTAAGTGCTAGATACAGAAAAATTTGAATACATCATATATATATATATTTATACTTTAACTGTGTGACAAAATTGCTAAACATACATCAAGTACGATTAATTGGTGACAATATATAGGAAAAATCAACAATAAATGTGAATGCAATCACATAAGGATCTAATAGGGAAGGAGATAAAAGTAACAACGTTGATTAATTCCACTTTCCCACTTTAGCCAATCCAATTACAAAATTTAAAATTTTATAAAATTTCTCTCCTTTGATTTCTTAAACAATTTTAATAACTAACAACAAATTCTATGATAATTCAATCATTAATCATTTCGCCAATTACCAAATTAAATTTCAATTATTCGCAATAAATCATATTATAAATTTTTCATTCCAATAAATAAAATAAATCTTGATTTTTTTTTTCTTCCATCCTTATTAATTCCACAATTTGTTCAATTTGAAAATCATTATCATATTTTCCAAATGTTACCTTAATTTAACACTTATGTAACGTATTATTAGATTCGTTGCAAGATTTCAATTTCAATCCCCATTTCTTAATATACTCAAATTCTGGACATTTTTATTTCCTTACTCATAAGTGTAACATTTATTGCCAATTCCATCCAAATTTAACAGGTAACCCTTAACAATGTTTTCAATCCAAAGGTTATACTTAAGTTTACGTTGTATTCTACAACTTATCATATTATGAAGAAAATTCACATTATTCCCCAATATTACCTTAATTCATATTAACTTAACATTAAATTTACTCTTCATTTTATTATTAACCTATTAGTATTAAATAGATGAAATTAACATTGGTTTTACACTCTATTACGTAGATATCCTTAAATTTTATCTAAGTTTATATTTACATAATATTCCAACATTAAATTTCATCCAATTTTTTTTTCTTCCTTTTTATTTTAATTAAATCCAATTTCCCTAAAGTTACATTCAAACAAGTAAATTTTGATTTCCAATCAATCATTATACTATAACATTCTTAACATTTTTTCATTACACTACTAAATTCTACCTTGATAAGTTTACGCTTCTATTGCTTTACTTTCACACTTCCGTTAAAATATAAATTAATTCTAAAGTAACGTTTATTGTTGACCCCGCCATTTTAATTACTCATATTTAGATGAACGTTATTTCAAATAAGTTCATTGACTCATTTAAATTAGGTAGTTTATAGTAGTTGTTATCCCACCCTTACAATTATTTCCTACTAACGTGCTACCAACTCCTTTAATTAAAATTTGAATTCCAAACCTTATTTAATATACTAAGTAAGATAAATAACATATATAGATTGCTACCAACTTTCCTTTTCTTGCATCTATGTGTTTATTACTTGACACACCAGTAAATATTACATATACACAAAATTCCGTTATCACTTGCCTAACAAGGTTATTATCACTTAAGATCTCACTGCATCCACATTTTCACATTTTCATTTCCTAGTTTCTTTACTTTATTCTACATAATTTATTACAAATGGGATTTTCTTTGGTTTACATCTTATTTGTATTTAACATTTCTCAATCACCAATTCATTTCACTTTAACTGCGGTAAATTGGCGGATAAATTGAATTTGATTCCCAAAATCTAAATTAACAAGAAACAAGGGTAGGTAACATACAATAGTCATTACTCCAAATTCTAGTCACCTAAATAGTCTTTTATTCCTTGCAAATAAATGTTACTATTTAATTTCATAGTACAAATCTCAATTATTATTCCATTTTATATTTGCTTAGGCCATTTATAGTCCACTATACATATCTACATAAATGGGTAATTTATTCAATTCATTAAGTGTCAATTCTATTAAGCCCTGTTTATATCTTATGCATTCTTCTATTACTTTACAAAAGGGAATAACTTTTAAACTCATACACTTAATAACAAAACCGTTATAAATCCAATAAACTTCCAAATCCAAGTTTGTACACATTTTACACAACTATTATGATTTCTCACAAACGTTGAATTTATTAAATGACCATTTATTATAATTTAATTCCCTTAATTGAATCAAATGCTTATTATTATATATATTCTTTTCATTCTACCATTCCTTCCCATTATAAATTCATTAACGTATTTACACATCTCTATCTTTCAAATATAAAATAACCAAACTGATTACAAACACTGTTTCTATCAATTTTCATAAGTTTGTTCAAAACTATACTTTTGTTTACATAAAATAAATTTTATGTTTCTATTAGTTTTCTTTTCCTTTCACTACAGGCATAAATTATTACTATCTACACTAATTACATCTTTGTATTAATGAACACCATTTAAGTTAATATTTATACTAACATTCACAAATTCAACATTTATTTGTTTCTTCAAAATTACTTTAAATCAAGTTGTGAAAATTTACATTATCCACATCTATTATCATAAAATTTTATAGTTACACTAAATTGCAACCACTATACCAAACTTCTACGTTTACTCCTAAACAAATTAGAAATTATATTGATTCATTTTATTAAATATCATAAATTTAACGGGTCATTACAATCTCCCCCACTCAAAACTTTTCGTCCCCGAAAAGGAAAAAAAAGGGAGGAGGAAGATTTACAGTGCATCTTATTTCATATATTAACTTATAAACAATATTTTACTGGATTAATTTCCTTTAATGAAATATACTTGTTTTATAATCATTATATCCTTTAATACTTGAATTATTAAAGTTGGAAAAATACTTTCACAAAATTCTAAGTCCAAAATTTCCTGAAAATTTTGGCAAAGTCTCCTTTGTACGGAGGGACTCTGGAGAAAATATAATATCCAAATATACAAATATATTACACATATTATCCAAATAAAATATCCCAACACGGGAAAATATATAAAATAGCGCTTTATACGTAATCCGGAAACGTACCTATTTGTCGGGCAATACGCTTATTATTACGGAACCAAAAGCAGTAGCAGTTGCTTCGATAACCTGTATTTTCTTATAAGCCTAAAAGGTTAAATATTTATTTTAAAATGAACTATTCTAGTGGATTCAATCATTCATATCCAATCAAATGCAACAACCATACATTTTAACAAACAGCACACACCGCAAACAAAATCATTCAATCAAACAAACAATTAGTTGTTAGGTTCAAATTCCGAAATTGTACGAAATGTAAAATAACTATCAAGTGCATCCTTTACTCAACAGTCTTAGATGGAACAAAGATAGATTATTTCTCCATCCAACAACTTCAAAATTCCTTACCCAACAACCATACATCAACCAAACAATTCAAATGAACACCAAAATAGCTTATTATACATTTATTTCATACTTCAGTGGTTTGATTTTCTTCCCTTCATTTATGAGGGATTTCTTTGTTCTTACAAGTTTTATTTTCCAATTATCCCAAAATTCATTATATTTGTATTTCCTTTTATTACTTAAGTTTCCTTTTATTACCTAAGTTTATAAAATAAATTTTCATTAATAACAACAAATATTTTGAATATCTTCATTTCCTTACTCTTCACTTGTAAGATTTCCCTTAAATTCTTAATCTGCTAACATTCATTCTTATAAGTGGAAGTTTTTATTTATCCATTAACTATGAATTGCAGTCATTTAATTTTTCCTACTTTCCATTATATTAGAATAGGGAAGATTAAAACATACTTAAGTCAATAATCATACAATCAATTCTTATTTTGAATTTCATTTTATATACTTAGGTTCATATCATCTATTAATAATTCTTAACCCTTTTTCAGTAAAATTTCAATTATAACCTAAGTTTATACCATTAAATTCTTATTATAACAGTAATTTATTGAATACTTCATTTTTCCTAAATTCCTACTTGTAAAATATTCAATTCCAGTTTCTCATTTAACACTTCAACTTTTATATTTGGGTAAGTTATTTATGTTAAGGAAATTGCAATTGAACTTATACAAGTTTAATCTCCATTCTTTTAATTAAATTTAATGTTTATCCATATTACTCTTTGTCTCATATGTATGCAAATTCCTCTTTAAAGCTTTGCAATTATTCTCTTATTTCAATTAGAGGTTTCAATTCATTTATTACTTAACTTTTATTTCACTACAATTTAACAATTGATTAATTAATGGAGAATTTTAGAATTGGATTCCGGGTCAGATTTCAATTTATTTCAAAATAATAGATAAATAAGTTCTTACAACTCAAAATCTCTAATTATAGTTAGAACAATAAAAGAAATTTTTTTTTATAGAAAATTTCATAATAAATCTGCAGTAGAATTTTCTACAGTGGCCTTTCCCATTCGAAACTCGAAATGAAAGTCGATGATGCGGCCGTCATCACCGAATTTATTTTCCAGTGACAGAGAGGAAAGTATAGAATTTAAATTTTTTTTCCCAAAATCTTCTTTAAAACAATTCTTCCAAATTATACGAAATATTTATATAAGAAATTACTTATAAACCAAATCAATAAATTTCACAAATTCTTTGAAAGCAGATTTGGAAAAATCCCGGACTTAAGTTCTAAAATCTCCAATTTGATTTATCATAATTTCAACTTAGCTTCAGTTATTATAAATATTTTATTTCCTAACACCCAATCTATAGCAACCAAATAAATATATATCTTTATAAAAATATTTTTATATATAGAAAATATAATAGGCAAAATTCTTTCATTTACCTATATTAAAACAAATATTATGTCAGTCTGTCCTATTAAGTGTTTAAAAATCCCTATTGATGACATAGCGTCCCATGCATCAACCAGAATTTATAAATACAAAGCGGAACGGATTAACACAATATAAAAATCTTTTTATTAATACTAACAAATACGCTCTCTCATATATATACACTCAGCGACTCCCATAGGATATTACTACCCTATTAACAAAGAGTCAAACCCCACAAAGCCAAGGTTTATCGCTAAACCAAAGCTCTGATACCAGATGTAACATCCCGCCTTTTCGCACGATTTAAACAGACACACGTGCCGATTCAAACCATACGGAAGGGCGGATTGTTATGAGGTAAATAAGAAACAGAAAAGAAATAAACAAAATAAAATCTCACAGCGAAAGGATAAAATATAATAAAAAAATATACGGTTTATAAAAAAAAATTGTTTACAAACATTTATATAATACATATCAGAGTTACACATACCAATAATAATGCAGCGGAACAGTGTGAGTGTAGTGCAATACTATAAATAATAATAATACAAATTCTTCGTCTTCGTCCTCCAAAGCTAAAGTCTTCGATCCTGAAACGCTCGGACTGACCCGAGCGAATTTGAAAAGACAAAACACTCGAGTCAGAACTAAAAGATCTTATGTAAGTTAAATTTTACAGAAATAAATATGAGTACTGTAACTTAAGAGATGCTCGGGATTTACATCTCCTAAGGATCCGTTAAACTATTTACTATGTAGTATATTGCGCTATTATAATAGTGTCTAATTGTAAAATAAACTTACTTTTAAATAGCGTTAAGGCTTTACATTTTCCACCTTAACACAGAATATATTCCCATAGTCTATACAGTACCGTAATCTCCCCCGTACTGGGCGTCGTCAGAGGGCACTCCATATGTATGGTACAAAACCAAAATCGTATAAGGCGCGATAGGGTAGGTGACACGGCACAACTAGGCAATGCCAGGGTAGATATACCAATTACGCTTCCGGGTCGATGGTAACGCGTAGCCGCAGCTACCGCCCACCTCGAACAAACTCCCCAAAAATCAAAAATAGAAGTGGCCACTGAATCAATCCAAAGTCGAAGTATAATATCGAAGAGGAGTGTCCGATCAGAAGAATGACCTCATTAACCCGTCAATCGCTCCTGTTTTAGTCACCTTATGCCAACTCACGGGAGTCGGGTCCACGTATTTACCTTACAGGAAACGTCGCCCCAACCTACTTCATTCTGGAATCTCCACCGCGTACACGGTTAGTCAAAGTGGTTTTCGGTATCGACAGAGAGTATGTGCATATCCGATCCCGGTCTCTTTGCCAACCAATCGTTATTATAACACCGCGGTCATTTAAAAATAATTTATACTTTAAAACCAGAATATAATCCATTTCAAAACCATAATATTACGATATCATTTCTTCTTTAAAACCCAAAAAGATTCATTTTGATAATATTTTATAAAACCCAAATCAATGATATCATTTCCCAAATATAAATCTTTTCCAAAAATTATGCCACTTTTAAAATTTATAATTCCTTGTAACCAAATATTTGAATATTAACTTTCAACATAATACTTCGAAATCCATAGTTTTTAAAACCATTACTTTCAAAACTAAATGGTTTGGATATTCAACAGTATATAAAATAAGTGGTTTAACTTAAATGTTACTTTGAAAAGAAATATTTCTCGTGGCTTTACAATACATTTCTTTATTTAAAGTTAAAACCAAAATTTAATATCGCTTCAAGTTCCAAAACCATTTCAATAAATTCATATATATACGTATATCCATTTTGAGTATAAATATTTCAACTAAAGTTGGATTTTATTCTTTCAAATCAAATGTTCTATTAATTAGCCTTGAATATTCACACATAATCCATAATTTATAAGACTTCAATTTCTAGTAATAAATTATATATATTTTCCAATTCAAGTTATACTAGAATATTCATTTAATTTATTTTGGGAAAATCCAATTATAAATATCATATCTTAAAATTTCCAACTTAACATTTAAACATAGGATATAAATTATCAAACTCCATTTACTAAATTTTCTTCCATTTTAATAAAGAGATTTATACACCTTTTTATTTTAAAATTTTCAACTTCATATGTATATAAATATGGAAGAAAACATTTATTCAGTATAAAATTTAAGATTTTTATAAACCGTATTCCATCCAAACCATAGAAATCACATTAAAAATAGTTATATATAGACCGCGGTGCCTGTACATAGTTTTCTATCCTATGGTCAAGTGATACGGATATTTATCATTTCAATCCGCAATTTAAAAAAAATAAAACTGCGGTTGTATATCATTTCAAACCGCAATCCCGAATGAAATGTAAATGCATACTAATTTGCAGTTTAATGATATCCAAATAAAACATTCATTCAACAACACATCCATCATCCAATCACAACATCGATCAATATCAATCAATAACAATTATATATATGATCATATATAACAGGTGATAACTGGCAGTTTATTCAAATTAAATTTATCAACTATTAATCTAACATTTTATATTCAGTAATAATTTATACAACTGTTAACTAGCAATTCATATGCAACAAAAATTTCCAACAGTCAATTAATACACAATAAATCAATTAAATTAACAGTTAAATTTAATAAAATGCAATTCAACAGATATGAATGAAATAAACATGCCAAATACTCATAAATAAATTTCTATTCATTTCTAAAATTTATTTAACAAACATAAAAGCTTCTAGTAATTGTGAGTGGGTCAAAACACTCACATTTTGAATTTAAATCGAATGTAAATCCGATTTAAACCCAAAATTTGACGGTCTCTAAATTTATCCAAACCAGCGTCATCAGATCCGGAATTTAATTACGATCCTAACAAAAGAAATTTCGTGTGAAACGGAGTTCGTATGTGAAAGTTATCACAATTAAACGATTTGCAATTGAAATAAAAAAAATTAAAAATAAACAAAACAAAAATAAAATACCGTGCCACATCCACCTTCCCTCGTGAAAAACGCATATGCTTCTTCTTGATTGCTAACTTTGTTCCGTAATTTTTCTTTTATTTCGATTTACTTTAATTTTCCTCCTTATTATATGAATGTATGTATTTTAAAAGGTTTGAAAGAAAAAGAAGATTTGAAAAAGAAGAATTGAAAAAAAATGATTAAAATAAGAACTGAAAACGGAAGAGAAGATCTAGATTTGAAAAGAAGAAAGTTTAAAATAGAAGTAAATTTGAAGAAGAAGAAGAAGAATATTTGAAGAGAAAGAAAAAAAAATGAGAGATAATAAGGAGCTTTGAGAAAAACAAGAAAAAAGAAGAAGAAGAAGAAGAAGAAGAAGAAGAAGAATAGCATGGAGGCTAGGGTTAGAGTTAGGAGAAACAAAATGTAATAGAAGAATAAGAAGTAGGTTATTTATAAGGTTAGAGTTAGGTTTAGGGACAAATAGATTTGAAAGGAGAGGCTGCTATTAATTAGAAATAAAGTGAATATGAACACTTGGTATTGAAATATAGCAAATATGAACAGTCCTTTTTTTTTTTTTAAGTAGCAGGTATTAAAAAGAGGTATTTATTAATTAGAAAGAAAATGAATATGGAGGGACAAAAATAAATGACACGTTTCGTTAGTTTGATTCTAAATTAATTAAGTGCTAGACACAGAAAAATTTGAATACATCATATATAAATATTCATACTTTAACTGTGTGACAAAATTGCTAAACATACATCAAGTACGATTAATTGGTGACAATATATAGGAAAAATCAACAATAAATGTGGATGCAATCACATAAGGATCTAATAGGGAAGGAGATAAAAGTAACAACGTTGATTAATTCCACTTTCCCACTTTAGCCAATCCAATTACAAAATTTAAAATTTTATAAAATTTCTCTCCTTTGATTTCTTAAACAATTTTAATAACTAACAACAAATTCTATGTTAATTCAATCATTAATCATTTCGCCAATTACCAAATTAAATTTCAATTATTCGCAATAAATCAAATTATAAATTTTTCATTCCAATAAATAAAATAAATCTTGATTTTTTTTTCTTCCATCCTTATTAATTCCACAACTTGTTCAATTTGAAAATCATTATCATATTTTCCAAATGTTACCTTAATTTAACACTTATGTAACGTATTATTAGATTCGTTGCAAGATTTCAATTTCAATCCCCATTTCTTAATATACTCAAATTCTGGACATTTTTATTTCCTTACCCATAAGTGTAACATTTATTGCCAATTCCATCCAAATTTAACAGGTAACCCTTAACAATGTTTTCAATCCAAAGGTTATACTTAAGTTTACGTTGTATTCTACAACTTATCATATTATGAAGAAAATTCACATTATTCCCCAATATTACCTTAATTCATATTAACTTAACATTAAATTTACTCTTCATTCTATTATTAACCTATTAGTATTAAATAGATGAAATTAACATTGGTTTTACACTCTATTACGTAGATATCCTTAAATTTTATCTAAGTTTATATTTACATAATATTCCAACATTAAATTTCATCCAATTTTTTTTTCTTCCTTTTTATTTTAATTAAATCCAATTTCCCTAAAGTTACATTCAAACAAGTAAATTTTGATTTCCAATCAATCATTATACTATAACATTCTTAACATTTTTTCATTACACTACTAAATTCTACCTTGATAAGTTTACGCTTCTATTGTTTTACTTTCACACTTCCGTTAAAATATAAATTAATTCTAAAGTAACGTTTATTGTTGACCCCGCCATTTTAATTACTCATATTTAGATGAACGTTATTTCAAATAAGTTCATTGACTCATTTAAATTAGGTAGTTTATAGTAGTTGTTATCCCACCCTTACAATTATTTCCTACTAACGTGCTACCAACTCCTTTAATTAAAATTTGAATTCCAAACCTTATTTAATATACTAAGTAAGATAAATAACATATATAGATTGCTACCAACTTTCCTTTTCTTGCATCTATGTGTTTATTACTTGACACACCAGTAAATATTACATATACACAAAATTCCGTTATCACTTGCCTAACAAGGTTATTATCACTTAAGATCTCACTGCATCCACATTTTCACATTTTCATTTTCTAGTTTCTTTACTTTATTCCACATTATTTATTACAAATGGGATTTTCTTTGGTTTACATCTTATTTGTATTTAACATTTCTCAATCACCAATTCATTTCACTTTAACTGCGGTAAATTGGCGGATAAATTGAATTTGATTCCCAAAATCTAAATTAACAAGAAACAAGGGTAGGTAACATACAATAGTCATTACTCCAAATTCTAGTCACCTATATAGTCTTTTATTCCTTGCAAATAAATGTTACTATTTAATTTCATAGTACAAATCTCAATTATTATTCCATTTTATATTTGCTTAGGCCATTTATAGTCCACTATACATATCTACATAAATGGGTAATTTATTCAATTCATTAAGTGTCAATTCTATTAAGCCATGTTTATATCTTATGCATTCTTCTATTACTTTACAAAAGGGAATAACTTTTAAACTCATACACTTAATAACAAAACCGTTATAAATCCAATAAACTTCCAAATCCAAGTTTGTACACATTTTACACAACTATTATGATTTCTCACAAACGTTGAATTTATTAAATGACCATTTATTATAATTTAATTCCCTTAATTGAATCAAATGCTTATTATTATATATATTCTTTTCATTCTACCATTCCTTCCCATTATAAATTCATTAACGTATTTACACATCTCTATCTTTCAAATATAAAATAACCAAACTGATTACAAACACTGTTTCTATCAATTTTCATAAGTTTGTTCAAAACTATACTTTTGTTTACATAAAATAAATTTTATGTTTCTATTAGTTTTCTTTTCCTTTCACTACAGGCATAAATTATTACTATCTACACTAATTACATCTTTGTATTAATGAACACCATTTAAGTTAATATTTATACTAACATTCACAAATTCAACATTTATTTGTTTCTTCAAAATTACTTTAAATCAAGTTGTGAAAATTTACATTATCCACATCTATTATCATAAAATTTTATAGTTACACTAAATTGCAACCACTATACCAAATTTCTACGTTTACTCCTAAACAAATTAGAAATTATATTAATTCATTTTATTAAATATCATAAATTTAACGGGTCGTTACAATCTTTCAATTTATTATATATTCATTTAATCAACCTGATATTCATTAAAATCACTTTACACAAAAATCAAGTTATAAAAATCATATCCTTTAAAAATTCTAATTTTTATTAAATTTCAATTTAACTTAATATTCATCTTCCAAATCTATTCTCATTTAAGTCATAAACTTCAGAAATTAAGTTTTAAATAAATGTTTAATCTTATTTGATCTTAAAATCAAACTTTATTTAAACTTCAAATCAAATTTATACAAAGTAAAAAAACCGGAAATTACTATATATATAATAGCCTTTATCAATAACCAAATCAATATCTCATAAACCATATATATATATATATATATATATATATATATATATAACTCTACAAAACCATAGAAAAACATTTCAAAAATAATTTTATATATTTACCGCGGTGCCTGTATATAATTTTCTATCATATGGTCAAGTGATACGGATGTTTCTCATTTCAATCCGCAATTTAAAATGAAAAAAAAATGCGGTTATATATCATTTCAAACCGCAATCCCGAATGAATGAAATTCATAGCAACTTGCAATTGATAAAATTAATCATCCATTCATCCATCAAATCATACATCCATTGATCACAGTCATCATCCAATTTCAAACAATCATCAACATATAACAGGTGATAAATAATGGCATCAATTATCAGTTTATACTCAAAATAAATTTAATAACGGTTAATTGGTAGTTTATATGCAAAAATAAACGTAAATTTAACTGGCAGTTAATATGAAATAAAAATTTTAACATAACTATGACTGGCAGTTAATATGCAATTAAATAAATTCTAACTGTCAAATTTATGCAATAAATAAAATTAATTAACAGTTATATTAAATGAATGCGATTTATCAGAGATAATGAATAAAACATGCCAAACAGTCATAAATAAATTTCTACTCATATCTAAAATTAATTTAACAAACACAAGAAATTTTAGAAATTGTGAGTGGGTTAAAACACTCACCTTTTGAATTTAAATCGAATTTAAATTCAATTTAAACTCAAAAATTCGATGGTCTCCGAATTGGTCCAAACCAGCGTCAACAGATCTGGAATTTAATTACGATCCTAACAAAAAAAATCTCGCGTGAATCGGACTACGTATGAGAAAGTTATTCGAAAATTTCGATTGAAACAAAAATTAAATAAAACAAAATAAACAAATATACCCCATCACCATGCCACGTCACAGGCCACGTCCTTCTTCTCAAATTCGAGCACGCAACAGCACCAATCAAAAAAAACGGACAGTACCAACAGATTACGCTCTTCGAGAATTATGACATATAATTTTTCTCGAACTTTTAGAGGAGTTTGAAATTTTTATTTTTTTTATTTTGGACTGTAATTGGATCTAGAAATTTTGCAGCCATTGGAAGAGAAGAAGTTGAAGAAAAGAACACACAGAGAGAAATGAAGATAGATGGAGGCAAGAGTTTACACAGCCTATAAATAGACAAAGTGAAATAGGATATGTGGGCACGAATCATAAACGCGCAAAACGGTTGTTGGCCCACTAGAATATTTTATATTAATTGGATACGTTACGGATTAGTAAATAAATTAATTTCTTCCTCAGACATTTACATTGAATTTTAAACGTATTTACAAATGTAAATTTAGATGCTTCATTTATAAGTTTCAATATAAATTCACAATTTCATTAAATTCCAAATTCATAGATAAGTTTCCATTTTCAACTAAATTTCTAAATTAGCGTAATAATTATCTTAGATTTTTATTCATTCTCAATAGATTTAACTATTGTAAATTGACTAAGTTTTCATACTATAAAATCCACATTTCTATGTATATATACATTTGAATTCCCTACTAAAATATTTCAAATATTACGTCATTATCATTAATGTAATAAATATATTTTTAATTATTGCAATTGATTTTCCGTTATAACTTAATATACTAAATAGGTGGTTAATCTTAAATACTTGTTCTTATTAACGATTTATTTCTATTTACAAATTAATGCAATTATTACCTATTTCCATCTTTATCTCCAATTAACGTAAAATGTGATATTCAAATTCCATAAATTTCAATAGATTCAAATTATCATATCTATGAAGAACATTTACGTTATTCTCCATTTATTACCTTAACTTACTCGACGTAACATTTAATTTATATTTATTGCAATGATTTCCAAATCAATTGAATTGAATTAAATATATATGTATCACTCATAATAACTTGTGGTCACAACTCTTGATCGCCATAAATAAGTTTATTATTTACAATCCAATAATCGCCATTCTATATATATACGAATTAACTAATTCAATATTTCCATTTCGTTTCCCTATCCTAAATTTATTACTAAGTGTATTTACTCCATTCCAACAAGTTGGAATTCCATTTTTACTATACAATCATTTCCCTATTCACTTTTATTACTAACCCATCATCATTGCATTTATTGTCTTTTATTGATTTAATCAATTTACCCCATATTCCCTTAAATATATACAACTTAGCAATCTATTAAGCATGGTATTATATTTCACGTAAATATACATTTAATTACATTTATTACAATGTTATCCAAATAAATTGAATGATCTAAGTATATAACTCCTAATATCCACCCATCTTGCCTTAATCCCAAATAACATACAAATTAAACTACCCTTAATTTCAATTAACCCTATCATTACTTTTTATATTCCAAACAAATAAATTAATAATAGGTTAATTGAATCAGATTTACAATCCAACTTTAATTATTTGCAAATTTTGTCAGTTTGGACCACTTGGTAAATTCAGAATCCTTTAACAACTTCCTACATTAATTTATTTTTGAATAATCCCAAAATTTTCAATATTAAAGTACAAATCCAATTTATCAAAAATTAAAACTTCCCGTTATTCACTAAAATTGGTTGGTATTTATTTCATTTGCCTCTTTAATTGTACGTAAATTTCTCATAAATACACCTAAAATTTCATTTAATTCCAACTGCTTCCTAATTTCCATTTCTACGTCTTAACACACTCTATATTAAACTTCTAGAACTTGTATTACTTATCATATTAATGTAACCTTTATTTAGTGTATTAACATTTATTTCAATTCAAATTCTATCAACCAATTAAACATGTAACCTATTAGTATTGCTTACAAATCAAAATATTGCACCCATTGTCATCTTCTGAATGGAATTAGTCTTTATTTCAAAACTTATCTAAATTTACATTGAGACCATATTTAATCCTATTCGATAATATTAATCCTCAATTTATTAAATGGAATCAATATATCTTACATAACATGTTTTACGCATAAATTTTTAATTAATATTATTTCAACTCATTCCCGATATTCTCAATAATTACCTAACATAAATCTACGCTTATTTTATTCTACGTTCACGCTTCCGTTACTCTCAAATCAATAAGTAACGTTCATATAAATAAATGTTATGTCAGTTTCCTATTTATTGCGATATTTTTATTTATTTATTACTGCATAACTTTACTTACGTTAAAGTAACGCTTATCAATACGCATCAAATTATTTACCAAATTAAAAGGTTTTGATTTTTTTAACAAATTAATTGACAGATTAATTAGGTAATGTATACGAATTGTCATTATACCCATAAATTTACACTTAACTAATTAAATGTCTTACCTATATTCTCTATCTTCCCATTATATTCAGGTACAATACTTACACCAAATTTTATTGAAAAATTTATTCATATTACAAACAAAGGCTTAAATTACCATTGTTAAATTAGCGTTCAAGATATATTTATCACCTTTTATTATTTCTACTAAATTTTTATTACAAAATTCTATTAAATAAATTAAATAGTCGAAATTTACGGGTCGTTACAGAATGAAGTGGTTAGATAGACGTACGCGACGACTAAAGAAAGAGAACGATAATTGATAGCCTTGACACCTGTGTCAAATTGGAAATGACTAAAACAAGAGCCGTGCCGGGCCAAATGGGGTTAGCTACCTCGAGCGAACACACTTCTTCGTAAACTACTCATTTACTTTTGTGATTAATTGGTGCGCACCCTTGAATTTGGAGTGTTGTTTTGCGGTGTTGCGATCGTTGCGGCGATGCGTTCTCACCAGTCCGGATCAGGCAAACGGTAGTTTCACTACCTCGGGTATTGCCTCATGTGCCTTGTCATACTTGTATTCCCGTATACGCGACCACTACGAATTTGTTTTGTATTATACCTATGGAGTACTCCCTGATATCCCACTAGTTTACGGTGGAGTTTACAGTGCTGTATAGTCTATAATACTATATTAAATGTGTTAAGGGGGACAATGGTAACGCCTTAACACTATTTTGATATTTTACTTTACTACTAGACATTATCTATTTATCGTACACTACTATGTATAAATAGTTTATCGGGTCCTGAAAGATGTTATTCCATTCATCTTTGAGTTATTGTTATTTGAACTTGAATCATATTATCTGCATAAGAATATATGTCCTGATTCGAGTGTTTGTGCATATGCTCGGATCAGACTGAGGATTGTTGTTGCTGTTCTGTTTGGAGCTGAAGACCAAGGACTATCATTATCTTATCTTATCAGTATTGCTCTTTCTATTCAGACTACTGGATATCTATGTTGTTCTATTTTATTTTATCTGAGACATTGTTGTATTTATGGGTAGCTTCATGAACTACTCTTATGACTATGTTGTATTTCCGCTGCACTATTCTGTGATGTTATATTTCTGTGATTCTGTGATGATTCTCATTTATATATCTATACTCCATTAATGATTTGTGTTTTGTACTATTTAAGTTAACATGTGTGGATTATTGTCATTTTAAATGGTCCAGATATACGGGTTGTTACAACCCAAGTGCTTAGGGCTATGAAGTTCACCTAGGTGACAAGTCCCTTGTCGTGAGGCGATCATTGATCCTAAATTGAATCAAAGTGCATTTGCTTAGTTCAGACGCTCTAGCGTAAGTGAGTTGCATGATGGTGAGGCGGGCTATACACAGCCTACTCACAAGGACTTGATGGTGGATGGACTATACATAGCCCATTCACAAGGAATGGATAGACGGAAAAGTATTTATGTTATGCTCTTTTTCTGTTTTTTATAGAGACTTATCTATAATGATGAGTTGTAACGACCCGTAAAATTCGATGATTAAAATGAGTTAATTTAATAAGATTTTTAATTAAATTTAGAAAGAAATAAAAAAATCTTATAATTTATATTGGAGCGAATGTAGAAATTAGATGTAGCAATTGTACTTAAAAAATTTACCATTCAAAAATTTATATTGCAATTAATAAAAATAGTGTAAATTGTCATAATTGGTTTTAAGTTTAATATAAGAAACAAATAGGAATGTTGAATTTGTGAATTTTCGATTAAAATATATAATATAATGGAATTAAAATTAATATAATAATTGAAATATGAAAATTGGGGAATAGATTCAAAGTTATAAGTAAAATGTTGAAATAATGCGTAATAAGTGCAATTTGAATGAATCAATGTTAGTGTAGATTAAAGTAATAATTGGGAATCATATCTATGAAATAATAACGAGAATGCAAGGTAACAAATGCTAATTAAGGTTAACAATTAATAAACTTGAACGAAATTCCAATTTTATATAAAATAATTTAAATGTCATGTTTGGCTATAATTCGAACATAAGTGAATGAAATTAGTAGTATGAAAATAAATGCCAAAATTGATTTTAAGTAATAAAGGCTTATTTGTGTGACAAAAAGGTAACGGTAATGTTTATGGTGGGTTGCCTATTTATTTAGATTGTTAATTGAAATTTGAAATAAGTTTATAATAAATGTAAATAAATGTTACATTAATAGGAGTGTAAAATTTGGGTATTTTAAGGCAGTGAATTTAATTAAGGAATTTAAATTATAATAAATGGTCATTGAATGAAATCAATGTCCGTTAAGTAATTATAATGTTTATGGTTGATAATAAACGTTATTGTAGTGATTACTAAAATAATAATGGAAGTGTGAATGTAAATTTAATAGAAACGGAAATTTATCGTAAGGTAGTAGTTGGTGAATTGGGAAATAAGTTCAAATTAAGATGTAAATAAGCGTATATTAATGTAATGAAATAAAATTTACGTTATATATGGAATTATAATCTGAATTGATAAGTAACGAACTCATAAATGCAATTAAAAGCAAATAGGTGACAAATTAATATAGGTTGCTTGTTTATTTTATATGTTAAATAAACTTTGGAAATCAATTGTAATAAATCTAAATTTAACGTTTTGTTAATGTAAATTAAAGTAAGAATTGATGTAATAAAGGATGGCACCAAGGTAAATTAGTTAATTGGTTTTAAAATCTTAATTTATGGGTGAGATGGACAAATTTCAATATGATTTAATTTTAGTAGTTATTACACAATAAGTGGAAATAAATTAGTTAATACGAATAAAGGTGAAATTGGAAGTATCAATGTAATGAAACGTAAACAAATGTTAAATATGTTTATAGGATAATGATTGTTTGAATAATAAGAATGAGAATCAACATTTATTTATTTGAATTTAAATTATGATAATATGATTTATTGCAATTAAATGAAAATTTAATATTTAAAATATTGCATAAATAGAAATGTAGATGAAATCTAAGAAAATAAATGTAAACAATCGTGTACCAATGTAAATTGCATCCTTTTGATAACGATGAATCGAATAATAAAATGAAAAGTAAATTTAATAGAAATTTTGGAAATTAAATATAATTTTCGAATTTAATGAAATTGAGGATTTATATTGAAATTTAAAAATTAATCTTCTCTAAATGGACATTTAAATTTGTTTAAACCATTATAAATGTTTGAGAAATATAAAGGTGATAAAATTGTCAATTTTAAAAATTGAAATTGAAAATTTAATTTAATTAATTAATTTTTAATTTATTTAAATAATATAAAAATAGCCATTTTGGCCACTGACTCGGATTTCGACGAAACCAGTTTCATCGGATCCGTAACAGTGAATTATTATAGTATTTTCAAGTTTCGTAGCAATCGGACTTGTCATTTGATCGTACGGACGCGAAAGGCCTTGAAATCGATTTAATTGAAATTAATTGAAATCGATTTTGAAATTATTGATTTTAGCATAACTTCTTCATACGATGCAATTTGAACTTGAAACTTTTTCCATTGTGTTTAAAATATTTTAAAACACCTATTTTGATATATGGGTTGACCCAATTTCGTTCCGGAGTCAGAACGGGCTTTTTGGGCCATTTCGTCGTTTGCGTGTACATCTATTTTATCTGATCCATTTTATTTCAACTTTCTCTATAAATATCCTGCTTTAAACCCTTGCCTCCCTAATTTTCATTTGTCTGTACGTAAATTCATTCTATTCCTCCTCTTCCTCAATGGCAGGCAAAATTCTATATTTCTAGATCCAAACACAAATCAAAATCAACTTCAAAAATTCAAACTCCTTAGAAAAATTTGAAAAAAATAAACATCGAAGATTGCATCGATATAAATCTGCGTCAAGTGTTCGTTTTTGGAATTGATGCTCGAATCAACGGCAAATTGCGGTCAAAGGTACCCTAAGCTAAATTGGGGCTTTCTGATTTTGGCTTCAATCGACGAAATCAAAATCTGAGTATTATAGAACTCCTCGAGGGAAGTTGATTGGTGGTTGCTGGGTGGCCTGAGCTTGGGGTGGTCGGAATTGGGCGTTTAGGGTTCGAAAATCACTACCGGCGAACGGGGGCTGCTCTGGCTCGGTGATAAAGGGTCGTGCATCGCCTGGACATGAGCATCTGATGGAGGTCGCCGCGTCGCTCGGTGATGGCGTGCGTCCAGCGAGATGAAGGAGGCGCTTTTCGTCGTTCACGTGAAAATGGGGTTCGCTTGCGTGAAAATTTGGAATACTGGATGAAGTTTCGGTGACGTGGCATTGGTTTGGTGAGGATGAATTTTAACTTTTGTTTTAGATTTAAATTTTTGTTTAACGCACTAATCGCCATAACTTTTACATACGTGATCAAATCCACGCGCGGTTTTCTCCGCTAGGTTCGTATTGGGATTCCGGACTTGATGACGCTGGTTTGGACGAATTCTGAGACGGTCAAATTTTTTAGTTTAAATTGGATTTAAATTCAATTTAAATTCAAAAGGTGAGTGTTTTAACCCACTCACAACTTCTAAGATTTCTTATGTTTGTTAAATTCATTTATGATGTGATTTGAAATTTATTTATAGCTGTTTGGCATATATTTCATCATTATCTCAGTTAATTTGCATTTATTTAATTAACTGTTATTTAATTCATTATTGCATATTAACTGCTAGTTAAATTGTTATTTATTGCATATAAACTACCAATTAAACAATTATAATTAATTTTTGAATATAAACTGATAGTTGATACCTGTTGTTTATCACCTGTTATATATTGTTGTATTGTTTGAATTTTGGTGATGATTGTGATAGATGGTTGATGGTCGATATTGGACGAATGGATGTTGTATTCTATACCGCTATAAACTGAAAGTTATTATGCATTTTCATTTCATTCGGGATTGCGGTTTGAAATGATATATAACCGTAATTTTTATTTTTAAATTGCGGATTGAAATGATAAATATCCGTATCACTTGACCATAGGATAGAAAATTATATACAGGCACAGCGGTCTATATATAAAAATATTTTAAAGCGATTTTCTATGGTTTGAAAAGAAATATATGGTTTAATAAATATTAATTTTTGATATTATATAAATATTATTTTATATATATATAGTTAAATTCTTGAATTTAAGCTATGTATAAATTGGTTAAATAAAATAAGTTGAATAACGAAGTTTGATTGTTTTATTATTATATGGGTAAGTACCTGTTTAAGATATTGTGTATATAAAGTTTTGATGACTTAAATAAAAATTAAGCTGGAAGATAATTATGAAATTTGTTTGAATTGAAGGATTTAAGAATTTGACTTGAATAAAATGGATGTGAAATCTAAATAAAATTTGAGATTTTTAAAGGGTATGATTTTATAACTTGATTTTGGGTTAAAGCGATTTAAATAAATATCGAGTTGATGTAAATGAATATATCAAGTTAATAAAATTTAAAGAACATCCAGTTGTTTGAAGTTTAAATGTTTTACTTAAATGATGTTTGATTTATTAAGTATACATTTCAAATCTAAATAATAAAATTGAATTTGATATATATGGAATTATCAAAAGAATTAGTTTTGAAATGGTGGAATATTTAAAGCTTTGAAATATATGGAAAATTAAAATGGTTTATTTGGAGGTTCAAATCAGTATTTGGAATCTATTTGGGAAATTAAAGAAGTTATATTTATTTTATATAGTATTTTTAATATATAAACCATTTGAGTATTAAGAGTTATGATACAAAGCTATGGGTTTCAAAGTATATAGATTTAAAATGCTATGATTTTGGAAGAGGATATATTTGCAATAAAATGATATCATATGGATTTGGGTTTTAAAATAGAAGGATATCGTATTTATAAGATTTTGAAATGGATATTTTATTCTGGTTTTAAAGTATAAATTATTTTGAAAGACCGCGGTGTTATAATAACATTGGGTTGTTAAAGAGACCGGGATCGGAAGTTGTCATACTCTCTGCCAACTCTTAAAACCACTTTAACAACCGTGTACGCGGTGGAGATTCCAGAATGAAGTAGGATGGCGGTGGTGTTTTCCTTTGAGGTAAATACGTGGACCCAACTCCCGTGAGTTGGCATAAGGTGGCTAAAACAGGAGCGATTGACGGGTTAATTGAAGTAGCACCTTTGATCGGACACATCCCTTCGATATTCTACTTTGACTTTTGGATTGATTCGGTGGCCACTCTTGGTTTCTTTAATTTGGGGGTGCTGTTTGAGGTGGGCGGTAGTAGCAGCTACGCGTTACCGCCGACCCGGAAGCGTAATTGGTATATCTACCCTGGCATTGCCTAGTTGTGCCGTGTCGCATACCCTGTCGCGCCTTGTACGAGTTTGGTTTTCTCCCGTAACCCGTGTGGTATCCTCTGGTGGTTTCCCGATCATGAGGGACCATGATATTGGATGGACTACTGGGACCATTACGTGTTAGGTGGAAAATGTAAAGCCTTAATGCTATTTAAAAGTAAGTTTATTTTATTAATAGACATTATTATAATAGCGAAATATTACTACATAGTAAATAGTTTAACGGATCCTTATGAGGTGTGAATCCCAAGCATCTCTTAAGTTATTGCACTCATATTTATTCCTGTTGATTTAACTCACATAAGATCTTTTAGTTCTGACTCGAGTGTTTTGTCTTTTCAATTCACTCGGGTCGGTCCGAGCGTTTTAGGATTTGAAGATTTTAGCTCTGGAGGAAGAAGACGACGATTAGTGGTACTATTATCTACTATATTATTCCACTACACTATTGTATTCCGCTGCACTATTGATATTCTATGGTATGTATAACTCTGATATATATTGTATAAGTAAAATTAAATATTTTGTAAACAACTTCAAGAACTGTATATTTGATTATTACATTTTATTCTTCCGCCGTGAGATTCTGTTTTGTTTTATTTCTTTCTCGCTTTTCTTATTTACCCCATAGCAATCCGCCCTTTCGTATGGTTTGAATTGGCACGTGTGTCGATTTAAAGCGTGCGAAAAGACGGGACGTTACATCAGTCCAACCTGAGGTTGTGATCCCCCGGCTTCAGATGAGGCAACTGGTTATAGGAGAGTAGGGGCCGATGTTAATGCATTGGGATTGGGGTGGCCTTGGAAAGAACCAAGTGTTCACCAGCATGTTCGATTTGGTAAGAAATCCACCGTTGATGGTGGAATGTTCTTGTTACAGCATAAAAACGCCCTTCTTTGCTTGCTTGAGGGAAGTTTCATAACATTCCCTCGCTTTTTTCTTGTGGTCCCTGATTTCGCCGACCCTGTAGACGAGAAACTTCATGATGAGGTGGTTGTAGGAGACGATGGCATCCAGCTCGGCAAGCGCCGATTTTCCTATTAGCATGTTATAAGCACATGGGCAATCAACTACTACAAAGTTTACCTAAATCTTTGCAACGAGAGGCACTTGGTCGAATGTTGTTACAAGCGAGGTTGTGCCCATGAAACAATGTCTACACCCTACGGAGTAAGACTGGACGCAAGAAGCATGAGAGATTCAAAGACGTTCTTGAACATAATGTTGACTGAGCTACCCCCATCCACGAAGGCTCGATTCACACTGTAGTTGGCAAAGGCAAGAGTAACAACCATGAGATTGTGATAGAGGTAGGACATTACTTCTCTATCTTGGACCATGAAGTTGATCGGCCACTCATATTCCAGTCTGGTGGCCTTGGACGCCCGAGACTCTAATGAGTAAGCTTGCCTTGTAGCGCGCACTTCTCTTTAATATCAGACTGGGCCTCCAGAATGCTGCTGGCCATATGTGTCCCGTGCACATCGTCAGGAACACAGTGACGATTTAAACCTTGGTGTTATTAGGTCGAGGTTGTTGATTCTACCGTTCTTCACCGTTTTACCTTTGCTTGACTTAATGTCAAACAAATTCTAGGGGAACTAACCGGATGAGCCTTTCGATCTCATCCAAGAGCACTCGATGGTCTCTTGTGGAATGACCGTCTATTCAACGGAACTCGTGGTACTTTTCATTGTGGCGAGCTTCCTCCTGCTTTTCATCACTGATGGTGGAGGGCTTTTGATACTGCACTTGATTCCTGGTGGCGATGACCCTGTTCAAATGTGAGTAATTATGATACCTAGGCTTGTAGGCAAGGCCGACCATTGAATGCCTTCTGATGTCGGCTTGACGATTGTTGTTGCAGCGATCATTCTTGTTGCGAGGGCCGGTTTGTACGGGACGCTTGCTTTCGCTGTCACTATCTGAAAGATCTACATCTTTTATCCTCATCATGTCATTCTTCCGCTGATAAAAGTCTTTTAAGGATGAAGTCGGATGTTTCTAGAGCTCTCTCCATATCCTGGACCTGTACCTGATCCCTGAGTATAGGGTCACAACCAAGCTGCTCATGCCTGCACCCTTAGCCCGGGTGGACTCTTTGTTAAAGCAACTAACATACGACCGCAAGCTTTCACAAGGACCCTACTTGATATTGCCCAGCTCGCTAGCCAACATGACATAGGTATGGGACATGAAGAAACAAGCATTGAAGTCCGCACATGATTAACCCAGCAATGGATACTGACCGATCGCATGTGCAAGAACCAGTGGGAGGCCGGTCTTGCAATGTTGGAGGAGAAGAGCACACATTTTGATGAGCCGGAGAGCTATCTGGCATGAGTAATGGAGTTGAATGTCATGATATGGTCGAATGGATCTACACTCCATCATACTTGTTAACTAGCGGTAAGGCATACCGTCTATGGATGTAAGCGTTCAGGATTTCGTTAGAGAACGGTTCCCCATTCTCGTAATCTGAGAATGTCTCGCCCCAACATTGCGGGTTTGCATTTTATTGACCTATTGGTGGAGGATGTGCATTTCTTACCCAAGGCCAGCATAGGCCTATTGCAGAATGTCCTTCCAAATTATAGGCTGAGGGCTCAACCTATGCCAGGGTAGATTAGGAGATCGGTGGCAAGATGGAGAACGACAAGGACGAGCTGTAGACCTCCCTCTATGTATTGAAGGGGGTTTGAAATGCATGACTCGCTCTCCTCTTTGCCTGTTCCTAACCATATCCCTATGGGATCGAGAGTGCGTCGAGGGAGCCATGCATGGCTTGTTGACTGAGGGGGACCATCGTTGAGATGGTAAAATGCAGAAGTTTGCACATGATCAGGAGCTGGTGGCCATTGCGCTGAAGGGAAATGATAGTGAGTTGGCATCACAGACGAAACGATGTCCAGGGCGAGATCAATTCGGCTAGGCACGCCACGACGTATCTTCTAGGATGGACAGGAATGTCCATAATCGGAGTTTATAGCACCACATTCTCCTAGGACTTGGCAGTGTTCAGGAGATCGTAGCAACCAAGAGACATTAGCCTATGAGCAGTCAAGTCGACCAGATTGGCTGTGGGAGAAATTGGTAGGACATAGTTCACGATGGTAGCATCCATCTACACCCTCAAGTCATTCACTTCACGGACGAGCTGACCCACATTTGATAGCTATAGCATGTCATATTTTTTCGTTGGAGCCAAGAGTAGGCTAGGCGGCATTGACGAGAGTGCTGCAGTTGGTGTGGTGCTTGTGAGAGTTGTTACCTTCGAATGGCGAAGGATTACCATAGTAACAAGTCGGAGCAGGTCTTGTGGAGTTGAAAGGTATGGAAAGGAGAGAGCTTTTAGGGGGAGGCCCTCCTTTTAGCATTGTAGTGCCGACGGAAAAAATGCTTGACCGTTGATCTGGCTGTAGATGTGGATGGTCGACGGTTGTAAAGTGTGTTAGAAGATGTTTGAAGGATTTACCAGGTGTGGGCTTACATTATGTGCACTTAATGCTAATAGTAAGCCAAATCAGTTCAATCGTCCACCACGGTGCTTCGGATGGATGGGCAATTTTATCGTTCACTTAATCACCCATATGGCTAATCTGGTTGACCAGCTCAGCAACATGAAAGTGACATGGAATCTGGTTGAGGACCATGCAGGGAAGACAATTAATGACCGGGCACGAGGCAATCGAGAGGGAGGCCTGATGTCGATTGGAGTTGGTTGTACTGAAGTCATGCTAAAGACGGGCAATGCTTAGGTTATTCTTGCCTGATGCGATGTTTACTTGGCAGGCTTGGATAAGAGCCAACCATCGGCTGACGTGATGTCAAACGAATTGTGTTAGCTTTTAGTTGTTGCAAGAAAAAGTTCGATATAAGAGAGCCAGTCGGGACTGAGCCGGATCTGTCCCAGATCTTGTCTAAGTGTGAAGGTTGCTTTAGGATAAGAAGATCGAGCATCATCTTGACACCTTATTGAGTAGAAAGGTTGGTTTGAGACCAATATAGGTTTGGTACAGCCTTTGCGGGCTGGTGGTAGATCAATATAAGCTTGGGCTGGCTTTAATTGGGTTAGATTGCCTTCGATTGGGCCAGACTCTCTTCAATTGACCTGCTAACTTCTTGCGAGAAAATTGAGCAACATCTACCTTCCTAATTGTTGTAGCCCCTTAAAGAATATTAATACAATTATTACATCCTCTATAATGGCATCTGTGGCCTTTAGCCCTTCGATTAATCTCAATCAGCACCTATTATTCCTAATTGATCCCCAAGTACACCATATTTATATCATCTACAATCCCTCCTTTACTCCCTTGAGTAACAACGACTGTTATAAATATTTGTAAGTTAACAACTTATAAGACATCACAACTGAAGCAAAAGATTGGAGTCGTCCTTGTTAGTACCCAGTAAGCTCAACATCAAAATTGGTTACACATGGAATCTCAACATTATATAGCTTTCTTCTGTGAATGGGAAAGGGGTCAAGTTTTAAAATCTCAAAAGCATTGTAATGGAAAGAGTATTTGTATTCACCATTATAATCAAGCAACAAAACAACAAAACCTCTCATTGTGTACGTAGATACTCAAGGCCCGAACCACTCTATTTTACTGATTCTTTATTCTCACTTTTAATGCTGCTCGCACTTAACAAACCTTAGATAGTACAATACGGTATGAGATCTTCACAAATATCACTGTAATTCCAAGTTTGATGAAAAATATCATCAACTGCCATTCTTTGGGTGTTAATGGATCGCCTAGACCAAAATGATTCGTTTTATACACTATTTTGTGTTGATTGCAAGTGTCATTTTTGATGTTTATACCATACGATTGTTGTGTATATTCACTTGCAAAATTTATGATTAGTATTGTGTTATTGCTTATGTTACTTGGATATACTCATGTTACAATTAGCTAATACCTAACAAATGGATTGATATTTTAAGTAACAGATGTAGCCGACCAAATTTTTTGAAAATAGTAAGACTTAAATTTTGATTGTTATGGTTGACTTTTTGACATCAATAAACTTGATGATTTGATTGCTTTATGCATGTGTGGTTGGGGTTCTCATAATGTGATCTTTGGTGAAGCATTACTTCTCATCCATGCATGTCTCAAAAATGATGTTTGCATGTGAGTCGTGAAGCCGTGCGTAAAACTAATAACTAAGGTACTAAATGTAGCCACTTGAAAGGCGAATAATATAGTTTGGTATTATAAATCTAACTAGATGGCCAAGTTATATAGCTATGTGGGTAGTGTCTTTTGTGTCTCAAAGTAACCGAATCAACTCTTTACTTGTACGTGTTATATCAAATTCAAGATTCATAATGAGTGCATTGGACAGACTACGCGATGACACTCATTAATTTAGGGGTTTGTGGGTGACCTATAAGAATGAAGAAAGAACAACCGATACGATGAATGGCAGAAATGACATTTTATTTTTCATGGTATAAGTCAAAATAGGTTTTTAGTTGACCACGGAAAGTTAATTCGATGAATTGAAACACATAATAAAAAATGTTTAGAGGCATTAGAAAGTTGAGAGTACATTGTTCTTGATAAAGTGGTAAGAAACCATAGAACGCTTAATAATGTGTGTATGACATTATAGACCTAAGAACATATTACTACTGATAAGTGTAGAAAATGATAAATGGATGGATGGGTAGACCTAGGAAGCATGTGACACATATCCCTATTTTGTAAGCAGTTATATATTCATATAAAATCCAGTTTTGAGATTATGATATTATCATCATGTGTTAATCGTTGTGGATTGTGGTTAAAAGTCAAATATGACTTTCTTGTATGGTTGTAGTAAAATACTACTAAGAGTAAAACTCATTTCGCTTTGCAATGTAGTCCCACTATGTATTGGTATTACTATTTATTGATGGATAATATCATTCACGTCGGGTTTTATGTTTGACCCGAAGTTTTTGTTTTTCTCCTAAACTCTCTAGTACTCATTTGAGCAGGTCAAGAGCCAAGGGTCGGTTCTATACGCTTGAGATGATCAAGCTTTCTAGAGACGTTGCTGATTGCAGACTTTTATCAATTACCTATTATAATTATTCTATTGCATTGCTATATGACTTGTCGTATCAATGACCAAATGGTAATTTTTTACTTTGATTAAGCATAATGGCGTCTTCATGCATCGACATTTTGATTTATCCTTGTATTTGGATATCGTATTTCATATTTAGAGAGGATATGATTGGTGAAATGTAAATGACATAACATTGTATATGAAAGACTTTGCAAAATGGACTATAGATTTAGTTTTTTTTTTTTTTTTTTTTACTTTGATGTTCAAAATAAGACCAACTCTTTGGTTTCAAATCGTATGATATCTTCTAGTAAATTGACTTTAAGCTTTGTCGATAACTATTTCTTACGCTTAACTTTTACTAATGTCTTAACATATTCAAATCATTTCAACCTCTATGTTAACTCATCGAAACAAATAAGATCCAAATATTACATACTAACAAATGTATATCGAGTAAAGACCAAAATATCAAAGGAATATATAAATGAACCTATAGCGAAATGATTAGCACTTTGCCCCCTGGATATA
Organism: Allium cepa; assembly: GCA_030765085.1. Classification (NCBI taxonomy): domain Eukaryota; kingdom Viridiplantae; phylum Streptophyta; class Magnoliopsida; order Asparagales; family Amaryllidaceae; genus Allium; species Allium cepa. Next base: position 502,149,595 of record CM060937.1, on the reverse strand, counting down.
TCCATAAATGGACTCCAACGAGTGATGATGAAAATGTTGCCACTGAAAAGAGATTAGATTCTCAGATTTGTCTTCTATTTTTCAAGTTAAAGAATTTGAAGAAAAAAAACAGCTTTTCGTATTTCATTTGACTTGCTTCCTTGAGCTTTCGTACATGCTTCAAATGGTTGGAGACAATAGCATATGATAAATTCGAGTCTTGGAAGAAGCCAGAGAGGTGGTTATTCCGACTTGTAGTGCCAGCATTCACCACTTTCGCAAGAGAAATCATGACCTCATCCTCATAGGACAACGTTTTTTTGGAATATCAGCGCCAACATTTCTTGGTTTATGTTTAAAAAGGGAAGGCAAAGCATTGTCCTTTACTTGGATTCAAAACCAAAATGAGGAGATTTAGGCTTTAAACATATTAGGGAGCCTGGAATTGTTTCGGACTGACTATCAACACAGCCCACAAACATATATATCATTCCACCACAAATGTCACCATGGAAGCGTTTAACCTACCAGTGTTGCCCACCTACAACATCAACAATATGAGAAAGGCATCTCCAACATTCAAGGCTAGGGGAATATGATGTGAAATGGCGGAGAGAATCTAGAGTATGCTGGCTAAACTAGATAAGGTTGTATAGGCCATATGAATTGGATTTGGGAACGAGATTTAATATGCTCGACCCTTTCAAATGATAAAAGACTACAAGGAACATAGAGAGTTTGATCAAGATATTTTGTAGGGTTGGTAAGGGGGTAAGCTTGGTAGGATCGATCTATGGGGATCGTGAGGTCGAAGGTTTGAGGGAAGATGGGTCACAATGCAAGGTTGTTTGAGGTGTTTAAGGTGCACGATAGGGTCTTGAGATGGAAAAATATGAGAGGAAGTGAATGGGAGAGCAAAAAGAAACGGGATGGAGATGGGGTGTCGTTATGGAGAGACGAGACTCAAATCCAAATTTGAAGAAATCGCTATGTCCTTGTTGCCCTTTTCAAATCAAACCTTCTTTACATTGTGTTTCACTAATGCTATTACGTCAGAAATGGACACCTGAATCAACAACTGAAACAATCTTAACCGCATTGATTTTGTCTCTTCTTACTATCCACAATTTGAATTGATTTCTACACCTATCCAGTACCCAATTTCCTGGTACCGGAACAAACTCTGTGTTTTTGATAGATAACGTCAGATTTATTAGTAAATATATAAATATTGTTATATTTTCTATTTATAACTCTCATTAATTTCATAGTTTAAATATATAATTAAATCAAAGGTCTTGCGTTCAAGTCCCTCAACTGCACAACCTCGTTGGTTGACTCTTTAAATATACCACTAAGCCTATTTTACAAAGTTGAGTCTCCATAAGTACACAATCGGTTAAGTCTAACTCGAATTTAACTCGTACATAGTACATGGCAATGTTGTAAAGAATTTTTTTTAAAACAAAAAACTTATTTGAATGACAAATTTTGAACAATTTTTGTCTCCAAAGGACACCAACTTTTTTAAAGCCCTAACGGCAAAGTTTTTGCAATAATTGAGCATGCAACCAAAATATACATCGCGTTCAGAAATTGTTCAATTGAGGATTCGAGACTAGGGATGGGCAAGGCTAAGAAAGTAGTTAGTACATAGATTTCACACGAGATCCGCTTTTTACACTTAGGCGAGACGATATTTCAAATGTGTTTTTACACATCTCACCCAACATCTTAAGATCTCAACCTGAGATGAGATGTCAATCCAAGATTTCGTCTAAAATTCGAGATTTAAAAGCTTGTTAAAATTTGTTGTGTGATAAAAAATAGTTCAAGTTTATATATTGTTTTCATTGTGCATAAACTTATTTATTTATCCGTAATGAAATATTAGATTTAGGTAGAAAAAAACTTAAATGAACTTGAATACAATACAATAAAAGATCTTAGAGAGAACATTATCGATAATTGTAGAAATTATAAACTATTGGGATTTGAATGTAAAATGGTGTGAAAAATTAAGAAGATACATATAAGTAATAATAAAATTATAACCTACAAAGTGTTGAAAAATTACAGAGCTAACAATGAGTTTGGAAATTCTTATTCTTTAATATTGTTTAATAGGCATGGAAATATCAATGCTCTCTCAAATTAACCTACAAAATTTCTTATGTTTTAATGTCAAATTTCTAAACAATTTTCAAAATAAGAATTTATTTATAGCTAATTTCCTGTAAATAATATATATTTTCATATTACAACTTTGAATAGCTAATATGATATTTAAAAAGTAGCCATTTAATCGACACACTTAAAAATAAACAGAAATTTAATAATATAACAAAAAATTACATGATTAATTTATGTTACAACGTAATAAATTAAAATTAGCAAATAATTTATTTTAATAAAATATTATATTATTAGAATAACAGCTTAACTGTAAACTATTAACTCCCAAATATTGCTCAAATTATAAAGTTTTTGTTCTCCGTCCACTAAATACGACATCTTGTAGCATCATAATAAGTATCATTTACAAACAATGACAAAAACTTGAAAAAGAGAAGAAAAAGGGAACAACCAATCTACAAATTACGAACAAACGACGTCGATGTTTATTGTTTTACCGGTATAGTTTTAATATTATAATATCTTTTTGACATTACCCATGTGCAATGCATGGTTTATGCACTAATCGGATTTAATTTCACAATGCATAAGACATTAAAGTGCCTAAGCTGTTTGTTAGAACGCATGAATGTCTAAATTTCAACTAGAAATTTAAAATCCGAAGGAGGAAAAGAAGAAAATGTTATTTTTAATTTTATACGTCAAAACGTTTTCCAAATTACTTACACAGTTGGTATGAAAATCCAAAATTGAAAACAGTAAACCAAATAAGGCCATTGCTCCCGCGTCCGTTGGTATAGCAGCTTTGATTCTGTTGATTTTGAAGTCAACAATACATCTAGCATAAAATTCAATGCTAAAGCAACACCTATGACTTTGATGTAGAGAAGTCGCAAATGCTTGAAAGGAATCGTCAAAAGATATGGTAAGCTAGAAGATCATGGTCTTCGACCTAGCTTTGTATTTTTTATAATCTCTTTCATTATATAATGAGCATGAAAAAATGACTCAACTGAGCAAATAACAAGAAAATTGAAACGGGTGCGAAACTAAAATGAGAATTGAACTGTAGCAAGTATGATGAATAATTCAATTAAAGATGAATCAAGGGAAAGTTTGAGAAATTATAACAAGTAGATCAAGGAGACTTCAGGGAATCTGAATAAGTGTTTTTGACTTGAATACTAAGAATCGATGAAGAATTATGGCGTTCTTATTTCTTTATCTTTATTTTCCTTGCCTAATCTAATTGACTAAACAGTTTTGAAGTATAAAATTGCATATATTTCAAGTAACAATGGAATAACAATTTTTATTATATTTTTATCCAGGCCAAAGGCTTGGCCTAAGCACTGAACACAATATCCTCCACTCATTTTACATATGATCATATGTTATAGCTGTTTATATAATGTCTTACGAAGAAACGAATGGGATTATGTGTCTCCGCTAATAATATATCATCAGAAACTATTAATCTCCTCCTCCAACACTATAGGAATTTCCAAAAATTGGTTTCCTCTCTGAACCTTTAAAGCAACTTTATCCCCAACGTTATACTCATCAATTGTCTTCGATAGTTCTGCTTTATTTCTTATCTGATCAACCAAAAAAAGAATTACCTTTTACATATATTCAGAAATGAGCATAGCTTACAAACCAGTCATATGTACTAAGAAACCCCTGACTTAACAATGATATATTCTATTTTCAGTGTTGCTTTGTTCTACTAACTTGGTTGGATAAAACTCACTCTCAAAGCTAGCTAAAAAAGACAAGGGGTTGTAACAAATCGCTCACTCGCCTTAAATCCATATCATTCCCACACTCAGTATCTGCCTATTTTAATTCGGTTTATAGACCACCCCTTTTTGGATTTTATATAGTGATTGATATATGTAATACCATTAGTTGCAACCAACCAACTTGAATTTAGCACGCACGTGCGCGCGCGCGCGCATGTGTGTGTATACACACATACACACACACGTATATGTACATATATGTATGTATGTATGTATGTACATACGTATGTATATAAAAAGCTAGGATCAACAACTCCCTTTACCTAACTCCCCCCTCTTAACCCTTGATTTCAACCACAAGCTTGTATTTAATTATGGTGAAATAAGGATCCACCCATATTTTTCAAACTTGATACATGAACAGCTCTTTATTAAAACTGGTTTTAAATTACACTCACTAAAATTATTTTCGAAACAACCTTTTTTCTTGGGAACTGCACTTGATCGCATGTTAGTATGATCAAAATTCAACCTTTTCCTTTCCTTTTTTTTTTTTTTTTTTGGAATTCTTTTGCAAAAGTGCGAAGATTTGCAATTTTAGAAACTGTAAATATTTGCTGTTTGATTGAAATTAAATAGAAACTGTAAATATTTGCTGTTTGATTGAAATTAAAATCATGAATGTTTTTTGGAACCTAATTTTGAAAAGAACGGTTGTGTATTTTGAAACTTAAAGCGGATGTTTTACAAAAATTCCCTTTAATTAATAGTATAGTGTGTCAGGGGAGAAAAACAACACATTTAAATACAAAATTGTGGTTAAAATTGGGGAGGCTAAGAGTGGAAGCTGAACAAAGGGAGTTGTTGCTCCTAAACGTCTCTCTCTCTCTCTCTCTATATATATATATATATTATATTTGTGTGTGTGTGTGAGAGAGTCACATTGTTACCAAATTGGCTGTTATTAATGCTAGATAGAGTAAATATTGGAATTTTCCCTATGTTAAAAACAAACAAACAAATAGTAGAGAAAAGAACACTTACAGGCTTTCCATCAATTTCTTTAATAACATCGCCAAGAACTATCTTGCCTGCGAAACCTCTTGAAGTGGGAAGTAGACCGGCTTTGGCTGCCGCGCTGTTTGCTGCAACCTAAGATTAAGACAATTGTCATATTAATTGAAATGAACAGTGGTAGAGAAAAATATTAACTAGAAATCATGTTCACAAATGAACTTCCGCTTAGTCTGATACAGAATATACATTTATATCAACTCTAGAAACACATATTAACCTGTAATATGAGAGCTCCATTTCCAACATTGAGTTGACTAGCAACAAGATCAGGAGCTATATCCACATTCAAACCAGCTCGCACAACCTTACCATAACAAATAATAGAATGAAACTGAAGGCATTTATATGATTTCAACAAAGGTTTTAATAGTGACCACCAGTCATTAGTGCATTGCTAATCTACCCGTGCATGCAGCATTATTCCTATGTCAAATATTTTATTGTCTGGAAATTCTATTGGGGAAGTGTGTGTCTGTTGACACTCTATATATATATACACACACACACACATATATACATATATACATATATATATATACATACATATATATATATATATATATATAATTTTTGTATTAAACGTACTTTGCCAAATTGGATCAACTGAGGGACTATCTTTAAAATTGTTGTAGAAGGAATAGCAAAGCCTACGCCAGCAGATGTCCCTGCAATACTGAAAGTAGTCCATAAAATATGAGGTGAAAAAAGGCTTAAAAGACTGGTCGAATTCAATAACAGTTTAGCAATTGAAGCATGAACCAACTACTCAAATATATGTTCACACGGCTAAGAATGCAAGTTTGTGGTCATCTTGTGCAAAAGAGATACTGATGCTGTTTGAAATCACATCAGCATATTTTCCACAAAAAAGAACTAGTGCGCGTGCGCACGCGCACAAACATGAAAGACTTATTTCATCAATGATAAGAAACTAGTATAGAATAGTTGCATGTCTAACTGTGACATAAATCTAGAGTTATATACACAAGCATTACAGAGAATAATGTTGGCTCCTTGAAACTTTTAACTCAATCTTCCAATTATTGATAAGTTTTTCAAGTTGAAATGCCTAATATAATCAAAGAAGGAAAACCAAAGCAAACGTAATAAGCTAACACATAAATGTTGCAAAGCACCGAACCACGAAGCAAAAGCTAATAATGTTCACCTGTCTGAGTAAAGATTGCTGTATTTATCCCAATCATATTTCCTTTTGAGTCTAACAAAGGACCGCCACTGAGAGATGTAAAATAATTATAAGAAATTAGTCATCAGCTTACTTTTCATATACCTATATAATGCTCGTCAGTAAACATATGTTTCTAAATCTATTTCTGTGTATATTACAGAAAAAAAGTTAAGTTCAATGCATTCTTTGAGATCCGAAGTGGTTTTTTCTTCATTGAGGTGAAAAAAACACCTACACTGACTCGATTAAATTAGCTGGCCAGATCTTAAGATTGTCTATACAGACATTTTCATGAAGATAAGCTTGAGTAATGCTGCTGTAAAATAGTGAAACTTCTAAAGCTAATTGATTATTTTAAGAACCATCAATTTATAACCTAACCTATGGATCAAATAAATGTGCTCAAGGAAAAATCAACAAAAAACAGTGATGCTATTACGATCACCCAAGGAAATCTTTCTTACATAATATCCGCTTTTTTAAATTAAAAAAAAAAATCTATGAGTTAGTCATCTATTCATCAAAAAGAGTACCAAAATCTTTCTTTTTTTTTAAATTGCATGTTATCAATTTTCACTGGAAGCGCTTGGTGGAGCGAACGACAGTGATACAAAGAATTTATTGCTAATGACTGAAGTTTGAAATGCTATTACAGGTACACTAGCTTCTAGAAGAGAGAATGGGCTACTAGCTACAAGGCAAGACTGAGCAAATAATTTTAATGATTAAAAATAAAAACTTGTTATACTGGTAATAACAACAAAGATACCTATTCCCAGGATTGATGGCTGCGTCTGTCTGAATGCCACCTCCAATAGTTACTCCCGTTTGACTAAATATATCTCGATCAAGTCCACTAATTACACCAACAGTTAGAGTATGGTCAAATCCAAAAGGATTTCCAATTGCTAGACATTGTTGACCAACTTTTAGAATATTGGATTTTCCCACTTTTATTGGTTTTAATATATTTTCAGGGGCGTCCACCTATTATACAAGTACAAGAAGACATGTTAAATTTGAAAATTGGACCTCGTTGTTATTCCACTATAAGTAAGCACAAGAATTATCCCATACTTGAACAGATGTGTAAGTCTAACATGACTAAACATGTACAAAATACATATTTGGACAAATAGTACTAAAGACCTGACAATCCATTCTTGTTTGCACTCACTCTACAGAAGTGGTCGACTTGTTTGCATTCCCAATGCATAAAACATAGATGTAAGAATAATAATATACCTTTAAGACAGCCAAATCCTTGTTGCGATCTGCACCGATCAGTGTACCCTCAAAGTTCTTTATCACCCTTTTAAACAATTTATAACAGTGGTGAGACAATGGTGATGAATACACAATCAAAATTTTCAAAGGTGATAGATTTTACCCTTCAGAAGTAAGAACGTTTACTCGCGCAACAACTTCACCCGGGCTTGGGTTCCTTGAAAGAGCATTTCCAACCACTAAAACAAAAGCATCAGAGCTTACGGGTCATACTGCAAGAATATTAAGTGGCATGCATCTCATTGTTTCTTACCATGGTAATTTGTCACTATATGCCCATCACCATCCCAAACAACTCCTGAACCATTTCCCTCAGGTACCTAAATTGAGGGACCTAAATTTTACTTTTTCTTACAGGCAAGTATCAAATGTTTAACTACAAACTAATTATGTGGTCAAAAGTATGTGCAGACAATATTGTCAGTTACCAGTTTGTGATGAAAATATAAATATGTTAATTGATTACAGTTAGTTTCAAGCATACCTCAACAACGCCAGTGACATTAAGCTGAGGGCGTAAAGTTGCATCAAAAATATTGACAACCGAGTATGTGTTCTTCTCAAAAAGTTCTACTATCCTCTCCTGCCATAAAACGTAACATTGATCAGCTGCACATGGACTTTCATATTTAAAACAAAGGTTAGTTTTCACTAATTACATCGACTCTTTCACTTTTTATAATACAGGTCAAGTCTCGGTATTAATTGTGAGATCCTCCAAGCATCCATTATACTGTTTACCTTTCCAAATGAAGTTTTAAATTGTGGTTGGACATGATACTTAATAACTTACAGTACGAGGACTTCATGTGACTTTTGAAATCAAAATATCTAGCAATGAAGCAAGTACTGTCTAAGAAACTTGCAACGAAAACATATAAAACTCAGAAAATAAACAAACAATGTGATAAAAACCTCAGAAGGGAAAAGTGGCCCAGAAGGAAGTACAGTAGGAGTCACTTCTTCAATTGTGACAGATGAATCTCCTAAAGCGAGAGCTAGAATGAAAAAGCCAAAAAGTTATTGCAATGATATACTACTTTTTATATACGACTTTTTATGTACAAAGAAAATGGCGTTGAATTAATGTATGTTCATTAGGGATTGTTAGCATGAATAAAAAGTAACATACAGTTGGAAAATGAACGAGCAACACAGATATATATATATTTTCGCCTAATCAAAGAAGTTCCGGCATATTCAAGTAAGCACATACATACGCGTATATGAAGAAAAATTAATACTGCCAGCATACAAACAATTATACCCAATTCGAACATTTTTACCATGAAGCAGAACTATCTGGACAGGGTTGAAAATCAACATCACAATTAAAAAATAAACACTGTACTGGAAAACCTCAAGGGTGAATAATTGTGTACATTCTTGATGAATATGAGTATATTTGATTAGCACAACTACACAATAGTTGACCATATAAATTGTATGAACCATTTCATCTCCCCCTCAACATGCTATTTAACAATAGTTTTTCTAATTTGGAATAATAGTTCCTGTTGAGCACCAGTTTTTCTAATTTGTAATAATAGTTCCTGTTGAGCACCATTTATTATATACAAGATTGGTGTGAATTGTTATTTTCTTATCTTTCTTGTATGAAAACGCAAGATGGTATAACTGAAATTCAATAACCAACTGAGCAGACTTCTTATGAAATAATGTTCATATGGTGCATCTTAGGGCTTAATAAAAAGAAATGAAGTAAACAAAAAGTGCAATTAGTGCAAACCTGAAAAATACCTTGAAGAAAAGAAGTAGGCATAAAGAGCAAAACTGCCAAACAATGATCTTCGTGTAAAAGTATGAATGTCACAGTGCAGCACATCTTTTACATCCACATTACTCTTAGCTGATCTAGAAGTAGAAGATACACATTATAGGCTTTTAATATAAAGTTTGGGAAATAAAATAGAAGTACATTCAAATACAATTCCTATGTAATTATACAAACAGACTCAGATGTATGAGTTGACTCAAATTTCCTAGTCATGCATTACTCTACTACCACATTAACAACATTGACTTTTTTGGATAATGACTCTAATTGTATTGACTCCAAAAAGATAATTACAAATAGTTCAGGAGTACATATCACTTTGTTAGTGGCATTTGTAGCATGGTTTCATATCCAATAATCTCGGTCCTGTCATGATAATTTTTTATGCTTTTCAGCTGATTATTTATTTTCTCAGGCTTCCATCCCTCGTTCTCAACGATGCTACAACCCATGAGATCTTTACTAATAAGCTTCCCATCTTTAGCCATGGGCTAACGAAACTACAATTTTGTGGTTTGACCATTCACTATTTTTCTGCTCATGCATTGTATAGCAAAACTCTTTAATTTCAACAAGTACTTCCAGATTTTTGATTGCATGTTATTTGACTACATGTCCCTGATGATGTCACTATGTAGTATTTGGCGCTCATCCATTCTGATCAAATAGAATTATTGTTGTAAAAGTTCGAAATCATTTTAAAACCAGCCAAATCATTGAAATTTCTCAAAACCATAAGGCTGTAGACTATCATCCAAGGGATTGTCCTCTTTCTACCTTTCCATATAATATCGGAATATATCTTTTTGATTGTGTTAATCAAGGTTTTAAATTTTGGATTTCGGTCATCTCTCGTCTCGGGAGTTTTACACACAAGATCTCATATCGGACGAGATCATGAACGAGATAAATGTATCTTGGGTATACATCTCGGGTTAACATCTCGGAATTTAAATTCCATATCGGGACGATCTATGAGTAAATTAAGATTCTAAAATTGATATTTTAAAAGCTTTGGTAATAATTCTTATTGAAATATAAATATTTTATCATACATAATTTATATAAAACAATAATATTAATTATTATTTTAGATGAGAGAGGTAAAATGATTGGTTTGATATTTGAAGGAACGGATTCTATTCATATGAACATTACAAATAAAAAAATCTGTTAATTTTCCATACTTGTTAAAAAAATAAAATAAAAAATTTAGATGGCTAGTGAAAAAGTTGTTAAAGTACAATCTCTTTTGGATCCATATAATAAATAAATAAAAATATGTAATGAAAAATACATAACTTCATATGATATATTATATTGAGATCTTATCCCAAATTATGCTTTAGTTCTTAATATCATGGACGAGATGAGCATCCAATAAGATAAACACAAAGTTCAATGTTTTGTTTCGCTAAATCCCGTCTTGCTCAAGTTCAAAAATGAGATCTCGGGTAAGATTTCAGATGAGATAAATCCGGATGAGATAAACCAGATTTGAAACGGTAGTGTTAATTGTGTCTGTCGGAAGTTCAAAAAAATGTCTCTAGAAATGGACGTGAGATATATAGTAGGTTTGATTCACTCCAATCTCTCCTCTAGACTCAATAACTTGCATTTTCAACCTTTCATTCCGCTCCTTTGTCTATTGGACTCTTGCATATTTTAGATGCACTATGGCTCTAGGTAATATTCATCGGTGACTTTAAAATGTTGTATATTGTAGATTTATGCCCCCCGCCCTTGCTCGTTTATCTTTTATTTGTGGTTGTTTGCAGCTTAAATTATCATACAATTTCTTGAATATATTTTTGATAGTTTCGACGCCTTCTATGTTAGCTTTTAAGACTAATTGTATATCATATGCATAAATGGAATTAGTTATTTCATGTGTCGAGTTAAAGTGAGCTCACCTTTGTTATCCTTTTTGGTAGCAATGTTAGGTAGTCCATGGAAAAAGATAAGAAGACGATGGATATCCCACCTTGCCAAGTTTTCCCCTTGCCTAATCTCTCTGCTGCTACTGAAAAATCTGTGTAGTCTGCCTTGACAAAAGATTGAGAATGAAAATGGAGTACATAGCTCCATAACTAATTGCAACCACTTTTAAGTGAATTCTGAGCTCCTCGTCGTGTGGATAATAAGTTGTTTGTTTATACCATCGTAAGCTTTATTGATATCCACTTTTATAAATATTCTACACATTATTTTTATAAACATCATTCTTGGACAGGTTGAATGCACCGACTAACTGGCCCTCAAACCTTATATCCAATGTAAAAAAGATGCATCGGACGAAAGACTTGGTCGGTCTAAGATTGTCCAAATGGTTCGAATTGTAGAGTTTATAGCGGGCGTAAGTCTAACATCTGAGGAAGACAGATGTAGGGCTTATGTTTGGTTTTTTACCTAAAAATTTGGAATATATTTTCAAATTTAAATACCAACCTATCAAACACCCTTTACCGTCAACAAATTGTTAAAATATGATATCAATTATACTATTGAGCACGAATGCGACTAAATACGAAGAATTCAGAAAATGGAGATGCGTGTGATGAAAATAATTTAAAATATAAAGATGAGTATAGTGAAAGATTTATTTTTTTGGAAGATTGTAGCAAGTACGGCGATGATCTCAAGCTCTCACAGAAGCAATGATTATTACATTTCGATGAATGGCTCATACTCCATATCATACGTTTTTTGTACAGGTCAAATGCTTGATGTTTTCTGAATGAAAAGTAGTTGCTTTAGACGTCTTTACCGTGTACTCTCTAGTATGTATGAAATAAATTTCGCTTCGCTTATAAAATCCCAAAACTAAATGGAAGATTTATGTACATGACTAGCCACGACATGTAGCATCGAATTATAGATGACATTTTTAATTAGACTTTTAGTTGTAAATATCTACGTTCCTAAGGTGTTACGCAAATGTCCCACTTATGGCCAAAAGTGTTGTCAAACCAAATATATTTCACTATAGTTTTTAATGAAATTAGATTTGCTGTTATTATTATTTCTTTCGAGATAACACTGAAGCTATAGATGATAATATCGCTAGAGTTAGAATGGAATAAACAACATTTGAAAGTCAAAATTTTATCTTACAAAATATAATTTAGTTGCTATTAATTTTGTTTTGACTTTTAGTATCGAGTGGCTGGTTGGAAGAATATTGCTTATGATAGTAAAATGTTAACTCATTTATTGAAGAAAATTCCACATTTCCTCATCTCTACCGGGTAATTATTATTTGGTAGATTACGGTTATGAGAAAACAAATGGTTATTTATCACCAAATTGCAATGAAAGCTATCACATTTTGTACTTCTAGTAGACATGTCAACGGATGTTTTCGGATGTAGATAGTATCATATCTGCATCTGCATCTGAAATCATTTTCGGATATCGGATATCGGATATCCGCATCCGCGGATAAAGACGGATATCGAATAATTATCTTATCCGTTAACGATCGACAAATCAGGAACTATAAAAAGAAAATTTTAGTTTAACATAAATTTTTTTCAATCCCATTAATTATAAAAGTGCCAAGTATTAACAAATATGATGATAATAAATGGTTTCGAGCAGTTAATAAGCATTAAGTGCATATAATATAAACTACTAACTTAATAAAATAATAAACGAATATATTTCATTGCATTAAAATACACACAATTTGAACTATAATCTTAGCAAAAACCAAACGGATAATTTTCAGATGCGGAGGTCTTCGTATCCGCATCAACATTCGTTTTTTCGAATATCGGATGTTTATCCGCTTTTTGGATGCGAATGCGAGCAGATTTTGGATTTTTCGGTCATCCATTGACAGCCCTAATTTCTAGTAAACTTAGAATGTTCTAAATCAAAAAAAGAAAAAGAAGCAATTTTGTAATTGCAACATGAGCCATTCGTAATTTTACAAGAAAGTTCAACGATGGATATTCAAAATATGGAAAAATTGTAGATGTAAATATTCCTTCAAATTATGCAGTTGATCAACACTAACTGTTCAAATGTGTGATAGTACAAGTATGTCGATAGTACAAGTACATCAAAGACACAACAGATGGGTGCAACATGTGATGAAATTACAGCATCTTTTCTTGTTGCGGGATGATGTTGATCTATTTTGATATAGTAGTCGTATTTCAATTTCGCAGTTGTTGTATTTAGATTTTGTACTTGTTGTATTTCAATTTATTTGTAGTTCTATTTCAATCTCATGATTGTTGTACTTCGACATTCACAGTTGTTACATTTGTTAGTTGTATTTGTTGACTGTTTGAATTAATTAATAACTACAAACTATTAATTATAAATAGCTAACTATAAATTATTATTATTATATTATTATTTATAATTTAGGTAATTATATAACTAATAATAACTAACTAAATTAATTAAATAAACTACGTAATCCTACATTTCACTCAACCCCGTCGTTCGAAGCATCCAGGAACACAAGTTCACTAAATCACCACCCACTAAACTATGTGTCTAAGAGTGCACCTTAACATAACTTCATCCATGATAACTCATGTTTGGAAAAAATTGATAAGGTTATATGAGTTGTTTCGGTGCGGTTTAATTTTTTCGCTCATTACATTTGAGATTGTTTTATAAGTATACATGTAACGTGTTTAATGATTTAATCATGAAATGGTTTGGATTTTTTACCTTAAGGCCTACGAAGAGACGGTATGGTTGATTACCTTAATTATTTTTCATGGTTGAACATGTCATTTATTGATTTTGAAATGATTATTTTATGTCTTTCCAATGGTGCTTATAAAGCCTGCATTAAACCCATTAGGTCCTAGGCTGTAATGTCTAGCTACGCTAAGAATAGCTAGTATGATTTCTTATAGATCAAAGCTAGCATTTAATTTTCCATATTTCATTTGTAATGTTTTTACAATTAATGCTGAAAGAGTCATATGAGGGGTTTATTGTTGTAGGGTTCAAAAAATTGTCAATAACCTCTTCGACTTTATCATCTGCCTCTGGATTATTACTATATTTATCAATAATTGATAGTGGCTTAGTTTTGATATAACTGACAGTCATTCTGGCATAAAAGAAATCAAAGGCTTCGTCATCCATAGCAAGTCAATCATGCGTAGCTTTTTGTGTAAGTTTAGACTAAATTAGGCAGTGTAGTTCTAGTTGCGGCTCTTGTTATGCATTGTAATATGTTGTGGCATTCTCCATATTGCGACCCTTCTAATGTGATTTGCTGTTGTACACAACTATCTCGATTTGGTGCACTTACATTGATATGTTGTTTTTCATTCAGCTCCAAACTCTGTCATATTTGATGTCCTTTTGCATTTATAATAGGGTGCGAAGAGTTTTGCATTTCTGTGCAGAAATCAACAAGACTTTGGTAATATCAACATATTTCTTGTGGACAATCCACGTGTTCGTTCAGGAATTTGAATGGATTTGGAGGGTTGCTTGGTTTGTAAGCTTATCTTCATATAGAGCAGGATGCAATCACTATGCAAGAATGTGTTATGGGAAAGCTCTGACACAAATGAGGCTATTAACACTGCAAATCTTGGTAAAGGTGCCTCTATTGAGGGCGTCCATAACAGCCATAACGGCTCAAATCATGTTGTATATAGGCAAGAGATCAGTTCTTGAAGGCCATTATCAGGTGCATGTCTACGTCTTTTTTTTCCTTTTTGAACCCAACATAATTGAGGTCATCAGCCACTATCCTATGTAAACAAATGATTCTAAATTCCTAATTAACTTCGGCCAAAACAACACTCTATCAACCACTAGATTACAAGTTTATATGAACGAGCATGAATTTTGAATACCCCCTCTTGTTTTTCAAAAACTAGAGAAATATGATTTCCATTGATTGATATGGTATGGCATTTCCATTCATCTTGATCTAATAGTATCAATATTCTACATTTGCTGCTTGTACATGAACTGTTGATTATTTGCCAATTTAGAAGTACGACCTTAATGTGTCTAAATTACCACTATTTAGTATCTTTGTCTCCAACAAAGCAACAAATGAAGGTTTCACATTTGAGTGCTTCCCTGATATCTAACATCCTTCACTTGACATTCAAACATGATATGGACATTAATTAAGATTTTCTATTACTCCTAGTGTACCTAGTGTGACAATCCAAACATTTGTGTTATTTTCTTTTCTGTTTTCTCATTTCATTTCAATAGTTTCACTTACAGGTGCAGATGATTTTAGATTAAGTTCAACATATCCACCTCTAGTAATAACATGTTTACTGGTTGATTGTTCATATTGTTGTAGGGTTGTGGAGATGGCATGTAGTAATATTTGCTAAGTCGACTCTTATTCCCTCCAAAAGGCTTTGTATCTACAACAATAGCCTCAGCACCATCAATAGCATAAACATGTTTGGTCTTCACCATATATTTATTAGCTATCATATTATTTAAAAACTCGATACTAGAAAATCATAGGTTTGAGAAATCATATAGAGGTTCAATGTCCATGATACAGATGAGCATCGCTCGGTATGATCTTATAATGCACCGTCATCAATTGGCTATGGCACAAAAACAATTGACATGGATACTGGTTTACCATGGATTGTTGATACTGCCATCGTATGTCCATTCTCAGTTGGTTGAACATACACTACTTGAAAATCAGAACAAGCAAGGGTTGTTGATGCTCCATTATCTGGATTTAAACTTCAAAATTTAATTCTTTACACCATGGGTATTGAGCTGTTCGGGAATATGCTTTCTTGAGGATGATTCTATTTTCTTCTTACACCCTTTTGAATCTCATATTATCACTCCATTTTTGATCACCTCTACATTTGAAGTTTGGTGCTTAGTGTATGATCTATGGCTTCTATTGGGAAGGAAGAGCTGCTTCACTACCTAGTGAGTTTTTCATGCCTTCATCTGCTCAATATTGATTTTACCTTCAAGAGTTTCTGTATTTCTCTCCTTTTCCACCCACATATTTTTCATAGGACATTTGATAGGATAGTCTACAAATCATATTCAACCCCCTTGAGTAAACACTTAACATCATCATTAAACTCCAATTCTATGGATAAGGAAAATACACTTTCGTCTCCATTAAAGCCCCCGCACAGGTGATTCTAATTTATTTGCTAGGATCATCCATACATATTGTTCTTCAAACGTGCATGCGATGACATTAATTGTTTGGTTTCCCTGCTTGAACTGGATGTAAACTAGAACAAGCGAGTTCTTAAGCATTGTAAGTTTAGCATTTAACTGAGTATAACTATAAGTTGCTCTTGAAAAACCATAAACCGTCTTGTGGCACAGTTTTACAACCAATCTCCTCTATAAAATAGAGTAAGAAGTTCTCCCTAATCATAAGTTCACATTCACTGTAATTTTCAATGACCTTTCATTATAGACTTGTAGGAAAATGTAATCTGGCCTCTTTTTTCTAACTACATGAATTAGTTTAGTTTTTTTTTATTCAATTTTCACAGACCTTGTCTCGAAGCCTCGTTGATTATGGTTAGGTTATGATTGCGATCTTCTTGACATTGACTAATTTAGGGGGAATGAATTCCAAGGGTATATCTTCATCCACTTGTGTTGTTGTCAATATCTCATGATATGACATATTTTGCATCGGAAACCAGGGGATGTTGAAACCTCTTCTTTGATTGTATTTTGATTGTAATACTTGTTATTTGCTATTTTTGTTTGGCTAATATAGTCTTTTGTAACCTTGTTGTTTTAGGGTTGTCTCGCATGTTGCAAATTGAAAAAACGGTTTGAAAATGGAATAGTCTAACATTACTAAATAGTTTGCATATGCAGTATATAAATATGAGTTGATAGATACGTAATATTGAGGATTCTTTTTGTTGCACTAGTGTTCGACAACCCATATGGCATATGCATATGCCACATGTAGGAGACGAAGAGCTTGGTCTTACAGTCAAAACCCAACTACTGTTTCATTTCACGACTAATAAATATTAAAAAATCAGTTCAATATAAAATTGTTCGATGGATAGACATTTATATAGACATATAATATGAATTATTACATTGATAAAATAATAAACATCAATCGTTCATTGCACCAAAATATGTAACATAAATCATCATCTTGATAGTAACGAAAACATAATTTTTGGACGTAGATCCTATTATATCGGCATCTATATTCTTTTCTTTTTGACATCGGATAAAAAAAATTGACATCGGATAATTTGTGGATGGATTTTAAATTTTCGAGTATCCATTGACAGACTTAGAAGGGTTTGAGCATCCATTGACAGGCTTAAGGGGGTTTGAGTGTTCTCAAGTGGTTTATTGTTCTTGATCATGATTTCCTAGCCTTCCTTCACTTTGGGTCTTTGATTCTTTATCTGATTCGGTGGTCTATCAAATTTGCATGAATATATTAATGGGGGGAGGGGGTGGGGTGGTGATTGCAGCCACGGCATTGCTAAAGGGACTCTGTGTGCGTATGTGTGGTGGCGGTGGTGGGTGATGGGTTTTTTGACATGCATCCCCCCCACCCCATCGAACCGAACCTACAAAATTACTCTACCCACAACAGCCTCCATCGACTAACCTTGTGCATGCTCATCCACTCTTCAAATTCCCCATACCCACCCTCAACTCCCCAAACAACCCCCCCCCCCCCCCCCCACACACACACACACACCCCAAAAACCCAAACCCAAAGCCACAACCCCCACACACAAAAATAAATAAATAAATTCACTTCAGGAATTCCTTTTAAAACGAGCTTTCTAATCTACAATATGCTTGGTTAGTTTGGAAACACTATTCATTCAGGTAAATAAATTAGGAATGAGGTATAAGAATCAACACTATACTTTCACTATGAACAAATATAGTCCTTTAACAGCGCCTTATCGTTCTAATAAAGCATAACTTGGTTAAAAAATTCAAAAAAGTTAGGAATTATTGACCTTAAAACTGAATTCCGTACTGCAATCTCCTCGTTAAAACTAAAATCTGACTGTAGTAACTTTTGCTGAGAACAAACGGAAGTGAAAATCACTCTGCGACCGAATCGACGAGGAATTTGAGGTTGAGTTAATGGACTACATGCTAATATTTGCATGTTCGTGTACGAATTAGCTTCGTCTTTGCTTCTCTTTTGTTTCTTGAAGATTGAAATTTGAGTTCGGGTTTTGAATTGGTTTCAGTAGAAACGGTTGAACGAGAACAAGCAACTCTGAAGATAAACCCAAATTTTATGGATTGAGCATCAATGGAAAACATTAAATTCGATGATGGCTAAAACGGGAAACTTAAATAATCGTGGTTAAATTTATTTTCCACAAGTTTAATGATAATTAAAATTTTAAAATTCAAAAAAAGAGACAAAAGATTTTATTTAATGTTCAATTTCAGAATATTCACTTGGAATGTATCAATCAGAGGGAAAAAAATAGTATAAAGGTAACATTGTGTTGTCGCAATTGATATAATTACAAAATATAAATTTTTGAAACTTTCAATGCACATGCAATAAAACATACGTATAAATAACATTCTTCACATTAGTTAGGATGTTGAAGAATATAATTTTCTCATAATATTTTATTTTAAAAATTTATATTGATTAGTATCTCACTCATGTTTCATAAACAGACATTCCTTTTGATTTGAATTTTATAAGTATTTTTATTTTACATGTTATTTATTTTCAAATTTAATCTTCTTCTTTTTTAACTTTTTTGCGTTTATTAGTTTTATTATATTATTATTATATGTTATTATAAAAGTTCAGGCTTATTACTTTGTTATCCTACAAAAAAATTGACATGAAATGTGTTATTCTGTTGTTATTATTATTTTCTAAAATTAAGAGGGGTACTTTTGCTGGCTAAAAATTTAACCAACTTGAAATTAGACTAATGCATTTGTATTAGCAAAAATTATTTGCTAACACCAGACTTAAAGTGGAAATTGAGGAGTAAAACAGCAAATAATACAAATGACACAAGCTATAAAGTGGTTCCACTTAACTTACCTGCTTTCACTATGAACATGTCTTACTATGTTAGTTTCTTACAATTATAGATAATAATAAGAAATTTAGCACTTAAGCTTACAACGGTACTAAAGTTAAGAGCTTACGAGAAGTTGCTTGTTGGAAATATTAATTCTGAGCATATAAATAAACGAGAGTTTAACCAATTTTCAGCATTCAACCCCTTTAATGTTATATGCTAAAGGGTATTTATAACAATTGACGGAGATCAATGGATGGTTGAGAATGTGCTGCAAATAAGCAGGAATCATTCTTGACCATTGATCTGGTTGTTTGTTTGATGGAAGACGGCTAGAGAGGTGATTGGAATATCTAGCTGATATGCATTCCAATTGTGATGTCATACTGGGTGCGCTCTTTGTGTTGAGAAAGGCAGCATGCTATAGGAGTAGGTACGTTTTTGCTAGACATACCACAGTAGTTGGTGCTAGGTTGTACTTTCCAACATCTAACATACCTTTCTAAGTGGTAAGCCTGGAAAGAAGCTTCTTGTGCATAGCGATGATCGGTTGCTTGTTGTCGAAGCTTGTTGAGAATAAAGATGAAAATGCTAAAGCTGGAGCATGAAGGGGCAGTCCAAGACACGGCGATGAAACGGTTGCATGGGACCGGGCTAAAGTGGACTGAGATACAGCTGGGCCATAGACTGGTCACTTTTAGGCCATGCCAAGTTATACGAGTTGGTTGTGTCGCCTTGTGTCGGGCGGACCCATGCTGGGTGGAGTCAGGCTGGGCTTTGGACTCAAGACCGACCTATTTGCGACTTGCCTGTTAGATTAGCTGGGATGGAGCTAGGCCGAGTGTGGGACGACTTGGACTGATGGAGCTACGAAGTACTAATTGACATGGATTATGGCCTAGTTAAGAATTACAAGTCGGCTTGTCTTTGACGACTCGAGTCTTGTTATGCAAATTGAACAGGAATGGCCATGATTTATTGGTTGGCTTATGTTTTACTTACAAGAGATAAGCAACATTTTTCCCTCCAAACTCGTTTCTGTGAGTAGGGACAGGCTTGTCAAATTATGAAGATCCCACCACTCGAGCTTTCTGCACTGCATTAAATGTGTACACCACGTACCAACACTTGATTGGTCGAGACGATTCCTTTTCAAAGCAACATCGTGGCTATTTGGTTTTCGGGATGATTGAAGTGATAACATCATTAATTAAACCATGGGTGAGATCTTCTTGTATTTTGAGTCCAACTGTTGTGGTCGAGGGGATAGGTTTATAAATATCCCCTTCTCCTTCTCCTATGTTCTTTACCGAAGTTAAGAAATTCTTATTGCTATTAAAATCCTTTAAAATTCGTAAACTTAAAGATTTTCTTCTCGAAAAAATAGTAAACTTCTTCTTCTTTGATTCTTCTTTATGCTTTTGAATGATGGTGAAGCTTTCGCCACTAAAGTAGTTTTTTCTTTGCTTTTTTTGCTTTCAATTGTGTAAAGAGCTTGATTTTGAATTTGATTCTGTGTCTTTGCTTGGCCGAAACCAATGTTTTCTAATAATCTTTTGGACATCGATCGACCATCGCTGCCATGTCAATGTGATCGATCGACGCTGGTGAACTTTCTAGTATCTGGGAATGTAAATGCTGTATTAGTATTATGGACCATTGTGACACCCTATAAAAATAATAAGAAATTAATTAACTAATAACAAGACTAAAATTGAAAACTTTGTAAATATCAGAATTTTGTCATGAAAGTTACACCATTGCATTTATAACGATTTCTGATTGATTTCCATATGTAAAGTTTCGTAATCGAAGCTCAAATGGAAAAGTTATTAATGTTTGAAGCTTTTAAATTCAAAATAATTCAGATGAAATTCAAATTCAAATTTAAAATTTGAAATTAAAAAGTCCACGTTGAGAAGTAAGTTAGGATTTGAGGAAAAGCTAAAATAGACGTTAACATTAAAACCAATTAAGGAATTAAATAGTAATTAAATGAAATGATCAGAATGTTCCAAATCTAATAGGATGATGACCGTCTTACCTGGGCTTGAAAGTGACTATGCGATAGGATTGAGTAATACGAAATATAATAAATAACTAGTGTGGAAAATAATAGCAGGAAACTAAAATGACACAGAGAATTTTTATACCGGTTCGAACTCCCGTTCTACGTCCAGTCCCAAACTCCTTCTAGAATTATAGCTAGCAATCCTCATTTAACCCGGAGGAATAGGTATTACACCACCTAAGCAATCGAACGAGACTTTACCGCTTGAGTAGCAGAACAGGACTTGATCGCCTAAGCAACAGAACAGGACTTGACCGCCTGAGCAACCGAACAGGACTTGATTACAAAATAAATTGTCTTGATTTTGTGTGTTCTAATAACACGGATTTGTCACTTGTAGTATACCATTCTTATAATCTTTTCCTCAAGAAAGATGTGTATATCTGTGTGTATATGAAAAATATGAAGATCAATATTGCTTGAAAAATATAGAAGTGAATATAAAAGCAATGGTTGTGTGAGAGATTGTAAATAATGAACTCAAGATTGCATAGTGCTATAGATCAAAAAGTGATTTGAAAATTAGGTGATTAGATCTATGAATCTTGAGTGTTTATATAGTGTGTGATGAGATATGACTTCTAGAGATAGGTATCTTTTAGAAACTAAGAGGCGTAACCATCCAGGAGGAAGATACCTTCTGATGAAAAGAAGTGGCTTTTGGAAAAATTGACAGTTGCGGTTTTCAGTCGATTGAACATGCTTGGCCAGTCGACTAAATTCAAAACATGTATAAAAATTTGCACAGAGTTAGTCAACTGACCTAGTGTATTCAATCGACTAGCTTCTTGTTTTTTTAAAAAGTTTTTACATAGCCTCAGTCGACTGTTCACTGGGGTCAGTCGATTGGGTGTTGTTATTTCAGTACACTAAAACATTTGTGTGTGTGTATGAAGATTATAAAACGAACGCAAATTTGTAGATGAATTTGTGAGTGATGAACCTTGATGATAGATTTTAACAAAGCTCTAAACTAGACTTTCTATACATATACACTTATTGACTCTGGTTAAGAACAATATCAAAACGAACCATATTTGAGTCGATGAGTCTGGATTTGTCGTAGTCGTATATTCATGAACTTTCGTATCTTTTCAGCATTCAAAACCTTATGATCCAACATTCTCCCCCCCCCCCTTTTGATGATGATAACTCCATTTGCTACGAGCGAATCTTCGACAAGCTTTGTTGAATTATCCGTCCCCCTAAATATATGCCTGCAACTTTGATATAGTATTCTCCCTCTAAATCTAAGCTATATTTCCTGTCAATAATTCATATTTTCTCCACCTTTGTCATCGACAAAAAGGAAGTACTCAAAGTATAGAATATTAAAATACGAGTAATATGACACAGAAGCACATCTATATGATTAAACTCATAGCATATATAACATCAAACACATTACATAGACAATGACATAATTATGAAGACATAGAGTTTCATAGACAGACTTAGTACATTACCACATGAAACAAAATACTAAATTGGTGGAAAGAAGGATAAAAGTTCAATAATAACATAGAAGTTCAAGATAGCAAGAGCAATTAAAAATATCCTTACACATCTCTGGCACTACCTTCATTCGAGCTCTTTTCATCGCTTTCAGTTTCTTCGTCGCTGGATTCATCACCAACTTCTTCGCCTTCTTCCTCTTCTTGTTCTTCATTTGAGGTAGACCAAGTAAATTGCTCCGCTGGTCGTTTTACATGAGATGTAGGCACTTGAAAAGAGGTTGAAGAAGGTTGGGAGCATGTGATTGCTTCCCAAATATTGTTGAGAAAACTCTTAATATGATTTAGTTTTTTGTTGATCTTGGTGACGTTTTTATCAACTCTAGAAATACTTGATTGCAACTGAGT
Source organism: Allium cepa (assembly GCA_030765085.1). Lineage (NCBI taxonomy): Eukaryota > Viridiplantae > Streptophyta > Magnoliopsida > Asparagales > Amaryllidaceae > Allium > Allium cepa. The sequence goes on along the minus strand of CM060937.1, from coordinate 502,126,429 downwards.
TAGTCGTTGATCAAGAAGTCTTTGGTTACGAGTGATGATAGTTACGGCTTCTTGTGGCCTTGCTTCAAGATCCACGTCTTGAATTTCATATACTTCCCTTTTATGTGGAGGAGGTTGGGATGATGATGAGACTTAAAGATGGGGAGTTTGTTGATGAGTGGATGGTTGAGCTCGATCCGAGGCTTGGTTTTCAAGCCAATGTTCATAAGTGATGATGACGTGGTCAAGGTATTATTTTGGTAGATTTATAGGACTAAGAGTCTTGGTATTCAAAGAGCTTATGGTCAAGTAGTCGGATTCGGCAAAAGGAATATTGAAATGCTTGAGAATGTGCATAATGTATACGCCATAGTATATCATTCGCATCCGACCTTGGTTAAAAGTTTGGAATTCATCCAAGATGAGCTTAGCCCAATTAACTCATTAATTTCCCCAAATGGAATACAAAGATTGAAAATCTCTCCGATATACCTTCTCATGACTTCTGGTGCGAGGGTTAATGGTGTGGGTAAGCGCGTGATGCATTATGCGAGCTTTGGGTCACAGCCCTACAGCCTTCAACTCCGTCAAGTCGTCGGAAAGGAACATATGGCTGAGACAATCTCTTGTTTCCATGTTTACGATTATTTTCCCTAACTCTTCACCTTCATTCAAACATTGTAGAATCATTACTAGTCGTCTAAGTGGAAGGAAAATTCGTACATCACATCCAATAATCCAAATAGCATCATCGGGATTTGAGATGACGTGGTGGTCGAGATTCAAATTTGCATAGAAGTGTTTGTCAAGAAGGTGATTAATCTTGTTGTTGTTTGCAACATAGTCAATGAGATGCTCTAACCCGCTATGACGAGCCAAGTCTTGAATCGCATATGAAGAGAAATCCGGGAATTTAACAAAGGATCCTTCAAAATTTTGGGAGTTTTTCATTTTGTCAAAACGTTGTGCCGCTTTCTCATTGTGTAGCCACCCTCTTATTTGAGAGTCAAAAGGGACTGCTGAGGGTTGAGATTGTCGAGCGCGTTTGGGAGCTAGTTGATGAACTAGGGTTTGGAGAGGAAGTAGTAGTTTGAAAATTTGAAGAGGATGGACTAAAAGATGAAAAATTTGAGGCCTTTTTGAACGATTTTGAAGTAGAGGGAGGGTTAGTGGCAGAGAGTTGAAAGATTTGAAGTAAAAAGTAAAATAGTTAAAAGTAGAAAAGTGTTTTTGAAGTGGATGGCGTAAGGGAAGACCAGGTTACCCAGTATTAGTCGATTGAAACTTCAAAGTCAGTCGACTGACTGGTATATAAAAATTAAATTTTTAAGGGATCAATCGAATGACTGTAGAGGATCAGTCGACTGAACTCTTCTTGAGAGTTTTTAGTGTAAAATAGCCATATTCAGTCGACTGTTTTGATAAGTCAGTCGAAATGACTGTAAGTAAAAATTATAGTGAAAACGTTGGTTTACTCGACTGATTACACTCCTTCGGTCGACTGATTCTGGTGAATATGCAAGGAATTATTTTTAAGCATATGCAATGTATTTTTGAAACATAATTTTATAATAAAATAAAAGTAAGGATATATTATTCAATGCAAACGAAAATAGAAATATAAAAGTGCAATATATATATAAATTAAGAGGATTTTGATGAGGAGGACGGAGTGTAGTAGTCATGCGGTTCTGCTTTCGTATTCTCCTAAAGAGGTCGCGGTGGTGATCAACTATGTCCACACTCCCATGAATTTGGAGAAACCAGAGGACGTTGAGGTGAAGATTTCCACAGATTACGATGTGAAGAAGAAGTAGGTCGGTGAACCGTGTTGTGCGATGACGAACCACAGAATTTTAGAGTCACTTTTTCAAGAAGGCTTAGGAGTTTCGCATTCACCTTCTACTCGTAGTATAGTTCTCTTTGTAATTCGAGCATCTCCCATTAATAGTGATGGATGTCGTCAATCTTTTCTATGGTAGACGACGATCCAAAAAATAGAGAGCATTTAGCTCTTTTAACATGAGGGGTATTACCGGTGTGAGTGGAAGGTGGAACAATAGGGACAGGCTCATAAATCGGATTAGGTGTTGAAAGATTTATTGATTCTGAGATAATGAAAGTATAAGATGGTGAGGATGAGATAGAATTGTTTTCAGAAGACATGATGATTAAATAAAGTAAAGAAATTGTGAAAAGAGATAATGATTTTACTTTTCTTTTAAATTAAAAGATGGTAAAAAGTTTTGGTAGAAGTTAGGAATTTATATGGGAAAATTTTAAAAATAGGTAAATAAATGAGTGTTTTTTATCTTTTAGAATGTAAACAATTTATTTAAGGAAAGCAGTAAAGAAATAAGTGGTTGAAAATGAGTGGTCAGAATAAAAAAACAAAAAAGTTGATCATAGTTAAAAAAATTGAATATATTTTTAAAAAAAAAATTGAGTAACGAACAAATCAAAATAACATGCTTAGAGGAAAGGAATTGAAGTGTATCGAATACACAATTTTTGAAAAAAAATATATATTAAAATTATAATCTTTTAATGAAATAATTCATAATTCTCTTCTAAGTTAAATAAATGAATTTTCATTCAACGGTTTGGTAAATATATTAGCCAGTTGATTTCAGAGGATATAAATTCCAATCTGACTAAATCCTTTTCAACATTATCACGAAGAAAATGATGATGTATGTCTATATGTTTAGTTCGTGAATGGTTGAACGGATTTATTGAAGTTTATAGCACTTGTTTTATCATAAAAAAATAGTAGATTTAGATAAATTCATACAAAAATCTTGAAGTGTTTGTTGCATATAAATGACTTGAGCACTTGCTAAAGCAGCAAAGATGTATTCTGCTTCAAAAGTCGAAAGTAAAACACAATTTTGTTTCTTACTAAATCACGAGACTAAGGATTGTCTAATGAAGTGCTAAGTCTCGCTTGCGCTCTTATGTAACATCCTCTAAAGTCAGCGTTGCTATATGGAACTAACTCGAAAGGACATTCTTACGGATAGAAAAGTCCAAAATCATTGGTTTTGCTTAGATAACGCAATATTCTTTTCACTGCTCGCATATGTGAGTTTTTAGAATTTGCTTGAAATCCAGCACATAAACAAATACTCATCATTATGTCAGGTCTACTAGCAATAAGATAAAGTAATGATCCAATTATACTTCGATATAATTTTTGGTCGACACTTTTACAATCTTTATCTCTATCGAGATGTATTGTTGTACTCATTGGAGTTGGTTTGGAAAAAGCGTTTTCCATACCGAAGCATTTAATTAGATTATTACAATATTTTTCTTAATTAATAAAAATACCATTTTCTAATTGTTTAATTTTCAAACCTAGAAAATAAGATAATTCTCCCATATGTGACATTTTAAATTCTTTGGTCATTATTTTAGAAAATTCCTAACATAATTTTTCATTTATAGAACCAAATATAATACCATCTACATAAATTTGAATAATTAGAATATAATTTTTAGTTCTTTTAATAAAAAGAGTTTGATTAACCTTCCCAATTTCAAAATTAGAGTCTATTAGATAGCTCTTAAGATGTTCACACCGAGCATGGGGTGCTTATTTTAGACCGTATAAGGCTTTCTTAAGTTTATAGACGTGGTCAGGAAATTTTTCATGTGTGAATAGAGAAGGTTGTTCAATATAAACATTCTCTTTTATATAACCATTTAAAAAAGCATTTTTAACATCCATTTGATAAAGTTTGAAATTATGAAAACATGCAAAGGCTAATAATATACGCATTGCTTCAAGTCATGCAACTGGAGAAAACGTTTCTTCATAGTCAATTCCTTCTTCTTGACTATATCCTTGTGCAACTAATCTAGCTTTATTTCTAGTTATATTACCTTGTTCATCTGCTTTATTTTTGAAGACCCATTTACTACCAATGGTTGATTGATCACTTGGTCTAGGAACTAGTTCCCAAACTTCGTTTCATTTGAATTGGTTTACCTCTTCTTGCATAGCTATAATCCAATAGTCATCAGTATAGGATTCTTTTATATTTTTAGGTTCATGGCCTATTTGATTGAGTTGATTTCTAGTTCTAACATGTGAATCAGTTTCTCCTATAACATTTTCTACTGGGCGATCTCGTAAAATCCTAGGAGGAGGTCTTATTTCATTTTCATTATGAACAATGTTTTCGTCCTCTTCAAAATTATAAACAATGTTTTCATCTTCTTTAATGAGAAACCGATTTTGTGATCGTCTTAGGTATTATTTCATCGCCCAAAGTTTTTATTAAATTTGAACTTTTCATCAAATGAAACATGAAGTGTCTCTTCGATTGTTTTTATTCTTTTATTGAAAATTCGATAAGCTTTGCTTCTTTCCAAATATCCTACGAGGATTCCTTTATCAAATTTTGGATCGAATTTTCCAAGGTGATCTTTTGTGCTTAAAATAAAACATTCTGAACCAAAAGTGTTAAAATAAGAAATATTTGGTTTTACTTGGTGAAAAAGTTCACAAGGAGTATGTTTTGTTAGGGGTCAGATGGAAATATGATTTAGAACATAGCAAGCAGTTGCTACAGCTTCTGCCCACAAATGGTTTGGTAATGTGCTTCCATTTAATAAAGTTCTTTCACATTCTTGTAATGTTCTATTTTTCCTTTCAACCACTTCATTTTGTTGTGGTGTTCTAAAAAAAGAAAAATTATGGTAAATTCCCTTTTTATTACAGAAATGTTCAAAAGCTTTATTTTCAAATTCGCCTCCATGATCACTTCTAATATTTTGAATTTTTCAATTTTGAGATTTTGAATTCTTTTTGCAAATATCTTGAAATTTTCAAAAGTATCGCTTTTATTTTTCAGAAAAATAGTCCTGGTATATCTTGAGAAATCATCTACTATAATTAACACATATCTACTATGGCTTATAGATTGAACTTGAGCTGGACCAAAGAGATCCAAATGCAATAGTTCTAGTGGCTGTATAGTAGAAATATTTTTCTTTGATTTAAAGGATGATATTGATAATTTTCCTAATTGACAAGCATCACAAATATTTTTTACTTTAAATTAATTTTTGGTAAACCTTTAACTAAATCATTTTTAGATAAATTATTTATAGCTTTGAAATTAATACGATAAAATCTTTGGTACCACAACCAAGGATCATTTTCTTTGGCTATTAAACACATATTTGTATTGCAATTTATATTCTTATTTAAAACATAAATATTTTTATCTCTAAAACCTTCAAAAATAAGATTTTTCTTTTGATCAAAAATGCTACAATTATTTTCTAGAAATGAAATATTAAATTCTTTGTCACACAATTGGCCGGTAATAAGTAAATTGGTTTTTTTAGCTTTTTAAATAACAAAACATCTGTAATAAGAGGTAAATTGAATATACCATTATTGCTCACATCGCCTTTGCCTATGATATATCCTTTGGAATTATTTTTAAATGTGACAGAACCTCTATCTGAGAAGATAATATTAATTAGCATCCCTTTGTTTCATGTCTTGTGTTTTGAGCAACCATTGTCTAGTATCCATTTTCCTCTCTTTTTAGGTGATGCCTGCAAAATACAAAAATAACATTGGTACCCACCATTTTTATTTTAGGTCTTAAGAGTTAGATCTTAGGAAGCCAAACACAAGAGGGTTTAGATCCCCTTTTGAAAATAAAATCTTTTTTTTATGAATAGTTTTTATAAAAAAATTTAGATATTTATTTCTAATCAAATAGTTATTTGGTTTAGGAACCCAAGTTTTACTTAATTTAGTACAATTTGAAATTTTGGAATTTGGTTTCACAACTTTATTATTCCTTTTATATGAAGAATTCTTTTTCTTTGGAATAATTCTAGAAGATTGCTTATATCCTAGTCATTTTTTGTTTGAATTAATTTGAGAATTTTCTATAATTTTGGAAAGATTTTCTCTTCCTTTATGAAAATAAGAGATATTTCTAGTAATATCTTATAACCTTGTTTTAAGGCTAGAGCTATCTAATTCTAAAATCTTGGCGTTTGCTTTAAGATCATGATTTTCAATTAATGGTGCATCATTCTTTTCTTTTTGTGTTTCTATCTCTTTACTTAACGTAGAGAGTTGAGATGTCATATTAAAACAAGATTCTTGAGTAACCTCAAGTTCTTCTTCTAAGATTTGTTTCTCATCTCTTAGCATATCTACTTCGATTTCAGGTCTATTCAATCTTTCAAGATATTCTTTATATTTTCTTTTAATGTCTTTTAGCTTATCAAGTAATTCTGAGTTTATTTCTATTAGATCATCAAAAGTTAGATCACTCACCTCATCTTTTGTAGTCATAAAACATACATTGGCTTGTTCTGTATCATTGTCCAAGTGACTATCTGATGATGAAGATGATTTTGAATCCTCTAAGTGACAGAGAAAATTTTCTTCTTAAATCTATCTTTCTTGTGCTTATGCTTGTCTTTCTTTTTCTCAGGACAATCTTTCTTGATGTGGCCTTTCTTGTGACATTCATAACATTCTAGAGCATATAATGATGGTTTGTTGGTGTTATTATTGTTGCTAAAAATGTTCTTGTTATTTCTAAATTTGTTGCTCTTTCTAAATTTGAAAAACTTTTTGAAGTTTTTAGCAATTAATGCCATAAATATGATTTATCTTTTCCGCCTGGAATGCTATATTCCTTTTATCTTGAGCCTATACTCATTTTTCTTGAAGATTAACTTCATAAGACATTAGATTTCCAATCAACTCCTCCGGTTTTATAGTCGAAATGTTGTTAGATTCTTCGATTTCTAAGACTTTTCATTCCCACTCATCCATTACCGAGTTGAGGATTTTTGAAACAATATCAAAATCTGTATACGTTTCTCCTAATGTTATCAAAGAATGATATATATCTTGAAATCTATAGTACATTTCATTTATAGTCTCATCTTGCTTCATCTTAAAATTCTGAAACTGATTTTTGAGCATAGAAATTTTACTATGTTTTGCTTTGTTAGTACCTTCATGTGTAATTTTAAGTGTTAGCCAAATTTCATGAGCAGTTTTACACTTGCTTATTCTACTAAATTCATTTTTGTCTAATGCACAATATAACATATTCATAGCTTTAGCATTTGCAGTAGCGTCTAATTTTTGTGTGTTAGACCATGTTGAATATTCTGTAGTAGGAATAGTATATTCAGATTACATAATGTTCCAGATTTCATGACTATTTACTTGTATATAGATTCTCATCTAGTAACCCAATAGTTATAGTTCATTCCATTAAATAGAAGTGGTCATGCAGTCGATTGACTTTCTAGAAAGGTAGTGTTAGCAACAGTGCTGGTGTTGTTGTAACGACCCTGGATTTTTGACCCCGTTTATTTTAATAAATATTTAATCTAATTAAATATAAAATGTAAATTGATCATATTAAAATGAATGTGATCTTAGGATTTATTGTTATTTACTTATATAAACTGTATTTTAAAAAAGGGATTTGGAAATTTGAAATAAGCATCTCAATAAAATTATCTTATATAATTTGATTAAAAAACTTTACTTTGTTTATATTTAGTATAAATAATACATATGAATAATAATGTTTGAAATTTAAAATAAATCTCCTTATAATATTTATCTTACATTATTAAATTAAAATACTTTCTTTTGGTTAACATTTGATAGAAGTATCTATAGATGATAATGTTTAAATCTAATTCTAACAATATAAGATATAACATACAGATAGATGATAATGTTCAAAATAAATATAAGTCAAACACATGTATATGATCTAATAATTGGTGGCTAACATAAGGATATAAATAAATGTATAGAGGAAATATATGTCTCCACGTTGAACATAACTCAAGTATTGTTTGTCATAATTAAATACAAATATAAACACAAGCTAGAAATAATAATAAGACAAATTATATATGTAAACATATCTTCATTTGCAAGACCAAGTGTTGCCTGCAAAGCATAGGATAAACCTGACAAGTATGTGTGTAATTATTCCAACTAGAAGAAATGAACAAAAGTGTTATCATACAAAACATCAAACTGAAATATATTGTTTCCAAATAAAAATAACAAGACAAAATAAAAGCTTCATGTGCAAGCCAAGTTGGCCTGCAAGGTGATAGTCAACAAACTAATATCTTTCTATCTAGTACAACATAACTGTAAAATGTAAACTAAGTAGGAAACCAGGCATTAACGACTTTCATTTCAGCCATTTTTTTGTCATTTAAAAATGATAATCAGATCTGGTTAAATAAAGTAAAGCCAAGAAAACAGTATAACCAGATAACACCTCCCTTAAGCACAGCTCTCTTGTATTTAAATATATGCATCTGTTTTAGTTCGATCACAAAACTTAGAAAGCTTGAGTAAAAGCACAGATGAAAATCTAACCAATGCTCAAGTTTAAAAATCAAATAAAAAAAAATGAAATTCAAGACAGATTCAAGAACAAAACTCCAGGCAGTTCTCAATTGCAACTCTCAGGGCAGCAAGATGTTTTCTATTCAACAGTATCTTGACATGTGAGTAAACTAAATTCTTAAAGTTTTAGTTTAATTAAACACTTAAGGGGGGGTTTTGTGATCTTGTGATATGTGTTTAATCTTAAATATTTGCCTGTGAGGTTTGTATTTCTCTGTTTGAGATTGATGCAGGGGAACATTTGGTTCAACTTAAATTTATTTGCTGCTAACCTATGTTGAGTCTTGATGTTCCAATCAAAAAAGGTATTAAAATTAAAATTAAGATTTTAAAAAGTGGAATTACTGTCATTTTTATCACACTTCACTGTAATATTAGAAAACAAGTGATCCAAGTGATAATATGTGATATTTAAATTGTTGCAAATTACTGATTCAAGATTTTATAATGAATCTATACTGCAAATCCTAAATTTTACAACAAGAATCAAGATTTATGGAGTGATATTTAAATAGCAGTTAGTAAATAGACAAACATTTTATTTTTGCAAATTCCTATATAATGATACAATTTAAATTGTTGAAATTTGTCTTGAAGGTAGTTCGAACATTCAAGATGTTGGGAAAAATACTGAATAATTTTTCAGAGTCTTGAATTTGTCGAATGGAGGAAAATAGGGCTTGTGTTCTGGTTTGTTTTCATGTGTAAAATTGTGGTTTCAGCCTGATCGCGTGTTCGAGTTGATCGCGGTTTTGGGGGGTGTCAGGGAAGGAGGTGGACGAGGCATAGGTGAAGCGTCTTCGCCTCCGATGGTCAGTGGTGGTAGCGGCGAAGCAATGTCTGAGGGCAGTTCGAGTTTTTGCTCGTGCGTCAGGTGATTTTTCGAATTCGTTCTGTTCGAGTTATTTTGGGTTCTGAATTGGAGGAATGGGCCGATTTGTGGGTTGTTGGGGGGGGGTTGGAAGTGGCCGGAGTCGTGGCGAACCACCGTGCACGTGCACGGTGGCGTTGAAGGTGGACTGGCTGTCATGGAGTGCCGCTTCGTGTCGCGTGCGTGAGGATGGCGCTAGTGCTTCGAGTTGGTTCGCGTGCCTATATTTTGAAACTGTTGTCCAAATTATGTTTTAACTTTTAACTAACTTACAGTAAGAAAAAATTTTAAAGAGAAGAAGAAGAGATTCAGGGGGAAACTCGGGTTCGCGTTCGAGTGATAGGATCCTGATGCTAATTTAAGTTATCTGAAACTTAAACATAGTGCTGAAAGAAATATGAAGGAGATGAAGATGTCCTGGGAAATCACGGGAAGTTGAGTAAGAACCTCGGAGTAATTCTCGAGTTAACATGGGAAGCCTCGGGTTTGTTAACTACAGTATTGTTTTTTTAGGTAATATAAGTAAACAAATTTACATTCAATTCTAAATACTGCAAACTTGGTAGTAGTTAACAGTTTAAGCTAAAACTCATATTTCCCTTAAGCTAAATACTTAAGCTAATACATTAATGTGTTTTAAGATCATAATTATTATTCGAATCAGGTAGGTAATATAAGATAAGTATAAATTTTATTAGTACAAGTTTTGTAATTAGTGACAAATTGGTTTCAAAACTTAATAAGATTTCTTTTAAAATATCAATTAAGTTGAGTAATTAATATAAATTGATTTTTAAGGAAGTAATTAAGAATAATGAAATTTGATTATAATTGGTGATGGATTTTAATTAATAATTGAATTTGTAATCAACTATTTAAGTTAATTTATGAATGAGTAAGAGTTAATAATTAAGTAATTTAATTAAGAATTTAGAATTTATAATTAATTAATGAAGTAATTAGTAGTTAAATAAGTCTCATTAATTGATAATTAAGATTATTAATTGATGAACAATGAATTGTAATTAAAATTAAACAACTTGATTTTAAGGTAACTAATTAAATAGAGGAATAAATAATAAATTAAATAAATTAAGCCTTAATAATTGAATAACCAATGATTAATTAACTCAAATAATTTGAAAGGAAATAACAAATTAGTCGTTAATTAAACAGGGTCAAGCGATTAATTCTCGAATAATTGATTTTAAATCGAATTAATTGCAATGGGGATTTAAATGATTGCTTATGGATTATTGTGTATGTAGAATGCCTGCTTTTTGATTGAATATCTGATTTGGATATTTATGTGATGATATTCCATGTTACTCTGTGATATGCTGTGTTATACCTATGCTGCTTGTATATGTTTTATCTGTGGTAAATGCTATGTTAATTCAATTGATGAATTTAAATTATTTAAACTGTTTAAGTTAATTAGACAACTTGGCCCTTAAAATGGCGGTTGGATTCGATGAGACCGGGATCGGAAGAATCAAATTTGATTCTCCGAAAACCACATCGATCCAATTTAAACGTTAGGTCGTGAATCCTGAAATGGAGATCAAGATGATGTATTCAGAATGCAAGGGTTATTGTCGTTGACGCGGCGGGTGATTCCAAAATGAGTGTAACGAGATAATGCCTTCGGTTTCGTTCGAACCCGGAACGAACTTGTATGGATTAAATGCTTTCAGCACATCGTCAGGCGGACGATGAGCATTCTAAGTGATATGTCTATAAAGGTAATCGCAGTCTCAAGCCTCATCAACCGGGAATGGCTAAAACATGGGAGATGCAGCAAGGTTAGGTGGGTCATGCCCAAGCAGGACAAGATATTTCCCCTGTCTAGATGTCCCTTTTTATTCGGCTTAGTGGGTGGTTGGTCGCGCCAACCACGGGGTTTATCTTGTTTGGAATTGTTCAGTAAGGAATGGTTCCGGCCTTGTGTTGTAGGGGGTCGGGAGTGATCCTCGGTATGGTGATCTAGGCCCCGTACTGTGACAGGCGGTACCCCAGTAGCCCTGCCATTGTTGGAAATCCATTTTCCCTAGGATACCCTACGGTTTTGATTTGTATTACCCACTTTTGTGGCTAGTACCTGGAATTTAATAATGTAACAATTTCGGCTATTTTCTATTTACTTGAAAACCCTAGACACTATTATAATATCACTGGATTTCCTATGAAATGTTTTGGGTTAGCGTAAGGTAAAAACTTACCCGTATTTATTTGTGGGGAGTCTTACGTGATACCTTTATTTTCAAATGTTTTCAAAGTTAAACAACTTTAAACCGTTTACTCATACCAGACCCATGTCTGACCCGGAGTTTATATTTGTTGTTAATAAACTCTTGGGTACTCAAATTTTTATGAGTAGCCAAGTGATAGGTTTTGGACTTTGATTTCTGGAGGAGCTTGGAGCAGGAGTCCCAGACGTATGTAGATATCTATCTAGTTCCGCTGTGTCTGTAATTGTTGTGTACTGTATCTCTGATGTATGTAGCGATAGATGTATGTATAACTGTCATGTGTATCGATATTGTATAACTCTGATATATGTAAAACTATGAAATATTTATGTGATATATTATATTTTGTTCCGTTCCGCTGTGAGATTCTGATGTTGTTGTTCTTTTCTTTCTCTTTCTCTTCTATTTCTATCCCTTTCTTTCTAAATGATGATACGTCTTTCTGGTAGTAGAAGGGCGGGTCGTCACAGTTGGTATTAGAGCATAGGTTGGTGATAACCTCGGCTCTGTAAGAAATTACTCATAGAATAGAGTTTGTAGAACTCTAAAATGAGTTTGAGTGTATAAATAGATATGAGCGCGTATTTGTTAGTGAATATAAAATTATTTTTATATTGTATTGACTTATCTGTTGAGTGTTTATGGATTCTGGTCGGTGTGTGGGAAGCCATTTCATCGATAGGGATTTCTAAACTCTTAAACAAGATAGACCGACACAGTATTGTTTTTAAAGGTAGGGTAAATGAAATAATTTTATCCAAAATTATATTTTGATATAAAAGAAATATTTTTCTGAAATAACTATATATACTTGGATGTTTGATTGTTAATAGTACAATCAAATAAAAATTTAAATGTGAGTGGTTTATAACCAAATAAAATTATTTAAGATGATTTTAAATAAAAAGAAATATAACTAAAATTTGATTAAACATAATTTAAGTCCCGGAAATTTGAAGGTATTTAAATGAATTTAAACAAAAGGATTTGGGAATTTAAAAATCTTGTGAATGTTTGAAATGTTTTTCCAAAGATTTGAAGGAGATAATGGAATCTTGTTTTGGAAACTATTGTTGAATGGAAATTATTTTGGGAAAATTTATGGAAATAAGAAAACACTGAACTCACTTTAAGTCGCTGGAAAATAATCCTGATGATGATGGCCACATCATTAGTATTCATTTTCGAGTCCTAAAGTGATGGATTGCTATCAGGATATTGGTCATGGTATTGTTTGGACTTGTTGGGTATACAAGTTGTTTTAGAAATTTCAAAGGGAAAATTTGTTTTGGTGAAAACAAGTGTTTGGAATTTGGAAATTTGATTTGATATACCAAGTGGGTATGTGTAGTTATCATTTCAAAGGGTTTTGGAAATGAAAACCGGGCATTTGAATTCTAAGAAATTCTATTTAGATAATGTGGAAGGTTTAAATGAATTAACTATTGAACTTATAAAGTGAAGTTGATATTAATAAGAAGAAATTGAGAATTTTAATCCGAGAATTTAAAATTTAACTTAAGTAAATGAAAGTGAAGAAAATATATTTGAGTTTAAACTGAGATAAGTTAAATGGAATTGAAGTTCAAAATGAACTTAATTGGATATAAAATTTGAAGGTAAAATGATTGAAATTGGGAGGTGGAAATTTATACCTTAAGATAGTAAGTGTTATATATATAATGTGAAATTGTGATTATAAGTTGAAATAACCCAAATGAGTAATATAAGCTTTTAAGTAGATAAATAAGTTTTGAGCTCATATATTGAGAAATAAATATAAAGAATGGTAAGTAGCTGAATTTAACTAAGGTTGAGTTAGAATAAAACTGAATTTAAATGAATTCAGTTGAGTTATAGATAAAATAGAATTGGTGTGAATTGTAAACAAATCTAATTCAAGCATAAATTGAATAACCTTATTATGAGTAAATTCAATAATGAATTGTTAATGTAAATTAAAATTTTAGAGTGGATAAAGGAATAAACTAATTAGTGAATAGTCGGGATTTGATTAAAGAAAAAATCAAATAAAAAAATTTAAATGGGAATTGGTGGAATAGAATAAACCTAAGTTGTTGGGTGAAATAGTTTGAAGAAAATAAATGACTTAAGTAAATTGTGAAATGATTATCTAAAACACTGGTTGTCGAGTTTAATAAAATGGTTTGGAACCAAACCTGTTGAAATGAAAGAAAATGCAACGAAAGGATTGTGAATAAATTAAATTGGGATGGAGTCAAGTGTAAATTGAGTTGGAATCAATTTAAGATTTGTCATAGAGCTTAAGTAATTATTTATTCACAATAATATTATTGAATTGCATAAGAAAATGGGTTGTTTGAAGTAAATGAAATTAGATAAATTTAATGAATTGTTGGAAGCGAAATATGATGATTTTGAATATGAGTTTGTTTTGCTTAAGCAAGTAAGTTGTAAATCATTTAATTGAAGGGAATGATTTGAGAATTGGTTGGAAGTAATTGTAATAAGTGTTGGAACTATACATATGTGCTTATGAAAATATGTAATGCTAAACTATAAAAATAATAATATTAAAACTTTAGCAACAAAACAATTTCAAATTGAAAATTGTAGGTAAACTAATGGATGAAACTAATTTAAAACATATGATAAGACTCAGTTATAAAAGGTAAGATAGTCAATAAAATTAAATATTCAGAGTTAAAGAAAATTTGAATTCACATGGAATTGGAAATTCAAATTGGAAATAAGTAGAATAAGAAGATATAAAGCTTAAAGTGGTAGGGTAATAATGTGAGAGATATATAACGTTTTAAATTAAACTTAAGAAATGAAGAGTGAAATCTTAAGTAAAATTGATACTGAGAAAATTATTCCAAGTGGATGGAATCAGAATAATGTGAATAAAAGAAAATTGATATGGTTGATAATCAATGGATATAAATACATAGGATGAACATATATTATTTTATTCGCATAACAATTTGATCCAGATTCGAACACAGAATTTCGAGATAATTATATATCGATCCGAGTTAGGATTTTTCACTCGATTTTCGACGACGAACCATGGATTTAGATTTCGATTGATTCTGGAACTTCTCTATCATAGTTGTGACTATGCAAGGAGAATGACAGTTCTGATCAAGAAAACCAATTCTATGTCCGCACTAGGAAGTCGGGTGGACGATACTAGTTCGGAAGTGAAATGGTGTGATCGAGTGAGTGATCGGATTGTGTATTGCGTATGAATAGTATATGTACATCGTACGGGCTTGATTGAATGAATATTGAAATTCTGCAAAGAGGGCAATAAAATTTGGAAAGAAATGATACTGTAGATTTCAGTATTGAATTGCCAGAGTGGATATCTGGAATTTATTGTGTATTCCGTATATTCCATCTTAGAAATTTGTTCATGATTCATCAATGTTGTTAAATCAGTAGTTCAGGAATTTGGCAGACAAATCAAACTTGACTATGGTTAGGAATCCAGTTCGGATTGTTGATCATCGAGAGACAAACTCTCGATAATTTTAGGGAAATTTATCCGGATTTGTGTTCAGATAACTAGTGTTGTTAGTTAGGATAGACTGTTTGGTTGTTTGCTAATGTATGAATGGTATCTATGTTGAATGGTTGGTATAACAGCTTTTAAATTATCTTTGTTTAAAATTTCGGGGACGAAATTCTTTTAAGGGGGGAGGAATATAACGACCCTGGATTTTTGACCCCGTTTATTTTAATAAATATTTAATATAATTAAATATAAAATGTAAATTGATCATATTAAAATGAATGTGATCTTGGGATTTATTATTATTTACTTATATAAACTGTATTTTAAAAAAGGGATTTGGAAATTTGAAATAAGCATCTCAATAAAATTATCTTATATAATTTGATTAAAATACTTTACTTTGTTTATATTTAGTATAAATAATACATATGAATAATAATGTTTGAAATTTAAGATAAATCTCCTTATAATATTTATCTTACATTATTAAATTAAAATACTTTCTTTTGGTTAACATTTGATAGAAGTATCTATAGATGATAATGTTTAAATCTAATTCTAACAATATAAGATATAACATACAGATAGATGATAATGTTCAAAATAAATATAAGTCAAACACATGTATATGATCTAATAATTGGTAGCTAACATAAGGATATAAATAAATGTATAGAGAAAATATAAGTCTCCATGTTGAACATAACTCAAGTATTGTTTGTCATAATTAAATACAAATATAAACACAAGCTAGAAATAATAATAAGACAAATATATATGTAAACATATCTTCATTTGCAAGACCAAGTATTGCCTGCAAAGCATAGGATAAACCTGACAAGTATGTATGTAATTATTCCAACTAGAAGAAATAAATAAAAGTGTTATCATACAAAACATCAAACTGAAATATATTGTTTCCAAATAAAAATAACAAGACAAAATAAAAGCTTCATGTGCAAGCCAAGTTGGCCTGCAAGGTGATAGTCAACAAACCAATATCTTTCTATCTAGTACAACGTAACTGTAAAATGTAAACTAAGTAGGAAACCAGGCATTAATGACTTTCATTTCAGCCATTTTTTTGTCATTTCAAAATGATAATCAGATCTGGTTAAATAAAGTAAAGCCAAGAAAACAGTATAACCAGATAACACCTCCCTTAAGCACAGTTATCTTGTATTTAAATATATGCATCTGTTTTAGTTCGATCATAAACTTTAGAAATCTTGAGTAAAAGCATAGATGAATAGCTAACCAATGCTCAAGTTTAAAAATCAAATAAAAAAATGAAATTCAGGACAGATTCAAGAACAAAACTCCAACTAGTTCTCAACTGCAACATTCAGGGCAGCAAGATGTTTTCTATTCAACGGTATCTTGACATGTGAGTAAACTAAATTCTTAAAGTTTTAGTTTAATTAAACACTTAAGGGGGTTTTGTGATCTTGTGATATGTGTTTAATCTTAAATATTTGCCTGTGAGGTTTGTATTTCTCTGTTTGAGATTGATGCAGGGGAACATTTGGTTCAACTTAAATTTATTTGCTGCTAACCTATGTTGAGTCTTGATGTTCCAATCAAAAAAGGTATTAAAATTAAAATTAAGATTTTAAAAAGTGGAATTACTGTCATTTTTATCACACTTCACTGTAATATTAGAAAACAAGTGATCCAAGTGATAATATGTGATATTTAAATTGTTGCAAATTACTGATTCAAGATTTTATAATGAATCTATACTGCAAATCCTAAATTTTACAACAAGAATCAAGATTTATGGAGTGATATTTAAATAGCAGTTAGTAAATAGACAAACATTTTATTTTTGCAAATTCCTAGATAATGATACAATTTAAATTGTTGAAATTTGTCTTGAAGGTAGTTCGAACATTCAAGATGTTAGGAAAAATACTGAATAATTTTTCAGAGTCTTGAATTTGTCGAATGGAGGAAAATTAGGGCTTGTGTTCTAGTTTGTTTTCATGTCTGTAAAATTGTGGTTTCAGCCTTATCGCGTGTTCGAGTTGATCGCGGTTTTGGGGGGTGTCAGGGAAGGAGGTGGACGAGGCATAGGTGAAGCATCTTCGCCTCCGATGGTCAGTGGTGGTAGGGGTGAAGCAATGTCTGAGAGCAGTTCGAGTTTTTGTTCGTGCGTCAGGTGATTTTTCGAATTCGTTCTGTTCGAGTTATTTTGGGTTCTGATTTCGAGGAATGGGCCGATTTGTGGGTTGTTGGGGGGATGGAAGTGGCCGGAGTCGTGGCGAACCACCGTGCACGTGCACGGTGGCGTTGGAGGTGGACTGGCTGTCATGGAGTGCCGCTTCGTGTCGCGCACGTGAGGATGGCGCTAGTGCTTCGAGTTGGTTCGCGTGCCTATATTTTGAAACTGTTGTCCAAATTATGTTTTAACTTTTAACTAACTTACAGTAAGAAAAATTTGTAAAGAGAAGAAGAAGAGATTCAGGGGGAAACTCAGGTTCGCGTTCGAGTGATAGGATCCTGATGCTAATTTAAGTTATCTGAAACTTAAACATAGTGCTGAAAGAAATATGAAGGAGATGAAGATGTCCAGGGGAATCACGGGAAGTTGAGTGAGAAACTCGGAGTAATTCTCGAGTTAACTTGGGAAGCCTCGGGTTTGTTAACTACAGTATTGTTTTTTTAGTAATATAAGTAAACAAATTTTCATTCAATTCTAAATACTGCAAACTTGGTAGTAGTTAACAGTTTAAGCTAAAACTCAGATTTCCCTTAAGCCAAATACTTAAGCTAATACTTTAATGTTTTTTAAGCTCATAATTATTATTCGAATCGGGTAGGTAATATAAGATAAGTATAAATCTTACTAGTACAAGTTTTGTAATTAGTGACAAATTGATTTCAAAACATAAGAAGATTTCTTTTAAAATGTCAATTAAGTTGAGTAATTAATATAAATTGATTTTTTTTAAGGAAGTAATTAAGAATAATGAAATTTGATTATAATTGGTGATGGATTTTAATTAATAATTGAATTTGTAATCAACTATTTAAGTTAATTTATGAATGAGTAAGAGTTAATAATTAAGTAATTTAATTAAGAATTAAGAATTTATAATTAATTAATAAAGTAATTAGTAGTTAAATAAGTCTCATTAATTAATAATTAAGATTATTAATTGATGAACAAGGAATTGTAATTAAAATTAAACAACTTGATTTTAAGGTATTAAATAGAGGAATAAATAATAAATTAAATAAATTAAGCCTTAATAATTGAATAACCAATGATTAATTAACTCAAATAATTTGAAAGGAAATAACAAATTAGTCGTTAATTAAACAGGGTCAAGCGATTAATTCTCGAATAATTGATTTTAAATCGAATTGATTGCAATGAGGATTTAAATGATTGCTTATGGATTATTGTGTATGTAGAATGCCTGTTTTGTGATTGAATATCTAATTTGGATATTTATGTGATGATATTCCATGTTACTCTGTGATATGCTGTGTTATACCTATGCTGCTTGTATATGTGTTATCTGTGATATGTTGTGTTATACCTATGCTGCTTGTATATGTTTTATCTGTGATAAATGCTATGTTAATTCAATTGATGAATTTAAATTATTTAAACTGTTTAAGTTAATTAGACAACTTGGCCCTTAAAATGGCGGTTGGATTCGATGAGACCGGGATCGGAAGAATCAAATTTGATTCTTCGAAACCACATCGATCCAATTTAAACGTTAGGTCGTGAATCCTGAAATGGAGATCGAGATGGTGTATTTCAAATGCAAGGGTTATCGTCATTGACTATGAGGGTGATTCCAAAATGAGTGTAACGAGATAATGCCTTCGGTTTCGTTCGAACCCGGAACGAACTTGTATGGATTGAATGCTTTCAGCACATCGTCAGGCGGACGATGAGCATTCTAAGCGATATGTCTATAAAGGTAATTGCAGCCTCAAGCCTCATCAACCGGGAATGGCTAAAACAGGGGAGATGCAGCAAGGTTAGGTGGGTCATGCCCAAGCAAGACAAGATATTTCCCCTGTCTAGATGTCCCTTTTTATTCGGCTTAGTGGGTGGTTGGTCGGGCCAACCACATGGTTTATCTTGTTCGGGACTGTTCAGTAAGGAATGGTTCCGGCCTTGTGTTGTAGGGGGTCGACAGTGATCCTCGGTACGGTGATCTAGGCCCCGTACTATGACGGGCGGTACCCCAGTAGCCCTGCCATTGTTGGAAATCCATTTTCCCTATGAGACCCTACGGTTTTGATTTGTATTACCCACTTTTGTGGCCAGTAGCTGGAATTTAATAATGTAACAATTTCGGCTATTTTCTATTTACTTGAAAACCCTAGACACGATTATAATATCACTGGATTTCCTATAAAATGTTTTGGGTTAGCGTAAGGTAAAAACTTACCCATATTTATTTGTGGGGAGTCTTACGTGATACCTTTATTTTCAAATGTTTTCAAAGTTAAACAACTTTAAACTGTTTACTCATACCAGACCCATGTCTGACCCGGAGTTTATATTTGTTTTTTATAAACTCTTGGGTACTCAAATTTTTATGAGTAGCCAAGTGGTAGGTTTTGGACTTTGATTTCTGGAGGAGCTTGGAGCAGGAGTCCCAGACGTATGTAGATATCTATCTTGTTCCGCTGTGTCTGTAATTATTGTGTACTGTATCTCTGATGTATGTAGCGATAGATGTATGTATAACTGTCATGTGTATCGATATTGTATAACTCTGATATGTAAAACTACGAAATATTTATGTGATATATTATATTTTGTTCCGTTCCGCTGTGAGATTCTGATGTTGTTGTTCTTTTCTGTCTCTTTCTCTTCTATTTCTATCCCTTTCTTTCTAAATGATGATACGTCTTTCTGGTAGTAGAAGGGCGGGTCGTCACAGTTGTTTTCCATATTAAAACAATATCAGATAGCTATGTTAAGGTTATATAATGGCCTCGCTCTAATACCAAATGAAAGTGATTGTGCTATAGGATCGAGTAATATGGAATATAATAAATAACTAGTATGGAAAATAATAACAGTAAAGCAAAATGACATCAAGAATTTTATACTGGTTCGAACTCTCGTTCAGAGTCCAGTCCTGGACTCCTTCTGGAATTAAAGCTAGCAATCCTCACTTAACCCGGAGGAACAAGTATTTCACCGCTTGAGCAACCGAATAGGACTTTACCGCCTGAGCAACGGAACACGACTTGAACGCCTGAGCAACAGAATATGACTTGGCTGCCTGAGCAACTGAACAGAACTTGATTACAAAATAGATTGTCTTGACTTTGTGTGTTCTAATAACATTGATTTATCAGTTGTAGTACAACCTTCCTATTATCTTTTCCTCGACATAGATGTGTATATTTGTGTATTTATGAAGAATAGGAAAATCAATATTGCTTGAAAAATATAGAAGTGAATATGTAAGCAATGATTGTATGAAAGATTGTAAATAGTGAACTCAGATTGCAAAGTGCTATAGATCAAAAAGAGAGTAGAAAATTAGGTGAGTAAATCTATGAATCTTGAGTGTTTATATAGTGTATGATGAGATGTGACTTCTGGAGATAGGTATTTGTTTGAAACTAATAGATGTAACCATCTAGGAGGAAGATACCTTTTTATGAAAAGAAGTGACTTTTGGAAAAATTGACAATTACAGTTTTCAACCGACTGAACATGCTTGGTCAACTAGCTTCTGGTTTTTATAAAAAGTTTTTACATAGCCTTAGTCGACTGTTCACAGGGGTCAGTCGATTGAGTGATGTTATTTTGGTGCACTAAAACATTTGTGTGTGTATGAAGATTATAAAACGAATGCAAAGTTTGTAAAAGAATCTATGAGTGATGAACCTTGAGGATAGATTTTAACAAAGCTCTAAACTAGACTTTCTATACACACACACACACATACTTATTGACTCTAGTTAAGACCAATATCAAAATGAACCATATTTGAGTCGATGAGTCCGGATTTGTCGTAGTCGTAGATTCGTGAACTTTCCTATCTTGTCAGCATTCAAAACCTTATGATCGAATAGGGTCGGTCGACCACTGGCGGTCAGTCGCTTGAGGAAAGGTGGTCGACCGTTGAATAGTGTGGCAACTAGGACTTTGTGAGGTGGAAATGGCCTAGATTTTATTATTTCAAACCGACTTAAATCTTATGGTTATGGTGCCTTCTAAACAAATAATAGGCTAGCACTCTTACTTTTATCCATAAAGTGTTTGGAACAATAGTGGAGCTCTGTTAATTTCTCTTATACGATTCAGAATTCCTTAGGATTTTTAGGTAAAGGATTTTAGATATTCAATAGTCCATTTCTAATACTATTCTTGGCCAATCCTTGAAATTATGAATCTAATTCATATAGAATTTATTTATTGTATATTTTAGGAGAAAGAAATCTAAAAAGAAACTAGGAGCAGGCATAATCGAATCCAAGAGGAAGCTGGAAACCATCTATGAGTGGAATTCTTAGTTTTTCTCATTTCTGGTATTTGTATAGTATAAGTTGCATCTGATTTATGCCTTGGATAATTTTGTTCACGAAAACTTCAAACAAAAATCCCAAAATTCCCCTAAAATGAAATGTCAATTCTTATTAGAATCTCAATTATTCTATATTAATTTAGTGGAATATATGTATTTATTGCAATTTGAATATTTTACATTCTATCCTACTTTTCACTTTTCTCTTTTGATGTGATTAAGGGTTCTAAAAATATAAGTTATGGAATGGTGTGTAAAGTACAAATTCTCCTATTCGTAGTTTGCATCGCATATTACCTTAATTTAAATATTAATCCCTTTTTCATTTTATATGTAAAAGTTGAATAGGGTGTAAAAGGGTTTGAATTGTCAGTTCTATTAGTGTTGATTCTATTATTTTAATATAAAATAAGTTAGTAGTTGATTCTTTTCTTATGCAAGTCTATTGCTAGGCTAATTAGCTAATTTGCATGCTAGGACATGAAGTTAGACTTATATAAATTGGAAATTTTGACATTTAAACGATTAATATAGGGTGTAAAATCTTTATACACTTAGGAGTATTTTGTTACGTATTTATATACATATATGAGCAACAAATAACATATAATTATTAACATATTAATTGCATAGTATAAATAGGTTAGTAATTAGCATTAAACCCTTTAGAAAATAAGTTGAGATAATTATGGAAAGTAATTTATAACTAAAAGTGGAATAAGGAGATTTCATTGTAAGGCCTTAATGCAAAATATAGTGAGGCATACATGGTAGTATGCTAACAGAGTGGAAATTTTGACTTAGTTGTACAAATGCAAGGTCATCCAAAAGCACAAGGAAGTCTGCTAAGCTTATATGCATACCAGCAATGTGTCTTTGGGACTGATTGAGATATCGCCTATAATAAGTACGCACGAGGGACGTGAGGTTAGTACTAATTCTATAGGATAAGACTGCCCAGTTAATCTGGCTACCTGCATCTATGAATAGACGGGTTAATGTGAGACGTCACAGTTTGGGTTATGGGTCATAATGCATAAAACCTGCTTCGAGGTTGGGGGTATTAAGCGACTATTGTAGGGTCCGCCTCCTTCTTACTTAAGAAGTATTGAATGGTCGGGTTTATCATTTAGGCGTAATAGTGGGAAATCTCGAAAAGGGTCTCCTTCAGGTTTGAGGTATTAAGTGGCTGATATAAGGTCTGTCTCTCCCGTAAATAAGTATTAAGTGGTCTGATGAGATTTTATGCGATGTCAGCTAGAAAGTACCAAAGAGGGGTCTGCCTTGGGTTAGGTATTATATGATGGGAACCTACCTAAGATATATGTATTAAATGATCGGAATCTACCTAATTCCCATTGAAAAGGTATTGAGTGGCTTGGGTACTTTTTCCCACATTGTTAGGACATGATTGACCGTAGATGCATGAAATTGGGAAGATCCTTTGGCCTACAGTCAAAAGAGGGTTTAAAATTGGATTGGAAAAGTGTAGGTTATATAACTGGACTGAAAGGGCCTTAGGGCTTACAGTCAAAGGTATTTCATATAGGATATAGCTAGAATATGTATGACATATTCTTATCTAAATTATACTACCTAAATACTATTATAAGGCTCGAGATTTTTATTCATCAGCCGTTGTTATTCTTTCTCCCTCCTCATCACAACATGTTAGAGAAGATGATGTTGATTTAGGAGGTAAAGGCGGAAGTGGAGTCTTGTGGTGGTTATTTACCTGTTTATGTTTTTGTTATATTTTGATGTACACTATTCAGACATGATGTTGTTATGTAAAGATACTGTATTTTAGATATTAAGATATTATGTTATATTTTTAAGATTTTAACTTTTATAAAATGGGTACTATTTCTGATATTATGCTTTATCCTTTTCATTATGAGATTCTGATAGCATTAATAGATAGCTATAAGTATTGTTCATTACCAACCAACAACTAGCTTTAGAACGGGTATAAGATTTGATGGACCTTTACTTAAGGAGCTACTTTTGACCCAATTACCACTGGTGCCACTTATGAGATGTTTGTTAAGATGGCTTTACTTTATACTGTGGCCTTGGAGGAGAAGGAGAGGGAGAAGGTCAGACTAGTGCAGAACCAAGGTGGTGCTAAGAAGGGAGGATATTGGACAAATAAAGAGGTCAAGGGAAAGATCAAGAAGGAGTGTATAAATTGTCAAATATTCTAAAACAAAGGACACTTTGCAGAGGATCGTAAAGTGAGTTTGATCAGGAAGGAGTTCAAAGGGAAGTGCTATCACTACCATGAAGAGGAGCACTACAAGAATTAGTGTCTAATGCTTGCGAATGAGGGACAGAGTGGGCTAGCTTATGCCATTAAGGTTGTACCTATCTCGGGTAGCCCTCCTTCTAAAGATCAAGAAAAGCTATAATTGAAGGTACAACTTTTATTCCTAGGCATATTATCCATACCCTATTTGACTTAGGAGCATCACGTTCTTATTTAGCTAGAAATATAGTCAACTCTTTGAGTCTAAAAGCTCAAGTTGTCATTGACCCAATAGTCGTATCAAATCCTATTGAGGGGTCAACATATCTTTCTTTATTTTGTAAAGACCTAGTTGTTAACATATGTAACATCAATTTTATATGTAACTTGTATGTTCTTAGTTTTGAGGGGTATGGACTTGTCTTAGGAATGGATTGGTTATCTTACTAATGGGTTGTCTTAGATTGCAATAGAAGGATTATATGGTTAAGGAGTTGTAAGTGGAGAGACATGGATGTTCAATGCACACCCTAATATTTAGTTGGGTTAAGCTATCGATATTGTCTTTGCATATCATAAGATGATCTCTCATCTATACCTGTAGTTCAAGAATTCCTTGACGTTTTTAAAGAAAGACTTGGATCCCCTTCCAGAAGGAAGATCGAGCTTAGAATCAATTTAGAGATAGACGTTAGACCTTTTTCATTGTAATTAAGGCACATGGCCCCTAAAGAAAGGTGAAAATTAGGTAAGCAGATTTCGAAGCTATTCTAGAAGGGATTTATTCATCAAAGTACTTCAGAATGGGGTGCACCCATTATTTCCGCCAGGCGAAAACGTATATGGATTGTGTATTTATATCTTAATACACAATTGTAATAAAAATTAACTTATTACTACTAGAGCAAAATAAATAAAAGCAAAGAAACAATCACATTAGAGTTTTTATACTGGTTCGGACCTCCCGTCCTACATCTAGTCCCGAAGCTCCCCTTCGGCTTTAAACTACTAAACAACCCTTGCTTCGTTTGGAGAAATAGGCTTGACACAGAAAGTATTTTCTTGACAAGTATATGTAGTAACACTGATTTTGACTGCACAGTACAAATCTTTCTATAATCTCCTTTGAGTAGTATGTGTATGATGAGGCTTTGTTTTTAGGAAGAAATAAGAATAGTGTATTGATTGCTTTTAGAAATCAAAGTATGAAAAGAGTAAAGAGAAAAAGATTCAAAAAAATTCAGGTGAGTTTGTTTCTTAAAATCTTTACAGATTTGAAGGTGTTGAAGGGTTTTGTTGAGAAGTAATAGCACTTAGTATGTTCTACTTAAGTCTAAGGGTTGCAATCCTTGATGAAGAAGAGATACTGTGAAAGGTTATGGATGCAACCATTCGAATGAAGCAAGTGACTTTTCATAGTTTTAGCCCATTACCCAGTTCAGATGTCTGGGATAAAATTTAGTTGTCTGTTTGGCTATGTATTTGTGAATAGTGAACTTAATCAAACGTTTGGGATAAAATTCAGACTCTATCTGATTATATATTTTTTAGTTAGAGAACATAGTCAGACGTCTGACTTATCTGGATAGATGTCTAATGTATATGTACTTCTAAAACTAAATTTTGTTTGAAGTAGTTAAAACCTTGTAAAAACTTTAATGTGCAATTTTGTGTAAAAAACTACGAAAGGATATTTTACAAATCATCTATTTATGACTATAACATGCTATAATAGCTTCTCTAATACCAACGATCTTTTTCTTCTACTACTTGTCTTCAAATTGTGATATTGTGAATTCTCAAAGCATTTACCTACAAATAAATCGAATATATTGTATGTTTTATGATTGTATAGTTTTTGTCATCGAAACCATAGAATAGAGGTTCTAACATCCTCCCCCTTTTAACTATATGGCCAGTAATTAAATAAGCATATAATTCCCCTTAAATGTGATTCCTCCCCTTTTATACCTGTATATGATATCTCTCCCCCTTTGGAATTAAATAAAAAGACATGTAAGTAATGAAATTTTAGAACAATCATAAAGAACACATGGTTGCACAGAGTTACAGACAACATTAGACAAAGTCATAAAACGAATTGTTCTCAAGAAGAAATAAGAGATACATAAGACATATAATTTTAGGAGAAAAAAGGACAACTTTTTGATAGTGGAATATCCCAGAGATTAGAGGAATTTTCATTACATTTGCTGCTTTGCCAGTGTGACTGATCATGGTATTCCTCAACTTCTCGAATAGATAGATCCTGAAATGATGTATAATGACACAGGACGAGATTGTGGTGCTGGCTCACCTGAAGGTATTGCGCCTGAAGAAAGTCCTGGTTAAAACACCTGTGGTGGTACTGGTGGTGTTGTGGATGGTGACGATGAAGATCGTGAGGAGGAACGACCCGACCTTTCTCATAACTTTGCCTAAATTGGAAACGACCTATTCTAATATTTATCTAATCTAGTCATTCTCGTAGAAAAAATCGCTCTAGGTGAGAGATCTTTTTATCCAGTGCCTTTTGGTTCAAGGAGAGGAGATGTTAGTTTTGAAGGGCAGCACTCGATAGTTCTACCCTTGCTCAGCTGCAATTCTGGCTTCATGAATCTCTGAATCAGAGTAATACTCTATAGGTTCTAAAGGTCCTGGAGATTGGGAAGGTCGAGTTGGAGTATGTAGTTTTTGTTGCTGAGGCTATTGATAATATGAGAAAGGTGTTGTTCTTGGCAAATTTTCAAGAAGATGCATCAAAAATAAAAATCGAATTCCACTATCTTTAACGACAATTTCTTCATATTGGGAAAGATATGAAAGGATGCCTAATGATCGTAGAATTCTCATGATATATGGAGCATAAATGATGCTTCGACGTTGAGGTGTCCAAAAGTTCTTAATTTTCTCAAAAACATATTGTGCCTAATTTACTTTTGTATGACCAAAGGCATACAAAACTTTATGATCATCTTCATATACTTGTTCATGACTATCTAATCTAGCGATAACTATGTTGATAAGCCTACGATTAATAGTCGAGTTTTAGGATGAAAACTTAATGTTTTTTATTTTCACATATCATCTTCCCAAATAAGATGAGTAACATAATCTCATAGTGCATATCTTTTATCGGGAATATCTTGTAATCTAATTCGTGTATAAGAACAATGAAGAATTTGTCCAGACATCTCAGTATTAAATTTTATTGTGGTTCCATAAACACTTGTCCAAATCCAATTTTCATCTTCAAAGATTCTAATTTTTCAAAGAGCATAAACCGATAAGAAAAAGAAACACTGCTAATAGATCTATTTTTCCAACATTATCATCATAGTTGATCAAATGATAAATACTACCTTCAGTCAAATCGATAATATCATAATGAATGAATCAACGAATTGGATAAAATTGATCAAAATGTAGAGGATTTTTCTCTAAATCTTGCAATTTTTTCTTTCCATGCTCCTTCTTAATAATCCATTCATCAATGTGATCGTCGGTGATGAAGCCTTGAGTGGAAGGTTGAGAGCTTTGGCCTGCAGTACCCTTCTTTCGTTTAGCAACTGGAATTTTTGCTTTTGAAACCACTGATTTGAGAATTGGATTGAGTAAATTGATTTGGGGATTTAGGGTTTTGAAAATGGGAAATGGTGAAAATTGAGAGAAGGGTAAAAGATTATATGTGTGTGTGTGTGTGTGTTAGTGAATAGATGTGGGCTCAAGCGAATGATAGACGTCTGGAATTGTTGGTCAGATGTCTAAATAGGTGAAAATTTTAAAACAGAAGATGTTTGGGAGGAACTTCAAATGTCTATGTTTGGGGAATTATTTCTCTAGAGAAAAATGGTAGATGTCTGGATCTTTATTTAGATGTCTGTGATGAAATATTGAAAATTCCAAAAAGCACGAACAGATGTCAATGTTCTTTTTCAACGTCTTAGCTGAAATGGAAAGAAAATTAGTGGTTGTAGGCAGACGTCTACCTATATACTCAGACGTCTGGTTTTTATTTATATTCTTTTTCTCCCTATTTCAACATTGATGACATCTCCATTTCGAATGACAAATTTTTTTGAATTATCTTCAAAACTTACAGTACCACCATCTTAATATGTTAAATTTGCTAACATTTGTAGCATCCACTATCAAGTATCCATTTCTTCTTGTTATTTTCTTTTCTTTTGGGTACCTGCAAGATAAAAACAATTTAATTGGTACCCACTTCCTTTGTTAGGGTCCTAAGTGTTAGAGAGTGAAGGTAGCCATACCCAGGAGGGTTTGGGACCTTTAAAAGAATAATTTTTATTATGAACAACACTTTTCAAATAGTTATCTATGTGTTTTTGTCTAATTTGCTATTAGATTTTAGGATCCATATTTTTATTGTTTTAGAGTTAGAAGCCTCTTCTCTAGTATGCGGCTTCTTGAACCTTTTATATAATGAGCTATACTTTCTATTTTTTGAAGTTTTCTTGAATCCTAATCCATTCTGATTTCTAGATGGTTTTGAACTTTTATCAAATTGTCCAAATTTAGCTTTCCTTTATTGTATTTTGAAACATTGTTTGTAATCTTATCTAACTCACTTTTAAGATAAGAAATTTTGGATTTTGATGCTTCTAAATTATCCTTTACTACAAATGTTTTCTTTTCTAATATCATCATTTTCTAGTTTAACTTTTCCTATTTCACATAACAAAGAATCATTTTAAATAGAAAGATTCTTACAATTTTATTGTGTAACTTGTAGTTCTTCTTCTAAAATGGTTTTCTCATCTTTTGACAATCCTATTTCAAGCTCCATATGATTAATTTTAGCAACATATTCTTTATTTAAAATTTTAATTTCTCTATATTTTTCATCTAATTCCATGTTAAGTTCTAAAATTTATTATAAGTAAGATCAGGACATACCTCCTCAGTTTTTGCCAAAAAGCATACATTGGCTTCCTTAGAATCACTATTGCCGTCACTATTTGATGATGAAGATGACTCCATGTCATCCCAAAATACTTAAAAAGCCTACTTTTTATCCTGAATTTCTCGAACTTGCTTTTCTTTTTGTCATTATTGAGTTATGGGCATTATTTCTTCATGTGTCCAAACTTATCACATCCAAAGCAATTGATTGTAGTTTGGCCCGATGAATTTGAATTCCCTCTATTTTGGGATCTCGTCATCTTTTTGAATTTCTTGAACTTGTTGTAGTTTTTGGCAATAAATACGATCTCATCTTCATCTAAGTATGAATCCTTATCGTTGGCTTAAAAAGCTATATTTTTCTTTTCATTATTTTATTCTTTTCTTGCCTGCAAATTTGCTTCGTACGACATCAATTTCCTAATTAATTCTTCAACTTTTAGTTGAGATAGATCATTGGTCTCTTTGATGGCCAACACTTTTCATTCCCATTCATTAGTGAAGAAATTTATAATACATGTAACTAAAATCAAAATATGTAAAATTGACTCTAAGCGCCAAAGATCATGTTGAATAGTTTAAAATCTAGCATAAATATCACTAATAAATTCATTTGCTTTCATTTTAAACAAAGTAAATTGATTTTGTAAAATGAAAATCTTTTTTTATTTAACTTTACTTGTGCCTTCATGGGTGATTTGTAGTGTACGTCATATATCATATGCAGTAGTGCACAACATGACACATGAAAATTCAGTTTTGTCAAGTGAATAGAATAGAACATTCATGGCTTTAACATTATTTGTTGCTGTGTTTTTTTGAGCATATGTCCAAGTGCTTATTTTTGTGTTTAGTGCTTCATATCAAGCTTGTGTTGCTTGCCAAATTTCTACACCATTAGCTTACATAAAAATACGCGTACGAGTAGACTAGTAAGCATAATTAGATCCATTGAATAGTGGAGGACATGCAGTGGGTTGACCTTCTTGAAATGTACCTGCCATATTTAATACGTTCCAATTACGTGTTACTGTAACGTGAAATAACTATGCTCTAATACCAAATGAAAGTGTGTATGAATCGTGTATTTATATCATAATACGCAAGTGTAATATAAAGCTAACTTACAACTACCAGAGTAAAATAAATAAAAGCAAAGAAACAATCACACTCAAGTTTTTATAATGGTTCGGACCTCTCCTCCTACGTTCAGTCCCAAAGCTCCTCTTCGGCTTTAAACTAGTAAACAACCCTTGCTTTACATGGACAAATAAGCTTGATACAGAAAGTCTTTTCTTGACAATTATGTATTCTTAGTAACACTGATTTTGACTACACAGTACAAATCTTCCTATAATCTCCTTTGAGTAGTATGTGTATGTAAGGCTTTGTTTTTAGGAAGAAATAAGAATGTTGTATTGATTGCTTTTAGAAATCAAAGTATACAAAGAGTAAAGTGAAAAATATTCAAAAAATTCAAGTGAGTTTGTTTCTTAAAATCTTTACATATTTATTGGTGTTAAAGGGTTTTGTTGAGAAGTAATAACTTTTAGTATGTTCTACTTCAGTCAATGGGTTGCAAACATTGAGGAAGAAGAGATGTCGTGAAAAGATATGGATGCAACCATTAGAATGAAGCAAGTGTCTTTTCATAGTTTTAGCCTATTGCCTTGTTCAGACGTCTGAGATAAAATTCAAACGTCAGCCTGGCTATATATATTTTAAACGGTGAACATAGTCCGGCGTCTGGGATAAAATTTAGGCATCTGTCTAGTCATATATATTTTAATTAGAGAACTTAGTCAGACGTCTGATTTATATGGATAGACGTCTGATGCCTACGTACTTCTAAAACAAAATTTTGTTTGAAATAGTGAAAACCTTGTAAAAACTTTGATGTGCATTTTTGTGTAAAAAAACCACTAAAGGAGATTCTCAAAACCATGGAATAGATAGAATATATTGTATGTGTATGATTGTATAGTTGTTGTCAGCGAAACCATAGAATAGAGGTTCTATCATAAGATAGACGACTCATTAAAGCTATGCGTTGAATATATAGAACTCAACAAGTTGACTAAGAAAATTAGGTACTCCTTACCTATAATAGATGATTTATTTGATCATCTTAATGAAGCCAATATCTTTCTCAATTGGATTAGTCATTGGGTTTCATCAATTGAGGATATCAAGTAGAAGACTACATTTTGCATTTCGAATGGACTATATGTATGGGAAGTCGTGCCTTTTGGATTGACGAATGCCCTTGTATACTTTGTAAATTTGATGTGTAGAGTTGTTAGGGGTAGTTAAATAAATCCATCATAGTATTTATGGATGATATTTTAGTATTCTATAAAAGTGAAGGAGAGCATGAAAATCACTTAAGGAGGTATTAAGGACATTGAGAAGGCACCAACATAAAGTCAAATTCTCAAAATGTGACTTCTGGAAGTAGGAGGCAAGATTTCTTGGATATATTGTTTTTGAGAAGGGATTGTCTGTAGACCCCGCAAAAGTAAAGTTATTTAAGATTGGAAGATTTTGAATAATGCTATGGAAGTTAGGAGTTTTCTTTGGTCAGTAGGTTACTATAGGAAACTCATATGGGACTTCGCAAAGATAGCAGTCCCACTAACTCATTTAACCAAGAAGAATCTAGTTTTTACATGGGATGAGAAATGTACGGTTGCATTCAAAAAGCTAAAGGAGCTATTGACTAGCATGCCATTACTGACTATTCCCGATGGGATGAAGCCTTTCATTTTTTACATCAATGCTTTTGGTGTGGAAATTAGAGTTTTTCTTATGCAATAGGGTAAAGTGATAGTCTATTCAAGTAGACAGTTAAAGGACTATGAGAAGAGGTGTCCAAGTCATGACTTAGAGTTGACTATTGTCTTTGATTTGAAGATGTGGAGGCAATAACTTTGAGGAGAAAGTTTTGAGTTGTTTGCCGACTACGAATCCATTAAAGACGTATTTTCCAAAAAGATTTGAATCTTTGGCAGCAGAGGTGGATGGAGTTCATAAGATCATATGACTTTGAGATACGGTATATCCTTAAAAAAGGGAATATTGTTGCCGACGCCCTTTGACGAAAGCATGCTACTCTAAGTGTTATATATGAGTGGAGGCCATTGGAGTTCCTCTCGAATTTCAGTTTCCAACCGCCAACAGAACCTACTCTAAAATATTTGGCAGCGTTGGAAGTTAGGCCAGCATTGATGGATCGCATTGGGCATGAGCTGAAGAAGTATGCAGTGATAGTAGATATTTTAGGCAAGCTAAGTAGAGGAGAGAACTTCCCTCTGGCAGTAGGTATGCGATTGATAGAAGAAGATATTTGAGAAAGGATGGAAGCTTCTGTATGCCTATGGCTAAGGATGTTTTGGAGGAAGTGCTAGCGGAGTATCACCATTCTAGGATTATCATTCACTCCAGAGGAGATAAGATGTATAGGGATATGCAGTGAATTTTCTATTGGCCTCGGTTAAAGAAGAGGGTAGTGGAATTTGTCTCTTGGTGTTTGACATGTTAAATAATAAAGGCAAAATAAGGAAAGCATGGAGGATCGTTATTGTCGTTGGAGGCACCAACTTGGAAGTGGAAAGTATATACGGGTGGATTTATAAATGGGTTTCCTAGGAGTCAAAGAGGCAATGAATCTTGGGTTATAGAAGATAGACTCGCTAAAAGCGCCTATATTATTCCTGTTAGGAGCAATAAGATGGCGGCATCTCTTGCATAAATTCATATAAAGGAGGTGGAGGTGGTACGGCTACATGGAATCCTAGTTGGCATTGTTAGTGATAGGGACCCCTTTTTGAGGGGTTTATAATCAGCTTTGAGAACCACGTTAAACCTTAGCACTACCTGCCACCAATAGACCGATGATCAGAATGAAAGGGTGAATATGATTTTGGAAGACTTGTTGAAAGCTTGCATCATGGATTTCAAAGGACATTACGAGCAACACTTACCCTAAGTAGATTTCACTTACAATAATAGTCACCAAGTGACGATTAGCATAGCATCCTTTGAGGCGTGTATGGGCAGCCATGCAAATCGCTTAATTGTTAGTGGGAAACCACCGATAAAATTTTACTTCGACTAGATTTAATTCGTGAGACCTCAAAAATGATAGGGATAATTAGGCAGCGAATGATGGCCGCATAAGATTGTCAAATGTCCTATGCGGACAAGCGAAGGAATGAAATGGATTTTGAGGTAGGAGATATCATATTCGTTAAGGTTTCCTCTCTTAGAAATGTTATGAGACTTGGTTACTTGGGGAAGTTGGCACCAAGGTTTGTCGGGCCCTTCCCGATTTTGTAAAGAATTGGGAAACTTGCATATCATGTAGAGCATCAGATAAGTTGGTGGGAGTCCATGACGTCTTTCATGTTTTGCCCTTAAGGAAATACCTTCATGACATCATCATTATAGTAGATCCTGATCATTTATTAAATATTGGGATGGGGGCAATAGCATCCCATGCCACCACACGCATAGTGGAGCACGAAACTAGCAAACTCCGTAACAAAGAAATTAGGTTGGCCCAAGTACAATGGGAAGATATCCGGTGGAAAGCATGTGGGAAACTGAAGAGAAGACGAAGACTTCTTATCTTGAGATTTTCGCTGGTAAACCTTTTCTCTTTCAAAATTTAGGTTTTTAATTGCATCTGGTTGCTAAATTGGATGGTAGGAGATGATTGCCACACTTTTTACTATCATTTTTGCATTCATGTAGAATTTTATACATATTTCGGAAGCTTGCATATATGCTTACATGTCACGATCTTACATTCACATTAGGTTTGAGCTTACCCATACATGTTGCGTGCATAATCATATTGCACTTTTGTGTAAGTATATAGTTGTGTAGATAACTTGGTTGTATAATACTGATGTTGAGTGCATGTTACACTATCTGTCCCTTAAGCAGTTCGAGGATGAAATCCATTTTAAGGAAGAAATGTAACACCTCATAAAAATTAATAAAAATTAAATTAATTAATAAGAAGGCTAAAAGTGGAAAAAATTTAAATATCGAAATTTGGCCACGAAATTTACACCGCTGTCTTCGTGGTTAATTTTTGATTAATTTCCATATATAAAGTTTTGTACTCGAAGTATAAACGGAAAAGTTATCAAAATTTGAAGTTTCAAATGAAATTTAAATTCAAAATCTATAATTAATGTAAAAATTAGAGATTTAAAAGTTAACATTGATTAGTAAGATGAGTTTTAAAGAAACGTTAACGTTAAAACTAATTAAGGAATTAAATAATAATCAAATGGAACGACCAAAATGTTCTAAATTTAATAGGCCGGTTGACCGCTTTCCTTAGGCCGGTGTCTCGGTTGACCGCTAGCAGTTGACTTGTGAATATTGTGGTAGCTAGGGTTTAGTGAGGTGTAAACAGCCTGAATTTTTATTATTTCGAACAGACTTAAATCTGAAGGTTCTACTGCCTTCTAATCATCATAAATAAGAGGTTAGCCTCTCACTTTTATTCACAAATTATTTGGAACAACAATGGAGCTCGGTTAATTTCTCTTGTACAATTCAGGATCCCTTAGGATTTTCAAGTAAGAGATTTTAGGTATTCAACATTCAGTTTCTAATTCTGTTATTCTCCATTCCCCAAAATTTTGAATCTAATTCATATACAAAGTAATTTTTTATATTTCAAGAGGAAAAATCTGAAAAGAGATTAGGATTAGGCATAATCAAATCCAAGAGGAAGCACGAAACAATCTGTGAATGGAAATCTTAGTTTTTCTCATTTATAGCATTTGTATAGTTTAAGTTGGATTTGATTTATGCCTTGAGCAATTTGTTCATGAAAACACCAAACGAAAACACTAAAATACCTCAAAAGTGAAATGTCAATCTTTATTGGAATCTCGGTTATTCTTTATTAATTTAGTCAAATTTGTGTAGTTATTATAATTTGAATATTTTACATTCTATTCCACTTCTCACTTTTCTCTTTTGATGTGATTAAGTGTTCTAAAAGAAGAAAATAAGTGAGGGAATGGTGTGTAAAGTACATATTCTTCTACTCGTAGTTTGCACTACCTGTTTTCCTAATTTAAATATGAATCCTTTTTTATTTTACTTGTAGAAGTTAAACAAAGTTTAAAAGGAATTGAATTGTAAGTTCTATTACTGCTAATTCTGTTGTATTAATATAAATAACTTGGTAGTTGATTCTGTTTTCTTATACAAGTCTATTGTTGGGCTAAGGATATTAGCAAATTTGTATGTTATGATATGGAGATAGACTTGTATAAATTGGAAGTTTTGACATTTAAACGATTAGTATATGACGCAAAATATTTGCACGTAGAGGAGTATTTAGTTATACATTCATATATACGTATATTAACATATAAATAATATATAAGTAATAATTTATTAATCACAAAGTATAAATACGTTAGTAATTAGCATTAAACCCCTTAGGAAGGAAGTTGAGATAATAATGGAAAGTTTATAATTAAAGGCGGAATAAGGAGATTTCCTTATAAGGCCTTAATGCAAAACTTGGTGAAGTATATATGGTTGTATATTAGAATAGTGGAAACTATGACTAAGTTATAGGAAAGCGAGGTTAGTCAAATGCATATAAGAGTCTGCCCCGCTAATTTGTCTACTAGTAATGTGACTTTAGGACTAAGTGAGACATTGCTTATAATAAGTACCTACAGAGGATATGAGGTAAGCCCCAATTCTATAGAGTAAGACTACCCAGTTAATCTGGCTACCAACATTGACGAATGAACAGAGTAATGTGATATGTCACAGTTTGGGTTATAGCTCATAATGCATAAGAACTGCTCTGGGGTCGGGGGTGTTAAGTGACTGTTATAGGGTCCGCCTCTTTAGTATTAAATGGTTATGGTTAGTTTTTAGGCATGGTTGTAGGAAATCTTGGGAATGGTCCGTCCTCCTTTCTTATAAACAAGTATTAAATAGCCTAACGGGATTCCGTGCGATGTCGGCTAGAGAGACCGGAGAAGGGTCCATCTTAGGTTCGGTATTAAACGACACAGACCTATCTAAGATACTTGCGTTAAATGGTTAGAGTATGCCTAATTCCCATTGAAAAGGTATTGAGTGGCTGGGGTACTTTCTCTCATATTATTAGGAAATGATTGACCATAAATGCATGGGACTGGTCTACAGTTGAAAGAGAGTTATAGAATTGGAGTAGAAAAGTATAGGTTATAGAATTAAACTGGAAGCGACCTAGAGCTTACAATCGATGGTATTTCATATAGCATATAAGTATGATGAGTAAGACATATTCTTATCTAAATTGTACTGCCCAAATAATATTATGAGAAGGCTTAATATTTTTATTCACCAGACACTATTGTTCTGACTTCCTCCTCACTACAACAGAAGTTAGTGAAGATGATGCTGATCAGGATGTGAAGACGGAAGCGGAGTCTTATAGCAGTTATTTACCTATTTATGTTTTTGTTATATTTTGATGTTCCTATTTTGGTCATGTTAATAATATGTGAAGAGATTGTATTTCAGATATAGAGATATTATGTTATGTTTTTGAGATTTGAATTTTATAAAATGGGTAAAATTTCTGATATTATAGTTTACCTTTTCGTTGTGAGACTCTAATAGTATAAACAGATAGCTATGTGTATTGTTCATTACCAACCAACAACCGGCTTTGGAATAGGTCTAAGGTTTGGTGCGTCTTTACTAGGTCAAAAATTAGGCCTATTTTATGGCGGGCTGTTACAACCGTAGCTTTAGTCCCAAACATGTTTCTTTGGGCTTTAAGTTAAAAAGTAGTAGTAGATATGGGCCATAAGCCTAGTAGATTAGCTTAGGGGTGAAGTTTGAGTCTTGAGTCAGCCTTTATGGGATGCCCGGCCCAGGTGTGCCATGAAGATGGTTGTTCATCTTCACCCTCGGGTTGTTGCCCTTAAGTCTTGCTAGGCATCGATGTTGGAGGTCTTATAGTTTAATTTATATCAATAGTGTTTCAAATGGCAACCTCTTGATCAACATCATGCAACATTCTAGGCTTGAAGTGTACGAGATAATGAAGGTAGCAATGAGCCTGGTCGATTGTCTGACCTGACATAAATGCAATGTTAGGATAGTAAGTTATCTTATGCAAAAACTGACCAGAGCATCCTCCACTAGGCTACTTTGCTTGGTCCCTAAGCTACTTTAAAATCGGGGCCTTCCTCCTTATCCACCCCTTCCTCATTTTTGTTCTAAATGCCTTCGGGCTTGCACTCGTTTAGCTTATTCCTAACAATTACTGATTCTTAAGCAGGGCTTCTGTCGCTTGATTGGGCCTCAACCTTTCTAAGTCGACCGCTCATTTGATCAACATGCTCTTTCGGCTGCAAAGGCAAGTCATGTACTCGACTAGCATGTACTTTCACCTCCAAGCCGGCACAAAACCTGCTATCTTCACAGGCATTCTTAGCAAAGCTTCTTCGAGTTGGATGGGGGAGTATTTCTTCATGACTCACAAAGTTTTGAACCCCTAGTAAATTTTCGTTGTTGCTTTTCTTTTTCCATTCATTATTCTTCTATCTTGCTTATCTTTCCTTTTCCAACGACCTTGATTGACTCACCCAGAGCCGACTTCAAGATACTTAGCAATATATGGAAAGGCTGAAGATGGACCCTAATAGCCTTTGGAATCTGGAGTTCCTAATGACCAATGCGAACCTTCTTTGGGTCAGGCTCCTGAGAGAGAAGCAAATTATGGTGGCAGAGTGGGCCATCCTAGCTAAGAAACCATCCAAGAAGAAGCGAGACTACATAAAGATTGCCTTCTTGGATCCCAATGTTCGCCGGTTATAGAGGAGAACTAGAGATGTGATAACGTTATTAAGGGTGAGAGGTTAGGAGAGTGGCAGCAATTTGATTACAACTAACTTCATGATGTAGTGCCCACTCCTTAATAGGAAATTTTTAACTCACAATAGCTGGTTGACGTCCCGATCCAATGGCATGGGATGTTGGCTGTCTCTTAGGATATTGAGGATAGTTTGGAGGAAGATACTGTATGATGGCCATTAGACCTGGTGCTGGAGATAACAACGATCCCTCCACTAAGCCCCATCTCGCCTTTTATCTAATGTATCCCGATTACAATGTTATGCTACATAGTAAGACCTAAGTCGGGACCGATCAGCCAAGCATAGGTAGCTTGATCTCATCATGCCTGCCTCTTGTCAAAAGGCAGGGCTAGGAAATTCCAAATGGTAAACTTGCATTTTATTTCTTTTATCTAAACTAGATATAATAGTGGTTTTTTATTGTTTCAGTGGTTGATGGGCTCAATTTTAATGCTTTGACGCTACTACCCAAACCACTACTGAGGCTCCCAATAGGCGATGCACATCCACCAAGGAGATAATTAATGTGGCCTCCATGTTGTACAACTGGACCTCCCCTTATCGAGAGAAAGACGAGGAAGAAGACTGGGGGAAAGCCCTCTATTTTAAAAGCCAATGCTCCTTTTGCTAAGCGGTGGAGCTGTTAAAGTGGATAACCTTATGGAGGGGGAACGACGACATCGATCGGATATGTTTCCTTGGAGATTCCTCACGTGCGGGACCATGATGACCTAGACTGCCTGCTAAGGGCCTTCCAGCTCATGACACAGAGTCCTCATTATATGCTCACCAACCCAGGTTTGGCTGGAACTAGCATGCTTTGGAGTCTATGGTCAATATGCACACACGAGTCACCCTAATAGTAAGATTTCAAACTTTAATTTTATTTTATGCAAACTGTATATTTCTATTGTTTATTGTTCAGGCTGCATAACTCTTCATCCATGTTCGGGATGAAATCATACGATTCATGGAGGTTGTCGAGGCTAGGGAAGCTGTCTGAGATGAGGCCGAAAAGGAAACGAGGTGATGAGAGAATGCTAAGGCTAGGGAGAAAGTAGTAGAGGGCATTAGGAAGAGGTTGGAAAAGGTTGAGAAAGATGCTGAAACTCTACGGACTGAGCTAATCCAGTATCTAGTTGGATGCCGATAATGAACAAACATGAAGACCGTCAAGGCTGCATAGGATGATAGGTGGAAAAACTGGTTAAGGAACATGGTGAAGTCCCTGTTAAAGGAAAATTATTACCCTCCTATCTCCATAAGAAATTTCAAGGCAGAGGTCCTTGCCAAGAGCCGGGCTGAGGTAGCGACTAAGATGGAGGTAGCTGGGATGGTTACATTGACCATTTTGACGTAAGAGCAGATTGAGTCCTTGAATCGATCGAGTGGTGGACCATCCATACAAATTTTTTCTATCTTTTGTAAACCCAGTAAGGCGGGCTTTATGACCCTTTTTGTATGAAAAAATGAAATCATTTTGTCTTGTGAAATTTATCTAAGTATCTAATTTTTCTTTTTTTGCTTGTCTATGGGATTAATAGGGTAACATACTGCTGGCATCAAAATTGACCACCAACACCCATTTGCAAGTAAAAGCACCAATATCCAATCACGGATCACAGATAGAGTATATTTAGAGAATATAACATGAAGAATAATCAAAATTAAAGCAGTAAAAAAGACAAGATTATAGTGGTTCGACTAACTTCGGCCTACGTCCACTCTAGAAAAATCCTTTTTATTATCATAGGATTGACTACAGTTACAATCCAGAATTTCTACAACAAAAATGGCAGAGTAGTCTTAGGAGGAAGATGAGAATCCCCTTTTTCTGAAGCCACGCCTGCTATATTTATAGGAGAAATCATGGCTAAAAGGCTTACTCGCCTACATGGCTTGCCATACTGACCGTTGATCCCAACTCATCAATCTATGCCGACCTGAGGTAGTTCGTGTGCTGACCCGAAGTAAGTAGTGTTCTGACCCGAAGCAAATTCACTGATGACCCGTAGTAAAACGAATGTCGATCCCCAGTAACATGTACGCCTATCCCAGATGAACTCTCCTATGCCGATCTGAGTGCTGACTCGAAGCACATGCCACACCAACCCGAAGTGAATCCCGAAGCAACACCCATAGCCAAACCCTAGTCATTCCTATATGACAACTACATATCCTTGCCGACCTGAAGCTCCAACACTGTCCCAAAGCCAAACTATAGCCGACCCAAAGTGATGCCGATCCCTTAAAGTATGCCAATCCCTCTAAGTATGTCGATCCTAGAATCCAATGCTGATCCAAGTCCTGGCTCGAAGTAATCTTGGTTCTGACCCAAAGTAACATGAATGCCGACCCCAACTCCAATACCGACCCCAAGTCTAGTGCCGACCCCAAGCCAAAGATACATCGACCCGAAGTTTTCCTAATGCCGACCCGAAGCATGGGCCATGCCGACCCTAAGTAAATGTCGACCCCTATTTACCGATCTAAAGTCAAGCCTGTGCCAACCCAAAGTAGAACCCGAAGCAATACCATTACTGACCCGAAGTAATACCAATGCCAACCTGATCGAAGTACATCCTGTTATGACCCAAAGTAAACACTTTCTTGACCCGAGGCAAACCATATAGTGACTCGAAGCAACCCTTTGGCTGACCCAAAGCAACTCGACCTTTCTTGAAATCCATACTCCAAATACCAGCATCATTTATCCATCGACTAATCATGACTTTATATTCATATTTCTTATCCATAGTTGATTTTCCATCCATCTATTCGAACCAAAACCACAACATTCCAACCTTGTTAACCGTGCAATCCATTGAGTTAAATCCGCCTGTATGCGGCCTTGCCAAAAGATGGGTTAGCACTTTCCCCCCCAAAACATGCCTTGCTATTGGAAGGCTTGTTTTGAATTGCCACAAGTCCAAAATCTGAAGTTCATAATCCATTGATCGTCATATCATCCAACCTTGAGTCCTATCCATTTCCAATCCAGTTCCTTGATCTCTTCGGATCATTAGCAAAATCTAGGACTATTTTGAGTCGATATCCAATTCCAAATCCATTAACCGAATCCACAATCTCTCCGGATTGTTTTATCCAAGTCTGAAACCTCTTCAGGTCCTAAAATCCAAATTCGGGACCTCGTCGGGTCCATATTCAAATCCGAGACCTCGCCGGGTCCATATCCAAATTCGGGACCTCTCCGGGTCCAAATTTAAATCCATAGACCTCTTCGGGTCATTTTACTCTACTATAGCCTTGACTCTTTGGTTGAGGGATTATCCATGATTTTCCTTCTTCGGCCTCGACCTCCGATCGAGGACTTAATCCATGGGGTATCCTACTCTGGCCTCGTTCCCCAGTCTAGGACTAATCATGAATGTCCTTTTTCGGTCTCAACTCTTCCGCCGAGGACTTAATCCATGAGATTTCCTTCTTCGGCCTCAATCCCCAAACGAGGACTTAATCCATGGGGTATCCTTCTCCGGCCTCAATCCCCAGTTGAGGAATTAATCCGTAGGGTATCCTTCTCCGGCCTTGATCCTTAGTCAAGGACTTAATCCGTGGGGTGTTATACTCTAGCCTCGATCCTTGGTCGAGGACTTAATTCATGGGGTGTTATACTCCGGCCTTGATCCCCAATCGATGACTTAATCCATGGGTTGTTATACTCCAGCCTCGATCCTCAGTCGACGATTTAATCCATGGACTGTTATGCTCCGACCTCGATCCCCAATCAAGGACTTATCCATGTTCGAGTCCACCCTATCGCTCTCCGATGAAGGGACTCATAACTCGCGGTTATCGCCTCATCTCTCCGACCGGGACAGTAACTGTGACCTGAATTAAAAACCAAAATTTACAGTAAACAGAAAAAACAAGACTTCATAAAACCGAGCACCACGTTTATCGTCATTTCAAAGCATGCCTAAGGAGCGTCCTCGATGTCGTACATGTGTAAGTGACTTAGCCGCCTTACTACATGGTTTATTACTTATTCCATACCATCAAGAGATGACAACCTGTGCCTTTAAGCCAGGGTAGCTCCGATTTATGGCAGATGATTGCTGCCATGTTCCATCACCGCTATGCATTTCCCAACAAAGCCATCCAAATCCATGCCCCCAGCCCCATGGGGAGTTGTGCTGGTCCATTCTCTTTGGTCGAGGTTTGCCCCCGACTGATCCAATCTATATCTATGCCTGCTAATTTCCGCTCTAAGTCCTAAGTTCCAATTTCCAACTATTCTAGCATCCGTTAGTGTTCTTTAATCATCATTTTCATCCTACCGCCGAGTCCAAAAGGGAATCCAAGATCATCCTCCTCCAAACATGCATCCATGTTCTGATCCATGCTAAAGTCCATAGCTCTATCTAACATTCATCCAGGAATCAAGTTAACATGACCTGGGGGCATGCCCCCCGAGTGAAGAATGATCTCTGTTGGTCAGGGATGCTCCCTATGACTCTACTCGATCCATCATCCAGCATGCTTCTTTTTCTGAATTTCCTCTACTCCTGCTACTCCAACTTCATGATCCACATTTCCAACATTCCTTGCAACTCCATTCCCTTGTTTTTGCATTCCAACTTGTCGAATCTATCAAAATAGGTTCTGCATCACTTCCTTCTGCCTCTTCAGCATCCTCTCTTACATAGCATCCGTCAACATTTCCATCTTGTCCCTTCTCTTTGTCTCCTCGTTGATTGCCTAGCCATAGCTACCTAAATATGAGTTCCCAACATTTCAAATTCAAGATCTTAACTTTCAAATCCCTAAGTGCTAGCTTTCTCAGTGAAAGCACCAAAATGTTGGCGCCAGAATTAACCACTGACACCCAAATTATAAGTGAAAGCATCAATATCCAGTCATGGATTACAGATACAATATATGTAGAGAATATAACATGAAGAATAATCAAAATTAAAATGAAAGCAGTAAAAAAGACAAGATTTATAGTGGTTTGACAAACTCCGGCCTAAGTCCACTCCAAAAAAAATCCTTTTTATTGTTAGAGAACTGATTACAGTTACAATCTGGAATTCTGAACCAAAAATGGCAGAGTAGCCTTTAGGGGGAAGATAAAGAGAAACAGAATGAGAATCCTTTTTACTGAAGTCACACCTGTTGTATTTATAGGAGAAATCCCATCTATAGGGCCTAGTCATCTACATGGGCCCACCATAGTGACCGTCGAGCCCAACTCGTCAATCTATGCCAACTTGATGTGGTCCGTGTGCTGACCCGAAGTAAGTAGTGTTCTGACCCGCAAAAAACTTACTGATGACCCGAAGTAAAATGAATGCGGACCCCAAGTAATGTGTACGCTAACACCAAATGAACGCTCCTTTGATGATCCGAGTGCTGACCCAAAGCACATGCCACACCGACCAGAAGTGAATCCTGTAGCAATACCCATAGCGAAAACCTAGTCACTCGCATATGATGACCCTATGTCCTTGCCGACCTGAAGCTCCAACACCGACACGAAGCTAAAAAATAGCTGACCGGAAGTGATGTCGATCCCTCAAAGTATGCCGACCCTTCCAAGTATGCCGATCCCAGAATCCAATGCCGACCCGAGTATTGACCCGAAGTAATCTTGGTTCTGACCTGAAGTAACATGAATGCCGACCCCAAGTCCAATGCCGATCCCAAGCCAAAGCT
Organism: Allium cepa; assembly: GCA_030765085.1. Taxonomy (NCBI): domain Eukaryota; kingdom Viridiplantae; phylum Streptophyta; class Magnoliopsida; order Asparagales; family Amaryllidaceae; genus Allium; species Allium cepa. The sequence continues at coordinate 502,083,108 of CM060937.1, read as the reverse complement.
ATGTCGACCCGAAGTTTTCCTGACGTCGACTGGAAGCATGGGCTATGCCGACCCTAAGTAAATGCCGACCCTTAGTTCAATGCCGATCCAATGGGAAGCCTAAAGTTAAGACTATGCCGACTCGAAGTAAAACCCAAAGAAATACCAATGCCGACCGAAAGATGAACCCGAAGTAATACCAATGCCGACCCCATCGAAGTACATCCTGTTATGACCCAAAGTAAACACTTTTCTGACCTAAAGCAAACCATATGGTGACTCGATGCAACCTTTTGGCTGACCCAAAGCATCTCGACCTTTCCCGAAATCCATACTCCAAATACCTGACATCGTTTACCCATCAACTGTGCTGAATCCTGACTTCATATTCATATTTATTATCTATAATTGATTGTCCATCCATTCGAATCAAAACCATAAAATTCCAGCCTTGATTATAGTATAATCCATTGAGTTAATCTACATGTATACAACCTTGCCGAAAGGCGGGTTAACACATACTTTGAGTGGTCAACATAATCCATGTGTTTTCTACCATTAATGTTTTCACAAGATAGATAAAAAATAATGTATGGTAATGAAATGGGTGGTGATTGTAGCCCGCGTATGTGAATTATGTATTAATTTAACTAGGTAAAACTTATCTTGATAATTAGCCGGGCTGGTAAATGAACTTAGATTCGAGCATCTGTTGTGAAGCCTGGTCATAATAAAAAAAAACAGAGATTGGCATAGGGTTGTCGATCCTGCTTGTGTTGTTGACGATGTTCGATGGTCCTAGCATGACCTGGGATGTAAGTGGTTATAGGGTTCTTCTGGGTGACATATGACAAGGTTGAGTGGTAGGTGGTCTCGGTGCAAACTAAAACACTATGTAGCTTGAGTTTTCTCCTAGGCGACATGCTGTAAGATTGAGTGGCGGGCAGTTACAACACGAGCCGGAGTGATGAATGGCTTGAGGGTTCTCCTAGGTGACATGCAGCAAGGATGAATGGTGGGCAGTCCTGATACGATGCGAAGCGCATATATGGCTGAAGGGTGACACATAGCTAGTTGATATGGTGGGCGGTCCCAGCACGAACCAGAGCATTGAGTAGCTCAAGAGTTCTGGGTGACATGCGACCAGTTGATATAGTGTCAGGTTATTTTTATGCAGTCACACTATGAGTTGTCTTCCTTTTGTAGGTGGAGTAGCATGAACCACAGTGTTGAGTAGCACGAACATGCCAATTACAGTGCCTGTCTATCTTCCTTTTGTAGGTTTCGGTGCAAATTTTGGCTTCAGCTTTTCATTCTTCAATGTTGTTAACCCACGCTTGAGTAGCTCGTTATTTTGTTCAAGCTCATATGTTGGATACATAGGCGAAGGGAAGTCTACTTCGATGGGAGGCTAGGCTTCATACCAATAAGAAAGCAAAAAGGGAGCATGGCTGGTTGAAATGTGGTTGTAAGTATGGTAGGAACAATGGATGAGCGGTAGTTGCTTGGTCCAGTTTCCCTTGGCTTTTTCAAGACACTTCTTGAGTGTCGAGTTGATGGTTTTTTTGATAGCCTCTACCTGTTCGTTTGCATGAGGATGGGCGATGTGAGAGAAGCACTTCTCCATCCTATTTCTTTCATAGAAGTCTTATAAGAGGTTGCTTTCTAATTGGATGCCATTTTCGATGATGATCTTCTTTGGCAGGCCGAACTGGCTTATAATATTTTTCATGACAAAGAACAGTATCTTGAGGCGGCCACCCAATATGGGACTCGACCTTGACCAATTTTATGAAGTAGTTAATGAAGACTGTGGCATGGTTATGCACTCTCATGGCATTTGGAAGCTTTCCAATCAATCAATTCCCTAAGAATCGAATGGCAAAGGAAAGTCACTTAAAGCAAGAAGTGTAGACCGCTGACACTTATCACACTTATTGATGTAGTCCAACAAGTCCTTGATCATGGTAGGCCAGAAATGCCTTATTGGGCGGCTTTCTTTGCTTAGCTTTTCCCTCTGGCATGTTTCACACAAAATTCTTCATATAGCTTTTCCAAAATCCGCCTAGCTCTGATTTTAGACATGCACCGCTGAAGTGATGTACAGTACCTGTAGCAACCCACCACTTTGACCTTTTGATTTAACAAAAATCATATTGTGTAAACCCTAAAAGTTGGAATTAATGTGTCATTAGGTTAAGATAACAAGAGACAAAATTATATAATACAATTTATAGCTCTCTTTCTAAACCCAACACGGAAGGAAATGACATATAATATATATCAAACATCATTTTGCTTGAACCAATATATTCAATGAATATACATAGTCAAATACAACTAAGTCCAATCCAAATCCAACATACACATATAGTCAATGTCAAGGGATTTTTTACATATAGATTTGTATACATAAGTAACGCCTTCACCGTCTGCTCCATCCAGCATCATGCAGTCACACTAATTTCCATCAACCTAATAATGAAGCTAAAAAGGAAAAACATGTGGAAAAGGTCAGATTATAGTTTAATAAGGGATGTATGTCTTCTCGACTATATACTCTAATTATTCCTAAATAATACGAAGATAATTACGGTAATCAATCATGCCTTAATCCTATTTTACCTGCATCCGACAATTTAGTCAAACAATACAATGAAATATGGCTAACTTTATGAACAAGGTCTCAATCTAGTACATAACAATAATCGATGATACGTTCTAACCCATAGACAAAGCCAAGTTCATTCTGTCGCATTAACACATGGTTGAATCACTGAATGGATAAAGCTGCATATACAGCTTACAAACCCATTTCTATACAATAAATTGCACCTAAGATTTACTAAACATACCGAGCGATCATGTTACCATGATAACCGACAAAGGTCTCAAAATCAATAGTCCAACAAAATATTAATGACAATCGATTATTTATATGCATATACCCATATTACACACACGCACACACTCACATTCATCCATATATACGTCAAAAGCATTGCAAGTCAATATGATCAGAAATTCACTTCAAAATATCGCCTAATCGCTGTCTAAAAACCAAAAGAAAAACCAATAAATTAGTATAATTAATTACATCAAACGTGGCCTTAATGGCCTAGGTATATTAGACAATCATACTAGCCACCAATGGACCGGTGTACTCGAATTTTACTGGAGCCTGCCGATCCTATGCATTTTTTTGAGACGTGTATTTTTTTCCAATTTTTGTGTCGATCATAACTTCTTATTTCAATCGATTTCAAACCCATTTTCTTCTAAATTCAAATATGATTCTCTACTACCTATCTACTTCAAATTCATAAAAAGTTCAAGTTCAAATCATTTCAGAAATTGCTCCAAAAGTCAGAAAATACAAAACTAGGTTTTAGATTTTATAAATATGCTCTCTTATATTCATTTCAGGTCATACTAAATTTTCAATATGAATTTACTTTGATTTTAAAGTATATTTTGATAATATATATAATCAAAATATATTTTCAAATTAAAGTAAATTCGTACTAAAAAATTTAATATAACCCTAGACAACATTTGGCATTTCAACAACACTTTTATATAATTCAAACATATATATATATTTTATGTATCAATATTTTCCACTTCTATTGCTAAAGGTGCAACTCTTCCATATATCTTTGAATAGTACATAATTATTCATATGAAAGTACAAATTATAATTAGCATATTTCCTAAAACATGTGAACATCCTTTAAAAATCATTTTGTATATTTTTTATATGATTTAAACAAGCATTTGTATATATATGTACATATATGTCAAAAGCTTGACTTTCTAATATTACTCTTTATTACATTGATGCATATATACAGTGTGTATATACATACATACATATCAAATTTTGAATTTTATTCTTCGGTCTATGATGTTATTTATCATAAAACTAAATTTACACCATCCCTTTTATTTCATATTGATTATTAATCATATATAAATTGAGTATAACCTCTAATTTACATTATTTGGCAAAACAATACTTGATTATCTTTTCATATTGAATAAACTAAATTTTATTTTTATTATAGATTTTATTTTTCTTATATTATGTAATATTTTAGTAATTATATTCATATTCCATATTATCTAAACCTAAACCATAGTTTGTTGCAAGATTGAAAAGAGTATATGGTAAATTAGACAAAAATCACTCATATCGAACTCAATTGCTCTAAATTTCTCACTGTTTGGAACTTGATTCACCTCCAAATCTATAAATATGTAGCCTTAATTAGCATTTGATCACAGACCTTGATCATTCTTCAATCTGGTATTTGAGTTTTTGAATTTAATAGAGAATTGAGATAGAATTTTAACTTTTAAAGAAAAAGGTTTCTAGAGCCATGACGAAGAAGACAAAAAAAGAAACACATCATTCAAAAAAGCGATTTCTTAAAATGGGATAACTAACCAAATATATATAGATGATAGAGGGTATCCATTTACGTTTCTAAGTTAGCACAATTCCAAATTCCAAATTCCCAAACATGAAAACCACAATATCACTTATAATATAGATTCCTATTCGGATAAATAAATATTTGGCATGCATTAGATATGAGATTGCTGAAATGGCACCAATCTCATTTTCAAAATCAAAAGTTTGAAAAATGTCGATTTTACTCTTTTTTAAAAATTATGTAATTTATTCAACTATTTTTAATTATCAAGAAATGGGTTATTACACTCTTCCCCTTAAAAGTAGTTACATCCCTAAAATTATTAACCAACATTCAAGTCAACCAATTCACACCAATTCAACTAAAATCGTATTGATACATATATCACATAGATGAATCAATAGAAATGCAAAATCATATCCTATAGTACTTGACTAAATGAAAGAATGAAATTTGGCCTCCTAAACTAGTCAGCCTCTTGATTGTATGCAATATGGATGGCACATGGGCGTGCTACAATATAACCCTAGTATATCAGCATAGATGAAATCTATATGAATGCAATTGTTTATATCATATCATGTGTTAAAGGGTTCAACCACTCTATTCCTCTATACTAACCTAAGTCAACTACGAAGCAATCAAATCCTAAGCATCCAAAATCTAACATCCAAATCTAAATCCTAATGTAACAAAACCAAACTAAGGAACATACTGGTAAAGAGATTAGGATGAGAAGCCTTAATATTCTCTTTAAGCTCCCAAGTGCTCTCCGTCGCTTCATTCTCCCACATCACCCTCACTAACTATACCACCTTGTTTCTAAGCTGCTTCACTATATGCTTTATAATACGGGCTGGACCATGGGATGAACTTGGCTTAGGCTCCAACTTTAGATTGTAGCAACCCATAATTTCAGATATTTCATCTTTTAATACGTAACTTTTGAAATACAGTTAAGTGTTTTAAATGTGATTTTATAACTTTATAAACTTCTTTTAGTTACTGAATAATGATATGTAACTTGTCTTTGAAATTTGTCTACAAAAATAAATAATTTGAAGAAATATCCATAATGTGATCGAAATTTTTTATATCGATAAATAGCTTTTTATTCAATGTAGGTTGTTCAAACTTTTTTGTACATGCCTAAATAACATAGAAAATTTTTAATTGGTAATAAAAATTTGCACCAAATCATTTAGGAAGCTGGATATTTGTGTGTGGGAGGAGATATTTTCTAAGGCATGTGATGTGTAAAATAGAGCACATGGAGGCATGGGGTATGAGCCATCTATGGCCGGTTGGGGGGTGTAGGGAAGGGTATGGTGACCCATGAAGCTTATATAAGTGTGTGCACTCTTCTTGAATTCACTTTTACATTTTTATAAAATTAAATCAAAATAATCTTCACTCTCTTCTCTTTATAATTTCCCAAGAATAAGTTGATTCAAAACAATTCTAAATCTCTCCAAACTCCTTCTATAAACCAACAGAAACATTACAACACCTTCTAGCACATCAAAGCATAAAGATTTGAAGCACTCAAGTCCAATCAATTCAAGAACCTGAGCATCAAAGGGGGGATTTGGGCTAGGCCATGAGCAAAAGCAAGGAGAGGTAGTAAGTGTTAAGTTTGCAAGGTTGAGGTAGGAAGTGGAAGCTTGTACTTGAGTGTTCACTTGTTAAAGGTTGAGCTAACTCACCATTTGAGTGAATATGAAGTGAATATATTATTGTTTAAAATATGTAAGTGTTGCTTGATATTATATTATATTATTTTATTCGTTTGTCATTCTTATTTTGGAAAGCAAATAACATATGTAAGTAATGAATTGAACATATTTAACTTCGTATGACTTATTACATAACCTTGAACAAAACACATATGGTTTGGTTGGACTTTGATTTGAATTGAACTTGAATTCAAAGTGGTTTTATAACGATAGTCGCTATAGAAGCACTTCAAAAATGCCTTGTGTTTGGCATTTCTGCAGAAATTTATAGGGAGATCCTTAAGGGTTTCTCGTCATACTTGTGATCAATTATGTGTATATTAGTTATTATGAAAAGATTGGATTTAAAATCTTTGTTTGCATATCGAAATCGTTCAAACTTTCAATTATTCAAAATAGCCCCAGTTCATAACCTTTTATAACAGTCAGCCACAACAATTTAAAAACACTGTCTTTGCTTTGAACCACCTTTTACAACATCCTGTAAATGCTATCTTTTATGTTAGAGACTTTAAATTGCTTTGAAATGACTTTAAACTTTAAGATTTATCTTAAATATTTTTAGTATTCTTTTCTAACATATATTAAAGCATTTAAAAAGAAATTTGGAATTATGATATGTTTTTAATAATTTACTATGAATTATTAAAGCAAGAGGTTTATTTTTAAATAAAGGAAAAAACATTATTTTTGAAGTTTTAAATAAAATATAAAATAGATCATTTAAGTAATGTTTTAAATAAATGTTTTAAACCATATTATAAGTATTTTAAAGTATATTTTAAGTATTTATATAGTTACTAGAATATTAGTTAATTATTTTTTAATTTATTAAAAAGCTTTTATAATACAATATCTTTTGAATTGTTTTTAAATATCTTTTCTTACAAACAGATTATTATACATCTTTATCATTTCTAAAAGGCATTTAAATTATAAATAAATGTTTTATAAAAGTGGTTTAGGACATGCTTAGTGGCTTATATTGGTTTGTTTACTAGTTTGTGGAATGTATTTAGCTATACTTAACACTAAAAGCCGAAGGTAGACTTATATATCTGTTAGTGTTAAGAATGTTGTTCAAGTAGGGTTTAGAAACAATAGTACTCTAACCTATGGGCTTCACTCTTGACTGAGTGATAGTAAGTTGAGATGGTTAGAAACATGTTAAGTATTTGAAACTTGATTTCCATAAGCGATCGTTCTTAAACTAGATCATTGATTAGTCGACTAATTGAACTTTACCATTTAACTTACGAAGTATACGAAAGCTTCATACCTTCATACGATCCGAGACCCTCTGTGGTGGACTCATTGGTATGAAACGTCTCTAGCTTTAACAATTGTATATGTATGAGATCCCCCAAGGAGGACATCTTTAAATATCGTTGGCTTACGTCTAAAAGAATCAAAATTGAGTTTACAAGAAATTCATCGATTTAATTTTGAAAAGTATGGGATTGGTAAGTGTTTTACTTATTGAATACCACTTCAAAACAGTATATGAGTCGTTTTAGAAGTGGTTGTATGATGGAATGTTATGGAGTTGAACCGTGTATCCTAAGGTTAAGTCTAATAGAGGGGTCAGCGTTAACATTTCATACTAATGCTATAAAGTTGAATTATCTATCCTAAGATTAAATCCAAGAGAGATGCCAGCATAAGCATTTATCGGTCGACTTAAGTTAGAATCCATGGAAAGGATTCAGTCTGTTCGAGCAATGATGACTCATATGAGTGATACCAAACATCGACATGGGAAATGGCTAAAGACACAGTAGGATGCATAACCTAGGGTTTGGCTAACCCATGATAGGGTATATCAACTCTATATCTAGAGCGTGCTTATCGATGTTGCTAATAGGAGTTGATGATACTTGGTTCCATTTATTATGGCATAAGCTAGTTGTGTTTGCCTTATGGTATATTTTATTTAGAGTTATACAACACTCGAATGGTGTCTTCTGATCCCTATGCATGGAGGTTGGATTTAGCTTGACTGGAAAGATCTTCTTGGATAATCCATATACGAACGTACCTTAGCAATTTTAGACGTACTTCTAATATTGTTCAATTGTGAGATAAAAGCATTACAGCTATTTTTGGATTTATATTATATACTATCTATTATATCACTATTAACTTAAATATGGTTTGATCTCTTTTGAGGGGAAAACTATTACGATAATCTATATAGCCACAAAAGTTAATGTTACATGTATGCATGTATCTTGGGTTATCTCATACCTGACTTATGTCTGACGTCGGTTTTTATTTTTCTTCGAATTCCTCATATATTCTTTTGAGTTGGCTGAGTAAAGCAGGTTCTACTTTGATGCTTCATAGTGTAGGAGACAAGTTGGGGGATTCCATTATCTATCTATTTCTATTCATTGCATTATTATTATGCATGTATAAGCATTGTGAGGACAGACATAGATAATTATCTAGGCCGATGATTGTACTTAGGTTTAGCAGCTCCGAAAGTACTATGTACTTTGGAGTAACCCTTTGCATTGTCTTTTGATATTTTATATCATCGCTCCATTGTAAGATTCCGATATTGTATCCTTTCTTTCTCGTTATTTTTCTTTTTTCACTTTACCCTAACTATTTGTCTTTCTATCACTTGGTTGCTCGACACAGTAATATAGTGGATGTATTTACTATATATATTCATGGGTAGAAAAGTTGGGTTGTTCGCCAAGGTTTAGCGAATACCTTGGCTTTGGTTGGGTATGTCTCATCAGAGATTGGTTAAGTGAAACCCTAGAATAAGGTTAGTGTATTATATATAGGAAAGCATATTTGCATTTTTCTATGAACCTATCCCTTTATAGTATTTCCTTAGATAATAACTAGTTCTTTGAAATAACTATATCCTTTTGTATCCTAAAGCTATTTTGCTATGTTCATGTAGTAAAAACTATGAGTATTAGAGATGTTAGTGCAAGAAGAGGTAGATGTAGAGGTAGATTGGGTAGTACTGTCACTAATGATAGGAAGTGGTTACTGAGGAATGCTGCTCCTATCGAGGAACCGATAGCGATTGTTATGGAAGGGGTTGTATAGGTTTGACCATAGATGAACTTTGCTTGGCTTTGCCATGATTATGAGAGGTTGGGAAGTATGAGGTTCAACGGTATAGATACTATCATTAAAGTTTGAACTTTGCTTACTTTGTGTGATAGTTTTTTGAAGACAGAATGATCATTTTACTCGAAACTGTAGGTTTGAGGACAAGTGGCTTAAGCACCATTATTTAAAGCATTGATTGCTAAGTTACCGAAGTTAGAGCCATAAACATCCAAGGCTCGGTTTGTACCATGTATTTGTATAACTCCTATCAACCTAGTCATTTTGTTAAGGACTGTCCACTACTTCGAAAGCGGCAACTGCCTAGAGTTTTTACACTTGCTTCAACACCTTCTACTAATACAACTGCAAAGGAGAAGCAGGTTCTAAAAGGTATTTATTTGTTTATAGCATAAAATTTCGTGTTGTTTGATGCTGGTGCTTCTCTTAGTTTCATTTCTAGTAGCTTTGTTAATAGAATGAGACAGGAGCCAATTATGGCTTTTGACTTTATTTGTATATTGAGCCCTATAGGGGGGCATGATCAATCATAGTACAATTTGTTTAGGAGTTTGGTTGCTTTTTTTGACCAACTCTTTTCTTGTGATATGTATGTTCTTGGTTTTATGAGGTTTGATGTTTTTCTTAGGATGGATTGGTCATCTCGGAATAATGCAGTCTTAGATTGTGTTAAGCAAACTGTAGTATTGAAGAAAGAACTGAAGACTCTAGTAGTGAATTATGAAGGACCTAGCTTACTTATGACCAGTTTTCTTTATTCCCCTGAAGTGGCGAAAGAACAGTTAAGTTCAATCATTGTTGTATGGGAGTTTGCAGATGTGTTTGAAAAGGTGTTAGGTTTACCACCTCATCATGTGATAGAATTTCATATTGATTTCATTTAAGGATGCTAAAGCTATCATGTTGCCTATTCATAGGCTAGCATCGAAGGTTGGAGCTAACAAACCAGGTTAGTGATTTATTGCGGAAAGGTTTAATCCAATTGAGTCGTTTGAACTGGATGGTGCTCTTCATCTTTTCTACGAAGGCAGATGACTCCTTAAGGTTGTATTAGGACTATAGGGAGCTCAACAAGAAGACTGGTAGGAACAAGTATTCTTCGTCTAGGATAGATGACTTGTTTGATTAGCTTTATGGTGCTTGTGTGTTTTCTCAGCTTGGTCTTACTATGAGGTTTCATCAATTTAGAGTAGAAGAGGAGAGTGTCCCTTGACAGCTTTCAGGTCCAATAAGTTTTATGAATAGTTAGTTATTCCATTTGGCCTAAATAATGCTCCATTATATTTCGGGTACTTAATGATTTGGGTTTTTTGAGTTGTGTTGAATAAGTTATTCTTGTGTTTATTGATGATATTCTAGTCTACTCTAAGATCAAGGAGGAGCACATTCTCTATTTTAGGATTGTATAGAAACATTGAGAGAGCACATGTTGAAGTCCAAGTTCTCGAAGTGTCACTTTTGGCAGTCGTAGGTTGGATTCTTGGGTCGTGTTGTCTTGTCAGAGTGTATTTCTATGGATCCAACAAAGGTTATGGATGTTTAGGATTGGAAAAGGCTAGAAAGCGCAATCAAGATTTGGAATTTTTTAAGGTTAGTAGGTTATTATAGTAAGGATTTCTTAAAGATTGCCTCATGCTTGACAAATTTGATGAAGAAAGAAGTCAAATTTGTTTGGACTAATAAATGCAAGCAAGCATTCATAGGATTGAAGGCATGGTCGACTAGTGCTCCTGTTCTTACTATTCTGGATGGAGGTAAGGTTTCAATTGTATACACATATGCTTGTGGAAGTGCTATGTTGATGCAACATGGAAGGGTTATCATTTATGCTAGACGGCAGTTCAAGCCGCATGAAGCAAGGTTTCCGACCCTTGACTTAGAGTTATTAGTGGTTGTTTTTACGTTGAAGACGCAGACACATCACTTGCTAGTGAGAAGTTAGAGTTGTATCCAGATTATAAACCTTTTAAGTTTCTTTTCACCTAGAAGGACCTAAACATGAGGCAACCGTGGTGGTTGGGGTTTCTTGCAACCTATGATCTATGTATATTGTACATTCTAGGGAAAGCTAGTGTTTTAGGTGATGTGCTCAGTAGGAGGTATGCATAGAAAATATGGAAGTTCCTCTGACCCTAATTAGCCATATTGAAGGAAATTAGTTTAGATATTTTCATATTGCACTAATAGCTAAAGCCGTGAGTGAGAATAAGGCACCGGAGAGGGGCCAGGATTCAAATTGGACAGCCATAGTATATCGTGGATGAATGGAAGGTTGTATGTCCCAAACATTGATGGGATTAGGCAGGAGATATTGACCGAGAGTCATCATTCGCGATTGACGATACGTCTAGGGATTACTAAGATATATAAAGATATGTAGCGGACTTTCTGGGGAGAAGGCATGAAAAGTGATGTTTCCATCTTTGCGAGTAGGTTTTCTAATCAGCAACAAGCAATGGCAACCACCGAAAGGTAACTGGACTACTTCAACCACTTGAGATTCCTAAGTGGAAATGGAAGCAAATACCTATAGACTTTGTTAGACCAAAAGATGATATAACACTCTAGATACAAATTGTGATAAATTAGCTCTTAACTTGAGCATTTACAGAGACATAATCAAGTATATATTGATTAATATTTCCCTAATGGTGTATCAAGAGCCAACTCATTATTTGAGACTAATATTATGATAGAATAATTAAATGGATGACATTAGGACCTTGAGGAAAGTTTTACAAAAGTCCATTTGTTATCCTTGAGTAATTGTGCTTGAAGCCGTTAAAGTTCATTAGAGTCATTATGCACAACATCCTTTAAGGTCATAAGAGCCAATATGCTCGAGGTCCTCAAAGTTATTACTATATATGTTCATTTATGCTTTTAGATGAGATAGTTCAAAAGACATATTTCATATCATATGTTCAATAAAGACATAGAAGATAAGCTACGTGCTCAAGCTATAGTCCATTACGCATGATAATAGACATATAATTATGCACAATACAGTCCTTATGTTGTGGTCAATGGTTCATATAATTATGCATATAGGAGTTCGTCATAGTTCAAGGCTTCTCGACTATGTTCATGTCGGGTTGACCATGATGAGCCCATATATATGCAAGTCCATAACAATAATATCCAAAAAGGTCATGGTCGAAGTCAGTAAGTAAATTCAAGTCCTTGTTCATATAATTCGAATATGATTACAGTCAAGTATTGTTTGTCCCCAATTTGATTAAGAATTACAAGGCTTTTATTATGAAAAGAAGGAGAGAAATGAAAATCCATCCCCTTCCACAAAGGCCTTAGGTCCATATTTATAAGTTTTGGCAAGTGGCAGGCTTCTACAACCACTAATTTCAACATTTTTAGAGTCGTCGTGTATTAAGGTCGGCATTCTGTTATTCATATAGTGGTACTTCGATACTGGTGTAATAGAGCTAATATTCGACATCATTAAGCTCAGCGTTGATAATTCCTTCTCTATTAATCGACTTTCACTACATCTATATAATAGCATTGATGGAAGGCGACGTTATCATGCAGCAGCTTCGACAATGCTTATAGATACATCGATGACTATAGCTATGTCTATTGGTGATGATGACTCCATGTCTTGAGATCTTCCAGATTGAAGGTTGGTGACATAATTCGATATAGAAGAAGGATGTGGACATAGAACCGTGACGACAATAATAACCTCGATGTCGATATTTAGTAGCTGGTGAAATGCATCATTGTTCTTCAATATCATGTATATAGATGCACGACATCTTCAAAGTATGAAAGTTGACATTATATCAGTATTGAACGTTGATGACTTTGTGACTTTCTATAACGACCCATAATATAATCACTTTGAACTTGAATAGTTAATATGTTTTTAAATGATAAAATAATGGATTTTATATCTAAAATAAAAATTTGGGTAAAACAAATTGAATGGGTTTTCATTTAAACTGTTATAAAATGTTAGTTTAAAGATGGTTCGAGTTATAAGGCAGTCAGGGGTACCAATTTATTTAAGAATAAGTTTGCCTAATAAATCAGAATAGTATAATTACTTGCCTAATAAAACAAGAAAGAATTATTGACCCTGCATAATAAAACAGAATATTATAATTACTTGCCTAATAAAACAAGAGATAATTGTTAACCTTACTTAATAAAACAGAATAGATAATTACTTGCCTAATAAAACAGAACAGTGTAATTACTTTCCTAATGAAACAAAATAGCATAATGATTATTATATTTCATACGGATGGTTGCCATTGGACCGAAATCTGGTTGAATCATGCTATGCCATAATTGATAAGGAGGATTCCTATTGGACCAAAATTTGGTCGAATCAAATTAGGCCATCAAGATGTTTTCTATTGGACCAAAATGTGGTCGAATAAAATTAGACCATAAGGCTGGTCTCCATTGGGCTAAAATCTGGTCGAATCTGGTTAGGCAATAGGAAATTACTAAAGTACCCTTCTCTTCACCTATAAATATCCAAGTCCATGTCTTATTTTAATTCATTCACAAACAAGAAAATAACTAAAATTCATTATCAAAGGTAAATTATTCCAAGTCTCCATCAAAGCGAATAGGATGTGAGTATATTCCTTGTTTTCATAGTTTGGTAGGTATAACTTATCCTATGAGTATAATTTTATTATTTTACTGTTAGTGTAATCTTAATCTGTTTCCTTTAACTTATTCACATTTTGACAAATGTTGCATTAACCATTGAATAAATTGTTAATAATAACAAGTCTTCTTATTATTATTCTTGTTTGGTTATTTGATTTGTGCTCGGCCAGTTTATGAGAAATAACTTTGATGTTTAGTTAAAGGAAACTTACACTACCTTTTAACTTAGGATTGACATTTAGTGACTTTTTGGTTAGAAGTAAATAACACCCCTTTTAGCTATTTCATTTGATTAAGAGGGAGCTTGACCCCTCTTGGTCGTATTCTCCTTTAAAAATGATGTATTTAAGTTATGATTTGAACGAAAGTTTTAAATCTTTGTTTAAAGTATTTTAAAGGAGCTTCAAATTTTATATAATTAATTAAATGGGTTATTTATGGAAAGTAAGTAGTGCTATACTTGGCACTAAGAGTCGATGAGTAGATTGATCCTCTATCTATGAGATTTAGAACCAAAGTGTCTAGGCAAGGTTAGGAGCAACCACTGCCCTGACTTACCTAGCTTTGTTTTTGAGCGAGGGGTAGAGTAAGCCGAGAAAATCGAAAACCTGACAAGTGTAGGAGATTTGATTTCCATAAACGATCTTTATAATTATAATAGAAAACATTCGCATTTCTTGTAGATAGCTGTTTTTGACCCATTTAAGTATGCTTTGAAATATGAAATCCTCTTAATTATTTTGTGAATATACTTATACCGATGAGATAAGTATATGGATATTTTCCAAGCATTGAAAGAGTATAAGATTTAATTTCCACATTTGATCGTTTTGTTATCCCCGATAGTTGATATCTTAACTATCGATTTTGATACCTTCTTCTTTTTATTTTTTTTGTCATTCTAAGACAATTTATTGCTCATTTAGAGCCCTAATATCCTTTATCGTAAATGATTAAATAAAGAGCGAGTTTAGGCCAAGCTATGTGGGGTTGCTCCCATTAGGGTATTGCTACATCTACTCTAGATTGTTTCGGTTGTATGCGCACGAAAATGTGAAATGCTCGAGTACTCAGTAAGGTTGGTTGGGTCCGGCTTGGAGGTTTCCAAGAGCCATCGTAGTTTTCAAGTATATTTTCTAGAGATATACTTTCGATGAGGGGACGCACCCTCGTAGTCATTATTGGAAAAATTCCTTTTTCTTATTTTTGATTCAAATCTTTATATTGGTTCTTTCTTAATTACATCGGGAAGCGTCTTGCGCTCTTCGCGATGTTTAATTATTCGTGTCCATTTAATTATTTGTGTCCATTCTTATATACTTGGATGTTGTCCTTGTGAGGGAAAAAATCATTCTGCATTTTTGCCATGTGATCTTACTATCTATTTTGTGTGTTCTATTTTTCAGAGTTTACTCATGCCGGACTTATTTTCCGACCCGAATTGTAGTTTTCCCTAAAATTCGGGTACTCATTTATATTTGAGTAGTGAAAATGACAGGTTTCTTTAGGCCCTTTTGAAGATGGTGGATGTGCAGGAGGCTCCTTATCTATCTAGCTATTCATTTTCGCTGTTATGAGACGTTAGTTCTATGTATATATATTTAAAAGAAGGTTTTTATAACTACCTAGACTAATAGTAGTACTGTTGTAACTCCGAGAACTCTATGCTACGGAGTAACCTTATGTACTGTCTTAATTTTATGTTATATTTAACCGTTCAGTTGTGAGATTATTGTTCTGTTCATATATTTTACCCCATGACAACTCGTCTTTCAGATACTTGGCAACTAAACATGAATACCATAGATGTATTAAGTGTCGTTTTTAGGGGTCAGAAAGGTGGGTCATCACAGTTGGTATCAGAGATTTGGTTGAGTGAACACCTTGGCTTGATTAGGGTACAACTCGCTAGAGATCGGGTAAGTGATGCCCTAGAATGAGTTAGTCTTAAGAGAGCGTATTTGTAATTTTTATAATAATAATATTTACCCTCTAAAGTCTAGTTTTATATTCTTTGGTATTATTTCCTTAAATCATTTTAATCCTATTTTTGTATTCTAAAGATACCTGTTATTTGTTTAGATAATAGAAAATGAATATAAGAAGAGGAGGAAGGAGAGGATGTGGAACTAATATGGCTACCAATGGCAAGGTACCTAGAAATGCTACTATGTCAGCTATAGACCCGGTAGACGAAATGTTAGTGCAAGTTCATAACCCTCTGAACTTTGCATCTTTGTGTAATAATTTTACCACTTTGGGTAGGAGACCATTATATGGGATTGAAGACATTCTTGGAGTGCAGATGTGGCTTCGAACTTGTGAAAGCATATTTGGAGATCTTCGGTTGGAAGATGTTGACAAATGGCTATTGGCATCGTGACAACTTCAAAAGTCGGCGATGGATTGGTGGGATTCAGAAATAGCTAGTACTCCATAGGGGGAGTTTTCTTGGGCCCAGTTCAAGAAAGTTTTTAAAGCATAATTTATTCCAGAAGCCGGAAGAACTCGGTTATTTAGAAGTTTCATTGACTTAAAGCAGGGTAATATGACTGTGTCATGGTATGAGCATAAGTTCAATGCTTTATCCCTTTATGGACTTAGATTGATAGACACACCGCTCAAGAAAAATGAAATGTTTGTGAATGGAATGCAACCAGAGTTCCATCGTGAAATGACCAATCATCTTATGGGTACGTTCATCAACATTATTAGCATGGTTTTGAGGTTTAAGGCGCTTGATATTAAGGAAGGAATCTAGAAGTGTGTAGTACAGCAGTAAGCGCCAAGCCTTTATCAGTTATACTAGTTGAAGGATAGCCAAACTTCAAACATAAGTTTAAGGAAAAGAAGCAGGGTGCATGGAAAAAACCCAAAGATGGCACTCTAGCACAGAAGAGGCAGACCAACTTGGCCAACATTCAAGTGTAATAAGATGGGCCACTTTCTAAACCATTGCCCAATTGCCATATGTTTTAATTGTGGCCAGTTATGACATATGAAGAATGAGTGCCCTTTCCCTAAAAAGGGATCTCAAGGATAGACTTTTACCATTAAAGAGATATCATCCACTTCTTCAGATCAAAAAGGGAAGCAAGTGTTGCAAGTTAAATTATCCATCTATGATATTCCTATAAGGGTGTTATTTGATACAGGAGCTTCCCGTGGTTTTATTTCTTATGAGCTAATGGACAAACTAAACCTTAAATATGTTATCATTAGTAATCATCTTTGTGTGTCAAACCCAATTGGAGGTCCGACAAATCTTGACACTGTGTGTCTAAATGTATCGATTTATTATCGAAATCTTCTCTTTCCTTTTGACTTCTTTGTTTTTGGGTTTATGGGTTTTGGAGTGTTACTAAGAATGGATTGGTTATCTAAGTTTAAAGCTATCTCGGATTGTAGTAGAAGGCTCATCAAAGTTAGTGATGTTAAATATGTTGGTGTTGATATTAGTTGTGAAGAACCTAAGAAGTTAATAAGCAGTTTTCTCTATTCACTCGAAGTGGCAAAAGCAGAGCTAGGAGATGTGCCGGTTGTTTGAGATTTCATAGATATTTTTGATGAGGTGCATGGTTTACCTCCTCATCGTGAAGTCGAGTTTCATATTGATTTGATTCTGGGAACCAGACCTATTGTACACCCTTATGAAGGATTGCTTCGAAAGAGAAGAGCGAGTTTGAAAGGCGAACTTATGATTTATTACAGAAGGGCTTGATCCAATAGTACCTCAAGTGGGGGATCGCCAGTCATCTTTGTTACAAATGTGGATGGTTCTCTTAGGTAATGCGTAGAGTCATAGACTATCGGGAGTTGAGAAAAAGGACTATTAATAATAAATATCCTTTGGCAAGGATCGACGATATGATTGACCAACTCCACGATGCTCGGATATTTTCACAATTAGATCTTGCCACCGGTTTCCACCAATTAAGAGTGCAAAGGAGAGTGTTCCCTTAATAGCTTTTCGGGCTCTAGAAAATTTCTACGAGTGGTTATTTATGTCGTTTGGATTGACTAACGCACCCGCTTATTTTATGGAATTAATGAATCGAGTATTTCGAGATATTCTCAATAAATTTTTTCTCCTCTTTATTGATGACATTCTTATCTATTCAAATATAGAGGAGGAACACAAATATCATCTCCATGTTGTACTCGATACCTTAAAGAGCCATGTTGAAGGCTAAAATTTTTAAATGCCATTTTTGGAAATCCGAAGTTTGATTTCTTGGGCATGTTATTTCGGAAGAAGGCATATCGGTGGATCCAGCTAAAGTTGTTACGGTTCAAAACTGGTAGAAGCCCGAAAGTGTGATCAAAGTTAGAAATTTCTTGGGATTGGCTGGTTTTTATCATAGGTTTATCATGGAATTCTTGAAGATTGCTTCTCATTTGACGAAGTTAACAAAGAAAGATGTTAAGTTTGTTTGGACTTCTAGTGATCAAGCATTCAATGGATTGAAAAAGAAGTTGACTAGCGCTCCTATTTTAACCAATCCAAATGGGAACGAAGGTTTAACCAATTATACAGATGCTTGTTGAACCGGATTAGGAGCAGTTCTGATGCAGCATTGCAAAGTTATTGCCTATGCGTGTTGACATCTAAAGCCGCATGAGCAAAATTATGCTAGCATGATTTGGAGCTTTTGGCTGTTGTCTTTGCACTAAAGATGTGGAGGCATTATATTCTGAGTGAAAGGTTTGAGTTATACATAGACCATAAATCCTTAAAATACCTTTTACTTAGAAATATTTGAATTTGAGGCAACAGAGATGGTTGGAGTTTCTCGCTTCTTATGATTTAGAGGTCCTTTATTCCCTATGAAAAGCAAATGTCATTGTTGATGCACTGAGTAGAAATGCAGCAATGGTTGCAAACCTAGAAGTCAAGCCAGTATTGTTAGAGAGAATTGCATCCAATCAAGAGGTAGATCCTATTTTTTTTCTCGACTTAAGAAGAAAGTTAAAGAAGGTGTTGTTTCTAGCTTTGAGACTTATCTCCGTGGCATATCGAAAATGAATGGGCGTATTTGTGTTCCAGACTTTGATGGACTTAGGCAAGAAGTGTTAGCCAAATTCCACCAGTCAAATTTACCTTTTCATCCAGGAATGACCAAGATGTTCAAAGATATGAATATGGTATTCTGGTGTAAGGGGATGAAGCAAGATATTTCAATCTTTATGAGTCATTGTGCAAACTTCCAGCAGATTAAGAGTGACCAACAGAAGACAATTGGATTGCTTCAGCCACTTGTACTGAGTCCTCAAATGAGTTTTTTCCCAAGATAATGAATTACGGGCCTAAGTTAAGTATCGAAACCTTGAGATCCCAAAGTGGAAGTGGGATCAGATCTCTAAGGATTTTATTGATGGGTAGGTCAATAAGAGGTAATGATGGCATTTGGGTTATAGTTCGACCGACTGACCAAGTGTGCCCATTACATTCCTGTTAAGCTGACTAGGACTGCTACGAGTCTGGTAAGTTTTATGTGAAGGAGATTGTGAGACTCTATAGGATTCCTAGTGAATTTTTATGTGAAGGAGATTGTGAGACTCTATAGGATTCCTTGTAGTATTGTAAGTGACCGAGACTTGATATTCACTGTAAGTTCTGGGAGGGATTGCAGACTGCTTTAGGGACTAAGCTAAGTATAAGTAAAGCTTACCATCCCCAAACAAATGGGCAGATGGAGAGAGTGAACTGGATCTTGGAAGATTTATTGCGAGCATGCATTCTAAACTTCGAGGGTTCTTGGGAAGATCATTTACCCTTAGTCGAATTCATTTACCGCAACAGCTATCAAGAAAGCATTGGTATGGCCGCTTCTAAGCTCTTCATAGTCGTCTCTGTCGTTCTCCTTCGTGCTGGTTTGAATATGGAGATAGACTTGTTTTTGGACCCAACATGATCTTAGAAGCCAATAAGAAGGTAGCTGATATAAGAAGAAAGACGAAGGAAGTGCAATATCAGAAAAAGTATTATGTAGATCAAAGGCGTAGGGATCTAGAGTTCTTAGTCGAGGACTTGGTATTTGTAAAAGTCTCTCCTTTAAGAATTGCCGTGAGGTTTGGGAAGATAGGGAAGTTAGCCCCTCGATATATTGGCCCTTTTCTCATACTGAATCGGATTGGTAAAAATGTATATAAAATGGAGTTATTAGATCGATTTTTAGATATGCACAATGTATTTCACATATCTCATTTACATAAGTATGTACACGACCCTTCAATGATAGTAGAACCGAGACAAACAAGTTGATTTGGAGGTTCAGCCTAACCTAACCATTCTTTGGAGGCCTATTCGTATTGTAGTTCGTGATATAAAGTGATTAAGGAAGAAGGTTATGAATCATGTTATGGTTTAGTGGAATAGAGATGTTAGAGATTGTACTTGGGAAACTGAGGACTATATTAAGGATTCTTATCCTGAGTTGATATAGTTGTTGTTTGTATTTTGTTGTTTCTTTTTAGTGTGCTCACCAATTGTGTTGAGATCACTATCCTTATATCTTTGTATGGTATATATGATATCATTTAGGTTCCTTTGATATCTTGAGTTTATCTGATTAATTTCAAGGATGAAATTTCCTTTAAGGAGGGGAAGATGTAACGGCCCATAATTTGATCACTTTGAACTTGAATATTTAATAAGTTTTTAAATGACTAAATAATGGATTTTATATCTAGATTAAAAATTTAGATAAAACATCTTGAATGGATTTTTTTTAAAATGATGTAAAATTTTAGTTTAAAGATGGTTCGAGTAATAAGGCGGTTAGGGGTACCAATTTATTTAAGAATAAGTTTGCATAATAAAACAGAATTGTATAATTACTTGCCTAATAAAACAAGAAAGAATTATTAACCCTGCCTAATAAAACAGATAGTATAATTACTTGCCTAATAAAACAAGAGAGAATTATTAAGCTTGATGTTTAGTTAACTTTGATATTTAGTTAAAGAGAACTTACACCACCTTTTAACTTAGGATTGGCATTTAGTGACTTTTTGGTTAAAAGGAAATAGCACCCCTTTTAGCTATCTCATTTGATTAAGAGGGAGCTTCACCCCTCTTGGTCGTATTCTCCTTTAAATAAGATGGGTTTAGTTATGATTTGAACGGAAATTTTAAATCATTGTTTAAAGTATTTTAAAGGAGTTTCAAATTTTATATAATGATTTAAATGGGTTATTTATGGAACGTAAGTAGCCCTATACTTGGCACTAAAAGACGATGAATAGATTGATCCTCTATCCGTGAGATTTAGAACTGAAATGTCTAGGCAAGGCTAGAAGCAACCAATGCCCTGACTTACCTGGCTTTGTTTCTGCACGAGGGGTAGAGTAAGTCGAGAATATTGAAAACATGAAAAGTGTTGGAGATTTGATTTCCACAAATGATCTTTATAATTATAATGGAAAACATTCGCATTTCTTGTAGATAATTGTTTTTGACCCATCTAAGTATGCTTTTGAAATGTGAAATCCTCTTAATTGTTTTGTGAGTATATTTATACCGATGAGATAAGTATATGGATATTTTCCAAGCATTGAAAGAGTATAAGATTTAATTTTCGTATATGATCATCTTGTTATCCCCGATAGTTGATATATATCTCGATTTCGATACCCTTCTTACTATTGTTTTTATTCCGTCAATCTAAGATGATTTGTTTCTCACTTAGAGCATTAATATCCTTTATCGAAAATGACTAAATAGAGAGCGAGTAGGGGCCAAGCTATGTGGGGTTGCTCCCATTAGGGTATTTTCATATATACTCTAGATTGGTTTCGGTTATATGCACATGAAGATGTGAAGTACTTGGATACTCGGTAAGGTTGGCGAGGTCTGGCTTGGAGTGTTCCAAGAGCCATTGTAGTTCTCAAGTATATTTTCTAAAGGTATACTGTCGATAAGGGGGGCGCACCTTCCTAGTCATTGGTCGAAAAATTCCATTTCCTTATTTTTGATTCAAATCTTTGGATTGATTCTTTCTTAATTGCATCGGGAAGCGTCTTGTGCTCTTCGTGATGTTTAATTATTTGTGTTCATTTTTTTTATAATTAGATGTTGTCCTTGTAGGAGAAAAACCCATTCTGTATTTTTGGCACGTGGTCTCACTAGTTATTTTGTGTATTCTATTTTTTGAAGTTTATTCATACCAGACTTATTATCTAACCCGAATTGTTTGTTTTCTCTAAACTTTCGGGTACTCATTTATATTTGAGTAGTCCAAAAATGACATGTTTCTTTGGGCTCTTTTGAAGATGGTGGACGAGCAGGAGGCTCCTTATTTATCTAGCCATTTATTTCCACTGTTATAAGACGTTGGTTCTATGTATGTATATTTAAAAGAAGGTTGTTATAACTACCTAGACTGATAGCAGTACTTTTGTTGTAACTCTGATAACTCTATGCTGGAAAGTAACCTTACGTACTATTTTAATTTAATGTTATATTTAGCCATTCCATTATGAGATTATTATTCTTTTTGTATATTTTACCCCATGACAACTCTTCTTTCAAATACTTGGCAACAACACATGAATACCATGGACGTATTAGTTGTCATTTTCAGGGGTTAGAAAGGTGGGCCGTCACACTTGTGATTCCCCTTATGATGCAGTTTCAATGAGTAGCAATGTTGGGATAGAAAAACCATCGTAACTTAATAATCCTGGTCATAAGCGGCATTGTTGAAATTAGTCGGATATGACTTTATTTAACGTTGCTTTGGAAATCATGAGGCTCGACATCAATGTCCGGTAGTTGTTGGAATGCGATAACATAACATCACATGGTAGCGATGGTGGTCGATATAGCAAAGACTAGTTCTTCCTTATGAAAGGAGACGTCAATGCCATAGAGCAACGTGTTTTATTGATGCTACCAGACTTCATATAATGTTGCTATTCTTTAACTTTGTCCATCGTAACTCTTACACCGATGGTTCTCAACATTATTTCTTTGAACATCCTTGGCAACGGTGACAGTAGTTACATTATTTCCTGATGCAATGCTAATATGTTGTATGCCTTCGACGTTGATGGAACCTTAATGTCGACATTCATCCTTAGTGTTATTTACCATCTAGAATTTGAACTCCACAAGCCTTTTGTCTCGACATCGGCTTCTCGAATTATGTCCTTTGAAAGCTATAGGGATAAAAAATTTCCCCTCCTGGTGTAAGTAAAGCTTTTTACTTTTTAGGGTAAAACAAAGAATTCATTTGGATCGACTGATTCTTAATAAGATTCCCTTGCTTGCCTTATTTTCCTATAAAACATAAAGCGAACGATACTTTCCATTAGCAATTATCTTTTTGGACTCAATTGAGTTATGAATTGGCATTTGTTTCCTATATTATCCGTGCAAGTTTAAAAATTAATAAATACGATAAGTTTTCAAGCAAAAGCCTAAAAACCAATGTTTGATAGTAATAGAAGACCAAAAATCCTCATCCAAGAATAGAAGTCCAGAATTTCATATTAGGTAATAATAGAAGACTAGAAATCCATATCTGAAAATAATAGTAGAAGACCAAAAATCCATAACTGATAATAATAATAGAAATCTAGGAATCCAAACCTGGAAATAATAGAAGCTTGGAGATCCATATCTGGAAATAATAGAAGAAGAGCAGCTTGAAAAGAATAGTAGAAAACAAGAAATCCATATTTGGCAATAATAGTAGAAGTCCAGGAATTCAAATATGAAAATAATAGAAGAAGACTAAAAATTCATATCCCGAAAATAATAGTAGAAGACCAGAAATCCATATTTGGAAATAATAGTAGAAGACCAAAAATCAATTCCGACAATAATAACAGAAGACCGCAAATCCTTATCTAGAAGTTAAGAATTGCATCTGTTAGGGTGTATAAATAGCTCACATTTGATTGACCTCCATCAAGAAGATTTCTCTTGATTTGAAGTGTTGCCTGAATTGGATTTTGATGAATCTTCTTCTAGAAGACCGATTGATTTAGAGCTCTTCTTTGGCTCTAAATTTGATTTATTTTGGAGCACTACTAAGCTTTGATTTTGATCGATATTCCTTTTAAAGATTTGTGTGCTTTAATGAGGCCTTTCATGACGGTACTAAAGGCTTTTTCCATCCCCCCTCTAGGAGGTGTTGAGGCCTTTGATGATGACATTAAAGGCTTTCTCGGTGCTTTAACCAGGCCTTTGATATTGACACTAAAGGCTTATCTGACCTCCTTTTAGGAGGTGCTTCAACTAGGCCATGTAGGCAGAGGTTGAAAGCTTTCCCAATGCTTAAGTGAGGCATTTGATGGTGTACTGAAGGCCTACTCCGACCTTCCTCTAAGAGGTGCTTCAGTGAGGCCTTTGATGATGGCACTGAAGGCTTAGGGCCTTTGATGGCATGGGACCTCTCGCAGTCATGAGCCTTTAATGCCCGGGTTCTTTGACGGATTAGGACCTCTTACGAACACGAGCCTTCAATAATGAGGGCCTTTGATGGCCAAGAACCTATTATGGTCATGAGCATTCAATGGATGAGGGCTTTGATAGCCATGGCCTCTTACAATCATGAGCCTTCGATGGCTGGGGCCTTTGATGGCCAGAGACCTTATAACAACCCTATTTTCGAAACCATAATATTGGCCAAATTTAATTATAATAGAAGTATTCAAATTTGATTTTTGTAATTAGTATTTTTGGTAATTAGATTTTTATTTAACCGAAGTCTATTTAATAATAAAGTTTTGTTTTAACAAATTGAATTAATTAATAACTTTTAGAAAATATATAAAATTGGATATAGTGCTATAGTTAAATAAAGAATATTTTAAAGGGTAAATAATTTTATATATACTTGAAATACATGAAAAGGGGTTTTATTTGTTATCCAATAAAAAGTAATAAATCAACGAAGATAAATAATTATTGAATTTAATAATTTGGTAAATAGACGATATATTCATTAAAATTGGGAACGAATCTATAATTAAATAATAGAATTATTCACATGTTAATAAGGAGATTTAATTTTCAATTTTAAGTTATAAAATGGAAATTATTGTGTATAAGAGCTTATATGAAAATAATATTGTTATAGATTTAACCTATTTATTTCTTCCCTTTGCATTTCAAAGCCTAACACATTCAAAAACCATCCCTTATCTGACTCACCTAACCCATGTTAAGATTTTTTCCTAGCCCTTGTTTCATGAAATCTTCAAACCAAAACTCAACCGAATAAAAAGAAACGATGGGCGATCGCTTGGCCAAGGGAAATCATCGGAGGGCATGATGTCAACTCATGCATGAAGGAGGAGGCTGGCTGGAGTCTGTGTCACATGCAAGGGAAGGCACAATGGTCAAGTGTATGCAAGCAGAGAACGGCTCGTGCCTAGGTTATGCTCGTATTTTGCAGACAACGTTCAAGTGACTGGGCTGTTCATGATGGGTGCATATAGTGACACCGGGATAGGCGATGGGGTTTGGCTCATGATGTAGAGATATGTAGGACAATGATTATGTGAAAGAGGGTGATGGCATAATGACATGGTGAACATGATGCTCGATTTCAGAGAAATTCCAAGTGGTGGTTGAGGCATCGGGTTATGATGGGCAGGCAAGCTAGGTTTTGGAGTGCTTTTGGCTACAATTGAAATTTCTACAAGTATTGGTTAAGATGAGTTATTTTAATTAATTCACACACCTATATCTAATTTAGTTATATCCATTTCCATATACCTTGCTTTAATTATGAATTACATAAGTTTTTTGGTAGTGATTGTATGAAATTATTGAAATTGCATGTTATAGATTCAATCGGTTTGATGTTTAAATTGGTTGAATTGTATATTCTAAATATTGGATCTGATTGCATTATCAATTATGAAATTGCATAATGTTGAAAACCATCGAAATGCGTTTGATTATTTATAGTTAAAGTATATGGTTGTTGTATATGGTTTGTATGACCGGAGCTGTCGAAAAATAACTCGGGCCATTAAATAATTCCACGTTATGGAATGATATTTTATAGAGTGATATTGGCTCTAGAAGATGTATTTTTGATGGATTTATTGTTGAATAATTTAAACGTTTTTAAAAGATTCTCAAAATGAGATTTTATCTATTTTGATCCTTATTGGAATTTAATTGATAGAATATAGATAAATTATATTAAAATCTTAACTTAATTCTTATTTCAAGATTTCTGTTCAAAGCTTTTAAAAATGGGTAATATATATTTATAAAACCTTTTTAAATTTACCATTTAAGTGTATTTGGAAATGTTTTAGAGGAAAAAGATAAGATATGGTATTATTTTAGAAAAGTGGTCATGAAAGAAAGAAATTCAATTTCAATTAATTTTAGTTATAAAAACACTTCAAATAATTTTATAAAGAGTTTAAAAGCCTTTAGAAACTTCATAATTATATTTTAAAACCAGAAATAATTATAAGGTTTTAATTATTTTAATAAATCTTTTATTTTATATATTATGGATTTGAGCTTTTAGTGAGATTTCAAGCTTTTCTGTGAAATAGATAATTTTAATAAACGGTTGAATTATTCGATTTGTATGGGACATTTCATACAATTCTTTTGCTTATTATCAATAATATTTGTTAACTAGAGTTTGAGGGGAATTTACTAACTTTTAGTAAGTACTTGAATTTACTAATTGGTATGGGACGGTTACTTAAATTCTTATGGTTACTTAAGTGACAGTAATTAACACTTAGAGTTTTATTATCGTAGGGTGTTCGAATTTTATATTTAGGCTGATAGATCCCTAAGAAAAGATAACTCATTTTTCATCGACCTGAGAGTCGATACATTCTTAGATTTGGGTAGGCAGACCTCTTTGGTGTGTTCAGATTTGTTATGGTGTAACATGGCTGACTTTTCGTCCCTTAGACAGGTGTTGCATGCAATGCTATCAATTATTTTGTGTATAGTTAATAATATTTACCTATTTTATTAGTTTTGGTAAATTTGCATAGTAGTCTACTTGGCTATTACACTATGTGGCAGGGTCATTTTAGTTTATTAGACTACATCATCCTATTTGGTTATTAGACTCCATGTCATTTTTTTTAAACTGATAGTTGACTACCAACATTATTTCATTAATGATGATTGTTCTTTAGAGATTTTTGGGATGGATATTTAGTATCTTTTGGCTTTGGAGAATTTTGAGTTATTATCACCATATTTTTGATGATATTCCATTTGGGACTTGATATGGATTTATGAAATAATGATTTGGTTTGATATGCCTTACTTTGGTCATTTGTTCTGGCATATTTTTATCTTGGCTTATTTTATTGTTAAGTCATGTATTGATTTGGATTTGAAATGGTGATTTGGTTTGGTATGCCTTATTATGATCAACTAATTTTAGGCATATTTTGAGATGACTTATTTTATAGTTAAGTCGTATATTTATGATATCTATTTCTCACATTTTTATTAGTTGTAGTCTGACTTGCTTATTTTATAATATGCGGGTTAGGCCGAGACTCTATAGGTATATGGACTTGTTGACCTTTGGAATATGTGCTAGCACTGGAGCAAACTATTTTGATTGTTTTAGTTTACTTCATCCTTGTATATATTGACATTTAGGAGGATGTGTCATGCATATTATTTAATAGTCATTATGTACCTAACATAGTATTTTCGATGTGATGTAGATATTTTGTGGGTCTAGTACTGCATTTTGTATACTCGCATTTTATTATATATATGATGTATATTATTCCGCTGTGATCTATGACTCCGATTCTGATTTATTTATATTATGTACCGTGCTTAACATTTTATTTCTAATCGGTATGGTTATTTTTAATCGGTATGTTTATTACTTTAGATTAATACCATACACTTCAAAAAATTTCAGTTCAGATCATGAAAAGGTAACAAAGACGTGTCAGTGTTAGTATAAAGGTATATTCACATTCGATCGCCCTTAACCAGTAGTGTTATACATATTATTAGACGACATTACTTGTAATGTTCTTTAATAATATGAGCATAGCGGTGTGATCAATATAGACCTCTTATGGTCATGTGCCTTTGATGGCATTCAGATATTTCTACTCCTTTTCAACAAATTATTTTTATTCATCAATTATCGGAATAATGGCCATAAATATTCAGCATTCCACGTTCTTTCTATGACATTGTCATCTGGTCGGCAAAGTTTATAAGTCCTAGGTGGATTACCTTATGATTGATTATGGGCCCTTCCCAATTTGGTCCTAGCGGCCCGACCATCAGATTCTTAGCATTTTCCATGACTCTTTGAAGCACTAGATCTCCTTTTAAAATGATTTTCCTCTTACTGTAGAGTTATGGTATTTAGACATTCTTCGTTGATACTTGACCATTCATATAACTGCTTTATCTCTTAACTCATTAATAAAGTCGAGGGATTCTTTCTTTAATTCCTAATTTGGATTGAATGCATACGAAATCCTTCGATGATAAGGTACTTCAACTTTATTTGGGAGTGTAGCTTGCATCCATACATTAGGGAATATGGGGTATGACCCGTTGCAGTCTTAGTCAAAGTTCTATATACCCATAGAACAAGATGTAGTTCTTCTACCCAATTTCTTTTGTCCTTGTCTAATCGCTTCTTTAAAATGGATTTTATAGTTTTGTTGGCCACCTCGATGGTTACATTTGCCTTAGGATGAGCTGCAAATGAAAAGCTTTTGATGATTCCATTCCTGTTACAAAATCGGGTAAATTCTTCACTTTCAAATAAGGTTCCATTATCAGATATTATCTGGTATAGAATCCCGAATATGGTAATAATATTTTTGATTACAAATTTGAAAGGTCCGATGTATATTCAAAAGTGGTTATGATTCTATCCACTTCGTGAAGTAATCAATGACTACCACTACATATTTAGCCCTTCCCTGGATATAGGAAGTAGTCCTATTTGATTGATTCCCCATACATCATAGAGCTATGAACTTGAGATAGAAGTCAATTCACATGATGGTAAGCACAGGATTTTAGAGAACTTTTGACACTTTTCACATCTTCTTACATAATCAATGGCATGTCTTGTCATTTGGGGCCAATAGAAGCCATGTATCGTAACTTTCTTGGCTAGTTTTATACCATCGGAATGGTCCCCATAGAAACCCTCATGGGCCTCACTTAATAGTTTTTCCCATGTTTTTAGATTAACATATCTTAATTATAGGAGAAAGTATCCCATTTTGTAAAGTATTTCATTTGTTATGACAAAAGTCGAGGCTTGGCGCTTTATTCTCCTTGCGTCCTTTTTATTTATTGGTAGTCTTTCCTTTATTATATACTCAACAATCGAAGTCATCCAATTGTTCTTGTATTGAACATTAGTTTCCGTATGAGGGAGTTCCCTTGAAGAGTTTTGGTTTCGACTTCTCTTTCTTTGTCGTGTGTTAAAGCTTGAGACATGTTCAACACTAAAGCCTCATTTTTTGGATAGGGGTATTTCTCCTCTATACTAGGATTCGCCTGGTAGCCTGTTGGCATAATTTAGGCTTCTGGTGCCCTTCGTCTGCTAGCCAACTTAGCTAAAGAATCGGCTTGAGAGTTCTTGCCTCTGGGTACTTGACGTATTGAGAAATCATCGAACTGAGTCAGCATCTTTAATATGTTCTTGACATATAACACTAGTTTAGCATCTTTCATCTAACATTTCCAATTTAACCGGTTCACCATCAATTTTGAATAATTGAAAATTTAAATTATAGGGATTTTCAGTAGGAGGGCTATAGTAAGTCCTACTGTCATATATTCATATTCTACTACATTGTTGGTTGCTAGAAATCCTAACTTCATCAAATAGTGCAAAGATATCCATCTGGAGTTATAACCATATATCTGGCTCTAACTACTTGTTCATTCAAAGCTCCGTCTACGAAAAACTACTACTTAGGTTTTCGGCGCTTCTCTTTCTCTGATTGCTCTTTAATGAATCTTGAACATTCATTGACAAAATCAGCTAGTGCCTGCCCTTTAATTGACGTTTAGGGTAGGAATTCGATTTTGTATTGGCTACATTCAATTCTCCACTTAACCAAACTTCCTGAAGCTTCTAGTTTAAAAACTTTCTTGAGTGGGAAATTGGTTAGAACTTCAATTGGATGTACTTAAAAATAAGCTCTCAGTTTGCGCACGATAAGCATTAAATAGTATGCTAAGTTCTCTATAACAGGGCATCTAGTTTTTGTATCTTTAAGTCTCTTATTGGTATAATATACATGAAGTTGAATTCCCTTTTCTTCTCTTTTCCGTACTACGCTAACTGCATGTTTGGAAACTGCAGAGATAAAGACTTTCTCAATCTATAGGACTAGAGAGAATCAGTGGGTTTTCCAAACGATCTTTTAGTTCTTGAAAAGCCTATCAGGTATCCTCACTAAATTCGAACCCTTTCTTCTTCTTGATTACATTGAAGAAGGAAATGCATTTGTCGGTAAATTTGGAAATACATTAATTCAATGCTGCCATATTTCTATTCAGACTCATTACATCTGTGCTTGTTTTTGGTTCTGCCATTCCTCTAATAGCTTGAATTTGGTTAGGATTTGCTTCAATTCCCCTAACACTAAAGATATATCCTATGAGTTTGTCGAACTAGATTCCAAAGGAACATTTTTTGTAGGTTAAGCTTTATCTGATATCTTTGCAACATATCGAACATTTTTTCCAAGCTCTTTAGATAAATTTTTTCTCCTAAGACTTGACCAACATGTTATCCATATAGACTTCCATGTTTTGACTGATTTTTCCCTGAATATTCTATTTGCTTGTCTTTAATATGTTTCTCTTGCATTCTTCAATCCACAGGGCATCACCTTGTAGTTATGCGTTCCTTGGTCTATTGTAAACCGGTATTTTCTTCATCTGGTATGAATATTTGAATTTGATTGTAGTTTGAATATGCGTCCATGAAGGATAAGAGCTGGTATCTGCTTGTCGTATCAACTAACTTATCTGTCCTTGGAAGTGGATAATAGTCTCTTGGACATACTTCGTTCAAGTTAGTGTAATGAACACATGTTCTCCATTTCTCATTACACTTCTTGACTAGTACTGGATTGGCTATCCATTTCGATTAGAAAACTTCTCTGATAAATCCGTTCTCAAGCAATCGCCTGACCTCCTCTTTTAAAGCATTAGGACAGATTTTATCAAACTATCTCTTATTCTACCGAACTGGTGTGGCGTTTAGGCTTATGTTCAAGGCGTGACACATGATGGTAGGATTAATTCTGACCATATCTGAGTGAGTCCAAGCAAATACATCTTTGCTAAATTGAAGAAATTGGATCAACTCTCCCTTGATTTTGGCATCTAATTCTTTTTCGATCTTAATTGCCTTTGTCATTTCAATCAAATCAAAGCATGCCTCTTCAAAATCCTCTATTGGTTTCATCTTTACTGCTCATTTTTGCAATTTAGTTTAGTGTCAATTTCTTATCTTCTAGTTCGTCTTCTATCAAGTTTACCTCCATCATTCTCCTTTTCTTTTTGAAGAAAGAAAATTTCCTCAACACATGTTTAACTGCCTAATTGGGCATTATGTTTGCATTGGACAATGAGCTTAAAGAAACATCATCCAAAGGCTTTTTAATATTAGTTATGATAAATTCCTTCTTCTTCGAATCGTAACAAGAAACTGTGTCTTGCCTATATTGCTCAACAATTGCTAAATACATCTCTCTAGCACTGAACTGCTCTCCTCTTATAGTTCCCCATCCCATTTTGGTAAGAAATTTCACCATTAAGTACTTCGGTGACATAAAAGCATCAATTTCATCTAGAGTTGGTCTTCCAAAGAAAGCCATCATAATTAGAAGGTTGGTCCATGACGACGAAGAGGGTTTAAATGGTTTAAGAACTTGGTGGCACTTCTGTTTGCACGAGAAGCTTTACATGCCCTACTAGAGTTGATCATTTATTATTGAACCCAAAGATAGGTTCAAAGAATGGTTCTAGTTTCTCTTTTGGAAGTCCTATATGGTCAAATGCATGCTTGAAGATTGCATTGACCGCACTCCCGGTGTCTACTAAGTTTTTGGAGACCACAGAAAGTCCAATTTGTGCAGTGATCATTAGTGGATCATTATAAGGATGGCGAATCCTCTTAATTATTGCAAAGTGACAGTCAAAATATGAATTTGGATTTGAAATCTTGGGTTCTTGAGTGGTAGTTCTTCTTGAACAATGAAAATTTATTCTTTTTCTTCCCTAATATATCGATTCCTTGCTCCTTTGCTATTCCCAGCCAAATGTGGGCCTCCATGGATCACATCGATTCAATTTAAAGGTAGAATGAAGTCAGGCTAAATATGTCCTCTGCTATATTTACAGTGTTGCTTGATAGCCTTTGATTGCTGTTTTCAAAATGGATTGCCTTTCGACCATCTTTAATGACTTCCTTTAGTTGTTCGGAATAGATCATGCGCTAGATTATGCTTGCTAGTACTCGACATTCATCTGCTTTGTATCCATTTTATTTGTGATAGGCGTGGTAATCTCCTCCTCTCCTTGGGTTAGGATCAGTTTTGGCTTTGTAAGAGATAAGGCAGTCATATTTTTCTTTCATTGTGGCATATATATAAAACATTGTCTTGTTTAAAGCAATGTGGTTAGCATTTGGGTCTTGTTCCCACCTTAGCTTCTTGTGGTTGTGGTTGTTGTTAATCTTTCCTATCTCCTTCTGTCCTTGGGCCTTCTTTCTAGCATGATACATTTCATCCATTCGAATGAACTTATCAACTTGGAAATGTAAATCTTGTAAGTCTTTGCATTTGTGGATGTAGAGCTCCCTCCAGAATAGGGTTTGTTCGATCAGCCTAGAATGAACCACTACCAGCTTATCTCCATCAATCATGTTCTTTGCCTTCAAGGCTTCCATATTAAATTTCTTAAGATAGTTCCCCAACAGCTCTCGTAGCCTTTATTTGATATTAGTTACCACATTGCAGGCAATAATGGGATCCTTGTAGATATAGAATTACACTGAGAATTCATAAGAAAACTGCTTTTAAGAATAGATGTTCCTTTCTCGTTACCGAGGTGCTATTTAGCTACCACTCCTTGAAAAGTAGTTGGAAAAAGGCTACACCGCGAAGCTCCAAATGCATTGTATATGTCCATCTAGCTCCCAAAGGCCAATAGGTTATCATTTGGATCAGTTGTTCCATTATATTTGATAAATGGGATCTCAATGTGAGAAATAGTCTTTGCGGCCATAACCTCACCTATGAAATGAGCCTCTCGAGCGTTATCATTGACTTTTCATCTAGGGTTCTCTTCCCATTGAGGTTGAGCATGTCTTTTTCCATTTTTTCTTCCATCTCTCAAGTAAGACTCAATATTATGATAGTTACTCCTTTCAAGTTTGTACCCTTCTGAAATTGAGTATTTAGAGTGTTCCTTGAGTTTTACCTCTAATCTTCCTTGGTAGTTTACTTTAGCTTGTTGGTCGCCTCTTCTCTTTTATATAGTCGAGATAAGATTATCTTTGCATTTTTCGCTAAGCAAAGAAGCATTCAAGTCCCTCCTTGGAAATTCAACTTCATCTCTCCCTGTAGGCCTGGTAGTTTTGGAGGACTTCGGAGCAACAAGCTGCTTCCAAGAGTCCTTTTACCTCTAGCACTTCTTTCTCTAGGCTTTTAGTCTTGGCCTCACTGCTGGTTGGCTGTGCCGGTCTTGATGGCTGCCTTGGTTCTATACTTACCAAGTTGAAGTTGGGAACCACATTCTTTTCTAAGGGTATTGTTCGGATGACCTCTTCATTTAGAGCACTAAGTCGTATTGATCTCATTTTCCTAAAATAACAATTTATTTTACCAGTTTAAAGAAAGAATTAAATAGGATCGAAGTTCAAGCCTTCCTTCTAGCACCAAAAATGTTAGACCAAAAGATGGTATAACACTCTAAATGCCAATTGTGATAAATTAGCTCTTGATTTGTGCATTTAAAGAGACATGATCAAGTATAAATTGATCAATATCGTCCTAATGGTGTATCAAGAACCAACTTATCATTTGAGACTAATCTTATAACAGAATTATTTAATGGATGACATTAGGCCCTTAAGGAATTTTTTACGAAAGTCCGTTTATTATCCTAAAGTCATTATGCTCAAACTCTTTAACATTCATTAGAGTCATTATGCTCAACGTCCTCTAAGGACATAAGAGTCGATATGCTCGAAGTCCTCAAAGTTATTAAATATATATGTTCATTTAGGATTTTAGATGAGATAGTTCAAATTGCCTATGTCATATCGTATGTTCAATAGAGACATAGAAGATAAGTGATTTGTTTGGGCTATAGTCCATTATGCACAATAATTGGCATATAATTATGCAAAATGCAGTCCTTATGTCCAAGTTCCATGTTTTATATAATTATGCATAAAGGAGCTCATCATAATTTAAGTCTTCTCGACTATATTCATGTCAGGTTTGATCATGACGAGTCCATATATATACAAGTCCATAATAATAATGTCCAAAAAATGTCATAGTCGAAGTCAATAAGTAAATTCAAGTCCTTGTTCATATAATTCGAATATGATTATAGTCATGGTTTTCCCTCAATTTGATTTAGGGTTAAAAGACTTTGACTTAAGGAAAGAAGAAAATGAAAATCCATCCTCTTCCATAAAGACCTTAGCTACATATTTATAGGGTTCAACAAGTGGTAGGCTTCACCAGTCATTAACTTCGACATTATCAATGTCATCGTGTATTAAGGTCGACATATTTGTGTTCATATGTGGGACTTCAGTACTGGTGCAATAAAGCCAATATTCGACATCATTAAGCTCGACGTAGATAATTCCTTCTCCACTAGTCGACTTTCACTACATCCATATATTAGCATCGATGGATGGCAAAGTTATCAAGCAGCGGCTTCGACAACCCTTTTGGATACATCGATGACCATAGCTAATTTTCATCAGCGATGATGACTTCTGTCCTAAGATCTTCTTTATTGATAGTTGGCGGCATCATTCGATACTAAAGAAGATGTGGATATTGAACAGCGACGACACCGATGATCCTCGATGTCGATAATCAAAGGCTGATGAAATATGGCATTGTCAATGCCTATGGATATTGACGATGATAGTCATCATCATGATGTATATGTGAAACATCTTCCATGTATGAAAGTTGACATTACATTAGTATTACACATCGGTGACTTTTATGGCTTGCAGTTCCATTTATGATGCATTTTAATGAGTAGCAACATTAGGATAGAAAAACCATAGTTACTTAAATTCTATTCATAAGTAGCATTATTGATATTGATTGGATATGGCTTTATTTACTATTTCTTTGGAAAACATAAGTTTTAACATCACTAGCCAATAGTCGTTGGAATGCGATAACATAGCATCACTTGGTAGCGATGGCGGTCAACGTAGCAAGGATTGGTTCTTGCTTATGAAAGATGACGTCAATGCCTCAGAACATCATGTTTTATTGGTGCTATCAGACTTCATGTGATGTTTCTGTTCTTTAACTTTTCCCATTGTAACTCTTACACTAACGGTTCTCGACATTATTTTTTAAACATCCTAGATGACGGTTATAGTAGTAACATTATCTATTTGTGCAATGCCACCATGTTATATGTCTTCGACGTTGATGGAACCTTAATATCGACATTCATTCTTAATGCTATCTTAGCATACAAAATTTGAACTTCGACATAAGCTATTAGTCTCAATATTTGCTTCTCGAATTGTATCCTTTGAAAATTATATGGATAACAAACTTCATAGATGGGATACTAAGGTTGAGAAAAGGTAACGAAGGTGTTTAGGTTATTGTGGACCGATTGACCAAGAGCATGCACTTCTTACCAGTTTAGACTATAGGGACGGCTTCTATTTTAGCTAAATAATATGTAAAGGACATCGTAAGACTTCATGGAGTTCCATGTGATATCATGAGTGATAGAGATCCATTATTCACATTCTAGTTTTAGAAAGGGCTACATGATGCTTCAGGGACAGAGCTTAGTTTGAGTATCGCTTGCTATCCATAGATTAATGAGCACATGGAGTGGATTAACCTAGTATTAGAGGACTTGCTTCGAGCTTGTATATTAGATTTGGTGGTACATGGAAAGAGCACTTATCACTTGTAGAGTTTTTATACAATAATAGTTATCAGGCAAGCATCTGCATGACATCTTTTAAAGCTTTGTATAATAGACCTTGTAAATTTCCATCGTGCTGTATGGAACCTGGTGATCGTCTAGTACCTTAGCCAGACATGATTCGAGAGGCGTTAGTTAAGATAATAGAAATTAGGAAATGAATCAAGGAAGCATAGAATCGACATAAAAGCTATGCAAACGAGAGGCACAAATGCTTGAAGTTCTCAGTTGGAGGAATTTGTGTTTATAAAGGTTTCTTTAATGAGAGGTGTAGTTCGGTTTGGAAGACCCAAGAAGTTAGCTCTTCCTTATATAGGACCATTCTCGATTCTAGAGAGGTTAGTACACTCTCATATAGAGTCGAGTTACTACCAAACTCTCAGGTATGCATAATGTATTTCGTGTATCACATTTACATAGGTTTGCGCATGATCCTTCTTTGATAGTGGAAGCATCATAGAATGAAGACTTGGAGGTTGATCCTAATATAGTTATACTAAGGTAACCAATTCATGTTATTGTTATCGAGATGTGAAGCGATTAAGGACAAAGGTCATGAAGTTTGTTAAGGTACAATGGAGTGAGGATGCTTGGGATTGTACAAAGGCGACATAGGATATATGAGGAAGTCCTATCCAGAGTTGCTTACAGACTAGTGGTTTCTTTTTATCTTATTATATCTTTTGTGATGTACTCAGCACTTGAGGTGGTGTCACTTTGTATGCTGTTTGGCTTGCAGTTTAGTTTGCATACAGTTTCAATAGTACTATATATATATATATATCTTGCTTTTATTCTCTTTTTATTGCCGTTCTTATTTGAATTTCGAGAAAGTAAATGTCTAAAATAGGGAGAATGTAGCGGTCCGCAATTTAAGACACTTTATCTTTAAATATCATAATTTTTGAAATATAGTTAAGTATTATAAATGTGATTTTATAACCTTATTAAACTCCTTTTAATTAATAAATATTGAAATGAACCTTTGTTTTGTATTTTGCTTACAAAAATAAATACTTCGTAGAAATATCGATAATGTGATCAAAAACTATTTTTCGATAAACAACTTTTTATTCAATATAAGTTGTTCAAACTTTTTGCACATGCATAAATAATTTAGTAAATCATTAATTGAAAATAGAATATTCTGAACTAAATCACCCAAGAAGCTTCTAAAAGCTTCTAGAACGAAAGTGGATATTTGTGAGTTGAAGGAGATATTTTCTAAGGCATGTGATGTGTAAATTAGAGCACATGGAGGCATGGGGTGTGATCCTTCTACGGCCGGTTAGGGGGTGAAGGGAAGGGTATGGTGACCCCTTGAAGCATATATGTGTGTATACTCTTCTTGAATTCAATTTTACATTTTTTAAAAATTATATCAAAGCACCCTTCACTGTCTTCTCTTCATAATTTCCCAAGAAAAAATAATTCAAAACAACTCTATATCTCTCTGTACTCCTTCAATAAACTTACAATAACATTACAACACCTTCCATCAACTCAAAGATTGAATATTTGATAGCCCAATCAATTCAAGGCCGTAAGCATCAAAAGAGGGATTTATGCTAGGCCATGAGCAAAAGTAAGAAGAGTTAGGAAGTTTTGTGTTTGCAAGAATGTGATAGGAAGTGGAAGCTTGTACCTAAGTGTTTGCTTTTAATGGGTGAGCTAACTCACCATTTGAGTGAGTATGAAGTGAATGTATTGTTGTTTAAACTATACAAATGTTGCTTGACTATTTTTTTTTTGTGATTCTTACTTTGAAAAGAAAATGACAAATGTACTTAATGGATATGGATTTGTTTGACTTCATATGACTTGTCACATAGCCATGAAACAAAGCAAATATAGTTGATTGGATGTTGATTTGAATCAGACTTGAATTCGAAGTGGTTTTATAGTGATAATCGCTATAGAAGCATTTTGAAAATGCCTTGTCTTCAACATTTTCTATAGAAATTTTTAGAGAGAACAATAGGGCTTTCTTTCCATAGTTGTGATGAATTATGTGTATATTAGTGTTCAACATTTTCTACAGAAATTTATAGAGAGAACATCAGTGTAACACCCCACCCCGAGACCCACCTTAGTAAAGAGAATTAACGAGTAATTAAGTCTACTAAAGCGGAGAATAGGGCTGGTTAAGGGTGACCATCTATAACTTTGTCTTAAACATCTACTGAATACGTCGATAAATGCAATATAATTTTTTTCTTTCTATCTCAATGGATCGACATACACAGTAA
The DNA here is from genome assembly GCA_030765085.1 of Allium cepa. Classification (NCBI taxonomy): domain Eukaryota; kingdom Viridiplantae; phylum Streptophyta; class Magnoliopsida; order Asparagales; family Amaryllidaceae; genus Allium; species Allium cepa. The sequence continues at coordinate 502,044,770 of CM060937.1, read as the reverse complement.
ATGCTTAATCCAAAACTATAGTGGCTAACGGATCTATCAGAACAAAATACAATAACTAAATGTAAAGCACATCACAGAACAGTAATCAACATCATATATATACATATACACTGATACATGTTTAGTACAATACAATATGAATACAAATAAAGGTGGTACTCGACCACATCATACACATTGAATCAAATATGAGTACATAAGAGTATGCGGCAGAACAGAAATTGCTTAAGAGAAAGGAGAGCTGATATCCAACATCAACTTCAAGCTAAGACCAATAGATGATACCTGAAACAACTCGGCCTGACCCGAGTATAAATACATGGGTCAGTCTAGCTACACAAATCAGTCAATATCGGTAATATGAAGCAGAATAGACATGAAGGTACTTCTTCTCGAAAGAGAAGAATGAATCGATAAACTCATAAGCTCAACACTTAAGTAACAAACACTACTTAAGTGAACAAATACCTCGAAGGAGGTAACCCAAACTCAATACTCAAATCAAACACAAGTGCCTCATATCATCAGCGACATCCCAAAATGCCTACATGGTTTCCATGAACCATACTTCCTCAAAAGGAGAAACATCAATGCAAACTCTCGCCAAAATGGAAAACATAAAACATTCTCAAATAGGATGATCCAAAAATCAATTATAGATGAATCTTCAAATTCAATTATACCTCATCGCATCGGTGTAAATGTATATAAATCTCAATCTCAACTCGCCAAAATGGCAAAACACAGAATATCCTATAAAATTCTGAAATTATCAAAACTCATAACTCAAGGAACTCGATAAGAGTTCAAAACATCATAATTGAAATCACTATATATATATAACATCTCATATAGCACTTGGCTATCGATGTAATAAAACATCTTAAAAAGGTGAAATCATAATAAAACAGAAAACTCAGAAAATCCGGATTGGCCAAATCCCCGATTATAATGCCGAAGCAATGCTGCACGTGATAAACTCAGATGGCCGAAGCCTTAGACAAGGTCGCTAACACCTCCCAAAGCAGTTCATCCTCATAATAAGGTCGCTAACACCTCTTCAAGCCATTTTGCCAGCCCTAACAAGGTCGCTAACACCTTACAAAGCAGTTCGTCCTCATGACAAGGTCGCTGACACCTCTTCAAGCTGTTTTGTCAGCCCTAACAAGGTTGCTAACACCTCCCAAAGCAGTTCGTCCTCATGACAAGGTCGCTGACACCTCTCCAAGCAGTTCTGTTAGGTAAACATCGTGAATGTGTCACAAACTCACGGATAGAAACCCGAAAAGTATTAACGTGTGTCCCATACCACACATTCGCACTTAGCGGTTTACTAGCCGTTAGTCGATGCCATACTAGAAACATCATAAAACTCAAAAATTTATATCTCGCCTAGTCTCATTTACGAGTGAGAAAGAGCCGCCATACTTGTCTCATCTCATCGACAAGCATTAAATGGCATCGTAACTTGTCTCATCTCATCGACAAGTGAAAATATCATGATGGTTCCTCATAAACCATAAATCTCAAAATATGAATTCATAAACTCAAGATTTGCCTTATAACATTCGCAAGTAAATAAGACATCGTGATGGATCTCATCGACCATACTCCTATATAGGAGATCTCAAACCATAATGTATGCCAAATATTGGCCATCTTAAATAATTCCAATAAACAGGAACTGTAAAAATCAAAATGTGCCATAAAATGGCAAAACATTTCAGAATCATTAATCTCAAATCGTTTCGATCGTACAAGTCCGGAATTAACCGAAATAGTAAACGCACATGTCCCATACCACGTGTTTTACTAAATCGTTTAATTCTCTTTATAATACGTTCGAATAGTGCATAACTGTGTGCTTTATACTTAAAATAATTTACTAGAGAAAACAAGTTTTTAAAACTTTTTTCCGAAAAGATTAATAAAACCCATATTTGAAATTCTTTTATTATAGGGAATAAATAGGTTTTTTTATATTATAAAAATAATTTTAAAATACTATATCATAATAATTTGAAATGTCCATTTATTTCAAAAGTTACTTCGAAAATGGTTTAGTGAAAACCGTACTCGAAAACAATGAAAAACAAGAAAGATAACTTAAGACCGATAACTTGAGTTCAATACGAATTCAATTCAAATTTAACTAAAAACCAATTCGAATTCTATATAAATTTGAATTTCAAATTTTCTAAATATAGCTAGCCTATTGATAGGCATCATAGATCTCAAAAATCTCAAAAACATCATCAAAACCAAAAGAGAAAAAGAGTAAAAATGAGCTAATACAATTCTAAGGTCAATGTTTGTTGTTGTTGTCATCTTGTTCTCAGGACAACAACTTATAACCATAATTTCGACCAAGCAAACTTAAAAACTAAATAAAACACAATGAATAAAACTTGTAGTACATTATTTAAGCTTTTCGAAACATCTAAAATTATCAAAATCGGATCAAAAACGAAGAAGTTATCGCCAATTTAGTTTCAGCCTTAAGCACAGAGCAAATATTGATTTTGCTCTCGGGATTACAGTAGAAAAATTCGATTTTGACATAACTAACCTCAAAATTACTGAAAATACAAAACATGAATGTTGTAGCACATGAACTAAGATTTCAGAAACATCTAAAATTATTAAAATCGGAACAAAAACGAAGAAGTTATGGCTAATTCAGTTTCAGCCTTAAGCACGGAGCAAATATTGATTTTGCTCTCGGGATTACAGTAGAAAAATTCAATTTTTTCATAGCTAACGTCAAAATAAAAGAAAACTCAACAAATTAAAGTTATAGTATATGAAATACGCTTTTCGGAGTGCTCAAGATTGTCAAAATCCGATCTGTGGTTCAAAAGTTTTGGCTGTTTTGCTTACAAATTCAAACTCAGCCTGATTTGTTAAAGACAGAATCGAGCTTCTATATTCAAACTCATTTCAGGTCAATTAAATGAAAGAATTTCAAACAGTAACCAAAAGAGAAATTGCATCTCATTGAATCTATTTTCTAACCTAAAAAGAATGAGCCATTTCAGATAGTTATGCACCAATATATCGCTGTTTTACTACAGCGATTTTCATATAAAATTTTCAGCAAACAATCATTGGATTTATTTAACACATACAATCAATTCACAATCAAATTGAAAGCAATTCAACCAACAACCTTCTAATTCAATCCAAATAACAACTAAAAATCACACATATGGATTGAAGATAGCAAGTGTGAGTTGTAAATAACTTACCTTTTATTTTCCTATAGCTTGCTAAATCCTCTTTTAAGCCTTGCTAATCTCTTATCTTCTCCAAAATCACCTAAAAACTCAAGAACAAAATTTGGACAACAAGCAATTTGATCAAAATGGGGATCAAAATCATTCTTTTAGAGTTCTAAAGGATAGTGATAGTGTTTAAAACACTTACTCTACATTATTGGACAAAATCCCTTTGATTTGAGCTTTGAATTTGGAAATTAGGAACTACGGTTTTAAAGCTTTGAGAAGGAGGAGTTTAGTTTTTTTTTTTTGGTTTTCTCTTTTCTGACTTTCGAATGAAGGTGAATATATAATAAAAGGAGGTACTTTCTCTTATTTGCACTAATGGATCAAGAGAGTTAAGATAGGGATCCACTAACAAGGTGTTACTAATTCTCCTAAGTGTTACTAATATTTGTTTAGTTCTATCATTAATAAACCAATTTTTTTTTCTATCAATGTTTTAACAAAATTTATTCACTAATTTCTCAAATTTGATAAAACCAAATAACCATTTAAAAATTGCATTTTAACAAAATCTCTCAATATTAACACTTTACTCTAAACACCAAATTCAAATAATTGATTTTATAATATTTCAAAATTTTAAATTGAAATTCTTTATTTAAGAAATTAAAACTATTCCTTAAATAGATCCAACCAAATATTCTTAAAATATGTTTTAATTACTCGATTGAATTTCACAAATCATAAATCAAAATCAATCATTCCTAATTAAATTTAATTAATTAGTGAATTTACACCAGGATTGTTACAGATTCCTCCCTTACAAAAATTGCGTCCCCGTAATTTTCTAGAAAAAGAGCCATAAACAACACAAAAATTCAATCGACAAAGGATAAAAGACATGCTCGAAACTCAAACCATACATGCTCTCAACATAGAATGGTCGAAAGAAATAAGGAAAAACTCACTTGGTTAATTCAATGGCCCCATCATATGCTAACATAGTGATTAGCAAACCATCGAATTTTCCAAGTATCTCGAAAGAATTTCGAAGATATCCCATCTTCGAACCAAAATTCAATAAGATGCTCAACAATTAGTCAATCGAAAATGATTGATTTCAAATAACTCTACGAATAAAGTCGGGATCAAACTCACTCAAACCCGAACTCTAAGCAATAAAGAAGATCATCAATAAGGTTTTCCGCATAAATATATGGAAAGAACATCCTCACAACATGGTAGACACAACAGACAAGATTGATAAATCACAAGATGGCTTCCCACAAGGCCACTAACTCGAACGACCGCGAAAAATGCACGTCGTTGATAATAGCTCAAAGATAGAATATACTCAAGAACAAGGATATAAGCTCAAATTACTTTTCAGTCTAAGATATTTAGAATTTTTATACCTCAACATCTTTTAAATTTTAAATCTCAATTTTCAACATTTGAAAATTTTCAAACTTTTTACTATATTACTTAGTAAGTTATTTAAAACTCAAATTAAAAGTCCAAATTTCTTCTCTTACTTCAAAATTAATTTCCAAAGAAATTCGTAAATCCATAATAATATTCCTCAAAATAAATTAAGGGTTTAAATTCTCTACACTCTTCTATTAAACCACTTAAATAGTTTTTTAAACCAATCTTCAAATTCTCTTATTGTACTCTTCTCTTAAAACATCCGATGTATATAATATAGATTCTAAAATCTCAAAATATACTTTCAATAAAGTATAGCTTAAGAATATTCTCTTTTATTTTAATCTTTATAATTTATAAATAAATAAATAAATAAATAAATAAATGACATTGCCTCGCCCTTGAATCTCTAATAAATAGATACATCCGTTGGCTGCATTGTCGATCGAGCGATCAAAACTGCCTCGCCACCCTGTTACTCGTCTCTGAAATCAATGGCTGCAATTACCATTCAAAAATAAATTTCATATATAATCTCAAAATATTATTTTCAATATTTCAATTTTTAAAACACAAACCATCGTGTCTGATTGTCTCATCATAGCATTTAGGAGATTCCTATCGATAACGTTGATCAGGTGTATCGACCAGAACTCTTAACTACTCGATGAATAACCCAACACTCTCAAATTGTTTCTACGAAAGAATACTACTCATATAAATATATTCTCAAAACATTCTTTGATTTTCTTTTGTTAAATATCTCAAAACTCCAATTTCTCTTTTTAAAACTCATATTTATATAGCTTCAAAACTCAAACCAAAGGAAATTAAGAGAATGTATCAAGATATTCCTAGAATACTTGATTCACAAAATCAACAACAGGAGATGGAGTGTTCGTCAACTCCTACAAGATGATGAGCCACTCTGGAAAATCCTCAAGATACATGATAAGCAAGAAATTCTTCTCGAAGGAGAAGAAGCACACAAACAACAAATCATTACTTCAAACAAAGTAATGCTTCAAAGGATAACACCGATTTAGTATCCGAAAAGGATAGCCCAAAGAAATTATATGATAAACTCAATCAAACTCGAACAATCTAGAAAATCACCTCATTCTTTAGTGGATGTCCTCGTGGGTGGATAGCTGAAGGCTAAAATCCAGGAATAAGGTTAATTTAACACTCAATTGCCCGATTGGATATCAAACCCAAATGGACTCACAAAAATCAACAAAGTCACCTTGGCTGGAATTCGATATATATCATCAACATCTCGATACTCAAGAGTGAATACAAAAACTTCGAAATCATCATCAATATTCCAAAGTGATAGAAATAATAAACCAATCAAATTAGGATGCCTAAATAAATATAGGATCCTATAACAACGAAAGGATCGGACTTAACATCAAATAAGTCAATCCATCTCAAATCAGATACATCTCAAGCTAGTGAGTAATAAACAAATACTAACTAAAGCAGCAACAAATAGAAAACTCAGAATGCTCACAACAAGCCACTCGTTGTGGATCCCCTCAATATGATTCACAACTCTCAAAGGAATGCGACAAAATGCTCAAAGAAATCAATCAGCTCAATCGATACGAACTGACTCGTATCGACAAAAATAGGAATAGAATAATCCCAAATAAGATTACTCATAAGATAAGATGACACAAACTCTATTATGGAATACTACGGAATAATATATATATATATATATATATTCCTAGACATATTCCATCTCAACAATCCCAAAACTCGAAAAAAAATCAAGGCTCGATTGGAAAACAAGCTCGAATAAAGGATAATGATTCACTCGTATTGTACTTCGATGTATCATGATATACGTACTGTTATGTGTTTATTCTACTTTGTTCTGACCACAACTCTGATACCATGCTGTAACAACCCACCCCGAGACCCACCTTAGTAAAGAGAATTAACGAGTAATTCCATCTACTAAAGCGGAGAATAGGGCTGGTTAAGGGCGACCATCTATAACCTTGTCTTAAACATCTACTGAAGCTCTGCAGCTCATGGATAGATGGTTCGGCTTCAAGCAACAGAGGAGAAGAGAAAAAAAATGGGCAAGAGGAATGGCTTCAGGGAAAAGAAATGTACAAATATTTAATATATGTTTTAGAAAGCAAAACGTACAGAGAAAGAAACGTACCACCGCCTAATACATTTAAGTGATGAAACACTAACAGCTGGCCATTGGTTCGGTAAATAATAAATGCTAGTGGCTTTCTGTTCAGTCGTTAGAAATTTGAAAGGATAGAAGTTTAAAACTAAAATTTTGGAACCGATACGACTGACCGTTTCATGGTTTTCGCTGTATACCGAACTCCAAAACATATAATAAAATATACCGTATAGATCAGCGCGACGAGACGATCAAAATGGTATACAGATATCAGTAGTACGATTGAATTATAAAAATTCGAATTTTCTACTAGCGGAAAATGCAGCAAAAACACAGCAAAATAAGATTGATGGAGCTAAAGAAGTCCGAATTTGGAAAAACGAAAAACGACGTTTCAGTCAGAAGATGATTTAGAATTTTTCTGTATAAAATTATTTAGGTTTCGAAAACATTTTATTTTCATCAATTCCTAACTGATTAAATTGAAGTAAAATTACACACGAAAATAAACTTTCATATTTTCGGATGAAAATTTACCAGTTGTTATGTTTAACTAGACGCATTTCAAATATTAACTTTTTATTTCAAAATTTTATTATTTAAAATTTCACGAAATTTAATTAATTAAATAAATAAACGACTAAAATTTACGGGTCGTTACATTCTCCCCCACTTAAAACTTTTCGTCCCCGAAAAGAAAGGAGGTAGGAGAATAGAAACAGCCAAAAGAAAATAGACTTGAATTCCTAAATAAAACAATTAGTTTAGACATACAAATTTCAATTGAATTAATTAATATTCAGCAATTGATTTTAAACTCAAGGAATTCCATCAACTTGGTTTATTTTCAATTTATCATTGTTTGTTACAAAGCTTATTTCAAACAGCAATTTATTTTATTAATCCATTTATTATTCAACTAACCTAGTATTCTACTTATCTCTATTAACCATTTTATAATTTAACTTTAAGTGTATAACATTTTTATACGCGCTCACATTTTATTTATAAAGGTAATTTATATTGTATATTATCCAATTATCTTAAATTAACGATTTCAAAGATCATAAATTTGAATAGTCATTTATTATAATCATACTTTATTCGAAAAATTTAATTCTTCTTTATTAAATTTATTCTACTTAATACATCTTATCACATATATTAAGTATATTTACACTATTTGTAACCACTCAAATTATTTATAAACTCCTTTAACATCATTTTATACGGTATATTATTCAGTTACATAGTTAACTTCTGAGTAATTTTGGTAAGTTACATATAATGCAATTGAGTATTATACAAGTAAAATTTCCTAATTTAATTATTCAGACTTAAATTTTTTTATTCAAAATTTCTATTCCATTTTATAATTGAAATTATCCTTTTACATAAATTTAAGAATTAAATTTTCGAGTAACTTTAAATTTATTTAGAGGTAAATAAATATATATAATATACCAAATCAGATTTAAATCATATATCAATATATATATTACAAATCAAATCTTACTTTAAGAAATTCAAATCAATTTATTTTTGAAAACCAACCGCAGCAAAGCTATAGAATAGTCTCTCCACTTCAAAACTCGAAAATGAATATCGATGATGCGGCCGCCATCACCGAAATTATTTTCCAGCGAAAAAAATAGGAGAGCACTGATTTAAACATTTAAAATTTCTTTCAAATGATTTCTATTCTAAAATACTTTAAATAATATACCATCTAAAACTTTAAATACAAGGTTTGAAACCCATCGGAAATTAAATTCTCAAATTCTTGATTTAAATTCATTACAAACTCCAAATCAAATTATCAACCAAACTTTTATAGATTCATTTATTTATATTATGAAATAGTCAATGGTTTATAAACAATCAATGAAAATTAAATATTATCATTTCGGACAACATATTCATTAACAATTTAATTTCATAAAAATTTATACTTATATGTGATATAATCATTCAAAATTATTTACTAAATTTTGAAACAATATTATGTCAGTTTGCTCTGTTCAAGTGTTTTAGAAATCCTACCGATAGCGCTGATCAAATGAATCGATCGGAAACCCAAATCAACATCAACAACTCAAACAACACAATATATATTAAAATATTTTAAATATCAATTTACAAATACACTTCCTCGCTTGACGATACAAGAATGGATTTCAAAGCAAGGATAGAGATTCAAATTTGATAGATTCAAATCAAGGGGAATTCTTATTCGAAGATAAGTTCGAAACAGAAGATAAGATGATTAAATAACGAAATAAGATGGATGAGTTTATATAAATCGCGGGAAACCTTAACCGGGTCAACTGAGACTTCAAGGATAAGATCGATGAAGAATTTCGATGTAAATCAACATCAGATATTAAGGAATAGAATTTAGGCATAGTAGGGGATAAATAGCATTGTAAACCGAGGATACTGAAATCTTTGGTAAATCGATATCTATTGTAAAGGAGTTTCACCCCTTTTTTAAATCAATTTGAGATTGGCAAGACTGCGGACTCATTATAAAGATCATTCAAAGTGGAGTTACGAGATACTCCAGAATCGAAAGAAGACGAATAGTGAGGGACGCGAATGAATTTTGGAACCGCAGGGAATGTTCCAAAAGTCAAAAGAATCGAGTCAAGAAGGACATATTTAAACTTGGATGGAAGTGATTCTGTAAATACATTTACCCTATATGCTGAGTTTTGCCTAGAGCTACCAAAGCTCTGATACCAATTGTAACAACCTGCTATTTTGGACTATTCGCATACGCATATGTCGGACTTGAATAATTCAAAATACCGAATTGTTAATTTAAATTTTTGCAAAACTAAACATATAAAGTAAATAAATAATCACAGATCACAGACACAGAGTAATAAATGCAGCGGAAACAAAAGATAGTAGTTCATGAAGCTACTACATATATAATAGAGTTAAATATGTTGCAACAGAAGTTTCAAATACAATAGTCAAATACAAGAATCAGAATATATCACTAGAATCAAATGAATATCAGAAAGCTGGATAGATAGCCGGATCTTCAAGTGAATCTCCAACTCCAAAGGTGAGTCTCGAATACTGGTACACTCAGTCTGACCTGAGCGTAAAGCAAAACACAAAACACTCGAGTCAGGATTAACATTCTTATATCAATAAATCCAACTCAAATGAAATAACAACTGAAATACAAGTAACTCAAAGAACGTTGGAATAACCATCTCTAAGGATCCGTTAAACTATCTACTATGTAGTAGTGTACGCTAAGTAGATAATGCCTATCAGTAATATAAAGTATCAAAATAGTGTTAAGGCGTTACCATTATCCCCCTTAACATATTTTATATAAATGTCATAGACTATACAGCACTGTAAACTCCACCATAAACTAGTGGGATATCAGAGAGTACTCCATAGGTATAACACAAAACAAATTCGTAGTGGTCGCGTATATAGGGATACAACTATGACAAGGCACACGAGGCAATACCCAAGGTAGTGAGACTACCGTTTGCCTGATCCGGACTGGTGAGAATGCATCGCCGTAACGATCACAACACCGCGAAACAACACTCCCAAAATTTGAAGGTGCACCAATCAATAACAAGTAATGAGTAGTTTACGAAGAAGTGTGTTCGCTCGAGGTGGCTAATCCCATTTGGCCCGGCATGGCTCCTGTTTTTGTCATTTCCAATTTGACACAAGTGTCAAGGCTATCCATTATCGTTCTCTTTCTTCAGTCATCACGTACATCATTCCAAACCCTTCATTCTGGATCACACTCCGCGTATAGTTATTAAAGTGGTTTTCGGTTTAGACGGAGAGTATGTCCATAACCGATTCTGGTTTCTTTAATAACTTTCGTAATTATTACACTGATTGGTCATTTAATATATTTCAAAACCAAATCAAAATTCAATTTCAATTAGAATTTGTAAACCAACATTTCATTTGTCTTTCTAAATCAATTTCCATAATTTACATTTCAAAACTTCCAAATTACTATTTCAAACCTTATAATTCAATTTCAATTCATATTTAAAACAATTCAAATATTGATTCAAGTTCGTGTATACATTTCATTCCGTAATCATTTAAATTAATTTAATTTAACATGCAAGTCAATTTAAATTCATTGATCGATTTCATTCAATATTCGTTAAATTAATTTATCATTCAAAATAATTTCTATTTATTTTCCAATTCATTAAATCAATTACTTAAGTTCAACTCCATTATATCAAAACTTACAAATTGAATTAAATTAAACTCGTCAAGTTAAATTCTTTAAATTTCAAGTCTTACATTAATTTTAATAAATCAAATTTTATTTCTTGTTAAAGAAATGCAATTTCACTTATTTATTCTCTTAGTTATAAATTTGAAAACTTAATTAATAAAGAACTTAATTTCACTTATTCAAGAAGTTCAAATTTTTACTTATTAAAGAATTCGATTTTATTTAATTATTAAATAATTCAACCTTATTTAATTGTTAAATAATTCAATCTTATTTAATTCATAAATAATTTCAAACTTAATTATCAAATAATTTCAAACTTAATTATTAAATAGCCCAAATTTAGTTATTAAATAATTAAATTTAAACAACGTTCTTTTATCAATAACTATGTTAATATTTTGTTCAGATTATTAAATATTGACATTTTCCTTTCATTAAATTTCAAATTCCAACTTTGTTTAAAACCCTTATCATTTAATTCAAATAAAATCTTTATTTTTATTTTAAATCAAATTATTGACCATTCGGGTTTTTATTTAATTTTCTATCCTAAGTCAAAGTTTTATTTGGGTAATTATCATTTCAACCCAATTCCATTTCAATTTAAAAATCAAAGCATAACAAAGGGAGCTTGGAGTGTGATAACAGGGATGGTGTCAAAGTAAATAAACAAGCAATAACAACAATCAATAACAATCCAATAATTTATTCAAATAATCCCGAAATAATCGTATTAATTTGCATTGTTGTTTGTGCAAATTAATATAATTATTTCTAGAATCTACACTATCATTTCATGTAGATTAAAGATTATTACACTAATATTTGTATGGTTCTTCACTTGATATTCATTATTTAGTTTCATGCTACATCAATTTAAACAACATTCATTTAAATGGTCCAATGCGTAATTAACCATATTTCTACATGTCAATTTATTTAAAAATTTAAAGAGGTCATATTATGCAAATGTCATCTAATCAAATTTAACACATATATCAAATCTAACTATCCTACGTCAACTTCAATTTCAAATTATTTATCACTTTCTACATTAACAATTTAACGTCCAATGTCAACATCAAACAATAAATCATTTATCAACCAAACTGGATTATCATTGCATACATAACAGATAGTAGTGTCAGATGTCATAAGCGAACTGATACATATATATAACAATGTAATTAACTAACAACCACATATTTCAATTATCATTTCAATTGAAATTAAATTTAATAAATAAAAGAACATTAATTCGTGAGTGATTCCTCACCTTTCGAGGCTAAAGAGAACGGGATATGACACGGATACGCACACTGATACCGACATTGAAATCGGGTTATGAATATAGGCACGAATTTGATGACCAAAGCTAATAACAAGGAATAGACGAAATCAGATCAGAATTAGGTCGATATAAGTGAACTTATATATAACTATGTACATAAAATCATATTATATATTCAAAACCATTTTTAAAATTTAGTATATACATGCATTTCAAAATCCTTACTTAAATTAAACTCATATATAAAAGTCATATATATATATATAGTCATATCATTACTTATATATAAACTAGCATATTTTCCTAAAATGAATATATATATATATATCCACTATATCTTGAAATCAATATATATAGTACTTAAAATTATATAAAAACGCACGTGCACTTTTATGTATAGGCCTATATATACACATCAAATTATATAACCTATGCAATATAATATAACTTACACACACACACACACACACACTAGTATATTAACTGCCATCAATAGTGCCTACGTATAAGATATATATATAACACATACACATACCCTTATATACATTATTATACCATATATATAAAATTTTCAATGTTTATATACAAACTGATCTTAAAATATTTAATACTGTTTTAGCTTACATACATATTACACTAAAATCTTTCAGCAAAACATCTAAAACTTAATGTCAAAATATGATCCGCAACATATTTTAAACTGAAAATATACTACATATAACTGGCATACTAATATACAATATAATCATACAAAGACTTGTATATATATAAGTAATAAGTTACATATACTCAACTAACCAAATTTACAACATACATTGTAAAACTATAAACTGTAAAACAATGTGTAGTATTTCTTTTAAATTAAAATCTATTATAACCGTTTCAAGTAAATATTTTAGGAAATAAATATCTATATATATACAGGCACATACAACTATCATATATAACTTATATATTTAGACAACAAACCCAATAGATGTCCACTTATGCACACCATGCTCATATATATATTACCTTAATATATATACAGGGACGTACAACGAAAATAGAAAAGGGGAGGGCTGGGCTCGGTAGTGTCAGGCGAAGGTGATCGGCCAGTTGCTGGAGGTGATGCAGAGGTTGTACGAGAAGTCGAGGCCGGCTGGATGAAGGAGGGGCAGAACTGATTTGAGGCCATGGTGCATGTATGAGGGTGGGTACGGCGGTTGAAGCGGCTGCGATGGGGTCTGGTGGTTTTCGAAGCTGGGGTGGAGTTGACGTGAAGGCTTGTGATGGTGTGAGTTCGGGTTATGGAGAGGCTTGTGGCGGAGCTTGGGTCGAGTGTGCTCGGTCAGGGAAGGCGCACATGGCTGCGGGCGGAACGTGGGTGCTTGGTTGCCTAGTGTTGTGCGAGGTGATCGTCTAGGTATGAATGGGGAAAAGAGGTTGAATCTTGGAGTTATGGTGGCGAATAGAGGAGGGGTGATGTTAGAGAGGGAGGGGAGCAGTTATTGGTGAGGTGGCGAGATCGATGCCGGAGCGGGTGATGGCAAGAGAGACTGAAGCTAGAAGGTGGTGGATGCGACAACACGAGAGAAGGCGCATGCTATCTTCAAAATGATAAAGGACACAAGCTCTGCAGCTCATGGAGAGATGGTTCGGCTTCAAGCAACAGAGGAGAAGAGAAAAAAATGGGCATGAGGAATGGCTTCAGGGAAAAGAAATGTACAAATATTTAATATATGTTTTAGAAAGCAAAACGTACAGAGAAAGAAACGTATCACCGCCTAATACATTTAAGTGATGAAACACTAACAGCTGGCCATTGGTTCGGTAAATAATAAATGCCAGTGGCTTTCTGTTCAGTCGTGTGAAATTTGAAAGGATAGAAGTTTAAAACTAAAATTTTGGAACCGATACGACTGACTATTTCACGGTTTTCGCCGTATACCAAACTCCAAAACACAAAATAAAATATACCGTATAGATCAACGCGACAAGATGATCAAAACGGTATACAGATATCAGTGGTACGATTGAATTATACGAATTTTCTACTAGCGGAAAATGCAGCAAAAATGCTGAAAAATAAGATTGATGGAGCTAAAGAAGTCCGAATTTGGAAAAAAGAAAAATGACGTTTCAGTCAGAAGATGATTTAGAATTTTTCTATATAAAATTATTTAGGTTTCAAAAACATTTTATTTTCATCAATTCCTAACTGATTAAATTGAAGTAAAATTATACACGAAAATAAACTTTCATATTTTTGGATGAAAATTTACCAGTTGCTATGTTTAACTAGATGCATTTCAAATATTAAATTTTTATTTCAAAATTTTATTATTTAAAATTTCATAAAATTTAATTAATTAATTAAATAAACGACTAAAATTTACGGGTCGTTACATATGCTCTATTATTCTGCTGTCATCTTTTACTAGATTGACACGTGTATTCATTATTCGGGTCAGGTCGAGACGTTTTAAGTTAGGTACTTATGGACTTAGCCTATTTTGCTTCCACTTGGATCCCTATTGCTTTGGTTTTTGGGTTTAGCTTGAGAGTCCTTTTTGCTGCTACTCTGATATATATCTATATGCTGATTCATTTTGACATGTGTATGTATATAGCGGTCGTCATACCACTTGACTTGTATTATTTCATGTAACGTTGATGTTGTACCTGTGCATGGGTATGTGTGGATATGTGATAGATCGACTGTTCTGTGATGTATTTACATTTGAGTTGTTGTGTTTTGTTTTGCTAGATCCTACAGCCACCTATGGTATTGGACTAAGTATTTATTGGATATGTCAACCCACTTGAGTTGAGAATATATATATATATATAGCATTTGTCGACGTATTCAATAGATATTTACGACAAGGCTATAGATGGTCGCTTCTAACAAGCCCTATTCTCCGTTTTGGTAGACGGAATCGCTTATTAATTCTCTTTACTAAGGTGGGTCTCGGGGTGGGGAATCACAACTTGGTGTGTGTGTGTATATATATATTACTTTGTATAAAATTGTTAATAAATATTAATGTAAAAATATTTCTATTTTCTTTAGACATATCCCTTGTCCCAGAAAAAATTACTTGCTTTTCGAAACCCTGTTATAAGTTCTATCCATATATGTTCTGATCGCCAGTTCATACTATACTAGATCCGATTGCATTCGATTGGAATTCAGAGAAAAAAATTGACTTTTCTTGATGCCAAAGTAACATTCATCAACTAAAACTTATTATAAAAGACAGACATATTTCAAGATTTTAGAAATCTTAATTTATAGTTCGAAAGTCCCTTTAAAGTATTTTAGGAAACTATAAACTTGTGATATTCAAAAATCATACATTTTGATTTTAAAATAAATTATTCCTTCAAATAATTCAAGATTAATTATTTAAGCATATATAGTTTTCAAAATCACTTTGGAATCCCTTATTAAAACAAATCATTATTTTATAATATATTAAAATACCAAAAATGAGGCCCGTTGCTACTAAAGCACCAATTAAGCAAATCGTATTAATGTCATCAATATGGTATTCAAAAAACCATATATCACCATATATATGAAAATAAAATCAACAATGTGAGGACTCCCGTTGGATCCCTCCAATATGCCCCCTGCATCACATATAGTAAATATTAATCAACCGCTTTGAGGCGGTAAAAAGGGTCTTTTGTTCTTACATGAAAACGTAATAGAGTCTCATCCTCTCCAATAGGAGAGAATATACCAATCCAACTAATAGTAAATAGTAAATTATCCAAACGGTCAATAATTATCAATAATAAACATCCAACATCCTATAGGTAATTTTTATTGACTATATAAAAATTTTAATTAACCAAAAAGGTAAGATTAACTCATACTGATTTTTAGTAGGCGCCAAACATTTTGTTTTAAATTAAAATTGAATGCATATTCAATTTTAACCCAAAATTCCATTAGCTCCAAATATGTCCAATCCAACTTCATAGGGTAGTACTCGTTGATACGAACGCAACACAACTTGTCGCGCTCGAAACCGACCTCGTACGAGAAAGGTGTGAATTAATTACCATCTGAAATAAACTAATTTAATAATTAAAAAAATCAATACAAGTTTAAACAGTAACCTTTATCTCCCTCACTCTTCCTCACACGTACGCGTTCGTACCCCGGCCCGAGCATTTTTCTTTGTTTGATTCAATCGAATGCACGCAACCGCTGCCCAGACCCACCCACTACTGTCCCGCCTCGCTAGCGCCATTACTCCACTCTTCGCCTCCATGCTCATGCTGAGCGTGCATGCAAAAAATCACGATCGAACCCGTATAGATTATCGCGGTTGAACGAGTTACGTTGCCGCTTCAGTCGTCGATTCGACAGTCCAATTGTTGGTTAAGTTCGTATCGTTGCTCTTTACATTTCTCTAGTTGAAGTCGAAGGCTAATTCGACACCTAAAGGCTCCAATCGACTTTGCCCATTGGATGGTTTTGTTTAATGGTGACTGAGAATATCAGAAGCTAGGGTTTTGGTTGCAAATGGAAGAAAGTTAAGGGCTATTTATAGAAAATTAACTCGACACTATTCATCCGCGAAAATTTCGAACTCCAAATGAAGTGTGCTGCCTAGTGTTCTATATGTTATATCCATATTCCGAACATAAAAGAATATGTATCAGAAGTTAGTTCCATCATATACAAAAGATAGAGCTTAAAAATCAAATTATATTGAAATAATTCTTTTAGTTGATTTCTATGTGTTTCGATCTCGCCCACCCAAATGTTACGTTCGATCGTCATGAAATTCGATGGCATATTATAATTCATTATTGCGGATCTGATGAAACTGGTTTCATTGAAATATAAGATAGTTCCCAAAAGACTATTTTTACACGTTAATTAAAAAGAATAATTCCAAAATTAGTCAAATTACTTTTAAATCCAATTAAAAAGTTTACTATCTTCCTTCTTGTTCAGATAGACTTTAAATCAACTTACGAAATCATCATATTAAATTCAAGATTCAATCATTTAAGCAATTCCAAATATTAAATTCAACAAATTAATTATCAAATAAATCGCTATATTTGAAATTCAACTTAACTTATAAAATTAACTTGTTGAATACTTAAAATAAATTGTTCTAAATTCAAATGACTAGAATTTTAGATCATTGCAATAAGTGTTCAAATGAAAAACATCTTGATGATGGTTTCTAAAATAGAGCTCTTTAAAGTGCAAGGGCTACTTGCTACTAATCCTGATGGTGAATCCAAAATGGATGTAGTACAAGTAGTGCCTTTGGTTTCGCTCAGATCTAGAACGAACTTTTCTAGATGAATACCGGCATTGCATTTCTGCCTGGAGTGGAGTGTTAGCTTACGAGCCTTTGGACTTGATTGTATACCTATTATCTTGGAATTTAATTAATGTAATAATTTCGGCTATGTTTTAAATAATAGACATTATTATTATATCAGAGGATTTTCTATTGAAATATTTTGGTTATCGTAAGGTAAAAACCTATTTGTGTTTATGTGTGGCGTGGTCTTACGTGATACCTTTATTTTCAAATGAATTTTGTAATATTAAAATTCAATTGAAGTGTGTTTTCTCATACTGGTTTACCAGATGGATTCGAATGTTATTTTATTATAATGCTCGATCCAGACCGAATAATTTTGTAATGACCCACCTTTTTGGACAATTTAAATCGACAATAAACCACACATGTCGAACTCAAACAATTCAAAAGGGAGGATTGTTATGGGGCAAATAAGAAAAAGCAGAGAAAGAATGAAAAATAGACACAGAATCTCACAGGGAAATGATAAAATATAATAATCAAATAAATAGTTCATGAAGCTGTTTGATTATACTTTTACAATACAGATCAGAGTTACATACAATATGAATAAATAAATAAATGCAGCAGAATAACATGATGTAGTGGAATAAATATAATAAATAATAATAGTACAAAATCTTCGTTTTCATCCTCCAAAAAGCAGTCTTCGATAAACTGAAAAGCTTAAACTGACCCGAGCTAATTGAAAAGAAAAAACACTCAAGTCAAAACTAAGAAATGTAATGTAAGTTAAATCAGTAGTAAATAAATACGAGTGTAGCGGTGTTGGAAATGTTTACGAGTTATGAATCTCATATCTAGTGTTTAACGTGGGTGCAATAACTTAAGAGATGTTTGGGATTACCATCTCCTAAGGATCCACTAAACTATCTACTATGTAGTACAATGTGCAATTATAATAGTGTCTACAATAAAGTAAAGTATTAAAATAGTATTAAGTCATTACCCATATCCTCCTTAACACATTTTATGTATTCCCATAGTCTAAATAGTACAGTAATTCCTCCATAAACTGAAGGGCTATCAGAGGGCACTCCATAAGTATGGTACAAACCAAACTCGTAGAAGGCACAATAGTGCATGTGAACATGACACTCGAAGCAATGCCAGGATAGGATTCTACCAATTGTAGAACCGGACTATAGGTAACGCGTAGCAGCTGCTACCGCCCACCTCGGAACACACTTCCATAATAAAAATCAAGGTGTAGCCACCAAATCATCACAAAGTCATAATATGGCATCGAAGAAGCATGTCCAGTGGGAGGAATGACCTCACTTAGCTCGCCATGGATCCTGTTTTAGTCACATCTAAGCTGACTCACGGGAGTCGGGACTACGTAAACACCTTATACATAATCGTATACCAAACCATCCTGCTTCATTCTGGATCCTCCACCATGTACGCAGTTGTTAAATTGGTTTCGGTATTGGCAGCAAGTATGACAATATCTGATCCTCGTCTCTTTAACAACCAAATGCTTATTTCACACCGGGTGGTTCCTTTAAATTTCCAAAATCGATCCTTAATTTATGTCGACATATCATGTTCTCAAAACCACTTTCGAAATCATATTTACGTTCGAAATCATATTTACGTTCGAAATCATACTTACCAAATTGGTAAAATAACATTTCCAAATCATCGTATTCAATCAAATATGTGATTTAAATTCCAACTTAGGTTATAACATTATTTAAACGTATTCTCCTTAAAAATCAAGGATTTAAATATAAAACTTCCACTTTACAAAGCCTGAGATTTAGAAAATAGTTTAGATAGTTTAAAACAGATTAAAAACAGTTTTTTAATATTTTAAAATAGATTAAAATATTTTAAGTGGATTTAAGATAGTTTAAAATTTTATTTAAGATAGACTAAGTAGACTTAAATTAGATTAAATAGATTTGAAATAGTTTAAAATGGGTTAATTTGGTACAAATAGATTAAAATAGATTGAATTGTATTAAATAAAATAAATTAAATTAGTTTAAATTGATTAAAATAGTTTAAATAGTTCAAAATAGCTCAAATTGGTTTAATAGTTTGAAAGTCTAAATAATTAGGTTTTAAAAATAATTTATTTTCAAACAGTTTATATTAATAAATTTGAAATTAATATTAAATTGTACTATTTCATTCATTTCAACACATTTGGACCATGTCCAGCTTTCAAATCTACTAATTCATATTGGTCTTTAAATTTGGATTCTCATTTAAAACCATTTAATCAGTATCGATTTCAAATCCATATTTGGATATTAATTTAACCACTTCAAATTAAATAGATTTCAAAGTTATGTTCAAACATTTCAATAACTCAGTTTTGATAAATTTCATTTATGCTTCAAAATCCAACTTTGAAATTTCCATTTTAATTCTTCTAAACAATTCATCGAATCAATTCCTATTTCAAAATTGAACGCTTGGCTCTTTGAAAATAATTCAGTTTATATAAATCAATTCTATTTTAAAATATCATAAATATCATTGAACTGAATTTAAAATTTAATGATTTCAAAATCATTTAATTTAACCAATTTAGTATCCGTACATAATTTTCTACCATATGGTCAAGTAATACAGATATTTATGATTTCAACCCGCAATAAATTTAAATTTATGGGTATATATCATTTCAACCCGCAATCTCCAATTTAATTACAATCCATAAAATCGCTTGAGTCTATCATTTCAACTCATAACTATTTATCCTAATATATCAGATCGTTCGGGTATGTATCATTTCAAGGGAATTTGAAGTGTTAGAATGATATAAAATATAACATCCAGTCATCCAATATCAACAATCAAACATCCATCAAAATCATTATCCAAATCAATCAATGAACATCAATAGCCAACTGTTTATCAATAACAAGTATAAACCAACAAATTAAAATTTTAATTAAATTAAATGGCAATAATAATCAATAAAAGTCAGATTTAACAGGCATGACAATTTAAATATTTCAAACATAAACCAATCAATTTCTAATCACATCATAAGTTTAATTTAACATAAGATAATTTAGTAGTTGTGAGTGGGTTAAAACACTCGTCTTTAATTTCAAATTGATTTGAAATCCATAAAAGGTTCAAATTTGAATAGTCTCAGAATTTGTCCAAACCAATTCGAAAATGTCTAAATTTGGATAAGATGGCAATGGAGCAAACCGCGCCCAAATCCGAGTTTGTATGCAAAAGATATGAGCATTAGAACATTATACGATTTAAACTAAAAATAAATAAAATAATATAAGCAAATACTCACCATGTTTAACGATCCAGTATTTCGAACCAATCGCATCTGCACATGTCAGACTTGAATTTCTCAAAACAATAGATTGTTAATTTCTTTGGCAAAAATCAGCATATATAGTAAATAAATTAATATAGAATCACAGACATAGAGTAATATAACAATAAGTAGCGGAATAGATAAATAATAGTTCATGAAGCTACTAAAAAGCAATAGAGTTTTAAATAAAATATAATAGTAGTCTCGAATACAAACAGATGACAAGTTTGAACAAACAACTGGAATAAACTTGAATAACTGAAAGCTAGATAGTTAGATGGATCTCCAAGCGAAGCTCCAAACTCCAAATGTGAGTCTTAATTGCTGTGTCACTCAGTTTGACTCGAGCGTAAAGCAAAACACAAAACACTCGAGTCAGGATTAACATTCTTATATTTATAAATTCAACTCAAGTAAAATGCTAACTTGAAATACAAGTAACTTAAAGGATTTTTGGGATTTCCATCCTCTAATGATCCGTGGAAATATCTAATATGTAGTAAAATACGCTACTATAATATGTCTATAGTCAAGTAAACTATTAAAATAGCGTTAAGGCTTTACCCATATCCCGCTTAACACATTTTATATAATGTCGTAGTCTATATAATACTGTAAACTCCACTCGTGAGTGGGCTATCAGGAAGCACTCCAAAGGTATGACACAAAAAGAACTTATAGAACGCGCGATATGGCATGTGACAAGGCATGCTAGCAACGTCAGGGTAGATAAACCATTTGCACTCCTTGGCTGGTGGTAACGCATAGTAGCTACTACCGCCCACCTCGTGACATACTCCCAAATCAAAGTTGCACCCAATCAAATCACAAAAGCAATAGAATGACATCGAAGAAATGTGCCTGATCGTGGGAATGACCCCACTTGGCCCGGTATAGCTCCTGTTTTAGCCACATCAAGCCGACTCACGGAAGTCTGGGCTTTACAAAGAGAAACTATAATATACATAAGTCAATATCATAGTACATAATAGATAATCATCAGCTTGGACAGTTATAATAACCTATCCACACTAATGCTGATAATTTACAACAAAAATGCAATGCAGCGAAAAAAAACTAATACGTGTATACGACATGAAGATCTCCAGCTCGCCTACTGAAGCTCCAAAAGCACCAAATTTTAACTTGTACATATGCTCGGTCTGACTCGAGCACTGAAAGGGAAGAACGTCCAGATCAGTCTGGTAAATCAGCATGAGAAAACATATCTCAACTAAATTTTAAAGTTACCAAAACTTTTCCTTTATCAAAACAAAAGGTATCTCGCATGACCGAGTCACAAATAAATACGGACAAGGTTTTTACTTTATAATAACCGAAACATCTCATATCAAATTCTCTTATACTATGATAGTGTCTATTGCACACAAATAATACTAAAATAGCTGAAATTGTTACATTATTAAATTCCAGCATACACCTTGTAATACAAGGCTTTTTACAATAGAAAATGGCAGGCATATATTGGATTTTGGATTTCCATACAAATGACTAAGTAAAGGGACTACATTTCCGTACCAACATAGTACACCTCTAGAGTGATGTACCTAGGAAGCAGATACTGCCCGCCTAAACCAACACAAGACTGGCCTACCCATACCTGGATAGTACCGAATATTTCATGACTTCGGTCCTTACCGACCTTTAATTCGTGGCCACGAGCATACGCAACAAAAACAAGATGCACGACGTTATAGCATGTAAAGATATATTTAGAAGAGTGATGACATCTCCTTATTGGGTGCGACCCACTTAGCCTTGCTGCTTCTATCCTGTTTTCAGTCATCTTCCGAGGAGTGAGGCTAAAGAGGAATAGATTACCTTTCGCATATCACATATCATAAATTACATCACTTTGAATGCCACATTGCCATTTTCGTTGACTACTAATTGCCTTCCACAAAAATACAGCACTTGAGCTCGTACGTCTCAAGGAGGATATTAAGCTAAGAGAAGTTGCCTTCTCCATTACCACTGACGTACATTTGTAAAAACCAATGTACGTAATCATAGAAATGCAATGTCAGACACTCGTCCATACAAGTTGTCCAGGAACAGGACCAACCAAATGAACTTTTCTACCACATCCTGTTGGGAAATCCCTAGGATTAGTAGCGAATAGTCCTTGCATTAGATATTTCATAATGAAGAGACCCCTACTACTATATGTATATGGGATTTTGACCCTAAATGATCAATAAGCAGTCCTTCTCTATGAAAATCCTAAATATCAATATCATCGACCAACCTGCACAATCGTCGTATAAATATTGGTCCAAAGTGGTTTTCAGATAAATCTGATCCCGGTCTCTTCGCGCCAACAACGCAAAAGCGTTTTTCAACCTCACACAGAAACTAAGTCTCATAAACTTATCACGTCTTCAACTTTCAATTAGCTATCCTTCGGCCAAGAAGGAAGCTCGGTAAATAGGAGTAATCACTCCGCACTACACGAATCAACATTTTCAACACAAACGATAATCAAGCCTACACAGCTAGTTGCGTACTAAGTATATGACTAATTAGTTTCCACATCAAGTTGAAAAACTAAAATGGCCAATTTTGATAGTCGGTTATTTAACTACCAAAGCAACAAATAAAATTTAGCACTTAAATAATCACTGGGCCTGATTTTATTAATCGTTTATAATTCAAAACACTTCCCAATTATTCACTTCAAAAATCTTTAAAAAGATAATATTCACAACCATTTCACTTATTGGATATTTGGAAAACATTTTCGTATACCTATTCTAATAATAAGTAAATTCACAACTTATTTTATTTTCAAACCATTTAAATTCCCTTTTTATAATATCACTTTCCAAAACATCCATTTTATTTAAATGATTATTCACTGCCCAAAATTGTGAATATAATTCCTTTATCGAATTCATTACTTCTACATATTTAATTTAAAGGATTATTCACTGTCCAAAATCATGAATATAATTCCTTCAATAAACTTTCATATTTATCTTATAAAATTAAATTGATTTCAAATTTACAAAATAGTGTTTATAGTTCACATTTCTATTTTATAAAAACTTCCATTTATAAAAGGGACAGTTTGGCACAGGTCCCTAATAAGTTTCATAATACACAAAAAACCCAGTAAAAAAAAGTTTGTAAATTAGGTCCTTATAATTAAGTTATCGAATAATGGCATACACTTATGCAATTACGCGTAGACATTTATGCAATTATATCAAAAAATTGTAGACATTTTCACAATTGTTCACTGAAAAATTACAGAAATCGAAAAATTTGTGGAAAATTCTACAATTATTCATCAAAAAATTGCGAAAATATTCGCAATTTTTTCAAAAAGTTGCGGAAGATTCTGCAATTATTTACCAAAAAAATTGCGGAAATTTCCGTAATTATTCACCAAAAATTGCATAAATTTATGCATGGGACATAATTGCATAAATGTCTGCAATTATTCAGTGAGTAATTGCATAATTATATGCAATATTCAATAATTTATTTCTAGGGATAATTTCCATACTTTTTTTGCTGGGATTTTTGTGAATTTTGAAACTTGTTAGGGACTGAGCCTAATATTCATTTTATAAAATCCCTTTATTAACAAATCTCTCGTTTATCTCGTTTATATGTCAAAATCTCATTATAATTTTATTTACTTATAAATTTCTTTATTTACCAATTTATTCTTTTTAAATCACATTATTTACAAAGTCTATTTATAAATTCTTTTCTTAATTTCAATTGCAAATCCATACATAAATTTGATTACAATTCCATTTCTAATATTTATAAAACAACATTTAAAAATTCCACTTCATTAAATCTTATTTACTTATACTCTTTCATTTATAACTTCATTTTAACACTTATAAAACTCATTTATAATTCCATTACTTTTATTTATAAAATATTGATATTATAAATCTTATATATAAACCATTTATAATAAATTCAAAGAATTAGTTTCTTTTCTTTTGACTTGGAAAAAACTTAATTATGATGTTTTAGAGCATTTGGTCTTTTCTTTCGATCTGTTCCACCCCTCGTCAATAAGATAGAATGAAGGCCAGGTGAGCTCAGGGCACGGGTTGCCCATTCCTAATCTTTGTTACATAACTTGTTTGACCATTTAGATCTCACAAGCGGGACAAATGTACTAGTTTTAACTATCCGTAATTTTTGACAATTAAAAATAGTTAATTTAATATGTGTAACGACCTGTAGATTCGAACAAATTTTGAAAATATTAATTATAATTTTTGAATAGAATATGGTTAGAAATAGAGAATTTTCAATTATTGCTGTAAAATAATAATAATAACAATAAATTTGTTAGAATATAAAACATGATCTTAGATAAAATTCTAAAATAACTAATCTTTATTGAAATGGAAGGTGGTAACGCGTATTAGAATATAATTTAACATATTGATTGAATGTAATTAACAACTGTGTTAATGCAATTTCAATCAAGTGCAAAAATAAATTTTACTGAAGAATGGAATAAACAATATTCTGAATATGTTAGCATACAACAAGAAATCAATTATTTGGTAAGTAGATTTATACTCATCGTGTAAACAATAATAGATATGAATTACTAAGTTGTAACGATTGATTTATTCCCCATCCCATTGATTAATCCGCTTTGGAATTTATTTTGTAATCAATGGAATTAAATGTAATTGAAATCTTTCAAATAAAAGGAAAGTGAACATTAATTGTAATTAATGAGCATAATAAAAGAATGTATGTTTGAATAAAAATAAAAGAGGAAGTTGAGGAAATAAAAGGAAACATATGTTTTAATTGAAAGAGAAATTTGATGCAATTAAAGAACATGTAAATCGAAATAAAAGGATAAAACTTTATTTGAATTATTTAATGAAAATAAAACGATTAGTATGCAACCAACATTCAATTAAAAATATAATATTGAATAAATTGGAATTAAATCTTTTAATTAAGGTAAAGAATAATAGATGGTAATTGATTCAGTCAAGAATAAGCAGCATATGTTGAATTGAATAAAATGAACATTTGAATAACGACATACCAATGTTAATAAAATGAAGGTTCAATTTAGTCAATCTGAAAATGTATTATTATTTGAATTTAAATAAAATTTAAATGTTAAAATTTAAGAACATATTTTGGAATATTGAGTAATATATTTTTTCAAATTCAATGAAATAGAAAATTTTCTGAAATTTTTAATTTTGGTCAAACTTAGTCAAAATTTAACCTTTGGTTGAAAATTTTAAATTATAAATTTGAATTTTAAAATTTTATTCTTTTTATATGATACAAGACTGAATTCCGATCTTTTCTCCCCTTTTTGTTTCGTCAAAATCAAATATCTATTGCTCTAAATGTTTAAATTTCTTTGAAAATTGACATAAGTTTGTGGTGTTTAGTTGTGAAATTTGGCAAAGTCCTAATGGATTTGGTTTAGTCCTAATGGGCCTTGATTAACCAAGAACTCTATCCATACCAAGAGATTTGTGTCTATTCCTATACCTACGACCATTTGTTTCCTTCTGACTTACTGTATGTGCATAATTTTCTCTTGAGAAAACTTTCTATCAGACTCCCTTCTTCCTCTCCAAATTTACAGAGAGTTCTAGATCTAAAACACAAATTTCTCTAAATCAAAACTCCTTCTTTTTCTCTTCTAAATTCCTTCCACCTCCACTCTTATTGCCACCTCTCCTCTACCATCCAAGCCATCTTTCCCTCCCCTTCATCTCGGTCATCATTTCCTCCAAGCAAGGCTGAAATCATCCCCTTTTTCCTAGCCTATAGCCATGCCCTATCTCCACCAAATCCCACCCAAATCACCACCATCTTCTCCTCTTCCATAGCCAAAACATCTCTTCCACCCTAGCCCACTTTAGCCGCACCCAAAACCATCCTTTTAACCTTAGGCTGAGCCTCTTAACCGCTCTCCTCTTCTGTTACATAAAAAATGAAATATATATCAATATATATTTTGTGTTGCATCAATTCAAGTCCGCTTTGATTTTCTTTGGAATTCGCGACTCAAATTCATAGCTTTGTGCCGTCAATTTTCCTAGCCCAGAAAGGTGAGCTACTCACTCACGATTTAAATCTTATGTTAAGTAAATGGATTTCAATTGATATGTTATTGGAATGTTGCAATAGTAATTTTTTTTTACGTAATTTGGTTATGATTAGATATGACATATGTTCATCTATATTCCCTTATTATTTTTGACATGAATTTTTCTTGATATTTTGTTGTTTAATTATAAAAATAGATGTGATTATATTGTTATTAATATGCATCATTACGTTAATATTAAATTACTATGTTGAAAAGAAAAAAGGAAAATGTTATATTGATTTGAAGGTTGACACTGTTGTGATGGAAATTGTCATTAGTATGTTATGTGAAATTTTTGTGTGAAAAAGAAGAAAAAGGAATCTAAAAAAGAATAAAATTTGTATGCATATATGTAGTATGATTGTAATATAGGAAATCACCTAAGGTGCTATATTGGAAATGATTGCATGTTGGGTTATGTTATGGTAGAAAATATATGTCATATTCCATGTTATGATATGTAATTAATTATGTAAGTTACATGCTATGTTATGTAATTAATTATGTAAGCTTAATTATGTAAATTACATGCTATGTTATAATTATGTATTATTATGTAAGTTACATGCTATGTTATGTAATTAATCATGTAATAATTAATTATGTAAGTTACATGCTATATTCTGTGATTAATTATATAAGTTACATGCTATGTTCTGTAATTAATTATGTAAGTTACATTGTGACACCCCACCTCTATGCTCACAATAACAAAGAGTATTAAAAGAAATACTGTCCGTTATCACGAAGAATAAGGCTGTTGAGGAGCGGCCATCCGTAGTTAGGCCTTACGCTAGTATTGGTTATCTCGATAGGAGTAGTATATATTTTTCATCTCTGATTTATTTACTCTCATCGACATACCCAATTCCAGTAAAAAACGGACTACGATGGTTCATAATAGTTTAGGACAATAGATATAATAATAACACAGATAATATAAATGCGGAACGCAGATAAAGCAAAAAGTCTCATATATATAATAATTGATGTCAGTTACAATACATGTGATACAATACATATGATACAACTACAACTGTCGACTCAGGAAGTTACATACATAAGTACATTATCGTGATTAACACACATGAATACATAACATCCTATGCCAAGACAACGACTACTCCAAAAGTATGAAAAGACTTCATAGCTAGCAGCAACCCAAAGCAAGATGTCTACAACATGTAATAACTCGGTCTGATCCGAGTATTAAATTCAAAAGAAAATAATACACGGGTCAGTCTAATTCAAACTCAGTTATTAATGCACGAAAGCAATAATAAGTAAATAACAAATAGACGACAGTCACAAATAATCTTGTCTATCCAATCCTTTACTAAGAAATCAGATAACGTAAAGATATCACTTAAGTGTTAAACAACAAATCAGCAAATTCAAATTATCAAAGAAGATAAATGAAAGGAATATCAATGAAGATAATTTGGAAAACAATAGAATTGCCTAACGGCAATTAACAACAAAATCTAATTATTAATAAATAATTAGAAACTCATAATCTAATTATCAGAAAGATAATTAGACAACAACAAAATGATCAAATCACCAAAGCAAAATACAATATCAAATATTGAATTGGCAACACAAAACAATTTCATCAATTGAAATCAATCAATTTAAAACGTCAAATTCTGAATTGGCTGCAGTACACGCACGCGTGCACTGCCTCGCCAATACAGTGATGAAATACACAAAAGCTCAATGAAAGTTCACAAACGAGCACAGGGTCAAACACAAGAAAAAGTCAGGTTCAACTCAAATGCCATTCAAATAAAATCACAACACGAGCACAAGGTCAAACCCGAGCGTTTCAGCTGGATTCAACTCAAGTGAAATTAGAAAAACAAATCCAATGTATATCAGATCAGTGATGCTCAAACCCAAACCAAACTACAATGAACCAATGGACAGAACAAGTGCAGCCCCTACATGAATAATGGAAAGCATAAATGATATATCAGTTCAGTGAACTGCAAGTATCGACCAGATAGCCACAAGTGTAAAGCAATGCCTAACACAAATGAACGCAGTGAAGTGTTCATGGATGTAACATGCACCAGATCAGGTCAGATGAACCAGATTCAAGTAAAGACTGAATACAACAAACAACTCCTGAATAATGCAAATGAAACTGAATATAAATCAAAATACTCAGCTCAGACCAACAGCCAAGTTGAAGGCATAGCAAAGGCAATAGTATGGCCGAGAACTGATACAAGAGACTACATGAAATACATGAAGGCAATGCTCAAACAACTGCAACAATGTACAGTGAAGTGAAATCAAGACAAAGAAGCATATATGTACATGTTAGCACAAAGTGCAAAAGTGATCACACGTGGACAACTTTCTGGAGTGAACCAGACTAAAGTAAAGACTGAATGCAACAAACAACTCCAGATTAATGCAACTAAAACTGAATATAAGTCAAAATACTCAACTCACCAAAAATGCAAAGCTATGTAGTGAAACCAGAAGTGTATAAGTCAACCCTGCAACACTGCAGACTCAAGCATATCCAAGTCGCAGTGCCTCTAATCAACCCAATGTATAGTGATGATATACATGTATCAAGATGCAAGACTGAACTCGCACATATGCACCCGAACGAATGGTCAGTGGACAATGCATGAAGCTTAAACAAGACTCAAGTGCTGCCCGAACTAAAATCCAAGCAAGGAACTAATAAATAACACAGTGACTACACGACGAACCAATGAGCAAACCATATATGCGGCTCAACTAATCAACATCAACATGGATGGTACAAAATGCTAGGCATCAAGTAGATGAGAAAGGCTACGAACAGACATCAAGCCAGAGAAAATGCACAGACTCGAGTGAAATTGTGATACGAGAAACATGTACACAAGTGAACGCAACTGCAACATATAACATAAATATGTACGAAGGATAATATGTAGTAAAGACTAACACAATAAAACATGGCAGTGTGCAGTTCAATGTCAAAGAAATAGCCAAAGTCATCAAAAATTCACGGACCCAAACTTTCCAGAAATCAAAACCAAGTTTAGCCTCAATTCATAGCCGAGGAAGTCAAGGCTAGAATCGAACAGAGTCAAATGTAGTAGTTCCCAAAGTCAACAGAGAAAATGACAAAGTCAAACTGCAGTTCAAAACAATAGCAAGCTCAACCAAAATCGATGTCAAAACAAAGTCGAACTAAGTCAGAAATCCTTAATTACTTAAAATAGATGTGAGTGATAAATATCACTCACCTGAAATCAACGCAAACAGAAGCAGTCAAAGTTCCCCTTTTTAGTCCAAACGAACTCGATCAACAATCAGCAGCTGGAAGCATCTCACGAGATCGAGCGAAGCAAGGGACGAGTCCAACATTCGATCGAGTTACCAACAGTCAGCATCTTCGATATCTATGAGCCCCAGCTTCGAAGACGAATGGGAAGGAGATCGAGCCGCCATTTATTTTCTTTTTCTTTTTTTTCTCGTTTTAGGTTTAGGGTTTGAACGAGGAGGAGGAAAAATAATTGAATCGGGTTATTAACCCCTGATAGCAATCATGGCATCAGAACGAATGAAACGTGGCCCAATATTTAATTGAAGCCCGCAAAACACGTTAGCAAATTTTCGAAAGGAATTTCGATGATTTAAAAACTCCATCAACAATAGCTATTAGCCGACAGAAATAAATCGTATAATGACGATAATTAATCGGTACGAAATCCCGGGTTGTTACATCAATGCTATGTTCTGTAATTAATTACGTAAGTTACATTCTATGTTATGTAATTTATTATGTAAGTTATATGCTATTTATGCAATTTATTATGCAAGTTATATGCTATTTTATGCTATTTGTTATGTATACCTTATGTAATATGTTATGTACAATTTTGTGTTATGTTATTTATTTTATGTAAATCATGTTGCAAGTTCCCTTAGTATTAGGTATTCCCTGTGGGTTGAAATGATACATACTTGAATGATCTTTAGAATATGGAAAAATCGTTACGGACTGGAATGATAAATCCATGCGGTTTTTATTGATTTTGAAAATTTGCAATTGCAAGTTGAAATGATATGTACCCGTAAATTTTAAATTATTGTGGAATTAAATGATAAATATTCGTACCACTAACTCTTAGATAGAAAACTATATACGGACACCGGTGGTATAGTTTTAAAGTGATTTCTTAAATTTTGAAAAGATGTGTTTGCAAAAAAAAAGGAAAATGATTTTTTTATAAAGATTTTATTTTTAAACATATATGTAAAATTTATATTTTAAAATTATTTGTTTAAGAATTCTAAATTTATAAGTTAAGTTTTAAAATGTAAATTTTAATGTTTTACTTATAACTCTATTTTCTTTTTCCATAATATAAGATTTAATTTAATAAAATTTAATAAAAATAAAATATATTATGTTTAAAATGTTTAAATTAATATATTTATCTATATTATACTATTATTAATGAGGTATGTTTTGAGAGCTCAAAAGCATCCTACAATTTGAAGCTCAACAGTCACGTTTTATTAATTTTTTTTCATACATAGCTCACTTTCCTCTTCTCCTCCAATCCCTGGAAATTCACGTCCTCCTCAAATTAATGTAACAAAATTCATCCTTCGCTCTCTTCTCTATAGATCCCTCTTCTAAACCTAGACAGAAAAAACCGCTGGATTTGTAAACCTACCAAATACCAACATCTGTTATTTCCGTAGCTCCTATCTTTAGTTTTGGCGACCATCAACAGAAACTGGTGACCTCTTAAAGGCATTGTCAGGTCCTCATCCTTCTCTCAACTTTGCACTATTCATCTTCCGTTCTCCATACAGGTAAGCATTTGTTGGTTCCCCCAACTTACTTCTGCAATTCGATTTACTTCTTGCAGTTCGATTTACTTCTACAATTCTATTTACTCCATACAGGAGCATATGTTCTTGTAGTTGGATTTACTTCTGCAATTTACCATTGGTAAGTTCTTATCATCTTCTAGATGTTATTTCCATTGTTAGTGTTATTTTTATTTACCATTTTTAATCATTGATTAGTTGAATTTTTTAACTTCTTTCTAGGTCACGCACTGATTAATATGGATAATTTTGACAAGATTTAAGCAACTATCTTCTTTTTCAGCTATTTCCATTTTGATCGAAAAGCTACATGCATATATAAAATAGATTGTACGTTAAAAAGAATAAGTTGACTGAAA
The DNA here is from genome assembly GCA_030765085.1 of Allium cepa. Taxonomy (NCBI): domain Eukaryota; kingdom Viridiplantae; phylum Streptophyta; class Magnoliopsida; order Asparagales; family Amaryllidaceae; genus Allium; species Allium cepa. The sequence continues at coordinate 502,012,413 of CM060937.1, read as the reverse complement.
AAGGAATAATCGAATCTAAACTGAGTGTGCATTTACAACTACTTTAGGTTCTATGTCTCATATAAACTTGGCTTGAGGTTTGTATTTTTTTTATTATCAGTTGCAATGTCGATCATGTTTATTTTGGTTTAAATGAGCATTAGCTTTGGCTTCCCATGTACTTAAATAGTAACATTTGATGTCGTTTACAAATACTATAGACCTTATGAGTTAGGCAATCAATTATAAGTATACGGTGTTTAGCTTTATCACAATTGTCTACTAAAGTGTATACGCATTCGTATAAATACAATGGGCTTGCAAGTTGAATTCGCACCATTTATTACTCTATTCTGCTAAGTTGGCTCCATTATTTACTATACAAGGTTATATGACACATTATGCATACTCATTATTTACTATGCACGGTTATATAATCTGTTTATGTAAGCATGTCGATTGTGTAATCACTAATATACTATGTTTTCTTTAATGTGCATGATATATGACCTAAGTTTTAAACTTTGAACCATCAACATCATTCTGTTTACGGTGATGATGGCGAATGGTATGTGTAAATGGATGGTTATTATGCTAAAAGTAGTAATGTCGATTTTTTTATGTTTTTCTTAGTTTTCAATGCTTGACCAGCTGAATGCTTAGGTATAACATAATTGTTAAGGAAATTACTCAAACTAGATAATTTATCAGCTACACTATTAATTTTTTAGTATTTCGCACTACATGTAGTTCAAATTCGTATTACGACCACAAATAATTTAATACAAAAATGCAAATATAATTGAATCAACTAATCTGCTTACATATTTAAATTTTCAAGAATCATCTAATTACCATTAAATTGGTTGTGGGTTCTTCAATTTGTGGTAGATAGCCTTTTGTACCTGTCCATTTCCGTGCTTATGATTAAACTTAGGGTGTTGTTGATAAGATGATTTATCAATGCTTTTGTGTAGCATTTTGAAACTATTCTTATAGATTTTTAATGAGAGTGTTCGATGAAATAGTTGGTTAAATTTCTTAATATCAATGGAATTACAGTAAATTTTCCGCACTTCAAATTTATAGGTTGATGTTTGTGTATACTTTTTTTTCTTACAGTTATGAAAAGTTTCCAAGATCAAATTTTATAGCGCAAGCTCGATCATTTTAAATTTTTGACTCTATTACAATTTTATTTCTGGTAATGAAAGAAGAGTCGAGATGAAATCAATGGAGGACTTTACTTCATGCGGTTGTTTATCATTATGATAGTGAACTACCATTGAAATAAAAAAGACACGGCTGTTTAGGATCGAATGAAAGAAATAAACTAAGTGTTAAGTAATATAAAAGAAATTATTTATAATAGTTTTCATGTGGTAGCCAAGAATGTTTTTCTGGGTGCATATAGCAGTAAAGTTTAGGATAATACCATCCATAAAAATTGAAATAAGTAATAGGTTAACTTATTCATATTAGGTGAAAAATATGTCTTTATTTGAAGATATGTAACCTAACAATTTATGATGTTACTAACATTTACAGTAAAGGAGTCTATGTACTTAGCACTATCAACTGTTTAAATATATACACCCTTACAGCTTTCTATAAATTCAATTTTAATTCAAATTGTAATAAACGATCTATACATAGAGTGATAACTCAACAAAAGGTACACACTTATTTTTCTCTATTATTTAACATAATAACATGTTAGTTCATTATTTTTCTTTGCTTTCTAAAAGGCACGTGCTTTTTTTTCTCTATTTTTTAACATAATAACATGTTAGTTCATTCTTATCTTTGATCTCTCTTACTATTATGCACGTTAAGCCGAATGAGCATAGTAAAACCATCCTAACTTGAATTTTAAATAGAAAAGGAGACATTATATTATTTCACCCATTATTTTAAGCATAACTATTGTGAAAAAGTTACGATTGTAATGCCAAAAGTTCTTTGGAAGAGTACATAACACTTAGGATTTGTCCAATCTCCCAATTTTATATAGTTTCCCTTAATATAAAGCATAGAATTGATTTTTGGATAATGGTTTAATTATATACCATACTACAAATACTGAGTGGCAAAATTTTTCTCCTGTAACGTACATACTAGTCTCTTTCTCCATGCTTTTCATATCTCTTCCTTTTACACTTTAAATCCCATAGAATCAAACAATCCATTCAAAGTAGAAAACTCAACCAACATAATTTTCTCTCATATTCCAATCTATTATCCCAGACTATGCGTTTAGAAATTATCCATGCCCCAAGTGAAAATCTATCCAGTTATTATCATCTATTACTGTTTTTCCTTGACTTAACATTATTTGTGCATTTTGGTTGACTTTATATATCTATCTTTTTGTTACTGGATTATACATAAGTTTATTTGGATTGGTTGTCAATACAATAATTTTTTGCGTTTGTGATTATAGACCTATGGTTAAAGTTGTATGAAGTAGTGAAAGATTCAGTGGCTTACTTGGAATACTGTTAACTATAGATCGTGATTTTTCTTATATAACATTCTTTCATGTGTTATATCTGATTTTGATTATGCATATATAGTAGGATTCGATAATTATTTCTCCTTCAATAAATATTTTATTTTATTATTTATAAATTAGATGTTAATATTTTATTATTTGGAGGCAGTCTTAGATTTGAGATGCTTATATTAATTACTTGCTATTTTTGATAATTTTTAAACAATTTTTTTTTTTACTGCTCGAGAATTTTAAAATGTGTCGTGGTTGGTTGTGAATTTTGTTTAGTTTATGTTGTTATGGTTTCTGACTGAAAATTGTAGGAGCAAAATATACCAAAAATAGGAAACATATAAAGTTAAAACTGCATACGGGTTGTTCCACTACGCTAAATTTATGGATTCCAAACAAAACCCATCAATGGTTCAGGTATATGTACTATTCTTTGTGCGCTTTGAAACAAGATTTATGCAATTTTTTATGGCTTTGTCATCTTTGTTCATTTTTTTCATATCAACCTGGTACTTTATAATTCACATAAAAGACAATATATGAATACATTTGTATTTATCTTTGTGTTGGAGAAAGAAATAAATTTTTTGGATCAGGAGATTCTTGATAAAATAAAAGAATATGCAATTGATAATTATAAACACAAATCCGCGATGGTATTTACTGCTTTCGTATTTCACTATAGTACATTTGCTGCTTATGTTTTTCACTACTGACAAGTCCACTTTGGTCTTTATGTTTTTCACCAGCATAAATGTTTGAAAACATCCAGTCCTATTACTATGTTATATTATTAACGATTATGTACTAATTTTAAAACTTATATTTGATATTGTAGTTATGTTTCTAAATACTTTGGTAATATCATATTCAAGTCATTTATTAAAATTATTTAATTTTCTACCTAGTTATATTTTTTCCATATTCGTGTGTGAAGCACGGGTTCACACTAGTTTTAATATATAACCTATTTTATTATATAAACTATTTCTAATATATAAACTATTTCTAATATATAAACTATTTCAATCTATAACCTATTTTAATATATAAATCATTTCTAATATATAAACTATTTCAATCTTAATCTATTTTTGAAATATAAACTAATTTTGATGTATAATTATTCTAATATATAAACTACTTTCAATATTCAAAATATTTAAAGTTGGAACTGTTATGATTTAGATTTAATTGATTTAAAATGCGAATATTTTGATACGATGGTTTAACCTATTTTGTGGTTATGATTTTGAAAACGAATATGATATCGGAAGTGAATATGGTTTCGATAGTGAATATGATTTTGAAGTGAATTTGATTCCAAAGTGATATGGTTTGAAATCGAACATGATATTTTGATATTAATTATGAAATGGTTTTGAAAATGTAAAAGATCTATCTGCTGTGAAATAAGCATTTGGTTGTTAAAGAGACCGAGATCGGATATTGTCATACTCTCTGTCAATACCGAAAACTACTTTAACAACCGCGTACGTGGTGGAGATACCAGAAATGAAGTAGGATGGTTTGGCGAACGATTAAGTATGAGGTATTTACATGACCCTAACTCCCATGAGTCAGCTTAGGTGTGACTAATATAGGGGACATATCGGGCCAACTGAGATCATTCCTTCTGTCGAGAACATTTCTTCGATACTATATTATTACTTTCTGATTGATTTGGTGGTCACCCTTTGATTTGATTTGGGAGTGTGTCCGAGGTGGGCGGTAGTACCTGCTATGTGTTACCATCAGTCTAGGAGTGCAATTGGTGTATCTACCCTGGCATCGCCTCGAGTGCCAAGTTCACATGCCCTATCGCGCCTTCTACGAGTTTGTTTTGTGTCATACCTATGGAGTGCTCCCTGATAGCCTGCCTGCGAGTGGAGTTTAGAACATCTGTATAGACTATGACATTATATAAAATGTGTTAAGGGGGATATGAGTAACGCCTTAATGCTATTTTAATATTTTATTTTACTGTAGACATTATTTATGCAGCGCATTGTATTATATATGTAGATAGTTCCATGGATCCTTAGAGGATGGAAATTCCAAACATTCTTTAAGTTATTGCATTTCATTTGGATATTTCACTTGATTTGGTTTACTTGCACTATTAATACTGACTCGAGTGTTTTGTGTTTTGCTTTATGCTCGGGTCAGCCTGAGTATTATAGCATTTGAGACTCACCGGTGGAGCTTGGAGCTTTGCTTGGAGATCTATCTTTAATCTATTCAACTTTTCATTTATCTTGGTTATTTTAATTATTTCCAGTTGTTTATGTTCAAACTTGTCATTCGCTTATGTATTAGAGACTTCTATGTATTTGGACTTATGTTGTATTTGGTTGTAGACTCTGATGTTTCTATAATAGCTTCATGAACTACTATTTATCTATTCCACTGCGTATTGTTGTATTACTCTGCGTCTGCGACTCTGTGATTGATTTATTTACTATGTATGCTAAATTTTACCAAATATAAATAACAGTTTGTCATTTTGAGCAATTTAAGTTTGACACGTGTGGATTATTGTCGATTTGAATGATTCAAAATGGCGGGTCGTGACAATATGGTATTGTGATTTAATGTTAAAAGAAATTAAAATTTGTGATTAATAATAAGAATATAACTGGAATAAAATGAAATAGTATTAATTTAAGGTAATTAATAACTACTTTAAATGTAATTCCAATTAATTAAAATGATTAAAAAGTTATAATTGGTTATAGATTGTAAATTAATTACAATAATGTGTAAATTCGTTGATAATTGGATTTAAAGAATAATGGATAGTTAAATGCTGATATATTAATGAAATAGATGTAACTAATTGTAACTGAATAAAAATTAGTGTTGTAGTAGTAACTGTAACACTTGCCGTGGATAATAAACTTATAAGATGTGAATAAAGGCAAATGATGAAAATTATTATATGTTACCTATTTATTTAACCTGTTAAATTAAATTGAAAATCAATTGCAGTTAATTCACTTAATTAGTGCAGTTAATGTAGATATAATTGATGACTGTAGAATATTAATTCAATAAGATGTAACCAATGTAAATTTTATTCATAATATGATAATCGATTGAATAAAAAGAATTGAATCAAGTTTGAAATTTATTGGAATTTAAGCTATAATAAATGGATTTATTACAATTAAATACTACGTTAGTAAAACTAAGATGATAATTGTAGAAGGTTAGTGTAAAAAGATACAAAACATTAACTATGTCTGTAGAGTAATAATAGTTAGAATAAAAGTCTGAAATCAAATTAAAATAATTTATTGGAATTAATTATAAATAATTGGATTTAATTATAGTTGAAATTGAACACTGTAATTAGTGAAATATTAAACACTGAATTCAATATGTAAATTGCTTTAAATTGTTATGAATTTCTACGTACTCAAAAAGAATGAAAATTTGTTAGTTTATAAATATTGAATTAATAAAGTGATTAATTAATTTAATATTAATCTATTTAATTAATGTGAAATTAGCCATTTCGGCCACTTTCTCGGATTTCGCCGAAACTAGTTTCATCGGATTCATAACGGTGAATTATTGTAAGGTTTCTAGTTTCGTAGCGATTGAACTTGTATTTGATCGTACGGACTCGAAACGCGTAAAAATCAATTTAATTGAAATCAATTTGAAATGAGCTGATTTTAAGCTAACTTCTTCATACGATGGAATTTGGACTTGAAACCTGTTTCATTGAGTTTAAAAATATAGAAAACATCTACTTCGATATACAGGATGACCTTCTTACGTTCCGGAAGCAGAACGGGCTTTTCGGGTCGTATTCGTCATTTCAAATCAATTCGGGTATTGTTTATATTTCTTATCGAGCTTCGTTAGTATATATTGTTTTTGTAACGACCTGGAATTTTGATTTTGAACATTTAATTCATTTTAAATGTTGAATGTGAATTATAATTTGGTTTTGAAACAAAAAGATTTTAATTAGACTAATGAAATTAGTTAAATTTCAAATATGGCTATTCAATTGGATTTGAATAATAATAATTTAATATTTGGGAATTGGGATAATTTGTGAATCTGGGTGTAAATAGATATAAAAATGGTTTCTAAAATTTATTTAAGTCTATTTGGATTTAAATAATGATGTTGGACTTTTGGATGGAATCAAAAGTCGATAAGTTAAAATTGGATTTTTTTTAAATTAATAATGGAATTTAATATAATAATGCAAATGATCATATTTTGGTTTGAAATGAATTAGAATGGTTTCTAATGTGATTATAAATTCTATATGATTTATACTATAGTTAGTAAAGTTTTAAAAATATTTTTTTTAGTGATTTCGACGATTGTGGAAATCGCTCGAATTAATCGACGAGTTAAAATAGCCCTCCGGGACACAGTCTCGAAATTCGACGAAACCAGTTCCATTGGATCCGTAATAGTCAATTATTATCGTATTTCAGTTTTCATAGCGTTTAGAGGTTATCGTTTGCTCGTATGAGTGAGAAACGCGTTGAAATTTAAATCGATAATTTAAATTTTAAATCGATTGAAAAAGCTATCTTCCACATAAAATCAAATTGGGTTTTGAAACATGTTTCATTGTGTTCAGAATATGGGTAAAACATTATGATCGCCTGTCGGCATGCGTTGTTTGGAGATCGTTTGAAAATTTTGTTTTAAATGAATTTAATATTAAAATATTATTTATAAACGTATATATATACACGTTTAAGAGAGAAACCCTAATTTTTTTTTCACCAGCCGTCGTTCTTATTTCAATGGCCGAAAGGTCTACTCCTTCTTCCTCATTTTTCATCTAATCCTTAGGCTTTCACGCGTGACTTTCAACTAGAGAAGTGTAGAGCTTCTCAAGCTCTCCTCATACATTCAGTGGAGTGGCATGAGATTCGTCGTGGTGGCCAGAATTTAGACCGATAGGGGTTCTGTTCATGCTCAATTTTGGGGTGAAGGGGGGTGCCGAGCGCGATGATGCTCTGGTCGGTGGTGATATTCGAGGTGCTCGATGCGCTGGTGGGTCCTGATCGTGGAATTGTTGATCGGAAAGGCCGCGTTTTTCTTTGATAGCACGGTGACGATGGGTTTCTTTGCGTGAGTTCACGAACGAGGGGAAAGAACAATCATGCGGCCGGTTATGGGGTTTTTTTTAAATTTAAAAGAAATCATTATTTATAAATTATATTATAAAAAATTTGAAATAACATAACTTTATCGTACATGGTCAGAATTCATCGAAACAACGTGCATCAGAATCACAGCGACGCGATCTTCACGCTGCGGCAGATCCAGAGGTAGTTGGAGCTCATGAAAATTTTAGATTAAATCGAAGGCGATCGATTTAATTTAAGATTGAAACGCTCATCGGAATTCAAGCTGAGTTAATCTCACTCACATCTGGATGTCGTTTAATTTAAATAGCTAGTATTTAAATGATTGATTGGTTGATTAGTTGAATGTGATAATTGTTATCAAATTGGATCGATATTTATTAGTTGTGCTAATATTTGTGGATGCAGGGAAACAGGTTGGAGGGATCCAATTGGATTCCTCACAATATAGAAATTATTTGCATAATTGATGATATATTTCAATATACTATGATAGATTAATTTGGAAATTAAGTTGTGCTGTGTTGTGATTGAATAAGTATAATCTGGTATATTAAAATATAAATGGAAATAAAATAAATTGGGATTAAATGGAATTGAAAAGGAATTTTTTGAGTAATGAATTAAAGGAAATTAAACTCAAGAAAGTGGTTTGGAAATTTGAAGTTTTTTTTAAATTGTGAAATAAAGGGAAATGAGGAATGGAAATTTATAAACTGAGTTATAAATGGAATGGGATATTTATCGGGGGATAAATTTGAAAGTAAAGATTTCCGATGGGAGTTTCTATAAGAAGGTGCAAATTGTTTTAAAAATAATAGTGAGATTATTTTTAAAGAGATGGGAAGTGTATTTTACTAGAAAACTAAGTATGTTTTCAAAGAAAAGCTTTCGAAATATAAACTAGAAGGTTAAAATGTGTTTTTAGACTGTTTTAGAAGAAAATACTATTTTTAATTTTTTTCAAGTGAAAAGTTAATATTTATTAAAGTAATAATGGTATTTAATTATTTTAAAGATAAATTAGTATTATGATTTCTAAAGGAAATTTTATTATAAGTACTTGATATAATAACTTTATACAAAAAGGAAATTTTTTATTTAAGTTACCCAAGAAAACTTTTATAGATTTTCAAAAGTATATTTTGAATAAAGAATTTAGCAACTTATTTTAAATAAGTTAAGTACATATCGTGGAAGTGATTTCCAGGAAATAGGAAATGTGTTTAAAAATAAAAAGGTGTTTATTTTAAAGTGTTGGAAGAAATTTACGGGATTTAAACATAAATTCGAATTGAGATAAATCAAGCAGGATTTATAAAAGGATTCTTTGATTTATTTTGATATGGAAATAGAAATTGTTTGGGAAATTTATTCTGTAAAAGGAAGATGGTTTGGAACTAGTTTCAAAGGGTTGAAAATGGAAATATATCTTGCGATGATATATTGAGGTTAATAAATAATTTGGGAAATTATTTATTGTTTGATGGATGTTTGTGAATGTTAATTGATAGTTAAATCACCGACTATCAATATTGGCCAATGCGCTGATCATTTCAAAGAGGCCGGGATCGGGTTTACTATATTACAGCTTGATAGGGGGTTCTCGATTTGCGTTTGGTGGCGAACGAGAGACTCTTACCTCTACATGTCCCTTTGAGTGGGTTGGTTTACTAGGTGCTTACAGTCGAGAAGCTGGCCGTAAAAGCAAATTCAAGGTACCAATGAAAGCCACGGAGGGGCTGGGATGGTTGAAAAGCCTACCAGTCGAGTGGCCGCTGTCGAAGGTTGAAAAGCCTAGACCGTTTCTCATGGTATCAGAGCTTAGGTTAGCGATAACCTAGGCTTTGGTGGTGAAAATTACTCATTAGATATAGAGTCAATAATACTCTAGGATGAGTTGAGTATAATAATAGATATGAGAGCGTACTTGTTTGTGAATATAAAAATTGTTTTTATACTGTGTTGACTTATCGGTTGAGTGCTTATGAATTCTGGTCGGTACGGGAAGTACAAACGTATCGATTGGGGTTTCTAAACTCTTAAACAAGATAAACCGACATAATATTGTTTTTGAAGTGGGTAAATGAAATAATTTTACCCAAAATTATATTTTGATATGAAAGAAATGATTTCTAAAGTATTATATATATATATATATATATATATTTGGATGTTTGATTGTGGATATCTTAATCAAATAAGAATCTAAAATTTGAAAAGGTTCATAACCAAATAGAATTCTATAAGTATGATTTATTCAAAAGAAGTATGACTAAAATTTGATTTAAACCAGAATTTAAATCCTAAAAATTTTAAAAAGTGTTTTAAAATGAATTTAAATAAAAAAATTGGGAATTTAAATTCTTGGGAATGTTTAAAATGTTTTCCAAAGTATGGGAGTGCAATAATGGAGTATTATTTTGGGAAATAATTTTGAATGGAAATTGATTTGAAAGGAATTTATGGTAGAAAGGAAGCACTGAACTCACTTCATTCGCTGGAAAATAATCCTGATGATGATGGCCAAATCATTAGTATTCATTTTCGAGTTTCTAAAGTGATGGATTGCTATCATGGAGATTGGTTATGATATTTGTTTGGACTAGTTGGGTATAAAAGTTGTTTTAGAAATTTCAAAAAGGAAATTTGTTTTGTTGAAAACAAGTTGTTTCGGAATTCGAAGATTTGATTTTATATACCAAGTGGGTATGTATTGATCATTATTTCTACATGGTTTTGAAATAAAAACGGGTAACTGAATTCTTGGAACTCTATTTAAATAATGTGAAAAGTTAAGATAAAGCAACTATTGAACCTATTAAGCGAAGTTGATTTAAATAAGAAAGGAAAATGAAATTTTAATCCTAGAATTAAAATTTAATTTGAGTGAATGAAAGTGAATAAAATATATTTGAATTTAACCGGAGATAAGTTAAATAGAATTGAAATTGAGATCGAACTAAAGTGGATAAAGTTGAAATGTAAAATGACTTTGTAATTGTGAGTTATAATTGCGTAATGAATTTGTACCCATAAGCTATTAAGTGTTATACTTATAATCTAAAATTTTGGATTAAAATTTGTGTAATGAAAATTTATATCCTTAAGAATTCAGTGACACACACACACACACACACACACACACACACACATATATATAATTCGGAATTCTAATTTTAAGATGAAAATGGACTCAAATGAGCAATGTAAGCTTTTAAGTAAATAAGTTAGTGAACATATGAATAGAGAAATGAATTGCAGAACCTAAGTAGAAATGGTTGAATGTTATGGTAAAAAGGATGGAAAATTCTAAAATTAATCCTAAATGGAAGGAGAGTTGTAACAAGGTAAAGAAAAAAAAATGTGAATGGACTTAGCTTAGTAAATAAGTTTTGTACTTATATGTTGAGAGATAAAATTTAGTTGAAATTGGATTGAAGTGAAAAAAAATCAAAATTCAGTCGTGTTATAAATAATATTGAATGAAATTCAATTCTTATTTAAAATAGTAAAGAAAATGGTATGAATTTAAGTTAGTTAAATAAAATTTAGTTGGACTTGAATTAAATTTGGAAAAGAATTGAATTAAATGGAATTTAAATTAAGTAAGAATGATATTGAATGAATCAAATTCTCACCCAACTAAATTCACAGGAATTATTTGAAAATGAATCTAGCATAAGCTAAAATAAATAAAAGAGTGATGGGATGAATGAAATTTTGATAGCTTGTTAAAAATTTGAAAAGCAAAATAAAACCTAGTTCTAGTATAGAATAATTGGAACGGTCATATTATTAATAAAATAAATCCAGAATGAATTTAGAAGGGGAATTAAATTAAAATGGATTAAGTAAGTAAACTAGTTGAATTAAAATTGGTAATGGATTGGAATTTGATTGGATGAGAATCTAAGGAGGAATAGAGTTACTTTAGAGTTGAAATAACTTAAGAAATTGTGGAAGAGTTGTTGTCAAACTTACGAATTGGACTTGACTGAACCTGTATGGATAATGACATTGAAATGTAAGAGTAAGGATTTAATTTAATAAATTTGATGAAGTAAGAATGTTTGGGGTGTAGATAATTAAGAATGGTATGAAATTAATATAAATTCAGTTGGAATTAATTTAAATTAGTTATAAGCTTAGGAAATGCTTGAATAATGGAAAATTTGCATAAGAAATAAGCCGTTTTGTCATAAACTGAAGTAATTGATTTAAAGAACTAAATAAAGTAGGTTTTTGGAATAAATTGTAATGGGTTGAAAATTAGTTAGGTGAATTTGCATAAAAATGGAAGTGAATTATGAATATGATGCAAATAAATCAAATTGGAGATAGAATTGATTGTGGATCAATTTGGAATTTGCGTAAAAGCAAATTTATATAAGTAGGCACATGTTGATCATATTAAAGTGATTTTGAGTTGGTCGAGATAAATATGAATTGAATGTTGTAAACTTGATTGTAAGTCATTCGAGTGGAATAAAATGAAGTTTAGATTGTTAGGAAAATTAAATAGTGTTGAAAACTTGTGATTGTTATAAAGATGGTACTTGTGGGATTATGAAATTTGTTGTTGGGCTATGTAATTGTTGTGTTTAGCTAAGATAAATGTATGGAAGGTTGTTAAAAATCTTATATTGTTGAAAACTGATATGTATATTTGAATAATTATAGGTATGGAAGGCAATCGATAGAGTTAGAGCGCGTAAATGCATAACATATTAGCCGCTTGCTTAAAAAATGCTAATCAAAGGTACGCCTACGCAATAAAATTTGAAAAATGATATATATATATATATATATTGTGGTATATTTTATTTTCCGGTCGTGTGGGTCGATGTATATATATTTATATCTATTGGGATATTGTGAAACACTCTCCGTACAAAGAAGACGTTGTCAAAGTTTTTCTAAAATTTTGGGATAGAAAAATTCTAAGGATTTTGAAAATTGTGAATTAACAAGAAAAGGTCGAGTTTTGAAATGATGTTGAAACATAAGCTCTTGAGTTAAAAATGAGGCTAATGGTTTTGGAATTGAGCTAAAAGTTTTGGATGAGGTGAATGTAAGTTTTTAACTAAGTAAGTATGGATAAGTAAATGAGGTTAGTAGCATTCTTCATACCTTAGCAAATTTCGAGGACTAAATTTTTATAAGGGGGGAGGAATGTAACGACCCAGAATTTTGGACGTTAGATTTTGAACATTTAATTCATTTTAAATGTTTAATGTGAATTATAATTTGGTTTTGAAACAAAAATATTTTGATTAGATTAATGAAATTAGTTAAATTTCAAATATGGCTATTCAATTGGAATTGAATAATAATAATTTAATACTTAGGAATTGGGATAATTTGTGAATTTGGGTGTAAATAGATATAAAAATGGTTTCTAAAATTTATTTTAAGTCTATTTGGATTTAAATAATGACGTTGGACTTTTGGATGGAACCAAAAGTCGATAAGTTAAAACTGGATTTTTCTAAATTAATAATGGAATTTAACATAATAATGCAAATAATCAAATTTTGGTTCAAAATGAATCAGAATGGTTTCTAATGTGATTATAAATTCTATGTGATTCATAATAGAGTTAGTAAAGTTTTTAAAATAAAATTTTAAGTGATTTCGACGATTTTGAAAATCGCTCGAATTAATCGACGAGTTAAAATAGCCTTCCGGGGCACGGTCTCGGAATTCGACGAAATCAGTTCCATTGGATCCGTAGTAGTTAATTATTGTCGGATTTCGATTTTCATAGCGTTTGGAGGTTACTGTTTGCTCGTACAGGTGAGAAACGCGTTGAAATTTAAATCGATTGAAAAAGTTATCTTCCACATACAATCAAATTAAGCTCCAAAACACGTTCCATTGTGTTCGGAATGCGGGTAAAATATTATGATCGCCTGTCGACATGCGTCGTTTGGAGATCATTTGAAAATTTTGTTTTAAATGAATTTAATATTAAAATATTATTTATAAACGTATATATATACATGTTTAAGAGAGAAACCCTAATTTTTTTTCACCGGCCGCCGTTCTTATTTCAATGATTGAAAGGTATTCTCCTTCTTCCTCATTTTTCATCTAATCCTTAGGCTTTCACGCGAGACTTTCAACTAGAGAAGTGTGGAGCTTCTTAAACTCTCCTCATCCATTCGGCGGAGTGGAACGAGATTCGTCGTGGTGGCTAGAATTTAGGTCGATAGGGGTTCCGTTCGTGCTCGATTTTGGGGTGAAGGGGGGGGGTGCCGAGCGCGATGATGCTCTGGAAGGTGGTGATATTCGAGGTGCTCGACGCGTTGGTGGGTCCTGATCGTGGTATTGCTGACCAAAGAGGCCGCGTTTTTCTTGGATAGCACGGCGATGGTGGGTTTCTTTGCGTGAGTTCACGAACGAGGGGGAAGAACATTCATGCGGCCGGATATGGGTTTGTTTTTTTTTTTAATTTAAAAGATCATTATTTATAAATTATATTAAAAACTTTGAAATAACATAACTTTATCGTACATGGTCAGAATTCATCGAAACAACATGTGCCAGAATCGCAGCGACACGATCTTCGCGCTGCGGCAGATCCGAAGGTAGTTGGAGCTCGTGAAAATTTTAGATTAGATCGAAGGCAATCGATTCAATTTAAGATTGAAACGCTCTTCAGAATTTAAGGTGAGTTGTCTCACTCACATCTGGATGCCGTTGAATTTAAATAGCTAATATTTAATTATTGATTGGTTGATTAGTTGAATGTGATAATTGTTATCAGATTGGATCGATATTTATGGTTGTGCTAATATCTATGCATGCAGGGAAACAAGTTTGAGGGATCCAACTGGGTTCCGCACAATATAGAAATTATTTGCATAATTGATGATGTATTTCATTTATATACTGTGATAGATTAATTTGGAAATTAAGCTGTGCTGTGTTTTGATTGAATAAGTATAATCTAGCATGTTAAAATATAAATGAAAATACAATAAATTGGGATTAAAAGGGAATTGAAAAGGAATTTTTTGAGTAATGAATTTAAGGAAATTAAACTCAGGAAATTGGTTTTGAAATTTGAAGCGTTTTTGTTTTGAAATTGTGATTCGAAAGGAATTGAGGAATGGAAATTTATAAACTGGGTTTATAAATGGAATGGGATATTTATCGGGGATAAATTTGAAATTATAGATTTCCAGTGGGAGTTTCTATAAGAAGGTGCAAATTGTTTTAAAAATAATAGTGAGATTATTTTTAAAGAGATGGGAAGTGTATTTTACTGGAAAACTAAGTATGTTTTCAAAGAAAAGCTTTCGAGAAGTTTAAAATGTGTTTTTAGAATGTTTTAGAAGAAAATACTATTTTTAATTTTTTTCAAGTGAAAAGTAAATGTTTATTAAAGTAATAATGGTATTTAATTTTTTTAAATGTAAATTAGTATTATGAATTCTAAAGGAAATTTTATTATAAGTACTTGATATAATAACTTTATACAAAAAGGAAATTTTTGATTTAAGTTACCCAAGAAAACTTTTATAGATTTTCAAAAGTATATTTTGAATAAATAATTTAGCAACTTATTTTAAATAAGTTAAGTATATATTGTGGAAGTGATTTCCAGGAAATGAGAAATGTGTTTAAAAATAAAAAGGTGTTTATTTTAAAGTGTTGGAAGAAATTTACGGGATTTAAACATAAATTCGAATTGAGATAAATAAAGCAGGATTTATAAAAGGATTCTCTGGTTTATTTTGAAATGGAAAGAAAATGTTTAGGAAATTTATTCCATAAAAGGAAGATAGTTTGGAACTAGTTTCAAAGGTTGAAAATGAAAATATATCTTGCGAAGATATTTTGAGATTAATAAAGAAGTTGGGTAATTATTTATTGTTTGATGGATGTTTGTGAATGTTAATTGATAGTTAAATCACCGACTATCAATATTGGCCAATGCGTTGATCGTTTCGAAGAGACCGGGATCAAGATTTATTTCCTGAAAACCACTTCGATCCGGTTTTTACGTTCTCGTGAGAAAGACGAGTTTGGATTCAAAAATGGAGTAGTGAAGTGCAAGGGCTAGTTGTTACTAATCCTGAGGTGATTCCAAAATGGATGTAGTAGGAGTAGTGCCTTCGGTTCCCTTCGAACCCGGGACGGACTTGTAGAGAACATCGTCGGTTGGGGGATGAGCATGCTAAGTGATATGTTCTAAAAAGGTAACGCTTAGCCTCGAGCCTCATCAATTGGGAATGATTGAAAATCAGGGGTTATGTAGCAAGGCTAAGTGGGTAGAACCCATTAGGGTAAGGTCATCCCTGTCTAGATGTCCCTTTTATTTGGCTTAGTGGTGCAGTTGCTGATTCCAACTGTGGGGTGATCTTACTCGAGATTATCCAGTAAGGGGTAGTCCCGGTCTTGTGTTGCAGGGGATATGGGGTGGATCCTTGGTACGCTGATCTAGACCAGGTACTGCGATAGGTGGAACCCGAGTGCCTAGTTATTAGTTGGAAATCCATTCTCCCTACACGCCTGTACGGTTTTGATTGTGCCCAACTATTGCTGAAACGTGAGATGCAAGCATTTCAGCTAGATTATATTTTGCTTTCTATAGACACTATTATAATATCAGACGGATTTGATAAGAAATGTTTTAGCTATCATAAGGTAAAAACCTGACATGTTTATTTGTGGCGTGGTCTTACGAAATGCTTTTGATTTCAAAGGATTTTGAAACTTTAATAATCAATTTGGGTGTATTTTCTCACGTTGGTATTCCAGACAAACTCGGGTGTTATTTCATTATAATGCTCGGATCAGACCGAGTATCAAAGATTACACGAAAGGATGCTGTGGAGCTCAGGAGAGGAGCTGGAGTCCGAGACGTATTATCGTATTTGTTTATATCTGTTGGTGTGATTGTTTGAGATTGTCAGGCTGGTAATTGTTCTTTATTTGTGATACTCCGATGATGTATGTAAAACAGATATGTTTTTATTTTGTGTAAAGATCTGATATTAACTATTATATTTTGTTCCGCTGCGATTATGAGATTATATTATTGTTTAGTTCCTTCTTTCTTCTATCTTCTTTCTTTTCCCTCAACTATCTGTCTTTTCCGGCACTCGATCGTCGGCATATTATACTGTGGTGTATTTTGTGTCGATTTTCGAGGGTCGAGAAGGGTAGGTCGTCATAGTTTTGTTCAAACTCTAGTAGCCTTTCTATTTCTTATTCCATTATCTATACATACATTCCTTCTCATCTCCTCTTTCAATGGTAGACCAAACCAAAACCTTAATTCCCAAATTGCAAATTCAGTTTCAAATTCAACTCCAAAAATCAAATCTCTCCAAACCCTATCATATTTTATATCCATTTGAAGCTCTCGACGAGCGCAAGTCAAATCTGTAGTTTTTTTGATTGGGTTCCTGTGTAGCCGGAATTATGCGATTTAATCTCGGTCGTTCATTGGTGTTTGATGATCTTCGTCGGATTGTCGAATCAAGGTTACCATTGTGTGGAGATTGACAAGTGGAATGCATCGGAGCAGTTCGTTCGGTCGTGTGATGGATGGATCGAGCAACAAAATTCATTAGGGTTCGATCCTATATGAGGATGCTATGCAAATTGTGGTGGTTCGAGATCGAGGGTTTAGGTGTTCGTGGGTGGTCGCATGGGCGTAAGGGTCGGTGGTGCTTCAGGGGGTGGTGGCGCGGCGTTCAAATAGGGTAACGCTGATTATTTTGCCACATACGTTCATGTTTTGAGGGTAGGGTTCCGATGGAAGGGCATGGAGAGGGATCTCATGAACGATGATGACGTGGAAAACAATTTTGGCTATATTATTTATTTTATTTTAAATTTCGATTTCAAATGTTATAAGTACCATAACTTTTATGTACGATGTCCGATTCATACGTGGTTTGCTCCACCAGGATCGTATCAAACTTTTGGATATTTTGACACCTGTTTGGATAAATTCTGAGACTATTGAAATTTGGACCTTTATTTGTGTAACGGTCTCGGATTTTAATTAAGTCTAAATTGCTAATTAATTTAATTTTTGAATAAAATTTGTGAAATTAATTGGTAAATTAATTAAATCTATAAAATACATCCATGTAATTAATTTGATATGTACTAAATTTCAAAACATTTTCTTTTACATAATGTGTATTGATACAAACAATAAACTCCAAAGTATTAAAATAAATATGTATAAAGAAATACAAGGCGATAAATATTAAGTTAAACAAATAATAAAATGAACTATGTAATAAACAAATTTGTTAAATTTAAACAACATGTTAATATGTAAAATAGAAAGTAAACATATTAATTAAAGATCTAGATCTAACAACATATCACCTATAGGACTTTATTCATATCACAAGAAATAAAATACATTCAAAAATGTATAGTGTGAAACATAAAAAAATACAAACATATATATGAAAGCTTGCAAAGGAAGACAATTAAACATATTCAAATATATATAGAAATGCAACTATAAATATGAACAAAAGAAAGATATATATATATATATATATATGTATATATATATATATAAGTAGTAGCTTACAAAAGAAGATAGTCAAATACATTCAGATATGAAACAAGTGTGTACTCATGAAAATAAAGTCAACAAACAATATAGGTAAATATGCAGACTTGAGGCAGACAAGAAAGCATAAGACTAAAGAAAAATAAAATAAAATAAAGATTAGTATGTAGATTTAAAACAAACCTGATTATGAATATGCTCACAAAAGTAAATCACGTGTACATTCAACTAAATAATAAGACTAAGGAAAAGAAAACAAATAAAGATAAGTATGAAAGCTTGGGAAACAAGACATAGCAATTAATACCAAAATCTTTAGTACACCATAAAGATCACTTCAGCCACAAAAGAGGAAAAAAATCACTGACTATTGTACAAACAAAATAATACCATCTTGTACAAATTATATCAACCTGTAGCTTCTTTCTATATATCAAACATTTTCATCTCAGTTCGTTCATTCAACTGAGTAATATTTGAAGTAATACCATCCAAAACTAAAACAAAACTTCAAGTTTAAGCACAAACAAATCAAAACCAGAGGATCAAGTGAAGGACTTTAGCTAGCTGTTTCAGAACCCTGTGTCAAATATTGAAGAGGCTCTGTTTATCTCTGGAAACAAGGTGAGTAAACAATTTAAATTAAAGCTAAGTGTGTGTGTGTCTATATATATATATATATATATATATATATGTTGTCTGTGAATTCTGAGACTTAGGTTACTTTGTTTATGCATATATTTGGATTTTCTCTGTGTTATAAATATGTGTATGTGTATATGCCTATATATATTGAAATCACCTCTATTTCCTTGGTTCATAGCATCAAAGCTCAATAAAAAAAAACCCACAAATCAAATCTTTTGATCACTGTTAGGTTGAAAGATTTAAACTTACTATGTTGTGTGATTATAAATTAGAGTTGAAAACTTATTTTCAGTAAAATAAGTTTAAAGATAGCTCGGAAACATCATAGTACAGGTGAATTGGTTTATATATGATAAAATCAAATGTAATAGATTGTTGAATCAAGTATATAATTGGAATCACCATTGAAAAATATGATTTTTAAAACAAGAATTTTGAATTTTTATTAAATATGTAAAGAGTAGTTTTGAGTTGGACTGTAAATGGGTTTCGACCAAATCCAGATGGTTAGAGGCTATATCGTGGTCAGGGTTTGGGTTGAGGCTAGGTGAGTGATCTGCGATGTTGGGAAAAATAGTCGGAGAAACTCTCGAGCACCGACGCGACGGCGGTGAATTTTTTTTTCATTTTTAACCCTAATTTTTGAGGGGTCGGGAAATTGATCGAAGTGTCTTCTCTCGTGCATCGAGATGCACAAACTTCTGGGAGGTGATAGCGGGGTGTGTGTTGAAGTCGTGGCCGGAGTCGAAGCTTTTCTGATGGCCGGAAATTGCTTGGGCGAGGTAGTTTTGACGAGTATGGTAGTTCGAGTTTTCGAACTGGAAGTTCGATTTTGCTGTGGGATTGTCAGAGTCAAACTGATTCTTGCTTTCGATTGTGAGGATGGTTTGCGACTTGTCGGAATCGAGGATGTTGACCGGAGCACCGCCGCGTCACTGTGCATGTGCACGGCATCTGATCGCGTGTCACGATTTGGGTTTCGTGGGAAAACTCGAAGGGAATCTCGTGCATATGGGTTTGTGAATACGGGAAGAACGCGAGTTCGAGTGGGTTTCAGTTTTGCAGTTTTATAGTTTTAAAGATTTAAGATTTAAGTTTTAAAGTTTTAAAAAATTTAAGAAGGAGGAGAACTCGAGATCTGTTTCGAGTTATAGCTGGTTTTAAACCAAAGTATGGTGGTGAACCAGTTTTCAGCATGTTTTAAAAATGGAATAAGTTATTTTTGAATAAATGGATTAAGTTTGGAAATTTAAACAGTTTGAATGATATGGTGAATTTTTAAATAATTTAAATTTAAAAATGAAATTGGGTTTTGTATTCTTTTAAACTTCTATATTAAGGTAAATAATTCTTTAACTTGTGAAATAAAAGGGTTTAATTTTTGTTTTTAACTTTGTAAAGTTAATTTGATTTCATATTAAATTGTCTTTAAGTACCTTGTTAATAATAATTTGATCATTAATAAGAAAAATGTTTTTATTCTTGAATAAATGGATATTAATGACTTGTAATTATTAAGCCAATTAAAATGAATAATTAACTAATTCAATTTATTAATGATTTGGATTGATTAATTTAGTAATTAAGAGTTTAAATTAGTTAATTAAGGTTTAAGATAATTAATTTAGGATAAATAAATTGGTAATTAAGGATCACTAATCAAATAAGGTTTTAATTTTTAATTAATGATTAGTAATTAATTAATTAAAAAATTAAGGATTAATTAATGAGTTATTAAAGACAAAATTAATTTGTAATTAATAATGAATTAATCTTAGTTAATTACTTTAGAAAAGTAATCAAAGAAATTCTTATTGTTAATGATGGTCATTAACTAAGATTATTTAAAATAATTTAATTAATGTGATAGATTTTAACAATTAATTAGATTAATTAATTAATGATAATCATTTATGAAATTGTGTGAGTGAAATTACTTTATGGTAAGTAATTAAAGGTTTAATTTCTTAAAATAATTAATTAAGGGGTTAATTAATTATGTAATCGATTTAGAGGTTAAATTAATTAATGTGACTAATTAAGAATAATTTATAAATTAAGAATAATTGATTAAAGTGTTTGATAAATTAATTTATATCAAATGATTTGTAATTAATAAATCGGGATTGGATAACTAATTCATAAGTAATTAAATTAATTGGAAATAAATTGAATTAATTAGGATTAAACAATTAATTAATCCTGCTTATAAATGATTATTGAATGCTTGACCTTACTTATGAATGATTGTATTGTATTAGATGCCTTGAATTTGTTGACCTATCTGATCTGTGATATTTGGTTCTATGGATTGAGCTGTGTATGTTATTCATTTATTTGTGATACATTTGTATATTATATGTGAATCCGTGAATGAACGATAAGCGTTATAGTTTATACCGCTTATCAACTATATTTCTGTGTTTTGATCTATGATGATGTTGTTGTTGCACTATTGTGTGTTAAACCCCTGGACCACACCATACACACAAAAATACGGATTTCACGAGGAAATCGATTACGTCATAGATTTTTGAAACGATTTTAAATAGACAGTTTGAATCCAAATAGTTTTGGAATGGATTGGGTTTAAAGTGAAAAAGTTTTGAAATGGAATTTCAAAGATAAAATTTATTTTTGAATAACTTGATTAAGTTGAAGTTTAAATAATTTGATTTAAATTTGAATTCAAAATTTGAAATTGAATTCTATGATTTGGAAACTAGGGATTAAAGAGGTTATACTAGTAATATATGAGTTAAACCATTTTTAAATATATTGATTTGGGAATTTGAATTTAATTCAAGGGCTCTAACTCGTGCAAATATAATTGGATCTTTCTAAAACGAAAACCACTGGTTTTCAAGTAGTAAAATCTTTCATATAAGTAATGGATTCCCAATTTGTGTTGAAAGGATTTTAAGTCTAAAAATGAAAATGGTCTTCCAAGTTATGAATAAATCTTTGGAAACGGGTTTGAAATCTATTAAATCTTTGATTTAAAGATTGAATGAGTTTATCCAAATTGGAATGGAAATTGTTTTGAAAAACTATGAATGAATCTTTTTGAAATCTGGGTGAACTTTGTGAAGTGAATCTTTTTTGTTTAAAGATTTGAAAATGGTAATTGGTTAAACCATTTGAAAAGAAAGTTTTGGGTTATAAGTTGTGACTTATTGAAATCCCAACATCCATATGTTTTTAAATATTATGCTCATTATTCGGTTTAGCCGGGAGAGGACTTTGTGCCATATAACCCATTCCGAATAATGATATGTCGATATGGATAACATTTGAAGACCGGTGGTGAAGACCGGATTGCGAGAGCGATAGGATGACCCATCGATTGTCTCTGCACTGAGTCGCGCTGGTATAGAGATTTCCTTATTGATGGGAAGTCCGATCGGGATTGTGAATACCTGGATTGCAAGGGCTTCTTCGAAAGTGCCTTCGATTCTGTTCGAACCCGGAACAGACTTGTATGGTTGTATGTCTGGCACTACACTTTGAGATATAAAGCAGATTTCTTTAAAATACATATTTGTTGGTGGCGAAGAATTTATTCTCTTAGCTTAACTCCCTTCTTTGAGACGTACGAGCTCAGAGGTTATGTAGTTGAAGGTTATCATCGATATACTCCCAATTTGGTAGTGTGGCATGCTAAATGCTGCTATGTGTTGAGGATCATTGGTTGATCATTTGTGATCAAAGCATGGCTTTGGCGTAAAGCATAGCTTTGTGGACGAAACCTCGTCGAGCCTCACAAACCAGTAATGGTCGAAACAGGAAAGATGCGGCAAGGTTTCAGGGGTAGCTCCCCTAGGGTGTGATCGTTCCTTCTGGAAAAGGGTAGTATCATGGTAAGGAGCCCAGATACTTACTCATGTGGGCACTTGTAACGACCCGTTAAATTTATGATATTTAATAAAATGAATTAATATAATTTCTAATTTGGTTAAGAATAAATGTAGAAATTTGGTATAGTGGTTGCAATTTAGTGTAACTATAAAATTTTATGATAATAGATGTGGATAATGTAAATTTTCACAACTTGATTTAAAGTAATTTTGAAGAAACAAATAAATGTTGAATTTGTGAATGTTAGTATAAATATTAACTTAATGGTGTTCATTAATACAAAGATGTAATTAGTGTAGATAGTAATAATTTATGCCTGTAGTGAAAGGAAAAGAAAACTAATAGAAACATAAAATTTATTTTATGTAAACAAAAGTATAGTTTTGAACAAACTTATGAAAATTGATAGAAACAGTGTTTGTAATCAGTTTGGTTATTTTATATTTGAAAGATAGAGATGTGTAAATACGTTAATGAATATAAAATGGGAAGGAATGGTAGAATGAAAAGAATATATATAATAATAAGCATTTGATTCAATTAAGGGAATTAAATTATAATAAATGGTCATTTAATAAATTCAACGTTTGTGAGAAATCATAATAGTTGTGTAAAATGTGTACAAACTTGGATTTGGAAGTTTATTGGATTTATAACGGTTTTGTTATTAAGTGTATGAGTTTAAAAGTTATTCCCTTTTGTAAAGTAATAGAAGAATGCATAAAGATATAAACAGGGCTTAATAGAATTGACACTTAATGAATTGAATAAATTACCCATTTATGAAGATATGTATAGTGGACTATAAATGGCCTAAGCAAATATAAAATGGAATAATCATTGAGATTTGTACTATGAAAATAAATAGTAACATTTATTTGCAAGGAATAAAAGCCTATTTAGGTGACTAGGATTTGGAGTAATGACTATTGTATGTTACCTACCCTTGTTTCTTGTTAATTTAGATTTTGGGAATCAAATTCAATTTATCCGCCAATTTACCGCAGTTAAAGTGAAATGAATTGGTGATTGAGAAATGTTAAATACAAATAAGATGTAAACCAAAGAAAATCCCATTTGTAATAAATTATGTAGAATAAAGTAAAGAAACTAGGAAATGAAAATGTGAAAATGTGGATGCAGTGAGATCTTAAGTGATAATAACCTTGTTAGGCAAGTGATAACGGAATTTTGTGTATAACCAAATAAAAATCCAAATTTATTTGGAAATAAATTGCAATCAATTGAATTTATTGCAATTTAATGGATTTAATATTTAATAGTTTATGTAATTATTATTTGGAAGAAATTGGAGTTATTTGTAAAAAGGTATGAACCTAATGTTAATTTTTCTATGGGATTGACAATTAATATGGAATGAAAAGAAGAAAATTTGGGTCAGTAAAATTTAGAATTTATGCATAATAAAACGGATTCTAACGTTAATTATGACGTTATTGAGTTTAGATTGGAATTGGTAAACATTTGAGTGAAATCTTAAACTAATGTTCATATTGACAACAATAACTTAGAAATATAGAAAGGAAGTAAATCTAATAAATTTATCAAATTCATAACGTTGAATTCATTTGGATGGGAATTAATAAACAGTTGAGAAAAAGGAAATGGAAATAAAAGTTTATTTATAATTTGGGATTTAATTTATGGTAAAAAGGTTAATTGCAATTAAAAATGAGTTGAAATGGAAATCAAGTTATTTATTTAATTAGATTTAAGATGAGAGTATAAAAGTATAAGATTAAATAATTGGGTTTTGAGAATAAAATTTATAATTCCCAAATAATAAGAAGTGCAGAGATTAACACTGCAAATTGATATACTTATAGTTTTTAATTCACATCCAAGCTTGCTAAATAATTTGGAAATGATTGGATTATATAAGGAATGAAATTTGGCCAATATTAGAAGTTGAAATATAAAAATTGGATTTATGATTTATTTTAATTTATTTAATAAATATTAAAAATAGCCATTTTGGGCACGGACTCGGATTTCGACGAAACTAGTTTCATCGGATCCGTATCGGTGAATTATTATAGGATTTCAAGTTTCGTATCGATCGGACTTGTCGTTTGATCGTACGGACGCGAAACGCCTTGAAATCAATTTTATTAAAAATCAATTTGAAATCAATTTGGAAATCTTGTTTTCAGCATAACTTCTTCATACGATCGAATTTGGTCGTGAAACTTTTTCCATCGCGTTCAGGATATTTTAAAATACCTATTTGGATATTTAGATTTAATAAATTCGGTTCCGGAGGCATAGCGGGCTTTTTGGGCCATAGTTTGTTCCGTACGTTCGTTTGTCCGGTCCATCTTCTCTATTTCTAGCCTACCCTAAATATACAGCTATAAACCCTAAGTCTCTATTCTTTTGCTGTACGTTCATTTCTTCACTCTTTTCTCTTCCCCAAATGTATACATCTCAGATCCACTTCCAGATCTATCCACAGTTCAAAATCAAAAGTCAAAACTCAAAAATTTCAGAAAATTCCAGAAAAAATATATGTTGATGTTTTCGATACGCGTAATCTCATGGTGAAATTCGTTTTTCAATTGGAGCTGTCGTTCATCCAGAATAAATTCAAACATCCCCAAAACCGTTCATCATCATCGCACAAAACTTCATCGGATCGAGAAACGGTTTCTGGGTATTGGAGAGGGGACTGAGGGGGTCAGATCTATGTTGTTTGTTCGTCATTTCAACGGTCAGATGTTCGCCTAAATTCGATTAGGGTTTAAAACCCTAGAGAATCACGCGGCGGCCGGCAGCAAGGGGGAGGACCGGACCTATGGTAGAGGGGGCGGCAGGTCTAGGGGTGTGCGATGGTGATGGTCGGCGGCTCTCAGGTGGTCGGAGGTGATGGGAATTTTTGGTCAAAGGCTTCGGTCAGTGGGTTTTCGCGTGCGTCTGGGAGGAAGGCCGTGTTTTTTTTTTGCGTGAGAAGGTGGGGGGGAGCTGATGACGTGGATGAATAATTAAGGGTGAGTGAATATGTGTCACTTTGTTTATATTTAATTTTGATTTCAATCATCATTTTTCGCCATAACTTTCTCATACGAAGTCGGATTCACACGAAATTTCTTTTGTTAGGATCGTCATTTAATTCCGGACTTGATGACGCTGGTTTGGACGAATTCCGAGACGGGCGAATTTTTGGGTTTAAATCGAATTTAAATTCGATTTAAATTCCGAAGGTGAGTGTTTTAACCCACTCACAACTTCTAAAAGTTTTTATGTTTGTTAAATTAATTTTAGAAATGAATAGAAATTTATTTATGAGTATTTGGCATGTTTATTTCATTCATATCTGTTGAATTGCATTTATTTAATTTAACTGTTAATTTAATTTATTTATTGCGTATTTATTTACAGTTATAATTTATTTGTTTGCATATAAACTGCTAGTTAACAGTTATATAAATTATTACTAAATATAAAATGTTAGATTAATAGTTGTTAAATTAAATTTGAATATAATTGTCAGTTATTACCTGCTATATAATCTCATATATATATTGATATTGATTGATATTGATTGATGATTGTGATTTGGATAATGGATGATGTTGATGAATGGATGCTTATTTGATATCATTAAATTGCAAGTTATCATGCATTTTTCATTTCATTCGGGATTGTGGTTTGAAATGATATACAACCGCAAAATTTCATTTTTAAATTGCGGATTGAAATGATAAATATCCGTATCACTTGACCATAGGATAGAAAATTATATACAGGCACTGTGGTCTATATATAAATTATTTTAAAAGTAATTTCTATGGTTTGGATGTGATACGATTTATAAAAAATTTAATTTTTTTTGATATTTTATAAATATTATTCTTTCATTTATATATATATACATATGGAGAAATTTTTTAATATGAAATGTGTATGAATCTCTTTAATAAAAATGGAAATTTAAGAAAATGGAGTTTGATAATTTATACCATATGTTAAATGTTTAAACTTGGAAATCTTAAGATATGATATTTATAACTGAAATTTTTCCAAGATAAGTATAAAATGAATATTCTAGTATAAATTAAATTGAAGAAATATTTAATTGCTAGAAATTGGGAGTTTGTTTATGAATTTATGTGAACATTCAAGACTAAATAATAAACATTAAATTTGTTGAAAGAATAAATTCCAACTTTAGTTTGAATATTAATACTGCAAATGATTTATACACATAGAAATTTAAGGGGTTTTGGAACTTAAAGTGATTATGGTTTAAACTTTAAATAAAGAACCATATTTGTAAAGCCATGTAAATTATTTTCTTTACGAAGTAACTTTAAAGTTAAACCTTTTATTCTATACATCGTTGAATATCCAAACCATTCAAGTTTTAGAAGTATGATTTTAAAAGTATGAATTCCGAAATATTATGTTTTGAAATATAATTCAAATGGTTGGTTTCCAGATATTTATATTTTAAACCAGTATGATTTTGGAAAAAAGGTTATATTTGAGATAAAATGATATCATATTATTTTGGGGTTTTAAATTGATATCTAATTCATAGTTTTGAAATGGAAAATTTATTCTGGTTTTTAAGTATAACCTATTTTTAAATGACCGCGGTGTTATAATAACGATGGGTTGGCAAAGAGACCGGGATCGGATATGGACATACTCTCTGTCGATACCGAAAACCACTTTGACTAACCGTGTACGCGGTGGAGTTTCCAGAATGAAGTAGGACGGTGGCGACGTTTCCTGTAAGGTAAATACGTGGACCCAACTCCCGTGAGTTGGCATAAGGTGGCTAAAACAGAAGCGATTGACGGGTTAATGAGGTCATTCCTCTGATCGGACACTCCTCTTCGATATTATACTTTGACTTTGGATTGATTCAGTGGCCACTTCTATATTTTGATTTTGGGGGAGTTGTTCGAGGTGGGCGGTAGCTGCGGCTACGCGTTACCATCGACCCGGAAGCGTAATTGGTATA
This sequence comes from Allium cepa, assembly GCA_030765085.1. Taxonomy (NCBI): domain Eukaryota; kingdom Viridiplantae; phylum Streptophyta; class Magnoliopsida; order Asparagales; family Amaryllidaceae; genus Allium; species Allium cepa. The sequence goes on along the minus strand of CM060937.1, from coordinate 501,984,742 downwards.
TCTACCCTGGCATTGCCTAGTTGTGCCGTGTCACCTACCCTAGCGCGCCTTATACGATTTTGGCTTTGTACCATACCTATGGAGTGCCCTCTGACGACGCCCAGTACGGGGGAGATTACGGTACTGTATAGACTATGGGAATATATTCTGTGTTAAGGTGGAAAATGTAAAGCCTTAACGCTATTTAAAAGTAAGTTTATTTTACAATTAGACACTATTATAATAGCGCAATATACTACATAGTAAATAGTTTAACGGATCCTTAGGAGATGTAAATCCCGAACATCTTTTGAGTTAATGCACTCATGTTTATTTCTGTTAATTTAACTCACATAAGATCTTTTAGTTCTGACTCGAGTGTTTTTGTCTTTTCAAATTCGCTCGGGTCAGTCCGAGCGTTTCAGGATCGAAGACTTTAGCTTTGGAGGACGAAGACGAAGAATTTGTATTATTATTATTTATAGTATTGCACTACACTCACACTGTTCCGCTGCATTGTTATTGGTATGTGTAACTCTGATATGTATTATATAAATGTTTGTAAATAGTTCTTTTTTGTAAACTGTATATTTTCTTATTATATTTTATCCTTCCGCTGTGAGATTCTACATGTTTATTTCTCCTCTGTTTTTTTTCTTATTTACCCCATAACAAATCCGCCCTTCCGTATGGTTTGAATTGGCATGTGTGTCGGTTTAAATCGTGCGAAAAGGCGGGATGTTACAGTTGGTATCAGAGCTTTGGTTTAGCGATAAACCTTGGCTTTGTGGGGTTTGACTCTTTGTTAATAGAGTAGTAATATCCTATGGGAGTCGCTGAGTGTATATATATGAGAGAGCGTATTTGTTAGTATTAATAAAAAGATTTTTATATTGTGTTAATCTGTTCCGCTTTGTATTTATAAATTCTGGTTGATGCATGGGACGCTATGCCATCAATAGGGATTTCTAAACACTTAATAGGACAGACCGACATAATATCCGTTTTTAATATAGGTGAATGAAATAATTTTGCCTATTATATTTTCTATATATAAAAATAGTTTTATAAAGATATATATATATTTGGTTGCTATAGATTGGGTGTTAGAAAATAAAAATATCTATAATAATTGAAGCTAAGTTGAAATTATGATAAATCAAATTGGAGATTTTAGAACTTAAGTCCGGGATTTTTCCAAATATGTTTTCAAAGAATTTATGAAAAATAATGGTTCGGTTTATAAGTATTTTCTTATATAAATATTTCGTATAAATTGGGAGAATTGTTTTAAAGAAGATTTTGGAAAAGAATTAAATTCTGTACTTTCCTCTCTGTCGCTGGAAAATAAATTCGGTGATGACGGCCGCATCATCGACTTTCATTTTCGAGTTTCGAAGGGGAAAGGCCACTGTAGTAAATTCTACTGCAGATTTATTATGAAATTTTCTAAAAAAAATTTCTTTTATTGTTCTAACTATAATTAGAGATTTTGAGTTGTAAGAACTTATTTATCTATTATTTTGAAATAAATTGAAATCTGACCCGGAATCCAATTCTAAAATTCTCCATTAATTAATCAATTGTTAAATTGTAGTGAAATAAAAGTTAAGTAATAAATGAATTGAAACCTCTAATTTAAATAAGAGAATAATTGCAAAGTTATAAAGAGGAATTTGCATACATATAAGACAAAGAGAAATATGGATAAACATCAAATTTAATTTAGAGAATTGAGATTCAACTTGTATAAGTTCAATTGCACTTTCTTCGACATAAATAACTTACCCAAATATAAAAGTTGAAATGTTAAATAAGAATTTTAAATAGGATATTATACAAGTAGAATTTTGGAAATAATGAAGTGTTCAATAATTTATTGTTATAAATAAGAATTTAAATGGTATAAACTTAGGTTATAATTGAAATTTTATTATTAATAGATGATATGAACCTAAGTATATAAAATGAAATTCAAAATAAGAATTTATTATATGATTATTCACTTAAGTATGTTTTAATCTCCCCTATTCTAATATAATGGAAAGTAGGAAGAATTTAAATGACTGTAATCCATAGTTAATGGATAAATAAAAAAAAAACTTCCACTTATAAGAATGAATGTTAGCAGATTAAGAATTTAAGGGAAATCTTACAAGTGAAGAGTAAGGAAAGGAAGATATTCAAAATATTTGTTGTTATTAATGAGAATTATTTTATAAACTTAAGTAATAAAAAGGAAATACAAATATAATAAATTTGGTGATAATTGGAAAATAAAACTTGTAAGAACAAAGAAATCCCTCATAAATGAAGGGAAGAAAATCAAACCACTGAAGTATGAAATAAATGTATAATAAGCTATTTTGGTGTTGATTTGAATTGTTTGGTTGATGTATGGTTGTTGGGTAAGGAATTTTGAAGTTGTTGGATGGAGAAATAATCTATCTTTGTTCCATCTAAGACTGTTGAGTAAAGAATGCACTTGATAGTTATTTTACATTTCGTACAATTTCGGAATTTGAACCTAACAACTAATTGTTTGTTTGATTGAATGATTTTGTTTGCGGTGTGTGCTGTTTGTTAAAATGTATGGTTGTTGCATTTGATTGGATATGAATGATTGAATCCACTAGAATAGTTCATTTTAAAATAAATATTTAACCTTTTAGGCTTATAAGAAAATACAGGTTATGGAAGCAACTGCTACTGCTTTTGGTTCCGTAATAATAAGCGTATTGCCCGACAAATAGGTACGTTTCCGGATTACGTATAAAGCGCTATTTTATATATTTTCCCGTGTTGGGATATTTTATTTTGGATAATATATGTAATATATTTGTATATTTGGATATTATATTTTCTCCAGAGTCCCTCCGTACAAAGGAGACTCTGCCAAAGTTTTTCGTAAATTTTGGACTTAGAATTTTGTTAAAAATATTTTTCCAACTTTAATAATTCAAGTATTAAAGGATATAATGATTATAAAACAAGTGTATTTCATTTAAGGAAATTAATCCAGTAAAATATTGTTTATAAGTTAATATTTGAAATAAGATGCACTGTAAATCTTCCTCCTTCCTTCTTTTTACTTTTCGGGGACGAAAAGTTTTGAGTGGGGGAGATTGTAACGACCCGTTAAATTTATGATATTTAATAAAATGAATTAATATAATTTCTAATTTGGTTAAGAATAAATGTAGAAATTTGGTATAGTGGTTGCAATTTAGTGTAACTATAAAATTTTATGATAATAGACGTGGATAATGTAAATTTTCACAACTTGATTTAAAGTAATTTTGAAGAAACAAATAAATGTTGAATTTGTGAATGTTAGTATAAATATTAACTTAATGGTGTTCATTAATACAAAGATGTAATTAGTGTAGATAGTAATAATTTATGCCTGTAGTGAAAGGAAAAGAAAACTAATAGAAACATAAAATTTATTTTATGTAAACAAAAGTATAGTTTTGAACAAACTTATGAAAATTGATAGAAACAGTGTTTGTAATCAGTTTGGTTATTTTATATTTGAAAGATAGAGATGTGTAAATACGTTAATGAATATAAAATGGGAAGGAATGGTAGAATGAAAAGAATATATATAATAATAAGCATTTGATTCAATTAAGGGAATTAAATTATAATAAATGGTCATTTAATAAATTCAACGTTTGTGAGAAATCATAATAGTTGTGTAAAATGTGTACAAACTTGGATTTGGAAGTTTATTGGATTTATAACGGTTTTGTTATTAAGTGTATGAGTTTAAAAGTTATTCCCTTTTGTAAAGTAATAGAAGAATGCATAAAGATATAAACAGGGCTTAATAGAATTGACACTTAATGAATTGAATAAATTACCCATTTATGAAGATATGTTTAGTGGACTATAAATGGCCTAAGCAAATATAAAATGGAATAATCATTGAGATTTGTACTATGAAAATAAATAGTAACATTTATTTGCAAGGAATAAAAGCCTATTTAGGTGACTAGGATTTGGAGTAATGACTATTGTATGTTACCTACCCTTGTTTTTGTTAATTTAGATTTTGGGAATCAAATTCAGTTTATCCGCCAATTTACCGCAGTTAAAGTGAAATGAATTGGTGATTGAGAAATGTTAAATACAAATAAGATGTAAACCAAAGAAAATCCCATTTGTAATAAATTATGTAGAATAAAGTAAAGAAACTAGGAAATGAAAATGTGAAAATGTGGATGCAGTGAGATCTTAAGTGATAATAACCTTGTTAGGCAAGTGATAACGGAATTTTGTGTATAACCAAATAAAAATCCAAATTTATTTGGAAATAAATTGCAATCAATTGAATTTATTGCAATTTAATGGATTTAATATTTAATAGTTTAAGTAATTATTATTTGGAAGAAATTGGAGTTATTTGTAAAAAGGTATGAACCTAATGTTAATTTTTCTATGGGATTGACAATTAATATTGAATGAAAAGAAGAAAATTTGGGTCAGTAAAATTTAGAATTTATGCATAATAAAACGGATTCTAACGTTAATTATGACGTTATTGAGTTTAGATTGGAATTGGTAAACATTTGAGTGAAATCTTAAACTAATGTTCATATTGACAACAATAACTTAGAAATATAGAAAGGAAGTAAATCTAATAAATTTATCAAATTCATAACGTTGAATTCATTTGGATGGGAATTAATAAACAGTTGAGAAAAAGGAAATGGAAATAAAAGTTTATTTATAATTTGGGATTTAATTTATGGTAAAAAGGTTAATTGCAATTAAAAATGAGTTGAAATGGAAATCAAGTTATTTATTTAATTAGATTTAAGATGAGAGTATAAAAGTATAAGATTAAATAATTGGGTTTTGAGAATAAAATTTATAATTCCCAAATAATAAGAAGTGCAGAGATTAACACTGCAAATTGATATACTTATAGTTTTTAATTCACATCCAAGCTTGCTAAATCATTTGGAATTGATTGGATTATATAAGGAATGAAATTTGGCCAATATTAGAAGTTGAAATATAAAAATTGGATTTATGATTTATTTTAATTTATTTAATAAATATTAAAAATAGCCATTTTGGGCACGGACTCAGATTTCGACGAAACTAGTTTCATCGGATCCGTATCGGTGAATTATTATAGGATTTCAAGTTTCGTATCGATCGGACTTGTCGTTTGATCGTACGGACGCGAAACGCCTTGAAATCAATTTTATTAAAAATCAATTTGAAATCAATTTGGAAATCTTGTTTTCAGCATAACTTCTTCATACGATCGAATTTGGTCGTGAAACTTTTTCCATCGCGTTCAGGATATTTTAAAATACCTATTTGGATATATAGATTTAATAAATTCGGTTCCGGAGGCATAGCGGGCTTTTTGGGCCATAGTTTGTTCCGTACGTTCGTTTGTCCGGTCCATCTTCTCTATTTCTAGCCTACCCTAAATATACAGCTATAAACCCTAAGTCTCTATTCTTTTGCTGTACGTTCATTTCTTCACTCTTTTCTCTTCCCCAAATGTATACATCTCAGATCCACTTCCAGATCTATCCACAGTTCAAAATCAAAAGTCAAAACTCAAAAATTTCAGAAAATTCCAGAAAAAATATATGTTGATGTTTTCGATACGCGTAATCTCATGGTGAAATTCGTTTTTCAATTGGAGCTGTCGTTCATCCAGAATAAATTCAAACAACCCCAAAACCGTTCATCATCATCGCACAAAACTTCATCGGATCGAGAAACGGTTTCTGGGTATTGGAGAGGGGACTGAGGGGGTTAGATCTATGTTGTTTGTTCGTCATTTCAACGGTCAGATGTTCGCCTAAATTCGATTAGGGTTTAAAACCCTAGAGAATCACGCGGCGGCCGGCAACAAGGGGGAGGACCGGACCTATGGTAGAGGGGGCGGCAGGTCTAGGGGTGTGCGATGGTGATGGTCGGCGGCTCTCAGGTGGTCGGAGGTGATGGGAATTTTTGGTCAAAGGCTTCGGTCAGTGGGTTTTCGCGTGCGTCTGGGAGGAAGGCCGTGTTTTTTTTTTGCGTGAGAAGGTGGGGGGGAGCTGATGACGTGGATGAATAATTAAGGGTGAGTGAATATGTGTCACTTTGTTTATATTTAATTTTGATTTCAATCATCATTTTTCGCCATAACTTTCTCATACGAAGTCGGATTCACACGAAATTTCTTTTGTTAGGATCGTAATTTAATTCCGGACTTGATGACGCTGGTTTGGACGAATTCCGAGACGGGCGAATTTTTGGGTTTAAATCGAATTTAAATTCGATTTAAATTCCGAAGGTGAGTGTTTTAACCCACTCACAACTTCTAAAAGTTTTTATGTTTGTTAAATTAATTTTAGAAATGAATAGAAATTTATTTATGAGTATTTGGCATGTTTATTTCATTCATATCTGTTGAATTGCATTTATTTAATTTAACTGTTAATTTAATTTATTTATTGCGTATTTATTTACAGTTATAATTTATTTGTTTGCATATAAACTGCTAGTTAACAGTTATATAAATTATTACTAAATATAAAATGTTAGATTAATAGTTGTTAAATTAAATTTGAATATAATTGTCAGTTATTACCTGCTATATAATCTCATATATATATTGATATTGATTGATATTGATTGATGATTGTGATTTGGATAATGGATGATGTTGATGAATGGATGCTTATTTGATATCATTAAATTGCAAGTTATCATGCATTTTTCATTTCATTCGGGATTGTGGTTTGAAATGATATACAACCGCAAAATTTCATTTTTAAATTGCGGATTGAAATGATAAATATCCGTATCACTTGACCATAGGATAGAAAATTATATACAGGCACTGTGGTCTATATATAAATTATTTTAAAAGTAATTTCTATGGTTTGGATGTGATACGATTTATAAAAAAATTAATTTTTTTTGATATTTTATAAATATTATTCTTTCATTTATATATATATACATATGGAGAAATTTTTTAATATGAAATGTGTATGAATCTCTTTAATAAAAATGGAAATTTAAGAAAATGGAGTTTGATAATTTATACCATATGTTAAATGTTTAAACTTGGAAATCTTAAGATATGATATTTATAACTGAAATTTTTCCAAGATATGTATAAAATGAATATTCTAGTATAAATTAAATTGAAGAAATATTTAATTGCTAGAAATTGGGAGTTTGTTTATGAATTTATGTGAACATTCAAGACTAAATAATAAACATTAAATTTGTTGAAAGAATAAATTCCAACTTTAGTTTGAATATTAATACTGCAAATGATTTATACACATAGAAATTTAAGGGGTTTTGGAACTTAAAGTGATTATGGTTTAAACTTTAAATAAAGAACCATATTTGTAAAGCCATGTAAATTATTTTCTTTACGAAGTAACTTTAAAGTTAAACCTTTTATTCTATACATCGTTGAATATCCAAACCATTCAAGTTTTAGAAGTATGATTTTAAAAGTATGAATTCCGAAATATTATGTTTTGAAATATAATTCAAATGGTTGGTTTCCAGATATTTATATTTTAAACCAGTATGATTTTGGAAAAAGGGTTATATTTGAGATAAAATGATATCATATTATTTTGGGGTTTTAAATTGATATCTAATTCATAGTTTTGAAATGGAAAATTTATTCTGGTTTTTAAGTATAACCTATTTTTAAATGACCGCGGTGTTATAATAACGATGGGTTGGCAAAGAGACCGGGATCGGATATGGACATACTCTCTGTCGATACCGAAAACCACTTTGACTAACCGTGTACGCGGTGGAGTTTCCAGAATGAAGTAGGACGGTGGCGACGTTTCCTGTAAGGTAAATACGTGGACCAACTCCCGTGAGTTGGCATAAGGTGGCTAAAACAGGAGCGATTGACGGGTTAATGAGGTCATTCCTCTGATCGGACACTCCTCTTCGATATTATACTTTGACTTTGGATTGATTCAGTGGCCACTTCTATATTTTGATTTTGGGGGAGTTGTTCGAGGTGGGCGGTAGCTGCGGCTACGCGTTACCATCGACCCGGAAGCGTAATTGGTATATCTACCCTGGCATTGCCTAGTTGTGCCGTGTCACCTACCCTAGCGCGCCTTATATGATTTTGGCTTTGTACCATACCTATGGAGTGCCCTCTGACGACGCCCAGTACGGGGGAGATTACGGTACTGTATAGACTATGGGAATATATTCTGTGTTAAGGTGGAAAATGTAAAGCCTTAACGCTATTTAAAAGTAAGTTTATTTTACAATTAGACACTATTATAATAGCGCAATATACTACATAGTAAATAGTTTAACGGATCTTTAGGAGATGTAAATCCCGAACATCTTTTGAGTTAATGCACTCATATTTATTTCTGTTAATTTAACTCACATAAGATCTTTTAGTTCTGACTCGAGTGTTTTTGTCTTTTCAAATTCGCTCGGGTCAGTCCGAGCGTTTCAGGATCGAAGACTTTAGCTTTGGAGGACGAAGACGAAGAATTTGTATTATTATTATTTATAGTATTGCACTACACTCACACTGTTCCGCTGCATTGTTATTGGTATGTGTAACTCTGATATGTATTATATAAATGTTTGTAAACAGTTCTTTTTTATAAACTGTATATTTTCTTATTATATTTTATCCTTCCGCTGTGAGATTCTACATGTTTATTTCTCCTCTGTTTTTTTTTCTTATTTACCCCATAACAAATCCGCCCTTCCGTATGGTTTGAATCGGCATGTGTGTCGGTTTAAATCGTGCGAAAAGGAGGGATGTTACAGCACTATAGTATATTTATTACTGTGTGATGTTGTTGGTGTTGAGAGCTCTCAAATAAAGGTCTCGATGGACCGGAGGTGGCATATTTGTAGGTAGTACTCCCAGGCAAGGAGGAAACCGGCCTTGTGTTGGCAGAGTGCCGGGTAGGTTCTCGGGTCGTTCCGCCAAAGGCGTTCCCATGTGGCAATAGAAAGTTCCTTAGCCGGACCATTTGTTGGAAATCCAAACAAAACAATACGCACATTGTACGGTTTTAGTTGTAGAACCTGCCATTTAAAATAGTAGCTATAGCTGGCATAATATAATGGTACCGATGCTGGCTAAGATTAATATTATACTTTCGAAATATTTTTCACTATGCACTAATAATAATAATAATAATATCAAAATGGTTTTCGCGCAGTAAGCATGTTTGACTATCATAAGGAAAAATCTCCTCCAATTCTGCGTTTGCATGGTGTGTGCGGCGGGAGGCCTTATGGTAGTTTCATTTTTCAAAAAGCATTGCGGGTTTCAATCTAAATGCTTTTGTTTGGTTTAAAAGATAAAAGCTGTTTTTGTTACTCACACCAGTCCCATGACTGACCTGAAGTTTATTGTTCCTTTCCTAAACTTTAGGTGCCTACAATTTTCCACACGGGCAGTCCAGAGTTGGGTTTTTCAGATAGTCGGATAATAGGAATTGATTTGATAGCCTTCGAAGCCTTTTGGATTGTGGATCACATTTTCTACACTTCAGTATTCGCAGCTGATATTGCTTATCTTGATGTGGTTATTCGAGCTATCTGTAGTTTGGAGATGGTGTTGCAGTTGCATTTTGGAGATGTATTCTATTGAAGACATTGTCTTTCCGCTGCTATTCCTTGTGTCTCTGGTAGTATTTATATTCAGTTGTATCATTCTATTGTATCATCATTGTATCTGAATATTGTATCAGATGTTGTATATGTTATTCATTCTCTTCCGCTGTGTTGTACTTAATGGTGTTATAAGCTCCGACGACCTGATTTGACGTTTGGATCTGCGGCATTCAAATATGAGTGTCGTATTCGGTGCCGATTTTTCGAAGGTCGAGTCAGGATCGTTTCAATTTGGATTTTAATTCGAGTTAAAATCAACATTGAGTATTTTAACTCACTCACAATTACTAAATTATCTTATGTTAGTTAAATATAATTTATGATGTGATTACAATTAATTGGTTGATGTTGGTATGTTTTAATTGTCATTCTAGTTAGATTTGACTTTGGCTGCATTTAATTATCGCTCAATTTAATATTGAATTTAAATTGTCAATTTAATAACTTTTATTGATTACTAGTTATCTGTTGATATTTATTGATTGATTTGGATGATGATTATGATGGATGTTTGATTGTTGATATTGGCTGACTGGATGTTGTATTTTATATTGTTATAATATTGCAAGTTCGCTATGGGTTGAAATGATACATATCCGAATGATCTATAGATTAGGGAAAAATTGTTATGGGTTGAAATGATAGACTCGAGCGATTTTATGGATTTTTAATTTTTTGGGATTGCGGTTTGAAATGATATATAACCATAAAATTTTAAATTGCGGATTGAAATGATAAATATCTGCATCACTTGACCCTAGGGTAGAGAGTAATATACGGACGCCGGATTGGTTAAATTAAATGATTTTTGAACCCTTAAAATTTTGAATTCTAACTAGCATTTTGAAAAAGAAATTGATTTATATAAAATGAATAATTTTCATTAATCCAAGAGTAAATTCTGAAATTGGAATTGATTTAATGAATTGTTCAAAAGATTTAAATTGAAATTTCGAAGTTGAAGTGTCAAATATAAATGAATTTATCGAAATTTAGTTGTTGAATGTTTGGATATAACTTTGAAATCTATTTTAAATTAATTTAAACTATTCTAATCAATTTGAAAGTATTTTAATTTATTTAATATACTATAACCTATTTAACCCAATTTAATCTATTTTTACCTATTTTAAACTAACTAAATTTATTTAACCTATTTTAAATCTATTGAAAATAATTTAAATCTATTTAATCTATTTTAAATCTATTTAATATAATTTAAATCTATTTAATCTATTTTAAATTTATTTAATCTATTTAAAAATCTACATAATATAATATAAAACAACTTAATCTATTTAAACTATTAAAACTATTTATGATTATCTAAACTGTCTTCTAAAATTTTAGACTATGTAAAGTTGAAGTATTTATATTTATATCCTTGATGATGATACAACCTAAGTTAGAATTTGGAATTGATACCTTTGTGAAATGACGTATCTGAGTAAATATGATTTTGGAAGTGAATGTGATTTTTGAAAGTGAATATGATTTTAAAATGATATGGTTTGAGAATATGATATTTTAATATCAATTGTAGATTGACTTTTTGAAATGTAAAAAACCATCTGTTGTGAAATAAGCGTTTGGTTGTTAAAGAGACCGGGATTGGATATTGTCATGCCCTCTTCCAATACCAAAAACCATTATAACAACTATGTACGTGGTGGAGACTCCACAAATAAAGTAGGATGGTTTGGGAAACGATTTTGTATGAGGTACTTACGTGATCTTGACTCCCATGAGTCAACTTAGATGTGATTAATATAGGATCCATGTCGGGCCAAGTGAGGTCACTCCTCTTATCGGGCACACTTCTTCGATATATATTCTGATTTTGTGATCGATTTGGTGGCCACCCTTGATTTTGATTATGGGAGTATGTTTCGAGGTGGACGGTAGAAGCTGCTATGCGTTACCACTAGTCCGGATCCGCAATTGGTATATTTACCGTGGCATTGTCTCGAGTGACGTGTTAACATGCCCTATCGTGCCTTTAACGAGTTTGTTTGTGTCGTACCTATGGAGTGCTCCCTGATAGCCCACTTGCGGGTGGAGTTTACAGTTCTGTATAGACAACGACATTATATAAAATGTGTTAAGGGGGATATGGATAATGCTTAATACTTTACTTTACTATAGACATATTGTAATAGCGTATTGTACTACATAGTAAATAGTTTAACGTATCCTTAGGAGATGGAAATACCGAGCATCTCTTAAGTTACTGCACTCACATTTACACTGGATTGGAGATGTCAAACCCCTTACACATCTCTAACGTTGTTACACTCATATTTTACCGTTGAGTTAACTTACATAACATCTTTCAGTTCTGACTCGACTGTTTTGTGTTTTCAATTCGCTTGGGTTAGCCTGAGCGTTTTAGGGTTGAAGACCTTGTTTTTGGAGGACGAAGACGAAGATACGTACTATTATATGTATTATATTTTTTCCCCTACATCATGTTGTTCCGCTGCATTTATTTATTTATTTTTGTTTTATGTAACTCTGATTTTGTGTTGTAAAAGAATAATCAAATGTATTTATAAAACAGCTTCATGAACTGTTATTTGATTATTATATTTTGTCATTCCGCTGCGAGATTCTATATTTTTTTTCTTTCTCTGCTTTTTCTTATTTACCCCAATAACAATATGCCCTTTTGTATGGTTTGAATCTAATGTGCGTGGTTTATCGTCGATTTAAACTGTCCAAAAAGGCAGGTCGTTATGCTAGTCGTTTCCGCATACTCCTTACATTTTTAGAAATGATTTATAAAACTTCCAAATCATTATTAAAAAACACTTATTCATTTGTTTAACCATTACATAAATCTTTCAGACCACCCTTAGAATGCTCTATTAATAATTTATGAACCTCTACAAAAGCTTTGGAAAAGAACGATTGCGCCAAAACTATATTTCAAAAGTTATTGAAAAGTGCTGCGAAAAAGTGCTATGGAAAGTGCATTTTAAAGCTATATTGATTGAAATGATTTCATATTATTTTAAAATATATATTTTATTAATTAAATTACTTTTAAAACATTAGAAATATTTATAAGATTTATTTCATATTTTAAAAATAAAATAAAATATCGTTTTCAAAGAAATCAAATTTTTATTCCGAATTGCAAAACCGCGATTTTTCCAATAACTTGTTTTACTCATATCTTAAAATCTACTTATCGAAATCTCGATTTTCTTTCTTCATTGGAAAACTATGGATATAATAGTTTGGAAAATTCTTATCTCGAAGAATTCTGAGCTATATTCTAACTTTTACACTCGTTTGACTTTTATGGTGCGAAATCGCGAACTACCGTTACGCGACGCACCTATTTTTGACTAATTTTCAATTTCTTTTCAAGCTTCATGGAGACACTTTTAAATGTTTATAAAACATTTCTAAATCTTTTAAACTCATTTTAAACAATATTTTTCATATTTCAAATCCATTTTCATTTCGTTTCATATTATAGTGTTATATCATTTTCAATCTTCCTAGATATTTTGATTTCATTAAGAGGCTAAATAATTTTCATACACATATTTATATGGATTTAAATTCTTATTAAATTAACAATGCTTACTAACCATTTTTCTTATCATTTTCAAACCAAGTTATCATCTATATAACAAACATATAATCAACTATAATATCAACCGAGTTATCATCCATTAAATCATCCAACATATACAAAACTTTTCATGTTATTAACTTGAAATATTTTTAGAAATTAGCAACTTTAAATACGAGTACCCATCTTTAACCAAATCAATTAACTTTCTACCAACATTCTTTTAATACAATACTTCCTATTGTTTTCAACTTCACCCAACTTTGGAAATTTCCGCAGAGCTTCCACGACTCCTTGAATTTGGTCGTAGCTCCTTAGAATGAAATTGGCGGCACTTCTTTCTATTTTTCTTGCTCTGGAGCTTCTCGAACTTTCTTCCCTCCTTCCAAATGGTTCGGCCTCCATGGGTTCCAATATCTCCTCCATCATTTCTTCCAATCTTGGTAGCTAAACCATGTTTTAATGGTATTTTAAGGTCTTTCGCAAAGTTTGGTTGTGTTTGAAGTTTATTTGATATGATTTTGAAAAAGTTAGTAAGGAAAAGAGAGAAGAATAAGTCATTAAAGAGAGCTTCAAGGAGGAAGAAGAAGGTAGAAGTGGTGTGAAAAAATGAGAAAGTGGTTGGCATTTATAGAAAAAATGAAGTGGTAAGTTACAAAAATATCCCTTCGTCAAATTACCAAAATAACTTTACTTTTTAAGCAACCTTATTTTTTTGCAACACTTAACATCACATTTCAAATCATTACTTTACGTCATTTTCATTTAAATATTAAGTAAAGAAAGTAATAATTATGTTTTTTTATTTGATGTTTTACTTTTGGACATTTATACCTTTTTGTCTTCTTATGCTTACTTTTTATTAATCATATTCTAGAATTTTTCAAGTATGTTTAGTAAAAGTAAACTTGATTAGTGAATTAATTAATACTCATACTTTTTTTTGAATATATATACCTACATAAGAAAATAAAGGAGCGACAACATTGTGGCAACTTTGACAAAACGTTGAGTTTCGACAAAATGTTTTATGTTCACATTTTGACGTTTTAGTTAAACTATTTATTTGTGTAGAACAAATTTAAAATTAAATTTGTATATTTCTGTTCAAAAATATAAACACTCATAAATTAATGTAAAAAAATTATTTAACTATCGAAACTTACTTTTTTGAAATCATCATTTTGTCACTTTTATCGATATAGGCGTTACTATTTTTGCGTATACTTCTCTTTCCAAATCCTATCTAATATAGTCTAAATCATATAACATTACATATTTTATAGATGTTTTATGATTAAAATCACTTTAAATAGTATATTTTAAAGTGATCAAATTCTGGATCGTTATATTTTCTCATTCCTACATCATAAATTTTATTCACTTCCAACATTAAATTACAAATCTTGTTTAATGCAATATTTTAATTATCGAAAAAAATGCGAGTTGTTGCACTCTCCCCCACTCAAAACTTTTTGTCCTCGAAAAGGGAAAAGAAGGGATAAGGATTAAATATATCTTATTCAAAACATTAAATTTATAAATAATTAATTTACATAATTAAATAATTTAAATAAAATATACCAATTTAAAACAATTAAATCCTTTTATATCCAAGTGCAATAAAAGTTTGAAAAAAAACATTTCCATTTTCACAAAATTTTCTAAGTCCAAAATTCACGCAAATTTTTGGTAGAGTCTCCTTTGTACGGAGAGGTCTGGAAGAAATAATAATATCAATAATAATAATATATATCTCATATTTCAAAACAATATATCCCAAACAGCGGGAAAAACAATATAGTATCACCATAAAACCGTAATCCGAAAATGTACCTATTTGTTGGGCAAATAGCGCTTTAATTATGAAACCAAAAGCAGTAGCAATTGCTTACACAACCTATATTTCACTCATATAATCCAAAGAGGTTAAAAATTAAGTAAAAGAAAAATATTTAAGTTGTTTCAACTAATAACAAAAAAAATTATAACATAACAACAATCATTTGCAAAAAAAGCAATATAAACATCATTTTCAATAAAGATAAAATTATCCATCCATATAACCAAAACAAATGGTTTCTTCAGGTTTAGAAACTTTTAATCATATAAAAATGATAAATAGACTACTAAGTACCATACACTCAACATTCTTAGATAAAACTCAATAGATTATTTACACATTTTCATACAGTTAGAAGTATCCTTTCCCAATCATCCCATAAGCCAATACAAACAAAAAGTTCAAATATCAATTAAGTTTATTCTTACTCACTTCATATTATTTACTGTTCTTTTATTCCTTTTCATTCATACAATGCTTATTTTTATTAATTTATATTTATTACCTACAAAATTTCATTTTCTATTTATTTACACAATGCTATTTTCTCTTTTCATTACTTTACATTCATTACTTACATAAGTAAATTTTGATTTCAATTATTCAGATTATTCATTATTATGTAAGTCTCTTTACAATATAATTCACCATTAATGAAATATTTCTTTTTCCACATTCATTTCTTTGATATATAATATTATTGAACATTTAATCTATTTTTGAGTCATTTCACACTTTATAAAGTCCTAATCATTCAATTAATATACTATTATTCACTTTAATTACAAATGGCTTCAACAATAACTTGAGTTTATAATCATTTACTATGGTATTCGTTCTTTCTATAAATTTAGTTAGTAGCATTCAAATTATTCACTTAAGTTTATAATATTCTTATACATCTTGATTCTTCTTTTAAAACATGGTTTCATTGAACACTTTCACAATTTTAGTTTTACTTGTAAAATATTCCATTATATATTCTTATAAACATTTCAACTTTTAATGTTTTGGTAAGTTAAATATACATTTTAAGATTGCAATTGAAAGTTACACAAGTTTATCTTATTCCTTTAGTTAACAAATTGTCCAATATTTACATTTTCTTATTTTTCCTTCATATCTACAAGTTACAGTTTCAATTTTTGTATATTTTCCATAAATCACTAACATCAAATTTCTTATTTTTCCTTTTAGAAGTTCCCAATTATTAATATAGTCAAGATTTCATTCATTACGATAATCGAAATTTCTAATATTACAGAAACTTAAGAACTAAATACCAAGTTCCCTTTCAATCATTTAGAAAAATATATATTGTCATACTTTTACAGGTCAAATCATATTTAGAATCAAAAATTAAGATTTATTTATTAAACAAACATGTAGTAAAACTACTACAGTTGTCTTCCCGCTTTGAAACTCAAAAATGAACATCGTCGATGCATGCACTCATCACCGAAATTATTTTCCAACGATAGAGAAGGGAGTACAAATCTTATTTCCTTCCAAAATTCCTTTAAAACATCTCTTCAAAATCATATTGAAATATTTATATATTATATTCCAAAATCTTCTAAAAGAAAATTTCAAAATCCCGGAACTTAAGTTCTCAAATTTCCAATTTATATTCATTTTATTCACTATCCCATTTTGCAACCGATATTTATAAAATTTCAAATTCTAATAAACAACCAAACATATCACATAAAATTATAAGCACTTATAAAATTTATTCTTTTATAGAAAATATATAATACTAGGAAAAATTATTTCATTTACCTTTATTTTCAAAACCCATATTATGGCGGTCTGCCCTATTACGTGTTTAGAAATCCCTATCAATGCCATAGCGTCCTATGTATCGAATGGAATTTGTAAATACTAAACATAACAAATGAATAAAATACAAAAATATTTTGTAACACTAACAAATACATTCTCTCGTACATATACACTCAGAGACTCATTCTTGGGTATTACTACCTTATCTTAAATTAGTCAGAACCCACAAAGCTAAGCTTATCGCGAACCAAAGCTCTAATACCAAAATGTAATGACCCACCTTTTTGGACATTTTAAATCAAAAATACACCACACATGTCAAACTAAAACCATCCGAAAGGGAGGATTTTTGTGGGGTAAATTAGAAAAAGCATAGAAAGAAAGAAAAACAGACATAGAATCTCACAGCGGAATGAAAAAATATAATAATCAAATAAACAGTTCATGAAGCTATTTACAAATAATGTGTGATTATACTCTTAAATACAGATCAGAGTTAAATACAACAGGAATAAATAAATAAATGCAGTGGAACAACGTGATGTAGTGGAGTAAATATAATTAATAGTAGTAGTACAAAATCTTCATCTTCAACTTCCAGAAAGCAGTGTTCGATAAACTAAAAAACTCAAACTGACCCGAGCAAATTGAAAAGATAAAATACTTGAGTCAGAACTAAAAGATCTTATGTAAGTTAAATCAACGGTAAATAAATATGAGTGTAGTGGCGTCGAAGATGTTTACGGGTTTGACATCTCCTATCCAATGTCTAACGTAAGTACAGTAACTTAAGAGATGTTCGAGATTACTGTAACGACCCGTAAATTTTGTTAATTAAATTAGTCATATTTGTAAGATTTTGGAATTAAATTATAAAGAAATATAATCGTTATATTTGGTAACGAAGAAAATGTTAATAATTAACCTATGAAATATTTCATTGGTTGTAATAGACTTAATTATAAAAATTGAATTTAATAAATTCTATTTATTTGCAACCTTGTTTATTGATATGCAAAAGTATAATAAATGAGTTATTACCAGATATTGAAATTTTAAATAGAATTCTAATAAATGAATAGTGGAAAGAATTAAACAGGTGTATAATTTAATACGAGAAAGGAAAGTATTTAATTGATTTTGTAATAAAAAAAACATTGTAACGGTAATTGGAATAAATTAAGGAATATGTTAGTATAAGTTAATCATTAATAACTTGAAAGAAAATCCAACCAATTCAAGTTAAAAGTTACACTTGGTTATAATTATAATATAAGAGAACTAATAAATATTGAATAAATTTTGGAATAGTTTGTAATAAATGTTAATTGAGTAAAACCGGTGTTATGTAAGTAATTACAATATTTGGGGTGTAAATGATGAACCTCTAAAAGTGTAATTAAGAGTTAATGACAATATTTATTGTACGTTACTTATTTTATTAGGTTATCAAGTTAATTTGTAATCAATTTCAATTAATTCACTAAATTATGGCAGTTAATGTGAAATAAATGATAATTCCATTCATACCTGTAAACAGTTATTACAAGTTGCATGTTGAAATGGTTGATTGAATTGGAATTTTAAATTTAATTTAAAATAAAAAAATATGTATATATATAGGTTTACAATAATGGAAATTTAGGAAATATGGTTAGAACAAGTTGATAAGTAATAACCAAAATAAAGGAATAGTATCAATGTAAATAAAGTTGAAACAAATTGGATATAGAGAAATAAATGTAAGCATTTAATATACTAATTAATGTTGGTTTGATGATAATGTTACTTGGTGATTAATTATAGAGTAACGGAAGTGTGAACGTAAAATAATAAAAGCGTAGATTTATGTTAAGTAATAATTTGTGGATTTGGCGAATAAGGTGAAATTTTGATAATTAAGAAATTAATACGAAAAAGTATGTAAAGTAAGTTATAGAATGTAAAGTATTTGAAGACCGTAATTTATGTGTTCAATATATAGAAATACACATTTAAAAAACATAACATTCCTTCAAATTTAAAATGTAAATAGGTGTATATTTAGGTAATGAAATAAAATTTGCATGGAAGATGAAATTGAGTACATCAATGGAATGAAATGTGAGACAAGTGTTAATTGTGGTATAGAGTTACAATAGACTCAATTTAAGGGTTGGAATTAAATCTAATCCGTTTAATTGGAAACTTATTAAAATAAATTGGATTCAATTTATAATGAAGGTGTTATTTTAAGAAACTGACTATAATGGATGAATTAAGCTACTTTAAATTGAGATGGAATTGGGTTTAAAGAATTATAAATTTATAAGTAAATCAAGATGAGAAACTATTATTATAGTAAGAAATATATAATTACTGTTTGTATCCAATAGTGTATTGATATGTTTAAATTACTATTAGATAGGAAATAATTGGTATACTTCTCATTACATTCATTTAGTCCATTTTGAAACTTAATCAACTGAAATTAATGTAATTGAAAATTTTCAATTAATTGGTATACTTCTCATTACATTCATTTAGTCCATTTTGAAACTTAATCAACTGAAATTAATGTAATTGAAAATTTTCAATTAATTGGTATACTTCTCATTACATTCATTTAGTCCATTTAGTTCATTACGGCCGCATCATCGACTTTCATTTTCGAGTTTCAAAGGGGAAGGCCACTGTAGTAGTTTTTCTGCAGATTCATTTTTGATAAAAAAACAAATATAATTTTTTTGAGTTGTTTTAAATATAAAGGGATATATATAGGTTGTATGTAAGCGATTTTTCGACGCTCGAAAACCGACATCAATACGTCCACTGTATCAACTGTCGAGCAATCGAATGCTGGAAAACCGTACCGTTATGGTTAAGGAAGAAGAAATAGGTAGAAGAAGAGAGAAAAAGATAGAACAAAACAGAAAGAAACAACATAACAATATCAGAATCTCACAATCGCAGCGGAACAACATATAATAGATAAATGAATAATCTTTAAACAAAGAACTATATCAGTTATTACATTACATCATATTACATTACATTACATCATCAGAGTGTACAACAACAAACAGCGGAAAAGAAATACTATATACTAGTGAATACTCCATGCTATCCAGCTTGCCTCCAGCAACTTCTGAATTCCAGAATATCCTGATAAACCTGACTCTTGACTGCCTGTGTGGAAATTGGTGGGCACCCAGAGTTTAGGAAGGAAAACAATAAACTCCGAGTCAGTCATGGGACTGGTGTGAGAACTTAAAACGGTTTATCTTTAAAACAAATAACGGGATAATTTTAAAATAGATTCACAATGCTTTTTAGAAAATGAGACTACCATAAGGCCTCCCGCACACACACACAATGCAAACGCAGAATCGAAGGAGATTTCTCCTTATGATAGTCAAAGATGCTTGATACGCATTAAAAAGAAACATTTGATATTATTACTAGTGCATAGTGTAGGAAAAATCATTTCGAAAGTAAAGATATAATTCTTAGCCAACATACGACCATTATTGTATGCCTACTATAGTTACCATGTTCAATAGCAGGTTACCGCCACATTCCATGGCAGGTTATACAAGAAAAACCGTTCAGGGTTCGTATTGTTTCTTTGGATTTCCAACAAATGATCAGGCCAAGGAACTTTCCATTGCCACATGGAAACGCCTCTGGAAAGACGTCCCGAGAACCTAACCGGATCTCTACCAACACAAGGCCGGGTTACCTTTCAAACTAGGTAACTACTGACACGAATATGTCATTCCCCGATCGTAACCGATCTATATCCGAGGATCCTCGATTTCCATACCTTGTTGCATCCTTCATGTTTTGACCATTTCCGGGGTGTGAGGTCCGACGAATTCTCGTCCACAAAGCCACGCTTTATACAAAAGCTGTGCTTTGACCAACAAATGCTCAACAGCACTTCGTATGCCACATTACCAATTTGGGAATGTATCACTAGTAACCATCCACTACATAACCTCTAAGGGTGTTAAGCTAAGAGAATAAATTCTCCGCCACCAAAGGAAATATATTTGATAGAAACCAGCTTTACATCTCAAATTGTAACGTCAGACACACATCCATACAAGTCCGTTCCGGGATCGAACGGAACCGAAGGCACTTCCAAAGAAGTCCTTGCAATCCGGATATTCACTAATCACGACCGGACTTCCCATCACAAAGGGTAATAAATTTCTATATTAGGGATCAGCCGATGCAGAAATATTCGATGGTAATCCTTCCGTTTTCACAAATATCCGGTCTTCAACACTGGTCATCAAATGCAATCCATAACGACGTATCACAGATTCAGAATGGGTTATACGACCCCAAGTTCCTTTCTCAGCTAACCCGAATAGTGAGCGCTTATTTAAAAATAAGTGTGGCATTCAAATTCAAGCAAATCACAACAAATACCTATTCAAAGGTAAATATTGATAGTCGGTTATTTAACTATCAATAGGTATGCTCAACATCACCAGATTCCAAATAATTTTCCAAATTACTTACTTTCCAACATATCTTTACAAGTTATATATATATATATATATATATATATATATATATATATCACACTTCAACACTTGAAATGTAACGACTCGGTATTTTCAACCATTTGCATCCATTATAAGTGCGTAAGCAGACACTCATGCCGGAATTGAATTGCTCAAAATACCATGTTGTAAATAAAATTTTGGCAAACCTCAGAATATACAGTAAATAAAAATCACAGATCACAGACACAGAGTATATAAAAATGCAGCGGAAGAAAAAGAGATAGTAGTTCATGAAGCTACTATATAAATATGAGATACATTAGAGTTAAATAAGATACAATAGAAGAGTAACTGGATACATCAGGTACAAATCAGATATATCGCTGAACCACTGGATACTGAAACAAAATAGATGGCTGGATCCTCAAGGAAAGCTCCAACGCCGAAGGTGAATCTTGAATGCTAACTCAATCAATCTGACCCGAGCGTAAAGCAAAACACAAAACCCTCGAGTCAGGACATAAATACTTATAAACTATAAATCAACTCAAGTGAACAGTAACAAAATGCATCAGTAACTTAAAGGATGCTTGGGACCGCCCATCCTCTAAGGATCCGTTAAATTATTTACTATGTAGTAATATACGCTATATACGGTAGTGTCTAGTCAGTAAAGTATAATCATATAGAAAATAGCGTTAAGGGGATGGTGACCCTTAACGCGGTCGGATCTTTAAAACCAAAATCGTAGTGGGCTCGATATAAGGATATGACACGGCACGCGAGGCAATGCCAGGGTGGATACACCGTTTGCACTCCCGGACCGGTGGTGACGGCAAGCCAGCAGCTTCCGTCCACCTCGAACAATACCCCCGAATCAAAGTGGCGCCACCGAATCGAATCACAACAGCAATAGAATGGTTTCCGATGGAGCATGCTCGATGAAAGGGTGCGACCCTTTGTGTAGCCCGGTATAGCTCCTGTTTTAGTCATATATGCCAACTCACGGGAGTTGGGTCCACGTAATATACCTCGAGAACGTCGCCACCATCCTACTTCATTCTGGAATCTCCACCGCGTACACAGTTGTTAAAGTGGTTTTCGGTATTGGCCGGCTATAAGACAATATCCGATCCCGGTCTCTTTAACAACCAATCGTTATTATAACCCGTAGTTATAACTTTAAAACAATATTTTATACTTCAAAATAAAATATCCTTTTCAATCCAAATCTTTATCAAAATAAAGGTTAAATCATTTCCAAAACCATTTCAATACATCATCGTAAAATATCTTTCAATTCAAATATTTATCAAAATAAATATCAAGTCATTTCTAACCATTTCAATATATTAAATTGTCATACCCTTTCAACACTACCTTTCAAATCATTTTAATATATCAAAATATCATAACCTTTCAAAGTTTCAGTTCCAAAATATCATAGCTTTCAGTACTTCTTTTTAAATCATGTTAATATCAAAATATCCTATCTTTCAAACTCCGTTTTCAAATCATTTAATATCAAAATATCATATCTTTCAAAAATTTGTTTCAAATCATTTTAATATATCAAAATATCATATCCTTTCAAAACTTCGTTTTAAATCATTATTCATTTTATTCAATCTAAAATACCATTTCAATTCATATTTCAAAACAGTTTATGTTCCAAAAATTCTTTTTTATCATTTCAATGAAGTTATTATGTTTAATAATTAAATTATTAAATTTCCAAAAATATCAACTTCCAAAGTTTATTTATTCACTTAAGTTTATCAAAACAGTGAAAATTCACTTTTCGCATCATTTAGAAAACTCTACGGAAAGTTACATTCAAAACAGTTCAATTTAACAAAAGACAACGTTTAAAAATGTTGTAATAGAGTTTTCTTAAATTTCAAATAAACTTAGTTAAATTCAAAAATCATAGTACTTACAACAATTTCTATAATAGTTTTTTTTTCCAATAGCTTTTTTTTAGTTCATTATCATCAACTACAGTATTTACAATTGCTGTAATATCATTTACATTGTAATTAATATCATTTCAAAAATGCAGTCAATTAACTTCAATATTCAATAAAATTTCTCAACCAGTTATATTTTTATTAAAACATTTTTAACTTATAAAATTATACATTTTCACATTTATAAATATCATTTAATTTTCCTCAAATTCATGATTTTATAAAGTTAAATTTCCATTCAAAAATCAAGATTTAATAATAATTCACTTATTAAAATGCAATGTTGAATTTTAAATCCATTACATTAAATTTCAACTTAACACTTAAGTTCAAATTCTCAAATATAACTTTGTTTTATTTTCATTTACTTAACTAAAAGTTCACTTTTACATCAATTTCATAAATTTCCAGTTTTAGTTATATTTCAAAATTTCAACTTACAATATTCATTCATTTCACATTTCAACTTTATTAAAATCATTAATATGATATAAAAATCACCTTAAATTCATTTAAATTCAAATTATCATAAATTTATCATAATTTCATATTCAATTAAATTTCTAATTATAATTAAATCAAAATTTCCAAAATAACTTACGTTCAAAATTTCTAACTTTTTCATTAATTCATTTCACTTACAATTATTCAGAAAATCAATAATAATTTACAAAAATCCTTTTTTTTATTAAATTTAAAATCAAAATATTATAATAATTAAATTTCTAAAATATTTAAAATTTTAGAAAAAACATATTTTAACTACGGGCCTGTATATAATTTTCTACGCTAGGTAAAGTGATATGGGTAATATATCATTTCAACCCATAATTTACAAAGAAAATCCGGGTTTGATCATTTCAACCCGCAATCCCAAGTCAAAATGAAAAATTTAAAACCATTCAGGCCTATTATTTCAGCCCATAACATTTTTTTTCTAACAGGGAACTTGCTGTGTGATCATATGCAGAAATAATATAAACAAGGTCAATATCACAATATACAGTCATATATCAGACGTCAGGTGAAAATTAACAGTTTAAACATGGTAATAACATGGTAATAACATGGCATAACATATCATATGATCATCATTAATTTGCATAAACATTTTATATTACTAAACACTTGTCATCAATTCACTTTTCATAAGTATAAATGTCAGAGTGAGAAAGACTCACTTTTTCGAAGCTAGAGACCAAAACAACATACAAGCACGACTCTAAAGGCACGACAAGCACATTGCACGACTTTTGATTTGAGTTGAAAGATAGCCAATATATGATTTTGTATCAACAACCCAAAATAAAACAAACAAGACAATATATAAACATTCAACATAAAATAACATTGAAACAATTTTGAAATACAAAGAAAAATGAACAAGATAGATTGGACCTTGCTTCAACCACTTCAATGTTTGGCCTAAGGGACACTTATGCTTGGCTGTGATGATGCTAAGGAAGAGTGGTAGGGGATGGTGGAGAGTATGGTGGTGATGGTGGGTGGTAGAGGCCAAGCAATACACATGAGAAAACAAGGCAAAATATAAGAAAACAATGGAAAAAGAAGAGCAAAAAGAAGAGGAAAAGAGGAGCCATTACCAAACCTTTCTAGCCGTGAAAAATGAAGTGGAGAGGAATGTTTTCACGTGAAAATGAGGTAATAAATGCACGGCTACAATAAAGAAAGGAACGGTCAAAGGAAATTAAATCTATTAATTGGAAAAGAAACGGAAGAAGAAACGTTAAAACGGTTTTACGTTTCTTTGCTTTCAAACCTTTTAAACTTCCTATATATATTTATATACATCTTAAATAACTGAAAACACTTATAAATTTCAGTTAGAATTCGGCTGGAGATGGTATAGGGAAATGCTAAAAAAAACAGATGTATTGATGACAAAAGAAACTGCAAAAGAAACAGTGAAACGATTTTACGTTTCTTAGCCTTTAACCCTTTCAAATTTCTCATATATATTTATATACATCTAAATAACTGAAAATAATTAAAATATCAGTTAAAATTCGAAAGTACAACAGATAAACATAATATTAATAATTAAATATTAATTAGATATGATTAAAACAAGAAAAATAACACAGAAAATGAAAACTTGACTTAAGAATTAGAAATAACTTCAATATACTTTGAAAAAATTTTCTTAAATTTAAATAGATGTAAAATGAATAAAATAAAGTAAAACACAGCAATAAAAGTGAATGTATAAAATAAATCAATAAATTGATGTATTAATTGCAAAAAGAACGGATAAAACGCCTTTACGTTTCAGGCTTTTAAGATCTCTTAACTTTCTAAAACTTTTGCATTTCCTTTTCTTTTCAATTTTATAAAAACAAAATAAACTCAGAAATGTTATTTAAAACTGAAACTAAGTAAGAATAAAATAAAATAAATAATTTATTTTATGTAAAATAGAAAAAGGAAATAAGAAATTGCTTAAAAATAGCAACCCTGACATAAAAATTACAAGAAAATCTCCAATGACTTTGGAAATTTTATTACTTCACAAAAAATATATTTTAACACAAAATTTGAATTAAAAATGGTTTTAAAACATTTTCAAGGTAAAATAATAATTTAATTTTTATTAAATAGAAAGTTAAATAAAGAAAAATGCAGTAAATACCAACTAGGCTTTATAAATTGAAATAAATTCAAATAAACTTTAAAAAAATTATGTTATCATTTTAAAAATACTTAAAAGTCAAAATATACATAATATAACATATTATCACATATTAAAATAAAATATAACAAATAAGAGGTAATTTATACAATTTAAAATAGTCATTGTTAAATAACCCTATATACGCACAATATTGTAAGAGGTATAACTTTCACAATTTACATCCGATTTCAACGAAACGAAAAGTGGTGTTCTTAGAATTTTATGTACTCTCATAATAAAATAAAAAATTAAAATTTTAAACTTTTAAAATTTTAAGTTGAAAGTCACAGTTTACCTATTTTGACCAAAATCAGCATTTCAGGCAAATATTCAACTTACACAAGTTTGGAATTATAACTCATAAAAAATCAAGATTATATTTAAATAATAAATTTAATCATTTAAAATAAGTAAAATAAGTTTTTAAATCAAAATCTTACATTAAAAATAATTAAAATATACAATAAAATAATTACAAAATACAGGGTTGTTACACTCTCCCCCACTCAAAACTTTTCGTCCCCGAAAAGGAATGAGGTATGGAAGGGCACAGAAAAGATAGAGTGAAATAGGATTAAGATAAGATGACAAGAAGATTGAAGTTATACCTGATAACTGTTGTTATAGGTAAGTTTAACAAGGTGGAGGTGATATTTCCAAGATCCTCTAGAATCAAGAACACAAGCACGAAAAAGGTGGATTCAAAATGATTACCAAAGGTCTATCAAAGATTATAGAAAGATTTCTAAACAGAAATATTATAGAAAGATGCCTATACCGGTATGTAGCAAGATAAGGATGATAAGGACAACCAAAAGATAGTTTGAAAAACAAAATAAGGAAATGAATTTGAAAGCATGGAGATTTCAACTTAAACAGAGAATAAATCTTTACACAAGTTAAATAAATCTTAACTATCTCAAATTTCATTATCTTATTATCCAATCATCTAAAATTAACCATTTTTAAAACCATGGGTTTGAAAAATAATCATTTATTACACTCACAATGTACTTAATAAATTTTATTCTTCTTTATTCCTAATCAAAATTAATTTTATTCCTCTCAATATATTTATCACTCATGTTAAATATATCTACATTTTTTTTATAACTACTTTCTTTTATTCTTAGTTCTTTTAACATCATTTTATTGTAAGTCATTCAATTACCCTTTATTATATTTACCTCTGTTAATCATTTTATAATTAAAATTTAAGTGTATAACATTTATTATAACTACTCAAATTTTATTTATAAAATCTTTTTATATCGTATATTATCCAATTACATTTTTAACTTCTGAAATTTTGGTAAGTTATATTTGATTGCAATTGTATTATACAAATAAAATTTCCAATTCAATCATTTCAAGCTTAAATCATTTATTCAAAAGAAAAATTATTTCCTTTTTATAATTGAAATTATTCTTTAAAAATAGAATTTAAGAATTAAATTTCCGATTTCTTCAGACCATTTGGAGATAAGAAATAATATATATACATATATAATATGTCAATCAAATTTCAATCATATATATATATATATATATTATAAATCAAGTCATATTTTAGAAATTCAAATCAATTTAATTTCCCAAAACAAAGCTGTAGCAAGACTATAGAACAGTCTCTTAACTTCAAAACTCGAAAATGAACGTCGATGATGTCGCGATCATCACCGAAGTTATTTTCCAACGACAAAGAGAAGAGCACTAATTTTAAACCTTTAAAATTCTTTGAAAACAAATTCTATTCAAAATACTTTAAATAATATAACCTTTTAAAACTTTAAACCAAAGTTCGAAATAATCGGAATTTAAATCCTCAAATTCTTGTTTTAAATTCATTTCAGTTCCTAAATAAATTTATAAACAAATATTTATAGATCTATTTGTAGAACAATAAATGATAAATCAAGTATTATCATTTCAAATTATCAATTTAAATCATTTCATTAAGTTCCATAAATTTACTTATATATCAAAATTTATTTCATTAACCAATTTTTTTTTTTAAAATATATTGTGTCCGTTTGTTCTGTCAAAGTGTTTTAGAAATCCTATCGATAGCGTTGATCAGACGAATCGATCAGAAACCCAAATCGACATCAACAACTCAAACAACACAATATATAAAAAAATTTAATTTTAAATATTAGTTTACAAAAACACTATACATGAATAGATTTTCAACGAAGGATAGAGATTCAAATTTTTGATTAACACAAACCAAAGGAGATTATGATTTAAAAATAAGTTGGAAACAAGGATGACATGATTAAATAACAGAATAGGAAGATGGATAAGCTTATATAAATCACGGGCAACTTTAACCGGGTCAACCGTGACTTAAAGAATAAGATCAATGTTGATTTTTCTAGGGTAAATCTACATTCGATATCAAGAGTTAGAGTTTGAAATAACAAAAGATATTAGCATCTAAACCAAGGATAGATAAGAATCTCTGGTGAATCGATGCTAACTGCAAAGGAGTTTTCCCCCTTTTCAATTCAATTTGAAATTGGCGTGACCGCCGACTCACTAGAAAGATCATTCGAAGCGGAGTTATGGAATGCTCCAGAGTCAAAAGAAGATGAATAGTGAGGGATACGAATGGATTTTGGAACCATAGGGAATGTTCCAAAATTCAAAGGAATCGAGTCAAAAGGGAGAGATTCAAACTCGAATAAAAGTGATTCTGTAAATACATTCACTCCATATGCTGAGTTTTGCCTAGAGCTATCCTGGCTCTGATACCAACTGTAACGACTCGGTATTTTCAACCATTTGCATCCATTATAAGTGCATAAGCAGACACTCATGCCGGAATTGAATTGCTCAAAATACCGTGTTGTAAATAAAATTTTGGCAAACCTCAGAATATACAGTAAATAAAAATCACAGATCACAGACACAGAGTGTATAAAAATGCAGCGGAAGAAAAAGAGATAGTAGTTCATGAAGCTACTATATAAATATGAGATACATCAGAGTTAAATAAGATACAACAGAAGAGTAACTGGATACATCAGGTACAAATCAGATACATCACTGAACCACTGGATACTAAAACAAAATAGATGGCTAGATCTTCAAGGAAAGCTCCAACGCCGAAAGTGAATCTTGAATGCTAACTCAATCAATCTGACCCGAGCGTAAAGCAAAACACAAAACCCTCGAGTCAGGACATAAATACTTATAAACTGTAAATCAACTCAAGTGAGCAGTAACAAAATGCATCAGTAACTTAAAGGATGCTTGGGACCGCCCATCCTCTAAGGATCCGTTAAACTATTTACTATGTAGTAATATACGCTATATACGGTAGTGTCTAGTCAGTAAAGTATAATCATATAGAAAATAGCGTTAAGGGGATGGTGAACCTTAACGCGGTCGGATCTTTAAAACCAAAATCGTAGTGTGCTCGATATAAGGATATGACACGGCACGCGAGGCAATGCCAGGGTGGATACACCGTTTGCACTCCCGGACCGGTGGTGACGGTAAGCCAGCAGCTTCCGCCCACCTCGAACAATACCTCGAATCAAAGTGGCGCCACCGAATCGAATCACAACAGCAATAGAATGGTTTCGGATGGAGCATGCTCGATGAAAGGGTGCGACCCTTTGTGTAGCCCGGTATAGCTCCTGTTTTAGTCATATATGCCAACTCACGGGAGTTGGGTCCACGTAATATACCTCGAGAACGTCGCCACCATCCTACTTCATTCTGGAATCTCCACCGCTTACACAGTTGTTAAAGTGGTTTTCGGTATTGGCCGGCTATAAGACAATATCCGATCCCGGTCTCTTTAACAACCAATCGTTATTATAACCCGTAGTTATAACTTTAAAACAATATTTTATACTTCAAAATAAAATATCCTTTTCAATCCAAATCTTTATCAAAATAAAGATTAAATCATTTCCAAAACCATTTCAATATATCATCGTAAAATATCTTTCAATTCAAATATTTATCAAAATAAATATCAAGTCATTTCTAACCATTTCAATATATTAAATTTTCATACCCTTTCAATACTACCTTTCAAATCATTTTAATATATCAAAATATCGTAACCTTTCAAAGTTTCAGTTCCAAAATATCATAGCTTTCAGAACTTCTTTTTAAATCATGTTAATATCAAAATGTCCTATCTTTCAAACTCCGTTTTCAAATCATTTAATATCAAAATATCATATCTTTCAAAACTTTGTTTCAAATCATTTTAATATATCAAAATATCATATCCTTTCAAAACTTCGTTTCAAATCATTATTCATTTTATTCAATCTAAAATACCATTTCAATTCATATTTCAAAACAGTTTATATTCCAAAAATTCTTTTTTATCATTTCAATGAAGTTATTATGTTTAATAATTAAATTATTAAATTTCAAAAAATTTCAACTTCCAAAGTTTATTTATTCACTTAAGTTTATCAAAACAGTGAAAATTCACTTTTCGCATCATTTAGAAAACTCTACGGAAAGTTACATTCAAAACAGTTCAATTTAACAAAAGACAACGTTTAAAAATGTTGTAATAGAGTTTTCTTAAATTTCAAATAAACTTAGTTAAATTCAAAAATCATAGTACTTACAACAATTTCTATAATAGTTTTTTTTCCAATAGCTTTTTTTTTAGTTCATTATCATCAACTATAGTATTTACAATTGCTGTAATATCATTTACATTGTAATTAATATCATTTCAAAAATGCAGTCAATTAACTTCAAATATTCAATAAAATTTCTCAACCAGTTATATTTTTATTAAAACATTTTTAACTTATAAAATCATACATTTTCACATTTATAAATATCATTTAATTTTCCTCAAATTCATGATTTTATAAAGTTAAATTTCCATTCAAAAATCAAGATTTAATAATAATTCACTTATTAAAATGCAATGTTGAATTTTAAATCCATTACATTAAATTTCAACTTAACACTTAAGTTCAAATTCTCAAATATAACTTTGTTTTATTTTCATTTACTTAACTAAAAGTTCACTTTTACATCAATTTCATAAATTTCCAGTTTTAGTTATATTTCAAAATTTCAACTTACAATATTCATTTATTTCACATTTCAACTTTATTAAAATCATTAATATGATATAAAAATCACCTTAAATTCATTTAAATTCAAATTATCATAAATTTATCATAATTTCATATTCAATTAAATTTCCAATTATAATTAAATCAAAATTTCCAAAATAACTTACGTTCAAAATTTCTAACTTTTTCATTAATTCATTTCACTTACAATTATTCAGAAAATCAATAATTTACAAAAATCCTTTTTTTTATTAAATTTAAAATAAAAATATTATAATAATTAAATTTCTAAAATATTTAAAATTTTTGAAAAAACATATTTTAACTACGGGCCTGTATATAATTTTCTACGCTAGGTAAAGTGATATGGGTAATATATCATTTCAACCCATAATTTACAAAGAAAATCCGGGTTTTATCATTTCAAACCCGCAATCCCAAGTCAAAATGAAAAATTTAAAACCATTCAAGCCTATCATTCCAGCCCATAACATTTTTTTTCTAACAGGGAACTTGCAGTGTGATCATACGCAGAAATAATATAAACAAGGTCAATATCACAATATACAGTCGTATATCAGATGTCAGGTGAAAATTAACAGTTTAAACATGGTAATAACATGGCATAGCATATCATATGATCATCATTAATTTGCATAAACATTTTATATTACTAAACACTTGTCATCAATTCACTTTTCATAAGTATAAATGTCAGAGTGAGAAAGACTCGCTTTTTCGAAGCTAGAGACCAAAACAACATACAAGCACGACTCCAAAGGCACGACAAGCACAATTGCACGACTTTTGATTTGAGTTGAAAGGTAGCCAATATATGATTTTGTATCAACAACCCAAAACAAAACAAACAAGACAACTTATAAACATTCAACATAAAATAACATTGAAACAATTTTGAAATACAAAGCAAAATGAACAATATAGATTGGACCTTGCTTCAACCACTTCAATGCTTGGCCTAAGAGACACTTATGCTTGGCTATGATGATGCTAAGGAAGAGTTGTAGGGGATGGTGGAGAGTATGGTGGTGATGGTGGGTGGTAGAGGCCAAGCAATACACATGAGAAAACAACGCAAAATATAAGAAAACAATGGAAAAAGAAGAGCAAAAAGAAGAGGAAAAGAGGAGCCATTACCAAACCTTTCTAGCCATGAAAAATGAAGTGGAGAGGAATGTTTTCACGTGAAAATGAGGTAAGAAATGCACAGCTACAATAAAGAAAGGAACGGTCAAAGGAAATTAAATCTATTAATTGGAAAAGAAACGGAAGAAGAAACGTTAAAACGGTTTTACGTTTCTTTGCTTTAAAACCTTTTAAACTTCCTATATATATTCATATACATCTTAAATAACTGAAAACACTTATAAATTTCAGTTAGAATTCGGCTGGAGATGGTATAGGGAAATGCCAAAAAAAACAGATGTATTGATGACAAAAGAAACTGCAAAAGAAACAGTGAAACGTTTTTACGTTTCTTAGCCTTTAACCCTTTCAAATTTCTCATATATATTTATATACATCTAAATAACTGAAAATAATTAAAATCTCAGTTAAAATTCGAAAGTATAATAGATAAACAAAATATTAATAATTAAATATTAATTAGATATGATTAAAACAAGAAAAATAGCACAGAAAATGAAAACTTGACTTAAGAATTAGAAATAACTTCAATATACTTTGGAAAATTTTCTTAAATTTAAATACATATAAAATGAATAAAATAAAGTAAAACACAGCAATAAAAGTGAATGTATAAAATAAATCAATAAATTGATGTATTAATTGCAAAAAGAAACGGATAAAACGCCTTTACGTTTCAGGCTTTTAAGATCTCTTAACTTTCTAAACCTTTTGCATTTCCTTTTCTTTTCAATTTTATAAAAACAAAATAAACTCAGAAATGTTATTTAAAACCGAAACTAAGTAAGAATAAAATAAAATAAATAATTTATTTTAAGTAAAATAGAAAAAGGAAATAAGAAATTGCTTAAAAATAGCAACCCTGACATAAAATTACAAGAAAATCTCCAATGACTTTGGAAAATTTATTACTTCACAAAAAATATATTTTAACACAAAATTTGAATTGAAAATGGTTTTAAAACATTTTCAAGGTAAAATAATAATTTAATTTTTATTAAATAGAAAGTTAAATAAAGAAAAATGCAGTAAATACCAACTAGGCTTTATAAATTGAAATAAATTCAAATAAACTTTAGAAAAATTATATTATCATTTTAAAAATACTTAAAAGTCAAAATATACATAATATAACATATTATCACATATTAAAATAAAATATAACAAAGAAGAAGTAATTTATACAATTTGAAATAGTCATTGTTAAATAACCCTATATACGCACAATATTGTAAAGGGTATAACTTTCACAATTTACATCCGATTTCAACGAAACGAAAAGTGGTGTTCTTAGAATTTTATGTACTCTCATAATAAAAGAAAAAATTAAAATTTTAAACTTTTAAAATTTTAAGTTGAAAGTCACAGTTTAACTATTTTGACCAAAATCAGCATTTCAGGCAAATATTCAACTTACACAAGTTTGGAATTATAACTCATAAAAAATCAAGATTATATTTAAGTAATAAATTTAATCATTTCAAATAAGTAAAATAAGTTTTTAAATCAAAATCTTACATTAAAAATAATTAAAATATACAATAAAATAATTACAAAATTCAGGGTTGTTACACGAAAACAATTTTTCAATCATTTTCCTTACGCGGAAATACTTTCATTTCAAAATGGTTCATTTAAACCAATTAAATAAATTCATACCGATTTACTTATATTTACGTTCCAAATCTGTAAATTTATTCCCACACTTCAAAAATAAATCAACGTTTATTTTTAAACTAATTTCCCTTTCTTTTATAAATTCCATAGTGAATTTACAAATTCCAAAATATCTATGAATATACGATTTCCAAATCGATTTCTAATATTCATTTTCAATTTATCTTTAAAAGATAAAATCTCAAATTATTCACTTCATATTGGAAAATATTTCCATACTTATTTAATAATAAGTAATTTACAAATCCATTTATTTTCAACACTTGGAAAATATTCAATATACTTAAATCAAAATTAAGTATATATTTCATTCTTTAAGAAATCATTTTCTTAAACACATTTGTTTGGGCCAAAACGAATGTTACGTAAAACATCGTTACGACGATCCAAAATCACTAGTATAGGGATTCAATATATAAACCCCAATACTATATAAAACATTTCCTTTCAGAAACCATTTACTATAACAACAGTGTTATAGTCCACCATTTCCTTATTTCTCGAAAACGTCTATTTCAACAATGAATGTTGAAATCTATGTATTCGATACTTAATGCATTTTAAAACATCTTAAATCATTTTAATTCCATTTAAAATATCACTTCCCAAAATATTTCTTCAAATATATTATTCACTATCCAAAATCGTGAATATGCTACGTTAACCAAATTTAACGTTTCTACACATTTATTAAAAGATTATCCACCGTCCAAAATCGTGGATAAACTTCCCAACCAAACTCTTATTATTACAACATTTAACTTTAAGGATAATAGGCTGTCCAAAATCACGAATATATCTCCTTAAATAAACTTCTATGTTTAATTCATCAAATTTAAATGATTTCGGATTTATAAAACGACGTTTATAAATTCCATTTCTATTTATAAAAACTTTAACTTATAAATCTCATTATTAACAAATTCCATTTATATCTCACTTAAATGCCAAAATCCGATTTATAAGATAATTACTTATAAATCTTTTATTTTACAAAATCTATTCATTTTATAACTTCACAATTTATAAATCTATAAATTCCGTTCACTTATGAAATCCATTTTTTTATTTCATTTTTAACACTTATAAAAACTCGTTTTAATATTCCAATATTTTTAATTTATAAAATATCAATTTCATAAATCTTTTATGTACCTCGTTTTTAATAATTCAAAAATCCCAATTTAAACCATTTTATAAATTACTTAACTATTTATTCCAAAAATCACACTGTGGTTATATTTCACCAAAAATCATAATTTTTATAACTTTAAAATTTTAACGTTTATTTATTTAAAATGAATCAATTCAAAATTTTAATAAAACGTATAGTTTCAAAAATCACTTTAAAATTCTTTAAAAATCAAAATCGTTATTTTAACGTTTTTAAAACTCCAAAAATGGGTCTGATGATGCAACACACCAAATAGTCAATCACGACTTCCAAACATCATATATCGATATGATAATCAATCAAATATCACAATATCTGAAATAAATTAAATACTGGTGAGGAATCCAGTTGGATCCCCCCAACCTTTTCCCTGCATCCACAAACATTAGCACAATACCAATTCCGTTCCAGTACGAAATTATCGCGGTATATGGGATTTATAAAATACTATCCGCTATTATGCGGCGCAATAGGGTCTCATCCGCTATACAATGCGGGAAATCAACTCCAAGTACATAAATAATATCAATTTCACTGTACTGTGAAATATTCACGGTATATGTTTTTAATAAATAACCTCCGCTTACTAACGGCACATAATGTCTATTTTAACAATCAATAGATAACAATCATCATTCAAACATACATTCAAGCAAATTTTAAATCTAACTATTTAAAATTTAAATCGAAACAATTCGATTGAGTGAGAAGTTCTCACCTTGATTTTAATTCCGTTCCAGCGTTTTATTTCGAATAAATTAAACGAGCGTTTAATTTTACCCAAAAAATTTCATTGACTCCAATCATGCTCCATAGCGTAGTATTCGACAATACAAACGCAACTGGTTTCGTCTAAAACGGACCTCGTAAGACAAAGATACAATATTTTAAAGTTCGTATGATTTTAAATATAAATTAATTTACATTTTTTTCTATTTTTAAACCTTTATTCAATCTTTGCCGTTGATTTCTGTTTGCATAGATCGTGACCATGCTCCTTTTTCTTCTCCCCCTTGTGTTTCCTCCCAGACAATTCGAACCCACGACTGCCTTTACATTTCGAATTATCGCGACCTTCACAACCACTTTCACGTTGATCGAGGAGCTCCAGTCGACTCGCCTACTCAAGCACCCCCATCGGCCGCGATTTCATGGAGTTCGACCACGAGTCTAGCCTAGAAAACGTGTCGAAATGGCATACGTTCATCCACCAATTGTCGTCGATCTACATCACCAATTCCAATCTCGACCGTTGGTACATAGTTCGTGTTGTGCTCTACATTTTCCGTGTTGAAGTCGAAGCGTAACAATTTGTAGATTAGGAGAAATCGAGAGAATAAGAAGAAATAATCTCGGCCATTGGTTGTATATGAGGCGGCGGCTGGCTTGAGAGGAAACCCTAATTTTATTCTTTTGCAAATGAAAACAATTGTGGTGCTTTTATAGAAAAAACGACGAACACTATTCATCCCGAAATTTCCGAACTCCAAATGATGCGTGCCGGCTAGCATTTCTAGGGTTTACCCCATGTTCCGGACACAATGGAACGTGTTTCGAAGGCTAATTCCATCGTATGTGCGAGTTACAGAAATAAATGATCGATTTTAAATTAAATCGGTTAACCAAATTTCTATGCGTTTTGGCCCGCCGCGGACAAACGATAAATCCGATTGACTTGAAATTTGAAAACTTAAAATAATATCACATTATGTATCCGATGAAACTGGTTTCATCGAAATCCAACACTGTTTGAAAAATGGCTATTTTCCAGTCGATAATTAAATATTAAAATATTCAATTTTCACAAATTAACTTTAAATTCAATTTTAAAAGTTCTATAACATTGTTATAACTCCAATATGATTTAATAAAATTTTACAAATCATTTTTAATCATATTAAACTCGATTTTCAATTATTTCTGGAATTTCAACTATTAAATAATCGATTTAAATACCCAATTAAATCTAGATATTCAAAATAAAATTTATTCGACTCCAAATTTTACTTATTAATATTTAAAATCAATTAAATATTGAAATTTTAATTAAAAAAATCTGGGTCATTACATTGTAAGTATATATTTATCTATTATTTAAAATGATTTAAAATTAAACCCGGTATTTGGTTCTTAAGAATGTAGTAAATTGAATTATGACTAATTAACAATTGGAACTTTTAATTAAAGTAAAAATTTAATATAATAGAAATGTAAGCATTAAATAAATGAATGAATTAGAGGTAATTTGAAAATTTTAAAACAAGGATGTAATTATTGAACCATTAATAAATTAAAAGAATTGAGAAAAAAAAACTTGTATAACTTTCGATTACATTCTTAAAGGCATATATATAACTTACCAAAAGATATAAAAGTTGAAAATGTTAATAAGAAAATGTAATAGATATTATACAAGTAATTAACGTGTGGTGATAAAATAATTAATGTTTAATAAATAAGAATTGATGTGTGGTTGTATAAACTTAAGTATAAATGAATGCTACCAATTAACTATCATGGAAAGTAGGAATTTTAAGTAAGCAATTATAAACTTAAGTGAATAGGTGAAGAATTCTGAATAAAATAAGAATAAAAGATGAATGCTGGAAAAGAGAAATTTTGACTATGAACTTAGGTTAATAAATTTACCTACTAAGAAGTTCGGTTAAATATGAATAAAATAAATAAATGAATAAAAAGAAAGAAAGAAAAAAATCAAACAACAAATGTATTAAATGAAATAAATAATGAATAAATTTGATTTGTTGTTGGAATTGTTGTTGTTTAGTTGATGGTCGTTGGGCAAGGATACTTTAAAAATTGGATTTGGGTGAATGAATAATCTATTTAGTTTTATCTAAGACTGTTGGGTAAATGATGCGCTAGCAGTTTATTCTTCATTCCGTGCAATTTAAAAGTTTTGAACCCAAACAACTATTTGTTTGTTTGATTAAATGGTTGTTTTGTATTTATTGTGTATGCTATTTGTTGAAATTGATGGTTGTT
Source organism: Allium cepa (assembly GCA_030765085.1). NCBI lineage: Eukaryota > Viridiplantae > Streptophyta > Magnoliopsida > Asparagales > Amaryllidaceae > Allium > Allium cepa. The sequence goes on along the minus strand of CM060937.1, from coordinate 501,946,629 downwards.
GTATTGATTTGTTGTTAGTGATTGAAACCACTTAAATATTTCACTTTATATAAATTGTTAACCCTTTGGATTTTATAAGTGAAATGCAGGTTATGGAAGCAATTGCTACTGCTTTTGGTTCCATAAAATAAACGTAAATTGCCCGACAATTAGGTACGTTTTCGAATTTCGGTTTATAGCGCTATTTTATATTTTTTCGTGTTGGGATATAATATTTTGGGTATTATATGTGATATTTGTTATATTTAATATTTTATTTTCTACTGAGCCTCTCCGTACAAAAGAGACTCTGCCAAAATTTTCCGTAAATTTTGGACTTAGAAAATTTTGAAAATGTTTTACTAACTTTAATAATTTATGTATAAAAGATTTAAATGGGTATAAATTGGTATATTTTATTTTATTTTGTAAACTTATTTGTTTATAAATTTAATATTTAAGAAAGATATATTGATCTCTCATTTCTTCTTTTCCCTTCTTTTTCTTTTCGGGGACGAAAAGTTTTGAGTGGGGGAGATTGTAACGACCCGTAAATTTCGTTAATTAAATTTGTCATATTTGTAAGATTTTGGAATTAAATTATAAAGAAATATAATTGTTATAATTGGTAACGAAGAAAATGTTAATAATTAACATATGAAATTTTTCATTGGTTGTAATAGACTTAATTATAAAAATTGAATTTAATAAATCCTATTTATTTGGAACCTTGTTTATTGATATGCAAAAGTATAATAAATGAGTTATTACGAGAGATTGAAATTTTAAATAGAATGCTAATAAATGAATAGTGGAAAGGATTATACAGGTGTATAATTTAATACGAGAAAGGAAAGTATTTAACTGATTTTGTAATAAAAATAACATTGTAATGGTAATTGGAATAAATTAAGAATATGTTAGTATAAGTTAATTATTAATAACTTTAAAGGAAATCCAACCAATTCAAGTTAAAAGTTACATTTGGTTATAAATATAATATAAGAGAACTAATAAATATTGAATAAATTTTGGAATAGTTTGTAATAAACGTTAATTGAGTAAAACCAGTGTTATGTAAGTAATTACAATATTTGGGGTGTAAATAATGAACCTCTAAAAGTGTAATTAAGAGTTAATGACAATATTTATTGTACGTTACTTATTTTATTAGGTTGTCAAGTTAATTTGTAATCAACTTCAATTAATTCACTAAATTATGGCAGTTAATGTGAAATAAATAATAATTCCATTCATACCTGTAAACAGTTATTACAAGTTGCATGTTGAAATGGTTGATTGAATTAGAACTTTAAATTTAATTTAAAATTATATATATATATATATATATATATATAAAGAGAGAGAGAGAGAGGTTTACAATAATGGAAATTTAGGAAATAAGGTTGAACAAGTTGATTGAATTAGAACTTTAAATTTAATTTAAAATTATATATATATATATATATATATATATAAAGAGAGAGAGAGAGGTTTACAATAATGGAAATTTAGGAAATAAGGTTAGAACAAGTTGATAAGTAATAACCAAAATAAGGGAATAGTATCAATGTAAATAAAGTTGAAACAAATTGGATATAGAGAAATAAATGTAAGCATTTAATATACTAATTAATGTTGGTTTGATGATAACGTTACTTGGTGATTAATTATAGAGTAACGGAAGTGTGAACGTAAAGTAATAAAAGCGTAGATTTATGTTAAGTAATAATTTGTGGATTTGGGGAATAAGTTGAAATTTTGATAATTAAGAAATTAATACGAAAACGTATGTAAAGTAAGTTATAGAATGTAAAGTATTTGAAGACCGTAATTTATGTGTTCAATATATAGAAATACACATTTAAAAAACATAATATTCCTTCAAATTTAAAATGTAAATAGGTGTATATTTAGGTAATGAAATAAAATTTTCATGGAAGATGAAATTGAGTACATCAATGGAATGAAATGTGAGACAAGTGTTAATTGTGGTATAGAGTTATAATAGACTCAATTTAAGGGTTGGAATTAAATCTAACCCGTTTAATTGGAAACTTATTAAAATAAATTGGATTCAATTTATAATAAAGGTGTTATTTTAAGAAACTGAAATAAATTCTATAATGGATGAATTAAGCTACTTTAAATTGAGATGGAATTGGGTTTAAAGAATTATAAATTTATAGGTAAATCAAGATGAGAAACTATTATTATAGTAAGAAATATATAATTACTATTTGTATCCAATAGTGTATTAATATGCTTAAATTACTATTAGATAGGAAATAATTGGTATACCTCTCATTACATTCATTTAGTCCATTTTGAAACTTAATCAACTGAAATTAATGTAATTGAAAGTTTCCAATTAATAGGAGAGAGAATACTAATTGTAAATTAATAGGTGTAAATAAAAGCAGCATATGTTTTATGAAAATATTGGGAAAGTTTGATTTAATAAAAAGAAAATTTACACCAAATAAAATGAATGTTTCATTTGTAAATGTAGGTTTAATTTCATTAAAATAAAGAATAGAAAGATTGATTTTAAAGAAAGAAATATATGTTTATTTGAACTGTGTTTTAGCTTACAGACTGATTTCAAGAATAGGAAAATAATCTATTTATTACTCTTGTGTATAAACAATAAATTTATAAACGTGTTTAAATAAGCAATTGTTCTATTTTTTTATCCATTCTAGTTGTCTGTTTTAAAATTTAACTTTGTAAGTAACTGCAATTAATTTAATTCAAATATTTCAATTAAAAGGAAAGGAAACGTTGATTGCACTTAATAGATTTAATAAAAGAAACGCACGTTTTGTGTTAAACAAAAAGGTTTTTTTTAATGGAAATAAAAGATCATTTTGAGAAAACAAAATTGAATGTTCTCATTTTTAAGGTAAATATTTTATTATGCGTAGATAAAACCTAAATGCATACAAATTTGAATATTATTTGAGTTAATGAAGATAATTTGGTTACGTTACAAATTTTTTTTTTCAAAAGGTTGTGCGAGGTACATGGTCCCTTCATTTTTTTATTATTAATTGTTGCACGAACGTTTTAAAATAGTTACCTTATTATTAATAGTTGATCCGTTTTTTTCCTTTTCTCCTTTTGTTTAACACCTGAGCCTAGACTCTTAGATTGTATTTATTTCTTGCCACCTCATTTTCATGTATACAAAATTTTACTTTCGTTTGCAAACTTTTCCATTCCTACGTACATTTCCTTATGCATTATTAATGCCTGAAGCTTTAAAAATAAAACGTGACATTTATTTTTGTCCCTCCACATTCATTTCCTAATTATGAATAATCTACATCTTATTTCTTCTTTTACATTTTGTTTCTCCTAACACCTCATATTCAAAAGCTTTTATTCTTGCAAATCCAAAAGCATTCTTTTACAAAAATGATTCTTTTTCATTTTTCGTACACTTCCTGTCCTCATCTTAGTTGTTCTTTAATCTTTTCCTGAAGCCTCATCTTGAGAAAACGTAAGTATTAAAATTTGTTTATTTATATTTTTTTAATGCGTACTAATTTTTATTTTAATAACACTTCTTGTAACATGAATACCTTTTGCATATAAACTTTGATTCACGCGCGATTTCTTCTGTTGGATTCAAATTTATATTCCGGACAACATGAAATTGATTTAGTTGAATTGGAGATTGTTGAGTTTTGCGCTTCTATTTGGATTTTTATGGGCTAAAAATCAAAGGTGAGTGTTTTAACCCACTCACAACTTCTAAGGTTTCTTATGTTTGTTAAATTGATTTAAGATATGAGTATAAATTTATTTATGACTGTTTGACATGTTTTATTCATAATCTCAGTTACATCACATTTTTGTTATTTAACTGTTAATTAATTTTATTGTTGCATATAAATTTGACAGTTAAAATTTATTTATTTGCATATAAACTTCTAGTTAAACAGTTATTAAATTTATTATTGAATATAAACTGTTAGTTAATACCTGTTATTTAGTACCTATTATATTTTATATGCTCTATATTGATGTTTGTTTAAATTGGATGATGGTTTGTAATAAATGGTTGATGATTGATATTTGGATGAATGGACGTTTATTTATATTAACTGCAAGTTGTTATGCATTTCATTTCATTTGGGATTGCGGTTTGAATTGATATACAACCGCATTTTACTATTAAATTACGGATTGAAATGATAAATATCTGTATCACTTGACCATAGGATAGAAAATTATATACATGCACCGCGGTATATATAAATTATTTTTGAAAGGATTTATGGTTTCGGATAGGATACGGTTTAATAAATATTAATTTTTGATCTTATATAAAATCTTATTTTATATACATCTATAGTTAAATTATTGAATTTAAGCAGTGTATAAATTTGTTAAATAAAATAAATAAGATGAATATTGGTGTTTGGTTATTTTATATTATATGGTTAAGTACATGTTAAGATATTGAGAATATATAGATTTTTAAATGATTTAAACCAATTAATATTGGGAGTTAAATTGAAAATTTTATTTGGAATCGAGCTTAATTAAGAATTTAACTTCATAAGTTGATGTAGAATTTATTAACTTGGGATTTAGAAAAAGGGTATGATATTTATAACTGAATTTTATTTCAAGATGAATTAAATGGATATTTCTAGTATAAATAAATTGAAGGAATTCTTTTATATAAAAGTAATTTGAGTTTTACTTAAATGATTACGGGTTTATTATGCAAATATTTCAAACTAAATAATAGGACTTTAAATTGTTGAATAGAATTTTCCAACCTCAGTTCCAATTGTTTAATATTCAAAGTTTGAAATATATTGAAACTGAAGTGGTTATTGAAACTTAAAGCGATTTTGAAATTTATGGATTTTGACTTAATTTTAAATGAAATAAATTGTAAGTCACGGAAATTATTTTATTTTATAAAGAAAATTTAATTGCAAACTATTTTATTCTATATACCGTTTGAATATCCAAACCATCCAAGTTTTGAAAGTTATGGTTTTAAAGCTACAAATTTCGTAGGTTTATGTTTGAAAGTTATAATTCAAATGTTTGGTTTTCAATTATTATAAATTTTAAAGTAATATGATTTTGGAAAGAAATATATTTGAATAAAATGATATTATATTAATTTGGGGTTTATAAAAAATATCAAATGAGTTTGTTTTGTAATGGAAAGGATATCATATTTATACGATTTTGAAATAGATATTTTATTCTGATTTTGAAAGTAAAATTATTTTTAAATGACCGCGGTGTTATAATAACGTTTAGTTGTTAAAGAGACCGGGATTGGAAGTTGTCATACTCTGTGCCAACTCCGAAAACCACTTTAACAACCGTGTACGTGGTGGAGATTCCAGAATGAAGTAGGATGGTGGCGCATTTTTCTTTGAGGTAATTACGTGGACCCGACTCCCGTGAGTTGGCATAAGGTGGCTAAAACAGGAGCGATTCTTGGGCCAATGAGGTCATTCCTCTGATCGGATACACCTCTTCGATATTATACTCTGATTTTGGATTGTTTCGGTGGCCACTTTTGATTTCTTTGATTTCAAGGGGGAGTTTGTCCGAGGTGGGCGGTAGTAGCAGCTACGCGTTACCACCAGCCCGGATGCGTAATTGGTATATCTACCCTGGCATTGCCTAGTTGTGCCATGTCACCTACCCTATCACGCCTTGTACGAGTTTGGATTTCTCCCGTAGTCCATGTAGTATCCTCTGGTGGCTTCCCGATCAGGAGGGACTATGATATTGGATGGACTACTGAGACTATTATTGTGTTAAGGGGGAGATTGGGTAACTCCTTAAGCTATTTAAAAGTAAGTTTATTTTACAATTAGACACTATTATAATAGCGAAATATACTACATAGTAAATAGTTTAACGGATCCTTAAGAGATGTGAATCCTGAGCATTTTTTAAGCTACTGCACTCATATTTATCCCTGTTGATTTAACTTACATAAGATCTTTTAGTTCTGACTCAAGTGTTTTGTCTTTTCAATTCGCTCGGGTCAGTCTGAGCGTTTCAGGATCGAAGACTTTAGCTCTGGAAGACGAAGACGGAGATTTCTATTATTATTTAATATATTCCACTACACTCATATTGTTCCGCTGCATTGATATTGGTACGTGTAACTCTGATAAATGTGGTAAGTATAATCGAATATTTTGTAAAACAACTTTATAAACTGTATAGTTGATTATTATATTTTATCCTTCCACTGTGAGATTTTATTTTGTTTTATTTCTTCCTTGTTTTTCTTATTTACCCCATAACAATCCACCCTTCCGTATGGTTTGAATTGACATGTGTGTCTGCCATTGCACTTGGAGGGTGCAGCATGATAGGGGGTTCTCGCTTCCTGGTTTGGTAGCGAACGATTGACTCTTGCTCCTACATGTCCTCGTGGGGATTGTGGTACAGTCGAGAGGCTGGATGTAAAGGCAGAACATGGGTACCAATGTACGCTATGGTGGGCGTTACCCCACTGGCGTGGCCCGTTATAATTACCATCTCCTAAGGATCCATTAAACCATCTACTATGCAGTACAATACGCTATTATAATATTGTCTACAATAAAGTTATAAAATGGCATTAAGGCATTATCCATATCTCCCTTAATACATTTTATATATTCACATAGTCGATACAGTACGTTAATTCCTCCGTAAGCTAAAGGGCTATCAGAGAGAACTTTATAGGTATGGTACAAACCAAACTCATAGAAGGCACAATAGGGCATGCGAACACTGCACTCGAGGCAATGCCATTGTAGGATTCTATCAATTACGGATCCGGACTGGTGGTAATGCATAGCAGCTACTACCGCCGACAAAGGAGCACACTCTCATAATCAAAATCAAGGGGTGGCCACCAAATCATCACAAAGTCATAATATGGTATCAAAGAAGATTGTCTGATAAGAGGAATGACCTCACTTGGTCCGGCGTGGCTCCTGTTTTAGTCACATTTAAGCTGACTCATGGGAATCAGGGCTACATAAATACCTTATACAGAATCATACACAATCATCCTACTTCAGTCTAGATTATTCACCACGTATACTGATATTTCATGCCATTCGCATCCACAAATGTCAGACTTGAATTGCTCAAAATATCAGATTGTTAAGTTATATTTAGCAAGAATCAGCATATACGGTAAATAAATCAATCACAAAATCACAAACACAGAGTAATATAACAGTTAGCAGTGGAAACAAATGAATAGTAGTTCATGAAGCTACTATATATATAATAGAGTTAAAACAGGATACAACAGGAGTCTCGAATACATAGATGTCTCAATATAACAATCAAATAACAAAATCTGAATATATCACTGGAGTGAACTGAATTTGAAAGATGAATATAGAGTTGATCTCCAAGCGAAGCTCTAAACTCCAAAGATGAGTCTCAAATGCTGTGTCACTCAGTCTAACCTGAGAATAAAGCAAAATACAAAACACTCGAGCCGAGATTAACATTCTTATATCAATAAATCCAACTCAAGTGAAATATACACTGAAATATAAGTAACTCAAAGGATGTTTGGGATACCCATCCTCTAAAGATCCATGGAACTATCCACCATGTAGTACAATACGCTACCACAATAGATTTCAAAGTTTAAAATAGAGATTTCAATTCTTATTTCTTCCATTTCAATTAAATTCAAATCTCAATAAACCATTTATATCGAATTTCAAATATAGATTTGAACTACAAAATAACCATTTCGATTTCAAAGTTTAAAATATTTAAACCTTTACAATAACTAAATTTGATAAATTTGTTTATATTTAAAATTCAACTTTACCATTATTTAATATTGAAATATTCACTCAATCAATCCAATATCCTTTAAATAAACTTTCAAAATATATATATTTAAATAAAAACTAATTATCGCGTTTAAATTTATTTAAATTTGAAAATATTCATTAAATCATCTTAAGTCAAAATCAAGTTATAAAATCATATCCTTAAAATCTCAAAAACAATAAGTTTCAAATGAATCTTATTTAAGTGTAATTCTTAAATAAATATAATTTCAAATCAATTTCAAATTTATCTACCCAACCTAAATTTATTAAAATTGTTATAAAATTTATCTTTAAAATAAAATTTTAAATAAATAACTAAACATAATATATACTAATTAAATTGAATTTTATTAACTTAAAGCTTATTATTAAATTTATTTTGTATTTAAAATTTTATGTATATATATATTAGAAAAGTAAAATTATAAGAATAATATTAAAATTTATATTTTCAAAGCTAACTTATAAATTTAAGATTTCCAAACATATAAATTTTGAGAAATCTAAAATTTAAAGCTTTATAAAAGTAACATATATATTTAATATCTTAATATCAATATTTATTGCAACCATAAATTTTATTTCAAGACCACGGAAATCATTTTCAAAATATGTATATATAGACCAACAGTGTCTGTATATAGTTTTATATCCTATGGTCAAGTGAAATGGATATTTATCATTTTAATCCACAATTTAATTATCTGTGGGTATATATCTTTTCAATCCGTAATCCAAATTCAATGTCGATGAAAATAGCTTGGGTTTATTATTTCAAACCATAATGATTTTCTCCTATTCTACAAGATCCTTCGGGTATGCATCATTTCAACCCATAGGGAATTCTATACTATCAGGGAACTTGCATAGTGAGAACGTATATGACAATAATATAACATATCAACAACAGGCATATGTCATCAATAACAAATTAAATTATAATATAACAGACAGGTTATGGTGTCATATATTACAGTGAACAGTTACATATAATGGTATATATATAGCAATTAAATAACTAACGACAGCATATTTCAATTGTCGTTTCAAGTGAAATCAAATTTAATAAATATAAGAACGTTAATCATGAGTGATTGCTCACCTTTCGAGACTAAAGATATTCGACAAGGAAATGTGTTACGAATCCAAGCACAGATCCTAAAACAAAGCAAGATTGGCATGAATTAATTGACAAAGATGATAGATAAGAATTGATGAAAACGAATCAGAACCATTTTGATATAACTGAACAATATATATAATAAAAAATTTCTCTAAAACCAATTCTTAAACCTATATTTAAAATAATATATATATATATATATATTTCAAATCAATATTTTAACCTTAACACCAATAATAAAAAATATATATATGTACACACTCATGTGAACTAATATAAACTAGTATATAAACTAACATACATATTAAGAAAATTATCTATTGTAAAATCAATATATCTTACATTATAGTAATATACATATATAAACGAACAGAACTTACATTGTTATATATATATATATATATATTTAAAATCAACCAAAGAAATAAATAACGCACATCAAAAGTATTATACATATATATATATATATATATATATATATATATATATATATATATATATGGTCAATATATATATATTTATAGGCTTCAGGAAAATTGAAAACAACTTCTTAGATTGGACTCCTCATTATTATCCAGTATATATATAAGTGTTTCATAAACCGCACTAGAGAACCAACTTTATAATAACAAATGTATATACAAGTTTCTTTATGTATATTATATACTTATATTCTCTTATTCAATACAAAGATATAAACTTAAAAGTCGAAACACATATATATGAACACTAGGCAAATACATTTGAAAGATATATATACACACCAAACTAAATGCACACATATGGTATACAACATATATGTATAAACTATAAAATATAAATACTAATAAATATAAGTTTGACACCTAACATATAAAATAAAATGCATGCAGACCTATATATCCAACATGTTATATAATTAATGATATATCAGTATAAACTAACACATGTAGTTAATATATAACTAACATAATATTGTTATATACATATAAATTTATATATGCATTATATATTCAACAAATTCCCTGTATTGCTCAAATACAGACAAAACAATATATAATCTGAAACCAAACTTACCTATATTTACACAAACAAATACATATATAAAAACACACACACACACACACACAGATATATATATATATATGTAACCACCCAAATATTTAGTGATTTTGTTTATTAAATTAATTGAATTTTGTGAAATTTTAATTTGTTTCCTCTGTTAACCAGCATTCAGTCTTTATACATATTTGTTTTAATTTATTTCCTCTGTTCACCGGCATTCAATCTTTAAATATATTTGTTTTAATTTATTTTGTCTATTCACGAGCATTCAATCTTTATACATATTTGTTTTAATTTATTTCCTCTGTTCACCAGCATTCAATCTTTATTTCCTCTGTTCACCGGCATTCAATCTTTAAATATATTTGTTTTAATTTATTTCCTCTATTCACCAGCATTCAATCTTTATACATATTTGTTTTAATTTATTTCCTCTGTTCACCAGCATTCAATCTTTATACATGTTTTAATTTATTTCCTCTGTTCACCAGCATTCAATCTTTATATACATCTGTGTTAATTTATTTCCTCTGTTCACCGGCATTCAATCTTTAAATATAGTTGTTTTAATTTATTTCCTCTATTCACCAGCATTCAATCTTTATACATATTTGTTTTAATTTATTTCCTCTGTTCACCAACATTCAATCTTTATACATGTTTTAATTTATTTCCTTTGTTCACCAGCATTCAATCTTTATATGCATTTGTGTTAATTTATTTCCTCTGTTCACCAGCATTCAATCTTTAAATATATTTGTTTTAATTTATTTCCTCTATTCACCAACATTCAATCTTTATACATATTTGTTTTAATTTATTTCCTCTGTTCACCAGCATTCAATCTTTATACATGTTTTAATTTATTTCCTCTATTCACCAGCATTAAATCTTTATGTATATTTGTTTTACTTTATTTCCTCTGTTCACCAGCATTCAGTCTTTTAATATATTTGTTTTAATTTATTTCCTCTATTCACCAACATTCAATCTTTATACATATTTGTTTTAATTTATTTCCTGTGTTCACCAGCATTCAATCTTTATACATATTTTAATTTATTTCCTCTATTCACCAACATTCAATCTTTATATATATATATATATATTTGTTTTAATTTATTTCCTTTGTTCACCAGCATTCAATCTTTAAATATATTTGTTTTTATTTATTTCCTCTATTCACTAGCATTCAATCTTTATACCTATTTGTTTTAGTTTATTTCCTATGTTCACCAGCATTCAATCTTTATACATGTTTTAATTTATTTCCTCCATTCACCAGCATTCAATGTTTATACATATTTGTTTTAAGTTATTTCCACTGTTCACCAGTATTTAATCTTTATATATATTTGTTTTAATTTATTTCCTCTGTTCACCAGCATTCAATCTTTATACACGTTAGTTTTAATTTATTTCCTCTGTTCACCAGCATTTAATCTTTATATATATATATATATATATATATATGCTTTAATTTATTTCCTCTATTCACCAGCATTCAATCTTTCGAAAAAAAATAAGAACAAGGCATATATATATTGCCAATGATAAGCATATCTCTCCTTCTTTTCATTCTCTGGAAAAACTTTTCCCCTCATTCCTCTTTGCTCCACGCCTTCACCAGCATGCTCGACCACCTACAACCGTTTCCTCTCTTCTTTCATTCTTTATATGTAAGTATTTATTTATATATTATATGTGTTTATTATACTTGCAGCTTTATATATATTCAAGCATACGAAAGGTTTTTTAAAACATAGATTTATATGTATATTTTATTTTATACGAGATTTCGAGTATCCTGGTGAATTGGTTTAGAGCGTATATATATAATCTGCTTGGTTATTTATAAGTTTTTATTAATAATTTTGAAATAGATTTTCGTAACACATATTTATTATTCGGTCTGTATATATGATTTATGCATATTTGGATAAGTTTATGTTGTACAAATATATATATATATATATATATATATATGAGTTTTTTGTGTTAGGTATATGCAGGCTATATGGTTTCTGCATATAAAATATATAGCTTTTATAGTATTATCATATATTTTTGGCAAAGTATAATAAATATGTTTTGTTAATATCTTGGTATGTTATGTTTATAAAATATGTTATGATGTAAAAAAAAAAGATTTTTGGTATAAATGATTATGTCAGTTTTCCAATGTAAAATGTTAGTAATATATGAGTCTGACAGTGTAAATATGTTAGTAGAAATGACATTTTGTGTATATATAAAGTTTACATAAGTTTGATCTGTTATTCTCTAATATCTCTATTTATATAAAGGTACAAATGCTAGTTTATATATTTTATATACTGTGTACAGTATTGTATATACATAGATTTTAATATGTACATGTTTTAAAATTTGTTACTGATTTATATATTGATTTGCATAAAACGACTATATAGGTTGTTTACGTATTTGATTATAGGTATATATATTCATTTATTTCAATTTATACTACGCAGATATGTGTCTTAATGTGGTTTTATTTAAAAACAATGATTTTGAAATACATATATGTATATATGTATATATACATATATTTAACTTTATTTGTGTTTGAATTTGATATAAATTTGAAATATATGTTTCAAATGGATTTTTGAAAGTTTATATATATATATATATATATATATATATATCATTTATATCGAGCTAATTTATTCATTCTCATCGATTCATATCTATCAGCTTTGCTCGTCAAATTCATGCAAATCCTGCTTTACTTTGGAATTCGTGCTTGGATTCGTAACTCATATCATTCTCTTTCATCTCTAACCTCGAAAGGTGAGCAATCACTCACGATTAAATTTCTTATATTTATTAAATTTGATTTCAATTGAAACAACAATTGAAATATGCTATTGTTAGTTATTTAAATTGTTATATATGTTATTTTTGTAGTTGTTCACTTGTGGGATATGACACCATATCCTGTTGTTATATTATATCGTTATTGATGATATATGCCTATTATTATTACTATCATATCTGTTATCACTCTGCAAGTTCCCTGTTAGTATAGAATTCACTATGGGTTGAAATGATACATATCCAAATGGACTTTAGAATTGGAGAAAATCCTTATGGGTTGAAATGATAGACCCAAGCAGTTTTCATTTGAATTGAATTTGGGATTGCGGGTCGAAGTGATATCGATCCATATATATTACGGATTGAAATGATAAATATCTGTATCACTTGACCATAGGATATGAAATTATATACAGCCACCATTGGTCCATATATAAATATTTTGAAAATAAATTCTATGGTTTTGAAAAGAAATATATGTTTTAATAAATGTTGATTCTTAAATTATTATATATAAATGGTAACTATATATATAGATTTAATAATAATATTTAATTTAATTAATATTGATCTAATATATATAATATGTTTAAGTATTTAAAATTGTATTTCGAAATTGATTTTGGTAATAAATTGAATAAGTTAGGTTAGGAAGATAATTTGAATTTAGTTGGAATTGTAGTCAATAAAGGATTTTATTTAATTAAATCGATCTGAAACTCACTGAAATTGAGATTTAAGATATGATTTATATCTTGGTCTTGATTTAAGTAACCTAATGAATATTTTTCGTTTAAATAAATTTAAGGAAATATTTAGTAAAAATGTAATTTAAGGCTAGTTAAATGATACTGAATTCATTAAGTGGATATTCCCTGACTAAATAATAATGAAGTTAAATCAAGATCTATATGAAACTATTAAATTTAACTTTGAAATGTTGAATATTAAAGCTTTGAAATATATTGGAATTAAAACTGTTTATATTGTGATTCAGATCTGTATTTGAAATCAATATAATTTGAACTTTTTATTTAGAAACTGAATGGAATTAAAATGGAAAATTTAGATTGAATTAAATTGGAATTTGGAACTCGAGTTGATTTGAATCAAATTTTTTTTTGAAATTGAGGAAATATATCTATAATTGAAATGGGAATGATTCTTTGGGTTTGAAGTATAAAATATTTTGAAAGGACCACGGTGTTGTAATGACGGTTGGTTGTTGATAGCTTATATTTCTACATTGTAGATAGTTCCACGGATCCTCAGAGGATGGTTATCCCAAACATCCTTTAAGTTACTTTTATTTTAGTTGATATTTCACTTGGGTTGGATTTATTAATATAATAATTTTAATCCTGACTCGAGTGTTTTGTGTTTTGCTTTACGCTCGGGTCAGACTGAGTAATTCAGCATTTGAGAGTCACCTTTGGAGTTTGGAGCTTCGCTTGGAAATCCAACTATCGATTCCGCTTCCTGTTTTTCTAGTTGATTTATTCAGAGATGTCATCTGTTGGTACTCACGACTTCAGCATATTGAGATATTCTACTGTATTTTTTCTGACTTGATGTTTATATAGTAGCTTCATGAACTACTATTTATCTATTCCGCTGCATTTATTTATATTACTCTGTATCTGTGATTCTGTGACTTATTTATTTACTGTATATGCTGAGTTTTTCCAAATTTAAATTAACAATATGATATTTTAAGTAATTCAAGTCTGACATGTGCGGATGCGAATGGTTGAAAATAACAGGTTGTTACAGTTGGTATTAGAGCTTTGGATCTAGGAAAACTTAGCGTATATGGTAAATTTGGTTATGGAATCACCTTTGTTCGAGCTTGAATTTCTTCCTCTTTGATTCGAATTTCCTTTGAATTTTGGAACATTCCACTCGGTTCCAAATCCATTCTTATCTTTCCCTATTCGTGTTTTCTAAATTCTGGTGTATCCCATAGCTCCATTGAATGAATTGTAAAGGGGTGAAACTCCTTTACAATAGCATCGATTCACCGAAGATTAATCTATCCTCGGTTTAGATGCTGTTATCTTTGGTTATGTCGAATTCTATATCTGGCGATTGAATGTTGATTTGCCTTGGAATTCCGCATCGATCATATTCCTGAAGTTACGGTTGACCCGCTTAAGGTCGCCCGCGATTTATATCCATCTTCTATTTTGAAATTTAATTATCTCATCTTCGTTTGAGCCTAGCTTTGAATCAGAATTCTATTTGATTAGAGTTCATCTAATTTGAATCTCTATCTTTGTTTTGAAATCCATTATGGAATCATCCTTTGAAAATCAGGTTTGTTTGCATTTTAGAAATTATTTTATATACTGGAATTATTATTTTGATAACTATGATTTTATTCTATATATAAAAGTGAAAATGTTTTCGATAAGGATTATATACCTATATATAAAATGAATAAGAAATGTTTATTCTATATATAAAAGTCTTGAAAGGATTTGAAATTCTGGAAATCATATAAGAAATTTGATTTATATAAAAATGATTTATAACTGAAGAATTTTAAATTGGAAATTCAAGGAGTTGAACTCCGGTATTTTGGAAATTGTTTTTAAGATTTTGAAAAATATATAATAATACGATTTGAAAGTATTTTCCGAATAAGAAATGTTTCAGATGACTTTAAATGACTTCCAATGATTTCAAAGAAATTTCAAAGAAGATTTCAAGAAAATAAAAGTCCAGAACTCACTTATGTCGCTGGAAAATAATTTCGATGATGAGTGCATGCATCATCGACATTGATTTTTGAGTTTCAGATTGGGGGAGAGGCCACTCTAATATCTTTGCTATGCGTGTGATTTTGTGAAACCAAATTTTGATTTCAAGTGCCGAAGTATGATTTGATATTCGAAAGATATATGTAATTATATTTGAAATGATTTGAAGTGAACCGGTGTTCAGTCCTCGAGTTTCAAATTTAATTTGGTATAATCCTATCTATTGAAATTGATTTACTGATTTGTTGTTGGTTTCCAACTCTTGAATTGGAAATTTGATTTCTCTGACTATTTCAAATGTTCGGACACTTCCAAATCAAGGTTTTATTTTCAAAGCTAAGAAAATTCGAATAGTATAACTTATTTGATAAAGTATATAAGTTTGAAATTGTTTTGTTAAGTAATGAATAAGACTAGTTTGAATTATACTAATATGGAAATTAGTTTTGAAATGTTTTGAATAAAATTTAGTTTTGAGATGTTGTGAATAAGATTTAGTTTAAATAATTTGCAAAGGGTAAATTGGATCTTTTAAAATAGAAATAAATAGTTTAAAGGTTTAAAGGGATGGTTATAAATTTGGAATTCATTTTTGGGTATAATTGATTTGAGGAAAATATTTGGTTTTGAAAATAGTTGGAAACTTTGGAATGGAAGAAATAATTTGTGAAATCGTATACGATTTTTGAAATTGAACTGATATTGAAACGAATTGAAATTGAGAACCTTGTTTTACTAAATACTTGATTTGGGAGTTATCGATCTCATATAAAATTGTTTTGTATAAGTATGAAGTTGATTCGAAATTATTGATTTGGAAAGCTACTTAATTTGAAAAGTGAAACCGTATATAATCAAGTCTATATAAGTGTGATTTGATATACTATGGATCTTGGAAAGCATTGGATTTAAAATTGAAATGTTGTATATAATGGACTTTATATAAGTATGATATTTAAAGTGATTTGAAAAGGTACTATATGATTTTTTCGAAGTAAAGATATGGAAAGTGCCTTCTGCTTGATATCCTCTTTGTGGCCACATTGTGGATTCATTCTATCGATATTATTCTCTTTTATTTTGGTTTTTCGGATGTCATACTCGAGTGTCCTACCGTGGCGTAACCCATGGTTATTTTTTTGGGTTGCGTAACCCGCAAGGGAGAGATTGCTTAAAGGATATGGATGTTTCTTGGGGGATCCAGGCGTAACCATTGTTATGTAGCCTACGGTTTATCGGTTTTGTTGTCATGGCGTAATCCGCAAGGCAGAGATTGCTTAAAGGGTATGGATGTTTCCTAGGGGATCCAGGTGTAACCATTGTTATGTATCCTGCGGTCCACGGGTTTTGGTTATCATGGCGTAATTCGTAACGCAGTGAATGCTTAAAGGTACGGATGTTTCTTGGGGGATCCAGGCGTAACCATTGTGTATCTGCGATCCAGGTATTGTTTTTGGACTGTACTTTCCATATCGGTTTTGAAGGTTTTTCAAGTATTTTCATGGGTGTGAAACAGGTCTACTAAGTACTTGAAGAATTCTAGCTTTGCGCCTGATCAACGCCTGGCCAGAGTCTAAAAGAACGAGGATAAACTTGGTGAAACATCGAGTTATAGAAATTTTTTTGAAAGGAAAATTTGTTTAGATATAAAGGTATTTTATTTTAAAAGTATTTCCAACAAAGTAATTTTGTATTAATATTTAGAATTGAAATTCTTATGGTTTGAATTAACTATTTATGCCTGATACTATTCTTTTGAATCTACCTTATCTGCTTAGCTTTATTTATTCACCTATCTTCTGTTTTCTGAATCTACCTCCTTTCATTTTGAAAATGTCATGTTAACAAATTGTTCATTTATATACTACATGGTTTAATAGTAAATTATTAGTGCTATTAATATTTTAGAAGTTATTAATTAAATAAGCCATATTTAAAGAGAATGATTATTGATTTATCTATAATGTTGAAAGTATCTTAAGATAAATTAATAAATTTACGAATTATGGATTTAATATTTCAATAGCTTCTTTGTAAATAATTGTTATCAATTTTTTTAAATATACTTATAAAGGTGTTATTTAAACATATAAATGGTATTTATAAAGGAAGCAAGAAGTTTTACAAATGGGTTTTGAAAAGTATGAATATCTCAAGTAAAATTTATATAGTTTTAAATTAATTGTTTATTCTTGACTTTCAGTCTACTTTTATTTCTGGTTGTTCTATTCTCCTACCTCCTTCCTTTTCGGGGATGAAAAGTTTTGAGTAAAGGAGAATGTTAGGACCCAAAATTTTAGTGATTTTATTTATTAAACTAATTAAATTTTGTGAAATTTTAATTTATTTCCTCTGTTCACCAGCATTCAATCTTTATGCATATTTGTTTTAATTTATTTCCTCTGTTCACTAGCATTCAATCTTTAAATATATTTGTTTTAATTTATTTACTCTGTTCACCGGCATTCAATCTTTATACATATTTGTTTTAATTTATTTCCTCCGTTCACCAGCATTCAATCTTTATATATATTTGTTTTAGTTTATTTCCTCTGTTCACCAGCATTCAATCTCTAAATATATTTGTTTTAATTTATTTCCTCTACTCACCAGCATTTATCTTTATACATATTTGTTTTAATTTATTTCCTTTGTTTACCAGCATTCAATCTTTATACATATTTTAATTTATTTCCTCTGTTCACCAGCATTCAATCTTTATATATATTTATTTTAATTTATTTCCTCTATTCACCATCATTCAATCTTTATACATATTTGTTTTAATTTTTTTTTCCTCTATTCGCCAACATTCAATCTTTATACATATTTGTTTTAATTTATTTCCTCCGTTCACCAGCATTCAATCTTTATATATATATTTTTTAATTTATTTCCTCTGTTCACCAGCATTCAATCTTTAAATATGTTTGTTTTAATTTATTTCCTCTACTCACCAGCATTCAATCTTTATACATATTTGTTTTAATTTATTTCTTTTGTTCACCAGCATTCAATCTTTATACATATTTTAATTTATTTTCTCTGTTCACCAGCATTCATTCTTTATATATATTTATTTTAATTTATTTCCTCTATTCACCATCATTCAATCTTTATACATATTTGTTTTAATTTATTTCCTCTGTTCACCAGCATTCAATCTTTATACATATTTTAATTTATTTCCTCTGTTCACCAGCATTCAATCTTTATACATATTTGTTTTAGTTTATTTCCTCTGTTCACCAGCTTTCAATCTTTATACATATTAGTTTTAATTTATTTCCTCTGTTCACCAGCATTCAATCTTTATACATATTTGTTTTAGTTTATTTCCTCTGTTCACCAGCTTTCAATCTTTATACATATTAGTTTTAATTTATTTCCTCTGTTCACCAGCATTCAATCTTTATATATTTGTTTTAATTTATTTTCTCTGTTCTTCAGCATTTAATCTTTTGAAAAAAATATATAAGAACAAGGCATATATATTGCCAATGGTAAGCATATCTCTCCTCCTTCTTTTTATTCCCCGAAAAAACTCTTCCCCTCATTCCTCTTTGCTCTACGCCTTCACCCGCATGATCGACCACCCACAACCGTTTCCTCTCTTCTTTCATTCTTTATATATTGTATGTGTTTCTTATACTTGCGGCTTTATATATATTCAAGCATACGAAAGGTTTATTAAAACGTAGATTGATATGTATATTTTATTTTATACGAGATTTCGAGTATCCTGGTGAGTTAGTTTTAGAGCGTATATATATAATCTGCTTGGTTATTTTTAAGTTTTTATTAATAATTTTGAAATAGATTTTCGAAACACATATTTATTATTCGGTCTGTATATACGATTTCCGCATATTTGGATAAGTTTATGTTGTATAAATTTATATATATATATATATATATATATATATATATATATATATATATATGAGTTGTTTGTGTTAGGCATATGCAGGCTATATGGTTTTTGCATATAAAATATATAGCTTTTGTAGTATTATTATATATTTTTGACAGAGTATATATTTATACAAAATATGTTGTTAACATCTTGGTATGTTATGTTTATAAAATATGTTATGATGTAGAAAAAAAATGATGTTTGGTATAAATGATTTATGTCAGTTTTCCAATGTAAAATGTTAGTAATATATGAGTTTGACAGTGTATATATGTTAGTAGAAATGACATTTTGTGTATATGTAAAGTTTACATAAGTTTGATCTCTTATTCTTTAATATGTTTGTTTATATAAAGGTACAAATGCTAGTTTATATATTTTATATACTGTGTACAGTATTGTATATACATAAATTTTAATATGTACCTATTTTAAAACTTGTTACTGATTTTTATATTGATTTTCATAGAATGGCTATATAGGTTGTTTACGTATTTGATTATAAGTATATATATTCATTTATTTCAATTTATACTACGCAAATATATATCTTATATGTGGTTTTATTTAAAAACAAAGATTTTGAAATACATATATGTGTGTGTGTGTGTGTATTTAATTTTATTTATGTTTGAATTTGATATAAATTTGAAATATATGTTTTAAATGGTTTTTTGAAAGTTTTTATATATATATTTCATTTATATCGAGCTAATTTATTCATTCTCATCGATTCATATCTATCAGCTTTGCTCGTCAAATTTGTGCAAATCCTGCTTTACTTTGGAATTCGTGCTTGGATTCGTAACTCATCTCATTCTCTTTCATCTCTAACCTCGAAAGGTGAGCAATCACTCACGATTAAATTTCTTATATTTATTAAAATTGATTTCAATTGAAACGACAATTGAAATATGTTGTTGTTAGTTATTTAAATTGTTATATATGCTATTTTTTGTTGTTGTTCACCTGTGGGATATGACACCGTATCATGTTGTTATATTATACCGTTATTGATGATATATGCCTATTATTATTACTATCATATCTGTTATCACTCTGCAAGTTCCCTGTTAGTATAGAATTCACTATGGGTTGAAATGATACGTACCCAAATGGACTTTAGAATAGGAAAAAATCGTTATGTGTTGAAATGGTAGACCCAAGCAGTTTTCATTTGAATTGAATTTGAGATTGCGGGTCAAAGTGATATCGATCCATATATATTACGGGTTGAAATGATAAATATCTGTATCACTTGACCATAGGATATGAAATTATATACAGCCACCATTGGTCCATATATAAATATTTTGAAAATAAATTCTATAGTTTTGAAAAGAAATGTATGATTTTAATAAATGTTGATTCTTAAATTATTATATATAAATGGTAATGATATATATAGATTTAATAATAATATTTAATTTAATTAAGATTGATATAATACATATAATATGTTTAAGTATTTAAAATTGTATTTCGAAATTGATTTTGGTAATAAGTTGAATAAGTTAAGGTAGGGAAGATAATTTGAATTTAGTTAAAATTATACACAATAAAGAATTTTATTTAATTAAACCGATCTAAAACTCATTGAAATTGAGATTTAAGATATGATTTATAAATTGGTCTAGATTTAAGTAACCTAATGAATATTTCTCGTTTAAATAAATTTAAGGAAATATTTAGTAAAAATGTAATTTAAGGCTAGTTAAATGATATTGAATTCATTAAGTGGATATTCACTGACTAAATAATAATGAAGTTAAATTAAGATCTATATGAAACTATTAAATCTAACTTCGAAATGTTGAATATTAAAGATTTGAAATATATTGGAATTAAAATGGTTTATTTTGTGATTCAGATTTGTATTTGAAATCAATATAATTTGAATTTGTTATTTAGAAACTGAATTGAATTAAAATTGAAAAATTTAAATTGAATTAAATTGAAATTTGGAACTCGAGTTGATTTGAATCAATTTTTTTTGAAATTGAGGAAATATATCTATAATTGAAATGGAAATGATCCTTTGGGTTTGAAGTATAAAATATTTTTAAAGGACCACGGTGTTGTAATGATGGTTGGTTATTAATAGCTTATATTTCTACATTGTAGATAGTTCCACGGATCCTTAGAGCATGGTTATCCCAAACATCCTTTAAGTTACTTGTATTTCAGTTGATATTTCACTTGGGTTGGATTTATTAATATAAGAATGTTAATCCTGACTCGAGTGTTTGTGTTTTGCTTTACACTCGGGTCAGACTGAGTAATTCAGCATTTGAGACTCACCTTTGGTGTTTGGAGCTTCGCTTGGAAATCCAATTATCGATTCAGCTTTCCGTTGTTCTAGTTGATTTATTCAGAGATGTCATCTATGGGTACTCGAGTCTTCAACAAATTGAGATATTCTACTATTTTTTTTCTGACTTTGATGTTTATATAGTAGCTTCATGAGCTACTATTTATCTATTCCGCTGCATTTATTTATATTACTCTGTATCTGTGATTCTATGACTTATTTATTTACTGTATATGCTGAGTTTTGCCAAATTTAAATTAACAATATGATATTTTGAGTAAATCAAGTCTAACATGTAAGGATGCGAATGGTTGAAAATAACAGGTCGTTATAATATATATATACATATATATATATATATAATCATACAACATATACAAAATATATAACTTTTTATATTTAACTCATATATAACTATACTATATAAAATTCTCAGAAGAAAGAACAGATTTGTTTCAAAACAAAGAAAATCTTATACTTATAATATATATATATATATATATATATTATATTTACTTAAAAAACGTAGGTTTTCTCAGGTTGAAGACGAATGATGAGGTTGCGGCAGGAGAATGGGCACGGCTTAGTTGCGATCTGCGTTAGCATGGTAGGGAAATTCTTCGAGTAAAGCTAAAGTTGGGAAGAAGGGGAGGCTACGGCTAGGTGGTGGAAGGTAGCCTTGGTTCTCGGCCTGGTTCTCGGCTCCTTGCGGAGGAGAGGAAAAGGCATGGGGTGGTGGTTGATGGGGTGGCCGAGTGTGTGCACGTGGGGGAGGGGAGCACCGCGTGTGTGACGACCAGCCTTTCAATCCACAAAAAGACGTATTATCAATTAGAAAAGAAAGAGATAGAAATAGAAAAGATAGAAAGAAAGAATAACAACATCAAAATCTCACAGCGGAAACGGGACAAAATATAATATATCACATAACTATTACATAGTTTTTACATATATCAGAGTTACACAAAATCATTCAAACAAGACAGTTATATATATATCTGCCATTACATACATCTCAAAATACAACATACATCAACTAACACAGCGGAACTAGATAGATACGTCTGGACTCATGCTCCAAGGTCCTTCAGACTTCAACAATCTAAGACCTATCACTTGGTTGCTCATAAAATTTTGAGTACCCAATTAAGAAAAACAGTATAAACTTCGGGTCAGACATGGGTCTGGTGTGAGTAAACAGGTTAAAGTTGTTTAACTTTAAAAACCATTTGAAAATAAAGGTATCACGTAAGACTTCCCACACATAAACACGGGTAAGTTTTTACCTTACGCTAACCAAAACATTTTATAGGAAATCCAGTGATATTATAATAGTGTCTGGGGTTTTTAAGTAAAATACAGAAATAGCTGAAATGCTTACATCTCACATTCCAAATAGTTGGGCACAATCAAAACGTACGGCACTTATTGGAAATTGTATTCCATACAATAGTAGGGCTACTATGGTACCGTCCGTTATAGTACGAGGCCTACATCACCGTACCGAGGATCACTCCCACTTCCAAAGGCTGCAAAAACCTACCGACTTCTGTTGATCTCCTTTAACTTGTTGGAAGATAGCACAACTATTAACGAATCTAGCAATATCCTTCTTCGTACCTTTATACTTCTTAGTGATTGCTGGGTGGATATTTAATCTGAAGCAATGTAACAACTAGGTATTTTCAACCATTCGCATCCATTATAAGTGTATAGGTAGACACTCATGCCGAAATTGAATTTCTCAAAATACCGCGTTGTAAATAAAAATTTGGCAAACCTCAGAATATGCAGTAAATAAAAATCACAAATCACAGACACAGAGTAATAATAATGCAGCGGAAGTAAAAGAGATAGTAGTTCATGAAGCTACTATATAAATATATCAGAGTTACATAAGATACAACAGAATAAAGAAAGTACAAAGGAAGTCTCACTACATACAAGTCTACGCAAAAGATAAAACTTGACAAGTAGATAATCTTCAGCGATTCCAATCTCTAGAAAGTGGAAATCCAAATCTGTGAATAACTCAGGCTGACCCGAGCGTAAATAAAAATACAAACACTCGAGTCAGGACATACATACTTATACAATGTAAACCAACTCAAGTGAACTATAGCAAAGGTACAAGTAACTTAGAAGATGCTTGGGACCGCCCATCCTCTAAGGATGCGTTAAACTATTTACTATGTAGTAATATACGCTGTATACAGTAGTGTCTAATCAGTAAAGTATAATCATATAGAAAATAGCGTTAAGGGGATGGTGAGCCTTAACGCGGTCGGATCTTTAAAACCAAAGTCGTAATGGGCTCGATATAAGGAGATGACACGACACGCGAGGCAATGCCAGGGTGGATACACCGTTTGCACTCCCGGACCGGTGGTGACGGCAAGCCAGCAGCTTCCGCCCACCTCGAACAATACCCCCGAATCAAAATGGCGCCACATATCGAATCACAAAAGTAATAGAATGGTTTCCGATGGAGCATGCTCGATGAAAGGGTGTGACCCTTTGTGTAGCCCGGTATAGCTCCCGTTTTAGTCATTTATGCCAACTCACGGGAGTTGGGTCCACGTAATATACCTCGAGAACGTCGCCACCATCCTACTTCATTCTGGAATCTCCACCGCGTACACAGTTGTTAAAGTGGTTTTCGGTATTGGCCGGCTATAAGACAATATTCGATCCCGGTCTCTTTAACAACCAATCATTATTATAACCCGTAGTTATAACTTTTAAAAAAAATATTTTATACTTCAAATAAAATATCATTTCAACCCAAATCTTTATCAAAATAAAGATTATATTATTTCCAAACCATTTCAATATATCATCATACCATATCTTTCGATTCAAATATTTATCAAAATAAATATCAAGTCATTTCTAACCATTTCAATATATTAAATTATCATATCCTTTCAAAACTTCCTTTCAAATTATTTTAATATATCAAAATATCATAACCTTTCAAAACTTCATTCAAAATATCTTATCTTTCAACACTTCCTTTCAAATTATTTTAATATCAACATGTCATATCTTTCAAAACTCCATTTTCAAATCATTTTAATATATCAAAATATCATATCTTTTCAAACCACAACTCAATCATTTAATATATTAAAATATCAAAACCACATTCATTTCAAATCATTATTCATTTTATTCAATTTAAAATACCATTTCAATTCACATTTCAAAATAGTTTATATTCAAAAAAAATCATTTTTAATCATTAAAATGAAGTTATTATGTTCAATAATTAAATTATTAAATTTCCAAAATTTTCAACTTCCAAAATTCATTTATTCACTTAAGTTTATCAAAACAGTGAAAATTCACTTTTCGTGGCATTTAGAAAACGCTACGAAAAGATACATTCAAAACAGTTCAATTTAACAAAAGATAACATTTTAAAATGTTGTAATAAGGTTTACTTAAATTTCAAATAACTTAGTTAAATTCAAAAATTGTAGCACTTACAAAAATTGCTATAATAGCTTTTAATTCAATTTAGCTTTTTAGTTCATTATCATCAACTACAGCATTTACAAATGCTGTAATATCATTTACATTGTAATTAATAGCATTTCAAAAATGCAGTCAATTAACTTCAAATATTCAATATAATTTCTCAACCAATTATATTTTTTTATTTAAAACATTTTTAACTCATAAAATCATACATTTTCACATTTATAAACATCATTTAATTTTCCTCAAGTTCATGATTTTATAAAGTTAAATTTCCATTCAAAAATCAAGATTTAATAATGATTCACTTATTAAATTGCAATGTTCAATTTTAAATTTATTGCATTAAATTTCAACTTAACACTTAAGTTCAAATTCTCAAATATAACATAGTTTTATTTTTATTTACTTAACTGAAAGTTCACTTTTAAGTCAATTTCATAAATTTCCAATTTAGTTATATTTCAAAATTTCAACTTAAAGTATTCATTCATTTCACATTTCAACTTTATTAAAAATCATTAATATGATATAAAATCACTTTGAATTCATTTAAATTCAAATTATCATAAATTTATCATAATTTCATACTCAATTTAATTTCCAATTATAATTAAATCAAATTTTCCAAAATAACTTCCGTTCAAAATTTTCTAACTTTTCATTACTTCATTTTACTTACAATATTTTTCAAAAATCCATAATATTTTACAAAAATCCTTTTTAATTAGATTTAAATCAAAATGTTTTAATATTTACATTTCTAAAATAATTTAAATTTTTTTTAGAAAACATATATTAACTACGGTTCTGTATATAATTTTCTACACTAGGAAAAGTGATACGAGTAATATATCATTTCAACCCGTAATTTACAAAGAAAATCCGGGTTTTATCATTTCAAACTTGCAATCCCAAGTTAAAATAAATTAAATAAAAAACCGTTCAAGCCTATCATTCAGCCCATAACGATTTTTCCCTATTCTAAAGTCCGTTCGGGTATGTATCATTTCAACCCATAGTGATTCTAATCTAAAGGGAACTTGCAGTGTGATAAACATATATAAAAATGAACAGTAATAACATATATATAATAACAGATGATATGACATGAAATTTAATAAGTTTAACATCATATATAGATAATCACATGGTAGTTATAACATCATATTTAATTCTACACATTCAGTTGTTGTTGTTTCACAACTGCATAAGTATAAATGTCGTGTGAGCTTTACTCACCTTTTTGTGCTGGAGATTGCAATACAAATGACACAACGGATTCCAAAAGGCACGATGACACAACAATAGGCTCACGTGGGAAGAGATCCAAGCTTAGAACTTGTGTTACAACCCAAAACAAAACAAAATAAAATTACAATTCAATACAACATTGAATAGGAATAACTTTGAGATAAAAAGAGATACGAATACACAGTCTTTTGCCTCGCCTTCTACACTTGCTAGCACGTCTTAGGGAATGTTTTGGCTCAGGTTTGGACATACTTTGGTTTAGGTTTGGGTCCTATAAGGCATGGCTACAAGGTATTGAAGTGGTGGGGGAGTTACTATGCATGAATATGAAGAGGCTTATGCAAATAGTGGGTTTTTGGTTCATTTTGGGCTAGGCTACATGGATCTATGGCTCGGCTATGGCATGTTTCAGATCTAGAAAGAGGATGAAGGTGATGGTTAGGGGTGTGTCAAGGTGGTGGTGGAGCAATAGGAGGTGACCAAGGTCATCTAAGGTGATGGTGATGAAGACTAGGTTGCTAGACATGCTTTTAAGGAGTTTTGTGCAACTTTAGAGGTGTTTGTCTTCATTTAAAGGCCATGGCCTGATTTGGTCAGAGGAGGAGACAGGGATTTGAATCCGTGGAAGGGGAGGAGGAAGGTGGAGGCGTTAGGCCAAGCAAAGCAAAATAATCAAGGCAAAAATCAAGCAAAACAATAGAAAAAGAAAGAAGAAAAAGAGAGAAGAGAGGAGGCCATTACCAAGGAAGTTTGAAGAAGTCATGGGAATGAGAAGGGCTGAGTGGTTTTTCATGTGAAAAGTAATATAATACACGGCTATAAAAATGAAAATGGACAGCCAAAATGAATAAATGAGATGGTTATGGCATTGAAACGTTTTTGGACAATGAAACGTCTAGAAACGAAACGTCTAGAAATGAAACGCCTTAAACGTTTCACATTTCCGTTTCTAAAGATCAAATAAATAAATCAGCAAACACCTTTAAAAACCGAAACCAAGTAAAAATATAAGAAAATAAATAATAAATTTTAAAGAAAATATAAAAAGAATGAAAGAAATTACTTAAAAATACAAAATAGTGTCCAGAAATTACATATAAATCACTACTAGTCTTAGCAATATGTCCACTTCATTTTAAAAATATTATGAAGTGAAAATTTGAAATAAAATAATTTATTTATCATTTTCAAAATAAAATAAATAATTAAATTGGGGAAAAATAGAAAAAGGAAAAAAGAAATTGTTTAAAAATAGCAAACAGGACATAAAAATTACAGGAAATTTACCAATGGCTTTGGAAAATTATTTACTTCATTTTAAAAATATTAATACATATTAAAATAAAATATGACAAGGAAAATATAATTTTTATAATTTAAAATAACCAAAATTCGCTGAATGAACAAATTGCGCTCAATATTGAAATATACATAACTTTCACAATTTAAATCCGTTTTCAACGAAACAAAAAGCAGTGTTCTTAAAATTTTATGTAATTTCATAATAAAAGATAAAATTCAAAATTTTCAAAATTTTAAATTTTTAAATTAAAAGTCAAAGTTTGACTATTTTGACCAAAAAATCACTTTTTTGAAAAATATTCTTTTTAGTCGTGCTTTGGAATGATAATTCATATCAAAACTAAAGTTTATCATTCAAAATAAATAAAATAAGTTTTTAAATCAAAATTCAATTAAAATAGTTAAATATACAATTAAAAATATTCACAAAATACAGGGTTGTTACACTCTCCCCCACTCAAAACTTTTCGTCCCCGAAAAGGAATGAGGTACGGGAAAGAACAGAAAAAAATAGAAATGAAATAAGATTAAGACAAGGTGACAAGAAAATTGAAATTATACCTGATAACTATTGTGATAGGTAAGTTTAACAAGGTGCAGAGTTATCAAAGATTATAGAAAGATTTCTAAATAGAAAGATTATAGAAAGATGCCTATACCAGTCTATAGGAAGATAAGAATAATAAGGACAACAAAAGATAATTTGAAAAAAAAATAAGGAAATAAATTTGAAAGCATGGAAATTTCATCTTAAATAGAGAATAAATCTTTACACAAGTTAAATAAATCTTAACTATCTCAAATTTCATTATCTTATTATTCAATCATCTAAAATTAACAATTTTTAAAACCATGGGTTTGAAAAATAATCATTTATTATACTCATAATGTACTTAATAAATTTTATTCTTCTTTATTCCTAATTAAAATTAAATTTATTCCTTTCAATATATTTATCACTTATGTTAAACACACTTACACTTATTATAACTGCTTTCTTTTATTCTTAGTTCTTTTAATATTTTTTTTATTTTAAGTTATTCAATTACCCTTTATTATATTTACCTCTGTTAATCATTTTATAATTAAAATTTAAGTGTATAACATTTATTATAACTACTCAAATTTTATTTATTAAATCTTTTATATTGTATATTATCCAATTACATTGTTAACTTCTGAAATTAAGGAAAGTTATATTGGAATGCAATTGCATTATACAAATAAAACTTTCCAATTAAATCATTTCATCCTTGAATATTCATCCAAAATTTTGATTTTCTTTTTATAATTGAATTTAAGAATTAAATTTCCGATTTCTTCAAACCGTTTAGAGATAAATAAATATATGTACATAACTTATCAAACAAAATTTTTAAATCATATATCTATATTAAATATTATAAATCAAGTCATATTTTAGAAAATTCAAACCAAATTAAATTCCCAAAACAAAGCTGTAGCAAGACTATAGAACAGTCTCTTTACTTCAGAACTCGAAAATGAACGTCGATGATGTTGCAGTCATCGCCGAAGTTATTTTCCAGCGACAAAGAGAAGAGCACTAATTTTAAACTTAAAATTCTTTGGAAACAAATTTCTATTCAAAAATACTTTAAATAATATAACCTTTTAAAACTTTAAACACAAGGTTTGAAACCATCGGAAATTAAATTCTCAAATTTCTTGTTCAAAATTCTTTTGAGTTCCTAATTCAATTTATAAACAACTATCTATAAATTCATTTATAGAACAATAAATGATAAATTAAGTATTATCATAATAATCAATTTTAAATCAATTTATTAAGTTCCATAAATTTACTTATATATCAAAATTTTATTTCACTAACCAAATTTTAAAATAATATTGTGTCAGTTTGTTCTGTCAAAGTGTTTTAGAAATCCTATCGATGGCGTTGATCAGATGAATCGATCGAAAACCCAAATCAACATCAACAACTCAAACAACACAATATATAAACAAAACATAGATATACAAGTACAATTCAAAATGTTTGGAAGAATAGATTGGAAACAAAAGACAAGATGATTTAATAACAGAGTAGGGAGGTGGATAAGCTTAAATAAATCGCGGGAAACCTTAACTGGTTCAACCGTGACTTAAATAATAAGATCGATATGGATTTTTAGGGTAAATCTACATTCGATCTCAAGAGTTAAAGTTTGGAATAACAAAAGATATTAGCATCTAAACCAAGGATAGATATAAATCTCCGGTGAATCGATGCTAATTGTAAAGGAGTTTCACCCTTTTTTTCAATTCAATTTGAAATTGGCGTGACCGCCGACTCACTAAAAAGATCATTCGAAGCCGAGTTATGGAATACTCCAGGGTCAAAAATAAGATGAATAGCGAGGGATACGAATGGATCTTGGAACCGTAGGGAATGTTCCAAAATTCAAAGGAATCGAGTCAAAAGGAAGAGATTCAAACTCGAATGAAAGTGGTTCTGTAGATACATTCACTCCATATGCTGAGTTTTGCCCAGAACTACCAAAGCTCTGATACCAACTGTAGCAACCAGGTATTTTCAACCATTCGCATCCATTATAAGTGTATAGGTAGACACTCATGGCGGAATTGAATTGCTCAAAATATCGCGTTGTAAATAAAAATTTGGCAAACCTCAGAATATGCAGTAAATAAAAATCACAGATCACAGACACAGAGTAATAATAATGCAGCGGAAGTAAAAGAGGTAGTAGTTCATGAAGCTACTATATAAATATATCAGAGTTATATAAGATACAACAGAATAAATAAAGTACAAAGGAAGTCTCACTACATAGAAGTCTACACAAAAGATAAAACTTGACAAGTAGATAATCTCCAGCGATTCCAATCTCCAGAAAGTGGAAATCCAAATCTGTGAAAAACTCAGGCTGACCCGAGCATAAATAAAAATACAAACACTCGAGTCAGGACATACATACTTATACAATGTAAACCAACTCAAGTGAACTGTAGCAAAGGTACAAGTAACTTAGAAGATGCTTGGGACTGCCCATCCTCTAAGGATCCGTTAAACTATTTACTATGTAGTAATATACGCTATATACAGTAGTGTCTAATCAGTAAAGTATAATCATATAAAAAATAGCGTTAAGGGGATGGTGAACCTTAACGCGGTCGGATCTCTAAAACCAAAATCGTAGTGGGCTCGATATAAGGAGATGACACGGCACGCGAGGCAATGCCAGGGTGGATACACCGTTTGCACTCCCGGACCGGTGGTGACGGCAAACCAGCAGCTTCCGCCCACCTCGAACAATACCCTCGAATCAAAGTGGCGCCACATATCGAATCACAAAAGTAATAGAATGGTTTCCGATGGAGCATGCTCGATGAAAGGGTGCGACCCTTTGTGTAGCCCGGTATAGCTCCTGTTTTAGTCATTTATGCCAACTCACGGGAGTTGGGTCCACGTAATATACCTCGAGAACGTCGCCACCATTCTACTTCATTTTGGAATCTCCACCGCGTACACAGTTGTTAAAGTGGTTTTCGGTATTGGCCGGCTATAACACAATATCCGATCCCGGTCTCTTTAACAACCAATCGTTATTATAACCCGTAGTTATAGCTTTAAAAAAAAATTATACTTCAAAATAAAATATCATTTCAACCCAAATCTTTATCAAAATAAAGATTAAATTATTTCCAAACCATTTCAATATATCATCATACCATATCTTTCGATTCAAATATTTATCAAAACAAATATCAAGTCATTTCTAACCATTTCAATATATTAAATTATCATACCCTTTCAAAACTTCCTTTCAAATTAATATATCAAAATATCATAACCTTTCAAAATTTCGTTCAAAATATCTTATCTTTCAGCACTTTCTTTCAAATTATTTTAATATCAAAACGTCATATCTTTCAAAACTCCATTTACAAATCGTTTTAATATATCAAAATATCATATCTTTTCAAACCACATCTCAATCATTTAATATATTAAAATATCAAAACCACATTCATTTCAAATCATTATTCATTTTATTCAATTTAAAATACCATTGCAATTCACATTTCAAAACAGTTTATATTCAAAAGAAATCGTTTTTAATCATTAAAATGAAGTTATTATGTTCAATAATTAAATTATTAAATTTACAAAATTTTAATCTTCCAAAGTTCATTTATTCACTTAAGTTTATCAAAACAGTGAAAATTCACTTTTCATGGCATTTAGAAAACGCTACGGAAAGATACATTCAAAACAGTTCAATTTAACAAAAGACAACATTTTAAAATGTTGTAATAGGGTTTACTTAAATTTCAAATAACTTAGTTAAATTCAAAAATTATAGCACTTACAAAAATTGCTATAATAGCTTTTAATTCAATTTATCTTTTTAGTTCATTATCATCAACTACAGCATTTACAAATGCTGTAATATCATTTACATTGTAATTAATAGCATTTCAAAAATGCAGTCAATTAACTTCAAATATTCAATATAATTTCTCAACCAATTATATTTTTTATATTTAAAATATTTTTAAATCATAAAATCATACATTTTCACATTTATAAACATTATTTAATTTTCCTCAAGTTCATGATTTTATAAAGTTAAATTTCCATTCAAAAATCAAGATTTAATAATGATTCACTTATTAAATTGCAATGTTCAATTTTAAATTTATTGCATTAAATTTCAACTTAACACTTAAGTTCAAATTCTCAAATATAACATAGTTTTATTTTTATTTACTTAACTAAAAGTTCACTTTTAAGTCAATTTCATAAATTTCCAATTTAGTTATATTTCAAAATTTCAACTTAAAGTATTCATTCATTTCACATTTCAACTTTATTAAAAATCATTAATATGATATAAAATCACTTTGAATTCATTTAAATTCAAATTATCATAAATTTATCATAATTTCATATTCAATTTAATATCCAATTATAATTAAATCAAATTTTCCAAAATAACTTCCGTTCAAAATTTTCTAACTTTTCATTAATTCATTTTACTTACAATTATTCAGAATCAATAATATTTTACAAAAATCCTTTTTAATTAGATTTAAATCAAATTTTTTTAATATTTACATTTCTAAAATAATTTAAAATTTTTTTAGAAAACATATATTAACTACGGATCTGTATATAATTTTCTACACTAGGAAAAGTGATACGGGTAATATATCATTTCAACCCGTAATTTACAAAGAAAATCCGGCTTTTATCATTTCAAACCCGCAATCCCAAGTTAAAATAAATTAAATAAAAAATTGTTCAAGCCTATCATTTCAGCCCATAATGATTTTTCCCAATTCTAAAGTCCGTTCGGGTATGTATCATTTCAACCTATAGTGATTCTAATCTAAAGGGAACTTGCAGTGTGATAAACATATATAAAAATGAACAGTAATAACATATATATAATAACAGATGATATGACATGAAATTTAATAAGTTTAACATCATATATAAATAATCACATGGTAGTTATAATATCATATTTAATTCTACACATTCATTTGTTGTTGTTTCACAACTGCATAAGTATAAATGTCGTGTGAGCTTTACTCACCTCTTTGTGCTGGAGATTGCAATACAAATGACACAACGGATTCCATAAGGCACGATGACACAAAATAGGCTCACGTGGGAAGAGATCCAAGCTTAGAACTTGTGTTACAACCCAAAACAAAATAAAATAAAATAAAATTCAATACAACATTGAATAGGAATAACTTTGAAATAAAAAGAGATACGAATACAGAGTCTTTTGCCTCGCCTTCTACACTTGCTAGCACGGCTTAGAGAATGTTTTGGCTCAGGTTTGGACATACTTTGGTTCAGGTTTGGGTCCTATAAGGCATGGCTACAAGGTATTGAAGTGGTGGGGGAGTTACTATGCATGAATATGAAGAGGATTATGCAAATAGTGGGTTTTTGGTTCATTTTGGGCTAGGCTACATGGATCTATGGCTCGGCTATGGCATGTTTCAGATCTGGAAAGTTGATGAAGGTGATGGTTAGGGGTGTGTCAAGGTGGTGGTGGAGAAATAGGAGGTGGCCAAGGTCATCTGAGGTGATGGTGATGAAGACTAGGTGGCTAGACATGCTTTTAAGGAGTTTTGTGCAACTTTAGAGGTGTTTGTCTTCATTTAAAGGCCATGGCCTGATTTGGTCAGAGGAGGAGAGAGGGATTTGAAGCCATGGAAGGGGAGGAGGAAGGTGGAGGTGTTAGGCCAAGCAAAGCAAAAGAAGCAAGGCAAAAATCAAGCAAAACAATAGAAAAAGAAAGAAGAAAAAGAGAGAAGAGAGGAGACCATTACCAAGGAAGTTTAAAGAAGCCATGAGAATTAGAAGTGCTGAGTGGTTTTTCATGTGAAAAGTAATATAATACACGGCTATAAAAATGAAAATGGACAGCCAAAATGAATAAATGAGATGGTTATGACATTGAAACGTTTTTGGACAATGAAACGTCTAGAAACGAAACGTCTAGAAATGAAACGCCTTAAACGTTTCACATTTCCGTTCCTAAAGATCAAATAAATAAAAAAAATCAGAAAACACCTTTAAAAACCGTAACCAAGTAAAAATATAAGAAAATAAATAATAAATTTTAAAGAAAATATAAAAAGAATGAAAGAAATTACTTAAAAATGTAAAATAGTGTCCAAAAATTACATATAAATCACTACTAGTCTTGGAAAAATGTCCACTTCGTTTTAAAAATATTATGAAGTGAAAATTTAAAATAAAATAATTTATTTATCATTTTCAAAATAAAATAAATAATTAAATTGGCGAAAAATAGAAAAAGGAAAAAAGAAATTGTTTAAAAATAGCAAACATGACATAAAAATTACAGGAAATTTACCAATGGCTTTGGAAAATTATTTACTTCATTTTAAAAATATTAACACATATTAAAATAAAATATGACAAGGAAAATATAATTTTTATAATTTAAAATAACCAAAATTCGCTGAATGAACAAATTGCGCTCAATATTGAAATATACATAACTTTCACAATTTAAATCCGTTTTCAATGAAACAAAAAGCAGTGTTCTTAAAATTTTATGTACTTTCATAATAAAAGATAAAATTAAAAAATTTTGAACTTTTAAAATTTTAAATTAAAAGTCAAAGTTTGACTATTTTGACCAAAAATTCACTTTTTTGAAAAATATTCTTTTTAGTCGTGCTTTGGAATGATAATTCATATCAAAACTAAAGTTTATCATTCAAAATAAATAAAATAAGTTTTTAAATCATAATTCAGTTAAACTAACTAAAATATACAATTAAAAATATTCACAAAATACAGGGTTGTTACAAGCAATGACTTTAAGATAAGACCTCCTGCTTCAATTCCTTGAAATTCGAAAAACAGATCCTTCCGTTGATCCTCAGTGTCCCTTGGTTATCAATCTTAAAACTAGAACACTGACCCTTCTTAACTCCCGTGGTGATTCCCTTCAATCTACTATCTGATTCTTGCTTGCTCAAAATCCTTTCCAGAAGAGATGGAACCACTTTCAAAAGAGATAGAAATGCATTCCTACTAAGAGCATCAGCCACAACATTCGTCTTTCCCGGGGTATACAGAATATCCAAATCATAGGAAGCCAAAAACTCAACCCACCTTTGCTGTCTCAAATTAAGATCCTTTTGAGAGAAAAGATACTTCAACGGTTTGTGATCTGTGAATAACTTGAACTTCACTCCCAAAAGATAGTGCCTCTAGATCTTCAAAGCAAAAACAATGGCTAATAACTCAAGATCGTGCATAGCATAGTTCCTTTTATGTGGCTTTGATTGCCGACTTGCATACGCAATAACTCTACCATTTTGCATCAGAACTGCTCTCAGTCCAACTAAACAGGCATCTGTATAAATTTCAAATTTACTCTTCCCATCCGAAATAGCTAGCATAGGTGCACTGGTTAGCCTCGTCTTCAATTCGTGGAAAGCTTCCTCACATTCAAGTGTCCATTTGAATTTAGCTCCCTTCCTTATCAGCTTAGTTAGATGTGAAGAGATCTTGGAATAATCTTTGCCAAATTTTCTGTAGTAGCCAGCTAATCCCAGAAAACTACAGACTTCAGTCGAAGTCTTCGGTTGCTTCCACTCCAGAATAGTCTCAACCTTCGCTGGATCTACAGAGGTGCCTTCTCCAAAAACAATATGCCCTAAAAAATTTACTTTCGATTTCCAAAAATGGCACTTAGAGAATTTCGCCTTCAAAACATGCCTTCTCAGAGTCTCTAACACAATTCTCAAATGCTGCTTGTGCTCCTCTTCAGACTCAGAGTAGACCAGGATATCATCGATGAACACCAAAATGAACTATTTCAACACATCTCGAAAGGCTCGGTTCATTAGATCAAAAAAGTAGGCAGGAGCGTTGGTTAACCCAAAAGGCATAACCAACCACTCATAGAAACAATTTGGTCCCCTAAATGCAGTTAAGGTGACACTGTCCTCAGCTACCCTTAACTAATGGAAACTTGAAGCTAAATCCAGTTGAGAAAAGATAGAAGCTCCATGCAGCTGGTCAAAGAGATCATCAATACGAGGAAGGGGATATTTATTTCAGATGGTCACTTTGTTAAACTTTCGATAGTCAACACAGAATCTTAACGATCCATCCGACTTAGTGACAAACACCGCAGCAGAACCCCAACAAGAAAAACTGGGTCTAATAAATCCCTTCTCCAAAAGATCCTGAGTTTTCTTAACTAACTCCTCCCTCTCTCTAGGAGCCATCCTCCTACTAGGCTGAATCACAGGTACTACTCTTGGAACCAAATCA
Source organism: Allium cepa (assembly GCA_030765085.1). Lineage (NCBI taxonomy): Eukaryota > Viridiplantae > Streptophyta > Magnoliopsida > Asparagales > Amaryllidaceae > Allium > Allium cepa. The sequence goes on along the minus strand of CM060937.1, from coordinate 501,909,934 downwards.
ATGCGAAACTCTATCTCTCGATGCGGAGGTAAACACTTGACTTCCTCAAATATATCTAGGAAATCTTGGACCACATCGATATCTTCAAACTTCTCTTGAGAAGTCTCAACTCCATGTAAAAGATTACTCAAATGAATTCCAAAATTATCACACACTACTCTAGCAATCCTGCCCAGATTGGTTTCCAACAAAATAGTTCTCTCATCACAATTCAAGACAGCCTTATACTTATCAACCCAATCCATTCTCGATATAAGGTCGAACCTCTTAAAATCCAACACATAAGGGTAACAAGAAAAACTATGTGACAGATAGGAAATCCTCAAATCCTTACAGATCATATCTAATTTGGTTACCCCTTCTATAGGATTAGATACAAAGATGAGACAGTCAACACTACTAGGGGTAAGAAAGAACTTCTTTACAGATTCCAAAGAAATAAAACTCAAAGAAGCACCCGAATCAAACAAAATTTTAATATACTTGCCATTTAAAAGTAATGTACCTTCCAATACCCCCTTGACTTTATATGAAGTTGATGATGCACCTTCTAAAGAAAATACTTTATTCTGTTGAGCTTTACGAAGTAGCGGGCAATCATTGATCATATGTCCTGGTTAGTGACAATTGAAGCATAGAGATTTCTAAACCAAAGCCGAACCCGGTCCACTTCGATACGATTGCTGCTGTCGTTGATGAGATCCTTTCCTGGGACACTTATTCGCCAAGTGACCTTCTTTTTGACATATATAGCATTTACGAGGTCCGTTATTACCTCCAGGCTCCTTCTTGTTCTGCTTCCTCCAATTGGGATTGAACTTCCTCTTATTTGGATTAGCAAAATTGCCTCCTGATGCTGCAACAGGTGCCACTGATCTTTTATTCATCAAATCCTCATATCTCAGAGCCATATCAATTAACTCAACAAAAGATCCTTTCAAATGTACTGTCATCTTTTCATGAAATTCTGGCCTTAATCCTTGCACAAACATTTCGTTCTTTTTGAGGGGAGTATCAATGAGCCCTGGTCTATAGAAAGAAAGTTCATTAAATTTACTCTCATACTCCGGTATAGTCATGCTCCCTTGCTTCAAATTCAGAAAATCTCGATACAGACAAGTTTTTCCTGCTGTTGGCATGAATTTCTCCTCAAATAACTCTTTAAATCTTTCCTAAGAAATGTTGTCCTCAGAGATGTTTTGTGCTGCTACATCCCACCAGGTTGCAGAGACTTCCTGCTGTTGCCATGAAGCCATTTCCCTTTTCCGCTCATCAAACAACTTCATACTCTTAAAGATCCGCTCACATGAGCGTAGCCAAGCTTGAACCTCAATTATAGTCTCTGACCCTTTAAATGGTTCCTCCAAGGTTGGTGAAGTCCTTGCATAGAGCGGCAAAACTAACCTAAGGCGGTACTGGATCCACAGCCCCACTAGCAGTTTGACTTCGTCCATTATCGGTCGAGGTACTGCCCCTCCCTTTGCCTCTCCTTCCAAAACTCATGTTGGCAACCTGGATAGGTAACTCAATAAATTTAGATAGGTATATAGTTATATAAAAATACAAATACGCACTCTCAAGATAGATACTACTCTAGAGCCTAGGTATGATCTCAACTTATGCTTTGATACAAACCGTGACGACCAGCCTTTCAATCCACAGAAAGACGTATCATCAGTAAAAAAAGAAAGAGATAGAAATAGAAAAGATAGAAAGAAAGAATAACAACATCAGAATCTCACAGCAGAAACGGAACTATTACATAGTTTTTACATATATCAGAGTTACACAACAACATTCAAACAAGACACATATATATCTGCCATTACATACATCCCAAAATACAACATACATCAACTAACACAGCGGAACTAGATAGATACGTCTGGACTCCTGCTTCAAGCTCCTTCAGACTTCAACAATCCAAGACCTATCACTTGGCTACTCATAAAAATTTGAGTGCCCAAGAGTTTAAGAAAAATAGAATAAACATCGGATCGGACATGGGTCTGCTGTGAGTAAACAGGTTAAAGTTATTTAACTTTAAAAACCATTTGAAAATAAAGGTATCACGTAAGACTTCCCACACATAAACACGGGTAAGTTTTTACCTTACGCTAACTAAAATATTTCATAGGAAATCCAGCGATATTATAATAGTGTTTAGGGTTTTCAAGTAAAATACAGAAATAACTAAAATGCTTACATCTCACATTCCAACATAGTTGGGTATAATCAAAACGTACGGCGCTTATTGGAGATTGGATTCCATACAATGGCAGGGCTAATGGGGTACCGCCCATCACAGTATGGGGCCTAGATCACCGTACCGAGGATCACTCCCAACCCCTACAACACAAGGCCGGAACCATCCCTTACTGGACAGTCCTGAACAAGATAACCCTGTAGTTGTGGCCAACAACTGCCCACACAGCCGAAATAAAGGGACATCTAGACAGGGGTATATCTTGTCCTGCTTGGGTGCTACCCACCTAACCTTGCTGCACCTCCCCTATTTTAGCCATTATCGGTTGATGAGGCTTGAGACTACGATTACCTTTAGAGAACACATCTCTTAGAATGCTCATCGTCCTCCTGACGATGTTCTGAAAGCATTCAATCCATACGAGTTCGTTCCGGGTGCGAACGAAACCGAAGGCATTATCTCGTTACATTCATTTTGGAATCACCCTCAGAGTTAACGACGATAACCCTTGCATTCTGAAAGACCATCTCGATCTTCACTTGATATGCCACGACCTATCGTTTAATTTGGATCGATGTGATTTTCGGATAATCATAACTGATACCCGATCCTGGTCTCATCGAAATCCAAACGCCATTTTAAAGGTCAAGTTATTTAATAGTTTAAACAATTTAATTCAATACTTTGAATTCACATAGCATTTATCTCAGATAAATCATACTCAAACATCATAGATATATTAAGGCATATCACAGAGTATCACAGAATATCACCAAATAGACATCACGAATCCAGATATTCTACTCATACAATCATCCATAAGCAAGCATCTTTAATCCTGCTTGATAAATCATTAATCAATTAATCATTCCATTTCAAACCATTTAATTAATTAATCACTTCTTAATCAATTTATTAAACCTTAATTACTTAATTCATTACTCCTTAATTTCCATTACTTAATTAATTAATCATTAACCCTTAATTAAGTACTTAATTAATTAACTACTAATTATTTATTAGTTAATTTAATTAGCTAATTTAAAATTCTTAATTATGAATTAATTAAACACTTAATTATTAATTAACCAATCTTTAATTACAAATTGATTAATCTCTAATCACATAATTAATTACAATCATAAACTAATTAATATTCTTAATTACCTTTTCAAACAATTAATTAATAATAATTATTTACCTTAATTATCTTCCTACTTAACATTTTACAATCTTCCTTAATAACTTTGAAATTAAATTATTACTAACTTACAAAGCTTTAATGTTAATAAAATTTAACACTTATCTTACATTAACTACTTAATTAAAGTATTAATTGGATTTGAAAACATTCATAAGTATACATTTAAATAATTAAGACTTAAAATAAATTCTTTACTTAAATTATCAAACATTAATTAAGTCATTAATACTTAAAATTTGTGTAAGATGATATAACTTAAATTTTATTAAGTTATGCAGTTTGAATACCAAACCCGAGGAAATCCCCAGTTTACTCGAGTTAAAACTGGAGTTTCCTCTCTATTTCCCGCGAGCCTTTCTTCCTTCCTCACATACCTTTTTATTAAAGTTTAAGTTTTAAACTAAATAACAGAAAGAACGCTCACGCACTCAGGTTCCAACCCAAAGCAATCCCCTCATCTACTCGAGTAAAACACTTCCTTTGCACGAGTTTACTCTCGAGAACCTACAGCTCAAAGTATCAAATCGTGCACGCGACCCACCGTGCACTTGCACCTACCACCGACGAACTTTCGTCACCTGAAACGATCGCCAGCAAGTCGACTATCGACCATCCATTCGATCACAACATCCCAAAACCCTAATGAACCACGAGAACGAAAAACGACAGTTTCGAGCTTCCTGACAAAAATACTTCGACCATCAATCTCCTCGCTCAGGCGACACCAACCTCCAAAAGCTTCGAAACTCTGGCTACGACACCACCAGCCTCCACACAATCATTTCCCCCAACCACGTGCCACTCGACGCAGTACCGTAGCCGTGGTGATCAAATTTTCGACCATTGACAAAACTAGGGTTAGAAACCAAATTTTCCGCCCGTCGTCGCTACGACGAACTGGAAAACCTGCCCCCATTTTTCCCAACTTTGCCATTACTCGATACTAGCTTCGTGCAAAGTATCATCACCCAGTATAACTCCGGTCGCCAGAAATTGATGAAAATGCAATTTCTGATCAACTATAAACTGCTCTTCACATACTCAACTAAAAATTTCCATTTTCATTTTGAAAATCCTATTTTGAAGAATGGTTTCATGTTATGTGATTGAATTAGTAATTTATAACACTCGAATTCAACATATAATTAGATGTTGCTATGTAAAACAAGTTTCCTAGTTGATATATTTCACCAACATGTTTAAAACAAATTTTTATAATTTGATTTATGTTTAAACAACTTGTTTTGTTTTAAACTCTAAGCCTAACAATTTTTGGATGAAGATGTATTTAATTTCTCTAATTTAATTTCAGTCTGTTAACCAGAACAAGGAAGAACATGCCATTTCAAACTCCGCAGTACAATATATATGTAGAATTACTTACTTAAAAATATACAAGGAAAGCACAAATTATTCATAATCATATGCATAGATTTAGGTTTTAAAATGATATGTTTAATCACTTGTAAAAATAATTTGAATAGAGAACAAATACTGTGTTGAAAAGCTGCTAGCCTAAACCCTTTAATCTTCTTATTTATGTAGTTGAATTGTTATTTAAGTTTTGCAAACTGATGATGCTACCTTTTTCTTTTTTTCTGGTTTGCTATGTTTTCTTTGAACAAACAGGAACAAGAAGTATTGTATATATAGAGAAAAGTTTTTTACAGGGTAGGCATTTACTGGTACAAACTTATTTCCTTGGTCAGAGTTTCTATCTTTAACCAGGCAAGATTTTTCTCAATGAACCGAAATGATTTTTAACATTTCAGAATGACCCTATTTTGTGCTTGAGATGATAGTATCTAATGCATGTATCTCCTTACAAGTTTACATACTTATCCTTTTTTTGTATGTACATAGATTTTTTTTTCTTTCTTTTTCTTGCCTTGCATAGTCAAAATTCACATACATACATTCTTGTCTGGTTTTGCTTTGTGCTTAATATAAAATTGTTACAGTTATTGTTAACTTATGTTGCATACACACAATAACCATTTAAATACTTATTTCTAACATAAATTCTTATTTTAATTTCTAAATTAAGCTTACTATCAAACACTTAATTTATATCATACATTTTATTTTAAACTTATATTTAGTATTGATAAGGTTGATTTTATTTCAAGCATTATTATCTAGTTTACATATATATATATATATATATATATATATATATCGATCAATTATTAATAAGGTAGAGCATTAATTAAATGTGAATAAGATAGATTTTTATTTTAAATATTTTTGAAAGATTTTATTTTAAATTTTCAAATCATAGTTTCCTTCCAAAACACACACACACACATATATATAAATAAATGGTAAATGGCAAAGAGTCTTATTTGTTTTTTAAATGATAAGTTTGTATTTTATTTAATTAGATTAAATGCTTATTAAAATAATATCGCCAAAATCCTGGGTCGTCACACCGTGTTACGGAAAGGTAGAAGGTGGAAAGAGATGAGGAAGGGGCCAGGCAACACTTCATTTCCTTCTATTTTTTTAGAATGATGGAAACGAAATTTGGATAAATAGAGCAGAGGGGAAGAAGAACAAAAGAGCCAGCGAGAAAAATGAGAACGAAAACCAGCAGAAAAAAATGATAATAGCAATTGTAAACTGAAGAGGTGGAATAACAAAAGGCATGCGCTAAATTCTGAAATTATTCAACAGCTGATGGCTGTGGACTTCATCTGTGGGTAGATGAAAGGATAAATGAAAACCAAATGCTCAAAATACGGAACCGGTACACTAGGCATTTCGCAGATTGCATTGCACACCGGACTCTGAAATCGACAGTTGAATATACTGTAGAGATCAACACGATGGGACGATTAAAATGGTACACAAATATTAGCGATACGACCATCTTATCAAAAGTCGATATTCGGTACCGAAAATGCTGCTAAAATGTCTTATGATAAATGGAGCAAAAGCAGTCCGAATTTGGCGAAACGAAATGTGTCATCTCACTCAGAAGATGATTTACAAATTTATTATATAAAAATATTCAAGTTTGGAATTTTTTTTATTGTCATCAAAATTAACTAATTTAAATTTAAATAAAATTACAAAATAAAATAAACTTCCATATTATCAGATGAAAATTTACCATTTGCTATATTTAAATAGACATATTCCAAATATTAAATTTTTATTTCCAAATTCAATTATTTAAAATTTCACAAATTTCAGTTAACTACATTATTAAAACCAATAAAATTTACGGCTTATTACGCACTTTCCCACTCAAAAATTTTCGTCCTCGAAAAGGAACGAGGTAGGAGAATAGAAACAACCAAAAGAAAAATAGATTTGAAATATAAAATAAAACAATTAATTCAAAAATATATAAAATTAAATTATTTTAAATTGGTTTATATTCAACTAATTTATTTCAGTTCAAGGTATTTTTATTCAGTTGATTTAAATTCAGTTTACTAATGTTTGTTACAAAAAGATTTTTTTAGAACAAAATTTATTTGCTTAACTTATTATTTAATCCATTTGATTTCACTAAAGTTAATTTCACTAAAATTCAATCTTAATTATTTCTAAATTCAAATTTATCTATTGATTATCTTATTATTCTATTTATCTCTGTTAACATTTTTATAATTATAAATTAAGTGTATAAACATTTATAGTTGAAATCTTCCTTAACATAAAATTTAAGATTTAAATTTCAAATTTCACTTCAAACCATTTAGAGATAAATATATATATATATGTCAAATCAAATCAATAATCATATAACTATATATATAATACATCAAATCATACTCAAGAAATACATGTCAAACTCATTTTCCAAAACAAAAGTAGCAAAGCTACTATGTGGTCTCTCCACCTTGAGACTCAAAAATGAATGTCGATGGTGTCGCGGTCATCATCGAAATTATTTTTCAGCAACAAAAGAGGAGAGTACTAATTTAAAACTTTTTAAATTTTTTTAAAAACAATTTCTATTCGAAATATTTTAAATAATGTACTCTAAAATGTAAAACCAAATTTTCTAAAATACTGAAAATTTGGAATTCTCAGATTGTTATTTTAGATTTATAAAACATGTTTTATAATTTTATTTATTTATGCTGTGTCAGTTTGCTCTATTCAAGTTTTTTGGAATTTTTATCGATAGCATTGATCAAACGTATCGATCGAAAACCCAAATCAACCTTAACAACTCAAACAACACAATATAAAATATTTTAATATAATTTACAAATACACTCCCTTATTCGATGATTAAATTACAAAAGAGAAAAGATGGATAAACTTCTATAAACCGCTGGCGACCTTAACCCTGGTTGCTTAGTATAGAAACATTCGGGCATAGTAAGAGATAGGGGCATCTAAATCAACGATACTGAAATCTTCGGTGAATCGATGCCTTTTGTAAAGGAGTTTCACCCCTTTACAAATCATTCTAATATTGGCGGGACTGCCTATTCATTATAGAGATCAACCTAAATGGAGTTATGGGATACTCTAGAATCAAGAAGAATACGAGTAGGGAGAGACAAGAATGGATTTTAGAACGAATGAGAAAGTTTCAAAATTCAAAGTAAACCGAGTCAAAGAGGAGAACTCAAACTCGAACGAAGGTGATTCCATAATTAAATTTTGCTTTATATGCTAAGTTTTGCATAAAACTAAGCTCTGATACCACATATAACATCCCGATATTTCATGTCATTCACATCAACACATGTCAGCCTTGAATTGCTCAAAATATCATATTGTTACTTTATATTTAGCAAGACTTAGCATATACAGTAAATAAATCAATCATAAAATCATAGACACAGAGTAATATAACAATAAGCAACGGAAACAAATGTATAGTAGTTCATGAAACTATTATATATATATATAACATAGTTAAAACATGATACAACAGAGGTCTCGAATACATAGAAGTCTCAATACAATAGTCAAATAATAAAATTTGAATATATCACTGGAGTCAACTGAATCTAAAAGCTGAATATATAGCTGGATCTCCAACCAAAGCTCTAAACTCCAAAGGTGAGTCTCAAATATTGTGACGCTCAGTTTGTCCCGAGCATAAAGCAAAACACTCAAGTCAGGATTAACATTTTTATGTCAATAAATCCAACTCAAGTGAAATATCAACTGAAATACAAGTAACTCAAAGGATGTTTGGGATACCCATCCTCTAAGGATCTATGGAACTATCTGCTATGTAGTACAATACACTATTATAATATGTCTATGGTAAAGTAAAAGTATTAAAATACCATTAAGGCGTTACCCATATACCCCATAACACATTTTTATATATTCCCGTAGTCTATATGGTACCGTAATCTCCCCCGTACTAGAGCTCGTTAGAGGGCACTCCATCGGTATGGTACAAAACAAACTCATAGTGGGCTCGATATGGTAGGTGACACAGCACGTAGGTAATACCGAGGTAGATAAACCAATTACACTTTCGGGCTGTTGGTAACGCATAGCCGCATCTAGCACCCAACTCGATCCACACTCCTAAAAACCCAAGGGTGCACCCGATCAATCATAAAGTAATAGAATGATATCGAAGAAGTGTGTTCGATCGGAGGAGCTACCCCACTTGGCCCGTCAACTACTCCTGTTTTAGCCACCTTAAGCTAACTCATGGAAGTCAGGTCCACGTATATACCTCATATAGGATCGTCGCCAATCATCCTACTTTATTCTGGAATCTCCACCGCGTACACAGTTGTTAAAGTGGTTTTCGAAATTGACAGAGAGTACGACAATCCAATCCCGGCCTCTTTAACAACCAAACGTTATTATAACACCGTGGTCATTTAGAAATATCATATTAAAGACCAAAATATCATATTCGTTTTCAAAATCATAGCACTTTCCAAAATTATAACTCTTTCGAAATTATAGCACTTAAAATTAGAACACTTTGGAAATCATAACACTTTGGAAATCAGAATACTTTGAAATCATATTACTTTGGCATTGAAATCATTATACTTCCCACTAAAATAGTTTAGAAATTTAAAATAATATATAAAATAAAATAGTTATAAGTTAAAGTAGTTTATATAATAAAAAATAATTAGTATATTTAAAATAGTTATAAGTTAAAATAGTTTATCTTAAAATAATTTTATGTTAAAATAGTTTTATATTAAAATAATTTATATGTTAAAATAGTTTTATATTAAAATAATTTATATGTTAAAATAGTTTATAAAGTGAAAATATTTATATATATTTTAAAATACTTTGCATGACAAAATAGTTTCCTCAAAGTTCACAAATCAATTAACTCAAATTCCAAAATCCCATTTAAATCAAATCTCAGTTCTTCCATTTCAATTCAAATCTCAATAAACAATTTTATATCGATTTCAAATATAGATTTGAACTACAAAATAACCATTTCGATTTCAGTAGATTTCAAAGTTTAAAATATTTAAACCTTTACAATAATTAAATGTAACGACCCCACTTCCAACTCCCAGGAAGTAGTATCGTTTATAAGAAAGAAAGAGGTGAGAAAATAGAAAAGATAGAGAAGAAAGAACAACAATATCAGAATCTCACAGCGGAACGAATAAAATATATTAATCACATAAGTATTTACATAATATATACATCAATCAGAGCTATACAGATAGTACATCACATACTAGACAGTTATAGACTCCTGTCTAGTTAATACAACTCAATATAATATAACTCAAACAACATGACTCAGAGATACCACACAGCGGAACTATATATATATATATATCTACAACGCTGAAGTCTACTGCTCCATTGCTCCTCCAGAATTCGTCAATGCTAAACCTGAATCCCTTGGCTACCCGTAAAAATTTGGGTACCCGAGAGTTTATGAAAGACAAAATAAACTTCGGGTCAGACATGGGTCTGGTATGAGTAACAAGTTAAAGTTGCTTAATTTTTAAAAATCCTTTGAAAACAAAAGGTATCACGTAAGACTTCCCACACATAAACATGGAAAAGTTTTTACCTTACGCTAACCAAAATATTTGATAGGAAATTCAGTGATATTATAATAGTGTCTAGGGTTTTCAAGTAAATAGAAAATAGCCGAAATTGTTACATGATTAAATTCCAGCTACTAGCCACAAAAGTGGGTAATACAATCAAAACCGTAGGCACTTATTGGATTTTGGATTCCATACAATGGCAGGGCTACTGGGGTACCGCCCGTCACAGTACGGGGCCTAGATCACCGTACCGAGGATTACTCCCTTCATCCCCTGCAACACAAGGCTGGAACCATTCCTTACCGAACAGTCCCGAACAAGATAAACCCCGCAGTTGGCTGCAGACCAACCACCCACTAAGCCGAATAAAAAGGGACATCTAGACAGGGGAATATCCTTGTCCTGCTTGGGCATGACCCACCTAACCTTGCTGCACCTCCCCTGTTTTAGCCATTCCCGGTTGATGAGGCTTGAGGTTACGATTACCTTTATAGAACATATTTCTTAGAATGCTCATCGCCCGCCTGACGATGTGTTGAAAGCATTCAATCCATACAAGTTCGTTCCGGGTTCGAACGAATCCGAAGGCATTATCTCGTTACACTCGTTTTGGAATCACCCTCAGAGTTAACGACGATAACCCTTGCATTCTGAATCTTCATCTTCACTTCAGATTCACGACCTAACGTTAATTTGGAAACGATGTGGTTTTCGGATGTTCCTAATGCGGAAAACCCGATCCCGGTCTCATCGAAATCCAAAACGTGTCTTTTAAGGCCAAGTTGTCTATTTAATCTTAACAGTGAATTCAATATCATCAATATGCACAAATAGATAATTCACATCTCATAATAGATAATCACAATATCATCATAAACAGATAATCAATATCATCATCCAAACAGATAATAAATATTATCATACTTAAAACATACATCCATATCACATAGATATTATCGTTCATATCTGAGATCACAATCAAACAATGATATATCAATATCATCCATAAGCATGATTTATGAATTACAAGCTATAGTTAATTTAAAATGAATTAAATTAACTACTTCTATATTTAATTAATTTAAAGTAAATTAAATTAATTACTCATTCCACAAATCCTGCTCTCATAATCATTAATTAATTATATATCAAATTACTTAATCATTCTCTAATTACAAAAAGTAATTTAGTTTTTAAATTAATTCTTAAATGAATTATCTTAAATCATTCATAATAGATTAACATTTAATTACCTCCTAAATTTATGATTCCTTAATTTACAATTCTTAATTACATCATTAATTATATTAATTAATGATCTTCAATTTATATTAAATTACTTATTTAAAGTAATTAAGTGATTAATCTTTACTTAACACAATTATTAATCATCCCTTGATTAATAACAAACTAGTAATTAACTATCCTTAATTACTTATTAACAAATTAATCATTCCATGATTAATTAATTCCATAAATTAATCCTTTGATTAATTACAAAGGAAATTACTCAAATTACTTCACTTACAATCATCTTGTATGAATTTCATCAAGTAATTATTATCTAATTACTTTTCTCAGTAATTATACTCCATTAGTTACACTAAGGAGTTACACATACCCAATCAGCAAGTACTTATATATTAATCATCTTTGATTTAAATACCCTTTACTGCATTCCAGAAATTTCCTTTAATTTATTTACAGAAATTAATCTTGAATAAATCCATTTCTTAATTACATTTATATTGATTTATTTCCATTTAATTATCTTATTTATTTATTATTCTTAAATAAGTCAATTCCTAATTCCCATCATTAATTATTTTAATTAATGATTCCTAATTACATTTTAATTTGTTAATTTATATTAAGAATACAAATCTTCAAGTTACAAATATTAATCCTCTTGATTAATATATTCAGTAATTAATCATCAATTACTTCTCAATAACACTCTTAATTAATCCCCTGATTAATTTCAAGTAATTATATTCCAATTACTTTTATTAATAACATCACTCAATTAATTACATCCCGTAATTATCCTTCAATTACTTCTCTAAGTAATTTAATTTCCAAAATATCAGTTAATTAATCTAAATTAATTAACTCAAATCAAATCAATTTACTTAATCAATAAGTAATTAATTTCTTAATTACTTCTCAATAAATAATTTTATTTAAACTATTGAATTAATTAATTTAATTAATTTATTACTAAATCAATCATATTAATTAATTATAACATCATCTGGTTAATGAACTTCATTAATAATTATTTAATTATCTCCTTTTAACATAATCAACTTATACTAATTATTAATTATGAATTAATTAACCATTATTAATTTAAAAGAAACTAATCTATAGTTCTAAATCACAATTAGTTAATTAATTCATTAATTAACTTTAATTACTACATTTACACTATAATTACTAGTTTAATTAATTTCAATCATTAATTATTCTTACTTAATTAACTTAAAGGTTAATTAACTTAAAAGTTAATTATAAATTCTAAATCTTCAATTCTTAAATTAAACTAATCTTATTATTGATTAATTTCACTTCCAATATGTATAAAACATTGATTTCATATTACTCCTTAAACATATTCCAATTTTTTTTTCCTTAATAAAGTTTTAAAACTAAATTTTCGAAACCCTACTTAAACTCACATTTTTAAAAGCATATTCAACATTTAAAACTTATCAGTTTAAATTATAAAACTTATTTTATTCCAAATTTAGAATTTCAATTCTAAGTTCTGATTTCTATGGAGTTAACTCGTCTAAGTCTTTTCTTAACAATTTAGATTTCAAATTTTTTTTTTTTGAATTCAACCCCCTTTTGAATACACTTAAACATTTAGTACTTTTAAGTTATTAAAATAAATCTAAATTTTGAAAACTTTATCATTTCAAAACTAACTTAAATTCACTTTTTAAACTTGATATAAAACAAGGCTTAACTTTGATTAGATTTTGAACCCATATTTCAAAACTGTAACAAAACAGCTACAGGTTGTAAAACCTGAAATACCAAAACCCGACCCCTCTCTGGTTTACTTCGAGAAAACAAGCGAGATTCCCCGATAAAACAACAGCATTGCTTCGAGTTTCCTAGGCGCACGCGCGAAAACAAAACCTGAAAAAACACACAACCGCGCTTCCCTCCTCAACCTGTCACCGCCGCGTTCGCACAGCTCCGACCTCTTGAAGGCTCGCGCTTCCTGCCATGACATCGACACCCACCGTACCTCCTTTTCCCAAGACCACGCTTCGCTCGACGCTACGTCGAAGTCGCGGTGGTCAAAACAAAATGCTCCAGAAAAACCCAGTTTACCAGAGAAAAACCCATCACCGCCGCTACCTCCGACATCATGGCCCCCTTCACCTATTTTTCTTAGGTCCACAGCAGCCTCCTCCACCACCCAGACCTAAGCCCGACCCTCCAGATCCAATTGATCGCCTACGGCGACTCTAAAGGCTCCAAACTGTGAAACCCAAGCTGCTCTCAAAACACACCACTAAAAATCATGATTTAACCCTTAAAAATCATGCTATGGTTCACTGATGCACTTTGTATACCTGAATTTATAAAACAAGATATTCAAATTTTTGATATTATTGAGATGCTCAGTTCTTTTTTTTTTTTTTTTTTTCGGTTTCCAGAGTCATATAATTGTTACTTTGATTTGAATACAATCCTAACTAATGTTTGAAATGAACTTACAGGTTTCATTTAAATCCTAAGGCTAAACAAAGATTTAGTTAAAGACTTTGAGTTTAAATGAACAAACTGGAAACAGAGAAAGTAATAAAGTTTAAATACCTGCACCCATCATACTTCAGGGATTCAAAAATATAAACACGCAACCATACTTTCAATAAAATATTGATCACAACAATTACTTCAAACTATTTTATGCATTAAATTTCCTTTAAAGGTGGAGTTACTCACCACATATGTGAAAGAACAGAGGCTAGCATGATAATGAAACAACCTGTAGTTAAAGTGTTGAATGCCTGTAACTCTACTTTTTGCTTTCTGGATTTTGTTTATTTATTTTTCCTTCTTTTGCAGTTCAAATGAGCTAAGGATAAGGAATGATGTAAACAAACATTTATAACTTTGAATACATAATGTCTTCTGATACAAGCTTGGCATAATATCTTGCTATATTATTATATTTTTTTTTTGTACTAAAACCTGAGATGCTTTGAGTATTTCGGCTAGAAGATTTGTTTGTTTCAGATATAAAGGTGGCTAATAAATGTTGATGTCTTTACTTATGTTAACACAATCCATATTTACTGACACAATGTTTGTATAAAGATACTGCAGCTTTGTTTGTACTAATATGTCTTCCTTCATGTTATCATTCTATTTATGTTTGCTGACACAAACATTTATACAAAGATATTTGCAGTGAATTTGTACTCAGATGTATTCATACTTCATCTCTATTCTTATATTATTTGTAGAAATCTTGTATATATTTATTACTGTCTTGTTGCTTCACTTAAATACATGCTACAGTTTTTTTTCTTTTGCCAGCCTACATACTTATTTTTATTTATTGTTTATGTTATTATGCAGGTTCATTTGGAGGCTGAGATGTGTTTTTGTTTGTACTCAAATCTAGTATATTCATATTGTTTTGTACACATCTTACATATATCTTTCCTTTTTTATTTTCAGCCTGCACATTCATATTTGTGGCCTTTGTACAAATCTGATATATTTGTTATGTTACTTAAGTATGTTACTTGTTTGATATTGGAATGTATTTCTTTGTTCAATATGGCCTGCACACATTTTTGTTCCTAGATTTTGTTTGTTCATTACTTACAGGTTATAGTATTATGATGTTTGTACAATCAAAACAAAGATATTTTATCTTGATGCTTAAACATATACATATGTATATTCTACAGTTCATTTATGAAAGTTTACAAGTTTTAAAAGTTCCTTTGTTTCAAGTTTTATTGTTGTCTTATTATATTTTAAAATGCATATGAATGTTGTTATGTTTGTTTTGTTATTTGCAAACTAAATGAATTTATAGTTGTTAAGTTATTATAATGTAGTTAATGTAATTACTTTATATTTTTCCCAATTATCTTGTAGTCATGTATTTATATTTATTAACATTATTTAAAAGTAACTTATTTATCAATTTGTAATGGTAAATAAATTAAATTATCTTTTTATTATAAACTACATATTTGTTAATGTATATTAATGTATTGTTTTACACAATTATATATAACTCATATATATTTTTAAATCAAACTATACTAAAAATAAAAGAAAACAAATCATTTTGTTAATAAATGTTAATTTTAAACTTAAGTTCAAATAAGTTTCCAATATATTTAAACATTTACTTATGTATTTAAAACCTTGTATTTATTTATTTAGCCATTGAAAAGTTTATATTAAATAAAACACAATTTCTAATTCACTAAAATCTATATTAGAATTTAAAACATAATTTATTAGTTAAGCTTTAAAACAAATCTCATCTATTTACAATGTATACAAATATATACATATATAAATAGAAAACAAATAATTTATTTTAACAGATATCATTTACCAATCTAAATATTTATTAAAAGAAAAGTATCAAATTCAGATTTAATTAACAAAAATATATCATATCAATTTAATATTTAATTCAGATTATTAAATTGATATTGCTAGAAAATTCCGGGTCATCACATTCCTCCCCCCTTAAAAAAATTTCGTCCCCGAAATTTAAAAGCAAAGGTAATTTAATAATATATTTAAGATTTTATTTAATTTCAAATCATAAGCATATATCAATCATATGTTAACAACCATCACAACCAATCTACTCAATCCGCAAAGCTAACTATCCAGATAAAATTCTGGGTAGAGTTCCCTAGAGTTTCCCAGTATAATACCGGAATACTCGATCTATAGAATCCAAACAGCCTATACTACTAATCTATAGAACTCCTCGAATCCAAGAAAATTCATACAAAATGAAATTTCCGACTCCCAAATCCAAATTCCCTCATCTCTTATCCACCAAATACTTCTGACAGTTCAGAGCTGCCTTCAACCCACTGATCAGCTCCACCTTCGCTGATAACTCCTACAATAATCTGAATCCAAAAACAATCCAGTAGAATAATTTTCTCAAAATCAACCAAAACCAAGAATACAACCTCTACTATCATCAGTAGAAAACATCTTCTCATTCCCAGAGAAGAAAAACAAATGCACTTCCAACTGCTTCCGCTGCTCAACTCTGATCTAGATGGATGAAAACACTGATGGTGCACATAAGCACAAACTGGACAACACATGACAAAAATATGATTCAGCAGATCCATAATAAAACTCAGAAATTCCTCCAAAACTTGAGTCGCTTTACCAATTCCTCTCTCTAGAAACCATTCTATTACTAAGCTGAACCATCGGTACTACTTCTGAAATCTAGTCGATACCAAACTCAACTCCTCAGATGCTAAGGCAAACCACTGACTTCTTCAAAGATATTCAGAAAAATTCTGCCATCCCAGAGAATACTTAACTATCGCAAGTCACTTTTGCGATCAACTCAGGCTAATATCCAAAGAAAACTGCTCTCTCCTACCAATTCTGAACAGCTTAAGCTTATTCAGCCAATCCATTGAAGAAATGGATTCACAAAACTGCCTCTGAACTTCACCTCTAAAGAACTGCTGACAATTTGACTTTCTCGCGTGCCGGCAGAACAATCTGAGCTGCAACACTGCTGCTGATGCCAAAACTCCTTAATCCAAAATTCTTCGAAAAAAACTCAGGCCTCAAAGCCAAACACAACATTCAGCTGAACTCAACCTCAAAACTAAGGCAGACACATTTTCTTATCCAAAGATCTTTGAGAACTTCTGCGGAAACAAACCATCACTACTGTATCTTAACCCACAACTACTACGTCTTGAGTTACCAAAATAATCTTTCTAGCTTCGGCTCAACTGACAAAAATCCAAATTCTACTCATCCAAACTTGTACAACAAAATGGACTTCAAATCTTAACAGGTTCCTCAAGAGACTTGGTGAAATCCTTACACCACAAATTTACTCGAGACGGTATTAGGTCTACAGTCTCGTCCAATATACTTCCAACCACTGGTAGTCGTGTTACACACACCACCACACAATCTACCCTTATACTTATATTGGAAAACCCGGACAGGTAATCCAACAAATAGATAGAAATAAATAAATAAATATATATATATATCAAATTTACAAATACGCTCTCGCAGGAAAGAAATCACTTAAGAGCCTAGGTATTCACTCAACCTAGCGCTCTGATACCACTGTAACGACCCCACTTCCAACTCCCAGGAAGTAGTATCGTTTATAAGAAAGAAAGAGGTGAGAAAATAGAAAAGATAGAGAAGAAAGAACAACAATATCAGAATCTCACAGCGGAACGAATAAAATATATTAATCACATAAGTATTTACATAATATATACATCAATCAGAGCTATACAGATAGTACATCACATACTAGACAGTTATAGACTCCTGTCTAGTTAATACAACTCAATATAATATAACTCAAACAACATGACTCAGAGATACCACACAGCGGAACTATATATATATATATATCTACAACGCTGAAGTCTCCTGCTCCATTGCTCCTCCAGAATTCGTCAATGCTAAACCTGAATCCCTTGGCTACCCGTAAAAATTTGGGTACCCGAGAGTTTATGAAAGACAAAATAAACTTCGGGTCAGACATGGGTCTGGTATGAGTAACAAGTTAAAGTTGCTTAATTT
Organism: Allium cepa; assembly: GCA_030765085.1. Lineage (NCBI taxonomy): Eukaryota > Viridiplantae > Streptophyta > Magnoliopsida > Asparagales > Amaryllidaceae > Allium > Allium cepa. The sequence goes on along the minus strand of CM060937.1, from coordinate 501,891,717 downwards.
TTAAAAATCCTTTGAAAACAAAAGGTATCACGTAAGACTTCCCACACATAAACATGGAAAAGTTTTTACCTTACGCTAACCAAAATATTTGATAGGAAATTCAGTGATATTATAATAGTGTCTAGGGTTTTCAAGTAAATAGAAAATAGCCGAAATTGTTACATGATTAAATTCCAGCTACTAGCCACAAAAGTGGGTAATACAATCAAAACCGTAGGCACTTATTGGATTTTGGATTCCATACAATGGCAGGGCTACTGGGGTACCGCCCGTCACAGTACGGGGCCTAGATCACCGTACCGAGGATTACTCCCTTCATCCCCTGCAACACAAGGCTGGAACCATTCCTTACTGAACAGTCCCGAACAAGATAAACCCCGCAGTTGGCTGCAGACCAACCACCCACTAAGCCGAATAAAAAGGGACATCTAGACAGGGGAATATCCTTGTCCTGCTTGGGCATGACCCACCTAACCTTGCTGCACCTCCCCTGTTTTAGCCATTCCCGGTTGATGAGGCTTGAGGTTACGATTACCTTTATAGAACATATTTCTTAGAATGCTCATCGCCCGCCTGACGATGTGTTGAAAGCATTCAATCCATACAAGTTCGTTCCGGGTTCGAACGAATCCGAAGGCATTATCTCGTTACACTCGTTTTGGAATCACCCTCAGAGTTAACGACGATAACCCTTGCATTCTGAATCTTCATCTTCACTTTAGATTCACGACCTAACGTTAATTTGGAAACGATGTGGTTTTCGGATGTTCCTAATGCGGAAAACCCGATCCCGGTCTCATCGAAATCCAAAACGTGTCTTTTAAGGCCAAGTTGTCTATTTAATCTTAACAGTGAATTCAATATCATCAATATGCACAAATAGATAATTCACATCTCATAATAGATAATCACAATATCATCATAAACAGATAATCAATATCATCATCCAAACAGATAATAAATATTATCATACTTAAAACATACATCCATATCACATAGATATTATCGTTCATATCTGAGATCACAATCAAACAATGATATATCAATATCATCCATAAGCATGATTTATGAATTACAAGCTATAGTTAATTTAAAATGAATTAAATTAACTACTTCTATATTTAATTAATTTAAAGTAAATTAAATTAATTACTCATTCCACAAATCCTGCTCTCATAATCATTAATTAATTATATATCAAATTACTTAATCATTCTCTAATTACAAAAAGTAATTTAGTTTTTAAATTAATCCTTAAATGAATTATCTTAAATCATTCATAATAGATTAACATTTAATTACCTCCTAAATTTATGATTCCTTAATTTACAATTCTTAATTACATCATTAATTATATTAATTAATGATCTTCAATTTATATTAAATTACTTATTTAAAGTAATTAAGTGATTAATCTTTACTTAACACAATTATTAATCATCCCTTGATTAATAACAAACTAGTAATTAACTATCCTTAATTACTTATTAACAAATTAATCATTCCATGATTAATTAATTCCATAAATTAATCCTTTGATTAATTACAAAGGAAATTACTCAAATTACTTCACTTACAATCATCTTGTATGAATTTCATCAAGTAATTATTATCTAATTACTTTTCTCAGTAATTATACTCCATTAGTTACACTAAGGAGTTACACATACCCAATCAGCAAGTACTTATATATTAATCATCTTTGATTTAAATACCCTTTACTGCATTCCAGAAATTTCCTTTAATTTATTTACAGAAATTAATCTTGAATAAATCCATTTCTTAATTACATTTATATTGATTTATTTCCATTTAATTATCTTATTTATTTATTATTCTTAAATAAGTCAATTCCTAATTCCCATCATTAATTATTTTAATTAATGATTCCTAATTACATTTTAATTTGTTAATTTATATTAAGAATACAAATCTTCAAGTTACAAATATTAATCCTCTTGATTAATATATTCAGTAATTAATCATCAATTACTTCTCAATAACACTCTTAATTAATCCCCTGATTAATTTCAAGTAATTATATTCCAATTACTTTTATTAATAACATCACTCAATTAATTACATCCCGTAATTATCCTTCAATTACTTCTCTAAGTAATTTAATTTCCAAAATATCAGTTAATTAATCTAAATTAATTAACTCAAATCAAATCAATTTACTTAATCAATAAGTAATTAATTTCTTAATTACTTCTCAATAAATAATTTTATTTAAACTATTGAATTAATTAATTTAATTAATTTATTACTAAATCAATCATATTAATTAATTATAACATCATCTGGTTAATGAACTTCATTAATAATTATTTAATTATCTCCTTTTAACATAATCAACTTATACTAATTATTAATTATGAATTAATTAACCATTATTAATTTAAAAGAAACTAATCTATAGTTCTAAATCACAATTAGTTAATTAATTCATTAATTAACTTTAATTACTACATTTACACTATAATTACTAGTTTAATTAATTTCAATCATTAATTATTCTTACTTAATTAACTTAAAGGTTAATTAACTTAAAAGTTAATTATAAATTCTAAATCTTCAATTCTTAAATTAAACTAATCTTATTATTGATTAATTTCACTTCCAATATGTATAAAACATTGATTTCATATTACTCCTTAAACATATTCCAATTTTTTTTTCCTTAATAAAGTTTTAAAACTAAATTTTCGAAACCCTACTTAAACTCACATTTTTAAAAGCATATTCAACATTTAAAACTTATCAGTTTAAATTATAAAACTTATTTTATTCCAAATTTAGAATTTCAATTCTAAGTTCTGATTTCTATGGAGTTAACTCGTCTAAGTCTTTTCTTAACAATTTAGATTTCAATTTTTTTTTTGAATTCAACCCCCTTTTGAATACACTTAAACATTTAGTACTTTTAAGTTATTAAAATAAATCTAAATTTTGAAAACTTTATCATTTCAAAACTAACTTAAATTCACTTTTTAAACTTGATATAAAACAAGGCTTAACTTTGATTAGATTTTGAACCCATATTTCAAAACTGTAACAAAACAGCTACAGGTTGTAAAACCTGAAATACCAAAACCCGACCCCTCTCTGGTTTACTTCGAGAAAACAAGCGAGATTCCCCGATAAAACAACAGCATTGCTTCGAGTTTCCCAGGCGCACGCGCGAAAACAAAACCTGAAAAAACACACAACCGCGCTTCCCTCCTCAACCTGTCACCGCCGCGTTCGCACAGCTCCGACCTCTTGAAGGCTCGCGCTTCCTGCCATGACATCGACACCCACCGTACCTCCTTTTCCCAAGACCACACTTCGCTCGACGCTACGTCGAAGTCGCGGTGGTCAAAACAAAATGCTCCAGAAAAACCCAGTTTACCAGAGAAAAACCCATCACCGCCGCTACCTCCGACATCATGGCCCCCTTCACCTATTTTTCTTAGGTCCACAGCAGCCTCCTCCACCACCCAGACCTAAGCCCGACCCTCCAGATCCAATTGATCGCCTACGGCGACTCTAAAGGCTCCAAACTGTGAAACCCAAGCTGCTCTCAAAACACACCACTAAAAATCATGATTTAACCCTTAAAAATCATGCTATGGTTCACTGATGCACTTTGTATACCTGAATTTATAAAACAAGATATTCAAATTTTTGATATTATTGAGATGCTCAGTTCTTTTTTTTTTTTCCGGTTTCCAGAGTCATATAATTGTTACTTTGATTTGAATACAATCCTAACTAATGTTTGAAATGAACTTACAGGTTTCATTTAAATCCTAAGGCTAAACAAAGATTTAGTTAAAGACTTTGAGTTTAAATGAACAAACTGGAAACAGAGAAAGTAATAAAGTTTAAATACCTGCACCCATCATACTTCAGGGATTCAAAAACACGCAACCATACTTTCAATAAAATATTGATCACAACAATTACTTCAAACTATTTTATGCATTAAATTTCCTTTAAAGGTGGAGTTACTCACCACATATGTGAAAGAACAGAGGCTAGCATGATAATGAAACAACCTGTAGTTAAAGTGTTGAATGCCTGTAACTCTACTTTTTGCTTTCTGGATTTTGTTTATTTATTTTTCCTTCTTTTGCAGTTCAAATGAGCTAAGGATAAGGAATGATGTAAACAAACATTTATAACTTTGAATACATAATGTCTTCTGATACAAGCTTGGCATAATATCTTGCTATATTATTATTATTATTTTTGTACTAAAACCTGAGATGCTTTGAGTATTTCGGCTAGAAGATTTGTTTGTTTCAGATATAAAGGTGGCTAATAAATGTTGATGTCTTTACTTATGTTAACACAATCCATATTTACTGACACAATGTTTGTATAAAGATACTGCAGCTTTGTTTGTACTAATATGTCTTCCTTCATGTTATCATTCTATTTATGTTTGCTGACACAAACATTTATACAAAGATATTTGCAGTGAATTTGTACTCAGATGTATTCATACTTCATCTCTATTCTTATATTATTTGTAGAAATCTTGTATATATTTATTACTGTCTTGTTGCTTCACTTAAATACATGCTACAGTTTTTTTTCTTTTGCCAGCCTACATACTTATTTTTATTTATTGTTTATGTTATTATGCAGGTTCATTTGGAGGCTGAGATGTGTTTTTGTTTGTACTCAAATCTAGTATATTCATATTGTTTTGTACACATCTTACATATATCTTTCCTTTTTTATTTTCAGCCTGCACATTCATATTTGTGGCCTTTGTACAAATCTGATATATTCGTTATGTTACTTAAGTATGTTACTTGTTTGATATTGGAATGTATTTCTTTGTTCAATATGGCCTGCACACATTTTTGTTCCTAGATTTTGTTTGTTCATTACTTACAGGTTATAGTATTATGATGTTTGTACAATCAAAACAAAGATATTTTATCTTGATGCTTAAACATATACATATGTATATTCTACAGTTCATTTATGAAAGTTTACAAGTTTTAAAAGTTCCTTTGTTTCAAGTTTTATTGTTGTCTTATTATATTTTAAAATGCATATGAATGTTGTTATGTTTGTTTTGTTATTTGCAAACTAAATGAATTTATAGTTGTTAAGTTATTATAATGTAGTTAATGTAATTACTTTATATTTTTCCCAATTATCTTGTAGTCATGTATTTATATTTATTAACATTATTTAAAAGTAACTTATTTATCAATTTGTAATGGTAAATAAATTAAATTATCTTTTTATTATAAACTACATATTTATTAATGTATATTAATGTATTGTTTTACACAATTATATATAACTCATATATATTTTTAAATCAAACTATACTAAAAATAAAAGAAAACAAATCATTTTGTTAATAAATGTTAATTTTAAACTTAAGTTCAAATAAGTTTCCAATATATTTAAACATTTACTTATGTATTTAAAACCTTGTATTTATTTATTTAGCCATTGAAAAGTTTATATTAAATAAAACACAATTTCTAATTCACTAAAATCTATATTAGAATTTAAAACATAATTTATTAGTTAAGCTTTAAAACAAATCTCATCTATTTACAATGTATACAAATATATACATATATAAATAGAAAACAAATAATTTATTTTAACAGATATCATTTACCAATCTAAATATTTATTAAAAGAGAAGTATCAAATTCAGATTTAATTAACAAAAATATATCATATCAATTTAATATTTAATTCAGATTATTAAATTGATATTGCTAGAAAATTCCGGGTCATCACATTAAATTTGATAAATTTTTTTATATTTCAAATTATTGAAATATTCACTAAGTCAATGCAATATCATTTAACTTTCAAAAAATATATTCTAATAAAAACTAATTATCCCATTTAAATTTATTTAAATTTGAAAATATTCATTAAATCATCTTAAATCAAAATCAAGTTATAAAATCATATCCTTAAAATATCAAATACAATTAGTTTCAAATTAATCTTATTTAAGTATAACTCTTAAATAAATATAATGTCAAATCAATTTTAAATTTATCTACCCAACCTCGGTTTATTAAAATTGTTATAAAATCTATCTTTAAAATATAATTTTAAACATAATATATACTAATTTAATTATATTTTATTAACTTAAAGCTTATTATTAAGTTTATTTTATATTTAAAATTGTATATATATATATATATGAATATATTAAAATAGTAAAATTATAATAAAAAACTTAAAATTTATATTTTCAAAACTAACTTTTAAATTTAAAAGTTCCAACATATAAATTTAAAGAAATCTAAAATTTAAACCTTTATAAAAATAACACACACACACACGCATATATATAATATCTTAAAATCAATATTTAATAAAACCATATAATTTCTTTCAAAACCATGGAAATCATTTTCAAAATACGTATAAATAGACTAATGGTGTCCATATATAGTTTTCTATCCCATGGTCACGTGATACGGATATTTATTGTTTCAGTCGCAATTTCTAATTATCTACGGGTATATATCTTTTTAGCCCGCAATTCCAAATTCAATGTCAATGAAAATCACTTAGGTTTATCATTTCAACCCATAATGATTTTATTCCATTCTACATGATCGTTCGCGTATGTATCATTTCAACCCATAGGGAATTCTATACTAACATGGAACTTGTAGAGTGAGGATATATACGATAATAATATAACATATTAGCAATAGGCATATGTCATTAATAACAAATTAAATTATAATATTACAGACAGGTTGTGGTGTCATATGTCATACGTGAACAGTTACAGATAATGGCATATATATAGCAATTAAATAACTAAAAACAGCATATTTCAACTGTCGTTATAAGTGAAATCAAATTTAATAAATATAAAAACGTAATCGTGAGTGATTACTCAACTTTCGAGGTTAGAGATATCCAAAAATGAAATGTGTTATGAATACAAGCATGAATTCTAAAGCAAAGCAATCTTGGCATGAATTAATCGACAAAGATGGTAGATAAGAATTGATGAAAACGAATCAGAACCATCTTGATATAACCGAACAAAATATGTATATTAATTTTTTTTCTCTATAACCAATTCTTAAACCTATATTTAAAATAAGATATATATATATATATATATATATATATATATATTTCAAATTAATATTTTAACCTTAACACGAATAAAAAAATCTATATTTAAATTTAGAATCCAAACACTTGTGAACTAATATAAACTAGTATATAGACTAACATACATATTTAAAAAAAATCTATTGTAAAATCGATATATCTTACGTTATAGTAATATACATATATAAACGAACAGAACTTACATTGTTATAGATATATTTAACATCAACAAGGAAACAAATAGCTCACATCAAAAGTATTATACATATATATAGTCAAATATATATAGGCTTTAAGTAAATTGAAAACAACATCTCAGATTGGGCTCCTCATTATTATCCAGTATATATATAAGTCTTTTTATAAACCGTACAAGAGAACCAACCTTATAATATATATATATATATATATATATATAAACAAATGTATATACGGGTTTCTTTATGTATATTATATACTTATATTCTCTTATTTAGTACAAAGATATAAATTTAAAAGTCGAAACATATAGATGAACACTAGGAAAATTCATTTGAAAGATATATACACACACACACATACGCCAAACTAAATGCACACATATAATATACTATACATATATAAGCTACAAAACATACATACTAATATATATAAGTTTAACACCTAACATATAAAATAAAAATGCAGGCAGACCTATATATATCCAACAGGTCATATAACTAATGATATATCAGTATAAACTAATATATGTAGTTAATATATAACTAACATAATATTATTATATACGTTTAAAATTTATATATGCATTATATATTCAACAAATTCCCTGTATTACTCATATATAGACACACAATATATAATTTGAAACCTAACTTACCTATACTTACATAAACAAATACATAATAAACATATATATATATATATATAACTGTATAACATATACGGAATATATAACTTGTATATATTTTACTCAAATATAACTATACTATATAAAATTCTCATAACAAAGAGTAGATTTGTTTTAGAACAAAGAAAATATTATATTTATAATACATATGTTATATATTTACTTACAAATGCTTAGGTTGAAGGACGAATGATGAGGTTGCGACAGGAGAATGGGCATGGCTTGGCTGCGATCTGCTTTAGCATGGAAGGGAAAGTCGCCGAGCAAAGCCGAGGCTGGGAAGAAGGGGAGGCAATGGCCAGGTGGTGGAAGGTTGGCTTGGTTCTCGACCTGAGTTGAGTTGTGCTCTGGGGTTCTCGACTGCTAGTGGAGGAGAGGAAAAGGCGTGAGGCGGTGGTTGATGGGGTTGCTGATGGTGTGCGTATGAGGGTGGGGAACATCATGTGTTAGGGAAAGGTAGAAGGTGGAAGGTGATGAGGAAGGTGCCATGCAACACTTCATTTCCTTCCCCTTGTTTTTTTAGAATGATGGAAATGAAATTTGAGTGAGCAGAGTAGCGGGGAAGAAGAAAAAAAAAGCCTGCGATAAAAATGAGAATGGAAACCAACAAAAATAATGATAATAGCAATTGAAAACTAAAGAGGTGGAATAACATAAGGCATGCACTGAATTCTGAAATTATTCAATAGCTAATGGCTGTTGACTTCGTCTATGGGTAGATGAAAGGATAAATGAAAACCAAACGCTCAAAATACGAAACTGGTACACTAGGCATTTCGTAGGCTGCATCGCACACCGGACTCCGAAATCGATAGTTGAATATACTATAGAGATCAACACGACGAGACGATCAAGACGGTACATAGATATCAACAATACGACCATCCTATCAAAAGTCGATATTCGGTACTGAAAATGCTGCTAAAACACCGGAATTAACATAAACGGAGCAATAGCAGTCCGAATTTGGCGAAACGAAATGTGCCGTCTCACTCAAAAGATGATTTACAAATTTATTGTGTAAAAATATTCAAGTTTGGAAAACATTTTATTATCATCAAATATTAACTGATCTAAATTTAAATAAAATTACAAAATAAAATAAACTTCCATAGTATCAAATGAAAATTTACCATTTACTATATTCAAACAGACTATTCCAAATATTAATTTTTTATTTCCTAATTCAATTATTTAAAATTTCACTGATTTAGTTAATTACGTTATTCAAACCATTAAAATTTATGGGTATTTACATATACAGTTGTTAAAGTGGTTTCGATATTGGCTAAGAGTATGACAATATCCGATCCCAGTCTCTTTAACAACCAAATGCTTATTTCACACCGGATGGTTCCTTTAAATTTCCACAACCAATTCTTATTTATATCAACATATCATATTCTCAAAACCACTTTCAAAATCATATTTACTTTCAAAATCATACTTATGGAATTGGTAAAATATCACGTTCAAATCATTGTATTTAATCAAATATGTCATTTAAATTCAAACTTAGGTTATAACATCATTTAATCGTATTCTCCTTAAAAATCAAGGATTTAAATATAAAACTTCCACTTTACAAAACCTGAGATTTAGAAAATAGTTTAGATAGTTTAAAATAGATTAAAAATATTTTTTTAATACTTTAAAATAGATTAAAATAGTTTAGGTGGATTTAAGAAGGTTTAAATTTTTATTTAAGATAGATTAAATAAATATAAATTAGATTAAACATCTTAAAATAGATTAAATCGTTTCAAAATAATTTCAAACGGGTTAATTCTGTTTAAATAGATTAAAATAGATTGAATTGTACTAACTAAAGTAAATTAAATTTGTTTAAATTGATTAAAATAGTTCAAATAGTTCAAAATAGCTTAAATTGGTTTAGTAGTTTGAAAATATTAATAATTAGGATTTGAAAATAATATATTATAAAACAGTTTATATTAACTATAATAAATTTGATATTTATATCAAATTAAACTATTTCTTTCATATCAACACATTTGGACCATGTCCAACTTTCAATTCAACTAACTCAAATTGGTCTTTAAATTCATATTCTCATTTAAAACCATTTAATCAATATCAATATGAAATCCATATTTGGATTATCAATTTAACCACTTCAAATTAAATAAATTTTAAAGCTGTATTCAAACATTTTTATAACTCAATTTCGATAAATTTCAATTATGCTTCAAAATCCAACTTTGAAATTTCCATTTTAATTCTTTTAAACAATTCATCAAATCAATTCCAGTTTCAACATTGAACGCCTTCATTTTCGAAAATAATTCAGTTTATATAAATCAATTCTATTTCAAAATATCATAAATATCTTTTAACTGAATTTAAAATTTAATGATTTAAAAATAATTCAATTTAACCAATCCAGTGGCCACATATAATTTTCAACCCTATGGTCAAGTGATACGAATATTTATCATTTCAACTCGCAATAAATTTAAATTTACAGGTATATATCATTTCAACCCGCAATCTTAAATTTAATTACAAATCCATGAAATCATTTAAGTCTATCATTTCAACTCAGAACGATTTCCTGTAATCTATCAGATCGTTCGGGTGTGTACCATTTCAACCCATAGGTAACTTGCAGTGTTACAACAATATAAAATATAACATCCAGCCATCCAATATGAACAATCAAACATCCATCAAAATCATTATCCAAATCAATCAATAAACATCAGTAGCTAACTGATTATCAATAACAAGTATAAACTGACGAACTAAAATTGATATTAAATTAAATGGCAATAATAATCAATAAAAGTTAGATTTAAAAGGCATGACAATTTAAATATATCAAACATCAACCAATCAATTTCTAATTACATCATAAATTTTATTTAACTAACATAAGATAATTTAGTAGTTGTGAGTGGGTTAAAAGACGCACCTTTAATTTCAAATCGATTTGAAATCCAAATAAGGTCCAAATTTCCATAGTCTCAAAATTCATCCAAACTAGTCAAAAATGTCATAAATTTCCATACGATCGCAAAGGAGCAAACCATGCCCAAATCGGAGTTCGTATGCAAAAGATATGAGCATTAGAACATCATATGATTTGAACTAAAAATAAATAAAATAATATAAGCAAATACTCACCATGTCAGCAATCACATTGGAAACCCTAGAGCCCAAAACTTCTTGTACGCGACCTGTTCGAACCCAATACCTTCAACGTCAACTGTCGTCTTTCGCCCATGCTTTTTCGCCGCTACGATCCTCAGGCACAAGATCGAACACCACTGCGTTGCTCCATGCCCAGTCGCGCGTCCCTCCAGCATTGCATAGAGCTACAGCCGCCATTGGTTTCATACGCCATTTCAGGCAATTCTAGTCATACGTAATATGAGCTACGACCATGGATCGACTACACTTGACCTCATCTACCCACTGGTCACCTCCGATCGTCCTATCGTCGCAAATCCACCATCCAATCCCAAACAACGTATGAATGCCAGGGGATAAATGGCCAATTTCTAGTCAAACCATGATACAAAACGAAAAAAGAATAGCAGCAATGGATTGCGCTTGTCGATAGCTTTCCAACGATATATAATTCGATATAATTTTGAGGATTATTATTTTCGATTTGGATTTGAAATTGAAATAGGGTTTTGAGATTGAATTGTTTCTTCCATTGAAAAGAAAGAGACGGATAGAAGTTAATGTACGTATAGAATAAGAAAATGACTGCTAGGGTTAGGGGAACAAAATTACTTATATTAACAAAGCACTATAATAAAACAAACACATATTGAATTTGTACGAACGATGAATAGCGATCCAAAAAACTCATTCTGCCTCCAAAACAAAACTGGGTCATCCCATATATCAAAATAGATGTTTTTGATATTTTTAAAATCAATGGAATAGGTTTCAAATCTTAAGTCCATCACATAAAGAATTAAAATCACCTTATTCAATTTGATTTTAATTAAACTGTTATCAACGCGTTTCGAGCCCGTACGATCAAACGACAAGTCTGATCGCTACAAAACTTGATATCCTATAGTAACTCACTGTTACGGATCCAATGAAATAGGTTTTTTCGAAATCCTAGACAGCGGCCAAAATGGCTATTTTCACGTTAATTAAATAAATTATTATTAAATTGATTAAATCACTTTTTAATTTCAAATTTAATAACTAACAATTTTCATCACTTTTGATTACTTGGACATTTACAATGATCTAAAACAAATTTACATATCAATTCGGTATTAAATATTACACTAATTACAATATTTGTTTCAACTGTAAATAAAATTCAATTAATTATATTTTAATTCCAGTAAATCGGTTTAATTCAATTTTAATCTTTTTATTCAATCAAACATTACTCTATGGACATAGTTAACATTTGTTTACATCTTATTGCATTAATATTATACGACTATCATCTTTTACTATATTAGTTACAATATTCCAATTATATTGAATTTTTGTCGATTTTCACATTATTATAATTTAAAGTCCCAATAAAATCACTTATCTTAGTTTCACTCCTTTTATTAAATGAATTATTGCCTTAAGAATGTAATTGAAATTTCTGTACATTTTATTACATTCGCATTTTATAATTATCGTCTTAACTCCTATTAACGTAAATATTTAATTACATTTAATTGCAATTGTTTTCCAACTTAATTCAACATATTAAATAAATTGGTGACAAATAACAATTGTTATCTTTTCTTAATTTAATTACATTTATAACTTTGTTATCTACAACAAATATTATAACTGTTTACAAAACATTGATTTTATACACTTTCAATTATTTACATATTATTTCATCAAATTTTGTTACATTTAACCTATTCTCTTATTTACAATTAATAACCAATTATAACATTTCAATTATTATAATTACTTTAGGTTACATTCAACTAGTCATCTCTACATTAACTTACATTATTAAACTTCATTCTAGTTAGTTTTCTCATTCCTACATCATAATTTTTATTTTCTTCCAACATTAAATTACAAAATCTTATTTAATTCAATATTTTAATTATCGAGGAAAATGCAGATCGTTACATTCTCCCCCACTCAAAATTTTTCCTCCTCGAAAAGGGAAAAGAAGGAATAAGGAATTAATATATCTTATTCAAACATTAAATTTATGAACAATTGATTTGCATAATTAAATAATCTAAATAAAATATATCAATTTAAAATAATTAAATCCTTTTATATCCAAGTCTAATAAAAGTTTGAAGAAAAAACATTTCCATTTTTACAAAATTTTCTAAGTCCAAAATTCATGAAAAATTTCGGCAGAGTGTGACGCCCCACCTCTATACCCACGCTAGCCAAGAACACTCCGGAGAAGTGCTGTCAACTAGCACGGAGAATAAGGCTGTTGATGAGCGACCATCCATGTAATTGCTTATCACACGGTGGCTATAAATAATCTTCGGAAACAAACATAGAAATAATCATATCACAAATCAGTCACAGATATCCATATCACAAAGGCGGAAGAAGATATGAATATATAACTAACACATGAAAGTGTACATCAGAGTAGTGGTCAATAAGATCCACGATAATACAAAAGAATAGCAACACGTGCTATACAAAAGAATACAACTATGAGTCTATATCTCAAGTGTATACAACAAAAACTGCTAATCTAAACAGTTAGCCAAAAGTCAGAGTGATGAATCCCTGGGAAGAAGTCAAGCAGAAGCACCTGTAACATCTCGGTCTGATCCGAGTATTATTTAAGAAAATAATAAACGGATCAGTCTAGCTATAAATATCAGATGACATGATATAACATAAAAGATATGGCATAAACATAAACATCCATAACGACATACCACTATAAGTATGTAAATAATGATCAACAGAAGATCAATCAATAAGAGATAATCAATATCACAAGAATCTTCTCAAAGATTCGAAGGGGGCATCATACCCTAAACTTGTACTCATAACAAGTCAATGACATAAATTCCAGAAATCAACACGAGAAATCCAGAAATCATAAAAAGGGAAAGAGGCCTATCACATGACGGTCCGAAGACCAAGGGGAGCTACCCCGCATGTGTGAATGGAATCACACAGATTGAGGTCAAGACTAACCAAAAAGCAGAAAGGTATGTGTGAATGGAATCACACAAGTGGTGTCTAGTCTAACCTTGCAATGAAAGAGACGTCGCGCAATTGCTAGTCTAATTCATAAAGCGATCATCAAGATCAACGAGAAGTGTCAATTACACTAAGCTAGTAAATATAGAAGTTTAGCTTCATGTCCCATAACCACTTGCTTAACTTAAATATTTACGAACAAACTGTAAATCTTCACTCATAAAATTGTCACAAGAGGTTCAATCGAATAAGTCCAAGAATTAACCGACGAAGTGAACGCAAGCGTTTCATACCACTTGTTTTACTAAGTCGTTTAATTAGATTTCTCATCCGAGTGAGGTAAAGGCTTGTATATACTAATAGATTGGAAAACGGTTTAAGAAAAGAGCTTTGTTATTAAAAATAGAGTTGAAATTGTTTGTTAAAAGAGTTTTGATATTTACTACTAGTATTGAAACCTTTATATTATAAAGTGACAAAACACAAAAGCAATTGTAGAAACAATCAGTCACAAAAAATCGCATACGGAGATGTGAATAAAATCCAGGGAAATCAGCTCAATGTTTTTCAGATAAGATCCCCTACGGAGGGGGGGTCCAGGGGGGGTGGCAACCCCCCAAGGTGGGGGTGCGGGGGCAACGCCACCGCTTACGGGGTTCGACCTGCCCGGTCAGGTCGCGGGGGTCCAGGGGGCAGCGCCCCCGGCGGGGTGCGGGGCAGCGCCCCGACCAAAACGGTACGACCTAGTGAAGATAAAATGAGGTCTAACGACCTAAGGACTCAAGGGTCTAACGACCTAACGACTCAAGGGTCATACGACCTAACGACTCAAGGGTCCAACGACCTAGCGACTCAAGGGTCCAACGACTCAGCGACTCAAGGGTCCAACGACTCAGCGACTCAAGGGTCCAACGACTCAGCGACTCAAGGCTCCAACGACTCAGCGACTCAAGGGTCCAACGACTCAGCGACTCAAGGCTCCAACGACTCAGCGACTCAAGGCTCCAACGACTCAGCGACTCAAGGGTCCAACGACTCAGCGACTCAAGGGTCCAACGACTCAGCGACTCAAGGACGAACGACTTAACTCCGAACGACCTAAAAATGGCCAGAACGACTCAAGTGCAGAAAATTCAACAAAACGCTAAAAATTGGAGTTTTTTGCCAATCCAATCCAAACCAAATGCTAACATGCATGCAAAAATGATAGGGAATCATTCCCAACAGTCCAATATAATTATAGGCTAGAATTGTGAGATAAAAATCTCACCTTTGCACTAAAGTTTATGAAGATGAAGCTTGAAAGCAAGGAGAAGCAATCCAAAGCTTGAATCCAATATCTTCTACTTGAATTTGGAGTTGAATGTTGGATTTGCAATTGAATTTGTGCTTGGAGTTTTAATTTCCCATTCCCTCCACCATTAATGCCAAAGCTTGATTAGTTAGGAAATTTATGAAGAGTGAGGAGAAGAGGGTTGGAACTTGGGCTTAATAGGCTAAACTAACCCAAAGTCCAAAGCGGGAAAAGTTAGTGAAATTTCACTAACTCCAAACCTATCGATGTTTATACTTAAAAAGTTGTAAACGACATTTCGAACTCAATGGAAGTGATCTCGAGTCCTAATTTGACCGTTTGCAAAAAGTAGCTTTTCGGACCAAAATCCGATTAACGAGTTAATATTTAAATAAATTATTTAAATACAAACTCGATAAATATGCGGGTTGTTACACAGAGTGTCCTTTGTACAGAGAGGTCTGGTAGAAATAATAATATCAATAATAAAAATACATATCTCATATTTCAAAATAATATATCCCAAAAAATGAGAAAAACAATATAATATTGCTATAAAGCAATATCCGAAAACGTACCTATTTGTTGGGCAAACAACTCTTTAATTATGAAACCAAAAGCAGTAATAATTGCTTATACAACCTATATTTCACTCATATAATCCAAAGAGGTTAATAATTTAGTAAAAGAGAAATAATTAAGTTGTTTCAACTAATAACAACAAAACAATCACAACATAATAATAATCATTCGTAAACAAATAGTGCAAATATTATTTTCAACAAAGAAAACAATTGTCCGTCCATAGCAACTAAAACAAATGGTTTGTTCGGGTCCAGAAACTTTTAATCGTATAAAATGATAAATAAACTACTAAGTATATCATACAATCAACAATCTTAGATAAAACTCAATAGATTATTTACACATTTTCATATAGTTAGAAGTATCCTTTCCTAATCATCCCATAAGCCAATACAAACAAAAAGTTCAAATATCAGTTAAGTTTATTCTTATAAATCTCATTCTATATTATTTACTGTTCTTTTTTCCTCTTCATTCAACAATGCTTATCTTATTAATTTACATTCATAACTTGCAAAATTTCATTCCCATTTATTTATACAATGCCACTTTCTTTTTTCATTACATTACATTCATTGCTTACATAAGTAAATTTTCATTCCAATTATATAGATTATTCATTATCATGTAAGTCTCTTTACAATTTAATTCACCATCAATGGATTATTTCTTTTTCCGCATTCATTTCTTTCATATATAATATTATTGAAAATTTAATCTATTTCTGATCCATTTCACACTTTCTAAAGTCCTAACATTCAATTAATATAGTATTCACTTTAATTATTAGTCGCTTCAATAATAATTTTTAAGTTTATAATCGTTTACTATGGTATTCATTCTTTCTATAAATTTAATTAGTACCGTTCCAATTATTCACTTAAGTTTATAATATTCTTATACATCCTAGTTCTTCTTTTAAAACACGGTTTCATTAAGCATTTCCACTATTTAAGTTTTACTTATATAATATTCCATTACATACTCTTATTAACATTTCAAGTTTTAATGTTTTGGTAAGTTATATATATGTAATGACCGGACGATTTTCGACATCGGAAAATAGACACTAATACGTTCACTATATAATGTCGAGCAATCGAATGTCAGAAATACCAGGTTGTTAGGGTTTATAAGCAAAGAGATAGAAGAAGAAAACAGAAATAACATACATAATCCCACATTCATAGCCGAATAAAATGTAATATACAATAACAGCACTTATACAAAAGAAAGCTATAACTATTATTATACATATGAGTTATCATAGTACAACCATCAATATATAAAATAGGACAGTTATAACAACTTGTCCTCAAATGCTGAGTAGACAGCCTACAGTACACAGCGGAATGTCATCAAATACCTGCAATACGTCTTTGTCATCCAGCTTGTCTTCTAAGCTCTAAAGCATCCTATCCTGAAAACTGTAATACTCGGTCTGACCACTTGATAGCACAGACAAGAATAATTGAAATAAATATCCAATAGAGTTAAGCCAAGATATAGATCGTTAACTAATTTAACGATCAATAGTTAATATTAAACAATTTGCAAAATCAGGATTTTATTAACTTTAATTACCGAAACCATTTATATTATTAACCCAAGATAATTATAATTTAAAGAGATTGCAAAACAATTTATTTCTAGTTAACTAAAATAAAGCAATCCAATTAATAGCTAATCTTATTTTATTAACCTAAGTTTTAATTAATTAAGAACTTAATTAATTACTCACCTTAGTTAATACAAAATAATTAAATTCTACTTCACCCAAAATATTTTAAGCATAAATATTAGGAGATAAAATTGTAAGTTCCATTTCCTTCCTCTCTCTTGTTTCTTTTTTTTGCCCCACCACCCGGCCCATCTTCTTCTCCCCTTATTCTAGCTTCCTTTCTGTGTTGTTCCAGTGCACGAAAATAACGCGCATGCATGTGTGCACTTACACACACCCCAACCACCGTGACGCGCCGCCTACTATCACCGTGAGTCACCCTCAACCTCTACGATTCGACTATCCACCAGAAAACACGACCGCTTCCTCCATTCGTATTTTGAGCCCCTCTATAAAAAATAAGAATGAAAACAAACCCCTTCAACTGCATCACCATGACGCTACTGACCTCCATCCACCACCAGATTTCGACGAAAGCTTTGTGATCTCCTCCCACCTTTCCCCTTGGTGCGCAACCCTCGATCTTCCCCTTTTCTTTGCCATTACCCCTCGACTGGGACACCCCAAAAATATAACCTAAATCCTAAATCAGCCTCGCCTGGTCCAACCACCCAACTACAAATACTCGCATCAATTTTCCCTGGCATACCACCACCCATGCTTCCTCCATGACGAACCACTGGCCACGAAATCGAGCCACTCGCCGAAATTTGCCACATCTCCCAATTCCATTCATCATCCCACCTCGCTATCCACACACAATGAAAAATCCTCAAACCACTTCCAAAATTCAAGTTTTTCAATAACAGTCATCATCGTATAATCCATTCAATAAATCGTTATAGCCAAAACTCAACCACACTTAAGTTACTTACTATGCCATATGTTTTTCTACTTCTATACTTAATTCTATCCAACGAAATAAATTTTAAAATAATCTATACTCGTAAACAAATAGTCTTTGTTTATATTTCAAGATTTAAAACTAACTAGATGGTTTGGTATTGATTTTTAAAGTTGATGTTTAACTGTTTTATCAAATAAAGCATGAACAGAGGAAGAAGAAGAAGATGCATGGTGTTTTTTTTTGAGCTACAGGGCGATCTTCCATGTTTAACAAGCATATATATACATCAACTCATGAATATTTGACATTAATTTAAGGTCTATCAGATCTATAGTTATATATACATATATAACAAAAATTACTGTAAACAAAATGTAGGTGTTTACTCACTGTTTTTAAGACATGAACACCTTGTTATTTTCTTTTTCTACAAGCCTTCACTATTTGTGTCTTTTGAATTTTAATGGCAGATCATCTCTTTTCTTGTTTTTTCCTTTTTTTGTTCGAGTATGAACAAGTGAACTATCTTGGTGACATTATACAGAAGATGAAAGCTGACAGTGAAGTAGGGTGACTATGTACATATAGATAGGTTGAACATCATGTACATGCTCTCTCTTTTTTTCACTAAAAAAAGAATGACTAAATTTTGATAAGTTGATTGAATTGAATTCTTGAGTGTCTTGACCTTTTATGGCTGGATTAAATGTGCATTTAATTTGATCTTAAGTTGATTTAATGTTGGGGCTTGAATCGGTGTTTTTGCCATGATGGTGTTCCTGTATATGCTATATACAATTATATATATATATATGTATGTATGTATGTATGTATGTATGTATGTATTTTTTAGAAAATGGGTAAAAACTTTATTGATAAGCCCAAATATGGTCACCCTGACCCATTACATTTAGCTATTAGTTCGTTAGTTCAACCTACATCGCCAAATAAACATAAATAAAAGAAACTGCTTCGTCTTCCTTCAAGCTACCACGAAGGTTTCCATGTCTTCTCCAAATGAATCTCAGTATTTTATACTTTTAGTCCCATCCTATGCAACGTCTCTTGTTCAACAGCCGATAAATATGTAAGAGCATATCTTCTTACTCTTTTCATGACTATTTGAACATCTCTTATGATCATTTTAATGACTGCATGCTCATTTTTGTGGTTATTTTGAAAAATTCATCTATTCCTCTCTTTCCATACATGCTAAACAGTAGTGGTTGGAAAAATGGAAGCAGCTTTTCCCATCAAGCTTTTGAGTTTCCAGCATCTAGTCAAGTAGATCGCAATTTCACCTAGATATTCATCTTGTAGGTTACAATTAAGATTTATCTTTTGTTTGTCCCAAATTTCTCTGTTATATGCATAGGAAAAACATATATGTTTGTGATTGTCTTCCTCCTCATTACAAAGAACGCAAGTCAAATTCTATATTATCTCCTATTTTCTTAGTATATCCATAGTAGGGAGTCTATGAATGAGAGCCTTGTAAGTAGTTTGAGACTTTTAGGAGTACTAGCTCTATTCCAGACTATTTGAGCCGATTCAATTTCGTTTTCTCTTTCCCTAAGTTGTTCACAAGCAGATTTCAGAGTGAATTCTTTTTTATTTGATTTCCATATCTAAAAGCAATCCACTTTTGTTGTAGAACTTAGAGGTATGCTCATTATTTCCTGTTTTATTCGATTAGCTGGAGGAACAGAAGGGAATACCCATGAGTTATCATGGATAATTTTATCCAACATAAAGTCTCTTATTCCATAAGCAGTAAAGCAATCTCATCCGAGTTTATTTATAACACTTCCATTACTCAACTAGAGATCAAACTGGAAACTTGTGCTCTTACCAGTTGCAATTTTCCTGCACACCAGGTTCTGAAGGTCACTTCTATCCCTAATAATTGTCTTCCTTGTACCTGATGCATTTATGTGCTCCTTTTGGACCCGAAGTTATCTTTGAGATATTTGCTTCTCATCCATTCAGCCCAAAGACCCTTTACACTTAGAGGTTTTCCAAGCCAGTTTAGCGGTATAAGCTTTTATCAGATCCGTAAGATTTTTGAGTCCTACTCCTCCTTCATTTTCTGGTTTCCGTAGACTGTGATATGAGACTTTATGGATTCCCCTTCTCCATATAAAGTTAGTGTAATGACCCGTAAATTTTCGACTATTTGATTTGTTTAATTTATAAGCTTTGGTAATTTAATATGGAAAGAAATGAAAACTTTGTAATTTAATATTGAAATGAATGTTAGAATGAAATGTAGCAATGGTAATAAAAACTAATTATTGACAACTGAAGTGAAATCCCAATAATGAAATACGGTAAATTGTGCACTTGGTTATAAAATTTGAATAAGTAAATAAATGTAAGTGTTGTATAAATAAAGGAATTTGTATATAATTAATGGTAGTTGAATGAATTCGGTATTATGTATGTAATTACAATAGTTGGTTGAAGTATAATAAAATCAAGTGTAACACTAGCTTGTAAACAATTATTATAAGTTACCTGTTTGATTAGTTGATTGAATTGAAATTGGAAATAAATTTTTGATAAAAATAAATGTTACATTTATGGGAAATGTAATACAATGTTTAGGAGTTGTTAAATTAGAGTATATTAAGGTAATGAAAGGTAAAACAAGTGCTAATTGTGTTATAGAGTAATAATGGACCTAGTATAAAGATGGAAATTAAATCAAATAAATTTATTAGAATTAATTAAAATTAATTGGAATACAATCTATAATAAATGGATTATGGTAGGTAAATGGAATTAAATACTAGGTTAATTGAAATTAGGATGAAATGGAAAATTTTAATGTATTAGGATATAACCAATATTAATATTACCTTTAAGGTGATAAGTTGATAATTGATTTCATAACAAGATTTGTAACGACCCGTATTTTTACGTGTCGATAAATCGTAGAATTTACAGGTTGTTAGTGTTGTTTGTGTTGCTTCTAGCTTGAGTCGTTTAGGAGTTGACCCGAGTGCAAGTGATGAGTCGTGACCGACTCATAGGCATAGCTAAGTTAGGTGATGAGTCGTGACCGACTCATAGGGACCGACTCAAGGGGTTTAGGCGACTTAAGGATATGACCGACTCATAATGACCGACCTAATTGGAGTTAGCTTCATAAGATGGTGACCGACTCACGAGATAGCGGTTTAAGGGTTGGTGACCGACTTAAGAAAAACCGACTTAGGGCTTAGGTCGTGGGTAGTTGAGTCGGTGAGGCCATGGGTCGTGAGTCGTTTGACCGAGTTAGGGATAGGTTGAGTCGTTTGTGTCATAGTTAAATCGTGACCGACTTATGTTGAGTCGGCTAGGACTTAGGTCGGCCATAAGGCTGTGTTGTTAGGTCGTTTGCAACTGAGTCGGTAGGCACGACTTAACGATGAGTCGTAAGTCGTTAGGCAGCTTGGTGTATTGAGTCGTTGGCTTGAGTCGGAAGGCTGTGCAGTTGAGTCGGCTGGGGTAGGTCGTCATGGCAATGAGTCGTGAACGACTCATGGTAAGTAGGCAGTGTTATGTTGAGTCGGTAAGGGCTGATAAGTCGGCAACGACTCATGATGAGTCGTGGACGACTCAGGAGTTGGGTCGGCGACGACCTAAGAGCGACGACTCATGGTTGATTCAGCCTATAAATAGAGGGGTTTGGCTCACTTTTTGGCACCGGTTTTTGAAGCGACGAAGTGCTGCCATTTTGAAGACTCGACTACAACATTTCTTCATCTTCTTTTCTCCATTCCAATCTAATTCTAACATCCATCCAAGATCGAAGATCGAGATCGAAGATCCAAGTGCCAAAGTTGAAGATCTTCATCCGTTCGAGCTAGAATTCATCGATTGGAGCGAGATATTGCCGGATCAAACCTTGATCTTCGCTGTCCAGATCTGAAGTGTGTAGTTTTTGTAGTGTTTGGGTGATTTGGTGAGTGGTAGTTATCTCTCACGCGGATCCAAGGGAGTATATTGGATTGGTGGCTTGTTTGAGTGTTAAAGTTAGAGATTTCATGCATTTTTCTTAGATCGAAGTCTAGATCCATGGTTTTTGAAGATGTTTACTTATGAAAGTTAGTTTAACAAGTATTAGAGACAAAACCCATGTTTTATATTTGATAGATCTATGCTAAAAACTATGGTTTCACATATGTTGGACTTTTGCTCACTTATTTACGAAATTGCCATTATAGTTGATATTGCTTATATTGCTTGTTAGATCTTGTTTGAATGATTGATATTTGAATGTATGATTGATTTGATTGTTTCCAAGTTAGCTAGTAGTTGATTTGGAACAAGAGGATGGAAGAGGATTCAAAAGCTATGGAAGAAGGCTCTTGAATGGTGAAAGCTGCTTAAGGCATATGTAGCGGATGTTGAAGCTCATATGTATAGATTGGATGATGTTGAGATGGGACTTTGCCATGATTTGATGAGGCAAACCATGTTGTTGAGTTGAGACTTTGCTTTGATGCGATGAAGCGAAGTATGATGTGAGTCTTGGCTTAATCCAAGCAGGGATCATTCCAAGCATGTTGATAACTTGAAGAGTAGTTCAAGTTGGTTGATAATGGATTGTTCAAGAGGTAGCTTGAGCTTGTATGAGGATAGTCGTCAAGAAGGATGGCTAGGAGGCTTGGATCTCGTCGTTGTTGAAGGTTCTAGCATGCTCAAAAGCAAGAGTACATGGGGCGCCCATAACGACTACAGGTAGGTAGTCGGGACACCCAAAAGACTACAGGTAGGTAGTTGAGTACTCTGGGCAAAGTAGATAAGTCCTAGGCACAAGGCAGTGTGCGGAGTTATGGTTAGAACCGGGGTTACCATTAGCCCTTGACAGATGGTCATTCAACTAACGGTGAAATCGAGGCAAGGATGACAGTGATAGCCAGAGTCATGGATGTTTGGTTGTATTATCATTCGGCTTCAAGAGCGGTGTTTTCTGGGTGCTTATCTGATCTTGGTTTAGGCCTTGGGGGTTTGTATTTGGAAAACATCGTCCTTGACTCGAGTGGTATTCGCTTTACCTTAATTGTCTATGTTGTTATGCTTGCTTCTCCTTAGTGTATGTCTGGGGCTATCACTGTAGAAAGAGGTGGAGTGGGATGGTTTGGTTCCTATTCCTTTTATCCTTTATGCTCTTTTGGTATGTTTGATAGTTAATTTACTGCTCACTAAGACTTTGTCTGACTCAAGGTTTTATGTCTCCTCTTATTACCTTGGGCTGTTCATCCATGTTTGGGATGGGCAGACTAGGTAGCAGGTGACAGGTGCTGTGCTAGGAGTTCTACGCTGAAGATGACGAAGACGAGCAGGAGGCTTTGCATATTAGTTTTCTTACTATATGTACTGGGTATCCGCTGCTGTATTTGGTTGAGTGATTTGTAGTGAGGCTTTCATGTATGGATTTGTGTAGATGATTGTATAAAACTACTGTGATGCTTATATGATGATGTTTCTGTTCTATGGAGCTTCACTATATTATATTTCTCTATTGTATTTTATCCATGCGCTGTGAGTTATGCGATAGAGATTCTTTTGTTTTGTTTTACCCTGACTATCGTCCATGGCTGCCTGGCACACCTTTCAGCGCATTATTTCCTTGTTTTGGTGCGGGAGTCATGGGCGGTCGTCACATTTGGTATCAGAGCTTTGGTTAATCGATTTTAGCCAACGCTCGCTGATGTAACTACGTAAGAGAGACGTAATTGTAATTTGATGGATGATTACTATATATAATATAGTAGTTTAGAAGGGTTTGAACTCCTTATGCAGTTGTTTCTTAAGGTGTTCTAATCATTCTTATTTACAGATATTAAGGATGAGTCGAAGTGAGAGACAAGCTGCGAGGGGTAGCCGTGATGCTAGGGAAGCTGTTGATTATGCTCCTATGTTTGAGGCCATGATGACTTCAATCATGAGGAGAATACCAGCTTCAGGATCATCTGTGGATGTGGGAGTTCAAGTCCAGGCTCCAAGACCGGTGGATTTTGCCAAGCTTTGCAAGGATTATACTTCTCTCGGAGGAAAAGCTTTCTTGGGAACGGAGTCGACTATTGAGGTGCAGAGATGGATTGAAGCATGTCGAAGGATAGTGTGCCGAAGACTGCTTTCAGGACACCATCCGGGTTTTATGAGTGGCTGGTAATGCCGTTTGGGTTGACTAACGCGCCAGCATATTTTGTGGATCTTATGAATAGAGTGTTCAGAGATCAGTTGAATAAGTTCGTGCTTGTGTTCGTGGATGATATTTTGGTTTATTCCAGAACTGAGGAAGAGCACAAGACGCACTTGAGGATTGTTTTAGGAATCTTACGGAAACATCAGCTGAAGGCTAAGTTTTCGAAGTGTCACTTCTGGAAGAGTGAAGTGAGGTTCTTAGGCCATGTTATCTCTGGAAATGGCATAGCGGTTGATCCCGCTAAGGTGGCAGCAATCCAGGATTGGATTAGACCTAAGAATGCATCCGATGTGAGAAGTTTTCTTGGATTAGCAGGATATTATCGACGGTTTATCAAAGACTTTTCCAAGATAGCTGCACCGTTAACAGGGTTGACGAAGAAGAACCAAGTGTTCAGATGGGATGATAAGTGTGAGCAAGCTTTCGTAATCCTGAAAGAACGACTGACAAGTGCTCCTGTTTTGACTATTCCGAGTGGGAATGATGAGATGGTGGTTTACACCGATGCATGTGGCACTGGACTAGGAGCGGTGCTAATGCAGAAGGATAAAGTTGTTGCGTATGCTAGTCGACAACTAAAGCCGCATGAAAGGAATTATCCGACTCATGATTTGGAGTTAGCGGCGATTGTGTTTGCTTTGAAGATGTGGAGACACTATCTATTGGGAGTTAGATTCGAGCTGTTTACAGATCATAAGTCGTTGAAGTATCTGTTTTCCCAAAAGGATTTGAATCTTCGACAGCAAAGGTGGCTAGAGTTCTTAGCATCGTATGATTTTGGTATAGCCTATACTCCAGGGAAAGGTAACGCAGTGGCTGATGCGTTAAGTCGAAGACATGCAGGATTGGGAGCCATGTTTTCGGAATGGAAGAGTCTTGAGTATTTGGCTGGATTTGATTTCAGGCCTAGATGTGAATTGGAACCTGAGATGTTGGCAAACTTATCGATAAGGCCTACTCTTGTGGAAAGAATTGGCGAGAGGCAAAGGAGAGATGATAAGCTTATCAAGATTATCCGTGATTTGGAATCCGGATTGGATCCAGAAAAGGATAAAGGATTTGAAGTCGATCGAGAGGGTTGGCTTCGAAAGCAAGGGCGACTAGTTGTTCCCGATGTAGATGGATTGAGAGATGAAGTTCTAAGGGAGAGTCATCACTCGAAGTTGACAATTCATCCAGGTGGAAATAAGATGTATCGGGATATGAAGAGAACCTACTACTGGGAAGGTATGAAGAAGGATGTTGGAAATTTTATTTCCAAGTGTATGAATTGCCAGTTGGTGAAAGCTGAGCAGAAGAAGCCCAGTGGATTGCTTCAGCCATTAGAGGTTCCTACATGGAAGTGGGAGCAAGTGTCGATGGACTTTATCGATGGTCTACCTAGGACAAGAGCAGGGAATGAAGGGATTTGGGTCATAGTAGATCGTTTGACCAAGAGTGCAAGGTTCATTCCTGTTCGATCGACTAGGACTGCATCGAAGTTGGCTGAATTATATGTGAAGTGGATAGTTCGTTTCCATGGTGTTCCGAAGAGTATAGTGAGCGATCGAGATCCATTGTTCACTGGTAGATTTTGGAAGAGCTTCCAGGAAGTTTTGGGAACTGAGTTGTGTTTGAGTACAGCTTATCACCCTCAAACAGATGGTCAGACTGAGAGAGTCAACCGAGTTTTGGAAGATCTTCTTAGAGCATGTGTTTTGGACTTCGGAGGATCATGGGAAGATCACCTTCATTTGGTGGAGTTTGCTTATAATAACAGTTATCAGTCGAGTATCGGTATGGCACCATATGAGGCATTATATGGAAGACCGTGTAACTCTCCGACATGTTGGTTGGAAACTGGAGAAAAGCTGATACTTGGGCCAGAGATGATTCGACAGACTTCAGATTGTATAGAGATCATTCGGCAACGAATGAAGGCAGCCCAAGATCGTCAGAAAAGTTATGCCGATAATCGTCGTAAGGATTTGGAATTCGACGTAGGTGATATGGTTTTTGTGAAGATTTCTCCTCTGAAGAGTGTCATTAGATTCGGGAAGAAAGGAAAGTTAACTCCGAGATTTGTTGGACCATTCCCGATTATCGAGCGTATTGGAAAGCTCGCTTATAGATTGGAGTTACCGGAAAAGATGGCGGGTGTGCACAGTGTTTTTCATGTATCTTATCTACGGAAGTATATGCACGACCCAACTACGGTGGTTTCTGCTGATAGCTGTGAAGACTTGGAGGTTGATCCAGTTGTTTCGAGACCTCGTAAGCCGCTTCGTATTGTTGAAACCGATACGAAACAGCTTAGGAGGAAGACGATTACGTTGCTCAAGGTACAATGGAGTGATGATGTTAACGACTGTACGTGGGAGGAGGAAGAGAGGATGAAGGCAGCTCATCCCGAACTCTTCGAGGTATGGCCCTAAAGTGTCGTGACATCTCATGAATTTGTAGCTTGTTCTAAGTCTTAGAATTCTGCATGCTAGGTTAGAATTGGTTGCATGGATTGTTGATTGCCATGGATGATAGGCATGCGGAATAATTTTGATTGCTGTTGTTTGCTTGGAATTTCGGGGGCGAAATTCCTAAGGGGGAGAGAATGTAACGACCCGTATTTTTACGTGTCGATAAATCGTAGAATTTACAGGTTGTTAGTGTTGTTTGTGTTGCTTCTAGCTTGAGTCGTTTAGGAGTTGACCCGAGTGCAAGTGATGAGTCGTGACCGACTCATAGGCATAGCTAAGTTAGGTGATGAGTCGTGACCGACTCATAGGGACCGACTCAAGGGGTTTAGGCGACTTAAGGATATGACCGACTCATAATGACCGACCTAATTGGAGTTAGCTTCATAAGATGGTGACCGACTCACGAGATAGCGGTTTAAGGGTTGGTGACCGACTTAAGAAAAACCGACTTAGGGCTTAGGTCGTGGGTAGTTGAGTCGGTGAGGCCATGGGTCGTGAGTCGTTTGACCGAGTTAGGGATAGGTTGAGTCGTTTGTGTCATAGTTAAATCGTGACCGACTTATGTTGAGTCGGCTAGGACTTAGGTCGGCCATAAGGCTGTGTTGTTAGGTCGTTTGCAACTGAGTCGGTAGGCACGACTTAACGATGAGTCGTAAGTCGTTAGGCAGCTTGGTGTATTGAGTCGTTGGCTTGAGTCGGAAGGCTGTGCAGTTGAGTCGGCTGGGGTAGGTCGTCATGGCAATGAGTCGTGAACGACTCATGGTAAGTAGGCAGTGTTATGTTGAGTCGGTAAGGGCTGATAAGTCGGCAACGACTCATGATGAGTCGTGGACGACTCAGGAGTTGGGTCGGCGACGACCTAAGAGCGACGACTCATGGTTGATTCAGCCTATAAATAGAGGGGTTTGGCTCACTTTTTGGCACCGGTTTTTGAAGCGACGAAGTGCTGCCATTTTGAAGACTCGACTACAACATTTCTTCATCTTCTTTTCTCCATTCCAATCTAATTCTAACATCCATCCAAGATCGAAGATCGAGATCGAAGATCCAAGTGCCAAAGTTGAAGATCTTCATCCGTTCGAGCTAGAATTCATCGATTGGAGCGAGATATTGCCGGATCAAACCTTGATCTTCGCTGTCCAGATCTGAAGTGTGTAGTTTTTGTAGTGTTTGGGTGATTTGGTGAGTGGTAGTTATCTCTCACGCGGATCCAAGGGAGTATATTGGATTGGTGGCTTGTTTGAGTGTTAAAGTTAGAGATTTCATGCATTTTTCTTAGATCGAAGTCTAGATCCATGGTTTTTGAAGATGTTTACTTATGCAAGTTAGTTTAACAAGTATTAGAGACAAAACCCATGTTTTATATTTGATAGATCTATGCTAAAAACTATGGTTTCACATATGTTGGACTTTTGCTCACTTATTTACGAAATTGCCATTATAGTTGATATTGCTTATATTGCTTGTTAGATCTTGTTTGAATGATTGATATTTGAATGTATGATTGATTTGATTGTTTCCAAGTTAGCTAGTAGTTGATTTGGAACAAGAGGATGGAAGAGGATTCAAAAGCTATGGAAGAAGGCTCTTGAATGGTGAAAGCTGCTTAAGGCATATGTAGCGGATGTTGAAGCTCATATGTATAGATTGGATGATGTTGAGATGGGACTTTGCCATGATTTGATGAGGCAAACCATGTTGTTGAGTTGAGACTTTGCTTTGATGCGATGAAGCGAAGTATGATGTGAGTCTTGGCTTAATCCAAGCAGGGATCATTCCAAGCATGTTGATAACTTGAAGAGTAGTTCAAGTTGGTTGATAATGGATTGTTCAAGAGGTAGCTTGAGCTTGTATGAGGATAGTCGTCAAGAAGGATGGCTAGGAGGCTTGGATCTCGTCGTTGTTGAAGGTTCTAGCATGCTCAAAAGCAAGAGTACATGGGGCGCCCATAACGACTACAGGTAGGTAGTCGGGACACCCAAAAGACTACAGGTAGGTAGTTGAGTACTCTGGGCAAAGTAGATAAGTCCTAGGCACAAGGCAGTGTGCGGAGTTATGGTTAGAACCGGGGTTACCATTAGCCCTTGACAGATGGTCATTCAACTAACGGTGAAATCGAGGCAAGGATGACAGTGATAGCCAGAGTCATGGATGTTTGGTTGTATTATCATTCGGCTTCAAGAGCGGTGTTTTCTGGGTGCTTATCTGATCTTGGTTTAGGCCTTGGGGGTTTGTATTTGGAAAACATCGTCCTTGACTCGAGTGGTATTCGCTTTACCTTAATTGTCTATGTTGTTATGCTTGCTTCTCCTTAGTGTATGTCTGGGGCTATCACTGTAGAAAGAGGTGGAGTGGGATGGTTTGGTTCCTATTCCTTTTATCCTTTATGCTCTTTTGGTATGTTTGATAGTTAATTTACTGCTCACTAAGACTTTGTCTGACTCAAGGTTTTATGTCTCCTCTTATTACCTTGGGCTGTTCATCCATGTTTGGGATGGGCAGACTAGGTAGCAGGTGACAGGTGCTGTGCTAGGAGTTCTACGCTGAAGATGACGAAGACGAGCAGGAGGCTTTGCATATTAGTTTTCTTACTATATGTACTGGGTATCCGCTGCTGTATTTGGTTGAGTGATTTGTAGTGAGGCTTTCATGTATGGATTTGTGTAGATGATTGTATAAAACTACTGTGATGCTTATATGATGATGTTTCTGTTCTATGGAGCTTCACTATATTATATTTCTCTATTGTATTTTATCCATGCGCTGTGAGTTATGCGATAGAGATTCTTTTGTTTTGTTTTACCCTGACTATCGTCCATGGCTGCCTGGCACACCTTTCAGCGCATTATTTCCTTGTTTTGGTGCGGGAGTCATGGGCGGTCGTCACAAGATTTAAATCAAATAAATAGATTTATTGGGAATTTAAATTTATGATTACTGGATTAATTGAAATTGAAAATATGATACTGTAATGGTAAAATATACAACAATAAGTTGATATAGCAATTGTTTAAAGGATTATAAATTACCAAGTAATCCAAAGCTATAAAATTTGTAAATAATTAAATTTGAATTGAAAATTTGATTTAATTAATTTAATATTAAATTATTTAATTAGCTGAAATATAGTCATTTTGGCCACTGACTCTGATTTTAACAAAACCAGTTTCATCGGATCCGTAACAGTGAATTATTGTAGGATTTCAAGTTTCGTAATGATTGGACGTGTCATTTGATCGTATGGGTTCGAAACGTATAGAATCAATTCAATTGAAATCAATTTGAAATAAGTTGATTCTAGCATAACTTCTTCATACGATGGAATTTGGATTTGAAACCTGTTCCATTGCGTTTAATATCTAAAAATATTTATTTTGATATATGGAATGACCCATTTTCGTTTTGGAGTTGAAACGGGCTTTTTCGGGTAGCTATCGTTCAATTTTCTAAACCAATCTAGCCCATTTGTTCTGTTGTGTTCTTCTTATATATATGTCGTTATAAACCCTAGCAGCCTTTCTATTTCTCATTTTTGTACATACAGAAATTTTTGTTGCTCCTCTTTCTCAATAGCAGACAAACCCTAAAATTCACAATCCAGTTTCAACTCAAATTCTACTTCAAAAAATCAAACTCCTCAATATATATCGAATTATATATTGATTTGAAGCTCTCGACAGGCACATATCATATCTATAATTCGTTTTCCAATTTGAGTCACTGTTTGTCCAGAAACCGATGAACTATTCTCAGCCGTTCATTGATCGTCGATCAACTTCGTCTGATCGAAGAATCAAAGGCATAGTCTGGTAGAGAGAACCAAGGGGAGTCCATCGGCATTGCTTGTTCATTGATTCGATGGTTAGATTGAGGGCATAATTCGAATAGGGTTCAAAGGAAGAGGTGGCGGCTGCATGTTTCCCCTTGGCCGTAGCGTACGCGACGTGCCACGTGGGATCGGCGATCCTTGGTAGGGGGTACGGCACTCAGATGGTGGGTAGCGGCGGGGGTCCCAGCTTGTCACGCATGTGGATTGTAGGATGTTAGCGCCGGCGTAGTTCTGTATTGAGATGGAGTAGGGTTTCGGTGTGCAGTAATCGTGGAAGAAGCCTGGTGACGTATTAATTAATTGTTATTTTATTTTTTTTATTTTGAATTCAAACATTCTAATATCAATAACTTTTACATACGAGGTCCGTTTCATGTGTGGTTTTCTCCGCTAGGATAGTATTGGAATTCCGGACATTTTGGCACTGGTTTGGAAGAATTCTAAGAATGTTCAAATTTTTTATTTAAATTCAATTTAAATTCGAAGGTGAGTATTTTAACCCACTCACAACTTCTAATTTCTTATGTTTGTTAAATTGATTTATGATGTGATTAGAAATTTATTTACGACTGTTTGGCATAATCTGAATCATCATCTTAGTTAATTTGAATTTATTACGATTAAATAGTTATTTAATTTATTTTTGAATATAAACTGCCAATAAATACCTGTCATTTATTATCTGTTCTATATTGATGTTATTGGTTGAATTGGATAATGATTGTGATAAATGTTTGATTTTTTGATACTGGATGAATGGAGGTTGTATTTTATATTGTTATAAACTGCAAGTTTTTTATGGATTTTTATTTCATTTGGGATTGCGGTTTGAAATGATATTCAATCGTAAAATATTATATTGCGGACTAAAATGACAAATATCCGTATCACTTGAGCATAGGATAGAAAATTATATACAGACGTCGTGGTTTATATATAAAAATATTTTGAAAGGATTTCTATGGTTTTGGAAATGAATATATGGTTTTACATAAATATTGATTTTAGATATTATATAAATGTTAATTTGTTCTTGATTCTACGCTATGTATAATTTGTTTTAATATAGAATAATCTTAATAGTAAGGTTGATTTTTATTGAAGATAATATGGTTAAGTATTTAAATTATATTTTAATATAGAGTTTATAATGATTTAAGTGAATTAAGGTTAGAAGATAAATTTGAAATTTATTTGAAATTGAATTTATTTAAGAATAAAAATCAAATAAGTTTGACGTGAAATTTATTAAATTTGAAATTTTAGAAGGTATGATTTTTATAACTTGATTTTGGATTAAGATGAATTAAATGAATATTTCAAGTATAAATAAATTGAAGGAAATATTTAGTTACTTGAAATTTGGGTTTTATTTAGATGATAAAGGATTTATTAAGTAAAACATTTCAAAACTAAATAATAGAAAATTGGATTGATATATATATATATATATATATATATATATATATATATATATGAAATTACCAAACTTAGTTTTGAAATCGTTGAATACTTAAAGTTTGAAATATATTGAACTTAAAATGGTTTATTCTATGGATCAAATCTATTTTGAAATCGATTTAATTTGGAGCAGTTTATTTGGAAACTGGATTGAATTGAAATTTTTGATTTGGGATTTGGTTATTTAAAATCTAGAAATTCGATTTGTTTTGGAATTGATTTGTTTAATTGAAGAAGCTATTTTATTATATAAAGTATTTTAATATTTAAACCATTTAAGTGGTGGAAGTTGTGTTTCAAAGTTATGAGTTTCAAACTATTATGATTTGAAAGTGTTATATCTCAAGTGTTTTAATTTTGAAGTTATAACGTTGAAAGCACTATGATTTTCGAAAAGATATATTCGAAATAAAAATGATATTATATTGATTTGGGTTTTAATAAAAATGATATCATATTGGTTTGGTTTTGAAATGGAAATGATATGGTATTTATATGGTTTTGAAATGGTATTATATTCTGGTTTTGAAGTATATATTATTTTGAAATGACCGCGGTGTTATTATAACTTTTGATTTTTAAAGAGACCAGAGTCAGAAGTTGTCATACTCTCTGCCAACTCCGCAAACCACTTTAACTACCATGTACGCGGTGGAGATTCCAGAATGAAGTAGGTTGGTGGCGGTGTTCCTTGAGGTATATACGTGGACCCAACTCACATGAGTTGGCATAAGGTGGCTAAGACAGGAGCGATATCGGGCTAATGAGGTCATTACTCTGATCGGACACACTCCTTCGACATTATATTCTGACTTTGAGATTGATTTGATGGCCACTTTTGATTTTTGGGGGTGTGGCTCGAGGCGGGCGGTAGTAGCTGCTATGTGCTACCACCAGCTCGTGTTCGTAATTGGTATATCTACCCTGGCATTGTCTTGTTGTTCCATGTCACCTTACCTAGCACACCTTGTACAAGTTTGATTTGTGTCGTACCTATAGAGTATCCTTTGGTAGCCTCCCGATCAGGAGGTGTTACGGTACTGTACAGACAACGGGCACTACTACGTGTTAAGGTGGAAAATGTAAAGCCTTAATGCTATTTAAAAGTAAGTTTATTTTAATATTAGACATTATTATAATAGCGAAATATTACTACATAGTAGATAGTTTAACGGATCCTTAGGAGATGTAAATCCCGAACATCTGTTAAGGTACTGCACTCACGTTAGACACTGGATAAGAGATGTCAAACCCCGTAAACACCTCCGACGCCATTTACACTCTTATTTATTTATCGTCAATTTTACTTACATAAAATCTTTTAGTTCTGACTCGAGTGTTTTATCTTTTCAATTCGCTCGGGTTAGCCTGAGAATTTCAGGATTTGAAGACACTATTGCTGGAGGACGAAGATGAAGATTGTATTATAATCATTTATTATATTTCACTGCATCATGTATTCCGCTGCATTATTTATTATTCTCTGGTATGTGTAACTCTGATATGTATTGTATTAGTATAATCAAATGTTTTATAAAACAGCTTCATGAACTGTTTATTTGATTATTATATTTTGTTGTTCCACTATAAGATTCTATTTTTTTTCTCCACTTTTTCTTATTTACCCTATAACAATCCGCCCTTCTGTATGGTTTGAGTCCAACATGTGTGGTTTATCATCGATTTGAAACGTACACAAAGGCGGATGTTACATTTGGTATCAGAGCTTTGGTTTAGCGATAAACCTTAGCTTTGGGGGGTCTGACTCTTTATTTATTAGGCAATATTACCCTAGAATGAGTCGCTAAGTGTATATATATGAGAGAGCATGTTTGTTAGTGTTATAAGAGGTTTTGATATTGTGTTAATTTATTCCGTTTTGTATTTATAAATTCTGGTTGGTGCATAGGACGCTATGACATCAATAGGGATTTCTAAACACTTAATAGGCAGACCGACACAACATTTGTTTTGAATATAGGTGAATGAAATAATTTTGCATATTATATTTTCTATACATAATTTTTTTTATAAATGATATATATTTGGTTGTAATATGATTGTTGTTAGGTAGTGAAATTTATAAATATTGATTGGAAACAAGATTTAATGAAAGTAAAATAAATGAGAATAAACTAGAAATTTAAAACTTAAGTTTTGGGGTTTTGAAAATTTCTTTCGAATGATTTTGGAATGTAGTAATAATATTATTAGAAGTATTTTCTGATATAAATATTTCATTATTATTTGAAAGAATTGTTTTAAAGAAATTTTTGAAAGAAATAAGTTATGTACTCCCCTCTCTGTCACTGGAAATAATTTTGGTGATGACTGCATGCATGATCGATATTCATTTTCGAGTTTCTAATTAGGAAGGGCACTATAGTAGTTTTACTACAGATTTATTTTGATGAACAAATATAAAATTTACATTGTTTTAAATATAACTGGATGTATAAGTTGTAGGTATATATATATATATATATATATTTATCTATTATTTTAAAATGATTTGAAAATGGAACCCGATATTTAGTTCTTAAGTTTCCGTTAATTAATAGTAACAAACCCGGTTTAGAGATTACCGTAAATATTACCTAGGTTCAATTCCCAGGAAAGTGCAATAAGAGTGGACCATGTTATATTTAATATTTACGGTAATCTCCAAACCAGGTTTGTTACATTAATAGTTTCAATTATTGTAGTAAGATGGAATGTAAGTAATTGATAATTGGAACCCTTAAATGAAATAAGAGATTAAATGCTAGGTTATGAATGAAATTGCAAGCAAGTGAAATTTGTAACTTATAAAACAAAGGATATGATTATTGAACATTAAATTAATTAAAAGAAATGAGAAAAATTTGTATAACTTTCAACTACATTCTTAAAGCATATATATAACTTACCAAATACTAAAAGGTATAATGTTTAATAAGAAAATGTAATGGAAATTATACGAGTAAATTTATGTAATGAAAATGTTCAATAAATTGCTTTTATTAGTAGGAATTGATGTGCCAAGTAACTGAACTGAACATGAATACTATGGTTAAATGAATAAATGAAATTTAGATCTGAAAGAACGTAATGCAATAAAATTATTTTGCAAGAAACAAAGGTAAATTAAAAAGATAAAACATTATATGAATGAAAAGGAAATCAAACAAAAAATATTATGAATTGAAATTATTAAGAATGAACTTGATCTATTGTTTGGAATTGTTGTTTGTTTGGTTTAAGGTCATTTAGGCAAGGATACTCTAAAATTGTTTGGATGTATGAATAATCTATTAGTTTCATCTATGACTGTTGAGTATATGGTGCACTTAGTAGTTTATTTTCCATTCTGTACATTTAAAGTTTTAAACCCGAATAACAATTTGTTTTGTTTGCTATGGATATATGGATGGTTGATTTTATTGACTTCATATGATGGTTGTATGATGTGATTGCAAGTGATTGTTGTTATTATTGATTTGTTGTTAGTGATTGAAACAACTTTAAATATTTCATTTTAATAATTGTTAACCTTTTTGGGATTATATAAGTGAAATGCGGGTTATGGAAGCAATTGCTACTACTTTTGGTTTCATAAAATAAGCGTTAATTGCCTGACAAATAGGTACGTTTTCGGATTACGGTTTTTAGCGATATTATATATATTTTCCCTTTGTTGGATATATTATTTTGAGATATTGTGATATATATTGTTATATTTAATATTATATTTTCTCCTGAGCCTCTCCGTACAAAGGAGACTCTACCGAAATTTTCCGCAAATTTTGGACATAGAGAAATTTGAAAAATGTTTTCCAAATTTTATTAATTTGAGTATAAAAAGATTTAATGGTTATAAATTGGTAAATTTTATTCAAATTAATTAAAATTTATAAATTTATTTATTTATAAATTTAGTATTTTTGAATAAGATGTATTATTTATTTAATTCTTCTTTGCCCTTCTTTTTCAATTTTTGGGGATGAAAAGTTTTGAGTGGGGGAGAGTGTAATGGCCCTTAAATTTTCGATTATTTGATTTTTTTTAATTTATGAGTTTTGGTAATTTAATATGGAAAGAAATGAAAACTTTGTAATTTAATAATGAAATGAATGCTAGAATGAATTATAGCAATGGTAATCAAAACTAATTATTGACAATTGAAGTGAAATCCCAGTAATGAAATAGGGTAAATTGTGCACTTGGTTATAAAACTTGAATAAGTAAATAAATGTAAATGTTGCATAAATAAAGGAATTTGTATATAATTAATGGTAATCGAATGAATTCGGTATTATGTATGTAATTATAATAATTGGTTGAAGTATAATAAACTTAAGTGTAACATTGACTTGTAAACAATTATTATAAGTTACCTGTTTGATTAGTTGATTGAATTGAAATTGGAAATAAATTTTTGATAAATATAAATAAATGTTACATTTATGGGAAATGTAATACAATGTTTAGGAGTTGTTAAATTAGAGTATATTAAGGTAATGAAAGGTAAAACAAGTGTTAACTGTGTTATAGTGTAATAATGGACTTAGTATAAAAATGGGAATTAAATCAAATAAATTTATTAGAATTAATTATAATTAACTGGAATACAATCTATAATAAATGGATTATGGTAGGTAAATGAAATTAAATACTAGGTTAATTGAAATTAGGATGAAATGGAAAATTTTGATGTATTAGGATATAAACCATGCCTTTAAGGTGATAATTTGATAATTGATTTCATAACAAGATTTAAATCAAATAAATGTATTTATTAGGAATTTAAATTTATAATTACTGGATTAATTGAAATTGAAAATTTAATACTGTAAATGGTAAAATATACAATGATAAATTAATATAGAAATTGTTTAAAGGATTATGAATTACCAAGTAATCCAAAGTTATAAAATTTTAAAATAATTAAACTTCAATTGGAAATGTGATTTAATTAATTTAATATTAAGTTATTTAATTAACTGAAATATAGCCATTTTGGCCACTGATTAGGATTTCGACGAAACCAGTTTCGTCGGATCCGTAACAGTGAGTTATTGTAGGATTTCAAGTTTCGTAACGATTGGACTTGTTGTTTGATCGTATGGACTCGAAACGTCTAAAAATCAATTTAATTGAAATCAATTTGAAATAATTTGATTCTAGCATAACTTCTTCATACGATGGAATTTGGACTTGAAACCCGTTCCATTGCATTTAAAATATCTAAAATTATCTATTTTGATATATGGAATGACCCATTTTCGTTCCAGAGTCGAAACGGGCTTTTTGGGTCGTTATCGTTCAATTTTCCAAACCAATCAAGCCCATTTGTTCTATTGTGTTCTGCCTATATATACGTCATTATAAACCCTAGCAGCCTTTCTATTTCTCATTTCTGTACATATAAAAATTTCTATTGTCCCTCTTTCTCAATGGCAGACAAACCCTAAAATTCACAACCCAATTTCAATTCAAATTCTACTTCAAAAATTCAAACTCCTTAATATATATCGAATTATATATCGATTTGGAGCTCTTGACGAGCGCATCTCTGATCTATAATTCGTTTTCCAATTTGAATCACTGTTTGTCTAGAAATTGATGAACTATTCTCAGCCATTCGTTGATCGTCGATCAACTTCGTCTGATTGAAGAATCAAAGGCACAGTCTGATAGAGAGTACCGAGGGGAGTCCATAGGCATGGTTCGTTCATCGATTCAATGGTTGGATTGAGCGCATAATTCAAATAGGGTTCAAAGGAAGAGGTGGCGGCTGTGTGTTTCCCCTCGGCCGGAGCGTACGCGACGTGCCATGTGGGATCGGTGATCTTAGGGATGGGGTGCGGCGCTCAGATAGTGGGTAGCGGCTGCGGTCCTAGCTTGTCACGCATGTGGGTTGTAGGATGTTAGTGGCGGTGCAGTTCTGTATTGAGATGGAGTAGGGTTTCGGTGTGCAGTAATCGTGGAAGAAGCCTGGTGACGTACTAATTAATTGTTATTTTATTTATTTTATTTTGAAATTCAAACATTCTAATATCAATAACTTTTACATACGAGGTCTGTTTCGTGCGTGGTTTTCTTCGCTAGGATATTTCTAAAATTCGGACATTTTGGCGCTCGTTTGGACGAATTCTAAGACTGTTCAAATTTTGGGTTTAAGTTGGATTTAGTTTCAAATTAAATTCGAAGGTGAGTGTTTTAACCTACTCACAACTTTTAAAATTTCTTATGTTTGTTAAATTAATTTATGATGCGATTAGAAATTTATTTATGACTGTTTGGCATAATTTGAACCATTATCTCAGTAAATTTGAATTTATTAGGATTAAATAGTTATTTAATTTATTTTTGAATATGAACTGCCCGTAATTACCTGTTGTCTTTTATTTGTTCCATATTGATGTTATTGATGGAATTGGATGATGATTGTGAAAAATGTTTGATTTTTTTGATATTGGATGAATGGATATTGTATTTTATATTGTTAGAAACTGCAAGTTTTTATGGATTTTTATTTCATTCGGGATTGCAGTTTGAAATGATATACAACCGTAAAATGTTAAATTGCAGATTGAAATGATAAATATCTGTATCACTTGATCATAGGGTATAAAATTATATACAGACACCGTGGTTTATATATAAAAATATTTTGAAAGGATTTCTATGGTTTTGGAAAGGAATATATGGTTTTATATAAATATTGATTTTAGATATTATATAAATGTTAATTTATTCTTGATTCTAAGCTATGTATAATTTTTTTTAATATAGAATAATCTTAAAAATAAGTTTGATTTTTATTGAAGATAATATGGTTAAGTATTTAAATTATATTTTAATATAGAGTTTATAATGATTTAAATAAATTAGGTTGGAAGATAAATTTGAGATTTATTTTAAATTTAATTATTTAAGAATTAAACTCAAATAAGTTTGATGTGAAATTTATTAAATTTGAAATTTTAGAAGGTATGATTTTTATAACTTGATTTTGGTTTAAGATGAATTAAATGAATATTTCAAGTATAAATAAATTGAAGGAAATATTTAGTTACTTGAAATTTGGATTTTATTTAAATGATAAAGGATTTATTAAGTAAAATATTTCAAAAAGTAAATAATAGAAAATTGGATTTGATACACACACACACACATATACACATATATGAAATTGCCAAACTTAGTTCTTTGAAATCATTGAATACTTAAAGTTTGAAATATATTAAATTTGAAATGGTTTATTCTATGGATCAAATCTGTTTTGAAATCGATATAATTTGGAATAGTTTATTTGGAAACTGGATTGAATTGAAATTTATGATTTAGGAATTGGTTAAATTTAAAATATAGAAATTAGAGTTGTGGTGGAATTGATTTGTGAAATTGAAGAAGCTATTTTATTATATAAAGTATTTTAGTATTTAATCCATTTAAGTGGTGGAAGTTGTGTTTCAAAGTTATGAGTTTCAAACTACTATGATTTGAAAGTATTATATCTCAAGTGTTTTGATTTCGAAGTGTTATAACGTTGAAAGCGCTATGATTTTAGAAAAGATATATTTGAAATAAAAATGATATTATATTGATTTGGGTTTTAATAAAAATGATATCATATTGGTTTGGTTTTTGAAATGGAAATGATATCATATTTATATTTGTTTTGAAATAGTATTATATTCTGGTTTTGAAGTATAAATTATTTTGAAATGACCGCGGTGTTATAATAACATTTGGTTGTTAAAGAGACCGAGATCGGAAGTTGTCATACTCTCTGCCAACTCCAAAAACCACTTAACAACCGTGTACGCGGGGAAGATTCCAGAATGAAGTAGGTTGGTGGCGGCGTTCCTTGAGGTATATAGGTGGACCAAACTCCCGTGAGTTGGCATAAGGTTGCTAAAACATGAGCGATCTCGGGCCAATGAGGTCATTCCTCTGATCGGACACACTCCTTCGATATTATTCCGACTTTGAGATTGATTTGGTGGCCACTTTTGAGTTTTGGAGGTGTGGCTCGAGGTGGGCTGTAGTAGCTGCTACACGCTACCACCAGTCATGTGCGTAATTGTATATCTACCTTGGCATTGCCTTGTTGTGCCGTGTCACCTATCCTAGCGCGCCTTGTATGAGTTTGATTTATGTCGTACATACGGAGTATCCTCTGGTAGCCTCTCGATCAGGAGGTATTACGGTACTGTATAGACTACTGACACTATTACGTGTTAAGGTGGGAAATGTAAAGGCTTAACGCTATTTAAAAGTAAGTTTATTTTACTATTAGACATTATTATAATAGCGAAATATTGCTACATAGTAGACAGTTTAATGAATCCTTAGGAGATGTAAATCCTGAACATCTCTTAAGTTACTGCACTCATGTTAGACACTAGATAGGAGATGCTAAACCCCGTAAACATATCCGACGCCGTTTACACTAATATTTATTTATCGTCGATTTAACTTACATAAGATCTTTTAGTTCTGACTCAAGCGTTTTGTCTTTTCAATTCGCTCGAGTCAGCCTGAGCATTTCAGGATTTGAAGAACCTATTGCTGGAGGACGGAGACGAAGATTGTATTATTATTATTTATTATATTTCACTGCATCATGTATTCCGCTACATTATTTATTATTCTCTGGTATGTGTAACTCTGATATGTATTATATTAGTATAATCAAATGTTTTATAAAACAGCTTCATGGACTGTTTATTTGATTATTATATTTTGTCGTTCCGCTGCAAGATTCTATTTTGTTTGTTTCTCCACTTTTTCTTATTTACCCTGTAACAATCTACCCTTCTGTATGGTTTGAGTCTGACGTGTGTGGTTTATTCGTCGGTTTAAAACGTACAAAAAGGAGGATGTTATAGTTAGCACAGGCAATCTCAATTTTTCCAATGGATGCCCTAGGAATTTGAAATGTTTGTAATCAAAATCTTGCCATAGATGTAATAATTGTGTGTACCAATTCAATTCTGCCAGCAAAAGATAATAATTTTGAGCTCTAGCTTTGTAGCTTGTTTCTTAT
The DNA here is from genome assembly GCA_030765085.1 of Allium cepa. NCBI lineage: Eukaryota > Viridiplantae > Streptophyta > Magnoliopsida > Asparagales > Amaryllidaceae > Allium > Allium cepa. Next base: position 501,850,173 of record CM060937.1, on the reverse strand, counting down.
TTTTGTAATTAGAACTCCACATTCCCTGTCAATTATTATATTATTTGATAATGGCACACCAAAATATTTAACAGGAAGCTGACCCTCTTCAAATTTAAGGAGTGAACAAAAGGTCTATTTGTTTCTACATTGATCATTAAAGTAATATTTAGTATTCTGCTCATTAACCTTCAACCCAACAAACTATTCAAGTTTGTGAAATATTTCTTTCAAATCTAAAATAGCAGTATGGTTAGCATTATAACAAATAATAAGATCATCTGCATACAGAAGATGCGTTATTTGAGGTTAAATTTTGTATACTGGCTATATTATGTTTTTGTGAGTGTAAATTTCCATTTGGAGAGTAAAGAATTCCATTGCAACAGCAAATAAGTAAGGGGATAGGTGGTCACCTTGCCTCAGACCTCTATTACTCTTTATAAATCCTCTAGGCACACCATTGATCAATATTGAATATGTGGGTAAACTTATACATTCTTCGATAAGATTCAATATTTTGCTACAAAAATCCATACACCTCAACATATGAATGATAAATCTTCTATTTATTCTGTCACAAGCCTTTTGAAGATCAACTATTAAACATATTTTATCAGCTCCCTTCTTCTTGAAGTTCCTTACCAATTCATGTGCTAACAAAGAGTTTTCAAATGTACTTCTCCCTTTAATAAATGCACTTTGGCATTCTCCTGTGGATTCAGAGAGAATAGGTTTAATCCTATTGCAAATTATTTTATTAGAATTTTATAGGAGACATTTCAGCATGAAATTGGCCTATAGTCCTGGATTTGTGTTGGTTTATCTTTCTTTGGTATAAGACAAATGAATGTGTGGTTCATTTCTTTTATTATTCTACTAGTGTCTAGAGCTTCCTGATTGCTAATCTCAATTTTTCTTTCAGGTTTTTCCAGTGGGTTACATAGAAATGAGAGCCTAATCCATCTGGCCCTGGGCTGGAGTCATGATGAATGGATTTAACAGCTTCCTCAATTTCCCTGCTTTCAATATCCTGGTCAGCATACGGCGTCCCCCTTCAGTAACAAAACTTCTAGTTTTAACAACAGGTAAGTCCACTAGATAATTTTCGTTGAATAGATTAGTGAAATAAGCTAATGCTTCCTCCTCCAACTTACTCAGATTTGTAGCATGCACTCCTTTTTCATCAGCGATGTTATAAAGGTTATTATAATTTTGTCTAAGAGACATTTTAGTGTAGAAAAATTTTGAGCATTCATCTCCCTCAATTAACCATTTTTCCTTTGCTTTTTGCTTCAAATCCATAGCTTGAATTTTTAATGCATTTTTGAGTTCATGTTGTACTTCAAAAAATTCTTTGTTTAACTCATTATTGGTAGGATCTTTACCCAGTGCAGATTGAGTTTATTACAGAATTTCCTGAAGCCGTGTAATTTTGTTTATTTTCTTTTTTCTACAGTTGTTCCATTCTTTATGTCTCATTTTAATGTGTTTAAGAATCATAATCAAGATAAATGAGTTGTTACCTTCAAAGATATCTAAAGTAGAAAAATCAGCTGCCATGGAAAATCTTTACATAAAGGCCAAAAATTGGCATACTTGAACGGCTTACCCTTCTCTATGTTGACCTGAATGAGTTCAATAAGAAGAAGGGAATGATCACTAGTAGACAAGGCAAGATAGTTACTTTCATATTAGGAAACAAGTTAATAGCCTCAGCATTCACAAGCACTCTATCCAGTTTACAAGCAATTTTTTTAACTTCTCCACTTCTCCATGTATATTTCAGTCCAGTGTGGGCAACCTTAGTCAATCGAGCAGTAATGACACAACCATTAAATTCCTCAAGCCGGGATGCCTTCAATGTGAGACGACCAACTTTATCTTCAGCCTTTAACATTGCATTATAATCTCCTATAGTGAACCAAGGACCATCTGTATGATTTGATATATTTATAAGATGTTTCTAGAGTGTTGTACGAGTTGATGCTAACTTACTAGCATGTATGAATGTAATGTGAATTGTCAAACCTCCAATGTTTGTAGCTTTTACTATTATTTGCTGATCATCCATGCTTAGCAGTCTACCCAACCAAAATTCACAACACCAAGCTATAGGATTCTTCCTTTGCAAGTAGAAGAGTTATTATGATATATACTCCAATTTTCCCCCAAAGTATAATGAAACTTACCAATACTATCGTTATTCATTTTATTTTCAAGTAAACCAAATAATGATGGTTTATATTTATTTCTTAAATTAAAGAGTTCTAATAGTCTTTATCACTATTAAGACCTCTAACATTCCAGCAAATAATTGTCACTGGGAGGGTGGTGCCTTATTACTCCTTAAGTTTCCAGGGGAAAAGTTCTTTGGATCATGCTTACTTGCTTTCTTATTGAACTGTTCTATGTATGCCTAATTTGCTTTAGTGTAAGTACTTGTTTTTGGATCAACATTCAACTCCTCATCACTAGAAGCCAAGTTTATGTTCATTTTATTAATATCTTCCAATTATTCAGGTTCCTTTTCATTCTGGTCTATCTCAACAAGTGCTTGTTTCTGTGCCTTATCCTGGAGCGAATTGTTCAAATTCTCATGTCGTTGGCTTGTTTGGTCAATCTCAGAGTAATTCATTCCAGAGATTGGGGAGATCAGAGTGTATTTGACTATCAACAGTACTATGATATACTAAATCAGTGAAACTGCTACCAGTGTTATGTGTATTTTGCTTGTCAGCTGGTTCCATGTGTATATTAACAGCTGTAGGTTTTTATGGGCCTTGTAATATATCTGGTTGATCTGATGTTTCATCTTGACTTTCTGTATGTTGCTTGATCTTCTCGCTTCAACTAGATCGCTTCTCTGATCACTTTCACTTTGATCTGTCACATTCTTCTCCTTAACCCTCCATTCTTGTGTGTTACTTCTTGTACATTGCATTTGTGTGTGTCCAAAACATAGACATTGTGTACATTTTGGAGGAACAAACTCATACCCCACATCTTGTTCATATTCTTTTCCATTACTATTCTTAGCACGTATTTTGTTAAGTAGTTTTGAATCTGCTATAATTTCTATAAGGACCTTTGCAAATCTAAGTTTCCTCTGGTGTTTTGTATCCTCATCCATCTTTATCGGCTCTCCTATAAGACTAGCAAGTTTGTTTATTCCTCTGCTGCTCCATAATGCTAAATTAAGATTTATTAATCTGATCCATACAGGGTGCGAATCTAGCATATCATGCTCCAGTCTTAAATTTGCTTCCCGTCTTTTAGTAAAAAGTCGCTTACTATCCATGAACCATGGTCCATTTTCAATAATTTTTTGATAGTCTAATTCCTGTTCAAATTTGACTAAGTAGTAGCCATTTTCTCTTGCAAATATGTTACATCCCCTTTCTGGTTTCCATTCCCTTTTGATATATGCAATGAAATGGATGTAATATGGCCTTTACCCTGCCATATAAATGTATACAGAATTTTTCCACATACTTACGGCCTCTGCAAAGTCATCTTCATCAATCTCCGTAAATTCTCCTTTATCATCTATAGTTTTCTTATAAAATCGGACATTGTTATATATGCTCTCCTTGCAATCTGTGGCTTTTGTCGAACTTTTAATCTTTTCCTTCGAGAATACCTGAGATATTAGCACATCCGCATAGATCGAACGAACATGTGTCGAGTTAGGGTTAGCCGCAATCTTCTACTTACCTTTTCTTCTGACCTCTTGACAATTATCTTTGTCTTCTCCTTCCTGAGAAGGGGGATCTGATGAGAAGGTCAAGTTCGTATAGTTAGGGTTCGATGATGAAGATGCAGCTGCCATTATAAAGCTAGAAAAATTTGAATATATGTATAAACACACACACAATTATATGAACATTTATGGATATGTATTCCTTTGCTCTATTTTATCATGAATTCTTATATATATATATGTATGTATGTATGTATATGTGTTTATATATATATATATCTGTGTGTGTGTGTGTGTTTATATATATGTGTGTGTGTGTGTGTATGCGTACATGCACAATTACCTTCTTCCTTTAGATATATACATATCCATTTGATCACATTTATACACACCTATATACATACATATACATATATATAATAAGATACACACATGCTTACATATATATATATATATATATATATATATATATATTCCTATATGCATTACTTCTATAAACATTTAACAAAATACATATACGGTTAAAAATTTAAGATTTTGCCATTATGAAGCTTGTACATTCATGTGCATATATACTTATTCACATATGCATTATTTTTATAAATATATAAATATTTACATATTCATAATTTTTTTTTACATAACAACTATACATATACACTTTCTTACATATATTTATGTATTTTCCTATATTTACATATGTTCACATATTTACATTTTTATACACACACACACACACACACACACATATATATATATAGATTATTTTATCCCGAGTTTGAAATGGTGAAGTTTCAAATACACATTTAAACATAAAATACTTTTGTAAATATATATATATATATATATTGTTGTCATCATATACACATATATTTACATTTATTTATTCAACCAATAAAATTTATATCCCAAAATTAAAATAAATTAATTGCCCAATACCTAACGGCTAAAATTTTGAGTCGTTACATTCCTTCCTCCTTAGAACATTTCATCCTCGAAAAGGAAGGAACGAGAAATTTGAATTTTGATGTGTATTATTAATTAAATTATTTTTAAACATTTTAACTCCTTACTCTTTTACTATACATTTAAAAAAAATTATATACACTTTAAATTACATAGTATTCCAAACTAGTTTTATAACGACCCGTAAATTTAACCGGTTTTAATAGCGTTATTAATTGAAATTTTGTGGAATTTTAAACAATAAAATTTTGTAATATAAATTTTATATTTGGAATGCGTCTAATTAAACATAGCAAATGGTAAATTTTCGTCTGAAAATATGAAAATTTATTTCGTGCGTAAATTTACTTCAATTTAATCAGTTAAAAAGCAATGAAAATAAAACATTTTCGAAACCTAAATAATTTTATATAGAAAAATACTAAATCATCTTCTGAGCAAGATGTTAGTTTGTCGTTTTTTAAAATTCGGACTTCATTAACTCCGTCGATATTTTTTTCTGCGATTTTCATGCATTTTTCGCTAGTATAAAATTTCGAATTTTTATAATCAAATCGTACCACTGATATCCATATACCGTTTTGATCGTCTCGTCGTACTGATCTCAGCAGTATATTCGATTCTGTGTTTTGAAATTAGGTACACTGCAAAATTCGTGAGAACAACAACCATATCGTTACCCGATGCCTTTTGATTCCTTTCGTTTATTAAATTTCCACCATATAAGCCAAAGAGACATTTGCATTTAAAATTCTTGGAATTCGGCTCTGCCTTTTAATTTTTCCGGGTTTCAATGTGCATGCTTTTGGAAAGAAATGTAAACATTAATTACAAAGTTAATAGCCTAAGTAGTCACGTACAATTGTCAATACCATTCATCTTCTTCCTGTAGCCTTCCCTTTCTTGCCTCCTCATGAAAAAACGAAAAAAACAGCCTCGTCCCCAACCCACCATGCAAAACCCACAACTGAACTTCTTCTCTCCACTCCTCCACGGCTCCGCTTCGCCGCGCCTGCACGCAACCGGCCACCGCACTGCACAACCCATCAACTGAAACCCTAGCGTGCATCAATACACACAACTCAACCCTCTCATCCGCCTTTGCTTCGCCCAGTAGCCATTCTCCGCCTTCGAGTCAGCTCGCTCCTCCACTTACCTCTCCGTCCAGCATGCAAACTCCGCTCGTGACCCCGCCTTCGTCCCATCCACCTTCCACCTCGCCGAGAACCTAGCACGCGGCCCCCTTCATCTCATCCCAGAGCCGAACCTCGTCTCAGCGTGCCATCCCATGCGTCGGCCATCTCCACCCTCCAGCCGCTATCCGCACCGCCGTCTTCCCGTCCCCGAGCCCACTGCCCCACTTCTTTCCCCGCCTTTGCCCTGTGACAGCCTTGCATCCATCTGGATCCACTTGATCTTGTCACTCACTTCTTCCATCCACTGATACAGTGAGTAGCTTCAGTTGTTTTATACCTTATTTTATAACTTTAGTTCCGATAGTTATAGGTTGTAGTTTTATTATGTTGGCTCTATAATCTGTTAGTAACATATGTTAGTTATATATGTTTGTAATATATATGTGTATATTTGTCAGTTTTATATAGTCATATCTAATGTTGCTTTAAATACAATACTCATTTAGTATCTGATTTTAATAGTACTAAATATGTGATAAATATTTTGTATTCTAGTTTATGAGAAGGTACATATATTTATGCTGCAGTATGCTAGATTTTAAAGGAGGTAATATAGGTGCAAATATATAAGTTATATATTTTAATGGTTTATAGTATTACAGTATGAAGTATTTTAGGTTGCATGTTTAAGCAGTAGTTATAATATATTAGTTATTAAACATTGATTTTATGCATATGTATATTGGTATCTGTATGTTGTTATATATAGATTTATATAAAATACATGTATGTTCATTCGCCCATATAATTATTTACAGTCAGCATGACATATACAGCCTTAAATATATATGAGTATACATATCTTGATCTATTGTTATAAACTTGAGATACTTATATAAATTATATTATATAGGTTGTGTGATATGTTGTTAAGATATAAATTCATATATTTGATTCGTTTGGTGTGGATTTATTTTGGTTCTGTAATCATTGAAGGATATATGAAGGTTTACATCAGATTTTATTTACGGTAAAATTGGACTGTGTATACTATATAAATGGAGTTACATCAATTTTACAATGAACACTGGAAGAAAAATACGTGAGTTTATATATATATATAGTGAGATTTATTTTTACCAGTGATTAGTTTTAATAATGTTCTGAAAGTATATAAAGATTTATTTTAATATATGTCTTTGAATTGATTTTGAAAGAATTTTTTTTGTAATATATATTCCGTTTACATCGAGCTAATTTAATTTGTCCTCATCGATTCCCATTTTATCAGCTTTTGGTCCGTCGTGCCCGTTCTATTCATCGAATTCGTGCCCATCTCACTTGGCTCTGGATTCGTAGCTCAATTCCGTGTCAAACTTATCTAGCATCGAAAGGTGATTAATCACTCACGATTAATGTTCTTTTATTTATTAAATTTGATTTCAATTGTAACGACAATTGAAATAAGCTGCTGTTAGTCAATTACACTGTTATGTATGCTATTATCTGTATCAGTTCGCCTGTGACATCTGACACCATTATCTGTTAACTGTACGATGATAATCCGTTTGGTCGATAACTGATTGATTGTTTGTTGTTTACATTGGATTGTTAAATTGTAATGTATAAGTGATAAATATTATGAAACTGAATTTGACGTGGGATAGTTAGTGACTTGAAATCGATATACATGTTGAAATTAATTAGACGAACTTGTATAATATGACCCATTTAAATGTTATATTAATTGACACGTAGAAAATAGTTAATTACCCTTGAACCATTTGAATTTGTGTTGTATTAATTAATGAAGCATGGATTTGAAAAATTGATGTCAAGTGTAGAACTGCATAGAATAATAAGTGTAATAATCTTTAATCTGCATGAAATGATAGTGCAGATTCTAGAAATAATTATATTAATTTGCACAAACAACATTGTGAATTAATACGATTATTTCGGGATTATTTGAATTGATTACTGGATTGCTATTGATTGTTGTTATTTCTTGTTTATTTACTTTGACACCATCCCAGTTATCACACTGCAAGTTCCCTTTGCTATGCTCTGATTTTTGAATTGAAATGGAATCGGGTTGAAATGATAAATACCCAAATAACTTGACTTAAGATAGAAAATTAAATTAAACCAGATTGGTCAATAATTTGATTTGAAATAAAATAAAGATTTTATTTGAACAATAACAAGGTTCGAAATAAAATTTGAATTTAGATCTTAATGAAAGGAAATTGTGAATATCGAAATTTGAAATAAATATTAATGTAGTAATTGACGAAAGAACATTGTTTAAAATTTAATTGATTAATAATTAAGCTTCAAAATTATTAATAATTAAGTTTGAAATTATTAATAATTAAGTTTTTAAATTATTATTGAATTAAGTTTTGAAATTATTAATAATTAAGTTTTGAAATTATTAATAATTAAACTTTGAAATTAGTAATAATTAAGCTTTGAAATTATTAATAATTAAGTTTTGAGATCATTAATTATTAAGTTTTGAAATTATTAATAATTAAGATTGAAATTATTTAATAATTGAATAAGATTGAATTATTTGATAATTGAATAAAAATTGAATTCTTTGATAAGAGAAATTGAACTTATGAATAAGTGAATGTGAACTTCGTTAATAAATGAAATTGGGTGTGTTTATTTATTAAGTTTTTGGAAAATTATTTAAGTAAGTCAATAGGTGGAATTGAACTTCTGAATAAGTGAACTAAGTTTCTTTATTAACTGAGTTTTGAAATTTGTAACTAAGTAAATAAATAAATGAAATTGAATTTCTTTAATAAGGAATAAAATATTATTTATTAAAATTAATGTAAGACTTGTAATTTAAAGAATTTGATTTGACGAATTTAATTTAATTCAATTTGTAAGTTATGATATAATGAAGTTGAATTTAAGCAATTGATTTAATGAATTGGAAATTAAATAGAATTGTTTGAATGATAAATTAACTTAACGAATATTGAATGGAATCGATAAATGAATTTAAATTGATTTGAACGTTAAATTAAAATTTATTTAAATGATTTTGAAATGAAATTCATATACGAACTTGAATCAATATTTGAATTGTTTAAATACAAATTAAAATCGAATTATAAGATTTTGAAATAGAATGTGGAAGTTGAAACGTATATTATGGAAATTGATATAGAAAGACAAATGAAATGTTGATTTATAAATTCGAATTGAAATTGAATTTTATTTGGTTTTGAAATATATGAACGACCAATCGGTGTAATGATTACGGAAGTTATTAAAGAAACCAGAATCGATTATGGACATACTCTCTGTCTAAACCGAAAACCACTTTAATAACTATACGCGGAGTGTGATCCAGAATGAAGTGGTTGGAATGCTGTACGTGATGACTGAAGAAAGAGAACGATAATGGATAGTCTTGACACTTGTGTCAAATTGGAAATGACTAAAACATGAGCCGTACAGGGCCAAATGGGGTTAGCCATCTCGAGCGAACACACATCTTCGTAACTATTACTCACTGCTTGTTATTGATTGGTGCACCCTCGTATTATTGGAAGTGTTGTTTCAGGGTGTTGTGATCGCTGCGACGATGCGTTCTCACCAGTCCGGATCAGGAAAACGGTAGTTTCACTACCTTGGGTGTTGCCTCATATACCATGTCATACTTTTATCCTTATATACGCGACCACTACGAATTTGTTTTGTGTTATACCTATGGAGTACTCCCTGATATCCCACTATCTTACGGTGGAGTTTACAGTGCTGTATAGACTATAACGCTTATAAAAATGTGTTAAGGGGGATAATGGTAACGCCTTAACACTATTTTGATATTTATATTACTGATATGCATTATCTATTTAGCGTACACTACTATATAGTAGATAGTTTAACGGATCCTTAAAGGATGGTTATTCCAACGTCCTTTGAGTTATTGTATTTCAATTTTTATTTCACTTGAGTTGGATTTATTGATATAAGAATGTTAATCCTGACTCGAGTGTTTTGTGTTTTGCTTTACGCTCGGGTCAGACTGAGTGTACCAGTATTCGAGACTCACCTTTGGAGTTGGAGAATCGCTTGGAGATCCGGCTATCTATCCAGCTTTCAGATGTTCAGTTGATTCCTGTGATGTATTCTGATTCTTGAATTTGACTATTGTATTCGAGACTTCTGTTGTAACTTATTTAACTCTGTTATATATATAGTAGCTTCATGAACTACTATCTTTTGTTTCCACTGCATATTATCACTCTGTGTCTGTGATTCTGTGATTATTTATTTACTGTATATATGAGTTTTGCCAAATTTAAATTAACAATTCGGTATTTTGAATTATTCAAGTCCGACATGTGTGGATGCGAATTGTAACGACCCAACTTCCTATCTCCAGGAAGTCGCATCGCTAATAAGAAAGAAAGGGATAGAGAATAGAAAGAAAGAGAAGAAAGAAGAACCAACACATCGGAATCTAAACAGTGGAACGAATAAATTATATTAATAACATAAAATATTTACATAGTTTACAACCACTATCAGAGTACACAGATATACAACTTATACTAGACAGTTATAAACACCTGTCTAGTATTTACAACATAATACAATCTCAGAGTCAACACAGAGCACACAGCGGAATACTAATATCTAACGCAGAAGCCTCCTGCTCCATTGCTCCTCCAATATTCGTCAAAGCTAACCCGAATCCTAACCTGAATCCCTTGGCTACTCGTAAAAATTTGAGTACCCAAGAGTTTATGAAAAACAAAAATAAACTCAGGGTCAGACATGGGTCTGGTGTGAGTAACAGGTTAAAGTTGCTTAACTTTTTTAAAAACCTTTAAAAAGAAAGGTATCACGTAAGACTTCCCACACATAAACATGGAAAAGTTTTTACCTTACGCTAACCAAAACATTTGATAAGAAATCCGATGATATTATAATAGTGTCTAGGGTTTTCAAGTAAAATACAGAAATAGCCGAAATTGTTACATCTATTAAATTCAAGCTACGAGCCACAAAAGTGGTAATACAATCAAAACCGTTGGCACTTATTGAATTTTGGATTCCATACAATGGCAGGGCTACTGGGGTACCGCCTGTCACAGTACGTGGCCTAGATCACCGTACCGAGGATTACTCCCTTCATCCCCTGCAACACAAGGCCGGACCTGTTCCTTACTGAACAGTTCCGAACAAGACAACCCCGGTAGTTGTCGCGATTCAACCGCCCCACACAGCCGAAATAAAAAGGGACCTCTAGACAGGGGTAAATCTTGCTCTCAAGTGGGGGCTACCCACGAAGCCTTGCTACACCTCCCCTGTTTTAGCCATTCTCGGTTGATGATGCTTGAGGCTACGATTACCTTTATAGGACATCAAATCTTAGAATGCTCATTGTCCGCCTGACGATGTGCTGAAAGCATTCAATCCATACAAGTTCGTTCCGGGTTCGAACGAAACCGAAGGCACTATCTCGTTGCACTCATTATTGGAATCACCCTCAGAGTCAACGACCATAGCCCTTGCACTCTGATTCACCATCTCGAATCTATAGCACTATTCCGTCAAACTCATTACGGAATCACCCACAGAGTTATACTTATGTATAACCCTTGCACCTCGAGTCTTCACTTGCTCCACTTAGATTAACGACTAACGTTAATTGGAATCGATGTGGTTTTTGGATTCCAAATATGGAAACCCGATCCCGGTCTCATCGAAATCCTAAGCGTGTCTTTTAGGTCCAAGTAGTTTTATGTTTAAAACAATTCAATTTAAACTATCTATATACACACAGATAGATACTTCACATCATCATAATAGATAATCAACAATATTATCATAAACAAGTAATCATCACAAATTGACAATCTATATTACCATCATCCATAGATAACTCATACCATCACAATGCAACCAATGCATCCATATCACACAACACTATTTATCTCATGTCTGAGATTCAAATCATTCAAGTCAAACCAAATCATACATTCATAAGCAAGAATCCATAATCACACCATCTATAATTAATTTAAAATGAATTAAATTAATTATTTCTATCTCTAATTAATTTAAAGTGAATTAAATTAATTACATATCTTTAATTAATTTAAAATGAATTAAATTAATTACTTCCTCATTTTAAATCTTGCTTACTTAACCATTAATTGATTACCAATCAATTAAATAATTATCCTCAAATCGATCACATTAATTAATCACCTTTGATTAATTATCCTTTAATTACATTCAAGTAATTATCTTTAATTAATTTACAAATTAATTATCCTTAACCAAAATCAGTAATTAACCTTTAATTACTTCATTAATTAATTAATTACATTAATCCTTAATTACATCATTAATTATATTAATTACTGATTCTTAATTAAATCTAAATTAATTACTTATTTAAATTAATTACATTAAGTAATTAAACCATAATTAAACCACAATCATTAACCATATTTGATTAATTACATTTAGTAATTAACTACTCTTAATTACTTCTTTAATTACTTCTAAATTAATTACATTTAGTAATTAATTATATTTATTAATCATCCCTGATTAATCTCATTAGTAATTAATTATTCTTAATTAATTACATCACTTAATTATTTTAAATAACTTAATTGATAAATTCTTAAATTAATTGCACAAAGTAATTAATCCCAAAATACCATACATTAATCAATTGCTTCCAATAATTTACTTAACTTAATTACTTCTCTAAGTAATTATTCCACATTGATTTCTTATCAATCCATTCAATGATTTTTCTAAATTAATTAAACTTAATTAATTAATTTACTAATCCAATTAATAAATTAAGTACAAAGAGTAATTAATATCTTTAATTATTTACATAAAGTAATCATACTTAATTAAGTTTCATAATTGATTATTTAAAATTAATTAATCCAATTAATTATCAAAATTAATTACATTAATTAATTAATAAATAATCACAAGTTAATGACTTTCATTAACTTATTAACAATTTCTTGATTACCTTTCTTAAGTAATTAACTTAAATTAATTACTAATTTAATTAACCTTAATTAATTTCAAATCTTTAATTAATTAAACAAATTAATTAATTAAATTATTTAAATTACCTTACAAATTTAATGAAACGAAGATCATTATATCTTAAATTTACTTCTTAAAATAAAACATTTCTTATTAATGATTACTTTATTTTTCAATAAAGTAACTTAAAACAATTTAACTTAAAATTGTTTTAAAATTACTTTTTAAATTTAAAATTTAAAAAGAAATCAAACTTAACTTAAATAAGTTTTTAAACATTTTAAAATCTTTTAAAACTTAATACTAAAGATTTTCTTATTTTATAAAAGAAGTTATAAGAAATATAAATCCCAAATTCATTTCAAATACAAATATTATTTAAATATGTTTTCAATATCCAAATTTGTTTAAACATTTAAATTGCCTTAAAACTCCCTTTATTTTCAAACCATTGTTTCAAATTTGAATTTGATTTTCAGATTTAAACTCATGTTTGAATCTCTACTTATATTTAAAGCTTTATTCAAAATTAAAATATTTAAACTCTTTAAAGTTGTTTAAATATTTTTGTTTCAAAGTTTAAATTTAAAATTTTCAAACTGGATTCAAATCTCATTTGAAATTCATACCTTAAAATTTTGATTTAAATTCTGTTTACAAAATCCTGCATTTAGATTTTTAAACAAATCTTAAAATTAAAACTACAGGTTTCAGAAACCTGTAATTACAAAAAGCAACCCGAGTTTCCCCCATATTTGCTTCGAGTAAAAACATCTGCCGCTTCGAGTTAAAAATCAATTCACCCGAAGAAAATAACTACTACCCAAACCCACATCTCCTGATACCCTGTGCACTCGTGCACCTCCACCAGCGAACCACACCTCTCCGACCATTCCTGATGATCCACACAAGTGAAGTTCAACTACGCACCTCCTTTCCAACACTCAGATCACCACAAGTAGCCCATCATCGAGATTGAGCCCTAAACCCAAACTGGAACGCAATTAGGAAACCTGGAATTAGAAGGCCATCTCCCTTCCAAAACCTGTCACCGCCGACATCACTACCCTCAGTCCACCAGAATGGCAGAAACTTCGGTCACCATCTCGTCAGTGGCCAACCTCCCGTCTTCCCAAAATTCGTTGCACTCGATCGTCTCAAGTCTTCAAGATGATCGAAATACCAAGTCCAGATAAAATTAGGTTTACAAACTTCGCCCACCTCCCATCGCCTCCACCAAGCCCTATACATCTTTCTGGAATTTTTTCCACACTTTCTGATCACTACACTACCCCCACCAAGAACCCCAAACACTCCAATCCACTCGATCATCAGAGAATGACTGAAACCCATTTTCTGTTTAAATGGGTACTGCAGTTCCAAATCCTAACCAAACAATATGATTTTAGTTTTAAAAATCATAATTTTGTTTAAGTTTTCTGATTATAACACTGAATTTATATTTTATAATGTTTGAGTTTCAATTTGATTTAACATACTCTGAAGTTTTACAAATTTCAGAAGCATCACCCTACTTTATTTTACATAAATAAATTTCTGAACTAAACTGTGTTATAAATTTACACATTTGCTTCAGAACTTAATCCTTAACAAAATTTAAACAAGCACAAGAGGATTTTGTTTTAATTTATGTGTATAAGAATCTAGAACTTGAATCATATGAGCACAGTCACAAACATTCAAACTCAGCAATACTCTTAAAATCATATACACAGGCAAACAAATCAACATGCAATTCTAAATGGCATACACAAACATATCTATTTAAGCAACAGTTATATTTAAAATTTTCAAAAGAAGAGTTACTCACTTGACAGCAGAGATAAAACAGAGCTTTTGGGAAAAATGTTTTTGAAAGCTTTTGAAATCTTTAATTTGAAATGCCATGACTTCATTGCTTTTGATAAAACTTGGGTAGCTTGCTGAATGGCTTAAGATTTTAAAACTAGAGTTACTTGCGTTTAGATCTATATGCAGGTTAGTGGGACTTGCACTTGCTTCAGATCTCAAGTTGATGGAATTTACAGGTTAAAATTTGCTTTGCAGGTTTGGTTGAAATCCTGTTACAGGCCCTGCATGCTCTTCATTTTTTTTTAAAGAATGCAGAGGCTTGATTTCCAGATCCAAGAAATACAGAGACCTTAGTTTCCAGATGCAGGCTTTGATTTTGTTATTGAAAAGATTTCAGGTTGAAGAATATGAAAGGAACTTCAGATTTTGGTTTAGAAAGAATTTCCAGATTTTGTATTGAGGAATATGGTTACAGATTTGATTTTGAGGAAGGGTTCAAATTTCAGGTTTGGTAAATGAATTCAGGTTCTTGTGAGGAATTTGATATTGAAAAGAAATCAAATCTTGATCAAGATTTAATTTTTTTTTTGTTTTTTTTTTGAGAGTTTGAAAACAAATTTATTCTCAGCTGAAAACTTTTCTTCTTAACTTATAAAAATGAACATTAGAAAAAAATGAGAGTGAAGAAAAACATGTTTTATATGAATGTAATTGATTTATTAAAAATGAAAAGAAAAAAAATCAAAATAAGGAGGACACTTGTTACACTAGCTATTTAATTCAATTACACTTGTCCTTCCACCCTAGTTTTATAACATGTGTCTTGAAATTAATATTATTTGTTTTTTTATTTATTTTAAAAGTAAATAAAACTCCTTTTCCTTTATTTGTATTTATTTTTATGTATAAGTTATTTTCATATGTAAATGTTTATGCATTTCATTTTAAAGAATATGAAATGAAACAAATTATAATAATATGATAGCTTACCAAATATTTAAATATGATTACTCTTTGAATTCAAAATTAATTCCATTCTAAATGTTATTCATACATTTAAAAATCCAATTTTAAAACTAATTTATATTAACATATTAAATTTTAAAGTAATAACAATATTGACTTTTAAAATTTATCTATAATTATACATTTATCATTATTATTTGAAAATAACATTTTTATCAATTTAAATCATTTATAAAAGAAATCATAAATTACTTTTCTTATTTATCTTAATTATACTATAATTAATTTAAAATGAATTAATGTTTTAATATATAAATGGTATTTAAAATTTACTTATAATTTCCAAATTATCAAAATGATATTAGAATTTAAAACAAGATTTTAATTGTTTATTTAACTATAAATCAAAACCTATCTATTTACAATATATACATATATATATACATTATAAATAGGAAAATATTTTATTAGTTTTTAAAAGATAAAATTTACTAATTAAACATCCATTTAATTGGATTATTAAATCAAGTAAATTTTTATTAAAATTTTATCAAATCAATTTAATTTTAAATACAGATTATTAAATTGATAGTGCTAAAATTTCCGGGATATCACATTCCTTCTCCCTTAAAAGAATTTCGTCCCCGAAATTTAAAAGCAAAGATAATTTAATAACCCATTTTAAATTTTAAATTTTAAATTACAAACATACATCAATCATATGCTAACAACCATAGCAACCAATTTATTTAATCAAACAAATTTAATTATCCAGATAAAATTCTGGATAAAAATCTTCTCGAGTTTTCCCAAGAATATATATATATATACCGGAATACTCGCCCTACAAAATATAAACAATTCTAAACTACGAAGCTACAGAGCTTCTACTCATCTACATCTATAGAACTAGACAAGATATTAGACTACAGAGGAGTCTGACTCGACCACCAAACCTTCTTGAACATCTGGTTCCACTTCCAAAGATAACTCATACACGTACTCCCTCAGAGATACGTGAATCTCATCGAATCCCAGTTATCCAAACTGGCAATTCAATTCTTGAAAACCAAACACCAATCTAACCAAAACACAGAAGAGATCCAAAACAAAACTCCGACTCCGGAATCTACATTCCTTCGTCTCTTATCCATAAAACTCTTCGGATGATCCTGGGTTGCCTATATCCAAACTGATCAGCTCAACTCTTGCTGATTCTTCTAGAAATAATCTAGACCAAAAACATCCCAACACAACGATCTCCTCAAGATCAACCAATACTAAGATCACCAACTCTACTCTTCAAACGTCAGAAGAACAAACTCACTTCTTCTATCCAGAAAAGACAAAGCAGAAATACTCTCAAACTGCTTCCGCTGCACAACTCTGATCTGGCACAGAAGACACTGCTGATGAAGAACATGAGCACACTGGACATCACTTCCCAGAAATATGGCTTAACATATCCAAAGAAAACTCAGATGTTTTACCAATCCTGAGCTGCCTTATCAAACCTATCTCGAGAAATCCTCCTTCTACTAGCTGATCCACTGGTAGCACTCCTGGAATCCAAACGATAAGAAAACTCAATCTTCAGAAGTGGACAAACCTCTGACTTCTCAAAAGACAAACAAAAATTCTTCAATACCTCAGAAGATCATTCAACCTATCACAAGTCACTTTTGCGATCAACATAGATCAATTCCAAAGAAAAATGTTCTCTCTTTACCAAACAGAACAGCTTACTCTTAATTAGCCAATCCAATAAAGTATTGGGTCCACTCTGCTGCTTCTGAACTCCTCCTTCAGAAACTACTCAGCCAGTCAACTTCTGCCAACAAAGACACTCCGAGTTGCACTGCTGACACCAATGCCAAAACTCCCTTATCCAAAGCTCTTCGAGAAACTCGGCCCTCTAAGCCAACCATCACATCCCGTTGAACCCAGCCACAACACCGAAGTAGACACACCTCCTAACTCATTCCAAAGAAAACATCTTCGGAAATATCCATATTTACTGCACCTCATCTCGCAGCTACCACTTCCTGAGGTATCAAAATACCATCACACTCTTCTACCAACCAACAGATCCAAACTCTACTCGTCCATCTTCAAAGATAAACTCTGAACCTTAACAGGTTACCTTCAGAGATCGATTAAATCTCTACACTCTGCACAACTCACTCGAGACGGTATTAGGTCTACAGTCTCGACAAATACACTTCCAACCTCAAACATTCAAACTCCAACCAATGGCAGTAATCATGTTACACACACCACTACCTTATCTACCTTTATAACTTATGTTGGAAAACCTGAACGGGTAACCCAATAGATAGGTAGAAATAATAAATATATATATTAATTATATTTAAAATTACAAATTCGCTCTCTCAAGATAGACACCACTCCAGAGCCTAGGTATTCACTCAACCTAATGCTCTGATACCACTGTAACGACCCAACTTCCTATCTCCAGGAAGTTTGCATCGCTAATAAGAAAGAAAGGGATAGAGAATAGAAAGAAAGAGAAGAAAGAAGAACCAACACATCAGAATCTAAACAGTGGAACGAATAAATTATATTAATAACATAAAATATTTACATAGTTTACAACCACTATTAGAGTACACAGATATACAACTTATACTAGACAGTTATAAACACCTTTCTAGTATTTACAACATAATACAATCTCAGAGTCAACACTAACACACAGCGGAATACTAATATCTAACGCAGAAGCCTCCTGCTCCATTGCTCCTCCAATATTCGTCAAAGCTAACCCGAATCCTAACCTGAATCCCTTGGCTACTCGTAAAAATTTGAGTACCCAAGAGTTTATGAAAAACAAAAATAAACTCCGGGTCAGACATGGGTCTGGTGTGAGTAACAGGTTAAAGTTGCTTAACTTTTGTAAAAACCTTTAAAAAGAAAGGTATCACGTAAGACTTCCCACACATAAACATGGAAAAGTTTTTACCTTACGCTAACCAAAACATTTGATAGGAAATCCGATGATATTATAATAGTGTCTAGGGTTTTCAAGTAAAATACAGAAATAGCCGAAATTGTTACATCTATTAAATTCCAACTACTAGCCACAAAAGTGGGTAATACAATCAAAACCGTTGGCACTTATTGAATTTTGGATTCCATACAATGGCAGGGCTACTGGGGTACCGCCCGTCACAGTACGTGGCCTAGATCACCGTACCGAGGATTACTCCCTTCATCCCCTGCAACACAAGGCCGGACCCATTCCTTACTGAACAGTTCCAAACAAGACAACCCCGGCAGTTGTCGCGATTCAATCGCCCCACACAGCCGAAATAAAAAGAGACCTCTAGACAGGGGTAAATCTTGCTCTCAAGTGGGGGCTACCCACGAAGCCTTGCTGCACCTCCCCTGTTTTAGCCATTCCTGGTTGATGAGGCTTGAGGCTACGATTACCTTTATAGGACATCAAATCTTTGAATGCTCATCGTCTGCCTGACGATGTGCTAAAAGCATTCAATCCATACAAGTTCATTCCGGGTTCGAACGAAACCGAAGGCACTATCTCGTTGCACTCATTATTGGAATCACCCTCAGAGTCAACGACCATAGCCCTTGCACTCTGATTCGCCATCTCGAAATAATAAGCACTATTCCGTCAAACTCATTACGGAATCACCCACAGAGTTATACTGATGTATAGCCCTTACCCCTCGAGTCTTCACTTGCTCCACTTAAATTAACGACTAACGTTAATTGGAATCGATGTGGTTTTTGGATTCCAAATATGGAAACCCGATCCCGGTCTCATCGTAATCCAAAGCGTGTCTTTTAGGTCCAAGTTGTTTTATGTTTAAAACAATTCAATTTAAACTATCTATATACACACAGATAGATAATTCACATCATCATAATAGATAATCAACAATATTATCATAAACAAGTAATCGTCACAAATTGACAATCTATATTACCATCATCCATAGATAACTCATACCATCACAATGCAACCAATGCATCCATATCACACAACCCTATTTATCTCATGTCTGAGATTCAGATCATTCAAGTCAAACCAAAGCATACATTCATAAGCAAGAATCCATAATCACACCATCTATAATTAATTTAAAATGAATTAAATTAATTATTTCTATCTCTAATTAATTTAAAGTGAATTAAATTAATTACCTATCTTTAATTAATTTAAAATGAATTAAATTAATTACTTCCTCATTTTAAATCTTGCTTCCTTAACCATTAATTAATTACCAATCAATTAAATAATTATCCTCAAATCGATCACCTTAATTAATCACCTTTGATTAATTATCCTTTAATTACATTCAAGTAATTATCTTTAATTAATTTACAAATTAATTATCCTTAACCAAAATCAGTAATTAACCTTCAATTACTTCCTTAATTAATTAATTACATTAATCCTTAATTACATCATTAATTATATTAATTACTGATTCTTAATTAAATCTAAATTAATTGCTTATTTAAATTAATTACATTAAGTAATTAAACCATAATTAAACCACAATCATTAACCATATTTGATTAATTACATTTAGTAATTAACTACTCTTAATTACTTCTTTAATTACTTTTAATTTAATTACATTTAGTAATTAATTATATTTATTAATCATCCCCGATTAATCTCATTAGTAATTAATTACTCTTAATTAATTACATCACTTAATTATTTTAAATAACTTAATTGATAAATGCTTAAATTAATTACACAAAGTAATTAATCCCAAAATACCGTACTTTAATTAGTTACTCCCAATAATTTACTTAACTTAATTACTTCTCTAAGTAATTATTCCACATTGATTTCTTATCAATCCATTCAATGATTTTTCTAAATTAATTAAACTTAATTAATTAATTTAAACTAATCCAATTAATAAATTAAGTATAAAGAGTAATTAATATCTTTAATTATTTACATAAAGTAATCATACTTAATTAAGTTTCATAATTGATTATTTAAAATTTTTAATCCAATTAATTATCAAAATTAAATACATTAATTAATTAATAAATAATCACAAGTTAATGACTTTCATTAACTTATTAACAATTTCTTGATTACCTTTCTTTAGTAATTAACTTAAATTAATTACTAATTTAATTAACCTTAATTAATTTCAAATCTTTAATTAATTAAACAAATTAATTAATTAAATTATTTAAATTACCTTACAAATTTAATGAAACGAAGATCATTAAATCTTAAATTTACTTCTTAAAATAAAACATTTCTTATTCATGATTACTTTATTTTTCAATAAAGTAACTTAAAACAATTTAACTTAAAATTGTTTTAAAATTACTTTTTAAATTTAAAATTTAAAAAGAAATCAAACTTAACTTAAATAAGTTTTTAAACATTTTAAAATCTTTTAAAACTTAATACTAAAGATTTTCTTATTTTATAAAAGAAGTTATAAGAAATATAAATCCCAAATTCATTTCAAATACAAATATTATTTAAATATGTTTTCAACATCCAAATTTGTTTAAACATTTAAATTGCCTTAAAACTTCCTTTATTTTCAAACCATTATTTCAAATTTGAATTTGATTTTCAGATTTAAACTCATGTTTGAATCTCTACTTATATTTAAAGCTTTATTCAAAATTAAAATATTTAAACTCTTTATAGTTGTTTAAATATTTTTGTTCCAAAGTTAAAATTTAAAATTTTCAAACTGGATTCAAATCTCATTTGAAATTCATACCTTAAAATTTTGATTTAAATTCTGTTTACAAAATCCTGTATTTTGATTTTTAAACAAATCTTAAAATTAAAACTACATGTTTCAGAAACTTGTAATTACAAAAAG
Source organism: Allium cepa (assembly GCA_030765085.1). Classification (NCBI taxonomy): domain Eukaryota; kingdom Viridiplantae; phylum Streptophyta; class Magnoliopsida; order Asparagales; family Amaryllidaceae; genus Allium; species Allium cepa. The sequence continues at coordinate 501,828,685 of CM060937.1, read as the reverse complement.
CAACCCGAGTTTCCCCCATAATTGCTTCGAGTAAAAACATCTAGCGCTTCGAGTTAAAAATCAATTAACCCGAAGAAAATAACTACTACCCAAACCCACATCTCCTGATACCCTGTGCACTCGTGCACCTCCACCAGCGAACCACACCTCTCCGACCATTCCTGATGATCCACACAAGTGAAGTTCAACCACGCACCTCCTTTCCAACACTCAGATCACCACAAGTAGCCCATCATCGAGATTGAGCCCTAAACCCAAACTGGAACGCAATTAGAAAACCTGGAATTAGAAGGCCATCTCCCTTCCAAAACCTGTCACCGCCGACATCACTACCCTCAGTCCACCAGAATGGCAGAAACTCCGGTCACCATCTCGTCCGTGGCCAACCTCCCATCTTCCCAAAATTCGTTGCACTCGATCGTCTCAAGTCTTCAAAATGATTGAAATACCAAGTCCAGATAAAATTAGGTTTACAAACTTCGCCCACCTCCCATCGCCTCCACCAAGCCCTATACATCTTTCTGGCATTTTTGCCACACTTTCTGATAACTACACTACCCCCACCAAGAACCCCAAACACTCCAATCCACTCGATCATCAGAGAATGACTAAAACCCATTTTCTGTTTAAATGGGTACTTCAGTTCCAAATCCTAACTAAACAATATGATTTTAGGTTTAAAAATCATTATTTTGTTTAAGTTTTCTGATTATAACACTGAATTTATATTTTATAATGTTTGAGTTTCAATTTGATTTAACATACTCTGAAGTTTTACAAATTTCAGAAGCATCACCCTACTTTATTTTACATAAATAAACTTCTGAACTAAACTGTGTTATAAATTTACACATTTGCTTCAGAACTTAATCCTTAACAAAATTTAAACAAGCACAAGAGGATTTTGTTTTAATTTATGTGTATAAGAATCTGGAACTTGAATCATATGAGCACAGTCACAAACATTCAAACTCGGCAATACTCTTAAAATCATATGCACAGGCAAACAAATCAACATGCAATTCTAAATGGCATACACATATCTATTTAAGCAACAGTTATATTTAAAATTTTCAAAAGAAGAGTTACTCACTTGACAGCAGAGATGAAACAGAGCTTTTGGGAAAACTATTTTTGAAAGCTTTTGAAATCTTTAATTTGAAATGCCATGACTTCATTGCTTTTGATAAAACTTGGGTAGCTTGCTGAATGGCTTAAGATTTTAAAACCAGAGTTGCTTGCAGTTAGATCTATATGCAGGTTAGCGGGACTTGCACTTGCTTCAGATCTCAAGTTGATGGAATTTATAGGTTAAAATTTTCTTTGCAGGTTTGGTTGAATTCCTGTTACAGGCCCTGCATGCTCTTCATTTTTTTTTAAAGAATGCAGAGGCTTGATTTCCAGATCCAAGAAATACAGAGACCTTAGTTTCTAGATGCAGGCTTTGATTTTGTTATTGAAAAGATTTCAGTTTGAAGAATATGAAAGGAACTTCAGATTTTGGTTTAGAAAGAATTTCCAGATTTTGTATTGAGGAATATGGTTACAGATTTGATTTTGAGGAATGGTTCAAATTTCAGGTTTGGTAAATGAATTCAGGTTCTTGTGAGGAATTTGATATTGAAAAGAAATCAAATCTTGATCATGATTTATTTTTTTTTGTTATTTTTTTTGAGAGTTTGAAAACAAATTTATTCTCAGCTGAAAACTTTTCTTCTTAACTTAGAAAAATGAACATTAGAAAAAAATGAGAGTGAAGAAAAACATGTTTTATATGAATGTAATTGATTTATTAAAAATTAAAAGGAAAAAAATCAAAATAAGGAGGACACTTGTTACACTAGCTATTTAATTCAATTACACTTGTCCTTCCACCCTAGTTTTATAACATGTGTCTTGAAATTAATATTATTTGTTTATTTATTTATTTTAAAAGTAAATAAAACTCGTTTTCCTTTATTTGTATTTATTTATGTATAAGTTATTTTCATATGTAAATGTTTATGCATTTCATTTTAAAGAAAATGAAATGAAACAAATTATAAAAATATGATAATTTACCAAATATTTAAATATGATTACTCTTTGAATTCAAAATTAATTCAATTCTAAATGTTATTCATACATTTAAAAATCCAATTTTAAAACTAATTTATATTAACATATTAAATTTTAAAGTAATAACAATATTGACTTTTAAAATTTATCTATAATTATACATTTATCATTATTATTTGAAAATAACATTTTTATCAATTTAAATCATTTATAAAAGAAATCATAAATTACTTTTCTTATTTATCTTAATTATACTATAATTAATTTAAAATGAATTAATGTTTTAATATATAAATGGTATTTAAAATTTACTTATAATTTCCAAATTATCAAAATGATATTAGAATTTAAAACAAGATTTTAATTGTTTATTTAACTACAAATCAAAACCTATCTATTTATAATATATACATATATATATATATATACACATTATAAATAGGAAAATATTTTATTAGTTTTTGAAAGATAAAATTTACTAATTAAACATCCATTTAATTGGATTATTAAATCAAGTAAATTTTTATTAAAATTTTATCAAATCAATTTAATTATAAATAAAGATTATTAAATTGATATTGCTAAAATTTCCGCGATATCACACTAATAGTCCAAAACAGCGGGTTGTTACAAGTTTTATATGAAAATACTTTTCATAACTCGATGTCCCAACAAGTCCATCCTTGTTCTTATAGAAATTTTGTCATACGTTGATCAGGCGAAGGATTGAAAATCTATAAGTACTTAGCAGACCGTTTTCAACACCCAGTGAAAATACTTGAATATCTTTTTTCGAAAATGCTAAGACTTTCGTTTTAATATTCCAATTTCGGTTCCAATTCAGAATTTGCTTCGAATTTCCATTTGGTTTATAATTTCAATTTATCCCAATTCGTATTTTAAATCTATGATTTTAATATAAACAATTTCCACTCCGACCAGCTTGAATTTAGAAAATAGCTTGAATAGTTTTAAAATAGTTAAATAGTTAATATAAGATAGTTTGGGTTTTAAAAAGAATGGTTTGTTAGTAAATAGCTTGGATAATCAAAATAATTTGAATATTTAAGAAGATAGATTTAAACAGTTTATATCAAAATAATTTGTTTGAAAATAGTTTCAAAGTCAAACTGATTCAATTCCCAATCTCCAATTAAAATCAATTTCAATTTCCATTCCCATTTCGACTTCAAAATAATTCAACTTTGATTACAATTCCAATTAATTCAATTCAATTCAAATTTGAATTAATTCCAATTCCATTCTCAATCTTTAACCATCTCGATTTATATAAATTCGAGTTTGGTTTTCAGAGTACCGATTTAATCACTTCAATCAAATTAACCCTCAATATTTAATTTAGCAATCTAAATCTTTAAAATGATTCAATTTTGAACCCTAATTTCATATATTCATTTAAATTAGTTTTTACTTGGACTTATTTTAGGCTTCGAGTAGGATTTCAAATCTTTTTAAACAAATCATATTTCTGAATTCAATTGTTTTCCCAACTACAGCTTCAACATTTTAAACCCAATTCTTCTAACAATTTCGATTGACAAGTTCATTTTTAACGTTTCAATCTCAAGTTCAAAATGATTCCATTTCCATAAATTCGATTCTATTTCTTAAAATGAATATCATTTACATAATTTCAGTTCAAAATTTTACTTCTATTTAATTTAAGAAACGGATATATATCATTTCAATCCATTTTTTAATTTATTCGAAATAATCCAATTTACAGTTTTATATATTGTAAACAACAAACAGGATGATAGTAGGATATATCAAATAAATAAGCATCCAAATTATCTAAAACATCAATCAATAGCATCCATCGCAAATTTCCATGATTCGAAACCCATTTTATTTCAAAAATCATGTACACACATACATTTTTCCTTTTGCAACTCTCATCAAATCCATACCTTTTGTTTTACAATTTAATTCATTTAACTTCCATAAGTTAAATTTCAATTTTACCTTGAAATTTCCAATTTCAGATTATAAGCTCAAAACTTATTTAACCTGCCGTGAGTAAATTTCCAATCTAATCAACCTTACTCAATTTAAATTTTACATTCCAAATCCAATTCTTATTAATATCACTTCTCACTTATAAGTTCAAAAACTTATTTCTTTGGGTCATACTTCTCATTTTAAGGGGGTTCCAGAATTCAGACACGAGTATTTATTTCAAATCAACTTTGAAATCATATATATAATCCCATTTACATATCAATTCACACTTGAAATTTCAAACCAACCTTGTTTTCTATTCAAAACAAATTTCTTCGGAATTTTTCAAAACAACTCTTGTTTTAAACAAAACTTCCATATCAAAATATTCTAAATAATATTATTTATAAAAAAAATTCACAATTTAAATTCATTTTAATCTATAAGTCACATTTATAAATTCAACTTATATAATTTCACTTCCATGAGCATTTCACTCTGTTTCATCATTGTTTATTCTGTAATGAACATCCTTTATTAAGACACAATAACCAATTTTTGATAATAATCAATGTTATCAAACCTAGAAACCAAACACAATATATACTCTATAACAGTTTTATGAAAAATTATTTCTATATATATAAAATATAATCAGAGTAAACTTATTTAACTTCAAACACTTCAAAATCACTTCCGAAATTTTCGAAAATTTAATTTCTGGTTTATGTCTATTTTCAGTTTAACTTACTTGCGCAGTCCATTCTTATCCAAATTTCTATTTGGTTATATGTATATGTGCGTGTGTGTGTGTGTGTGTGTGTGTGTATATTACCACTCAAATTTTATAACGTTATTTTATTATAATAATTATAGCCAATCACCTTAATATACTATAATAATTTAGAAAAATTATTTCTTTATATATCAAAATATAATCTTATATAAAAATTATTTTAAAATCGTTTTTTAAATCATTATATAAGAAAATAACAAGTACACCCTCATATATAATACTCTCAACTCATTCTAGGGTACTACTGACCCTATCTCTAATGAATAATCCTCACCAGGGCTCGCTTACCTTCAGCTTTGATACCACGTGTAATGACCGGGCGATTTTCGACCCCCAAAATCGATGCTAATACGTTCAATATATAGAGCGCCAAGCAAGCACCGGAAATACCAGGTTGTTAGGGTATATAAGAAAAAGATAGAAGAAGAAAACAGAAATAACACGTAGAAACCCACATTCGCAGCGGAAAAAATATAATATATAATAATAGCATTTATACAAAAGAAAGCTATAACCGTTATTATACATACGAGTTATCAGAGTACAATCATCAATATATAAAACTAGATAGTTTTAATAACTTGTCCTCACACGCTGAATATACGGCCTACAATACACACTGGAATATCATCAAATATGTGCAATATGTCTATGTCATCCAGCTCGTCCCTTGAGCTCCAAAGTGTCATATCCTGAAACTGTAATACTCGGTCTTACCACTTGATGCCACAGACAAGAATAATTGAAATAAATATCCAATAGAGTTAAGCCAAGAAATAGATCGTTAACTAATTTAACGATCAATAGTTAATATTAAACAATTTATATTATTAACCCAAGATAATTATAATTTAAAGAGATTGTAAAACAATTTATTTCTAGTTAAGTAAAATCAAGCAATCTAATTAATAACTAATCTTATTTTATTAACCTAAGATTTAATTAATTAAGAACTTAATTAATTACCCACCTTAGTTAATACAAAATAATTAAATTCTACTTCACACAAAATATTTTAAGCTTAAATATTAGGAGATAAAATTATAAGTTCCATTTCCTTCCTCTCTCTTCTTCTTTTTTCTTTCCTTTCTTTTCTTTTAGCCAACCACCTGGCCCTTCTTCTTCTTCCCTTGTCATTTCTTTTCCTAGCTTCGTTTCCTTTCTCTGTTGTTCTAGTGCATGAAAACAACATGCATGCATGTGTGCACCTACACACACCCTCCAACCACTGTGACGCGCCGCCAACTATCGCTGTGAGTCACCCTCGACCTCTATGATTCGACTATCCACCTAAAAATACGACTGCTTCCTCTGTTCGAGTTACGAACTACTCCACCAAAACTGGAATGAAAACAAACCCCTTCATTGCATCACCACGATGCCACTGACCTCCATCATCCACTAGACTTCGATGAAAGCTTTCCCTCGACACTCTCTCACCTTTTTGCCCTGGTGCGCAACCCTTGATGTTTCCCTTTTCTTCGCCATTACCACTCGACCAAGACACCCTAAAAACATCTGCTAAACCCTATATCAACCTTGCTTCGTCCAACCACCCAACTATAAATACTCGCATCAATTTTCTCATCGTGCCACCACCCAGGCTTCCTCCGTGACAAACCAATGGCCATGAAATCGAGCCACTCGTCGAAATTTGCCACATCACCTAATTCTATTCATCGTCCTACCTCGCCATCCACACATAATGAAAAATCCTCAAACCACTTCCAAAATTCAAGTTTTTCAATAGTAATCCTCATCATATAACCCATTTAATAAATCGTGATAGCCGAAACTCAACCATACCTATGTTACTTATTATGCCATATGTTTTTCTACTTCTATACTTCATATTATCCAACGAAATAAATTTTAAAATAATCTATACTCGTAAACAAACATACTTTGTTTTGATTTCAAGACTTAAAACTAAATAGATGGTTTGGTATTGATTTTTAAAGTTGATGTTTAACTGTTTACCAAATAGAACATGAATTGAAAAAGAAGAAGAAGCATGGGATTTCTTTCTTTGAGTTATAAGGTGATCTTCCATGTTTAACAGGCATATATACACATCAACTCGTGTATATTTGACATTAATTTTAGGGTCTATCAGATCTACAGTTATATATATACATATAACAAAAATTAATGTAAACAAAACGTAGCTGTTTACTCACTGTTTTTAAGACATGAACACACTGTTATTTTCTTTTTCTACAAGCCTTTACTGTCTGGGTCTTTTGAAGTTTAATTGCAGATTATCTCTTTTTTTCTTTTCTTTTTCGTACGAGTATGAATAAGTGAACTAGCTTGGTGACGTTATATAGAAGATTAAAGCAAGCAGTGAAGTAGGGTGGCTATGTACATATAGATAGGCTGAACATCATGTACATGGTTTCTATTTTTTTTCATTAAAAAAAAAAGAATGCCTAAATTTTGATAAGTTGATTGAATTCAAAACTTGAGTGACTTGATCTTTTATGGCTTGATTAAATATGCATTTAATTTGATGTTAAATTAATTTAGTGTTGGTGCTTGAATTGATGCTTTTGCCATGATGATGTTTCCCTATATGTTTATATACAATTATATGTGTGTATATATGGATATGCTTATATATATATATATATATGTATGTATGTATGTATGTATGTATGCATAAATGTACAATTACCCTCTTCTTTTTTAGATATGTTTATCCATTTGATCACATTTACACACACACCTATATATATATATATATTAAGATACACACATGCTTATATATATATAGAAATTTATATTCCTATATGCATTACTTCTATAAACATTTAATCATATACATATATGGTTAAAAAATTGAGATTTTTCCATTATGAAGCTTGTACAGTCATATGTATATACACTTATTCACATATACAATATTTTTGTAAATATATAAATATTTACCTATTTGTTATTTTACATAATATCTGTACATATACACTTTCTTAATATATTTACATATTTGCCTATATTTACATATGTTCACATATTTACATTTCTACATATATATATATCATTTTTATATAGAGATTATTTTATCCCGGGTTTGAAATGGTGAAGTTTTAAATACACATTTACACATACACTACTTTTATAAACATATATATCTATCCATATATAATGTTGTCTTCATATACACATATATTTACATTTATTTATTCGACTAAGAAAATTTATATCCTAAAAATTAAAATTAGTTAATTGGCCAATACCCAATGACTAAAATTTTGGGTCGTTACAATATATGTTTAAGATTGCAATTGAAAGTTACACAAGTTTATCTTATTCCTTTAGTTAACAAATTGTATGATATTTACTTTTTCTTATTTTTCCTTCGAATCCACAAGTTACAATTTCAAGTCTTGTATATTTTCCATAAATCACTAATATCAAATTTCTTATTTTTCCTTTTAGAAGTTTCCAATTATTAGTATAGTCAAGATTTAATTGATTACAATAATCAAAATTTCTAATTAACAGAAACTTAAGAACTAAATACCGGGTTCCCTTTCAATCATTTTAAAATATATATATATATATATATATATATATATATATTCATATCTTTTATAGATGAAATCATATTTGGAATCAAAAATTAAGTTTCATTTATCAAAAAAACATGTAGTAAAACTACTACAGCGGTCTTTCCATCAATGATGCATGCACTCATCACCAAAATTAATTTTCCAGCGATAGAGAGGGGAGTACAAAACTTATTTCCTTCCAAAATTCCTTTAAAACATCTCTTCCAAATCATATTGAAATATTTATATATTATATTCCAAAATCATCCGATAGAAGTTACCAAAATCCCGAAACTTAAGTTCTCAAATTTTCAATTTATATTCATTTTATTTACTATCCCATTTCACAACCAATATTTGTAAAATTTCAATTCCTAACAAACAACCAAACATATCACATACAATTATATGCATTTATAAAATTTATTCTTTTATGTACAAATATATAATACTAGGAAAAATTATTTCAATTACCTATATTTCCAAAACCAATATATTATGCCGATCGACCCTATTAACTGTTTAGAAATCCCTATCAATGTTATAGCATCCTATTTGCCAACTGGAATTTATAAATACTAAACATAACAAATTAACACAATATAAAAACCTTTTATAACACTAACAATTACGTTCTCTCATATATATACACTCAAAGACTCATTCTAGGATATTTCTACCCTATCTTACATGAGTCAGACCTCATAAAGCTAAGGTTATCGCTAAACCAAAACTCTGATACCAAATGTAATGACCCACCTTTTTGGACAGTTTAAACTGGCAATAAAACACATGTCAAACTCAATCCATTCAAAAGGAAGGATTGTTATGGGGTAAATAAGAAAAATCAAAGAAAGAAAAACAGACACATAATCTCACAACGGAACAACAAAATATAATAATCAAATAAACAGTTCATGAAGCTATTTACAAATAACGTTTGATTATACTTTTACAGTACAGATCAGAGTTATATACAATACGAATAAATAAATAAATAAATGCAGCAGAACAACATAATGTAGTGGAATAAATATAATAAATAATAATAGTACAAAATCTACGTCTTCATCCTCCAAAAAGTAATCTTCGATAAACTGGAAAGCTCAGACTGACCACAGCGAATTGAAAAGACATCGATTCAGAACTAAAAGATTTTATGTAAGTTAATCAACAGTAAATAAATATAATTATAGCGGCGTTGAAGATATTCACGGGGTTTTACATCTCCTATCCAGTGTCTAATGTGAGTGCAATAACTTAAGATACGTTCGGGATTACCATCTCCAAAGGATCCGTTAAACTATCTACTATGTAGTACAATCACTATTATAATAGTGTCTGCAGTAAAGTAAAGTATTAAAATAGCGTTAAGGCGTTACTCATATCCCCCATTAACAAATTTTATATATTCCCATAGTCTATGTAGTACTGTAATTCCTCCGTAAACTGGAGGACTATCAAAGGGCACTCTATAGATATTGTACAAACCAAACTCGTAGAAGGCACGATAGGGCATGTGAATAGAGCACTCGAGGCAATGCTAGGGGTAGGATTCTACCAATTGCGGATCCGTACTAGTGGAAACGCATAGCAGCTACTACCGTCCACCTCGGAACACACTCCCATAATCAAAATCAAGGGGTGGCCACCAAATCATCACAAAGTCATAATACAGTATCAAAAAAGCATGTTCGATAGGAGGAATGACCACACTTGGCCCGACGTGGCTCCTGTTGTAGTCACATCTCAGCCGACTTACAGGAGTCAGGGCTACATAAATACCTCATATAGAATCGTACGCTAAACCATCCTACTTTATTCTGAATTCTCCATCACGTACAAAGTTGTTAAAGTGGTTTCGGTATTGGAAAAGTATGACAATATCCGATCTCGGTCTTTGTGACGAACGCGACTTTTCAATGCTCAAAAACCGACATCAATACGTCCATTGTATCAACTGCCGAGCAATCGAATGCCAAAAAACCGTACCGTTAGGGTTAAAGAAGAAGAAAAAGATAGTAGAAGAGAGAAAAAGATAGAATAGAACAGAAAGAAACAACAGAACAATATCAGAATCTCACAATCGCAGCGGAACAACATATAATAGATAAATGAATAATCTTTAAACAAAGAACTATATCAGTTATTACATTACATCATATTACATTACATTACATCATCAGAGTGTACAACAACAAACAGCAACAAAACAGCGGAAAAGAAATACTATATACTAGTAAATACGCCATGCCATCCAGCTTGCCCCCAGCAACTTCTGAATTCCAGAATATGCTGATAAAACCTGACTCTTAACTGCCCATGTGTAAATTGGTGGGCACCCAGAGTTTAGGAAGGAAAATAATAAACTCTGAGTCAGTCATGGGACTAGTGTGAGAACTTAAACAGTTTATTTTTAAAATAAAGTACAGGATGATTTTAAAATAGATTCGCAATGCTTTTTTAGAAAATGAGACTACCATAAGGCCTTCCATACACACACACAATGCAAACGCAGAATCGGAGGAGATTTCTCCTTATGATAGTCAAAGATGCTTGATACGCATTAAAAAGAAACATTTGATATTATTAATAGTGCATAGTGTAGGAAAAATCATTTCAAAAGTAAAGATATAAATCATAGCCAGCATAGGCATTCCGCTCTTATGCCTACTATAGCTACAATCCAAACAGTGGGGCGCCACCATAAGTGAATGATAGGTTCTACAACTAAAACCGTACAAGATCATATTGTTTCTTTGGATTTCCAACAAATGGTCAGGCCAAGGAACTTCCCATTTCCACAAGGGTACGCCTCTTGAAAGACGACCCGAGAGCTTAACCGGATCTCTGCCAACACAAGGCCGGGTTACCCCTAACTAGGTAACTACTAACACGAATATGTCATTCCCCGATCGTAACCGATCTATATCCAAGGATCCTCGATTTCCAACAACCACAAAGCAATAAATTTGCAGCAACAACATAGGCTAAATATCTGGGCTCCATACCATGATACCACCTCTATCCAGAAGGAATGACATACACTAAAGGGGCGCTACCCCCTAATAACCTTGCCGCATCCTTCCTGTTTTGACCATTTCCGGGGTGTGAGGTCCGACGAAGTCTCGTCCACAAAGCCACGCTTTATACAAAAGCTGTGCTTTGATCATCAAATGCTCAACAGCACTTCGTATGCCACATTACCAATTAGGGAATGTATCACTAGTAACCGTCAACTACATAACCTCTAAGGGTGTTAAGCTAAGAGAATAAATTCTCCGCCACCAACGGAAATATATTTGATAGAAACCAGCTTTACATCTCAAATTGTAACGTCAGACACACATCCATACAAGTCCGTTCCGGGATCGAACAGAACCGAAGGCACTTACAAAGAAGTCCTTGCAATCCGGATATTCACTAATCACGACCGGACTTCCCATCACAAAGGGTAATAAATTTCTATATCGGAGATCAGCCGATGCAGAAACATTCGACAGTAATCCTTCCGTTTTCACAAATATCCGGTCTTCAACACCGGTCATCAAATGCAATCCATAACCACTTATCACATATTCGGAATGAGTTATACGACCTCAAGGTCCTTTCCCTGCTAACCCGAATAGTGAGCGCTTATTCAAAAATAAGTGTGGCATTCAAATTCAAGCAATCACAACAAATACCTATTTAAAGGTAAATACCGATAGTCGGATTATTTAACTATCAATAGGCGTGTTCAACATCACCAAATTCCAAATAATTTCCCAAATTACTTACTTTCCAAAATATCTTTACTAGATATATAATTTCCAACTTCAACCATTTGAAAACAGATTTTCAAATCACTTTTCGCCTTTACCACCTTTGAAAACAAATTTCAATCATTTTCCTTACGCAAAAATACTTTCATCAAAATGGTTCATTTAAACCAATTAAATAAATCCTTACCGATTTACTTTATATTTACGTTCTAAATCCGTAAATTTATTCCCACACTTCAAAAATAAATCAACGTTTATTTTTAAACAAATTTCCCTTTCTTTTATAAATTCCATAGTGAATTTACAATTCCAAAATACCTATGAATATACGATTTCAATTATTCATTTTCAATTTATCTTCAAAAAGGTAAATTCTCAAAACGTTTCATTTCACATTGGAAAATATTTCCATACTTATTTAATAATAAGTAATTTACAAATCCATTTATTTTCAACACTTGGAAAATAATTGATATACTTAAATCAAAATTAAGTATATATTTCATTCTTTAGGAAAAACATTCTTTTAAACACATAAATTTGAGCCAAAACGAATGTTGCGTAAAACATCGTTACGACAACCCAAAATCACTTATAGGGATTCGAAATTAAAATAGATATATAAATCCCAATACTATACTAAATATTTCTTTTCGGAAATCATTTACTATAACAACAGTGTTATAGTCCATCATTTCCTTCTATTTCACGAAAACGTCTATTTCAACATTGAATATTGAAATCTATGTTTTCTATGTTTAATACATTTTAAAACATCGTTAAAACGATTAACTTCATTTTATAATATTCATTTTTCCAAGCATATCCATTTTATTTAATAATATATTCACTGTCCAAAATCGTGAATATACTTCACTAACCAAATTCAATATTTTCTACACATTTCATTTCAAAGATAATTCGCAATCCGAAATCGCGAATATATCTCCTTTAATAACCTTCTATATTAAATTTATCAAATTCAATTAATTTTGGATTTATAAACAATGTTTGTAAATTCCATTTCTATTTGTAAAAACTTCAATTAATAAAAATCCCTTTTTTAAATCAATTCAATTGATAACTCAACTTTATACCCAAAATCCGATTATAAGTTAATTATTTATAAATCTTTTATTTTACAAAATCTATTCATTTCATAACTTCACAATTTATAAGTCTATAAATTTTATTCACTTGTGAAATCCATTTATACTTCATTTTAACACTTAATAAAACTCGTTTCACAAATCCTATATTCTTAATTTATCTTTAAAAGATAAAATCTCAATTTAAATAAACCAATCCTTTTAATAATTTACAAAACGTTATTTAAAACTTATATAACTCCAGATCATACTTAAGTACTATTTTCCAAAAATATAACTTTTATAACAATAAGATTTCAATGTTTATTTATTTTAAATTTAATAAAACGTATAATTTCGAAAATCACTTTAAAATACTTTAAAAAAAAATCAAAATCATTATTTTAAAACTTCAAAAATGGATCCGATGATGCAACAGCACCAAATAGTCAATCACGACAATCAAAATATCATATATCAATATGATAATCAACAAATATCACAATGTCTATAATCAAATGAATACTAGTGAGGAATCCAGTTGGATCCCTCTAACATGTTTCCCTGCATCCACAAATGTTAGCACAATACCAATTCCATTAAGTACAAAATTATCGCGGTATATGGGATTTATAAAAATATTATCCGCTTAATAGGCGGCGCAATAGGGTCTCATCCGCTATATAATGCGGGAAATCAACTCCAAGTACATAAATAATACCAATTTCACTTTGCAGTGAAATATTCGCGATATATGTTTTTAATAAATAACCTCCGCTTACTAATGGCGCATAATGTCTATTTCAATCAATAGATAATAATTTATCATCCAGGCATACAATCAATAATTCTAAATCTAACTATTTAAAATTTAAATCGAAACAATTCGATTGAGTGAGGAGTTCTCACCTTGATTTCAATTCAGTTTTCGTGTTTTATTTCGAATAAAATTAAATGCGCGTTTTAATTTTACCCAAAATTCAAAGTAGCTCCAAACGACTCCAATCCAGTTCCATAGCGTAGTGTTCGACAATACGGTTCCAACGCAACTGGTTTCGTGCGTTTTCGACCTTGTATGACAAAGATACACATTTTTAAAGTTACACAAATTATAATACAATTTAAATTACAATTTCTTTTATAATTTTCAACCTCAATATATCCCAGCCGTTCGTTTTCACTGGCATGCATCAGGGCCGCACCCTCTAACCTTCTCCCTCACGCGTTCCAAGCTCCAGGCAAATACACGCAACTTGAAACCCATAGCCGTGCTCACTAGGGTTAGATATCGCACCTCCTACGACGAGCTTCGGCACGATCGGCGACCACCACCATGAAGCCAACGTCGAACTCCACCTTCACTAGAGAACCGGCCCCACTCGGCTGCCACAATCCCGAGAAAAACGTGAAAAAACACACTACTTCAAGCTTCGATTGTCGTTGATTCGTCGCTTAATTTTTGATCATCACCGTAAGGAATTGTAGATCTCACTTTGCTCTACATTTCTCGTGTTGGAAGTTTCTTGTAATAGTTGATGGATTGAGTGGAATTGAAGGGAGATTGACGAGCATTTCTGTGACGACCCGACTTTTCTAGCAATTTAAATTTGAATAGTTAATTAATTTTAAAATATTTACAAGTTAATTTTAAATCGAATGCTAGATATCAATATTTACGTGATAGTTAAATCATTGAATTATATAGTTTAAATATTGAATTTAATAATTGAAATTGGAAGTGTTTCGTTCCGTTTTGAAAAATATATCGTTTAAATTGAATTTAAAAATAGCACTCCGAGGCACAGTCTCGGAATTTGACGAAACCAGTTCAATTGGATCCGTAATAGTTAGTTATTATCGGATTTCAAATCTCATAGCGTTTGGATTTACCGTTGGCTCATACGGGGAGAAACGCATCACAATTAAAATTTGAAAATACAACGAGATATTTTCAATATTAAATTATTTTATAAACAGCGTGCCCAAGAAGCCATCTCCCTTCGTTATATTTCCAGTATTCTCCACTCTTCCCTTGTCTTCTCGAGGCATACAAGTTCGAAATGAACAAAACAAAAAAAAAAAAAATGGCCGGCAAACCCTTTATTTTCGCCTTCCTCAACTGGTGTCGAACGAAAGATGGGATCTTTCCCAAATTGAATAAATCGAACGCACCCTCCAATTTAGAAGCCGATGCTCTTTCATTCCTGTCCTCTTCATATGCATTCGAGCGAAAGATAAATGGCACGCAAGGATAAGAAAAGTGAGTGGAAGCAAATAAATTGATTTTAAGAGCAATTGAAGCGAATATGAGATTGTTTCGCTTAAAAATGAGATGAATGTAAGCAATTGTGCTGTAAACCCTTAAAATTAAATGAATGGCTTATGAATTGGTTGAAAACAATTGAATTAGCTTTAAAGTTATATTAGTCGCTTATGAGAAGCATTTGGTGCTTGTTGTTATGTAATGCATGTGTTTAGCTATGGAAAGTAAGTGAAATGTTAATAGATTCTCTATATATGGCACTTACATATTTAAATTGAGTAAGTACAGGTACAGGGAAGCGTTTGGCTAGATTTGGGGTACGCTAATTGCAAATATAAATTAGCTGCTTGCTTAAAATGCTAAATAAGGTACGCCTACGCAATAAAAATAGGAAATATGAAATGTTTTTGCTTTTTCCGACCGTGTGGGTCGATGTATGCATATTTATATCTATTGTCAAATTGCAAAAGCTTCTCCGTACAAAGGAGACTCTGCCAAAATTTTCTAAAATTTTTGGGAGTTAGAAAATTTTTGGAATTTTTTTTGGTTAACGACAAACCAATTTCAAAATTGGGAATTAACGTAAACTAGTAAAAGGAACTAACATGTATCAGTGTAAATGAAAGATAAAACGTAATATTAGAAATCGAAATAAATTGAATTCATATGAAACGGTGAAAACTAAGTTGAATAGAAGTGGGTATGAAAATTATGGAAGGAAATGTATAAAATGATTTGAAGGGTTATGATTGGATATTGTTGCTACGTACGATATGTAGGTATTATAAAGGGAAAAGGGAAAATGGATTTGATTCCAAATGATAAATGTGAATTGCCCGACAAAAAGGTATGTATTTAAAATTCTGTATGGAATTGGATTGGGTTTTTGATGCAGCCACTTGGCTTTTGTTTTCTTTTTGAGATTTGGGAGCCTGTAGAGGACTTTTGTAGTTGTACCGAGCTAGCCGCGCAAAGGAGACACTGGCAAAAATTTTCGGGAATTAGGGAGTTAGAAAATTTCTGAGAAAATTTTGATAATTCAACATTCGAAATTAAAATTGAAATTTAAAAGATTTAGCAAAGAGGTATTGCGTGAAAACTATAGAAGGTTTTGGGAAGTTGGTTAAGGATAGTAGAAATTTAATAAAAGATTGTTGGTAGGATGTTGAATTGGGAGTTTTGGGAAAGGTAAACGGGTATTGAACCATTCTTCCTAATTAGTAATTTCCGGGACGAAATTCTTTTAAGGGGGGAGGAATGTGACGACCCGACTTTTCTAACAATTTAAATTTGAATAGTTAATTAATTTTAAAATATTTACAAGTTAATTTTAAATCGAATGCCAGATATCAATATTTACGTGATAGTTAAATCATTGAATTATATAGTTTAAATATTGAATTTAATAATTGAAATTGGAAGTGTTTCGTTCCGTTTTGAAAAATATATCGTTTGAATTGAATTTAAAAATAGCATTTTGAGGCACAGTCTCGGAATTTGACGAAATCAGTTCATTTGGATCCGTAATAGTTAGTTATTATCCGATTTCAAATCTCGTAGCGTTTGGATTTACCGTTGGCTCATACGGGGAGAAACGCATCACAATTAAAATTCGAAAATACAACGAGATATTTTCAATATTAAATTATTTTATAAGCAGCGTGCCTAAGAAGCCATCTCCCTTCGTTATATTTCTAGTATTCTCCACTCTTCCCATGTCTTCTCGAGGCATACAAGTTCGAAATGAACAAAACAAAAAAACATGGCCGGCAAACCCTTCATTTTCGCCTTCCTCAATTGGTGCCGAACGAAAGATGGGGTCTTTCCCAAATTGAATAAATCGAACGCACCCTTCAATTTAGAAGCCGATGCTCTTTCATTCCTGTCCTCTTCATATGCATTCGAGCGAAAGATAAATGGCAGATGCGAATTGGCAGGGGAATAGAGAGCGCGAACGAGCAGGCGGAAGTCGCGATTTGAGGCGGCGACTCGGTGGCATGGCGGTCGATTAGAGGGGGAGAGTCGTAACTCGAAGACGAAGGATGGGAGTCACGCGTATGGCTACTGATGTATTCGAAGATGGTGGGTTTCCGCACTCGCGCGCTCGTCGCTTGAAGGCGCAATTGGAGCTTCTCGCGACTGGGTTGTAACGACGAGGCCGGGGTCGAGCTCGAAAAGTAGGGTGAGAAGCCTGAGCGTTCGAATGATGGGGGTTGGGTGATGCTCGACGGTGATGGGAGACAGATTGGTTTCTCGAATCGATAGTGAGTAATTTAGTAAATTTTTATTTTATTTCATTTTACTTTAAAAGCTTTAAGCTTGGATAAATTTTTGGGTGCATCTGTGTGACTTTAAGTATATAGTAGTTTTACTCAGGACAGTAGGGCTTGGACTCGAAGCACAGTAGGGTTGCTTCGGGTTAATAGTTGTTCAGGTTGTAACGAAACCTGTTTGTATTCCAGCTCGTTATAAAAACTTAGTATTCCAGAAAACTAAGCCTGCAATTAGAACCTAATCAGTACTTAAATGATAAAGTACTTAATGGAAGAACTTGAGAATTAATTACTTGAAATTATTTAAAGTAAGGATTACATAATATAAACTATTAAGGGCTTATGATTTGTGATTCAATAAATTTGTAGGGTAATGTAAATGGATAACTAATTAATTCAACTAATTGATGATTTGAGTTAATAAATTTAGAAATTAAGAGTTTGAACCAATCAATTGAGGGTTAAGTAAATTTATTTAGCTTAATTAATTTAAAATAATCAATTGATGGTTGATAGGTAATTACTTAATAAAATATAATTACCTTGTGAAATTAATCAAGGAAGAAATTAAGATAGTTAAAGGAGTAATAAATTTGTTAAATAAAAGGGAATAGTCAATTACAGGTTGAGATTGAACGAAAGTGGGTAATATTGTGGTTGAATTAAAGTAACTAATTTAGATTGGAACGAATTAAAATATAATTGGAAATAATTATTTAATAAAATTAATGATGTAAGTGAAGAATCGATTAGTTAAGATGAATTAATTTGAATAATTGACTCAAGGGAGTTAATTAGTATAAGTAATTAAGGATTAATGCGATTAAATAATTAATTAATTCGTGAAGTAATTAAGATTGCTTAATGATCTTTGTTGAGACTAACTAATATTATAATTAATTAATTCATGAAGTAATTAAGGTTGCTTAATGATCTGTGTTGAGACTAACTAATATTATGAAGTTAATGTAAGATAATTACTCGAATGTAATTAAAAATTATTAATCCAGGATGGTTAATTAAAGAGGGATAATGAAGAGTTGACCAATTAATTTATTTGGAATTAATTAATGTTAAAGGAAGGAATCGAAGTATTGAGATTTGAAATCCAATTAGAATTGATGGAATTATTTTGGGAGTGATCAAATTTGTTTATGGATGATTGGATGGTATTGTATGATTTGAAAGAGCTGATAACTCCGATATAAAATGTTGTGTATTTCATTGGATAACTTGTGATAGGATGATATGAGATTCGAAGAGACCGGGGTTGAGTATTGGGTAAATACCCGAAAACCATTTTCAAATGTTTATAGATTGATATGTAAAATCTACAGGCTGGAATAGGTGAATTTGGGGAATTGGACTATTTTTAAAAAAAAGGCTAAATCTTTGGTATTGAGAAACTTATATGTAACAACCCGCATATTTATCGAGTTTGTATTTAAATATTTTATTTAAATATTAACTCGTTAATCGGATTTTGGTCCGAAAAGCTACTTTTTGCAAACGGTCAAATTAGGACTCGAGATCACTTCCATTGAGTTCGAAATGTCGTTTACAACTTTTTAAGTATAAACATCGATAGGTTTGGAGTTAGTGAAATTTCACTAACTTTTCCCGCTTTGGACTTTGGGTCTATTAAGCCCAAGTTCCAACCCTCTTCTCCTCACTCTTCATAAATTTCCTAACTAATCAAGCTTTGGCATTAATGGTGGAGGGAATGGGAAATTAAAACTCCAAGCACAAATTCAATTGTAAATCCAACATTCAACTCCAAATTCAAGTAGAAGATATTGGATTCAAGCTTTGGATTGCTTCTCCTTGCTTTCAAGCTTCATCTTCATAAACTTTAGTGCAAAGGTGAGATTTTTATCTCACAATTCTAGCCTATAACTATATTGGACTGTTGGGAATGATTCCCTATCATTTTTGCATGCATGTTAGCATTTGGTTTGGATTGGATTGGCGAAAAACTCCAATTTTTAGCGTTTTAGTGAATTTTCTGCACTTAGGTCGTTCTGGCCATTTTTAGGTCGTTCGGAGTAAAGTTGTTCGTCCATGGGTCGTGAGTCGTTCACGAGTTAACTTTAGGTCGTTCGGAGTTAAGTCGTTCGTCCATGGGTCGTGAGTCGTTCACGAGTTAACTTTACGTCGTTCTGGAAGAATTGGCACTTCGGAATTAGGTCGATCACGAGTTAAGCCTTAAGTCGTAGGTCGCTCACGAGTTAGGCCTTAAGCCGTAGGTCGCTCGCGAGTTAAGCTTTAAGTCTTAGGTCGTTTCCGACCTATAATCTCTAGGCAAACCTTAGGTCGCTCGTCCACTAAGTCAGCCTGGTTTATCTCGTAGGTTGTCTCCGACCTAAGCTCCTGATAAGTCGTTCGAGTTAGGTCGTTGGGCCATTTACCTTAGGTCGCTCGTCCACTAAGTCGGCCTGCTTTATCTCGTAGGTCGTCTCCGACCTAAGCTCCAGATAAGTCGTTCGAGTTAGGTCGTTGGACCATTTACCTTAGGTCGCTCGACTCTGTTAAGTCGTAGGTCGTTAGACCTTAGGTCGCTCGACTCTGTTAAGTCGTAGGTCGTTAGACCTTAGGTCGTTCGCCTTCCTTAAGTCGCTCGACCCCTCCACACTAGGTCGCTCGGCTTGCTTGAGTCGTAGGTCGTTGGACCTTAAGTCGCTTGCCTCCCTTAACTCCAGTTAGGTCGCTCGGCCATTGTGTTAGGCCGCGTGAACCCTTAGGTCGTTAGACCTCATTTTGCTTTAGGTCGTAGGCCGCTTGTCTTCACTTAGGTCGTACCGTTTTGGACGGGGCGCTGCCCCCTGGACCCCCGCGACCTGACCGGGCAGGTCGAACCCCGTAAGCGGCGGCGTTGCCCCCGCACCCCCACCTTGGGGGGTTGCCACCCCCCTGGACCCCCCCTCCGTAGGGGATCTTATCTGAAAAACATTGAGCTGATTTCCCTGGATTTTATTCACATCTCCGTATGCGATTTTTGTGACTGATTGTTTCTACAATTGCTTCTGTGTTTTGTCACTTTATAATATAAAGGTTTCAATACTAGTAGTAAATATCAAAACTCTTTTAACAAACAATTTCAACTCTATTTTTAATAACAAAGCTCTTTTCTTAAACCGTTTTCCAATCTATTAGTATATACAAGCCTTTACCTCACTCGGATGAGAAATCTAATTAAACGACTTAGTAAAACAAGTGGTATGAAACGCTTGCGTTCACTTCGTCGGTTAATTCTTGGACTTGTTCGATTGAACCTCTTGTGACAATTTTATTAGTGAAGATTTACAGTTTGTTCGTAAATATTTAAGTTAAGCAAGTGGTTATGGGACATGAAGCTAAACTTCTATATTTACTAGCTTAGTGTAATTGACACTTCTCGTTGATCTTGATGATCGCTTTATGAATTAGACTAGCAATTGCGCGATGTCTCTTTCATTGCAAGGTTAGACTAGACACCAATTGTGTGATTCCATTCACACATACCTTTCTGCTTTTTGGTTAGTCTTGACCTCAATCTGTGTGATTCCATTCACACATGCGGGGTAGCTCCCCTTGGTCTTCGGACCGTCATGTGATAGGCCTCTTTCCCTTTTTATGATTTCTGGATTTCTCGTGTTGATTTCTGGAATTTATGTCATTGACTTGTTATGAGTACAAGTTTAGGGTATGATGCCCTCTTCGAATCTTTGAGAAGATTCTTGTGATATTGATTATCTCTTATTGATTGATCTTCTGTTGATCATTATTTACATACTTATAGTGGTATGTCGTTATGGATGTTTATGTTTATGCCATATCTTTTATGTTATATCATGTCATCTGATATTTATAGCTAGACTGATCCGTTTATTATTTCCTTAAATAATACTCGGGTCAGACCGAGATGTTACAGGTGCTTCTGCTTGACTTCTTCCCAGGGATTCATCACTCTGACTTTTGGCTAACTGTTTAGATTAGCAGTTTTTGTTGTATACACTTGAGATATAGACTCATAGTTGTATTCTTTTGTATAGCACGTGTTGCTATTCTTTTGTATTATCGTGGATCTTACTGACCACTACTCTGATGTACACTTTCATGTGTTAGTTATATATTCATATCTTCTTCCGCCTTTGTGATATGGATATCTGTGACTGATTTGTGATATGATTATTTCTATGTTTGTTTCCGAAGATTATTTATAGCCACCGTGTGATAAGCAATTACATGGATGGTCGCTCCTCAACAGCCTTATTCTCCGTGCTAGTTGACAGCACTACTCCGGAGTGTTCTTGGCTAGCGTGGGTATAGAGGTGGGGCGTCACATTATATGTGGAATAAGTGTTGTTTAAAATAAAATATGGCCGTGTGAATTGATATATGTTACCCGGGTTTATATGAGATGTATACATTTGTATTCCTTGTTAGATGAGTTTACTCACGCTGGTTTCCAGCCTGACCCGGGTGTTACATTGATGTAATGCTCGGGTCAGACCGAGTATTATAGATTTTCAGGTAGGTACGTTCTTGAGCTCAGGAGGCGAGCTGGATGGCTACAGCGTATAGAGTATTTCCGCTGTTTTATATTATTATTAATCTGAGACATGATAATTGTATATATTCAGTGACTGAAATGTATGTGAAGCTCTAATGTATATTAAATGTAATCGGCATATATAGTATTCTTTTGAAAGCTATTATTATTTATTATTATATATTATCCGCTGCGAATGGGAGTTGTTGATGTTTCTGTTCTTCTTCCTCTATCTCTTTCTTCTTTTTCATAACTATCTGGAATTTTCGGCTTCGAAAATTTCGGGTCGTTACATTTGGTATCAGAGCGGAAGGTTAAGCGAGAACCTTGGCTCTGGTGGGAATTACTCATTGAATAGAGTCCGTAGTACTCTAGAATGAGTTGAGTGTATATATATATATATATGAGAGCGTATTTGTTATTTGCTTATAAAGAATTTTAATGATTTTATATAAAAATATATATTTTGATATATATATATATATAGCAATATTTCCTTCTAAGTAATATCTAGATGATTTGTTGTTAAATTATTGAAATTAAGTTAAGAAGTAAAATAAAATACGACCAAATTGAAACTTACAACCAAAGTTGAAGAATAAACTTATATAACAAAATGGAATTTGAAATATAGATTGAAAATGTAATTTATAAATTGAAGCGAACTTCATAAATAAATGAGATTATAATTTGAAATAGAATTCTAGAGAATATTTGAAATAGAGTAAGATGAAAATTCCAGAGTAATGTTTAAATATGAATTTGATGGATTGGGAGTTTGGAACTTTGGGAAAAATTAAAATTCCTTTGGGTTTGAAAGTGGTTTCCAAGGGTTTTGAAGAAAGAATAGTATTATTTCAAAAATATTTTTGTGTTGAATTTGAAATTTGGGAGATTTGAAATCAAAAATATTTGGAAGTGTTTTTAGAGAAATAAAAGCATTGAACTCTTTTGGTCACTGGAAAATAAAGTCGGTGATGACTGCAGCATCATCGATGTTCATTTTTGAGTTTCTAGAAGCGAAATTGCTACCAAATTGTTTTAAATTGGGATTGTTTGTGAGTTGGGTTTGGTTTTGAAATTCAAAGGGATAATTGAATTCGCCAAAGAATTTTGGATATAGTTGAATTCTAAGGTGATATTGAAATTTGGAAATTTGTTTAAACTCTGGAATCTTGATTAAATGTTTATGGAATAATAAATATATATTGGCTAAATAAAATGTATAATTCTAAGTTAAAAGTAAATGTGAATGTAATTGATTATAAATAGAGGGTGTATAATTGAAATTATACTTAAGGTTGTAAGTTTAAAGATCAAACGGAATTTGATCTGAAATTGGAAGGAAATTGAGAATAAATTCAATTTGAATTGGGAATGAATCAAGTCCAATGGAAATTGGAGTTAATTAAATTGGGATTGGGTTAATTGAATGGAAGTGGATATTTAAATTGAATTGTTGGGGAAGTGAACAGTTTTGACTCTGGACTGTCTTGTTTTGATATAAACTTATTTTTCCAAGCTATACAACCTTTCTTTCTTAAAGCCAAATTATTTTATGATTTGGAGTTATTTAACCATTTTTCAACTGTTTTCTAAACTAATTCCTATTTTTCAACTATTTCACAAACTAATTTCTACTTTACAACCATTTTGCAATTATCTACAATGTTTGGAACTATTTAACCATTCCTCAACTATTTTACAATTAGTTAACTATGTTAATAGCTATTTTGCAAACTAATAATTATTTTTCAACTACTTATCCATCTTTAAAATTTTCAAGCTATTTTCTAAATATAAACTGGTCGGAGTTCAAACCGTTATTGATTAAACACCCAACTGGGATAAGAATTGAGGAAATAATCCAAATGGGGATTAAGGCAAATGTGAATAAGTGAATGAAAATTTAACTGAATGTGAATAGAAAGGAAATTGATATTGGAAGGAGTAATCAAATCTGAATATTTGATTTTGAGTAAACAAAGTTATATCTTTGTTATATATTCTCCCCTTATTGAATCTATTGTTGGAAGAAAAAGGATTTTGGAAGTGTTTGAAATATAAAAGGAATTTTATACGAGTTTAAAGTGATCCAATGTTTTAAAAATTATATATATCTGTGTGTGTATATATATGTATATATATACAGATATAAACGATCTTATGAGAATTTTGGAAAAGGTTTTGGGAACCTTTAAATTTGAAAAGGCTTTTGATTTTTTGGTAAAATCAATATTGAATTTGGAAAGCCTAGTTTGAGAATTATCGATTTTGGAATAATCGATTTTGTGTAAAGGAGCTTTGATGAAATTCATGCTAGGTGTATGATTTGAAAAATATTATATGTATAGTATAAAGTGTTTTGATGATAGCTCTGGAGAAAAAGGCGCTCCCTTGAAATGGACTACTCAGGAGTGCCACCAGGTGGTGCTGCCTTGAGCCCCAAGGAGGTTCTAAAGTTGATCCCGTGAGGAGTCCGGACAAATCTAGTTCCTGAGGATTATGAGTTGAGTTTACCATAGCGTAAGTCATGTGTGCCACGAAGAGCCTGCAGTTACATGGACTTTTGTTGTGACTACAACGTAACCCTGGTATGTAACTGTGACCATGGATGGGGGTGATGATTTTCAGAGCATTGTCACTAAAGATATTTCCTCTATTTTCAAAAACTGTGTTCTATAATTTCAATAAAAATTATTTTTCCAAGTATTTTCACTAGGTGTTGAAAACGGGTTTACCAAGTACTTATAGATTTTCAGTTTTACGCCTGATCAACGTATGACTGAATTTCTGTGAGAACAAGGATGGACTGGTTGAGACATCGAGTTATAAGAAATATTTTATAAAAGCTATTTTAAAACGCATTTCTAAAATTTTAAAATAGAAATTTGGAATTTTGGAAATCAAAGGGAATCCAAACTGAAATTATAAAATAAAATTTAAAACTCGGAAAAATTTGATGAAGTGATTCTTTATAATTAAAAAAAATCGAATATTAAATTAAAAGTAGAAGTAAGCTAATCAACTAAATAAATTATTTAATAGAGTATGTTCATAAATTTAACTCGGTTAAATAAGTTGGTTGTAAGTTGATAATGGGTTTGGAAATGAATTCGAATTTTAAATAGAATTTGACTTAGATTTGATAATGAATTAAATAAGAGGAGATATTGTAACAAAATAAAATAGAGTTGGATGGGAAAATGTGATGGTATGAATTACAAATAAAATTCAAGTGTGATTTGAATAATATTTAATGAAATTTGCAAGTAAATTGGATATAAGGGAAGTGATGTCATATGAATAATATCTAATGGAAGTGTTGTTGCGTGAAATGGTTTGGGTTTCAAACAAAACCCAGGTAGGTAAAAAAATAAATTGAGAATGGCCTTGTATTAATAAAATAAACTCGATACTGAATTAAGTAAGTAAATTTAAAATTTAAAATGGGTTAATGGAATTAAATAATAAATGGATGAAGTCTGATTGAATAAAAACTAAATTGAAGAAGTGATTGTAATTGGATTATCAGACAGAACTTAAGTTCGATGGCATAATAATTTGAAGTATAAATGAGTTAAGTATGAGTTAGATGTTATTTTGATAAATTGAGAAGGTGAATTAAAATTAAAATTTAAGTGGATGGGCTAACTAAAATTAATGGGATTTGATTTGATGAGAATCAAATTGAATGGAAGTGAACTTAAGTTGATGTTGGAATAAATTAAAGTAATTAACTTAAGTTTAAAATTTATGGAAGCTTGGCTTCGAATAAGAGTACAAGCCCATTTAAATAAAAGCTTGGATTGAATTAATTTGGGAATGGCTAGTAGTATACAAGAATGAAATGTGGCGAACTAAATGAATAGGTGTGAATAAATTAAAATGGAATGGAATTAAATAAAATTGAGTTGGAATCAATTTAAATTGGTTATAAAACTTAAGTAATTATTTATTCACATGGATATCACCAAAATTCGTAGAAATGATTGTCGTTTAACGTAACGAGATTCAATTAAATTCTATAAATGAATGGAAGCAAATATAATTGATTTTTGAATCAATTGATATGAATATGAGTTGTGTTGAATTATAAATGAATTGCAGGTAAGTGAGTGAGTTGTATATTACTTAAATGGAATGCAAGGATAAGAAAAGTGAGTGGAAGCAAATAAATTGATTTTAAGAGCAATTGAAGCGAATATGAGATTGTTTCGCTTAAAAATGAGTTGAATGTAAGCAATTGTGGTGTAAACCCTTAAAATTAAATGAATGGCTTATGAATTGATTGAAAGCAATTGAATTAGCTTTAAAGTTATATTAGTCGCTTATGAGAAGCGTTTGGTGCTTGTTGTTTATGTAATGCATGTGTTTAGCTATGGAAAGTAAGTGAAATGTTAATAGATTCTCTATATATGGCACTTAGATATTTAAATTGAGTAAGTACAGGTACAGGGAAGCCGTTTGGCTAGATTTGGGGTTCGCTAATTGCAAATATAAATAAGCTGCTTGCTTAAAATGCTAAATAAGGTACGCCTACGCAATAAAAATAGAAAATATGAACTGTTTTTGCTTTTTCCGACCGTGTGGGTCGATGTATGCATATTTATATCTATTGTCAAATTGCAAAAGCTTCTCCGTACAAAGGAGACTCTGCCAAAATTTTCTAAAATTTTTGGGAGTTAGAAAATTTTTGGAATTTTTTTTGGTTAACGACAAACCAATTTAAAAATTGGGAATTAACGTAAACTAGTAAACGGAACTAACATGTATCGGTGTAAATGAAAGATAAAGCGTAATATTAGAAATCGAAATAAATTGAATTCATATGAAACGGTGAAAACTAAGTTGAATAGAAGTGGGTATGAAAATTATGGAAGGAAATGTATAAAATGATTTGAAGGGTTATGATTGGATATTGTTGCTACGTACGATATGCAGGTATTATAAAGTGAAAAGGGAAATTGGATTTGATTCCAAATGATAAATGTGAATTGCCCGACAAAAAGGTATGTATTTAAAATTCTGTATGGAATTGGATTGGGTTTTTGATGCAGCCACTTGGCTTTTGTTTTCTTTTTGGGATTTGGGAGCCTGTAGAGGACTTTTGTAGTTGTACCGAGCTAACCGCGCAAAGGAGGCACTGGCAAAAAATTTCGGGAATTAGGGAGTTAGAAAATTTTTGAGAAAATTTTGATAATTCAACATTCGAAATTAAATTGAAATTTAAAAGATTTAGCAAAGAGGTATTGCGTGAAAACTATAGAAGGTTTTGGGAAGTTGGTTAAGGCTAGTAGAAATTTAATAAAAGATTGTTGGTAGGATGTTGAATTGGGAGTTTTGAGAAAGGTAAACGGGTATTGAACCATTCTTCCTAATTAGTAATTTCGAGGACGAAATTCTTTTAAGGGGGGAGGAATGTGACGACCTGACTTTTCTAACAATTTAAATTTGAATAGTTAATTAATTTTAAAATATTTACAAGTTAATTTTAACTCGAATGCCAGATATCAATATTTACGTGATAGTTAAATCATTGAATTATATAGTTTAAATATTGAATTTAATAATTGAAATTGGAAGTGTTTCGTTCCGTAAAAAAATTTGAAAAATATATCGTTTAAATTGAATTTAAAAATAGCACTCTGAGGCACAGTCTCGGAATTTGACGAAACCAGTTCAATTGGATCCGTAATAGTTAGTTATTATCGGATTTCAAATCTCGTAGTGTTTGGATTTACCGTTGGCTCATACGGGGAGAAACGCATCACAATTAAAATTTGAAAATACAACGAGATATTTTCAATATTAAATTATTTTATAAACAGCGTGCCCAAGAAGCCATCTCCCTTCGTTATATTTCCAGTATTCTCCACTCTTCCCTTGTCTTCTCGAGGCATACAAGTTCGAAATGAACAAAACAAAAAAAAAATGGCCGGCAAACCCTTCATTTTCTCCTTCCTCAACTGGTGCCGAACGAAAGATGGGGTCTTTCCCAAATTGAATAAATCGAACGCACCCTTCAATTTAGAAGTCGGTGCTCCTTCATTCCTGTCCTCTTCATATGCATTCGAGCGAAAGATAAATGGCAGATGCGAATTGGCAGGGGAATAGAGAGCTCGAACGAGCAGGCGGAAGTCGCGATTTGAGGCGGCGACTCGGTGGCATGGCGGTCGATTAGAGGGGGAGAGTCGTAACTCGAAGACGAAGGATGGGAGACACGCGTATGGCTACTGATGTATTCGAAGATGGTGGGTTTCCGCACTCGCGCGCTCGTCGCTTGAGGGCGCAATTGGAGCTTCTCGCGACTGGGTTGTAACGACGAGGCCGGGGCCGAGCTCGAAAAGTAGGGTGAGAAGCCTGAGCGTTCGAATGATGGGGGTTGGGTGATGCTCGGCAGTGATGGGAGACAGATTGGTTTCTCGAACCGATAGTGAGTAATTTAGTAAATTTTTATTTTATTTCATTTTACTTTAAAAGCTTTAAGCTTGGATAAATTTTTGGGTGCATCTGTGTGACTTTAAGTATATAGTAGTTTTACTCAGGACAGTAGGGCTTGGACTCGAAGCACAGTAGGGTTGCTTCGGGTTAATAGTTGTTCAGGTTGTAACGAAACCTGTTTGTATTCCAGCTCGTTATAAAAACTTAGTATTCCAGAAAACTAAGCCTGCAATTAGAACCTAATCCATACTTAAATGATAAAGTACTTAATGGAAGAACTTGAGAATTAATTACTTGAAATTATTTAAAGTAAGGATTACATAATATAAACTATTAAGGGCTTATGATTTGTGATTCAATAAATTTGTAGGGTAATGTAAATGGATAACTAATTAATTCAACTAATTGATGATTTGAGTTAATAAATTTAGAAATTAAGAGTTTGAACCAATCAATTGAGGGTTAAGTTAATTTATTTAGCTTAATTAATTTAAAATAATCAATTGATGGTTGATAGGTAATTACTTAATAAAATTAATAAAGTATAATTACCTTGTGAAATTAATCAAGGAAGAAATTAAGATAGTTAAAGGAGTAATAAATTTGTTAAATAAAAGGGAATAGTCAATTACAGGTTGAGATTGAACGAAAGTGGGTAATATTGTGGTTGAATTAATGTAACTAATTTAGATTGGAACGAATTAAAATATAATTGGAAATAATTATTTAATACAATTAACGATGTAAGTGAAGAATCGATTAGTTAAGATGAATTAATTTGAATAATTGACTCAAGGGAGTTAATTACTATAAGTAATTAAGGATTAATGCGATTAAATAATTAATTAATTCGTGAAGTAATTAAGATTGCTTAATGATCTTTGTTGACACTAACTAATATTATAATTAATTAATTGTTATCCCATTTTTTGGTCAAAACTGGAATATCAATGTTGAGCGCGTCTCCACCACGATCGAGCTAAGAAGGAGCAACCAGCAAGCATACCTAAGTCCAGAGTTCCCGAATACCAAGTCCATTCGGCCTCATACCCTCATGTTCATTCGGCTATGCAAGTATACGAGTCATTTGGCACTAAGGCCTAAAGCTCGTTCGGCATTCCTAGTCGTCTCATTCGGCGTTCCCATCCGGCGTTCCCAACACAACTCCATTCGGCATACCGGTCCAAGCAATGCCGAACCAAGCCTCTCCACCTCAATACCGAACCAACCTGCCTCCTCCATCACCGGACCAATCCACCGGCCCACTCATCCTACACCGAACCAACACTCCATCCACTAACATACTACCACCGGATCATACTCCTATCACCGAACGAACTCCACTCAACCCATGCTCCACCGGACCAACCAACCACCGGTCCAACCATCCTTCTCTCCAAGCTCCATGCCGAATGAAGCCTCGCCGAACCAGAAAGTTGCCAGTCCAAACTGCATCAGCCCAGGCCCACCAACAGCTATAAGCATCCAAGACCCCTACCCCCAGCCTCACTCTATAAATAGAGGGGCAGGGGTACAACAATGGTGGACAAGTTTGAGAGCTCAAGCCTGGAAGAAACTCTCAAACAACTTTAGATACTTGTAATCAAAGCTTTGTACTTGTAATCTGAAGGAAAAAAGGAGAATAACATATAAAGTGGACGTAGGCATGTTCTTGCCGAACCATTATAAATCTGTGTGTCTTTTACAATTTAGTCCCTGCTTTTCATACATTTGCATAAATCACCCAAATCACTAAGAACAACATAAAATCAACCAACTCATACGACTTTGGGTGTTTGCGGCCATTTTTCACGCAAACATTTTGGTGCTTTCACTGAGAAGAACCAGCTTCCGCTACACGGACAGAAGTTGAATTTGAAAATCTAAGAGTTCAGATCTAAGAGTTATGACGAGACAAACAAGTAAAAGGCAAAGGCCAGAGAGAAGTGAACACCAAGGAAGTCAAGAGGCTACCTCAAGAGGGAATCAAGCGTCGATCTTCATCACTAGGGATGAGATGGAGGTCATGATGAGAAGGCAAGAAGAGATGATCCAGAACTTACTTCAACAAATTGGGCAAATTGGAGCACAGATCCAAGGAGCGGCTGGAATTCAGAACGGAGCAGGACCATCTGGTGCAGCACCAGAGCTAGGGGGCACTCACGCAGAGCATGTTGATCCAACCCCGGGAAGTGAGATGGGGGCATCCGAGCCACCTGGTAGCAATAGAGGAATGAACGTTCAGCCAAGGAGGCATACACATGGAAACTCCCGTGGACTTGGGGGGCAGGTCGAAGACAGTGAACGAGAACTACAGCTTGGAGACAACGACAGATTAGCAGAGATGGTTAGAAGAGCTATGAGAGGCGGTTTAGTAAACAGAGACTTGGAAGATGTAAACAGGAGTCCTTTTTCTTCCGCGATCAGGATGGCTAGGAACCCACCAGAATTCAAGCTACCATCATTGGACATGTACAACGGGAAAACGGACCCCACGGTCCATCTAACGAAGTATATGAGACATATGGAAGTGCTGGGGGCATCAGAGGAGGTTATGGCCCGATGCTTTCCACTGTATTTGACGGACATTGCAGCGTTATGGTTTAGACAACTGGAGAGCGGCTCCATAGGAACATGGGCAGATTTAACTGAGAGATTCATGAGGCAATTCAGGGTTCATATTGCGAGACCCAAGAATGTGATGACTTTGGCAACCTTGAAACAGAAAACTGGAGAGACTTTGAGGAGCTTCCTAACGCGATTTAATGCGGCAGCAGCATCAGTGGATCGACCAGATCCAGCTATGGTCATGATGGCAGCTGTATCTGGAATAGCTGGTAACACAGAGTTCAAGAATTCATTAACCAAGGACCCGCCTATGAATCTGGGAGAATTCTATCACGAGGCTGAAAAGTTTCTGCGTTTGGAAGATGCTAGTGCAGAAAGAGAGGAAGAAGATGACGTTTACACAATCAAGAGCGGAAACCCACCTGGAAAGGGTGCGGAGACTAGCAAAGGAAAAAGAAAGGCTGAGGATAATGATGACAGGACAAAGTGGCTACGAAGAGAGCCACGATTCACCACCTATTCAGAGTTGAATGAGAGTTTGGAACGGATTTATCAGAATACCAAGGGGCAGGTTCCGTATCGTAGACCAATGCGAAGGGATCCAACCTCTGACGAAAGAAAATCAGATAAGTTTTGTGTATTTCATGAATTGAATGGTCATAACACTAATGATTGTAGGCATTTGAAGGACGAGGTGGAAGGGCTTATCAGGAACGGTATGCTCCTTCAGTATGTGAGGAGGCGAACTCCAGCGGTGGAGCCAGAGCGACCACCCTCTACATCAGCTAGAGGTGACCCTGGATCAGGGCACCATTTGATTATCCATTGATTGCTTGATTAAAATAACGATGAACAAGTCGTAAGCTTCCACTAAAGCAATTAAATCATTTACACATGTACGAGATCGCGAACGATCTCCGGGCATGCTCTGAATGATCATTGACTGCTTCGGGGTGGGAACTTACACTTTGACATCCTTGCTTTGCTTTTGTTTCGATTTGAACATTTGAATTCTTCCTGTTTGGACATTTCTGCTGTAAGGTACCATTGCTTTAACATTTACAATTCCATGGAAAAGTTATTTACTTGTATGCCCGTTGGATCGCGAACGGTCCACGAGCACCACCTATTGCATGGCAACGAACTGCCGAAGTCTTTGATTCGAAAACTCCCCCAAACAATAACTCCAACACTGATAATATTAAGTCCCCCCCGGGCACACTCATTCGCCTCGAACGGCACCCGACTTCGAACAGTCACAACTCGCCTCGAACGGCACCCGACTTCGAACAGTCACAACATGCCTCGAACGGCACTCGATCGCGAACGATCACAACTCGCCTCGAACGGCACAACTCGCCTCGAACGGCACAACTCGCCTCGAACGGCACAACTCACCTTACCTCAAATGGCTCGATCGCGAACGGTCGTCATTTGAGGTCCGCCACCCACAACTCACCTTACCTCAAATGGCTTGATCGCGAACGGTCGTCATTTGAGGACCGCCACTTGACCGCACACTGTCGCACCTTACCTCGAATGACTTGATCACGAACGATCGTCATTTGAAGTTAGGCGCTTGACCCTGAACGGTCACATTTCATCACAAATGGCTCGGTCTCGAACGATCGACGCGTGGACATACAGACTCGACCGCGCACTGTCGCACTTTACCTCGAATGACTCGATCGCGAACGGTCGTCATTTGAAGTTAAGCGCTTGACCTTGAACGGTCCCCACTCGACCGCGCACTGTCGCACTTTACCTCGAATGACTCGATCCCAAACGGTCGTCATTTGAAGTAAAGCGCTTGACCTTGAACGGTCACATTTCACTGCAGATGACTCGATCCCGTACGATCGACGCATGGATTTACGCGCTTGACCGCGCAGGGTCGCACTTTCCCTCGAATGACTTGATCACGAACGATCGTCATTTGAAGTTAGGCGCTTGACCATGAACGGCCGCGCTTCATCCCAAATAGCTCGATCCCGAACGGTCATCAGTTGGGGCCATATAAACTATCAAGTTCTTTACAGGTTGATGACAGGATATGAACATCCAGCTCATGGCATTACAAAACACGCCTTCCTACCGCAAGGCATATTTTGGGGGGCAAAGTGTTATCCCATTTTTTGGTCAAAACTGGAATATCAATGTTGAGCGCGTCTCCACCACGATCGAGCTAAGAAGGAGCAACCAGCAAGCATACCTAAGTCCAGAGTTCCCGAATACCAAGTCCATTCGGCCTCATACCCTCATGTTCATTCGGCTATGCAAGTATACGAGTCATTTGGCACTAAGGCCTAAAGCTCGTTCGGCATTCCTAGTCGTCTCATTCGGCGTTCCCATCCGGCGTTCCCAACACAACTCCATTCGGCATACCGGTCCAAGCAATGCCGAACCAAGCCTCTCCACCTCAATACCGAACCAACCTGCCTCCTCCATCACCGGACCAATCCACCGGCCCACTCATCCTACACCGAACCAACACTCCATCCACTAACATACTACCACCGGATCATACTCCTATCACCGAACGAACTCCACTCAACCCATGCTCCACCGGACCAACCAACCACCGGTCCAACCATCCTTCTCTCCAAGCTCCATGCCGAATGAAGCCTCGCCGAACCAGAAAGTTGCCAGTCCAAACTGCATCAGCCCAGGCCCACCAACAGCTATAAGCATCCAAGACCCCTACCCCCAGCCTCACTCTATAAATAGAGGGGCAGGGGTACAACAATGGTGGACAAGTTTGAGAGCTCAAGCCTGGAAGAAACTCTCAAACAACTTTAGATACTTGTAATCAAAGCTTTGTACTTGTAATCTGAAGGAAAAAAGGAGAATAACATATAAAGTGGACGTAGGCATGTTCTTGCCGAACCATTATAAATCTGTGTGTCTTTTACAATTTAGTCCCTGCTTTTCATACATTTGCATAAATCACCCAAATCACTAAGAACAACATAAAATCAACCAACTCATACGACTTTGGGTGTTTGCGGCC
Organism: Allium cepa; assembly: GCA_030765085.1. NCBI lineage: Eukaryota > Viridiplantae > Streptophyta > Magnoliopsida > Asparagales > Amaryllidaceae > Allium > Allium cepa. The sequence continues at coordinate 501,794,374 of CM060937.1, read as the reverse complement.
ATTTTTCACGCAAACATTAATTCATGAAGTAATTAAGATTGCTTAATGATCTGTGTTGATACTAACTAATATTATGAAGTTAATGTAAGATAATTACTCGAATGTAATTAAAAATAATTAATCCATGGTGTTTAATTAAAGAGGGATAATGAAGAGTTGACTAATTAATTTATTTGGAATTAATTAATGTTAAAGGAAGGAATCGAAGTATTGAGATTTGAAATCCAATTAGAATTGATGGAATTATTTTGGGAGTGATCAAATTTGTTTATGGATGATTGGATGGTATTGTATGATTTGAAAGAGTTGATAACTCCGGTATAAAATGTTGTGTATTTCATTGGATAACTTGTGATAGGATGATATGAGATTCGAAGAGACCGGGGTTGAGTATTGGGTAAATACCCGAAAACCATTTCGAATGTTTATAGATTGATATGTAAAATCTACAGGCTAGAATAGGTGAATTTGGGGAATTGGACTATTTTTAAAAAAAAAAGCTAAATCTTTGGTATTGAGAAACTTATATGTGGAATAAGTGTTGTTTAAAATAAAATGTGGCCGTGTGAATTGATATATGTTACCCGCGTTTATATGAGATGTACACATTTGTATTCCTTGTTAGATGAGTTTACTCACGCTGGTTTCGAGCCTGACCCGGGTGTTACATTGATGTAATGCTCGGGTCAGACCGAGTATTACAGATTTTCAGGTAGGTACGTTCTGGAGCTCAGGAGGCGAGCTGGATGGCTACAGCGTATAGAGTATTTTCGCTGTTTTATATTATTATTAATCTGAGATATGATAATTGTATATATTCAGTGACTGAAATGTATGTGAAGCTCTGATGTATATTAAATGTAATCGACATATATAGTATTCTTTTGAAAGCTATTATTATTTATTATTATATTTTATCCGCTGCGAATGGGAATTGTTGATGTTTCTGTTCTTCTTCCTCTATCTCTTTCTTCTTTTTCATAACTATCTGGAATTTTCGGCTTCGAAAATTTCAGGTTGTTACAATTTCTGGCCATCGGTTTCTCTAGTGGCGGCTAGGGTTTTCTAGGAGAAGCGTTAGCAAATGAATGGTAGAGGGGTCCTTTTATAGAAAAATACGCGACACTATTCATCTCGGATTTTCCGAACTCCAAATCTCACGCGGTGACTGGCGTTTCTAGGATTTAACCCGCGTTCCGGACATAATGGAATAGGTTTCGGAAGCTAATTCGATCATCTATGGGAGTTATGGCAATAAACGATCAATTTAAATTAAATCGATTTAAACCAATTTCTATGCGTTTTGGCTTTCCCCGGACAAGCGGTAAATCCGATTGACATGAAATTTGAAACCTTACAATAATATGACATTACGGATCCGATGAAACTAGTTTTGTCGAAATCCGAGACAGTTTGAAAAATGGCTATTTTAACTCGTCAATTAAATATTAAAATATTCGATTTTCACAAATTAACTTTAAATTCGATTTTAAAAGTTCTCAAACATCTTTCTAACACCAACATGATTAAATAAAATTTTACAAATCAATTTTAATCATATTTAACCCAATTTTCAATTATTTCTGTATTTTCACATATTAAATTATCGATTTAATTATCCAATTAAATCCAATTATTCGAAATAAAATTATTCGACTTATAAATTTCACTTATTAATATTTAAATTCAATTAAATATACAAATTTTAATTGACAGAAATTTTGGGTCGTTACAAATTTCCCCTTAAAAGAATTTCGTCCTCGAAATTACCAAGTAAGAAAAAGTTACAGAATCCATTAATTTTTTCAAAACCATTGTTAATCTTCTTACAATATCTTTACTAAGTTTTCAAATCATACGTAGTTATCTTTTCAAAACCAACTACTATTTTTTAACTTCCAATTCCAAATCAAAGTTATAGTTTTCAAAAAAATTCCAATTTTCTCAAAAAATTTCTAACGCCTTAAATTTTCGGAAAAATTCGCCAGAGTCTCTTTTGCGCGGCTCGATCCGAAAAAGAAAAAAAATGACAGTATATATATCACAGATATACATCTCATCAAGTGATGAGGCATCCCACAGGGGAAAAAAGTGTAAAAGTACGATATTTAATCCGAGATATGTACCTTATATATTATTAGCGAGCATATACGGCTAATATAGCGCAAAAGCGAGCTCCAAATGCGAAGCAAGCGCAATCCGCACCTACTAAACACTCAACAACAACATGAGAAACATGCATATATGAAAGTAATATCAATATACAACATATATAGCAACATAACAACTACATGTGTCAACATATCAATTGCAACCAAACAACAATGCAATCAAAACAACAATCCAACCATCATCCAACTAACCAAAAAAATATTCATTCATATTCTCATTAATATTCAATGAATTGGTTTTCCAATTTAAATCACATTTGATTCATTTACATTGGATTTACTAATATTTATTCATATTCAATTTCAATTAGTTTGCATTCACTAATTTACATTTAATTTAGTTCACTTCCAAACCAAATTCAATTATATTCAAGTTCATTTTCTTCCAAGTTGGATTTAATGATTTATAGCTTCCAATTTCGCTAATTCAATTTCATTAACACTTAATGAATTATATACAATCAACTAACAATCAAATAACAACCAATGTATATCCAATATAACTAAATTTATTCAATTTACATTTCTTTACATTCAATTTGGTTCAACACTCTTAATTCCAATTGGTTTATATTAAGTTGATTTTCATTCAATTATTCACCTTCCAGTAACATTAGCTTTTAATGAATTAACACTTACATTCATTATTCCATATCAATTTATTTTACATTCAATTGATTAACATTCTATCCATTTATCAATTCAATTGCTAATTCCTCTAACAATATAAGGTTGAATTTCATTTATATAACTCAAGTTCAAATTCTTAATGACTTCATTTCATTAATTCACTTATTAATTTACTTCGACACCAAAATCAACTTCATTCAACATTACTTAAGTTATATTCCATTTCAAACATCATTTGTTTAGCTTAACTTAAGTTTCCACTTATAAATCCAATTCAGATTTCAATTCTAAAGTAAATTCTATTTAACTTTTACCAAAGCTAATTTCATTACTTATTCAAATTCTATTTCATTTTGCTTAACAAAATTGCTTAATCATTTTATCGTTTGGTTTTATTTATCCTTCCCATAATATTTTAAATAGGATTCCAGAGTCTTTTCAACCTTTCAAAACCCTTTTTTTTGAAATCAATTCGAATTACCCCTTGAATTTCCAAAACCAAATCCATATTTTCCAAACAACTTCCATTTAAAACAATTTGGCAGCAACCCCTCTTTTGGAAACCCAAAAATGAACACCGATGATGTCATGATCAACATCGGAATTATTTTCCAGCGACCGAAAAGAGTTTAGAGCTTCCATCTCTCCAAAACAATTTTCCAAAGTATCAAATCCTTTCAAAACACTTCTCTGGAACTTTATTTTCAGATTATAAATCACATTTATAAATCTTTTACTTATATAATTTCACTTCTTATATATAAGATTATTTCCCAATTGTAAATAATTTTAATTATAACTCTATACTTATAATTCATTTGCTTATACAATTATTCTTTAAAAATTGTTGTTTTTATTCAACAACCAAATAATCAATTCATATACACTTTAATAATTCTGAAAAATTATTTCCTTAATATATATAAATATAATCAAGGTAAAATTATTTCATTTACCCTATTTTAAAACAATATCGTGTCAAATTGTTCTGTACAAGTGTTTAGAGATCCCTATCGATAGAGTTGTACGGACCATACCGACCAGAATCCATATACCACTCAACAAACCAATCATCACAATATAAAATAATTTTGTATTCACTAACAACTACGTGCTCATATCTATTATTACACCCATACTCATTCTAGAGTACTACTGACTCTATCTCTAATGAGTAATACCCAACAGAGCCATGGTTGTCGCTTAACCATATGCTCTGATACCAAACGTGACGAACGCGACTTTTCGACGCTCGAAAACCGACATCAATACGTCCACTGTATCAACTGCCAAGTAATCGAATGACGGAAAACCGTACCGTTAGGGTTAAAGAAGAATAAAAATATAGAAGAAGAGAGAAAAAGATAGACTAGAACAGAAAGAAACAACAGAACAATAACAGAATCTCACAATCGCAGCGGAACAACATATAATAGATAAATGAATAATCTTTAAACAAAGAACTATATCAGTTATTACATTACATCATATTACATTACATTACATCATCAGAGTGTACAACAACAAACAACAACAAAACAGGGGAAAAGAAATACTATATACTAGCAAAAACGCCATGCCATCCAGCTTGCCTCCAGCAACTCCTGAATTCCAGAATATCCTGATAAACCTGACTCTTGACTGCCCGTGTGGAAATTGGTGGGCACCCAAAGTTTAGAAAGGAAAACAATAAACTCCGTGTCAGTCATGGGACTGGTGTGAGAACTTAAACAGTTTATTTTTAAAATAAAGTACAGGATAATTTTAAAATAGATTCGCAATGCTTTTTTAGAAAATGAGGCTACCATAAGGCCTCCCGCACACACACAATGCGAACCCAGAATCGGAGGAGATTTCTCCTTATGATAGTTAAAGATGCTTGATACGCATTAAAAAGAAACATTTGATATTATTAATAGTGCATAGTGTAGGAAAAATCATTTCGAAAGTAAAGATATAAATCTTAGCCAGCATAGGCATTCCGCACTTATGCCTACTATAGTTATCATCCAAACAGTGGGGCGCCACCATAAGTGAATGATAGGTTCTACAACTAAAACCGTACAAGATCGTATTGTTTCTTTGGATTTCCAACAAATGGTCAGGCCAAGGAACTTCCCATTGCCACATGGGTACGCCTCTGGAAAGACGACCCGAGAACCTAACCGGTTCTCCGCCAACACAAGGTCGGGTTACCCATAACAGGGTAACTACTAACACGAATATGTCATTCCCCGATCGTAACAGATCTATATCCGAGGATCCTTGATTTCCAGCAACCACAAAGCAATAAATTTGCAGCAACAACATAGGTTAAGTATCTTGGCCCCATACCATGATACCACCTCTATCCAGAAGGAATGACATACGCTAAACGGGCACTACCCCCTAATAACCTTGCCGCATCCTTCCTGTTTTGACCATTTTTAGGGTGCGAGGTCCGACGAAGTCTCGTCCACAAAGCCACACTTTATACAAAAGTTGTGCTTTGATCATCAAATTCTCAACAGCACTTCATATGCCACATTACCAATTTGGGTATGTATCACTAGTAATCGTCAACTACATAACCTCTAAGGGTGTTAAGCTAAGAGAATAAATTCTCCGCCACCAACGGAAATATATTTGATAGAAACCAGCTTTTCATCTCAAATTGTAATGTTAGACACACATTCATACAAGTCCGTTTCGGGATCGAACGGAACCGAAGGCACTTACAAAGAAGTCCTTGCAATCCGGATATTCACTAATCACGACCGGACTTCCCATCACAAAGGGTAATAAATTTCTATATCGGAGATCAGCCGATGCAGAAACATTCGACGGTAATCCCTCCGTTTTCACAAATATCCGGTCTTCAACACCGGTCATCAAATGCAATCCATAACGACGTATCACATATTCGGAATGAGTTATACGACCCCAAGGTCCTTTCCCGGCTAACCCGAATAGTGAGCGCTTATTCTGAAATAAGTGTGGCATTCAAATTCAAGCGATCACAACAAATACCTATTTAAAGGTAAATATTGATAGTCGGATTATTTAACTATCAATAGGCGTGTTCAACATCACCAAATTCCAAATAATTTCCCAAATTATTTACTTTCCAAAATATCTTTACTAGATATATAATTTCCACACTTCAACCATTTGAAAACAAATTTTCAAATCACTTTTCGCCTTTACCACCTTTGAAAACAAATTTCAATCATTTTCCTTACGCGAAAATACTTTCATTTCAAAACGGTTCATTTAAACCAATTAAATAAATCCTTACCGATTTACTTTATATTTACGTTCTAAATCCGTAAATTTATTCCCACACTTCAAAAATAAATCAACGTTTATTTTTAAACAAATTTCCCTTTCTTTTATAAATTCCATAGTGAATTTACAATTCCAAAATATCTATGAATATACGATTTCAATTATTCATTTTCAATTTATCTTCAAAAAGATAAATTCTCAAAACGTTTCATTTCACATTGGAAAATATTTCCATACTTATTTAATAATAAGTAATTTACCAATCCATTTATTTTCAACACTTGGAAAATAATTGATATACTTAAATCAAAATTAAGTATATATTTCATTCTTTAGGAAAAACATTCTTTTAAACACATAAATTTGAGCCAAAACGAATGTTGCGTAAAACATCGTTACGACAACCCAAAATCACTAGTATATGGATTCGAAATTAAAATTGATATATAAATCCCAATACTATACTAAATATTTCTTTTCGGAAATCATTTACTATAACAATAGTGTTATAGTCCATCATTCCCTTCTATTTCACGAAAACGTCTATTTCAACAATGAATATTGAAATCTATGTTTTCGATGTTTAATACATTTTAAAACATCGTTAAAACGATTGACTTCATTTTATAATATTCATTCTCCCAAGCATATCCATTTTACTTAATAATATATTTACTGTCCAAAATCGTGAATATACTTCACTAACCAAATTCAATATTTTCTACACATTTCATTTCAAAGATAATTCGCTATCCGAAATCGCGAATATATCTCCTTTAATAACCTTCTATATTAAATTTATCAAATTCAATTAATTTCGGATTTATAAACAATGTTTATAAATTCCATTTCTATTTGTAAAAACTTCAATTAATAAAAATCCCTTTTTTAAATCAATTCAATTGATAACTCAACTTTATACCCAAAATCCGATTTATAAGTTAATTATATATAAATCTTTTATTTTACAAAATCTATTCATTTCATAACTTCACAATTTATAAGTCTATAAATTTTATTCACTTGTGAAATCCATTTATACTTCATTTTAACACTTAATAAAACTCGTTTCACAATTCCTATATTTTTAATTTATCTTTAAAAGATAAAATCTCAATTTAAATAAACCAATCCTTTTAATAATCTACAAAACGTTATTTAAAACTTATATAACTCCAAAATCATACTTAAGTACTATTTTCCAAAAATATAACTTTTATAACAACAAGATTTCAATGTTTATTTATTTTAACAATTCAAAATTTAATAAAACGTATACTTTCTAAAATCACTTTAAAATTCTTTTTTTAAAAATCAAAATCATTATTTTAAAGCTTCAAAAATGGATCCGATGATGCAACAACACCAAATAGTCAATCATGACAATCAAAATATCATATATCAATATGATAATCAACAAATATCACAATATCTGTAATCAAATAAATACTAGTGAGGAATCTAGTTGGATCCCTCTAACCTGTTTCCCTGCATCCACAGATGTTAGTACAATACCAATTCCGTTCAAGTACGGAATTATCGCGGTATATGGGATTTATAAAAATATTATCCGCTTAATAGGCGGCGCAATAGGGTCTCATCCGCTATATAATGCGGGAAATCAACTCCAAGTACATAAACAATACCAATTTCACTTTGCAGTGAAATATTCGCGGTATATGTTTTTAATAAATAACCTCTGCTTACTAACGGCGCATAATGTCTATTTCAATTAACAGATAATAATTTATCATCCAGGCATACAATCAATAATTTTAAATCTAACTATTTAAAATTTAAATCGAAATAATTCGATTGAGTGAGGAGTTCTCACCTTGATTTCAATTCAGTTTTCGTGTTTTATTTCGAATAAAATTAAACGCGCGTTTTAATTTTACCCGATATTCAAACTAGCTCCAAACGACTCCAATCCAGTTCCATAGCATAGTGTTCGACAATACGGTTCCAATGCAACTAGTTTCATATGTTTTCGACCTCGTATGACAAAGATACACATTTTTAAAGTTACACAAATTATAATACAATTAAATTACAATTTCTTTTTATAACTTTCAACCTCAATATATCCCAGCCGTTCGTTTTCACTGGCATGCATCAGGGCCGCACCCTCCAACCTTCTCCCTCATGCGTTCCAAGCTCCAGGCAAATACATGCAACTTGAAACCCATAGCCGTGCTCACTAGGGTTAGATATCGCACCTCCTACAATGAGCTTCGGCATGATCGACGACCACCACCATGAAGCCAACGTCGAACTCCACCTTCACCAGAGAACCGGCCCCACTCGACTGCCCCAATACCGAGAAAAACGTGAAAAAACGCACTACTTCAAGCTTCGATTGTCGTTGATTCGTTGCTTCATTTTTGATCATCATCGTATGGAATTGTAGATCTCACTTAGCTCTACATTTCTCGTGTTGGAAGTTTCTTGTAATAGTTGATGGATTGAGTGGAATTGAAGGGAGAATGACGAGCATTTCTGGCCATCGATTTCTCTAGTGGCGGCTAGGGTTTTCTAGAAGAAGGGTTAGCAAATGAATGGTAGAGGGGTCCTTTTATAGAAAAATACGCGACACTATTCATCCCGGATTTTCCGAACTCCAAATCTCACACGGTGACTAGCGTTTCTAGGATTTAACCCGCGTTTCGGACACAATGGAATAAGTTTCGGAAGCTAATTCGATCATCTGTGCGAGTTACGGCAATAAACGATCAATTTAAATTAAATCGATTTAAACCAATTTCTATGCGTTTTGGCTTGCCCCGGACAAACGGTAAATCCGATTGACATGAAATTTGAAACCTTACAATAATATGACATTACGGATCCGATGAAACTAGTTTCGTCGAAATCCGAGACTGTTTGAAAATGGCTATTTTAAATCGTCAATTAAATATTAAAATATTCGATTTTCACAAATTAACTTTTAATTCGATTTTAAAAGTTCCCAAACACTTTCTAACTCCAACATGATTAAATAAAATTTTACAAATCAATTTTGATCATATTTAACCCAATTTTCAATTATTTCTGTATTTTCACATATTAAATTATCGATTTAATTATCCAATTAAATCCAATTATTCGAAATAAAATTATTCGACTTATAAATTTCACTTATTAATATTTAAATTCAATTAAATATACAAATTTTAATTGACAGAAATTCTGGGTCGTTACAGTCTCTTTAATAACCAAATGCTTATTTCACACCAGATGGTTACTTTAAATATCCAAAACCGATTCTTAATTTATATCATCATATCATATTCTCAAAACTACTTTCAAAATCATACTTGCCAAATAGGTAAAATCTCATTTCTAAATTATCGTATTCAATCAAATATATCATTTAAATTCCAACTTAGGTTATAATATCATTTAATCGTATTCTCCTTAAAAATCAAGGATTTGAATATAAAACGTCCACTTTACAAAACCTAATATTTAGAAAATAGTTTAGATATTTTAAAACAGATTAAAAATAGTTTTTTTAATAGTTTAAAGTAGATTAAAATAGTTTAGGTGGATTTAAGAAGTTTAAAATTTTATTTAAGATAGATTAAATAGATTTAAATTAGATTAACTAGTCTAAAATAGATTAAATAGAATTAAAATAATTTAAAATGGGTTAATTTGGTTCAAATGTATTAAAATAGATTGAATTGTATGAATTAAAATAAACTCAATTATTTTAAATTGATTAAATAGTATAAATAGTTCAAAATAGCTTAACATGGTTTAATAGTTTGAAAATCGTAATAATTAGGATTTGAAAATAATATTATATCAACTATAATAAATTTGAAATCAATACCAAATTGAACTATTTCTTTCATTTCAACACATCTGGACCATGTCTAGGTTTCAAATCAACTAACTCAAATTGGTCTTTAAATTCAGACTCTCATTTAAAACCATTTAATAAATATCGATTTCAAATCCATATTTGGATTATCAATTTAACCACTTCAAATTAAATAGATTTCAAAGTTATATTCAAACATTTCAATAACTCAATTTCGATACATTTAATTTATGCTACAAAATCCAACTTTGAAACTTCCATTTTAATTCTTTTAAACAATTCCTCAAATCAATTCCAGTTTCAACATCGAACGCTTGTGTTTTCGAAAATAATTCAGTTTACATAAATCAATTCTATTTCAAAATATCATTCAACTGAATTTAAAATTTAATGATTTAAAAATCATTTAATTTAACCAATCTAGTTTTCGTATATAATTTTCTACCCTATGGTCAAGTGATACAGATATTTATCATTTCAACCCGCAATAAATTTAAATTTACGGATATACATCATTTCAACCCGCAATCCCAAATTTAATTACGAATCTATGAAATCGCTTGATTCTATCATTTCAACTCTTCCCCCAATCTATCAGATCATTCGAGTATGTATCATTTCAACCCATAGCAAACTTGCAGTGTTACAATAATATAAAACATCACATCCTGTCATCCAATATCAACAATCAAACATCCATCAAAATCATCATCCAAATCAATCAATAAACATCAATGGCTAACTAATTATCAATAACAAGTGTAAACTGACGAATTAAAATTTAATATTAAATTAAATGGCGGTAATAATCAATAAAAGTCAGATTTATCAGGCATGATAATTTAAATATATCAAGCATAAATCAATCAATTTATAATCATATCATTAATTTAATTTAACTAACATAAGATAATTTTGTAATTGTGAGTAGGTTAAAGAACTTATCTTTAATTTCAAATCGATTTGAAATCCAAATAATGTCCAAAATTGAACAGTCTCATAATTTTTCGAAATTTCGATGTGATTGCAATGGAGAAAACCGCGCCCAAATCCGAGTTCATACGCAAAAAATATGAGCATCAAAACATCATATGGTTTGAATTAAAAATAAATAAAATAATATAAGAAAATACTCACCACGTCAGCAACCGCCTTCGAAACCCTAGTGCCTTAAGCTTCTCATACGCGACCTGTTCAAGCCCAATACCTTCAACGTCAGCCACCGCCTTTCATCCTTATTTTGCCGCTGCTACGACCCTCAGACTCAAGATCGAACATCTCCACGTTGCTCCGTGGCTAGAGTCGCCCCCCACGCCCAGTCGCACGTTCCTCCAACACTATATAGAGCCACCGCTGCCGTTGGTTTCAAACACCATTTCCGGCTATTCCAGTCACACCTAAGACAAGCCCTGTCCATGGATCGACTGCACTTGACATCTTCTACCCACTGGTCACCTCCGATCATCATATCATCGCTAATCCGCGATACAATCCCAAAACCACATATGAACGACCGAGGATAAATGGCCAATTTCTGGCCAAGCCATGATTCGAATTAAAAAACAAACATCAGCAGTGGATTGTGCTCGTCAAAAGTTTTCTAACGATATATGATTCGATATAGTTTTGAGGAGTTTGATTTTCGATTTGAATTTGAAATTGAAATAGGGTTTTGAGATTGAATTTGTTTCTGCCATTGAAAAGAAAGAGATAGACAAAAGTTAATGTATGTACAAAATAAAAAAATGACTTCTAAGGTTAGGGAAACAAGACTATTTATATTAACAAAGCCCGATAAAAAACTGAACACATGTCGAATTTGCACGAACGACGAATAGCGACCCAAAAAACCCGTTCTACCTTCAAAACAAAAGTGGGCCATCCCACGCATCAAAATATATGTTTTTGATATTTTAAACTCAATGGAATAGGTTTCAATTCCTAATTCCATAGTATGAAGAAGTTAGCTTCAAAATGAGCTTACTTAATTTGATTTCAACGCGTTTCGAGCCCGTGCAATCAAACGACAGGCACGATCGCTACGAAACATGAAATCCTATAACAATTCACTATTATGGATTCGATGAAACTGGTTTCATTGATGTAATGACCCAGAATTTCTGTCAAATAAAATTTGTATATTTATTTGAATTTACTATTATGGATTCGATGAAACTGGTTTCATTGATGTAATGACCCAGAATTTCTGTCAAATAAAATTTGTATATTTATTTGAATTTAAATATTAAAAAGTAAGATTTGTAAGTCGAATAAATTTTATTTCGAATAATTGGATTTAATTGGATAACTAAATCGATAATTTAATATGTGAAAATACAGAAATAATTGAAAATGGGGTTAAATATGACTAAAATTGATTTGTAAAATTTTAGTTAATCATGTTGGAGTTAGAAAGACGTTTGTGAACTTGTAAAATTTAGTTTAAAGTTAATTTGTGAAAATTGAATATTTTAATATTTAATTGACGAGTTAAAATAGCCATTTTCAAACAGTCTCAGATTTCGACGAAACCAGTTTCATCGGATCCACAATGTTATATGATTGTAAGATTTCAAATTTCATGTCAATCGGATTTACCGTTTGTCAGAGGCAAGCTAAAATGCACAGAAATTTAGTTAACCGATTTAATTTAATATCGATCGTTTATTGTCATAACTCGCACAGATGATGCATTTTCGAGTATGGTACGATGGGGAAATTGCTCACGTTCATTTGGGTTTGCACACGGTTTTCAAGGCTAAAATCATAGCTGTAACGCCCCACCCCGAGACCCACCTTAGCAAAGAGAATTAACAAGTAATTCTGTCTACTAAAGCGGAGAATAGGGCTGGTTAAGGGCGACCATCTATAATTTTGTATTAAACATCTATTGAATATGTCGATAAATGCAATATAATTTTTTTTTGCAACTCAAGTGGATCGACATACTCAGTAAATGCTTAATCCAAAACTATAGGTGGCTAATGGATCTATCAGAACAAAATATAATAACTGAACGTAAATCACATCACAGAACAGTAACCAAGATCATATATATACATATACACTGATATATGTTTGGTACAATACAATATGAATACAATAAAGGTGGTACTCAACCACACCATATACATTGAATCAAATATAATTACATCAGAGTATGCGGAAGAACAGAAATTGCTAAAGAAAAAGGAGAGTTGATATCCAACATCAACTTCAAGCTAAGTCCAATAGATGATACCTGAAACAACTCGGTCTGACCCGAGTATAAATACCCGGGTCAGTCTAGCTACACAGGACAGTTAATGTCGGTAATATGAAGCAGAATAGACATGAAGATACTTCTTCTCGAAAGAGACGAATGAATTGATAAACTCATAAGCTCAACAATTAAGTAACAAACGCTACTTAAGTGAACAAATACCTCGAAGGAGGTAACTCAAATCAAACACAAGTGCCTCATATCATTGGCGACATCCTAAAATGTCTACATGGTTTCTATGAACCATATTTCCTCAAAAGGAGAAACATCAATAAAAACTCTTGCTAAAATGGCAAACATAAAACATTCTCAAATAGGGTGATCCAAAACTCAATTATACATGAATCTCCAAATTCAGTTATACCTCATCTCATCGGTGTAAATGTATATAAATCTCAATCTCAAGTCGCCAAAATGGCAAAACCCAGAATATCCCATAAAATCATGAAATTATCAAAAATCATAACTCAAGAAACTCGATAAGAGTTTAAAACATCATAATTGAAATCACCATATATATAACATCTCATATAGCACTAGGCTATCGATGTAATAAAGCATCTTAAAAAGGTGAAATCATAATAAAACTGAAAACTCAGAAAACCCGGATTCACCAAATCCCCGATTGCAATGCCGAAGCAATGCTGCACGTGTTAAACTCAGACGGCCGAAGCCTCAGACAAGGTCGCTAACACCTCTCAAAGCAGTTCGTCCTCTTGAAAAGGTTGCTGACACCTCTTCAAGCCATTTTGTCAACCCTAACAAGGTCGCTAACACCTCCCAAAGCAATTTGTCCTCATGACTAGGTCGCTGACACCTCTCCAAGCTGTTTTGTTAGCCCTAACAAGGTCGCTAACACCTCCCAAAGCAGTTTGTCCTCATGACTAGGTCGCTAACACCTCTCAAAGCAGTTCTGTTAGGTAAACATCGTGAATGTGTCACAAACTCACGGATAGGAACCCAAAAAGTGTTAACGTGTATCCCATACCACACATTCGCACTTAGCGGTTTACCACCCGTTAGTCGATGCCACACCAGAAACATCATAAAACTCAGAAAATTATATCTCGCCGAGTCTCATTGGCGAGTGATAAAGAGACACTATACTCATCTCGTCTCATCGATAAGTATTAAATGGCATCGTAACTTGTCTCATCTCATCGACAAGTGAAAACATCGTGATGGTTACTCATAAACCATAAATCTCAAAGTAGAAATCTCAAACCATAAAACTCGCCAAATATTGGCCTTCCCAAATAATTCCTAAATATAGAAATTATAATCTCAAACACCCGCCATAAATTGGCTAAGTAACTCAAAAATCATAACCCGGATAGTTTCGATCGTACAAGTCCGGAATTAACCGAAATAGTAAACGCACGTGTCCCATACCACGTGTTTTACTAAATCATTTAATTCTCTTCCTCATACGTTCGAATAGTATATAAATGTGTATTTTAAATTTAAAATAATTTATTTGAGAAAACAAGCTTTTAAAACCATTTTCCGAAATCAATTTTGAAGACGATATTTGAAAATTCCCTTATTATGGAGAATAAATAGATTTTATAGATTAAAATAATACTATATAATAATTTCACAAGCCAATTTGTTTGAAAAACACTTTAAAATGCTTTATAAAACCCGTGCACAAAATCTAGAGAGAAAACTCAAGAATCCAGGAAAATATCAAAAATGGTGGAAATTATTCTAAATATAAACACCGCTGAAATCAAGCTATGATCACTAGTTCGACAGCGGGTTTGAACCTGAAAGCAGAGTCCAAATGACATGAAATTTTGCGGTAATGTAGAATAATAGCCTACTCTAATACGCAAAAAGATTGATCCAATTCCGACTTGAAATGAAGATTCTGCATCGCTTCGAAGTCGTACTAAAACCACTATAAACTGCTGGGTAAAAACAGCGCAAATGTTCAACTTTGACGATGAGTTCGAAGGGGCAACTGAACCCAGATCTTTGTGAAATTTTTTAGAAGCATAGACTAATACTTCTACTACAATTTTCAGAAATAACCATTTGATTCGGACTTGAAACGAAGAAGTGGCGTCGTCTCAAAGTTGGACCGAAACTAGGATTTTCTGTTTATTCAAAACAGTGCGAAGGTCCGACTTCGGCAACGAGATCGTCATAGCTAACCAGCCCAGATTTTTATGAAACTACACAAAAGTGTAGATCATCACTTCGACTTTCCAACAAGACCAAGAATGGCAGATTCCGACATCGGACGTGCCCAGGATGCCGTCGCAAAGTCGGGGTTCTGCGTTGAAAACAACGGGAGAAAAGAGTCTAAGGACGGTAGCTATGCACTAACAGGCCATAGAAGAAAAACTACAATTTGACATAGTAAACTTCAAATTCTAGCAAAATGAATAAAATAAAAGTTGTAGATTAATTTCTAAGCTTTCCGGAATGACCAATATTATCAAAATCGGTTAGGAAACGAAGAAGTTATGATCAAATTCATTTCAGCTTCAATGACATAGCAAATATTGGATTTGCTCTCGGGTTAGCAGTAGAAAAACTGAATTTTGACATAGCTAACTTTAAAACTATAGAAAACACAAAACATATAAGTTGTTTCACATAAATTAAGCTTTTCGGAACATCTATAATTATCAAATTCCGATAAACAATGAAAAAGTTACGACTAAAACAATTTTCACATTTAAAGTTCACATCTGCTGTCATTTTAGCCTCGGGACAACGTCATTAGAAGCAACTTTTGACCATTTAAAGCTCAAAATTTAACAAAATACAAAACAAGAAAGTTATATAAGACAAGCTAAGATTTCCAGAACATCAAGAATCGTTAAATTTGGATGTCACATAAGAAAGATATGCAAAAATTACCAACAATATTAAGCACAGTTTTCCAATGACAGGGCAGTAAGTTAATATTTGGGTTTTCTATATGCTATGCTCAAAATTTGTGAAAGTGTTTAACATGAAAGTTATCACACTTTCTTCATGCTTTCCATAAAATCAAACAAATACAATTCCGATTTAAAACGAAAAAGATATGCCTAATTTACTGAGAGTGATTCACAAATGAAATTGCAAAAAAAATAAAATTGAGATTTCTATCCTTGAAATCTCAATTTATGCTAGAAAATGTGAGTTTTCAACTCACCTTGAATTAGAGATGATCAAATCTCATATTTTTGCTGAAATAAACAAGTTTTGAGGAGAATAAAGCTTCCAACAACCTGTAGAAAAATTAGAACAGCACATGCAAAAGGAAATTAACAAACAACCTAAACATAAAAATTGGATTTTTGATGAATTAATCTCATGTTGGAGTTGATTACCTGTTGCAATCCTCTCTAATCGATAAAAGCAACCATTTTTATTTGAAGATTTGGAGATTTAAGGTTTTAGATTGAACAAGTGGAGGAATTTTGCTCTCATTTTCTATTTCCAGGCTAATGAAGAAGAAGAGGAACTAAAAATTGTGTACGTACAGGTAATTCATTCCTCTTTTTCTCCTTCTTGGTTATAATTTGCTAATGGGATTTGGACCCAATAGGGAAAATAAATTAGACTAAGAAATTTTTTAATTCACCACTTAAACAAATATGCACATAAACACAATGTTATAATGAGAACAGTGTATTTTTCTTCAAGTTTTAATACAACCAATTTATGCATACATACTTACATATGAAATAAAATATTTCACATCATATAAAAAGTTAATTTTAGTTTTTAAAACTTTTTTATTATTAAACCCTTATTTTATATAAATATACAATTTATACAATTAAATGCATAAATCCTTATTTTTAACTTTAAAAATTCTACAATAATTATCTTGGATAGAAACATCTAATCAACCATTTCAAACTCAAATTTATAACCAAAATACATTTTTATATCAAATTCAATTTTTTTATTTTAATAAACACCTTTTTAAAAAAACAAATACTTCCGTTAAAAATTATTAAAAGAAGTAATTGGCAATAATTGCAATAATTATTGATTTACTCAAAATAAAATCGTACTTCATTTATTATTTTCACAATTAACCACAATAAAGTTACCAAAACTTTATTTCCACATTTTGTTTCCAAAATTCATTGTTTATTCCACATAAAAAATATAAAACTTTCAATTTTATTTAATTTATAATATTAAATTATAACCACCGTTATAATTTAATATTAACAGGTAATCTCCAAAACCAGGGTTGTTACAGACTCCCCCCTTATCAAAATTGCGTCCTCGCAATTTCTAGAGAAGAGTTCGTATTCAACACAATTATTTCACCAACCAAAGAAGGATAAACAAGCACGGGATCAAAATTCCTCACTTTCAACTCAAGATGAAAGTAGACCAATATAAAATTGCTCGATTGATTCTATTGTTTCTAAAGTGCAAATATGGAATTAGCGAACCATCGAATTTTCTGATCAACACATAAGATTTCGAAGGCGTCTCACCTTTGAATAAGATCACAACAAGATGCTACACAAAGGATCAATCAAATAAGATTGATTTCTCATAAGCTCCTTGAGTAGAGTCAGGATTTAGCACAACTCCAACTCGAACTCTAATCAAAAAGATGATTATCGATATGATATTTCCCTATGACACTGCGGGGGAAAACCACACCGATATAAGATAGACACAATAGAGGCAAGATAGTCCAACCAAAAGGTGGTTTCAAACTCGAACGACCGCATAAATGCACGTCATTAGAAAGTAGCACAAGAGTAAGATATTCACAAGGAACTAAAATATATGTATATACTTTCAATCAAAAATTCTTAGAGTTCCAAAAATTCAATATCTTTATAGTTATAACCACAATTTTCAACATTTGAAAATTTTCAAACTTTTTACTATATTACTTAGTAAGTTATTTAAAACTCAAATTAAAAGTCTAAATTTCTTCTCTTACTTCAAAATTAATTTCAAAGAAATTTGTAAATCCATAATAATATTCCTCAAAATAAATTAAGGGTTTAAATTCTCTTTGGTCTTTTTATTAAACCACTTAAATAGTTTAAAACGATCTTCAAATCCCCTTATAACTCTTCTCTTAAAACATCCAATGTAACGACCCAGTATTTTCAACCATTCGCACCGGCACATGTCGGACTTGAATTGTTCAAAATACCGCGTTGTAAATAAAATTTGGCAAATCTCAAAATATACATAATTAATCACAGAATCACAAACACAGAATCAGAATACTCGCAGCGGAATTTAAAAATACTTAGTGGTTCATGAAGCCACTATAAATAGTCTTAATCAAATAAAATTTACATAGTCTTTAATCCAAATATAGTTTTAAATCATCAGTAAACAATCCAAATGTCCACTAGTCTCGGTTTCAAAATTTTAGATAAAAAACTAGAAAGGAAGTTTGCCAGCAGCTTGAAAGTGATCTACAGAAATCCTAGCTCCGGGATGAAAACTGAACTGCAACTCAGGCTGACCCGAGCGTAAAATAAAACATAAACACTCGAGTCAGGACATACATACTTATATAGTGTAAGCTAATTCAAGTGTACTGTAATATAGAGCAAGTAACTTAAAGGATGCTTGGGACCGCCCATCCTCTAAGGATCCGTTAAACTATTTACTATGTAGTAATACTTCGCTATTATAATAGTGTCTATTAGTAAAATAAAATTACTTTTAAATAGCGTTAAGGGGTTACCCATATAGCCCTTAACACAAATAATGCCAATAGTCTATACAGTACCGTAATACCTCCTGATTGGGAGGCTACCAGAGGATACTCCATAGGTACGACACAAATAGAAACTCGTAGAAGGCGCGCTAGGGTAGGTGACACGGCACAACTAGGCAATGCCAGGGTAGATATACCAATTATGCTTCCGGACCGATGGAAACGCGCAGCGCGCAGCTGCCGCCCACCTCGAAAAACACTCCCAAATCAAAGGTGCGCACCAAAACAATCACAAAAGTAATAGAATGTCATACGAAGAAGTGCGTCCGATCAGAGGTGCTACCTCATTAATCCGTCAATCGCTCCAGTTTTAGCCACCTTATGCCAACTCACGGGAGTCGGGTCCACGTATTTACCTCAAAGGAAACGTCACCACCATCCTACTACATTCCGGAATCTCCACCACGTACACAGTTGTTAAAGTGGTTTTCGGTATCGACGGAGAGTATGCCAGATATCCGATCCCGGTCTCATTAACAACCAAACGTTATTATAACCCGTGGTTACAACTTTTAGAAATGGTATTTATACTTTAAAAATCAAAATAAGTTTCAAATACATTTCAATACCATAATATCATTTCAACCATCATTTATTTAAACGTCAGTCATTTTATTTATTATAAAATACCATTTAAATCTATTCAATTTATTTAGGAATTAATTTGCCTTTCAACTCACATTTAAAAGTTAAATTCTTCCATTTAAAACCATTTAAAGTCAATTCCTTATTTTTTTATTAATTACATATTAAATTCCAAAAATTTAAGCCTTTTTCCCCAAAGATTATTTCCATTTATTTTCAACAATCCGAAAATTCAGTTTCCGTAGCATTTATGAAATGCCACCTAAAGTCTGTAAGTCAAAACAGTTCATTTATAAAAGACAGCATTTAAGTGCTGTAATAAATTATTAACTTAACAATCAAATTTTAAATTCCCAAATATAACTTATTATCAATTATTTTCTTAACTGAAACTCACTTTTAATAAAATTTCAGAATTTCCCAAAATAAGTTATATTCCAAAAATTTTACTTAAACGTTTATTTATTTAACCTTTTGACTTATTCAAAAATCATTATAAATTTTATAAAAATCCTTTAAATACATTTGAACCAGAATATTATGAATTCCCATTTAAAATATTTTTAAACATTTCAGAAAAATATTATATAAACCACGGGTCTGTATATAGTTTTCTAGCCTAGGTCAAGTGATACGGATTTATATCATTTCAATCCGCAATTTACAAAATCCCGGGTTCTATCATTTAAACCCGCAATCCCAAGTTAACAAATAAATAATTAAACAATTAAATAAATGAACAAATGATTATCGTTCAGGCCTATCATTTCAGCCTATAATGATCTCAAATTTACAGGGAACTTACAGTGATGATTAAATCAGTAAATAAGCATTACATTGTATAACTGCAATAATATTACAATAGATAAACAACTAATGAGGTGTCAATTTAAAATGAGGTTTAACATCATACGTTATATCACAGGCAGATAAAGTTTAATAAATAATTTACAAATACACTTGTGATAAATCACGGATATATAGGTATGTTTGTCTGGTGAGAAATACTCACCTGAATGCTGCAGAAAATTTTGATTCAAAATGAAAATCCCCCGAAAAAGAATCGCACAGCGGGTAACGATCAAATTTTCCCCGGATGTCACGCCTAGATTCAAGATCCAAATACCGAATACGTGACTTTAAAAATTACGGTCAAAGCAAAAAAATTTGAGACAATTGGAAAGAATAGACTAAAAGAAATTTTGGTTCAGCTTTTGCTCGACTGCCTCACCCCACATCCCGACCCCAACTTCATGGGCTTGGCAATACTATTTATTATTATTATACATTTTATTATTTTTTTCCAACGTCATGTCCTAACTTATCTAGTTTGAAAATATGTATATGTGCAAAACTTGCGTCTCTGCCTAAACTATTCTTCAATGCAAACTCTCTCTGTTTCTTAATTACAACACGTCTCTGCCACTTAAATTTCAAAACATGCACACATGCACTAACGCCCAGGCTTATTTCATATCCTATTTTCTTTCTCTACCATATATATCAATTTCCTTTTCAACTACCTCTACGCAACACGTGAACTAGATTTGCAAAATAATAAAACACTTTGTGGACAAATATGCAGGCAAGCACCTATGTATGGCACGGCCCTGGGTTGTTTCACACGCACTACTATATCACAAAGTATTCCAGATGGCTCCAAATATATCCTCATTTGCTAACCCACATCAATATGGCTCACATTAAAGGTCACGTGGCCCAAACTATAGGTACGCATGCAACATTTCTCAACAGAATGCAAAAAGAAAGAACAAATCTTGGTTTCCTTTATCACTATGGTATGCACGGCAAAACATGGCAACACTATCAGGGGTTGTTCGGGATATAAGCTAACTTAGAGGGACGTGACGTGGTGGAGGGGAAAATAGGGTGTAGGCCGAGTATTTTTTTAGAAGCAGTGGAGCAAACGATATAAACTGATCATAAGGAAATGTAAAGAAGAAGAAAGAGTAAAACCATCACCTGAAGCTTGTACGCAACAGCTTGAGAAGATCAGAGGAGAGGAGGTATATGAAAGTTTAGGTGAACGAGTAGGGTATTTATAGAAAATAAAACTTGCGAAATCTAGGAAATCAAATAGGCAAGCTTGAATTTATTTTTGTTGAACAGAAAAAAAACGTAAGAGATAAATGATAAAGGGAAACGAATACAAGGAGGCAAGCGAAATAATGCTTACATAATTATGCGTGATTTATTGCCAGATATACGAAAAATTTGATTGCAACGTTATATCTCTTTTTTTTCCAATTAATAGTTGCGTGCTATTTTTATAGTCTGAGAGATTTATATACAAAGAATCAGCAAGTATTGATTTGCTTTGGATGCTACTTCAAGGACAGATTTGAATGCATGCGTTGATTTATGTCACGGAGAGAAAATGATAAGAAATTTAATTTTCTGATTGATTGAATTTTAGAAGGCAAGCAATTATATTTGATTGAGAGGAATGAATGGCAAGTGGAATAAAATTTATTTGTGAAAGTTTTTAAATCAAATCTCTATAAAGAGGCAAAAGACAAAGAGGTTAAAGGAAATAAATTTCATTGATATGTCACGCGCAAGGAAAGCAAGTTTGATTTCTTTCCAGATGACATTTGCGTGAAAGGGAAGCACGATTTTGAAAACAATATTGGTAGTGAAAATCTCCTTAATCAGTGCATGATTTTAGAGAAACAGATAGGCACGAAATCAATACGTTTTGGTTGGAAATCTCCTAACTGATTTTATTAATCCATATAGATATTGCAGTATGCATTTTAAAATACGCCAAACCGACGCAATACAATACGCCCAAAATTAATGCAAAAGTAACATTTTTAATTTATACGCTTATACACTACTTATACCATTATAATGCGTACCCTTTTTAAATGCGAAGTTTAACAGTCTGTAAAACACTGAATTTTACAAAGTTATTACTTAACTAAAATTTTAACTTGTTTACATTCTTCGTATTTAAAATATACATAATTCATTTTTATTTAAATTCCAATTGGAGTTGTCTTTTAGCAAAGTAAAAATTTCAAAACTTTCAATTTTATATTTAGACTTTTAGGAAATGATTAAATCAAGTTAAAATTTATATTAACTTTCAAGGTTTTATAAATAAAAAGAAATAAAGAGTAGGCAATTAAAAAGGCAAGCAATTAAGACAATATAACGCATACCCTTTTAGTTTCTTCCAAGCCATAAATAAAAGATATAAACTAGCAATAATCTAATAAATAAACATGACTGTCAAAAATAAAAATAGAAAGATAAAATGGAGGTGGATATATGAAATATTAATAATAAGAATATATATATATATATATATATATAATATGTAATAAAAGTAGAAAAATTTATTGCGTGTAAAACGCTGTATTTTATCAAAAAAAAAGTATAAGTTTTAAATTCCCAATAAATCCATATGTTTGATTTCTCAATCATGTTATTGAATCGACTATTAACTTATCCTCTTATGGGTAATATTAAAATTGGTTTTTATACTAATACATAAAAAAATTCCCAATTCATCCAAATTTCAATTAATTACTTTCCAATAACTACCATGCTTTAATCCTACTCTTTTATTAAATCTGTTATCACTTTATAAACCTAGTTATTATTTATTTATCTTTCCTTATAAAATATATATTCCAATTTTCATCTTTCTTTTGTAATAACTCGTTAATTTCAATTATATTGCATTTCCCAAATATATACATTTATCATAAATAAAACCTAAATCAGTTTATTCAACTTGGTTTCATTCCTTTATTTCATCTTATGAATAAAATATAAATTTCCATTTATGTCATTTCATTTACATTCACACATTACAGTTACAGTCCTATCTCATATAAATGAACATTTACCTACATTTAAATATAATTGACTTCCTACTCTGAATTTAGCAGCCCTAAATAAAAAGGTGACTTGCATAAATGTTGTCACTAACTTTATATTACACTCAAGTTTATTATTTCCACTAATTATTAGAATTGCTTATATAATGTTGAATTCACTCCATTACCATATGTTTATTTGCATATATTCAATTTAATACCCAAATGTAACAGTTGAAACTACATTAATAGACAAATTAAATAGTAACTTACAACCGTTACTATATCCCTATTATTTTCATTTCATTTTAAACACTCACTTCATTATAAATTATAAAGGTTTTTTGTTTCTTCTTAAATTTAATTACAAAAATCTTATTAAATTAACCAGTTTAATTATCGAAATTTACAGGTCATTACACTCTCCTCCACTCAAAACTTTTCGTCCCCGAAAAGGAAGGAGGTAGGAGAATAGAACACCCTGAAAGAAAACTAAATTGAAACTTAAAATGGAATCATTTATTTAAACCATATAAATTCAATTTAAATTAATTAATATTCAATAATTGATTTAATTGATTTAATTTTTACTGAAGTTAAATCAGTCTTAACTATTTCCAAATTAATTATCTTATTATCCAATTATTTTCTAAAATTAGAAATTTGTATAGTCATTTATAATAATCATCTTTTATTCAACAAATTTAATTCTTCTTTATTCCAGATTATTATTAAATATATTCTACTTAATATATCTTATCGCACATATTAAGTAGATTATATTTATTATAACTATTCCAATTTATTTCTAAATTTCCTTTAACACCATTTGATATTGTATATTATTCAATTATTATTTTATTTCTATTTACCTCTATTTGTCTTATTGTAACTGAAACTTTAAGTGTATAACATTTATTATAACCACTCAAATTTTATTTATAAAATCCTTTTATATTGTACATTATCCAATTACATAGTTAATTTCTGAATGATTTAGGTAAGTTATATTGGCATGCAATTATACAAGTAAAAAATTTTCAATTCTATTATTCAAGTTTAAATATTCATTCAAAATTTGACTTTATTTTATCATTAGAATCACCTTTTAACATAAATTTATGGATTAAATTTCCAATTAACTTCAAACCCTTTAGAGATAAATAAATACATACATATAGCATATGTCAAATCAAATTTAAATCATATATCTATATATATTATAAATTAAGTCATAAAATTCAAATCAATTAAATTTTTGAAGCAAAACTACAACGTGGTCTCTTTACTTCGATACTCGAAAATGAATGTCGATGATGTTGTAGTCATCACCGAAATTATTTTCCAGCGACAAAGAGAAGAGCACTAATTTTTAAAACTTTAAAATTCTTTGGAAACAAATTTCTATTCGAAAATTATTTAAATAATAATATATCCTTTTAAGACTTTAAACACAAGGTTTGAAACTATCAGAAATTAAATTCTTAAATTCTTGTTTTAAATTCATTTCTGTTTCTAAATAAATTTATAACCATGTTTTATAGTTCAATTATTTATATAAGACAAAATAATGGTTTATAAAACCATAAATAAAATCAAACACTATTATCTCTAAACAACTAGTTAAATTCTGAAAATTATACATATATATAATATTAGATTTTTCCCAAAAATAAGAATAAATTTTTCAAAACAAGTATAGAGATTCAAATTTAAAGGACTCAAACCAAAGAGAATTTTGATTTAAAGATAAGTTGGAATCAGAAGATCCGATGATTAAATAACAGAATAAGGAACCAGATAAGTTTATATAAATCGCGGGCAACCTTAACCGGGTCAACCGTGACTTAAAGAATAAGATCGATGTGGATTTCCTGGGGTAAATCTACATTTGATCTGAAGAGATAGTGTGACGCCCCACCTCTATACCCACGCTAGCCAAGAACACTACGAAGTAATGCTGTCAACTAGCACGGAGAATAAGGCTGTTGAGGAGCGACCATCCGTGTAATTGCTTTGTGCGAGCATCGATATGTCAGATAGTATAACATGCATTTCTTTATCAAGAGGGAAATCCGACATACCGACACAAACTCAAAACTACTACACAGTGGCTATAATATCTTCGGAAACAAATATAGAAATAAACATAACATAAATCAGTCATAGACAATTCATATCACAAAGGCGGAAATAGATATGAATATTACACTAGGAAGTGTACATCAGAGTAGTGGTCTAAAAAGATCCACAATATCACAAAAGAATAGTTACATGAACTACACAAAAGAATAAGTATACATTATGGAGTCTATATCTCGAATGTATACACCAAAATAAACTACTAATCTAAGTAGTAAGCCAAAAGTCAGAGAAATCAATCCCAAGTGAGAGGTCAAGCTGAAGCACCTGTAACATCTCGGTCTGACCCGAGTATTATTTAATAAGAAAATAATAAACGAATCAGTCTAACTATAGATATCAGATGAAACGACATAGAATAAGAGATATGACTAAACACATAATAATCACAATTCCAAGCTGTGATATATATAAGTAATTGAAAATCAACGAGAGATTAATCAATATCACCAAATCTACACAAGAATCAAAGAAATGCCATACTCCTTATTTCGTTCACCAATGCACAAATATTGACAATAATATCAGTGTCAATCACAAAAGTCAATGACACACAAATTCCAGAATTCAATGTGCGAAATCCAGAAATCACAAAAGTCAATGACGCACAAATTCATCAATGCACAAATATTGACAATAATATCAATGTCAATCACAAAAGTCAATGACACACAAATTCCAGAATTCAATATGCGAAATCCAGAAATCACAAAGGGGGGGAGGCCTATCACAAACGGGAGCATAAAGCCCACCAACACGTGTATCACAAACGGAACGCTAATTCCATGGTCGCTAACCATCACAAATTGAGCCGAAGCTCCACAAACGGCCCGAAGACCATGGGTTGCTACCCCACCAAATTGAGTCGAAACTCCACAAAACGAGGTTTAGTCTCCCTCGCAGACAAAGAGACATCGCACATTGCTAGTCTAAATCACAAAGATGATCGTCATGATCAACGAGAAGTGTCGATTACAGTAAGCTAGTAAATATATGAGTTTAGCTTCATGTCCCATAACCACTTGCTTAACTTAAATATTTACGAACAAATTGTAGATCTCCACTAGAAAATTGTCACAAGAATTTCAATCGAACAAGTCCAAGAATTAACCAACAAAGTGAACGCAAGCGTTTCATACCACTTGTTTTACTAAGTCGTTTAATTAGATTTCTCATATGAGTGAGGTAAAGGTTTGTATATACTAATAGATTGAAAAAAATGGTTTTATAAACGAATTTGGCATTAAAATAGTATTGAAATCGTTTGAGGGAAGAGTTTAGATATTTACTACTAGTATAGAAAACCTTTATATTTTTAAAGTGACAAAACACAAAGAAGATTATAGGAACAATCAATCACTAAATTTCACATACGAAGATGTGAATAAAAATCCAACGAAACCGATACCGAATCCATCGAAATGGATATTAAAAAAATTCCCAAAGAAAATAAGTCATCAAAGTCAATAACAAATGATAACAAAAAATAGGGAAACAACACAAATCGATTAGAGTTGGAAATTCAAGCAATTAGGCGAAAATAGGCAAAATTGCACAGGTTGGTCGACCGGCTGCAGGGCTCGGTCGACCGGGCCTTGTTTTTAAAAAAAAAACTTCTCGGCATCAGGTCGGTCGACCGAGCCAGGGGTTTCGGTCGGCCGAACTAGAAACAGAAGTGCAATCTGCACTTTTACAAGCAGGTCGGTCGACCGAACCGGGGGGGTCGGTCGGCTGAACCTGATGCTCTGCCCAATGATGCCCATAAATTTATATGCAACCTCCACCAATTCGCATCCGAACGAGCACGGACGCTAGGGAATTATGCCTAACGGCTACCCAGCCCTATTGGCTCCTCGATGCATCACCAAAAACACCTTTGAACCTCAAAGTTATGATTTTTAAAGGATTGAACCCAAAACACCAAAAATTGGAATATTCACCAAATCAATCCAAACCAAAAACAATTGCACACGAATAAGTGTTAGGAATTCATACCTAACAATCGAAGATAAATATAAGCATAGATGTGAGATAAAAAAATCTCACCTTTTCACAAGATCGAACAAGAAGAAGCTTGAAAGAAAACGGAGAATCAACCTCTCTTCAACACAACCAAATTGAGCTTGAATCTAAGCTCAAAAACAAGAACATTCCCAAAATTAGGTTTAGGAATTTCTGAAATTGGTAAGAGAATAAGTTGGAGAGGAAGAAGAGAATGCTTACCAATGGGTTCTCTTGAATTTGGAGCTAGGAAATTGAATTTGCAAAAGGAACTAGGGTTTTGGAGTTTTAATTTCCAATCTCTCCCACCGGTAATACTCTAAAAACTGAAAAGAGAAGAGAATGAGGGTGAGTGGGGAAGAGTGGCTTAGATTTGAGCATAAGTTAACCTAGAGCTGAGCCTAAAACCAAACCCAAAGTGAAAAGTAGCAAAAATCAACTTTCTCCAAACATATCGAAGCTTATACTTAAAAAGGTCGCAAACGGCATTTTAAACTAAATGGGAGTGGTCCCGAGTCCTAATTCGACCGTATGCAAAAAGTAGCTTTTCGGACTAAAATCCGACTAACGATGAAATATTTAAATAAAATATTTAAATATAAAATCGATAAATATGCGGGTTGTTACAGACTCCCCTCCTTAAAGAAATTGCGTCCTCGCAATATTTAAGAAGAAGATATGTAGTAACAACCATAAAAGCATATTCAACACAAAAGAAATTTGAAATAAGAAGTTCACCTCAAAGAGCACGAGAAAGTAAGTCCGGATGTGTTCGCTCGATGTACTCTCTAGATTCCCAAGAACAATCCTTAGGATTTGAAGACCATTGAACTTTAACAAGCGTAACATCTTTATTTCGAAGTCGTTTGACCTCCAAAGCAATGATACGAGTAGGATGTTGCTCATAAGTTAAATTAGGCGAAACTTCAATCTCTTCCACAACTCCGGGCTCAAGAATAGAATCGGAATCTCGAAGACATTTTCGAAGTTGAGAAACGTGAAACACGTCATGGATAGCAGAAAATTGAGCCTGTAATAAAAGGCGATAAGCCATGGAACCAATACGTTCAGTGATAGGAAATGGCCCAATATATCGAGGCACCAATTTTCCCGATCGACTGAAACGTACAACACCTCTCATAGGTGAAACACGAATGAACACAAGATCTCCCACAGAAAATTCTAACTTCCTTCTCCGGTTATCGGCATAGGATTTTTGTCTACTCTGGGCTTCTTTCATCCTATGACGAATAAGATCAATCTTTTCTGTGGAATCACGAATAAAATCTGGACCTAAAACCAGCTTCTCACCGGCCTCAAGCCAACAAGAAGGAGATCGGCATGGCCTTCCATAGAGTTCCTCGAAAGGTGCCATACCAATACTAGATTGGAAGCTATTATTATAGGAAAATTCAACAAGTGAAATATGATCCTCCCAACTTCCACCAAAATCAAGCACACAAGCACGAAGAAGATCTTCAAGGGTTTGATTCACACGCTCGGTTTGTCCATCGGACTAACGATGATAAGCGGTGCTAAAATTAAGCTTCGTTCCCAAAGCTTTTTGAAGACTCTTTCAAAATCCACTAGTAAACAATGGATCACGATCACTAACAATAGAAGTAGGAACTCCATGCAATTTAACAATCTCTTTGATAAAGATCTTGGCCAAAAGAGGAACGGTTCGGTTAGACCGAACGGGAACAAAATGGGCGGATTTAGTAAGTGTATCAACGATCACCCACAAGCTATCATGACCCGAACGAGAACGGCGAAGGCCATCTATAAAATCCATGGAAATTTGGTCCCACTTCCAAATTGGAATTTCTAAAGGTTGCAATAACCCACCGGGCCTTTGATGTTCGGCCTTAATGAGTTGGCAAGTCATGCAACGCTTAACGAAGTTAGCGATGTCAAGTTTCATTCCCTCTCAATAATAAAGTCGCTTCATATCCGCGTACATTTTACTACTTCTGGGATGAATGGTAAATTTAGAACGATGAGAATCTTCTAAAATATCTTTACGAAGATCACTAATATTTGGCACGATAAGTCTACCAAATTTTCGAACGCCGCCACGAGAATCGATATCAAAGTCCTTCAAATCTTCAATATCAATCTCATCCTTAATATTTTGGCCAAGAAGAGCCAATTCGGGATCTAGCCTTTGAGCTTCAAGAATGCGATCTAAAAGAGAAGGATGAGCCTCAAGGCTACATAAAACAAATGATGAGCATAAATCGGATATGCGGTCTCGAATCTCACAAGTGGATAAGATCTCGAGATCGTTCCATTCGGATATCATCATAGAAACAACAGCTTGTTGTTTACGGCTAAGAGCATCGCCGACACGATTACCCTTACCGGGTGTATAAAGAATATCAAGATCATAAGGAGCAAGGAATTCGAGCCAACGCTGTTGACGCAAATTAAGTTCCTTTTGAGCGAATAAATATTTCAAGGATTTATGATCAGTATAAAGAACTAATTTCTCTCCTAAAAGATAATGACGCCAAATCCGGAGAGCAAAAACAATAGCCGCGAGTTCTAAATCATGAGTGGCATATCTAGTCTCGGCAGGCTTCAATTGCCTAGAAGCATAAGCAATAACACTTTCTCTTTGCATAAGAACGGCACCCAAACCCACGCGACTAGCATCAGTATAAACAACGAAATCTTGATTCCCCTCGGGAATAACAAGAATAGGAGCATCAGAAAGGAGTTCTTTTAATTTCTGAAAAGAAGCTTCACATTTATCCGACCAAATGTATTTAACACCTTTCTTAGTCAAGCTAGTGAGAGGCACGACAATCTTAGAAAAGTATTTGATAAAACGACGGTAATAGCCCGCCAATCCGAGAAAACTACGAATCTCTGCCACACTCTCCGGTCTCTTCCAATCTTGAATTGCTTCAATCTTTGAAGGATCCACGGAAATTCCGGTTCGGAAATAATATGACCGAGAAACTTCACACGAGATTGCCAAAAGTGGCATTTAGAAAATTTGCCCTTAATTGATTACTCCTAAGAGTTTCCAACACAATCCGAAGATGTTTTTCATGCTCCTCCTCGGTTTTAGAATACACAAGAATATCATCGATAAAGATGAGAACAAACCGGTCGAGGAAGTCTTTGAAAAC
Source organism: Allium cepa (assembly GCA_030765085.1). NCBI lineage: Eukaryota > Viridiplantae > Streptophyta > Magnoliopsida > Asparagales > Amaryllidaceae > Allium > Allium cepa. The sequence continues at coordinate 501,763,774 of CM060937.1, read as the reverse complement.
TCTATTCATAAGGTCAACGAAATACACCGGAGCATTCGTCAAACCAAATGGCATAACAATCCATTCATAAGATCCATAACGAGTACGGAACGAGGTCAATGGAATACTATCCTCTGCAATACGAAGCTGATGAAATCCAGTAGCTAAGTCTAATTGTGAAAAGACCTTAGCACCACTAAGCTGATCGAATAGATCATCAATCCGAGGTAAAGGATATTTATTTTTGATAGTTAGATCATTAAGCTTGCGGTAGTCAATGCAAAGCCTAAGTGTTCCATCGGATTTCTTCACAAAAATAGCTGAAGCTCCCCAAGGCGAGGAACTAGAGCGAATAAATTTCTGCGTCTCCAATTCAGATAATTGTTTACGCATCTCCTCGTTTTCTTTATTGGACATACGATACGGAGGACGAGTGATAGGTTGAGCTCCAGGAATAAGATTAATTCTGAACTCAATTGCCCGCTTAGGTGGTAATCCTAAAACGGGTTCGAATATGTCGGAAAATTCACGAACGACGTGAATAAGAGAAATAATATCACCCTCATCATCATCATCGTCATCACGAGGATTTAGAGAATATAAAGATGCGACCAAGCTGGAAAATGAATCTTGAAGATTAATAGAAATCTGCTTAACAGATTGAGGATGTCGAAGATGAATAGTCCGCTCAGGACATAGGATATGAGCTTCATATCGGTTAAGCAAATCCATTCCCAAAATCATTCCAAAGCCTAAATAACGCATGACATGCAAATCGGCTAGGAAAGGAAAATCACACAAAATAATCTCGACATCTTTACACAATAAACTGATTGTTGCGGATCCACCAATCGGATTCGCAATTCTCAAAGAAGTCATTAAACACAAAACATCCAAAGAAAAAGTATCAACAAGTTCTTTTGATATAAAAGAATGGGACGCACCCGTATCAAAAAGAACTCGAATAGGATGATCACGAAATAAAATAATTCCATCCAGAATAGAATGAGAAATACCTTGGCCACGAGATGTGTTGCCAGGGGCTTGAGCAACATTAAGTTTTCCCTCCTTCCTGCCCTGAAGCTTCGGGCATGAAGATATAACATGACCGGGAACTTTGCAGTAGCGACAAGAGAGAGACCTTGGGCACTTGTTCGCATAATGGTCCTTCGAACCACAATTATAGCATTCCCCATGGCCAAGGGAAGAAGTCTTTGCCACGGAGGTTGCTTGCTTCCCTTTCTTATTGGGATAAGGTCCTTTGAATTTATTTGGCCTCTTCTTGTTGTTGAAGTTTGGTTTGGAACCCACCACTTCAACATCATTCTCCCTATCAGCCTGTTCAAGACGATGAGCGATATCAACGAGTTGGTCGAAAGAAACTTCTAATTTTAGAAGTAATGGCTTCTTGAGATTTTTGTCTAAGCCATAGAAGAACCTCTGGTTCTTCTTTAAAGGGGTGTTGATGTATTCAACCCCATATTCAGACAGCGACTCGAAGGAGGCGACGTAATCAGTCACGGAGGACTCACCTTGAGCAAGGTCTATAAATCGTCGAGCCAATGTCACTTTCTCAGCTTCGGGTACAAATTTCAACTCGAAGCGTTCTCGGAATTTCTCCCAGGTGAGATCTGCTTCATTAGTTTCAGAAATAAGAAGCTCGTACCAGTCCAATGCTCTTTCTCGGAGCATACTTGAGGCCACCTGAACTCGGTGAAGGTCAATAAGATTCATGCGAGAAAAGATTCGATCGCATGACCTTAGCCAAGCCTGTACTTCAATAACAGTTTCGGAACCTTTGAATGGCTCCCCACCCAAATTAGTGTAATCGCTACACAAGCGTGAAAATCCCGACTTTGGGTGAGTAGGTTCCGGGTTAGCTCCAGCTGCTTGAGCATTTGTCACTAAATCATGAAGTTGTTGAGCAGTCATAAAAACTCCATCTTGGGGTGGAACACCAGATGGTCCAGCTCTGGGACGGCCTGGTCTAGACATTCCTCTTCCTTAGAAAGAAAGAAGAGCAAGAAGAAGATTATTCACCAAATTGAATATCAAGCAATCTTGATAGATAAACAAGGAATCATAAGGAAAATAAGATGAATCGGTACGAAGACTCGAATTAAATCCTAAAGCACGACTCCTAAGATGGACTTAGGACGATGATCCTTGTTATAATATTCCATATTGTTCCGAAGTTTGGCTCTGATACCAAGCTGTGACGCCCCACCTCTATACCTACGCTAGCCAAGAACACTACGAAGTAATGCTGTCAACTAGCACGGAGAATAAGGCTGTTGAGGAGCGACCATCCGTGTAATGGCTTTGTGCGAGCATCGATATGTCAGATAGTATAACATGCATTTCTTTATCAAGAGGGAAATCCGACATACCGACACAAACTCAAAGCTACTACACAGTGGCTATAATATCTTCGGAAACAAATATAGAAATAAACATAACATAAATCAGTCACAGACAATTCATATCACAAAGGCGGAAATAGATATGAATATTACACTAGGAAGTGTACATCAGAGTAGTGGTCTAAAAAGATCCACAATATCACAAAAGAATAGTTACATGAACTACACAAAAGAATAAGTATACATTATGGAGTCTGTATCTCGAATGTATACACCAAAATAAACTACTAATCTAAGTAGTAAGCCAAAAGTCAGAGAAATCAATCCCAAGTGAGAGGTCAAGCTGAAGCACCTATAACATCTCGGTCTGACCCGAGTATTATTTAATAAGAAAATAATAAACGGATCGGTCTAACTATAGATATCGGATGAAACGACATAGAATAAGAGATATGACTAAACACATAATAATCACAATTCCAAGCTGTGATATATATAAGTAATTGAAAATCAACGAGAGATTAATCAATATCACCAAATCTACACAAGAATCAAAGAAATGCCATACTCCTTATTTCGTTCACCAATGCACAAATATTGACAATATTATCAATGTCAATCACAAAAGTCAATGACACACAAATTCCAGAATTCAATATGCGAAATCCAGAAATCACAAAAGTCAATGACGCACAAATTCACCAATGCACAAATATTGACAATAAGATCAATGTCAATCAGAAAAGTCAATGACACACAAATTCCAGAATTCAATATGCGAAATCCAGAAATCACAAAGGGGGGGAGGCCTATCACGAACGGGAGCATAAAGCCCACCAATACGTGTATCACAAACGGAACGCTAATTCCATGGTCGCTAACCATCACAAATTGAGCCGAAGCTCCACAAACGGCCCGAAGACCATGGGTTGCTACCCCACCAAATTGAGTCGAAACTCCACAAAACGGGGTTTAGTCTCCCTCGCAGACAAAGAGACATCGCACATTGCTAGTCTAAATCACAAAGATGATCGTCATGATCAACGAGAAGTGTCGATTACAGTAAGCTAGTAAATATATGAGTTTAGCTTCATGTCCCATAACCACTTGCTTAACTTAAATATTTACGAACAAATTGTAGATCTCCACTAGAAAATTGTCACAAGAATTTCAATCGAACAAGTCCAAGAATTAACCAACAAAGTGAACGCAAGCGCTTCATACCACTTGTTTTACTAAGTCGTTTAATTAGATTTCTCATACGAGTGAGGTAAAGGTTTGTATATACTAATAGATTGAAAAAAAACGGTTTTATAAACGAATTTGGTATTAAAATAGTATTGAAATCGTTTGAGGAAAGTGTTTAGATATTTACTACTAGTTTAGAAAACCTTTATATTTTTAAAGTGACAAAACACAAAGAAAATTGTAGGAATAATCAATCACTAAAATTCACATACGAAGATGTGAATAAAAATCCAACGAAACCGATACCGAATCCATCGAAATGGATATTAAAAAAATTCCCAAAGAAAATAAGTCATCAAAGTCAATAACAAATGATAACAACAAATAGGGAAACAACACAAATCGATTAGAGTTGGAAATTCAAGCAATTAGGCGAAAATAGGCAAAATTGCACAAGTCGGTCGACCGGCTGCAGGACTCGGTCGACCGGGCCTTGTTTTTTTAAAAAAAACTTCTCGGCATCAGGTCGGTCGACCGAGCCAGGGGGTTCGGTCGGCCGAACCAGAAACAGAAGTGCAATCTGCACTTTTACAAGCAGGTCGGTCGACCGAACCAGGGGGGTCGGTCGGCCGAACCTGATGCTCTGCCCAATGATACCCATAAATTTATATGCAACCTCCACCAATTCGCATCCGAACGAGCACGGACGCTAGGGAATTATGCCTAACGGCTACCTGGCCCTATTGGCTCCTCGATGCATCACCAAAAACACCTTTGAACCTCAAAGTTATGATTTTTAAAGGATTGAACCCAAAACACCAAAAATTGGAATATTCACCAAATCAATCCAAACCAAAAACAATTGCACACGAATAAGTGTTAGGAATTCATACCTAACAATCGAAGATAAATATAAGCATAGAAGTGAGATAAAAAAATCTCACCTTTTCACAAGATCGAACAAGAAGAAGCTTGAAGGCAAACGGAGAATCAACCTCTCTTCAACACAACCAAATTGAGCTTGAATCTAAGCTCAAAAACAAGAACATTCCCAAAATTAGGTTTAGGAATTTCTGAAATTGGTAAGAGAATAAGTTGGAAAGGAAGAAGAGAATGCTTACCAATGGGTTCTCTTGAATTTAGAGCTAGGAAATTGAATTTGCAAAAGGAACTAGGGTTTTGGAGTTTTAATTTCCAATCTCTCCCACCATTAATACTCTAAAAACTGAAAAGAGAAGAGAATGAGGGTGAGTGGGGAAGAGTGGCTCAGATTTGAGCATAAGTTAACATAGAGCTGAGCCCAAAACCAAATCCAAAGTGAAAAGTAGCAAAAATCAACTTTCTCCAAACATATCGAAGCTTATACTCAAAAAGGTCGCAAACGACATTTTAAACTAAATGAAAGTGGTCCCGAGTCCTAATTCGACCATATGCAAAAAGTAGCTTTTCGGACTAAAATCCGACTAACGATGAAATATTTAAATAAAATATTTAAATATAAAATCGATAAATATGCGGGTTGTTACAGATAGAGTTCAGAATAACCAAAGATACTTGCATCTAAACCGAGGTTAAATATAAATCTCTGGTGAATCAATGCTAATTGTAAAGGAGTTTCACCCCTTTATTAGAAAATTGGCGAGACCGCCAATTCACTATAAAGGTCATCCGAAGTGGAGTTATGGGATACTCCAGAATCGAAAGAAATGAATAGTGAGGGACACGAATGAACTTCGGAACCGCAAGGAACGTTCCAAAATTCGAAAAGGAAGAGATTCATGCTCAAATGAAAGTGATTCTGTAAATCAAATTTACCATACATTCTAAGTTTTGCCTAGAGCCAAAGCTATGATACCAAATGTAACGACCCGGTATTTTCAACCATTCGCACCCGCACATGTCGGACTTGAATTGTTCAAAATACCGTGTTGTAAATAAAATTTGGCAAATCTCAAAATATACATTATTAATCACAGAATCACAAACACAGAATCAGAATACTCGCAGCGGAATTTGAAAATACTTAGTGGTTCATAAAGCCACTATAAATAGTCTCAATCAAATAAAATTTACATAGTCTTTAATCCAAATATAGTTTCAAATCATCAGTAAACAATCCAAATGTCCACTAGTCCCGGTTTCAAAATTTAAGATAAAGAACTGGAAAGGAAGTTTGCCAACGGCTTGAAAGTGATCTACAGAAATCCTAGCTCCGGGATGAAAACTGAACTGCAACTCAAGCTGACCCGAGCGTAAAATAAAACATAAACACTCGAGTCAGGACATATATACTTATATAGTGTAAGCTAATTCAAGTGTACTGTAACATAGAGCAAGTAACTTAAAGGATGCTTGGGACCGCCCATCCTCTAAGGATCCGTTAAACTATTTACTATGTAGTAATACTTCGCTATTATAATAGTGTCTATTAGTAAAATAAACTTACTTTTAAATAGCGTTAAGGGGTTACCCATATAGCCCTTAACACAAATAATGCCAATAGTCTATACAGTACCGTAATACCTCCTGATTGGGAGGCTACCAGAGGATACTCCATAGGTACGACACAAATAGAAACTCGTAGAAGGCGCGCTAGGGTAGGTGACACGGCACAACTAGGCAATGCCAGGGTAGATATACCAATTATGCTTTCGGACCGATGGAAACGCGCAGCGCGCAGCTGCCGCCCACCTCGAACAACACTCCCAAATCAAAGGTGCGCACCAAAACAATCACAAAAGTTATAGAATGACATACGAAGAAGTGCGTCCGATCAGAGGTGCTACCTCATTAATCCGTCAATCGCTCCTGTTTTAGCCACCTTATGCCAACTCACGGGAGTCGGGTCCACGTATTTACCTCAAAGGAAACGTCACCACCATCCTACTTCATTCTGGAATCTCCACCACGTACACAGTTGTTAAAGTGGTTTTCGGTATCGACAGAGAGTATGCCAGATATTCGATCCTGGTCTCTTTAACAACCAAACGTTATTATAACCCGTGGTTACAACTTTTAGAAATGGTATTTATACTTTAAAAAGCAAAATAAGTTTCAAATACATTTCAATACCATAATATCATTTCAACCATCATTTATTTAAACATTAGTCATTTTATTTACTATAAAATACCATTTAAATCTATTCAATTTATTTAGGAATTAATTTGCCTTTCAACTCACATTTAAAAGTTAAATTCTTCCATTTAAAACCATTTAAAGTCAATTCCTTATTTTTTTTTATTAATTACATATTAAATTCCAAAAATTTAAGCTTTTTTCCCCAAAGATTATTTCCATTTATTTTAAACAATCCGAAAATTCAGTTTCCGTAGCATTTATGAAATGCCACCTAAAGTCTGTAAGTCAAAACAGTTCATTTATAAAAGACAGCATTTAAGTGCTGTAATAAATTATTAACTTAACAATCAAATTTTAAATTCCCAAATATAACTTATTATCAATTATTTTCCTAACTAAAACTCACTTTTAATAAAATTTCAGAATTTCCCAAAATAAGTTATATTCCAAAAATTTTACTTAAACATTTATTTATTTAACATTTTGACTTATTCAAAAATCATTATAAATTTTATAAAAATCCTTTAAATACATTTGAACCAGAATATTATGTATTCCCATTTAAAATATTTTTAAACATTTTAGAAAAATATTATATAAACCACGGGTCTGTATATAGTTTTCTAGCCTAGGTCAAGTGATACGGATTTATATCATTTCAATCCGCAATTTACAAAATCCCGGGTTCTATCATTTCAAACCCGCAATCCCAAGTTAACAAATAAATAATTAAACAATTAAATAAATGAACAAATGATTATCGTTCAGGCCTATCATTTCAGCCTATAACAATCTTAAATTTACAGGGAACTTACAGTGATGATTAAATCAGTAAATAAGCATTACATTGTATAACTGCAATAATATTACAATAGATAAACAACTGATGAGGTGTCAATTTAAAAATGAGGTTTAACATCATACGTTATAACACAGGCAGATAAAATTTAATAAATAATTTACAAATACACTTGTGATAAATCACGGATATATAGGTATGTTTGTTGGTGAGAAATACTCACCTGAATGCTGTAGAAAATTTTGATTCAAAATGAAAATCCCCCGAAAAAGAATCGCACAGTGGGTAATGATCAAATTTTCCCCGGATGTCACGCCTAGATTCAAGATCCAAGTACCGAATACGTGACTTTAAAAATTACGGTCAAAGCAAAAAATTTTGAGACAATTGGAACGAATAGAGTAAAAGAAATTTTGTTTCAGCTTTTGCTCGACTGCCTTACCCCACATCCCGACCCCAACTTCATAGGCTTGGCAATACTATTTATTATTATTATACATTTTATTATTATTATTTTTCCAACGTCATGTCCTAACTTATCTAGTTTGAAAATATGTATTTGTGCAAAACTTGCGTCTCTGCCTAAACTATTCTTCAATGCAAACTCTCTCTGTTTCTTAATTACACCACGTCTCTGCCACTTAAATTTCAAAACATGCACACATGCACTAACGCCCAGGCTTATTTCATATCCTATTTTCTTTCTCTCCATATATATCAATTTCCTTTTCAACTACCTCTACGCAACACGTGAACTAGATTTGCAAAATAATAAAACACTTTGGGGACAAATATGCAGGCAAGCACCTATGCATGGCACGACCTTGGGTTGTTTCACACGCACTACTATATCACAAAGTATTCTAGATGGCTCCAAATATATCCCCATTTGCTAACCCACATCAATATGGCTCACATTAGAGGTCACGTGGCCCAAACTATAGGTACGCATGCAACATTTCTTAACAGAATGCAAAAAGAAAGAACAAATCTTGGTTTCCTTTATCACTATGGTATGCACGGCAAAACATGACAACACTATCAGGGGTTGTTCGGGATATAAGCTCGGTTATGAAAACTTAGAGGGACGTGACGTGGTGGAGGGGAAAATAGGGTGTAGGCCGAGTATTTTTTTAGAAGCAGTGGAGCAAACGATATAAACTGATTATAAGGAAATGTAAAGAAGAAGAAAGAGTAAAACCATTACCTGAAGCTTGTACGCAACAGCTCCAGAAGATCAGAGGAGAGGAGGTATATGAAAGTTTAGGTGAACGAGTAGGGTATTTATAGATGATAAAACTTGCGAAATCTAGGAAATCAAATAGGCAAGCTTGAATTTATTTTTGTTGAACGGAAAAAAAACGTAAGAGATAAATGATAAAGGGAAACGAATATAAGGAGGCAAGCGAAATAATGCTTACATAATTATGTGTGATTTATTGCCAGATATACGAAAAATTTGATTGCAACGTTATATCTCTTTTTTTTTCCAATTAATAGTTGCGTGCTCTTTTTATAGTCTGAGAGATTTATATACAAAGAATCAGCAAGTATTAATTTGCTTTGGATGCTACTTCAAGGACAAATTTGAATGCATGCGTTGATTTATGTCACGGAGAGAAAATGGTAAGAAATTTAATTTTCTGATTGATTGAATTTTAGAAGGCAAGCAATTATATTTGATTGAGAGGAATGAATGGCAAGTGGAATAAAATTTATTTGTGAAAGTTTTTAAATCAAATCTCTATAAAGAGGCAAAAGACAAAGAGGTTAAAGGAAATAAATTTCACTGATATATCACGCGCAAGGAAAGCAAGTTTGATTTCTTTCCAGATGACATTTGCGTGAAAGGGAAGCACGATTTTGAAAACAATATTGGTAGTGAAAATCTCCTTAATCAGTGCATGATTTTAGAGAAACGGACAGGCACGAAATCAATACGTTTTGGTTGGAAATCTCCTAACTGATTTTATTAATCCATATAGATATTGCAGTATGCATTTTAAAATACGCCAAACCGACGCAATACAATACGCCCAAAATTAATGCAAAAATAACATTTTTAATTTATACGCTTATACATTACTTATACCATTACAATGCATACCCATTTTAAATGCGAAGTTTAACAGTCTGTAAAACACTGAATTTTACAAAGTTATTACTTAACTAAAATTTTAACTTGTTTACATTCTTCGTATTTAAAATATACATAATTCATTTTTATTAAAATTCCAATTGGAGTTGTCTTTTAACAAAGTAAAAATTTCAAAACTTTCAATTTTATATTTAGACTTTTAGGAAATGCTTAAATCAAGTTAAAATTTATATTAACTTTCAAGGTTTTATAAATAAAAAGAAATAAAGAGTAGGTAATTAAAAAGGCAAGCAATTAAGACAATATAACGCATACCCTTTTAGTTTCTTCCAAGCCATAAATAAAAGATATAAACTAGCAATAATCTAATAAATAAACATGACTGTCAAAAATAAAAATAGAAAGATAAAATAGAGGTGGATATATGAAATAATAATAATAAGAACATATATATATATATATATATATAATATGTAATAAAAGTAGAAAAATTTATTGTGTGTAAAACGCTGTATTTTATCAAAAAAAGTATAAGTTTTAAATTCCCAATAAATCCATATATTTGATTTCTCAATCATGTTATTGAATCGACTATTAACTTATCCTCTTATGGGTAATATTAAAATTGGTTTTTATACTAATACATAAAAAAATTCCCAATTCATCCAAATTTCAATTAATTACTTTCCAATAACTACCATGCTTTAATCCTACTCTTTTATTAAATCTGTTATCACTTTATAAACCTAGTTATTATTTGTTTATCTTTCCTTATAAAATATATATTCCAATTTTCATCTTTCTTTTGTAATAACTTGTTAATTTCAATTGTATCGAATTTCCCAAATATATACATTTATCATAAATAAAACCTAAATCAATTTATTCAACTTGGTTTCATTCCTTTATTTCATCTTCTGAATAAAATATAAATTTCCGTTTATGTCATTTCATTTACATTCACACATTACAGTTGCAGTCCTATCTCACATAAATGAACATTTACCAACATTTAAATGTAATTGACTTCCTACTCTGAATTTAGCAGCCCTAAATAAAAAGATGACTTGCATAAATGTTGTCACTAACTTTATATTACACTCAAGTTTATTATTTCCACTAATTATCAGAATTGCTTATATAATGTTGAATTGCTTATATAATGTTGAATTCACTCCATTACCATACGTTTATTTGCATATATTCAATTTAATACCCAAATGTAATAGTTGAAACTACATTAATAGACAAATTAAATAGCAACTTACAACCATTACTATATCCCTATTATTTTCATTTCATTTTAAACACTCACTTCATTATAAATTATAAAGGTTTTTTGTTTCTTCTTAAATTTAATTACAAAAATCTTATTAAATTAACCAGTTTAATTATCGAAATTTACAGGTCATTACATCCAATGTATATAATATAATTCTAAAATCTCAAAATATACTTTAAATAAAGTATAGCTCAATAATTTTCTCACATATTCTCATCTTTATAATTTCAAAATAAATATATATATAAATAAATGGCATTTCCTCTCCATTGAATCTCTAATAAATAGATACATCCGTTGGCTGTAGAGTCGATCAAGCGATCAAAACTGCCTCGCCACCCTGTTACTCGTCTCTGAAATCAATGGCTGCAATTACCATTCAAAAATAAATTTCATATATAATCTCAAAATATTATTTTAAAAACTTCATTTTTTTTAAAACACAAATCATCGTGTCTGATTGCCTCATCATAGTATTTAGGAGATTCCTATCGATAACGTTGATCTGGCGTACCGACCAGAACTCTTAACTACTCGATGGACAACCCAACACTCTCAAATTATTTCTATAAAAGAATTACTACTCATCTAAATTTATTCTCAAAATATTCTTTGATTCTTTTTTTTAAAATATCTCAAAGCTCAAATTTCTCTTTAAAACTCATATTTATATAGCTTCAAAACTCAAACCAAAGAACATTAAGAGAATGCATCGAGATATTCCCAGAATACTCCATCCTCAAAATCAATAGAAGGAGATAGAGTGTTCATCAATCTTACGAGGTCATGAGCCACACCTAAAAATCATCAAAATACAGGATAAGCAAGATACTCTTCTCGAAAGAAAAGAAGAAACAATCCACGAATCACTACTTCAGTCGGAGTAATGCTAAAGGATAACATTGATCGAGTATATGAAAAGAACACTCAAATGAAGCTGAATGATAAACTCAATCAAACTCGAACAATCTAGAAACTCACCTCATTCCCTAGTGGATGTCCTCGTGGAAAGATAAACGAAGAGCTAAGAGCCAGGAATAAGGTTATCTCAACACTCGATTGCCCGATTGGATGTCAAATCCAAAAGGACTCACAAAACTTAACAAAGTCACCTTGATTGGAATTCGAGATATGTCATCACATCTCGATACTCAAGAGTGAATTCAGAAACCTTGGAATCATCATCAACATTCCAAAGTGATAGAAATAATAAACCAATCAAGTTAGGATGCTTAAATAAATATAGGATCCTATAAAAATGAAACGATTGGACTTAACATCAAATAAGTCAATCCATCTCAAATCAGATACATCTCTAGATAATGAGTAATAAACAAATACTCACTAAAGCAGCAACAAATAGAAAATTCAGAATGCTCACAACAAGCCACTCGTTGTGGATCCCCTCAATAGGATTCACAACTCTCAAAGGAACGCAACATGAATGCTCAAAGAAATCAATTAGCTCCATCGATACAAACTCACTCGTATCGACAAAAATAAGAATAGAATAATCCCAAATAAGATTACTTATAAGATAAGATGACTTCAAACTCTATTATGGAATACTACGGAATAATATATATATATATATATATATATTCCTAGACATATTTCACCTCAACAATCCCAAAACTCGAAATAGAATCAAAGCACGATTCGAAAACAAGCTCGAAGAAAGGACAATGATTCACTCGTATTGTACTTCGATGTATCGTGATATACGTAATATTCTGTGTTTATTCAACTTTGTTCCGACCACAGCTCTGATACCATGCTGTAACGCCCCACCCCGAGACCCACCTTAGCAAAGAGAATTAATAAGTAATTCTGTCTACTAAAGCGGAGAATAGGGCTGGTTGAGGGCGACCATCTATAATTTTGTATTAAACATCTATTGAATACGTCGATAAATGAAATATAATTTTTTTTTGCAACTCAAATGGATCGACATACTCAGTAAATGCTTAATCCAAAACTATAGGTGGCTAATGGATCTATCAGAACAAAATACAATAACTGAACGTAAATCACATCACAGAACAGTAACCAACATCATATATATACATATACACTGATATATGTTTAGTACAATACAATATGAATACAATAAAGGTGGTACTCAACCACACCATATACATTGATTCAAATATAATTACATCAGAGTATGCGGAAGAACAGAAATTGCTAAAGAAAAAGGAGAGCTGATATCCAACATCAACTTCAAGCTAAGTCCAATAGATGATACCTGAAACAACTCGGTCTGACCCGAGTATAAATACCCGGGTCAGTTAGCTACACAAGTCAGTTAATATCGGTAATATGAAGCAGAATAGACATGAAGATACTTCTTCTCGAAAGAGACGAATGAATTTATAAACTCATAAGCTCAACAATTAAGTAACAAACGCTACATAAGTGAACAAATACCTCGAAGGAGGTAACTCAAATCAAACACAAGTGCCTCATATCATCGGCGACATCCTAAAATGTCTACATGGTTTCTATGAACCATATTTCCTCAAAAGGAGAAACATCAATAAAACTCTCGCTAAAATGGCAAACATAAAACATTCTCAAATAGGGTGATCCAAAACTCAATTATACATGAATCTCCAAATTCAGTTATACCTCATCTCATCGGTGTAAATGTATATAAATCTCAATCTCAAGTTGCCAAAATGGCAAAACCTAGAATATCCTATAAAATCATGAAATTATCAAAACTCATAACTCAAGGAACTCGATAAGAGTTTAAAACATCATAATTGAAACCATATATATAACATCTCATATAGCACTAGGCTATCGATGTAATAAAGCATCTTAAAAAGGTGAAATCATAATAAAACAGAAAACTCAGAAAACCCGGATTCACCAAATCCTCGATTGCAATGCCGAAGCAATGCTGCACGTGCTAAACTCAGACGGCCGAAGCCTCAGACAAGGTCGCTAACACCTCTCAAAGCAGTTCGTCCTCTTGACAAGGTTGCTAACACCTCTCCAAGCCGTTTTGTCAACCCTAACAAGGTCGCTAACACCTCCCAAAGCAATTTGTCCTCATGACAAGGTCGCTGACACCTCTCCAAGCTGTTTTGTCAGCCCTAACAAGGTCGCTAACACCTCCCAAAGCAGTTTGTCCTCATGACTAGGTCGCTAACACCTCTCAAAGCAGTTCTGTTAGGTAAACATCGTGAATGTGTGACAAACTCACGGATAGGAACCCGAAAAGTGTTAACGTGTGTCCCATACCACACATTCGCACTTTGCGGTTTACCACCCGTTAGTCGATGCCACACCAGAAACATCATAAAACTCAGAAAATTATATCTCGCCTAGTCTCATTGGCGAGTGATAAAGAGACACTATACTCATCTCGTCTTATCGATAAGTATTAAATGGCATCGTAACTTGCCTCATCTCATCGACAAGTGAAAACATCGTGATGGTTACTCATAAACCATAAATCTCAAAGTAGAAATCTCAAACCATAAAACTCGCCAAATATTGGCCTTCCTAAATAATTCCTAAATATAGAAATTATAATCTCAAACACCCGCCATAAATTGGCTAAGTAACTCAAAAATCATAACCCGGTTAGTTTCGATCGTACAAGTCCGGAATTAACCGAAATAGTAAACGCACGTGTCCCATACCACGTGTTTTACTAAATCATTTAATTCTTTTCCTCATACGTTCGAATAGTATATAAAAGTGTATTTTAAATTTAAAATAATTTATTTGAGAAAACAAGTTTTTAAAACCATTTTCTGAAATCAATTTTGAAGACGATATTTGAAAATTCCCTTATTATGGAGAATAAATAGATTTTATAGATTAAAATAATACTATATAATAATTTCACAAGCCAATTTGTTTGAAAAACACTTTAAAATGCTTTATAAAACCCGTGCACAAAATCTAGAGAGAAAACTCAAGAATTCAGGAAAATATCAAAAATGGTGGAAATTATTCTAAATATAAACACCGCTGAAATCAAGCTATGATCACTAGTTCGACAGCAGGTTTGAACCTGAAAACAGAGTCCAAATGACATGAAATTTTGCGGTAATGTAGAATAATAGCCCTATTCTAATACGCAAAAAGATTGATCCAATTCTGACTTGAAATGAAGATTCTGCGTCGCTTCGAAGTCGGACTAAAACTGTAACGACCCTAGATTTTAATTTAATTTAAATTGATAATTAAATGAAATTTTGAATAAAAATTTATAAAATTAATTATAAATAGTGATGTGAGTTTCCCCGAGTTCAAATATATTCTATATAAATCATTTAAATTTTTAAATATTATGTATATATGTATATATGTGAATATATATATATATGTATGTATATTTGGGTATATATGAACAAAGTAAAAAAAAGTATTAGCAATAAATGTTTCAAATAAATTTATGGTTAGAAATAAATGTTAAAGTTAATTAGAATTCAATACATAAGTAAAATAAACTACAAGTATAAATATAAATTTTAATATAAGTTTTGAATTCAATCGAATCGAGATTTATAAATAAAATACAAATACATTCAAGTATAAAGTAAAAACATTGGCAACAATTCTAACAATAATTATAATAACTTTATATCTATGTAAATGAAGTATAAAAGCATAACTAAACAAAAGGTTAGTTGTTCTTTTTAAATATAGTTGATAAATAAGGAATTTATTAATATAGAGATAAATTCTTTTTATTTTATTTCAATGAGGAGTTATTTTTTTAAAAACAATATTAATAAGATATCTTTACAAATGGGTTTTTAATATGAATAGAAATTGTTTATATGTATGTACTTTGGGAAACTATGATTGTAAATATAAAACAAATCTTATAAAAATGTACATAAGTTTGAAATAATTTTAAGTAAATTAAGTATTTAATAATATAAGTTTAAAAATAAAGGAAAGGTAAGATTTTAACTTTTTGTTTAAGTATAAAAGTGTGTTTATACTCGAGTTAAAAGTTGAGGCTGAGAAGGGAAAATAAGACACAGCAAAATAGGATAAGTATGTAACAATACAAACAAATAAAAAAAAAATTGTATACATGAAAGCTTCATAAAGAAAACAGTGCAAACATATTTATATCTATAAACAAGACATATGATAGTCAATGCTACTACCTCTAGAACACTATAACATTTCATAATATCAGCCGAGAAAAGGGAATGCAAGTAATGTAGCCATGCATGTTGTACAAAACAATAATATATATCCCTGTACAAAGCAATATGTACTTGCCATATCCTCTAGTTCACCAAAGCAATGTTATCAGACATGCCTATTGTATAAAATAATAGCTTACCTATCATCTTCTTTTCTTTATACATATCAGTGCTGAGTAAAACCAGAGAAAAACATTATTTCATATTGAAAACAACTTCTTAAACTTAAACAACATCTGGAATCAAGCTAGGCAGGGATTCAATTCAAGGATCAAGTTCAAACAGCAACTATACAAACTCAAACATCATTTAATCAATAAACAAAAAAAAAAGTAAGAAGGTCTTCAGTAAGCATTTTCTCAAAGCCTGGTTCAAAAACAAGTTCTGTTTTTGTTAGTTCTTTCTGGAAAATCAAGTGAGTAACTCAAATTAAAAAAAAAAAAGCTCAAGTATATTTACATATGATTGATAAGTTATGCCTGAAATAAATATGAATATGTGTTTATACACTGTTGGATGTTTATGAAATGATGCCTGCATGTTGTAGCCTGTAATACACCTCTGTACTTAAATTTTCAAGTTCATGTTTGCTTCAAAAAAAAAATCATTTTCTCTTGATCTAAGCATAAGTTGGATACAGGAATCAAATAAAACTTGGTTGTTTTATTATAAGCTTTAGTTTAAGATTGTATTTAAGCTAAAGCAATTTAGTATTTGCTCTGGGAATAAAAAGTTAAACAGGAAACTCAAGTTTCTGTAAAAATTCAAACACTTTACTTTACGAATTCAGTTATGAAAATGAAATCCCTATACTTTAACATGAATTTTAAAGTTACAATCATATTTTTTAGAATTGGGATCATAGAGTAATTCGGGTTTGTTTGAAAATCTTAGTTTTGAGTATTTCCGGTGATCTCGAGATTGAGGGAGGTCGGGGCTCTTGGAGATGGTAGAGGGATGACCGGAGATAGAGGGAAAAATGGTGGAAGCGACGACAGGTCCCGATGGTGGCGAGGGGAGGTTGATGAAGTTCGGTGACCTAGTTTTTGCTGGGTCGAATGGAGTGACCGCCACGGCGCGTGTGGTCGACCGAGTGCAACCGGGCGTGGGTGGTTGATAGAGGGGAGATAAACGAGTTCGTGGCCGGAGTTTAGTGGCGAATGATGGTCGGTGGTCGGAGAACTTAGCGTTGCCAGGTATGGATGGGGAGGAAGACGCATTTTCCAGGTTTGAGTTGTACAACTCAAATTCGATTTTGCACGCGTGAGGAAATTTGGATGGTCGTTGTCAGATCGGGGGATGGTAGTTGACTTGCTGATGACGTCGGCGATGGTCAGAGTTGGCCGTGGCGTGTGTGCACGTGTACGTGCAGGTTTGTGGAACTGGGTGAATTTTGAGAGAGGGAAGAAGATAGGATTAGGGGGAAAAAGGGGTTGCGTGAAGACAGGGGAGAGACTCGGGAAGTACACGTGCGTTTCGAATTTTAGCTCGAAGCAAGTTGCTTCTGGGCTCGGGTCGAATTCATGTTCCAGGCTTCTAACCTGAAACTATTTTGGTTTGAAAATTTTAAGACCCAAATTTAATTTTAAACCAAGATTTTTAAAGCTTAGTTCAAATTGAAATGTTAATATAAATTCAAGTTGAATGTAGAGTTTAGTTTGAACATAAATAAAATTTAAATTTAAATTGTTTTAATAACTTAAAAACAATTCAAAAATATATTAAAGAAATTTGAAATGGAGTTGAAAATTTAAATGAAAAATTTAAGCAAGTTGAAACTAAAAGTTTAAATTTAAATTTAAATCTGAATTAAAGAAAATTTGAATCCTAATTCTGAAATCAAAGAAGTTTTAATATTTAAAATTGTTTAAATTTGCTTTGTGATGATAATTAAAACATTAGTTAGAAAATGTTTTAAATTTGAATTAGTAAATATAAAATGATATGCACTCATTAAATTAGTTCAAGTGAATAATTGATTAATTTATTCAAGAAATTAAGATTTGAGTTAAATTAATTAAGGTAAATAAATTTGTAAATATGATTCGTTGATTTAATAAAGAGTTGTCTTTTAAAACAAATGATTAAGGTTATTTAATCAAGTAATTAAGATTTATTAAGTTACAGTTTAGAACTTAATTAATTAAATAATCAGTGATTAAATATATGATTTTAAAGGTTAATTAAATGATAATTAACAATAATTAAATTGAGTTTAATTACTTAAGAATAGTAATTAAATAATTATGAATAGTTAATGAGAATCATTTACTTGAAATTTATTTGATAATAAATGTGAAAAGAATTATTCATAGAAATTTAATCTGTTTTAAATTTATCAGATGATTAAATTGATCCTACTTAGGGATGTTTGGATTTTATTGGATGTTGAATTGTTGATATCCCTGATATATGATGCTTTATGATTATCCTGATTTGTGTTGTGATATGTGATATAGTTTATTATTTGTGATATATATATATATGCGAATATGTGTATGAAAGATAAGCGTTATGGTTATATCGCTTATCGAATATATTGTTGTATTTGAATCTGTAATGATTGAAATGATGTTGCACTAATGTGTTAAACCCCTGGACCACACCATACACACACAATTATGGATTTCATGAGGAAATCGATTAAGTCGCATATTTTTGAAATAGTTAATTTGAATTTTTAAATTCAAATGTTTTGGAAATGGAATCGAAATAAATGTGAAAAACTTTTGGAATGGAATTTCAAAATAAAATTTATTATTTTTAAAATTACTTGATTAAGTTTTGGAATTTAAATAATTTGATTTAAATTTAAATTCAATACTTGAAATTGAATTCTGTAATTTGAAATTAGGGATTAATGATATTATACTAGTCATTATGAGTTAAACCATTTTTAAAGTATTATTTTTGGGAATTTGAATTTAACTCAAGGATTTCAACTCATATAAATGAATCAGATTTCCAAAATGAAAACTGTTGTTTTCAAATGATAAATACTTTTAGATAAGAACTGAGATTCCAGTTAATTAGGGGAATTTCAAGATTGAATAGAGAAATGATTTTCCTAAGTTATGAATGAATTCTTTTTGAAAGCTATGAATTAAATCTGTTTATTTTAACAGATTTAAATTGATGATTTGTTTAAATCAAATTGAAATGAAATTGTTTTGAAGGCTATAAGTTAAATCTTTGATTTAAAGATTTAACGAGTTAATCAAATTGAAATGAAAATTGATTTGGAAAATCTGTGAATGAATCTTTTGTTTAAAAGATTAAAATGTGAAAATTGTTTAAACCGTTAAAGGTTGTGGAAATAAATCTTTTTTGTTAAAAGATTTGAAATGGTAATTGATTAAACCATTTGAAGAAAAGTTTTGGGAAATAAGTTGTGACTTAATTGAAATCCCATTATCCATTTGTTTTTGAAATATTTTCGCTCACTATTCGGTTTAGCCGGGAAAGGACCTTTGTGTCGTATAACCCATTCCGAATATGTGATACGTCGTTATGGATAGCATTTGAAGACCGGTGATGAAGACCGGGTATTTGCGAAAGCGATAGGATGACCTATCGATTGTTTCTGCACCGAGTCGCGCCGGTATAGAAACTCCCTAAGTGATGGAAAATCCGATCGGGATTGTGAATATCCGGATTGCAAGGACTTCTTTGTAAGTGCCTTCGGTTCTGTTCGAGCCCGGAACAGACTTGTATGGATTGTATGTCTGACATTACAAATTGAGATATAAAGCCGATTTCTTTCAAATATATTTCTGTTGGTGGCGGAGAATTTATTCTCTTAGCTTAACACCCTTCTTTGAGACGTACGAGCTCAGAGGTTATGTAGTTGAATGTTATCAGCAATATATTCCCAATTTTGGTAATGTGACATGCTGAGTGTTGCTGTGAAATGATCATTGTGTTGATTATTTATGATAGGATCATTTATTTGATCGTCTATCTTGGTGATCATTTCTATGATCATTTGTTGACCCAAAGCATGGCTTTTGTATAAAGTATGTTTTTGTGGACGTGACTTCGTCGAGCCTCACACCCCGTGAATGGTCAAAACAGGAAAGAAGCAGCAAGGTTATGAGGGGTAGCGCCCTTTAGGATATGTGCATTTCCTTCTGGAAAAGGGTGGTATCATGGTATGGAGCCCAGATACTTACTCATGTTGAAAACACTTTGTTATGATTGTGTGAATTGATTAGAGAGCTCTCGGATAAAGGTCCCAAAGGACCAGGGGATGGCATATTCGGTCAGTTGTTACTCAGTTAGGAGTAACCCGGCCTTGTGTTGGTAGAGATCCGGTTTGGTTCTCGGGGATGTCCATCCAGAGGCATTCTCATGTGGCAATGGGAAGTTCCTTGGCCTGACCATTCGTTGGAAATCCAATTCCCAATACGAAACTTGTACGGTATTAGTTGTAGGACCTGCCATTCACTTATGGTGGTCACCACTGTTTGGATGGTAGCTATAGTAGGCATACGATAATGGTCGTATGTTGGCTAAGATTTATATTCTACTTTCGAAATGAATTTTTCCTACACTATGCACTAGTAATAATATAAAATGATATTTTAAATGCGTATCAAGCATCTTTGACTATCATAAGGAGAAATCTCCTCCGATTCTGCGTTTGCATTGTGTGTGTGTGCGGGAGGCCTTATGGTAGTCTCATTTTTCAAAAGCATTGCGAATTGACTTTGAAAATCTTTTGTTGAATGTATTAAAAGATAAACTGTTTTTGTTGCTCACACCAGTCCCACGACTGATCCGGAGTTTATTGTTTTCTTTCCTAAACTATGGGTGCTCATTATTTTCTACATGAGCAGTCTAGAGTTGGGTTTTTCAGATAGTCAGATTTGTAAATTATCTGGAGTTAGTTCAGTCTTTGGATCGCACCAGGCTTGTCTATCTTTGTGCATCGTTATTGGGAGTTCGAGCTATTGCTGGATTAGTTCTTGGAGATGGAGTTCAGATTTGGAGTTCTTCGTTGAAGATTATCTTAGAGTTATTTGTTCCGCTGCTAGATGTTATCTATTTTCTTTTCCACTGCTATTTTATTGTATCATATCTCTGATGTATATTGATATCTATTGGATCATCTGTTGTATCAGATATTGTATCAAAGCTGTATATCAATGTATTATTCTTTGATTCCGCTGTGTTGTTTACTTAATGATTGTTATAAGCTCCGGCGAATCGAAATTTGAACGGTCGAATCTATGACATTCGAGTACGATTTGAAGTATGGATGTCGATTTTCGAGCGGGCAAAATCCGAGCCGTTACAAAAACCACTATAAACTGCTGGGTAAAAACAGCGCAAATGTTCAACTTTGACGATGAGTTCGAAGGGGAAAATGAACCCAGATCTTTGTGAAATTTGGTAGAAGCATAGACTAATACTTCTACTACAATTTTCAAAAAGAACTGTTCGATTCGGACTTGAAACGAAGAAGTGGCGTCGTCTCAAAGTTGGACCGAAACTAGGATTTTCTGTTTATTCAAAACAGCGCAAAGGTCCGACTTCGGCAACGAGATCGTCATAGCTAACCAGCCCAGATTTTTATTAAACTACAAAAAAGTGTAGACCTTCACTTCGAATTTCCAACAAGACCAAGAATGGCAGATTCCGACATCAGACGTGCCCAGAATGCCGTCGCAAAGTCGGGGTTCTACGTTGAAAACAACAGGAGAAAAGAGTCTAAGGCCGGTAGCTATGCACTAACAGGCCATAGAAGAAAAACTACAATTTGACATAGTAAACTTCAAATTCTAGCAAAATGAATAAAATAAAAGTTGTATCTTAATTTCTAAGCTTTCCGGAATGACCAAGATTATCAAAATCGGTTAGGAAACGAAGAAGTTATGATCAAATTCATTTCAGCTTCAATGACATAGCAAATATTGGATTTGCTCTCGGGTTAGCAGTAGAAAAACTGAATTTTGACATAGCTAACATTAAAATTATAGAAAACACAAAACATAGAAGTTGTTGCACATAAATTAAGCTTTTCGGTACATCTATATTTATCAAATTCCGATAAACAATGAAAAAGTTACGACTAAAACAATTTTCACATTTAAAGTTCACATCTGCTGTCATTTTAGCCTCGGGACAGCGTCATTAGAAGCAACTTTCGACCATTTAAAGCTCAAAATTTAACAAAATACAAAACAAAAAAGTTATATAAGACAAGCTAAGCTTTCCAGAACATCAAGAATCGTTAAATTTGGATGTCACATAAGAAAGATATGCAAATTATTACCAACAATATTAAGCACAGTTTTCCAATGACAAGGCAGTAAGTTAATATTGGGGTTTTCGATATGCTATGCTCAAAATTTGCGAAAGTGTTTAACATGAAAGTTATCACACTTTCTTCAAGCTTTCGAGAAAATCAAACAAAATGCAATTCCGATTTAAAACGAAAAAGATATGCCTAATTTACTGAGAGTGATTCACAAATGAAATTGCAACAAAAATAAAATTGAGATTTCTATCCTTGAAATCTCAATTTATGCTAGAAAATGTGAGTTTTCAACTCACCTTGAATTAGTGATGATCAAACCTCAGATTTTTGCTGAAATAAACAAGTTTTGAGAAAAATAAAGCTTCCAACAACCTATAGAAAAATTAGAACAGCACATGCAAAAGGAAATTAACAAACAACCTAAACATAAAAATTGGATTTTTGATGAATTAATCTCATGTTGGAGTTGATTACCTGTTGCAATCCTCTCTAATTGATAAAAGCAACCATTTTTATTTGAAAATTTGGACATTTAAGGTTTTAGATTGAACAAGTGGAGGAATTTTGCTCTCATTTTCTATTTCCAGGCTAATGAAGAAGAAGAGGAACTAAAAATTGTGTAAGTACAGGTAATTCATTCCTCTTTTTCTCCTTCCTGGTTATAATTTGCTAATGGGCTTTGGACCCAATAGAGAAAATAAATTAGACTAAGAAATTTTTTAATTCACCACTTAAACAAATATGCACATAAACACAATGTTATAATGAGAACAATGTATTTTTCTTCAAGTTTTAATACAACCAATTTGTGCAAACATACTTACATATGAAATAAAATATTTCACATCATATAAAAAGTTAATTTTAGTTTTTAAAACATTTTTATTATTAAACCCTTATTTTATATAAATATACAATTTACACAATTAAATGCATAAATCCTTATTTTTAACTTTAAAAATTCTACGATAATTATCTTGGATAGAAAAATCTAATCAACCATTTCAAACTCAAATTTATAACCAAAATACATTTTTATATCAAATTCCATCTTTTTATTTTAATAAACACCTTTTTAAAAAAACAAATACTTCCTTTAATAATTATTAAAAGAAGTAATTGGCAATAATTGCAATAGTTATTGATTTACTCAAAATAAAATCATACTTCAATTATTATTTTCACAATTAACCACAATAAAGTTACCAAAACTTTATTTCCACATTTTGTTTCCAAAATTCATTGTTTATTCCATATAAACAATATAAAACTTTCAATTTTATTTAATTTATAATATTAAATTATAACCACCGTTATAATTTAATATTAACAGGTAATCTCCAAAACCAGGGTTGTTACAATAGCCGAGCTTCGTGCCGTGGTAGCCAGTGGTGGAGCACGCGTACGCGAGTTGAACGAAGGTTTTTGATCGACCTAAAGATGCGTGTAGGTGGTGTGGTTTGGAGCCCTAGGTCATCTTCTATGGGTTCACGTGAACAATAGAACCTGGAAGAAGAAAGGAAGTCACGCACGGCCGTGATCTAGCATAGGGAACGTGCGGCAGAGATGTATGGAGGTTTAAAATTAAAAATAAAAAGTTGTAAATTATATTTTATGAATTGTGTAAACTTTAAAAATTGATATCTTTTTGATACGAGGTCGGAATCCGACGAAACAAGTTGTGTTGTCTTCGTATGGATGAGCACTACGCAATGGAGCTGGTTGGTAATCATTTGGAGCTAGTTTGAATTTTGGGTAAAATTAAACGTCCGTTTAATTTTATTCGAAATAAAACGCTACAAATTGCTAACGGAAATTCAAGGCGAGAACTTCTCACTCAATCGAATCGGTTTCGATTCAAATTTTAAATAATTATATTTAAAATTTCTTGATTGTATGTTTGAATGATGATTGTTATCTATTGATTGTTAAAATAGACATTATGCGCCGTTAGTAAGCGGAAGTTATTTATTAAAAACATATACCGCGATAATTTCACTGAAAAGTGGAATTGGTATTATGTATGTACTTGGAGTTGATTTTCCCGCATTATATAGCGGATGAGACCCTATTGCACCGCATAATAGCGGATAGTATTTTATAATTCTCATATACCGCGATATTTCGTCTTGAAGCGAAATTGGTATTGTGCTAACATCTTTGGATGCAGGAAACAGGTTGGAGGGATCCAACTGGATTCCTCAAACATTTGAATTGGTTGCAATGTTGTGTGTTGATCTATTTATAATCTGCGTGATTATCTTTATGATTGAGATTGTTAAAGGCTAAATTTTAGCCGAATATATTTTGGTATCGTTAAATGCCGAAAATAAATAAAATTTGATTTTTGAAAATTTAAGTTGAGAATTCATAATAAAATTTAATTAGGAATTTATTCATTTTAAACAAATAAACATTACAATTTTTATTATTATAAAAATGATATTTTTGAAAAATAATACTTAAGTATGATTTTGGAGTTATATAAGCTTTAATAACGATTTGTAAATAATTAAAAGGGTTGGTTTATTTAAATTGGGATTTTTGAATTATTATAAATGATTTATATAAAATATTTATAAAATTGATATTTATAAATTTAAAATATTGGAATTATAAAACAAGTTTTTATAAGTGAATGAAATCTATATATTTATAAATTGTGCAATTATAAAATGAATAGATTTTATAAAATAAAAGATTTATAAGTGATTAACTTATAAATTGGATTTTTGCGTGTAAATGGAATATGGATAGAAGTTGTTAATAAAGTAATTTTATAAGTTGAAGTGGCCATAAAATATAAATGGAATTTATAAACGTTGTTTATAAATCCGAAAACGACTTATTTTGATAAGTTAATTATTATAGCTTATTAAAGGAAATATATCCATGATTTTGGACAGTGGATAATCCTTTAAATAAAATATATAGAAATGTTGAATTTGGATAAGGAAATATATTCACGATTTAGGACAATGAATAATACATTAAAGAAATATTTTGGAAAAGTGATATTTTAAATAGAATTAAAACAATTCAAAAACGTTTTAAATTGTGTTAAGTATCGAAACCATAGATTTCAACATTTATTGTTGAAATAGATGTTTCCACAAATAGAAGGAAACGTTGGACTATAACACTGTTGTTATAGTAAATGATTTTTGAAAGGAAATTTTTTATGTAGTATTGGGATTTATATATCTATTTTAAGTTCGAATCCCTATACTAATGATTTTGGGTTGTCATAACGATGTTTTACGTAACATTCGTTTTGACCCAAATAAATGTGTTTAAGAGAATGTTTTCCTTATAAAATAAAATATATACTTAATTTAGATTTAAGTATATTGAATATTTTCAAGATGTTGAAAATAAATAGATTGGTGAATTACTTATTATTGAATAAGTATAGAAATATTTTTCCAATATGAAGTGAATGTTTGATATTTTATCTTTTAAAGATAAATTGAAAATGAATATTAGAAATTGATTTAAAAATCGTATATTCATAGATATTTTGGAATTGTAAATTCACTATGGAATTTATAAAAGAAAGGGAAATTAGTTAAAAATAAACGTTGATTTATTTTGAAGTGTGGAAATTAATTTACGGATTTGGAACGTAAATCTAATAAATCGGTAAGGATTTATTTAATTGGTTTAAATGAATCATTTTGAAATGAAAGTTGTAAGGGTGTAAATTTATTTGAAATTGGTTTTCAAATGGTTGAAGTGTGGGATATATATCTTATAAAGATATTTTTGAAAATAAATAATTTGGGAAATTATTTGAAATCGGGTGATGTTGTGCATACCTATTGATAGTTAAATAATCGACTATCAATATTTACCTTTAAATAGGTATTTGTGGTGATTTGCTTGAATTTGAATGCCACACTTATTTTAAAATAAGCGCTCATTATTCGGGTTAGCCGGGAAAGGACTTTGGAGTCGTCAACCCATTTTGAATAATGATACGTCGTAATGGATAGCATTTGAAGACCGGTGTTGAAGACCTGGTATTTGTGAAAACGATAGGATGACCTATCGATTGTCTCAGCACCGTTAGCTACGGTATGGAGATTTCCTTTGTGATGGGTAGTTTTATCGGATTGTGAATACCCGGATTGTAAGGGCTTCTTTTGAAGAGCCTTCGGTTCTGTTCGAACCCGGAACAGACTTGTATGGTTACGTGTCTAACATTACATTTTGAGATATGAAGCAGATTTCTTTCAAATACATTTCTATTGGTGGCGGAGAATTTATTCTCTTAGCTTAACACCCTTCTCTGAGACGTACGCGCTCAGAGGTTATATAGTTGAAGGTTATCAGCGATATATTCCCAATTTGGTAATGTGGCATGCTGAGTGTTGCTGTGTGATGATTATTTATTGATCATTTGTTGATCAAAGCATGGCTTTGTGCCTAGATTTGTGGATGAGACTTCGTCAGACCTCACTCCTCGGAAATGGTCAAAACAGGAATATGCGGCAAGGTTATGAGGGTCGCGCCCTTTAGGGTATGTCATTTCCTTCTGGAAAGGGTGGTATCATGGTATGGAGCCCAGATACTTACTCATGTTGACACACTATATTTATTACTGTGTGATGTTGGTTATCGAGCGCTCAGATAAAGGTCCAAAGGGACCGGGGGATGGCATATTCATGTAGTAGTTACCTAGTGACAAAGGTAACCCGGCCTTGTGTTGGCAGAGAGCTGGTTAAGTTCTCGGGACGTCCCGCTAGAGGCGATCCCATGTGGCAGTAGGAAGTTCCTCAGCCTGACCATTTGTTGGAAATCCAAATAAAACAATACGACTTCGTCAGACCTCACTCCCCGGAAATGGTCAAAACAGGAATATGCAGCAAGGTTATGAGGGTCGCGCCCTTTAGGGTATGTCATTTCCTTCTGGAAAGGATGATATCATGGTATGGAGCCCAGATACTTACTCATGTTGACACACTATATTTATTACTGTGTGATGTTGGTTATCGAGCGCTCGGATAAAGGTCCAAAGGGACCGGGGGATGGCATATTCGTGTAGTAGTTACCTAGTGACAAAGGTAACCCGACCTTGTGTTGGCAGAGAGCTGGTTAAGTTCTCGGGACGTCCCGCTAGAGGCGATCTCATGTGGCAGCAGGAAGTTCCTTAGCCTGACCATTTGTTGGAAATCCAAATAAAACAATATGCACCTTGTACGGTTTTAGTTGTAGAACCTGCCATTCACTTATGGTGGCGCCCCACTGTTTGGATGGTAGCTATAGTAGGCATACGATAATGGTCGTATGTTGGCTAAGATTTATATCTTCACTTTCGAAATGATTTTTTCCTACACTATGCACTAGTAATAATATCGAATGTTTCTTTTTAATGCGTATCAAGAATCTTTGACTATCATAAGAAGAAATCTCCTCCAATTTTGCGTTTGTGTGTGGCGGGAGGTCTTATGGTAGTCTCATTTTCCAAAAGCATTGCGAATTGACTTTAAAATTATCCTTGTTGTTGTTGTTTTAAAAGATAATAACTATTTTAAGTTCTCACACCAGTCCGATGACTGACCAGGAGTTTGTTGTTCTCTTTCTAAACTCCGGGTGCCCGTAATTTTCCACACGGGCAGTCTAGAGTCAGGTTATCAGGTCATTCTGGATTCAGAAGTGATTTGGAGCCCAAGTGGAAAGCTAGATGGCATGGCATATTCACTAGTATATGTAGTATTATCTTTCCGCTGTAAATTCACTTGTAAGGACACGTTTGTATAACGGTCCATTATTTGTTGTGTTGTACATTGTTATCGTATACTCTGATGTAATATGATGTAATAACTGAGATAGTTCTTTGTTTTAAAAGATTATTCATTTATCTATTATATGTTGTTCCGCTGCGGTTGTGAGATTCTGATATTGTTTCTGTTCTGTTTCCTTATTTCTTCTATCCTTTTCTTCTACCTCTTCTTTTTTAACCCTAACATAACGGTTTTCCGGCCTTCGATTATGCGGCATTTGATACAGTGGACGTATTGATGTCGGTTTTCGAGCGTCGAAAAGTCACAACGTTACATTTGGTATCAGAGCATATAGTTAAGCGACAACCATGGCTCTGTTGGGAATTACTCATTAGAGATGGAGTCAGTAGTACTCTAGAATGAATTTGAGTGTAATAATAGATATGAGCGCGTATTTGTTAGTGAATATAAAATGATATTATATTGTGTTGATTGATTTATTGAGTGGCATATGAACCTTCGTCAGCACGGTCTGCACAACTGTGCCGAAGGGGTTTTTAAACACTTAAATAGCACAATTCGATACAATATTGTTTTCGAAAGGGATGAATGAAATAATTTCATCCAAATTATATTTTGATATAAAAAAAGAAAAAAAATATTTTCTGAAATTATTATATAACTTGGATGTTTTGAATGATAACATTATAGTCAAATAAGATTATAAAATCTGAAATAGCTTATATAACTATGGAAATCATTAGATTTGAAATATTTGAAATTAAAATTAAAAGTGAGGAACTAAAAATGAAATTTAACTTGGATTAAGATTAAAATGTGAAATTTAATTAATGACTGGAAGAAAAATAAATAAATTCAGTTGTATTTAAACAAAGTTGAATTGATAAAATTGGAAGTTAAATGGAATTTACTTTGGAATTGGAATCTGAATTGGATTTATATATGGAATATAACTTAAGTGAAGTTGAATAAAGTTAATTTTGGTGTCGAAGTAAAGTAATAAGTGAACTAATGAAATGAAGTCAACAAGAATTTGAACTTGAGTTTTATAAATGAAATTCAACTTTATATTGTTAAAGGAATTAGCAATTGAACTGATAAATGGATTGAATGTTAATCAATAGAATGTAAATAATTGATATGAAATAATGAATGTAAGTGTCAATTCATTAGAAGCTAATGAAGTTGAGAAATTGAATAAATTGAATGGAAGTTAATTTAATATCAACTAATTGGAGTTAAAAAGTGTTGAACCAAATCGAATGTAAATTTAATAAGTTGGTTATGATGGTAATGATTTGGTTGTTATATGATTGTAAGTTGATTGTGTATAATTCATTAAGTGTCAATGAAGTTGAATTGATAAAATTGAAAGCTATGAAATTGAATTCAAATTGAAAGTGAAGTAAATGAATTTAAATAGAATTGAATTTGATTTGGAAATGAACCAACTTGAATATGAATAAAAATGAATGTTAGTAAAAACATCCAATGTTAATGAATCAAATGTGATTTAAATTGAAAACCAATTCATTGAATAGTAATGAGAATATGAATGAATATTTATTTGGTTAGTTGGATGATAGTTGGATGAGAGTTGATTGATGGTTGCATTTGTTGCTTTTGCTGCATTTGCTATGTTGGCATATGTAGTTGTTATGTTGCTATATGATGTATATTGATACTATTTTCATATGTGCATGATTCTCATTGTTTGTTGAGTGATTCTCATTGTTTGTTGAGTGTTTAGTAGGTGCGGATTGCGCTTGCTTCGCGTTTGGAGCTCGCTTTCGCGCTATATTAGCCGTATACGCTCGCTAATAATAAATAAGGTACATATCTCAGATTAAATATCGTACTTTTGCACTTTTTTCCCTACGGGATGCCTCATCACTTGATGAGATGTATATTTGTGATATATATACTGTAATTTTTTTCGGATCGAACCGCGCAAAGGAGACTCTGGCGAATTTTTCCGAAAATTTAAGGCGTTAGAATATTTTTGAGAAAATTGGGAAACTTTTGAAAACTATAAATTTGATTTGGAATTGGAAGTTAAACATTATTAGTTGGTTTTATAAAGATAACTAAGCATGATTTGAAAACTTAGTAAAGTATTGTAAAAAGTTTAACTATAGATTTTGGGAAAGTCAATGGATTCTGTAATCTTTTCTTACTTGGTAATTTCGAGGACGAAATTCTTTTAAGGGGGAAGTTTGTAACGACATAGAATTTCTGTCAATTAAAAATTTGTATATTTAATTGAATTTAAATATTAACAAGTAAGATTTGTAAGTCGAATAAATTTTATTTCGAATAATTGGATTTAATTGGATAATTAAATCGATAATTTAATATGAGATAATACAGAAATAATTGAAAATGGGGTTAAATATGATTAAAATTGATTTGTAAAATTTTATTTAATCGTGTTGGAGTTAGAAAGATGTTTGTGAGCTTTTAAATTTTAATTTAAAGTTAATTTGTGAAAATTGAATATTTTAATATTTAATTGACGAGTTAAAATAGCCATTTTCAAACAGTCTCGGATTTCGATGAAACTAGTTTCATCGGATCCGTAATGTTATATGATTGTAAGATTTCAAATTTCGTGTCAATCAGATTTACCGTTTGTCAGAGGCAAGCTAAAATGCACAGAAATTTAGTTAACCGATTTAATTTAAAATCGACCGTTTATTGTCATAACTCGCATAGATGATGCATTTTTGAGTATGGTACGATGAGGAAATTGCTCGCATTCGTTTGGGTTTGCACACGGTTTTCAAGTCTAAAATCATAGTCGAGCTTCGTGTCGTGGTAGCCAGTGGTGGAGCACGCGTATGCGAGTCGAACGAAGGTTTTTGATCGACCTAAAGATGCGTGTAGGTGGTGCGGTTTGGAGCCCTAGGTCGGCTTCTATGGGTTCACGCGAACGATAGAACCTGGAAGAAGAAAGGAAGTCACGAATGGCCATGATCTAGCATAGGGAACGTGCGGCAGAGATGTATGGAGGTTTAAAATTAAAAATAAAACGTTGTAAATTATATTTTATGAATTGTGTAAACTTTAAAAATTGATATCTTCTTGATACTAGGTCGGAATCCGACGAAACAAGTTGCGTTGTCTTCGTATGGACGAGCACTACGCAATGGAGCTGGTTAGTAATCGTTTGGAGCTAGTTTGAATTTCGGGTAAAATTAAACGTCCGTTTAATTTTATTCGAAATAAAATGCTACAAATTGCTATCGGAAATTCAAGGCGAGAACTTCTCACTCAATCGAATCGGTTTCGATTCAAATTTTAAATAGTTATATTTAAAATTTCTTGATTGTATGTTTGAATGATGATTGTTATCTATTGATTGTTAAAATAGACATTATGCGCCGTTAGTAAGCGGATGTTATTTATTAAAAACATATACCGCGATAATTTCACTGAAAAGTGGAATTGATATTATATATGTACTTGGAGTTGATTTTCCCGCATTATATAGCGGATGAGACCCTATTGCGCCGCATAATAGCGGATAGTATTTTATAAATCCCATATACCGCGATATTTCGTTTTGAAGCGAAATTGGTATTGTGCTAACATCTTTGGATGCAGGAAACAGGTTGGAGGGATCCAACTGGATTCCTCAAACATTTGAATTGGTTTCAATGTTGTGTGTTGATCTATTTATAATCTGCGTGATTATCTTTGTGATTGAGATTGTTAAAGGCTAAATTTTTGCCGAATATATTTTGGTATCGTTAGATGCCGAAAATAAGTAAAATTTGATTGTTGAAAATTTAAGTTGAGAATTCATAATAAAATTTAATTTTGGAATTTATTCATTTTAAATAAATAAACGTTATAATTTTTATTATTATAAAAATGATATTTTTGGAAAATAACACTTAAGTATGATTTTGGAGTTATATAAGCTTTAATAACGATTTGTAAATTATTAAAAGGGTTGGTTTATTTAAATTAGGATTTTTGAATTATTATAAATGATTTATATAAAATATTTATAAAATTGATATTTATAAAATTAAAATATTGGAATTATAAAACAAATTTTTATAAGTGAATGAAATATATATATTTATAAATTGTGGAATTATAAAATGAATAAATTTTATAAAATAAAATATTTATAAGTGATTAACTTATAAATTGGATTTTTGCGTGTAAATGGAATATGGATAGAATTTGTTAATAAAGTGATTTTATAAGTTGAAGTGGCCATAAAATATAAATGGAATTTATAAACGTTGTTTATAAATTCGAAAACGACTTATTTTGATAAGTTAATTATTATAACTTATTAAAGGAAATATATCCACAATTTTGGACAGTGGATAATCCTTTAAATAAAATATGTAGAAATGTTGAATTTGGATAAGGAAATATATTCACGGCTTTGGACAGTGAATAATACATTAAAGAAATATTTTGGAAAAATGATATTTTAAATAGAATTAGAACGATTCAAAAACGTTTTAAGTTGTGTTAAGTATCGAAACCATATATTTCAACATTTATTGTTGAAATAGATGTTTCGAGAAATAGAAGGAAATGTTGGACTATAACAATGTTGTTATAGTAAATTATTTCCGAAAGGAAATGTTTTATGGTTTATTGGGATTTATATATCTGTTTTAAGTTCGAATCCATATACTAGTGATTTTGGGTTGTCGTAACGATGTTTTACGTTGAGAATTTGGTATCGTTAAATGCCGAATATATTTTGGTATCGTTAAATGCCGAAAATAAATAAAATTTGATTTTTGAAAATTTAAGTTGAGAATTCATAATAAAATTTAATTAGGAATTTATTCATTTTAAACAAATAAACATTACAATTTTTATTATTATAAAAATGATATTTTTGAAAAATAATACTTAAGTATGATTTTGGAGTTATATAAGCTTTAATAACGATTTGTAAATAATTAAAAGGGTTGGTTTATTTAAATTGGGATTTTTGAATTATTATAAATGATTTATATAAAATATTTATAAAATTGATATTTATAAATTTAAAATATTGGAATTATAAAACAAGTTTTTATAAGTGAATGAAATCTATATATTTGACTATCATAAGAAGAAATCTCCTCCAATTCTGCGTTTGCATTGTGTGTGTCGTGGGAGGTCTTATGGTAGTCTCATTTTCCAAAAGCATTGCGAATTGACTTTAAAATTATCCTTGTTGTTGTTGTTTTAAAAAATAATAACTGTTTTAAGTTCTCACACCAGTCCCATGACTGACCTGGAGTTTATTGTTCTCTTCCTAAACTATGGGTGCCCATAATTTTCCACACGGACAGTCTAGAGTCAGGTTATTAGGTCATTCTGGATTCAGAAGTGCTTTGGAGCCCAAGTGGCAAGCTGGATGGCATGGCATATTCACTAGTATATGTAGTATTA
The DNA here is from genome assembly GCA_030765085.1 of Allium cepa. Taxonomy (NCBI): domain Eukaryota; kingdom Viridiplantae; phylum Streptophyta; class Magnoliopsida; order Asparagales; family Amaryllidaceae; genus Allium; species Allium cepa. The sequence continues at coordinate 501,730,371 of CM060937.1, read as the reverse complement.
TCTTTCCGCTGTAAATTCACTTGTAAGGACACGTTTGTATGACGGTCCATTATTTGTTGTGTTGTATATTGTTGTTGTATACTCTGATGTAATGTGATTTAATAACTGAGATAGTTCTTTGTTTTAAAAGATTATTCATTTATCTATTATATGTTGTTCCGCTGCGACTGTGAGATTATGATATTGTTTCTGTTCTGTTTCCTTATTTCTTCTATCCTTTTCTTCTACCTCTTCTTCTTTAACCCTAACATAACGGTTTTCCGGCCTTCGATTATGCGACATTTGATACAGTGGACGTATTGATGTCGGTTTTCGAGCGTCGAAAAATTGCAACGTTACAATTGAAATCCAATATAGTGGCAAAAATGGCTATTTTCACGTTAATTAAATAAATTATTACCAATTTGATTAAATCGCTTTTTAATTTGAAATTTAATAACTAACAATTTTCATCATTTGATTACTTGGACATTTACAATAATTTAAAACAAATTACATATCAATTCAGTGCTAAATATTACAATAACTACAGTGTTTAATTTCAATTGTAAATAAAATAAAATTAATTATATTTTAATTCCAATAAATCGATTTAATTCGATTTCAATCAAACATTACTCTGTGGACGAAGTTAACATTTGTTTACATCTTATTGCGTTAATATTCTAGTAAAATATTCCAATTATATTGAATTTTTGTCGATTTTCGCATTAATTATGAATTAAAGTCCTAATAAACTCATTTTCCGTAGTTTCACTCCTTTTATTAAATAAATTATCGCCTTAAGAATGTAATTGACATTTCTGTACATTTTATTACCTTCGCATTTTAATAACTCCTATTAACGTAATATTTAGTTACATTTAATTGCAATTGATTTCCAACTTAATTCAACATATTAAATAAATTGGTAACAAATAACAATTGTTACCTTTTCTTAATTTAATCACATTATAAGTTTGTTATCTACAACAAATGTTATAACTATTTACACGACATTGATTTTATCCACTTTCAATTATTTACATTTTATTTCATCAAATTATGTAACATTTAACCTATTCCCTTACTTACAATTAATAACCAATTATAACATTTCAATTATTACAATTACTTGAAATTACATTCAACTAGTCATTTATTACATTAATTTACATTATTAAACTTCATCATAATTAGTTTTATCATTCCTTCATCATAAATTTTATTTTCTTCCAACATTAAACTACAAATCTTATTTAATTTAATATTTAGTTATTGGAAAAAAATGTGTGTCGTTACATATTTATAGACTCATTTTAGATGCTTGGAGCTTCAAGAGATGATTTGGATATCTCCAAGTCGTATTCACATATATTCTATTTTCCACTACATTGGTTGCTTATATCTATCAACAATTATGATGAGATGTTATTATAATTGTCTATGCAATTGATTTATTAGTTGACTCTGATTGATAAATGCATAATAAATTCAGTTTTTATGTTGTAAAGATCATTGTTATATAATAGATTGCTCATCATATGTGAGATTCTGTTCCGTCTTTTCTTTCCTTCTTCCCCAACAATCTGTCTTTCTAACACTTGAATGTTTGGCACATGAACACCGTGGATGCATTAGTGTTGACTTTTCATGGTCGAAAAATGCATGTCGTTGAAATTTAGGTCGCATATTGTTATTTTTTTAATTTTTACAAAATTTAATTAACAAAGTTAACTTTTATAAACTTAGTTAACTTTTTTAGTTTTATTATTATATAAATTTAGTTAATTTTTATAAAACTAAGTTAATTTGGTTAAAATTTTATAATTTATTGCAAGTATTAGTAGTAGTATTATTATTTTAAAATTGGTTAATTTTTTTAAAACTTAGTTTATTTATTATTGTTATTGCTATTATGATTGTCATTGTTACTAGTATTATTATTATAAACTTAGTTAATCTTCATGAACTTTTGTTAAATTATTATTATGATCGTAGACTTAGTTAATTTTTGTACGCTTATTTAATTTTTATATAACTTAATAAACGAAGTTAATTTTTATAACATCGGTTAATTTATTATTATTATTATTATTATTATTATTATTATTATTATTATATCAATTTAGTTAATTTATGTAGAACTCGGTTAACTGGGTTAATATTTTATAATTTATCATTATTATTATAAACTTAGTTAATTTTTATAAAACATAAAGTTAGTTTATTACTTTTGTTTATGATTGTTGCTACTACTACTATTATTAATATTATTGTTATAAAATTAGTTTTCATAAACATTAGTTGTTGTTGTTGTTATTACATGAATTCAGTTAATTTTTATAAACTTTATTAATTTTATTATTATTAATTTTATTATTATGTAGATTCTTTTTAGTTTTTATAGTGCTAAGTTAACTTGCTTAATATTTTTTTATTATTATTGTTATTGTTGTTGTTTTTTGGGCCAAAAGTTGCACTATATCTGAATTAAAAGATATAAATATAGTTATAAACAACAAAATAAAGTAATAGACACAAGAATTTTTTTAAACACAAATTTGAGGCGTACGTCTAATTTAACCTTATTATAGAGATTGTTTGTGCCAATTCCAAGGGTTTTACTAATCTAATAGTCTAGAACAACAAAATGTACCTTTTCCCTATGACAAGGTCGTGTAGAGAGAATGAAGAAGATGAAGTGCTGAAAGTCCCTTTTAAGTTGCTATATGCTTGCTATTTATAGAGAAATGGCCCAATGAAATCGTCATGTCTCGCAATACCAAGTCTAACTCAAGATCCAAGAATGTAAGTGGGGAGATGAAATCCCCTGACCAATAAAATCATCTCGGTCCCGATCAGAGGTGATCGGTACCAATCTGATTTATTGATGGCTAATCTAGTCGTCTTCTTCTACTTGTCTTTTTAATGCCAATCCATCATGCTTAGAGCACTTTTCTCTTAGAGATTGGGTAGTTATCGATAAGTTCTAACATCTTCAATACTTTCCTTTATTTTCAGAGCTTTTTGGAGTTGTTCACTATCCCTTCAAAAAGGGGCCCCAAGACGACATCTTTAGCCAACTATTGATAGACCACAGTTTTATGACCCACCAGGGTGCACAAAATCTGATTGGCGCCGACCTAAAAGTAGTCAGTAACGAGATGTTTCCAAGCCTATTTTGGGCACACTATCCCTTTGAAGCTTGTTCCACCATTCTTCCCAGCTTCCCTTCGGGCTCTTGAACCACGACGTCTTCACACCGACGTCCAAATCAATTCGAAAGTCACTTCGTCTAACGGTTGGATAACATTGTTATTATAAATTCAGTTAACCTTTAAAATTTATAATTAATTTTACTACTACTATTATTATATGTACTTAGTTGCATTTTATTTTGTTAATATCTCTAGAAACTTTCGCATGTACAAAATAGCACTAAGAATTTCATTAGCTAGTACAAAAATATGTGATATTTCAATCTAGTGTTACATATTAAAAATTCTACCAAGTAAAATTAAACCGCCGAATATGATATTTATACCTACATATTTTGTATATTATTATTTTAAGTAGCAAGGTTTTATTCCAAACTTTACTAAATGACTAAATCAATTAGATAAATGCATTAAGCAACCTTGAGAAAAATACCTAGTAGCATTCTTCCACCATTGTATAAATCTTGATCTTCTTTTAGCTATAAAATTAAAAAGTATAGTAACAATTATCGAATTGGAAAGAATATGGGTTCAAGAAGTCTTGTATGATTTACCTTGTGAAGTAAACAACGCATGCAAAGCGGAAAAGAAGTACTGGCTAGTTTTTCAATATTTTTAATTGAAATTCTAATAGCATCATTTGTCTACAGCAAATTTTAGATCAAAACATTAAATATATGATAAATAAAAAATCGATCCTTTATAGCTAAATATTTTTTTTATTAATTAGCAATAACAACAATAACATAAACGTGTCACAATGTAACAACCTTGCTTTCTACGCCGTACTAATGCATAAATTCAATTAAAATAGAAACATTCAAATTCGATTTTTCATAATTATTATTTTGAAAATAAATTCTTACTTATTTGAAATCTGTTTGGTAAAAGATATTTGTTTTAATCAATCCAATTAGTTAATAAATCTTTTTATAATATATATTAAACTTAAATAAAATATTTACAATGAATATAAAATAATTTTTATATTGTAAACAATAGAAATAGTTGAAAAATAAATTTAATTTATGTTGGAACTATGAATAATAACATAACAATAAACGAGTATAGAATTGAATAAAATTATCCTATTATCGAAATATAGTTTGTAGAATGAAGTGTAAATTAAATTAGATCAAATCATGGTGGGATTCATTTACAAATAAATACAAGGATTATATAAAAGAAGAAAGGAAAATTCGATGATTTAAAACAGAGGCCTGAAAAATAAACCCAAACCCATACTTTTATTCACAAATTCAAACCCCTCATTTTCCCTTCTGAATCTTCTAGCTTTTTCCTTAAATCAAAATGCAACCTACATGTTTCCTTTTTCCCTAATCCACTCCAAATTGATCAAAGAAAATAATAACATCGCGTGGATGCATACGTTGGTAGACGTCCGCGAGAATGGGTGCGTGTGGAGGCAGCAATCGGTTAGCAATACTCAGATGCCGAGATGTAGAATCATGAACCTGCTTTGAACTTGTGCTTAGCCGTAGTAAAGGCGAGAGGGAATCAATGGTAGCTTTAGCATTAGAGGAGGTGCTGTGATGTATTTTTTGGCAATCTGATGGTGGTGCAGGTGATGTAGGAAGCCTGACAACGATGGTGGAAGTTAGGGTAGCTTCTAATAACGGCAGTTGATGCAAATGGCTAGCAAATCTATAATCAAGTGCATCAATGAATACAGATAACAATGCAAATTGGCTTGGCAGAGCCAAAGCAGCAGTGCTATCATCCTTTAGAAACTGTTTTGGTAGCTCAAATTTATTTCGATGAGACTCTAAACTCACATCCATGTCTATATCTTAATGACACTATATATTTATTCTGATTATTTAGTGAATTGCTTAGTTGAACTGATTGTTTGGGATATTGGATAGGTTTTCTGTTGATGATTCGAATTTATGTACATTGAAATTTCAAAATGCAAATGAGACATTGTTCAAATGAATTTTGATTCATGTAGTTTAGTTGAATGGTGTTTGTGCATTGTGTGGATGGCTGGAATTCGATGTAATTCAACTCGACCTACTCAATAAATTTATATGGATGATTGGCTGATATTTTGAGGATTTGCTTTATGATCTATATTTTATTGATTTTTCTTGCTTAAATTTTTTTATAAAGCTTTGTAAATTTATTTATATGGTTTCAAAATTGGATTGAAGTATATTAACATATAAATAAGAGCGGTTGAGAAATAAAATGATTTATTCGGAAATTTTTTGGAACTAAAAGTTTTTATGAAAATAAAAATAGAAAATTTTCAATAGTATAGGAATATATGAAATTTTTATTAGTATAAAGGAAGGTTAGAAAATGAGTTACTTTTGTGAAATTGTATATACAATAAAAAGGATTCAAGGGAAATTTCAAAAATAGGATTTTGAGTGCCTAGATTTATTTTAAACATATGCCCATTTATGTATATAATTTGGTTCAAAATTAATATGGAGTTCTTAAATTTGTTTAAAATATTATTTGGTTATGGAAAAGTAATAAATGATTTTCTAAGTAATAATTAGTTTTACATGACAAATCTTTTTTACATTAAAATATAGAAATGATTTTTCAAAATTTATTTGTAAACATTAAAATTCTTATTTTGATTTATAAAAGATTGGAAAATGAGTATTTTACCCATTTAAGATTTATAAAGGGGTTTATTAATTGTAATATATTTTATAAATATATATTTCTTTCTAAACATCATGGTTGTTCCTATTTCTGTGTAACGAGAAATTTGAATAAACTGAGTTATAACACTATCTGGTATGAGATTTTCGGTGATATTTTTCCGTTTACACTTTGGACTTGTTATGTAGAATAATAATGTGTGAAATTTTTGATTGTGGGGAATTTGAATAAATAGATTAGTAATACTGTTTGGTCTGGGACATTCAGCAATATTATTTCGATTACTCTTTTGACTCGTGATGTAAAACATTATGTGAGTGTAATTTACGAGCATAGAGTAAACGATCGAATAATACCAGGTGGTATGAGATGCATTACCGATATTTATTTGATTACTTTCTATAAGTAGATGTACTTCTGACAAGGTTAAGTATATTAGGTATTGTATTTATGGTGATTCGAACTAGGAGTGAGCAGGATGACAGCCATAATCATGTTTATCTATTGTATGTATACTCCTGTTATACGACATGGATTAAACCAAATTTCCTGGTATCCATCGTAGCAGCCTAATTGTGGGGTCAGTTCTCGAATACATGACATACCTTTTTGATGTGTATGGCTAAGAGCCACTGCCCCTATGTCACATAGACCAGTAGTCTATCACCATCAAACGACTTGAAGGTTCATGACCATAGCATAGCGCAGTCTTGCACGTGATGGATATTGGGCCATGATGATCATCAAGGTTACTAAGACTGTAGAAGTAACACTGAGAGCACGTGAGAAAGTCCTAGAGTAGGCTAAGAAGTGTCAGTCTTCCGTCTTGTTATTATTGATGATATGTTATAGACATATAATTATTTAACTAAATGAGATCATTGAATATACGGTTGAGAGCCAATCAGAGCCTTTGTTTAGACCAATGCCGAAATAGATATTTATGATGCTAAGAGCATATAGGACTGAGAGTCTAGATGACTATCGGTGATGCTGAGAGTTGTGAGAATAAGTAGAGGTATGAGAGACCGTATGATTGTTTCACTAGCTAAGAGCCAAGTCGTTACTATGAGGTTGAAAGTCTAGATGATTATTACGGTATTATCGATCTCCTGAATTATTCATGAGACTGTGAGTCTATAAAGTTGTGTAACCCCATAAATATCGATTATACCACTATCGAGGATAGCTAGAGGTATTGCGAGCATGGAGTTGGACCCTATGCTTATCTTTTATATGGTTAACTAAGAGATGACCCCGGCTGTCGAGGGTATGCCATATTTATATATCATGTATGTTTGATTTGGGTGATTTTTATGCGTTTTTATATATGTTGAGTAAGAGGACCCAGGTATGTCAATTTACAATTATCTAAAATATGATTATGGCATTATTATGAGCATGCCACATGACATTTGATGACCTTTTGTGCATGTTGATAGTTAAATTTATTGTTGTTTCTTCCACATGATTACGTGCCCTTTTTGATATATTGATCGACTTTACTTAGATGGGTTATCTTTTATATGCATATTATGGTAACCCTTGGTGTAACACCTTGCTTTCTACATCATATAATTAAATAAATTTTATTAAAATATATAAGTATTAAAAATCGAGTCGTGATGATTATATTTTGAAAACAAATTTTTAGTTCATTAAATTCTAATTAATAAAAGATTTTGTTTTAATAAATTAAATTAAATTAATAAATTCTTTTTGGACAATTTTTGAAATCGAATAAATTATTTTAATTGAATATAAAATATTTTTAAAAGTTTAAATAGTTTTTATGTAATAAAATAGTAAAAAATAACTAAATGGACATTGAATTAATTAAAATTGTATAGTTGTTGGTTAAGATATTTTATAGAGTGAAACGTAAATTGAATTAAATTAGATTGGAAATTAATTACAACTTAACGAAGGAGTAATTTAATGTAGAGAGGATTAAACAAATGGGAAAAGTAGGAAATTATAGTCTAGCCCAAAATCAACAAGACCCAACCTATTTTCCTCTTCTCTAAGCTTTTGGAACTTTACTCAAAACCTATACCCCACTTTGTTTCATTTTTTATCCCTAACCCTCAAATTAGACATCATGACCGGGGGGAAACAAAAGTGTGCAAACATTGATGACTGGCGACCGATACAAGGAATGAGGTCGTGCACGACCTTGAGGTGCTAACGTCGAAGGATGAGGCTCCACTGACAACCGTGACAAGCCTTGGTGCTTGCGTACTTGAAATTGGTAGAGGAGGGGGTTACGACTTTGTAGGTCGCAATGTGACAGGTGATAAGAAGGCTGTTGGGTCGTTCATGCGATCGTGTGTGTTAGCAGGCTGTTGTAGCTGCGTCACGACCTACGAGTGACAACACGTGTTCATGGAGGAGGAGGCTATGTACTTGAGGTTGTGGCATTGTAGATGGCGATGGTGATAAAGGCATGAGCTATTGTGTTGGTTTTGGCATGCAATGAAGGATGTAGCAACTATATTCTTAAGATGGAGCTTCGGTCTTAGTAAAGTGTTAGGGCTATGGTGTACTGGCAACGGTAAGATAGGCACCTATAAGGAGCTAGTTGTGCATGGTGGATATTAGCAACTTGGTTGAAGGAATAGAGCTTCGATTTGGTGAGTTATTTTCTCCTCTTATTCTATGGACTTGTCATATAGAATAATACTGTGTGAATTCTCGATTGTGAGGAATTTGAGTAAATGATTAGTAATACCGTTTGGTATAAGACATTCGATAGTATTATTCTGATTACTCTTTTAACTTATGGTATGGAATATTATGGAGTGTAATTTATGATCATTAAGTCAACGAGTGAATAACACAAGTGATATGAGACGTTTGAGATGATATATGTTCGATTAATTTATGTAACTAGGTGTAATCTAATATGGTCAAGTATACATGGTATTATATTTATAGTGATGCGAACTGAGAATGAACAGGTTGACCATAAATGTGTCTATCTATTTTGTGTATACTCCTATTATAAGGCATGTAGTAAACCAAATTGGCTAGCACCCATCCTAACGACATGATTACGGGGCTGCTTCCTAAATCCATGACACACTTTTTTGATGTGTATGGCTGAGAGACACTACCCATATGACACATAGGCCAGTAACCTATTCCCATTAGAGTCACTTGCAGAGTTGTAACCCATCGCATAGCACAGTCTCACACTTGATGGATATTAGATGATGATGGTCATCGAGGTAACTAAGACTGTAGGCAAAGCGTGGATTTGGTGTAAGGAATGCTCTTGGAGCAGGCTGAGCGCTATCAATCTCCTATTTGGTTATTATTGATGAGATGCTATAGACCCATACTTAATCTTCTAAATGAGATCATTATGTATATGGCTTATAGCCGATCAGATCAATTGTTGAGAACTATGCTGAAGTGTATATATGATGTTGAGAGCACATAGGAAGAGTCTAGATGATTATCCACGATACCGAGAGTTGTGATTATTAGTAAAGGTCTGAGAGATTGTATGATTGTTTCAGTAGCTGAGAGCCCAGTAGATTACTATGAGGTTAAAAGTCTATATAATTATTGTGCGATTATCGATCTCTTGGAGAATTAATGAGATTGTGAGTCTATAAAGTTGTTTAACCTTATACGCATCGACTATACGGCTATCGAGGATAGTTACAGGTGGCGAGAGAATGGAGTTGGACCATGTACCTATCTTTTATATGGTTATATGAGAGATGACCATAGCTACCGAGGGTATGCCATATTTATATTTCATATATGTTTGAATTGGGTAATTGTTACCCGGGTGTCCCTCCTTTATGAATATTTGAGAGATAATCCTAGCATTGTTGTGAGCATGTCATATGATGTCTGATGACCTCTTATGAATGTTGGCAGTTGGATGTATTGTTTTTCACCCATATGATTATGTGCCCTTTTGAACTGTTGATCCAGTTTACTTAGAGATTGGTTCCCTTTTGTGCGCATTGTTTTGAGGTATGTTAACATTTGAGATATGCACGTGCCACTAGTATTACAATTGTTTATACCATGCCAGTTGTTATGTTATATTAACATATACATTCTAAATATAGTCTGACCCGTGTGTTATTTATATAATATTCAGGCAGTCCGAGATATTAAAAATCAGGGAAGAAGTTACCAGCTTTTGATTATTGGGTGTAGAGAAAAATAGTCATATACATTAATGAATTGAGTATCATTTTGAATATTTGTAGCTACATGTGTTGTTGAGATGTCCATAATGGACATGCTATGTATATTTTTGATGATAGTGGGCATTTGACTATTTTCATAGATTCGCTTGACTTATGCATATTTTATATTATATGTTATCGCTACATTGATGACTTTGTGTTCTCTTTGATTTATTTTGTATTATGTATTATTCTATCCTAGAAATGCACGTGTTTATTACTTTATGCCGATACTGAGTACATATAGGTGGATTGTTTATTCGATTTTTGAATATGTACTAGTATTAGCCCAATGGAATATTCATGTGTGAAAGCCAATATATCCCCATTCTCCTTATTCTCAGATTGTATTGCCTAGTAATACTCTTTGGTAGTATGGTATTAAGGTATAATGTTTCATATGTGGAAAAATGCTTATGAGAGTGCATATAGGTGGATTAAACTTATCATTTTCCATATGCAAACTGATGATTATGTGATAATAATTGAGTCCTATGTAACTTGTGCTGAGTGCCTCAACAATCTATTCTAGAAAATAAGCTCAATGATAAGATATTTGACTCCTGTTTGGTGTTGCGTTTTCATCTTGAAATGCATTAGAAAAAAATTATGCTGATATACTTACAGGCATCAGTCTATTCGTCTCTTGTTCTTGTATTATAGGAGTCCATTTTCTGATTAAAAGTTGTTAGTTAGATATTGCTAACTTATTGCGAAGTAAATAACTAGAAAATCTCGTATTTTATACGTAAATAATGCAGTATTAAACAGTAGAATACAATACATGCATCATTTTATAAAAATGTGCATGGGGGAAAAATGGCTAATGTTCTAACGCATAAATATTAATAAAAAAGGAAGATAAGAAGCTATTTGTTGAAGATATATGTACGTATTTAAAATAGCACCTGGCAATATCAGTTGAACATCACTAAAATAAAAAGGTACGATGTATCATATTTAGTCCAACTAAAATTTGATATAGTTTCCTATGGTCACTTAATGCTTGTCTTTATACATTTTTATCTCTATTTTAATTTCATGTGCTTCCAATTTGATTCGTATGATTGCTTATTATATTGTAGAAGCAAACCGATAATGGACTAGAGTATTGATTGCTTAAACCAACAAACTAGACTTAGAATGGATTTTAACGCTACCTAAAGTTTGTAATTGAGTTGAAAGAGCAATGAAACAACTCAAACAGGGAATGAAAAAAACCTAAATAGCTAATTTATTATTATTATTGTAAACTTAGTTAAGTTTCATAAACCTGGTCGGTTTGTTATTAGAAACTTAGTTAATTTTTGTAATCTTATTTAGATTTATAAAACTTAATTAACAATGTTGATATTTATGAATTTAATTATTATCATCATCGTCATTATCCTCATTATCATTATCATTGTCATTATCTGTGTATATATATCTATAAACTTGGTTATTTTTTTATAAAACTTAGTTAACTTGATTAATAATTTATAATTCACTACTTTATTATTATTACAAAATTAGTTAATTTATTATTATTATTATTATTATAACTTAGTTAATTTTTATAAAACTTAATTCACGGAGTTAATTTTTATGTACTTATTCAATTTATTTTGATTATTACTATTATTATATTATTATTATTGCTATTATTTGAATTAAGTAAATTTGTATAAAACTTAGTTAACTTGGTTAATATTTTATAATTTATTATTACTATTATTATTATTGTAAACTTTGCGAATGTAAAAAATAAAAAGAACCTGTTGAAATTATAAGAGCTTGACCAGTTGGATTAAGGTTGTATCTTGCTCATGGCAATAATCTAACACTAGCCAATTGCATTATGAAATTAAGTTAATAATTTAATTAGTTGCTAAAGTAAAGACTAAACTTAAAAAGGAAAAAAAATAGATACAGTAAAAATGGCAGCAACAACACTGATAACAACCGGCGATTTTTGTAAAACCTAGTTACTTTTTATAGAACTTAGTTAATGAAATTAATTTTCTAAACTTGATTTTATAAAACTTAGTTAATGAAGTCTATTTCTAATGAACATAGTTAATTTGTTTTGATTATTATTATTATGTTGATTTAGTTACATTTGTAAAACTTAGGAAACTTGGTTAATATTTAATGATTCATTAGTATTATTACTATTATTATTATTCCAAATTTAGTTAATTGTTATCAAACTTTGTTAACTTTTATAAACTTAATTTAAAGAGTACTACATAAGAATGAACATAATTACATGATATCGGTGTTAAGTATCACCTACAAGAATTATAAAATATTTTTACACACAGTTAATTTGTTGTATGTAATTCATTAATTATAAAATATTTTTATATGTAATTACTTTGCAGTATGCAATTCATAAATTTTCTAATCAACCGATATGGACTTTAACTCGCAATAATTAAAATGATAAAAGGAGGGATAATAAATTTTTTAGTACCTTTAGAATATTTCACAAGATTATTCAACAGGTTTATTCCTTGACCAGCTTTGATTAACATAATAGATAATGTAAGCAAGTACCCCAAGTTCATCAATGTCAAAAGCATAAAGTAGTCAATATTTAGTTGCTTTTAGATAATTAGGCCTCCCGGAGATTTAAAACTAGTTTAACATAAATGACCAATTGGTCTCCAAAAACTTAGATGGAATTTTTATTAATCTGCATCAAATATCATATGAACATCAAGTTTGATTGAACACTTTCAACTACATTTTGTTTACTCATATACCCCCCCCCCCCCACAGACACTAATACACGTATATCATATAGAAAGAAAATCTCATATATTCCACTACACAACTAATACAAATTGTAAGGAAAAAATATATTATGCAAACATGAAAAACAGTCTCCCATTATAATGTAGTAAGCATAAATATTTTGTCCCCATTTAAGATTATATATAAATATGATTGAACATATGTACAACTATTTATTACAAAACAAAGTTAGAACATGACCAAATTAACATCTAATATGCATTATACACTTAATTACTACTTATCCATTTCAATAGCATAGGAGCCAACATCTTTTTTTTATAGCAGGTTCCTAATTTGAAGAAGTGTTAATAATGCACTAAGTTCCATAATTGGTAAAGTATGTGAATGTTTGAGCTAAAATTCACCTGCTTTGAAAGATGACAAGTATGGGAAATTAAAATAAGGAGAAAAAGTTACAAAAGAAATAGTTATTGTAAAGACTGATTAAAGCTAAAAATAAAAGTTTGGACTAAAACTTGTCAATAACAATTTTTATATTAATTAGCTTAGAATTGGATAAGTTACCTCCAACACTTAATATCAAATACAAACTACATAGAAACACGATTGACTTATAATTTAAAGTATGCATCTTAACATATCCACAATCTCCATAAAGTCAAGCCCATCAAAAGTTATTCATTAATGCAATGCTCTTGGAATTTGTTGAGTAATATGCATATAATATATATAATAATGAATTCAAAGCCAAATGCCTACTATTCTAAAAATGTATTTTAATAGTGATACTACCATTTATATCTGTACCAAACTTTCTATGTCATGTTCCCATTGTTAAGATGTTAATGTAATAACTTATAGCGAAGAAGTAACGAGTGGAGTTGGACATTTCCATGGATGATAAAGGGTATTAAGGGATTGAAATCGTTAACTTAGATAAGGTGGAGGAGTTAATCAAGAAGTATAGGAAGGTCTATGGTGCTGATGTTGTTCGCCTGCATACTGTCTATTTACCTTTATTTAGAAGAAGCTTACCACTAAAAAAAGTGTACATGCTCATATTCGTGTAGGCTTTATCATTTCATTTAAGTAAGTAGCATAAAATTAGTGATGTCTTTCTTCAATGTAAAAGCATTATATTCGAATGAACTAATGAAAATTTTATAAATAATAGTTTCCACTCCTATCAAAACACATAATACATATAAAAAAATATTTATATTAATATAAAAGCTTATACACGAAAATGGACGTATACATGGAATATTTCTTCAATGTAATAGCTTAAGGGCTTTTTATGAACAAAGTTGTAAATTACGTGTATAGGAATGAACTTATGTAGTGAAGATTCCTTTAATATACTTTCACAGACATATAAAAACATTATATTCAATGATTTTTCCAATTTTCAAGTTAACAAATAATTTGAAAAACTTTATGTATTGAAATTAAAGTTCTCATTTCTGATCAAAGTTGCTTAATTTCACTACAAGAACTTATATTTGAATCAATGTAGAGCAGGCAGTAAATGTTATACCTTAGTGTAGGAAAATTCTATTAGTAATTGTTTTGACTTCAGCAACTGATCCAACAATGAGGTTGAGAGGTAATAGTGAAGAGATGAACAACGACGTATCATCTAATATCCTCTTTTTCAAAAACTCAATATCAGACTCATCAGTTGCATGAAGATAACTTCCGCCTACTTCCAAATCCCTGAACTCTTTCCTTACATCACTGCTACCATCACACTACAAAACAAGATGGCTTTAGCGATGACTAAAAGGAGTTGTAGGCCATTGCTGGTCGTCGCTAATGGCCGTCGCTTTTTAGGTCGCCACCACAGTAAACCTGTCGATGGCTCCATCACCAAAATAGCGACGGTTGACGTCTAGGTGAACACGTGGAAAATTAGTTAAAACAAGTATGGCGCCACAAGCCATCACTACTAATTTGACAAAATTTAGCCTTTTGGGTTGCTGCCTGTATCTTCAGATCGTGTATCAACTAGCGTCGGCCGCTATTTTTAGCCATTGCTAGCTGATGTAAAGGGCTGCTGCAATTGGCAGCAGTTCTAGTAGTGTCACCACCATCACATCGAAATTTTGAGATTATCCATGGGGTTTTTTTCAACGAGCTATGGTTCTCTGCGTGAGTATGGGAGGCAACCCCTTAGGCGGTAGCAAAAGGGAATCATTGCGTGAGCACTTTTATTGCCAGGTTGTAGAGATTGATCATCGTCATTTCCTTTACCATTATTTTATGGCCATTACAAATAAGGATTTGGATTGGGAAAAAATAATAGCGATATAATTTAGGAAATTTTGGCTCAGAATCTGGATCTAAGAAATAATATTTGGATTATGGGTTTCATTTTGCAGAGGATCTCGTAAGAGCATCAAATAGCATACGGTGATAAGGGAGGAGATTTTTGCTTTAGGATTTGAGGAAATAATTTGAGAAATAGGAAAGAGGGAAATAATTTCAGGAAGAGGCAGCCAAAAAAATATAATTAAGGTAATTTGCTTTGTCAATGCACGACATAGCTAATAAATACTCTATAAACAAAATTAAAACAAATAATAACAGTACAGAATAAAGTGTTTTCTGTTTCTATTATAAAAAGCATCGTTTCTTATAGTACAACAGCAAACTCTGATTCCTTCCTCGTCCTATCCACATAAGACTTGTGTCAATCTTATGCGGCCTTCATTCTCTTCCTTATCAACTCTACCTTCATAGATGTATCTCAAATCAACTTCGATCCAAAAATTATCCTATCCGTCGACTCCCACAAATATGAGGGTGATTTACATGGCCTTCCATACAATGCCTCATATGGATCAATTCCAATACTAGCTTGATAACGATTATTAAAAGCGAATTCAACCAATGGTAGAGGTATTTCCAAGTTAATATGAAATCAAGTATACAAAGTTTCTCTAAAATTATGTTCACTTTTTTCGTTTTTCCATCCGTCTAAGGGAAATATGTCATAATTAGGTTCAATTTGGTTCCTAAAGAACCCTGTAGACTTCACTAGAATTAACTCATGAATAGTGGATCCTAATCGCTTGCTATACTAACCAAACTCAATATAGTCGAACTATCTCCTTTATACACAGCATTGCCAACAACGCCACTGTCCTTATGGTCTTCACTAGGATGAAGTGTGCACTCTTAGTCAACTGATCTACAACTACCCAAATACTTTCATTACCTCCTCTACCCCGAGGCAATTCGTCAGTAAAGTCATAGATATGTCTTCCCATCTATGTCTTCCTACTTCCACTGTGGAGTCTCTAAGGGAAGTAATAGCCCATTTGGCTTCTTCTATTATGCTTTTATCCTTTGGCATGTCAAACACTTAATCATAAACTCCACTACAAGTCTCTTCATTCCTAACTTGTAGAAAGCTCTTTTCGTAACCCAATACATTTTGTCTCCACCAAAAGGAATCGTAATCCTAGAATGGTAGCCCCCTCTCAAGACTTCTTCTATCAATTCCTTTATTTGAGGCACACATAACTTACCATTAAGCCTAAGGTATCCTTTTTGATTTTTAGAGTAACAATCTAAGCGACGCGATCATTTACCCTATTCTAATTTCTTTAAAATTTCAAATAATGCCGCCTCTTGTATTTGACTCAATCCAATTCTATACATTATTTATGCCAAAAATGATCATAAACACCCGGTTATATGTGAAAACACCAACTTCCAAAAATAATATCCAATTTGGAAGATAAGCACGCAGATCATAGAATAGATAACAGAAAAGCAAAGGAACACACGAGTTTTATAGTGATTCAACAAACTCCGGCCTATGTCTACTTCCATAATCTTTTATTTATACTGTAAGATTAGTACGGTTATTTTTGCCTTAGAAAATTAATAGAGGAAGAGATAAGAAGCGATGAAGAAGAGCCAGCTGAAAAGCCCTTTGAAATGGACTAAGTCCACTATATTTATAGGTAAAGATGTGCATAGATTCTGCTGAAATTTTGGCAGAAGAACCTCTAGGCCCATACGACCACCCATAAAATTTGAGATCGATCGGACACCAAAAATAGTTTAGGCCGATCATTCCATACTAACTCCAGTGGGGCTGCGATAATTTTCATATGGTCCCTCATGCTTCTAGTCCATGCACCTAACGTTTCGCACCATTCTGACTTACGTTTGCGGGATATCGATCGATCTATGCTGTTTTGTCTAAAAATAGATCATAGGCGATCCTTCCATGCTTCATCCTTTTGAGTTACGATAGATCAAGTGGGTTTCTCCTGATGTTAGCTACTTCCTTTCCGAATTTAGTGCACTTCCGACGTACCATTTGTGAGATATCGTGTTTTCTGTAAACTATGGATAATTATGCTGAATTTATACGATCGTTATTGAATGGATCGATATATTTTCTGATGCATGTGAGTTTTGATGTGCAATCTATTTTGGAGACTCCTTTCTTCAATTTATTGATGTTCCTAAAGTTTCATGGGTAATGGGGTTGTAGATCTTGAGTTATTGATCGATTTTCATCGATTTATGTTGTATGGATTGTTCTATGTGGATCATGATCGATCGATCCAACTTCATCGTGGGGCCTGATGATCGATGTTGTAGGTTCCTCATGGTATAGTGTAGTTTTCCTTCAAATTTCATGTAAATTGCCTTTGAAAATTTTGAGTTATAGACTGATTATCATCGAAAATCGTCAAAACGATCACCGAAAAACCAACTTCAGGGTTGACCCGAAGCGAGACCTGAAGTAATCACCTTTCTAACTTGAAGCAAATGTTGAAAATTCTAGCAGAGGGTTAGACTCAGGTAAAATCAAATTTTTTACAAAGAAAACGTTATATTGACTCCAAGCACGTAAAATGATCAGGCCTCCAAGCACCTACCGTTCAAACTCCAATCATAAAAATCGATCGGGCTGATCATTCTTCCCTAAGCATCAATTGTTCTGACTCCAAGCACGTAAAATGATCTGGCCGATTGTTTTTCTCGAAGCATCAATTGTTCTGACTCCAAGCCAATTACAAGTATTGATCCATCCGACTCCAAGCACGATCCAACGCTTCGAATTCCTGTGACTCCAAGCGAACTATGCACCGACTCCAAGTAGGTGGCAAATATTCTCGGGTCTGACTCCAAGCAAATTACCACTAATCTATTGATACCGATCCATCTTCTTTTGTCCATAACTAGAGCATACAAAATCCCATTGACTTGCAATTTGAAATGTAACCTTATGAGCCCTTCCTTGTCACTCCATGCTGATTGCATCTTAATTAGGACCCAATATGAATCCGCCCAACTATTTTTCATAGTTCTAAATATCATCGATTTCTGAGCCTGATAACCATCTCTTTGGGCTTCTTGCCTTGATAACCATGGGAGACATTTAGCCAACATTTATGATATACTTTCTGGTCAAAAGGCTGTATAACATTTACCAACCAAAACATGCCTTGCAGTAGGAAGGCATGTTTTGAATTGCCTTAAGTCTAATATTCATAAACTATTGATGACATGTGAACAAATCTATGATCTTGGCTAATTGTTAGCAACGGACATTCGGGACCCATAACCAAATTCGTTGCCATCTCAGGCCGATGATGATCGCAGGGGATCTAGTGTCTATTCGTGTGAAATATGGCCATTCGAGATCGAATGGCTGTTGGAGGTGAAATGCAATCATTCGAGATCGTGTGCCTGTCGAAGAGTAATTTGATCATTTGAGATCGAGTTCCGTTTGAGATGAAATGTTATCGTTCGAGATCGAGTGTTGTTCGAGACGAAGTGAGATCTTTCAAGATCAAATGCCATTCGAGGGAAAATGCCATTATTCGGATGGGACTCAAAATTATTAATATCAGATTTCACGTTCGAGTGAGTTTTGTAGTCAAAATATTC
Source organism: Allium cepa (assembly GCA_030765085.1). NCBI lineage: Eukaryota > Viridiplantae > Streptophyta > Magnoliopsida > Asparagales > Amaryllidaceae > Allium > Allium cepa. Next base: position 501,711,650 of record CM060937.1, on the reverse strand, counting down.
AACTAATAAAATTAAGTCCAAGTGCTAAAAGAAAAAAGGCTAAACATTGCAATGCATGCCTCTCCGAGTATGAGTGTTCATCTTCATCTTAGAGCATGCCTAGGGACCATTCTTGATCCTGTAGATGTGTGAGTGACTTAGCCGTTTTATTATCGAGTTTATTACTTATTCCTTGCTATCCCGATCAATTGATGACAAGTTGACACCTCGATTAAAGGTAGTTCCCGTTCGATGCGGATGGTGGCTGCTCCCACTTCACCACCACTGCTCGAGTTCTTATGTATTGTAACAACCTACCGTTTCAGACATGTTCCTCAATCTCATCCTCTAAGTACCTACAGTCGTTTAAACTATGCTTGTCTAGCAGACGGTATTTTTTTAATTTCTTTTCATTATTTGGGGGCCCTCTCCTCATTGGCCTTCGATAGAGAATCTACCCCCTAGTATCCAAATATATCCGCTCCAATGTCTCATTCAATTCCATGTAAGATGTGAATCTCGGTTCCCTTCATGGTCACTTCGATCCATCAGGGCCATCTTTTGCTTTTTGTTTCCCTTTATCCTTGTTTGAACCTTCCTCGGGCGGGCCTCCACCTTTAATCGCACAAACTTCCACTTCCTCTCTTCCCTCTCTGTCAGCTTTCGCGTCTTCGTGTCACAAAACCTTTCTCCTTCATGGTAAAATTCCCCGAGATCCATAGGTGGATCCCGTTCTTACGATATCTTGAAATCTGAGTTATCTGCAATCCCTAACGCTGATACTATCAAAATCATCGATGGATCTGGTCGATCCATCGAAGCTACTGCCGGACTAAACCCGATTAAGAAATCCCAGAGTGATTCTTCTTTCCACTACTTCATCGATGTTAAAGTCGTCATACTCTTGGGTCTCGTGATATGGACCCAAAATTCCTCATAAACCTTTCGATCAATTCCGTCCATGTGCTAGTAGAGCCGCTTTCCAACTGTCTGAACCATAGTGCACTATATCTATTAAGTACAAGGAGAAGCACCATGCCATGACTTCCTCCGATTCCCTTAGTACTTCCATATGTCTCATGTATCTCGTAAAATGAACAGCATGATTTGTTATTCCATCATATGTCTCAAACATTGGTAGCTTGAACTCCGTTGGATTCCTATCTTGCCTGATATTAGGAGCAAAGGGACTCCTATTTACACCTTCTAGATCTCTATTTACCAATCATCGTCTCATAACCCATCTAATCATTATCGTCAATCTATCATCGTCATCCATTAGTAATCTTCGACTATTGTCTCTAATCTTCCCCACGAGTCCATAGGGGAATCTTGAAATCTACTCTTGTGGATGAGCATCCGCATTCCAATCAATGCCAAACTACACAACACTGCTTGGTTTTCTGCCTCGGATTGATCCAACATGATCCAGGGGCATGCCTCTAAGTATCGATCGATCGACACCGAACATTCTAGAACGACTGTCCCCGATCGTCCTTGGTCGGGGGCCACTCCTGGCTATTCCACTCCATCATGTATCTTGTTAGCTTCGTTTCCTTGGTCCTAATTCTAGTTTTCCTCAGCTCCTTATGCTCCAACTCCATGTTCCATATTTAGAGCGTTTCCTGTTACTCCATTTCCTTGGTTTTGCGCTCAAGCTTGTCCAATCTATCGAAATTGATCCTATATCATCTCCTTCTGTCTCTTTAGCATCCTCTCCAACATAGCACCATCATTGTTCCCATTTCATCTCTAGTGATGTAGATAGATGTATGATTTGCTCTAGCTCCAAACGAAGCCTCCTAACTCCCTCCTTGATGACTCCTATCTGCTAATGGTCTCCCTTTTGATTTCATAGCATGCTTCCTAGATCCAAGTATCCAAGCTTCCAAATCTAAGATCCTAGCTTCCAAATCTGCCGGTTCAAGTCCCTCACAGTGAAAGCACCAAAATGTTTGCACCAAAAATAGTCACAAACACTCATTTGTATGTGAAAGCACCAATTTCCAAAAACAATATCTAAATAGGAAGGTAAGTATACAAATCAAAAAATATATAATAGAAAAATTAAAGGAACACATAAGTTTTATAGTGGTTCGGCAAGACCTACATCCACTCCAATAATCTTTTATTTATGTTGTAAGATTACAATTACAGTTATTTTTGCCTTAGAAAATTAATGGAGGAAGAGATAAGAAGTGATGAAGGTGAGAAAGCTAAAAAGTCTCATGTAATGAGCTAAGTCCGTTGTATTTATAGGTGAAAACGTGCATGGATCGGGCTAAAATTTCGACAGAAGAACCTACATGCCCATACGACTCGACCCATAAAATTTAAATTCAATCAAACACCAAAAATAATTTAGGCTGATCATTCCATTCAAACTCCAATGGGGCTGCGAACGATTTTATAGGGTCCAACATGTTCTAGTCCATGCTCTTAAAATTTTGAGCCATTCCGTCTTGCCCTCTGTGGGATATCGATCGATCTACATTATTTTGGATAAAAATTGGATCATATGCGATCCTTCTGTGCTTTATCCTTTTGTGATACGATCGATCATGTGTGTTCCTCCTGGTGTTAACTACTTGCTCTCAAAATTTCATATAATTCCGACTTACCGTTTGTGATATATCGCGTTTCCTGTAAACTATGGATCGTCATGTTGATTTTGTACTATTGTTATCCACACACAAAAAACGATCGAGGCCGATCGTTTTTCCCCAAGTATTGATCTTTCTGACTCCAAGCTTGAGAAATGATCAGTTTTTCTTTAGGCAACGATCATTTTGAATCCAAGCGCACTCCAAGCAATCATGTGTCCGACACCAAGCATGATCCAAACTTCAAATTCCTGAGACTCCAAGCGAGCCATGTGCCGACTCTAAGCAAGTAGCAATCTTAGGTCCGACTTCAAGTAAATTACCACTGATCCATCGATACCAATCCATCTTCTTTTTTCCATTACTCGAGAATACGTACTTCGATACTTAGATTTGAAATGTAGCCTTATGAGGCCTTACTTGTCACTCATACCTATTGCACCTTGATTAGGACTCAGTCCGAATCCGCTCGACTATTGTCTATAGTTCCAAATATCATCGATTCCGAGCTTGGTAATCGTCTCTTTGGGTTTCCTGCCTTGATAATCACAGAAGCCATTGAAAACTTTTATGATATACTGCCTTGTTAAAAGGCGGTATAACATACATCAATGTAGGTTTAAGTACTATTACAATCAATAAATCTGGTATATATTATGATAAGGGTCGAGAATCCAAATCGAAAATAAACTCTAAACTTTTCCACTCTAACAACAAAAAGCTCGTCGTGGCATGCTTCCTAGTCGATGCATCAACAACCACATTCCCCTTTCCTAGAGTATAGGTAATTCCAAAATCATACAATGAAAGAAACTTCATCCAACTTTGTTGCTTTAAATTCAAGTCCTTTAGTGAAAACATATACTTAAGGGACTTTCGATCCGTAAATAGCACATATCTTTCTCCCAATAAATAGTGCTTCTAGGATTTCAATGCAAACATAATGGTTGCTAACTCAAGGTGTGCATCGGGTAGATCTTCTCACATACCTTGAGTTGCTGACTAGCATGTGCAACCACCTTCCCTTCTTGCATCAAGACCACACCAATACTGGTCTTGGAAGTATCATTCTAAATGGTAAATGGTTCGGTGTCATCGGGGAGGGTTAAGGGAGGAGCGTTCGCCAATAACTCCTTCAAATAGATGAACGCCTTCTCACAATATAGGTTCTAAGAAACAATAGATTCTTTTTAGTAAGCTTAATCAGACGTGTCGAGTTCTTTACAAAATCCTTCATAAACTTCCTATAGAAACCAGCTAATTCTAAGAGGCTACAAACCTCAGAAGCATTCTTAGGAGTTATGACGACCTAGAATTCAACCTTCGAAAATCGGCATCCAATACATCACCTGTATTCAAATGCCGGAGATTCAAACGTTGGAGTTCGATTTGCTGGAGCTATAACACATTAGATGAGAACAACACGATGGAAAACACAGTGGAACAAAATGATTTTACTGATACACCACATGGATTACAACATTCTACAACAAGATCTCAACATCATCAGAGCCAATATACAACACAACAGCGGGAAAATATAACAGCGGAAAGATAACATCTACAAGGTCTTCCAAGAGAGAGAGAGAGAGAGAGAGAGAGAGAGAGAGAGAGAGAGAGAGAGTCCAACATACAGCATCTTCATTTCCAAAGCTCCAAAGTAAAAAGCTCAAAACCAAAGGCTTTCAAACCAAAGGCTTCCAAACCAAAGGCTTCCAAATCCACATCTACTTTCTAACATGGCTTCAGAACCTACTGATAACTGATTCTAGGCTGCTCTGATGGAAAATTATGGGAACCCAGAGTTTAGAAAAGGGAACAATAAACTCCGAGTCAGTCATGGACTGGTGTGAGAATCATATAAACAGTTATTTGTAAAAAAGGAAATCCATTGATGCTTTTTGGAAAATGAAACTACCAAAAGGTCTTCCGGCACACACTCAAACGCAGTCGCACACATAGGGAAGGTTTTTCCTTATAGTAGTCAAACATGCATGATAGGCGAAAATCCTTTTGATATTATTACTCGTTTATAGTGTGGAAAACATTTTGCAAGTATAATATTAATCTTAGCCAGCATAAGTACCATTATAGTATGCCTACTATAGCTACCATGTTAAATGGCAGGTTCTACAACTAAAACCGTAATGGGCTCATATTGATTTGTTTGGATTTCCAACAAATGGTCAAGGCTAATGAACTTCCTTTATTCGAATGGGTATGCCTCTGGAGGGACGTCCCGAGAACCTAACCGGATCTCTGCCAACACAAGGTCGGGTTACCTCTATAACTAGGTAACTAACTGTCATGGGTGTGCCATCCCTCGGTCGTAACCGACCTTTACCGAGGCGCCTTAACAACCAACAACCACATAAGTAAAATATCTAGGCTCCATATCAGAGTACCACTTTTTATCCAGAAGGAAATGTACATACCCTAAGGGTCGCAAACCCGTAACCTTGCTGCAACTTTCCTGCTTCGACCATTTCACGGGGTGTGAGGTTCGATGAAATCTCGTCCCACAAAACTACGCTTTACACAAAAGCCATGCTTTGATCAACCAATACTCATCACTTAGCATGCCACATTACCAAATTGGGATTATATCATTAATAACCATCAACTACATAACCTCTGAGCTCGTACGTCTCAGAGAAGGGTGTTAAGCTAAGAGAATAAATTCTCTGTCACCAAACAGAAATGTATTTGATGAAAATCAACTTTATATCTCAAAGTGTAATGTCATACATACATCCATACAACACAATCCTGGGTCTAAATGAAACCAAAGGCACTTCGTCCAATTAAGGAAAAAGTCCTTGAAAATCCGGACATCCCCTAATCACATCCGGACTCCCCATCACATAGGGTAATCTCTATACCGAAGCAACTCAGTGCAGAGAAAATCAATAGGCAATCCTTTCATTTTTCGAAAATTCCCGGTCTTCAACCAACGTCTTGAAATGCAATTCCATTTCGTCGTAACATTATTCAGAATGGGTTTTATGACTTAATGTCCTCCCCTGACCTTTTCGAATAATGAGCACTTATTTTAAAACATGTGGATACAAATTTTCATTTTTAATCTATTAAACAAAAGATCCACCTTTAAAATCCGATGTGGTTTTCGGATAACCATTTGGAATTCGATTCCCGGTCTCATGGAAATTCAAATGCCTTCTTAAAAGCCAAGTTGTTTTAAGTAAACAATTTTAATTCAATTCAGAAGTTCATATTCACACAGCAACACATCAGAGATAAATAACTTTCATTTGTCACAGCTCAAACCAAAGCAATTCATAATCAGTCCAAAGAAATTTATATCACAGAATAATACAGATTAATATACTAGAGATATTAATCAATCTAAACATTCAATATAATTAATCATCCATAAGAAAGATTAATTAATCACATAATTTATTATTAATTTGATACAAATAAATTAATTACTTATGAATTAATTACCCAACCCTACTTTATTAACATTAATTAATTACAAACCATTCGTTATTATTTCAATTAATTATCCCATAATTACTGATTAATTACTCTTTAATCACTAATTAATTACCCTTTTATTAGTAATTAATTGACCTTTAATCATTAATTACCTTTAATTACTTAATTATCCTTTAATTACTTACATTAAGTAATTATCCTTTAAGTAATAAATTATCCCTTAATTACTTACAATAATTAATTAACCTTTAATTAATTAATTATCCTTTAATTAATTTCATTAATTAATCAACCTTTAATTACTTACATTAATTAATCGACCTTTATTTAATTACATTAATTAATTAACCTTTAATTAATAACATAAATTAATTAACCCTCAATTAATTGCATTAATTAATTGTCCTCTAACTAATTAATTAACCTTTAATCATTGAGTAATTAACCTTTAATTACTAATTAATTAACTAATTATTCTTTAATCATTTAATCATTCACATAATTATTTAAACCTTAATTACTTACATTAATTAATGACCCTTTAATTAATTTCATTAAGTAATTATCCCATAATTACCTAAGTTAATCAATTAAACCTTATTTACTTAAGTCCTTAATCAATCTAAGATAAACTGTTATCTTAATTGATTACCTAATTATATCATTTAATCTCATCTAAATTAAAGGTTTGAAATTAATCATTAACATAAAAATTACTTGAGACCTTTTGATTAATTAAAATTCAATACATTCAGCTTCATTACTTACTTAATTACATCACCTTATTATTACTATTTTTTGAAAACATTTAGGGATTTAACTACATAATCATCCCAATATATAATTTATTTAAAACCAAATCAATTAATTTTAAAAACAATTAACTTTAAAAATTTAACCTTTGAAATGAATTTATTATTAACCCATAAATTAACTTAGACCCTTAAGTCAATTAACAATTTAAAAACATTTTATCTTCTTAATTAACTTCTTAATTATACTATTGAATTTTATTAAAAATAAATTTAAGAATTAATTCAAGTTAAAATAAATTGTACAAATATTATCTAACCAAATATTTAAATAACATTTATTATTTAAAAGAAGTTGACTTAAGAAAATTGTTTTAAAACTTGATTTATTTTAACTCTTAAAAACTTGTTTTATACTCTTAGATTTCTGACCCGAGTCAAACCCAAGCCCTAACTCAAAACCCCCGAGCCAATCCCCGAGAAATCCTTTTTTTTTATTTAAATTTTTAAACCTTGTAACATACTCGTGTACCTACCCGATAGCAGACCTGAGCCATCCCACTCTCTTCCCCGAGTCAAACACGTGCTCTCTCCTTCTTCCTCAAACCATCAGTAAACAAATCAAACCCGGATACAAACATGCATAGGTGCATGTGCACGTTTGATCCGACCACCTCTAACCATTTCCGTGATAACTCGCAAGACCCCGATGACCTCACTGACGCTCCAGACAACACAATACCCTCGATTCGCCTCGAAATCAAAATCGAGCAATCGAGACAACTGGAACCCAAAACTCGATCGACAAAATTGCCATGCCTTATCACCACCGATCGCTAGAAGCTACGCGATCACGTCCCTAGATTCATCGTGACACCATGCCTCGATTTCCCACCACCGGTCCAACCCGATTCACCCTAGACGACGAAATCACCACGAGCCGCCTAGACGAACTTTAACCTCTGCGACCATTTTTCCTCCGATCCCCATCGCACCAGCCTCCTCTAGCCACGACCACAACGGTCATCTCTACGCCGATCGTCAAAAATCGATGAAAAACCAAAAAACCGTTCAGCTTAAGAAATCTCCATATTCCCAATCTTAAAAATCATGAAACCTATATCTAAAATCATCATTTGCTAGCACTAATCTAGTTATGAAATCAATTCATGAAATTAAGGTGATCGGTTTCTGACTTATGTTAGATCATCACTGTAAATCCTTGTTTTTGAAATAATTAATCGATATATCCACTTGAATCCATTTTTAAAAATGATATTACAATGTTACAACCATTTTCTATTTAAAGATCATGGTCTAAAATTGATTCGTTGGGAAGATATGAATTTTTATATGATGCTCTTGAGTCTGTGAACACTACAGAGGCTATTATACATACAAATAGACATGCACACCAACATACAGAGTAGTTCAAACTATATTGCAGTTAAAAACATTCACGCAAATCATATTTACCACATTACTTTATGAATCTAGCACATGCATCAAAGAATAAACACAAATTTAGTTTTTTTAAAAGGTGTTTACTCACAGATTTTTAATGAACAGAGAAGCTGGAATTTTGCTTTGAATTTGAAAATTGGAAAGTTATTCTTGAACTTGGATCTGAATTGCTTGATTTGAATTTGCTTTGTTTTTTGAGATGATCTGATCTTTACTTTAATTAACCTGAGTTGAACTTTGAATTTCCTTTGTTTGCATCAGGTTTGAAAATTTGAAAGAGTTGTTGTTTTATATTTATTTTTTTGGTTTTGGTTCTTAATTTTTATTTTTGCTTTGATCTCAAAAACGAAGAGAAGAAAGACTATTTGCTGTATATACACACAAAGTCATTAAAAAGAAAAAAAATAACTTATCTTGACACTTGTTAAATTTTCATGTTATTAATCTTACAAATGTTAAATTGCAGGATATAATTTTTACACTTATTTAATGCATGCACTTATGTTTTAATATGTTTTTTTATTAGTTTAAGTATTATGATTTATATTTATTTATTTTTCAATTTTAAAAAGAAAACTAAGCCACTCGTCTTTTACATGTTATTAAGGTTTTTATACAATACTTATTATGTTTATCTTATTAATTTCAATATATATATATATTAAAGCTTTTTATTTATTCTTGTTTTTATATTATATTTTCAATTTAATAAATACATTTCCTTTATATAATATTTAAAGAAAATGATTTAAAATTTAATTATCAAATAAACACACACACACACGCACACACACACACACATATATATATATATATATATATATTAGTTTCTAAAATATAGAGTTTTTAAATCCAGTTTATTTTAAAGATATTTATTTTTTAATTTCAATCAAAATTATATTTACAATCTATTTATATATATATATAAACAAACACCAATCTTATTTGTTTTGGAAAAATTCAAACTAATTCACAAATTAATTTTAAAAATTATATTAACCACTAAATTAAATTTGGTTTCAAAATGGGATCGTTACAAATTCCCCCCTTAGAAAATTTGATCCTCGTAATTTGATAGACAGGGAGACAAATAAAGAACATATGATCACATAAAAAGATAGAGAAATGGCTTAGCAGGTCAAACTGAAATATCTATTCTACATTTGGCTTACTACATCAAAATATCATAAATAAATATAAAAACGAACCTATTCAATACTTCACAAAATACTCGAGTCATTAGATCTACGAAATATGCAGGGGCATTGGTTAGTCTAAAGGGCATAACTAACCATTTCGTAGAATGTATCGGGGATCCCTAAAAACAGTCAAATGAATACAATCTTCCAAAATTCTCAACTGATGGAATCCTTGGGCTAGGTCCATCTTGGAAAAGAATCAAACACCATGCAATTAATCAAACAGGTCATTCGATTCGGGGAAAAGGAAATTTATTCTTAAGGGTTAACTTATTAAGATCATGATAATTTATGCACAATCTCAAAGATCCATCGAGTTTGGCTACAAATACTACAGCTGAACCCCAACAGGAACGACTAGGTCGTATAAATCCTTTCTTCGGTAAATCTTAGGCTTTCTTAACTAGCTCTACTCATTCCCTTGGTGCCATCCTATGGCTTGCATGCAAAAATGTTAAGGCATTGGAAATCAAGTCGATTCTAAATTCGATTTCCCTATGAAAAGATAAAGACTTAACTTTTTCAAATACGTCAGGAAATTTTTGAACAGTAAGTATGGATTCCTAACTCAGGTCGGAATACCCTAAAGTATACGTTAGCTTGTCTCTCTTCGGACTTGGATCCTCACAAGAAATCACAATAAAATTCCCAAATATGGTTTTGAACGAAATCGTTCTATTGATACAATCTAATTTAGCTTCATATTTTGTTAACTAATTCATTCCAAGTAAAATCTCAATTCATTAAAGTCAAGAACAAAAAGGCTGATAGAAAACTGTGATGAGAATACAAAATAGGAACCTTTTTCTACAATCGTAAACCAATATTCGTAGGACCTCCTACCGGGTTGTTCACACAAATAGGTTCGTTTATGAATTCGGGTACAAGACTTAACTCTTCTACGGTTTGCTGGGAAATAAAACTATGCGTGGTTCTAGTGTCGAATAGAACTCTAACAATTTTATCATAAATAAGAAGTAAGGTAATCTTCTTGATACATCTTGGAAATACCAGCGGAAGGCATATTGCACTGATCAAATACTTGCTTGAATCTATCCTGTAAACTCATCCTCCGATTCGGCCAAAGTAATGGTCTCCCACCATACCAAAGCTTCTTCCTGGAGCTACCAGGAAAACATCAACCTCTTTTGATCATCATCCAATTTCAATCGTTTAAAAATTCTTTCACAAGATCGAACCCAAGCTTGCGCTTCTATAATAATCTCCGAACCTTCGAATGGTTTTCCTTCAAGTCTTGAGAAATACTGATACAACTTCGCCAGATTTGGCTGCAGTTGGATAGGAAGAACTGCTCCTTCCATTACTGTTGTTGCAGGGTCTCGATAATTTGTAGTGGTACTCCGCCTTCCCTTACCTTGTCCTCTTCTTACACTCATTCTCACTATCGGTGAATAGTAATAAAATTGATCTAGGCATACGGACAAGATATCTTAGCGAATATACTCATTTTAGGGCATTTCTAACCCTATCTCTAATGAGTCACCTAATGAGCAATACTCCAAAGCTAAAGTTCTTACTCAACCTTCAGTTCTAATACCAAGTGCGACGGTCTAGAATTCAACCTTCGAAAATCGGCATCCAACACATCACTCGTATTCAATTGTCGGGATTCAAACGTTGGAGTTCAGTTCGCTGGAGCTATAACACATTAGATGAGAACAACACTATGGAAAACACAGAGGAACAAAATGATTTTATTGATACACCACATGGATTACAACATGTTACAACAAGATCTCAACATCATCAGAGCCAATATACAACACAACAACGAAATAATATAACAGCGGAAAAATAACATCTACAAGGTCTTCCAAGAGAGAGAGTCCAACATACGGCATCTTCATCTCCAAAGCTTCAAAGCATAAAGCACAAAACCAAAGGCTTCCAAACCAATGACTTCCAAATCACATCTACTTTCTGACATGGCTACAGAACCTACTGATAACCTGACTCTAGGCTGCCCATATGGAAAATTATGGGCACTCAGAGTTTAAAAAAGCGGATAATAAACTCCAAGTCAGTCATGAAGTGATGTGAGAAACATAAAAACATTTATTTGAAAAAAAAAATCCGTTCATGCTTTTTGGAAAATGAAACTACCATAAGGTCTCTCGGCACACACTTAAATGCAATCGTACACATGGGGGAGCTTTCTCCTTATAGTACTCAAACAAGCTTCATTGCAAAAATCCTTTCGATATTATTATTAGCGCATATTTTGGAAAACATTTTTCTAGTATAATATTAATCTTAGCCAGCATATGTACCATTATAGTATGCCTATTATAGCTACCATTTTAAATGGCAGGTTATACAACTAAAACCATAATGGGCACGTATTGATTTGTTTGGATTTCCAAGAAATGGCCAAGGCTAAGGAACTTCCTTTATTCGAATGGGTATGCCTCTGGAGGGACGTCCCGAGAACGTAACTTGATCACTGCCAACACAAGGCTGGGTTATCTCTGTAACTAGGTAACTAACTGCCACGAGTATGTCATCCCCCGGTCACCGACCTTTACTGAGGCGCCTCAACAACCAACGACCACATAAGTAAAATATCTAGGATCCATACCAGAATACCATTTTTTATCCAGAAGAAAATGTACATACCCTGAGGGTTGCGAACCCATAACCTTGCTACATCCTTTCCTGTTTCGACCATTTCTCGGGGTGTGAGGTTCAATGTAGTCTCATCCCATAAGCTATGCTTTACACAAAATCCATGCTTTGATCAACCAATGCTCAGCACTTAGCATGCCACATTACCAAATTGGGATTATATCATTAATAACCATCAACTACATAACCTCTGAGCTCGTACGTCTCAGAGAAGGGTGTTAAGCTAAGAGAATAAATTCAATACCAACAAACAGAAATGTATTTGATATAAACCAGCTTTATATCTCAAAGTGTAATGTCAGACATACATCCGTACAAGTCCATCCTGGGTCTAAATGGAACCAAAGGCACTTCGTCCAATTAAGGTAAAAGTCCTTGCAAATTCGGATATCCTCTAATCACGTCCGGACTCCCCATCACATAGGGTAATCTCTATACTGGAGTAACTCAGTGCAGAGAAAATCAACAGGCAATCCTTTCGTTTTCGAAAATATCCGGTTTTCAACCACTGTCTTCAAATGCAATTCCATTTCATTGTATCATTATTCGAAATGGATTTTATGACTTAATGTCCTCCTCCGGCCTTTTCGAATAATGAGCGCTTATTTTGAAACATGTTGATACAAATTTTCATTTTTAATCTATTAAACAAAAGATCCACCTTTAAAATCTGATGTGGTTTTTGGATAACCATTTGGAATTCGATTCCCGGTCTCATCGAAATTCAAATTCCATCTTAAAGGCCAAGTTGTTTTAAGTAAATAATTTTAATTCAATTCAGAAGTTCACATTCACACAGCAATACATCACAGATAAATAACTTTCATTTATCACAGCTCATACCAAAGCAATTCACAATCAATCCAAAGCAATTCATATCACAGAATAATACAGATTAATATACTAGAGATATTAATCAATCTAAACATTCAATATAATTAATCATTGATAAGAAAGATTATAATTGAATGTTTAGATTGATTAATGTCTCTAGTATATTAATCTGCATTATTTTGTGATATGAATTGCTTTGAATTGATTATGAATTTCTTTGGTTTGAGCTATGATAAATGAAAGTTATTTATCCGTGATGCATTGCTGTGTGAATGTGAACTTTTGAATTGAATTAAAATTGTTTACTTAAAACAACTTGGCCTTTAAGATGGCATTTGAATTTCAATGTGACTGGGAATCGGATTCCAAATGATTATCCGAAAATCACATCGGATTTTAAAGGTGGATCTTTTGTTTAATAGATTACAAATGAAAATTTGTATCCACATGTTTTAAAATAAGCATTCATTATTCGGAAAGGCCGGTGGAGGGTATTAAGTCATAAAACCCATTCTGAATAATGATATGACGAAATGGAAACGCATTTGCTTCGTTACAGCTTGATAGGGGGATTTATCTTTGTGTTTGATGGTGAGCAGGAAACTCTTACCCCTACATGTCCTGGGGCGGGTTGGTTGCGAGTCGAGTGGCTGGCCGTAAAAGCAAATTCGAGGTACCAATGTGTGCCACGGCGGAGTGTGGCCGCTGTTGATGGTTGTAAAGCCTAGACCATCACATTTGGTAATCACACAATTTATACTTAATTTAAACCAAATAAATTAATTGCTTATGAATTAATTACCTAACCCTGCTTAATTAACATTAATTAATTACAAACCATTTATTATTATTTTAATTAATTAATGAAATTAATTAATCATCCTTGATTAACTATCCCATAATTACTGATTAATTACTCTTTAATCACTAATTAATTAATATTTTATTACTAATTAATTAACCTTTAATTATTAATTGACCTTTGATTACTTAACTGCCCTTTAATTACTTACATCAAGTAATTATACTTTAAGTAATAAATCATCCCCTAATTACTTACATTAATTAATTAACCTTTAATTAATTAATTATCCTTCACTTAATTTCATTAAGTAATTATCCTTTAATTATTGATTAATCAACCTTTAATTAATTACATTAATTAATTAACCCTTAATTAATTACATAAATTAATTAACCCTTAATTAATTACATTAATTAATTGTCCTCTAAATAATTAATTAACCTTTAATTATTAAGTAATTAACCTTTAATTACTATTTAATTAACTAATTATTCCATTAAATTATTCACATAATTTTTAACCTTTAACTACTTACATTAATTAATGATTCTTTAATTAATTTCATTAAGAAATTATTCCATATTTACCTAAGTTAATCACTTAACCCTTAGTTACTTAAGTCCTTATTTAATCTAAGATAAACCATTGTTTTCATTAATTACTTAATTAAATCATTTAAATCTCATTCAAATTAAAGGTTAGAAATTAATCATTAACATACAAAATCACTTAAGACCTTTTGATTAATTAAAATTCAATACATTCATCTTCATTACTTATTTAACTACATCACTTTATTATTATTATTATTTCTAAAACACTTAGGGATTTAATTACATAATCATCCCAATATATAATTTATTTAAAACCAAATCAATTAATTTTAAAAACAATTAACTTTAAAATTTTAAGCTTTGAAATAAATTTACTATTAACCCATAAATTATCTTAGACCCTTAAGTCAATTAACAATTTAAAAACATTTTATCCTCTTAATTAACTTCTTAATTATACTATTGAATTTTATTAGAAATAAATTTAAGAATTAATTCAAGTTAAAATAAATCATACAACTATTATCTAACCAAATATTTAAATAACACTTATTGTTTAAAAGAAATTGACTTAAGAAAATTGTTTTAAAACTTGGTTTATTTTAACTTTTAAAAACATGTTTTATACTCGTAGATTTCTGACCCGAGTCGAACCCGAGCAATCCTTCTTCTTTTTTTCTTTTTTTGATCTAAATTTTTAAACCCTATTACATACTCACGTACCTGCCCGATAGCAGACCCAAGCCATCCCCCTCTCTTCACCGAGTCAAAACCCGAGCTCTCTCCTTCTTCCTTAACCCATCAGCAAACAAATCAAACCCAAATAAAACATGCATGGGCGCATGTACACGTCTGATCCGACCACCTCCGACCATCACGGCGATAATTCGCAAGACCCTGACGACCTCATCGACTACCTTGACCACCCAACACCCTCGATTCGCCTGGAAATGAAAATCGAGAAATCGAGACAACTTGAACCCAAAACTTGATCGAAAAAATCACCACGCCCCATCGCCACCAATCACCACAAGTTACGCGATCACGTCCCTAACTTCACCGTAACACCATGCCTCGATTTCCCCACCACCGGTTCAACCCGATTCACCCTTGACGACGAAATCACCTTGGCAACCATCTTGACCAAAACTGGTTATTAAACCCTAAATCGAAGTCGACGAGCCGCCTCGACGAACTTTAACCTCTGCAACCATTTTTCCTCTGATCCCCTTCGCACCGGCCTCCTCTAGCCATGCCTACGACGATCATCTCTGCACCGATCGTTGAAAATCGATGAAAAACCAAAAAACCATTCAACTCAAGAAATCCCCATATTCCCAATCTTAAAAATCATGAAACCTATACCTAAAATCATCATTTGCTAGCACGAATCTAATTATGAAATCAAATCGTGAAATTAAGATGATCGATTTCTGACTTATATTATATCATCACTGTAAATCCTTATTTTTGAAATAATTACTCGATATATCCACTTGAATCCATTTTTAAAAATGATATTACAATGTTACAATCATTTTCTCTTTAAAGATCATGGTTAAAATTGATTCGTTCGGAAGATATGAATTTTTATATGATGATCTTGAGTCTTGAACATTACAGAGGCTATTATACATACACACAAGACATGCACACCAACAAACAGAGTACTTCAAACTATATTGCAGTTAAAAACATTCATGCAAATCCTATTTACCATATTACATTATGAATCTAGCACATGCATCAAAGAATAAACACAAATTTAGTTTTTTAAAAAGGTGTTTACTCATAGATTTTTGATGAACAGAGAAGCTAGAATTTTTCTTTGAATTTGAAAACCGGAAAGTTATTCTTGAACTTTGATCTAACTTGCTTGATTTGGATGTTCTTTGTATTTTGAGATGATCTGATCTTTACTTTAATTAACCTGAGTTGAACTTTGAATTTCCTTTGATAGCATCAGGTTTGAAAATTTGAAAGAGTTGTTGTTTTGTATTTTTTTTCTGGTTTTGTTTCTCAAGATTTATTTTTTCTTTGATCTCAAAAATGAAGAGAAGAAAGACTATTTGCTATACACACACACACACACACATACACATACACACACACACAAAGTCATTAAAAAGAAAGAAAATAACTTATCTTGACACTTGTTAAATTTGCATGTTACTAATCTTACAAATGTTAAATTGCATGATATAATTTTTACACTTGTTTAATGCATGCACTTATGTTTTAATATGTTTTTTTTATTAAAGTAAGTATTATGTTTTATATTTATTTATTTTTCAATTTTAAAAAGAAAACTAAGCCACTTGTCTTTTGCATGTTATTAAGATTATTATATAATATTTATAATGTTTATCTTATTAATTTCAAAAGATATATATATATATATACATATATATATTAAAGCTTTTTATTTATTCTTGTTTTATATTGTATTTTCAATTTTAATAAATACATTTCCTCTGTATAATCTTTAAATAAATTAATTTAAAATCTAATTATTCATTAATATATATATATATATTAGTTTTTAAAATATAGAGTTTTTAAATCCAATTTATTTTTAAGATATTTATTTTTGAATTTCAAATCAAAATTCTATTTATAATATATTTATATATACACACATAAACAAACAATAATATTATTTTTTTGGAAAAAATCAAATTAATTCACAAATTAATTCCAAAAATTATATTAATCGCTAAATTATAAAAATAGGATTGTTACAAATTCCCCCTTAGAAAATTTCATCCTCGAAATTTGAAAGACGGGGAGACAAACAAAGAACACATGATCACATAAAAAAGATAGAGAAATGGATTAGCAGATCAAATTGAAATATCCATTCTACATTTTGCTTACTACATCAGAATATCATCAATAAATATGAGAATGAACCTATTCAATACTTTATGAAATACTCGCGTCCTCAGGTCTATGAAATATGCATGGGCATTGGTTGGTCTGAAGGGCATAGCTAACCATTTCATAGAATGTATTGGGGACCCCTAAAAAGGTCTAATGAATACAATCTTCCAAAATTCTTAGCTGATGGAATCCTTGGGTAGGTCCATCTTGAAAAAGAATCGAACACCATGCAATTGATCGAACAGGTCGTTCGATTTAGGGCAAGGAAATTTATTCTTAAGGGTTAACTTTTTAAAATCACGATAATCTACACACAATCTCAAAGATCCATCGACTCGGCTACAAATACTACGGCTAAACCCCAACTGGAACGACTGGGTCATATGAATCCTTTCTCAGTAAATCTTAGGTTTGCTTAACTAGATGTACTCTTTCCCTTGGTGTCATCCTATGGCTTACATGCACAATCGGATAGGCATTGCAAACCAAGTCGATTCTAAATTCGATTTACCTATGCGGAGATAAAGACTTAACTTTTTCAAATACGTTAGGAAATTTTCAAACAATAGGTAAGGATTCCAAACTCAGGTCGGAATACCCTAAAGTATACATTAGCTTGTCCCTCTTCGGACTTGGATCTCCATAAGAAATCACAACAAAATTCCCAAATTTGATTTTGACCGAAATCGTTCTATTGATGCAATCTAATTTAGCTTTATGTTTTGTTAACCAATTCATTCCAAGTAAAATCTCAATTCAATAAAGTCAAGAACAAAAAGGCTAATAGGAAACCGATGATGAGAATATGAAATAGGAACCTTTTTCTACAATCGCAAACAAAGATTCGTACGGCCTCCTACCAGGTTCTTTACACAAATAGGTTCGCCTACAAATTCGGGTACAAGATTTAACTCTTCTATGGTTTGCTGGGAAATAAAACTATGCGTGGTTCCAGTGTCGAATAGAACTCTAACAATTTTATCATAAATAAGAAGTAAGCTAATCTTCTTGGTACATCCTGGAAATACCAATGGAAGGCATATAACACTACTCAAATACTTGCTTGAATCTATCCCCGTAAACTCATCCTCCGATTCGACCAAAGTAATGGTCTCCTACCATACCAAAGCTTCTTCCTAAAGCTGCCAGGAAGCCATCAACCTCTTTTGATCATCATCCAATTTCAATCCTTTAAAAATCCTTTCACAAGACCGAATTCAAGCTTGTGCTTCTATAATAGTCTCCGACCTTTGAATGGTTTCCCTCCAAGTCTTGAGAAATTCCGATAGTACTCTGCCAAATTTGGCTGGGGTTGGATAGGAAGAACTGCTCCTTTCATTACTGTTGTTGCAGGGTCTCGATCATTTGTAGTGGTACTCCCCCTTCTCCTACCTCGTCTTCTTCTTGCACTCATTCTCACTATTGGTGAATAGTAAGAAAATTGATCTAGGTATTTGGACAAGATATTTTTGGTGTGTACTCATTCTTGGGCATTTCTAATCCTATCTCTAATGAGTTAAAAGCTAAAGTTCTTACTCAACCTTCAGTTCTGATACCAAATGTGACGGCCTGGAATTCAACCTTTGAAAATCGGCATCCATTATATCACCAGTATTCAAATGCTGGAAATTCAAATGTTGGAGTCTGGTTCGCTGGAGCTATAACAAATTAGATGAGAAAAACAAGATGGAAAAAACAATGGAACAAAATGATTTAGTTGATACACCGCATAGATTGCAACATTCTACAACAAGAGCTCAACATCATCAGAGGTAATATACGACACAAAGGAGAAAAAATATAACAGGGGAAATGTAACATCTACAAGGTCTTCCGAGAGAGAGAGAGAGAGAGAGAGAGAGAGAGAGAGAGAGAGAGAGAGAGAGAGAGAGCGAGCGAGGGTCCAACATATAGCATCTTCATTTCCAAAGCTCCAAAGCAAAAGGCTCGAAACCAAAGACTTCCAAATCCACATCTACTGTATGACATGGCTTCATAACCTATTGGTAACCTGACTCTAGGCTGCTCGTATGGAAAATTATGGGCATCCAGAGTTTAGAAAAGGGAACAATAAATTCCGAGTCAATTATGGGACTAGTGTGAGAAACATCAAAATAGTTATTTGAAAAAAAAAAAATCCATTCATACTTTTTGGAAAATGAAACTACCATAAGGTCTCCCTGCACACACTCAAATGCAATCGCACACATGGAAGAGGTTTGTCCTTATAGTAGTCAAACATGCTTGATAAGTGAAAATCCTTTTGATATATTAGTGCATAGTGTGGAAAACATTTTGCAAGTATAATATCAATTTTAGCCAGCATACGTACCATTATAGTATGCCTACTGTAGCTACCATGTTAAATGGCAGGTTCTACAACTAAAACCGTAAAGGGATCGTATTGATTTGTTTGGATTTCCAACAAATGGTAAAGGTTAAGGAACTTCCTTTATTTGAATGGGTACGCCTCTAGAGGGACGTCCCGAGAACCTAACCGGATCTCTGCCAACACAAGGCCAAGTTACCTCTATAACTAGGTAACTTACTGTCATGAGCATGCCATCCCCCGGTCGTAACTGACCTTTACCAAGACGCCTCAACAAACAACAAACACATAAGTTAAATATCTGGGCGCCATACCAGAATACCACTTTTTATCCAAAAGGAAATGTCATACCCTGAGGGTCGCCAACCCCATAACCTTGCTGCATCCTTTCCAGTTTCGACCATTTCCCGAAGTTTGAGGTTCGATGAAGTTTCGTCCCACAAAGCTACGCTTTGCATAAAAGCCATGGTTTGATCAATCGATGCTCAGCACTTAGCATGCCCCATTACCAAATTGGGAGTATATTACTAATAACCATCAACTACATAACCTCTGAGCTCGTACGTCTTAGAGAAGGGTATTAAGCTAAGAAAATAAATTCCCTGCCACCAAACAGAAATGTATTTGGTAGAAATCAGCTTTATATATCAAAGTGTAATGTCAGACATACATCTACACAAGACCATCCTGGGTCTGAATGGAGCCGAAGGCACTTCGTCCAATCAAGGAAAAAGTCCTTGTAAATCCGGATATCCCTAATCACGTCCGGACTCCCCATCACATAGGGTAATCTCTATATGAAGCAACTCGGTGCAGAGAAAATCAACAGGTAATCCTTTCGTTTTAGAAAATACCCAATCTTCAACCACCGTCTTCAAATGCAATTCGATTTCGTCATACCATTATTCGGAATGGGTTTTATGACTTAATGTCCCCCCCCCCCCCCGGCCTTTCCGAATTATGAGCGCTTATTTTGAAATATGTGGATAAAAATTTTCACTTTTAATATATTAAACAAAAGATCCACCTTTAAAATCCGATGTGGTCTTCGGATAATCATTTGAAATCTGATTCCCAATCTCATCGAAATTAAAATGTCGTGTTAAAGGCCAAGTTGTTTTAAGTAAACAATTTTAATTCAATTTAGAACTTCACATTCATACAGCAATTCATCACAGATAAATAACTTTCATTTCTCAGAGCTCAAACCAAAGCAATTCATAATCAAGCCAAAGCAATTCATATCACCGAATAATACAGATTAATATAGTAGAGACATTAATCAATCTAAACATTCAATATAATTAATCATGGATAAGCATGATTAGTTATGTTGAATGTTTAGATTGACTAATATCTCTAGTATATTAATCTGTATTATTCTGTGATATGAATTGCTTTGGATTGATTACGAATTGCTTTGGTTTGTGCTGTGATAAACGGAAGTTATTTATCTCTGATGTATTGCTGTATGAATGTGAACTTTTGAATTGAATTAAAATTGTTTACTTAAAACAACTTGGCCTTTAAGACGGCATTTGAATTTCGATGAGACCGGGAATCGGATTCCAATGGTTATCCGAAAACCAAATCGGATTTTAAAGGTGGATCTTTTGTTTAATAGATTAAAAATGAAAATTTGTATCCACATGTTTTAAAATAAGCGCTCATTATTTGGAAAGGCCAAGGGAGGACATTAAGTCATAAAACTCATTCCGAGTGATGACAAGACGAAATGGAATTGCATTTTCTTCATTACAGCATGATAGGGGGTTCTCGCTTCGTGTTTGGTGGCAAGCAGGAGACTTTTACCCCTATATGTCCTGGAGTGGGTTGTGTAACAACCCGCATATTTTATGATTGTATGTTTAAATATTTTATTTAATTATAGCATCGTTAGTCGGATTTAAGTCTGAAATGCTACTTTTTGCAAACAGTCGAACTGAGACTCGAGACCTCTTCCATTGAGTCCAAAATGGCATTTTCGACTTTTTTGAGTATAAACATTTGATATGTTTGGAGTTGAGTAGAATTTTGATGTTTTCATTTAGGGCTTTGGGTTTGGGGTTCAACCCAGTAACCTAAAAAATAACCCACTCCACTCCTCTTCATTCCTTCATAATATTTCCTAACACTCAAGCTTTAATAAAAATGGGGAAAAAGATTGGAAACTAAAATTCTTAAGCCCTAGATTCTTAGGAAATTCCAATTCAAGCTCTAGAAATCGAAGAGAAGCTTAGTAAGCATCATTTTCATCTTCTCCACCTCAATCCCTCTTCAATTTTTAGAAATTCCTATAACCTAACTTAGGAAAAACTTTACCTTTGATATTAGATTGAAGATTCTAGATGTGTAGTGAAGAGGAATTGATCTTGCCTTGTTTTCAAAGCTTCGCCTTCATTGTTTTTAGGCTTAAAAGTGAGTTTTTGAACTCACATCTATGTCTATAGATTTCATTGCTGTTAGGTATGAATTCCTAACATCTATTCATGTTCTTTGCTTTTGATTTGAATGGATTTGGTGAATTTTCCAATTTTTGAGTCTTGTTGTCCAATTTATGAAAATCTTACTATGGATATTTAGACATGTTTTTGGGGTGTGTCGAAGAGCCTATAGGGCTGGGTTGTCGAGTGGCATAAATCCCTAGTCGTCGTTGCTCGTTCGATCGCCTCCGTTACAATTTTCGCCCTTCTTTGGGGCTAGGCTGAGAATATTGGAAATACCAGTTCAGTCTACTGAACCAAGAAGTAAGTCAACTAAACCAGAACCCAAGAAATTTCCTAAGTCAGTATCAGTCGACTGACAACCCTGGTTCAGTCGACTGAACCTGGGAACAGAACTTCCTATACCAGAATCAGTCGACTAACCACTCTGGTCCAGTCGACTGGACCTGGAAACCGTAAGTTTCCAGGCATAATTCAATCGACTGACCACCCTGCTTCAGTCGACTGAATCTGTTGTCTCAGCCAATTTTTCCTTTTGTGTGGATTTCCAATTTTTAATCCATTCTATGGATCCAATTTGTTGTTGTCACCTTTGTTGACTTTGATAACTTCTTTTTCGGGATTTCAGGATTATCCATTTTGATGGATTTTGTATCGATTTCTTTGGATTTAATTCACGTCTCCGAATGTGAATTTCTAATGATTGATTGCTTCTACAATTATTTCTATGTTTGTCACTTCAAAATGTAAAGGCTTCTATACTAGTAGTAAATATCAAAACTCTTTCATAAAAACGATTTCAACACTATTTTAATACAAAGCTAGTTTATTAAAACCTTTTCCAACCTCTTAGTATATACAAACCTTCACCTTATTCGTATGAGAAAATCTAACTAAACGGCTTAGCAAAACAAGTGGTATGAAATGCTTGCGTTTACTTCGTCGGTTAATCTTTGGACTTGTTCGATTGAAAATCCTGTGACAATTTTTGAGTGGAAATCTACAATTTATTCGTAAATATTTAAGTTAAGCCAACGGTTATAGGACATGAAGCTAAACTCATTTATTTACTAGCTTGATGTAATTCACACTTTTTATTGATCAATGATGATCATTTTGTGAATTTGACTAGCGATAGCATCGCTTTGTTCACATGGGGGAATGTACCTCGTTTTATTGAGTTTTGTCTCATTTCTTTTATAGGCTAACGACCTAAGGGTTCTTTGGAGTTTGGACTCATTTTTGTGGGCTAGTGACCCATGCTCTTTTATGGAGTTCGTCTCATCCGACATACCATTATTGTACTACATCGCTGTTCCGAAGTATTCGAGTTTCAGGTTCGTCGGACGTACTGATATTGTGCTACGTCGTTGCACCGGCTCTATGGTTAGCAACCAAGGGTTAACGACCCGTTTATGATGCACGTGTTAGTGAGTTTTCATGCTTCCGTTTGTGATAGGCCTCCCCCCTTTTGATTTCTGGATTTCTAATTGATAATTTCTAGAATTTTTTTCACCAATTTTGCGATTGGCATGATATATGTGTCAATATTTCTGGTTTGGTGAACAAAATAAAGAATATGACGTTCTTTTTTATCTCTGAGATTCTTGAGATATTGTATGATTTTTGTTGTCGTCAAATGTTTACTTTTCATAGTATGGCATTATTGTTATCATACGTTTTTGTTATATCTCTTACCCTATCGCATTTTATCTGATATTTGTAGCTAGATTGATCTGTTTATTACTTTCTTATTAAATAATACTCGGGTCAGACCGAGATGTTACAGGTGCTTCTGCTTGACTCCTTATCTGGGATCATCATCTGACTTTTGCCTAACTACTTTAGATTTGGTAGTTTTTATCATTATACATTCGAGATAGAGACTCTTTGATGTATACATATTCTTTTGTCTAGCACTTGTATCTATTTTTTTGTGATATTGTGGATCTTGTATGACAACTATTTTGATGTACACTGCTACGTGTCATATTCATATCTGTTTCTGCCTTTGTGATATGGATATCTGTGACTTATTTGTGTTATTCTTATTTCTATATTTGTTTCTGAGGTCCACGTAGCCGCTGTGTAGTATCTTTGAGTTTTTATTTGATATGTCAGATTTCCTCTTGATATGAAATGTGTGACATATCATCTGACATATCGGTAGTCGCACAAAGCAATTACATGGATGATCGCTCCTCAACTGCCTTATTCTTCGTGCTAGTCGACGACATCACCCCGTAGTGTCCTTGGCTAGCGTGAGTATAGAGGTGGGACATCACAAGTTGGTAGAGAGTCAAGAGGCTGGCTGTAAAAGCAAATTCGAGGTACCAATGTGTGCCATGGTGGAGCATGGCCGCTGTTGATGGTTGTAAAGCTTAGACCGTCACATTTGGTAATCACATAATTTATAATTAATTTAAACCAAATAAATTAATTACTTATGAATTAATTACCTAACCCTTCTTAATTAACATTAATTAACTACAAATCATTTGTTAATATTTCAATTAATTAATGAAATTAATTAATCATCCTTAATTAATTATCCCATAATTACTGATTAATTACTCTTTAATCACTAATTAATTACCCTTCTATTACTAATTAATTAAACTTTAATTATTAATTAACCTTTAATTACTTAATTATCCTTTAATTACTTACATTAAGTAATTAATAAATTATCCCTTAATTACTTACATTAATTAATTAACTTTATTTAATTATCCTTTAATTACTTACATTAATTAATCAACCTTTAATTAATTACATTAATTAATTTTAATTAATTACATAAATTAATTAACCTTAATTAATTACATTAATTAATTTTAATTAATTACATAAATTAATTAACCTTAATTAATTACATCAATTAATTGTCCTCTAATTAATTAATTAAACTTTAATTATTAAGTAATTATCCTTCAATTACTAATTAATTAAGTAATTATTCTTTAATCATTCAATCATTCGCATAATTATTTAAACTTTAATTACTTACATTAATTAATGATCTTTTAATTAATTTCATTAAGTAATTGTCCCATAATTACCTAAGTTAATCACTTAACCCTTAGTTACTTAAGTCCTTAATTAATCTGAGACAAACCATTATCCTAATTAATTACTTAATTAAATCATTTAAATCTCATTTAAATTAAAGGTTTGAAATTAATCATTAACATGCAAAATCACTTGCGACCTTTTGATTAATTAAAATTCAATACATTCATCTTCATTACTTACTTAATTACATCACTTTATTATTTTTATTTTTTGAAAACACTTAGGGATTTAATTACATAATCATCCCAATATATTATTTGTTTAAAACCAAATCAATTAATTTTAAAAACGATTAACTTTAAAAAATTAACGTTTGAAATAAATTTATTATTAACCCATAAATTAACTTAGACCCTTAAGTCAACTAACAATTTAAAAAAAAATTCATTTCTTAATTAACTTCTTAATTATATTATTGAATTTTATTAAAAATAAACTTAAGAATTAATTCAAGTTAAAACAAATCATACAACTATTATCAAACACATATTTAAATAAAATTTATTATTTAAAAGAAATTGACTTAAGAAAATTGTTTAAAAACTTGATTTGTTTTAATTTTTAAAAACTTGTTTTATACTTTTAGATTTCTGACCCGAGTTGAACCCGAGCCCTAACTCAAAACCCCCGAGACAATCCCCGAGCAATCCTTTTTTTCTTTTTTTTGATTTAAATTTTTAGACCCTGTTACATACTCGCGTACCTACCCGATAGCAGACCCGAGCCATCCCATTCTCTTCCTCGAGTCAAAACCCAAGCTCTCTCCTTCTTCCTCAACCCATCGTTTAACAAATCAAACTCATATACAAACGTGCACAGGTGCATGTGCATGTTTGATCCAACCACCTCCGACCATCGTCACGATAACTCGCAAGACCTCGACGACCTCGCCGACGACCCATACCACCCAGCACCCTCGATTCGCCGGGAAATCAAATCGAGCAATCAAGACAACAGGAACACAATACTCAATCGACAAAATTGCCATGCCCCAGCGCCACCGATCACCAGAAGCTACGTGATCACATCCATAGCTTCACTATGACACCATGCCTCGATTTCCCCACTACCGATTCACCCTTGACGACGAAATGACCTCGACAACCTCTTCAACCAAAATAGGTCATTAAACCCTAAATCGATGTCGACAAGCCGCTTCGACAAACCTTAACTTCTACGACCATTTTTCCTCCGATCCCCACCGCACCAGCCTCCTCCAGCCATGATCACGACGTTCATCTCTGCGCCGTTTGTCGAAAATCGATGAAAAACCAAAAACCCATTCATCTCAAGAAATCTACACATTCCCAATCTTAAAAATCATGAAACCTATATCTAAAATCATCATTTGCTAGCACAAATCTAATTATGAAATCAAATCCTGAAATTAACATGATTGATTTCTGACTTATATTAGATCGTCACTGTAAATCCTTGTTTTTGAAATAATTACTTGATGTATCCACTTGAATCCATTTTTAAAAATGATACTACAATGTTACAATCATTTTCTCTTTAAAGATCATGGTCTAAAATTGATTCATTGGGAGATATGAATTTTTATATGATGATCTTGAGTCTGTGAACACTACAGAGGCTATTATACTTATACATAGACATGCACACCAACATACAGAGTAGTTTAAACTATATTGCAGTTAAAAAAATTCATGAAAACCATATTTAGCACATTACTTTATGAATCTAGCACATGAATCAAAGAATAAACACAAATTTAGTTTTTTAAAAAGGTGTTTACTCACAGATTTTTGATGAACAGAGAAGCTGGAATTTTGCTTTGAATTTGAAAACTGGAAAGTTATTCTTGAACTTTGATCTAACTTGCTTGATTTGAATTTGCTTTGTGTTTTGAGATGATATGATCTTTACTTTGATTAACCTGAGTTGAACTTTGAATTTTCTTTGATTGCATCAGTTTTGAAAATTTGAAAGAGTTGTTGTTTTGTGTTATTTTTTTGGTTTTGTTTCTCAAGTTTTATTTTTGCTTTGATCTCAAAAATGATGAGAAGAAAGACTATTTTCTATATATATATATATATGTATATACATATATATACAAAGTCATTAGGAAGAAAGAAAATAACTTATCTTGACACTTGTTAAATTTGCATGTTACTAATTTTACAAATGTTAAATTGCATGATATAATTTTTACACTTGTTTAATGCATGCACTTATGTTTCAATATGTTCTTTTTATTGATTTAAGTATTATGTTTTATATTTATTTATTTTTCAATTATAAAAAGAAAACTAAGCCATTGTCTTTTGCATGTTATTAAGGTTTTTATATAATACTTATTATGTTTATCCTATTAATTTCAAAAGATATATATACATATATTAAAACTTTTTATTTATTCTTGTTTTTATATTATATTTTAAATTTTAATAAATACATTTCATTTATATAACCTTTAGAAAAAATGATTTAAAATCTAATTATTCATTAATAAATAAACATATATATATATATATATATATATATATATTAGTTTTCAAAATATAGAGTTTTTAAACCCAATTTATTTTTAAGATATTTATTTTTGATTTCAAATCAAAATTCTATTTACAATCTATTTATATATATACATAAACAAACACCAATCTTATTTGTTTTGGAAAAATTCAAATTAATTCAAAAATTAATTCTAAAAATTATATTAATCAATAAATTAAATTTGGCTTAAAAACAGGATCGTTATAGGAGTCTTCAACTCTTTACCACTTCCACTTTCCCTAAATCTATAGCCAATCCTTCTCTAGATACAATATATTCAAGGAATTTGACTTCCTTCTTCAATAAATGACATTCTGAAATTTTTTCCCTTAGCAAATTCTTTTCAAAACTTCTAACACTTCCCTAAAATGATGTCCGTGTTCTTTTTTACTCCTGAAGAATACCAAGATGTCATCCACAATCACTACAACAAATATATTTAACCGCTTCCTTATAACTCTACCCAAAAACTCTACAAAATAAGTTGGAGAATTAGTCAGCCAAATGATGCGACTATCTAATCAAATAGTCCATCAGGAAATCTTGGGAATACAATCGTTTGTTACTCTTAACCGATGGAATCATGTTGCCAAATGAAGGTGAGAGAAAACTTTGGCTTGACCAACTGATCGAAGAGGCCATCGATGCGAGATAAGGGATATCAGTTCTTCTTCATTAGCTTCTTTAGCTCTCTATAATCGACAAAATGCCTAAGAGAACCGTCGACTCTAGTATCAAAGATGATTGACGCTCCCCACTTTGAAATATCCTTATCATAAATCATTTCTCTAATAACTCTAAGACCTACTTTTCCAATTCCCTCCTTTCTTTCAGAGCCATATGCCTAAGTGGTAATACTAGAGGCCTAGTGTCTTTAATAAGATTAATTATAAACTCAATCTCTCTTCGGGGTGGAAGGCTGGAAACTTCAGCAAAGACATCTGGAAACTCTTGCACTATGTGAATCAAAGATAGATCATCCTATGCTATACTAAGGGAACATATAACTAGTCATCATTGAATCATCATGCCTATAACATACAGTAAGGTCCTTCGCTCTACCATTACTTAATAGCATAACCCTCCTATCACAATCCAAAATTACCCTATAAAGCGACATCTAGTCCATTCCAAAAATCAATCCATACCCTGAGAAGCGAAGTACGTATGCAGTATATAGGAACACCACAGCATGGATGACTAATTTAATACTTTGACAAACCAAAAATAGGCGGGTCAATCCCCCACAGGATTCGACACTGGTATAAAATCAAAGATAACCGAAGCCTAGGTCTTAGCTTACCGCTAATACATTATTAATGAATGAATGTGATGCACCAGTAAAAAAAAGAGTTCTGATAGGAAACCCAAATAGAGATAACACACCTTCCACAATGATCTGCTTCACCTTCTCATTAGTAGATGGCAAAATACTAGTAGTCGGAATTACTTCCAATGCATATGCCTTCAATACTTGTCCTTCCTTCTTATGTTGAGTTTGTAAAATATCCAAACTGTTGACATCCATAACACTTAATCTATGAGATATCCATCTTGTAGTGCTTCACAACATGACCCTTCCTGTGACACCTCTTACATATGATAGCCTATTTATTCTCCTATCCTCCTTGGGGTCTACCCTTGCGCTTATTATGACTCAGGTTACCTCCCTTCTTTGGCCCATCTTCCTTAATGGCAACGGCTAATCCTCTATCAATCGAGTTCAATACTACTGCTTCAACTAGTCCTTCAAAAGTTGCTTCCAATGATTCAATGCTTGTTCTTTCAGTGGAGAAATAAGTCTTAGCAGATTTTGATGCTTTCTTTTCTCGTGTATTAATCTAGTCAAATCCAAACCTTGTCAACTCATCAAACTAACTAATGTACTCACCCACAGTAGAATCTCGCATCTTTAAATGAATAAACCTATCTAGCAGTAATCATTTCTCCACCCTAGAGAAGAACTTAACCTCAAAACTTCTCTTAAAATTTTCCCAAAGTGATGGTATCCTCATCCACCTCTAAAGTAATTATTTCCGACCAATTTGCTAACCCTTTCTTAAGATTCCATATAGCCAATTATGTCATAGTGATGTCACTTAGACCCAATAAGCTAAAAATCTTCTCACAAGAACTTAACAATGCCTTGGTCACCAAATAAGGCTCCGTACCCACATAAGGCTTTGGGAAATCCACTAATAATGCAGCTTGGATGGGAATTACTTCTAGAGCGGTGGTAAAATTAGGAACAATAGGAGTCATGGTAGGATTCTGACCAACTACCTTACCTTCAGAACCATATAGGGATGTTCACCCCAGGAATGTCTTTGGCATCATCCCTACTGTTAGTGTCAACTCCGGTCTCGACTCTACCGAAATTGGCAGTGTTGGCCTCCATTTTATTTGATTTCTCATATTTTACTATTTGAAAATGAAAAAGGGATTCATTAGCAACTTCCCAAATTGATAGTAAATAAAACTGGAATAGTAGTTGGTGTGTACATATGTTCTCAACTATACGTACATACATAGATATACATATAGATATAGATATAGATATACATACATACATATAATGGGAAAAATATTATTATGCTCTCTCAATACGTCCTTGTTCCCTAATTTATGAATTTTTTTTACTATGATACCAAATGCGACGGCCCGCCATTTTGACCTTTCGATTTAACACAACTCAATCAGTGTGTAAACCACCAAAGCTGGAAAATGATGTGTTGTTAGGTTAAGATAAAAGGAGAAAAATCAGATGGCATAATTTATCTATCCCTTCCTAAACTCACAACAGAAAGAAACACCATATAATATATGTCAAATACCACTTTACTTCAAATAATAGATTCAATTTGTATACATAGTCATGTGCAACTAAATCAAATCCAAATGTAATGCATACATATAATTAATGTCAGGTGATTATTTATATATAGATTTACATATATAAGTAACACCTTCATTATCTGCAGCATCCAGCGTCATTCAATATGACACACTAGTTTCCATCAATCTAACGATGATATGAAAAGGAAAAAACATATAGAGAGGATTGAATTATAGTCTGGTGAGTTATATATGTCCATTTTACTACAATTCTAGTCATTTCCAAATAATAAGTTATGGTATTCAGTCACTCCTTAATCTTGTTTCACCTTGTGATAGCCCAAATTTTTGGACATTTGTTAATTGAATAATTAACAGGATTAAAAAGTTTTAAAATACAAATTTGTAATTTAAAAAAATAAAATAAGTCTTAATTTGACATATATTTATAAAAATAGATATTTAATAGAATTTGGATTTAAAATTCAATTGAAAATGTCATAAGAGTAAATTGGGATTATAAACTCTTTTTCTAATTTTAATATAAATACATAAGGAAATGTATAAAATATGAATTTCTAGTATCTAAGAAGTATAATAGTTAAAATAAGAATCAAATAAAAAAAATATGTATAATATATTCCCTTTTTAAGCTTTATATATAAATAAAATATTTTGAGAATTTTATATGTATTTCAAATATAAAACATTTCAACATGTGTAGATGTAAGATTTAGTAATTTAAGAAATGAAAAGAATTTAAACATAAGGTTGATATTTTTTAGAGTATATACCTTAAAACATATTTATACATGAAATTATAAATGAAAGATGCATTCATATGTAAAATAATAAATGTAAAAAAAAAATTGATAAAACATACTAATATAAATATATAAATTTTATAGAACCATTTAAAAAAATTCATCGATTCAAGGAAGTTACACTTGTAAGTTAAAGTGTATATAGTTAAACAAATGTAAATAAATTAATGCATGCTAGGGAGAAATGGAAGTAAATTAACAAGTGGCATTTTTCTTATATAAGTAAAATTAAAACAAGATTATTAAAAACATCCCTACACCTTCTTTCTTTATTTTTCAAAATTTACTAAAACCAGGAAAATAAAATTCAAGTTCAGTTGAAATAAAATTCAAAATTTAATCAAGCAACAAGCTCAAGTCTAAAATCAAGTTCAGACCAAATCAACAGCAATTTGATTAACATTCAAGCTTCAGTTTTTCAAGGAGAAAACTAAATTAAATCCTGCTTTCATCTGAAGCAAATCAAGGAAGCAACTCAGGTTCAAGTAAATAAAGAAGATTCAGATCTAAATTAAGTAGACAGTTCAGATTTCAAACTATTGCTCTGTTCAGAGTTTAAAAGGTGAGTAAATTTCATTTTAAAATCAAATTAAAACCTATGGTTTAAATCTGATGCTTATGATGAATTGCGTGAAAATATAGTTGCTTGTGTTATGTGTATGAATGCATGAATATATGTGTATGATGTGCTATATATATCAGATGCATGCGTGGAAATGGATAGTAAACAAACCTTTCAAAGCTTAAAAAAATCGTTTATTTCTTAATGCATGTGTTTGATCTATGTAAATGATGATGTATATGTGAGAATATGTTTGTGAATGTTCCTACATGGATGTGGTATGATGGTGAATGCCTGAGAATACATATATATAAGCTCTGTTTGAATAACAGACTCGGATTTTTATAAGAAATCATAATTGCTCTTCACCCAATCAGTTTTAGGTCCCGATATCTAAATGATATCTGATTGTATGAATGAAATGTTATTTTCGAAAATTAATCCAGGAGTTTATATTATGTATTTATTTCTAAAAAGAAAATTACAGTAATAGTCTAAAAATAATTCAAAAAGTAGATGATATAATTTCGAGTTTGGGTTTCAAAATCAGAATCATGGTTGAGATTAATGAATTTTAGTAATCAAATCAAAAAATTTAGACTGGTATAAATTGGGATGTGCTGAGTTGTTTGATTTTGGGTGTTTTGTAAATCGTCTGCGATCATGAAGGAATTGATGCATGGATCGTGATCAAGGGTGGCTTGTGGGTTGTCGATCACTCGAAATTTATCGGTGATGCTGTAGTATGTTGAGGAGGGCAGGGGAGTGTGATTTATGGTTCGGAGACCTGTTTGGTCGACGAGGTAATTGGGGCTCATGTGACGTCGTGGGATCATCGAAAATGATCGCAGGTGTCGGGGCAATTGTGTGGATCGAGATGATGTTGTGGTCGGAAGGATATGGGTTTCGATCACCTAGATCATCGTGGCGAATCATTTTGGTCGAAGGGGTTTAGTTTTATGGTCGAGCGATTTGCCTGATTGGATTATGTGGTGAGATCTTCGGATCTGGGCGGCCTGAAGGGTAGGGAGGTCATTGGCGATAGGTTAAGGTGGTCGCTGATGGTCGGAACAACGAAAAGTCACCGTGCATATGCACGGTGCACCCTTGATTATCTGATGAAGTTTAGGCGGGGAAGAAAAGGGAATGCTCGGGAATGACCTCGTTTTGATGCATGATTAACTCGAAGTTCTTGAAGTCGAAGCTCAGGTCATTTGTTTGGAGTTACTTTTTAAAAAAATATATAACAACTGTCTGATTTTCAAATGTTTAAAATGGATTTTTAGATTTGGAAGCAAATTTTATACCAGTTGGGACTCGAAGTGGTGAGGAAGGTGAGTGACTCGGGATAGGAGCGGGATATTTTGTGTTTGTCTCGGGTTTACTCGTGTTATTGAGTCTTGTGTTATAGCTTGGTTTCGGGTTTGTTTTAATTAAGAAAGGTACAAGCCAGAGGATAACAATGTTTCTAAGGTATATGAAGTAAGTGTGATCCTAATTTTAGAGTATAGATTCAAATCAAATTTTAAAATAATTGAAGGAATAAATTTCTCAATGTAAATAATTAAATAAATGAGATTGGTAAAGTTAAGTAACTAGTTTAAGATAATCATTTGATAAGTATAACTACTTAGTAATGGTTAATTATTGGTTGAGGTTAATTGAAGAATGGAAGTAATTATGGAACATATTACTTAATGAACGAACGTAAGTAAGGGTAATTAAATCACTGTATGAGATTAATCTAGGGTGAATTATGGATAATTAATAAAAGTTTTTTTAGAAGTAATTAAGAAATCGTTAATTAATGGCAGTAATTGAGGATTGATTAATTTCTATATTAATTAATTAGTGTAATTAATAAAGAATTTGTGTAGTTAATTTAGTTATTAATTAATGAAGTGGTTAAAGGTTAATTACAGTAAGTGTATAAGTGTAATTAATTTGAGAAAGGTTAACTACTTAGTATAATTCAAGAATAATTAATCAGGGCTGATTAACTCAGATGGACACTTAGCGTATGATTAATTAACTGGTTTGTGACTAGTTAATGAATAAGTAAGCACGATTCTTAGTGATGGAAGGAAATTAATTTGATTGATTAATTTGAGATAATGTGATTAATTGGTCTTGCTTGTGAAAGACCGGATTGATTAGATGTCTTAAATTAAACGCTTTCTCTAATATAAATGCTTTATGATATGTAAGATTGGGTTGTATGATAAATTTCTGTGTGGATGTGACATCC
Source organism: Allium cepa (assembly GCA_030765085.1). NCBI lineage: Eukaryota > Viridiplantae > Streptophyta > Magnoliopsida > Asparagales > Amaryllidaceae > Allium > Allium cepa. The sequence goes on along the minus strand of CM060937.1, from coordinate 501,677,632 downwards.
TATATTTAAAATTAAATTGTATTTCATCTGAGTAACTTGGGTTAAAATAATATGGGATTCGAAGAGACTAGGGACGATTATCGATAAATAACCGAAACCACTTCGATTCATTATAAATTGATATGTGAAATCAATAGGCTGAAACGGAGTGATTTAAGTGAATTGGACCATAAATCTAAGTTTTGGTACTTAGAAATTAAGGTGTGAAATTAGTAATGTCTATAACCACTTGTGAAGTTGTAAATTGATATAAGTTACCCGGGTTATATAAGTTGTATGTTTTTGTATTCTTTGTTAGATGGGTTTACTCACGCTGGTTTCCAGCCTGACCCGAGTGTTACTTTGATGTAATGCTCGGGTCAGACCAAGTATTACAGATTTTCAGGTAAGGACGTTCTGGAGCTCAGGAGGTGAGCTGGATGGCAGGAACGTATGGAGAGTTTCCACTGTGATTTTGTAGTATCTGGACATGATTGTTTATCCAGTGTTTATGTATATGTGTAACTCTGATGTATTTAATTGTAAATTAGCAGATATAGTTTTCTTTGTATAACAGCTATTTTATTTGATATTATATTTGCTCCGCTGCGAATGTGAGGTTTCTGTGACTTGTTCCTGTTTTCTTTTTCTTTCTCTTTTCTTCTTTTCTTAACTATCTGGAAATTTCGGGATCGAAATTTCTGGGTCGTTACATTTGGTATCAGAGCTGAAGGTTAAGCGAGAACCTTGGCTCTAGTGGGATTACTCATTATGGATAGGGTAAGTGGTACCCTAGAATGAGTTGAGTGTATATATATATATATATATATATATATATATATATATATATATATATATATATATATAAGAGCGTACTTGTTATTTTCTTATATGAAGATTTTAAAAGATTTTATATAAGAATATATTTTGATACATAAAGCAATATTTCTTTCTAATAAATATTAAGGGAATTGGTTGTTAAAATTATTGGAATTAAATTGAGAAGTAATAGAACATAACCAAACTAAAATTGAATAAAGATAAGATTGAAATAAATTCAAATTGAAATTTAATTCGTGAATTTGGGAAGATTATTAATGTGAAGTTTAGAATTTGAAATGTAAATTCAAATTGGGTAAGGTTGACTGGATTAAGTGAATTGAGTTTAACTGGGGAAAGAGTTAAATAAGTTGGAATGATCAACCTGATTTGGAAATTTGAAGATGAAACTAAGATTTAACTAGGGAAGTTAAATGGTTGATTGGAATTGAGAGTTTGTGTGATCTCAAAATGGATTTGAGATCTAGAAATTGAAAATGAATGGATGTTTTAAAACAAATTAGATGATATCATCCTATTGTTGCTAAAAATATTTAAGTTCTGAATTGGATTTGTTTTTAATGAATGAGAAATGAAGTGTGGTAGTATACCCATTATTGAGAAAAAAGAAAAAAATATAACGTTAATTTGAAATTAAGGATATGGAATAACTTTGAACTGAAAACCTAAATGATTGAATCTGAAAATTAAACTTATTTAAGAATTGGTTTCAAACTAGTAGATAAAATTGGGTAATAAATTAAAATTTTAAATTAAAAATGTTTTGAACTCTTATGTAAACTTTGAAATAAATAAATAAAGCTCAGAAATTAAATGGTCTAAAAGCTTTAAATAAAGGTTAACTTGGTTTAAAGGGTTAAACCAACCTTAGTGAATTTAACTTGGATTTATATATTTCGAGATGGTTTAAATTTGAAATTTGAATTGCAATTAGTTCATATTGAATTTGATTTGAATTAATTGAAATTGTGATTGAAGATGTATAAGTATAAAATTCAAATGGAAAATTTGGATTGGAATAATTTGAAACAATTTGAAATTGAGGTGGGTTCAATTTGAAATTAGTCCGAATTGATTTGAATAATTTGGAATTGTAATTAAAGTTGAATAGTTTTAAATTCAAATGAAATTTGAATTGAATTTGGGAGGAAATCAAGGATAATTCAACTTGATTTGGAAATGGAGTTTAAAATTGGGATTTATTCAAATTGGAGTTGAAATGAATTGAAATTGGAACTAGTTCAATGAAACTTATTTGAATTAGTAGAATTTGAGATCAAGGTTGAATGAAGTTAAATTTGGAAAGAAACTGGGGTTAATTCAACTTGAATTGGGGCTGAATCAATTTTAATGGAAATTGAAGTCATTTAAATTGGAATTGGGTCAATTTAAATGGAAGTGGAAATTTAAATTGAATTGATGAGGATGGAGATTGGGAAGTGAGCAGTTTTGACTCTGGACTATTTTTAATATAAATTGTTTTAATATAAACCTATTTTTCCAAGCTATTCATTATATATACAACCTTTCTTTTAAAAGCCAAACTATCTTATACTTGTTTTACAATTATTTTTGAAACTGTTTAACAATTTTCCAACTATTTTATAAACTAATTACTATTTTATAGCTATTTTACAATTATTTAAAATTTCTATAACTATTTAACTAATTTCCAATTATTTTACAATTACTGAACTATGTTACAGCTATTTTACAAACTATAAATTGTTTTTCAACTACTTATCTATTTTTAAATTTAAATGGACAGAGTTTAAACTGTTTATGATTGAATAACCAATTAAGGTAAGAATAGAGGTGATAATCCAAATGGATTAAGGAAATTGTGAGTAAGTGGGTAGAATCTAAAGGAAATGTGGATAGAAAGAGAAATTGATTTGGCTAATAACCAATAAAGATAAATACGTAGGGTGTACGCATGTTATTCTATTCGCATAATGATTTGATATAGATTTGAGCACAGAATTTCGAGATAGTATGTCGATCCGAGTTGGAATTTTTCACTCGATTTTCGACGGCGAACCTGGATAGGGATTGTTGATTGGTTCTGGATATTCTCTATCATAGTTATGACTATGCAAGGAGAATGACGGTTTTTGATCAAGAAACCAGATCTGTGTCCGCACTAGGAAGTCGGGTGGACGATACTAGTTCGGAAGTGAAATTGTGTGGTCGAGTGAGCGATCAGATTGGTATAGCGTACAGATGATATGTGTACATCGTACGGATTTGAATGAAAATGATATTGAAAGGTGTAATCAAATTTTAATATTTGATTTTGAGTAAACAAAGTTAAACATCTTTGATTATAAAATGAAACTCCCCTTGTTGAATCTTTTGCCAGAAGAAAAGGGTTTTTGAAAATGTTTGAAGTATAAAAGGAGTCTATACAAGTTTGAAATGATCCAAAGTTTTAAAAATTATATATATCTGTATATATGTAAAGGATCTTATGAGGATTTTAGAAAAGGTTTTAGGAACCTTTGGATTTGGAAAGGCTTTTTGATTTTGGATAAAATCAATATGAGAATTTGGAAAGCCTAGTTTGAGAATTATCGATTTTGGAATAATCGATTTTGTGTAAAGGAGCTTTGTATGAGATTATACTAGGTGTATGATTTGTAGATACTATATGTGTACAGTATAAAAAAATTTGATGATGACTCTGGGGAAAAAGGTGCTCCCTTAAAATGAACTTCTCAGGAGTGCCACCGGGTGAATCATCTCCGCCTTATGATCCGAAAGGCTCATATTCACCAAGTCTAGCTGATAGCTGATCAATCTGCGTCTCTAGCATCTGTGTATGCTGCATGTACATATCATGCATGGTGTGTGTATGTGCAAGAGTCATATCGCGAAACACACCAAGTGAAACTCTGGCCTGGTCCAATCTAGCAGCATACTACATAAGGTTGATATTTGACATAGTAAGAAACTAAGCATAAAATAAAGGGAAAATAACAATAAACAACAAACGTACCTCATACAGAGGATATAACCCGACTGAAGGCACACCAGGATACTCGGGGCGATCTGGAAAGACTAAAGGCTGCTCAATCAAAGTACCTGTCACGTCGTTTGCTCTAAAAGTAGTATCACGCTCCAACTGCATGGGAGTCTGGGAGAACTGTTATGGAATCGGGTCAAATGAAACCTGTGGTACTTGAACTCTACTGGCTGTCAGATGAGGTCCTATATGATCAGAGTTGACCCCACGAACATAATCTAGTATAATGAATCTACGGGGTGCTACTCTAGGCCAATAAGCTTCATAATCTCCATCGATGAAGAAAGTACTACTATCCACCCATCCAGCTAGTCGTAGAGCATCTAAGTACTGATCGCCGATCATTCTATGTCTACCAAACATGTTCTCGCAAGATAAAGGATCACATGGTATACGACGATCACCCGTAATCCAATAAGCACATCTCTCTGCCAAATACCACATAGGTATAAATGCAGGTATATGCAAAGCAACCCTATGTCTAGATGGTGAATACGCAACCATCAAGGGATGGTCGTCCACCATAAGACTTGTATCTGCTAGATGAGTCCAATGTGAGGCCCAAGGAGTCCGAATGATATTACCTTGACCACGCATATCAAGATGTGACCTAGCCTTCATCAAGTCATGCCGTGCACCTAAGGGGACATGATGTACGTACTGCATAGTCTCCCATTGTCTCATCCTAGGAAAGTAATGCTCAGCAGCCTGACTAGCCGTGTACTGGATGCGGAGATGCATGTTTCCCGTGTACTCGTAGTATCATAACGGCAAAATATACCAAAAAGCGTACATCTGTCTGACATCGCCAAGCGCAAGTGAATCTAGAGCGGTATATAGGGTGCCTAATATCGCTGTGCCCTAGTCAATAGTATGTAGCTGGTCTAATCTAACAAGAGATGCTAAATAGCCTAGTCTTACCGTACCTTTTTGGTTCGAAAAAAAGGTCAAACCAAACAGGTATAATAGAAATACTCTAATAACTGCATCCATCATATCGGCTCTAGCTATATCACTGGTGATGTACTGCTGCAGGTAAATCAACTTAACAGAACCACTAGTGACACAGGTAACATCTATCAGTGGTAAAAAATAGTAAACAGATTGGGCGACTCGTATAAATCATCAAATGGAAAAGGTCGAAGACCATGTTGTCCAATCTCAATCCCAGTAAACATGTAGAAATCAACTGGGGTGATACCAAGCTCAAAATCTAAAAAATAAAATGTATGCATGGTGGGCCACCACCTCTCAGCTAATGCCTGAATGATAGGTCGATCAAAGGACTGAACAGGCCTAATCGACAAAAAAAGACCAAAAGGGCTAGCCTATAGCCTCTCAATAATAGAATCGGAAAGATAGTCATAAAATTGGGTAATGCACTAGCCCAACTACCCCAACAGTGAATGTAATGATTCTATAAATAATTTATGAATTAACAATTTTTGATAGAGTAAGGGTTATTTAATATGAGTATGTAATGTACATATTAAAACAACTAGTTATAGTAATTTGCAATTTATACATGTATGGTCGTCAAAGCGGTTTCGGCTCTATGCGATAACCATATGACCGCTCGTGTAGTACACATAGATCGTCTGGTTAAACTCCATGTGGTGGCAGAACGTGTAATGGTCCAGCTTGCTCCGCTGGATGTCTGTGAACCGTTCTTCGGACGATTTTGATTGAACGCGGCAGCATTTCGTTTAGATTTTCTAATTTAAAAAATAAAATAAAACGAAAATGAGAGTAGAAAGTGAGGAGGGATGGGGAGGGGGTGTTTTGTAGGGGTGGAGTTTAGGCGCTCATTTTATGGGCGTCTGTTGTTCAGGCGCCCATAAAACGGGAGCCTGATTATCATGCGCCCATTATATGGGCGCATGGCCGCTGAAAGCCCACTCAATGTGAAGGGCTGAATATTCAGCCCTTAACCCATTGAAGATGTCCTAATATAAATAACTAAAGCAACACCTACAAACACAAGCCCATAGCAGAGAAAGAGGAACAAAAGCCAACATGGCAATAGCAGAAAGAACCAAAGCAACACCTGCAAACACATGAAGACATAAATACAAACGAGATCTCAACACTTTCCCAATCAGGTCCGAATAGTACAACTTTTTTTTATACGGGTGTTATTAGTTATTTGCTGGTAACGTGTATATGTTTCTCATATTGTATATTTCACATGCAGATGGCAGAGGTATTATAGAGCGACTATCATGCTCATGATTTGTACTATTGAAAGGCGCACAATTGCTGTTATTCCTAAACTAAAAGTAGGGCTTCTATGCTTATAACATAGGCTGCCATCAATTTTTATTTCTTTAGCCTACAATTATATGTATGCTTAACAAATTATACTGATGAAAATATAGAAATATAATAACAGAATGGTTAGTTATCAATCCTCTAACCTTTATTTTCCCTCATTTTCATTACTTGGTCGAAGAAATGAAAAGTAGGCAAGTTGTATTTATTTGTGTGTTTATTGATAGTGGGAGGAAAGGTAAGTTATGCTGCATAGAAAGAATGTGCTCCAAAAATGAGCTATTCTGCTTTGTGAGGAGACGTCACTTTTACAGAAAGTCAAGTTTCCAGGAATGAGCTCACTGACTCATTCTTCTATTAGCAATGGGATCAAATTATACATTAATAATTCTTCAACTATTTCAAGTCTAATGCATATGCTTTAAATTATATGCCGCTTGAAGAGAATTTGATGACATATAAGATAGTTCGATCATTGACTTCACACTTCACAAAGTAATTCACAAACAGTTATCATAAATCATATGATAAATCGAATTCAAAAGAGGAAGAAAAAATCATATGATAAATTTAAAAGGATTGCTTGGTTTTTTTAATTTTCGTTTCCAAAACTGGTATAATCAGCAAAATAGTTCAACTATTTTTTTTCACCAAAAATGCACCTTTTTTAAAACAAAACTGCACATGCATGGTTTTTTAAACCAAACTGCACCTTTTTTGTACACAATGGATCATCGTATCTATAGTAATCTATGTCACTATGTGTCAACCAAACAGACCGCTCATAATAATTTACATATACTATCTTTGGCTATAACAAAAATATGATATATGTGCACATGCGAACTCCGGTGGTTCATACTATATTTGACTACAATAGCATGGTACATTAGTACTATTAATTGACTCCAACAATTCATTATTCAGAATACAAAACCTATATATATTTTACTGTAAATATAACATAAATGAAACAGCAATTCATCATTTATATAACTCAATTAGTTCATTTTTCATACTATCAATTAATTAAAGAAATTAGATTACATACCTTTTGAGAGCATGTACGCAAGAAACAAATCAGTACATCATGAACCAACTCCTTGACCATCCTATAATAAAAGAAAAATCAAACTCAAAATTTCTTATTCATGTGAATGTAAGGAAGATACATACATCATCACTGTCTGAGTCGTTATCCATGGTTGGTATAAGTCCACCTTTGGAAGAGCCTACCGTTAACCAACTTTGACAACACATTAATGCCTTTAGTGTCATGGGATGTGATCTACTTCTATGCGGACTAATATTGGTTGACCACCAGTACCAAAACCAGAATCAGCTACTATAGTTGAAATTGGTATTGCATAAATATATTTTGCAATCATTTGCATTATAAGATATCTAATATCGGTAGTTTTCCACCAAGCTAGAATGTCAAAACTCTCACTTATTGGCAATATAGGCTCCTTCAGATATCGATCCAACTCCGATTTAGTGTTTGCTTTGGTTATTTTTCTATTTAAATATTCATCAAACCTTTGAAGAATCATAAAGCTATTCTCGGTGGAACTCGGTTGTGTTGTTTGGGGATGAGAGGAAGAAGTTGAACAATTTTCACCAGACCTTGAAACCATTTTCTCTTTCTACTCGCACTTTTTTAAAAACTTATAACAATATGTTCGGATCTTGTTAATTTTTTCTTCCGCATTTTCTCCAAAAATATCGGCATAATAGAATCCCAACAATTCAAATTTAGATCTAAGATGAAATACAGCTGCAATACCCATGATACCATGAATCGTGCTCAAATATTTCTCATATTTAATAGCCATATTGCTCGCCATTTCGCTAACAATTGAAATATAAAAAACTAACCATTTGGACAAAGCAATCTATTTTTACATATTTGAGGGAAATAAAGGTTCGTTGTGGGATATTGAGTTCTCGAAAACAATTGGGTCAGATTATAAAATTTCTTTAAGATGTCACAAATTTCTTTGACAAAATCCCGATCTTTGTCGGGAGGCAAACATTTATAAAGTGTTTCACGTTGTTGTAAACATGGAAAAACATCTTTATAAGCTAAGGCAAGAAAAAGCGTTGTGTAAGTTGAGTTCCATCTAGTCTTACAGTCAAGCATCAACTTTTTAGAGCAATATATTTCTAATCGTTCAGCGGCTATCTCAAATCTTTCTAGCCTTTTGGTATGGTAGTCCAAAAAGACATGCTATCACAAATTTTAGTTCTTTGCTCATTTATGACACTTAACCCATCTTGGACAATCAATTTAAAATATGAGCACAACATCTCATATGTATCACCGTTCAACATAAGGGAACTTTTCCTAAGTCTATCCTTCAAAATATCCGTTACTTTGTCATTGGTTGAGCAATGCAATTATCAAGAGTTATGGTAGATAATTTTCTATCAGCATTTCAATCTAAAAAACAAGTAAATAATCTGCTAACACATCACACCTATGAGGGCATGGCACATATGTGAACCTATGAATACAAGAAAACATTATAGAATATTATGCAATAACTAATATTAAGCACATTGAAAATAAATATCAACTGATAATGGAAAATTAATTTTCTTTTTACATCATTATTCAACTTTGTAATGCATATGAATCATCAATATAATGAGCGGTAACTACCATGTACCCCTTCTTTTGATTACTAGTTGTCCACATATCACTTGTGATGGCTATTTTACTTTATTTTTATCTAACAATTTCATTATAGAATTTTTCTCAACATCAAAAATCTTCATAATATCACCCTTTATCATGTTTCACAATACAAGTGCAAATGCAGGGTGAAAACTTTGACAAAACTCAATAAATCCAATATGATCAACAATCGAAAGTGGGTACTCATGCATTATAATCATCCGAGCAAGATCAGATCTTGCTTTCTTTTAATCAAACATATAATTAGAAATATGCACATTTCCATCCGAGCTTCTAGCATTCCTCAATGCATATACGCATATCTACTTGTGCTTTTCCATGACATTTGCTAATATGCTTCAAAAGATGGGTTGTCCCATCACTAAACCAAGCCACAAATATCTTCTTACAATACTTACACCTTGCTTCCTTTTCACCACTGGTTGTTACTCGATAAAAATGTTTTCAAGCTTCAGATTCTTTCCTTCCACCTCTTTTATTCTCATCACCATCAGCGACTTCAATATCATTTTTTTAATTGTGTCATTAGTAGTATTTTGGTTTACTGCGTTAGACTGAATGGAAGTAGAACTACCTGTTGCAGAACCTTCCAAGTTAGGTGGAGTTGGACTTTCATTATTTGTTTCCATTTTCCTTCAAACATAAATAAGACAAATAGATCTCCAAATCCTAAGCAATCCCATAAATAGATTTGATTAAAACATAGTGTTCAAACATCTAAATTCGGAATTAAAATTAAAAGTAATTCTGCTAAAATCACAGTTCATGATTGATATTGGCAATGTACCATGCTGATTACATTAGTGTATGGACTACAAAAAATATGCAGAATAAAATTGCTCAGAAATACGTAGAGATATCAACACAAAGATTTCTTTGAATCTCTTGAGAGTTTGATGGTGTCTTTTGTGTTCATCATAGCCAGTATACAAAACCTCAAAAAAGAAGAATAGCGGAAATAACAAAATCTTATAATTAAGAAATAACAAAATACAATTTGGTGCTTAGACCACCTAAAAATTGATATCGAAAGCAAGTTGAAGGTATAAAGAAAACCAATTTTATCCTACAGTGAATCATTATTATCCACTTGTTGTAATATACATTAATAATAGAGATGAATATGCTAAATATGAAAGGGCATTATTGTAATCTGCACTGCATAAGCAGTCTATAAACATGGAGCTTGATTGTATTGTAAATATATCTCTCAATTCAATAGAATTGTTCTCTCCCTAATTGCCTCCATTCTCTTTATTCTGTAAGACGTTATCAGCACGAAAGAATGCAAATTAATTATTGACCTCAACCTGTTCACCTTCAAACTTTCCAACTTCTCAGCAAGTAATTAAATATTAATTACTCTGACTGTTTCTCTTCTGACCATTCCAATTCTAAGGCTATTTATATTCAAAATCCTATTATATATATTAGTGCAGATGAGTCTTTTAGAATATATCTACATACATTCTATTTCTTATTTCCTTTAAAATAGCAGGCAAAGGAATTGTTCTTGCATTTCTTTATAAACTCGTTACTTTTCCTCTCTCCAAAAAGGTAATTGTCAATATCACATTTTTTTTAATAAAGCTATCAAGTCAGCACATGCTAGTTTGGGGTTCGCTTCTATATTTTTCATGTGTTTTCTTGTATCACTCTTGTTTTTATTCTTTGGCTTCTAAATTCAATATTATTTTTTTCCTTTGCGGATCTATTGCCAAATAAAATTCAAAAGTTTGGAATGGAATGTACGCAAAAGCTGACTTTCCTTTCTTATTTGATAAATACATGAAAGTTGCAAAATCCAAATGTTTGGTTTTGTTGATACAATTTTTTTTTTGGTATTGTTGTTTGATACCATGAATGAAGACTTTCCATTTTTCTTCTTTTTAGGTGGAAACAAACAAATAGTGAATGCTATTGTGGCGAATATATTCACCTTATGCAATTTATTTTATGAACAGTTTACAAAATGACAAACATCGCCAAGCTTGAATTTAAAGCTTTGGATATATCTGGAGACAACTACTTATCATGGATACTGGATGCTGAGATTCATTTGCAATCTCAATGCTTATAAAATGCAATTAAAAATGGCAATACTATGTCCCAGCAGGACAAAGTAAAGGCTCTAATATTTTTAAGACGTCATATCCATGACGATCTAAAAACAGAATATTTGACTGAAAAAGACCCTCTCCACTTATGGAACTCCCTGAAGGAGCGTTATGACCACAAGAAGACGGTCATACTTCCAAACACTAGGCAAGAGTGGTTGAACCTGATGTTTCAGGACTTTAAGTCCATAAGAGAATATAATTCTGCAATGTTTAGAATCACTTCTGAACTGAAATTATGTGGAGAAAAGATAGATGACGCACAAATGCTTGAAAAAACTTTCTCAACATTTCATGCCTTGAATATACTCCTGTAGCAGCAATATCGAGAGTGTCATTTTATAAAATATTCTGAACTCATAGAATGCTTACTAATTGCTGAACAAAATAATGAATTGCTTATAAAAAATCATTCCTCAAGACCAATAGTTCAACTGCATTACCTGAAGTTAATGCTAATTTTGCCCACTCTGGAAGAGGTAGGGGTCGAGGTCGAGGTAGAGGACATGGTCGTGGATGTGGATATAACTCTAGCAGAGGTGGTTATGGTGGTTTTAAAGGTAACAAAACCACCAACTTTAAAAGGCAACAAAAGAAAATTAAGCCTATAAAGAACAATGATTCAGCTTCAGAAAATAAAAGGCATAGTGAGGAAGTTTTCTATAGATGTGGACGATCTGGTCACTGATCGTACATGTAGATCGTCAAAGAAAACAATTGAAGAATATCATCGCTCGAAGAATATTGAGGCAAATAATGCCGAAAAGTTACCTGAAAACACTAACCTGAAGTTAGATGATTTCTTCGAAGATGACAATGGAAATTTCATTAATGATGAAAATCTAAGTGCAATGATCAATGATATGACCGAGTTGATCAATTAAAAATGTCTTGAAGTTTGTTATGTGACTTTCGTTTTATTTCATTAGCTTGCATCAATAAATCAGTTTGAAGTTTGTGTTCATTTAATTGTATTTCCCGTTGCAGTACTAGTAATGTGTAATGTGGATGTTGTTTTTAATCAATAGCCTATTTTGATCATATTACTTTGTTTGTTTACATTATATTTATTTATGCATACAAATTTTTAATGATTGACTAATCATTGTCTTTAATTCTTAAGGTATGGAACGCCATTTGGGTGATGATATATGCTTACTAGATAGTGCAACTACTCATACAATTTTGAAAAACCAGAAGTTTTTCTCTGAACTATCTAAAACTTTCTCAGCTAAAGTCTCCACTATAGCTGGATCTGCTAATATAATTGACGGGTCCGGAAGAGCCCATATAATATTACCAAATGGTACACATATCTTTATTCAGAATGAATTATACTCAAGCAACTCTAAAAGAAATTTGCTGAGTTTCAAAGATATAAGAATGAATGGATACCATATTGAAACTATAAATGAAAACAACAAAGAATATCTTTGTGTTATTTCTAGAATTGAAACCCAGAAGCTTATCCTAGAAAAATTTGGTACAATTTCAACTAGTTTATATTTTACAAAAATTGGCATAGTTGAATCTCACTCTATAAACATGAGCCAGAAGCTCACAAATACAAAGACATTGATTCTTTGGCATGATCGCTTGGGTCATCCTGAATCAACTATGATGCGTAAAATTGCCAAAAACTCAAACGGACATGATTTATCAAACCAATTGAATTTACCAAGTGATTACTTATGTGCACCATGTGCACAAGGAAAATTAATCACTCGACCTTCATATAGTAAAATCACTTCTGAATCTCCAACATTTTTAAAAAGAATTCAAGGTGATATAAGTGGCCCAATCCACCCTGAATGTGGACCATTCCAATATTTTATGGTATTGATTGATGCATCAACTCGTTGGTCGCATGTCTGTTTACTTTCTACAAGAAATTTGGCATTTTCCAAGCTACTTGCTCAAATAATAAAATTGAGAGCACACTTCCCTGATCATCAAATTAAATCGATTCGACTAGATAATGCTGGAGAATTTACTTCTCAAGTATTTGATGATTATTGTCTATCATTGGGGATTGAAATTGAACATCCAGTAGTTCTTGTTCATACTCAAAATGGTCTAGCAGAATCATTAATTAAGCGCTTGCAATTTATTGCAAGACCATTGCTTATGCAATCAAAACTACCCGTTTCAGCTTGGGGGCATGCAATTTTGCATGCATCGAAATTGGTTAAAATTAGACCAACAGCTTATCATTAGCTTTCACCATCACAGCTCTTAACTGGATTTCAACCAAATATTTCACATTTACGAAAATTTGTTTGTGCTGTGCATATACCTAGTAATCCCCCACTTCGTACCAAAATGGGTCCTCAACGACGGTTGGGAATTTATGTGGGATTTGATTCCCCGTCGATAATTCGTTACATTGAACCTCTTATAGGTGATGTCTTCACTGCAAGATTTTCAGACTGTAAATTTGATGAGACAATCTTCCCGCCGTTAGGGGGAGAAAAGACCTTCTAGTAGAAAGGTGTGAAATATAATGGAATAATCCATCTATGTCTTATTTGGATCCACGTACTAAACAATGCCAATATGAGGTACAAAGAATTTTGCATATTCAAAATATTGCAAATCAACTGCCGGATGCATTTAGTGACGCTGCAAAAATAACTAAATCTCACATTCCAGCAGCAAATGCACCAACAAAAATTGATGTCCCTGAAGGATCAAAAATAAATATAGCAGCAAATGAATCTAAAACAAGACAAAACGTGGAAGGCCAGTTGGTTCAAAAGACTTGGCGCCTAGAAAAAGAAAGTCTAATGAAAAATTATCAATTAAAAAACCTCCTGAAGAGGTTATAAATGATCAAAAAGATCACTCAAATGAAAATCCCAATTCTCCTAGAAGCGCGGAAGGAAATATTATTCCAGAAGAGATAAAAGAAGATTCCAACGATAAAATGGTACCTAATAATAATGAGATCTCAATATTTTATACGAACTACGGAGAAATATGGGATCGAAGTAAAATAATAATTGATGATGTATTCTCATTCGCAGTAGCTACTGAAATAATTTAAAGTCATGACCATAATGAGAATAATGAGAATGATGATAATGAACCAAATAGCATAAATGAATGTCGAAAAAGACACGATTGGCCAAAATGGAAAGATGCTATCCAAGTGGAACTAGATTCACTTCAAAAACATGGTGTATTTGGACCAATAGAGAAAACACCAGAAAATGTTAAACCAGTAGGTTATAAATGAGTATTCGTTAGAAAACGAAATGATAAAAATGAAGTCGTGAGGTACAAGGCACGACTTGTCGCACAAGGTTTCCTACAGAGACCAGGTTTTGACTTTAAGGAAACTTACTCCCCTGTCATGGATGTCATAACATTCCGATATTTGATAAGCCTTGTAGTTTCTGAAAAAATCGATATAAGATTAACGGATGTTGTGATAGCTTATCTTTATGGTGAATTAGATACCAACATTTACATGAAAATTCCAGATGGATATAAATTGCCTGAAGCAAAATCAAAGTCCATGTACTCATTAAGACTAAGACGATCACTATATGGATTGAAACAATCTGGAAGGATGTGGTATAACCGTCTTAGTAAATATTTCATAAAAGAAGGATACGAAAACAATCTCATTTGTCCATGTGTCTTTATAAAGAAATCAGTAAAGGGATTTGCTATCTTATCAGTTTATGTTGATGACATAAATTTGAATGGAACTCCAGAAGAGATTGATGAAACAATAAATTATTTAAAGAAGGAATTTGAAATTAAAGATCTTTGCAAAACTAAGCAATGTCTCGGTCTACAGATTGAGTATAGTAATAATGGCATATTAATCCACCAATCAAACTACATTGAGAAAATTCTAAAGCGTTTTAAAATGGATAAAGCATATCCACTTAGTACGCCAATGGTTGTTAGATCTTTAGATATTAAAAAGGAACCTTACCGCCCAAAAGAAGAAAATGAGAATGTGCTTGGCCCGGAAGTGCCATATCTTAGTGCCATTGGTGTATTATTATATTTGGCCCAATGCACAAGACCAGATATTGCATTTTCAGTAAATCTTCTAGCAAGATACAGTTCAGAACCAACAAAAAGACACTTGAATGGTATAAAACATATCATGAGATATCTTCGTGGAACGACAAATTTGGGTTTATTTTACTCTAACACAAGCAATAATCCAAATCTAGTTGGCTATGCTGATGCAGGTTATCTTTCTGACCCACATAAAGCAAGATCACAAACTGGATATGTATTCAATAACAACAATGCAGCAATTTCATGGCGATCTACAAACAAACATTGGTAGCAACATCATCCAATCACTCTGAAATACTAGAACTACATGAAGCAAGTAAAGAATGTATTTGGCTAAGATCATTGATTGAGCATATTTGAAAAAGCTGCCAACTTCCATCAGTAACGGAAAGGTCAACCATTATTTATGAAGACAATGCAGCTTGTGTAGCTCAAATTCAAGCGGGATACATTAAGGGTGATAGGACGAAACACATTTCTCCTAAATTTTTCTTCACACATGATCTACAAAAGGATAATAAGATAGAAGTGAAACAAATCCGATCCCAAGAAAATCCAGCGGACTTATTCACAAAGGCGCTTCCAAAATCAACATTTCAGAAGATGGTGTACAAAATTGGTATGCGTCGGCTGCATCAACAAACTAATTGAATAATGCGTTATAATTCAGAGGGAGCGTACGCTATAATGTACTCTTTTTCCTTCACTAATATTTTTTCCCACTGGGTTTTTATTAGTAAGGTTTTAATGAGGCATTATCTTGATCCAGAAGAATCAACCCTTGTAGTAACATTATAAAATATATGTTACTTAAAGATGAAATCATGTTGTACTCTTTTCCTTGTTTATGATTTTTTCCCACTGGGTTTTTCATAACAAGGTTATTAATGAGGCAATTACTCTTATCATCCGTGCATACGCATATTCAAGGGGGAGTGTTGTAATTTACATTAATAATAGGTATGAATATGCTAAATATGAAAGGGCATTATTATAATCTGCACTGCATAAGTAGTCTATAAATATGGAGCTTGATTGTATTGTAAATATATCTCTCAATTCAATAGAATTGTTCTCTCCCTAATTGCCTCCATTCTCTTTATTCTGTAACACCACTAAAATAAAACATAAATAATAAAATTAATAACTAACTCAAATAACTAAGTTCCCTTTTAAATCCTAAATTACCAAGACGCAAATTGTAATAGCACAATGAAATCGAAAAGGGAACTTAAAAGTTACAAATACGCTTGCAGATCCGACTTTGTTGTAAAATGAAATCAAATTAACAGAAAAATTATGAGATACGAGAGTGAGAACTAAGAAGAGGGATCTGGGTGGGAACCAAAATTGTGAACATACGTACAATAGCCGGAGCTGTTAATGTTGTAAAATTGTTCCGTGTCCATATACAATATATGTACATCCGAGTCCGTTTGATTTTCATTTAGTACACGAGGTAGAACAACAAAATTTGTACGAAAAAAATACATTGTCTGATCCGAGCTCGTTCGAATTCGTCCAAATTTCTTATAATTCAGTATATCAAACAACATAAAATTTGATGTAAATAGCAATGTCCTTCGGTGTCCGTTCGAGTCCGTATCCGAAAAATGTATGTACGAGTACGTTCGATTTCATTTAGGACACGAGATAGGACAACAAAATTTGTATGAACATAAATCTCATATGGTCCATGTCCGGTCCGATATTTAGGACATAAACTGAACACACCTCCGTCTGATCCGGTCCGACCGCTTTACATCCCTAGCAATAGCATACTACGAAAGAGGAGGAATTTGACTCGTTTTTGGGTGTAGTTATAAAGAGTGCAAACGGTTAAAGTAATGGGCTGCGCGTTTCAACTTTTGAACTGGCCCAAAATATATAATTAATTTTATAATTTATAGATACGGGTCGGGTTGGGGCGGGTTTACCAAGCCCCAACCCTCCCCGAGACCCAATCTAATTTTAACAGTGTCTGGGTCTACCCATCTTGCTGACTAGACGGAGCGGGTTTTGATGGATCAAAACAAGGGTCGGTCTACCGGGTTTGGACCCGAGATGCGCTCAATTACCATTCCTAATCCTAAGTAAATCCTTCAGAACCCGATTCACTCTCTCTGTTTGACCGTCAGTCTGTGTATGATATGTTGTACTCAAGCTTAACTCAATCTCTATAGCCTCTTGCGGACTCCTCCAAAACTCACTAATGAAGAGTACATCTCTATCGTTAATTATGCTGGTATGTACTCCATGAAGTCTAACCACCTACCTAACATATAAAGCCGCCAATGAAGCTGCTGTCCTAGTGCTTCTCATAGGTATGAAATGAGCACACTTGGTCCATCTGTCCACGATGACCCAAATGCCCTCATTCCCTCTCCTAGTTCTAGGTAATCCATCTATAAAGTCCACAGAAATACTCTCCCACTTCCACTATGGGATGTCCAATGGCTACAACAATCCACTAGACTTCTTCTGCTCTGCCTTCACCCTCTAGCTTGTTATACGCTTAGCTACATTGTCCGCCACTTGTCTCTTCATCCCATACCAAAAGATAACTCTTCCCATATCCCAACACATCTTATCTTCACCGGGATGAATAGTCATCCTAGAGCGGTAAGACTCTACCAATACTGTATCCACCAAATCCACACTACGAGAAACACATAGCCTACAATCTCTCCTCAACCATCCCCTCAAGTCTATGACATAATGCTTAGGATGACTAGATTACTCCCTTCTGCCTAATCTATCTAAAAGGTCTGCCAGTGCAACGTCTTCTCTCTGCCTAGCCCTAATCTGCTCCACCAAGGTCGATTGAACATCTAGGACTGCTAATAAATCAGGGGTAATATCAGATGATGGCCTAAAGTCAAAGGTGGTAATACACTCCAAATGTCTCCACTCCAAAAATAAAGGATTAAGTGTAGCTCTCTGTCTATTCAACGCATCCACTACAACATTTCCCTTGCCTTGGGTATAAGAAATCTCAAAATCATATGAGGCTAAGAACTCCATCCATCTCTGCTGCCTCAAATTCTAGTCCTTTTTGGAGAACAAGTACCTCAAGGACTTGTGGTTTGTGTAAATCTCAAATACCCCACCCAGAAGGTAATGTCTCCATGACTTAAGAGCATAGACTATAGTTGCTAACTCAAGATCATGCATCATGTAGTTCGTCTCATGAGTTTTATATTGCCAACTAGCATAGCTTACCACTCTACCCTCCTACATCAACACTACTTCTAGTCTCGTATTACAAGCATCGGTATAAACCATAAATGGTTCACTCCCATTAAGTAACACTGATATAGGTGTACTAGTCAAAGCCTCCTTCAACCTAACGAAAGCATCCTCATACTTAGCATCCCATGCAAAAGCTAAATTCTTCCTGGTGAGGCGAGTTAATGGGGCAAACATCCTAGCGAAGTCCTTGATGAACTTCCTATAATAACTAGCGAGACCAAGAAAGCTCATCACTTCTATGACATTCTTCAAGACATGCCAATCTCGCACTGCTGCCACATTACTAGGATCCACAGACAAATCACCCTCTAAAACAATGTGCCCCAAAAAAGCAAACCTCATCTCTCCAAAAGTTACACTTAGAAAACTTAACTTTAAGCTATATGCTCGGAGGGTCCTAAGCACGTCCTTCGAATGCAAATCCTGCCCCTCTTTACTCCTCGAGTATACCAAGATATCATCCACAAATACCACCACAAACTTATTCAGCAACTCCCTAAACACTCAACTTATCAAGTCAACAAAATAAGTAAGAGCATTCTTAGTCCAAAAGGCACGACTAACCACTCGTATAACCCGGGAGTCCTAAATGCAGTCTTCTAAATTATCCTCAACCACTCTTAATTGATAAAAACCCATGGCTAAGTCAAGCAGGGAAAATACTCTCGTTCCAACCAAATAATCGAAGAGATCATCTATGCGGAGCAAAGGATATTCTTCTTTGTCGGCTCATTCAGCTCGCGGTAATCGATGCAGAGTCTATGGGAACCATCCACCTTGGTCGTAAAGACGACTGGTGCCCCTTACTCGGAAATACTCCTTCTGATGAAACCCTTCTCCAACAGCTCATTCACTTACTTACTCAACTTGCGTTGTTCCCTTGGAGCTATGTGTCATAAAGGCAAAGCAACTGGTCGAGCATTCTCTACAAGATAAATCCTAAACTTGATCTCTCTCTGGGTAGGAGACCAATAACCTTAGAAAATTCATTTGGAAAATCCTTAATTATTGAGGCAGAAACAAGCTCGTCCCATGGTAGGTCTAAGGAATAAAGGTAGCTCAACATAATCGATCCTCGCGGATCGTAGAAAACCTCTAAGCTACACCCACTATAAGTGCCCAGTCTAACAGTCTTCCTATCACAGTCCAGTATGGCCTCATAAATGGACATCCAATCCATGCATAGTCCCAATCCAAACCCAGAGAGCCCCAGTACATAGGCATTGCTCTCAAACTCGACACTAAAATCATTAACCTCAAATCCTGACATGTCATAGACAAATATGTCAACCCATCGAGATTTGATACAACTACTGGGTCCGTCACAATACTAATGTCTAAGTGCAAGTCATCAACAAGTCTATTAGAGATAGAAGAATAAAATTCCCTAGTATCAAATAAAGTACGAACAAAAAGACCAGACATAGATAACGCACCTTCAATTACCACCTTCTTTCCCTTATCCAGTGCTGGTTAGATACTGGAAGTGGGAATAACGTCCATAGGATATGCCTGGACCACCTGATTAGAAGCTAGAGAAGTAGCTCTGGGTAGTGCTGGACAATTCCTCTTAACATGCCCAACCTGATCATAATTGAAGCACTTCAGCTTGAGTAGTGAACACTCCTTAACAAGATGCCATGTCTTCCCACACCTATAATACATCAACTCTATCGGAATCTTCCCTTTATGTGGAGGTCCGGCCTTCTTCTTCCCTTTTTGAAAATTCTTCATTTCAGCCTTTGGAGCCTCTTCTACCTTCTTGGAAATAGAAGTAAACAATGTCATCTTAGCCAGACCCTCAAAAGTAGCTCCTATAGGAATATGACTCACTGCAAAGCTCTGTAGTGGCTGATTCAAACCCTTAGCAAACTTGAGGGGCCTCTTATGTGGGTATTGATCAACTCCATTCCAAACCTTACAAGCTCATTAAACTTATTAATAAATTCTTTAACTGATAAATCACCCTGCTTTAAATTTATAAACTTCTCTAACATAACTCCCTCCTCAGCCTGCAACAAGAACTTCATCTCAAATCTCCGCATAAACTCTCCCCAAGTCACAATACCACCATTAGTCTCAGCCTCAATAACCTCTCACTAACTAAGAGCCTCTTCCTATAGCTGCCAGGTGGGAGGCTCCTTCCTAACCTCATCTGCCAAACCAATTATCCAAATATCCACTCATAACTATGGATCCAAGTTCTAGCATTAACAAAAGTCTCAATGCCTAAGAATGGCTCGCCACCTAAGTTGGAAAAGTCCTTGCATAGCTTAGCAAAGTAATGAAAGACAGTGGGTGGATAGGACCACACCAGCCGCCTCCTCCGAAAGGCTCTCTAATCAAATTCCTAATTGGTCCCCTAGCATGTAAGTAATGGCGGAACCAAATGGGTGTGTTCACGCCCGGAATATCAGGGATGTTGGTAGAGCCAGAACTTGCGGGATTGACCTTCTCTATCTATGAATATTAAAGATTAAATCAGAAACTTCCATGGATAGCTCAAATAAGATTTAAGAAAAGGGACAAAATGGGTAGAAATTGAAACAAGCATAAACACGAATTTGAGGGATTCTTGACAACATTTTCCAATACCTATATAGTTATACTTAGAGAAAAAAATTTCAAAAATCATTTCACTTATATATATATATATATATATCCGTACAGGTTAAATATGCTTCTATCCCTAGGAATATTGAACCTAGGCTATGATAGCACATGTGATAACCCGCATCCCTTGACATGCCAAAAACTGGCATATCAAGGAACACCGATCATCGGTTTAAGAAAAATGCAGTATCACATAGACTAAGATAGCAATGAAGAAATAATAAATCTAATCCAACCGTCGTCACAGTTGAAACATAATATCAGATGCATGGATAGTCTTACAATAACAATAATAAAAATCTCAAAAGCATTAAAATATCAAAGTCTCAAAATATCATAATATCGTAGTCTCGGAAAACCATCAATAAATATCAAGTGTCATGGTATCATAAAAATAATCTCTTATAAACAAAATACTAAAAGAGAAAATGTACTGATAGGAAACATGATAAAGCATAAAATAGAACCAGACTCCAATCATGATAATCCAAAGGCAGCAATGGGTCTGTCAACGGCTACTCTGTCCAACTGTGGTGGGGAAAATAGAATGGGTTAGAGATAAATTTTGGTAAATGAGAACAAAACAAACAAGAAAATTAAATACAACTGACTTCAAGTCCACTCTAGGTGATATATGGTGTGTATACAATTCTGTGACCTAAGATTGCAAGACTAAGGTCACCAGCCTAACTGTCATTAATCTATCAGTTTAACATTAAGGGGATAACAATAACTGCATTTCACCGAACGACCATCTAGTTTTATGGAAACTACTGCCCTTCTTTAACTTAAACTAGTCTTAGAGAGGAAGAACACGCATGTAAACTCGCATAGTGCTCGTCGTATGCACCCATACCTAATCCCTCGATCCTTGCAGCAAAATACCTGTTATGCACCCCCAAAGAGTTATGTGTTTTTGACTCAACTTAGTAATGGGCACCACCTAGATTTCAACATCTATGCCTATACGTGCCCGTGGAAATGGCTATGTTCTAGTCCCTAATCCCAACATTCTGACAGACGACCGAAAGTCCAATCCCAATAGCCTCAACTAATGAGTGGTAATTTGATCCCAACACTTGAGCGCACATATCGCAACATAAGATGTGCATCTTAATGACACTCTGCATCCTACTCTATGATACGGAAATGCGAAATAAGTCCGCCATATCAAATTAGAACATCTAAATGTGTCTACCCTGGTCAAGCAGTTTAGAGAGTAATGGGGTTCATACCCCTATTGGAAGGCCCCAAACAGTCTGCTAAATCTAGAGTGACTTACGACGGTTGACCTATGCTAGTATCTACTAGTACCTTAGAAATTGGTTTTGATGTTTACAATTATTGGAAATTATATAAAATATGGATACTAACGTTTTATCAAGATATATATAATATATAGTGCATGATATTAGACAGGTGTTGATTAAGAAGACTGTACAGTATCAAAAGTAGATTCAAAATGTTGATAACAAGAGTAGATTCAAGATGATGTAATTGAAGACTCATGAGCATTTAAGAGTTCAAGTTTCAGGATATTCCAGACAAGTTATAGAGCCATAGAATTTTTGTTAAAATCCTGATAGCACTTTTTTGTTTTCTCTCCCTCTATTTCAAATAAGTTTTAAATATTTTTCAAATATTTCGATTTTAAAAATAATATCTTCAAACATATTTTCAAAATATTTCTCAAAATAATTTCTTAACCTTTCATATCTACAAAGATATTCCATTAAATTTTTTAAGTATTTTTTAATCTATTATATTTTTTTGGTATTGTATTTTATATCTTCCTTGTGATTATTTTTTATATTTATATTTTGACTGTAGATATTTACTTATAATTTATAACTATTTTGATTTTGTATATATTATTTACATTATATTGAATACTTCTATTAAATCTTCCGAAATTATTTTATAAACTTTTATTAAGTTATATTTTGATTAAAATGTGTATATATTATATTTAAATGATTCTATAAAGTATCAAATTATTTTACAAAGCAATGAATTTTCAAAATAATATTTTTAAAGTGTTTTTCAATTTTGTGAAGAGTATGTTGACATACTCTATCTATGTATGTTGACATAGTGGCTGTAATTTTAAAAATTCAAATTTGAATAGAAGTGTCTCTTCGCGAATAAATATGACCATTGTTTGCCTATATATACACCAAACGTCAAAACAAATTTTTAGCATCTATTTTCTTATTCATCTCTTCTCCTTCCACTCTCCATTTTCCAAATCAGAATATACCCAAACTCTGTCAAAATTCAATATAATCAAATTCAATCATCACCAGTTTTATTCTCCTTTATCTACTCTTTGATTTCTCTCATCTCTCTCATTCAAACAAAGATTAAAGTGCTATTCAAGAGTTACAAGATCAATTGTAAACAAGATCGAAGATCTGAGTCTGCAAAATTCTATATAATCGTACTACTATACTTGTGTGTGTGATTGTAGCCTGTAAAATCAATTGGGTATGCTTAGTTTCCCGTAAATCTAGTAGGTGCGCTTGTAGCTCGAAAATCAAGCGACTCTACCTAGAGGTTAGATTCTAAAAGGTGTTTCTCATGGCCTTGAAATCAAGATTTTATTTGCATTTACTAGTTGAAAAGAAATCCGTACAAGGAATTGTGCGGGACTGGATATAAGGTAACTCCGAACTAGTATTAAATCCTAGTGTGTTCTTTCCTTTTTTACTTTTACTGCATTTAATTTTATCTACACTTTGATTGTGTGATTGTTTCTATAATTGTTGATACATCATTCCAAGTGGATTATTAAAGAATTTAACGAATATTCATATAATCAATTAAACACTATTCATCCTTCCCCCCCCTCTAGTGTTAATTTAGCCTTGAGATCCATATTTCCACTGGCTCACAGTTGCTATCAGAGCATTTTTTTACAAAGAATTTATAATCTGATTTTTGAAAAAGTTTTAATGGAAACTTTTGATAATATTTTTAACACTATTTTCAAAAAGATAATTTGAAAAATTATCATAATATTGTTTCATAAATTTTCAACTACTCATTTAAAATCGCATAATCTTTCGAAAAGGTATGAATTGCAGGAATAGATGTATTACATGGCTTTTGATTAACAGATACTTGATGATCTAACTCTGTAGATCAAAAGGGACAAACGAATATTAGATAGTGGATCAAGACACATGATTGGAGATCCGGAAATTTTAAATGATATAGTTTACAAATATGGTGGATCGGTAAATTTTGAAAACAACTCTAAATGATATGTCTTTAACAACGATAATGTCGGTAATTCTAAAACTCCTAGTATTTATAATGTTTTATTAATTTGTAATTTAAAGCATAATCTGTTGAGTACTAGGCAATTTTGTGATAAGGCTTTCAAAGTTAAATTCGTAAAAGATGAATGCCATATTGAAGATAATGAGTCAAACATTATCTTTGAAGGTATTAGAAAACAAAACATCTATATATTAAGTATGATAATCTTAAATGATAATTTATGTCTTTTAGCTGGATTAAGTGATCCTAGGATTTGGCATAGAATATTAATTCATTTGAATTTCAACTAATATATAAAATTGCTAAAATGATCAAGTTAGAGGTCTTCCCATAATGAATTTTAAAGTTAATAATTTAGGTGATGTATGTCAATTAGGAAAAATTAGAAAAAATTCTTAAATCAAAAGATATGCTCTCAACCCCTTAAACTTCTTTACTTAAAATTTTTTTTGGTCCCTCACAAATACAATATATAAATCATAGTAGATATGTATCTGTAATCATAGATGATTATACTAGGTTTACCTAGATGATTTTCTTAAAACTGAAAAGTGATACTTTTGAATTGTTTAAAATCTTTGTTAAACGAATTCAAAATCAAATAACTAGTAAAATTAAATCTATTCGGAGTGACCATGGTGAAGAATTCGAAAATGAATATTTTAAGAATTTTTATGATAAGAAAGATTCAACTCATAATTTTTCATTTCCAAGAACACCACAATAGTGCGCTAGAACTATGCTTAATGATAGTAATTTACCTAAAACTTTTTGGGCTAAAACAGTTGGTTTTACATGTTATATATTAAATAGAATTTTATTAAGACCATTAACTAAGAAACACCATATGAATTCTTCTATAGTAAAAAGCCTAAAGTATCATACTTTAGAAGTTTTGGTAGTAAATGTTTTATTTTTAATACTAAAGATAATTTAAATAAATTTGATGCTAAATCAGATAAAGGAATTCTTATTGGATATTCAAATAGAAATAAGGCTTATAGTGTTTTCAATACTTGAACTACTACCATTAAAGATACATTACATGTCTCATTTGGTGAGAATTTTAAAGTTTATAATTCAAATATTTATGAAGAAGAAAATATTGATAACCCAAATGAAATCAGTAACAATGAGATTACCGAAATTAAAATAATAATAATTCAGAATATTCACATCCCAATAAAAGAAAAAGATACTTGAAAGATCATCCTATAGAAAATATACTTGGAAATATTGAATCTGTTGTAACTAGAAATCAACTAAATGAATTGAGTAACATTGCTTTTATTTCAACCGTTGATCCAAAACATCCAAAGGAGGTATCAACTGATGATTCATGGATTCTTGCTATGCAAGAGGAATTGAATCAATTTACAAGAAACGATGTATGAGAATTAATCCTAATACCTGAGGATAATTCCATAAAAGGAACAAAATGGTATATAGAAAAAAAATGAATGAATAAGGATAGGTTGTGAGAAATAAAGCTCGATTAGTTGCACAATATTATTGTCAAGAAAAAAATAGATTTTGATGAAACCTTTACACCCGCAGCAAGATTAGAAGCTATACAACTTTTACTTGCTTTCACTAATCATAATAATTTAAGTTGTATTAAATAGATGTTAAAAGTGCATTTTAAATGGTTTTATTAAAGGAGATGTATATGTAGAACAACCCCTACATGTTGAAGGTGAAAAACTACCTAATCATGTTTACAGATTAAAGAAGCCTTTGTATGGTCTGAAATAGGCTATAAGAGCTTAGTATGACAGACTTAATCCTACCTATTATAATCAAATTTCTAAATAGGCAAAGTAGATAGTACACTTTTTATTAAAAGCGATAAAAATGGTATTTAGTTAATACAAATATATGTAGATGATATCATTTGGATCTACCAACGATGAACTAAATAAGGAATTCTCAATAATAATGACTAAGGAATTTGAAATGAGTTGTATGGGAGAACTAAATTATTTTCTAGGATTACAAATAAAACAAATAGTAATGGAATTTTTTTAAGTCAAGAAAAATATGCTAAAGATTTAGTTAAGAAATTTGGTATGCCAAATAATAGTGTTAAACCAATTTCAATGCAACTAATGAAAAATTAAATAAAGAAGAAAATTCAAAAGACGTAAATTAAAAATTATATAGAGGAATGATTAGATCACTACTCTATATAGCTGCTAGAAGACTTGATATAATGCATAGTGTTTGTCTCTATGCAAGATATCAATCTTAACATAAAGAAACTCATTTAAAATCCATAAAACGAATATGAGATATATAACAACACATTAGACTGTGGACTCTTTTACCCAAAAGAAGACTCCTTTGAATTAATTTCATATAGTGATACCGACTATGCTG
Organism: Allium cepa; assembly: GCA_030765085.1. NCBI lineage: Eukaryota > Viridiplantae > Streptophyta > Magnoliopsida > Asparagales > Amaryllidaceae > Allium > Allium cepa. The sequence continues at coordinate 501,651,126 of CM060937.1, read as the reverse complement.
GTTGCAAATCAGACCGAAAAGTACAAGCAGAACTTGTCATATTTTAGGACACTCATTGATTTCCTGGTTTAGTAAAAAGAAAAACTCTGTATTTTTGTCTACGACAGAAATAGATTTCAACAACATTAGCATGTTCACAATTTATCTATATGCTATAAACATCAAAATATTTTGGTTTAAATTTTACTATATCACCAATATACAGTTGTAATACAAGCGTGGTCAATCTAAATCCAACTCATTATTATGGACTATGTCATTTCTTTGAGAAATAATTATTTAATTTTATGATTATGAACCATATATTAAATTGCATCTTAAACCGTTAAGGGCAATGCACCCATTCAATGGAAGCAACAAAATATTTGGTGAACTATTCAAATTGATACATGTAGATGTTTGAAGTTGTAACAACCCGGAATTTCACTACTTTGATTTGCGAATGTTTAATTAAATTTAAATATTCAATATATAGATTTTGTAATGAAAATAAAACTCACTAGAGGATAAATAATAATGGTGCGATACTTTTCAAATTTAGTTTACAAAACTATATAATTTTTTGAATAACAGAAAATGTGAGCGGAATTCATTTTTCGAGTTTTCGATTTTCGTCGGCTAAAAGTTTTCGAAAATGTTGCAATCTCTTTGGTATAATTATACACATTCAAATATAGATAAGTTAGGTTAGTATGTATATATTAGGTCATGTGTGTATATGTATGTATATTTAAGTATACAAAGTTAAAAAATAAATTATAAAATTATACCTTAGGAACCATAGGTAGACATCAAGTACAAGAAGGTACAAAACAAATTGGCTTTGATGGAAAGGATGGTGTGATGCTTTGGGAGCTAGTGGGGGTGTGAAGTAAAGGCTAGGCAAGGTGGCAATAAGGTAGTGGAGGGTATAAGGTAAGGGTAGGTAGGTAATTTCCTTTTCCTTTTATTTATAAATAGTCTTCCATTTCCTCAATCATTCCTCCTTTTTCTTCGGCCATATCTTCTTCATTTCTGATTTGAATGAAGATTTACTTTCTTCAAACCATGTAAAATTTCAGTGGCTACAACTTTTATGTGGATCACTATTTCAAATTTTGGGTCTAGCTATGTCAAAATCACTTTTATTTGCAAAGTGTTTTTGGACTCAGTGATCCAAGTCCGAAAATGGCCCTTCTTATTTCGACCATATCTTGTTCAAAAAAAATAGAAATTAAGCGTTTATTTTATTAAAATAGGAATTTCCTAAAACTTTTCTTTTGACCAGTTTTCCAAAATCCAAGAATTACATGTCCAAAAGTCGAGGGGAAGTTGACCTATTTTCGAGTGGATTTACTGGTTTTCCAAGCTTTCCAAATTCCAAAATGTATCAAGTTTTCAAAGGATTTTTGGTAAGTAAATTCTTTACCTTTTGGGCAAGTTTTACCATTATATGTATTTAATATTGGATGGTAAAATAATTTGGCGGTTTGATCGCAATATTATTGGTTTGAAATATATGTATATGTTGCTAGTTGTGGTTTAGATATTGACTTGTGAGTCGAAAGCAAAAGCGTTCTATTTCATTATAAAGATGTGTTTTTTGGGTTTTCGCTATGATGGTCATATGTTTATGGATTTTAGGCATGTGGATGTGATGTCATGCTAAGGAAGTGGAAACTTTGATAGGGTATTGACGATTATATTTCTTTGTGAAAAAACTAGTATTTAGTTTAAAGGAAATTGAAATTTATTTCAAAGTTTTCAAACTTTGTTTTCTTATGCAAAATCTTATGCTATGTTTACGATAAGTTAGTAAGTATTTAAGTGTTGAGGTTTCAATGAGGAAAGATAAAACATTTTCAAGTTATGGTGACCATAGCTATAGTCGCTATGGATGCAGTTTCGATAAAAATCTGATTTTTTTTCCCAAATTTAAGTTATCATACTTGAAATTGTTTTGTAAACGTTTATAAACTTAATAATAATGTTTCAAAAAATATTGATTAAGGTTTTATTAGTTAATAATTAATTAAATTTTTTTTTTGATAATTAATAATTAATTAAATATTAAACAAGGTTTGTTAATTCTAATTAATTAGGGATTAGCTACTAATTAATTATTTTTTAAAGGTAAGATTAAATTTTGATTAATATTTAATTAAGTAAGATTAATTTTAATTAAATATGAGTTAAGCATTTGATTTATTTTTAATTATTATTAAATATAAGGTCATGTATGCATTTATTAAATAAGGTGTTTAACTATTTTTAATTATAAATTAATTAAGATGATTTAAAATAAATTATTTATTTAAGGTTTAATTTATTATTTAAGTTTTAATTAAAGATTATTTTTTTAATTAATTAAGGTTAATTATTATTTAATTATTAATGAAAGCTTAAATTATTATTTAATAATTAATAAAGGATTAATTAAGAATTTAATTGTTTATTTAATAATTAATTATTGTTTATTATTTATTTAAAGGTTTAATTATTTCTTATATACTTATTAAATTAAGTTAAGATTTAACTGAGTTTAATTATGATTTAAATACAGATTTAACTTATAATTAATTATTTTGAAAAGAATTTTAAAATTTTAAATCCTTTGTTTTTCCAAGAGTCAAATTGTTTTAAAGGAACTTCTTCCTCAAAAATGGTTTTGAATTCAAGGGATCCAAGTTTTGATACCATCAGAAAACCGTATAACTATGAATGAATTATAATATAGATTGTTTGGACATGTGTTCAGCTGAATAAATCCTCATTCCGCTATAATATAATTATTTGATTGTGTGGACAAGTGTTTAGTAGAATAAATATATAGTCTGCTATTAATTACTTAAAGTGTTTGGATATATATTCAGCAGGACAAATCACCATCTTGCTATTATGTTATTTGGACATGTATATGCTAGTTGGTTATATTGACATGTTATTCCTTGAGTTGGATATGAATTGTATTTACATACATGCTGACCTATGTAAATAACTGTTAAGTAGATTGAAATTGAAATGAAATGGTAACTTAAATTAATATCAATGGGATTACTAAGCCTCGTTTTAAAATTATAAAGTATAGGTTTAAATTAGCTTAAATTCTTTAATCAGTTTAGGTTTTTAAAGTTTATAAATGATTTTCAAGTTATATAATTATTTTATAAAAATATTTATAAATAATAACTTGTTTATAAAAAAGGTTTTACTAAATAAAAGGGTTTATTTAAAATGATTTAAAAATGAGACTTTGTAAATGATATTTTGTAATGTCAGGGATATTTTATGAAGGAAATTTTATAAAGAGTTTTATACATGGAAAGAGATTTTATAAATCATTAAAGAGTTTTTAAAAAGAAGTTTAAATCTAGTTTGAAGATTTAATTATAAGGAGTGTAACAACCCGGAGTTTAGTAACAGTTGATTATCGTCAAATGACGATTATATGGGTCGTTAATTGCTAATCGGAGTTTTAAACCGGATTGAAATTCTTTAAAAATTTAATAGTGACCCATTTTTATATTGGGCTGTGATATATTTGCAAAACAAATACCACCCCCTTTCCAATTTTCGTTCATTCGAAAATAAAACCCTAAAAAGTAAAAATCGAACGAGGTAAGAAATGGCGGCCTCCCTCGTTCTTCCCCCTTTCGTGATTAGGGTTCGTGAAAATCAGAGTCTCCGACAACCGAAGCTCGATCGAATGAAGGCTCTGGCCTTGCTTAGGCGATCAGCGGCTCCTTCGACATGCTCGAGCTCGAGGGGACATTGGCTGCTCTAAATCGTGGCTAAGGTGAGTGATTTTATTTCACTCACATTTAATTCGTCTCAGTATTTTGATTCGAATGTTTGATTTTCATCTCGATGTGGATGATTTTGACTCGGAATTGATCCTTGTTTTCCATGATTTGATTATCATGTCACTGTTTGTTTTTCGTGTTCCATAGCCTCGGCTTTAACTGGGTTTTGTTCAATGTTTTTGACTTGTTGTTGATCATGTTGTTCATGCTCAGGTTGTTTCTCCTGATTCGATTGAAGTTGAGTTAGTGCCTTTCTGTCAGTTTCATGTACATAAGTTATTACATCATGTTATTCTGTCGCATGTAGTTATATGGTGCTGCTTCATGTTATTCATGCTCATGTACATATGTTATTGCTTTATGTTCATATGTGCCTCTAGTCATGTATGTTGGCTTCTTCATGTTGCATGATCGAGTCAAGTTGCACTGCCGTTCCATGATACGCTTGCTTGTTTCTGTGGTTACATTTGTTGTTGCCTTTTTCAGTTTCATTTAATTGACACTGTCTCACTCCAACTACATGTATTTTGATACAGTTGCAACTAAGTTGTACTACTGCCTTTCCTCTCGAGTCTGACACTTGCACTGTCCAGTTTTGTTTAGTTGTTCACCGGTCTGCATTTACCAGTGAAGTTGAACTTGGTCTTACTTGGCATCTTCCACCTGTAGTGACTTGACCTCTGCAGCCTCTTGTTGTTGCATTTGTATCTGCAGTCTTCACTGCAACCTGTCTCGAGTCTGATTTGGCACATTATTCATTTGAGTCGTGATAGCTATGCATCAGAACCTGATTCATGGTTCACTACTATTTTATGTACTTGGGGTCTAGGCTTTAATGTTGAGTCTCCTTGTTGAACTTCATGCTGGTGAACTGTTTTAATACCAGTTAGAACCACTGCCATTTTGCACTGTTGGGTTTATATTGCATGTGTTTGAGTCTGCATTGCCTTCATGTTGATACTCTGGTTATCCACTTAACTTTGTTGAGTTTCCCTCTGTAGTCTCTGACCTACAGTCTGTAGTAATGCTGCATATGTATTTTGTAGCTTGCTCCCTTCATGTTCATTTGAGACACTAATCTTATTTAAAAGCTACTCTATGTCTTTTACTGTCATTGAATTTGAGAACATTGAGGTTAAGTTTGTTGTTTCATTATATCTGAACTTCCTTTGATTCATTTAATGTTGCCACCTTGTTGCTCTCACCTTCATTCGGTTGTGTCCTCATGTTGAACACTGCCTTGTGCACTTGCTCATTTGGGTTGTACGGTTTCTCGTTGCACTTCTGATTCTTTTTGCCACGTGTAGTTGGTTATGTACATTCACTTGTGTACATATCTTACATTCATTGGGTACGTTATCACTGTAGTGGCAAGGCAGTGCACGCAAGCGTGAACTGCAGCCACACGGTATTCATTGGGTACATCGTCACTGTAGTGGCAAGGCAGTGCACGCAAGCGTGAACTGCAACCACACAGCATGGCTTTTATGACATTCTATTTTGTTTCGATTTATTGACCTTTTGCATATTCCATATGCTGTAGTGGCGAGGCAGTGCACGCGTGCGTGTACTGCAGCCCTACTCGAATTAATATTTTAATTGAGGTTTCAATGTTTTGAACTGTTTTGTTTATTCAAATTCAAAATTCTGATTTGGCTTGATTTGCTGATTTGTGTTTAACCCTGTTACGTGCTATAGTTATCGTTATCCGATTTCTTTATTTAAGGATCGGATAGACGAGATTTATTGTGACTGTTGTCTATTCATTATTTAATTATTATTGCTTCTGTGCACTAATAACTGAGTTTGAATTAGACTGACCCGTGTATTATTTTCTTTTGAATGTAATACTCGGGTCAGATCGAGTATTTATAGGTTGTGGATATCTCACTTTGAGTTGCTGCTTGAGCTGTGAAGTCTCTTCATATCTTATGGAGTAGTCGTCGTCGTGTTTTGTAGTTAGTATATTTGTATAGGCTGTTGTATATCCATGTATATTATTCACGATAATGTACTTGTATACGTAACTTCCAGAGTCGACAGTGTAGTTGTATCATATGTATTGTATCACGTGTATATCAACTGACATCAGTTATATATATATATGAGACTTTCTGTTATATTTGTGTTCCGCATTTACTTTATCTGTGTTATTCTTATATATATTGTCCTAAACTATTATGAACCATCGTAGTTCGTTTTATACTAGAATTGGGTATGTCGATGGGAGTAAATAAATAGGAGATGAGAAATAAAAATATATACCACTCCTATCGAGATAACCAATACTAGTGTAAGGCCTAACTACGGATGGCCGCTCCTATCCAGCCTTATTCTTCGTAATAACAGACAGTATTTCTTTTAATACTCTTTGTTATTGTGAGCATAGAGGTGGGGCGTCACGGTTGGTATCAGAGCTTGGGGTTTATGGACATAATATAAAACATAACTTAGATGGAACATATGTTACAACTATTAGTCGATGTTTTATATGTGCTTTGAGTCAAAACTAAAGTTTTGAAAATATGTTGACATTTTTAAATATCTTTATTGAAAAATAAAAGTGAATTTGTGTTTTGATGATTGATTGGTTTGTGCTCTGTTTATCAGAGTGCGTAGCGAAAGCAGTGTGACTGCTTCGCTGAGTACAACTGATAATTATTTTGATTTAAAAATCAAAAATATGAAAATGAAATTAGTTTCATTATGTTGTTTAACTAGTGGATTTGATTGGTTGAAATTTCTTACTGGTTTTCTTTGATACTAATCATATCTGATTAGATTTTTGCTGTTTTAAAATATCTTCATTGAAGATATAATTGAATGATTTCTTTGTTCATTTCGGAGTATACTTACAAATTCAAGTTGCACGTTACTGCAATAATTTTACATTGAACCGATGCTTGGTTATGAGACGTATTTTGTTGCCGTTAGTATTATAACGGGATTTTTACACCAATGCTATATTTTTGAAGCACGGTGGTTGTTGACATTTTTAAATGAATGAAAATTCACTGGTATTATATTTTGATGCGAATTATTTGGATGAGATTTTGACGTTTAAAAATTACTGTCGCTTTGACTTCAGTAACCATCAAATTTTAAAGTGGATTTTCAAGCGGTTATCCCGCAATGCTGATTTTGAGATCCGTTTTTACGGTGTTTTGAGAAGTACCATTTTCTTGTTGAAGTTGCTACTTATGTTGCTGATTTAATCACGTGATTATAAAAAGGCGTTTAAAAAAAAATTTGTTTTCAAAAATTTTACAGTTTGCGTTTTCAGAAGAATGAGAAAGTGACTTAAACGTTTCAGCAAAATCGAGGATTATGACCCCTTTCTTTTACTGATTCGTTTAATTCCGGACTTGTCCGTTTGAGAATGTAAAATGTATTTTTGCAACATACACCGTTTTGCACTTTCAAGGAAACGATGAAGAGAATCAAACGATTTAGTAAAACACGTGGTATGGGACATGTGAGTTTGCTATTTCGGTTAATTCCGGACTCGTTTGAAATATTTGATGTTTTGATGATTCCGATGATTTGTGTGCTTTCGAGCCACTATGTTGGACCTTCGGGTCATCTGCTGGACCTTCGGGTCATTTGTTGGACCTTCGGGTCATTTGTTGGGCTTTCGGGCCACTCTGTTGGACCTTCGGGTCAAATACCAGTACTAGACCTTCGGGTCACTCTGCGGACCTTCGGGTCAATCTGATGGGCGCCAAAATTATGTTGAGTACTTGGTAGGCTTCGGCCATTTGTTGATGCACGTGCGACGAACTAAAAACTCGCCATCTGATGGGATCGATCCAACCTTTCATGTTGATTTCCTAGAGTATCTTTATTGATTTCTAGATATTTGTTGAATCTAATTATCTGCAGGTAATTAGATATTTGTTGATATGAGTTCTAACTATCGTTTTTGATAATTAGATATTTGTTGATTTGATTATCGTTTTTGATAATCGAATATTTGTTGATTTGATTATCGTTTTTGATAATCGAATATTTGAGATTTGATTATCGTTTTTGATAATCGAATATTTGTTGATTTGATTATCGTTTTTGATAATCGAATATTTGTTGATTTGATTATCGTTTTTGATAATCGAATAATTGTTGATTTGGGATTTGATTATCGTTTTGATAATCGAATATTTGTTGATTTGATTATCGTTTTTGATAATCGAATATTTGTTGATTTGATTATCGTTTTTGATAATCGAATATTTGTTGATTTGATTATCGTTTTGATAATCGAATATTTGTTGATTTGATTATCGTTTTTGATAATCGAATATTTGAGATTTGATTATCGTTTTTGATAATTGAATAATTGTTGATTTGGGATTTGATTATCGTTTTGATAATCGAATATTTGTTGATTTGATTATCGTTTTTGATAATCGAATATTTGTTGATTTGATTATCGTTTTGATAATCGAATATTTGAGATTTGATTATCGTTTTGATAATCGAATATTTGTTGATTTGATTATCGTTTTTGATAATCGAATAATTTGTTGATTTGAGATTTGATTATCGTTTTTGATAATCGAATATTTGAGATTTGATTATCGTTTTGATAATCGAATAATTGTTGATTTGATTATCGTTTTTGATAATCGAATAATTTGTTGATTTGATTATCGTTTTTGATAATCGAATAATTTTTGATTTGATTATCGTTTTTGATAATCGAATAATTTGTTGATTTGATTATCGTTTTTGATAATCGAATATTTGTTGATTTGATTATCGTTTTGATAATCGAATATTTGTTGATTTGATTATCGTTTTTGATAATCGAATATTTGAGATTTGATTATTGTTTTGATAATCGAATATTTGTTGATTTGATTATCGTTTTTGATAATCGAATAATTTGTTGATTTGAGATTTGATTATCGTTTTTGATAATCGAATATTTGAGATTTGATTATCGTTTTGATAATCGAATAATTGTTGATTTGATTATCGTTTTTGATAATCGAATAATTTGTTGATTTGATTATCGTTTTTGATAATCGAATAATTTGTTGATTTGATTATCGTTTTTGATAATCGAATAATTGTTGATTTGATTATCGTTTTTGATAATCGAATATCTGTTGATTTGATTATCGTTTTTGATAATCGAATATCTGTTGATTTGATTATCGTTTTTGATAATCGAATATCTGTTGATTTGATTATCGTTTTTGATAATCGAATAATTGTTGATTTGATTATCGTTTTTGATAATCGAATAATTTGTTGATTTGATTATCGTTTTTGATAATCGAATATTTGTTGATATGAGTTCTAATTATCGCTTATGATAATTAGATATTTGTTGATTTGATTATCGTTTTTGATAATCGAATATCTGTTGATTTGATTATCGTTTTTGATAATCGAATAATTGTTGATTTGATTATCGTTTTTGATAATCGAATAATTTGTTGATTTGATTATCGTTTTTGATAAACGAATATTTGTTGATTTGAGATTTAATTATCGCTTTTGATAATTAAATATTTGCTGAATTGAGATTTAATTATCGCTTTTGATAATTAAATATTTGCTGATTTGAGATTTAATTATCGCTTTTGATAATTAAATTATTTGTTGATTTGAGAACTCTGATTATCGTTTTTGATAATTAGATTGTGTTGATAATTTGTGAATTTCTTTTATTGAAAATTTAAAAGGTTTCTTTGGCGTTTGTATTCCCAACTTTATTTTTCTAGCTTAACCAGTTTATGTTAGAAAAATAATTGTTATTGACGTCCTTAATTATGAAAATTGCGGGGACGCAATTTTTATAAGGAGGGGAGTCTGTAACAACCCGGAGTTTAGTAACAGTTGATTATCGTCAAATGACGATTATATGGGTCGTTAATTGCTAATCGGAGTTTTAAACCGGGTTGAAATTCTTTAAAAATTTAATAGTGACCCATTTTTATATTGGGCTGTGATATATTTGCAAAACAAATACCACCCCCTTTCCAATTTTCGTTCATTCGAAAATAAAACCCTAAAAAGTAAAAATCGAACGAGGTAAGAAATGGCGGCCTCCCTCGTTCTTCCCCCTTTCGTGATTAGGGTTCGTGAAAATCAGAGTCTTCGACAACCGAAGCTCGATCGAATGAAGGCTCTGGCCTTGCTTAGGCGATCAGCGGCTCCTTCGACATGCTCGAGCTCGAGGGGACATTGGCTGCTCTAAATCGTGGCTAAGGTGAGTGATTTTATTTCACTCACATTTAATTCGTCTCAGTATTTTGATTCGAATGTTTGATTTTCATCTCGATGTGGATGATTTTGACTCGGAATTGATCCTTGTTTTCCATGATTTGATTATCATGTCACTGTTTGTTTTTCGTGTTCCATAGCCTCGGCTTTAACTGGGTTTTGTTCAATGTTTTTGACTTGTTGTTGATCATGTTGTTCATGCTCAGGTTGTTTCTCCAGATTCGATTGAAGTTGAGTTAGTGCCTTTCTGTCAGTTTCATGTACATAAGTTATTACATCATGTTATTCTGTCGCATGTAGTTATATGGTGCTGCTTCATGTTATTCATGCTCATGTACATATGTTATTGCTTTATGTTCATATGTGCCTCTAGTCATGTATGTTGGCTTCTTCATGTTGCATGATCGAGTCAAGTTGCACTGCCGTTCCATGATACGCTTGCTTGTTTCTGTGGTTACATTTGTTGTTGCCTTTTTCAGTTTCATTTAATTGACACTGTCTCACTCCAACTACATGTATTTTGATGCAGTTGCAACTAAGTTGTACTACTTCCTTTCCTCTCGAGTCTGACACTTGCACTGTCCAGTTTTGTTTAGTTGTTCACCGGTCTGCATTTACCAGTGAAGTTGAACTTGGTCTTACTTGGCATCTTCCACCTGTAGTGACTTGACCTCTGCAGCCTCTTGTTGTTGCATTTGTATCTGCAGTCTTCACTGCAACCTGTCTCGAGTCTGATTTGGTACATTATTCATTTGAGTCGTGATAGCTATGCATCAAAACCTGATTCATGGTTCACTACTATTTTATGTACTTGGGGTCTAGGCTTTAATGTTGAGTCTCCTTGTTGAACTTCATGCTGGTGAACTGTTTTAATACCAGTTAGAACCACTGCCATTTTGCACTGTTGGGTTTATATTGCCTGTGTTTGAGTCTGCATTGCCTTCATGTTGATACTCTGGTTATCCACTTAACTTTGTTGAGTTTCCCTCTGTAGTCTCTGACCTGCAGTCTTTAGTAATGCTGCATATGTATTTTGTAGCTTGCTCCCTTCATGTTCATTTGAGACACTAATCTTATTTAAAAGCTACTCTATGTCTTTTACTGTCATTGAATTTGAGAACATTGAGGTTAAGTTTGTTGTTGCATTATATCTGAACTTCCTTTGATTCATTTAATGTTGCCACCTTGTTGCTCTCACCTTCATTCGGTTGTGTCCTCATGTTGAACACTGCCTTGTGCACTTGCTCATTTGGGTTATACGGTTTCTCGTTGCACTTCTGATTCTTTTTGCCACGTGTAGTTGGTTATGTACATTCACTTGTGTACATATCTTACATTCATTGGGTACGTTATCACTGTAGTGGCAAGGCAGTGCACGCAAGCGTGAACTACAGCCACACGGTATTCAATGGGTACATCGTCACTGTAGTGGCAAGGCAGTGCACGCAAGCGTGAACTGCAGCCACACAGCATGGCTTTTATGATATTCTATTTTGTTTCGATTTATTGACCTTTTGCATATTCCATATGCTGTAGTGGCGAGGCAGTGCACGCGTGCGTGTACTGCAGCCCTACTCGAATTAATATTTTAATTGAGGTTTCAATGTTTTGAACTGTTTTGTTTATTCAAATTCAAAATTCTGATTTGGCTTAATTTACTGATTTGTGTTAAACCCTGTTACGTGCTATAGTTATCGTTATCCGATTTCTTTATTTAAGGATCGGATAGACGAGATTTATTGTGACTGTTGTCTATTCATTATTTAATTATTATTGCTTCTGTGCACTAATAACTGAGTTTGAATTAGACTGACCCGTGTATTATTTTCTTTTGAATGTAATACTCGGGTCAGACCGAGCATTTACAGGTTGTGGATATCTCACTTTGAGTTGCTGCTTGAGCTGTGAAGTCTCTTCATATCTTATGGAGTAGTCGTCGTCGTGTTTTGTAGTCAGTATATTTGTATAGGCTGTTGTATATCCATGTATATTATTCACGATAATGTACTTGTATATGTAACTTCCAGAGTCGACAATGTAGTTGTATCATATGTATTGTATCACGTGTATATCAACTGACATCAGTTATAAATATATATGAGACTTTCTGTTATATTTGTGTTCCGCATTTACTTTATCTGTGTTATTCTTATATATATTGTCCTAAACTATTATGAACCATCGTAGTTCGTTTTATACTAGAATTGGGTATGTCGATGGGAGTAAATAAATAGGAGATGAGAAATAAAAATATATACCACTCCTATCGAGATAACCAATACTAGTGTAAGGCCTAACTACGGATGGCCGCTCCTATCCAGCCTTATTCTTCGTAATAACAGACAGTATTTCTTTTAATACTCTTTGTTATTGTGAGCATAGAGGTGGGGCGTCACAGGGAGGTTTGAAATATGAAGTGAACTTATAAAAATAATTTTTATAAGGGATAAGTGAATGGGTTTCATAAAGTGAATGAGTTTTATAGTAGGTGATGTTTTGCAAAGGGAATTTATTAGCCATTTTTTATGGAATTTGAGAAGAGGGAAGTTTCAAGTGTCTTTGGTGAATACTCATATTTTTGAGATAAGTAAAAATATTTTTTAAGTATAAAAGGAATGTAAAGGGTTTTGGGAATAGTATTTTAAATAGATCTTTTGATCAAGTTTTGCAAAGTGTTTTAATTAATGAACGATTAATTAATAAAGGCTTGGTACATCTCGTATGGAATTAAATCCATGTTTGAATGGTTGTTTATTTGATAGTTAAATAACCGACTATCAAATCTGGACCAAATCGTAACTTTGGAAATATCTAGGAGAAGCATGAGAATTATATAGCACACTTACCGTCAATGGTGCTATACTGTACGTATAAACTTGTTTCATTCTTCTAGGATAAATAATAAGGAAATCCTTCCACAAACGGTTAGGAGGTGAACTCCGCTCTTATCTTCTTATTTCCTAAAGAACCAGGATTGAGTTTACTGGAAACTATTGAAATTTGTTTTAAAGAGAACGGGTTTAGGTAAGTATAAGTTATTCGAAAACCACTTCAATCCAACTCAAGCATTTAAACTGAAGATGTCTTGAAGAGGATTAAAGACGGAGCTTTTGAAGTGCAAGGGCTACTTGCTACTATTTCCGATGGTGATTCCAAAATTGATGTAGTTGAGGTAGTGCTTTCGGTTTTATTCAGACCTAAAGTGAACTTGTATGGATGATTGCTGACATTGCTTTTCTACAAGAGGGTAGTGTTAGCATTCCAAAATCGTCTGCTAAGAGAAAAGGTAAAAGCGTTGCCTCAAGCCTCATAACTAGGGAAATGGCTAAAACAGGGTAGATGCACCAGGGCTATGTGGGTCGCTCCCATTAGGGTGTGTCATCGCCTTTTTAGATTATCATATTATGGATTTGTTTGTGCGTGAGAGATCTTGATAAAGGTTGGAAGAAACTGGGGTGATGACATATTAGGAACTATCCAAGTTCAAGGGTAGGCCGGTTCTCTATTAGCAAGGGTGGACCAAGTTCTTGGTCTAGCCCTAGGTATGTTTTATCTAGAGGTGTACTGTATGGAAGGTAGTCCCTTACATTGCCATTGTTAGAATCCATTCTCCAATAAACATGTGAACTAGATTATATACTTATTACGCTGGAATTTAATAATATAAAAATTTTGGTTATTAATATGTATTTGTATTTTAGACATTATCATAATACCACTGGATTTTCTATAAAAATATTTTTGGTTATCGTAAGGTAAAAACTCATCTGTATTTATATGCGGCGGCGTCTTACAAGATACCTTTGATTCTAAAAGTGTTTTACAAGTTATAATAAAGTTCCTTCTGATTTGAGTTTCTCAGGCCGGTTTTACCAAATTGATCCAGGCGTTGTTTTCCAATAATGCTCGGGTCAGCCCGAGCACATTTTCTATATTTAGTTGGATTCTTTGGAGCTTTCAGGCGACGAGCTGGATTCTCCCAGACGTACTCACGTATCTTATATTCTTCCACTGTTCTGTTTTGTTTTGTTCTTGTCTGTATTTGTCAACAATTGTAAGGACAAACTATTATAGCTGTCCAAGCTGATAATAGGTTAGTGTACTCTGATGTTCTGTATAATAAAGATGATTTTTTTGTAAATACTTGTTTATATTATATATTACTCATCGCGTATTATGAGATTTTGTTCTATGTTTTCTTTCTTCACCCAAAATGACCTGTCTTTCGAGCACTTAAATGATCAGCACATGAATACTGAGGATGTATTAAGTGTCGTCTTTAAGTGTAAGAAATACAGATCGTTACAGCAGTTCAAATTTTAATGATAATGATACACTTACTTCGATAAATTCACAGATGAACTATCATACAATGAACATATGTATTTTATACAAAAGTAGTGTATACATGGTACGTTCGTTGAATATAAAATGAAAGTAGAAGACATAACATGCAAAGGAAATAAAAGAATTGAATTTGATCGTGTAAATGAGTGTATTGGAAAATGTTTCAAAAGTAACTAAAAAATGAATAAGATTCATTCCTAAAATTCACTCCTCCCTATGGTACATATTAATGTATGGATAAGAAGCAATCGAATTTCGTTGGACAAAGTACGATTGATGATGAGTGAAATTGTCCTAATTTCTTTCTCTAAGAATGTGTACTTAAGTGTAGGTACATAAGGTTAAATTTAATTTTGTCAAAATCATAGTTTACGATGTCATACAAGATAAGAATTGATAAGAAATCCCAACATATCCTAAGTCAAAGAGTTGAAAAGTTATATGAGTTAAGAGCCAGGACATAATACTTGCTCGTAAGGGATCTTATGTGAACCATCGCAAAGAAGTTCATGACTAACCCACATCAATTGACTAACTCATGTTATGATCACAAGTACGTAAACTCAAAAATTAAGTCAGCTTTATCCACAAAGGTAGTTCATAAAATGTTTCTGAATGCCTATTCTGTTGTATTGAGAATACTTTATGTTTCAAGAAACTCCGACTTCATGATAAAGGAATTTCTTTTAGAAATTATTAATCATAAGGGGGATTTGAATATGATCAGATAAAACTATTTGCAAAAGATGAAGTGAAACTAACCAAGCCGAAATTTGCATGACCCTTTAGAGTGTCTAATAAGGAATCACATATTAATGAGAAATAATGGGTTTCTTATTAATGCCAAGAAACGAATTTCATTAGTTGTCAATAAACTATTAAGAGTATTAACACTACCATATGGCACGATGTGAAAATCTAGAATTGGTTACAAGTAAATTATCAATGTATTATTTCGTCAGTTGTCAATAAACAATTTAATTTTGCTAAAGCATACTTTAAGAGATTATATAAGATACGAGATGATAAGAAACCCCAACATATCTTAAGTTAAGGAGTTTACAAGTTGTACGAGTCGAGAGTCGGGATATAATACTTCTTATATAGGATCTTATGTGAACCATAGCAAAAAAGTTTGGGAACAACCCACATTGGTTGACTAACTTATGTTATGATCATAAGTACCATAAACTAAGAATTAAGTCAACTTTATCCATAAAGGCGACTTATAAAATATTTCTAAATACCTATTCCATCAGATTGAGAATACCTGATGTTTCAAAAAATCCAACCTCTTGATGAAGGGATTTATTTAGAAATTATTGATCGTAAGGGGATTTGGATACGATCAAAAGATAAAACTAATTACATAAGATGAAATGAAATTAACTAAGCCTAATTTGGCACGACTCTTTAGAGTTTCTAATAAGAAATTGCAAATTAATTAGAAACTATGAGTTTCCTATTAATGTCAAGAAAAAACTTTCGTTAATTATCAATAAGCCATCGAGAGTATTAACTCTACCATATGGCAAGATGCGCAAATCCAAAATTGATTCCATGTACATTGCCAATGTATGATTTTGATTGTTGTGTCCAAAGGAATATGATTCATTGGCCTTAAATGTGTCCTTAGGAAGAATACCGGTTAGTTAAGTTCATCAACAATGTTGATAAGAACAACATATTAAATTTCAATTGTCAAAATTAGTGTAATGGAATCAGCAATCAACATGCTAATGTTAATTAGGAAAACTACCACCCAATATAATCTGAGTTTTGGTACTTATGTGTTGAAAAATATATTCTAAATAACAATTTAAAATAGACTGTTTGTGTAACAACCAAAGTGTCCCAAAGTCAGCAGGACTGATACTGAGTTTGTGAGTTTCATATATGATCCAAAGAACCGTTACGAAAATGTCATATGATTAGTAACAAACTTAAGAAAATATTTTGATAGAAATTTCAAACAGTTTGAATTTTAATCAAAATGCAGAGAAAGCTCTATAGGAAAGAACTATAAAAGGCGCTAAAATATTTCTATAATTATAAGTAAACAACATACTACTAATTTTTAATGATATATTGTGTAAAAATCAGCCTTAATTTGGTTGTTTAATTATCGATATTGGGTCTGAAATTGATATCTTTTATAAGTAGTACAAATGATGTAACGAGCTGCCTTTTTAGATGTTTTAAGCAGACGCACACGTCGAACGCAAACCATTCAAAAGGGCAGATTGTTATGGGGTAAATAAGAAAAAGTGAAAGAAATAAAACAAATACAGAATCTCGCAGCGGAATGGAAAAATATAGTAATTAAATAACAGTTCATGAAACTATTTTATAAATACATTTAACTATTCTTTTATAATACAAAATCAGAGTTATAGAAACGGGAATAAATAAATAATAAATGCAGCAGAATATAATAAATAATACTAGTACAAATCTTCGTCTTCGTCCTCCAGAAATAAGATCTTCAACCCTGAAATGATCATGCTGACCCGAGCGAATTGAAAAGACAAAACACTCAAGTCAGAACTAAAACATCTTATGTAAGTTAAATCGATGGTAAATATGCGTGTGACGGCGTCAGAGATATTTACGGGGTTTGACATCTCCTATCCAGTGTCTAACGTAAGTGCAATAACTTCGAAGATGTTTGGGATTCACGTCTTCTAAGGATCCGTTAAACTATCTACTATGCAGTACAATAAGTATTATAATATGTCTATAGTAAAGTAAAAGTATTAAAATAGCGTTAAGGCATTACACATATCCATCTTAACACATTTATATATTCTCATAGTCTATACAGTATCGTACGCTCCTCCGTAAACTGGAGGTTTACACATATGGCATCCCATAGGTATGGTACAAAACAAACTCGTAGAAGGCGCTCTAAGGCATTTGAACACGGCACTCGAGGCAATGCCAGGGTAGATATACCAATTGCATATCTGGGCTGGTGGTAACGCATAGCTGCTACTACTACCCACCTCGGAACACACTCCCGAATCAAAAATCAAGGAATGGCCACTAAATCAATCACAAAGTAATAGAATGGTATCAATGAAATGTGGATAGGTGGAATGACCTCACTTGGCCCGGCGTGACTCCTGTTTTAGTCACATCTAAGCTGACTCATGGGAGTAAGGGTTACGTCATACCTCATACAAAAATCGTTCGCTAAACCAACCTACTTCATTTTTGGAATCTCCACGACGTACATAGTTGTTAAAGTGGTTTTCGGTATTGGCAGAGAGTATGACAATATCCAATCATGGTCTCTTTAACAACCAATCGCTCATTACACACTAGATGGTTCTTTTACATTTCAAAAAGTCAATTTACAAATTTGTATCAAATATCATATTCTCAAACCATCTCAATTTCAAATCATTTGCACTTTCAAAAATCACATTCACTTCCAAACCATATTTACTCAAATATGTTATTTCACAAAGGTATCAATTTCAAATTCCAACTTAGGTTGTAATATCGTTTAACCTTATTCACTTAAAAAAACAAGGATTTGAATATAAACCCATCTACTTTACTTAGTTTGAAAATTTAGAAAATAGTTCAAATAGTTATAAATAGTTAAATACTCCAAAATAGTTTAAATTTTAGGTAAAAGATATCGTTAAATTGATTTAAGATAGTTAAATAGATTTAAAATAGATTAAATATAATTAAAATAGATTAATTAGTTTTAAAATAAGTTAAATGGGTTAACGGTTTAAAACAGGTTAAAATGATTTAATATAGTTTATATAGGTTAAAATAGTTTAATAATTTGAAAATCTTAAAATTTACAATCTTAAAATAATATGTTTTGAAACAATTTATATCAAAAACGTGGATTTGAAATTTATATCAATTTAAACTATTTATTTCATTTCAACACATCTAAACCATTTCAATTTTCCAAATCAACAAAACCCAATTTCGAATCTTTCAATTTTAATTTTAATTAAACTATTAAATTCTATATCGATTTCAATCTATATGTGAAATATCATTTTAAATTATTCAATTTCAATGAATTCCAAAGTTATATTTCAAAATTCAACTTTTAAAATCTCAATTTAATTTCTTTAAACCCATTCCAATTTTTAACATAAATCTTGAATTTCAATAATAATTAAATTTTATATAAATCAAATTTTTATTTCAAAATATCATTTAACAGGATTCAGAAATTTAGGACATAAAGTAATTTAATTTAACCAATTCGGTGTTCGTATATAATTCTCTATCCTAGGTCAAGTGATACGGATATTTATCATTTCAATTCGCAATTTAAAATTTTACGGTTATATATCATTTGAACCAGCAATCCCGAATTAATATAAAAATCCATAAAATCGCTCAGGTCTATCATTTCAGCCCATAACGATTTTTCCCTAATCTATAGATAGTTCAGGTATATATCATTTCAACCAATTGTGATTTTCCTAATAATAACTAAAGGAACTTGCATAGCGATTACAGTATATAATTCAAATAAGACATCCATCATCCAATATCAACAATTAAACATCCATCACAATCATCATCCAATTCAATTAATAAATTGCAACAATTAACTAATTATCAATAACAGGTAATTAACTGGAAATTTAAATTCAATAATAAATTAAATGATAGTTTAATTCAAAATAAATTCACGTTAACTGGAATAGAAAATTTTAAATTATCAAATAGCCATAAATAAATTTCTAATCACACTATAAATTTAATTTAACAAACATAAGAAATTTTAGAAGCTGTGAGTGGGTTAAAACACTCATCTTTGAATTTAAATCGAACTAAAATCCAATTTAGGGCCCAAAATCAAACAGTTTGAGAATTCATCCAAACCCGCATCAAAATGTCTGGAATTTCGATACGATCCTAGCGGAGCAAACCACGCGTGAAACGATCCTCGTATGAGAAAGTTATTAATGTTAAAATATTTAGATTTTTAAGTTATATTAAAATAAAATATAAAAAACAGACCAACCAATATGAGCCATGTCATCACCGAAAGCAGCATGAAATCCTAATCCACACCTATCAATCTCGAACTGCAGCCGTCGAACCTTGGGCAATTTCATTCCCGCCTCATCGAACGATGTCCCGATCAAACAACTTCACTGCCTCCACCGCAACAGGCCGCCCCTGGCCGAAGCACTGCAACCACAAACGACGTATCATGCGTACGCTATGCTGAACCATACGTCGCCCGTCCATCGTCCAATTCTAGCAAATCTACTGACCAATGACAAGAAGCAGCCGTGTGGATCGATAGCCCTCGACCTCCTTTACACGCCCATACTTCCCGATCAAATACTCGTCGCAGATCCAACATCAAATCCACAACCCAAATATGAATGACTGAGAATTTATCGTCATTTTTGGCCACACGGAAATCCAGATCGACAAACAGACTGCAGATTTGACTTGTGCTCGTCGAGAGCTTCAAATCGATATATACGGAGGAGTTTGATTTTGGAGTTGAATTTTGAAATTGAATTTTGCAAATTTGGGAATTAGGGTTTTATTTGTGTGCCATTGGAAAGAGGAGATGAGAAAGAAATGTACATATAGATAATAGAAAATAAGAAGGTTGCTAGGGTTTATAATGGGTTATTCATAGGCAAAGCTGAAAACAGAAAGAATGGTTAAATGTTGAACAATAAATGACCCCAAAAGCCCGTTTTGTCTTGGGAACGAAAATGGTAATCTCATATATCAAAATAGATGTTTTCAAAAAATTTAAACTTAATGCAACAGGTTTCAAGTCCTAATTCCATCGTATAAAGAATTTATGTTAAAATCAACTTATTTCAAATTGATTTCAGTTGATTTTAATTAAATTGATTTCTACGCATTTCGAGTTCTTACGATCAAACGACAAGTCCGGTCACTACCAAACTTGAAATCCTATAATAGTTCACCATTTCGGATCCGATGAAACTGGTTTCGTCGAAATCCGAGACAGTGGCCAAAACGGCTATTTTCACATTAATTAAATAAAATAATACTAAATTAATTAACCGCCTTTTTATCAAATAGTTATAAACTAACAGATTTCATCATTTTTAATTACTTAGACATTTATAATACTTTAAAATGAGCTTACAAAAATTTCAGTGTTAATTAATTTCCAAAATACAGTGTTCAGTTTCAAATGCAATTAACCCAATTAATTATAATTTAATTCCAATAAATTGATTAAATTTGATTTCAATGTTTATATTCAATCAAACATTAATATATTAACATAGTCAGCGGTTGTTAATATCTTATTACACTAATACTTTACTATTACCATCTTAGTTTTCATTAATGTAGTATTTATTTCAATAAATCCATTTATTAAAAAATGTAAATTCCAAAATTTGGTCAAACTTGATTTCGATTTTTTTATTCTATCAATTGTCATATTATGCATAAAATTTTCATTGGTTACATCTTATTGAATTAAAATTCTACCATTATCAATTTAACCTGCATTAACTGCACTAATCAAGTGAATTAATTGCAATTGATTTCCAATTTAATTTATCTCACTAAATACACAGGTAACATATAATAATCGTTATGATTAACTTTTAATCACACTTATAAGTTATTATTAACAAAGAAATTTTATAATTACTTACATTACACCGGTTTTATTCAATTATCATAAATTATATATTATTTTATTAATTGATTCAATATTTGCATTTGTTTTCCTATATTCATTTTGTAACCAAGTATAACCTTTAAATCATTTCAATCGATTGGAATTTCATTCAAATTGTTAACAATTAACTTTAATTAACATTGTTACATTTCATTTTAGTTAAAGTTTCATTAGTACATCACAAATATTTATTTCTTTCAATATTAAATTACCAAAATCTTATCAAATAAACAAATTTAATTATCGAAAATTACGGGTCATTACAAATGGATGTTGGGATTGTCTCACAACATACATAAACACTATATTAAAATGTTTAATGTGAAGCATATGAGATCGAATCCATATGCACTAGCAATAGAAATTACCATATATGACGTATTGTCAAGTATATCACATTTTGCTTATGTGCTTGGTACATTGACTGAGTATCAAATCTGTATTAAAATGTCTAAATGGTAGTTAAAAATTGTTCATGAGTATTTGAGATATACAAGAGAAATATTTATGGAAACAATGAACTTCTTATGGATAAGTGTTTTGATTCGAACTTCATAAGTAATATCGAGCATCGTATGTCAATCATAAATTCATATTCTAATCTTAGTTAAGAAATTTTAAGTTAGAAATAAGCCAAGCTAGAATTAGTAGATGATTCAATTGAAAGGCTAAACACATCACCTTGAATAATGCTGCAATAAAAAAAGTATAAATAAATGCCGAAGTTTATAACTGAATTTAGGGTGATTTTAAATGTTGAGAATCCCACAAATATGTTATGCAATCATAATGTTACGGTAAAGATGTTGAAAGAACTTAGAGGCCACTAGAAGTCGAGAAACATAATCCGAAAGTTTCCACATAATATAGGCAATTTCTCATCATCGGAGAGAGTTGATTGACAAAGTGGATAATTAAGACAATATAGCATATCCATTCATTAAGAGATTAATTGATTGATTTTAAGAAAACAGATTAGAGGAATGAGATTAGGGCTCCATAATTGGTCCCAAATGCAAGTGGTGGATTGAAAAACTTAAGAGTATGCCTTAGGAGAAATTCTATAATTTATTGTGAATTATTTACTCTATAATAAAATCTCATTCGAAATAAAGGTGTTTGTTTCCAGTTAGATACTTATCGTGTTGTAATATATTAATTAAATAATTAATTTATGTATATTAAGTATAAATCCTTAAATGATATGTTATGTGATAATAATGACAAGGATTTGTAATTATAAGAAAATTATCGTAATATAATAACATATTATTTTAAATATACTTGGTTAAGGTATTTCAAGAAAGGACGTCGATATATCCAATGAGACCGGAGTATTTAACACTTTCTAATTGTTAAGCAGTGCATTACTCATGGCTGTTGGGATGCTAAGGGAATACGTACTTATAGTTATAGGATAACTATGGAATTCTTCACTCTAGAGTTTCTTGGTGGTCAATAACAATTAGATTAAATAAGAAATCTTGGGAGTGATGATATTACACAATTATCTTAACATAAGAATATTGTTGAGGTTTTGTAACAACCCAGTATTTCCAACAATTCGCATCCTCATATGTCGGACTTGAATTGCTCAAAATACCGCGTTGTAAATAAAATTTGGAAAATCTTAGAATATATAGCAAATAAAAACCACAGATCACAGACACAGAGTAATAATAGTGCAGCGGAAGTAAAAGAAATAGTAGTTCATGAAGCTACTATGTAAATATATCAGAGTTACATAAGATACAATTGAAGAAATAAAGTACAAAAGAAGTCTCAAGATGATATCCAAGTAAAAATGAATACAATACTGGGATCAACAGGATAACTGGAAGTGAAATAGATAAAACTAGACAAGCAGATAATCTCCAGCGATTTCAAATCTCCAGAAAGTGGAATCCCAATCTGTGAATACTCCGGCTGACCTGAGCGTAAATAAAAAAATACAAACACTCGAGTCAGGACATACATACTTATACAATGTAAACCAACTCAAGTGAACTGTAGTAAAGGTACAAGCAACTTAAAGGATGCTTGGGGCCGTCAATCCTCTAAGGATCCGTTAAAATATTCACTATGTAGTAATATTACACTATTATAATAATCTCTAATAGTAAAATAAACTTACTTTTAAATAGCATTAAGGCTTTACATTTTCAACCTTAACACGTAATAGTCCCAGTAGTCCATCCAATATCTGCATATCTCCTGATCGGGAGACTAAGAGAAGATACTCATGGGCTATGGGAGAAAACCAAACTCGTAGTAAAGGCTCGATAGGGTAGGTGACACGACGCACAAGGCAATGCCATGGTAGATATATCAATTACACACACGGGCTAGTGGTAACGTAGTAGTCACATTCGCCCACCTCGTAACACATTCTCAAAATCGGAGGGGCGCCCAAACAATCACAAAAGCAATAGAATGGTATCGAAGAAATGTTTTCGACCAGAGGAGCTACCCCTTTTGGCCCAAGATCGCTCCTGTTTTAGCCACCTTATGCCAACTCATGGGAGTTGGGTCCACGTAACATACTTCAAGAATGTCACCACCATCCTACTTCATTCTGGAATCTCTACCGCGTACACGGTTGTCAAAGTGGTTTTCGATATCGACAGAGAGTATGCCCATATCTGATCCCCGTCTCTTTGCCAACCAATCGTTATAAAAACCCGTGGTTATAACTTAAAAATAATGTTTTATACTTCAAAATAAAATATCATTTCAATTCGAATCTTCATCAAAATAAAGATTAAATTATTTCCAAACCATTTCAATATATCAACATACCATATCTTTCAAATTCAAATATTTATCAAAATAAATATCAGGTCATTTCTAACCATTTCAATATATTAAATTATCATATCCTTTCAATACTTCCTTTCAAATCATTTTAATACATTAAAATATCATATCCTTTCAAAACTTCATTTCCAAATCATTTTAATATCAAAATATCATATCTTTCAGAAATTCATTTTCAAATCATTATATAAGTTCAAATCCAAATATTCAACTTTGAATACCTTCTAAATTCAAGATAACATTCCTTTATTATCCTTTCAAATCACCTTTTAAAATGATTTATATTCCATCAAATTAATTCATTTAAACCATTTAAAAATGGAGTTATTATACTTTCAAATTAAGTATTCAATTCCCAAAGTTTCAAACCATTTTGAGCTCATTTACTTGGTTAAAAACCATAAAGATTGAAAATTTCAGCCTTACGCAGCATTTAGAAAAAAGCCATTATAAGTTATACTTGAAAACATTTTAATTCAGCAAAGACAGCATTTAAAAATTGCTGTTAAATCTCATTTTAGTTGTAATTTTAGTTTAAAACAGCAAAGACAACATTTTCAGAAATGTTGTAATAGCTCAGGTTTCAAATTAAAGGTTTTTATTAATTTCAGCAAAGACAGCAGAACCACTACAGCATTTACAGAATTGCTGTAATAGGCCTTTATTAAATTCTTAGCCTTTTAGTTTACTTCACCAACTATAGAATTTCAGAACTGATGTAATAGCCTTTTTTATTAGGTTTTAGTTCATTTACAGAAACCATAGCATTACTCAATGCTGTTAAAAGTATTTTCCAGATTTTAGAGTATTTTCAGCAAATAATAAACTTCAATTTAAATCCTTTAAACATTATAAAAATCATATTTTAACATTCAAAAATGTCTATTAACATACCTTTAACATATGATTTTTATAAAATAAATTTCTTATAAATAAATCAAATTTCAATAAATTTACTTAACAAATTCAAGTGTATAATTTTCTTTCCTTCACATATGCAATTTATTAACACTTACATTTTTTTTAATTTCCATTTCAAAAATTAAACTAAATTTCCAATTTAATACATTTAACTAAAACCTTTAATTAAACCAAATTTCACATTTCCAAGCCTAGTTGTATTTTAAAATTACACATTTAAGCATTCATTTATTTAACCATTTAAATTCATAGAAAAATCAATAATACTTTGATAAATCACTTAAATTCATATTTAAATCAAATTATCATATTTACCATTTTCCAAATTAAATTAAATTTCCATATTTTCTATATAACTTAAACTACCATTTTAAAACCAAAATTTTCCAAATTTCCAAACTTAAGTTATATTTCCAAAATTCAACTTAACCATTTATTTATTTAACATTTCCACTTATAGAAAAAAGAAATCATAAATCCTTTATTTAAAACACTTTAAAAATCTATTTAAATCCAATTATCATAAATTTACATTTTAAACCACTTAAAATTTTATTTATATAACTTAAATATCATTCTAAAAGCCAAAGTCCAAATTTCTAGATTTAAGTTATTTTAAAAAAAATCAATTTAATCATTTAATTATTCAACACTTTTAACTTATGGAAAAAATCAAAATTTCTTATTTAAACATTAAAAATCCAATTTAAATCAAATTTTCATAAATTTACACTTTTAAAAATACTTAAAAATATTCGAAATACTTTATAAAGTACCCACGTGCCTATATATAGTTTTTTAACCTAGGTCAAGTGATACAGATATATATCATTTCAATCCGTAGTTTACAAAGAAAATCCGGGTTCTATCATTTCAAACCCGCAATCCCAAGTTAAAATAAATAAATAAAAATCGTTCAGGCCTATCATTTCAGCCCATTACGATTTTCCCTATTCTAAAGTTCGTTCGGGTATGTATCATTTTAACCCATAGTGAACCTAATCTACAGGGAACTTACAGTGTGATAAACAGATATAAATGAACTGTTAACAACATATAGCAGCAACAGATGAGATGACATGTAAATTAACAGGTGTAACATCATATATTAATAATCATAGGCAGTTATAACATCATATATAATTCTACACATTCAGTTGTTGTCGCTTCACAATTGCATAAGTATAAAATGTCGTGTGAGATTTACTCACCTCTTTGTGTTGGAGATAGCGAATCAAATGACATAAATGGATTCCAGAACACAAAGACAAGATTACAGACTCGAGTTGAGAGAGATCCAAGCTATAGTTCTTGTAAACAACCCATAACAAATCCAGATATTAATATAAATTCAATACAACATTCAATTTGAAACAACTTTGAAATAAAATGCGATATTGAGATGAATGCCTTTGCCTTGCTTTCTACATTTGCTTGCACGACCTAGGGATTGTCTATGGTCAGCCATAACATGGTTTAGGGTCTGTTTTGGAACTATGAAGGCACGAATAAAAGAGAATAGGAAGTGTAGAGGAGTTATAAGTGAGGAGTACAAGTGGTTAAGGCAAATATATGTGTTTTGGTTCAACTTTTGGCTCGGTCTATGTCCCATCAAGGTTCGGCCATTTAACGTATAGGTCTGGACAGAGGTAGGAGTTGATGGTTAGAGGCATGTCAAGGTGGTGGTGGAGCAATAGGAGGTAGCCAAGGTAATTTAAGGTGATGGTGATGAAGACTAGGTGGCTAGGCATGCTTTTTAAGGAGTTTTTGCATTGTTATGTGGTGTTGTGTTCAAGTGGAGGTCATGGCACTTTATGGTCAGAGAAGATAAAGGTTAGGCCATGGATTATGTAGGGATAGAAGTGGTGCTGGTTGGTGGAAGATATAATGGGGTAGAGGCCGAGCAACATGTGCAAAGAGACAAGGCAATTAAGCAAAATTCAATGGAAAAAGAGGAAGAAAAGTAGAAAAGAATGGAGGAAGCCATTACCATTTTTGTTCTAGCCGTGAAAAATAACGAGATGGGATGTTTCTCACATGAAAATGAATAAAATTCACGGCCAGGAACTGAAATGTACGGCCAAAATACAAGAGAAAATGAAAAGACTAGCAGCCGAAAAGTCACACGTTATAAAGCTTTTTAGTCCCTTCAAATTTCCATTGCTATAAAATCAAATAAACAAATAAAATTTCAGTAAAAGAATTTTAAAGCTGAAACAAAGAAAAATAAAATAAAACAAATAATTAAATTTAAAGAAAATAGAAAAAGAATTAAAGAAATTGTTTGAAAATTGGAAACATGACTCAAAATTACAAATAAAATATCACTGGTTTTGAAAAAATTACCACTATACTTATAAACTAATAAAAGTCAAGTAAATAAAATAAATAATGAACAAAATAAAGTGGGAATGAGAATAAAATAAGATCTTAAGAAAATAGAAAAATAAATAAAGAATTTCTTTAATTAAATGGAACTGGAAATTAGAATTTGCAAACAAAAACACAACTAACACTGGAAAATGTTAGTTACACTTTTAAAAATGTTTTAAAACCAAAATATATACATAAAATGTTAATTTACCCATATAAATGTAAATTAGAACATTACATCACGAAATAAAATATTATTTATATAGTTTAAAATAAACAATTTTGTTAAATACAACAATTTACACACAACAGTTAAAAAGGCATAGCTTTCACAATATTAATCGGATTTCAACGAAACAAATAGCAGTATTCTTAAAAATTTATCTACGTTCATAATAAAATATAAAATTCAAATTTTCAAACTTTTAAATTTTTAAATTTAAAAATTAAAGTTGACCATATTGACTAAAATTCATTTTTTTTGGAAATTATTCAATTTAGTCATGTTCGAAATTATAATTCACATAAAATCAAAATTTATATTTAAAATAACAAAATTATCTAAATTAAATGAACTTAATAAAGTTTTTAAATAAAAATTCAAATTAAAATAATTAAAATATTAAAAAACGATCACAAAATACAGGGTTGTTACACTCTTTCCCATTCAAAACATTTCGTCCCCGAAAAGTAATGAGGTACAAGAAAGCACAGAAAAGATAAAATGAATTAAGATTAAGATAAGATGACAAGAAGAATGGAATTATACCTGATAACTGTTGTTATAGGTAAACAAGATGGAGATGATCTTTACAAGATCCTCCAGCATCAAGAACACAAGCACGAAAAAGATCCTCTAGAATCTGACTCACCTTTCCACTTAACCGGCAGTCTGTAGATGGTAATCAGTGCTCAGATTAAGAATGAGTACCAAAGATTATTAAAAAATTTAGAAAATTTTTTAAACAGAAAGATTATAGAAAGATGCCTATACCAGTCTGTAGTAAGATAAGGGAAATAAGGACATCCAAAAGATAGTTTGAAAAACAAATAAGATAATAAGTTTGAAACCATGGAAATTCAACTTAAATAATTAATTAATTTTACACAAGTTAAATAAATCTTAACTATCTCTAATTTCATTATCTAATCATCCAATTTTCTTAAATTAACAATTTTTAAATCATGGATTTGAGAAAATCTTTTATTATACTTAAAATGTACTCAATAAATTTAATTCTTAGTTCCTTTCGACATCATTTTATTGTAAGTTATTCCATTACCTTTTATTCTATTTACCTCTATTAATCTTTTTATAACTAAAATTTAAGTGTATAACATTTATTATAACCACTCAAATTTTATTTATAAAATCTTTTTATATTGTATATTATCCAATTACATTGTTAACTTCTAAAAATTAAGGTAAGTTATATTGGAATGAAATTGAGTATTATACATATAAAACTTTCTAATCCAGTTATTATTTCAAGCTTGAATCATTTATCCAAATCTTGAAATTATAATTGAAATTATCCTTTAAGATAAAATTTAAGAATTAAATTTCTGATTTCCTTCAAGCCATTTAGAGATAAATAAATATATGTACATAATATGTCAAATCAACTTTAAATCATATATCTATATATATTATAATCAAGTCATATTTTAGAAATTCAAATCAATTAAATTTCCCAAAACAAAGCTGTAGCAAGACACATAATGGTCTCTTCACTTCGAAATTTGAAAATGAATGTCGATGATGCCACGGTCATCACCGAAGTTATTTTCCAGCGACAAAGAGAAGAGTACTAATTTTAAACTTTTAAAATTCTTTGAAAACAAATGTCTATTCAAAAGTACTTTAAATAATATATACTTTTAAAACTTTAAACACAAAGTTTGAAACCATCGAAAATTAAATTCTCAAATTTCTTGTTTTAAATTCATTTTTAAATTTTCCAAATAAATTTTTAGCAAAGCCAGCGGGGTTAAACGACCCCTACCATAATTTATTACCACAAGATATGATTACAAACAAGAAGAGCAGAAGCTCACAACAAATACAACTCCAAACCACCAACATTACAACCACCAAAGATCCTACATATGCTTAGACAAAAAAGGAACAGAGAGTGTTTAGAGGTTAAAATACCATTAAACACTCTATTGTTCCTCTCGTTCTAGATAGCATAAATAACCTTCTTTAAAACACATAATATTTTTATAGCAGCATGAGTTTTCCAACTATTATTTTGGAAGATATAATCCATTCTTCAGAGGCAATCAAAACATGCCTGTGCACCTGCAAACATCCAAGAATACTTTCCCAAACAAAGCTAGAGTACTGACATGTAAAGAATAGGTGAGAAATGGATTCTTCCATAACACCACACAGTAGGCAATTGGATACAATAACAATGCCATATGTCTTAAGTTTATCAAGAGTTAAGAGACCATTGGAGATGACCTTCCATGAATAAGTTTTCTCTAGGTGTTGAAGATGAAATCCAAATTCAAGAATGCCAAGGAAAAATATCAAGCTCATCAGAGTTAATCAAAAATTTGTAAACTGTAGAAACTGAATGGCCTTTACCATTCCAAGAAGAGAAAACATTGTCACAGTTATAATCACGATTTTGAATAATATTTCAGAGCTGCCTAACCAAGAAAGAGCTGGAGTAAGGTAGGGAAATATATCCATCAGTCAAAAACATACTAACCGTAGCATTGTCAGATATACGTGTTAAGATTTTAAGGCTATGATCAAGCATATTAAAAAGGATACACCCCCTTGATGACCAGGGATCATGCCAGAAGGATAATGAAGCCATGTCCTTCATATTGCTTTGAAACAAGGAAAGAACAACATTCCTGAACCTCAGTAAGTTCCTCCACATCCAACTACAATCAGAAGGAGTAATCATAGTCCAAAAGTGTTGCTTCCTAATAAAATTTTTCTTAATCCATCTAGCCCAAATATTACCATCATTTCTAAGCAGTTTGTCTAACCAGGAAGACAAAGCATCCTGATTCCGTTTCTTAAGATTCAAGATACCTAACCCACCAAACCTATATGGGCTACAGACTGTACTAAATGATACAGGAATGAGCTTTTTGGAGTAAGGATTTCCATGCCACAGAAAGTGATTAAGGGCGGAGTTGATCATAGAGGTAAGTTTAGAAGGAAGAATAAACATTCTAGCATAATATAAGCACATAGCAGTAGCAATGGATTTAACAATAATGAGTCTACTAGCCATAGAGAAATGCTGCCCATGCCTAGAAGAGATTTTGCTAATAATTCATTCAAAAAGTAGAAGCCATTGATTGGTAGTGATTCTAGAGGATCAGATAGGGGCACCAAGATAACTCTCATTATGATTAAAAGGAGATGGGCCAGATAAAGTGAACATATCAGTCTTCAGATGATCAGGTATTCCAGCAATCCACATTTTAGACTTAGAGTAGTTGATGGACATCCCAGTTTTAGTTTTAAATTCATACAAAATATTCATAACACCGGAAATCGATTTCCCATCAGGCTTAGTAAAAAACATTAGATCATCAGCAAAAAGGAGGCAAGAAATTTCCATACTTTTGCAAAGAGGATGATAATCCACGAGGTGAAGTGTAACGACCCGGCTTTTTCAACAGTTAATTTGTGATATTTAAAATGAATTTAAATAATTAATTTGAAATATAATTTGTTTTCAATATGAAAAGTTGGTTTGATTTAATGAAAAGAACTCAGAATTTAAATATAATCATTAATTGAATAAATTAAATAGTAGTTGACAATTGGGTAAATTATTTAAAATCTGGAATTGTAAGCTTGTTGGAAATATTTTAACGGCTTATAAACTTTATATTAATAATACTGAGAATAATAGATGGATTAGAATTGAATTTAAACTGCCGTTTGTTCAATTTTAAATTTACATTGTTTAAATTGACAATTGAAAATAGCCTTCCGAGGCACAGTCTCGGAATTCGATGAAACCAGTGCCGTTGGATCCGTAATATTGAGTTATTGCCGGATTTCAAGTTTCGTAAATTTTGGAGTGATCGTATGATCGTACGAGAGGAAAACGCTTCGGAAATAATTAATTGTTTTTAAAATTCAAAATATCTTACATCAAATCGTAGCCGTATTTTTACCTTCAGCTTCTCAAAGACGCTTCCTTTATCTTTTAAATTCACGATGTTTATTGTTTGAACCTTCGTTCAGAAACCAAAAATCAAAATCATGGCCGCTATCTTCCTTTAATCGTGAAAATTAAAATTCCTCACTCCTTCACCTTCCAACCCTAACTCTACCCATAATTATCCCCTTCTACCTGTAAGCCGAATTCATCGACATACATATAAAAAAAATGAATGAGAAAATGTCGTGAAAATTGAATGGGAGGGTGCGCGCTCGAGAGACAGGGACATCGACGAAGTTGTGGCGCGGATGCTCGATTTGGAGGCGGCAGGGGACGTTCGCGAGGCGCGCGACGTGTGTGGGTCGATCTGAGAGCATGGCGAGGCGACGTGGTTGTTCACGAGTGGGGGAGGGTCGCATGGTTCAGTGGGGGGATGCGATGTTATGCGGCTATAGGTGAAGTGACGGCGGCGCTGATGTAGCAACGTGAGGAGGACGAGCTCGCGCACGCGAATGGCGGTGCGGTGGCGATGGGGAAGCTAGGGTTCCTCGGTGATTCGTGCGACGTTGGTGGTGGTCTCGTATCCGTTGCTTGTGAGGTAATTCTCCGTGTACGTTTTTTTTGCAATTTGCAATTTGGCAGTAAGTTAGGGTTTTGAGTTTAAAAACAATAAATAAATAAATATAAATAAAAATAAAATGAAGTTATCCTGGTTTAATTTAAAAAAAACAATATATATATATATATGGATGTATGAAAGAAGATAATTTTGCAGTAAAGATGAAATCTCTTCTGTTGTGAGATTTAAATTCTAAAATGGAAATTTATCAACCGATTATTTTGAATATTTATAAAAATTCATATAATTGTTATATAAGGTTTAAAATCGGAAAATAAATAGCTTAAATAAATTGTAAGTCAATTAAAATATTCACCGCTAAATTTGTTATGTGCTTGTTCACATATTAATAAATCCATGCAATTGTTATTCAAGGTCAAAATATGGAAACGAGTCGAGATCGGTAATGATTGCAACTTAAAGGCAAAGGTGAGATTTTCTCACTCATTTGGATACCCTATATTAAATTTAAATGTTAAATTTAAATTATTAGATGTGATTGATTGATTGATAATAATTCATTCACCGGTTAATATTATAACCCATATGCTGTAATATTCATTTGAAAGTGATTGATATGTTACTCTGCTAACATTTGTCGATGCAGGGAAAACAGGTTGGAGGGATCCAACAAGATTCCTCAAAACTATTTATTTTACTTCGTATATATGTTGTTCTGTGACAGGACGATATATTGAGTTGGGTGGTTTATAGATAATTGAATTATCAACTGTTGAATAACAGAGAAGTTGAAAATTTGAAATTTCTATTACCATTGATAAATTAATCTGAAGAAGTTAAATAAAATTCAAATAGAAAATATTTATTTGAAATTTGAATCTACTTTAATTGAGAACGAAGAAAAGAAATAAAAGTATATTTTCTACTTAAGTTAAACTTTAAGGTGATAAAGTTGAGTTTTGGAAAATTTAAATTATAAATTTATACTTGAAGGAATATTGTAATCGATAAGTGAAGTAAAGAAAATGGAATTATATTAAGAAATGGAAATGGAGGTCTATTAAAGAAATAAAAAGAAATATTAATAAGAAAATAAAAGAAAATTTATTAGGAAATAAAGAAGATGCTATTAAGAATTACGAATAAGAAATTCTATTAAGAGTCAAAAGGAGATTTTATTTAATAATGAATGGAATTTATTGAATGGGACAATATGGAACTTTATAGAAAGAAATAAATTATAAAGATGGGATTTTTATTCAAACTATCTTATAATAAATGAAAATTCAAGGAGATTTTATAAATTCATGAATGGAATTTATAAATGGGATATGAAATTTGTTGGATGGAAATAGTAAGATATTTCCAAAGGTGAATGTGGACAAGAGGCGTTTATAAATGGACATTGGATTTTCTAAAATTATAATTTATTTTAAAAAGAATATTTTCAATTACTATACTATGTAGGTTTTATAAATCATTATTGAACTTAAATATTTCGATTTAGTATTTTTGAAAGGTTTAGCATTTATTTGTAATAAACTCTAATTTTTCTAAAACCAGCTTTGAAATTTATAAATAACTAGATATAAATATTTATATTTAATATTACTTCATATTTTATAAATCTAGATGTTTTCAAAATGTTTTTTTTTTAAATCCAATTAAAATCCTCTTGTGATGGTAAGTAAATTAACTTAAATGAGATAAGATTTAGGAGAAATCTTATAAAGTGAAGAAACTGAGTATGTAAATTTATAAACAAAGTATAAATTGATTTTGGAAAGGGAATGAGAAATAAGAAATATTTCAAGGGTTATATCAAATTGAGTGTGTATGAGAAATCAGTTAAGTGATTTCATGGGAATAAAAGACTTTGAAAATTTATTCCAAATGGGTTAAATTGGGAATAATATCTTAAATGATATTTGCAATAAATAATTTATGGATATTATTTGATGGTTGCTTGTGTATGATTAATTGATAGTTAAATAACCGACTATCAATATTGGACAATACGTTGATCGTTTCGAAGAGTCGGGGATCAGATTTAATTATCCGAAAACCACTTCGATGCGGTTTGAACGATTACGAATGAAGACCGTGAAGAGTTGAAGATGGTGATTCGGTTTGTCCAAACCCAGGGCAACTTGTATGGATTGAATGCTTTCAGAACATCGTCAGGTGGACGATGAGCATTCTAAGTGATGCGTTCTTAAAAATGTAACGTTTAACCTCAAGCCTCATCAACCGGGAATGGCTAAAACAGGGGAGGTGCAGCAAGGTTAGGTGGGTCATGCCCAAGCAGGACAAGATATTTCCCCTGTCTAGATGTCCCTTTTTATTCGGCTTAGTGGGTGGTTGGTCGCGCCAACCACGGGGTTTATCTTGTTCGGGACTTTTCAGTAAGGAATGGTTCCGGCCTTGTGTTGTAGGGGAGCGGGCGTACTCCTCGATACTCTGATCTAGGCCAGGTACTGTGACGGGCGGTACCCCAGTAGCCCAGCCATTGATGGAAATCCATTCTCCCTACGAGCCTTGTACGGGTTTTGTTTGTATTATCCACTCTGTGGCTAGTAGCTGGAATTTAATAGATGTAACAATTTCGGCTATTTTATAAGTATTTGTATATAGACCCTATTATAATATCAGAGGATTTCTATAAAAACTGTTCTAGCAATCGTAAGGTAAAAACCCGACATATTTATTTGTGGAGTGGTCTTACGAGATGCTTTTGTTTTCAAAGGATTTTGAAACTTTAATAATCCAATTGAGTGTGTTTTTCTCACGCTGGTATTCCAGACTGACTCGGGTGTTGTTTTATATGATGCGCGGGTCAGACCGAGTTATACAGGATTCAAGTTTTATACTGGAGCTCAGGAGACGAGCTGATGATAGAGCGTATCTACGTATTTGCCTATTATTGCCGCTGTGTATGATCTTATAGTAGTTGTCTCTGTATGAGTTGATTGATGTACTCTGATGATGGTATGTATGTATATGTATACAGTACAGATTTCTTGTATTTAAAACTGTATTCTATATATTATATTTTATTCCACTGCAATGTGAGATTCTGATGTTGTTTTTCTTCTTCTTCTATCCCTTTCTTCTTTTTCATAACTATCTGGAGTTTTCGGGTTCGAAAATTCCGGGTCGTTACACTTAGTATCAGAGCTGAAAGGTTAAGCGAGAACCTTGGCTCTGGTGGGAATTACTCATTAGAAAATAGAGTCAATGGTACTTTAGGATGAGTTTGAGAGTATTTATAGATATGAGCTCGTATTTGTTAGTGAATATGAAACGGTTTTATATTGCGTTGATTGATTTATTGAGTGGTATATGAACCATCGTCGGCACAGCCTCGAAAACTGTATCGAAGGGGTTTATAAATACTTAAATAGAGCAATTCGACACAATATTGATTTTCCAAAGTGGGTGAATGAAATAATTTCATCCAAAATATATTTTGATATAAAAGGGATATTTTCTGAAATTATTATAACTTGGATGTTTGGATGCTATATTCAGACAAATGAGATGATTAAATTTAAAATAGTTATCTAATCAAGGAAAACATAAATGTTGAATTTTGGAATTAAAATTTAAAGTGAAAGTTAAAGATGCAAATTTAACTAGGATTAAAATATAAAACTTGAAATGTAATTAATGAATAAGAAATTTTTGTTTGTGATTGAAGTGAGATGAGGAAAATACAAAAAAAAAATATATAAATAAAGTGGAGAAGTGAATAAAAAAAATTAGAATGTGAATGAATTGAGAAGTTTAAATAAAACTTGAAGTGGATTGAAATTAATTTAAGTTATGTGAATGAAAGTAAATTGAATTAAACTGAAAATAAATTCAGTGGTATTTGAATTAAATTAGAACTGGAATTAAAAATGGAATTTAGTGATGGAACCCCAGTTATAAATAGAAATTCCATTGAAATAGTAAGTCAAATTAAATATGAATCTCAATTATTATGAATTGGGCTAAAGTAAGGATAGATTGGATTTACGAATTAGATCCAAATCAAGTATGGATGAAATAAATTGGACTTGGATGTTATCTTAACAAATTTAGAATGGCTAATTAAAATTACATGGGATTTGATCTAGATGAGTATCAAAATCAATTGCAATGAATTTAAGTAAGAAGTTGTAATAAATGAATAAACTTAAGATGTAAAAATTTATGGAAAGTTGATTTCGAAGAAAGTGGAAGTTCATTGAATAAAATAGATGGGTAAAGTACCTTAAACTTTGGATGTGATTGGATATTAAGTAGCCAATTTAATTGGATTGAGAACTTTGATTTAACTATAATTAACTTAAGCTAAGTTAATGTTTGAATTTGAATGAAGATGAATTAAATTGAGATATAGATGATATTGTAATAAAACTCTCACTTGAGTAAAAATTCATAATAATGAAATGAGGATGAATTTAATGTAAGCTAAGTGAAATTTGAATAAATAAGTCTTTGATAGCCTGTAAAAGAAGGGAGTAGCGTTGAAATAAAAATATATACTTGGCTAAGTGAGGATGTATAAACCCGAAGTGAAATAAAAATGGGAATGTGGTTAACTGTAAATAAATGGAAGTGTGAAGATAAATAAGAAGTGGACTTGTAAAATTTTGATGGAATAAATAAGTCAAATAGAATTGTTTGAATCTGGACGATGAATAGAAATCCAAACCTGAATTATAATATAAAATTGAATCAAAGAAATTTAAATGAAGAGATTTTTGAAGCTAAAAATCAAATATTGAATTATAAATTGGGAGTAAACTAATTTGGGATAAATTAGTAACCTGAATATGTGAATAAACTTTGAATTGATTAAATTAAAATTGAATGGTGAATAAATAAAAGTGAATTTTAGTGAATGGTAGAAAGAGAACTTGAGCTATATATCTAAAATTCAACCTGGATGGGTTGGAAAATAAAATGAAATTGGATTAAATATAAATGGTTAGAAGTGCAAACGAAATTCAATTGTGTATAGATAAAGTAAAAATGGTCTTGTAATAAGTTAAATAAGTTCGAGGATGAATCAAACATGGGAATTGAAGTTTTTTTAAATGAAATAATTAATTGAGTTAAGAAGTAAATGAAAGAGATTTGATTTAAATAAAATCAAATTAAATTGGGAAAAGGATTTATGGGAAAATGAAATAAATTTAAGTTATGAAAGTCAAATAATTTGAAGTGGATTAACTTAAGTCTAAATTCAATGAAGCATGACTTATAAAAATTTGAGAGACATGATTGTTAAATTTTAAGCGTTGAAGTTGTCGAGCTTAATAAAAACGGTGTTGAATAAAATCAATGCAAAGATATGGTTTATAAATAAATTAGAAATGGAATGAAATTTCATATAACTAGAGTTGGAATTAATTTTAAAACAGTTGTATAACTAAAGAAATTATTTGCTGAATGAATATTGTTGAATTTGTATGAAATAATTGTTGTTGTCGTAAACAAGATTAAATAAAGTTCTATGGAATGATAAAAGTAATTAAATTTGATTCTTGAATAAAATTGCCATGAATACAAATTAGTTTGCTTTAAGAATGGATTGAATAAAAGAATGATGTGAAAATCATTCTAAATCAAATATGATGTTATAAATTGAATAAAAGCAATTGGGTTTAATTGGAACCTTATCAATTATTTATAAAGCTGGATTCGCGTCTAATTGTTTATAAAATATGGTTTTTAATTGATAAGAAGCAGAAATTGATTTTTGAAAATCAATTAAATTGAAAATGGGTTTGTTTGGGCAGAATTATGAATTGGAGTTAAGTAAATGTGTTGTAACCCACTTAAAGTTGAATGCAAACGGTGTTTGTGTCAGTTATAAACAAATGGAACTAGTTTGGAAACTATATAAATTTGTTATGAAGTTATTTATAATGCATTACTTATGTTATTGATGTGTTGTAGTTGCTTAAATGAATGAAATGTTATAAATTTCATAAATATGTTACTTATGTTTATAAATTGAGTAAGTACAGGTACCAGAAGACTGTATAGCGGGATTTTGGGCGCGTAAATGCTAAAATTAAATAAGCCGCTTGCTTAAAATGCTAAATAAGGTACGCCTACGCAATACAAACTAGGAAATATGAACTGTTTTTGGTCTTCCGACCGTGTGGGTCGATGTATATATATTTATCTCTATTGTCAAATTGCAAAAGCTCCTCCGTACAAAGGGGACTCTACCAAAAAATTTCAGAAATTTTGGGAGTTACAAAATTTTTGAAGTTTTTGAAAATTTTGTTAATGACAAATATTTTCAAATTGGAAATGGAAATAAATTAGTAAATGCAAATAATTTAAAACAATGACATGAATTTGATATGAATGAAAAATAAATATTCAGAGTTAAAGATAAAATAGAATTCATATGAAAATGGATAGAATTAATGGAATAAGAATAGATACAAACTAAAGTGGTAAGATGAAAATAAATATAAGGAACACATAAGATGTTTATACTAACTTGAGTAAGGAAAAATGCATTCTCAATTGGGAATTGATGTTCGAATATAATCTAAAATAATATTTGAATGAATAGATATTGACTTTTGTATGGAAGTCGATAAAATGCTTTTGAATATTGTGCTTGGATATATTGCTGTGTAAGATATGCAGGTAGTATAAAGGTAAAGAGAATTGATTTTGGTTTCAGAAGATGAATAAGTAATGCCCGACAAAAAGGTATGTGTTTAAATTTATATATGGAAATTAATTGGGATTTTGATTGAGCCGCTTGGCTTTTTGTTTTCTTTTGAGTTTTTGAGAGGCCGTAGAGCCATTTTGTAGTTGTACCGAGCTAGCCGCGCAAAGGAGACGCTGGCAAAAAATTTCAGGAATTTAGGGTGTTAGAAAATTTTTGAGAACATTTTGATAAGTCAAAATTTGAATTTAAATTGAAACTTGAATAGTTAAGCATATAGTATAGTTTGAAACTAGGGAAAAGTTTAGAAAGTTATTAAGAAGGGTAATGCATCTTTTATTAAAAAGGTAGTTGGTAGGATGTTGGATTGTTGATTGTGAAGTAATAATAACGGGTATTGGACCATTCTTCCTAACTAGTAATTTCGGGGACGAAATTCTTTTAAGGGGGGAGGAATATAACGACCCGGCTTTTTCAACAGTTAATTTGTGATATTTAAAATGAATTTAAATAATCAATTTGAAATATAATTTGTTTTCAATATGAAAAGTTGGTTTGATTTAATGAAAAGAACTCAGAATTTAAATATAATCATTAATTGAATAAATTAAATAGTAGTTGACAATTGGGTAAATTATTTAAAATATGGAATTGTAAGCTTGTTGGAAATATTTTAACGGCTTATAAACTTTATATTAATAATACTGAGAATAATAGATGGATTAGAATTGAATTTAAACTGCCGTTTGTTCAATTTTAAATTTACATTGTTTAAATTAACAATTGAAAATAGCCTTCCGAGGCACAGTCTCGGAATTCGATGAAACCAGTGCCGTTGAATCCATAATATTGAGTTTTTGCCGGATTTCAAGTTTCATAAATTTTGGAGTGATCGTATGATCGTACGAGAGGAAAACGCTTCGGAAATAATTAATCGTTTTTAAAATTCAAAATATCTTACATCAAATCATAGCCGTATTTTTACCTTTAGCTTCTCAAAGACGCTTCCTTTATCTTTTAAATTCACGATGTTTCTTGTTTAAACCTTCGTTCAGAAACCAAAAATCAAAATCATGGCCGCTATCTTCCTTTAATCGCGAAAATTAAAATTCCTCACTCCTTCACCTTCCAACCCTAACTCTACCCCTAATTATCCCCTTCTACCTGTAAGCCGAATTCATTGGCATACATATAAAAAAAATGAATGAGAAAATGTCATGCAAATTGAATGGGAGGGTGCGCGCTCGAGAGACAGGGACGGCGACGAAGTTGTGGCGCGGATGCTCGATTTGGAGGCGGCAGGGGACGTTCGCGAGGTGCGCGACGTGTGTGGGTCGATCTGGGAGCATGGCGAGGTGACGTGGTTGTTCACGAGTGGGGGAGGGTCGCGTGGTTCAGTGGGGGGGGATGCGATGTTATGCGGCTATAGGTGAAGTGACGGCGGCGCTGATGTAGCAACGAGAGGAGGACGATCTCGCGCACGTGAATGGGGTGCGGTGGCGATGGGGAAGCTAGGGTTCCTCAAGTATTCGTGCGACGTTGGTGGTGGTCTCGTATCCGTTGCTTGTGAGGTAATTCTCTGTGTACGTTTTTTTGCAATTTGTAATTTGGCAGTAAGTTAGGGTTTTGAGTTTAAAAACAATAAATAAATAAATAAAAATAAAAATAAAATAAAGTTATCCTGGTTTAATTTAAAAAAAACAAATATATATATATATGGATGCATGAAAGAAGATAATTTTGCAGTAAAGATGAAATCTCTTCTGTTTTGAGATTTAAATTCTAAAATGGAAATTTATCAATCGATTATTTTGAATATTTATAAAAATTCATATAATTGTTATATAAGGTTTAAAATCGGAAAATAAATAGCTTAAATAAATTGTAAGTCGATTAAAATATTCACCGGTAAATTTGTTATGTTCTTGTTCAAATATTAATAAAATCCATGCAATTGTTATTCAAGGTCAAAGATATGGAAACGAGTCGAGATCGGTAATGATTGCAACTTAAAGGCAAAAGTGAGATTTTCTCACTCATTTGGATACCCTAAATTAAATTTAAATGTTAAATTTAAATTACTGGATGTGATTGATTGATTAATAATAATTCATTCACCGGTTAATGTTATAACCCATATGCTGTAATATTCATTTGAAAGTGGATTGATATGTTACTGTGCTAACATTTGTGGATGCAGGGAAAACAGGTTGGAGGGATCCAACAGGATTCCTCAAAACTATTTATTTTACTTCGTATATATGCTGTTTTGTGACAGGATAATATATTGAGTTGGGTGGTTTATAGATAATTGAATTATCAACTGTTGAATAACAGAGAAGTTGAAATTTGAAATTTCTATTACCGTTGATAAATTAATCTAAAGAAGTTAAATAAAACTCAAATAGAAAATATTTATTTGAAATTTAAATCTACTTTAATTGAGAATGAAGAAAAGAAATAAAAGTATATTTTCTACTTAAGTTAAACTTTAAGGTGATAAAGTTGAGTTTTGGAAAATTTAAATTATAAATTTATACTTGAAGGAATATTGTAATCGATAAGTGAAGTAAAGAAAATGGAACTATATTAAGAAATGGAAATGGAGGTCTATTAAGGAAATAAAAAGAAATATTAATAAGAAAAGAAAAGAAAATTTATTAGGAAATAAAGAAGATGCTATTAAGAATTACGAATGAGAAATTCTATTAAGAGTCAAAAGTAGATTTTATTTAAGAATGAATGGAATTTATTGAATGGGACAATATGGAACTTTATAGAAAGAAATAAATTATAAAGATGGAATTTTTAATCAAACTATCTTATAATAAATGAAAATTCAAGGAGATTTTATAAATTCATGAATGGAATTTATAAATGAGATATGAAATTTGTCGGATGGAAATAGTAAGATATTTCCAAAGGTGAATGTGGACAAGAGCATTTATAAATGGACATTGGATTTTCTAAAATTATAATTTATTTTAAAAAGAATATTTTAAATTAGTATACTATGTAGGTTCTATAAATCATTATTGAACTTAAATATATCGAATTAGTATTTTTGAAAGGTTTAGCAATTATTTGTAATAAACTCTAATTTTTCTAAAACCAGCTTTGAAATTTATAAATAACTAGATATAAATATTTATATTTAATATTACTTCTTATTTTATAAATCTAGATGTTTTCAAAATGTTTTTTTTTAAAATCCAATTAAAATCCTCTTGTGATGGTAAGTAAATTAACTTAAATGAGATAAGATTTAGGAGAAATCTTATAAAGTGGAGAAACTGAGTATGTAAATTTATAAACAAAGTATAAATTGATTTTGGAAAGGGAATGAGAAATAAGAAATATTTCAAGGGTTATATCAAATTGAATGTGTATGAGAAATCAGTTAAGTGATTTCATGGGAATAAAAGACTTTGAAAATTTATTCCAAATGGGTTAAATTAGGAATAATATCTTAAATGATATTTGCAATAAATAATTTATGGATATTATTTGATGGTTGCTTGTGTATGATTAATTGATAGTTAAATAACCGACTATCAATATTGGACAATACGTTGATCGTTTCGAAGAGTCCGGGATCAGATTTAATTATTCGGAAACCACTTCGATCCGGTTTGAACGATTACGAATGAAGACCGTTAAGAGTTGAAGACGGTGATTTGGTTTGTCCAAACCCAGGGCAACTTGTATGGATTGAATGCTTTCAGAACATCGTCAGGTGGACGATGAGCATTCTAAGTGATGCTTCTTAAAAATGTAACGTTTAACCTCAAGCTTCATCAACCGGGAATAGCTAAAACAGGGGAGGTGCAGCAAGGTTAGATGGGTCATGCCCAAGTAGGACAAGATATTTCCCCTGTCTAGATGTCCCTTTTTATTCGGCTTAGTGGGTGGTTGGTCGCGCCAACCACGGGGTTTATCTTGTTCGGGACTGTTCAGTAAGGAATGGTTCCGGCCTTGTGTTGTAGGGGAGCGGGCGTACTCCTCGGTACTCTGATCTAGGCCAGGTACTGTGACGAGCGGTACCCCAGTAGCCCAGCCATTGATGGAAATCCATTCTCCCTACGAGCCTTGTACGGGTTTTGTTTGTATTACCCACTCTGTGGCTAGTAGCTGGAATTTAATAGATGTAACAATTTCGGCTATTTTATAAGTATTTGTATATAGACCCTATTATAATATCAGAGGATTTCTATAAAAATTGTTTTAGCAATCGTAAGGTAAAAACCCGACATATTTATTTGTGGCGTGGTCTTACGAGATGCTTTTGTTTTCAAAGGATTTTGAAACTTTAATAATCCAATTGAGTGTGTTTTTCTCACGCTGGTATTCCAGACTGACTCGGGTGTTGTTTTATATGATGCTCGGGTCAGACCGAGTTAAACAGGATTCAGGTTTTATACTGGAGCTCAGGAGGCGAGCTGATGACAGAGCGTATCTACGTATTTGCCTATTATTTCCGCTGTGTATGATCTTATAGTAGTTGTCTCTGTATGAGTTGATTGATGTACTCTGATGATGGTATGTATGTATATGTATACAGTACAGATTTCTTGTATTTAAAACTGTATTCTATATATTATATTTCATTCCATTGCGATGTGAGATTCTGATGTTGTTTTTCTTCTTCTTCTATCCCTTTCTTCTTTTTCATAACTATCTGTAGTTTTCGGGTTCGAAAATTCCGGGTCGTTACATGAAGAGACATTGCATTTTTGGATATGACAGTAAAGAGTTCCATGACACAAATAAAAAAGTAAGGAGAGATAGGGTCTCCCTGACGAATCCCTTGAGTAGCTTTGAAGTATCCAAAAATGCTACCATTAATACTCGAAGAATAGTTGACAGTGGAGATACAAGTGAATATCCAAGCAAGGAAAGGAGTAGGGAAATTCATTCTATGCAAGATATGAATGATAGTTTTCCACTGAACAGTATCATATGCCTTCTGAATGTCCAACTTTAAAACACATCTGGGGGAAACATTAATTCTGTTGTATCCTCTGAGCAGTTCAGTGGAAAGAGTGACATTATCAGTGATGTCTCTGTTGGCCAAGAAAGCACCCTGTTTAGATGAGATAATGGAAGGAAGGATCTCCTTCATCCTAGCAGCTAAAATCTTAGTTATACACTTGTATATAACATTACAACAGGCAATGGGTCTGAACTGACTAACCAAAGAAGGATGATCAACTTTAGGAATGAGAGCAAGTCTAGTGGCATTGATACTAGATAACATCTTATTATGTCTAAAGAAATTGAGAATGGAATTAATGACATCACCCTCCATAATTTCCCAACAAGACTTATAAAATAAAGAATTAAACCCATCAGGGCCAGGAAAACTAGTAGCCTTCATGTCGAAAATTGCATCTTTGATCTCAGAAGCGGTAATGGTTCTAATTAAATTAGCCTTGAGATGATCATAGATAGTAGGGATTTAGGAGTGGGAGAATAATTGGTCAGTTATAACAGGAATGTCATGGCTACCCAAAATGTCTTGAAAATACTCTAAAATACCATGGTGAACAGATTCAGGAGAAGAACAGATGGCACCCCTCTTGCCAGTAATACTAGTAATGTTTTCAGCAGCATGCTTGATAGTGAGGGACTCATGAAAGGTTTTGGAATTCCTATCCCCATATATATCCTATTTAGTCTTCAATTTTTTTTATTCATTTTGTACTCCTCAACCAAAGCCTTAGCTAAATTATTCTTCATGCTTGTCTCAAGATCAATAAGGGACTTGTTGAAAGTATTGAGTTGAATATCTCTCTGAAGTTTCTCAAGATTACCTCTAAGACAAGAAGAGACACAATTACCAGTTCCAAAATTTACTCGAGCCCAAGTTCTGAGTTTTCCTTTGAGATGTCTTAATTTTTCCTGCAAAATGAACACAGGGTTACCAAAAATATGAATTTTCCAAGAGTGATTAACAACAGTATTAAAATCAGGGTGATCAACCCAGTTATTAAAAAATGAAAAAGAGGCATGTCTTCTCATAATCTTAATTCCCCAGTCAAGAAGCAAAGGAGAATGGTCAGACAATGAAGGAGGTAAGATGATGGAAGAAAGAAAAGGCCATTTAACGAGAGAAGGCAGGTTAAAGTAGGCTCTATCCAGTTTGCATAAAATGAAATTTCCCGTTCTACTAGAATTACTCCAAGTGAAATTGTTACCAGAGGAAGGAATTGGAAGTAATCTAGAGTCAAAGATTGCATTATTCAAAGGTCTAGTTTGAGTGAACGAAAGAGGAGTACC
Organism: Allium cepa; assembly: GCA_030765085.1. Taxonomy (NCBI): domain Eukaryota; kingdom Viridiplantae; phylum Streptophyta; class Magnoliopsida; order Asparagales; family Amaryllidaceae; genus Allium; species Allium cepa. Next base: position 501,606,272 of record CM060937.1, on the reverse strand, counting down.
ACCAAACTTGTCAGATGACTGTTGCATATAGTTCCAATCCCCCAATCATATCCAAGGAGAGTTATGAGGATGAAGAGAGGGGATGATATCTAGGAGGATCTGCCTATGATTAACACGATTATCAGCATAAACCGAGCTAAGAAAAAAAGATGAAGAAGCAGGAATATGAGTTATTAAAGAGTGAATGAACTGCCTATGAACGGTGATTGGAGATAAGGAGAAAATAGTAGGATTCCGAAGAATTAAAAGCCTACCAAAAGGATCTTGAGCTAAATTATGAATGGATTTCCATTGCGGCATAATACATGAAACAGCAGTGGAAGTAGTAGAGTAGTTTAATTTTGTTTCAGCCACAGTCAAGAGGTGAATATTATGAGAAGAGATTAGATTACTAGTTTCTAATTTTTTTTGCAAGATAATTAGCTCCCCTTATATTCCAATAACCAATTTTGTCAATCATCATAACTTATTAGAGGATGCTCTGGTACAAACCGCAGAGAAGGTGGAAGAAGGAATTGAAGACTGAAGAATATGACCTGCTGTTTGTTGTATCGAAAAAAGACGGCCATTATCCCTATTAGAAGAATGGGAATGAGTGCTAACTTTTCTCGGTCTGCCTCTTTTGCTTGTTTTAGAAGTTGATGCATAGGAAGCGAATGTGGCTGAAGAGAGATCAGTTGAAAGAGAAGGCTCAATGTCTGGGAATAAGTGAATAGGAAGAGACAATGAGGAGTGAGGGAATCAGGGGATAAATCAACTGGGAGACTAGCTGGTGGGGAAGAGTGCATGCCAGTGTTTTCATCAGAGCCAGTGGCCATTAGTGATATTTGATTAGGAATTCTAATATCAGAGGAGGTAGATATTAGAGATTCAGAAATGTTGTCATTGTCCATTTCTTGAAGGACAGCAAAAGGATTATTTATATGCAAGGACTCATCACAAGTATTTGTTTCAGATATCTGTTTATACCAAGAATCTATGTTACAAATAGTGGAAGGTGTGTCGGTTGCATGGGTGGAATAAATATCATGCAAAACTTCCTGAGGGGGAATGTTAATAATAGCTTCATTTGCACCTTCTTTTCCTGTTGCTATGTTTCCAATAATCTCACCATCTTCAATTATATCATCCTCCTTTTCTATATTATTCTTTTCCAAATTAACATTCCTCCATTTCTTATTAACTTGTTTACTCCTTCTTTTTCCTTTTCCAAATTTTAATCATGTTTTATAGTTCAATATATATACGAAACGAGAGAAAATGATATATAAAATTAAATATTATTTGTTAACAACCTATTCAATAAAGATCCAGAAAAATTTATAATATAATTACAAAATTTGTTTCATTACTAAATTTGAAAAACCATATTGTGTCAGTTTGCTCTGTTCAAGTGTTTTGGAAATCCTATCGATAGCGTTGATCGGACGAATCGATCAGAAACCTAAATCAACATCAACAACTCAAATAACACAATATAAAACAAAATATAGATTTATAAGTACAATTCAAAATGTTTCTAAAAATAGATTGGAAACAAAAGACAAGATGATTAAATAACAAAGTAGGGAGATGGATAAGCTTAAATAAATTGCGGGCAACCTTAACCGAGTCAACCGTGACTTAAAGAATAAGATCGATGTGGATTTTCTGGGGTAAATCTACATTCGATCTCAAGAGATAGAGTTCGGAATAACAAAAGATATTAGCATCTAAACCAAGGATAGACATATATCTTTGGTGAATTGATGCTAATTGTAAAGGAGTTTCACCCCTTTACAATTCTATTTGAAATTCGCGAGACTGCCGACTCACTAAAAAGATCATTTGAAGCGGAGTTATGGGATACTCCAGAATCAAAAGAAGATGAATAGTGAGGGACATGAATGGATTTTGGAACTGTAGAAACGTTTCAAAATTCAAAGGAAATTTGAATCAAAGAGGAACGATTCAAACTCAACGAAAGTGATTCTGTAAATAATTTACCTTATATTCTAAGTTTTGCCTCAAAGCCAAAGCTCTGATACCAAATGTAACAACCCAGTATTTTCAACCATTCGCATCCGCACATGTCGGACATGAATTGCTCAAATTACCGCGTTGTAAATAAAATTTGGCAAATCTCAGAATATGCAGTAAATAAAAATCACAGACACAGAGTAATAATAGTGTAGCGGAAGTAAAAGAAATAGTAGTTCTTGAAGCTACCATGTAAATATATCTGAGTTACATAAGATACAACAGAAGAAATAAAGTACAAAAGAAGTCTCAAGATGATAACCAAGTACAAAATTAATACAATACTGGGATCAACAGGATAATTGGAAGTGAAATAGATAGAACTAGACAAGCAGATAATCTCCAGCGATTCCATATCTCCAGAAAGTGGAATCCCAATCTGTGAATACTCAGGCTGACCCGAGCGTAAATAAAAAAAATACAAACACTCGAGTCAGGACATACATACTTATACAATGTAAACCAACTCAAGTGAACTGTAGTAAAGGTACAAGTAACTTAAAGGATGCATGGGACCTCCCATCCTCTAAGGATCCGTTAAAATATTTTACTATGTAGTAATATTACGCTATTATAATAATGTCTAACAGTAAAATAAAATTACTTTTAAATAGCATTAAGGCTTTACATTTTCACCTTAACACGTGATAGTCCCAGTAGTCCATCCAATATCTGCATATCCCCTGATCGGGAGACTACGAGAAGATACGCATGGGCTACGGGAAAAAACCAAACTCGTAGTAAAGGCTCGATAGGGTAGGTGACACGACACATAAGGAAATGCCAGGGTAGGTATACTAATTACGCACACGGGCTGGTGGTAACGCAGCAGCCACATACGCCTACCACGGAACACATTCCCAAAATCAGAGGGGCGCCCAAACAATCACAAAAGCAATAGAATGGTATCAAAGAAATGTGTCCGACCAGAGGAGTTGCCCCTTTTGGCCCGAGATCGCTCCAGTTTTAGCCATGTATGCCAACTCACGGGAGTTGGGTCTATGAAACATACCTCAAGAACGTCGCCACCATCCTACTTCATTCTAGAATCTCCACCGCGTACACGGTTGTCAAAGTATTTTTAGACATCGACAGAGAGTATGCCCATATCCGATCCCGGTCTCTTTGTCACCCAATCATTATTATAACTCATGGTTATAACTTAAAAATAAAATTTTATACTTCAAAATAAAATATCATTTCAATCCAAATCTTTATCAAAATAAAGATTAAATCATTTCCATACCATTTCAATATATCAACATACCATATCTTACAAATTCAAATATTTATCAAAATAAATATCAAGTCGTTTCTAGCCATTTCAATATATTAAATTATCATATCTTTCAAAACTTCCTTTCAAATCATTTTAATACATTAAAAAATTCATATCCTTTCAAAACTTTATTTCCAAATCATTTTAATATCAAAATATCATATCTTTCAGAAATTCATTTTCAAATCATTATATAAGTTCAAATCCAAATATTCAACTTTAAATACCTTCTAAATTCAAGATAACATTCCTTTATTATCCTTTCAAATCACCTTTTAAAATGATTTATATTCCATCAAATTAATTCTTTTAAACCATTTAAAAGTGGAGTTATTATACTTTCGAATTAAGTATTCAATTCCCAAAGTTTCAAACCATTCTGAGCTCATTTACTTAGTTAAAAACCATAAACATTGAAAATTTCAGCCTTACGCAGCATTTAGAAAAAAATTGTTATAAGTTATACTTGAAAACATTTTAATTCAGCAAAGGCAGCATTTAAAAACTGCTGTTAAATCTCATTTTAGTTTAAAACAGCAAAGACGGCATTTTCAGAAATGTCGTCATAGCTCAGGTTTCAAATTAAAGTTTTTTTTAAATTTCAGCAAAGACAGCAGAACCACTACAACATTTACAGAACTGCTGTAATAGGCCTTTATTAAATTTTTAGCCTTTTAGTTTACTTCAGCAACTACAGCATTTCAGAACTGCTGTAATAGCCTTTTTATTAGGTTGTAGTTCATTTACAGAAACCATAACTTTACTAAATGCTATTAAAAGTATTTTCCAGATTTTAGTGTATTTCCAGCAAATAATAAACTTCAATTTAAACCCTTTAAACATTATAAAAATCATATTTTAACATTCAAAAATGTCTATTAACATACCTTTAACATATGATTTTTATAAAATAAATTTCTTATAAATAAATCAAATTTTTCAACATATTTACTTAACAAATTCAAGTGTATAATTTACTTTCCTTCACATATGCAATTTATTAACACTTACATTATTTTTAATTTCCATTTCACAAATTAAACTAAATTTCCAATTGATTTCATTTAACTAAAAACTTTAATTAAACCAAATTTCACATTTCCAAGTTAAGTTGTATTTTAAAATTACACATTTAAGCATTTATTTATTTAACCATTTAAATTCATAGAAAAATCAATAATACTTTAATAAATCACTTAAATTCAAATTTAAATCAAATTATCATATTTGCTATTTTCCAAATTAAATTAAATTTCCATATTTTCTATATAACTTAAATACCATTTTAAAACCAAAAATTTCCAACTTTCCAAACTTACGTTATATTTCAAAAATTCAATTTAACCATTTATTTATTTAACATTTCCACTTATAGAAAAGAACATAAATCCTTTATTTAAAACACTTTAAAATCTATTTAAATCAAATTATCATAAATTTACATTTTAAACCACTTAAAATTCTATTTATATAACTTAAATGTCATTTTAAAAGCCAAAGTCCAAATTTCCAAATTAAGTTATAGTTTAAAAAAATTCAATTTAACCATTTAATTATTCAACATTTTTAACTTACAGAAAAAAAATCAGAATTTCTTATTTAAACATTAAAAATCCAATTTAAATCAAATTTTCATAAATTTACACTTTTAAGAATACTTAAAAATATTTGAAATACTTTATAAAATACCCACGGGCCTGTATATAGTTTTCTAACCTAGGTCAAGTTATACAGATATATATCATTTCAATTCGCGGTTTACAAAGAAAATCCGGGTTCTATCATTTCAAACCCGCAATCCCAAGTTGAAATAAATAAATAAAAATCGTTCAGGCCTATCCTTTCAGCCCATAACGATTTTTTCCTATTCTAATGTGCTTTCGGGTATGTATCATTTCAACCCATAGTGAAGCTAATCTACATGGAACTTGCAGTGTGATAAACAGATATAAATAAACAATTAACAACATATAACAATAACAGATGAGATGACATGTAAACTAACAGGTGTAACGTCATATATAAATAATCATAGGCAGTTATAACATCATATATGATTCTACACATTCAGTTGTTGTCGCTTTACAATTGCATAGGTATAAAATGTCGTGTGAGATTTACTCACCTCTTTGTGTTAGGGATAGCGAATCAAATGACATAAACGGATTCCAGAACACAAAGATAAGATTACATACTCGAGTTGAGAGAGATACAAGCTATAGATCTTGTGAACAACCCATAACAAAACAAAATATTAATATAAATTCAATACAACATTCAATTTGAAACAACTTTGAAATAAAATGCAATATTGAGATGAATGCTTTTGCCTTGCTTTCTACATTTGCTTGCACGGCCTAGGGATTGTCTATGGTCAGCCATAACATGATTTAGGGTTTGGTTGGAACCTATGAAGGCACGGATAAAAGAGAATAGAAAGTGTAGAGGAGTTACAAGTGAGGAGTACAATAGGAGGTGGCCAAGGTCATCTAAGGTGATGGTGATGAAGGCTAGGTGGCTAGGCGTGCTTTTTAAGGAGTTTTTGCATTGTTCTGTGGTGTTGTGTTCAAGTGGAGGTCATGGAACTTTCTAGACAGAGGAGATGATGGTTAGGTCATGGATTATGTGGGGAAAGAAGTGGTGGTGGTTGGTGGAAGAGATAGTGGGGTAGAGGCCGAGCAACATGTGTAAAGAGACAAGGCAATTCAAGCAAAATTCAAAGGAAAAAGAGGAAGAAAAGTAGAAAAGAATGGAGGAAGCCATTGCCATTTTTGTTCTAGCTGTGAAAAATAATGAGATGGGATGTTTCTCACATGAAAATGAATAAAATTCACGGCCAAGAACTGAAATGTACGGCCAAAACACAAGAGAAAATGAAAAGACAAAGGAAATGAAAAGACTAGCAGCCGAAAAGTCACACGTTATAAAGCTTTTTTAGTCCCTTCAAATTTCCATTTCTATAAAATCAAATAAACAAATAAAATTTCATTAAATGAATTTTAAATCTGAAACAAAGAAAAATAAAATAAAATAAATAATTAAATTTAAATAAAATAGAAAAAGAATTAAAGAAATTGTTTGAAAATTGGAAACAGGGCTCAAAAATTACAAATAAAATATCGCTGGTTTTGGAAAAATTACCACTATACTTCTAAACCAATAAAATTCAAGTAAATAAAATAAATGATGAAAGAAATAAAATGGGAATGATAATAAGATAAGATCTTAAGAAAATAGAAAAATAAATAAAGAATTTCTTTAATTAAAGGGAACTGGAAATTAGAATTTGTAAACAAAAATACAACTGACACTGGAAAATGTCACTTACACTTTTAAAAATGTTTTAAACCAAAACATATACATAACATGTTATTTTACCCATATAAATATAAATTAGAACATTACATGACCAAATAAAATATTATTTATATATTTAAAATAAACAATTTTGTTAAATACAGCAATTTACACACAACAGTTAAAAAAGCATAACTTTGACAATATTAATCGGATTTCAACGAAACGAAAAGCAGTATTCTTAAAAATTTATCTACATTCATAATAAAAGATAAAATTCAAATTTTCAAACTCTAAATTTTTAAATTTAAAAGTTAAAGTTGAGCATACTGACCAAAATTCATTTTTTTAGAAATTATTCTATTTAGTCATGTTTGAAATTATAATTCACATAAATCAAAATTTATATTTAAAATAACAAAATTATCTAAATTAAATGAATAAAATAAAGTTTTTAAATCAAAATTCAAATTAAAATAATTAGAATATAAAAAAATGATCAAAAAATACAGGGTTGTTACAGGTTTAATATGGATACTCCATTTTGACTATAGTTCAATCATGGCATGGAAACAATCAATCGATTATAGTTAGGTCTGAGTTGAAGCATTAGATGTAAAACAACATTCAATAGAGAATTCATCCTCAGTTATATGAGATTAGTATCATAGTCAATCATAGTCAACTCAAAGTGAAAATCTCTGGCCTAAGTAGCACGGTTAAAAATAAGTGTTATTACTAAACAGAGAATTTTCTTTATCGACTAACTAAATTGAATGTTGAGGGTTTTGGAATTTTGATCAAAACCAGATATCGTAAGTCTTAAAAATGATATAGTGTCGATGAAGAGAATATATGTAAATAATCATTATTGAAAGGTATCAATTAAATTGTGAATTTTACTGATAAAGGTGTTAAGCGATAAATTCGATCAAAATTTTACGCCACTAGCTAAGGTGTCGTGTGAATGTTAGTATTCGAATTGTTCGATATTAATCACTGACCAAAATCACACCTACGAGCCGCACAACAGTATTGGTGAAGTCTATGAAATACCACATGTTTTAATTGACTTATAATTTTTATAAATTAACCACTATGTGCGAATATTAATGATTAATAGAGAATTAGGTGCTTTATCGATATACAATATCTATATGCATTTAAATACAATTTAAATAATGTTATTTTCTAAATAGGTTGGATTTTGTATTCTCCTACTTAGCCTACTAATTGGTTGGCCTAGAAAGAAGAGGAGAGGTGGTTTTTGCATTCTAGATCTAGATCTGGAATTGGTAATGAAGAAGTGGTAAAAGTAGGAGAACTTGTCTCCACCCATTTCTGTATTTAAACAAGCCTACCCTTTTACTCATTTTCTATTCCCTACTACTTGATCACTCACTTCCTTAGTTGTATACTTCCTCCCCTACCTTTTCATAGTCAAGAATAAAATAGCCACGTATCACATCAAATACAGTAGATCCAGTGGTACTCTAGATCATTGCAATGTTTGAAGATTGATTCAAGGTGAATCTAGGAGATCCCATTAACCAACATGTTCAAAGGCAGCATCCTTTAGATATAAAATCTCGCTTACCTTTTTCATCATACATATCGTGTAGTATATAATATATACAACAATTTTGTGTGCGCATGGGTTGTCTCCTATTTTACATGTTATTAAATCACACCAAGCTATATATTTTAATTGTTTTGATGTTTAGATCCCTGTTTAATATTAAAAAAACTACTTTTCATCTTGGCCATGAGTTATATATATTTTTTAAATAGTAGAACCGATTTTAAAATATTTAAATGCTATTTTTTAATTTTAAATAACACACACAAACATATTATGTATATATTTTTTTATAAAACTAAGTATACATAAATAATTTTTTGGCTTTAAGTTTTTGATTTTCGCAAATCTATTTAATATAATATTATAAAATTTATTTTTTATAATTTTAAACAATTTTTATACTAATATATATACATATGTGTGTATGTGTATATACACACATATATACATATATTTGTGTATGTGTAAATATTTATTCCATTAAAAATAATATACTTTTTTAGATATTTTTATTTATGACCAAAATAAAATTTTATATATAAATACTATCTTGATATATTTTTCTCTTACCAAATATATATAATAATTCTTATATAAAGTTTTAAATAGTTTGTGTGTTTAAGATATATACACATGCACTATTATTTTCAACATGAAAATAATTTAATAAAACATAATTAATTAATTTTAATAATTAAAAGATAATTTAAATGGTATAGATCTCGATTTGAATTTTTAAAACAATTTTATAATTCAAAATTAGATAATTTACATATTAAATTTGAATTTTAAATTTTATTGACTTGGTAATATTTTAAATTTTTATTTAATATTTAAATAAATGTCAAAAACATATGTGTGTGTATATATATTAAACAATGTTTTCAGATAATCAATGTGCATATAAATGGCGAATGTATATATTGCAAAAGTAAATCCCAACATCTACATATGCATACATTAATTATGTACACATTATTTTGCACTTACACGTTATACATATATGATTACATAATGACATACTCATAAACTTTATAAATATGATTTAAGTTCATTAATTAAATAAAGAAGAAAATTAAATAAAACTTGATTCTGTTTAAGTAAATTAGATTGGACCTGAAATAATACGTTATAATTCATATGCACACTATTGACCATATAGGATCTTTTGTTTTTGAAATTCACTCACTTTACCTGTTGTAGACTATCCCGGTTCTTATAAGGAGAAAGCGTGAACGCATCAAGAAGCAAATAAATTATTTGTCTCTTTCCAAGGAAAACATAAGAAGACCAAAGTCCAACTTCCCTATGAAATTGAACGCATTAATGAAGTCATGTCTTCCTATATTTGGCTCGCATAGAAGAGGTCGTCCTTCTTAAATTGTATTCGTCAGCATAACCAAACTTTTCCAACGTTGCCTAAATTCTAAATCAGAGGAAGAAATACACTCGAGTACCAATGTCTACCAAGCACCTGAATATACATATAGGAACATTCATCTATCACCAAAAACAAGTCATTTTTGGCTATTAGTAGGAGGTCCATGCAAGTCTAGTATAATGCCTTTTTCACTCCATAAAGATCAAGATAAAATGAATTTTCATCCTTTTTTCTGTCAATGAACTATAATTTATCCATTTTACTCAATGAAATTCGTAGAAAGAAGGTTAAACGTATTACTGTTTGTGTCAGGTTAAGTCGCATAATAAACATCAGGCCATTTTACCTACCTGAGGATGAGATAGAAATATCATTTGTAGGCAACAGACTAGGTCCCATCCATCAACTAAGGTTGCTAAGCATTGGATTGGAGTAGTCTATGCTACTAGATTTACACATGTTCATGAGATCTATCAATTCTCTATAGTCATCATAGAAGTCTCAGCCGGTCCCGGGTAGTTGTAAGAGCACCCCTGCAAAAAGCAAGCAATGATATTCTCCCCAAGCTAAGAATTGGGAACATGGTTGCCCCCAAGCTTCCTATGTTGTTCCTATTTTAGGTGGTAAATCAAAGGAGGAAAGCACAGAGCAATGTTCAGACTTTGAATAAATGTTTTAGATAATTTGTCTTGCTTTGGATGTAACTAAACTTACATATATATTATGTAACTCTACTTTGTAATAAATAAAGTAAAATAGGAAATATTTTCTTTTCAAACCTCTTCGTGCTTCATAAATTTTTCTTCCCTTGAATGTGCTATTTTTTTGTAAGGGCTTCTTGTCGTAACTTCACATATCTTGCTTTGCATCTGGTTCATTACTTTAATTGCCTAATGCAGTTTGGGTTCCTACAAAGGACATGCCCATTGCTTTCGGGACTTAACGAGTGGTGCCTATGTTCTGTTGTGTACATCCATTTGGATGAATTTAACTTTTCCACTTTCCATGTTTGAGCATGGTTCTTTTATAAGGTTTAGGCTATAACATGGTTGGCTTTGGTAAGTGAAGAGGTCTGGTTATCCTTCATTTATGATAGTTAGACTTAGAGGTCCAGGGCCTAGCTGTGCATATTTCAGTTCATTGTATGTAACGTGTTTCCTGAACTTCATTCTATGTACTTGGGTCATGTGGCCTTGTTTTTGGCAACTTGACATTTTTCCATCAAGCATGCATATTTACATGGTCAGCTCTATTTTGAGCTTACTATTTTGATTTCTTTTGGCTAAGAAACCAAGTCATTTATTTACAACCCTTATGTTTTTGTATTTATTTGTATATAGGTTTGGGTTGTCTATTATTCCTAATTCTAGTTCAGTTTGACTGAAAAGCCAGGTTATATTATCGTGAACTTTTATTTTAATATGGTTCCTTCGTAAATAATGAATGGAGACACTCAAACATTTATATATTGGTTCGGGCGGTCTAATATCCCAACATCCAGTTTATCATCATGTTAATTTTTGCAACTACAATGATACATTAAACTTGTTTTTACAACTACTAAAATAAAATATGGCCTAAGCTGCTTTGAATTTCATGCTCTATGCACTAAATTCCCATCTGTTCTCAATAGTCAGTACGCTCCATTAGATAATATTTTAGTAATGACTAACAGCCCTTTCCAGATTGGGAACTTAGGTCCCAATGCGCCATCAGTTGATTCTTTGGTATAACCCATTATTTTCATAATACCAAGTCCCTTGTATGGAAATTTTATTCCCTTAGTCAAGAATAGTAACTTTTGGCCATTGTGTGCTGATATACCACAATTCTAATTGTAGCTTCATCCCTTCTTTCATTGACAAAATCAAAAAAGTTTCTTTTGATTGTCGCCTTTTCTCTATAACATAGGATATGCACCTATGAGATGGACTTCCACTTCCACCAATAACACTCCTTCATAGCCATATGAAAAAGAAAACAGACTATTATCTACTGGTGATTGGGTTGAAGTCCGATAGAAGCCCATAACTGAAGGTTACACCTCTGTACATCTTCCTTTAGCTTTGGTAACACTATATGCAACAACCCGAAATCTTAACCTATAATAATTAATTCAATAATTAATTAAATAATAAAATAGTTTTGTGAAGTTATCAGAATTGAGCCATGGAAGTTACACCATTGTGTCCATGGTAATTTTCTGGTTAATTTTCATATATAAAACGTTGAAAACCAAGCTAATATAAACGAGATAACGAATAATCAAAAAAAGGCCACATCGACCAGCCGGTTAACCTGGGCACAAGGGCGGTCGACCGCCCGATTGACCCCTTTACCCTTTTTAGGGCGATTGTTCGTTCATTCGAACGATGAGCATGTATTTAGCTAACTTTACACGTCATTTGCATTCTTTATTTCAATCCAATCCTTCTATTCTTGCATCCGATGGCTCCGATTTAGCCTATGACGTGGTTGCATCCTATCCAATCCCCAAATCCAACGATCTAAGATCCACTTCTACTCCTATAAATAGAACCCTAGACCTAACACTTCTTCTCATTCAGATTTTCTATATCTGGGTTCATTGCCTGAGGCTGAACCCTAAAAGGAATATTTTTTCAAGAAGAAAATCTTTTTAATTACAATATTTTATACCCTACAAGTGGATCCGAGAAGGCCAAAGAAAAGAGCTAAGGACCACAGGTGAGTGATTAGTAATTATTTTAGATTTTTAAGCAATTTAAAATAATAGGGTTTCTAGTAGTTGTAGTTTTTCTACGGTTTTGGAATAACCTTTTTACCAGTTTATTTTCAGTTTTAGATTTATCTTTAGTCTATTTTCTTTTAGCTATTCTTTTTCAGTTAATTATAGTTCATTACTATTAATTATAGCTTTTCCATTTATTTACAGTTATTTACATCTTTCCTACATTAGGATTCTCTTCTGTAATTGTTAGTTTCTTTCTATTATTTTTCCTTTTTATGCCAATGGAATAGAATAGATTAAAATGCGAATATGTACTAATTAATAAGAACATTGAAATTACAGAAAATAAGATGTAAAAATGAAGGCTGTAATAAATTGGACTTGGATTGAATTTAAGCCTAATTATGACGTACAATTATGATTAAGAAGAGTAAAAAGAGAAAGAAGCTTATTTTTATACTAAGACCTTGGGTTAAGTTAATAAGCACAATTATAACTAATAAATTATAATTAAAACGACAAGACAAAAGAGAAATTATAACATAGGTTATAATGAAGGAACAGAAAGAGGCATATTTTAAAGACTTACACTAAGCTAATAAGCAAATATAGCGGAGATAATAGAAGAGGCTTATTTAAAAGACTTATAATAAGTTAATAAGCAATAAGAGAGAATAAATAAAGGAGGCTTACTTAAAAGACTTATATTAAGTTAATAAGCAAAGAAAGAAGCAGGGCCCATAACCAATAGCATTACCTTTCAGACTAGGACTGATGGTTTCACAGTAAGTGAGGCTGGGCATGACCCTTTCAAAGCAGGACTGATGGTCTCACGGTAGATGAGGCTGGGTATAACCCTTTCAGACTAGGACTGATGGTCCCACGGTAGGTTAGGTGAGGCTGGGACATACTTATGCTAACTAAAGTAACTAAGGTAACAATAGATAGAAGTTCAAATAAGGGGATTTGGGCAAGGGGCGCAACTAGATTTTGTTTGGTAGGATCCGAATTGGTAGCATTCCCTTTCATACTAGGGCTGATGGTCTCACAACACACTTAGGTGAGGCTGGGCTGGAACCTTTCAGACTAGGACTGATGGTCTCACAATGGAGGAGGTGAGGCTGGGCATGCTTATGCTATTTAGGGTAACTAAGAGCAACAGATAGTGTGAGCCTAACGGTGGTCGTGTGTGTGGCCTCGGTGCAGGGATATAATTATCTATTGAGTTCAAAGTGCTAGCAGGTGTCTTTTTGCTGTAAGACCCATAGGATGAGACTAGCTTACAGTGGCACAACAGAGGTAGAAGACCGATCAATAGGTAGAATTAGGATTTCAGCCTAATTCTAGGATTAGGAATTCATTCTAATCAAAGTAGCTCACAAAAGCAAGTGCAAACAATGAAAGTTAATCAATTGCGTTAAGTTAGTAATTCGTATTTATTTTCCTATTTATCTCTTTCCTATTTTCTTTGTTTCCTTTTATATATACTAGGACTATCGAATAGTCTATTACTTTTACTTTGCTTAAAGATTCTAGTAGTTACTATCACTCACCAGACTTTTAGTCTGACCCACTCCTCTATTTTTCCCCTTTTCCCCTTTTCTCCAATAAGCAATCAAGGGAGAGGGCAGTAGATTGTAGTGCTTGGAGATTTCCTGGAGAAGATTCTACTATGTATTTCCCTACTTTTTTAGCTTTTGGTTCTTTCTTTGTACTAGCACTTAAGAGGGATATCTGTACTATGATTTTTGTTGTAACTATGGGTTTTTATTTCATGAGATATATTGTGTTTTGAGATATGTATGTTATATTTGGAACTTGACTTATTTGATTTATGAAGCATTTATGAAGTTTTGTTCTAAATAATTTATTTTAGTTTCCGTTGTTTTTACCTATTTTTGTCTTATGAATCTTGGTCTCTGTTAGTTTTATATATATCTACAACACATCACGCCTTTTAGTGTGTCCTTTTGGGTATACTAAGGGGTGTGGGGTGATACATTTAGTATCAGAGCCTAAGGTTTTAGGATTCCTTAAAATTTGTTTCAAAAGTAAAGAATTTTTCAAAATAACTTGTTTTAAAGGTATTTTTTAAAAAGAAACTCTTATAAATATTTTTCAAATATAAAAGAGTTTTTGTAAAAAATCCCCTCAATGTCCAGTTCAATTTTCCTTCGATTCTTTCGAGCCTTAGTTCTCTTTTTCTTTGCATAGAATGGCATATGCCCTTAATCTTCCAGCGGGTATCCCAGTCCCAGGCTGGTTTTGTAGATACCTACAAGCTACGACTGTAGAGGTGCATGGGCAAGCGCTCGATCCAGTACCAGTAGGTAGGAATCCCATCAACCCACCTGCAGCAGCAAATTTCTCTAAGCTATTCAAGGACTTCTCTAATCTAGGAGGTAAGACAATTTTTGGTATGGAGTATTTCGTGGAAGCGCGAGCTTGGTTGAGGAGTACGGAGTAGATATTTGGGCTGTTAGGATTGGAGGATCAACGGAGAGTTCAGCTTGCATCATGGCAGTTGAAAGGAGAGGCTTCTTATTGGTAGGAGGATATTGATTTGGAAAGAAGAGACGTTGGATGGTTTAGAGTTTGAGAGAGGTTTGAGAGGAGGTTTTTATCACAAACAGAAGCGAGTGTGCAGTTGGAAAGTTAGCTTGAAGCAAGGAAGTCTTTCAATAAAGGAGTATGTCAACAAATTTAATGAGTTGTCGCGGTTTGTAATGGAGCTAGTGAATACACCACACAAGAAGGCCATGAAATTCATGAAGGGATTGAATCAGCCCTCTAAGGGTTGTTATTGACTCACATACCGATGGGAGCTACATATGAGTCACTGGTGGAGATGGCGCTTGTGTTCGATGCAGTTAAGGAAGGATAATTTAAGGAGGTTCCTAAGTCAGAGAATTCTGAGAAAACGTGGTGGAAGAACAAGAAGGAAAGAAGAAAGGAGGATGAAAACCGATCAAGAAAAGGCAAGAAATGCAAAAACTGTGGTTGGGTTGGTCATTACGCAAGAGATTTCAAGAAGGAGACAATGAAGGGAAAGTGTTATGCTTGTGGGCAGCCTGGTCATCTTAGTAAATTTTGTCCCCAATGGACGGGGTAGGAAGAGAGCGCACCTATAGCATAGAATCAGGCATTGGATGCAGCACCTTCCAACAGCGGATCAGATAGATGTAGGAAAGTCACCATAGAAGATTTGATTTCTATTTTAGATTTTTCCTATTTGGACTCTTTTTCGATTCTGGAGCATCGCACTCTTTTAGCTCTAGTTCTCATGTGGATTGTTTTCATTGAGACATTTCTTTAGTGGTAGAGCCTATCTTTTTTTCAAACCCCATAAGAGGATCGGCACTCTTGTCTATGGTTTGTAGGTGTTTGAAATTTTTTATCCTAGGCATAGAATTTGACTACGACGCCTATATTCTGGGATTTTCGGGGTATTGGCATGTATTTAGCCGACTTTACATGTCATTTGCATTCTTTATTTTAATCCGGTCTTTCCATTCTTACATCCGATGGCTCCTATTCAGCCTATGACATGGTTGCATCCTATTCAATTTCCAAATCCAACAATCGCTTCTAACCTATAAATAGAACCCTATGCCTAACAATTTGCCTCATTCAGATTTTCTCCATTTGGGTTCATTCCCCTGAGCCTGGACCCTAAAAGGAATATTTTTCCAAGAAGAAGATCTTTTTAATTAAAATATTTTATACCCTACAAGTGGATCCGAGAAAGCCAAATAAAGAGCTAAGGAGCATAGGTGAGTGATTAGTAATTATTTTAGACTTTTAAGTAATTTAAAATAACAGGGTTTCCAATAGTATAGTTTTTCTATGATTTTGGAATAACCTTTTTACCAGTTTATTTTCAGTTTTAGATTTATTTTTAGTTTATTTCCATTTAGCTATTCTTTTCAGTTAATTGTAGTTAATTACTGTTAATTATAGCTGTTCCATTTATTTATGGTTTTTACAGTATTTACAATTATTTATAATTATTTACATCTTTTCTACATTGGTATTTTCTTCTGTAATTGTCTGTTTCTTTCTATTATTTTTCCTTTTTACGCGAAAGGAATAGAATAGATTAAAACACAAATACGAACTAAATAGTAAGGACACTGAAATTACGGAAAATAAGATGTAAAATGTAAAGACTGTAATAAATTAGACTTTGACTAAATTTAAGCCTAATTATGACGTAAGAGAAAGAAGCTTTTTTCACTTAGACCTAGGGTTAAGTTAATAGGCACAATTATAATTAGTAGATTATAACTAGAAAGACAAGATAAAAGAGAAATTGTAACATAGGCTATAATTAAATAAAAAGAACAAAAAGGGACTTATTTTAAAGACTTACACTAAGCTAATAAGAAAATATAGCAGAGATAATAGAAGAGGCTTATTTAAAAGACTTGGAATAAGTTAATAAGCAATAAGAGCAGAATGAACAAAAGAGGGTTATTTAAAAGACTTATATTTAGTTAATAAGCAAAGATAGAAGTAGGGCCCATAACCAATAGCATTTCCTTTCAGAGTAGGACTGATGGTTTCACAATAGTTGAGGCTGGGCATGGCTATTTCAAAGTAGGACTGATGGTCTCATATTAGGTGAGACTGGACATAACCCTTTCAGACTAGGACTGATGGTCTCACAGTAGGTTAGGTGAGGCTGGGACATGCTTATGCCAACTAAAGTAACTAAAGGGCCAATAGATAGAAGTTCAAATCAGAGGATTTGGGAAAGGGGCGCAACTAGATTTTGTTTGGTAGGACCCGAATTGGTAGCATTCCCTTTCAGACTCCGGACGATGGTCTCACATCACACTTAGGTGAGGCTGGGCATGACCCTTTCAGACTAGGATTGATGGTCTCACAACACACTTAGGTGAGGCTGGGCAGGACCCTTTCAGACTAGGACTGATGGTCTCACAACAGAGGAGGTGAGGCTGGGCATACTTATGCTGTTTAGGGTAGGAGGGAGCAACAGATAGTGTGAGCCTAATGGCAGTCGTGCGTGCGGCCTCCGTGCAGGGATATAATCGCTATTCAGTTCCAAAGTGCTAGAATGTGTCTTTTTGCTATGGGATCCATGGGATGAGACTAGCTCACAGTGGCACAACAGAGATAGAAGGCCGATCAAAAGGTAGAATTAGGATTTTAGCCTAATTATAAGATTATGAATTCAGCCTAATCAAAGCAGCTAACAAAGACAAGTGCAAACAATCAAAGTTAATCAATTGCATTAATTTACTACTTCGTATTTATTTTCCAGTTTATCTCTTTCACGTCTCCTTTGTTTCCTTTTATATATACAGAACTATTGAAGAGTCTATTACTTTTACTTTGCTTAAAGATTCTAGTTGTTACTATCACTCACCAGATTTTTGATCTGACCCACTGCTCTATTTTTTACCTTTTCCCCCATAGGAAATAAAGGGAGAGGGAAGTAGATTGCAGTGCTCGAAAATTTCTTGGAGAAGATTCTACTATGTATTTCCCTACTTTTTCAGCTTTTGGTTCTTTCTTTGTACTGGCACTTGAGAGGGATATCCATACTTTGATTTTTGTAGAGACTATGAGTTTTTATTTCATGAAATATATTGGGTTTTGAGACATGTATGTTGTATTTGGTATTTGACTTATTTGATTTATGAAGCATTTTTGAAGTTTTGTTTTAAATAAATTATTTTAATTCCGCTGTTTTTACCTATTTCTGTCTTGTGAATCTTAGTCTCATTTAGTTTTCGTTTACACCTACAACGCACCACGTCTTTTACTGTGTCCTTTTAAGTATATTAAGGGGTGTGGGGGGTGTTACACTATACTTGAGAAATTTTTAATGGCTATATTTACTATTTTAACTGCCCATTTTCTTGAGGGTGTGCTACTGAAGAAAAGCTCTTGACTGTTCCATTCCTTTAGTAAAGTTAGGTGAGTTCCTTGCTTTCAATCTGCGCCCCATTATTTGATACGACTTTGTAAGGGATTCGAAATATGGTTGTAATATTTTTAATTATGAAGTTCACTATTTCCTTTAATGTAATGGTCATAACAAGTTTCTCTTTAATTCATTTTGTAAAGTACACAACTGCTTATGTAAAGACCCGTAAATCCGTACTCCTTGAATAGACACTAATCTCCATTGATTAATTCAAGATGAACGAAAATACGAACCCTTAGGGGTTTTAAGAAAAATTTAAGAAAAGAAGAAGAGAGAAAAGAAAATAGGGATAGGGAAAAGAAGATAGAAGATTTTAAAATTGAAAGAAAAGAGAATAGAGAACATAGAGAATAGAAAATAGAAAAACAGAAGAAAATAGGACGGAACAGAAAACAACAGAACAACATCAGAATCTCACAATTCGCAGCGGAACAACATATAATAATAAATGAATAATCTTTAAACAAAGAACTATATCAGTTATTACATTACATTTCATTACATCATATCATCAGAGTGTACAACAACAACAAACAGTGCAGCGGAAAAAGAAATACTATATAGTAGTAATACGCCATGCCATCCAGCTTGCCTCCAGCAACTCCAGAATATCCTGATAAACCTTAACTCTTGACTGCCCGTGTGGAAATTGGTGGGCACCCAGAGTTTAGGAAGGAAAACAATAAACTCCAAGTCAGTCATGTGACTGGTGTGAGAACTCAAAACAGTTTATGTATCTTTAAAATCAAAAATAGAGGAATATTTTTAAAGTCAATTCGCAATGCTTTTAAAAATGAGACTACCATAAGGCCTCCCGCACACACACACAATGCAAACACAGAATCGGAGGAGATTTCTCCTTATGATAGTCAAAGATGCTTGATACGCATTTAAAAGAACATTTCATATTATTATTAGTGCATAGTGTAGGAAAAATTTATTTCGAAAGTAGAATATAAATCTTAGCCAGCATAGACATTCCGAACTATGCCTACTATAGCTAACTATGTTCAATAGCAGGTTACCGCCACATTCCATAGCAGGTTATACAACTAAAACCATACAAGTCACGTATTGTTTCTTTGGATTTCCAACAAATGATCAGGCCAAGGAACTTCCCATTGCCACATGAGAATGCCTCTGGAAAGACATCCCCGAGAACCAAACCGGAACTCTGCCAACACAAGGCCGGGTTACCCCTAACTGGGTAACTACTGACACGAGCACGCCATTCCCCGATCGTAAACGACCTTTCTCACGGGATCCCGAAAAACCAACAACCACAAAGTAATAAATTCGTAGTAACCACATAGGTTAAATATCTGGGCTCCATACCATGATACCACCTCTATCCAGAAGGAAATGTACATACCCTAAAGGGTGCTACCCCTCATAACCTTGCTGCATCTTTCCTGTTTTGACCATTTCCGGGGTGTGAGGTTCGACGAAGTCACGTCCACAAAAACATACTTTATACAAAAGCCATGCTTTGGGTCAACAAATGATCAACACAATGATCACTAAGATAGACGATCAAATAAACGATCCTATCACAATAATCAACACAATGATCATTTCAGCATCACTCAGCATATCACATTACCAAATTGGGAATATATCGCTGATAACTTCAACTATATAACCTCTGAGCTCGTACGTCTCAGAGAAGGGTGTTAAGCTAAAAGAATAAATTCTCCGCCACCAAGAGAAATATATTTGAATGAAATCGGCTTTATATCTCAACTTGTAATGTCAGACATACAATCCATACAAGTCTGTTCCGGGCTCGAACAAAACCGAAGGCACTTACAAAGAAGTCCTTGCAATCCGGATATTCACAATCCTGATCGGATTCACCATCACATATGGAGAACTCTATACCGGAGCAACTCGGTGCAGAGTAAATCGACAGGTCATCCTATCGCTCTCGCAAATACCGGGTCTTCAACACCGATCTTCAAATGCAATTCATAACGACGTATCACATATTCGGAATGGGTTATACGACCCCATGGTCCTTTCCCGGTTAACCCGAATAGTGAGCGCTTATTCAAAAATAAGTGTAGCATTCACATTCAAACAAATCATATCAATTACCCATTCAAAGGGAAATATTGATAGTCGGTTATTGAACTATCACTGGATATGCACACATCACCAGATTCCAAATAATTTTCCAAATTATTTATTTTCCAAAAATATCTTCACTAGATATATTATTTCAACACTTCAAAAATAAATCAATATTTATTTTTAAACCAATTCCACTTTCTTTTATAAATTCAATAGTGAATTTACATTCCAAAGTATTAATGAATATACGATTTCAATTATTCATTTTCAATTTATCTTCAAAAAGATAAATCCTCTAAACGTTTCATTTCACATTGGAAAAACATTTCCATACTTATACATTCATAAGTAATTCACAAATTTTATTTATTTTCAACACTTAGAAAATATTCAACATACTTAAATCGAGATTAAGTATATATTTCATTCTTTTAAGGAAATCATTCTCTTAAACATAATTATTTGGGCCAAAACGAATGTTACGTAAAACATCGTTACGACAACCCAAAATCACTAGTATAGGGATTCGAAATTAAAATAGATATATAAATCCCAATACTATACAAAAACATTTCCTTTCGGAAATCATTTACTATAACAACAGCGTTATAGTCCATTATTTCCTTCTATTTCTCGAAAACGTCTATTTCAACAATAAATGTTGAAATCTATGGTTTCGAATCTCAACACATTTTAAAACATCGTTAGATCGTTTTAATTCAATTTAAACATCTCATTCAAAACATTTCCTTTAGCGTATTATTCACTATTCAAAAACGTGAATATACTTCATTAACAATTTCATCCTTTTATTCATTTTATTTAAAAGAATTATTCACTATTCAAAAACGTGAATATACTACGTTAATAAATTTCATTCTTTTATACATTTTATTTCAAGGGATTATTCACAGTCAAAATCGTGAATATAACTCCATTAATAGGTTACAACAATTTACTTATCAAAATAAGTCATTGCGAATTTATAAAACAA
Organism: Allium cepa; assembly: GCA_030765085.1. Classification (NCBI taxonomy): domain Eukaryota; kingdom Viridiplantae; phylum Streptophyta; class Magnoliopsida; order Asparagales; family Amaryllidaceae; genus Allium; species Allium cepa. Next base: position 501,584,981 of record CM060937.1, on the reverse strand, counting down.
CGTTTATAAATTCCATTTCTATTTATTTATAAAAACTTCCTTTTCATAAATTCTTTTATTAACCTATTCCAGTTTATAACTCAATTTTAAACTAAAAGTTCATATTATAAGTTAAATACTTATAAAATGATTATTTTACAAAATCGTTCCTTTTTTAAAGACTTTCCAAATCATAAATCTTATAACTTATAAGATTCATTTATTTAACCAAATCTATTCTTTCAATAACTACACAAATTTATAAATCTTACTATTTATAAATTTTATTTATAACTTCACAGTTTATAATTTTATAAATTTCATTCTTTAATGAAATTCATTTTCACTTCATTCAAACACTTATAAAAACTCGTTTTATAATTTCAATATCTCAATTTATAAATATCCATTTATAAATCTCTTATATATATCAATTCATATTAATATTTTAAAAACGTCTTTAAACTCCTTTATAATTTTATCATTTCTCTTGATTTATAAAATAATCAAATTTCATAAATCCTACATTTAAACTTTTCACAAAAATTTCTAAAATTCCGATTTAACTATTTTATAAAATCATTAGCATCATATTCTCAAAATTCAGTTTTTAACTGTATTTCACAGAAATCATAATTTTTATAACATTAAAAATTATAACGTTTATTTATTTAAAATGGATCAATTCCAAAATTATTTTATAAAACGTATACTTTCTAAAATCACTTTAAAATCATTTTAAAATCCCAAAATCTGGGTCCAATGATGCTACACACCAAATAGTCAATCACGACTACAACGATATCATATATCGATATGATAATCAATCAAATATCAAAATATCTGAAATCAAATAAAAACTGTTGAGGAATCCAGTTGGATCCCTCCAACCTGTTTTCCTGCATCCACAAACATTAGCACAATACCAATTTCGCTCCAGTACGAAATTATCGCGGTATATGTTCTTATTAAATATTATCCGCTTAATAACGGCGTAATAGGGTCTCATCCGCTAAACAAATAAATGCGGGAAATCAATAACTCCAATATATACATATGTCAATATATATATATTGCTATTATATATAATACCAATTTCACTGTTTATGAAATATTCACGGTATATGTTTTTAGTAAATAACATCCGCTTAATAACGGCGCATAATGTCTATTTTAACAATCAATAGATAACAATCATCATTCAAACATGCTTTCAAATATTTTAAATCTAACTATTTAAAATAAAATCGAAACTGATTCGATTGAGTGAGAAGTTCTCACCTTGGTTTTATTTCCGTTTTAGCGATTTATTTCGAATAAAATTAAACGGACGTTTAATTTTACCCAAAATTCTCACTAACTCCAAACGACTCCAAACTAACTCCATCGCGTAGTGCTCGTCCATACGATTCCAACGCAACTGAGTTTGCATTTTTTCGACCTCGTATGAAAAAGTTATGAATTTTTAAAGATTGTACACGATTTAATTTATAACTATTACAACATAAATTAAAAAATTAAAACCCACATCCATCATTGGCCGTTAGATCTCCATCCAGCACATCAAGACCCTTGAACGCAACTCCCCTCCTTCTTCATCTTCTACAGGTCGCGCACGAACAAAAGAACCCATTACATGAATCTAGGGTTTAACTTTTCGCCACCATCTCTCAACGATACTTCATCACGTCGGCACCAAAACGAAGCCCATAGCTCGCTCTAGGTTCGGCCCCAAGGCCACTGAGCTCGGCCATCTCCACTTCACGCAAAACGAGGCCGACCGTGTGCACTTCATGCTCGATTTCTGGCCACCACGTCACTCCAAATCACATCTCCACCGTTGAACTTCAAGATCTCGATGCGCTCTACGACTTTCTAGTTGGAAGCTTCATCTAATTGCTGATGGATTGGAAGAAATCGAGGGAGAAAGGGAAGAGCTTTCTGGCCGTTGAATAGGGAGGAGGCGGCTGCGTTGAAAATTAGGGTTTCTTTTTTTTTTTTTTTAATTTGTGAAGGGGCAGGGTGCTATTTATAGAAGAAAATCGAACACTATTCATCCGGAAATTCCGAACTCTGATTTACGTGCTGTAACCAGCGTTTCTATGGTTTACCCCGCGTTCCGGACACAATGGAATAGGTTTCGGAAGCTAATTCGGACATCTGTGCGAGTTATGGCTGCAAACGCTCAATTTAAATTAAACCGATTTAAATCGATTTCTAGGCGTTTTAATTCGTACCGGACAAACGGTAAATCCAATTGACTTGAAATTTGAAACCTTACAATAATATCACATTACGGATCCGATGAAACTGGTTTCGTCGAAATCCGAGACTTTTTGAAAAATGGCTATTTTAGCTCGCCAAATTTAAATTAAAAATAAATCGATGCGTTTCGAGCTGCCACGATCAAACGATAACTCCGATTGACACGAAATTTGAAATCCGCTAATAACTAACTATTACGGATCCAATGGAACAGGTTTCGTTCAATTCTGAGACTGTTCAAAAATTGACTATTTTCACTAGTCGATTTAAATATTAAAATATTCAATTTTCACAAATTAACTTTTAATTCGATTTTAAAAGTTCTAAAATATCGTTCTAACTCCCATATGATAAAATAAAATTTTACAAATCATTTTCAATCATATTTAACCCAATTTTCAATTATTTCCATAATTTAACATATTAAATTATCGATTTAATAATCCAATTAAATTCAATAATTCAAATAAAAATTTATTTGACTTATAAATTTCTCTTATTAATATTTAAAATTAATTAAATATTCATATTTTAATTTCTAAAAATTCTGGGTCGTTACAGCTTACTTGGCTCCACGTTTTGACATCAAAAGTAGTTCTCTCAAGTTAATTCCCATGTATCAAATGGCTAAAGGTTGGACATCTGATTGATTTCATGCAACGATAATCTTGGGATAATAGCATACTTTTGGCATTAATCACGTCTGCAAATGAAAGTTGTGTATCGTGACGTGCTGTTGGACAATAGTAACCCTGTTAGCACTTTTTGTCTAAATCAAGTCCATTAGAATGATCTCCATAGTTGTAACAGCCCGCCTTTTTTTACGGTTTAAATCGACGATAAACCACACATGTCAGACTCAAACCAAACAAAAGAGCGGATTGTTATAGGGGTAAACAAGAAAAGAAGAGAAAGAAATAAACAAAACAGAATCTCACAGCGGAATGAAAAAATATAATAATCAAATAACAGTTCATGAAGCTGTTTTACAAAATATTTGATTTTACTTATACAACACACATCAGAGTTACACATACCATAGAATAATAAATCATGCAATGGAACATTATGAATGTGGTGGAATAATATAATGAATAACAGTAATACAATCTGCGTCTTCGTCCTCCAAAAATGAAGTCTTCGAATCCTAAAATGCTCAGACTGACCCGAGCGAATTGAGAAGACAAAACACTCGAGTTAGAACTAAAAGATCTTATGTAAGTTAAATCAATGGTAAGTAATAAGAGTGCAACGACGTCAGAGATGTTTACCGGATTTGACATCTCCTATCCAGTGTCTAATGTGAGTGTAGTAACTTAAGAGATGCTCGAGATTCACATCTCCTAAGGATTCGTTAAACTATTTACTATGTAGTAGTATTTCGCTATTATAATAGTGTCTAATACTAAAATAAACTTACTTTTAAATAGCGTTAAGGAGTTACCCATATAGCCCTTAACACGTAATAGTGCCAATAGTCTAATAAGTACCGTAATACCTCCTGATCGGGAGGCTACCATAGGATACTTCATAGGTACGACACAAATCAAACTCATACAAGGCGTGCTAGGGTAGGTGACATGGCACACAAGGCAATGCTAGGGTAGATATACCAATTACGCACACATGCTGGTGGTAACGCGTAGCAGCTACTTCCGCCCACCTCGAGCCACGCCCCCAAATCAAAAATCAATAGTGCCCACCAAATAAACCTCAAATTCAGAACATAATATCGAAGGAGTGTGTCCGATAAGAGGGGCTACCTCCTTGGCCCGAGATCGCTCCTGTTTTAGCCACCTTATGCTAACTCACGGGAGTCGGGTCCACGTATATACCTTAATAGAATGTCGCCACCATCCTACTTCATTCTGGAATCTCCACCGTGTGCACAGTTGTTAAAGTGGTTTTCGAAGTTGGCAGAGAGTATGACAACTTCTGATCCCGGTCTCTCTAACAACCAAACATTATTATAACACCGTGGTGATTTCAAAATAACTATACTTCAAAAACCATAATACAATATCCATTTCAAACCATATAAATACGATATCATTTTCATTTCAAAACCCAAATCAATATGATATCATTTTTATAAAAACCCAAACCAATGTGATATCATTTTTATTTCAAATATATCTTTTTTCCAAAATCATAGCACTTCTAAAGTTATAACGCTTCGAAATCAAAACACTTGAAATATAACACTTTCAAATCATAATACTTTGAAACTCATAACTTTGAAACATAACTTCCACCACTTAAATGGTTAAAATATCAAAATACTTTATATAATAAATTAGCTTCTTCAATTTCACAAATCCATTCCAAAACAACTCGAATTTCTAAATTTTATATTTAACCAAATCCAAATCATAAATTTCAATACGATTCAGTTTCCAAATAAACTATTCCAAATTTATCGATTTCAAAACAAATTTGATCCACAGAATAAACCATTTTAAATTCAATATATTTCAAATTTTAAGTATTCAACAGTTTCAAAACTAAGTTTGGTAATTACGATTCAACACTTCAATTTTCTATTATCTAGTTTTGAAATATTTTTCATAATAAATCCATTATCATTTAAATAAAAATCAAATTAAAAATAACTAAATATTTCCTTTAATTTATTTATACTTGAAATATTCATTTAATTCACCTTAAACAAAAATCAAGTTATAAAATAATACCTTCTAAAATTTCAAATTTAATAAATTTCACATCAAACTTATTTGAGTTTAATTCTTAATAAATTCAATTTCAAATAAACCTCAAATTTATCTTCCAACCTTAATTTATTTAAGTCATTATAAACTCTATGTTAAAATATAATTTAAATACATAACCATATTATCTTCAATAAAAATCAAACTTATTGTTATGCTTATTCTATATTAAAACAAATTATACATAGCTAAAATTCAAGGATAAAATAACATTTATATAATTTCAAAAATCAATATTTATCTAAAACCGTATATTTCTTCACAAAACCATAGAAATCATTTCATAATATTTTTATATATAGACCATTGTGTCTGTATATAATTTTCTATCCTATGGTCAAGTGATATGGATATTTATCATTTCAATCCATAATTTAAAATATAAATACGGTTATATATCATTTCAAACCACAATCCCGAATGAAATAAAAATCCATAACAACTAGCAGTTTATAACAATATAAAATACAACATCCATTCCTCCAATATCAATCATCAAACATTTATCACAATCATCATCCAATTCAATCAATAACATCAATATAGAACAGATAATAAATAACAGGTATTTACTGGCAGTTATATTCAATAATAAATTATATAACTGTTTATCCAAATAAATTCAAATAAACTGAGATGGTGATTCAAAATATACCAAACAGTCACAAATAAATTTCTAATCACATCATAAATCAATTTAACAAACATAAGATATTTCAGAAGTTGTGAGTAGGTTAAAACACACACCTTTTGAATTTAAATCCAATTTAAATCCAAAATTCAGACGGTCTCATAATCTGTCCAAACCTATGTCAAAATGTTCGAAATTTTAATACGATCCTAGTGCAGAAAACCACGCGTGAATTGAACCTCGTATGCGAAAGTTATACAAATTAGAACGATCAATTTTTTCAATTAAAACCAAATAAATAAATGAAAAATGATAAGAACGTTACCCCCGACACGTAAGCCCTAACCAAAACCTCCAGTTCACACTGCGATTGAAAAGATGAAGCCACCGTCATACTATCCCTTTTGATGGCTCGTACGTTCGCCGTTGATCATGGCCACCACGATCAAGACCCATCACCGCGACGCCTAAGCCGAGCCACCCCACTAGCAACAACGCGCACGCCTGCGGTCATCCATCTATGCTCCACCGCTGTCGTGCATTTTTGGACATTTTTGGGGAAATCTGACCATCATATGACCAGCGACCGACACCATAAGACCTGCTCGACGCCATCCTCCCAACGCTACCCCCCGATCGTCGAACGGACCACGATCCACCGTTGGATCGTCAAACCCTAAAATGAACGGCCGAGGTTCATCGTCAATTTCTGGACAAACGATAATTCGAATCCAAAATTGAATAGAAGATATGAGATGTGCTCATCGAGAGCTTCGAAATGGTATATGATTTGATGTTATTAGAGGAGTCTAAATTTTTTGCTTTGAATTTTATTTGAAACTGCAATTAGGGATTAGGGTTTGGCTGCCATTAAAGAAGAGGAGCAACAGAAATTTTTGTATGTACAGAAATGATAAATAGAAGGCTGCTACGTTTTATATAGGCTGAAAAAATAGAATTGAACGGGCTAAGTTGGGTTTGGAAAGTTGAACGATACATGGCACGAAAAGCCTGTTCTGACTCTGGAACGAAAATGGGTCAATCCATATATCAAAACAAATGTTCTTAAATATTTTAAACGCAATGGAACAGGTTCAAGTCCAAATTCCATCGTATGAAGAAGTTAAGATAAAATCATGTTATTTCAAATTGATTTCTAGGCTTTTCGAGTCTATACGATCAAACGACAAGTCCGATCGATACAAAACTTGAAATCCTACAATAATTCACTATTACGGATTTGATGAAACTAATTTCGGCGAAATCCGAGTCAATGGCCAAAATGGCTATTTTCCAGTTAATTAAATAAATTAATATTAAATTAAATTAAATCACTTTTCCATTCAATTATCATTATTTCCAATTTCTATCACTTTGGATTGCTTAGTAATTTAAAATCCTTTATAATAAATTTCTATATCCATTCAAAGTTGATTAATTCACAAATTAAAGTGTTTAACTTCAATTTTAGTAAATTCATTATTTATCAATTGAAATTCCAATAAATCCATTGATTTGATTTTAAATCTTGTTATTTAGTCAATTATCACCTTGTGGGTAAAATTAACATTGGTTACATTTATTACAATAATATTTCCCATTTCATCCTAATTATAATTAACATAGTGTTCAATTCATTTACTTACCATAAATCCATTTCTTATAGATTGAATTCCAATTATTTATAATTACTTCTAATCTTTTGATTTGATTCAATTCCAATCCTTTTTATTAAGTCATTATTACCCCCACAAACTTAGTTAACCTTTGGTTTAACTAAATATACTCAATTTAACATCTTCTAAACATTGTCTTACATTTCACAATTTTACATTCACTTCTCTATTAAATTACAAAGTTTTTATTTCTTCCAATTACAAAAATTTTATTAATTTAACAATCTTAGTTATTAAAAATTTCCGGGTCGCTACAATAGTATCCCTTATGAACTTCCTTGAATATCTTTGTTCTTTCTTCCTTAGTGCCACATCGTAGATAGGAGTTGAATATCCCCATTTGTACAGCACTCCATCAAAGAAAACAAAGTACAGAGCTTGATACCTTATCTTTTGGCTGCATTCTTATTTGATGATAATGTATGTTTAACAAGAATTGCTTTATTGATGTCATCCTAGTTTTTGTCGCATCCTCCAGCATAAGTAGTGTTGGAGGATTTTCTTACATGAGGCTATTAGTTAATATCATATAATATCACTAATATATCACAGCGGTACCTCACATCGCTCCTTAACCGATATTATTTTTCAAAATACCACTAAAAATATCATTATCAATATATCGTCCGATATTTCCTGATATACCGCTTCGATATTTAGTGTAAAATTCCTAAAAAAATTTAAGAATATCTTTCATTATTGTTTGGCTTGGAGAAAATAAATTTACAATTAAATATCTTCACGTTCTCAATATTTGTTTTTAGTATAGGGTGAACGACAAAATGTAGAAATCCTAATGCACTATTTTTTTGTTTTAACCATAATTTTTTAATCTATTTCATTCGTCTTTTAATAAAGAAAACTCTATATATTCTATTTTTTATATAAAGACTCTACCACTAAAAACTACATCGTTTAAGAAGTACTTCTCTTTTTAGTAATATTATGGTTCACCATTTCTAATTGGTAAGTTGGGTTATGAAAATTGATTTTATAAGTTATTATCATGCACCAAGAACTAAAACTTCGAAGAGTAGTAAAGTTACATATTTGCAAAATTAATAAAGAGAGTTAGAAGTTGCAATCAATGTCAAATCAACATTACTTATTTGATAAATTAAGCGAAAAAAAATGAACAAACTATAATAAAGGAAAAAATTGCAAATTAATATAGAAGATTAGATGACTCAGAAAATGAATATAGTATAAAAATGAATAAAATAATAAAAATGCACATTATAAAAATTTCTTGATTTTTATAAGCTTATTCTATGACTTGTGTTTAGTAGAATATCCCAGTAAACATATTGTAATCTATAAGCAATATGCAATCACTCTTTAATAGTAATTTGGCAATATTGATCCAAATATTTAAAAACATAGGCTCATTATAACATTATGAAATAGTATAATATGGTTTATAACATGTTCTACACATATCCGATATATCAACGATATCATCCTATTTTCACGATGATTTAAAATATCTCATATCAGTACTTGATCAATACATACCCGATACTGGTATTAACTACTTAGAATTAGGGTTACTCATTTTGATTCTCTTCCATTTAAACTCTGGTTTGTTGAACACGGGTCAAGGGATGAATTTATTTTTCTTAAGTAATGCTCAATTCAGACAAATGCCCCAGTGGTATGCTTTCATTTTTTGTGTAGCTTGGCTAGTTTCATTAAAGAGTCCATTGATGAGTTCTCATTGCAAGGATTTTGTTCAACGTTGAACTACTCGAACTGCCTCCATAGTGGCTTAGATAACTCCACATATTTGGAAAGGTTTGTCTATTTTGCTTTGGAATTGATTTTCGACTAATTGGAATTCTTTATAAATTTCAATTTAAGTTACTTCATTACATGCGTTATTTCCAATGTTGCAATGAGAGCCTCATATTCGACCATATCGTTGGTGGCTTTGAAACCAACTTGAATTGCTCCATAAGAATTTTTTTTATCAAATGTGGTCAACATATATCTAATTCATGTACCTTATTCATTTAAAGCTCCATTTACATAGAGTTGTCGTTGCCGGAATATTTCACTGAGCTCCTCACTTTGTCGGTCAGTTTTTTGAGTGCATTTAACTATGAAACCGACTAAGGCTTATCCTTTGATAGCATTTCTAGAAATGTAAGAGATGTCATATGAGTTCATTTTCCTATTTTAATGATGGCTTAGGAGTTCCAATTTGTGCAATTTTTGCGTTACTAGTACACCTTGATAGCATGTGCTTGGAAACAGGGATGCATTTTTCTGGCTCTTAGTAGATTAATGCGAACTAGGCTTTTTATTAAGATATAGTTCAGTTAATCGCTAGACATATTCTTACCGTTGAAGTATGTTTATTGTTGCACTCCATCATCTTCCCTGACTATAGTTATGTTAATCTCTTGATCAGTAATAGCTAAATAGGAAAACAAGTCCCCATCTACGGTCAGTTTTAGAGGAAAGGTGGAGTAGCCAGAATATCTTAAATGTTTGGAATGCAACCTTGCATTCCTCGGTCTATTAAACCATCTCCTTCTTTATCTCATTGAAAAACATAATGCACTTGTCTGTTGCTTTAGAGATGAACCAGCATAGTGATACTACTTTCCCGTTCAAACTTATTACAACCTTGGGATTCTTCAGAACTTTCATTTTAGTGATTGCTTCTATCCTTTCCAAATTTGATTTGATTCCTATGGTGCTCGCTATATGTCCTATGAACTTCCTAAAATAAATGGAAAAGGATCAAATTTAATTTCATGTTGAACTTTCATAGGGTTGCAAAATTTCCTCTAAGTCCTACACATGGTTGGGTGCCTCCTGGACTTTACAAGCATAACATTCACGTATACTTCTACATTCCTTCCAATTTGCTCAAACAACATTTTATTCACTAACCTTTGATATGTAGCTTATACATTCTTTAACCCGAAAGAAATTACTATGTAGTAATACAGTTCTTTATGCATAATGAATTTAGTGTGCTCTTGACCATGTTTGAAGATGGAAATTTGGTTGTGGCTTGAATATGCATCCATTAAGGTGAGCATATCAAGTCCGCTAGTTGCATCTACAAGCCGGTCTATTCTGGGGAAAGCAAAGTAACCTTTTGGGCAAGCTTTGTTGAGGTTGGTGAAGTCTATGCAGGTTTGTCACTATCCATTTGGATTTTTTAATAGAATTAGATTCACTACCCATTTGGGATAATCGACCACCCTGATGAAGTTTTTTTTTAACTTCTTCACTTCCTTAATAATTGCAATATATCTTTCCTAATTAAGAGATCGCCTCTTCTGTCGACTAGATGTGCATTTAAGTTTTATTTTATGCAAACAAATTATTCATGGATCAATCCCAAGCATGTCCGAATAGGTATAAACAAATACATCAACCGAATTTTTTTAGGAATTTGATTAACTTTGATCTTTACAACTTTGAAGGGGTCTGAAGGATCTAACTGAACAACTTCTAGTTCATCTACCAGTTTGAGGTCTTTAGTATTCATGCCTAACCTTGGATCCACTTTATTCTCCATAGGATCCTAAGAAGCTATGCTACTTCAGCTTTGTGTAGCATCACTGAGATACCATGCAAACATAGAAGCATACTCATCTATACCTATCATATGATGGTAATTTATTTTCTTTGGTCATGCAAGTATTATGTTCATAAATTGAAATTTTCAGTATCGACTAGGTTTTTATAATGGTGCGCTTTCCTTAACTGGCCCATTATTTCTGATTTATCATACATAGTGGAGAACATAACAATATAATTGGAAACAATTTTTATTGTTAGGATTAATAGTTATGGAGTAAAGTTCCCTAGCTTAAGGCTACTCTACTCTAATATTTCTTTTCTTATTAGGGGTTTAGAACTTGATGCGTATGTTTTCTACGAGATTACTACCCCTATGTCAATTAGTGCAGGTTTTCCCAAGAATGTGTTATATTGTGAAGATTGGTCCACGATCAGGAAGGTTGCGTAAATGACTTATGCAGTTGTGTAGTTCCAACTAGTACTACAACCCTTACTAAGCCCACTTGGATTATCACGGTGTTGTTGAACCCATAAATAGGTTCCGAGCTTTCTTTTAAGACTTGTGTTGGTAGCTTCAAGTGTTGGAATAGGGCCGGTTAACAGTGGGGAAGTTGGGTGAATTTCAAAAAAATTCCTATTTGAATAATGATGGGCCTGTAAAATCTAATTAGTTGTACTACATCAAATCTAGATTATTTAAATAAAATCCAATTCAATTAAGTTTCTGATTTAATTAAACATGAAATTTAATTTATTTAATATTAATATAGTTTTGAGTATATCAATATATACTCATGTGTATAAGATATGCAAGTGCTTCATATTAATATATGCATGATTAATATATAGATATACAGATATTAGGATTTATACCCTTAATGTATACATTCGTCATTTGTACATGTTTTGATTATCTCAAAAGAATTTAATGTATGTGTATGCATATATATGCATAAATGAATATAAAAAATAATTAATATATATACACATTTAATAAAAGAAAATAAAACTAAATTTTGACTAGGTCAACAAATTTGAATTTAAAACTTCTATGTTTAAAATATCATAACAAAACTAGGTTAAACATTCTAATCTAAATGTAGATTTCAAATTGCTATTTTAAACATATATATGTGTGTATGTATGTATGTATGTATATTTTAAATTAAGTAATAACATATACATATGTATATATAATTATTATCGAAAATATTTTATTAAAACTAATTGTATATTTTACGTTATTTAAAATTGTTTGGATAACTTAATATACATAGATGATATTTAAAATATTTAAAGAATAAAAAAATTTCAGTTCAACCACATATTTTTTTCGTAAATAATTATACATACACAAGTATGTATGTAGTATTATGTTCGGTCAAAAAGTGGTACAACACCCTAGAAATAGATAAGAATGAGTAGATTTAGTGGAAAATAACAAGAAAGCAATGAAAACACACATACTTTTTCAGCGGTTCGGCAAATTCTATGGCTTACATCCGTTTTAATCTTATTTAGAATGAATTTGTCACAAGTAAAATAACTTTTCCGATTAGAACTGATCAAAATATCCCTTAGGTGACAAAAATTGAGTGAGAATGGAGTAGAGAATGGTCCAAAAAGTTCTTTAATCGTCGCTCTAGGCTTATTATTTATAGGAGAATCGCCCATCGAAGTCGCCAGATCATGAAAAACTATATAAAACTCCAAATTCAAAAATCATGATTGAAGATGAAGTCCCTCTATCATAAAATCATTGATAGTGCCATGAATCATGTTGGTACCAACATGATTTTCTTAGTGCAAACCATGTGATTCTCCCGTACTTCGTTTTAAGTCTTTGATTCTTCAAGCCAAGAGAACTCTTTCCCAGTAATCCTTCTTGATACTGAGCTGATCTCGCTTATTTGATACTTGTCCTTTTCTGCATGGCTTCTTAGAGTTTTTCAACCAATTTTTTTAGAAATGGTCGCCAGGACGATCACTTTAGTTATCCATATCTTGACCAAAAAATTAGAGATCAATTGAGCTTCCAACTCGATACTAAACAGAAATTCATGTCTGTACCGACCATATCCCCTATTGAAGTTAGGCTCTAAGTTTCTTGAATTCGTATCCATTTCCATTCCATGCCTGCCCTCAAGTCCTTGATGTTAGTTACTCCAATTTATGTTTCAATGATAAAAATTATACAATAACATACATATATAGACCTTATCAACGTTGTAGGTATATGCTACAAGAAGATGCCATACTCGAAGACATTGGGACTCGAGAAATGAAGATTCATTGACCATACTACTGTTAGTGAGGTTATTCTAATATAAAGAGTCCTAGCTAAAATATTGTTAAGGTCTCCTTGAGTATATATGCATACACGATTACACATAATTCATATGCATCGAAATTAAGTTGAGAAACAAATTTTACACTTCACAGACTCTGACATAAAGCCACAGACGTCTGTGATAATTCTTCTAAAGTCACATGTCTGAGGTTTTACCACAGACGTCTGTCATGTGCAAAAAATTTCAATGTTGAGAAGATACTTATGTTTCATTCAAAAAAGAGCTCACCTTTCAACGAAAGGTTGCAGCCATCAAATTGAATAGACTTTCTCAATTAGTAACGACTTTTCATTTGCACCTTTTGAATTTATTAATAATGCTTGACTGAGAAATAGAAATCAACTAACTTGAATTAAACTATTCTTTCCTTACTTGATTTCTAAACACTTTCTTGCATATATGTTGTTCACAAACTCTCGATCTATTATAACCAAAATATAATTTTGGTTAAATCACTTCCAACAACTCAAAACATTCATATTCATACACTCAAAGGAGATCATAGGAAGATTTGTACTATAACTCAAAAACTGTGTTATTTGGAACAAAAGATTGTTGTAAATACGTTTGTATTAGCTTATTCCTCTTGGCGAAGTGAGGGTAATTTGGTTAAAGGAAATATCGAAGGGGAGCTTGGGGACTGGACAAAGAACTAAAGGTCTGAACCATTATAAAAACTCTGGTTTGCACGCATTTTATACTTTACTATTTATTGTCTACTACTGCATTGACTTACACACTAGCATATCATTCACAAGTTAGATAATACATGAACCATGAGATTTTCACTTAAACCATTCCGTCTTTATCCCGATGTTTAATTCATCTGAAAACTATTTGTTTTAAAAGCTAGATAACATTTGCATCCCAAAGTATGCTTTTATTGGAACCAAAGCGTGCTTTTAATCAAGACAAGAATATATAGCCATCTACATAGGTCCATGGGTCATCCGAGAATTGGTTTGAAGTGTCATCTCCATTACAAGAGCATCTGTTCAACCACTTCAAATAATAGTCGTGTAACAACCCGATATTTTCAACCATTCGCATCCACACATGCCAGACTTGAATTGCTCAAAATACCGCATTGTAAATAAATTTGGAGCAAATGAAATACAAATCACAGAATCACAGACACAGAAATATCATAATAACTCGCAGCGGAAATTAAAATACCATAGTAGTTCATGAAGCTACTATAACAAACTCTTAAAACATACTACATAATATCAGTCTGAAAAACATATGCAATAGAAATCTCAAATACATAGCAGTTTATAAACACCAGAACTGAAATAGAACAACTGAAACTGAAAGGGAATAGATAACTAGACGAGCAGAATCTCCAGCGATTCCTAGCTTCAAAAAAGAAATCAAAAGCTAAGCTGTAAATACTCAAGCTGACCCGAGCATAAAGTAAAACACAAAACACTCGAGTCAGGACATATATACATATATAATATAAACCAACTCAAGTGGACTGTAGTAGTAATGTACAATAACTTAAACGATGCATGGGACCGCCCATCCTTTAAGGATCAGTTAAACTATAAATTAAATACATCTCGTGGTTAAAGTTTCAAAATAGCAATTTATACTTCGAAATCAAATATCATTTCAAAATTCAATATCATTCAAAAACCCATTTCAAAATATCAAAATATCGTATCTTCCAAACCACATTCATTTATTTAAAATACCATTTCAACACACATTTCAAAATTGTTTATATTTCAAAACAAATTACTTCATTTTAAATCATAAAATGAAGTTATTATATTTAATAATTAAATTATTAAATTTCCAAAAATTTAATCTTTCAAAATTCATTTATTCACTTAAATTTATTAAAAAATGAAAATTCAACTTTCGCAGCATTTAGAAAAAATGCTACGAAAGTTACTTTTAAAACAATTCAATTTAACAAAAGGCAGCATTCAAAATGCCATAATAGGGTTACATTAATTCAAATAAAACCTTAGTTAAATTCAACAATTATAGCACTTACAAAGTGCTATAATAGCCTTTAATTCAATTTAGCCGTTTAGTTCATTTCTATCAACTACAGCATTTACCAATGCGATAATATAATTTACATTAGAAATAATAACATTTCAAAAATGTTGTTAATTAAATTTCAAATATTCAATATAATTTCACAAATAATTAAATTTTTATTTAAATCATTTAAAATATAAAATCATATATTTTTACTTTTACAACCATCAATTAATTTTCCTTAAATTCATGATTTTATAAAGTTAAATTTCCATTCAAAAATCAATATTTAATAATAATACACTTATTAAATTCCAACATTCAATTTCAATTCATATAATTAAATTTTTAACTTAACACTTAAGTTTAAATTTCAAAATATAACTTATTTTACATTTTATTTACTTAACTTCAAAGTTCAATTTTAAACAAAATTCATAATTTTCTAATTTGAGTTATATTTCAAAATTCAACTCAATATTCATTTATTTCACACTTAACTTATTCAAAATCCAGTAATATATTATAAAAACCATTTTAAATTCATTTAATTCAAAATATCATAAATTTATCATATTTTCATATTTAATTTAAATTCCATTTATAATTAAATCAAAATTTCCAAAATAACTTTTATTTCAAATTTCCACTTTATCTTTAATTTATTTCACTTATAAATTCTCAAAAAAATCAAAATACTTTATAAAAATAATTTTTAATTCAGTTTAAATCAAAATATTATAATATTTACATTTATAAAATATTTTAAAAACTTTAGAAAAATATATTTTAACCACGGGTCTGTATATCATTTTGTACACTAGGTAAAGTGATACGGGTAATATATCATTTCAACCCATAATTTACAAGGAAAACCCGGGTTTTATCATTTGAAACCCGCATTCCCAAATAAAATGAAATAATTGAAAATCGTTCAGGCCTATCATTTCAGCCCATAACGATTTTCTCCTATTCTAAAGTCCGTTAGGGTATATATAATTTCAACCCATAGTGATTCTATCTACAGGGAACTTGCAATGGTGAACTGATATATATATATATACGAACAAAATAGCATGATATAACGGTAACCTATGATATAACAGGTGTATAAACATGTGTGAGCATCATATAATCCTAGCATAGCAGAAATAGCATGTGATATGATTTTACAGATTCAGTTGCAATCAGTTTACTAGTCATATAAGTACCCATTTGTCTGGTGAGAATAACTCACCTATTTAAGCTAGAGATGACAACCAAAACACACAAAAAAGAATCTTCGAAGGCATGAAAACATGAATATGATTTGGGAGTGGAGAGCCAAAGTTAATCGCCTTGGATACATTCAAACAAAACAAGTATATATAACATAAGTTTTCAACACAAATAAAATAAAAAAATGTTAGGAATAAATGCATAAAACAAAACCAAAGCTTTGCACTTGCCTTCTACCACCTATGCCTCGGCTATAGATCTGAATATACATAGCCAAGGCATGGTTTTGATCCGGTTTAGGTTCATGAGTGGTCGGCCAAACATGTAAGAGATGATGAAGTGGAGAGTTGTGTGCATGAAACAACAACACAAAGGCAACCACATGGATTCAAGCCACAAAAGGTCACGGCCAAGGCTAACCTAGGCACGGCCAGATCTTCAAGTGGGGTAGGGATGACATGGCAGTGGGTATCAGGACAGGAAAAGTTGGTGGTGGTGGTGTAGGTGCGGCCAAGGGGGTGTTTTGGGGTGGTGGTGCAATGTGTGTTCGGCTATGCTTCATATAGGTGTAGTTTGGCGCATTTGGTGATGGATCTTCAATCAAGGGTGGCTCGGCAAGGGATGGTCAGTGAGGAAGAGGTGGTGGTGACATGTTCAGGTGGTGATGGAGGTGGCAAGGTTGATGGAGTGGTGGGGCCGAACCTAGAAGTGAAGGAAGCAAGAGCAAAATTACATGAAAAAAAGTATAAAACAATGAAAAGAGAATAGAATTTTGCCAATGTTTGTTCAAGATAATGGCCGAAATTTTTTTCTTGAGTTTGAGAAGAAAAGTTCACGTGAAAATGAGAAAGTGGCTGAAGAGAAAAGAGTTAAGGCAGCAAATATGGAAAGGTGTTGGTTGAAGTGTGAAAAGGTGTGAATACAAAAAGGCAAAAGCAAACCAATGGTCACAAACTCTACAAATATCCACCATATTCTTTTGAAATTTTAAATAACTAAAATATATATATAAATTCAGTTAAAATACGAAAATATAACAAATAAACAAAATATAGATAAATAAATATTAATTATATATAATTAAATTAAGAAAATAGCACACAAAATGTAAACTAGTTTAGAAAATTTGAAAATAAATGGAATAAACTTTGAGAAAATTTTACGCACTTGAAAATTATTTATAAATAAAGATAAAAGCACAAAATAAAAATGCATTCACAAAAATAAATAAATAAATTTTAATTGAATATCGTTTAAATGGAGAAAATAGCAGAAAAATAGAAACTAGCATTTAAAAATAGAAAACAAATGCAATAATTTTGGAAAAATTATAACATCACTTTGATATGTTTTAAAAATAAAATATATATCTAACATGTCATATTACACATATTAGAACATTATATGAAAAATAAAATATTACTTATATAATTTAAAATAGACAATTTTATTAAATAAATCAATTTACATACAATATTGTAAAAAGCATAACTTTCACAATACAAATCAGATTTCAACGAAACGAAAAGTAGTATTCTTGAAATTTAATATATTTTCATAATAAAGGATAAAATTCAAAATTTCAAATATTTAAATTTTCAATTTAAAAGTCAAAATTTGACCAGATTGACCAAAATCCACATTTTTTAAAAATATCCTATTTATTCAGGTTTGAAATTATAATTCACACGAAGATCAAAATATACTCTTAAAATAACAAAATTTATTCATTTTAATAAATATAATAAAGTTTTCAAATCAGGAGTTTCAATTTAAATAATTAAAATAAACAATTAAAATAATCACAAAATACTGGGTTGTTACACTCTCCCCCACTCAAATCATTTCGTCCTCGAAAAGAACGAACAAGGAAAATAAGGAAAAGCACGATAGACAACAAATAGTACCTGGAAAAACAATTTCGGATTCAAAGCACGAATGCTCTCCTCTATCTCCCAGGTACAATCTTGATCATCAGTACTTCACAGTACTTTGATCAGACTAACAGATTTTCTTATTAGCTGCTTCGTACCTCTGTCGACAATATGAAGTGGCTCACTCTCGACAATCAATTAAGCTCAATATCCCAACCATCAATAGCAGAAGGCTGAACAAAAGAGATAAGCCAAGAAGATAATAGAGAAGATGTGAGACGAGGAATACATCATGCACTCTAGAATGCTTCTTGGCCAAATCCAAACAATAAGTCAAAGAACCAACTCTTTCCATACTTTAGAAAGAACCCTCGAAGAGGAAAAAGGTAGGAATTGCTAGAAGGGGAAATAAATTGAAAGACAAGGATGAACTATTATTTTAAAACCATCTAAATTTCAATTTAAAATTTTATATTTAACATTTCTAACATTTTATAATGTGATGAATAGTCATTTGATTCAATTTAAATAGTTCGAAGTAAACAATATTTAAAACAATTTAAATCATGATTAAAATATCCTTTATATAATACTTTATCAAAATACTTTATAACTCGATGTCTTAACAAGTTTACATTCGTTCCTGCAGACTCTGGCCATGCGTTGATCAGACGCAAGGCTAGAATTCTCCAGGTACTTAGTAGACTTGTTTCAACACCCAATGAAAATACTGGAAAACTTTTAAAAACGGATATGGAAAGTACAATCCAAACAAAACAACCAAACCGAAACATGTCGATCATGGATCACAGATACACAATGGTTACGCTTGGATCCCCCAAGAAACATCCGTACCCGTAGGCCGACTACCACAGCCCTACGATTACGCCATAAAGACTGGTAGTACCGCAGATACATAATGGTTACCCTGGATCCCCCAAGAAACATCTATACCCTTAGGCTCTAGCAGCCCCTACGGGTTACGCTACCAAGCGATCAGATCACAGATACACAATGGTTACACCTGGATCCCCGAGGAAACATCTATACCCTTAGGCTCTCGCAGCCCCTGTGAATTACGCTATGCAGCCGCGCTCGTAAGACCATGGAGATCGCCATGGAATTCGATGGACACTCGAGTATCATATCCGGAAAACCCAAATCAGAGAGAATAATATCGATAGAATGAATCCGCAATGTGGCCATAAAACAGATATCAAGCAGAAGGCACTTTCCATATCTTTACTTCGAAAATATGTATCATATGGTACCTTTTAAAATCACTTTCAAATATCATACTTATATAAAGTCCATTATATATAAGATTTCATTTTCAAACCAAATACTTCCCAAAATCAATAGTATATCAAATCACACTTATATAGACTTCGATTATATAGAATTTCAATTTACAAATTGAGTACCTTTACAAATCAATATTTTCAAATCAGTTCATACATATACAAATCAATTTCATATAAGTTCGATAACTCCCAAATCAAAGTATTTAAATAAACAAGGTTCTCAATTTCAAACCATTTTAATATCAATTCAGTTTCAAAATCATATGTGATTTCGCCAAATTATTTCTTCCTATTACATATATTCAGTTTCAAACTTTCTTAAAAAATAGATTAAGAAAATAATCCAAATTTCCAAATCAACAAAATTTATGTCAAACAAATTCATTTCCATTTCAAACATATACCCACTTTCAAAAATCATAATACTTTCAAAGTTATAAATCTTTCAAAACCAAAATACTTAAAATCATTACACTTTGAAAATCATAACTTTTCGAAATCATACATTTGAAATCATAAAACATTCTTTTATTTCTTTACATTTCACAAATTTATTCAATTAAACCCAAATCTAAAATTACCAACTTTAATTCAATTCAAACCAAACTAAACTTACATTCTTTATCAAATACCCTATGCCTTTCAAAATTGCTTAGCTTTGAAAAGTTAACCTTGATTTTGAAGTACTCGAACCTTAAAATAGTAGAAGAAATCATATTTTAAATCCAAGAGTTGGAAAATCACCAACAAATCAGTAAATCAATTCCAAAAGATGGAGTTATACCAAAACAAATCTGAATCTTGAAGACTGAACACTGGCTTACTTTAAATCATTTCAAATATATATATATATATGCATATATCTTTCGAATATCAAACCATACTTCAAAATCTGAAACCAGAATTTGGTTTCACAAAATCACTCGCATAGCAAAGCTACTAGAGTGGCCTCTCCCCCACGTAGAAACTCGAAAATCAATGTTGATGATGCATGCATTCATCACCGAAATCATTTTCCAACGACATAAGTGGGTTCTGGACTTTTATTTTCCTGAAACTTCTTTGAAATCTCTTCAAATCATTGGAATTCGTTCGAATACATTTTCAAACATTTCTTATTTAGAAAATATTTTTAAAACATATTATTATTATATGTTTCCAAAATCTTGAAACCAATTTCAAAACACCGGAGTTCGATTCCTTGAAATTCAGATTCAAAACCCTTCTTTTATAAATCATTTTATATAAATTTAAATTTCTCATAAATGTTCAAAATTTCAAATCCTTCCAAAACTTCAAATTTCCATTTTTAAAAGATATAAAATCTTTATCGAAAACATTTTACTTTTATAAACAAAATAAGGCCATCCTTATCAAAATAATAATTTTGATGTATGCACAAATTCTAAGATACAACCAAACACAAATTCCCAAAGAATGATTCAAGGATAGATTTCAAACAAAGAGAGATTCAATTTAGAGGAACTCTAATCAAATAGAATCTTGATTCGAAGATAAGCTCGAACTAAGATTAGATAATTCAATAATAGAAGATGGATAAGCCTATATAAATTGCGGACGACCTTAACCGGGTCAACCGTGACTTCAGGAATATTATCAATGTGGAAAATCTAAGGCAAATCGACATTTGATCGCTAGAGATAGAATCCAGATGTAGCAGAAGTTAGATAGCATCGTAAAACGAGGATATAAAAATATCCGGTGAATCAATGCCAATTGTAAAGAAGTTTCACCCCTTTACAAATCATTCAAAGATTGGAGGAATCACCGATCTTGAGAGAGGTCATTCCAAAGTGGAGTTATGGAATGCTCCAAAATCAAAATGGATAAAATAGGGAAGATAAGACTGTATTTCAGAACAAATGGAAGTGTTCCAAAGTTCAAAGAATCCTAATCGATAAAATCCCAACCAAGAGATTTCTAACAAGGTGGATACAGAAAGAATGAAGCTTAGAAATTCTTGGTTTCAAAATAAGAAGATTTTTGTACCAAAATAATCTTTGAAAATACTTTAAAAATCATTTTATACTTCGAAAATACGTTCTCTCACAAAGAAAGGATTCTGAGATTGATTTCACTCATTCTAGGGTATTTCTACCCTATCTCTAATGAATTTTTGCTCCGTAGGCTATGGTTTGCCTAAAACCAAAGCTCTGATACCAACTGTAACAACTCGATATTTTCAGCCATTCGCATCCACATATGTCGGACTTGAATTGCTCAAAATACCATATTGTAAACAAATTTGGAGCAAATGAAATACGAATCATAGAATCACAAACACAAAATATCAGAATAACACGCAGCGGAAATTAAAATACCATAGTAGTACATGAAGCTACCATAACAAACTCTCAAAATATACTACATAATATCAGTTTGAAAAACATATATAATAGAAATCTCAAATACATAGCAGTTTATAAATACCGGAACTGAAATAGAACAACTGAAACTGAAAGGGAATAGATAACTAGACAAGCAGAATCTCCAGCGATTCCTAGCTCTAGAAAATAAATCCAAAGCTAAGCTGTAAATACTCAGGCTGACCCGAGCGTAAAGTAAAACACAAAACACTCGAGTCAGGACATATATACTTATATAATGTAAACCAACTCAAGCGAACTGTAGTAGTAATGTACAATAACTTAAAGGATGCATGGGATCACCCATCCGTTAAGGATCAGTTAAACTATAAATTAAATACATCCCGTGGTTAAAGTTTCAAAATAGTAATTTATACTTCGAAATAAAATATCATTTCGAAATTCAATATAGTTTAAAAATCCATTTCAAAATATCAAAATGTCGTATCTACCAAACCACATTAATTTATTTAAAATACCATTTCAACACACATTTCAAAATTGTTTATATTTCAAAACAAATTATTTCAATTTAAATCATAAAATGAAGTTATTATATTTAATAATTAAATTATTATATTTCCAAAATTTTAATCTTTTAAAATTCATTTATTCACTTAAATTTATTAAAATATGAAAATTCAACTTTCGCAGCATTTAGAAAAAATGCTACGAAAAGTTACTTTTAAAACAATTCAATTTAACAAAAGGCAGCATTCAAAATGCCGTAATAGGGTTATATTAATTCAAATAAAACCTTGGTTAAATTCAAAAATTATAGCACTTACAAAGTGCTATAATAGTCTTTAATTCAATTTAGCCGTTTAGTTCATTTCTATCAACTACAGCATTTACCAATGCGGTATTATACTTTACATTAGAAATAATAACATTTCAAAAATGCTGTTAATTAAATTCCAAACATTCAATATAATTTCACAAATAATTAAAAAAATTATTTAAATCATTTAAAATTATAAAATCATATATTTTTACGTTTATAACCATCAATTAATTTTCCCTAAATTCATGATTTTATAAAGTTAAATTTCCATTCAAAAATCAATATTTAATAATAATACACTTATTAAATTTCAACATTCAATTTCAGTTCATATAATTAAATTTTTAGCTTAACACTTAAGTTTAAATTTCAAAATATAACTTATTTTAAATTTTATTTACTTAACTTCAAAATTCAATTTTAAACAAAATTCACAATTTTTCAGTTTAAGTTATATTTCAAAATTCAACTCAATATTCATTTATTTCACACTTAACTTATTCAAAATCCATTAATATATTATAAAAATCATTTTAAATGCATTTAATTCAAAATATCATAAATTTATCAAATTTTCATATTTAATTTAAATTCCATTTATAATTAAATCAAAATTTCCAAAATAACTTTTATTTCAAATTTCCACTTTATCATTAATTTATTTCATTCATAAATTCTCAGAAAAATCAAAATACTTTATAAAAATCATTTTTAATTAATTTTAAATCAAATTATTATAATATTACATTTCTAAAATATTTTAAAAATTTTAGAAAAATATATTTTAACAACAGGTCTGTATATCGTTTTCTACACTAGGTAAAGTGATATGGGTAATATATCTTTTCAACCCGTAATTTACAAGGAAAACCTGGGTTTTATCATTTCAAACGCATAATCCCAAGTAAAATGAAATAATTATAAATCATTCAGGCCTATCATTTCAACCCATAACGATTTTCCCCTATTCTAAAGTCCGTTTGGGTATGTATCATTTCAACCCGTAGTGATTCTATCTACAGGGAACTTGCAATGGTGAACTGATATATATACGAACATAATAGCATGATATAACAGTAACTTATGATATAATAGGTGTACAGACATGTGTGAGCATCATATAATCCTAGCAAAGCAAATATAGCATGTGATATGGTTTTACAGATTCAGTTGCAATCAGTTTACTAGTCATATAAGTACACATTTGTCTGGTGAGAATAACTCACATATTTAAGCTGGAGATGACAACCAAAAAACACAACAAAGAATCTTCAAAGACACGACAACACGAATATGATTTGAGAGTAGAGAGCCAAAGTTAATCGCCTTGGATACATTCAAACAAAACAAGTATATATAACATAAGTTTTCAACACAAATAAAATATAACAATGCTAGGAATAAATGCATAAAACAAAACCAAAGCTTTGCACTTGCCTTCTACCACCTATGCCTCAGCCATAGATCTGAATATAGATGGCCAAGGCATGGTTTTGATCTAGTTTAGGTTCATGAGTGGTCGGCCAAACATGTAAGAGATGATGAAGTGGAGAGTTGTGTGCATGAAACAACAACACAAAGGCAACCACATGGATTCAAGCCACAAAAGGTCACGGCCAAGGCTAACCTAGGAACAGCCAGATCTTCAGGTGGGGTAGGGATAACATGGAAGTGGGTGTCAGGTCAAGAAAAGCCTGTGGTGGTGGGGTAGGTGGGGGCCAAGGGGGTGTTTTGGGGTGGTGGTGCAATGTGTGTTCGGCTATGCTTCATATAGGTGTAGTTTGGTACATTTGGTGGTGGATATTCAATCAAGGGTGGCTCGGCAAGGGATGGTCAGTGAGGAGGTGGTGGTGGTGACATGTTCAGGTGGTGATGAAGGCGGCAAGGCTGATGGAGTGGTGGGGCCAAACCTAGAAGTGAAGGAAGCAAGAGAAAAATTACATGAAAACAAGTATATAACAATGAAAAGAGAATAGAATTTTGCCAAAGTTTGTTCAAGATAATGGCCGAAATTTTTTCCTAAGTTTGAGAAGAAAATTTCACACGAAAATGAGAAAGTGGCTGAAGAGAAAAGAGTTAAGGCAGCAAATATGGAATGGTGTTGGTTGAAGTGTGAAAAGGTGTGAATACAAAAAGGCAAAAGCAAACCAATGGTCACAAACTCTTCAAATATCCACCATATTCTTTTGAAATTTTAAATAACTGAAATATATATGTAAATTCAGTTACAATAGGAAAATATAAAAAATCAACAAGATATAAATAAATAAATATTAATTATATATAATTAAATTAAGAAAATTGCACAGAAAATGTAAACTAGTCTAGAAAATTTGAAAATAAATGGAATAAACTTTGGGAAAATTTTACGCACTTGAAAAATATTTATAAATAAAGATAAGAACACAAAATAAAAACGCATTCAGAAAAATAAGTAAATAAATTTTAATTAAATATAATTTAAATGGAGAAAATAGCAGAAAAATAGAAACTAGCCTTTAAAAATAGAAAATAAATGCAATAAATTTTGAAAAAATTATAACATCACTTTAAAATGTTTTAAAAATTAAATATATATCTGACATGTAATATTACACATATTAGAACAAGATATGACAAATAAAATATTATTTATATAATTTAAAAAAGATAATTTTATTAAATAAATCAATTTACATACAATACTGTAAAAAGCATAACTTTCACAATACAAATCAGATTTCAACGAAAAAAAAAGTAATATTCTTGAAATTTAATATATTTTCATAATACAGGATAAAATTCAAAAATTCGAATATTTAAATTTTAAATTTAAAAGTCAAAGTTTGACCAGATTGACCAAAATCCACATTTTCTGAAAATATCCTATTTATTCAGGTTTGAAATTATAATTCACACAAAGATCTAAATATACTATCAAAATAACAAATTTATTCATTTTAATAATTACAATAAAGTTTTTAAATTGGGAGTTTCAATTTAAATAATTAAAATAAACGATTAAAATAATCACAAAATACTGGGTTGTTACAAGTCGCACCAATCTCCACGTCAAGTTCTCGATCTACATCATTTGAAGAACTTTTTGTGCATCGACCAAGTGATAATTCCTTTTCTTTATCTCTCTCCCCCTTATATCTCTTTTTTATACATTTAACACCAATACTTCATATCAGTATATGTCGGTACCGATATAAAATGTCGATTCGCTTTAGTAGTATATAAAGGGACTTAAGAAATTTCACAACACTTTTCACTTTTACTAAGTCCTGACTTCTTTGCCTTAGAAGACTTCATATCTTACTGACATTGTCTTTAACCTCGACCACCTTAAGTCGCAACCACCTCGTCCTAAACACCAGATCATTAATGCTTTTATGTTGATGACCATAAAAACACCAATACTTTAGTTGGCCACCATTACAATCTCAAATGAATCAGCCGCCACTTCTCTATGCCCAAATCTAGATTCAAAATATCAATATGGGTTGTCGAAATGTGATGCCATGGTGGTTGTAATTGTGGCCACTGTCAGTGGTTGTGGTTTGGATTGATTGGTCTTCACTTGAAACCTAATCCGTTGCAAAACTCAAACTTACCTTGGGTCAACCATAAGCATGGCACGAAGTTGGCACCGCTACCACCCAAGTCATGATGAGTCCATCCTACCTTGGGTTAGCCTTAGGACTTCACCGCCCTTGCTTCAGGTTTTCCACATTTTGTAATGGTCTCAAGTCTTTACCCATTCAAGATGCAAAAGCATGTCCTCCCAAAGCTCGATCGATCATAAATTATCGTTTAAATCTTGATGAGATGGTTCTCTCTAAAAAACAATCGCATCAAACGCACTTCGACATTTGAATGGTTTCACCATAAATCACATCAAGTTACCGCGTAATCCTATGTTCCTACAAAGAAAGCTATACAATTCTCTAGAACGTGGTTCTGTTTCATTCGTACTACGTTAATGGGTAAGATATGACACATGGTTCCATCATGTAACAGAGCTCGACTGCTAGCATGAGTGGACTCTCTACATAGAATGTTCTATTCATCATGTATTGCATATATGATACACACTGCATAGATCAACGTTTCAAATTGGTTGACGTTCAGAATTCGATTGGTCCACACAGTTCGACATCCCTTGGATTCTAGGTGTCAGTCACATGGGTTTATACTAAAATAGAATTTCAAAAATAAAACATACGTGATCGTGTTTACTATTAAGTTTACCACTTTAGAATGACTCATAGTTCACCCCTTTTCAAATTTGGCACTAGGCCGTCAACTCATCCTAAGGTCGTTTCCTCTACGGATCAAACATCGACATATACACCAACTGGCGATACTCGATTATAAGTACTAATGACGCCATTCAAAGTCAATCTGTCCCACTGAACGAGGATCCCATTTATAGTTTCTGAATGACCCCTAATGTCAATACCATCTATATTGATAACCAACTCACTTCGCACAATATGTTTTGAACATAGGATCCCAGAGAGTGATGATTTTCTCCCAAAGGTTCGATAAGTGGATGCAAGATTCTCCTTGGGGATACCCAACCTATAATAAATAAAAGTGCCTAAGCAAGTTTGAACCACCTTTCGAACCCTGTCCACTAAGCCATTCTTCAAGAGCTTGGGCTTGCTCATTCTCGAGTGCATCCTAATGGATACGCCCTCTAGAATTCTCCGTAGGTTTAATTTATGATGCAACTTCGGTGACCTCCAAACTTGGGAGAGTTAACATATCTTTTAAGCTCCAAAAATATTACAGACTCACCTTCCCTATTAATCATTGAGGCTTGGTGCCTCTGCAATGTCATTAAGGCACTCTACAATAAACATTCCTATTTCAAGAATGAATTCTTTTTTGCCCGGTATCCCTTTGGATTCAACTGACTCTAGTTTTCTAGACGTAAGAATTCCTCTCTTCCATTCTCTTCCACACTTAGGTTCTCTTCACCAAAGTGCCTAACTTCTATTCCACTTTCTTCATGGACAATCCTAGTTGAGATGATAATGATGGGCACTCTGAAACCTTAAAGACCCTTAAAAGAGTCAACATTTGTTATTACACCACCTTTTATTTTCTAATAAATGAAAATCTTCGCCATATGGCCTCTTTCACCTTGAACGATTCGTTGTCCCAATTGAATCTCCACTAAGGAGGATTAGAACTGTTGTTTGAGCTTCTATCCCCACTCACTATTCCAAGATGGTTTATAAGGGGTGTTGAAAGTTCATCAAGCGAGGAAAATGCAGATGAAGGCATGGATAGAGTGGTGGAAGAAAATGTCGCCAAGGAGGTGCACGTAGAGATAGTAGAAGAAAAAGGAAGGATGGAAGGGATTCAAAGATGAAGGAGACGATAAAGAGGAGGATGATAACGAAGATAACAACAATGAGGTATCCAACCATGGAAAAGATGAATTATATGGGGAAACGTCCCTTGAAGGCACAAAATTCCATCTCTTACCATGCCCTAAAAAAATAGTTATCAAGTCCTCATAGCAATCTTTCGATCCGAGTACAACTCTAATTTTCAATGCTACTCCTCACTCAGGATCTTCAAAAAACATCTTCGTCTCACTTGGAGATTTGGACTTCTCAATTGATGATATTCTTAAGGAGCACCCTTTGAGCTTCAATTTTCCATCCGCAGACCTAGCTAAGAGAGACGAAATCTCTTCCTAGCAACCCTCTAACTATGATCCATAAAGCACTTAGGGCAGCACCAACATTCATACACTACTAGGATCATGAACACTCATGTCCAGAATTTTCCCTTACTTTAATGCATTAAGGTTATTACCCATTTTCTTTCATTTTAGTTACAATAGGAATAGATCGCTTCCACCATTTATGCTCAATTGTCGATGAGCATCGGGGAACCACCCCAGAACTTTATCCTCACTGCTCTTCTTTATAGTGAGAAACCAAGGAAGAGAGATGAAAAAGGGAGGAGATGGAATATTATGAGGATAAGGACAGGAAAAAGCATCAGGCTAAAGAGAGAGAATATTATGATTGGAAGAAGAAGTTTTGTGGTTCACATGACCATCACGATATTACTATAGGCTCTTCCCAGTCACACCCTTGGCCCCAAACTCATCCTCAACAACTTCTAGCAATCTAACCCTCGGTCACTACTATATCAACTACTAAAAAATTCAAGGGGGTTTCTGCTCGTCTAGCTCCACCACCACAACCTCCTTTAGACTTGTCCACAGCCTTGACAACCAAGTTTCAGGTTGTCTTTCTTAACCTTTGCTTGACAGTGGTAAGTTTAACCCCAGCATTAAGGATATCCCTCGCAAAGTAATCATAGATTTGGAGGGGTTAGCGAGCTTGTAAACCAACTTTTCAAGTTGAAGAAAATAGCTTTTACCCTTTTGTTGTCAATAGAATTAATCAAACAGACATCTAATTGTTCGAATCGAAGAGGAAAACACACGATATGACATTAGCTGATTATAAATCTGAATTGCCCAAACTCAGTAAAAAAAGAGATGAGGCTCAAAAGTCGGTCATGGACTCTAAAAATTAATCGGCGAGATGTCCCACACACATACTCAAGCCCTTAACCTAATAAATGACCAGCTCCGGATGCTCACCACGAGAATGATCAGATCATAGTCCAAGTCAACGCTAAGATGGGGCAATCAAGGAGAAAGATATGGCACTTTAAGCCAAGGACATAACGCTACAGGCAAGGACATGAAATTTCAAACACTTTAGGCTAAATTTGAAAGACTCAAGGCCAGTTTAAGAACCAAAACAGAGGCAAAAATAAAAGCCCAGTTCGACCTCGATGGGGTCAATAGCTAAAATAAATGAATAGAATGATTATAAAGGATAAAGAAGAAATAAACGCCATTCTTTAGCAATTTTTTGCCAACGTCATCAAAGACAAGAATCTAAAATGGATGGGAAAGAGTTATCCCGTTACTCGGGTTGACGCTTGGGAGGAAATCATGTGCCATATGGCTGCATCTGGCGAAAGATTGACTAAAGACCAACTGAAAGCCAAATTCTTGGATGTGGTCGATGTTACAGTCATTTTGCAAACAGTGTAGTATGATGTATAGATCAATTAAATAGTGAACTATAAAGTAAAATTAAAAGGAACTAAACCGAAAGTGTGGCGGTCCACTTAAATATAACAGAATAGCAAAGCCACAAAGTGAGATGTGTGAAATCTAAACACAAACTACAATTCTAAAACAAGTAGTAGATCACGTATCTTTAAGATACAACTACGCCAATATACCATGATAAAGTACAAAGAAAATAAGGCCAAAAGACTGGCACGTCCCACTGAAAGATCTACTTAATTAGACAAAACTCAAGTTCTAGCCCAATAATGAATACTACACACCAGTCACAAGTCCATCGTGCCACAAGCTGAAAATACACTTCATCCTGCAAACAGAATGCCCTAGATATTTGAACAAACTTCTCAACCCCCATAAATATGATGTGTCGTTGTACGACACACTAAGAGCTGACCATTATGCATAGAACTAAGTAATCAAACCAAATAAAGCCAAGCTTTGCCATATTATCATGCTCATTTTTCATGACCCACATGATCATCAAAATTCTAGGTGCTGGAGCAAGCATTCTTGGTGTGACATACTACATAGAACCAATGCAAGCAATAGTGGACCAAGGCAAGCCAAATAAGAATATCTACGCCGCCATTATAAACTGAACCAATTTCAATAGAAAAGGTCGCTTCAACATGCGAATTTGGCCAATTACATCCCCATCAAAATCAAGCTCATGGAAACCAAACTATACTGAAATACATTGGAAGCACAAACCTCGTATTACACCAATGGAATGCCATGTCACAAAATGCAAACTTGTTACGTAACACATTACATAGTCACTTCGAATTGCATGCAGTC
Organism: Allium cepa; assembly: GCA_030765085.1. Lineage (NCBI taxonomy): Eukaryota > Viridiplantae > Streptophyta > Magnoliopsida > Asparagales > Amaryllidaceae > Allium > Allium cepa. Next base: position 501,554,321 of record CM060937.1, on the reverse strand, counting down.
CAATTTTGGAACAAAATCAAGATTTTAAAAATCAACCTGCAGCCTTAATGTTCATCTCAAATTAGAAATACAGCACACCTATTCAAACAACCGAACCCAAGCAGGGATGCAACACAAACTAAAACCAGCATCAAAATTTGTAGGTCTGCTCCACAATCTTATATAATAGGACAATGCTACAAGGATGCCCCGCCATCCTAATGTGACATTGAATCAACAAGTCTGCATTGCAATCCAATATCAATAAAGATGCACCGCAATCTTAACATAATAAGGTTACGCCAAAACTCTATTAGTTAGGCCTCACACCATCTACCGAGTGCTCTACCTAACCATTCATAAACTAGGCTTTTCCTTTAGATATTCATTATGCTACTTTACATCCAACTATCTTTGGCTAACTCCACTATTTATAACATTACCATTAATGTTCTAAATACTAGTTCGACCATCTTAAGCCTTAGCACGTATTTCATTTAGAAATCAATTGGTTTCGGCTTTATCATTTCATCAAGAGTTAATTAGCAATCAACAATCATTATCCTTGGTCTAGTCTAAGGAAGTTTGATTTATATTTTATTTTCGTTAACCAACAAATCTTAATCTTAAAAATCACCTCCTTTGCCTATAATTCCTCTATCGCCTTTATATCTTTCACCCGCCCTCGACCCTCCACTATTCCCATTGGTTTAACCACCTTAGACTTACACTTGCCATTCACTTAGTCTTCTACTTAGTTTTCTTTAGTCTTATTCTCTCAAGGTTCGGATGCCCTATTCTCAGCAAATCCTCTTGGTGCACATCACAAGTCTTCCTTCTACACGTCTGACATGATCTATACATGTATTGACTTCTTATTCCCCCTGACATTGATCGTTTTTAATTAGCATAGTACTTTTCTAACTTATTCAACATATAATATGGATCTGATCTCTTCGTCGTTATTTACATTTTTAATTTATTTAAATTACCTTTCAATCTTTAATATTTTCCTTATGGTCGTCTAAGATCTCCTTTCAACTATGAGCATTTTAATTTAGAATTCACTTGTAAAATTTTGTGAAAATCCTAGAAAATATATATCTATGTTTTCTTTCATAAAAATTTTCAAACTCCCTATTCTATCCATTTCTAAAAAAAGAGGTTCATAGATAATTCATATCTAATTATTTGTTTATATTAAAATTTTACAAACGTAAACCTACCTCTAACAATGTGTATATGACATCACATTGAATTTTCATATTATTTAAATCACAAGAAGCAAAAGAAATAACCTAAACTAATTACGACCATGCCTAATTACAATGGGATTTAAAGGATATATTACTCATTCAGATCTTTCAGTTGATAACGTTTCTAGTTTCCTTACCTTTGATTTTCTTATTTTTCTCTGTTTCTTCATTAGTCCATAACCCTCATTAAAATGCTTCAAGCTTATATTTTTATTTTAAAAGCGTAGAATGAAATGTAAAGTGGGAATAACTTTAGTACTATGAATAGTTGGGCTGTCGATCCATTGCTTCTCTTTCTCATTTATTTCATTCTAGTTAATTTCGTTAAGTAGCAATCAAAGTAAATGCATATCAAAATAATTATCTCATCATATGATTATTTGATTCCATAATTGAAACATTTAAACGTTATCCTCATAATTCATCCTTTAACTAATTATTTAATATTTTATGGGGTGTTATAGGCTATTTTTTGTAAGTCCTCTTATTAAAGAAATGATAGTGGTTAGGTAAGTGTATATTTATTCAGATTCGATATGATTATAGGTGGTGGGTGATGCATTGGGGCGTCATTGCATTGATCTTACATTAATGATCATGCGTAGTAGGTTTTGGCCTTATCAGATGACCCGAGGCCCGCTAGCCTTTTGTGTGATAGTGCCATGATGATTAGTACATGATAGCCTTATTATATAAGTAGCGCTATAATAGAAATGTGCTAACTTGCTCTATGCAAGTGAAGGTGTATGACGAGGCATGGTTTATATCCTCGTATGTTACCTTTATATATTATTTATGATATAGTAGAATATTGATAATCATGTAGATTATTGATATTTCCTTTTCACAGGACTTTATGTCTGTCCCTCTCTTTGTTTTCTCTTTTTTATATATTCTTTGAGTATGTTGACTAAAGATGGGAATTTCTACAGAATGGAGGCGATTCATAGAGCCATAGCTATTTCACCACTATGTTGATATCTATCTAGTTTTTAGGATACTAATAGGTGGACAATATATTCATTTGGAAATATGTTGTATATAGGATTTGATGTACCATTTTCACATTGTATTATGTTACGGAATCTCATGTCTCGTTATATAATATGAATTAGTCTTTTACATATTTATATTGAAATTACATTTTATTCATTCGATTATGAGATTCAGCCTAGTAAATATACTCTTTGTTGTTGATTTATATTCTACCTTAATGGAATGTCATCTGTGATACTTATGTAATCGGTTTGCTTGTACATGAGGATTACAAGTGTTAAGAAGGGTAGGTCGTCACATGTATTCCCCATAGAATAACCTTGTTCTAGATGTGAGTATTTTTATCACATCCAAGCCCCAAAGATTATCCTTAAAATCCAACCTCATAAGAATTATCCAAAGTTAGGCCAATAGATCTTCATATCTAACTGCCATAGATTTGTGCCTTCCTTTCAAAACATGGGTAAAACTTTCATTACTCCTTTTCCTTTTTCTTTTCTTTGCTCAATGCATCTACTATGTACTAATTTTACATTCTTTTCTCTCCTTTAGCTTCTTTCATAACTCTATCAAATAGGATTCTGTTTAGCACTGCTAACATGCGTAAGAAAGGAAAACAGCTTGAAGACATGATTGCGACAGCTTAAAAATGATAACATGGATGTATTGACACATATATCTCATGTTACTAATGAGGGAAAAACGCATAGTGCAGTTTTACTGTATGTATGGAGTAATTTGGCGAGGGATAAATTATCCTCCTTGGACATCCTTATTTAGGCCTATAACGACCCAAAATTTTCGAACTTGAAAAATCGACATTTATACGTCCACTGTACAAATGTCGAGCAATCAAATGCCAGAAATTTCAGATTACTAGAGAAAAGAAGAAGAAGGTAGAAGAAGAATAGAAAACAATAGCATCTCACACTTGCAACGAATCAAAATATAATATCAAATAATAGCATTTACAAAGAAAGCTGTAACTGTAATTTTATAACAATACATCAGAGTACAATCAATACATACATAAATTGGACAGTTATAATTACTTTCCATACTAATATCACTACCACTCAAATACACAGCAGTATGCTCCATACGTTCCTGCCATCCAGCTCGCCTCCTGAGCTCTAAAATGACCTAACCTGAAAATTTGTATTACTCGGTCTGACCCGAGCATTACATCAAAGTAACACCTGGGTCAGGCTAGAAACTAACATAAGTAAACCCATCTAACAGAAATACTAATGCATAAAACTTATTTAAAACCCGGGGTAACTCGTACTTCACTACAAGTTCATAACTTGCTATAGTCAACACTTATTTCACACATCAATATCTAAGTATCAAAACTTAGTTTAAATGGTCCAGTTACTTAAATTATCCCATTCCAGCCTATTTGATTCTAAACTCAAATCTAGTGAATTACTGATGAAGTGGTTTCGGGTATTTGCTGATATTCGACCCCGGTCTCTTCGAACCCAATGTCACATTAACCCAATTTATTCAAGTGAATACAATTCAATTTTAAATACAGTATGTCACTTTTACACAACAATTTATGATAGATAACCACATTATCACTGTTCAACCCAAACACTTCGTATCAGAGATATCACCCAATTCAAGGCATTCAATATAACCCAATCATCCATAAGCAAGGTTACTTAATCACACAATTAATTTAAACCAAATAAATTAATTACCTAACCCTGCTTAATTAAAATTAATTACACCAATCTTTAATTATCAATCTAAATTAATTATCCATAATTACTTTCATTAATTAATTATCCCATTGGTTAATTATCCTCAATTAATTAACCTTAATTATTAATTTGTTATCCACTAATTACTAATTTAATTATTAACCCTTAACAAATTAAATTAATTAACCCTTAACAAATTAGTCCTTTAATTACTTACAATTAAGTAATTTTTATTTAATAAATCCACCTTAATTAATGACATTAAGTTATTATTCTTTAAGTACTTTCATTAAGTAATTGTCATTAATTAATTAAATTAAGTAAGTTAACCTTTAATAAATTAATCATATTTTAGTTAATTACCTCAATTAATAAATCACATTAATAAATCAATTCTTTAAATTGATTACAAATTAATTAATTATCCTTTATTACATTAAGTCATTAATCCTTTATTACATTAAGTCATTTAAATCACCTTTTAAAACATTATATAATCGCTTTTAAAACAAATAATTTAAAACATTTTAAAACCTTGAAAACTTGTTTAAACTAGACAATGCTTTGTTTTTAGAACTTGGTTTATATTTTATTTTGAAACTTATTTATTTGATAAAATTTTTAAAAATAGATTTATTAATATCAACAAAGCATAAATACTTCGGTACAGGCCCAAGCCCAAACCACAATTTTCTCGAGCCAACCCCGTGCTCTCTCTGTCCTCTCATCCTCGAGACGACTCGTGAACAACTTCGAGTCTGACCTAGAGCAAACTACTTCTTCCCTGATGCATCATCACAAAGAAATCATCAGATACACACGTTAATGCGTCCACGTGTACGCCAATGATGAACCATCGCGATCCCCTCCGACCACCCCCACAAACCACTTTTGGCCACCGCACTGAACCTATCCACCCAGAATTCTCGAATTCGACCGCGATCGAAATCTTGAGCGCACGAACCAACCCAGTAATGAACTAACCACCTTCAATCGCCTCGTCTTCGCCATTCCATGCACCATCAACCACCAGACTCCGCCAAATCCAACGCCATGACCTCCTCTTTACCTTACCCTTGGACCGGTTCAACTTGACATCGCCGCAACGCCGCAATAGACACGAGTTTGACCTCATCCATAATGACACCTAAAACCCTAAATTTCCTCCGTCCCACCACCACGATGTTAGAGAAAATGAACCACCATTTTTTCAGAGCTCGTCAACTCCTCCGCTACCTCCAGCAGTAATCCCGACCACCCAAACTACACCGATCATCATAAAAAGGAAGAAACCGAAATAACGTTTAACTCAAAATTCATTTCGATTTACCATCTTAAAAATCATGATTATTTTTCTAAAAATCATAGTTAGAGATGATAAAATAGATTATATACATGAATTCACAAATTATTCAAGTCGAAATTTTGATATATTTAAGTTTTTTACTGTAATTCTTATATCCTAGTTAAAACTAACTTCAATTCCTACTTAAAATATTTTTAAAACTTAAATCTTGTTGTTTCTAACAATATTTGTTTAAACATCATAACACATAACCGATCAGAGAAAGAGAAGTTGATTTTTGAATCCTTTTTAGAACCTGAGAACAATGAACAGAGCAAACCTATTTGTTCTAGACATGCACAACAACATTCTTAGGCATATAAACATGTATTCCTATTTAAACAATCATGCAAACACTTTTCATATTTACTTTAAGGAATTACAACATGCATCTATATTTTAAACAAATCTAAAGCATTTTAAATAAATTTGTTTACTCACCATTAAATGGAAAACAGAGAAAGCTTGGGATGTTTAAAAGCTGGAAGTTTGATTTGCTTGCTTTGATTTTTGAACTTAATATGATTGCTTAATTGAATCCGGATTTGCTTTGAAACTGAGTCGATCTTGAACTTGTTGAGCTTCAGGTTTGAGAACTTGTAAAAGCTTGATGTAGTTTGAATTTGATTCCTTTTTCTTTTTATTTTCTGGTTTAGTTTTATAGATTTTTGTTTTCTTTGTGTTGAAAGATGAAGATAGAAAAAGAAATGAAGAGAAGAGATAGAGGCATATAGATTTAATTATGATTTTTAAAAATATAACAGAAAACTAAAATAAATTGGTGACAGTTGTTAAATTTGTTAACATTTGTCATTTGCAAATGTTTATTAACTTACACATGTTATTAGTAAAATTTTATAAATTAACACTTATAATTATGCTTGTTTTAATTAATTTTAAAATGATTTATAAAACTTTTATATTAAATCTATTTAGTGAATACATTTCTCTTAATTTATATTAATAAAATCCTTAAAAAAAACCATTATATTCTAAATAAAACCATGTATAATATATTTAAATCCAATATTATTTTAAGAGATCTATCTTTTGAGTTTCAAATTTAATTCAAATTCAGTTTAAAATCCACTCACACATCTACATACAAATAAACAAACACATTTTTAATTTGTGTGAAAATAATAATTTTTCTATTTAAAATCTACTTATATCCATATATATATATATATATATATATTTATATATATAAACCATCATTATTATTTGTTTTAAAAGAATAATTTTTCAATCTTAAGTAATTTTATTAGGAGATTATCAAATAAATATTTATTCAGACATAAATATTTCTTATCAGATTTATTTGTTCAACTTATAAATCAGTGTTTTTTCAATAGTTAAATCAAATAATTATCCAATAACCCGATGCCCAAAAATCTAGGTTTTCACATTCCTCCCCCTTTAAATCTTTTCATCCTCGAAAAGGAACGAAACCAGAATTTTATCAAAATGTTTATTATCAGCTTATATTGCTCTTTGACCATTGTAGGATCGATTTCACCCTAGAGGGGGGTGAATAGGGTGATAGTATAAATTATAAAATTAATTGCGGAAGCTTATAAAATAATTTCAACACAGATCACAGAACAATAGCAGCACAGATAATAGCATAATAATAAATGCAGAAATAGAATGACACAGAATTTACCCAGCTTCGGCAAAACCCTGCCTACGTGCAGCCCCCAAGGTTTCTACTATAAATTAGATAGACCCTCGCTTGCATACGTAAACTCGCGACACCCGCTATCGACTAAATCTAACTCTACGCTCAAAATCCTGCCACAACTCAGCCACTGAGTTGCGAATTCTCAAGCTATGCCACATAGCTTGTCCCTAGTCACACGACTAGTAAATACAACTGTTTAAAAGAGAATTTAAATTAAAAAAAAACAAATATTAAAACCCCTTTTAAAAACAAATCCCCAAAATTTAAAAACTAATCCCTTAAAAATAAATAAGCCGACCCTATTCTTTTTTCTTTATCTTCTATCGGCCCGTTCCTTTGTGAGATAGTGGCGGCTCCGTTCCTTTTCCTTGTTCGATCAAAATTAGGGCTTGTTTCTGAAGTTGCCGACCTTTGGTTGCTCAATCAAAAAATGATTTTCAGTTTGTTGCTTTCGTCGGTTGCTTGGCTATTTGAATTGTCTTCGGCTACTTCAATTTGGTCGAGTTAATTGTCAAAAACGGTATGCGATTGTTCTCTTTTCGATGTTGATTTTTGCTCGACCTTTGATTCGAGTTATTGATATTGCTCTGTTGTTACTTGAACTCGAATCTTACCATTGTCGATGATGATTTGTGGGTTTTTATATGGGTTCGATTCCCTGAATCTTCGATCGTATATATTTATTTGAATTTGTCAAATCCTTTGTACTGCCGCTTGATCATGCTTGGACGTTTAAGATGATTGCGACTTGTTCAAAAACGTATATTTTACGTTTCTTGGTTGACACGGTTCTGAATTCATTTTCGTGATTTTCTCTGGTTGACTTCGACTTGGATTTTGTGATGACCACCGGCTTTGACTTGGTTATATATTTTGATTTATCGGCTCAGTCATTGATACTTTGTAAACTTTGCATTCTTGTTTTGCATATTTTAACAAATTGCTGTTGTGTTGCTTCGACTCTGTTCATTTTTGTATTCGTCCCCGAGGATATTTGATCTGCAGCTTCTGATTTTGAGCTGGTCGTTGATCATCTTGACTTGGCTTGACACCTTGATTACCACGACATTGATTTTGATCCTCTGGCCCCTGTGAGATTTGTCTCTGCCCATCTTTACTGCGCATGTAGTTGCACTGCTTTATGTTGTTACTGACGTTGTGATGTTTTGCTTGATGGTTTTGTAGTTGTTTGTTGTGGATATTGTGGGATGCCATCTTCATGTACTTGATTTGTGACTTCAGTGTCTTTTGGAGTTGTAGCTTGCACTGTGCACTGCATTCACGTCCTTGCTGTGTTGTCATCATGTTGGTTTGGTTGCGCACTTGCTTGTGTTTCACTGAGCTTTGGCATATGGTCTTTGATGTGTTAAATTCATCAAGTCACTTGTTTTATTCGTCTAGTTTCCACTGGTAACATTGTCGACTTATGTGGTCTTGAGTATTGCTGGTCTCAAACTTTGTCTTATTCGGCATTGCTTTTTGATGTTGCACTGTTCACTGTTGCACTCGATCATATTGACTTCAGTTGTATTTCTTTGAGATGCTTACAAGCTTGGTCTACTTAATGATACTGCATGATCGATTTGTTACTGTTCGAGTTACTATACATTCAGGTCTGCATTCACTGTGTTCATTTGAGTGCCGAGTCTTTGAGCATTGTTGTGAGTTGTTCAATGCACTGTTGAGCTTCTGACCTTGATATCATGTGAGTTGTATTTCATTTGCGGTTGGTCTGACATGGACTGATCATTGAAGTATGTGTGTCTGTTCGTTGCATTTGTAGATTGTAGTTCATGTGTTCACATTTATTGTGCTTTGTCTTCGGTTGCTGCTGTGCATGGCTTGAAGTCTGGTTGTTTGATATGTTGTTTTGAACCATTTTTGTTGTGGCATTGCATTACTGTGCATTGAGCATTGTACTTGTAGTTTGCTGACTTCAGTCGCCTTAACTTTGGTTGATGCACTGAGTTGAGTAGTGACTTGACCTTTGCATTTTGTTTATTTTTCTAATTTTCACCTGAGTTGAATCCGGCTTGGATTTGACCTTGTGCTAAATGACATTGTTTTATTGCACTTGAGTTGAATCCTGTATTTGGGTTTGACCTGTGCTCACTTGTCCCTGTAACATTATCAAGTGTATATCGGTGTGCACGGCCTTGTGGCATGTACAGTGATACACTGTGCATGTCACATTGTTCGTGTGTGATGAATTCAAATATAATGATGACAACAACCCAAATACCTGAGGCAAATAATATTTTCAAAATCCATATTTTATTTTATATTGAAAAAATATTTCTTTTTCAATTTTACTGCGTTAGTGTATATTTTTGCAGATTGCTCAGATGCTGGATTCAAACTGGAATGAAGTTGAAGATAAAATACGGGTTGAGTGAGTGAGTGATGTGTAGTGAGGTTAAATGTAAATATGAATCTGTGATGTATTTGTAATCAAACTTTCATATGTATAGTGAGAGCTTGTATTTGTACTATTCAAAATTGTAATAATTATTTGTTTGAATAAAATTTCTGTTTGAATTCAAATTCTGTGTATTTAATTTTATTCAGCAAATATTTATTTAATCTATGAAAAATAAAATAGTACATTAACAAATACGTTTAAACGAATGTATATATATATGTTTATTATCATCAAACAAAAATCATATAAGCGCATATTCAACAATCTCCCCCTTTTGATGATAACAAACATATATTTAAGATTTTGAATATGTTAAATGTATTTGATTATTGATATGCTCTAATTGCTCCCCCTATTTAAATGCTTCCTCTCTACACAAAGCTCCCCCTACAAATATGCATACAATTAAATAATATGCAAATGAGCCTAGATGCAAATAGAAAATTATTTGACCTTTGCTTGATTTTATTTGACAAAATCTTAACTTTTCTCTCCCCCTTTTGTTATCAGCAAAAGAATAACAGTGTTAGAGAAAATAGAGATAAAGTGACCGATATTAATTCAACATTAAAACTCATTTGAATATAAATATTAAATTTCGATAAAAAATCAAACAAAAATCATAAATATTTTGTTAGGCGCATATTCCACTTTTAGAATGATAGGAATGATGTCATCATATAAATCCATACAGTTGTGTCTATGTGGTATATTTATACCAAGAATTTGAATATCTACTAACCATGCATAACCGTTAGGACTTTTAATTGAGATTAGTAGTATTCCAATATTTTATTTTAAAAAATAATAAATTCAAGTATCTTCTAACCGCGCATAACCGTGAGGACTTTTAAATGGGATTAGAATCAACTTATTTATTTTTAAAAATCAACTTTTGATATGCGTTCTATACATGCATAACCGTGAGGACTTTTAAATGAGCATGGAAGAACATAACAAATTCCAAGTAATTCACTCATGCATAACCGTGAGGACTTTTAAATGAGAGTGAATACTTTGGTATTTATTTATTAATTATTATTATTATTATTATTATTATTATTATTATTATTATTATTATTATTATAACCTCCTTCTTTTTAAAAAAAAATATAAAATGAAAAACGAACGATTCCTGTTTAAAGTACCACATATTAACAAAACTATATAGAATTTTGATGAGTGACGGTTGTTAGAAACATGATAGACATAGAGATGGTCGTGGAATTTTTACCAACAAAAAGTTTTATAACCCTTGTTTAAATTTCTAAAGAAATTTACTAATTATACCGTCCCGAGTCATAATATAATGAATATCAACACTCATCAATTTTTCAATCACTATTTATCTTTTTGATAATTATTAGGGAGTAAGATTAGTCAAAATAGTCATTTAAAATCAAATTCAAAAAATAATTATGAAATCAGTTTTTCAAGATGACTAATCTGAAAATATGGTCAAAAATGATTTTCTCGAGGGGGTTTTATAAGAAAATTTCTTCTATTTGAAAATTGTTTGAAATGAAAAAATATGCATATATTTTCTTTGAAAAAACGATGCAGTTACTAAATGTAATAAAAAGCATGTTCCTAGTAATTTTTCTATCAACTAGATTGCCAGTGTAACCTGCATCTGAATTTCTCTTTAACTCAAAATCATCATTAATTGAATTTTATCGACCAAACCATGAAGTGTGCACCAAAAATTTCAAAATCAATTTTTACAGCAATTTAAATGACATTCTTTTGATTTTGAATTGAAGCCGTGTAAATAATCAAAAACCGTGAATAAAGAGTTAGCCGTATTATAACCAAATGTATTATCATCCAACAAAACACTATTTTTAATCCAAAATAATATATATGAAGTAATTCAAAGAATCTAGATATTATTATAGTGTTTTTGGCATAAATATAATTGGCCAACAACTTTGAATAAGCCAGAATCAAAATCATCATTTTTTCATCATCTTCGTTATTGGCTGATTTAATTCAAAATACGGTGTAGATTATCACATTTAATATATCGTTTAAAACATACCATTACCTAATTTACCTTTACGATATTATTACGTTGTTGTCTATTGTGATTCTGTCACCTTTGAACTAGGCTAAGGAACTTTGCTTCGTCGTTCGGTATGTCCTTGGAACAGCCAAAAATCCAGAGAACACTGTTGTTGTTTCTTAGCCTGCCACCACACCTACAGATGAAAGATTTATGTGACCTATTTGGTTTTATAGGTCCATGGTTGTTAGTGGCAGAAAATTTTGAAAAACAATTTTGTAAACACCCAAAACTATTTATAATTGTTCCCTTCGACACCCAAATTTGTTTAGCTTTGAGAGATTTTATATTTGTGCCTTTAGGAACCCAAATCGGTATAGTTTTCACATGTTTGGGTCTATACCAACAATTATTGTGATTATGTCCATATTTTCTACAAATTGTGCACATAGAATTAACTTGATTAATGTTGCTTTCAACAATTTTCGAATTATTATATCCAAGTCCTTGTCTAACCGTATTAACAGTTTGCTTTCCTAATAGCATATTCAACGATTTTTCACTTTTTGAAAATTTATCTAAAGTCGTTGACAATTGTTGGACTTGTGTTTTGAGAGATTCATTTTCGTTTAACAACTGTGTGCACTTTTTAATAGAATTCTCTCTCCTAGTATTTTCATTCTCTTTTAAAATCAGAATTTCATTTTCAAGTGATTTTATATTGATTTCTGATGTTTTAATTTCTTCTTCGAATGTTGGACACTTATCACACTTAGGGATCCTACTTTGATAGGTTTTAACTAATTGGTCGAGTTGTTTATTTAAATCTATCAAAGTGTCTTTTTGTGATTCAAGTTTAGCGTATTTTTCCCTAAGTCGTTCAAAACAACCGTTTACTTCATGAAAATATATAAGCAACTCAGAATGGGTAAGTTTTAATACCTCACTTGGCTCGTCATCATCACTGTCAGTTGTATCACCTCGAAGACACAATTTTGCCTTTTCGCTTTCACTGCCAGTTCTTTGATCATCCTTGTCTATTTCATCCCAAGTGGCTGCAAAACTTTTCTTTTTCTGTTTCTTTCCATGACTGATTTTAATTTGTGGACAATCGGGCTTGACATGACCGGGTTTGTTGCAATTATAACAAATAATCTTTTGTTCTTCTGAGTAGTCCAGTGCTTTACCTATTCTGCTTTTCAATTCCTGATTTCGAGCTGGATTTCCATATTTGCGATTCCACTTTTTGAATTTCTTTATTAGTAGTGCCAGCTCTGGTGCTCCTTCATCATCATTGCTATCATCATCAATTTCGGTTGTTCCTTTGAGCGCTATTGATTTCTTTCGAGTATCTCCTCCTTCATGCTCTTCCTTGAATTTCATTTCTAGCTCATAAGTGGTGGGATTTCCGATGAGTTCTTCGACTTTCATTTGTTTCATATCTTTTGATTCTTGAATGGCAATCACTTTTGCTTCAAATTTTCGTGGAAGGACTCTAAGGATTTTTCGGACTATCTCCAACTCCGTGTATGATTTTCCAAGAGCTTTTGATTTGTAAACGATATTGGAAAGTCGTCCATGCATCTCTTTGACATTTTCTTCCTTCGCCATTGTGAAGTTCTCCTATTCGCTGCTTAGCATGGCAAGGCGAGATTCTTTGACTTGAGATGTTCCTTCGTGAGTCACTTCTGTGTGTGCCATATTTCCTGTGCAGTTAGACAATGTGAGACACGATTAAATTCAAATTGATCCAATGAACAGATAATAGAATTCATAGCTTTAGCATTAGTATTTTGTAATTTATTCTCTGGTTCTGTCCATTGTTCCTTTGGTTTATCTACTTCCTGATTATCTACAGTTATAGTTGGTGTTCTATAACCTGTCTCAACAATATTCCAACCGTCAATGGTTTTCAGAAAGATTTTCATCCTATTTTTCCAGTAAGCATATTCACCATTGAACATTAGTGGTCTAACTATGGATTGACCCTCAGCAAAAGCAGTATTAAAAGAAGCCATTTTAAAAATTCAAATTTTTAAAACAAAAATTGGTTTTTGTAAAATCAAAATTTTCAAACAAAAACGGCTTTTGTTCCTTTCTCTGATACCACTTGTAGGATCGATTTCACCCTAGAGGGGGGCTAAAAGGGTGATAGTATAAATTATAAAATTAATTGCGGAAGCTTATAAAATAATTTCAACACAGATCACAGAACAATAGCAGCACACATAATAGCAGAATAATAAATGCAGAAATAGAACGACACAGAATTTACCCAGCTTCGGCAAAACCCTGCCTACGTGCTGCCCCCAAGGTTTCTACTAGAAATTAGATAGTCCCTCGCTTACACACGTAAACTCGCGACACCCGCTATCGACTAAATCTAACTCTACGCTCAATACCCTGCCACAACTCAGCCACTGAGTTGCGAATTCTCAAGCTACGCCATGTAGCTTGTCCCTAGTCGCACGACTAGTAAATACAACTGTTTAAAAGAGAATTTAAATTAAAAAAAACAAATATTAAAACCCCTTTTAAAAACAAAGCCCCAAAATTTAAAAACTAATCCCTTAAAAATAAATAAGCCGGCCCTATTCTTTTTTCTTTATCTTCTATCGGCCCGTTCCTTTGTGAGATAGTGGCGGATCCGTTCCTTTTCCTTGTTCGATCAAAATTAAGGCTTGTTTCTGAAGTTGATGACCTTTGGTTGCTTAATCAAAAAATGATTTTCAGTTTGTTGCGTTTATCTATTGCTTGGCTCTTTGAATTGTCTTCGGCTACTTCAATTTGGTCGAGTTAATTGTCAAAAACGGTATGCGATTGTTCCTTTTTCGATGTTGATTTTTGCTCGACCTTTGATTCGGGTTATTGATATTGCTCTGTTGTTACTTGAACTCGACTCTTACCATTGCCGATGATGATTTGTGGGTTTTTATATGGGTTCGATTACTTGAATCTTCAATCGTATATATTTATTTGAATTTGTCAAATCCTTTGTACTCCCGTTTGATCATGCTTGGACGTTTAAGATGATTGCGACTTGTTCAAAAACGTATATTTTACGTTTCTTGGTTGACACGGTTTTGAATTCATTTTCGTGGTTTTCTCTGGTTGACTTCGACTTGGATTTTGTGATGACCACTGGCTTTGACTTGGTTATATATTTTGATTTATCGGCTCAGTCATTGATACTTTGTAAACTTTGCATTCTTGTTTGGCATGTTTTAACAAATTGCTGTTGTGTTGCTTCGAATCTGTTCATTTTTGTATTCGTCCCCGAGGATATTTGATCTGCAGCTTCTGATTTTGAACAGGTCGTTGATCATCTTGACTTGGCTTGACACTTTGATTACCACGGCATTGATTTTGATCCTCTGGCCCCTGTGAGCTTCGTCTCTGGCCATCTTTACTGCGCATGTAGTTGCACTGCTTTATGTTGTTACTGACGTTGTGATGTTTTGCTTAATGGTTTTGTAGTTGTTTGTTGTGGATATTGTGGGATGCCATCTTCATGTACTTGATTTGTGACTTCAGTGTCTTTTGGAGTTGTAGCTTGCACTGTGCACTGCATTCACGTCCTTGCTGTGTTGTCATCATGTTGGTTTGGTTGTGCACTTGCTTATGTTTCACTGAGCTTTGGCATGTGGTCTTTGCTGTTTAAATTCATCAAGTCGCTTTTTTTATTCGTCTGGTTTCCATTGGTAACATTGTCGACTTATGTGGTCTTGAGTATTGCTGGTCTCAAACTTTGTCTTATTCGACATTGCTTTTTGATGTTGCACTGTTCACTGTTGCACTCGATCATATTGACGTCAGTTGTATTTCTTTGAGATGCTTACAAGCTTGGTCTACTTAATGATACTGCATGATCGATTTGTTACTGTTCGAGTTACTGTACATTCAGGTCTGCATTCACTGTGTACATTTGAGTGTCGAGTCTTTGAGCATTGTTGTGAGTTGTTCAGTGCACTGTTGAGCTTCTAACCTTGATATCGTGTGAGTTGTATTTCATTTGCGGTTGGTCTGACTTGGACTGATCATTGAAGTATGTGTCTCTGTTCATTGCATTTGTAGATTGTAGTTCATGTGTTTACATTGATTATGCTTTGTCTTCGGTCGCTGCTGTGCATGGCTTGAAGTCTGGTTGTTTGATATGTTTTTTTGAACCATTGTTTGCTATGGCATTGCATTACTGTGCATTGAGCATTGTACTTGCAGTTTGCTGACTTCACGTCGCCTTAACTTTGGTTGACGCACTGAGTTGAGTAGTGACTTGACCTTTGCATTTTGTTTATTTTTCTAATTTTCATCTGAGTTGAATCCGGCTTGGATTTGACCTTGTGCTGAATGACATTGTTTTATTGCACTTGAGTTGAATCATGTATTTGGGTTTGACCTGTGCTCACTTGTCCCTGTAACAATATCAAGTGTATATCGGTGTGCACGGCCTTGTGGCATGTACAGTGATACACTGTGCATGTCACATTGTTCGTGTGTGATGAATTCAAATATAAATGATGACGAACAACCCAAATAACTGAGGCAAATAATATTTTCAAAATCCATATTTTATTTTATATTGAAAAAATATTTCTTTTTCAATTTTACTGTGTTAGTGAATATTTTTGCAGATTGCTCAGATGCTGGATTCAAACTGGAATGAAGTTGAAGATAAAATACGAGTTGAGTGAATGAGTGATGTGTAGCGAGGTTAAATGTAAATATGAATCTGTGATGTATTTGTAATCAAACTTGCATATGTATAGTGAGAGCTTGAATTTATACTATTCAAAATTGTAATAAATATTTGTTTGAATAAAATTTCTGTTTGAATTCAAATTCTGTGTATTTAATTTTATTCAGCAAATATTTATTTAATCTATGAAAAATAAAATAGTACATTAACAAATACATTTAAACGAATGTATATATATGTTTATTATCATCAAACAAAAATCATATAAGCGCATATTCAACAACCATTTCAACAATAAACCCTTTATTCTATATAATACTACCAAAACAGTTTTATAAAAATACGTTTTATAACTTGATGTCTCAACCAGTCCATCCTCGTTCTCATAAAAATTCGGTCATGTGTTGATCAGACGTAGGATCGAAAATCTAGAAGTACTTAACATACCCATTTTCAACACCCAGTGAAAATACTTGGAAAAACATTTTTTTGAAACTATAGAAAACATTTTTGAAATAGAGGAAACATCTTTGGTGAGAATGCTCTGGAAATCATCACGCCCCTCTATGGTCGCCGTAACCCGATGGTTACGTTGCCATCCCGGCAAAATCCATAGATAACCGTAGGCACTCCACGCCCCTCGATTACGCCATGGAACCCGCCACAGATCGTAGCTACATCCCGGGTTACGTTGCCATCATGGCAAAAATCCATGTAACTGTAGGCATCAACCCCCTTGCTTTTCGCTGCCAAGTGAAACTTCACCACTCCCACATAGGTCGCAGACTACATCAGTCAAGTCCCAATTTAGCCTTAGGCTCTCAAGGCCTCTCGACTTTCTTTATGTCCCCATAGATCGCAGTCTACCAATGTAACGTTGCCATCATGGAAAAATCAAACGTCGATCGTTGGCTCTCATAGCATACACGACTTCCGCTATGGTCCATAATAAATCACAGTGACATCGAATTACACTATCGTCACAGCATAACCCAAATGTCTCTGTAAGCATCAGCGCCCTCGAATTTCACTACCCACAACACAAAATCCTCAGGAACTTCAGTTCGTCCGGACTTCCTCCCATGATTAAATTTAGAGCCTCCTCCTTCGGGCTTAAGGCAGAAGCACCCCGTGGATCTCCTATGAAGTTCATTTCAATAGGTGCGCCTTTTTCTCCAGAGCCAATCTCAGAACACTATATACTATATACCTATAGTATCTTTCCAATCATACTCTATATGATTCACATAACTCTCCTTTATAAAAAAATCGATATCTCAAATCGATAGTTCCAAACCTGCTTTCCAAACTCCTAAAATTTGATTTTCCAAAGATCAAAAGCCTTTTTCAAATCCATAGGTTCCAAAACCTTTTTCCTAAAATCATTCTCATAAACCATTTACATATATATATACAACTTATCCTTTCCAACTTGAAAATAATCTTTGGATCACTTATATAGATTCCCCTTTTATCACTTGATCGATACGAGGAAACTAGCCATGCATCGATATGAATAGAAGGATCAAGCATCGATACGAAACCAAACAAAAAACATCGATGCAAAGGAACGAGATACGGATCGATACGAAAGGCTCGGCAACTGGTTGATGCGAAAGCGAGGATACACGATCGATACGAAGAAAATAACAACCGATGGATATGGATAAGAAGCAGTCAACTCGGCAAAAAATGCGGATCTCACCTAAACAATCTCTCCACGTCACCATCTTGATCGATACGAATCTGATCGATACGAGGCTATCAATACGAACAATTCAACTAACCTACAACCAGAAGAATATTCGTGATCGATCCCATCGCCATTTGAACAATTTTGGATCGATACGAAGTACCTAGGGATTGATCCCAAACCACCCTGAATCGATCACATGGGCCCCTCCACGTGTGAGAAGGAGAATTCCAAGTCCAAAGTTACATATTTCCATGCTACGCCTATAAATAGTAGCCCACTGCCTCCAAAAAGGGATCTTTCGAGGGGAGTTTTTCTACGTTGTTACTCTGCTAAACTCCATTACAACTCTGACACTATCAATTGTACTCCTACAAATCAGTAGAGAATCATCAATAAAATAGCAACATTTCAAAGTGGACGTAGGCTACAACGTCAAACCACTATAAACCTTGTCTTTTTACTGTATTCCTTTTAAATTTTGAGTGTTCGTTACATTTATATTTCTCTACATATCGTCTTTCTGTGATTGTCAATGGTGCTTTCATTTGCAATTGGGTGTTTGTGACCAATTTTGATGCAAACATTTTGGTGCTTTCATTGGAAAGGCTAGCATTGTGGGAATCTAAAGCTTGGATTTCGGATTTGAAGGCTTAAAAACTTGGATCTGGAAAGCTATGATAAAGCAATCAATAAGGAGACAAAAAGCAGAAAGAAGTCGGCATGAAGGAAGCCAGAAGGCACCCTCAGGAGCTAATCAGACTTCGGCCTTCATCACCAGAGACGAGATGAGATGATGATGGGAGCTATGCATGAAGAATTGTTGAAAAGGCAGGAGGAAATGATGCAAAACATTCTTAGACAGTTTGGACATGCAGGAGCAGCTGGAGCTGTTGGAGGTCAGATCCATGGAGTCGGACCAGAAGAACCCAACATGCAATCAGATTGAGTAGGACCATCAGGAGCATCCCTGAGCTGAGGGCACTCCCTAGGAGCACATTGTTCCAACTTAGGTAGGATACCAGCTAGAACTATGCAACATCGCATTGATAGAGGAATGGATGCTCGTCCAGGAGAGAAGATTCCAACATTCCCTTGTGAACTCGAGGGGAAGATCGGAGGCAATGGACAAGGACTACATCTTGGAGACAATGACAGATTGGCGGAGATGGTCAGACGAGCCATGAGAGGCGGATTAGTGAATAGAGATCTGGAAGATGTAAACAGGAGCCCCTTGGCTCCCGCAAATAGACATGCTAGTAATCCACCAGAATTTAAGCTACTAACAGTAGAGACATATGATTGAAGGTCCGATCTGGCAGTTCATCTGAAAAGGTATATGAGGCATATGGAAGTACTGCGGGCAACGGAGGAGGTCATGGCCCAGTGCTTCCTAATGTATTTGACAGACATAGCAGCACTGTGGTTCAGGCAATTAGAAAGCGGCTCCAATGGAACATGGTTCGAGTTGATTGAGAAGTTTATGAGATAGTTCAAAGTTCATTTTTCAAGACCTAAGAATGTAATGATTTGTTAGCACTAAAGCAGAGAACCAAGGAATCTTTGAGGAGTTTTCTGACACAATTCAGTGCAGCAGCAACATCGGTGGATCGACCAGATCCATCCATAGTTCTGATGGCGGCTGTATCTGGCATAACTAATGGAATAGGGTTTAAGAATTCATTGACAAGGGATCCACCTATGGATTTAGAAGAGTTTTTACCATGAGACAGAAAGGTTTTTGCGAAAAGAGATGCAAATGCTGAGAGAGAAAGGAGAGGGAGTTGATGTATATGTAGTCAAAAGCGGAATTCCGCCCAGAAACGATTCAGGCAAGGATAAAGGGAAATGGAAAGCAGAGGATAGTTGTGATGAGCCAAAGCGGCCATGAAAGGAATCGAGATTGACCTCTTATACATAGCTGAATGACACTTTGGAACAAATCTACTAAGACATAAGGGGCAGGTTCCTTACCAGAGGCCAATGAGGAGGGATCCAAGTAACAATGAAAGGAAATTAGACAAGTACTGCCTATTTCATGATCTAGACCGCCATAGCACATACGATTGCAGGCACTTGAGTGATGAGGTCGAAGGGCATATCCTTAATGGAATGCTTTTACAGTACGTGAAAAGGCGAGCAACAGTGGCGGAACAGAAGCGACCACCAAATGCACCAAATGAAAACAGCCCTGGATCTAGGCATTGTCATCTCATAATCAATTGGTTGTAATAATGATGAATAAGTAGCAAACTCCACAATAATATGGTTAAGTCACTTACACGTGTCCGGGATCACAAACGGTCCTCAAGCATGCTCTGAGAGGACTATTCACCACATCAGTGTAGGTATTTGCACTTTGACGTCTCTATTTTACTTTTTCTCTTTATTTTTTGCTTCTGAACTTGATTTAGTTGGACATTTTTGTTGTAATATTCATTCGAATATAAAAATGTATTTATAATTCCATAATGGCCAAGTCACTGACACATGCACGGGATCACAAACAGCCCTCAGGCATGCTCTAGGATGGCGATGAATCGCCATAACAAATGATTAAGAAACTCAATCGAACGTGAAGTCTGACATTAATTAACTAAGTCCCCCCGGGTATACATAATTCTCCTCATACGGTACTCGACCGAAAACGGTCACAATTTTCCTCAAACGACACCCGGCCAAGAATAGTCACAATTTTCCTAGAACGGCGTTCGACCATGAAAGGTCACCATTTGCCACAAATGGAACCTGACCTCGAATGGTCATAATTCGCCACGTATGGCTTATGACGTCGAACGGTCTTATACTGCCCCAAACGGCATACAATATCGAACGATCACCATTCATGGTTTGGTAAGATTAATCTCATTATAGGTCATTAACAGGATACGAACATCTAGCTTATGAAACTACAAAATACACCTTCCTATTGCAAGGAATTTTTTAAGGGGCAAAGTGTTAACCCGCCTTTTGCAAGACAACATACAAGCAAACCAAAACAACTGCACAAAACATAGCATAGTCGACGAACAAACACCGCAAGATGCTTAAAGTATGGTTTCAATAAAGATCGAGTCACTTTAGGTTGCTTGGAATCTGCTTCGAATCATCTTCATGTTTGCTTCGAGTTTTTAGAAGGGTTGCTTTAGGTTAAAGAAGTTTTCACCTTAAGTCATTGAGGAACAAGCTACTTCAACTCATCGCAACACCTTCTTCGAGTCGTTGAGGGGTTTATTTCAGGCCAAGGAGATGGTTGCTTCAGATCAGAGCATTGAATCGATCGACAATCAGGAGTTCACATTAGTTCATATCCATCTAACTTTGCCCACTACTTCTATCTTGTTCATGAAACGACCCTGACTCGACCTTCAAAAGTCGGCACCGAATACGACACTCGTATTCAAATGCCGTTGATTCAGACGTGAATCTGGTTCGCCAGAGCTTACAACACATTAAGTACAACACAGCGGAAGAAATGAATAATACATTTGATATACAATATTCAGATACAATGGTGATACAATGAATATCAATATACATAAGAGATATGGTCCAAGACAATATCAGCGGAAAGAAAAGATAACACCAGCAGCAGAACAATATCTCCAATATGGTCTTCAAGAAAGAACTCCAGTATCGGTAATCTCCATCTCCAAGGCACCAATCCAGAAATACCTCGAACCCCCAATAACGATGCATTAAGCTAAGCAAGGTCGGTCGTCCAAAGACTGAAGAAGATTCCCAAGGACTGAAAGCTACCAAACCAAAGACTTCGAAAGCTATCGAATCTACACCTATTATTGATTATCTGAAAAACCCAACTCTAGACTGCTCGTGCGGGAAAATTGTGGGCACCCAGAGTTTAGGAAGGGAACAATAACTCTAGGTCAGTCGTGAGACTGGTATGACCAAACAAAACAGTTTATCTTTTAAAACAAACAACAAAAGAATTTAGAATAAATCTGCAATGCTTTTTGGAAAATGAAACTAGCATAAGGCCTCCCGCCACACACACAATGCAAACGTAGAATTGGAGGAGATTTCTCCTTATGATAGTCAAATATTCTTACTACGCAAAAATCTTTCGATATTATTATTAGTGCATAATGCAGAAAACCTTTCGAAAGTATGATATTAATCTTAGCCATCATACAACCATTATTGTATGCCTACTATAGCTACCATCCAAACAGTGGAGTGCCACCATAAGTAGATGGCAGGTTATACAACTAAAACCGTACAAGGTGTGTATTGAAGATTGGATTTCCAACAAATGGTCAGGCTAAGTAACTTCCTACTGCCACATGGGTACGCCTCTAGAGGGACGTCCTGAGAACCTACCCGGCTCTCTGCCAACACAAGGCCGGGTTACCTCTGTAACTAGATAACTGCTACTCAAGCATGCCATCCCCCGGTCGTTTGTGACCTTTATCCGAGGCGCCTCTCAACCACAAAGCAATCACAAAGTAATAGATCTGTAGTGTCCACATGGGTTAAGTATCTGGGCGCCATTCCATGATACCACCCTTTTCCAAAAGGGAATGACACGCCCTAAAGGGAGCGACCCTCATAACCTTGCCACATCTTTCCTGTTTCTACCATTTTCGAGGTGTGAGGTCCTGGTGCAGTCTCATCCATAAGGCTACGCTTAATTACAAAGCCAGGCTTTGATCAAAAAATGATACACAGCAGCACTCAGCATGCCACACTACCAAATTGGGAGTATATCACTGATAACTATCAACTACATAACCTCTAAGCTCGTACGTCTCAGAGAAGGATGTTAAGCTAAGAGAATAAATTCTCCGCCACCAAGCAGAAATGTATTTGATAGAGATCAGTTTTATATCTTAAAGTGTAATGTCAGACATACAACCATACAAGTCTGTTTCGGGTTCGAACAGAACCGAAGGCACTCCCGAAGAAGCCCTTGCAATTCGGGTATCCACAATTCTGATCGGACTCCCCATCACATATGGAGAACTCTATACCGGAGCAACTCAGTGCAGAGTCAATCGATAGGTTACCCTATCGTTCTCAAAGACACCCAGTCTTCACCACCGGTCTTCAAATGCTATCGTCGTATCACTATTCGGAATGGGTTATATGACACGAGGTCCTCACCTGGCTAAACCGAATAGTGAGCGCAATATTTAAAACATATAGATATTGGGATTTCAGTTAAGTCACAACTTTTAAAAACCCGAAACTTTTCTTCAAATGGTTTAGAAAAATTACCATTTCAAATCTTTAAAACAAAAGGATTCATTTCACAAAGTTCACCCAGTTTCACAAAGATCCATTCATAGATTTTCAAAACAATTTCCATTCTAATTAGGATTAACTCATCCAATCTTTAAATCAAAGATTTAACTTATAGCTTTCAAACATGTTTCCAAAGATTTATTCATAACTTAGAAAACCATTTTCATTTTAGACTTGAAATCCCTTTAACACAAATTGGAGATTCATTTCTTATATGAAAGCTTTTATTATTTGAAAACAAATAGTTTTCGTTTCGAAAAAATCCGATTTCATTTATACAAGTTAAAATCTTTGGGTTAAATTCAAAGTCCCAAAACGATACTTAGAAAAAGGGTTTAAAACCCATATAAACTTGTATAACCTTTTTAAATCATATATAGAATTCAGTTTCAAATTTTGAATTCACATTTAAATCAAATTTCAAAACTAAATCAAGTCATTCAAAAAATAACTTTTATCTTTGAAATTCCTTTCCAAAAGCTTTTCACTTTAAACCCAATCCATTTCCAAAATCATTTGGATTCGAAAATTCAATTTTCAAACTATTTCAAAAATCTGTGACTTAACCAATTTTTACGTGCAATCCATATTTGTGTGTGTATAAGTGTGGTCCAGGGGTTTTACATAATAAAAGTGCAACATCATTAATTAGCGCAGATTTAAACACAGCAAAATATTTGATAAGCGGTATAAACTATAACGCTTATCTTTATTCATATATCACAGATAAAGAATATAGGTACATCGCAGATAAATAAATTACAATCATCACAGATAATAAGTTACAGCTTAATCATATCACAGAACATCATATATCTGGGATATCGCACAATTCAAAGCATCTAATTCAATCCAAACATTCATAAGTAAGATCAGTTAATTGTCTGATTAATTTAAATCAGATTAATTACTTATGAATTACTAATCCTGGTTAATTAACATTAATAAATTACAAATCATTTTGATTAATTATTCTTTGATCATTTATTAATAAATTAATTAACCTTTAATTAATAACTAACCCCTTGATTACTTATCCTTAATTAATTAATTAATTAATTCTTAATTAATAATCATCCCTTAATTACTTTCATTAATTAATTAACCTTTGGGTTAATTAATTATTCTCAAATTATTTACCTCAATTAATTAATCACATTAATTAATTATTCTTTAAGTTAATTAATCTTTAAACACTTGATTAATCAATCTTTAATCATTTATTATTCATCCTTAATTACTTTTAGTAAGTAATTATTTTTAAGTAATCAATCATCCTTAATTAATTATCATTCCTTAATCACCTTCATTAAGTAATTAGCCTTTAATAAATTAATCATTCTTTAATCACCTTCATTAATTAATTAGCCTGTAATAAATTAATCATTCCTTAATCATCCATATCAAAATCTTTAATCAGTAACCTTATAATTTATCATTATTAACTCATTAATTTATTCGAAATTAAGGTTAATCCTTAATTAATTAATTATTAATTACAAATTAATTAACCTTAATTATTTATTAAATTTATCTTTAATAGTTAATTAAGTAATTACTTTTAAATAATTATATTAACAAATCATTAACTAATTAATAAATTAAAAGATAAATCTTTTTTATCTTTTTAAACCTTGTTTAATCATCATCCTTACACATTTGTTGCTTTAAAAGGTTAGATAGTTTAAATAACATTTTATCTTAATCATCCTTTGAATTACATTACTTGTTTAACGTAAATAACTTAATAAAATAATGTATCAAATCAAATAAATTTAATTTAATTCCTTTAAAAAACATCTTACTTAATTAATTCAAACTTTAATCAAAATCATCATTTTGAAAACATGGTTTTAAAAACGTTTAAAAGTTCGAATTTTATTTTAAAGTAAAAACTATTTCACATATAGACCCGAGGCTACTTCAAGTTATACCCGATCAAAATGCCTAACCACTTTGAGTTTCCCACTAATCAACCCGAGAAGAATTAAAATTTTCAAATCTTAAAATTTTCTAAGTGTTTACTTGGTATATCAAAAATTTACTCGAGTTGAAACTCGAGCTATCACGCTACTCTCCCGAAGCTTGCTTCGAGATCAAACCCTTCTTCCCCCACTCTTTTACACTGACACAAACTACTAGCTGTGCACGTGCACCATCAATCGGCCCACCTCCGACCATGGTTCTAAACACCATCGAGTCACCAACCTTCCCCTCCAACATCACAACCACTTAGATCAACGAAGTTCCCCAAAAATAAAATTCGAGCTACCCACCTACACCCTGGAACAAAATCATTCACCTGAAATCTGCTCCTCCCGCCGATTAAGAGCACCAAAGACCACGCAACCCATACCCCAGCTTTACTGCAGTCCCCTGCTTCATTTCCCACGGGGGCAATCAACTCCGGTTCATCCATGATGACGTAGCGACTCAATTCCCGATCACTACTAAATTTCCATTTTAAACCCTAAAACGTCATCACGCCATTGCCACAATGAACAAAAAAAATGTGCGAGTATTTTCCTATGATCTCTGACCTCCAACCATTCTTCGACTTCGATCTAGAGATTAATCATTACTCTGATCACCAGCATTTGGTGAAAAAGACGATTCCGATCATCCCCATTTTTCTTAGAGATTACTTGATTAAAAATTATGATATAATTGTTAAAAATCATTATTTCTTATTACAAATCATATTATGTAATCCAAATTCGAAACGACGAACATTTAATTTTGACTTATTGTTTGATTTCTACTGTTATCTCTTATTCCTAGTAGTCCTATTTATCAATATACTTAATAATATTTTTTAAAAATCTTTATCTCGTTATTTCTAACAGATTTTGTTCATACATCAAGGTCTAAAGAAAATCTGGGGAAGAGGAATTGAAAATTTAAAACTTATTTAGGCTTGTAAGTTTTTAGAACAGAGCAAGCTTCCCTGTATACAGACATGCACACCTATTTTCATATATATATATATACACACACACACACACATACACACACATACACACACACACACACATATATATATATGCACAGGCATATTCACAACCTTCAACACTATCATCACAAGCATGAAATTTCAAAGAAACAGGTTTAAGAATTAAAGTTTGCTCACATGAAGATGATTTTTAAAGTAGAGAACAAAGAAGAATTTGAGACTGGATTGCTTTGAATCTGGAACTTGAATTTTTCTTATCTGAGTTAATTTGAAATGATTCCCTGAATCTTTGATTCTTGTTCTAAATCTGAAATGCCCTGATTTGTTGGGTTGTGCTTTGCTGAGTTGAATTTTTATTCTTACAGAGCTTGATCTCTGAATTTGCTAAGTTGTTTGCTCCCAGATTTGGTTGTTTGCTGGTGATGTTTATTTGAAGTTTGAAGCTGTTTTCTTGATCTTTGGATAGAAATGAATTTCCAGGCTTGATTTTTTTTTTGTTGAAATTGTTTGATCTTTCCTTGTTGATTCACAGAATTTTGATTTCTTTGTTTAGATCTGGTAACTTTGATCTAGTCATTTGTTTGCTTCCAGATTTCCATTTCTGGTTTCATTTTCATTTTGATTTCTTTTGTTTTTCTATTTTCAAGATTTTAGAGAAAAGATGAGAGAATTTTTTTGAACAAAAAATGAATGAACGGGTTTTTTCTCTCATATGTTTTATATTTCCCAATTTAAAACTAACCTATTTGCCACTTGTAATCATAAGCCATACAAAGTTCACAAGTGTTACATATGGTTACTTATCTTACAAATGTCCATTATTGTTAACATTGTGTTTAAATACCTCTTTTGAATAACTTTTAAAAAAATTGTTTTAACCCTTTATGTGTATATATTTTTTCATATCCCATTATATAACTTTACATATGTTTATGTAATACATTTTCTACTTAGTTTAAATATATACACAACTAAATTCATTTCAAATATAAAAGAAGTGTGTTTTAAACTTTTTATTAATTTCATTTGTTTTGATATTATATATATACATGCACATTGTTTACAATTACTTATACTTATACAATTTAGAAAGAAAAAGAATTGAAAACAATCAATAAATAATCATACATAAATGGTTCTTAATTTATAAAACTTTTTAAATCTAATTTATTTATTAAATCAAAATTTATTTTCTAAGATAATTAAATTTGAATCTAAATTTCAAATTCTATCTTTAAATTTATTTTATATGCATATTCATTTCCAAGTGTTCAAATTAATTCATAATTAACCAAAATTTTATATTAATTTAGAAATAAATTTGGCTTAAAAATCAGGAATGTTACAGATTCCCCCCTTAAGAAAATTTCGTCCCCGAAATTTGCAAGGGAGCAACAAAGATAGATGAACACACAAAGAAATGGTTCACCAGATCAAACTGAATATCAATTCTGCATTTGGCTTGCCAAATCAAAATATCAACAATATGAGAACAACTCATTCAATATTACGCAAGATACTCAGGCCATCCGGTCTACGAAATGCAGGGCACTAGTTAGTTCGTAGGGATAACTAACCACTCATAGAATATATCGAGACACCAATAGATAGATCGATTCAATCTTTAACAATTTCTCAAACACTAGGTATGGATTCCAAACTCAAGTCAAAACACCCTAAAGTATATACCAACTTGTCTCTCTTCAGACTTCAATCTACACAAGAAATTATAATAGAATTCCAAATTTGGTTTTAATCGATATCGTTTTTATTTATACAATTCAAATTTAGCCCTATATTCTGTCACGTTCTAAATTTCAGCGTTCGAAAATTGACACCCGTACTTCACTTGTACTTGAATGCCGCAGATTCAATCGTTGAAATTTGACTCGTGCCGGAGCTTATAACACATTAAGTATAACAAAATAACGGAAGAAAAGAAATAAATATCATATACAACTCCAATGAATACAATATCCAATGATATACAACAATGATATCAATATGATACAATAATATCAGAGACAATAAACAATAGTGGAAAACAAATAGCAAAAGAGATAACTCCAATATCAAACTGCAACTCCAATCCAATGCTCTAAGCCAAACCTCCAAACCACTAGCTCGAACCTCCATCAAGGTTGCACAAAGGTAAGAAAGGTCAGCCGTGAATGCTGAAGTGTAGCAAATGCGATCCACAAATCCAAAGGGCATCGAAGGCTATCGAATCAATTCCCACTACTCGATTGTCTAAAAAAGCAAACTCTAGACTGCCCGTGTAGGAAATTTGTGGGCACCCAGAGTTTAGGAAAGGAACAATAAACTCCAGGTCAGTCATGGGACTGGTGTGAGCAAACGAAAATAGTTTTATCTTTTAAAACAAACAACAAAAGCTTTTAAAGTTCAAATCCGCAATGCTTTTTTTTGGAAAATGAAACTACCATAAGGCCTTCCGCCACACACACCATGCAACCGTAGAATTGGAGGAGATTTCTTCTTATGATAGACAAAAATGCTTGATACGCGAAAATCATTTTGATATTATTATTAGTGCATAGTGGAAAACATTTTGAAAGTATAATATTAGTCTTGGCCAGCATAGACATTTCGAACTATGCATACTATAGCTACCATCCAAACATTGGGGCGCCACCATAAGTAGATGGTAGGTTATACAACAAAAACCGTACAAGGCGCGTATTGGATGATTGGATTTCCAACAAATGGTCGGGCTAAGGAACTTCCCGTTGCCACATGGGAACGCCTCTGGAGGGACGCCCCGAGAACCTACCCGGCTCTCTACCAACACAAGACCGGTCTACCCCTTCCTGGGGGTAAAACCTAAATATGCCTCCCCCGGTCGTTTGCGACCTTTATCCGAGGATCCTCTACACCAACAACATCACACAGTAATAAATATACTACAGTGTCCACATGAGTAAGTATTTGGGCTCCATACCATGATACCACCCTTTTCCAGAAGGAATGGACATACCCTAGGGGCGCTACCCCTAAAACCTTGCCGCATCTTTCTTGTTTCGACCATTACCGAGCTATGAGGGAGGTCTCGTCCACAAAGCTACCCTTTTTCACAAAGTCATGCTTTGATCAACAAATGATCAGCAGCACTTCGTATGCCACATTACCAAATTGGGAATGTATCACCGGTAACCATCTACTACATAATCTCTGAGCTCGTACGTCTCAAAGAAGAGTGTTAAGCTAAGAGAATAAATCTCTGCCACCAAACAAAAATGTATTTGATAGAAACCGATTTTACATTTCAAAGTGTAATGTCAGACACACATCCATACAAGTCTGTTCCGGGTTCGAACATAACTGAAGGCACTTCCGAAGAAGCCCTTGCAAATCTGGGTATTCACAATCCCGATCAGACCTTCCCATCACTTAGGGAATCTCTATACCGGCGTGACTCAGTGCAGAGACAATCGACAGGTTATCCTTTCTTTCTCGAAAATACCCGGCCTTCACCACGGTCTTCAAATGTTATCCATATCGACGTATCACTACTTGGAATGGGTTATATGACACAAGGTCCTCTCCCGGCTAAACCGAATAATGAGCGCAATATTTAAAAACATATGGATATGGGATTTTATTTAAGGC
This sequence comes from Allium cepa, assembly GCA_030765085.1. Lineage (NCBI taxonomy): Eukaryota > Viridiplantae > Streptophyta > Magnoliopsida > Asparagales > Amaryllidaceae > Allium > Allium cepa. Next base: position 501,524,688 of record CM060937.1, on the reverse strand, counting down.
ACACTTATTACCCAAAACAAATGGTTTAAAAACAAATTACCATTTCAAATATTTTTAAATAAAAAGATTCATTTCACAAAGTTCACCAATTTTCCACAAAGGTTCATTCATGGCTTTTCAAAACAATTTCATTTCAAATTGGATTAACTTATCCAATCTTTAAATTAAAGATTTAATTCATAACATTCAAACCATTTCCAATTCAAACCTTTTATATGAAAGATATACCATTTAAAACTCTCTTCGATTTCAAAACAAGGTTCAATAACCTTTCACATAAGTTAAAGCTGATTACATTTACATAAGTTAAAGCCATTCAAGTATAAACTTGGGCTTAAATTTAAATTCCCAAAAAAATACTTTTTAAATGGTTAAAAAGCCATATAAACACCTTTATAACTTGTACAATCTTTTTAAACCACAATTTCGAAATCATTGAATTCAATTTCAAATATTGAATTCAAATTCAAATCAAATTATTTAAATTTCAAAACTTTATTAAGTTATTCAAAATAACTTTTATTTTTGAAATCCCTTTTCAAAAGCTTTCAATTCCAATTCCAAAACTATTTTGGATTCAAAAATTCAATCTTTAAAATCATTAAAATATTTAATTCAAATATCCGTGACTTAACCGATTTCCAAGTGCGATCCATATTTGTGTGTGTAAGGTGTAGTCCAGGGGTTTCACACAATAGTGCAACAACATCAATCATTACAGATTTAATCATATCAATATTGATAAGCGGTATATTCCAATAACGCTTATCTATATACACAGAATCACAGAAAGATAACATAAATGCATTATAGATAAATAAATTACATTCATCATAGCTTGAATTAAAACAATTCAAATCACAAACCATCACACATCAGAGATAACAAAACAATTCACAGCATTCAATAGAATACAATCATCCATAAATAAGATTAATTGATCATCTGATTAATTCGAAACCAGATTAATTACAATTCTGGTTGATTAACATTAATTAGTTACATTTTATGTTAATTAATCATCCTTTAATTATTTATTAATTAACCTTAATTAATGAATTAGTTAACGTTTAATTATAAAAGAATTCATCTTAATTAACTAATTAACCTTAATTAATTATTCTTAATTAATAAATCAATTAATTAACTCTTAATTAATTATCATTTAATTAATTAATCCTAATTAATTTAAAATAAGTAATTATTCTTAATTACTTAATTAACTTTCACCATTAGTTAATTATTTTTATTAATTGTCTAACCTTTAATTAATTAATTACTTCTTAAATTAATACCCTTAATTATATTAATTAATTATCCTTAACTAATTTACCTTTAAACACATTGATTAAATCAATCTTTAATCTTAATTATCAATTTTTAATTACTTTCACTAAGTAATTATTTTTAGTTAATTATTCATTAATTACTTTATTAATAAAACTTGAATTATTTATCATTAGTTAACTTCATTAATTAATTATCCTTAATAAATTCCCTCAAAATAATTATTCCTTAATTAATCACAAAAATTAATTAATCTCAATTAATCACCTTTAAATAATTATCTTTAATCATAGATTAATTTACCTTTAATCAATCATCACCTTTAACAAACCAATTAATAAATCACAAATTAATTACACTGAGTATTATTCTTTAATCTCCTTCGTTTATCAATTCTTCCTTAATCACATTAATTTGTTAATAGTTCTTTAAAATCTCATCAATTAAAAGATAGCCATTTATCTTTATTATTATTATTATTTTCCTTATCGTTTAGTTCTTTTTTAATAAAAATTTGGAAATATGCCGTAAATCAATATATATATATATATAAACTTAAAATCTTTAAGTTAGATTAAGGATTATAAAACCATCTCATTTTCTCTATCATCCACTTAATTTCAAAGATTAAGTCCATAAACTTTAAAACCAAAAGTTATAAAATTTAACTTAATAAATTTGAAACAAATTATTATTATTATTATTATTATTATTTTTACCCTTCAAGTAATTTCAATTTAAACGAACATTGATTAAGTTAGAAAAGAAAAGTGTTTTAATAACCTATTTATAAATTTAAATTCGAAAGCTTGGCTCATTATTCTTTGAAACCTACTTATTTCAAACCCTTTTCAATCTTGATCATTCCAGAACACTTTAAACTTGGCTAAATACAACTGTATGAGACTTATCATATGTTTTTCTCAAATTTTGAAACTGATTTGTAACAGATTATACTTCACATTTTAAAATCCTACTAAACATGTTAAGTGACCCGAGCTATTACCGGATTTCCCCAAACCAACTTCGGGTTGAACCCACCCACTCTCGCCTTCGAGTCACTTGCGCCATTTACTCGAAATCGTCACGAGTTTCTCATCTTCTTCTCCAACTTCACGATCTCCTTGAAATACAACCATACACGTGCACCTGCACCCCGACCAAAGCTACTTCGACCATCGCCGCGATCACCCACACATCCCCGTTGATCACCCTCAGCCTCACGACCAACCGATCGAGGAATACAAACGCAAATCGAAAAAGAACCCATCGTTCCAAACTCTGGAACCAACCCGACCAGAAAGCCCATCATCGCCGATGATCTTGCCCACGATCATCCACGCCTTCATGACCCAAGCTCCATCTCGGTTTCCAGCTTCGATTCCTCTACTTGCGGTGAAGTCCGATCCACCTCTGACATCACAGCGAACTCAAACACATCGTCGACTCAACCATCTCACAAAACCCTAAAATCACTCTGCTTGACCATCATGATCGATGAAAATTTTTGCGAGTATTTTTCCTGGAATCGCCAACAACCAAGCTAACTTCACCCACGACCTCGAGGTCCAATCATCCCCCGATCGCACGAATTCGACAGAAAACCCATCTTAGATCAACTCACGAATTCTCGAGATTCCCAAATCTAAAATTTTTGATTTAACTTTCAAAAATCATGACTTTTTATGGTGATTACGATTATATAAGCGAATCAAATAATTAAGGAGATCAAATTTTTATCATATGTTGAACTTCACTGTAAACTCTTTTCCCTGGTTAAAAATATGTTAAAATTTATCTCAAAAAAAACTTTAGAATTTTGATTTTGATTGAATGAACATGTTTTCTTCAAATCCTAAACTCTAGCATGATGTAGAGCAGAAGAATTCGAATTTTACATGAATTTAAACCCTGTCAGTGTTTGAAACAGAATATATATGACTGGAACCAAACATGCACACAACAACCCATACATATGCATATATGCATACAGATATGTTTAACAACTAGGCAACATTCCCATAACAGATTCAAGTGTTAACAACACATCAGAGATAAGAACAGGTTTAGGAGGTTTGCTCCCCAGACTATGATGTGCTAAGGGCTTGAAAAGTGGATTTTGATTTTTTGTTAGCTAAATTTTACTGCATCCCCTGATTTGTTTTTGGAATTGCTTGACCTTGACCCATATTCCAGACTGAAGCTACTTTTTTTTCTGATTTGATTTCAGAAGAGCTTCTAGGCTTTGCAATTTTACAGAAGATTTGCTTTTGATCTTCAGGTTTTTAGGTTGAAGCTGAAGCTCAAATTTGAACTGCTACTTATCTAATTGTTTTGTTTTTTTAACTTTGCTTGTTTCTTGAATTTGAACTTGCTTTGCTTCAAGATTTTGAAATTAAATCTGAAACTTGCTTTTCAGATCTGATTGTGAGTTTGAAATGATTTTGTTTGTTTGATGTTTAAAATTTGAAGCTAACAGGTTGTAGCTCCCAGAACACTGCTTGGGCTTTCAAAATCTGATTTGCCTTTATTTTTCTGGTTTTAGTGATTTATTTCAATTTTTTAGATTTGTAAAGAATTTCAAATTGTTGTTTTCTCAGGTCTGAGAAAATTTTGAGAAAGATGAAAGCAGCCTGACCTGCCTTTTCTTCTTTTGCATGTTTTCAAAATTAAATTCAAAAGAATATAATCATCTTGCCACTTGTTCAATCTAGTTTAACACTTGTAAATTTACTTATATGCATGGCTTACACTTGTTCAAATGTGTGTTAAAAGGTTTACACTTGTAAATGTTTGTATATTTATGTTTAAACCCCTTGATTTAATTAGTTAAAATTTTAGTTTTAAACCCTCATTCTCTTATGTTTACATGTATATACAAACTATCTTTAACTTCTTTATTTCCAAAGAAATATACATATCTAAGTCAAAGCTTTTATATTTAATTCCATATGCACTACTATGTTCATTTTCAAGTATAAAAGAAAAGCAATTTATCAAATCTCATAAATTCACAAACCAATTTCTTCACACACACACACACACACACACACACACACACACACACACACACACATATATATATGCTTTCTTATTAATTTTCAAAGACATGTATATTTAAAACTCTTATTAGTTCTTGTTTTAATATTATATATACATTTGCACATACATTTTCAATTATTTACAACTTTATAAGAAAAGGGATTTTAAAACCAATTATACATAAATAAGTAATCACATTGATTTTATATTTAGATCTCATATTTTCAAAAATCAAATCATAATCCATTTATATAAATAAATAAACATATATCTTATTTAATTTGGAAAATCCAAACACAATTTTATTTTCTAAGATATTTAAATTTGAATCCCAATTTCAAATCCTATTTTTAATCAATTTTACATACATATTCTTTCCCAAATATTCAAATTAATCCTCTATTAATTCATAATTTAATCAAAATCTTATATTAATTTCCAAATCAATTTAGCTTAAAAATCAGGAATGTTACAGATTCCCCCTTAAGAAAATTTCATCCCCGAAATTTGCCAGGGAGACAACAAAGAATGAATAGATACACAAAGATAGAGAATCGACTCACAAATCAAGCCGATTATCTATTCTATATTTGGATTACCCAATCAGAATATCAATAATAATTTGGTGACCCCTTTAATTTTTACACATAGATTTTTTTTTAAAATGAATATATATTTAAATTCCATAATGTTAAGTTTGAACATTTAGAAGATTCATTGATTTTTTCCCAAGGTCCTGGATGACCAATATAATTATATCAGTTCATGATTCACCTTAAAATAGCCCTACATATTTGATGATATGTTTGCTTCTTTTGTTTTGTATGAGATGAAGTTTACAACAGGCACAATGCATATGGGATTGGTAGTGCAAAGTACAGTGCACCTTTGCATTTTCTTTTCTTAATTTTCTACTCTTTCTGCCTATATATGTCTATTATCACCTCATGCAGTATTTAAGTGTTAAAAAGTGTAAATGAGAGAAGTATAATTGCTATTATGAACATACAAATCTGTTTTCGCAATCACATTTTCGTTTCAGGTTGAACAATTATATTTGCACTGCATTTTTCAAATAGGTTGGAAATGCAAACTGGTATGCTTGGAGTTGGTATTTCAAAAACTTGGAGTTTTTATATCATTTTCTTCGAGCTGGAGACACTTGCACAACATGAACTGTGGTGAAGTGATTCCAGGCTATAAGGGTTTGACCCTTAACCATCTAGGCTGGTCATGTTCCCATACTTACAACTTTCAGAACCATATTTATTATGTAAACAATTTCTACAAACACTTTTCCTATCACAAGTTTGCTTCTATCATATAAAAGTTTTTCTGAGAATTTACTTTCCCCAGACTTTCAACACAAAACAAAAATGTTTCCAAGTCCATTTCTTTTAAAATCCCTTTTTATTTTGAAATCGAATGCATAAATATGGGCCATACATTTTCTCAGAGATTATGCATCAACCAATATCTATTGCAGGCCATGCATAAACCATCTTATTCAAAACTTGCAAGCTTGTTTTGTTTTCTGAAAATCAGTTATGCTTGACTGTTTTTAATTGCCATCATCAGATCACCAAATAATTTCAAGCCAAAGAAAACAGGGGCTAACATGAACACATATCATACTGATTTGTTATATCGGTCTTCTCAGTCCCAAAAAGATGACCAGATATTTATAAGAACATCAACTAATTACTTGCCATCAGAAACAAAGGTTTAGCTAAATACATGTCATAATCCAAGCACTCAGAAAAATCTCCTTACAGTTTTCTTTAACTACTGATAATAACTAGATCATTCATTACAAGCATCTGCAAATACAAAGCAAATTTTCTCTTATTTATACTAGCAGCTAATGCCTCCTTCATCCATCAAGTCAACCTTAATTACCTGCATGCAATTCACTGAGCTGCCCCATTTAATTGAGACACCCAAATGATTGCAAAGGCAACCAAAAGGGTCAGTTTATACTGGTATGAACATTAATGAATTTTATACACATGTTTACAAATCTTATGAACTTATAACACTTGCATAATCTAGCAGTTTGTAAACTATGCTCACCAGTAAAAATTGCCAAATAACTTCAAGAATACAACCATTCATTCAACATATATGCAACAAGCCATGCATTATTCATAACATCATTTTTTTTACATAAATAAACCCAGGTTTTGTTCTCCCAGTTTCTCCCAGTATTTCATTCAGGTCATCATATTAAACCTTGTTTAATTTATATCCCTGTCCAGATATTATAACCCAAAGATTTAAATCTCATACCCCATTTTATTTATGGTCTAAATCCCCCGGTCAAATGAACACAAGTATGCATTGTAGAGGAATCACCCAGATTGTTTTACTTATTCCAACACACAAAGGCCTCAGGGTGCACTTGCACCATGCATATACTTCCTCCCACCTGAAGCAAGCAGATCATTGACTAACCCCAAATGACCAATTTAATTTTCTTTCATTTATTCATAGGATCTATTAATCTAATGAGTTTCCCCCTCCAGTTTCTGCTTAATTCATTAAGCACCTGTTTATGGGTTTAATCATAAAACCCTCAATTCCTCCATGTTTCAGAAAAACATAATTACTTTCTAGTTCAACTCCTTGTTTTCCATTTATTTTCTTTACTGAAGAAATTTGCAGCAGGTTTTCCAAAACATTTTAAACATCATGATCCTTCTATATTATTGAAAAAAAGAAAAAGAATATGGACAGAGGTATTTGTTAAGGAAAATTTACCAAAAAACTCAGAAATCCTCCTGCCTTATTACTTAGAAAATAAGCATGAGCCAGATTTCTATCTTGCTGCCTATGTCCTAAATAATTTAAATCCATACTTGATAATAATAAGAATAGAATTAAAAATGCTCAAAACATTTTAGCTTGGAAAACTGACATACAAGACTCCAAACAGAAATGCACAAACAAACATCCATCTCATCCATTTCATTCATAATAAACCACTTCAAAGATTTAAATAATTTTTATAATACTTTAGGCTGCCTACCAGAGGTCTTAATGCCATTGCATAAAATAGATTAATGCTCACCTAGTATTTTCTTTTACTATCTTGCTCCTCTACTCAGCAAATCCCTTCAGAGCTGCTTACCTATATTTCTCCTATTTTATTTTATTTTTTTCTGAGATGATGATGGTCATGATGGTGTACAGGTTTTATAAAGCTATTTTAGGGTTTAAGGTAATGGGTAATTCCTTTGATACCCCTTTATTTTTCATGCACAGATTATACTTATGTATGGTCCTCAATTGGAATTACACTCACTTGATTTCCTTTAGCAGTTATTTCGGGATTCCAGCACTTTAATTACTGCACGCTATTTCCATGATCTCATTCTATTCATGCCATATGCATGTGACCTTTGCTTATTTTATTTTCTGCTCAGTTTTTAAAGAAACTTTAATCTTTTTGCATTTTCTACTTAGCCTTCTTTTCTTATACAATTCATGTACACTGTCATATATATTTAGGTGGTGTAAAAATTACTCATACTATATTGTTTTTTATTCCCCCCTTTAAAACGGTAACTTTTTTTTTATATCTATATGATAAAAATTACACACACACACACAAAATTATTTATTTCTTTTCTGGCAGCATGATTATATAAGTCATTTGAAACTGCATAAAACTCCATTGTATTATTATTATTATTATTATTATTATTTTACTAACAAGTTTTTCTGTTTTGATGCATCTTTTATTTTATTTTATTTCAGGGTCATTACATACCCTCCCCCTTAAAGGAATTATGTCCCCATAATTTCTTTTAATTTCTCCAAATAAAAATACTAATCCATAGTCTGTTTTAATTCCATAATCCCATACTCACATTTTATGAAAGCAAGCAATGCATAAGAATATTCAGAAAATCATCATAAACTACTTAAACATACCTCTCCATCAGTAAACAAATTGGGGTATTTTGCCCTCATTTTGTCCTCCACCTCCCATGTACAATCGTTGGTGTCCAAGCTCCATTGAATTTTTACTAGTTTGATCACCTTGTTCCTCAACTTTTTCTCCTCCTTGGCAACTATCCCTACTGGTTCATTTGCGTAGACCAAATTCTTTTGGACTTGAATTTGAGTAGGTGACTCCAGAATTGCTTCTTCATCGTGCACCCATTTTCTTAGTTGAGAAACATGAAACACTGGATGCACACCCCCCAACTCCTCAGGTAATTTAAGTTTGTAGGCCATAGCACCAATTCTCTGCATAATTTCATATGGTCCTACAAATCTTGGTGATAACTTACCAGATTTCCCAAACCTAAACACCTTCCTCATTGGTGATACCTTAAGAAAAACATATTCTCCTACCTTAAACTCCATTGGCTTTCTCCTTTCATCTGCATAAGACTTTTGTCTTGATTGTGTTGTCTTCATCCTATGTCTAATTAACTCGATCATGTTGGAAGTTTCTTTAACATGATCTGGTCCTAGTAGTATACCCTCTCCCATATCCAACCAACAGGCAGGAGATATGCAGGGTCTCCCATACAAGGCTTCAAAGGGAGCCATTCGTATTGTTAACTGGTAGCTATTGTTATATGTGAACTCTGCCAAATGAATGTGATCCTCCCAGTTACCCCCAAAGTCAAGCACACATGCTCTCAACAGATCCTCCAATATTTTGTTTACTATCTCTGTCTTCCCATCACTTTGAGGATGGTAGGCAGTGCTTAAGCATAGTTGAGTTCCCATTGCTTCTTGGAAGCTTTCCCAAAATCTTGAGGTGAACAAAGTGTCTCTATCACTCACAATGGTCTTGGTATACCATGTAGCCTCACCACTTCCTTAATAAATAATTGTGCAAGCCTAGTTGCATTTCTATCTGACTTGACAGGGACAAAGTGAGCTGATTTGGTTAGTCTATCGACAATTACCCATATACTATCATTGCCTTTCTTAGTTCTAGGCAAACCATCCACAAAATCAATGGAAATACTTTCCCATTTCCACTGAGGTACCTCCAAAGGTTGCAACATGCCAGAAGGCTTCTGGTGATCTGCTTTAATTTGCTGACAGGTGAAACACTTTGCCACATATCTTGCCACTGCTTGTTTCATTCCTGGCCACCAGTAGCTTCTTTTTAAATCATGATACATTTTAGTACCACCAGGGTGTATGGTGTACCTGGTTTTGTGGTGCTCATTCATGATTTCTTCCTTCAACTCTGCAATGTCTGGTACACACAACTTCTCATTCTTCCTTAAATACCCCTTGTGATCTATTTTAAAATTTCCCAACTCAATGTTGCTAAGTAACATTTCCTTCTTCTCCTTCAAATTTTTATCTTGGTCTTGCATGCCACCAATTTTCTCCACTAGATTGGATTTTACTGTAATCAATCCTAGTGTACCATACTCTACCATGTCATCATGCTCTCTAAAATTCTTTTCATTCTTGCTATATATATCTGCCTCCCCAAGCATTACAAGGTTTTTAAATTCATCAATCATTAGACTTGCTAATCTAACATGATGCCCACTCAAGGCATCTGCCACCCTATTGGCTTTTCCAGAGGTCTACAAAATATCTAAATCATATGCAGCTAGAAATTCCATCCACCTTGCTTGTCTCATATTCATATCTTTTTGAGAAAATAAATACTTCAATGCTTGATGGTCTGTAAATAATTCAAACTTTGCTCCAAGCAAATAATGCCTCCAAAGTTTTAATGCAAACACTATTGCAGCTAATTCTAGATCATGAGTTGCATATTTAGTTTCATTGGGTTTAAGCTGTCTTGATGCATATGCCACTACCTTGCCATGTTGCATAAGCACTGCACCTAACCCAGACCCACTAGCATCAGTATATACAACCATTCCTTCATTTGCTTCTGGGATTTGCAAGACAGGAGCTTCCACCAGTGCTTGTTTCAATTTCTCAAAAGCTTGTTCACACTGCTCAGTCCACACATATGGTTGGTTCTTCTTTGTCAACTTGGTCATTGGTGTGGCTATTCTTGAAAAATCCTTGATGAACCTTCTATAGTACCCTGCCAATCCCAAGAATGATCTCACCTCAATCACTGTTCTGGGTCTACTCCATGATTGAACTGCAATCACTTTGCTTGGATCCACACTTACTCCTTGTTGTGACACTATGTGTCCTAAGAATTTTACTTCATGTTGCCAAAATGTACATTTTGAATACTTGGCTTTTAATTCATGTTCTCTAAGTCTGGATAATACTAGGTGTAGATGCATAGCATGATCATTTTCTGTCTTTGAGTAAATTAATATATCATCTATAAATACTAGAACAAATTTATCCAAAAAGTCTCTAAAAATTCTATTCATCAAATCTACAAAATAGGAGGGAGCATTGGTCAAGCCAAATGGCATTACTAAAAATTCATATAGGACATACCTTGTGTTAAAGGCTGTGTACTCAATGCTTTCCTCTGCAACTTTCATTTGGTGAAATCCAGAGGCTAAATCTAACCTTGAAAATATTTTAGCTCCATGCAATTGATCAAATAGATCATCTATTCTAGGCAGTGGGTACTTATTTTTAATGGTTACCTTGTTTAAATCCCTATAGTCTACACACAACCTCATTGTTCCATCATGCTTCTTGACAAAGAGCAATGGGGAACCCCAACTGGAACTACTTGATCTTATGAATCCTTTCTCTTCTTATTCTTCTAGTTGATGTTCTAATTCTACTAACTCTTTTGGACCCATCCTATAAGGCTTCTTAATGATTGGATTTGTTCCTGGCATTAACTTAATTTTGAATTCAACTGGTCTATTCTGAGGAATTCCTCTCACCTCTCCAAACACATCTATGTATTCATTAACTATTGGAATTTCCTCTATTTTTAATTCCTTTTGAATTTGGTTTATACTCCAAATTTTATTAAAACATGTGTTCTTTGCTATTTCACTTAGAACTGTAATTCTTTTGCCTTATTTGTCTCCAAAGAAGTGGTAAGGTTTTCTAAATTTAAAATTGCTTTATTTTTCATTAACCAATCTACCCCCAAAATAATCCCAATACCAGGATAATTAAAAGTATATAGATCTGAATCAAAGCCATAACCCCCTATGATTAATTTCAGACCCATACACTTCATCCCTAATATACAATGACTCCCTATGGGGCTGTGTACAGTTAAAGGTTGTTCAATAGAAACATAAGCAAGTGCTAACTTCTTTACAATTTCCAAAGATATTAGTGAATGTGAGGCACCAGTGTCATATACTACTGATATTGGTTGGGTATTGATTAGAATTATACCTTCAAGTTGCCCAACATTTCCAGTGGTGTTTGTTGCCAAAGCTCCTACCCTTGCTGTTTTCTTATGAGTCTCTGGGCAGTCCTTCTTTAAATGTCCCATTTTGCCACAGTTATAGCAGCATCCTTTAGGTATTTTAGGGTCAGGGCATTGGTTACTGTAATGTCCAGCTTTTCACAATTAAAACAATGAGTGAATTTCTTGCTTTCAGGTGCTATTTCTCCTTCCCCTTTCTTAACTCCTTTACTTGCATTTCTCTTGTCATAAGGTTGCACTTTGTTCTGACCTCCCTTCTTCTTATTGAGCTTCATGTTCTTGAATTTCTCCCTTGTGGTATCATGTTGCTCAAAGGAGAGAGTTAGATCAATCACATGATCAAAGGTTTTGTCTTTGTATGGCAACATTGCCCTGGATAGATTGGGATTCAAGCCTTGAATGTATCTTGCATTCTTTGCTTCTGCATTCCCTATCAACACCATTCCATATTTGGACAATGCTTCAAACTACTGAGTGTACTCATTTACACTCATGCCTCCTTGCCTTAACCTAATAAAGTCTTCAAGCAGTGTGGCTTTGGCAGATGCTGGGATAAATCTGGCCTCAAGCATGTCCTTGAAATCATTCCAAGTGATGTTATTTTCTGGCCTTCCTACTATCACAACCTCCCACCAATCCAGTGCACCCCCTTCAATTTCCTTGAAGCTATTTGTCTTTTCCTTTGGTCATTGATTTGCATATCTGTAAAGACCCTCTCCATAGTCCTTATCCGCATTTGAACACCCATAGCTCCTTCAGTGCCTTCAAAATTCTTTCCTCCCAAATTGGTACAAGTCTTAAGCAGTTTGGAGAGCTCCTCATGAGGATTGTCTTGCCTTGGTGCCATTCCATCCCTCAAAGCCCTCACAAAATCCTCCATGCTTATTACAGGTGGCTCACGTGATGGTCCTGCACCTGTGTGATGTCTTGGTCCTACCATAATGCTATAGATATAATTTTTAAGTAGTTTATTTACCCCCATTATTTTTAGTATCTTTACTTTGTTTATTTATTTTATTTAGGTGTACTCTGTACATGTATCACAAGCATGCATTTCATTCAGACATAACACAAAAGCATCCAATCCCCAAGAATTCAATCAATGCATTCAATCATCCATATACATACAATAATGTTTACTATGTTATTTAAAACATAGCTCTGATACCAACTGTGGTGACCCCTTTAATTTTTACACATAGATTTTTTTTTTAAAATGAATATATATTTAAATTCCATAATGTTAAGTTTGAACATTTAGAAGATTCATAGATTCTTTTCCCAAGATCCTGGATGACCAATATAATTATATCAGTTCATGATTCACCTTAAAATAGCCCTACATATTTGATGATATGTTTGCTTCTTTTGTTTTGTATGAAATGAAGTTTACAACAGGCACAATGCGTATGGGATTGGTAGTGCAAAGTACAGTGCACCTTTGCATTTTCTTTTCTTAATTTTCTACTCTTTCTGCCTATATATGTCTATTATCACCTAATGCGGTATTTAAGTGTTAAAAAGTGTAATTGAGAGAAGTATAATTGCTATTATGAACATACAAATCTGTTTTCACAATCACATTTTCATTTCAGGTTGGACAATTATATTTGCGCTGCATTTTTCAGATAGGTTGGAAATGCAAACTGGTATGCTTGGAGTTGGTATTTCAAAAACTTGGAGTTTTTATATCATTTTCTTCGAGCTGGAGACACTTGCACAACATGAACTGTGGTGAAGTGATTCCAGGCTATAAGGGTTTGACCCTTAACCATCTAGGCTGGTCATGTTCCCATACTTACAACTTTCAGAACCATATTTCTTATGTAAACAATTTCTACAAACACTTTTCCTATCACAAGTTTGCTTCTATCATATAAAAGTTTTTCTGAGAATTTACTTTCCCCAGACTTTCAACACAAAACAAAAATGTTTCCAAGTCCATTTCTTTTAAAATCCCTTTTTATTTTGAAATCAAATGCATAAATATGGGCCATACATTTTCTCAGAGATTATGCATCAACCAATATCTATTGCAGGCCATGCATAAACCATCTTATTCAAAACTTGCAAGCTAGTTTTGTTTTCTGAAAATCAGTTATACTTGACTGTTTTTAATTGCCATCATCAAATCACCAAATAATTTCAAGCCAAAGAAAACAGGGGCTAACATGAACACATATCATAATGATTTGTTATATCAGTCTTCTTAGTCCCAAAAAGATGACGAGATATTTATAAGAACATCAACTAATTACTTGCCATCAGAAACAAAGGTTTAGCTAAATACATGTCATAATCCAAGCACTTAGAAAAATCTCCTTACAGTTTTCTTTAACTACTGATAATAACTAGATCATTCATTACAAGCATCTGCAAATACAAAGCAAATTTTCTCTTATTTATACTAGCAGCTAATGCCTCCTTCATCCATCAAGTCAAACTTAATTACCTGCATGCAATTCACTGAGTTGCCCCATTTAATTGAGACACCCAAATGATTGCAAAGGCAACCGAAAGGGTCAGTTTATACTGGTATGAACATTAATGAATTTTATACACATGTTTACAAATCTTATGAACTTATAACACTTGCATAATCTAGCAGTTTGTAAACTATGCTCACCAGTAAAAATTGCCAGATAACTACAAGAATACAACCATTCATTCAACATATATGCAACAAGCCATGCATTATTCATAACATCATTTTTTTTTACATAAATAAACCCAGGTTTTGTTCTCCCAGCTTCTCCCAGTTTTTCATTCAGGTCATCATATTAAACCTTGTTTAATTTATATCCCTGTCCAAATATTATAACCCAGAGATTTAAATCTCATACCCCATTTTATTTATGGTCTAAATCCCCCTGTCAAATGAACACAAGTATGCATTGTGGAGGAATCACCTAGATTGTTTTATTTATTCCAACACACAAAGGCCTCAGGGTGCACTTGCACCATGCATATACTTCCTCCCACCTGAAGCAAGCAGATCGTTGACTAACCCCAAATGACCAATTTAATTTTCTTTCATTTATTCATAGGATCTATTAATCTAATGAGTTTCCCCTTCCAGTTTCTGCTTCATTCATTAAGCACCTGTTTATGGGTTTAATCATAAAACCCTCAATTCCTCCATGTTTTAGAAAAACATAATTACTTTCTAGTTCAACTCCTTGTTTTCCATTTATTTTCTTTACTGCAGAAATTTGCAGCAGGTTTTCCAAAACATTTTAAACATCATGATCCTCTTATATTATTGAAAAAAAGAAAAAGAATATGGACAGAGGTATTTGTTAAGGAAAATTTACCAAAAATACTCAGAAATCCTCCTGCCTTATTACTTAGAAAATAAGCATGAGCCAGATTTCTATCTTGCTGCCTATGTCCTAAATAATTTAAATCCATACTTGATAATAATAAGAATAGAATTAAAAATGCTCAAAACATTTTAGCTTGGAAAACTGACATACAAGACTCCAAACAGAAATGCACAAACAAACATCCATCTCATCCATTTACTTAATAATAAACCACTTCAGAGATTTAAATAATTTTTATAATACTTTAGGCTGCCTACCAGAGGTCTTAATGCCATTGCATAAAATAGATTAATGCTCACCTAGTATTTTCTTTTACTATCTTGCTCCTCTACTCAGCAAATCCCTTCAGAGCTGCTTACCTATATTTCTCCTATTTTATTTTATTTTTTTCTGAGATGATGATGGTCATGATGGTGTACAGGTTTTATAAAGCTATTTTAGGGTTTAAGGAAATGGGTAATTCCTTTGATACCCCTTTATTTTTCATGCACAGATTATACTTATGTATGATCCTCAATTGGAATTACACTCACTTAATTTCCTTTAGCAGTCATTTCGGGATTCCAGCACTTTAATTACTGCATGCTATTTCCATGATCTCATTCTATTCATGCCATATGCATGTGACCTTTGCTTACTTTATTTTCTGCTCAGTTTTTAAAGAAACTTTAATCTTTTTGCATTTTCTACTTAGCCTTCTTTTCTTATACAATTCATGTACATTGTCATATATATTTAGGTGGTGTAAAATTACTCATACTATATTGTTTTTTATTCCCCCCTTTAAAACAGTAACTTTTTTTTATATCTATATGATAAAAATTACACACACACAAAATTATTTATTTTCTTTTTTGGCAGCATGATTATACAAGTCATTTGAAACTGCATAAAACTCCATTGTATTATTATTATTTTTTTACTAACAAGTTTTTCTGTTTTGATGCATCTTTTATTTTATTTTATTTCAGGGTCATTACAAATAAATACAAGAACGAATCTATTTAACTCTTTACAATATACTCGGGGTCATCTAGATCTACGAAATATACATGTGCATTGGATAGTTCGAAGGGATAACTAACCGTTCGTAGTATATATATCTGGACCCCAAAAGAACAGATAATTGGATACAGTCTTTCGAAATTCTCAAATACTAAGTATGGATTCCAAACTTAAGTCGTAACACCCCAAATTATATATCTTGTCCCTCTTTGGACTTTGATCCTCACAAGAAATTACAATAGAATTTCAAATTTTGGTTTAATCGAAATTTTTTTATCGATACAATTTATTTAACTTTATATTTTAGTTACCAATTTATTTAAATTTAAATTTTCGCATTTATCAAAGTTGAAAACGAAAAGCTGGTAGAGATTTGATGAAGAGAATATGAAATAGAAACTATCTTTAAGGATTCGTAGGGCCACCATCACACCGAAGCTTCTTCCTCGAGCTACCATGAAGACATCAAAGAAATTGGAGTCAGATCAAAGGAGATTGATAGAGAAAGTTATTTCCACTGTCGCAGGGTATTGACCATTTGTAGCGGTACTCCCCTGTCCCCCATCTCGTCTTCTTCTTGCACCCATACTTACTATTAGTGGATAGTAAGATAATTTACTGAGGCACTCGGATGGAAATCTTAGGGATATACTCATTCTAGGGTATACTTCGCCCTATCTCTAATGAGTTACCTAATATGTTATACTCCTGAGCTAAAGTTTCAACCTTCAGCTCTGATACAAAAATGTCACGTTCTAAATTTCAACGTTCGAAAATCGACACTCGTACTTCACTTGTACTTGAATGCCCCAGATTCAATCGTTGAAATTTGACTCGTGTCGGAGCTTATCACACATTAAGTATAACAACACAGTGGAAGAAAAAAATGAATATCATATACAACTCTAATGGATACAATATCCAATGATATACAATAATGATATCAATATGATACAAGAATATCAAAGACAATAAACAACAGCGGAAAACAAATAGCAAAAGAGATAACTCGAATATCAAACTGCAACTCCAATCCAATGCTCCAAGCCAAAACTCCAAACCACTAGCTCGAACCCCCATCAAGGTTGCACAAAGGTAAGCAAGGTCAGCCGTGAATGCTGAAGTGTAGAAAATGCGATCCACAAATCTAAAGGGCTTCGAAGGCTATCGAATCAATTCCTACTACTCGATTGTCTGAAAAACCAAACTTTAGACTGCCCGTGTGGGAAATTTGTGGGCACCCAGAGTTTAGGAAGAACAATAAACTCCAGTTCAGTCATGGGACTGGTGTGAGCAAACAAAAACAGTTTTGTCTTTTAAAACAAACAACAAAAGCCTTTAAAGTTCAAATCCGCAATTCTTTTTTTTGGAAAATGAAACTACCATAAGGCCTCCCACCACATATAGCATGTAAACATAGAATTGGAGGAGATTTCTCCTTATGATAGTCAAAATGCTTGATACGCGAAAACCATTTTGATATTATTATTAGTGCACAGTGGAAAACATTTCGAAAGTATAATATTAATCTTAGCCAGCATAGACATTTCGAACTATGCCTACTATAGCTACCATCCAAATAGAGGGACGCCACCATAAGTAGATGGCAGGTTATACAACTAAAACCGTAGAAGACGCGTATTGGATGATTGGATTTCCAACAAATGGTCGGGCTAAGGACTTCCTATTGCCACATGGGAACGCCTCCGGCGGGACGCCTCAAGAACCTACCCGGCTCTCTGCCAACACAAGGCCGGTCTACCCCCTTCCCGGGGGTAAAACCTAAGATATGCCACCCCCGGTCGTTTGTAACCTTTATCCGAGGATCCTCTACACCAACAACGTCACATAGTAATAGATATACTACAGTGTCCACATGAGTAAGTATCTGGGCTTTATACCATGATACCACCCTTTTCCAGAAGGAATGGACATACCCTAGGGGAGCTACCAGTGAAACCTTGCCCCATCTTTCCAGTTTCGACTATTACCGGGTTGTGAGGCTCGATGAGGTCTCGTCCACAATGCTACATTTTTTCACAAAGTCATACTTTGATCAATAAATGATCAGCAGCACTTCGTATGCCACATTACCAAATTGGAAATGTATCACTAGTAACCATCAACTACATAACCTCTGAGATCGTACGTCCCAGAGAAGGGTGTTAAGCTAAGAGAATAAATCTCCGCAACTAAACATAAATGTATTTGATAGAAACTGGTTTTACATCTTAAAGTGTAATGTCAGACACACATCCATACAAGTCTGTTCCGGGTTCGAACAGAACCGAAGGCACTTCCGAAGAAGCCCTTGCAAATCCGGTATTCACAATCCCGATCGGACTTCCCATCACTTAGGGAATCTCTATACCGGCGCGTCTCAGTGCAGAGACAATCGACGGGTTATCCTTTCTCGAAAATACCCGGCCTTCACCACCGGTCTTCAAATGCTATCCATATCGACGTATCATTATTCAAAATGGGTTATATGACACAAGGTCCTCTCCCGGCTAAACGAATAATGAGCGCAATATTTAAAAACATATGGATGTGAGATTTCATTTAAGTCACACTTATTACCCAAAACAAATGGTTTAAAAATAAATTACCATTTCAAATCTTTTTAAATAAAAAGATTCATTTCACAAATTTCACCAATTTTCCACAAAGGTTCATTCATGGCTTTCGAAACAATTTCATTTCAAATTGGATTAACTTATCCAATCTTTAAATTAAAGATTTAATTCATAACTTTCAAACCATTTCCAATTCAAATCTTTTATATGAAAGATATACCATTTAAAACTCTCTTCGATTTCAAAACAAGGTTTAATGACCTTTCACATAAGTTAAAGATGATTACATTTACATAAGTTAAAGCCATTCAAGTATAAACGTGGGTTTAAATTTAAATTCCCAAAACAATACTTTTTAAATGGTTAAAAAGCCATATAAACACCTTTATAACTTGTATAATATTTTTAAACCATAATTTCCAAATCATTGTATTCAATTTCAACTATTGAATTCAAATTTAAATCAAATTATTTAAATTTCAAAACATTATTAAGTTATTCAAAATAACTTTTATTTTTGAAATCCCTTTTCAAAAGCTTTCAATTCCAATTCCAAAACTATTTTGGATTCAAAAATTCAATCTTTAAAATCATTAAAATATTTAATTCAAATATCTGTGACTTAACCGATTTCCAAGTGCGATCCATATTTATGTGTGTAAGGTGTAGTCCAGGGGTTTCACACAATAGTGCAACAACATCAATCATCACAGGTTTAACCATATCAATATCGATAAGTGGTATATTCCAATAACGCTTATCTATATACACAGAATCATAGAAAGATAACATAAATGCATTATAGATAAATAAATTACATTCATCATAGCTTGAATTAAAACAATTCAAATCACAAACCATCACACATCAGAGATAACAAAACAATTCACAGCATTCAATAGAATACAATCATCCATAAATAAGATTAATTGATCATCTGATTAATTCAAAACCAGATTAATTACAATTCTGGTTGATTAACATTAATTAGTTACAGTTTATGTTAATTAATCATCCTTTAATTATTTATTAATTAACCTTAATTAATGAATTAGTTAACCTTTAATTATAAAAGAATTCATCTTAATTAACTAATTAACCTTAATTAATTATTCTTAATTAATAAATCAATTAATTAACTCTTAATTAATTATCATTTAATTAGTTAATCCTAATTAATTTAAAATAAGTAATTACTCTTAATTACTTAATTAACTTTCACCATTAGTTAATTATTTTTATTAATTGTCTAACCTTTAATTAATTAATTACTTCTTAAATTAATACCCTTAATTATATTAATTAATTATCCTTAACTAATTTACCTTTAAACACTTTGATTAAATCAATCATTAATCTTAATAATAGATTCTTAATTACTTTCACTAAGTAATTATTTTTAATTAATTATTCATTAATTACTTGATTAACTAAACTTGAATTATTTATCATTAATTAACTTCATTAATTAATTATCCTTAATAAATTCCCTCAAAATAATTAATCCTTAATTAATCACGATAATTAATTAATCCTCAATTAATCACCATTAAATAATTATCTTTAATCATAGATTAATTTACCTTTAATTAATCATCACCTTTAACAAACCAATTAATAAATCACAAATTAATTACATTGAGTATTATTCCTTAATCTCCTTCGTTTATCTATTCTTCCTCACTTTCATTTGTTAATAGTTCTTTAAAATATCATCAATTAAAAGATAGCCATTTATATTTATTATTATTATTTTCCTTATCGTTTAGTTCTTATTTAATAAAAATTTGGAAATAGGCCGTAAATCAACACATATGTATATATTAACTTAAAATCTTTAAGTTAGATTGAGGATTATAAAACCATCTCATTTTCTCAATCATCCACTTAATTTCAAAGATTAAGTCCATAAACTATAAAACCAAAAGTTATAAAATTTAACTTAATAAATTTGAAACAAATTATTATTATTATTATTACCCTTCAAGTAATTTCAATTTAAACAAATATTGATTAAGTTAGAAAAGAAAATCGTTCTAATAACCTATTTGCCAATTTAAATTTGAAAGCTTGGCTTATTATTCTTTGAAACCTTCTTATTTCAAACCCTTTTCAATCTTGATCATTCCAGAACACTTTAAACTTGGCTAAATACAACAGTATGAGACTTATCATATCTTTTTCTCAAATTTTAAAATTGATTTGTAATAGATTATACTTCACATTTTAAAATCCTATTAAACATGTTAAATGACCTGAGCTATTACTGGATTTCCCCAAAACTAACTTCGGGTTGAACCCAACCACTCTCGCCTTCGAGTCACTTGCGCCATTTACTCGAAATCGTCACGAGTTTCCCGTCTTTGTCTCCAACTTCACGATCTCCTTCAGATACAACCATACACGTGCACCTGCACCGCCGACCAAAGCTACTTCGACCATTGCCACGATCCCCCACACATCCCCATTGATCACCCTAAGCCTCATGACCAACCAGATCGAGGAATACAAACGCAAATCGAAAACGAACCCATCGTTCCAAACTCTGGAACCAACCCGACCAAAAAACCCTTCATCGTCGATGATCTCGCCCACGATCATCCACGCCTTCACGACCCAAGCTCCATCTCGGTCTCCGGCTTCGATTCCTCTACTTGCAGTGAAGTCCGATCCACCTCTGACATCACGGCGAACTCAAACACATCGTTGACTCAACCATCTCACGAAACCCTAAAATCATTCCACTTGACCATCATGATCGATGAAAATTTTTGCGAGTATTTTTCCTGGAATCGCCAACACCTAAGCTAACTTCACCCACGGCCTCGAGGTCCAATCATCCCCCGATCGCACGAATTCAACAGAAAACCCATCTTAGTTCAACTCATGAATTCTTGAGATTCCCAAATCTAAAAAATTTGATTTAACTTTCAAAAATCATGACTTTTTATGGTGATTATGATTATATAAGCGAATCAAATAATTAAGGAGATTGAATTTTTATCATATGTTGAACTTCACTGTAAACTCTTTTCCCAGGTTAAATCTATGTTAAAATTTATCTCAAAAATAACTTTAGAATTTTGATTTTGATTGAGTGCACATGTTTTCTTCAGATCCTAAACTCTAACGTGGTTTGGAGCAGAAGATTTCGAATTTTACATGAATTTAAACCCTGTCAGTGTTGAAACAGAATATATATGTCTGGAACGAGACATGCACATAACAACCCATACATATGCATATATGTATATAGAAATGTTTAAAAACTAAGCAACATTCCCATAACAGATTCAAGTGTTAACCACACATCAGAGATAAGAACAGGTTTAAGAGGTTTGCTCACTAGATTATGATGTGTAGAGGGCTTGAAAATTGGATTTTGATTTTTGTTAGCTAAATTTTACTTCATGCCCTGATTTTCTGGAATTGCTTGATCTTAACCCATATTCCAGACTGAAGCTACTCTTTTTTTTATGATTTGATTTTAGAAGAGCTTCCAGGCTTTGCAATTTTACAGAAGATTTGCTTTTGATCTTCAGGTTTTCAGGTTGAAGCTGAAGCTAAAATTTGAACTACTAGTCTGATTGTTTTGATTTTTTTAACTTTGCTTGTTTCTTGAATTTGAACTTGCTTTGCTTCAATTAAATCTGAAACTTTCTTTTTAGATCTGATTGTGAGTTTGAAATGATTTTGTTTGTTTGATGTTTAAAATTTAAAGTTAACAGGTTGTAGCTTCCAGAACACTGCTCAGGCTTTTAAAATCTGATTTGCCTTTAGTTTTCTGGTTTCAGTGGTTTATTTCAATTTTCAAGATTTGTAAAGAATTTCGAATTCTTGTTTTCTTAGGTCCGAGAAAATTTTGAGAAAGATGAAAGAAGCCTGACCTGTTTTTTCTTCTTTTGCATGTATTCAAATTAAATTCAAAAGAATATAATCAACTTGCCACTTGTTCAATCTAGTTTAACACTCATAAATTTACTTATACGCCTGGCTTACACTTGTTCAAATGTGTGTTAGAAGGTTTACACTTGTAAATTTTTGTATATTTATGTTTAAACCCCTTGATTTAATTAGTTAAAATTTTAGTTTTAAACCCTCATTCTCTTATGTTTACATGTGTATACATACTATCTTTAACTTCTTTATTTCAAAATAAATATACATATCTAAATCAAAGCTTTTATATTTAATTGCATATGCACTACTATATTCATTTTCAAGTATGAAAGAAAAGCAATTTAAATTTTTATCAAATCTCATAAATTCACAAACCAATTTCATCATATATATATATATATATATATGCTTTCTTATAAATTTCAAAGACATGTATATTTAAAACTCTTATTAGTTCTTGTTTTAATATTATATATACATCTTTACATACATTTTCAATTATTTACAACTTTATAAGAAAAAGGATTTTAAAGCCAATTATACATAAATAAGTAATCACATTGATTTTATATTTAGATCTCATATTTTCAAAAATCAAATCATAATCCATTTATCTAAATAATAAACATATATCTTATTTAATTTGGAAAATCCAAATACAACTTTATTTTCTAAGATATTTAAATTTGAATCCCAATTTCAAATCCTATTTTTAATCAATTTTATATACATATTCATTCCCAAATATTCAAATTAATCCTCTATTAATTCATAGTTTAATCAAAATCTTATATTAATTTCCAAATCAATTTAGCCTAAAAATCATGAATGTTACATATTCTATTAACCAATTTAACTTAATGTAAAATTTCCAATTTATTTAAAATTTTCAATTTCAAATTCATTAAAGTTTAAATCAAAAAACTGATAAGAAACTGATGAAGATACAAAGTAAGGATTTTCTACAATAATTCGTAGGGCCACCATCACACCGAAACTTCTTTCTGAAGCTGTCACGAAGCCATCAAAAGAATTTGGAATCGAATCAAAGGAGATTGATAGAGAAAGTTATTTCCACTGTTGCAAGGTATTGACCATTTGTAGTGGTACTCCCGTGTCTCCTATCTCGTCCTCTTCTTGCACTCATACTCACTATCAGTGGATAGTAAAAGAATTTGCTGAGGCATTCGAACAGATATCTTAGGGATATACTCATTCTAGGGTATACTTCACCCTATCTCTAATGAGTTACTTAATGTGTTGTACTCCTGAGCTAAAGTTTCAAACTTCAGCTCTGACACCAAATGAAACAACCCTGGCTCAACCTTCGAAAATCGACACCGAATACGACACTCGTATTCAAATGCCACAGATCTAAATGTTGAATCTGGTTCGCCGAATCTTATAACACATTAAGTACAACACAGCGGAAGAAATGAATAAAACATTTGATATACAACATTTGATACAATATTCAGATACAATGATGATATAATGAATATCAATATACATCAGAGATATGATACAAGACAATATCAGCGGAAAGAAAAGATAACACCAGCAGCCGAAAAATATCTCCAATATGGTCTTCAAGAAAGAACTCCAGAATCGGTAATCTCCATCTCCAAGGCACCAATCCAGAAATAGCTCGAACTCCCAATAACGACGCATTAAGCTAAGCAAGGTCAATCGTCCAAAGACTGAAGAAGATTCCTAAGGACTAAAAGCTACAAACCAAAGACTTCAAAAGCTATCGAATCTACACCTATTATTGATTATCTGAAAAATCCAACTCTAGACTACCCGTGTGAGAAAATTGTGGGCACCCGGAGTTTAGGAAGGGAATAATAACTCCAGGTCAGTCGTGGGAATGGTATGAGCAAACAAAACAGTTTATCTTTTAAAACAAACAACAAAAGAATTTAAAATAAATCCGAAATGCTTTTTGGAAAATGAAAATATCATAAGGCCTCCAGTCACACACACAATGCAAAAGCAGAATTGGAGGAGATTTATCCTTATGATAGTCAAATATGCTTACAATGCAAAAATCTTTCGATATGATTATTAGTGCATAGTGCATAAAACCTTTCGAAAGTATAGTATTAATCTTAGCCAGCATACAACCATTATTGTATGCCTACTATAGCTACCATCCAAATAGTGGGGCGCCACCATAAGTAGATGGAAGGTTATACAACTAAAACCGTACAAGGCGCGTATTGAAGATTGAATTTTCAACAAATGGTCAGGCCAAGGACCTTCCTACTGTCATATTGGTACACCTCTGGAGGGACGTCCCGAGAACCTACCCAGCTCTCTGCCAACACAAGGTCGGGTTACCTCTATTACTAGGTAACTACTACTTGAGCACGTCATCCCTCGGTCGTTTGCGACCTTTATCCGAGGCGCCTCTCAACCACAAAGCAATCACAAAGTACTAGATTTGCAGTGTCTACATGTGTTAAGTATCTGGGCTCCATACCATGATACCACCCTTTTCCAGAAGGGAATGACGCACCTTCATAACCTTGCCGCATCTTTGCTGTTTCGACCATTTTCGAGGTGTGAGGTCCTAATGCAGTCTCGTCCACAATGCTATGCTTTATTACAAAGCCATGCTTTGACCAACAAATGATACACAGCAACACTCAGCATGCCACACTACCAAATTGGAAGTATATCACTGATAACTATCAACTACAAGCTCTAAGCTCGTACGTCTCGGAGAAGGGTGTTAGGCTAAGAGAATAAATTCTCCGCCACCAAGTAGAAATGTATTTGATAGGGATCAGTTTTATATCTCAAAGTGTAAAGTCAAACATACTACCATACAAGTCTGTAACGGGTTCGAACAGAACTGAGGCACTTCCGAAGAAGCCCTTGCAATCCGGGCATCCACAATTCCGATCGGACTCCCCATCACATATGGTGTCGTAATAAATATTTTAGAAATATGTAACGACCGTGATTTTTGAATTACTGTCGTAATAAATATTTTAAATAGAAACTTTAAAATTTTAAATTCGAAAAAAAAATAGTGCAAAATCATTTGGCAAAGTCAGTAAATGCTTAAATTGGTGAACGTGATAATGTACTGAATTTGTTTCTTTCACGTATATGGTCTCGGTTCAATTCAATAACTAGAAAATTGATCATTTGCTGTCATATTTTGTAAAGCAAAGTTTGGACGCAATTTTGTGACAAAGTTTGTAAAACATAGCGGAACATCATTTTTGCACTTTCTCACTAAAATTATGTAAAGCAAGATGAATTTGCTGTCACACACAATATTATTAAAGCAAGATGAACACATTTTCCTCCATCATCATTTTATATTGGCAGCATGTCCTTTTTCTCCCCTCTGAGGCACGTTTCATTAAATGTTAATGTACCATTTGCCTTGACTTGTGCAAAATTGAAAATATAGAGAGTAGCCTTCATCATTTTCAGCTGGTTTCAATAAAAATTCAGTAGCCTCTATCACAGTCGTTTGCTCATATTTATCTCTGCAACGTATTAATGGCTGTTCCAAAAAAAATTAGCTCCGTTCAGATCTCAGTGCTAACCGATTTGGAAATGAATTAAGGTGAGTGAAAAACTCACGACTCTAATTTAAAAAAAATTGTGTACAGATCATTTTCATTGCATATTGCCAGAAATAATGTTGCACGTTGAGTAAAAGTTAATTATCCCATTGGACTTCATAAATTGACCCTAGTGTATGCGTGTAGTAATGCAGGCACCACATTGATTCATTTTTATGTGTGCATGAATATTGCCCCGGGTCATATTTTAATGCAATATTGCATGCAAAGTAGTGACTCAGGCCTTTCCCTTAACATTTTCGTACGTGTGTGAAATCTTTCGTGTACCAGGTCATATTTCGGTAATGCATTAAGTATAGCACGAAATCAACATAGATGTGCAAAAGAATGACCTGAGTTGTACAAGCATTGTCCGTCAACGATATATTTGCCTAGGTAGAAATGTGCAATGGCCAATGAGTTGATGACAGTATGAAATCTTTACTTCGAACTTATTTTCTAGATGATGCCTGTCAATTGCAATCTCGGTGTTAACATTTTCTGGATGTTACCACACTTTTCTTTATTTAAAATATTACATTGTTTTGTATGAACTATCATTTGTCTTGGTGTTAATATGCTGTAAATTATACTTTGAGGAAAAAAGAGTTAAGCTGACGTGCATGCATATTATTTGCATTTTTATTCATTTGAAGTGCGCTGTGTAGTTGTAGCATTGAAAACTCAGTTATGTTTTAGATTGTAAGTCATATTATCGTCAGTTACATTGCATAGCACACGAAAATATATGGTCCAGGCAAATTATTTTGTGCAAATATGTCTTAAAATTTTTGGTCATGTGTGCGTAGTGTATTTCACAAAGAAAAATAAAATAGTGTCCAGGGTTTTTTTTCTTATGCATGCGTGTTTCATTTACATGCATATATAGTGTAACCAAGCCAAGTCCACCCCTACTTTCAATTTACACACGTAAATGCATGTTAAGGAACTCGAAAATTTCTTAGGTCACACTAATTTGCAAATTTTTTCTGTGCATTCACTAAAGTGCGCTCATGTCATTTTGTATTGAGTTCATATTTGCTTAACACGGTTATACAGGTCATTTATTTTTTATAGCGTACGTGTTCCTTGCATGTGAGAATGTATGGGTCAGGTTAGTTATTTCCTTCCATATTTTCTTGCGCGCGTGGCATATTGTGCATGAAAGTGACGTGCATTCATGAAACACTATGCTCGGATAAAGTTGTAGCATACCATATAAATTCAAACCCAGACCATATTTTGATGCTTGTGTGTATAAGTGCGTTCCAGGCAAAAATCGTACTCATACATGCAAAATTTCGGTGTAACAAATAAGAGTGGTCAGCAAAAATTATACTCGTGCATGATATTTATGGTTAAGTCTCATTTTCCAGCGCAATATTTTGATGAAAATATAGTGTTGAAGTCCACTATTTAATTTACTTTGAACCGGCGTCTCGTTTAAAAACGTATTTTGTTGCCATTATTTTTATAACGAAATTTATGCGCCGGTACTACATTTTTGAAGCGTGTTGTTTTGATGACACGTTTGACAGAAAAAAATTACTGTTATTTTGACTTCAGTAACCGTTAATTTTAAAGTGAATTTTTAAGCGGTTATCCCGCAATGCTGATTTGGTATCCGTTTTTACGGTGTTTGTGAAGCGCAATTTCCTCGTCGAAATTGCTACAGATGTTGTTGTTTTAATCACGTATCTTAAAAACCGTTTCCTAATTTTTTACACTTTGCGGTTTCAAAAGAATGAGGAAGCGATTTAAACGTTTCAGCAAAATTGAGGAATATGAACCTTTACTTTTACTGATTCGCTTAATTTCGGACTAGTCCGTTTGAGAACTTAAAATGTTATTTATATAAAATACACAATTTTGCACTTTCAAGGAAATGATGAAGAGATTTAAAGGATTTAGCAAAAGTGCGGAGTATGGAACCACACTTTCACTATTTCGGTTAATTCCGGACTCGTTAGTTGAAATATTTGATGATTTTGATGACTTTGTTCGACTTTCGAGCCACTCATCTGGACCTTCAGGTCATTTGTTGGACCTTCGGGTCATTTGATGGACCTCAGGTCAATTACCAGTACTAGATCTACGGGTCACTTTGCGGACCTTCGGGGCATCTGATGGGCGCCAAAAATTATAGTACTTGGTGGGCTTCGGCCATCTGAGATGCACATGCGGCGTAGCTAAAACTCGCCATCTGCTGGGATCGATCCACTTTTTTGTTGATTTTCTAGTTATCTTATTTTGATTTCTAGATTTTGCGACTGCTGATTTGTCTCCTTATCTTATTTTGATTTCTAGATTTTGCGACTGCTGATTTGTCTAGTTATCTTATTTTGATTTCTAGATTTTGCGACTGCTGATTTGTCTAGTTATCTTAACTAGTTTCTAGATTTTTGAGTACTGTTGTTTCGAATTCAATTGTGAATTTGGAAATTTATTTTGATGGAGTTTAATGAGATTTCTTCATTTAAACAATGTTGATTACTATGTTGTATAGTCTCATCCGAGATTATAATTTTGTGTATAGTCTCATCCGAGACTATAGTTTTGTGTATAGTCTCATCCGAGACTATAGTTTTGTGTATAGTCTCCTTCGAGATTATAATTTTGCGTATTGCTGTTTTGAATTCAATTGTGAATTTGAAAGTTGATTTTGATGGAGTTTAAATTGAGATTTCTTCATTTGAACTATGATAATTGTTTATGATGTATAATCTCATTTGAGATTATAATTATTTGCTTAAGTGTAGTTATCATACACTTATTTCTGAAGTTTAAATTAGACTGATCCGTTTATTATTTTCCTAAAAATAATACTCAGGTCAGACCGAGTTATTTCAGGATAATCGCTATCTCTGATTCAGTTGCTGCTTCAGCTTTTAGGATGTCACTTCATCGTTTGTCTAGCATCGAGGTGTTTCTTTTTGGTGCATTGACTATCGTCCCATGTATGTTGATACCTATGTATATGTACATTTGGTTCATGTGAACTATCGATTGTTGTATCATGCATCCAAACTTGTCTTCCGTTATATATCAGATATTTCTGTTTTGATGTGATTATACTTATCAGTGTTGTTGTTATTATGAGTTGTTCTGAATTTTTCTTTAGCCACCGTAGTTTCATTTTAGATTTGGATTGAATATATATCTTTGGGAGTAATTTACACAACTCCTATCGATGTAATCAATACTCGTCTAAGGCATAACTTACGGATGGTCACTTCTAACAAGCCTTATTCTTCGCAATAGTAGACGTTATTCCTTATAATAACCTTTGTTATTGTGAGCATAGAGGTGGGGCGTCACATATGGAGAACTCTATACCGGAGCAACTCAGTGCAGAGTCAATCGACAGGTTATCCTATTGTTCTCAAAGACACCCGGTCTTCACCACCGGTCTTCAAATGCTATCGTCGTATCACTATTCGGAATGGGTTATATGACACAAGGTACTCTCCCGGCTAAACCGAATAGTGAGCGCAATATTTAAAACATATGGATATTGGGATTTCGATTAAGTAACAACTTTTAAAAGCCTAAAACCTTTCTTCAAATGGTCTAGACAAATTACCATTTCAAATCTTTAAAACAAAAAGATTCATTTCACAAAGTTCATCCAGTTTCACAAAGATACATTCATAGATTTTCAAAACAATTTCCATTTCAATTAGGATTAACTCATCCAATCTTTAAATCAAAGATTTAACGTATAACTTTCAAACCTATTTCCAAAGATTTATTCATAATTTGGAAAACCATTTTCATTTTAGACTTGAAATCCCTTTAATACAAATTGGAGATTCATTTCTTATATGAAAGCTTTTATTATTTGAAAACAAATAGTTTTCATTTCGGAAAAATCCGATTTCATTTATACAAGTTAAAATCCTTGGGTTAAATTCAAGGTCCCAAAACGATACTTAAAAAAATTGTTTAAAACCCAATCATAAATAGAATTCAATTTCAAATTTTGAATTCAAATTTAAATCAAATTTCAAAACTAAATCAAGTCATTCAAAAATAACTTTTATCTTTGAAATTCCTTTCCAAAAGCTTTTCACTTTAAACCCAATCCATTCCCAAAATCATTTGGATTCGAAAATTCAATTTTAAAACTATTTCAAAAATCCGTGACTTAACCAATTTCCACGTACAATCCATATTTGTGTGTGTGTAAGTGTGGTCCAGGGGTTTTACACCATAAAAGTGCAACATCATCAATTAGCACAGATTTAAACACAGCAAAATATTTGATAAGCGGTATAAACTATAACGTTGTCTTTCTTCACAGATCACAGATAAATAACACAGGTACATCACAGATAAATAAATTACATTCATCACATTCAAAGCATGATGACGTATTAAAAGCATCCAATTCAATCCAAACATTCATAAGCAAGACTAGTTAATTATCTGATTAATTTAAATCAGATTAATTACTTATGAATTACTAATCCTGTTAATTAACATTAATAATTACAAATCATTTTGATTAATTATTCTTTCATCATTTATTAATAAATTAATTAACCTTTAATTAATAGCTAACCCCTTGATTAGTTATCCTTAATTAATTAATTAACTCTTAATTAATAATCATCCCTTAATCGCTTTCATTAGTTAACTAACCTTTGGATAAATTAACTATTCTCAAATTATTTACCTCAATTAATTAATCACACCAATTAGTTATTCTTTAAATTAATTAATCTTTAAACACTTGATTAATCAATCTTTAATCATTTATTATTCATCCTTAATTACTTTTATTAAGTAATTATTTTTAAGTAATCAATCATCCTTAATTAATTATCATTCCTTAATCACCTTCAATAAGTAATTAGCCTTTAATAAATTAATCATTCCTTAATCACCTTCATTAATTAATTAGCCTTTAATAAATTAATCATTCCTTAATCATCCATATCAAAATCTTTAATCAATAACCTTATCATTAATCATTATTAACACGTTAATTTATTCAAGAAAGTAAGTTTAATCCTAAGTTAATGAATTATTAATTACAAATTAATTAACCTTAATTATTTATTAAATTAATCTTTAATATTTAATAATTAATTAAGTAATTACTTTTTAAATAATTATACTAACAAATCATTAATTTCTTAATAAATTACAAGATAAATCTTTTTTTATCTTTTTAAACCTTGTTTAATCATCATCCTTTTACATTTGTTGCTTTAAAGGTTAAGGTAGTTTAAATAACACTTTATCTTAATCATCCTTTGAATTACATTATTTGTTTAACATAAATAACTTAATAAAATAATGTATCAAATCAAATAAATTTAATTTAATTCCTTTTAAAAAACATCTTACTTAATTATTCAAACTTTAATCAAAATCATCATTTTGAAAACATGGTTTTAAAAACGTTTAAAAGTTCGAATTTTATTTTAAAGTAAAAACTATTTCACATATAGACCCGAGGCTACTTCGAGTTATACCCGATCAAAATGCCTCACCACTTCGAGTTTCCTACAAATCAATCCGAGTAGAATTAAATTTTTCAAAACTTAAATTTTTCTAAGTGTTTACTTGGTATATCAAAAATTTACTCGAGTTGAAACTCGAGCTATCACGCTACTCTCTCGAAGCTCGCTTCGAGATCATACCCTCCTTCCCCCACTCTTTTCCACTGAAAAAAACTACTAGTCGTGCACGTGCACCATCAATCGGCCCACCTCCGACCACGGTTCTGACCACCATCGAGTCGCCAACCTTCCCCTCTAACATCACAACCACTCAGATCAACGAAGTTCCCCAAAAATCAAATTCGAGCTACCCAGCTACACCCTGGAACAAAATCGTTCACCTAAAATCTCCTCGTCCCGTCGATCAGGATCACCAGAGACCACGCAACCCACACCCCAGCTTTACCGCAGTCCCTTGCTTCATTTCCCACAGGGGCGATCAACTCCGGTTCATCCATGATGACGCAGCGACTCAATTCCCGATCACTACTACATTTCCATTTTAAACCCTAAAACGTCATCACGCCATTTCCACAAGAGTATTTTTCCTATGATATCTGACCTCCAACCATGCTCCGACTCCGATCTCGAGATTAATCATTACTCCGATCACCAGAATTTGGTGAAAAAGACAATTCTGATCATCCCCATTTTTCTCAGAGATTACTTGATTAAAAATTATGATTTAATTGTTAAAAATCATTATTCTTATTACAAATCATATTATGTAATCCAAATTCGAAACGATAAACATTTAATTTTGACTTATTGTTTGATTTCTACTGTTATCTCTTATTTCCAGTAATCCTATTTATCAATATACTTAATAATATTTTTTAAAAAATTTTATCTTGTTATTTCTAACAGATTTTGTTCGTACATCAAGGTCTAAAGACAATCTGGGGAAGAGGAATTGAAATTTTAAAACTTATTTAGGCCTGTAAGTTTTTAGAACAGAGCAGACTTCCCTGTATACAGACATGCATACCTATTTTCGCATACACACACACATACACATATATGCACAGGCATATTCACAACCTTCAAACTATCATCACAAGCATGAAATTTCAAAGAAACAGGTTTAAGAATTAAAATTTGCTCACATGAAGATGATTTTTAAAGCAGAGAACAAAGAAGAATTTGAGCCTGAATTGCTTTGAATTTGGAACTTGAATTTTTCTTATCTGAGTTAATTTGAAATGATTCCCTGAATCTTTGATTCTTGTTCTGAATCTGAAATGCCCTGATTTGTTGCGTTGTGCTTTGCTGAGTTGAATTTTTGTTCTTACAGTGCTTGATCTCTGAATTTGCTAAGTTGTTTGCTCCCAAATTTGGTTGTTTTCTGGTGATGTTCGTTTGAAGTTTGAAACTGTTTTCTTGATCTCTTGATAGAAAAGAATTTCCAGGCTTGATTTTTTTTGTTGTTGAAATTGTTTGATCTTTCCTTTTTGATTAACAGAATTTTGATTTCTTTGTTTTGATCTGGTAACTTTGATCTAGTCATTTGTTTGCTTCCAGATTTCCATTTCTGGTTTCATTTTCATTTTGATTTCTTTTGTTTTTCTATTTTCCAGATTTTAGAGAAAAGATGAGAGAATGTTTTCGAACTGAAAATGAATGAACCCGTTTTATTTCTCATATGTTTTATATTTTCCAATTTAAGACTAACCTATTTGCCACTTGTAATTGTAAGCCATACAAAGTTCACAAGTGTTAATACATATGGTTACTTATCTTACAAATGTCCATTATTGTTAAAATTGTGTTTAAATCCCTCTTTTGAATAACTTTTAAATTTGTTTTAACCCTTTATGCATATATATTTTCATATCTCATTTTATAACTTTACATATGTTTATGTAATACATTTTCTACTTAGTTTAAATATATACACAACTAAATTCATTTCAAATATAAAAGAAGAGTGTTTTAAACTTTTTATTAATTTCATTTGTTTTAATATTATATACACACACACATTGTTTTACAATTACTTATACTTATACAATTTAGAAAGAAAAATAATTGAAAACAATCAATAAATAATCATACATATATGGTTCTTAATTTATAAAACTTTTTAAATCTAATTTATTTATTAAATCAAATTTTATTTTCTAGGATATTTAAATTTGAATCTAAATTTCAAATTCTATCTTTAAATCTATTTTATATGCATATTCATCTTCAAATGTTCAAATTAATTCTCTGTTAATTCAGAACTAACCAAAATTTTATAGTAATTTTCAAATAAATTTGGCTTAAAAATCAGGACTGTTACAGTTCGTATCCATCCTACAAATGCCGATTTGTATCAATCTATCTAAACCTCCCACTTTGCATCGATGCAAGACATATTTCGTATCGATCATTCACTTGATCGATACGAAGAAACTAGCCAGGCATCGATATGAATAGAAGGATCAAGCATCGATACGAAACCAAATAAAAAAAACGATGCGAAGGAATGAGATGTGGATCGATCCAAAAGACTCGGCAAATGATCGATACGAAAGTAAAGATATATGATCGATACGAAGATTATAGCAACCGATGGATATGAACGAGGAAGCAGTCAACTCGACATAAAATGTGGATCTCATCTAAACAATCGATTCACATCACCGTCTTGATCGATACGAATCTAATCGATACGGGGCTATCCGTACGAACAATTCAACTAACCTACAACATCAATCTTGGATCGATCATTACTCGAGATTTACCACTCCTAAAGTCTTCAAATTTTCACCCGATTTGCATACCACTGGAAGAATGTTCGTGATTGATCCCATCGCCATTGGAACAATTTTAGATCAATATAAAGTACATAGGGATTGATCAGGGATCGATCCCAAACCACCCGGTCGATCATGTGGGTCCACCCACATGTGAGAAGGAGAATTTCGAGTCCAAAGTCAGATATTTCCGTGCTACGCCTATAAATAGCAGCCCAATGCCTCCAAAAAAGGGATCTTTTAGGAGGGTTTTTCTACGTAGTTTGTAACGTCCACTCTTTTCGCACACTTTAAACCGACACTTGTCCCAATTCAAAGCATACGCAATGGCGGATTGTTATGGGGTAAATAAGAAAAATGGAGAAGAAAGAAAACGAAAATAGAATCTCACAGCGGAAGGATAAAATATAATAACAAATATACAGTTTCATAAACAGTTTACAAAAGCTTGATTCTTCTTTTACAATAAATATCAGAGTTACACATACCAATACAAGCAATGCAGCGGAATAGAAAGAGTGTGGTGCAATACTATATGTAAAATAATACTGATTCTTCGTCTTCGTCCTCCAATGCTAAAATCTGCTATCCTGAAACGCTCGGACTGACCCGAGCGAATTTGAAAAGACAAAAACACTCGAGTCAGACTAGAAAATCTTATGTGAGTTAAATAAACAGAAATAAATATGAATACAGTAACTCAAGAGATGCTCGGGATTTACATCTCCTAAGGATCCGTTAAACTATTTACTATGTAGTATATTGCGCTATTATAATAGTGTCTAATTGTAAAATAAACTTACTTTTAAATAGCGTTAAGGCTTTACATTTTCCACCTTAACACGTAAAATGCCAATAGTCTATACAGTACCGTAATACCTCCTGATCGGGAAGCTACCAGAGGATACTCCATAGGTACGACACAAATAGAAACTCGTAGTAAAGGCTCGATATGGTAGGTTACACGGCACAACTAGGCAATGCCAGGGTAGATATACCAATTGCTATCCAGGCTGGTGGAAACGCGTAGCCGCAGTTACCGCCCACCTCGGACTAACTCCCCAAAATCAAAATATAGAAGTGGCCACTGAATCAAATCCAAGTCAAAATATAATATCGAAGAGGAGCGTCCGATCAGAGGAATGACCTCATTGGCCTGAGAATCGCTCCTGTTTTAGCCACCTTATGCCAACTCACGGGAGTTGGGTCCACATATTTACCTTACAGGAAACGTCGCCACCACCTACTTCATTCTGGAATCTCCACCGCGTACACGGTTAGTCAAAGTGGTTTTCGGTATCGACAGAGAGTATGTCCATATCCGATCCCGGTCTCTTTGCCAACCAATCGTTATTATAACACCGCGGTCATTTAAAAATAGTTTATACTTTTAAAACCAAAATAAAATCCATTTCAAAACCATAATATTACGATATCATTTCTTCTTTAAAACCCAAAAAGATTCATTTTGATATTATTTTTATAAAACCCAAATCAATGATATCATTTCCCAAATATAAATCTTTTCCAAAAATTATGCCACTTTTAAAATTTATAATTCCTTGTAACCAAATATTTGAACATTAACTTTCAACATAATACTTCGAAATCCATAGTTTTTAAAACCATTACTTTCAAAACTAAATGGTTTGGATATTCAACAATATATAAAATAAGTGATTTAACTTTATGGTTACTTTGTACGGAAAATAATTTACATGGCTTTGTGAATATTTCTTTACTCAATGTTAAAACCATAATCCAAAATATTATTTCAAGTCCCAACCATTCCAATTTTATATATTTTTATATCCATCTTGAGGGTTAATATTTCAACTAAAGTTGGATTTTTATTCTTTCAACAAATCAAATGTTCTATTAATTAGTTTTGAACATTCACATAAAATCCATAAATAATAAGACTTCAATTTCTAGTAATAAAATATATATATTTTCCAATTCAAATTTATACTAGAATATTCATTTCAATTTATTTTGGAAAAAATCCAATTGTAAATATACTATCTTAAAATTTCCAACTTAACATTTAAACATAGGATATAAATTATCAAACTCCATTTTCTAAATTTTCTTCCATTTTAATAAAGAGATTTATACACCTTTTTATTTCAAATTTTTCAACTTCATATGTATATAAATATGGAAGAAAACATTTATTCAGTATAAAATTTAAGATTTTTATAAACCGTATTCCATCCAAACCATAGAAATCTCATTAAAAATAGTTATATATAGACCGCGGTGCCTGTATATAGTTTTCTATCCTATGGTCAAGTGATACGGATATTTATCATTTCAATCCGCAATTTAAAAAATAAAACTGCGGTTGTATATCATTTCAAACCGCAATCCCGAATGAAATGTAAATGCATACTAACTTGCAGTTTAATGATATCCAAATAAAACATTCATTCAACAACACATCCATCATCCAATCACACATCGATCAATATCAATCAATAACAATTATATATGTGATCATATATAACAGGTGATAACTGGCAGTTTATTCAAATTAAATTTATCAACTATTAATCTAACAGTTTATTCAGTAATAATTTATACAACTGTTAACTAGCAATTCATATGCAACAATAATTTCCAACAGTCAATTAATACGCAATAAATCAATTAAATTAACAGTTAAATTTAATAAAATGCAATTCAACAGATATGAATGAAACAAACATGCCAGATACCCATAAATAAATTTCTATTCATTTCTAAAACTTATTTAACAAACATAAAAGCTTCTAGTAATTGTGAGTGGGTTAAAACACTCACCTTTTGAATTTAAATCGAATTTAAAATTCGATTTAAACCCAAAAATTCGCCCGTCTCGGAATTCGTCCAAACCAGCGTCATCAAGTCCGGAATTAAATTACGATCCTAACAAAAGAAATTTCGTGTGAATCCGACTTCGTATGTTAAAGTTATGGCGAAAAATGATGATTGAATTCAAATTGAAAAATAAATAGAAACGACACACAATTAACAACTTACTACGCCACGTCACCTTCTCTCCCAGGCTTCACGCGCAGGCACCAATTTGCACGCAACAGAGAGAAACGAACCCAACACGTCCCTTTTTGACCAAAATCCGACCGTCGATTCGACCAACGAACCATATAGATCTAACCCCCTCAGTCCCCTCTCCAATACCCAGAAACCGTTTCTCGATCCGATGAAGTTTTGTGCGATGATGATGAATGGTTTTGGGGCTGTTTGAATTTATTCTGGATGAACGACAGCTCCAATTGAAAAACGAATTTCACCATGAGATTACGCATATCGAAAACATCAACATAAATTTTTTTGAAAATTTTCTGAGGTGTTTGAATTTTCACTGAATTTTGCAATTTGAAATTGGATCTGAGATGTATACATTGAGGAAGAAAGAAGGTTGAAGAAAATGAACGTACAACAGATGAAAAAAGAAGGGAGCTAGGGTTTATAACTGTATATTTATAGATAGGCTAGAGGTAGGGTAGCTAGACTGGATACGCGAACGTACGGAATAAACTATGGCCCAAAAATGGCTATTTTTAATATTTATTAAATAAATTAAAATAAATTATAAATCTAGTTTTTATGTTTCAACTTCTAATATTGGCCAAATTTTGTGACTTATATAATTCAAACAATCCCAAATGGTTTTCCAAGCTTGGATGTGAATTAAAATTTATTAGTATATCAATTTTGCAGTGTTAATTTCTGCGTTTTCTTATTATTTGGGAATTATAAATTTTATTCGCAAAAACCCAATTATTAAATCATATACTCTTATACTCTCACTTAAATCCAATTAGATAAATAGATTTGACTTCCATTCCAACTCATTTGATTGCAAATAAACTTTTTACCATAAATAAAATTCCAAATTATTAATAACTTTATTCCCATTTCCTTTACACACAAACATCGTATTATAAAGGTATCTACATTATTCTCCATTGGTTTGCCTTAACTTATTTAAGGTAACCTTACATTAATATCTATTGCTATGTTTTCAAATTATTCTTCCCTCATTCTTCTTTACTATTATTAATTCCAATCTTAACGAATTCAACATTATAAGTTTGATAATTCACTCAATTGTTTACAAATTCCATTTTAAATTCAATAACGTAGTATTTTACGTTTAATTCTATTTTATTTGTAGTAAATACCCTTTGTTGGATTTAATATTCAAATTATAAATAAAATCTTGCTTTCTAAAGTTATATCAACAATGGTCCAACTAAATTTGAATTAGCTTTAACTTTATTTTTATGGAATTAACTATTGCAATAAATCCAAATTGATAAATAAGGCTTGATTCCTATATTAACTACTTTGGTTCCAATTAACCTTTTATGGTGAATATGAATTTCAAGGTATAATTGAAATCTTTATATCCATTTGATTTCATTGTTTCATTTTTATTATTAAATCCATTATAGCCAAATGCATGAAATTAATATACATAAATATTTTAAATCCCAACTTAAGTTTTACTTAACGTATAAATAAACGTTTAAATTTTCTTAATTACAATAACTCAATTACCTTCATTCTTTTTATTCACGTAGCCAAATCTTGATTGAAAATCTTTACTATAACCCATAGTCTTATTAAAATAGGAATTTACACTACCTGTAACGTTAATTTCCATGAGAAAAGATCTTACACCCTTTGTTCCATAGATTTAGATTTCACAAATTTAGCTACTGCATTAATTTTTATTTATATAACATAAATGTTCATATACTTTGAATTCATTCCCAATTCACCAACTCAATTAATTATGCTTTACAAATGTGTTTCCAATATATAGGTATTTTATACTAATTGTTATCATACCCATAATTACACGCTTATAACTAATTCCCACATTTGCATAAATTTATTAAGTTAGAATGTTTATTAAGGTTTATGCATTTCCAACTTGTACTGATTTTACACAATTATTATGATTTCTCACAGAACGTTAAATTTATTAAATGACCATTTATTATAATTTAATTCCCTTAATTGAATCAATTGCTTATTATTATATATATTCTTTTCATTCTATATTCCTTCCCATTATAAATTCATTAGCGTATTTACACATCTCTATCTTTCAAATATCAATAACCAAACTTGATTACAAACACTGTCCTTATCAATCTTCATAAATTTGTTCAGATCTATACTCCTTTATATAATTAGAGTTTATGTCTCTATTAGATTTCTTTTCACTACAGGCATAAATTATTACTATCTTACTAATTACATCTTTGTATTAATGAACACCATTCAAGTTAATATTTGTACTATATTCACAGATTCAACATTTGTTTGTTTCTTAAAATTAACTTTAAATCAAATTGTGACAATTTGCATTATCCACATTTATCGTCATAAAATCTAATTTACAAGCCTATACATAATTATTACCCTACAATACGTTTACGTTACTATAATATCCACTCTTCCGTTACTACGTTTCTATAAATTTATTCGTTTATAAATTTATTGTCTGAAAGTTCTCCTTTTATTGACTAGACACAACAATAACCAAAATAATTAATTAGATTCATTTATATACATTAGATAAATGGGTACACTTCTGCAATAATCCTATAAATGAAAATATTTTGGTGCATAAATTTCTACATACTTAGTGCATTCATTTATTAAATTACAAATTTCCTCAATCCACATAAATCACCCATTCACATAGTTTAATTTAGCGTTTATTTAAATCTTCGTTTATACATTTAGAGTTTCTACTAAATTGAATTACACAACTTATGAACTTTAACAAATTTAGTTCACTTAATAAATTTTCTAATGTTTATTAAATTGCAATCCAATCCAGTTATCATTTCATTAATACCATTTAATCAGCTAATTATAACTAATAGCCACCCACCAATTTACGTTAATTCAATCCATGCCATATAAGTATTTAATTGTCAACATTAAATTACAATCACTATATCAATTTCTACATTTATTCTTAAACAAATTAAAATTTATATCAAATTAATTTATTAAATATTATTAATTCACGGGTCGTTACATAGTTACTTTGCCAAACTCCATAGTAACTCGAATACTATCAATTGTACTCTGGAAAATCAGTAGAGAATAATCAATAAAACAACAACACTTCAAAGTGGACGTAGGCTACGATGCCGAACCACTATGAACCTTGTCTTTTTACCGCTTTCCTTTTAAATTTTGAGTGTTCTTCACATTTATATTTCTCTACATATTGTCTTTCTATAATCTGTGATTGTGAATTGGTGCTTTCATCTGCAGGCAAACAGTGATAATAATTACAACGAGTTATAATCATGAGAAAATCATCACAATATAAAATAATATAGTATATTAAATATTCCTAGCCTAGATGTTTTGAGAAAGGATATCGATACCTCCGTTGAGATAGGAGTATGTAATGCTCTCCAAATGTTGAGCAGTGTAATACTCATGGCTTCTAGGGCACCAAGGTGTTATATACTCATAGTTATTGAATAACTATGGAATGACTTATCCAATCGGGAAACTATGGAATGACTCATCCAAGAGTTTCTTGATGATTGATAACAATTAGGTCAATCGGGAAATCTTGAAATGATGTTATTATGTGATTCTCTCAACTTAAAAGTTCTATTGGATTTCAATATAAATAGTCCACTTTGATTGTAGTTAAACCATTGTGTGGCGTCCATCGAGTTACATAGTTGGGTCTAAGTTGAAGCACTAAAAGTGAAAATTATT
This sequence comes from Allium cepa, assembly GCA_030765085.1. Classification (NCBI taxonomy): domain Eukaryota; kingdom Viridiplantae; phylum Streptophyta; class Magnoliopsida; order Asparagales; family Amaryllidaceae; genus Allium; species Allium cepa. The sequence goes on along the minus strand of CM060937.1, from coordinate 501,483,613 downwards.
CAATAGTTAATCTATGACCTTAGTTATATGGGGTAGTCTAATAGTCAACTATAGAGGTGACCAATCTTTGGTTAAACCAATAAATTACCAACCAAACTAGCAACTAAGGACGGTTTGGCTTAGTTTTGATACAAGATTGGTTTATATTTGGCTCGTAAAAAATTAGATTGGTTATCGATTTAACTAAATTAACCAAACTTTTATTACATTATCCAAATTACAAATGTTATAATAATTTTGTAGATTACTTTAATAGTGCAAATAGATTTTATTTATTATTTATGTATCAAAATTACTATTAAAAAACATAAGAATACTTCGAATAATATGTTTATATTTTATTTTAAAGTATAATAATTATTCCAACCATTAAATGTAAATCATTTTTAATTTGGTTAATCGAATAACCAACCAAACTTAGTTTAGTTGGTTTAGTTTGCTTTTCATTTTTATTAGTTTTAGTTTCGTTTGACAATTTCATCATCGGACCAACTATACCGACCGAACGCTCACTCTTAATCAACTGAGTCAAAGTCAATATCTTTGGCTAGAGTAGTACTATTAATAATAAATATTTTTATTGAACCATGGACTTTGTTTATAGACTAACTAAGTTGAGTGGATGATATTGTAATTTTGAGAAAACAAAATTCTATAAATCCTAAATGTGGTACAGTCTTGACAAAGAGAGTACGTATGAATAATCGTTAATAAAAGGTACTGCATAGATTTTACAATTGGATTTTACCGATAACGACGTATGAACGATAAAATTCAGCAAAATCTTCACACTATTAACTAAGGTAACGTATGAACGTTAATAATCAAATTGTTTGATATTATTTGCTAACTAAATTTACACCTACGAGTTGCACAACCATATTGGTGAACTCTCTAAAATATTATATGTTTTATCTAATTTATAATTGTTACAAATTAATTAAATTAACTATTATTTATGAAATTGATTTATTTGGTGTATTGGGTGCAATCGGTATTTTCTTTTTGCTAGTAGTAATTAATTGGACTCATATATAAAAATTATATATGGATGTATCATATACGATGTTGAAACACATTTAAATACGATTTAAATGACATTATTTACTAAATAGGTTAGACTTTGTATTGGCTTACTTATCGCAGTACAGTGCTTGCCAAGGGTGAAGAGGGGAGAGGCATTTTTTGAATTTGGGATCAAGATCGAGAATTGATAATTGGAGAAATAGTAAAAGGAGTAAAACTTGTATCCTTCGCTTTTCTCTATTTAAATAATCATGCCCGCTCATTCTTTCTCTCTTACTTCATACTTGATAACTCTTTTAACTTAGTGACATACTACCTACCCTACCTTGCCATACCAAAAATAAAATAGCCCTGTATGGCACCAAATATAGTAGATCCACTAGTACTTATGACCGTTGCAATGTCTGGAGATCAATTCAAGGTGAATCTAAGAGATCTCATTAATTAATATGCATCTCAAAGCTACATCCTTAAGGTATAAAACCCTATTTACATTTTATGTCATACTTACCATGCAATATTTAGCATATATAATGATTTTATATGCGCATTAGTTATATCCTATTTTATATGTAACTAAATCATACCGAACTATATATGTTAATTATTTTGACATTTAAGCCCTTGTTTAAATAAAAAATATTTTTTATTTCGACCAGGAGTTGCAAATTTCACATATATTATTTCTAAAATATTGAAATTGATTTTAATAATTTAAAACATTATTTATTAATTTTAAATCGTAGATATATATACATATACATATATACAGACATATATATATTATGCATTTAAAATTGTTTATAAAATTAGATATAAATATATTATGCCAACTTTAAATTTTCTTTCCAAACCTATTTAATATAATATTATTATATTAAATAATTTTAAATAGTGTCTACATTAATATATATATATATAAAAGTTGATAGTTATTTTACAAAAAATATTAATAAGCACTTCCAATTTTTTTAAATAAAATTATGGTTGAAAAGAAATTTTGTATGTATAATTTTGAGGTTTATTTCGTTAAAAAAACATATAACGATTCTTATATGCACTTTTAAATAATTTGTGTATTTAATATATATATATATATATATATATATATATATATATATATACTATAAAGCAAAACCTTGGGTCAAACGGTCAAAGTGAAGCCTTTTTGGCATTTCCGAAAATACCCTGTTTCATTTCGTACTGCAGATCACAAAATGAAGGATGTATTTGTCTTTGAAACATCGGAGGTCAGCTATTAGTACACGATCTCATCCTTCTCAGCCATTATCCCTCTATCCCTCTCCCTTCTCACCCATTATCGCTTTATCCCTCTCTGTCCTTTGCTTCCCCCTTTCAACCCTAGCCCCATTTTCCTACATAACAGGCCTAAATCGAAAATGAAAAAGAATATCGCATCCCCCGTAGTCAACAACAAAGGAGGATGAAGGCTGTCGGTTTCCCACTGTCGATTTCTTCTTCCACTGTAGCCTCGCCTCCTCCAGCCTTTACGGGTTTTGATGCGGGATTTGCGCATGCCGACGACTTCAATAAGCTAAAGCTAACAAATTCACAAAGACCTCAAACCCCGTACCAGTTGAAAGATCGGTCCAGATTTCTTCAGAAACTCAGGTAATTTCATATTCCATGTTTTATTCCATCACGCATAAACTAACATGAATCCTCTTCTCCGATCTCTTCTTCCTAATACTATTGTATTTCTCGCAATCGGTCTGTTTTTAATGTCCAATACCGTACGAATTTCATAGGATATGCAAAATTGATCTGGCTATGGAGACTGATTCCCTTCATATTCCTAAATCTAAGTAGAGAATAAAATGGACAAGAATAGCTCATCACAGGAGGTAAATCTAATAATTTGTCTTATGTTTAATCTAAATTTGCGTCTTATTTTAGTTCATGCTTAGCTCATGCTTGGTTCCTTTTTAGGTTCGTGAAATGATTTAATTGGTTTTCTCCAAAGACGTTTCAGATAAAAATATCCTGGACAGTGAATGTAAAGTCAATACAGTAAGAAGAAACTCTTATCGCTGTTAATTCTCATTATTACAAATCGAGTACGATTTTTATTTGCTCAATTCACGAATAAATCCTTTGTCAGCTTCAAATCGTGTACTGATATGATCCTTTCACACTGGAATAAGCTCCTGGCCTATTTAAGTTTGAGTTTCCTCTATAATTTTGTCAAAAAATTTCAATCCCATGTGTGATTGAATTATATATTACTGATGTTATATTTTATATTCTTGAACTACATTAACTAACTATATTATTCCTTTTTTGTAGATAATTATAGCACATTTTAAAGAAAACCAATATGATCGATGTACACAAACAAAGGAAATGCTTTCAACATTTGATGCTCACTTTAAGTTTTTTACACACACATATACGCGAACGCACACACATGCGCACCCAATATATTATTATTTGAAAATTTGTTCAGACACTTTACTAATCAAAAATTCTTAATCTACATGACTTTTTATTTTGAATATTTGAGCTAATTTGCCTTTTTGATTTGTTTATATTTGTTGTTGATTATTTATAGAACATTGATATCAATTGGAGCAACAAAGTTGGTAGTGAATGTGCGGATTACCATGTCCATTTTGCTTGGGTGACTGATAATTTGAGTTCCAACCCAATAAAGCTTGAGTGAGTGATTTTCATGTTTACTTCTAATTTCATAGTTGATATACTTTTCTTTCTTTTTTCAGTTTTATTAATTTTTTTATTTGCATATTCCTAAACTTGGTAAGTAATTATAAAGATTACATAGGTTTGGATTGATACATGATATGTTGGTTACTTTAAAATAGCAATTTAATTGCATTTCAAGATATTGTGTGAATTGAATTATCGATAGCATCAACCGTTTAGATTGAGGGTTGCATGTTAAATATTATATGCGACTTAAATTTTAAACCGTGATTATAAAATTTGAAAGCTTAAAAAAGCTCAGCCAAGAAATGTTAATTGAAATGTTTATACTGAATGTTATTTAACATTAACATTGATACAAAAATCGACATCATTTGATTTACCATGAAATACGAATTTGTTCTGCCCACTTATCCACACAAATATTCAGATATTTGTGCTTTGATTTCTTATGAATTTATGTGATTGTTTGTGTTATATTATGCTCTTTAAGTAATAAATCCATATATAACCTTCATATGCAGAAATTATGGTATATCAGCTAACGTCCAAATTTGAGTTTACTCATTTGAAATCTCACTGAATTTTCCTTCTTCCATTGCTTAGATTACTTGCAATGCATGCTTTTTATGTCTTGAACATCCTACTTTAGCTATATACTTTGAAACAAGTCAACTTAGATTATTTAAGCAAGCCTTCTCTATTAATGTTAAAGCAGAGCATCTTGGGGTTGTAATAGTTTTACAACTTATCCCACTGATTTCATACAAGGCTAAAGAAACCAAATGAGCCTGGACCTGCAACTTTGGAAGATGGCCTCACTTCACATGCACACCTGAGTTCAATTCAGGGACAATTTTGACATGGCAACATTTTGAATTTTATTTTTATATTTATTAAGTAATCAACAATGGATGATGTATTGTTTTGTGATGCAATCTTAGGCCATAACATACTGGATTTTTAATTTATTAACAATAATTGTATGTCACTGTTATGATTAAATTTGATTTTTTTTCTCTATCCTTTTACATAAAAAAATGTTTTACTTTGAATTCAAAGACTATGAGTTGTTTTACTTTGAATTTGAATAAACTAGCTTAAGTTATTGTTTGCTTATTACAAACAATGTTTTGTGCAGGTATTACTATGTGTGAAGAGGTTGGTTTGCACCAATGGTCAAGGAGGAATTGTAAAAGGGGTGTGCTCTAATTTCTTATGTGAGAAGACTTGGTCATACTTTTATACATTAATGTTGTAAATTACTGTTTTATACAGTTAAATCATTTGAACTTATATCAATTTACTTTTTGTAATATTTAGATGACTTGAAACCTGGGTCTGAAGTGAAAAATCACTGGACCAGTTGGAAAAGAAATGCTTATGCCCAAAGATCCAAATGCAACTGTCATCATGGTATTAAAAATTATTCCTTTTCTATCACAGCATTTGATTCAAAAATAAGTTTACTTTCATGTTTATAAACTAATTCTGTATTACTGCATTGGTAGCTTGGTACTAGAACTGGAATAGCTCCTTTGTACTGTCTACATCCCATTAATCATTGCATGTATATTATCTACAATTTATATTCACTGTCTTTACATTCACACTATATCTGAAGTTAATAAATTGTGTATGTATTTATTCAATTATTTTGTAACATTTAATTTCTTTATTCTCCGACTATAAAGTGTAAGTGACCATTATTTTATTGACTTGAATTTTTTTAGGTGATAAAATTTATGTTCAAAAGGAGTTAATTTAGTTCTGTTATTCTTATTGTTTTATCACCAAAAGAAAACTATTTACTAAATTTTGATAACAGATCCAAAATATGTGACACGACACACACACACACACACACACACTGTTATATAGTTTTTTCTACAAATATGTGACAGCTCTTACCTAAATCTACCCTTGGTGATATGATACATAGTTACATATATTAAACTATTATATATGATGCGCCTAATACCTATGTGAAATGTGAATCCGGTGGATATGACTATAAAATTTACTACGTGAATAGTTAAATGGAAGCTGTACTAAAAGTGGGTTTTGTAAAAAGCATTCAGGTTCAATTTTTTTTGTTTTTTTCTCTATTTAATGAAGTTGCAGTGGATTATATGCTTATTTATTAGGTGTATGTGTTTCTTAAACATTTATATGATTTTAAATTTATGCATCCTTATGTCGCATCATCATTGAATAATAGAACTTACATATTTTTCGTAAAACTGTTTGTTTTCTTTAGATAATTGAAAACCTTCGCTACTGTGGCTTATCATTGAAGTTGTAAAATATTTTAACTTCCATAGTACATCTTTGACAGTATACTTATATTTTGACACTATACTTATTCCATGCAGATATATAATGGATCTGCATTCAGATGGAGTTTTTCAAAGAATCAAAGGTATAATGTTTCATTTCATTTCTGCTCAGTTGCTTTGGTACTTATATTCGGCATAATGTTTTTTCTTTTCATTTCCCTTTTTTTATGGAGACTATAGCAAAAATAATATGATGATCAAATTACTTACCATGTCATGTAAGTTCATAAATTGTATAGACAGAATCAATCAATGGAATGTAGTATAGTAGAATAGTGAAAGTGCATTTGACATGAAGGGTCAAGCTTCATCTGAGGGATGCAGAGTACGTTGATAACAGAGCGTAGAAATTTTTTTTGTCACAACAATGTAGCCTATAAACTTTTTTTGTTAACAAAGTGTTCATCCACCAATAAGACATTTATAGGAGGTTAGTTGATGAAAGTTTAGGTAGGATGTAGTTCACAGGTAATGAGGTAACGATGTGAAGTTGGTTGATGTTTGTGATGGGAAGTGCTAACTGATGGATGTGCAGTTGAATTTGTGCTGGGGATGTTATGCGCAGGGCAGGCAGTGGTTGATGCTGTGTATCTACTGAAGTATGTTTGGATGCAGTTTGCGTTGGTGATGGTGATTGGCAGTGAGGAAGTAAATGATACAGTTTGTAGTAATGTATGTATGGTGGTTTGTAGTGATATGCACAGTCAAGTATTGGTAGCAGCATGGTTTATGAAGTATTGGTAACAGCAGGGTTTAGGTGTTGAAATGGATGGTTTGAAAGTGGGAAGGATGGTAGTAGTTTTGGGGATGAAGGTTGTACAGGTCAGGTCGGAGAAGGAGCAATGTAACAGGTCAGGTCATAGAAGTGCAAGGAGCAGTGTGGTGAAGTTGTATGATAACTGTTAAAGGCAAGGGTTGGTGGAGATGCAAAATTGAGTAGTTTTGCAGGGAGGAGCAAATGGTATTTTGTATGTTGAAGTTGCAAGAAATTGACAGAGGAGTATGGTTGTGCAGTGGATGTAATGGTATTGATAACGTAGGTATGTGATGCAGTGGTTGCAAAAGTGTGCAACAGAGAAGTGGTGTGATATATGCAACAGTGTGCAATGTATGGTAGTAAGTTGAATTGAAGATGGTATGTAGTTGAGTGTACTGTGATGATGATGCTAATGTTGCTATGGAGGGAGGGGCAGAGATGCAATATAGTGATTGGGAAGTGGCAAGGTTGAAGTGCAGTATTGTTGGATGGTCAGTGGTCGACATGGTGAATGTGTAGGAGGTTGTATGTGCAGTGCACTGATATGTGCAGTGCAGAAGATATGGACAGATTCTTTGCTGATTTTTTTTTCAAACTTGGGTTAGACTGCTTATAATTTCAATCAGTGAATTTGTTTCTTCACCCATAGTTCACACAATTAGTTACAAGGATAATCTAAATAAAAATTTGAATTTGGCAGTATAAATGATATATTTCTTTTCATATCAATAATGATTTATAATCAGTTTCATGTTTCGGCTTTTATAAAATTTATATCTATTAATTAGTTTCATTTTTTTATAGGTTCTAATGTTATAAGATTTTGACATGAAACCATCCAGCTAAAGTCTCACACCAATTGGTTATATATCATAACAGATTGCTGATAACGTAGGTTTTATTTTGTTTATTTGATAGTATTTCATTTCATGGTTGCATATTTTTTTCCGATGTACATATTTGATTCATTTGGAATGTTATGACTGTTAGTTGAAAGAATGGATGTTTATCTGGAGTATGCATTGTATGCCTCGGGGGTACAATAGGAAACGTGGTTCTTCTGGGTCTTGGAAAAAGAAAACTCTTATATGCATTTGATTCGTTCAAGCTGTAAACCTACAATATGATTTGTTTTATCTTATGGCTAAACATCATGGTTGTCAGTCATGGTTGTCAGTTGTATGCACAATGGTATTAAGTTATAGTTTTGTTTCATAACTCACATTGTATTGTTGTTATTATTGTTACTCTATGTTTGTCAATATACATTTGAGTTTTTACATTTAATAAAAAGATCCAACTGTTTGTTAGATTTTTTTTTTTAATATTTTACTAACTGATATATCATCTTCCAATCACATCTTTACATGTTGGTTGCATTTTAATATTAAAATTACCACTAGGACAATTACTTTACTATTTGAGCAAAAAAATTAAATTGTAATAATGTTTTGATGCATGTAACATTTTTCTTAAAGTTGTCTTCTCTATATCCATAACTATAAATCGGTTGTACTTTATTTTACTTTAATGACCGTTTGAATGTAACATTCCTAACAAATATGCAAACCGTATTCATGTGTACTGTGGTACAGATCAATTTGTAACTCTACTATGAGCTTTGAAATTTTACAATACTATACACTTCATTGATTTGGATTGGTTAGGTCAGGATCCCTATAGTGTTAACTTATAATACTGCAGTCATGTTTATAATGGTTGAGATTGTTCTGTTACTTTTCTTGGTTAAACATGGTGGGAAAGTTCGCTATATATTTTACTCATTTTATTTCCAAATTTTACTGTGCAGTTTCCCAGGGCCAGGACAAGTTCTTCTATCTGTACTGTTTTGTATATACACATGAAAGATATTTTGTAATGCCCATAAATACCTTTCTTAACTTTTGGACAAATGCATTAGCATGTTTATTTTTGTATAAATTTATGTCACTACAAATGTTGCATCAACAAACGAATGTTCATTGTATTGCATTCCTTGCTGCATCATCTACTTCCTGGCTGCTTCAAACTTCTCATTAGGTGCTAACCAACCTATATAATTACACCAAAATTAATATATAGCTGTATACTACTACAACTGTACAGAAAAGAAGGGAAAATATAAAACACACATACATACACAAACACACACGCATATAATATATCCGTGTACATATGTACGTATGTGTGTCTGTATGTATATACATCACCACTATAACTGTAACACACAAAATTTTCACACTTCCTTCTTAGCACACGTCCAACGGACGTGCCACCATACTCGTATATATATATATATATATATATATATCTGTGTGTGTATGTATATATATATATCTATGTATGTGTGCGTGTGTATGCATGTATGTATATATATGTATATAAACATATACATATATATGTATATCTGTATGTATATGTAAATAAACATATTCTCAGTAGTAAAGTAAAATTTTAAAATGTAATGATATTTATTTTAATAATCAAAAGATATTTTAAATGATTTTATAGAACCAAATTTGAATTTTTAAAATTAATTTACGATGTGAAAATTAGATATTTAAGATATTAAATTTGAATTTTATATTCTATTGACTTGATCAAAATCTACTCAAATATTTTAAAAGTTTATTTTATTTAATATACAAATTAATTTATTATTATAATATATATATATATATATATATATATATATATATTAAACAATGCTTTGAGACAATAGATGCATATATATATATATAATGAATGTTTACGTGGTAGATGTATATTTCAACATCTATATATGTATACATTCTCTATCAACACATTATTATGTTGTGCATGCACATTATATATATTCGTATATAATGATATACTCATAAACTATATAAATATTAATTAATTAAATTCGTTGATTAAATAAGTCAGAAAATTAAATAAAGTTGGATTTTATTTAAATAAATTAGGTTGGATCTAATATAACCTATTACACTTCATATGCTAAAATAAAAATCTTTTTTGAAATTCACCTACTTTACCACTATAGTTGGCCTAGTTCCAACAGTTCTTTCAGGCCACATAGTTTACACAGTCTAATTAGCAACTTTATGGTTAACTAACTAAAGCCTACCTATCCATCTAGGTGTGTAGAAAAGTAGTTTCTAGGATTGGGCTTGAATATTCAAGTATTATCCCTTCACTAGCAACTGGCCTAGCTCAAATGGGTGGAGTAAGTTTAAAAGGTTGGAGCAGTTGTGAAGGTCGAAATTGATTTGGCCATTGGGTTGATTTTCGAAATTTAGTTTTAGATAAATAGCGTTTAAATTTAAAGTTAAATAATTTTTTTATAAAAGTTGTAAAATGTTTTTCAAAGTTATTTTGAAAATAAATTTAATATTTACAAAAATTATTTATGATTTAATTAATTGGACTAAATAAATAAATGTTAATTAATTAAAATGAAACATATATATTAAGTATGTACATATATAAAACTATCGATGTTACATTTAGTACACACACATATACATATTTATCCTAAATTTTTTAAGGTAAATTAAAATAATATTTTTTAATATATTAAAAGCTAAAATTGTTTCAATTAAATAAAATATTTATTTGATAAATAAATTAACTAAATATTAATTAATAATGACGTATATATAATGGCATATGTATATAAAATAATAAATGTTACAGTTAATATTCATCTTCAATTTTGTTAGGATAGATTATATAGAATTTTGTATTTTTTAAAATAATTTAATTAATTTGTTAATTAAATTGATAAATTAAAATTAATTAATTATGATTTAATTAAAAATATACCTATGAATATTATATAAGTTAACTAATTTATAAACAAATAATATAAGTGGAACTATAAGAAACCCAATTTAGGTTCAAGGAATAAATATATATGCACTAAATGTATATCATGATTTCTAGTGTGTTTGACGCTTGATCATGAGGATTTTTCATAAAAAATACATTATTCTCAAAATCAATATCACTTTGATATTTTTATATATTAAAGATTATGAATCACTCATATATAAAGTTGTCACCCACCATATATATATATATATATATATATATATATATTAGTAGATTACTTGCAAACTCTTTAGCCGTTGAACAAACTCAAGCAAAGGATGTTATGTGTAGTACCATCAATATATTGACTAAACGAGATAAGATATGTATATATATTTGTTAAGAAAACTTAAGGTATGTGCATTATACCTAGAGTATTGCGAAATGGCAGGTATAAGTGAATAATTTCTTTTGATTTATTGAGCAAACTGAATGTCGGGATGAGATTATGAGAAAGAGCACGATTATGAGTTGTATATGGAAACCGATAAAGAATTATCCATCGCAAAGGAGCTAATGACTTATTGATTAAACTCTAGGTTAGAATCCTAAGGCAAGCATGTCCTAACACTCACCAGAGGAATCTAAAGATTTCCATGTATCTCTTAGGATTTTGAGGAATGTGAAAATCTAGTGGGAACCTTACTAGAAAAATGAAATGGACACTTTTGACATTTCTGCTATTAGTAAAACATATGCTATATGAAGTTAAAATAACCTACTTCCATAAATTTATGAAACTAAAATAATTGATAAAGTGTTTATGAGTTAAAATATATAAATAAACTGAATTAAGATTGACATAGAAATATAAAATATACTTACCAATAAACCTTTTGGTATGTTATCACTTCAAGATCCATGTAAGGGCCAAAATATACAACTACTAAAACATTCATGCCTTGATCGCTTAAATGTTTAGTTGTGTGACGACCCGTCTTTCTAATCCCAGAAAGACGTATCATCAAAAAGAAAAGAATGGGATAGAAATAGAAAAGATAGAAATAAAGAATAACAACATCAGAATCTCATAGCGGAACGGAACAAAATATAATACATCAACATAACTATCACATAGTTTATACATACATCAGAGTTATACAATATCATACACAGTATAGTCATATACATATATGTCAATACATACATCCAAAATCCATCATATACTAACAAACACAACGGAACTAGATAGATAGATACATATGTCAGGGCCTCTGCTCCAAGCTCCTCCAGAAACTCAATACTCCAAAACCTATCACTTGGCTACTCGTAAAAATTTGAGTACCCAAGAGTTTATGAAAAAAAACATAAACTCCGGGTCAGACATGGGACTGGTGTGAGTAAACGGTTTGAAGTTGTTTAACTTTAAAAAACATTTGAAAATAAAGGTATCACGTAAGACTTCCCACAATAAACACGGGTAAGTTTTTACCTTACGCTAACCAAAACATTTTATAGGAAATCCAATTATATTATAATAGTGTCTAGGGTTTTCAAGTAAATAGAAAATAGCCGAAATTGTTACATCTATTAAATTCCAGCTACTAGCCACAAAAGTGGGTAATACAAATCAAAATCGTAGGGTCTCGTAGGGAAAATGGATTTCCATCAATGGCAGGGCTACTGGGGTACCGCCTATCACAGTACATGGCCTAGATCATCGTACCGAGTATCCATCCTAAATCCCCTGCAACATAAGGCCGGAACCATTCCTTACTGAACAGTCCCGAACAAGATAACCCCGTAGTTGGCTGCAGATCCAACTGCCCACACAGCCGAATAAAAAGGGACATCTAGACAGGGATATATCTCGTCCTTCTTGGGCATGACCCACCTAACCTTGCAGCACATCCCTTGTTTTAGCCATTCCCGGTTGATGAGGCTTGAGGCTGCGATTACCTTTACAGAACATATCTCTTAGAATGCTCATCGTCCGCCTGACGATATGCTGAAAGCATTCAATCCATACAAGTTCGTTTCGGGTTTGAACGAAACCGAAGGCATTATCTCGTTACACTCGTTTTGGAAGCACCCTCAGAGTTAACGACGATAACCCTTGCATTCTGAAAACACTATCTCGACCTTCACTTGAGATGCCACGACCTAACATTTAATTTGGATCGATGTGGTTTTCGGAATATCAAATTGACACCCGATCCTGGTCTCATCGAAATCCAAACGCCATTTTAAAGGCCAAGTTGTTTTATGGTTTAAACAGTTTAAGTTCAATACTTTGAATTCACATAACATTTATCACAGATTAATCATACACAGTCATCATAGATATATCTAGAATATATCACAAAATATCACAGAATATCATTCAATAGATATCAAAGTCAATCAACAAGAATCATCAATTCATATCAAAATAGTTTGATTAATTTAAACTTAATTAATTTATTAATTACTTGAGAATTTTATCCTACTTGATTAATCACTAATTAATCAACTTATTAAATTTATTAATTACTTCTTAATTACTCACTTGATTAATTAATTCTTAATTATTAACAAATAACCTTAATTATTGATTTATAAAACTTAATTACCATTTAATTATCACTAATTACTTAATTAACCATTAATTACCAATTAAATTAATCATCTAATCCTTAATTAATTACTTACTTAGTTAACTACTATTATTTATTAATTAACTTTAAGTAGTTAATTAAATTCTTAAGTTCAAATTGATTTAAACACAAGATTATTGATATCAATCCTTAATTACAAATTTATTTAATCTTAAACTACTTATTTAATTGCAATTATAAAATTAATTACATTCTTAATTAACTTTCAATTTAAATTAATTAACCATCTTACGTTTGTAAACCTTTCTTAATAAATTTTAAATCAAGTCTTAGCTTAAACCTTGTCAACAATGTTTACTTAAATGATACTGAATTTTGTTAAACAAAAATAACTTAAAAGGGATTAGGCTTAACCCCTTAAAATGGACCCGAGGCAAGCACTTTGTTTACTCGAGTAGGACTCTAGTTTCCCCAAACCTTTCTCCCACGTCCTCCTCTCTTCTACTCGTATACTTCTTCTTCTTCCACTCTTTCTCTTTTTTTTAGTTAAGTTTAATATAAACAGCAGTTATATAAACACACTCGCGTATGCACCCAGGAAACCCGAAGCAATCCCTCTTCATTCTCGAGTAATGACTCGCGACAACCCCCAACTCGAAGTCGCTGACACTCTCACGCCACCGTGCACGTGCACGGCGCGTCGGCACCACTCCGTCGAACCACGTCGCCTCCTACAAACCACATAACAACCTCACATTCGAAATCAAACCCCAGTTCAACACGAAAAGTTTGAAATCAAAATATACTCGTTTGTTCGAACACTAACTCGAACGTACCAATAGAAAATCGCCACGACCACCCAACGTCGACCAGCAGTGGCGATGCAATTCTGGCCACACCTTGACGTCATCTTCCTCTACCCTCACCTAAAATATCATGTAACTCGGTCGATCAAGGCGACGAAGTCAACGAATATGCAAACCGCAAAAAACATGAACCGAAAACCCTATTTTCGATTCGACCCAAAAATTCTTGCATTAGAAATTTTTTTCAACATTTTTCCTATATTCCTGAATCAACAATCTAGCTCCACAACAAATTTCAACATCAATATTTGTTGAATCATCAGATATTCACAAAAAGGCATTTTCGGTTCCTTTATGAACTGCACCCTGTATTGTTGACTAAAAATCATAATTCTTGTTTCAAAAATCCTACTTTTGAATTTTTATTCAAGATATAAAACCAAAATTACTATTTAAAATATTCGAATTCAACAATTTATTTCCTTTTTTGTTGTAATATTGATCATACAGTATCTATGTTTCTCTGTTAACCTTCAAACAATTTTCCAGGTCCTGATTTTAGTTTATACAAACATAATCAGTTAAATTTATAAGTTTTAAATTGTTTTTATATGAAGAAGTATTAATTTTCTTTATAATTCTTTACCAGAAACTTGAAATATTGAAGAACATCATATAGCAGAGCTTTCAGTAATCAGCAAAACATCATAGAACAATATATAACAAACATAAGATTTTCATGAGCCAATTATCAATATTTAAATTTCAAAGAAGTATGTCTACTCACTTAAGATACTGTTGAAACAGAGGATAATTTGTTGTTGAAAAACTGCATTTGAATCCCTAAAAATCCCCCTGCTTTATTATTGAAAGAATTGTTTGAGCTTGCAAATAAAGATGATGTTTATTTATCTTTTCTTTCTCAGGTAAGCTAAGTTGTGAACGAACAAGTATAGTATGATGTTTAAATAGAAATTGCTTTGAACAGTGATAGGTTATAAATTGTACAGCTTCACACTGTTTTGATCATATTAGATTTTGTGTTTTAATTACTATGATTTTCTGCAATTCGAATTGACAAAAGGTTGTGCTAATTAAATGCACATGTCTTCAAATATGTTTACACATAATATAGTTTGCTGATATTTTTATTTGTGTTTTCTCTGTACAAAGATATTTTGTATTAAGATTTTTGTTTTTATTATCTTCTAGCTTGAACAATACATATACATATTTGTGCTTTGTCTGATTTCATGTTACAAAATTATCAATTTATTTTATATATTTACTTCTATTTTAAACTCAAACTATCAAGTACTTCATTTACTTGTTTATTTTTATACTTATATTAATATTATGGTCTTCTTATGTTTATATACTTATGTTTATAACCATAAATTTGTTTTATATTTATGTTCAATATTTATAAGATTTATTTTATTTTAATCATATAAGTTGTTATTAGAATAACTTCTTAGTTTTATTTTTATTTAGAGTTTAACTTTCAAATATTCGATTTATAACCTATATTTATATATTTTATATTTATATCTTATATTCATATTTAATATTGATAGGATTGCTTAAATTTAAACATTACTATCATGACTACATATATATATATATATATTATATCAAATATTAATAATATGGAACCTTTAGTTTAATTTATAAGATACATTTTATTATAAATATTGTTGAAAGAGTCTATTTTAAATTTTTAAATCAAAATTTCCTTCACAAACACATATATACATATATAACTGATAAATGTCCAAGGATCTTATCAGTTGATAAAATGAAAAAGCTTGTATTTTATTAATTAGATTAAATTCTTATTTAAAATATATTTCCAAAATTCCGGGTCGTTACAAGTTGTATGGGACCGTGTATTGTCTTTTATGAGTTTTAAACTCTTAAGCAATATTAGAATATTGATATTCGATATATATATATATATATATATATATATATATATTCAATGCATATAAATTTTATATGATGAAAAGTCATGATTCAGAATGTACGAGACCTCAAGAGATTAGTTTATTCGGAATAAGCAAGCAAACCATGTTATGAGGTCATAAATTCAATAAGATAAATTGTAGTAAGGATTGGTGTTGTTTTAAACGTAACACTAACGAAAAGTTACAATATGGACATAGGAATTCAAACATCGAAATGTCAGTTTAATCAATTTACATAAACTGCAACTCATTTGATATCCTTAAATTTTAAGAACGACCAAATGTGCTTTTGTAAAGAGTTCGGTATGATCCTACAATAAGGGCTTACTTTGAATGGTTCAACCATTTAAAAAGAAAAGTGAGTGTATGAAAGTGGATGTAACTTAGGAGCTATTGAGATAAAGAGAGTAAATGGTCATTTTGCTTCATGAAGAGATTTTGAAAATGAGAATTGTATAAAATACTATTAGATACTTAATATGGAATGAAAAATGTAATTCTATTCCAAATATCCTTTTCTTACAGAAAATTGTTTTTTAGAAAGTTATATCATTGAGTTTAAGATATTTATCTGAAACTCTCGACTATAAATTAGTTATATAAATGAAATGAATAGCTCGTATTTAGTGGTTGAATGGATCTTCATATTTCATAAGCCAATATAGTAGTGGCGAAAATAGTGGGAGCATGCATATAACACTTATCAGTCGACGTATCAAGACACAAAAAATTATTATTGTAATATACCAAATATAATTCATGAAATAATAACCATTTTCAGTATTGACTGAATAAAGATATAGTTTTATTCGATTATGAATATTGTGAATATTCATCATGGAATAAACGTATATGATAATGGTATTTGTTTTACAACATCAATGATGCATTAGTTATAGAAATTTATGCGTATCTGAAATTTTTACATTTATTTTGGTATTATGCACAATGCCATATCTTTAAGAAATAATTCTTTAATTGTATGATTGTGAATCACATGGTAAATTGTATCTCAAATCGATAAGGCAAAGCATCCATTCAATGAAAGCGGCAAAAGATTTGGTGAACTCTTCGGATTGATACATGTAGATTTTTGCAGTTCATAGTCTGATACCAAAACAGATCCACTTACTTCGACAAATTCACAGATGAACTATCATATAATTGAACATGTGTATTTAATACATAAGTAATGCATTCGTGGTAAGTTCACTGAATATAAAACAAAAGCAAAAAACATAACATGCAAAGGAAATAAAAGAATTTGATTTAATTCAATAAGTATTGTATTGGAAAAGGTCCCAAAGTATCTAAAAATGAATAAGATTCATTCTTGAAATTCACTCCTCCTTATGATACATATCAATGTATGGATGAGAAGTAATCAAAATGACAAAGTACGTTTGATGATGAGTGAAATTGACCTAACTTCTTTCTCTAAGATTGTGTACTTAAGTGTAGGTACATAAGGTTAAATCAAATTATGTCTAAAGCGTAGTTTTCGATATACTACAAGATAAGAATTGATAAGAAACCCCAACATATCCTAAGTCAAGGAGTTGAAAAGTTATGTGAGTCGAGAGCCAGGATATAATACTTGCTCGTAAGGGATCTCATGTGAACTATCCCAAAGAAGTTTAGGACCAACCCATATCAATTGACTAACTCATATTATGATCATAAGTACGTAAGCTCAAAATTAAGTCAGCTTTATCCATAAAGGCGGTTCATGAAATGTTTCTGAATGCCTGTTCTATCGTATTGAGAATACTTGATGTTTCAAGAAACTCCAACTTCATGATAAAGGAATTTCTTTTAGAAATTATTGGTTGTAAAGGGGATTTTGATATGATCAAAAGATAAAAATATGTACGCAAGATGAAATGAAACTGACCAAGCCTAAATTGGCACGACCCTTTAGAGTGTCTAATAAGGAGTCGCACATTAATGAGAAAGAATGAGTTTCTTATTAATGCCAAGGAAAGAATTTCGTCAGTTATCAATAAACTATTAAGAGTATTAACTCTACCATATGGCACGATGCGTAAATCTATAGTTAGTTCTATGTAAATTATCAATATATTATTTTGATAGTTGTGTCCAAAGCAATATGATCCATCAGTGTAAATATGTCTTTAGGAAGAATACAAGTGCAGCTAAATATCATAAATGGCATTGATAAGAATAATATGTTAAATTTCAATTATTAAAATTAATGTAATGGATTCAATATGCTAACGTTAATTAGGATCTAGTCCCAAAACTACCGCTTGATATGATTTGAGTTTTGATATATATGTATGTATGTATGTGTATATATATATATATATTGAAACAAAAATTCTGAATAACAATTTAGAATAGACTGTTCGCATATACCAACCAAAGTGTCTCAAAGTCAGTGGAAGTGATACTGAGTTTGTGAATTTCATATAGGGTCCAAAGAACAAATACAAAAGTATCATATAACAAGCTTCAAAATTAAGAAATTATTTTGATAGAAAAATCAAATAATTTTAATTTTAAATAAAATGCAGATGAAGCATGTATATGCAAGAAAGAACTATAAAAGGTACTAAAATATTTCTATAACTATAAGTAAACAACTAACTACAGATTGCTAAAGATGTATTCATGTTAAAATTAGCCTTAATTTGTTTTTTAATTCTCGATATCTGGTCTAAAAATGACATCTTTTATGATTAGTACAAAACATTGTTAGGATAGTCTCATATAATGTACATAAACTCCGTATTAAAATGTTTAATGTAGAGCATATAAGATCGATTCCATATGCATTGGCAATAGAAATTACCATATATGCTACATTGTCTATTGTATCACATTGTGCTTATGTACTTGGTACATTGAGTGATTATCAAATTTGATTAAAATTGCTAAATGGTAGTTAAAAAGTGTACATTAGTATTTGAGATATACAAGAGAAGTGTTTATATAAACAACGTACTTCTTATGGATGAATGTTCACTCTCGAACATCATAAGTAATATCGAGCATAGTATGTCAATCATAAATTAATATCCAAATCTTAGTTAAAAAAATTTAAGTTGTAAATTGTCCAAACAAAAAGTAGTAAATGATTCGATTGAAAGGCTAAGCATATCGCCTTCCATGACGCTGCAATAAAAGAGATATAAATAAATGCACAAATTTATAACTAAGTCAAGGGTGATTCTAAATGTTGAGAATCCCATAACATTGTTGTGCGATCACGACTGTATAGATCATGAAAGAATATATAGCTTATTAGAAGTTGAGAAACATACTCTAAAAGGTTCAACATAGTATAGGCAATTTATCACCGTTGGTGAGAGTTGATTGACAAAGTGGATAATTAAGACAATATAGCGTATCCAATCACTAAGAGATTAGTTAATCGATTTTGAGAAAACAAATCGGATGAATGGGATCAAAGTTCCATTATTGGTTCTAAGTGCAAGTGGTAGATCGAAAGACTTAAGGTTCTACCCTAGGGAAAATTCTATAATTTATTGTGAATTATTTATTCTATAATAAAATATCATTCGAAATAAAAGGTGTTTGTTTTCCATTATATACTTGTATAATTGTAATATTTTAATTAAATAATTAATTAAGTATATTAAGTAGAAAATCTTAAATGATTTGTTATGTGATGATAATTACAAAGAGATGTAATCATTGAAAAATTATCATAATATAATAACATTTTATTGTAAATATTCATAGTTAAAATATTACAAGAAAGAACATTGATATATCCATTGAGACCAAAATATGTAACACTATCTAAATGTTAGATGGTATATTACTCATGGCTGTTGGGTCACCAAAGGGTTATGCGCTCATAATTATTGGATAACTATGAAATTGTTCATCCGAGATTTTCTTGGTGGTCAATAACAACAAGACCAAGCAAGAAACCTTGAGAGTAACGATATTACACAATTCTCTTAACATAAGAATATTATTAAGGTCTAATGTGGATACTCCAGTTTGACTATAGTTCAATCATGGCTTGGAAATCACAAAGCGGCTATAGTTGGGTCTGAGTTGAAGCATTAGAAGTAAAATATCATTCAATAATGAATCTGTCCTTAGTTTTATGAGGTTAGTATCACGGTCAATTATAATTAACTCAAAGATAAAATCTCTGGCCTAAGTAGTACGGTTAATAATAAATGTTATTATTGAACCAAGAATTTTGTTCATAAATTAACTAAGTTGAATGTAGATGAAATTGGAATTTTGATCAAAACCAAATTTCATAAGTCTTAAAAATGATATTTTATTGATAAAGAGAATATGTGTAAATAATCATTATTGAAAGGTATCAATTAAATTTGTGAAGTTTGGATTTTACCGATAAAGTTACCGAGCAATAAATTCATCCAATTTTTTTTTTCCATTAGCTAAGGTGACATGCAAATGTTAATATTCAAATTGTTTGATATTAATTGTTGACCAAATTCACACATACAAGTCGCATAACAATATTGGTGAATTCTTTGAATACTACACATTTTAATTGATTTATAATTGTTATAATAACTATATCTATGAATATTAATCAATTAATTATTTTATGTATTAGGTGCTATTAATATTTTTTTGGTGCCATTAATAACTAATTGGATGAGTATGTGAAATTTATATATATGTATGTATCGATATACAATATCGATACACATTTAAGTATGATTAAAATAATGTTATTTTCTAAATAGGTTGGATTTTGTATTAGCCTACTTAGCCCAATATATTAGTTCGTTTAGAAAGAAGATTAGAAAAGTGGTTTTTGGATTCTAGATCTATATCTAGAATTAGTAATGCAGAAGTGGTAAAAATGGAGAACTTGTCTCCTTCATTTCTATATTTAAACATGCCTACCCCTCACTCGTTCTCCCTTGGTTCCAACGTGATCACTCACTTACCTTAGCTTTATACTACCTCCCTTACCATTCCATAGACAAAAAAAAAATAGCCCCATATCACATCAAATACGGTAGACCCAATGGTACTCTAGACTATTGCAATGTTCGAAGATCGATTCAAGGTGAATCTAGCAGATTCCATTAACCAATCTATGTTCAAAGGCATCATCCTTCAGGCATAAAATCTAATATATCTTTTACATCATACTTATTATGTAGTGTATAGTATATACAACAATTTTGTACGCGCATGGGTCGTCTTCTATTTTATATATTATCAAATCACACCAAACTATATATTTTAATTGCTTTAATGTTTAGATCCTTGATTAAAATAAAATAAAAACTATTTTTCATCTCGTATATGAGTTATATATATTTTTTAAATAGTATAATTTATTTTAACAAATTAAAATGCTATTTATGAATATTATATAACACATATACGCATGTTATGTATACAATATTGTTTATGAAATTAAATCTACCAAAATAATATTTTGGCTTTAAGTTTTTGATTTTCCCAAACTTATTTAATATAATATTATTCTATTTATTTCTAACAACTTTAAACAATGTTTACATTAATATGTATATATGTGCATCATTGTGTGTGTAAATATTAATTTTAGTAAAAATAATAAATTTTTTCAAATTTTTTTTATTTATGGCCTAAAAAGAAATTTTATATATAAATACTATTTTGATTTTTTTCTCTATTACATAATATATATAATAATTCTTCTATGAAATTTTAAATAGTTTGTATATTTAGTATTTATATAAATACACACTATTCTGTTTGACATGAAAGTGGTTTTATAAAATATAATTATTTATTTTAATAATTAATAGATAATTTAAATGATTTTATAGATCTAGATTTGAATTTTTAAAACTATTTTATTATTTCAAATTTAGACATTATAGATATTGAATTTGAATTTTTGTTGATTTAGTAAAAATATATTCAAATATTTTAAAATTTTGTTTATTTAATATATAAATAAATTTCAAAATCATATATATATATATATCAAGCAATGTTCTGAGACATCAATGTGCATATAAATGGTGAATGTATATATTATAAAAATAAATCCCAACATCTACATATTTAAACATTTATTATGTACACATTATGTTGTACTTACACATGTGAATACTTAAGGACATACTCGTAGACTTTATGAATATTAATTAAGTTTATTAATTAAATAAATCAAAAAATTAAATAAAATTTGATTCTGTTTAAATAAATTAAGTTGGACCTATAATAACATATTAGACTTCACAGGCACACTAAGTCCTAACTTGGTTTTTTTTTTGAAATTCACACACTTCACCCACTGTGGACCAAGTATTGAGACAATGGAAAATAGTATTTCCTAGTTCTGGAATTCTTTCTCTTTACTTTTTAAAATCATTGGGTTTAGACATTACTTCGGTGATCCTTATCCTTTTTTTTAAGATGGCAGCTCTGGTTCCAATAAGGAGAAAGTACGAGTGCATCAAGAAGCAAATAAATTATTTTTCTCTTTCCAAGGACAATCTAAAAAGACCAAAGTCCAACTTACCTTTGAAATTGAACGCATTAGGGAAGTCACGTCTTCCTATACTTAGGCTCTTAGAAAAGAGGTTGTCCTTCTTAAATCGTATTCATCGGCATAACTAAACTTTTCTAATGTTGCCTAAGTTCTGAATCAAAGGGAGAAATACACTAGAGTACCAATGTCTACCAAGCACCGGAATGTACATATAGTAACATTCATCTATAACAAAAAACAGGTCTTTTGTGGGTATCAGTAGGAGGTCTGTGCGGATCTACTATAATGCCTTTTCCACTCCATAAAGATCAAGATCAAATGAATTTTCATTCTTTTTCTATTGACGAACTATAATTTGTCCATTTTTACTCAATGAAGTTCTATAGAGAAGGTTAGGCATACTATGGTTGGTTTCAGGTTACGTTGCTCAATAAACGTCATGTAATTTTTCCTACCTAAGGTTGAGATAGTATTATCATTTGTGGGCGACCAACTAGGTCCTACCATCAACTTGTTAAGAAATCAAATCCACGGTTTCGATGACAA
This sequence comes from Allium cepa, assembly GCA_030765085.1. Taxonomy (NCBI): domain Eukaryota; kingdom Viridiplantae; phylum Streptophyta; class Magnoliopsida; order Asparagales; family Amaryllidaceae; genus Allium; species Allium cepa. Next base: position 501,460,614 of record CM060937.1, on the reverse strand, counting down.
CAACTATACAATGGAAATCGAATATGCATATATATTTCTATTTATGGATAATTGCTAAAGCAACATCACTATAATAGCCTGCAAATCCGTACCCCTTGAATCAACACTATTCTACAACAATCAACTCAAGTTGTACAGAAATACGAACCATTTGGGTTAAAGAAGATGAGGTAGAAGGAGGAAATAGAAAACAACAATAGAATCTAACCATCGCAGCGGAATAAAATATAATAGATAATAGATAATCTTTACTCAAAAATCAAATATACCTGTTATATATTACATCATCAGAGTACATCAATCACAACTCAACAATATCATACAACCGGATACACGACTACTCAACACAGTAGAATATATACATAAACAAATATGGGAGTACGTATCGTCATCCTGCTCGTCTCCTGAGCTCCAAAGCATCGAAACCTGTATCCTATAATACTCGATCTGACCCGAGCATTATAGTTAAATAACAACCGAGTCAGTCTGGAATACCAGTGTGAGAAAATCACACCCAATTGATTACTAAAGTTTTAAAAACCCTATTGAGAACAAAAGCATCTCGTAAGACCACGCCACAAATAAACCTGTCGGGTTTTTACCTTATGATAGCTAAAACATTTTTATTAAAATCCTCTGATATTATAATAGTGTCTATAGAAAGTAAAATAGAATCTAGATGAAATGCTTCCATCTCATGTTTCAGCAATAGTTGGGCACAATCAAAACCGTACAGATGCGTAGGGAAAATGGATTCCAACTAATGGCTAGGCACTGGGGTACCACCTGTAACAGTACCTGGTCTAGATCAGCGTACCGAGGAGCCATCCTAACTCCCCTGCAATACAAGACTGGAACCATCCCTTACTGGACAGTCCTGAGCAAGCTCACCCCGCGGTTGCGATCAGCAACCGCCCACTAAGTAGAAATAAAAGGGACACCTAGACAGGGATGACCTCACCCTCCAGTGGGGGCTACCCACGAAGCCTTGCTGCATAACCCTTGATTTTTAGCCATTCTCATTTGATGAGGCTTGAGGCTAAGTGTTACCTTTTAAGAACATATCCCTTAGAATGCCCATCGTCCACCTGACGATGTTTGCAAAAGCATTCATCCATACAAGTCCGTCCCGGGTTCGAACGGAACCGAAGGCACTATTCCTACTACATCCATTTTGGAAATATCCTCGGGATTAGTAGCGACTAGCCCTTGCACTTCACTGCTCCATCTTCGAATCCAAACTCGTTTTCACGAAACGTACAAACCGGATCGAAGTGGTTTTCGAGAAATAAATCTCGATCCCGGTCTCTTCGAAACGATCAACGTATTTGGCCAATATTGACAGTCGGTTATTTAACTATTAATTAATATTCCCAAACAACCATCCAACAATAAATAATTTTCCAATTATTTATTACCTTCAAAATATCTTTACAAGATATATTTCTATCTTCAACCTTTTGAAAACAGTTTTCAAATCATTCTTTCTTTCTAGAATAAACTTTCCCAAGTATTTTCTATCTCCATTGAAATTGACAAGCACAAACTAGATTTTTAAAATAATTTAAAACACTTTACTTTAAAATTTACCTTTAAAACATTTAAGTTAAACTACTTCAATAAATTGTTTAAAATACATACTATATAAATATTTGAAAATAAGGTTACTTTATAAAATATAACTAAATTTTTAATCTTAAAACAAACTACTAAGTCACTCTTTAAATAATTACTACTATAATAGATTAAAAAGGAAGGCTTACTTTATAATTTAAATATTTAGAAAAATAAATTTTCCAAACTTGCTTTTTACGTCAACTTAAAAACTTTTAACTTATATTTTAAACTTACTTTGGAAACGTACTTGGTTATCTAGGGAGAAGATCCAACTTCAATCACTTAAATCAATTTTCCCAAATTGATTTCAAATTTATCCCATTTTAAATAATTTTTTTACTTACTTAATTCATTTCAAAATTCATTAAGTATGGACTTAATTATTGTTGTTATTATTATTTTTCATTTGATTCTAAAACTTTTAACTGAAATATACAAATTCCAGATTTTTCCTAATTTCTTCTTTATTCTTTCAATAATTTAAATCTTAACCTTTAAATAAATGTTTTGTTCTTTTAAATAATAACACTGAATTTTAAATTCATGATTAACTTCCTGTTTATTCAAATTTACTTTCTATACTCAAGATCTATTTATTAGAATTTTATAGCCACTTCATTCCTTTTCCAATTCATTTTTTTTATTCTATAATTATTTTATTCACAAATTCACTTCTTTTAATTTCTTTCCAAAATCCAATTTATATATTTTTGGCAATTCATTATACCCAATCATAACCAATCGAACCATAGCATTCAATATTTCAACATAATTCATCATAAAATATCAAATCATCATAACAGGGGAATTAAATAATTTAAATAAATGTTGAGGGATCCAGTTGGATCCCTCCAACCTGTTTTCCCTACATCCACAGACGTTAGCATTACATGACATGCCAAATTCAAATTATACTATACTATATCACATCAATCAATTCAACCATACAATCATTTATTTAAATTTAATCATTTAAATTTTTAAATGCAGCCGAGTGAGATTAACTCACCTTTGGCCTAAGATTGCTATTCACCTCAAACTCATCTTGTTTTTTCCCCCGCGACTTTTAACCTTGTATAAACATTTATATGGTTTATTAATACATGAATAATTGAGCAATTAATTCTCACAGATTTAATTTCAAACTAAATCCTCTTTTTTTTATTTAAATATATATAAAAAATTTGTTAGCAACTAAAATACTTAAATAAGTTTATTGATCAAATTAATCTCTATAACACCTTATTTAAATAACTAATTATTTTGTTGTAAACTAAATTTCCTAAACAAAAAATTAAAATATGAAGTTTAAAACTTAGTGTAAGATCCAGTTATTAAATTAAATCTGATTTTTAGACTTAAATTAAAATAGTAGAGTTGTATAACAGTAATCTGGTTTTAAAACTAAATTAAAACAGTATTTGTTTTATAGAGTTAAATAAATAAATAAATAAAAACAGGATTAATACCTTGCCCAGATCAGTCGTTGAATCGCGACTCCCAAATCGTTAGCATCGAACGAACCACCGTCCTCCACCTCGTGACACGAACTCGCCGACCACCCAAAGATTCCTTCTTCGCCTTCGCATGCTCGACTACCACGAACACGACGCTCGAAAACCCTAACTCCCTTGCGTACTCCTCCCCGACGCCTCTTCGAAACCGCCGCGACCAGTAACCCACTTCCCCCATTTGCGAAATCGAATCACGAGTTTGATTGGAATTTCGTGAAAACGAAAGAGAAATTGGGAAAGAGGGGGCTCGAGTTAATCGCATCGAGCTCGGCCATTTTTTTAAGATTTTTGAGAGAGAAGAAGAACACACGATTTCTCGGACATTACTGACTTCTTTTTTAATATTTGATTTGCGTTCGAATTCATGAAAATAAGGGTGCGCGAATTGATTTGAAGGCTCGATTTCTGGCTTCCAAAAGAAGGATAAGAAACGTGCATGGAAAGCCAAAGGAAGTGTACTGGAATAAACGTAATATAGTGCCTTGAAAAGAAATGGGAAAGTCTTTGACGTGAAAGGATTTGACTGTTTAAACAGTGCCTTAATTTGATTCAAAATTAAATTTAAATCAATCCGAATTTTCGATATAGATTTAAGCGCGTTTATATACCGTACGCTCACACAACCACTCCAAATACTACGAAAATTGAAATCCGATAATAATTCAATATTACGGACCCAATGGAACTGGTTTCGTCGAATCCCGAGACTGTGCCTCGGAAGACTATTTTAAATTCAATTTAAACGATATAAATTCCAGAACTACACAGATCACTGTAAATTTCAATTTTAACATTTCTATTATCTTCAGTATTATCAATATAAGTTTCATAAGTCTTCAAATTATTTTTAATCGGCTTAAAATTCTAGATTCGATAATTTTTCCCAACTTCAAATTATTTAATTCAATAATTAAATCATCAAATAAATTGTGATATTTGAATTCAAGTTAAAATTATTCCATTGAATATTTAAAATCAATTAAATATTCCGATTTTAAATGCTTGAAAATTCCGGATCGTCACAATCACTAGAGAGACAAGAACGAAGCTCAAAGAACATTACAAGAGACGACAAGTTGATATGATAAGTAGAGCAATAACACAGATGCATAAAAAGCAACATGCACAAGATCAGACGTCTTGGTGCACTAGCCAGATGTTTGAATAAATTCTTTGGATTACAAACCAGACAGAATCAGACGTCTGGTTAATGTACTCAGACGTCTGAAAGACTACTATATACAAAAAAATATATAAAGCCAAACATCTGAGACATATTCCAGACGTCTGATAGTGAACTCATTTTAAAATTCAATAACAACTGCCACATTTGAAAAGACATCTTCACTCCTCTTTGCTACAACTCTTCATCACCATCAAAAGAGACCATAGAACACTTGTTAATTAATGCAACTACTCCAGGAATCTCTCTACCCCTATAAATAACATCAAGAATCAAAGAGAAGGTCTCACCTTACTTATTTGTGCTCTTTACTCTTATACTCTAATATATTCTTGATCTCTAACAATAATATATTTGTATTCCACTCTTCCATATATACAAAACTCTTTAATTAATATTCTCTAGAAATATATATATCGGAAGCATTTGTACTTAATAGTCAACATTCGTGTTATAGAACACATATTTGATAAGAACAAGCTATTGTAACCAAGCCTATTCTTCCAGGTGAAGTTAGGGTGTTTGATAGTCGAATTCCGAAGGGGAGCTTTGGGACTAGATGTAGGACGGGAGGTCCGAACTAGTATAAAATCCTGGTGTTCTTAGTATATAATTTACTAGATTAATATTATGATTAGTTATATCATATACTTTACATATATTTGCATATACACTACACGATCCATCCTATAGACTTTCAATTTGGTATCAGAGCAAGGTTTGATCAAAGTACAATAACACGTTTTTGAATCATTTTAATATGGCAAGTATTTTACAAGAAGGATAATCCATAGCATGACCCCCACTTTTTAATGGCTCTAATTATGCATATTGGTCAACATGTATGAGAATTTTTAGGGAAGCTAATGGTCTAGAAATTTGGTCAGCCACTCAAGGTAAATATGAAGCATCTACTACTGCTATGAACACATGGACCGATGCACAAAAAACAGCAGCCTCTAATAATGCCAAAGCTATGAATGTTTAATTTTGCTCACCAGACAAAAATGAATTTTCACTTGTCATGCTATGCAATACTGCATTTGGTATTTGGCGCACTTTACAAGTCACAAACGAAGGCACAAACAAAGTTAAACAAACCAAGATTTCAATTTTACAAAATCAATTCTCATCATTTAAAATGAAACAAAATGAATCTATAGTAGATATGTACTCTAGATTTCAAACCATCCAACATGATTTGATGGCACTTGGAGTCAAGTTTACAAATTTTGATTTAGTTTCTAGAATACTCAATTCTTTAACTCCAGAGTGGGAAAGAAAAGTATTAGCTATCGAAGAAGCTGATGATCTTCCAGCACTCTTAGTTGAAGAATTGATCGGAAATTTAATGTCTTATGAAGCTAATTTGCAGGCACGAACGGAAAAGAAGAACATAGAATTCCCAGCAACAAATGAAGACTTTGACTTAGATGAAGAAGAAATTGTATTTATTGCCAAAAATTACAACAAATTCAAGAAGTTTAGAAAAATGACTAAATTTCAAAAAGGAGGAAAATCAAGCTCAACGAATCAAACATAAATCAAATGTTATGAATGTGATCAATTTGGACATATAAAGAAAGACTGCCCCAAGCTCAATAATGATAAAAAGAAAAACAAATTTGAAAATATCAAAAATAAGAAGGCTCTCAAAGTAACATGGGATGACTCGGATTCTTCATCATCTGAAAGTGATAGTGATAGTGACGAAGAACAAGCTAATGTGTGTTTTATGGCACAAACTGATGAGGTATGTCCCGAATTTAGCTATGACGAATTATTAGAACTTAGCATGGAATTAGATGACAAATTTAAACAAATTAAAAAATTGAACAAAGAATATATAGTCAAAATAAATAGATTAGAACTTGAAGTAGGAATGTTAAAAGATGAAAAAATTATCTTAGAAGAAGAACTAGAATTATCTCAAGAAAAAATTAAAAATAATTTGATAGAAAGTGAGGCTATTGCTATTGTTTTTGAAAACATTAAAATAGTAAAGGATAATTTGTTAAAAGAAAATGTCAACTTGAAAAGAAATATTGAAAATTGAAAGTGTAGAATTAAACGATAAATTAGATAAAATTACAAATAATGTGTCAAAATTTAATAAAGGAAAACAAGATTTGGAAAATCTTATCAAGACTACGAAACCATCAGGTAATAGAAATGGAATAGGATTTAAAAATACTAATAAACAAGAAGGAAATGATGCTAAAAATTATAGTTATAAAAAGACTAAAAGTTTACCTACGTCTAATATGAATACTAAAAATATGAAAATTTGGATTCCTAAAACAAATAATAATTTGATTAGACAAAAACATATTAATAACTTCTTAGAGAATGTAGTCTATAATAAAAATTATATTTTTAAATATACCAAACCATCTTGGGTATGGCTACCTTCCTCTAACATTTAGGACCCTAACAAAGTACATGGGTACCAATTAAAACATCTTTTCTATTGCAAGTACCCAAAATAAAAAAATAAGGAGAAATGGATACTAGATAGCAGATGCTCCAAGCATATGACCGAAAATTCTAAAATGTTATCAAATATAACATACATCGATGGTGGAATGGTAACCTTTGGAGATAATTCAAAAGGATATGTCGTGGGTATTGGAGAAGTCATCAACTCTGGTGTTTCTAACTCTCATATTTTTACAAATGTTTTATTAGTAGAAAATCTGAAACACAACCTACTAAGTATTAGTCAATTATGCAATAAAGGTTTTCCAATAAGTTTCGAAAAAGGTAGATGTAATATTATCGATAATAACAAACAAATTGTATTTTAAGGTTTTAGAAACAAAAATATTTATGTATTAAACATGAATATAAATAAAAATTCAATTTTATGTTTAACCGTCAAACATGATGATCCATGGTTATGGCATGAACGATTTTGTCATATCAATTTTAAATATATTAATATATTGGCAAAATATGAGCTAGTTAGAGGTTTGCCTAAAATAAATTATAAAGTAGAAAATTTATGTGATGATTGTCAAATTGGAAAATTAAGAAAGAGCTCTTTTAAATCTGAAAATAATATTTCTACAACACAACCATTGGAATTATTACATTTAGATTTATTTGGTCCAACACGGATATGGTCTATAAATCACAATAAATATGTTTTTGTAATATTTGACAATTTTTCGAGATATACATGGACTTTGTTTTTAAAACATAAAAGTGATACTTTTGGTAGGTTTAAAATATTTGCTAAAAGAATTAAAACACAAATGACATGAAAGTTAAAAATATTCGAAGTGATCACGGAGGAGAATTCGAAAATGATCTTTTTATTAATTTTTGCAATAAGAAAGGAATAAGCCATAATTTTTCGTTTCCTCACACGCCTCAACAGAATGGTGTAGTAGAAAGAAAAAATCAAACGTTACAAGAATGTGCATGAACACTACTAAATAGTAATGGCCTACCAAAACACTTTTGGGCTGAAGCTATTGCCACAGCTTCTTATGTGTTGAATCGAGTGACCATATGTCCTATGACTAAACAAAATTGTTTTGAAACATTTTTTGGAAGAAAACCTAAAGTATCTTATTTTAAAACTTTTGGATCAAATTTTTTTATATTAAATACAAAAGATAACCTAGGTAAATTTGACCTGAAGGCCAATGAAGGCATCTTTGTTGTATATTCGGATTGTAGCAAAGCATATAGAATTTTTAATAAAAGAAATAATACTATTAAAGAAAGTTTACATGTTTCGCTCGACGAAATTTTTTTTAAACATCATATTAATGATGAAGAATAAATAATTCTAACAACAAATACAACAAATTCTATTAATAATGAGACAAATGTGCAAAATAATACTTTGATATCATCTCCTAGAATTCTTAAGGATCATCCAAAAGATAATATCATTGGAGATCTCAATTCTAGAGTAACTAGAAATCAACTTAATCAAATAAGCCATATAGCATTTGTGTCAAATTTTGAACCAAGAAATTATAAAGAAGCTTCAAATGATAATTTTTGGATAATAGCTATGCAAGAAGAATTGAATCAATTTGAATGTAATAAAGTTTGGGAATTAGTACCAAGACCAGAGGATCAATCGGTTATAGGAACAAAATGGGTATTTAAAAACAAAGCAGACGAGAATGGAAATATTATTAGAAATAAAGCACGTTTAGTTGCTCAAGGTTATAATCAAGAAGAAGGTATCGATTATGACGAAACCTTTGCTTCAGTAGCTAGATCAGAAGCCATTCGTGCATTACTCGCTTTTGCAAATCATCACAATTTTAAATTATTTCAAATGGATGTCAAAAGTTCTTTTTTAAATGGTTTTATTAAAGAAAATGTATATGTAGAACAACCCCCATTATTTGTTCACGAAAAATATCCCGATTATTTTTTTAAATTACACAAAGCATTATTTGGATTAAAATAAGCTCCTTGAGCATGGTACGAACGTCTTAAAAATTACTTAATTACATCTGGTCTTCAAATAGGAAAAATAGATACAAGTTTACTTATTAAAAGAGAAAATAATGATATTTTAGTTGTACAAATTTATGTTGATGATATTATTATTGGTTCAACCAACGAAAATCTTGTAATCAATTTTCAAATATTATGAAAAATGAATTTTAAATGTCACATATGGGAGAATTAAATTTCTTTTTAGGTTTACAAATAAAACAACTTGAAAATGGAATTTTTATTCATCAGGAAAAATATTGTAACGATCTATTATGTCATTTTGAAATGGATAAAACTTCGAGAAAAACAACACCAATTAGTACTACTGTTCACTTAGAAAAGGATGATAACGAAAAAGATTTTGATGAAAAGTCATATCATAGCATGATTGGTTCTTTACTCTATTTAACGGCTAGCCGACCCGATATTATGATGAGTGTATGTCTTTGTGCTTGATTTCAAGAAAAACCAAAATAATCTCATCTAAGAGCTGTTAAACATATTTTACGATATCTATCTTGTACTAGAAATTTTGGTTTGTTTTACCCCAAAGAATCATCGTTTGAACTAGTTTATATAGCGAAGCAAATTTAGGTAGATGTAGAACAGATCGTAAGAGTACTAGTGGAACATGTCACTTTATTGGACAATCATTAGTTTCATGGTTTAGCAAAAAGTAAAATTATGTTTCTTTATCTGCTTGCGAAACCGAATATATCTTAGCAGCTCTAGCATGTGCATAAGTGATATACATGCAACAAACACTTACGGATTTCGACAAAATTATCAATAAATCTCCAATATATTGTGATAATATGAGTGCAATAAATTTATCAAAGAACCCTGCCAATCAATCACGAACTAAACATATAGATATATGACATCATTTTTTATGAGGCAATGTTGAAAAAGGAATTATTTCATTAGAATACGTAAACACCGAAAATCAAATAGCAGACATCTTTACAAAACCACTAAATGAACAAACTTTTATTAAACTTCGACGTTATTTAGGGATTAGCCCTCTTCATGATCTGCTCACTTAATATACTCACTCTTTCTTTTTAGCTATGATTAGCCATTAGTTTTTTCATCCAAAAATTATAATTAAATTCTGCACCTTTGTTTTTTTAAATTAATTAGTTTTTCTTCAAACTTTCTACAAATATTCTTTAAAACTTCTATATAAACAGCTATACAACAAAAAATATGTACACAAATTCATATTTTTTCAAGAAACAAAATATAGCCATGTCTTCTGAAAATTCCTATCTATCCATCTCAACACCAATGACGAATAGCTTCGCCGATACACCACAATAACTTCCTACACCCACACCAAATCAGGAATCGACGTATCAGTGGTCATCATGTCACACGGGATTCACTCCGATAACAAGAAGACCAAATGATCTTTATTTGTCTCTCCTAATACAAAGGAGAAAATTGATGAAATTCATCACTATCAGAAACAACAAATAGATCTTCAACGAGAACTATATTTTGAACAAAAAGTAATAGCACATCGGCTAAGCTTTTTGGAGAAAGTAGCGATGAACTTTTGTACGTCGCGGAAGAAAGATGTCCATGAACCATTTCCAAAACCATGCAGTTCCTTGGATCCCTCTTCTTCCTATCATACCCCTTTGGATCCTTCATCGAGACGATTTTCTGGCTCCCCGAAAACCCACGAACGTGGAAATATATGGTCTCCACTTAAACCACGAAGGGATAACAAGTCAGAAGATCATAAAACTCAATTGCCATCTAAATAAATTATATGTTTTATTATATGTGTATCTATATTTATTTGTTATTTTGTTTCACACAAATAGTACTATATTTTGTTTTAAAATAATAGAGAATCGAGAAATAGGCAAAGCCATTAAATTTTGTGCTATTTTTAGAAACATTGCCTATTTCAGACGTCTGGATATGCACCTCAGACGTCTAACACTATGATATGCATTTAACTTTTAGCGTTGTGCATATGTCAGACGTCTGTTATATCCCCCCAGACGTCTGAAAATCTGCTCTGCCTCCTCAAAATTAAAAATAGACTATTTCAGACGTCTGAAATTCGATCCAGACGTCTAGATTATGTCTCTGCCATAAAGTTTTCAAAACTTGACGTATTGCAGACGTTTGATATTTACCCCAGACGTCTGGAAAAACTGTCTGACTATCAGTTTTTACAAATTCGATTAAACCAGACGTCTAACCCATAAACCAAACTTCTGAACTTATCCACTGTATTGAATTTAGGGCAAACCAGACGTCTTAAATTCAATCGACCCTTTATAATCACCCAAATAACGTCAATTTTTCACTTCCATCTCAATTTTTTTTTTCATCTGCGATTTCTCCGATGATTTTTCTCTCGAAATCATCTTTTTACCCTAGCTCTATTCACAATGCCTCCTAGAACCAAAAATACCAAGACATCCAAACGAAAACAAGACCAACCAACATCATCCTCAAATCCTCAAGTTTGCTCGGATGATCAAATTGAAAGATGGATGAATAGAGCACCTCACTCAATCAAGAGATATGAGGATATACAAAAGAAAAAGCTTCACACAGGTCCGTTCTATAATCTGCTTAAATTTCTAATGTATGATTAGGATGAAATGTGTGAAAATGACGGACTAGAAACATTGATTTCATTCACTTCTAATGACATCCAAATCGATCAATTGGCAATATTTCTTTTCTATGCAAATTTGGATAGCACTTCAGTATGGAACACTGAAGATGAAGATAATTGGCTATGGTCTAGCGCGTATGGCAACACGATTAGACTTACCCCTGGCATAATTGGTAGAATGCTAGGATGTTCTAACATGGGCGAAGATTTATACAACATTCTCGATATGCGTTTCAAGCCAAGTAATAGTATAACCTGTCTAATTTGGAAGGATGACATGCCAAAATTTTCCTCTAAATATCTACGTCCAAAAGCACGACTCCTTATCGAATGATAATAAATACCATCGTTCCATGTATGGGAAGCCATGAGCAAATAACCGAGTTAGAGCACAAAGCCTTATATGTTCTATTTAGTGGAACAAGGGTGAATTGGGCCAAATTCATCTTCGACGAGCTCAAACATTTTTGGACTCGATCGCGGCCATCAATTATCTACCCTACGTATACTATGAGACTTCTTTGTGCACACAACATCCCTTCCTACCTATTGACTTTTGAAGAAATCTCTCCAAAATATGCTTCCACCATGTTCTTCTCACTTATGCACTTACCCGAGATTCCTCCAAAGTTTATATCTTTCGAAGATTGGATGCATAATCGTCAAACTAGACAAGTTGAGCCTCCACCTCAACCACACAATGAACCATCTCAAGAGGAGGAACAACATCGACAAGCAACTCCACCTCCTCCTGCACCATTTGATTATCCAGACCAGGATTAGATTATGGAGACTCGAACAGATACAAATCCAAATGAAAGCGTTCGAGACCTCAACCTTCGAAATCAACATATATCACCTCAAAATCAAAAACTTTTGGCTAAGCATATTGACAACTTCGAAAAATTGTTTGCTACACACCTAGCAACAGTTGAAGAATCACTTTCAATTATCACATCGGTTCTCAAAGAAGTACTTCAACGAGTTCGTGGTCCAACCCCGCCTTCCGATGATTGGCCAACCCCGGTACCTTCTCCTCCCGCAAAACATTCCAAACTTTCTGAGGACGAACCTCTCAAACAAGCTTTGACATCTCCTACAAATCCTACCACTTCTCAAAAGAAGAAATAGGGGATGATCAAGAAAAAGATTCTCCGAAGGAATCATAGATTTTAGGATTTTGGGATTTCAAATCTTGTACATTAGCTAAATCTATGAATGTAATCAATTTCGAATTATTAATGAAAAATTTCTTTTATGTGTTATCTTTGATGATTCCCTAAAATTTTATAATAATTCTTTTTGATAATGCCAAAGGGGGAGAAATATAAGTATAATTATAAAACAATAAAAATAAGCACATATTCATGGGGAGATTTATAAATTATATATAAGTGCATTGTATAGTTGTCATCATCAAAAAGAGGGAGATTGTTAGGAAACCAAATCTACGGTTTCGATGACAACAACTATACAATGGAAATCGAATATGCATATATTTTCTATTTATAGATAATTACTAAAGAAACATCACTAGAGAGACAAGAACGAAGCTCAAAGAACATTATAAGAGATGACAAGTTGATAGGATAAGTAGAGCAATAACACAGAGGCACAAAAAGCAACATGCACAAGATCATACGTCTGGGTGCACTAGCCAGATGTCTGAATAAATTCTCTGGATTACAAACCAGACAGAAGCAGACGTCAGTTTAATGTACTCGGATGTCTGTAAGGCTACTATATACAAAAAATATATAGAGCCAGACGTCTGAGACATATTCCAGACCTCTGATACTAAACTCGAATTTTAAAATTCAAATAACAACTACCACATTTGAAAAGACATCTTCGCTCCTCTTTGCCGAAACTCTTCATCACCATCAGAAGCGACCATAGAACACTTGTTAATGGATGCAACTACTCAAGGAATCTCTCTACCCCTATAAATAATATCAAGAATCAAGGAGAAGATCTCACCTTACTTACTTGTGCTCTTTACTCTTATACTCTAATATATTCTTGATCTCTAGCAATCATATATTTGTATTCCACTCTTCCATATATACAGAACTCTTCAATTAATATTCTCTAGATATATATATCGGAAGCATTTGTATTTAAAAGTCAACATTCGTGTTATAGAACACATATTTGAGAAGAACAAGCTATTGTAACCAAGCCTATTCCTAGGGATGATAGCTAGTTGTGAAAGAACAAGCTATTTACTAGATTAATTAGTTACATCATATAGTTAGTTACATATACTTGCATATACACTACACAATCCATCCTATAGACTTTCACAACTAAGGTTAACGGACATTGGATTAGGGCAGTCTATGATACTAGATTCATATATGTTTGTGAGATCCGTCAATCCTCAGTAGTCATCATAGTAGTCTCAAATCGGTCCTGAAAAGTTGCAAAAATGCCTCTGCAATAATATTCTTCCGAAGCTAAGAATCAAGGACATCATTGCCCCCAAGCTTCCTATGTAGTTCCCAACTTAGGTGGTAAATCAAAAGGAGGCAAGCATATAGCTATGTTCTGACTCCAGTTAAATGTTTTAGATAATTTTTCTAGCTTTGGATGTAACTAAACTTGCATGTATATTATGTACTCTACTTTGTAATAAATAAATTAAAATAGGAAACATTTTTTTTTACCTCTTCATGCATCATAAAGTTTTCTTCCTTTGAATGTGCTATTTTTTTGTAAGGGCTTCTCGTGTAACTTCACATATCTTGCTTTTCATCAAGTTCGTTGTTTTAATCGCCGAATGCGGTTTAAGTTCCTCCAATGGGCATACCCATTGTTTTTGGGACTCAATGAGTGGGACCTATGTTCTATTGTGTACATCCATTTAGATGAAGTTAACTTTGCCACTTGCCATGTTTGAGCACGGTTTCCATATAAGGTTTAGGCTATCACATTGTTGGCTCTTGGTTCATGAAGGGGTCTGTTTATCCATCATCTGTGGCAGTGAGACTTAGGGGTGCAGTGCCTAGCTGTGCTTAGTTCGGTTCGCTATATGTAACATGTATCCTAAACTTCATTCTAGGTACTTGGTCACATGGTTGCTATTTTTAGCAACATGGCTTTTTTCCACCAATCATGCACATTGACATGGTCTGAATCTATTTTGAGCAGAATATCTTAATTGCTTTTGGCTGAAAAGCCAGGTCATGTATTTACAATCCTTATGTTTTGTATTTGTTTATATACAGGTTCAAGTTGTCTACTATCCCTACTTCCAGTTCAGTTTTGCTGAAAAGACAAGTTATATTGTCATGAATTTTCAGTTTAAAATAGTTTCTTCGTAAATAATGAATGGAGACACACAAATATTTATATACTGGTTTGGGCATTCTAATATCCCAACGTCCAGTTTATTATCATGTTAATTTTGCAACTACAGTGATACATTAACTTCTTTTACAATTAGTAAAATAAAATATGGCCTAAGCTGCTTTAAATTTTATGCTCTGTGCACTAAATTCCCATCTGATCTCAATAGTCAATATGTGCTATTGGATATTGTTTCAACAATGACTAACAAGTCTTTCCGGTTAGGTCCTAATGTACCATCAGTTGGTTTTTTTATATAACCCCTTATTTTCTTTGTACCAAGTCCCTTATAAGGAATCTTTTTCCCCTTAGTCAAGAATCATAACTTTTGGCTATGCTGTGTTGATATATTACAGCTCTAATTGTAGCTTGTTCCCTTCATTGTTAAAATCAAATCAGTTTCTTTTTATTGCCAATCTTCTCTACGACATAGGATATGAGCTTATGAGATGCATTTCCACTTCGACCAAAAGCACTGCCTTATGGCCATATGAAAAAGGAAATAGAGTATTCCCTATAGGTGATTGGGTTGAAGTCTGAAAGTTGTTAAGGATCGTAATATGGAATATTATCTACGTTATCTACTAGTGCAGAATATAAATAAAACAGTAAATAGTAAAGTAAATGACACCAGAGATTTTTATACCGGTTTGAACTTTCTGTTTTACGTCCAGTCCCAGACTCCTTCTAGAATTTAACTATCAAACCTCTCTTAACGTAGAAGAATAGGTATTACACCGCCTGAGCAACCGAACAGGACTTCTACCGCATAAGCAACAGGATAGGACTCAACCGCCTAAGCCAGAGAACATGACTTCAATAATACAGAGAATTTTCTTGACTAATTGTGCTCTTTTAATAGCATGGATAAGTCTTCAAAGTACACCCTTCCTATAATCTTCTCCTTTGTAGTATATAGTCTAGTTCGTGAAGATAGGAAGTTAATTTATGATTAAATGAATTTGTGCTTGAATGTGCAAGTGATCGGTGGCAAAATGTTTAATCAATAAGTATAAGAGAATAGAACAAAAATTAGGTTATTATAACAAATGAATTAAAGGTTATATATAGTGTTTAAATGTTAGACCTTACCATGAAAAGTAATGATTAAAAGGTACGAAAACAACTATTCATAAATCAAGGGTTGTTTTCGTTCGATGAATGGAGTGACCCTTCAGAAATAGTCGTTATGAAATTTCAATCTACTGAATAAAAAATTCAATCGGCTTAAATTTCAAAAATTCAAATTAGAAAGGATAATGTATATAAAATTATAATTCAACCGACTAAAATGGTCAATTCAGTCGACTAAACTTTCATATGCATTGTGCATTGCACAGAGATTCAGTCAACTGAACAGCCTTTTTCACTTGGTAGAATACCATATTTTCTGCCATATTGAAGTTCTTTTGAGAAAATTTTGTGCATGAACTTGTAGTAGAATACTTGGCACATGTAACATGATTTGAAAACATTTTTTAACTGTGTGTGTGTGCATGTACCGCCTTGGAGAGATTTTAACAAAAATCAACTACTAGATTAGACTATAGACAAACCATAAACAATATTGAAACTTCTATCTGAATTTCGATTTGCAATCTATTGTCAAGTAGAATAGCATCTTCTCCTGCAAATATGATTAGTTCACATAATATTTACTTATATAGTTGTTATGATCAAAACATCAAAATACAAGGTCCCAACATTCTCCCACTTTTTGATGATGACAACTATGTAAGTGTTTTTTTAAAAAAACTTCATAAAAATTGATTTTTACTCCCCCAAAATGAATATTCCTCCTACCAAACTATTTTTGTCTCTTTTTCATATACAAAAAGGAATAAATAGATAGTATGAGAAATATATATAAGCATAGAAATAAACATATATATCATAAGGAAAATAAAATGAACTGAGCATCATAGATAAACATGAACACGAAATGTTAAACAACAACGTCATAGAATAACATCAAAACAACAAAAGAATAAGATATTGTCTTAAAGGATAAGATTGGCTTAAGCAAACATGAAAAACTAGACCTCCTCGCTACTTGAAGCTTCTTCCTCTTCTTCTTTCAGAGTTAGACCATGTAAAGAGAGTGGGATTCTCGACAATACCAGTAGAGGTAGAGCTGGTACATCAAATTTTCTCCAAAATCATGCTCAAGAAACCTTTAATGGAATTAAGATCCTTATTTTTCTTGATAACATTTTTCTTCAAGGTGGCCAATCGTCATCCAAGCTTACTTTGGTTGCGGGAGAGTGTGACAAGTGGTTTCTTTGGAGTAATGTCACTATGAAGGTCATGGATCTTGTCATCGTCTTCTTCTTCCTCTTGACGGGGAGGTTGAGATGATGATGAGGCAAGGTTCGTATCTCCTGGTTAAGGAATCCCTTGATCTCTATTGGCGGCCCATTGTTGAAGTTTATGGCTTATTGAGCTTCTAGGTGTTTGGGAAGATTCATAAGACATAGAGTCTCTGAATTGAGTTCGCCAATAGTTATGAAATCGGTATCGGGCAAAGGGACTCCAAAATTTTGATGAATACACATTATGTACACTCCATAGTGAATGGTCTTATAGTTCCTCTTATGGTCGATGGTGAGGAACTTGTCTAAAACAATTTTGGCCCAATTTACCCTTTGAGAAGAGTAAATAGCGTAGAGAGATTGGAAATCTATCTTGTAAACTTTCTTGTAGATGCCCGTACGAGGTTGTAGAGCCGAATGAAGGCTCGATGAAGAAAGCATGCCTATGGACGTAAGGCAACAAATTTCAAGATTGTTAAGTCGTCTGACAGAAAACGATGGGAGACTTCGTCTCTGTTTACATATCAACTTCAACATCATCAATATCCACTCCTTTGGATGGACATCAGAGAGTATGGACATGTCTTTGAAGAGGGAGATAAATTTTGACGTCGCAAACTAAGTTCCATATACAATCGTCTTTATTCCTTAGATCTTGGTGATCCAAATTCATATTGGCGAAACACAACTTAATTAGAAAAGGAATTTTTTTGAGATTATTCGAGTCATACCCAATTAAGTGATTGATGCCACTAGCTTGTGCAATTTCTCAAATGACATATCCGTTAAAGTCGCTGAAATTGACAAAAGATCCTTCAAAGATTCAAGAATTCTTTATTGAATTGAATCTTGTTACTGCCATCTCATTGTGAAGCCAAGAGAGGAATTGGGTTTGGGAAGGACCGGTGGTGGATTCACGAGCATGTTTTGTTCGGGGAGCCATTGATTGGAATGGAATTTGAGTAAAAATTTGATTTTTGGAAATGGTGGCTAGGTTTTTGCTGAAATGAAGTTCTTTAGAAAATTTATAAAAGGGAAAGTAGAGTGAGTTAAGTAGTATTTTGGTGAGAAGGTATATTGGGAAAGGCGTGGAGGCATTTTTAAAAATAGAAAATACACGATCTAGTTGACTGAATTGGGTGTCTTAGTCGATCGGTGTGCAGGCCTTTCAAACCCGCATGTTTTTAGTGCAAATTGAGGAAATTCAGTCAACTGTTTATATTGGCTCAATCGATTGAATGCTGAGTCAAATTCAAAGATACTGAAGCTTCAGTCGACTGAATGTATGGACTAATCGACCGAGTTGTAGAAAAAGGTAGGCCGCAACTCTACATTTCAAAATTTAAAGTATTCAATTGACTGGATTAAACCATTCAGTCAACTGACTATAGGGTAAAACTTCAATTTTCTTTGAATATTCAGTCGACTGGGCGGCCTCAATCAGTGTACTGAATCTGTTGAAAGTTCTGATATTTGGCTTCTCTTTAGTTCTTCTTATTCTATTTAAACAATATATATATATATATATTAATTATAATCTTAAAATTATTTAAAAATATATACTTATTATTCAAGAAAACATTTAACTCATTCCAGTTAAAACAATAATCAAAATGACTTAATTCTCCGAATTTTTCGAGTCGTCCGAATGTCGTTCGACGTTAGTGATTTCTTGTAATGGATAGATAGAAGACCATACAATAGAACGTTCCCAAGAGTTTGGCGACACTTGAGGATGTTGAGGGCTTTGTTCCAAGAGTTTGGTGACGCTAGAGGACATTGCGGAGATGGTTGATGCATGTAATACTTTGAGGATAATCTCCAAAACTTCAAAGCAAATTGTTCTAGGAAGCTTTAGCATTTTGCATTGGCTTTTTGCTTGTAGTACATTTCATGTTGAATTTCTAATGTTTCTCTTTAATAAGGTGTATGTCATCAATCTTTTCTTTAGGTTATGAAGAGCCAAAACGTATTTTTCGTTTAGCTCTTTTTCCTTGTGGCGTATACCCAGTGTGATATTTGGTGAGGGTGTAATCTTGACTGGGATATACACCAGAGTTGCATTATTTAGATTGTTTGATGACTAAGAGGTTGGAGTGCTAAACACTATTGATGATTGGTTAGATGCTTATTGCGATGACATCGTAGGGATGTTATATTAGATGAAGGTGATTGAGTTGGAATTATTTTATAAGTGAGTAAGGATAGAAGAGGTGAGTTTGAGGAATGAAAAAATGTTGCATATTCATACTAATCTTATACACTATTTCAGGTTTTTACAGATTGAGGTGAAAACTTCAAGAGATTCTCGACAAAGGGAAAATTGTGAGGTAAGGAAAAAACGTATTAATGGCCAGACAAATAATTAGAGGTGATGCATGTTCATGAAACAAGAAATATAATAGTACATTGGAGTAGTATACAACTTCCTCCCAAGAGACCTAAGTTCGATTGTCAGCAGCTTCAAAGAAAATTTTTAAATCTTTTTTGTAAAATTGTATCTAATTAAATTCATGTACTGATATAATTCCTAGTTCTCATCGTAATTTAGTAAAAATATTTTCATTTAAGGATTAGTAAAATATCGGCTATTTGATTATCTGATGGTGCAAAATCTAGCGATATATTTCCTTTTTTATATTATTGCGAAGAAAATGATGTCTAATATCAATATGTTTAGTTCTAAAATGATTTATTGGATTTTTTGTCAAATTATAGCGCTTGTGTCATCACAATAAATTGTAGATTTTGAAAGTTTTATTCTGAAATCTTGTAGTGTTTGCTGCATGTATATTACTTAAGCACATGCCAAAGCAGCAGAGATATATTCTGCTTTACAGGTCAAAAGTGAAACACAATTTTATTTCTTACTAAACCAAGATACTAAAGATCATCTCATTAAATGACAAGTACCATTTGTACTCTTTTGATCCGTTCGACATCCTCCAAAATCAGCATCACTGTATGATACTAATTTAAAAGGGCAGTCTTTTGGATAAAAGAGACTATAGTCTTTAGTCTTGCTTAAGTATCACAAAATTCATTTCACTGGCTGCAAATGTGATTCTTTGGGATTTGCTTTAAATCATGCACTCAAGCATACACTCATCATCAATTCTAGTCGACTAGCAGTTAAATAAAGAAATGAACCAATCATACTACGATATAGTTTTTGGTCAACACTTTTGCCATTTTCATCTCTATCGAGATATATCATAGTACTCATAGGATTTGGTTTAGCAGAAGCGTTTTCCATACCAAATCGTTTTATGAGGTTATTACAATATTTTTCTTGATTAATGAAAATTTCATCACTTAATTGTTTAATTTGAAACCTAGGAAATGTGAAAGTTCTCCCATGTGAGATATCTCAAATTCTATTGCCACAATATCTGAAAATTCTTGACACAACATTTCATTCGTGGAACCAAAAATAATATCATCTACATAGATTTGTATTATTAAAATATCATTTATAAACAAAGTTTGATCAACTTTTCCAATTTTAAAACCAGAAGAGATTAAATAATTTTTAAGACAGTCATAACAAGCACGAGGTGCTTGTTTTAATCCGTATAATGCCTTTTTCAATTTCTAATCATGATTTTGATATTTTTCATGTGTGAACAAAGGTGGTTGTTCTACATATACATTTTCTTTTGTAGAAACATTTAAAAAAGCACTCTTTACATCCATTTGATATAGTTTAAAATTATCAAAACATGCGTAAGCTAATAAAATATGAATAGCTTCTAGACGAGCTAAATGAGAAAAATCTTCATCATAGTCTATTGCTTCTTCTTGATTATAACCTTGAGCAACTAGCCAAGCCTTATTTCGAATAATATTTCGTTGCTCGTCGCCTTTATTTTTGTAAACCCATTTTGTACCGATAACCGCTTGATTACTTGGTCTAGGGACTAATTCCCAAACGTCATTATGTTCAAATTGATTTAATTCTTCTTCCATAGCTGTAATCCAGTAATCATCAGTTGTGGCTTCTTTAGCATTTTTGGGTTCAATGTTCGAAAGAAAAGCTACGTGACCCATTTGATTTAGTTGATTTCGAGTTCTTACGTTAATATTTACTTCTCCAATGATATTTTAAGCAGGATGATTTCCTAAAAGTCTTGATGCGATTCAAAATTCATTATTATTTGGTAAAATGTTGTTTATACTATTTTCAATAATTTTCTAAATAATTTTCTGTGTTATTTGTTTTAGGAACAATTTCTTCATCTTCATTTTTGGGATTAATTTTGAAATTTTCATCGAATGACACATGAAGTGTTTCTTCGATTACTTTAGTTCTTTTATTATAAATTCTATAGGCTTTGCTTCTTTTCGAATATCCAATGAACATTCCTTCATGGATTTTGGACCGAATTTACCGAGATTGTCTTTTGTATTTAAAAGAAAAAATTTTGAACCAAAAACTTTAAAATATGATATATTGGGTTTACTTCCATTAAAAAGCTCATATGGGTTATGTTTTGTTAATGGTCTAATGGAAACTCTACACAAGCAGTTGCTATAGCTTCCGCCCGAAAATATTTTAGTAGAGTACTTCCATTTAATAATGTTCTAGCACATTCTTGAAGTGTTCTATTTTTCCTTTCTACAACTTCATTTTGTCGCGGGGTTCTAGGAAATGGAAAACTGTGAACAATTACTTTCTTATTACAATAGTTTTAAGACGATTCATTTTCGAATTCGCCATCACGATCGCTCCGAATGCTTTTAATTTTCAATATTTTGAATTATTTTAGCAAATATTTTAAAATTTTAAAATGTATCACTTTTATTTTTCAAAGATATTGTCCAAATAAATCTTTAGAAATCATCAACAATTACAAAAACATATCTATTATGGTTTATAGACTGAACTTGAGTTGGTCCAAAAAGATCTAAATGTAGTAACTTAAATGGTTGTAATGTATAAATTATTCTCTTTGATTCAAAATAAGATTTTTTTTTTAATTTTCCTAATTGACAAGCATCACAAATACTTTTTACTTTATAATTCATTTTTGGTAAACCTTTAACTAAATTAGTCTTAAATAATTTGCTTATTGCTTTAAAATTTATATGACAAAATCCCTTATGCCGTAACCAAGAATCGTTTTTCTTTGGCTACTAGACACATATTTGTGTTATGATTAACTTTCATATTTAGTATGTAAAAATTTCTTTCTCTGGTTCCTCCAAATATAAGATTATTATTCTGATCAAATATGTTGATTTCAAAAAATGTTATATCAAAACCTTTATCACAAAGTTGATATATACTAAGAAAATTATATTTTAAATTCTTAACTATCAAAACATTTGTAATAAGAGGTAAGTTAGATATACCATCATTACTTACATCACCTTTTTCGATGATATAGCCTTTGGAATTATCTCCAAATGTGACAGATCCTCCATCTGAGTAGATAATGTTAGTCAATATATCTTTGTTTCCTGTCATATGTTTTAAGCAACCATTTTCAACTATCCACTTTCCTCTTTTCTTAGTTAGTACCTGCAAAAAATATAGGAATTATGATGGCACCCACTTTTTTTATTAGGGTCCTAAGAGCTAGATCTTAGGAAGCCAAACCCAATAGGGTTTAGAATTTCCTTTATTAGTAAAATCTTTATTTTTATGTACTAGGTTTATAAAAGATTTAATATGCTTAGTTCTGATTAAATTATTATTAGTTTTTGGTACCCAATTCTTTAGTTTTGGTTTTGCTTTTACAAAATTCTTATGTAAATTGATATGTGATAAGTTATTCTTCTTTAAACTACTTTTTGAAGAATTTGTGTATCCTAACCCCTTTTTATTAAAAGTGGTTTGAGAATTACTAATAATTTTAGAAAGATTTTCTCTTCCTTTATTAAAATTAGATATATTTTTAGTGATATTCTCTAACTCAGTTTTAAGACTAGTATTCTTTAGTTCATGAATTTTGACATTTGATTTTAAATCATGATTTTATAAAGCTAATGTCATATTCTTTTCTTTTTGCACTTCTATTTCAGTTGATAGCATAGTGAGTTAAGAAGAAACGTTATACAAAGATTCTCATGTTTTAACAAGTTCTTCCTCCAAGATTTTCTTTTCATCTCTTAGCATATCAACTTCCATTTCATTTCTGCTTAATTTTTCTCGACCATCTTTATACTTTTTTAACTTCTTTTAGTTTATCCAATAGTTCTGAGTTTATTTCTATTAAATCATTAAAAGTAAGATCACTTACATTGTTAGTTGAAGCTATAAAGCAAACATTAGCTTGTTTAAAATCACTATCAGTGTCACTGTCTGATGATAATGATGATTTTGAATCATCCCATTAACAGAGAATGCTTTCTTCTTCTTATACTTGTCCTTTTTATTCTTGTATATGTCTTTCTTTTAATTAGGACAGTCCTTCTTTATGTGACCCTTCTTATGACATTCATAACATTCGAGACTTATGGTTTATTGGGATTGTCTCTCTTGTTGTTTCCGAATTTCTTATTCATTCTAAATTCCAAAAATTTTTGAAATTCATTACTATAAATGCCATGTCATCTTCATCTGTGTCAGAATCTTCTTGCTCAGCTTGAAAAATCTATATTCTATCTGTCTTGGGCTTGATCTTGTTTTGCCTGTAAATTAACTTCATACGACATAAGATTTTCTATCAAATCCTCAGGTTTGATGGTAGAAATGACATTGGCTCCTTCAATAGCTAAGAATTTTCCTTCTCATTCATTCGTTAAAGAGTTTAGAATTTTTGAGACAATATCAAAATTTGAATATTTTTCTCCTAACGCTAATAGTGAATGATATATATCTTGGAATCTAGAGTGCATGTCATTTATAGTTCCATCTGGTCTCATTTTCAAATTTTGGAACTGATTTTTAAGCAAAGAAATTTTTCTTTGTTTCACTTTGTATGTTCCTTCATGTGTATCTTTAAGAGTTCGCCACATTTCATAAGCAGTTTTACACATACTAACTCTATTAAATTCATTTTTATCTAAGGCACAAAATAGCATATTCATTCCTTTCGCATTTGAAGTAGCATCTAATTTTTGTATGTTTGACCATTGTGCATATGGTAGTAGGTATAGTGTATTCAGTCTAAGTGATATTTCATGTTCCATATCCATTTGCTTGCATATAAATACTCATCCGAGCTGACCAATAGTTGTAATTTAAATCTTAAATAGTGGTGGTCGTGCAGTGGATTGACCTTCAATAAAACTTATGTTAGTGTTATTTTCCATATTAACCGAGTATCAAATAACTGTATTATAGTTATATGATGACCTTGCACTGATACCAAATGAAAGTTACTAAGGATCATTGTAACGGCCCGCCTTCTTGGACGTTGAAGCAGCAACACATTTCGACTAAAACCATACAAAAGGGTAGATTGTTATTGGGGTAAATAAGAAAAAGCAGAGAAAGAAAAAAGAAAAATAGAATCTCATAGCGGAATGACAAAGTATAATAATCAAATAACAGTTCATTAAGCTGTTTACAAAACATTTGATTATACTTATACAACACAGAATTAGAGTTACACACATCAGAGATACATAAGTAATGCAGCGGAACAATAAGGATGCGGTGGAATAAGTATTGTAAATAGTAGGAGCACAAATCTTCACCTTTGTCCTTCGGAAGTAAAGTCTTCAAATCCTGAAATGCTCAGGCTGACCCGAGCGAATTGAAAGGATAAGCACTTGAGTCAGAACTAAAAAATCTTATGTAAGTTAAATCAATGGTAAATATGCGTGTGACGGCGTCAAAGATGCTTATGGGGTTTGACATCTCCTATCCAGTGTCTAACGTCAGTGTAGTAACTCAAGAGATGTTCGGCATTCACATCTCCTAAGGATCCGTTAAACTATCTACTATGTAGTACAATACGCTATTATAATATGTCTACAGTAAACTAAAAGTAACAAAATAAGGTTAAGGCGTTACCCATATCCCCCTTAACATATTTTTATATATTCCCATAGTCTATACAGTACCGTAATTCCTCCATAAACTGTAGGGCTATCAGAGGGCACTCCATAGGTATGGTACAAAACAAACTCGTAGAAGGCACGATAGGGCATGTCCCACGGCACACGAGGAAATGCTAGGGTAGATATACCAATTGCGGATCCGGACTGGTGATAACGTATAGCAGCTACTACTTCCCACTTCGGAACACGCCCGCAAATCAAAATCAAGGGTGGTCACCAAATCAAATCTCAAAATCAGAATATAATATCGAAGAAGTGTGCCTGATAGGAGGAATGACCTCACTTGGTTCGGCGTGGCTCCTGATTTTAGCCACATCAAGCTGACTCACGGGAGTTAGGGTCACGTGAATACCTCATACAGGAATCGTTCACCGAACCATCCTACTTCATTTCTAGAATCTCCACAACGTACACATTTGTTAAAGTAGTTTTTGGTAATTGTAGAGAGTAATATCGATCCCGGTCTCTTTAACAACCAAACGCTTATTTCACACCGAATGGTTCTTTTCATTTCAAAATTATTTCATATGGATATCAAAATATCATATTCAATTCAAACATATCGCTTTCAAAATCATATTCACTTTCAAAAATTATATTTTCAAAATAGTTTAAAACCCTCGTTTCAGAACTTCATATTCAAATCAAATATGTGATTCAAATCCCAACTTAGGTTAATATCACGTAACCATACCCACTTTAAAATCGAGGATTTAAAATATAAACACATCTACTGTACTTAGTTTGAAATTTAGAAAGATAGTTTAGATATAGGTTTAAATAGTTATAAATAGTTAAAATACTCTAAAATAATTTCAGATTTGATTGAAAATAGCTTTAACTTGATTTAAGGTAGTTGAATAGATTTAAAATAGTTTAGACACAATTAAAATAGATTGAATAACATTAAAATAGATTAATTATATTTAAATTAAATTAAATGATTAAATTAGTTTAAAATAGATTAAATTAGTTTAAAGTAGGTTAAACTAATTTATATATTTAACATAGGTTAAAATAGTTTAAAATTTTTGAAATCTTAATAGATAGAAATTTTAATATAATATATTTTTAAAACAGTATTATTAAATATTAATTTAGAATTCACATAATTTAACTATTTATTTTATTTCGACATATCTAGACCATTTCACGTTTCTAAACCATAAAACCCAATTTCAATCTTTCAATTCAAACTTTCAATAAAATTGTTAAATTTTATATAAATTTCAATCCGCATTTAAAATATTAATTTAAATTATTCCAATGTCAATACATTAAAAGTTATAATTCAAACAATTCAAATAACTCAATTTTGATAAATTTCACTTATATTCCCAATTCGACTTTAAAATTTTCAATTAAATTCTTTTAACAATTTCTTTAAACCAATTCCAATTTTAACATAAAATTTGAATTTTGATAATAATTCAATTTGTATAAATCAAATTTTATTTCAAAATACCATTGAACAAAATTTAAAAATTAAGGAAAAAACATTTAATTTAACTAATCCGGTGTTCGTATATAATTCTCTACCATAGGATCAAGTGATACGGATATTTATCATTTCAATACGTAATTTAAAATTTACGGTTATATATCATTTCAAATTGCAATCCCGAATTTATATAAACATCCATAAGATCGCTTGGATCTATCGTTTCGACCCATAACGATTTTTCTCTAATTTATAGATCGTTCAGTTATATATATCATTTCAACCCATAGTTATTTTCCTAATAACAACTAAGAAAACTTATAGAGTGATGGCATTTTATAAATCAAATATAGCATCCAGTCATCCAGAAATAACTTCAAACATCCATCACAGTCATCCAATTCAATCAATAAATATCAACAATTAACAGATTATTATGTATAGGTAATTAACTGGCAATTTAAATTCAGTAATAAATTAAATGACAATATAATTCAAAATAAATTCAACTTAATAGGAATGGCGATTTAAATATACCAAACAGCCATAAATAAGTTCCTAATCACATCACAAATTTGATTTAACTAACATAAGAATTTTTAGAAGTTGTGAGTAGGTCAAAACACTCACCTTTGGATTTAAATCAAACAAAAATCCAAGTTAACCCAAAATTCAAACAGTCTCAAAATTTGTCCAAACTAGCATCAAAATGTCCGGAATTTAAATACGATCCTAATGAAATAAACCGTGCATGGATCGAACCTTGCATGTAAAAGTTATGCACATTAGAAGTTATACAAATTAAATTTTAATTAAATGAAGAAAAAGGAAAAAAACACGTCATCATGCCAATCCCTCAGCAACTCACGTGCATCTCTGTACACGATCAAAACCCTAGTAGCCGCTTGTATATCGCGTCTTCCCCACGCGAGCGCGCTGCCCTGGATCAACAGCAACCACGCAGGCTCCACCACCCACCGAAGAGCCACCGTCCACATCTTCCCCCACGCGCTCCAGCGACAAAAATCGTGACCTACATTGATGCAGCCGCCGCTAATATCATATAACCTTACTCGATTTAAACCCGATGAACCAACCATCAATTCGTTGAAAAAACCACTCTGATGCATTCCCCTCGGTCCTCTCTACACAACGGTACCCTCGATTTGACGATCCGACGAAGTTCATCGGAACGTGATGAACGGTCGAGAAAAATCGTTTAATTATGGCCACATAGATACCTACATCAGAAAATGGACAGCAGATTTGACTTGTGCTCGTCGACAACTTCAAGATATATAAATAGATTGAGGAGTATAACTTTTGAAATTGAAATTTGATTTGAAATTGAATTGGGAATTTAGTCTTTGGTTTGTCCTCTATTGGAACGAGGAGTTAAGAAGGAACTGTACGTACAAACAAATGGAAATAAGAATAGCTAGGGTTTATGATGAGCTATTTATAGGAATAGCTGAAAAATAGAATGAATGGACCAGATTGGTTTACAAGTTGAACGATAAACGACCCGAAAAGCCCATTCTGCCTTTAGAACGAAAATGGATCAACCCATTTATCCAAATAGATATTTTCAATATTTTTAAACTCAATGAACAAGTTTTAAGTCCTAATTCCATCGTATGAAGAACTTATGTTAAAATCAGCTTATTGCAACTTGATTTAAATTGATTTCAATCAAATTGATTTTTATGCATTTTGAGTCCGTACGATTAAACGACAAGTCCGATCGCTACGAAAGTTGAAACCTTACAATAATTCATCGTTACGGATCCGATGAAACTATTTTCGTCGAAATCCAAGAAAGTGGCCAAAATGGCTTTATTTTACATTAATTAAATAAGTTAATATCAAAATAATTAAATCACCTTTCAAATTCTGAATTTACAATTTCTACCATTTTGGCTTACTTAGTAATTTATAATCCTTTATAAGAAATCTCTATATTAATTTATTATTGCATATTGCATAATTTCCAACGTTTAATTTCAATTTGAATAAGTTCAGTAATTATAAACTAAATTTCTAATAAATTAATTTATTTGATTTTCAATCCTGTTATTAAATCAATTATCATCGTATGGATATAGTTAACATTGGTTTATGTCTTAGTACATTAATATTCTCCAATTTCATCTTAATTCTCATTAACGAAATATTTAATTACATTTAATTACAATAAATCCATTTATTATAGCTTAAATTCAAATAAATTGGTCAGGCTTGATTTCAATTCTTCTTATTCACTCAATTATCGTACTATGAATAGAATTTACATTGGTTACATCTTATTGAGTTAATATTCTTCAATTGTCAGTTTAATCTACATTAACTGCACTAATTTAGTGGATTAATTGCAATTGGTTTTCAACTTTAATTTAATAGACCGAATAAATACGTAACATATAATAATTGTTACCATTTGTACATTTAATAACATTTTTAAGTTTATTATTACAAACAAATATTATAATTGCTTACATAATACTGATTTTATTCAATTACCATTAATTATATATTATTTCATTTATAATCCAATATTTACATTTGTTTTCCTATATTAATTTTATAACAAAGTATAACAATTAAATCATTTCAATTAATTGGACATTAGTTAAAATATTTAATAATTAACTTAAATTAACATTGTTACGTTCATTCTGTTTATTATTTCATTACATAATTTTCAAATTTTTATTCCTTTTAATATTAAATCACCGAATCTAATTAAATTAACTATTTTAATTATCGAAAATTTACTAGTCATTACAATGGTAATAAGAAATATTATTTAAGTTATCTACTAGTGCGGAATATAAATAAAATAGTAAATAGTAAAGTAAATGACACCAGGGATTTTTATACAGGGTTGAACTTCCTATTCTATGTCCAGTCCCAGACTGTTTTTGGAATTTAACTATCAACCCTCTCTTAACTCGGAGGAACAGGTATTACTCTGCTTGAGCAACCGAACATGACTTCTACCGCCTATGCAGCAGAATAGGACTTCAACGGCCTGAGCAACTGAACAGGACTTCAACAGTATAGAGAATTTCTAGATTGGTTGTGCTCTTTTAATAGCAGGGATAAGTCTTCATAGTACACCTTTCCTATAATATTCTCCTTTGTGCTATATAGTGTAATTTCTGAAAATGGGAAGTTAATTTAATCACAAATAAAATTGTGCTTGAATGTGCAAGTGATTGGAACAGAAATTTGAAAGCAAATGGCAAAATGTTTAGATGATAATTATAAGAGAATAGAATCAAAACTTAGGTTATTAAAAAATGAATTGAAGGTTATATATGGTGTTTAAGAGTTGCAACTTATCGTGAAAAGTAACGATCAAACGATACAGAAATAACTCTTGAATCAAGGGTTGTTTTTGTTTGATGAATGGAAGTGACAGTTCAAAAAATAGCCGTTATGCAATTTCAGTCGACTTAATAAAAATATTCAATCAGCTAAAATTTATAAAAATTAGAATTAGAAAGGGTTATGTATAAAAGAATTATAATTTAGTCTACTGAAATGGCCAGTTCAATCGACTGAACTGTGCATGTGCACAGATAATCAGTCGACTGGATTGCTTGTTTCAGTCGGCTAAATACCATATTTTCTGCCATATCGAAGTTCTTTTGAGAAACGTTTTGTGCGTGAACTTGTAGTAAAATACTTGGCATATGTAACATGGTTTGCAAACATTTTTTTAAGTGTGTGCGTGCGTATACAACCTTAGAGAGATTTTAACAAAAATCAACTACTAGACTAGACTATAGACAAACCACGAACAATATTGAAACTTCTATCTGAATTTCGGTCTACAATCTATTGTCGAGTAAAATAGTATATTTTCCTATAAATATGGTTAGTTTACATAAGATTTACTTGTATAGTTGTCATGATCAAAACATCAAAACACAAGGTTCTAACAAAGTCTAATAAACCCATAACAAATGGTAACTCCTCTACCCATCTTCCTTTAGCTTCGGTAACTCTTGGTCGGAGCAAGTTTTAATGGTTATATTTACTGCATCAACCAGCCTATTTGCTTTAGGGTGTGCTACCAAAGAGAATCACTTAGCTATTCCATTCCTTTAGCAAAGTTAGGTGAGTTCCTTGCTTTCAAACTGCGTTCCATTACTTGGTATGACTTTGTAACCGATTCCAAAAATGGTTATGATATTTTTGACTATGTTCACTATTTTCCATAATGTAATGGTCATAAGAAGTTTCGCTTTCATTCATTTTGTAAAGTAGTCGATGACCACTACTACATACTTGGTTCCTCCTTTAGACATCAAAAATGGCCCTATCAAGTCAATTCTCCATGTATCAAATGGTAAATGTTGGACATTGAGGAGATTTCATACAATGGTAATCTTGGAATACTAGCATGCTTTTGACATTGATCACATCTGTATATTTAATTTGTGCGTCTTGATTTGTTGTTGGCCAATAATAACCCTACCTTAGCATTTTTTGGTTAAATCAAGTCCACTAGAATGATCTCCATGTTATTCCTTATGAACTTCCCACCAAAGAAAAAAAAAGTATGGAGCTTGACACCTTATCTTTCGGCATGCATTCTTGTCTGACGATAATGCATGTTTAACAAGAATCGCTTTATCGATGCCATCCAAGTTTTTGTCACATCCTTCAACATAGGCGGTACTGGTGGATTTTCCTACTTGAGAGCTATGTAGTTAACATCAAATAGTACTGCTGATATATCACCAATATATCTCACATCTCTCCTTAACCAATATATTTCCAAAATAACGCTTAAAATATCGTTACCGATATATCGCCCAAATTTTCCAATATATCGTTATGATATTTAGTGTAAAATCCTCGACAATTTTTAGGAATATCATTAATAATTATTTTTCTTGGCAAAAATAAATTTACAAATAAATATATCCACATTATTAATATTTGGTAAATGACAATACGTAGAAATCCAAATGCATTAATTTATTGAGTTTTAATCATAATTTTTTAATCTATTTTGTTTGTCTTCTAACCAAAAAAAACTCTACCTATTCCATTATTTTATTTGTTTTATTTCATGTGAAAACTTTAGCACTTAAAATTAGATTGTTTAAGAGCTACTTTTCTATTTAGTTATATTTTTGTTCGCCATTTCTAATTGCTTTAATTAGTTATTATCATTTACTAGGAACTAAAACTTTGAAGAGTGGTAAACTTATATATTTGAAAAACCGATAAAGAGTAGGCTAGAAGTTGGAATCGATGTCACATCAACATGCTTATTTAACAAATGAAGAGAAAATGAAAATGAAGAAACTATAATAATGGAAATAGATGACTAGATGGCATAAAAAGAAAATATAGTATATAATGAATAAAATAATAAAATTGCATATTATACGAATTCTTGATTTTTATAAGTTTATTCTATGATTTATGTTTAATAGAATATCCTGGTAAGCATACTGTAATCTGCAAACTATATGCAATCACTCTTTAATTATAATTTGGCAATATTAATCCAAACATTTAAAAACATAAACTCATTATGACATTATAAAATAGTATAATATGATTTATAACATGTTCTAAACATATCCCATATATCAACGATATTTTCACACTATTTTATAATATCTTATATAGGTACTTGACCGATACATACCCAATACCGATATAAACTACTTAGCATGAGAGTTACTCATTTTGTTTCTCTCCCATTTGAACTCTGGATTGTTGAACACGGGTTAAGGCACAGAATTGTTTTTCTTAAGTAATGCTCATTTTAGACAAAATCCCCAGTGGCACCGCTTTCATTTATTGTGCGGCTTGGCCAATTTCGTTAAAGAGTCTGCTGATGAGCTCTCTTCATAAGGATTTCTTCAATATCGAACTACTCAAACTGGATCCATAATTGCTTAGATAACTCCACACATTTGGCAAGGGTTGGTTCCTTTGCTTTGCACTTGATTTTTGACTAATTGGAAATCTCTATAAATTTTAATATAGGTTACTTCATTACACATGCTATTTCAAATCTTGTAGTGAGCGCCTCATACTAGACCATGTTGATGGTGGCTTTTAAAACTAACTTGAATTGCACCATAAGAATTTTATTTTTCAAATGTGATCAACATATATCTAATTCATGTACCATAATCATTTAAAGCTCCATTTACATATTGTTGTCATTACAAGAATATTTCATTAAGCTCCTCGATTTTTGGTCAGTTTATTGAGTGCATTCTGTTGTGAAATCGACTAAAGCTTAACCTTTGATTCAATTTCTACAGCAATATGTGATATCGAATTGGCTAAGTTTGATTTCCTATTTTAATGATGGCTTAGAGGTTTTTGATTACCGTAGCTTCTGCTTTAATGGTACACCTTGATAGCATGAGCTTGGAAATAGGAATGATGCTTATCGATGAAGTATATTTAATGTTGCACTTCATCATCTTCCCTGATCATAGGTATGCTAATATCTTGATCAGTAACAGCTAAATGGGCAAACAAGTTCCCATCTATGATCAGTTTTAGAGGAAAGCTGGAGTAGCCAAACGATCTTTCAATGTTTGGAATGCAACTTTGCATTCCTCGGTCTATTTAAACTATCATCCCTTTTTTATCTCATTGAAAAATAGAATGCACTTGTCTACTGCTTTAGAGATGAACCTGCATAGTGTAACCATTTTCCGATTCAAACTTATTACATCCTTGGGATACTTCAAAACTTTCATTTTAGTGATTCTATCCTTTTCAAATTAGCTTTGATTCCTCCGGTGCTCACTATATATCCTAGGAACTTCCTAGACTGAATGGAAAAGGTATACTTAAGCGAATTTAACTTCATGTTGAAATTTCTGTGGGTTTCAAAAATATCTTCCTAATCCTACATATAGTTGGGTGCCTCCTTGGACTTCACAAGCATGATATTCATGTATACTTCTACATTCCGTCAAGTTTGCTAAAACAACACTTTATTTACTGGCCATCGATATATACCTTATGTGTTCTTTAATCCGAACAAAATTACTTTGTAGAGGTACAATTCTTTATGCATATGAAGTTAGTATGCTCTTGATCACGTTTGAAGATAGAAATTTTGTTGTACCTTGAATATTCATCCATTAAGGTGAGCAGATCATGGCTAGTAAGTACATCTACAAGTTGATCTATTCTGGGAAAAGGAAAATTGTATTTTAGGCCGACTTCGTTGAAGTTAGGGAAGTCTATGCAAGTTTGTCACTGCCCATTAGGCTTTTTCAATATAATTGGATTCACTACACATTTAGGATAATCGACTACACCAATGAAGCCATTTTTTAACTTCGTCACTTCTTATGCATTGCATTATATCTTTCCTAATTAAGAGACCGCCTCTTCGATCATACTAGATGTGCATTTGGGTTGTTGTTTTGCATAGACAAATTATTCAAGGATCAACCCAACCATGTTTGAATGATTCTAAACAAATACATCAACTGACTTTTCTAGGAATTTGATTAACTTGTATCTTAACAACTTTGAATTGGTCTAAAGAATTGAACTGAACAACTTCTAGTTCATCTAATTGTTTTGAGCTCTTTAGTATTCATACCAAACCTTGGATCCACAGCATTCTCCATAGGAGCCTAAGAAGTTATGCTACTTCAGTTTTGTGTAGCATCGCTGAGATACCACACATATGTAGAAGCATACTCATCCGTACTTATCATATGAAGGTAATTTCTTTTCTTGGGTCATGCAGATACTATATTCGTAAGTTGACCTATTTCGGTATCGGTAGTGTTTTTATTTAATTGCTTAGTTTTGTTAACTGGCACATTATTCACTGATTTATCATACATAGTGGAGTACATAACAATATAATTGGAAACAAGTTTTCGTTAGGATTAATTATTATAGAGTATGGTTCCCTAGCTTAAGGCCACTCTACCCTAATATTTCTTATCTTATTAGGGGTCCAGAACTTGATGAGTAGGTCATTCTACGAAACTATTGCCTCCATGTCAATTAGTGTAGGTTTTCCTAAGAGCGCGTTATATTGTGAGTGTTGGTAGATGATCAGGAAGGTTGCGTAAATGACTTATGGTGCAGTTCCAACTAGTACTACAACCCTTACTAAGCCCGCTTGGATGGTCGCAGTGTTGTTGTAATGACCCGTAAATTTTGATTAATAAATTTGTTAGTTTAATTTAAATTTTGCAACTAAATTTAGGAAAATATAAAAAATTTAGAGGTTATAATGAAGAAAATGTTAGAAATTTAAATGTAGCAATTGAAATTAAGATTTACAAATTCAAAATGTAATTGCAATCAATTGAAATTGTGAAAATTTTCATACTTGGTTATAAGTTTAATATAAGAACAAAAGGGAATATTGAACTAACTAATGAGATGTTATAATCAGAAGTATAACTGAAATGCTACTAATTTAATATAATAAGAAGGTAGGTAATACAAATAAATGATTATAAACTTTAGTAAATAATTTAATGTGCAAAGGAATTGAATTAAGCATGAAAAGCTTGAATATTAATAAATGAAATTATGTAATAATTGATAAATGATGGCATTAACGAATGAAATATGATTTGTAAGTAATAAAGGAATAATTAAAATAAACATTTAACCAATGAATAAAAGAAAAAGGTTGTAAGAAGTAAAATGTAAAGTAAAAGGATAGAATATAAGTGAATGAAATTAGTAGTATGGAAATAAATGCCAACATGGATTTGTAAGTAATAGAGGCTTACTTATGTGACTAAAGAGTAACGATAATGTTATTGTAGGTTACCTATTCATTTATATGGATAATTGGAATTGGAGATAAATTGTAATAAATGTAAATAAATGTTACATTTGTGTGAATTGTAATACAATGGTTAGGAGTTGTTAGAATAGGTATATTAAAGTAATGAATGGGAAAAACACGGTAACTAGTTTATACAGTAGTATTGAACTTAATAAAAGGATTAGGATTAAAATGAATCTATTAATATATGTTTTATTTCTTTAGTATGTTGCATTAGATTTGGAAATCAAATTTGCAATTTAAGGAAATTAGGTAGTATGTTAATTGGAAATAAATTTAATAAATACATTAATGAAATATATTATAATTCAATGTTATTTATACCCATAAAATGTCTGTTTATTGAATAGCTAGATTTGTAAATCAATAAACGAATTTATTGAGATTCCAATTTACAATTAATAACATTTAATGTGAAATCAATTACAATTAATTGTCTTAATTTGTGCAGTTAGGGTAGATTTGATTTGACATTGAAGGTGGTTAATTATATAGGGTGCAATAAATGTTAATTCTATTTATAATATGAAGATTGGTTGATTTAAGGAGTGAAAACCAAGATTTATTTACTTGAAATTAAAATTTAATAAATCCATTTAATTGCAATTAAATGATTTAATATATAAAATGGGAATTTAGATGAAATGGGAGGATATTAATATAAATAGTTTTAAATCCAATATTAAATCCATCTATTGGACAATAATGAATGGAAAAAAAATGATTTGTTAATTTAATTTAATAGAAATTTTGGAAATTAAATTTATAATTTCTGAATTTGAATGGAACTGAGGAAAATACTGAAAACGATAAGATAATCAACATTAATTTGACTTTTAATTTGTGTAAAAAACGTTGAAATTGATTGAGAAAATAAAAGTGATAAAATTTGTCAGTTTTAAGATTGAAATTTAGAATTGGATTTAATTAATTAATTATTAATTTATTTAATTAAAGGAAAAATAGCCACTTTGGCCGCTGACTCAGATTTAGACCAAACCAGTTTCATCGGATCTGTATCGTTGAATTATTGTAGGGTTTCAAGTTTTGTAGCGATCGGGCTTGTCGTTTGATCGTACGAACGCGAAACGCCTTGAAATCGATTTAATTGAAATCAATTTGAAAAATATTGATTTTAGCATAACTTCTTCATACGATGGAATTTGGATGTGAAATTTTTTCCCTCACGTTTAAAATATTTTAAAATATCTATTTTGATATATGGATATACCCAATTTCGTTCCGGGGTCAGAACGGGCTTTTTGGGCCTCTTTGGCGTTAACGCGTATATCAATTGAGCCCATCCTTTCCAATTTTGATTTTTGCCTATAAATATCCTTCTATAAGCCCTAGCCTCCCTCAATTTTCATTTTGTCTATACGTACATCTCAACTCTCTCCTCCTCAAATGGCAGACAAACAAACCCAAGATCCAGATCCAATTGCAAATCAAATCCAAAGCATAAATTTCAAAGTCCTCAGAAAAATTTGAAAAAAAATATATGTTGAAGCTCTCGACTAGCGTAATTCGCTGGTGGTGTTCATTTTTCGATTCGAGTTGCCGTGTATCCAGAATATTAATGATTAACTGTCGGTCGTTCGTTGTGACGAAATCAAGTTCATCTGATCGTGGAATCAAGGGCAGGGTCGTGAAGAGGGTAACGAGTGCTATCCATCGGTGGGTTTGGTTCGTCGATTCAACGGGTTAGATTTGGCGATTAATTTCATTAGGGTTTGTGTAATAGGGGCGGCGGCTGGGGGGTTTTCATCGCCGAACGGCAAGGGTTGGGTGGAGCGACTTCAGGTGGAGATCGGCCTCGAACGGCGAACGGTCGTGGGCTTTGATTTGGAGCATAGGATGGTGGCGGCGCGGTTAAATTTAAAGACGTAGCTACGGTTTCTGGCCGAAAGGGTGTTATGTCATGTGAGTTACTGTGCATGAAATTGGGGGAGAGATGATGTGGCTAATTATTTTAGGGTGGGTGTTGTTTTCTTTTGTTCTATTTTAATTTAAATTTCAATCGTTCAAACGCGTATAACTTCCACATACGATATCCGTTTGAC
This sequence comes from Allium cepa, assembly GCA_030765085.1. Classification (NCBI taxonomy): domain Eukaryota; kingdom Viridiplantae; phylum Streptophyta; class Magnoliopsida; order Asparagales; family Amaryllidaceae; genus Allium; species Allium cepa. The sequence goes on along the minus strand of CM060937.1, from coordinate 501,423,176 downwards.
GTGCGATTTTTTTTGGTAGGATCGTATTGGAATTCCAGATTTTATAACGCTGGTTTGGGTGAATTTGGAGACTGCGCACTTTTGGGTTTAAACTGAATTTAGAGACGATTTAAATTCAAAAGGTGAGTGTTTTAACCCACTCGCAACTTCTAAGATTTCTTGTGTTTGTTAAATTGATTTATGATGTGTTTATAAATTTATTTATAGCTGTTTGGCATATATTTCACCATTATCTCAGTTAATTTTCATTCATTTAATTTACTTGTTATTTATTCATTATTGCATATAAATTGATAGTTAAATTTTTAGTAAATTTATTGTGCAGATAAACTTCCAGTTAAATTATCAGTTAATTTATTTTGCATAATAAACTGCTAGTAAATGTCTGTTATTCATTACCTGTTTTATATTGATGTATTGTTTGAATTTGATTATAATTATGATAAATGGTTGATGGATAATATTGGATGCATGGATGTTGTATTGTATATTTTATAAACTGCAAGTTATCATGAATTTTCATCTCATTCGGAATTGCGGTTTGAAAAGATATACAACCGCATTTTTTTATTTTTAAATTGCGGATTGAAATGATAAATATCCTTATCACTTGACCATAGGATAGAAAATTATATACAGGCACCGTGTTGTGTGTGTATATATATATATTTGAAATAATTTTCCTATGGTTTTGGAAAGAAATATATATATGGTTTTATGAGATATTGATCTCGGATATTTGATAAAGGTTATATTATATATAGTAAAATTATTGGTTTTAAGCTATGTATAAAAAAAAAGAAAATTTTAGTATAAATAATTTTAATAATAAACTTGTTTTTGTTAAAATATATTATGGATAAGTGTTTACTTAAATTATATTCTAATATAGAGTTTATATTGATTTTATAAATCAAAGTTGAGAAGATAGTTTCGGAAGTGATTTGAGATTTTATTGAGAAAAGATCTTATTGAAATGTAGATCTAAAAAGAATATGGTATTATAACTAAATTCGGGTTTAAGATGATTTAAGTGAATATATCTAGTCTAAATAAATTGAGGAATATTCAATTTTTGAATTTAGAAGTTTTATTTAAAGGATACTGGATTTATTAAGCAAGTATTTCAAACTAAATAATAGTAAAAGGAATTTGACATATATATATGAATTAAAAATTTAGTTTTGAAATGGTGGAATATTTGAAAGTGTGAAATATATGAAAATTTAAATGGTTTATTTGGGAATTCAAATCCGTATTTGGAATTGATTTGAGAAATTAAAAATCTAGTTTACTTTATAAAGTAACTTATTATTAAACCATCTAATTATTGAAAATTATATTTCGAAGCTATGGGTTTACAGTATGTATATTTGAAAGTACTATGATTTTGAAAAATATATATTTGAAAAAAAAATGATATCATATTGATTTAGGTTTTAAAATAGAAGTGATATCGTATTTATATGGTTTGAAATGAATATTTTATTCTGGTTTTAAAGTTTAAACTATTTTCAAAAGACCGCGGTGTTATAATAACGTTTGGTTGTTGAAGAGACCGGGATCGGAAATTGTCATACTTTCTGCCAACCCCTAAAACCACTTCAACAACCGTGTATGCGGTGGAGATTCCAGGATGAAGTAGGATGGCGGCGGCGTTTCCTTTGAGGTAAATACGTGGACCCAACTCCCGCGAGTTGGCATAAGGTGGGTAAAACAGGAGCGATCAACGGGTTAATTGAGGTAGCACCTTTGATCGGACAAATCCCTTCGGTATTCTACTCTGACTTTGGTTTTATTTAGTGGCCACTTTTGATTTCTTTAGTTTGGGGGTGTGGCTCGAGGTGGGTGGTAGCTGCGGCTACGCGTTACCACCGATCCAGAAGCGTAATTGGTATATCTACCCTAGCATTGCCGAGTTGTGCCGCGTCACCTACCCTATCGCGCCTTGTACGAGTTTAGTTTTCTCCCGTTGCCCGTGTGGTATCCTCTGTTGGCTTCCCGGTCAAGAGGGACTATGATATTGGATGGACTACTGGGACTATTACGTGTTAAGGGCTATATGGGTAACCCCTTAACGCTATTTAAAAGTAAGTTTATTTTACAATTAGACACTATTATAATAGCGAAATATACTATATAGTAAACGGATCCTTAAGAGATGTAAATCCCGAGCATCTCTTGAGTTACGGCACTCATATTTATTTTTGTTGATTTAACTTTCATAAGATCTTTTAGTTCTGACTCGAGTGTTTTGTCTTTTCAGTTCGCTCGGGTCAGTCCGAGCATTTCAAGATCGAAGACTTTAATTCTGGAGGATGAAGACGAAGATTTCATTATTATTATTATATTATATTCCACTACACTGTATTCCGCCGCATTGGTAATTATTGGTATGTGAACTTTGATATTTATTGTATAAAGAAGAATCAAATGTTTTGTAAACAGTTTTATGAACCGTATATTGATTATTATATTTTATCCTTCCGCTATGAGATTCCATTTTGCTTTATTTCTTTCTTGTTTCTCTGATTTACCCTATAACAATCCGCCCTTCTGTATGGTTTGAATTGGCACATGTATCGATGTAAAGCATGCGACAAGGCGGGACGTTACAATGTGGTATCAGAGCTTTGGTTTAGCGATGAACCTTAGCTTTGTGGGGTCTGACTCTTTACTTATAGGGTAGTAATACCCTATGGGAGTCGCTGAGTGTATATATATGAGAGAGCGTATTTGTTAGTGTTATAAAAAAAGTTTTAATATTGTGTTAATTTGTTCCGTTTTGTATTTATAAATTCTGGTTGACGCATGGGACGCTATGACATTGATAGGGATTTCTAAACACTTAATATGACAGACCGACACAATATTTGTTTTAATATAGGTGAATGAAATAATTTTGCCTATTATATTTTCTATATATATAAAATAATTTTACAAATGATATATATTTGGTTGCAATATTTTGGTTGTTAGGTAATGAAATTTTAAAAATAGTTGAAATGAGATTTAAAACGAAATAAATGGAAATTGGAAATTTTAGAACTTAAGTTCCGAGGTTGTGAAACTACCTTTTGAAGGATTTTGAATATAATAATAATATTATTTAGAAGCATTTTTTGATATAAATATTTTAATATGATTTGAAAGAATTGTTTTAAAGAAATTTTGGAAAGACATAAGTTGTACTCTCCGCTCTGTCGCTGGAAAATAATTTCGGTGATGAGTGCACGCATCATCGACATTCATTTTCGAGTTTCGAAGTGGGAAGGCCACTGTAGTAGCTTTACTACAGATTTATTTTAATAACCAAAATATAAATTTCAAATTATTTTGAAATATAATTAGATATATATGTTGCCAGTTTATACATTTATCTATTATTTTAAATGATTTTTAATAAAAACCTGGTATTTAATTCTTAAGTTTTCGATAACAAATAGTACAGGTGTAGTAGTGAAGCGGAATGCAACTAGTAGATAATTGAAACCTCTTAAGGAAATAAGAGATTTAATGCTACGTTATAAATGGTATTAAATGAAATTTAAACTTTAACCTATGAAATAAAGGATATAATTAATGAACATTAAATTAATTAGAAGAAATAGAATAAATTTGTATAACTTTCAATTACATCCTTAAAAAGCATATATATATATATAACTTACCAAATATTAAAAGTTAAAATGTTAAAGATTTGTAATGGAAATTTGTACAAGTAAACCTATGTAATGAAATTGATCAATAAATTGCTTTTATCAATAAGAATTGATGTTCTAGTTGTTATGGACTTAAGTATAATTGAAATGCTAATAATGTAATAAAAAGGAAGGTAAGTATTATAAATAAATAATAATAAACTTAAGTAATAAGTTGAAGTTACCCCTGAATAAAATAAGCAAAAGTTGAACACTGAAAAATGACTATAAACTTAAGTAAATAAATTTTACCTACTAAGAAATTTGATTCAATATCAATAATATAAATAAATAAATGAAATGCAATAGATAGAATTTAGCATTATATAGATAGATGAAAATGAATTGGTAGGTAATGAACAGAATAGATAAAAATAAATAAAGAATGAAAATGAAAAGTTGCAAGAAATAAATGTGGAACTAGTATATGAATAAAAAGGAAATCAAACAACAAATAATATGAATGAAATTAATAAGAATGAACTTAAGTATTGTCTGGATTTGTTGTTTGTTTTGGTATGGTTGTTTGGGTAAGGATACTTTAAATTTGTTTGGATGTATTAATACTCTATTTTGTTCCATCTAAGACTGTTGAGAAATTAATGCACTTAGTAGTTTATTTTCATTCTGTACAATTTGAAGTTTCGAACCCAAACAACTATTTGTTTTGTCTGATATGAATGAATGATGATGTGTGTTGATGAGATGGTGGTTTGCTTTGTTGCTATTGATGGTTGTTTGTATTGAATTATTGTTTATGGTTGAAACCACTTTAAACATTTCATTTTACATAATTGTTAACCTTTTGGATTATATAAGTGAAATGCAGGCTATGAAAGTAATTGCTTCTGCTTTTGGTTCCATAAAATAAAGCGTTAATTTCCCGACTAATAGGTACGTTTTCGGATTACGGTTTATAGCGTTATTATTGTTTTCCCATGTTGGGATATATATTATTTTGAAATATATGTTATATATGCTATATTTTATATTACATTTTTCTCCCGAGCCTCCCCGTACAAAGGAGACTTTGCCGAAATTTTCCATAAATTTTGGACTTGGAAAATTTTGAAAAGTTTTTCCAAAATTTATTTGCTTGAATATAAAATGTGACGACCCGGAATTTTTAAGTGTTTAGAATTTGAATATTTAATTGATTTTAAATATTTAAAAGTTAATTTTAACTTGATTTACGAATATCATAATTTATTGGATAATTAAATTATTGAATTAAACAATTTGAAGTTGAGTAAAATATTGAATCTGGAATTCTATGCCTGTTAAAAATAATTTGAAGGCTTATAGAATTTATATTGATAACATTGAAGATAATCGAAGTTTTAAAATTGAATTTAACGGTAATTTGTTCAGTGTTAAAATTTTGTAGTTTAAATTGAATTTTAAAAAAAATAGCCTTCCGAGGCATAGTCTCGGAATTTGACGAAACCAGTTCCATTGGGTCCGTAGTATTGAATTATTATCGGCTTTCAAATTTCGTATTGATCGGAGTTTGTGTATGAGTGTACGTTAAGTAAACGCGTTGAAAATTTAATCGAGATTTTTATATAAATAAAAATTTAATTAAATCAGTAGACACCCTAGCATCTGGTTTCCATCGACCTAGTTGTCTCCCCTTCTCGTTTTAAGCACGCTACCCTTGTCTTCCCTCAAAAGCCCAGATCAGATAAATATCTGGAGACGATTATATCTACCGAATCCTTTTTCCTTTTTTTTCAGATCTCGTTCTAGTGAGAATATGATCACTGTCCATTTTATAAATAATATAGTAATGCCGCATCCTCTTCTACGAAATTAATTTGAGATGCCGAGTTTTCTTGTTTCTCTTCTCTTCGAGTTCAATCGTTCAGCAAAGTTTCAGAAAAAAAAATATGATCGGCCGCATGATTCCATTTCAGACCAGAATCGCGAATCTAATTTTCGCATTTACCTCATGATCTAAATCTATCGGCTCGCGTGGAAAAAGGGGGAAACTCGACTTCGAATCGCGGCTTATACTCACGCGTCCACTCATCTGGAGGCGGGTAGCTCGCCTATAGCGCGACATTAAGGGAGGGCTGTGGAATGAGTTGCAACACCATCTGATGGAGAAGCCTGGGAGTTCAAATTAGTAGTAGAGGCAGTCAATTTAGGAGCTTGCGCGAGTTCTTTCTAGCGTTAAAATAAGTCTTCGAATTTGAGGATTTCAGAGCTCGTGTTCGAGATCTGGAAACTCGCGATGGCATCGATTTGGAGATCATGGATCTGGGATCTCGGAGCTAGAAACGAAGGGGTAGAGTGGTAAGGTATAATTTACATTTTGTTATGATTTAAATTAATTTATATATATGTTTTTGCTCAGTAAAACTTAAGTAAAGAGAAAGATAATAGTAATACATATTTACATTTATACAGAAGGAAAAAAAAGGTTTGATGAACAGCAGAAAATCAAATGAATTTACGATAAGTTCGAATTATGTATATGTATAGATATGTATAGGCTAGAGAAAAAGAAAAAAAATGAATGATAGTAAGTTCATAGGGGATTTATTTTCTTTAATTTATAAACATGTGTATACATGTTACTATAGATTTTTAATATATATAATGAATATAGAAATTTTGGAATGACTAGAGATTTATATAAAATTAGATTCTAAATATTTATAAATGAATTTTTATTAAGGAATGGGTTTGAAATTTTTAAGCTGTGTAATTAATTTGTTTGATTTTTTTTGAGTTGTTAAAAATAATTTGTCAAAGGAAACTATCAGTTAAACATTCTTAAATCAAAGAATAAGTTAAAAATTAAATAAGTGAATGGTGATCGATTATTTGATATATTCCAATAGTAATAAATCGTGAATTGTTTTTACAAGGTCAATATCCGGAAGATATAAAGCCGTTAGGATTGGATTGCAAATTAAGTCAAGGTGAGTTAATCTCACTCAGTTTAAATTTAAATTTAAATGATTAAATTTTGAATAATTGTTTGAATGGTTGAAGTTGATTGATTGATGTGCTATAGTATGATATATTCTAGAATTGGTATATTATGTTGTGCTAACATCTGTGGATGCAGGGAAAACAGGTTGGAGGGATCCAACTGGACCCCTCAATAGTTATTTAAATTATTTAATTCCCTCTATTGTGATTTATTTGATATCTTATGATGATCTTTATTGGAATATTGAATGCTATGGTTCGATTGGATATAATTGGGTGTGATGAATTACCAAAAATATATAAATTGGATTTTTATTAAGATAAAAAAAGAAGTGAAATTTGTAAGTAAAATAATTATAGAAATTTGAATAAATTTTCGAATGAATTAGAAAGAAATAAAGTGGCTTAAAAATTCTAGTAAATAAATCTTGAGTATAGAAATGAAATTTGAATAAACAAAGAGCTAATGAATTTTAATCTTCAGTGATATTAATTAAAAGAATAAAACATTTATTTAAAATTTAAGATTTAAATTATTAAAAGAAGAAGTTGGGAAAAGCTGAAATTCGTATATTTCACTTAAAAAGGTTTAAAAACAAACGTGAAGTAATAACATTAATAATAAGTCAATATTAATGAATTTTAAAATGAATTAAGGAAGTAAAGAAATTTATTTCAAATAAATTGAAATTGGAAATCAAGTTTGGAAATTTGATTTGAGTGATTGAAGTTGGAATTTCTCTGGATAGCCAAGTACATGTTTTTAAAAAAGTAAATGTTTAAATATAAATTAAATGTTTTAAAATTGTTTTAAAGGAAACAAGTTTTGTAAAATTTATTATTTCTAATATTTAAAGTCTCAAGTAAGATTTTCTTTTAATCTATTTTAGTAGCAATTATTAAGAAGTACCTTAGTATTTTGTTTTTAAAAGTATAAATCTAGTTTTATATTTATTAAGTAACTTTATTTTCAAATATTCATATAGTATGTATTATTAACAAATTATTAAAGTAGCTTTAATTTAAATGTTTTATAAGTATATATTTCTAAGTAAAGTGTTTTAAATTATTTTTAAATCTAGTTTTGTACTTGGTGATTTCAGAAGAGGTAGAAAATATTTGGGGAAAGTTTATTCTGGAAAGAAGAAGGGTTTTGAAGCCGGTTTCAAAGGGATGGAAAATAGAAATATATCTTATAAAGATATTTTGAAGATAATAAATAATTTGGGAAATTATTTATTGGTTGATGGTTGTTTGTGAATATTAATTGATAGTTAAATCACCGACTATCAATATTGGACAAATGTGTTGATCGTTTCGAAGAGACCGGGATCGAGATTTATTTCTCGAAAACCACTTCGATCCGGTTTGTACGTTTCGTGCGAAAAACGTGTTCGGAGTCGAAGATGGAGTAGTGAAGTGCAAGGGCTAGTCGCTACTAATCCTGAGGATACTTCCAAAATGGATGTAGTAGGAATAGTGCCTTCGGTTCCGTTCGAACCCGGGACGGACTTGTATGGATGAATGCTTGCGAAACATCGTCAGGTGGTCGATGGGCATTCTAAGTGAAAACGTTCTAAAGGTAACGCTTAGCCTCAAGCCTCATCAACCGGGAATGACTGAAAATCAGGGGATAAGCAGCAAGGTTAGGTGGGTCATGCCCAAGCAGGACAAGATATTTCCCCTGTCTAGATGTCCCTTTTTATATATTTCGGCTCAGTGGGTGGTTGGTCGCGCCAACCACGGGGTTTATCTTGTTCGGGACTGTTCAGTAAGGAATGGTTCCGGCCTTGTGTTGCAGGGGATGAAGGGAGTAATCCTCGGTACGGTGATCTAGGCCCCATACTGTGACAGGTGGTACCCCAGTGCCTAGTCATTGTTGGAAATCCATTCTTCCTACGAGCCTTGTACGAGTTTTGTTTGTATTTACCCACTCTGTGGCTAGTGGCTGGAATTTAATAGATGTAACAATTTCGGCTATTTTATAAGTATTTGTATATAGACCCTATTATAATATCAGAGGATTTCTATAAAAATTGTTTTAGCTATCGTAAAGTAAAAACCCGACATGTTTATTTGTGGCGTGGTCTTACGAGATGCTTTTGTTTTCAAAGAATTTTTGAAACTTTAATAATCAATTGGGTGTGATTTTCTCACGCTGGTATTCCAGACTGACTCGGGTATTATTTAACTGTAATGCTCGGGTCAGACCGAGTATTATAGAATACAGGATATGATGCTGTGGAGCTCAGGAGACGAGCTGGATGACGATACGTATTCTCGTACTTGTATATATATATATTTCCGCTGTGTTGAGTGTTGTGTACCCATTGTATGTTATAGATGTGAGCTGTGACTGATGTACTCTGATGATGTAATATATGTAAACTGATATATTTGATTTTGAGTAAAGATTATTTATTCCCTATTATATTTTATTCCGCTGCGATGGTTAGATTCTAATGTTGATTTTGTTTTCTCTTCTTCTACCCCTCCTTCTTAAACCCAAATGGTTCGTATTTCTGTGCAAATTGAGTTGATTGTTGTAGAATAATGTTGACTCAAGGGGTACGGATTTGCGGGTCATTACACTTGGTATCAGAGCTTAGGTTGGTGATAACCTTGGCTCTGGTGGGAATTACTCATAAATTAAAGTCTATAGTACTCTAAAATGAGTTTGAGCGTATTAATAGATGTGAGAGCGTATTTGTTAGTGAATATAAATTGTTTTAATATTGTGTTGATTGATTTATTGAGTGGCATATGAACCTTCGTCGACACAGTCTGCGCAATTGTATTGAAGGGGTTTCTAAACACTTGAATAGAACAATTGACACGACATTGTTTTAAATGTGGGTAAATGAAATAATTTTACCCAAAATATATTTTGATAAATAAAAGTTTTGTAAACCATCTTAGCTAAAATATGGTTGCTTGGATGTTAGAAATGGTAATATTAGAGTATTATCATTGTTAAGTGAAAATTTAACTAGAAATTGAAATATAACTAAAATTTAGGGAAATAAATTCATTATAGAATGAAATTTATAAATATGAATTAAAAGTGTAAGTTATAAATTGAAATATAATTAATTGGGAATTTGTATAAGCATAAACTGTACAAATGCATTTTTAGTTAAAATTTGAATTAAAATAGAATTTGAAAACTTTAAAACCCCGGAGATTTTGGAAGTATTTTGGAGGTAAATAGTATTATTGTTGTTTTAGGTTATTTCTAAAAGGAAATTTGTTTAAAAATGGATTTTTGAAGGAATACAGCATTGAATTCACTTCAGTCACTGGAAAATAACTTCGGTGATGACTGCAGCATCATCGATGTTCATTTTCGAGTTTCTAAGTGATGAATTGCTGCCAAATTATTTGTTCAGGAAAACCTGCTTGTTTTTTAAATTTCAAAGGAAATTTGTTGGGAATAAAACCAGAATTGGTTTAATTTTTGAGAAATATGATTTGAGATGTTGGAGATTTCAAAACAATTTGAAACCAAAGCTGGGTGTTTAAAAATCCGGGTAAGATAAGTTGTAAGCTTATAAATGAGAAGGATTTGTAAATCAGGAAGAAATTTAAGCTTTGGATAATGGAATTTAAAGTTAAAGAGAAGAGTTAAAAATGAAATTAACTTGGATTGGAGAATAAAATTTAACTGGATTAAAATAAATTGGATAAGCTGGAAATAATATACAGTAGTATTCGAATTAAGTTGAAATTGAATTGAGTTAAATAAAACTGAGATAAAGTAGAAATTGAATTGAAATGAGAAGTCAATTGAATTAATGAATGGAATTAAATTCTTACCTGAATAAATGAAAAGTAAATTGGATAAGAAATGGGAAATTGAAATAATAAATCAAAATAACTTATAAGAGAATTAAAAATCCATAGAAATAAAATATGCTTGGGCTATAAATAAATAGCAGGCTTGAGTTAAAAATAAAAGATGAATATATTCAAGCCTAGAATGAGTGTGATTGTATGAAATATAATTTGAGACTTATAAAATTGAAAATGGAATTCAATGTAGTTATATAGAAGTTGTATTGTAAGCTAATAATGAAGTTTGGAAATAAATTCAAGTTATAAATCAAATTCGACTTGAATCATTAGTGAAGAAAATATAATTGAAAGTGGCCTTGCAATTAATTAAATGATTTGTGAATGAAATTGCAATGTAAGTTAATAAAATTGAATGGTAATTTTAAAAGTGAATGGTAGAATTAGAACTTGAGTTATTAAATAAAAATTTAACTTGAAGTGGTAATAAATTAAATATAATTGGAAATGTATAGAATAAAAATGAGAGTAGATTTAAAATAGTGATGGTTTGAATTGCGAATAAAATCCAAATAAGCGGAAATAAATTGGAAATGGTCATGTAATCAATTAAATAGGTTAAATCTAGAAATTTAAAATATCGTAATAACTAATCAAACGAAATTGTAGATAAAAAAATGAGATTTAATTGAGAGTTGAATTGAATTCAACTTAAAACCAAGTTTAATGATATTGGATGGAATTTAAACCAAGAAAAAAATAATTTGGATCGAAATAAAATTTGGTGGGTTGTGAATAAAATTTAAGAAAATGAAAATTCAAAATGGATGGGATAAATAAGAACCAAATTAAGTGTTGGTTTAAATGAGTTGAGAAATGGTTATTGAATGAAATAGCCTGGATTGTTTTCGAGCTAAATAAAATAGTTTGTAATAAACAATTTTGGAATGGTTTTAAATGTAAATGAATGGATGTGAATGAATTAAAATAAGAAGGAAATTTAATTGGTAATGGAGATGTACCTAAATTGTTAATGGTTTTGAATGAACTAATTTGGTTAATAAAATTGAAATGCAATGAAATTGAGAATATATGGATTGTGAATAAATCCGAAATGGAACAGAATTAAGTATAAATTGAGTTGGTGTCAATTTAAATTGGTTATAAACATAAATACTTATTTATTCACAAAAATCTTGTCAAATTGCATAGAATAAATTGTCATTGGATGTAAATGGAAGTAATTAAAATTCTATGAGTTGGTGGAAGTAAAAAAATTGATTTTGAAAGCAACTGAATTAAATATGGGTTCAATTTGCATAAGAATAAATTAAAAGTAAGCAATTGAGTTCTAAACCATTCAAATTGATGGAGTTGTATACGAATGAATCGAAAACCATCCGAATTGAGTGAAAATGGTTATAAATAAATTGGAACAGTTAAATTAGCATGGGACCTATATAAATTGCTTACAGAAAAATGTTTGGTATCTGTTTCTTTTAGAATTCATATGTTTTAACTAGTGTGAATAAGTGATATACTGTTAAACTGCATATATTTGGCACTTACATGTTTAAATTGAGTAAGTACAGGTACCTGGAAGCCGTATGGCTGGATTTGGTTGTGCTATTTGCTAAAAATAATAAGCCGCTTGCTTAAAATGCTAAATAAGGTACGCCTACGCAATTAAAATAGGAAATATGAACTGTTTTTGGTTTTTCCGACCGTGTGGGTCGATGTATATATATTTATCTCTTTTGTCAAATTGCAAAAGCTCCTCCGTACAAAGGGGACTCTGCCAAAAATTTTCAGAAATTTTGAGAGTTAGAAAATTTTTGAAAATTTTGAAAAATTTTGTTAACGACAAAACTATTTAGAATTGGAAACTAAAATAAGTTAGTAAATGAAACTAATTAAAGTAATGACTTAAATTAGTTATAAATGAAGGATAAAATTTAAAAATTCAAAGTTGAAAATAAATGAAATACATATGTAATGTGGAAATCGATTTGAATAGAAATAAGTATAAACTAAAAGAGGTAAAGGGAAATGAAGATAAGAAACATATAAAATGTTCATACTAACTTAAGAGAGGAATGGTAAATTCTTGATTGGAAATTGATATTACAAATATAATCTAAGATAATATTGAAATGAATAGATATTGACATTTTATAAGAAAGTCGATAAAATATTTTGGGATATTGTGATTTGATATTAGTGCTAAGCATGATATGCAGGTATTATGAAAGGGAAAATGAAATTGGATTTGATTTCAAGAGATAAATTTGAATTGCCCGACAAAAAGGTACGCATTTAAATTTGGTATGGAATTTGATTGGGATTTGGATTTGGATTTGGATTGAGCCACTTGGCGTTTTGTTTTCTTTTTTGATTTGGGAGGCCGTAGAGCCATTTTGTAGTTGTACCGAGCTAGCCGCGCAAAGGAGACGCTGGCGAAATTTTTCGGGAATTTAGGGAGTTAGAAAATTTTGAGAAAATTTTGATAATTCAAAATTGGTTTTATGGTTAAAACTTGTATGGTTGGGCAAATAGGATTGTTTGCAATCTAGGGAAAGGTTTGGACAGTTAATAAGAATAATAATGGGCCTTTTGTAAAAAGATAATTGGTAAGGATGTTGAATTGTTTGGTTTTGAGGAAAAGTAAACGGGTATTTTTGAGTGTTTAGAATTTGAATATTTAATTGATTTTTAATATTTAAAAGTTAATTTTAACTTGATTTACGAATATCATAATTTATTGGATAATTAAATTATTGAATTAAACAATTTGAAGTTGAGTAAAATATTGAATTTGGAATTCTATGCCTGTTAAAAATAATTTGAAGGCTTATAGAATTTATATTGATAACATTGAAGATAATCGAAGTTTTAAAATTGAATTTAAAGGTAATTTGTTCAGTGTTAAAATTTTGTAGTTTAAATTGAATTTAAAAAAAAAATAGCCTTCCGAGGCATAGTCTCGGAATTTGACGAAACCAGTTCCATTGGGTCCGTAGTATTGAATTATTATCGGCTTTCAAATTTCGTATTGATCGGAGTTTGTGTATGAGTGTACGTTAAGTAAACGCGTTGAAAATTTAATCGAGATTTTTATATAAATAAAAATTTAATTAAATCAGTAGACACCCTAGCATCTGGTTTCCGTCGACCTAGTTGTCTCCCCTTCTCGTTTTAAGCACGCTACCCTTGTCTTCCCTCAGAAGCCCAGATCAGATAAATATCTGGAGACGATTATATCTACCGAATCCTTTTTCCTTTTTTTTTCAGATCTCGTTCTCGTGAGAATATGATCACTGTCCATTTTATAAATAATATAGTAATGCCGCATCCTCTTCTACGAAATTAATTTGAGATGCCGAGTTTTCTTGTTTCTCTTCTCTTCGAGTTTAATCGTTCAGCAAAGTTTCAGAAAAAAAAAAATATGATCGGCCGCATGATTCCATTTCAGACCAGAATCGCGAATCTAATTTTCGCATTTACCTCATGATCTAAATCTATCGGCTCGCGTGGAAAAAGGGGGAAACTCAACTTCGAATTGCGGCTTATACTCACGCGTCCACTTATCTGGAGGCGGGTAGCTCGCCTATAGCGCGACATTAAGGGAGGGCTATGGAATGAGTTGCAACACCATCTGATGGCGAAGCCTGGGAGTTCAAATTAGTAGTAGAGGCAGTCAATTTAGGAGCTTGCGCGAGTTCTTTCTAGCGTTAAACTAAGTCTTCGAATTTGAGGATTTCAGAGCTCGTGTTCGAGATCTAGAAACTCGCGATGGCAACGATTTGGAGATCATGGATCTGGGATCTCGGAGCTAGAAACGAAGGGGTAGAGTGGTAAGGTATAATTTACATTTTGTTATGATTTAAATTAATTTATATATATGTTTTTGCTCAGTAAAACTTAAGTAAAGAGAAAGATAATAGTAATACATATTTACATTTATACAGAAGGAAAAAAAAAAGGTTTGATGAACAGTAGAAAATCAAATGAATTTACGATAAGTTCGAATTATGTATATGTATAGATATGTATAGGCTAGAGAAAAAGAAAAAAAATGAATGACAGTAAGTTCATAGGGGATTTATTTTCTTTAATTTATAAACATGTGTATACATGTTACTGCAGATTTTTTAATATATATAATGAATATAGAAATTTTGGAATGACTAGAGATTTATATAAAATTAGATTCTAAATATGTATAAATGAATTTTTATTAAGGAATGGGTTTGAAATTTTTAAACTGTGTAATTAATTTGTTTGATTTTTTTTGAGTTGTTAAAAATAATTTGTCAAAGGAAACTATCAGTTAAACATTCTTAAATCAAAGAATAAGTTAAAAATTAAATAAGTGAATGGTGATCGATTATTTGATATATTCAAATAGTAATAAATCGTGAATTGTTTTTACAAGGTCAATATCCGGAAGATATAAAGCCGTTAGGATTGGATTGCAAATTAAGTCAAGGTGAGTTAATCTCACTCAGTTTAAATTTAAATTTAAATGATTAAATTTTGAATAATTGTTTGAATGGTTGAAGTTGATTGATTGATGTGTTATAGTATGATATATTCTAGAATTGGTATATTATGTTGTGCTAACATCTGTGGATGCAGGAAAAACGGGTTGGAGGCATCCAAATGGACCCCTCAATATTTATTTAAATTATTTAATTCCCTCTATTGTGATTTATTTGATATCTTATGATGATCTTTATTGGAATATTAAATGCTATGGTTCGATTGGATATAATTGGGTATGATGAATTACCAAAAATATATAAATTGGATTTTTATTAAGATAACAAAAGAAGTGAAATTTGTAAGTAAAATAATTATAGAAATTTGAATAAATTTTCGAATGAATTAGAAAGAAATAAAGTGACTTAAAAATTCTAGTAAATAAATCTTGAGTATAGAAATGAAATTTGAATAAACAAAGAGCTAATGAATTTTAATCTTCAGTGATATTAATTAAAAGAATAAAACATTTATTTAAAATTTAAGATTTAAATTATTAAAAGAAGAAGTTGGGAAAAGCTGAAATTCGCATATTTCACTTAAAAAGGTTTAAAAACAAACGGGAAGTAATAACATTAATAATAAGTCAATATTAATGAATTTTAAAATGAATTAAGGAAGTAAAGAAATTTATTTCAAATAAATTGAAATTGGAAATCAAGTTTGGAAATTTGATTTGAGTGATTGAAGTTGGAATTTCTCTGGATAGCCAAGTACATGTTTTTAAAAAAGTAAATGTTTAAATATAAATTAAATGTTTTAAAATTGTTTTAAAGGAAACAAGTTTTGTAAAATTTATTATTTCTAATATTTAAAGTCTCAAGTAAGATTTTCTTTTAATCTATTTTAGTAGCAATTATTAAGAAGTACCTTAGTATTTTGTTTTTAAAAGTATAAATCTAGTTTTATATTTATTAAGTAACTTTATTTTCAAATATTCATATAGTATGTATTATTAACAAATTATTAAAGTAGCTTTAATTTAAATGTTTTATAAGTATATATTTCTAAGTAAAGTGTTTTAAATTATTTTTAAATCTAGTTTTGTACTTGGTGATTTCAGAAGAGATAGAAAATATTTGGGGAAAGTTTATTCTGGAAAGAAGAAGGGTTTTGAACCCGGTTTCAAAGGGATGGAAAATAGAAATATATCTTATAAAGACATTTTGAAGATAATGAATAATTTGGGAAATTATTTATTGGTTGATGGTTGTTTGTGAATATTAATTGATAGTTAAATCACCGACTATCAATATTGGACAAATGCGTTGATCGTTTCGAAGAGACCGGGATCGAGATTTATTTCTCGAAAACCACTTCGATCCGGTTTGTACGTTTCGTGCGAAAAACGTGTTCGGAGTCGAAGATGGAGCAATGAAGTGCAAGGGCTGGTCGCTACTAATCCTGAGGATACTTCCAAAATGGATGTAGTAGGAATAGTGCCTTCGGTTCCGTTCAAACCCGGGACGGACTTGTATGGATGAATGCTTGCGAAACATCGTCAGGTGGACGATGGGCATTCTAAGTGAAAACGTTCTAAAGGTAACGCTTAGCCTCAAGCCTCATCAACCGGGAATGACTGAAAATCAGGGGATATGCAGCAAGGTTAGGTGGGTCATGCCCAAGCAGGACAAGCTATTTCCCCTGTCTAGATGTCCCTTTTTATATATTTCGACTCAGTGGGTGGTTGGTCGCGCCAACCACGGGGTTTATCTTGTTCGGGACTGTTCAGTAATGAATGGTTCCGGCCTTGTGTTGCAGGGGATGAAGGGAGTAATCCTCGGTACGGTGATCTAGGCCCCGTACTGTGACAGGTGGTACCCCAGTGCCTAGTCATTGTTGGAAATCCATTCTTCCTACGAGCCTTGTACGAGTTTTGTTTGTATTACCCACTCTGTGGCTAGTGGCTGAAATTTAATAGATGTAACAATTTCGGCTATTTTATAAGTATTTGTATATAGACCCTATTATAATATCAGAGGATTTCTATAAAAATTGTTTTAGCTATCGTAAGGTAAAAACCCGACATGTTTATTTGTGACGTGGTCTTACGAGATGCTTTTGTTTTCAAAGAATTTTTGAAACTTTAATAATCAATTGGGTGTGATTTTCTCACGCTGGTATTCCAGACTGGCTCGGGTATTATTTAACTGTAATGCTCGGGTCAGACCGAGTATTATAGAATACAGGATATGATGCTGTGGAGCTCAGGAGACGAGCTGGATGACGATACGTATTCTCGTACTTGTATATATATATATTTCCGCTGTGTTGAGTGTTGTGTACCCATTGTATGTTATAGATGTGAGCTGTGACTGATGTACTCTGATGATGTAATATATGTAAACTGATATATTTGATTTTGAGTAAAGATTATTCATTCCCTATTATATTTTATTCCGCTGCGATGGTTAGATTCTAATGTTGATTTTGTTTTCTCTTCTTCTACCTCTCCTTCTTAAACCCAAATGGTTCGTATTTCTGTGCAACTTGAGTTGATTGTTGTAGAATAATGTTGACTCAAGGGGTACGGATTTGCGGGTCATTACATAAAATGATTTAGGAGTTATAAATTGATATATTTTGTTTAAATTAATTGATTTTGTAAATTAATTTTTATGGATTTAATATTTTAAATAGGATATATTATTTCCTTAATTCTTTCTTTTCCCATCTTTTTCCTTCCCGGGGACGAAAAGTTTTGAGTGGGGGACAGTGTAACGACCCATAAATTTTGATTAATAAATTTGTTAGTTCAATTTAATTTTGCAATTTAATTTTGGAAAATATAAAAAATTTAGAAGTTATAATGAAGCAAATGTTAAATGTAGCAATTTAAATTAAGATTTACAAATTCAAAATGTAATTGCAATCAATTGAAATTGTGAAAATTTTCATACTTGGTTATATGTTTAATATAAAAAACAAATAGGAATATTGAATTAACTAATGAGATGCTATAATCAGAAGTATAACTGAAATGCTACTAATTTAATATAATAAGAAGGCAAGTAATACAAATAAATGATTGTAAACTTTAGTAAATAAATTAATGTGCAAAGGAATTGAATTAAGCATGAAAAGCATGAATATTAATAAATGAAATTATGTAATAATTGATAAATGATGGCATTAATAAATGAAATAAAATTTGTAAGTAATAAAGGTATAATTAAAATAAACATTTAACCAATGAATAAACGAAAAAGGTTGTGAGAATTAAAATGTAAAGTAAAAGGATGGAATATAAGTGAATGAAATTAGTAGTATGGAAATAAATGCCAACATGGATTTGTAAGTAATAGAGGCTTACTTATGTGACTAAAGAGTAACGATAATGTTATTGTAGGTTACCTATTCATTTATATGGATAATTGGAATTGAAGATAAATTGTAATAAATGTAAATAAATGTTACATTTGTGTGAATTGTAATACAATGGTTAGGAGTTGTTAGAATGGGTATATTAAAGTAATGAATGGGAAAAACAAGGTAACTAGTTTATATAGTAGTATTGAACTTAATAAAAGGATTTGGATTAAAATGAATCTATTAATATATGTTTTATTTCTTTAGTATATTGCATTATATTTGGAAATCAAATTTGCAATTTAAGGAAATTAGGTAGCACGTTAATTGAAAATAAATTTAATAAATACATTAATGAAATATATTATAATTCAATGTTATTTATACCCATAAAATGTCTGTTTATTGAATAGCTAGATTTATAAATCAATAAACGAATTTATTGAGATTCTAATTTATAATTAATAACATTTAATGTGAAATCAATTACAATTAATTGTCTTAATTTGTGCAGTTAGGGTAGATTTGATTTGACATTGAAGGTGGTTAATTCTATAGGGTGCAATAAATGTTAATTTATTTATAATATTAAGATTGGTTGATTTAAGGAGTGAAAATCAAGATTTATTTATTTATTTGAAATTAAAATTTAATAAATCCATTTAATTGCAATTAAATGGATTTAATATATAAAATGGGAATTTAGATGAAATGGGAGGATATTAATATAAATAGTTTTAAATCAAATATTAAATCCATTTATTGGACAATAATGAATGGAAAAAAATGATTTGTTAATTTAATTTAATAGAAATTTTGGAAATTAAATTTATAATTTCTGAATTTGAATGGAACTAAGGAAAATACTAAAATCGATAAGATAATCAACGTTAATTTGACTTTTAATTTGTGCAAAAAACATTGAAATTGATTGAGAAAATAAAAGTGATAAAATTTATCAATTTTAAGATTGAAATTTAAAATTGGGTTTAATTAATTAATTATTAATTTATTTAATTAATGGAAAAATAGTAATTTTGGCCGCTGACTCGGATTTCGACAAAACTAGTTTCATCGGATCCATATCGGTGAATTATTGTAGGGTTTCAAGTTTCGTAGCAATCGGACTTGTCGTTTGATCGTACGAACGCGAAACGCCTTGAAATCGATTTAATTAAAATCAATTTGAAAAATATTGATTTTAGCGTTACTTCTTCATACGATGGAATTTGGAAGTGAAACTTTTTCCATCACGTTTAAAATATTTTAAAATATCTATTTTGATATATGGATTGACCCAATTTCGTTCCGGGTTCAGAACGGGCTTTTTGGGCCACTTTGGTGTTAACGCGTATATCAATTAAGCCCATCCTTTCTAATTTCGATTTTTGCCTATAAATATCCTGCTATAAGCCCTAGCCTCCCTCAATTTTTATTTTGTCTGTACGTACATCTCAATTCTCTTCTCCTCAAATGGCAGATAAACAAACCCTAGATCCAGATCCAATTGCAAATCAAATCCAAAGCATAAATATCAAAGTCCTCATAAAAATTTATTGTGCAGATAAACTGCCAGTTAAATTATCAGTTAATTTAGTTTGCATAATAAACTGCCAGTAAATTCCTGTTATTCATTACCTGTTGTATATTGATGTATTGTTTGAATTTGATGATAATTGTGATAAATGGTTGATGGATGATATTGGATGCATGGATGTTGTATTGTATATTGTTATAAACTGCTAGTTATTATACATTTTCATCTCATTCGGGATTGCGGTTTGAAATGATATACAACCGCATTTTTTTATTTTTAGATTGCGGATTGAAATGATAAATATCTGTATCACTTGACCATAGGATAGAAAATTATATACAGGCACCGTGGTGTGTGTGTGTATATGTATGTGTGTGTGTGTGTGTATATATATATATATTTGAAATAATTTTCCTATGGTTTTGGAAAGAAATATATATATGGTTTTATGAGATATTGATCTCGGATATTTGATAAAGGCTATATTATATATGTAGTAAAATTCTTGGTTTTAAGCTATGTATAAAAAAAAAGAATTCCTTAATTACTGCATTTCAATTAACATGTAAAATTTGGTGGTATAGCAATTTATTGCCAAAATTGCTTTTTCTTTGTTAATAATACAAAGGAAAATGGTTATTAATTAATTAATTACAATAAATATTTTTAATAATGGTGTTTTTATGTTTTAGGGATGTTAAAATAATTATTTACACTTTATTAAGGATTTCTCTCGTATCATTTTAGTATAAATAATTTTAATAATAAAGTTGTTTTTATTAAAAATATATTATGGATAAGTGTTTACTTAAATTATATTCTAATATAGAGTTTATATTGATTTTATAAATCAAAGTTGAGAAGATAGTTTCGGAAGTGATTTGAGATTTTATTGAGAAAAGATCTTATTGAAATTTAGATTTAAAAAGAATATGGTGTTATAACTAAATTCGGGTTCAAGATGATTTAAGTGAATATATCTAGTCTAAATAAATTGAGGAATATTCAATTTTTGAATTTAGAAGTTTTATTTAAAGGATACTGGATTTATTAAGCAAGTATTTCAAACTAAATAATAGTAAAAGGAATTTGACATATATATATGAATTAAAAATTTAGTTTTGAAATGGTGGAATATTTGAAACTGTGAAATATATGGAAATTTAAATGGTTTATTTGGGAATTTAAATCCGTATTTGGAATTGATTTAAGAAATTAATAAGCTAATTTACTTTATAAAGTAACTTATTATTAAACCATTTAAGCATTGAAAATTATGTTTCGAAGCTATGGGTTTACAGTATATATATTTGAAAGTACTATGATTTTGAAAAATATATATTTGAAAAAAAATGATATCCTATTGGTTTGGGTTTTAAAATAGAAATGATATCGTATTTATATGGTTTGAAATGAATATTCTATTCCGGTTTTAAAGTATATACTATTTTGAAAAGACCGCAGTGTTATAATAACGTTTGGTTGTTGTAGAGACCGGGATCGGAAGTTGTCATACTCTCTGCCAACCCCGAAAACCACTTCAACAACCGTGTACGCGGTGGAGATTCCAGGATGAAGTAGGATGGCGGTGGCATTTCCTTTGAGGTAAATACGTGGACCCAACTCCCGTGAGTTGGCATAAGGTGGCTAAAAAGGAGCGATCGACGGGTTAATTGAGGTAGCACATTTGATCGGACACATCCCTTCAATATTCTACTCTGACTTTGGTTTTATTTGGTGGCCACTTTTGATTTCTTTGATTTGGGGGTGTGGCTCGAGGTGGGCGGTTGCTGCGGCTACGCGTTACCACCAATCCGGAAGCGTAATTGGCATATCTACCCTGGGATTGCCTAGTTGTGCCGTGTCGCTTACCCTATCGCGCCTTGCACGAGTTTGGTTTTCTCCCGTAGCCAGTGTGGTATCCTCTGGTGGCTTCCCGATCAGGAGGGACTATGATATTGGATGGACTACTAGGACTATTACGTGTTAAGGGCTATATGGGTAACCCCTTAACGCTATTTAAAAGTAAGTTTATTTTACAATTAGACACTATTATAATAGCGAAATATACTATATAGTAAATAGTTTAACGGATCCTTAAGAGATGTAAATCTCGAGCATCTCTTGAGTTACGGACTCATATTTATTTCTGTTGATTTAACTTATATTAGATCTTTTAGTTCTGACTCGAGTGTTTTGTCTTTTCAATTCGCTCGGGTCATTCCGAGCATTTCAGGATCAAAGACTTTATTTCTGGAGGACGAAGACGAAGATTTCATTATTATTATTATATTATATTCCACTACACTGTATTCCGCCGCATTGGTAATTATTGGTATGTGAACTCTGATATTTATTGTATAAAGAAGAATCAAATGTTTTGTAAACAGTTTTATGAACTGTATATTGATTATTATATTTTATCCTTCCACTGTGAGATTCTATTTTGTTTTATTTCTTTCTTGTTTCTCTTATTTACCCCATAACAACGCCCTTCCGTACGGTTTGAATTGGCACATGTGTCGATTTAAAGCATGCGACAAGGTGGGACGTTACAGTTGTTGAACCTATAAATAGGTTCCGGGCTTGCTTTTAAGACTTGTGTTGGTAGCTTCAAGTATTGGAACCGGGTGGGTCAACATTGGGTAAGTTGGGTGAATTTTAAAATTAGTTCCTATTTGGATCATAATGGGCATATGAAATCTAATTATTCGTACTAGATCCAATCTAGATTATTTAGATAAAATTCAATTTTAATTAAGTTTCTGATTTAGTTAAATGTGAGGTTTAATTTATTTAATATTAACATAGTTTTGTGTATATCATTATATACGCATGTGTATAAAATGTGCAAGTGCTTCATATTAATATGTGCATAGTTAATGTGTACATATATTTATAGATATTGGGATTTATATCCATAACGTATACATTCACCATTTGTACATGATTTGACGGTCTCAAAAGAATTTAGTGTGCGTGTGTGTATATATATGCATGCATGCACGTACGTATGTATGTATACGTATAAATGAATATTGAAGATAATTAATTTATATATGTACACACACATTTAATAAAAGAAATGGTCATAATATTTAAGTTTAAAACTTTTATATTTAAAATATCATATCAAAACTGGGTAAAACATTCTAATTTAAATGTAGATTTAAAATTGCTATTTTAAATATATACATATATATATATATATATAATTTAAATTAAGTAATGATATATGCATATATATAATTATTGTCGAAAACATTTTATTAAAAAATTATGTATTTTAAGTTATTCAAAATTGTTTGGATAACTTATGTAATGACCCAGAATTTCTGTCAATTAAAATTCGTTTATTTAATTGATTTTAAATATTAATAAGTGAAATTTATAAGTCGAATAAATTTTATTTTAAATAATTGGATTTAATTAGATAATTAAATCGATAATTTAATATTGAAGTTACAGAAATAATTGGAAATAGGGTTAAATATGATTGAAAATGATTTGTAAAATTTTATTAGATCATATTGGAGTTAGAATGATGTTATAGAACTTTTAAAATTGAATTAAAAGTTAATTTGTGAAAATTGAATATTTTAATATTTAATTGACGAGTTAAAATAGTCATTTTTCAAACATTCTCGGATTTCGACGAAACTAGTTTCATCGGATCCTTAATGTGATATTATTGTAAGATTTTAAATTTCGTGTCAATCAGATTTACCGTTTGTCCGTGGCAAGCCAAAACGCATAGAAATTAGCTTAATCGATTTAATTTTAAATCGATCGTTTGTTGCCATAACTCGCACAGATGATCGAATTGGCTTCCGAAACCTGTTCCATTGTGTCCGGAATGTGGGATAAACCCTAGAAACGTCGGTCACCGCGTGAGATTCGGAGTTCGAAAAATTGGAAATGAATAGTGTTTTTGATAGAATTTCTATAAAAGGACCTTAAGTCTTCACATTGGCAACAAGAGTAAAACCTAACCCTAACACTAAAGCCAGCCGCCACCATTAAAATCTAGGGCCGATATTTTGTTTTCTTCCTCCTCAAATTTCTTCAAATCCGTAAAGCGATTCAACATATTTTCAACTGCAAAGTTGAAGATCGTCACGAGATCTATATATCCAATGGTGATGATGGATTTTAGTCGAGTGGTTTGACGGCAAAACGAGCTCGAACCCACCACAGTCGCACGCGTTTTCTGGTGAAATTTCTCGACCGAGCTCCTCGAATCTCGGGCCGAAGGTAAGGATTGCAAGTGGCTTCAATTTGGTGCGTCCTGATCGAGGTATATGTCGACGAAGTGGTTGCGTCTATAAGGGTTTTGATCGGCTTGAATGGGTTTCTCGCGTGCGTGCACTGGGGAAGAACGTGAAGAAGGAAGATTAGCGTGGTGCGGCCTAGATCTAGGGCATAGGAATTGGACGGCTATGATGGTGTGGGTTTAAAAATTAAAATAAATTTGTTAATTTATGTATATAATAAATCATGTAAACTTTAAAATATTGTATCTCTTTCATACGAGGTCGAAAACGCACGAAACAAGTTGCGTTGGGTTCGTATGGACGAACACTACGCTATGAAGCTGGACTGGAGTCATTTGGAGTTAGTGGGAATTTCGAGTAAAATTAAACACGCGTTTAATTTTATTCGAAATAAAACGCGGAAACTGAATTGAAAGCGAGGTGAGAACTTCTCACTCGATGGAATTGTTTCGATTTAAATTTTAAGTAGTTATATTTAAAATCTCTTGATTGTATGTTATCTATTGATTGTTAAAATAGACATTATATGCCGTTAGTAAGCGGAGGTTATTTGTTAAAAACATATACCGCGAATATTTCACTGCAAAGTGAAATTGGTATTATTTATGTACTTGGAGTTGATTTTCCCGCATTATATAGCGGATGGGACCCTATTGCGCCGCATAATAGCAGATAATATTTTATAAATCCCATATACCGCGATATTCCGTACTGGAACGGAATTGGTATTGTGCTAACATCTGTGATGCAGGGAAACAGGTTGGAGGGATCCAACTGGATTCCTTAACTGTATTGATTTATTTACAGATATTGTGATATTTATTGATTATCATATTGATATATGATGTTTGGATTGCCGTGATTGACTATTTGGAGCTGTATCATCATCGGATCCATTTTTGAAGTTTTAAAATAATGATTTTTGATTTTAAAAAGAATTTTAAAGTGATTTTTTGAAAGTATACGTTTTATTAAATTTTGAATTGTTAAAATAAATAAACATTATAATTTTATTGTTACAAAAGTTATATTTTTGGAAAATAGTACTTAAGTATGATTTTGGAGTTATATAAGTTCTAGATAACGTTTTATAAACTATTAAAAGGATTGGTTTATTTATAGTGAGATTTTTGAATTATTATAAACGGTTTATATAAAAGATAGACAAAATTGGTATTTCATAAATTAAAAATATTGGAATTATAAAACGAGTTTTTATAAGTGTTGAAATGAAAAAATGGATTTCATAAGTGAACGAAATTTATAGACTTATAAATTGTGAAGTTATAAAATGAATAGATGTCGTAAAATAAAAGATTTATGAGTAATTAACTTATAAATCGGATTTGACATTTTAATTGAGATTTTTGAATAAAAATAAATGGTTTATATATGAGATTTATAGAATATATATTTTATAGATCGAAATAACGGAATTCTAAAAGGAGTTCTGTTAATGTTGAAAATAAGGTTATAAATAAAATCTTATAAGTAATAAGATTTATAATTTGTGAAGTTTTAAAAGAACGATTTTGTAAATAAAGGGATTATAAGTTCTTAACTTATAATGTGGACTTCTGGTATATAATTGAGTTATATAAATTGAATTGGATAATCCTTTGAATAAGATGTGTAGAAACGTTAAATTTGGTTTACGTAGTATATTCACGATTTTGGACAGTGAATAGTATGTTAAAGAAATATTTTGGGGAAGTGATGTTTTAAATAGAATTTAAAAGGATTTAAAGATGTTTTAAAATGTATTATGAATCGAAACGATAGATTTCAATATTCATTGTTGAAATAGACGTTTTCAAGAAATAGAAGGAAATAGTGGACTATAACACTGTTGTTATAGTAAATGATTTCCGAAAGGAAATGTTTTATATAGTATTGGGATTTATATATCTATCTTAATTTCGAATTCCTATACTAGTGATTTTGGGTCGTCGTAACGATGTTTTACGCAAATTCGTTTTGACTCAAATAAATGTGTTTAAACACATGTTTTCTTTAAAGAATGAAATATATACTTAATGTCGATTTAAGTATATTGAATATTTTCCAAGTGTTGAAAATAAATGGATTTGTGAATTACTTAGTATTAAATAAGTATGGAAATGTTTTCCAATATGAAGTAAATGTTTTGAGATTTTATCTTTTAAAGATAAATTAAAAATGAATATTAGAAATCGATTTGGAAATCGTATATTCATAGATATTTTGGAATTGTAAATTCACTATGGAATTTATAAAAGAAAGGGGAATTTGTTTAAAAATAAACGTTGATTTATTTTTGAAATGTGGGAATAAATTTACGGATTTGGAACATAAATATAAAGTAAATTGGTAAGGATTTATTTAAATTGGTTTAAATGAACCATGTTGAAATGAAAGTATTTCCGCGTAAGGAAAATGATTGAAATTTGTTTTCAAAAGTGGTAAAGGTGAAAAGTGGTTTGAAAATTTGATTTCAAATGGTTGAAGTATGAAAATTATATATCTAGTAAAGATATTTTGGAAAGTAAATATTTTGGGAAATTATTTGGAATCTGGTGATGTTGAGCATACCTATTGATAGTTAAATAATCCGACTATCCATATTTACCTTTAAATAGGTATTTGTTGTGATTGCTTGAATTTGAATACTACACTTATTTTTGAATAAGCGCTCACTATTCGGGTTAGCCGGGAAAGGACCTTGGGGTCGTATAACCCATTCCGAATATGTGATACGTCGTTATGGATTGCATTTGATGACCGGCGTTGAAGACCGGATATTTGTGAAAACGGAAGGATTGCCGTCGAATGACTCTACATCGGCTGATCTCCGATATAGAGGTTTTATCACCCTTAGTGACGGGAAGTCCGGTCGTGATTAGTGAATATCCAGACTGCAAGGGCTTCTTTGGGAGTGCCTTCGGTTCTGTTCGAGCCCGGAACAGACTTGTATGGATTGTATGTCCGACATAACAAATTGAGATATAAAGCTGATTTCTTTCAAATATATTTCGGTTGGTGGCGGAGAATTTATTCTCTTAGCTTAACACCCTTTTCTGAGACATACGAGCTCAGAGGTTATGTAGTTGAAGGTTATTAGTGATATATTCCCGATTTGGTAGTGTGATATGCTAAGTGCTGTTGAGCATTTGATGATCAAAGCACAGCTTTTGTATAAAGCATGGCTTTGTGGACGAGACTTCGTCGGACCTCACACCCCATAAATGGTCAAAACAGGAAGGATGCAACAAGGTTATTAGGGGGTAGCGTCCCTTTAGTGTATGTCATTCCTTCTGGATAGAGGTGGTATCATGGTATGGAGCCTAGATACTTAACCTATGTTGTTGCTGCAAATTTATTGCTTTGTGGTTGTTGGAAATCAAGGATCCTCGGATATAGATCGGTTACGATCGGGGAATGATATATTCATGTCAGTAGTTACCTAGTTTGAAAGGTAACACGACCTTGTGTTGGAAGAGATCCGGTTAGGTTCTCAGGTCGTCTTTCCAGAGGCGTACCCATGTGGCAATGGGAAGTTCCTTGGCCTGACCATTTGTTGGAAATCCAAAGAAACAATACGATCTTGTACGGTATTAGTTGTAGAACCTATCATTCATTTATGGTGGCGCCCCACTGTTTGGATGGTAGCTAAAGTAGGCATAAGTGCGAAATGCCTATGCTGGCTAAGATTTATATCTTTACTTTCGAAATGATTTTTCCTATACGATTCACTAGTAATAATATCAAATATTTCTTTTTAATGCGTATCAAGCATATATGACTATCATAAGGAGAAATCTCCTCTGATTCTGCGTTTGCATTGTGTGTGTGTGTGCGGGAGGCCTTATGGCAGTCTCATTTTCAAAAAAAGCATTGCGGGTCTATTTTAAAAATTATCCTGTACTTTGTTTTAAAAATAAACTGTTTTAAGTTCTCACACCAGTCACATGACTGACTCGGAGTTTATTGTTTTCCTTCCTAAACTCTGGGTGCCCACCAATTTCCACACGGGCAGTCTAGAGTTAGGTTATCAGGTTATTCTGGAATTCAGGAGTTGCTGGAGGCAAGCTGGATGGCATGGCGTATTCACTAGCATATAGTATTTCTTTTCCGCTGTTTGTTGTTGTTGTGTACACTCTGATAATGTAATGTAATATGATGTAATGTAATAACTGATATAGTTCTTTGTTTAAAGATTATTCATTTATCTATTATATGTTGTTCCGCTGCGATTGTGAGATTCTGATATTATTCTGTTGTTTCTTTCTGCTCTATTCTACCTTTTTCTCTCTTCTTCTATCTTTTTCTTCTTCTTTAACCATAACGGTACGGTTTTTCGGCATTCGATGGCTCGGCAGTTGATACAGTGGACGTATTGATGTCGGTTTTCGAGCGTCGAAAAGTCGTTTCGTTACAACTTAATATACATATATGATATTTTAAAATATTTAAAAAAACAAAGAATATTTCAATTCAACCAAACAGTTTTTTCCATAACTAATTATATATATGTATGTGTGTATGTATGTATTATGTTGGGCCAAAAAATGGCATAACACCCCCAAATAGATAAGAACGAGTAGATCTAGTAGAAATCGACAAGAAATCAATGAAAACACGTAGACTATTATAGTGGTTTAGCAAATTCTATGGCTGAAGTCCATTTTAGTCTTATTTAAAATGGTTTTATCATAATTACAAGAACTTTTCCGACTAGAACAGATCAAAACAACCCTTGAGTGACAAACTTAAGTAGATATAAGAGAATAACGAAGAGAATCATCCAAAAGTCCTTTAATCATCGCTTTAGGCTTGCTGTTTATAAGAGAATCACCCATCAAAGTCACCGAATCATGAAAGACTAGGTAAAACTCTAGATTCGAGAAAGTATGAGTGAATACGAAGTCCTCCTACCATAAAATCATGTCGATAGTGACATGAAATATGCCGGTACCAACATGATTTTCATAGTGCATACCATGTGACTCTCCCATACTTCATTTATTTCTTTGATTCTTCAAGCCAAGAGAACTTTTGTATAGTAATCCTGCTTGATGCCAAGTTAATCTCACTTATTGGCTACTTTTCCTTTTCTACGTAGCTTTATAGAGCTATTCAACCACTTCTTCAGAAATGAGCCCTAGGACAACCACTTTAGCTATCCATACATTGACCAAAAAATTAGAGATCAGCTAAGCTCCCAAGAAGTACTCGGTACCGACATGAATTCATGTCAGTACTGACCACTTTCCCTATTGTATTAGGCACTAAATTATTGAAGCCTTATCCATTTCCATTCCATGTCTATCTTCGACTCCTTGAAGAATTTCATCTTCTTCCCGATGTCTAGATTCATCTGAAAGCTGCTTGGTTTAAAAGTCAGATAACACTTGCATCCCAAGGTGCACTTCTATTGGAACTGAAAGTCCATTGGTCATTCGAAAATTGCTTTGAAGTGTCACCATTATTTTAAGAGCATCCGTTCAATCGCTTCAAATAGTAGTCGTACCAAGCTCCACACCAAGATCTCGATCTATATCATCTGAAGATCGTACTATGCCTCCTAGCCAAGTCAGAGTTCCTTTTCTTTATCTCTCTTTCTTCCTCTCTCTCTCTCACTCTCTGTTTTATACATAAAACACCAAACAATTCATACTTATATATGTCGGTACCGATATGAAATTTCGATTCGCTTTAGCAGTATAAATATAGGGGCTTAGAAAATTTCATGCCACTTTTCATTTTAACTCAGTTCTGACTTCTTTGCCTTCAGTGACTTTAGATCTCACTGATATTATCTCCAACGTTAACCACCTTAATTCGCCGCTACCTCATCACAAACGCCAGATTAGCATTGCTTTCACACAATGACCACAAAAATGTCGATACTCCAATCAGCCTCCATCACCATCGCAAACGAGTCGGCCTTGACTTCTCTATCTCTAGATCTAGATTCGAAATATCAAGGTGGGTTGTTGAAACATGATGCCATGGTGGTCGTAATTATGGCCACCGTCGATGGTTGTGTTTTGGATTGATTGGTCTTTACTTGAACCCTCATCCATTGCAAAACTTTAATATCCCTAGGGCCAACCTCAAGCTTAGCTCCAATTTGGCATCGCTACGAACCAAGTCATGATGACTCCATTCCTACTCGATGTTAGACTTAGAACTTCACTGTCCCTTCTTAGGGATATCCATAATTTGCAATGGTCTTGAGTCTTTACCCATTTAAGTTTCAAAAGCATATCCTACCAAATCTCGATCGATCACAAGTTACCAAAATGCACTTTGACATTTTAATAGTTTCACCATACAGCATTTCAAGTTACTACACAATTCTATGTTCCTACAAAGAAAGCTATGCATCGCTCTGGAAAGTGGTTCTGTTATTGTCTATACCTTGTTAACTGTTAAGATCCGACACATAGTTCCATCTTCTGATGGAGCTTTCCTGCTAGCATGAGTGGGCTATCTAATAGAATATTTTGTTCGTTGTGTATTGCACACAGGACACACACTGCATAGGTTAACACATCAAATTACCTCAGTCGACGTTCAAAATTCGAATTGTCAACACATGTCGACATCCAATGGATTCTAGGCATCGGTCACACAGGTTTATACTACAATAGAATTTCAAAATAAAAAAACGCGACCGTATTCACTATTAAGTTATCTTGTTCAAAATGACTCGTCATTCGCCTCATTTCAACATTGGCACTGGGCCGTCAACTCCTCCTTAGATCAGTTCCCCTACGGCTAAATCAATGACATCTATGCCAACTGGAGTTAGATACTTGATCACAAGTACTAATGGCACCATTCCAAAGTCATTCTCCCCCACTGAATGAGGATCTCATTTATAGTGTTTGAACGACCTCTAAATTCAATACCATCTATATTGACAGCCAAGTCACTTCTCATAATATGTTTTGAACATAGATTCCCAGAGAGTGACATATTTCTCCTAAAGAGTCGATAAATGGATGCACAATTCTCCATAGGGATACCCGGCCTATAACAAATAAAAAATCCTAAGTAGGGTTGAACCACCTTTTAACCGTTTCCTTTGAGCCTTTCTTCAAGAGCTTGGGCTTGCTCATGCCCGATCGTATCCCAACAGATATGCCCTTCTGAATTCTTACAGGTCTTATTCATGATGTAGTATCGATGGTCTCCAAACTTCAATGAGTTAACGCATCTTTTGAGCTTCAAGAATAGGGCGGACTCGCCTTTGTAACACTCTGCATTTTTAGATGATTAAATAACCAAAATAATTATAAACGGTGAAAATGAGCGTTTTTGGAATTGTCAGAATACGGCCTCAAAACTTGTACCATTATGTTTGTGGAAATTTACTGATTAATTTACATATATAATATGCCTCGAACGGACTTCATATGAAAATATTATTGACGTTCGAAGTTCTGTATCAAAAAATAATTATACGTGTAAAAATGCATGAATATATTTTTGTATATTTATATGCGTGTAACTTCAAAAATAACGTGCGTTTGAATTTCAAAATAGACGCGCGTCATAAAGGAAATTAGTTGACATCAATAATTATAGGCAATTAATTAACATTGATAGGCAATGTTAATCAGACCAGCAATTATAGGAAATTAATTTACATTAGTTATGAACACTCAAATTTCAAAATAAATATGTGTTATAAAGGGAATCAAAATTTGCAATTGATGGAAATTAACTACAATGAATAGGCAACGGTTAAAAGTTAAAGTTTAATAATTTGATTTTCGTGCAATCTCGAGCGTTATTTTCTGGATCCAACGATTCACAGTAAGCCTATGACGTGGTTGCACCAAATTCAATCTTATAATCCGACGATCTGTGTGATGACCCGAACTTTTCAAGCAATTAAAGTCGGAATATTTAATTGATTTTAAGTATTCAATAGAGTAATTTTAACTTGAATTCGGATATCACAATTTATTTGTTAATTTAATTATTGAATTAAATAATTTAAAGTTGGGAAAAATTATTGAATCTAGAATTTAAAGCTGATTAAAAATAAGTTGAAGGCTTATAAAATTTATATCGATAATACTGAAGACAATTGAAGCGTTAAAATTGAAATTAACAGTGATTTGTTCAGTTTTGGAATTTTATAGTTTAAATTGAATTTAAAATAGATTTCCGAGGCACAGTCTCGGAATTTGACGAAACCAGGTCCATTGGGTCCGTAATATTGTATTATTGTCGGATTTCAAATTTCGTAGTAATTGGAGTAATTGTGTGAGCGCACGGTATATAAACGTCTTGGGATAATTATTCGAAACGATTTGAAAAGAAAGTATAATATATTCATTGTCAGTCAAAGCTGTATCAACACTCAGCGGAAATTATTTCACGTCACAACTTTTAACTTTCATTTCAAAATCTCTATAGGTCTGCAAAATTCTTCTGCAAGCCACCTTCTTCTTTAAAACATTTCGGTCGAGCATTTTCTTTTGATTTTATTCAAATAAATCGAAATATTTCTCGAAGCAATGGCGACATTCGAGACTTGCGTTCGAAACCCTGTCTCTTTGTCAATTTCCCTATTCCCAATTCGGTTCATAACCCTAGAATATATTTTTTGGAAAATTTAAATGGCTGAGAGGAACGTCCCTCGTTCGACCTAAAAATCTTAATCACGACTTTGTACTCTTCTTTGTTCGAGCGAAATAATTCGATTAGCAAATCAAGCAACGTCAATATCTTCATTTCCCAGTAGAATCGCGATCGCCATCGCGAGCGGTGCTCTGGTTAGTTTTTCATCGGCTTGAGGAGGACGTGTCGCGAGCTGTGGCTTTGGGTGCATCGATTCGTGTGGAACCGCGACTGATGCTCGCGATAGGGAAGGCAACCCTGACCGATTTAGTGGTGATCGATATCATAGAGGAGATAGGGCTTGGCGATGGTTGTGTGTGGGTGCTCGGATATCATCTCAGTTAGGTAATTTAACAATAAAATTTTATTACAGCTAAGGAAGTTTAAAACTCTGTGAACTCAATTTGTTCATTGTTAATTATCAGGATATATGTATATAGCTTAGTATATCATTTTCGGTAAAGAATGTTTACTGCTACTATTTAGTTTTCTATATTGTAGAATTTAAATTTATATATATAGGTATTTATGTATGCAGTAAATTATAGGTGCAGATTTTATGTATATATATATATAAATGTTCACTATTTAGTTTTACAATTCCAGAGTTTATATATATGGAGGTACTCGGTTTTACAGTGAAGAATGTTTGTGGTTTCGAATAAATACATATATATAGATTAGAGGCAATTTAATATATATACATAGTTGAATAAACAGAAATGTTATATATATCAGATTTCAAAAAAAAATACATAGAAAATTGTGAAGAATTAGATTTGTCTATATAAATTATTTCTTATGAGTATATAAAAGTTCCATTTGCCAAGACTAATTTATTTAAAGGAGGATTTGTTTAGAATAAATTGTTAATTTATTAAATGGTAATGAATTGACTGATTATTTCAAATATTAATAAAACCTTATAATACTTATACAAGGTCAAATTCTGAAAAGAAAACAAGCTAGTTGGTATGGATTGCAAACAACAAATCAAAGGTGAGTTAATCTCACTCAGTTGAAATTTAAATTTAAATGATTAAATTTAAATAATTGTTTGAATGGTTGAATTGGTTGTTGTGTTAATAGTAGTATATACTACACCTTAAAATGATTGATTTCCCTCATTTTATAGTGAAAATATTTATATTGTGCTAACGTCTGTGCATGCAGGGAAAAACAGGTTGGAAGGATCCAACTGGATCCCTCAACATTTATTTAAAATATTTAAATTACCCTGTTATGATGGTTTGATATTTTATGATGGATTATGTTGAAATATGGAATGCTATGGTTTGATTGGATAATTGGGTATAATGAATTTCTAGAAAAAAATATATAACTTGGATGTTGGAAAGAAAAATAAAGGAAGTAAAATTTCAAGTAAAATAAATATAGGGAAAGTTGAATAAATTTAAGAATGAATTGGAAAGAAATAATCTGATTTAAATTTTTATAAATAAACTGTGAGTATAGAAAGGAAAATTTGAATAAACAGGAAAATTAATGAATTTTAAAAATTCATTATTATTATTCAAAAGAACAAGCATTTATTTAAAAGTTAAGATTTAAATTATTGGGAAACCTGGAATTTGTATATTTCAGTTAAAAGTTAGAATCAAATGAATAATAATAATAACATTAATTAAGCCCATACTTAATGGATTTTGAAATGAATTAAGTAAGTAAAGAAACTTATTTCAAATGGGATAAGTTTGAAATCAATTTGGGAAAAAATTGATTTAAGCAATTGAAGTTGGATTTTCTCCCTGGATAACTAAGTACGTTTTCAAAGTAAGTTTTAAATATAAGTTAAAAGTTTTTAAGTTGATTTTAAAAGCAAGTTTGGAAAAATCTATTATTTCTAAATATTTGAATTCTAAAGTAAATCTTACTTTTTATCCTATTATAGTAGTAATAATTTAAAGGATGACTTAGTAGTTTGCTTAGGATTAAAAATTTAGTTATATTTTATAAAGTAACCATATTTTCAAATATTTATATAGTATGTATTTTTAACAGATTATTGAAATAGTTTTAATTTAAATGTTTTAAAAATATATATATTTCAAAGTAAAGAGTATTAAAATTATTATTTTTTAAAATCTAGTTGTGCTTGGTAACTTCAGTGGAGATAGAAAATATTTGGGAAAGTTATTCTGGAAAGAAGATGGTTTTGAAAATGTTTCAAAGGATTGAAATAGAAATATATCTTGTGAAGATTATTTTGAGATCAATAAATAATTTGGGAAATTATTTATTGTTTGATGATTGTTTCTGAATATTAATTGATAGTCAAATAACCAACTATCAATATTGGACAAATGCGTTGATCGTTTCGAAGAGTCCGGGATCGAGATTTATTTCTCGAAAACCACTTCGATCCGGTTTGTACGTTTCGTGAAAACGATTTTGGATTCGAAGATGGAGCAATGAAGTGCAAGGGCTAATCGCTACTAATCCTGAGGATATTTCCAAAATGGATGTAGTAGGAATAGTGCCTTCGGTTCCGTTAGAACCCGGGACGGACTTGTATGGATGAATGCTTGCGAAAATATCGTCAGGTGGACGATGGGCATTCTAAGGAATATATATATTCTAAAAAGGTAACGCTTAGCCTCAAGCCTCATCAAATGGGAATGACTGAAAATCAGGGGATATGCAGCAAGGCTAGTTGGGTAGCACCCAAGCAGGGTGAGGTCATTACAGTCTAGATGTCCCTTTTTATTTTTCGGCTTAGTGGTGCGGTTGCTGATCCCAACCGCGGGGTGATCTCACTAGGGACTGTCCAGTAAGGGATGGTTCCGGCCTTGTGTTGCAGGGGATGAAGGGAGAAATCCTCGGTACGGTGATCTAGGCCCCGTACTGTGACAGGTGGTACCCCAGTGCCTAGTCATTAGTTGGAAATCCATTCTCCCTACGAGCCTTGTACGAGTTTTGTTTGTATTACCCACTTTGTGGCTAGTAGCTGGAATTTAATAATGTAACAATTTCGGTTATTTTATAAGTACTTGTATTTAGACCCTATTATAATATCAGAGGATTTCTATAAAAATTGTTTTAGCTATCGTAAGGTAAAAACCCGACATGTTTATTTGTGGCATGGTCTTACGAGATGCTTTTGTTTTCAAAGGATTTTTGAAACTTTAATAATCAATTGGGTGTGATTTTCTCACGCTGGCATTCCAGACTGACTCGGGTATTATTTAACTGTAATGCTCGGGTCAGACCGAGTATTATAGGATACAGGATATGATGCTGTGGAGCTCAGGAGACGAGCTGGATGGCGATACGTATTTACGTACTTGTTTATGTATATATTCCGCTGTGTTGAGTAGCTGTGTATCCTGATGTATGTTATTGATGTTGAGCTGTGATTGATATACTCTGATGATGTATATATATATGAAACTGATATATATTTGTTTTTATGAAAAGACCATTATTTATCTATTATATTTTATTCCGCTGCGATGGTTAGATTCTGATGTTGTTTTAGTTTTCTCTTCTTCTACCTCTTCTTCTTTTAGCAAAATGGTTCGTATTTCTGTACAACTTGAGTTGATTTAGGTAGAATAGTGTTGACTCAAGGGGTACGGATTTGCGGGTCGTTACACTTGGTATCAAAGCTTAGGTTGGTGATAACCTTGGCTCTGGTGGGAATTACTCATAGAATAGAGTCAGTAGTACTCTAAAATGAGTTTGAGCGTATTAATAGATATGAGCGCGTATTTGTTAGTGAATATAAATTGTTTTAATATTGTGTTGATTGGTTTATTGAGTGGCATATGAACCTTCGTCGGCACAGTCTGGACAACTGTATTGAAGGGGTTTCTAAACACTTGAATAGAACAATCGACACGGTATTGTTTTAAATGTGGGTGAATAACATAATTTTACCCAAGATGTATTTTGATATAAATAAAAGTTTTTATAAACTATTCTAGCTAATATATGGTTGCTTGGATATTAGAAATGATAATATTAAAGTATTATCATTGTTATGTGAAAATTTAACTAGAAATTGAAAATATAATCGAAGTTTAAGGGAATAAATTCATTATAAAATGAAACTTATAAATATGAATTATAAATTGAATTATAATCAAATGGGAAACTATGAAAATGAATTATAGTTAAAATTGGTTTAAGCAGGATTTGGAAATTTAAATCCTGGAAATTTAGAAGTGTTTATCGAAGTGTTTGGAGATAAATAATAACATTACTGTTTTGGAAATATTTCTGAATGGAAATTTGTTTAAATGGATTTTGGAAGTAATAGCATTGAAATCACTTGGATTATTGGAAAATAATTCTGATAATGACGGCCGCATCATCAGTATTCATTTTCGAATTTCTAAGTGACGGATTGCTGCCAAAAATTAATTTGTTCAGAAAAGCTGGTTGTTTCTGAAAATCTCAAGAGAAATTTGTTGGGAATAAAACCGGGAGTGGTATGACTTTTGAGAAATGTGATTTAAGATTTTGGAGATTTCGAAATGATTTGAAACCAAAACCGGGTGTTTAAAAATCCTGATGAGATAGTTGTAAACTTATAGATTGAGATGATTTTTAAATCAGGAAGGGAATACAAGCTTTGAATGTGGGGAACTTAATTTTAAGTGAAAGGTTAAAAATGAAATAAGCTTGGATTGAAAAAAAATAAAAATATAACTGGATTGAAATTAATTGGATAGGCTGAAATTAATATCCAGTTGTATTCAAATTAAGTTGAAATCGAATTGAGTTAAATAAATTGGAATTAAAGTAAAATTGGATTGGAATGAGAATTAAATTAGTGAATGGAATTAAATTCTTACCTGAGCAAATGGGAAATAAATGGGTTAAGGATTAGATTAAAATAAATAAACCAGAATAACCTATAAAAGAATTAAAATGCATGGAATAAAATATGCTTGGGTTATAAATAAGCATAAGGCTTGGATTAAAATAAAAGAAGAATGTATTCAAGCCTATGATGAATGGAATTGTGTAAATTATAAGTGATGACTTATAAAATTAAAAATGGAATGCAAAACCCAAAATAAATATTGTCTGATGAATTGAAAAATAAAATGAAGATCAAAACTTGAATTATAAAATAAACTGAACTTAAGAAAATTAAATGAAGTGATGTTTGAAATTAAAAATCAAGTATTGAACTATAAATAGGAGAGAACTAATTTTGTAATAAATTGGTTAATAAAATGTGTCAATGGGAACGTAATGTTGTTTAATAGAAGCTGAATTGTGAATTTATGATGAGGTTGAAAATAAAACTCGAGTTATAAATTAAATTCGACTTAAATTGTCGATGAACTAAATGTGAATGAATTGTGAGTCCATGAAATTTGGGGGTAAATTGAGAATGGATGATGGATTCAGAACTTGAGTTGTTAATTAAATTTTATTGTGAAGTGTTAATAAATTAAATATAATTGGGAAGGTATCGAATAAAAATGTGATTGATCAAAATAGTAATGGTATGAATTGCAAGTAAAATCCAAATAAGTGGAAATAAATTAGAAATGG
Source organism: Allium cepa (assembly GCA_030765085.1). NCBI lineage: Eukaryota > Viridiplantae > Streptophyta > Magnoliopsida > Asparagales > Amaryllidaceae > Allium > Allium cepa. The sequence continues at coordinate 501,384,927 of CM060937.1, read as the reverse complement.
CCTTGTAATCAATTAAAATGAGCTTAAGTATAAAATTTGAATAAATTGAAGTAAATTGACTTAAGCTGAATAGATGGAAGAGAGTTGAATTTAATTCAACTTACACTAATTTTAATGATATTGGGTTGGATTTAAATCAAGTGAAAATAAATTTAAATCGAAATAGAATTTGGCGAGTTACAGATAATATTTAATGGAACGAAAATGCTTAAATAAATAATTGTAAACCTTTTAAAATTATTAAGGAATTGAAATAACTTTAGACAATAAGGAAAATAGAATGTTTTGAGTTTATTAGAATGGTTTAAGTGAATGTGGATAAACTCATTATATTGAATAAATAAATGATGGAATAAATAAGTATCAAATGAAATGCGGTTTAAATAAGTTGAGAAATGGTTATTGAATGATATAGCTTGGGTTGTTTTGAGCTAAACAAAATAGTTTGGAATAAACAAATATGGAATGAAATGTAAATAAATGGATTTTAAATGAAATTTAAATGGAATGTGTCGAGCTAAATAAATGATTGTGAATGGATTAAAATAAAAGGGAAGTTTAATTGGTAAATAAGATGAACCTAAATTGTTAATGGTTTTGAAAGGAACTTGTTTGAATAATGGAACTAGTTGGGTTAATAAATGAAATACAAGTGAATGTATTCAAATTTGAAATGGAAGCGAGGATAATTGGATTGTGAATAAATTTGGAAATGGAATAGAATTAAGGATAAAGTTGAGTGAAATCAATTTAGTTTGATTATAAAACTCAAGTGCTTATTTATTCGCATAAATCTCGTCAAATTGCAAAGAATAAATTGTTATTGAATGTAAATAAAAATTATTAAAATGCCTTGGATGGATAGGAGTAAATAAATTGGTTTTGACAGCAATTGAATTAAATATGAGTTCAGTTTGTTTAAAAATAAATTAAATGTAAGCAATTGAGATTTAAACCATTCAAATTGAATGGAAATGGTTTGTAAATAAGTTGAAACAGTTGAATTAACTTGGAAACTATATAAATAGCTTACGAAAAATGTTTGGTATGAGTTTCTTTTAGAATTCATATGTTTTAACTATTACAAATAAGTGTAATATTGTTAAACTACATATATTTGGCACTTACATGTTTAAATTGAGTAAGTATAGGTACCTGGAAGCCGTGAGGCTGGATTGGATTGTGCTATATGCTAAAAATAATAAGCCGCTTGCTTAAAATGCTAAATAAGGTACGCCTACGCAATAAAAATAGGAAATATGAACTGTTTTTGGTTTTTCCGACCGTGTGGGTCGATGCATATATATTTATCTCTTTTGTCAAATTGCAAAAGCTCCTCCGTACAAAGGAGACTCTGCCAAAAATTTTCAGAAATTTTAGGAGTTAGAATTTTTTTTTGAAAGATTTTGGAAAATTTTGCTAACGACAAAACAATTTTAAATTGGAAATTGAAATAAGTTAGTGAATGAAACTAATTAAAATAATGATATGAATTAGTAATAAATGACAAATAAAATTTATATATTTAGAGTTTAAGATAAATTGAATTCATATGGAAATGAAAGAATCAATTTGAATAGAAATGATATAAACTGAAGTGGTAAAGTGAAACTAAATGTAAGAAACATATAGAATGCTTATGTTAACTTAAGTAAGGAATAGAGAATTTCTTAATTGGGAATTGATAATATAAATATATTCCAAGTTAATATTTGGATGAATAGATATTGGCATTTTGTGAAAAAGTCGATAAAATGTTTTGGGATATTGAGTTTGGATATTAGTGCTAAGCAGGATATGCAGGTATTATAAAAGGGAAAAGAGAATTGGTTTTTGATTTCAAGAAGATAAATTTGAAATGCTCGACAAAAAGGTATGTATTTAACTTTAGTATGGAATTTGATTGGGATTTGGATTTGGATTGAGCCACTTGGCTTTTTGTTTACTTTTTGGATTTGGGAGGCTGTAGAGCCATTTTGTAGTTGTACCGAGTCAGCCGCGCAAAGGAGACGCTGGCGAAATTTTTTGGGAATTTAGGGAGTTAGAAAAATTTTGAGAAAATTTTGATAATTCAAAATTTGGTTTTGAATTGAAACTTGAATGGTTAAACTAATTGTATAGTTCGAAACTAGGGAAAGGTTTGGAAAGTTAATAAGAATGATAATAAGTCTTTTATAAATAGATAATTGGTAAGATGTTGTATTGTTAGAAATTGTTTGTTTTGGGGAAGGTAAATAGGTGTTGGACCATTCTTCCTAGCTAGTAATTTCGGGGACGAAATTATTTTAAAGGGGGAGGAATGTGATGACCCGAACTTTTCAAGCAATTAAAGTCGGAATATTTAGTTGATTTTAAGTATTTAATAGAGTAATTTTAACTTGAATTCGGATATCACAATTTATTTGTTAATTTAATTATTGAATTAAATAATTTGAAGTTGGGAAAAATTATTGAATCTAGAATTTAAAGCTGATTAAAAATAAGTTGAAGGCTTATAAAATTTATATCGATAATACTGAAGACAATTGAAGCGTTAAAATTGAAATTAACAGTGATTTGTTCAGTTTTGGAATTTTATAGTTTAAATTGAATTTAAAATAGATTTCCGAGGCACAGTCTCGGAATTTGACGAAACCAGGTCCATTAGGTCCGTAATATTGTATTATTATCGGATTTCAAATTTCGTAGTAATTGGAGTAATTTTGTGAGCGCACGGTATATAAACGTCTTGGGATAATTATTCGAAACGATTTGAAAAGAAAGTATAATATATTCATTGTCAGTCAAAGCTGTATCAACACTCAGCCGAAATTATTTCACAACTTTTAACTTTCATTTCAAAATCTCTATAGGTCTGCAAAATTCTTCTGCAAGCCACCTTCTTCTTTAAAACATTTCGGCCGAGCATTTTCTTTTGATTTTATTCAAATAAATCGAAATATTTCTTGAAGCAATGGCGACATTCGAGACTTGCGTTCGAAACCCTGTCTCTTTGTCAATTTCCCTATTCCCAATTCGGTTCATAACCCTAGAAGTTTTTTTTTTTGGAAAATTTAAATGGCTGAGAGGAACGTCCCTCGTTCGACCTAAAAATCTTAATCGCGACTTTGTACTCTTCTTTGTTCGAGCGAAATAATTCGATTAGCAAATCAAGCAACGTCAATATCTTCATTTCCTAGTAGAATCGCGATCGCCATCGCGAGTGGTGCTCTGGTTAGTTTTTCATCGGCTTGAGGAGGACGTGTCGCGAGCTGTGGCTTTGGGTGCATCGATTCGTGTGGAACCGCGACTGATGCTGGCGATAAGGAAGGCAACCCTGACCGATTTAGTGGTGATCAATATCAGAGAGGAGCTGGGGCTTGGCGATGGTTGTGTGTGGGTGCTCAGATATCATCTCAGTTAGGTAATTTAACAATAAAATTTATTACAGCTAAGGAAGTTTAAAACTCTGTGAACTCAATTTGTTCATTGTTAATTATCAGGATATATGTATATAGCTTAGTATATCATTTTCGGTAAAGAATGTTTACTGCTACTATTTAGTTTTCTATATTGTAGAATTTAAATTTATATATATAGGTATTTATGTATGCAGTAAATTATAGGTGCAGATTTTATATATATATATAAATATATATATATATAAATGTTCACTATTTAGTTTTACAATTCCAGAGTTTATATATATGGAGGTACTTGGTTTTACAATAAAGAATATTTGTGGTTTTGAATAAATACATATATATAGATTAGAGGCAATTTAATATATATACATAGTTGAATAAAACAGAAATGTTATATATATAAGATTTCAAAAAAAAAATACATAGAAAATTGTGAAGAATTAGATTTGTCTATATAAATTATTTCTTATGAGTATATAAAAGTTCCATTTGCCAAGACTAATTTATTTAAAGGAGGATTTGTTTAGAATAAATTGTTAATTTATTAAATGGTAATGAATTGACTGATTATTTCAAATATTAATAAAACCTTATAATACTTATACAAGGTCAAATTCTGAAAAGAAAACAAGCTGGTCGGTATGGATTGCAAACAACAAATCAAAGGTGAGTTAATCTCACTCAGTTGAAATTTAAATTTAAATGATTAAATTTAAATAATTGTTTGAATGGTTGAATTGGTTGTTGTGTTAATAGTAGTATATACTACACCTTAAAATGATTGATTTCCCTCATTTTATAGTGAAAATATTTATATTGTGCTAACATCTGTGGATACAGGGAAAAACAGGTTGGAGGGATCCAACTAGATCCCTCAACATTTATTTAAAATATTTAAATTACCCTGTTATGATGATTTGATATTTTATGATGGATTATGTTGAAATATGGAATGCTATGGTTTGATTGGATAATTGGGTATAACGAATTTATAGAAAAAAATATATAACTTGGATGTTTGAAAGAAAAATAAAGGAAGTAAAATTTCAAGTAAAATAAATATCGGGAAAGTTGAATAAATTTAAGAATGAATTGGAAAGAAATAATCTGATTTAAATTTTTATAAATAAACTGTGAGTATAGAAAGGAAAATTTGTATAAACAGGAAAATTAATGAATTTTAAAAATTCATTATTATTATTCAAAAGAACAAGCATTTATTTAAAAGTTAAGATTTAAATTATTGGGAAACCTGGAATTTGTATATTTCAGTTAAAAGTTAGAATCAAATGAATAATAATAATAATAATAACATTAATTAAGCCCATACTTAATGGATTTTGAAATGAATTAAGTAAGTAAAGAAACTTATTTCAAATGGGATAAGTTTGAAATCAATTTGGGAAAAAATTGATTTAAGCAATTGAAGTTGGATTTTCTCCCTGGATAACTAAGTACGTTTTCAAAGTAAGTTTTAAATATAAGTTAAAAGTTTTTAAGTTGATTTTAAAAGCAAGTTTGGAAAAATCTATTATTTCTAAATATTTGAATTCTAAAGTAAATCTTACTTTTTATCCTATTATAGTAGTAATAATTTAAAGGATGACTTAGTAGTTTGCTTAGGATTAAAAATTTAGTTATATTTTATAAAGTAACCGTATTTTCAAATATTTATATAGTATGTATTTTTAACAGATTATTGAAATAGTTTTAATTTAAATGTTTTAAAAATATATATTTCAAAGTAAAGAGTATTAAAATTATTATTTTTTAAAATCTAGTTGTGCTTGGTAACTTCAGTGGAGATAGAAAATATTTGGGAAAGTTATTCTGGAAAGAAGATGGTTTTGAAACTGTTTCAAAGGATTGAAATAGAAATATATCTTGTGAAGATTATTTTGAGATCAATAAATAATTTGGGAAAATATTTATTGTTTGATGATTGTTTTTGAATATTAATTGATAGTTAAATAACCAACTATCAATATTGGACATATGCGTTGATCGTTTCGAAGAGTCCGGGATCGAGATTTATTTCTCGAAAACCACTTCGATCCGGTTTGTACGTTTCGTGAAAACGATTTTGGATTCGAAGATGGAGCAATGAAGTGCAAGGGCTAATCGCTACTAATCCTGAGGATATTTCCAAAATGGATGTAGTAGGAATAGTGCCTTCGGTTCCGTTCGAACCCGGGACGGACTTGTATGGATGAATGCTTGCGAAAACATCGTCAGGTGGACGATAGGCATTCTAAGGAATATATATATTCTAAAAAGGTAACACTTAGCCTCAAGCCTCATCAAATGGGAATGACTGAAAATCAGGGGATATGCAACAAGGCTAGGTGGGTAGCACCCAAGAAGGGTGAGGTCATTCCAGTCTAGATGTCCCTTTTTATTTTTCGGCTTAGTGGTGCGGTTGCTGATCCCAACCGCGGGGTGATCTCACTCGGGACTGTCCAGTAAGGGATGGTTCCGGCCTTGTGTTGCAGGGGATGAAGGGAGTAATCCTCGGTACGGTGATCTAGGCCCCGTACTGTGACAGGTGGTACCCCAGTGCCTAGTCATTAGTTGGAAATCCATTCTCCCTACGAGCCTTGTACGAGTTTTGTTTGTATTACCCACTTTGTGGCTAGTAGCTGGAATTTAATAATGTAACAATTTCGGCTATTTTATAAGTACTTGTATTTAGACCCTATTATAATATCAGAGGATTTCTATAAAAATTGTTTTAGCTATCGTAAGGTAAAAACCCGACATGTTTATTTGTGGCGTGGTCTTACGAGATGCTTTTGTTTTCAAAGGATTTTTGAAACTTTAATAATCAATCGGGTGTGATTTTCTCACGCTGGTATTCCAGACTGACTCGGGTATTATTTAACTGTAATGCTCGGGTCAGACCGAGTATTATAGGATACGGGATATGATGCTGTGGAGCTCAGGAGACGAGCTGGATGGCGATACGTATTTACGTACTTGTTTATGTATATATTCCGCTGTGTTGAGTAGCTGTGTATCCTGATGTATGTTATTGATGTTGAGCTGTGATTGATATACTCTGATGATGTATATATATATGAAACCGATATATATTTGTTTTTATGAAAAGACCATTATTTATCTATTATATTTTATTCCGCTGCGATGGTTAGATTCTGATGTTGTTTTTGTTTTCTCTTCTTCTACCTCTTCTTCTTTTACCAAACTGGTTCATATTTCTGTACAACTTGAGTTGATTTAGGTAGAATAGTGTTGACTCAAGGGGTACGGATTTGCGGGTCATTACAATCTGAGATCCCCAAACTCCACTAAAAATAGGACCCTGGGCCTAGCTGTTTTCTCACAATCAGATTTTCTTCCAATTGGGTTTATTACCCGATGTTGAACCCTGAATAGAAAATATTTCTAGGAAGAAGATCTTCTTAATTAAAATATTAGAAACCTTAGAAGGGGATCAAGGAAGGCCATGGAGCAAAGCTATGGATGACAAGTGAGTGGATTTAAATTATATATCTTTTATGTCTATGATATATATTACATTAGATTCCCATTAAATATTTAATTCAGCATTTATTTCAGTAATTAGTTCTACTAATTAGTTGTGTTGAAACTGTAAAATTTAAGAGAATGAACTTATATTTAAAAGATATTTATATGGAAAAGGAAAGGAATCCAATATAAGTAATATTAGGCTTAAAAGTTGTAGAGAAAAGCATAAGCCTAAAAGTGAGAAATTTATAGCAAATTATGAAATGAATTAAAAAGGAGAAAATCTAATGACTTGATTTGGATGTTAGTGATATATTATTTGGTTGGTTTAGAAAAAAGGGAATACATTTCCATGGTTTAATATTAGAATTGCAATAAACAAAATTACAAGAATAAAAGCAAGGAAAGTGGAATTAGTGCAAAATAGAGAAATTACTGTATTATTCATTACCCAACAATAAAAGAAATATTCTGCAGTTTCGAGTTATTGTTTATAGCATTATTTAGTACTAAAATATAGAAATGGATTTTTAGCATAGTTTTTGTAACCAACCAAATAGAATAGAACTACTATCTAGAATAAAAGAGAACAAAGCGAAGCGTTGAAGAAATTAAAGAAGAGAAATAATCAAGTTAATTATTTGACAAGACTAGAAATAATAAACAGAAGATGCGACTAAATCTGCATTTATTGCACAGATGGTAGAATAATAAAAAGTAAAGCAGTTATTATGTTAAGCAATTTGTGACAGTTGGACATAGTCCCAAGCTAAGACTGTCATATAATATAAGAGAATTAAAGAGAATTTAGTATCGTAAAAAAAGAAGACAGATTAGAATAGAAAAGAAGCACTTGCGATTACATTTATAACATGTAGGTTATAAAAGAAAGAAAAGAATATAAAAATGGCAATTGCAAGTATAATTGTAACACATAGGTTATAATTAAAAAGAAAGAAATAGAAGAGGCTTATTTTATGAAACTTAGATCTGGATTAAGTTAATAAGCAAAAAAATAGAAATGGCTCATACTGGCAGCATTCCCTTTCAGGTTTAGGACTGATGGTCTCATACATGGGTGGGGTTGGGGATGCTGATTAGGGTAAATAAGTAGCCAACACAATAAGAAAAGTAAACTAAACGCATAATAAAAGATTAGACGTAGGGTCTAATAAAATGGTAAGGTGCGTTGGGAGCAGCCCGAAAGAGAATCCAGATAAAGAGCCTAACGAAGCTGTTCATCGTAGATTTTAGTACAGAAAGAGCATGTTCAACATAGTTAGTTCGGGCTAGAAGGAAATACGAGACTTCAATGGGACGTGAGGATACTGTAGGATGGCCCTCTGGGTAGGCCTAATGAAGCTGCACCCCGGAGGCAGATCTATAGGTGTTCCATCAAGAGAGTATGCTTTGTCTACTTTTGCATTGCGGGCCTAACGATGTGGACCTTTATAGGCAGTCAAAAGGCTGGTGATGGAGTAGGATATTTGTATGTTCTGGTACTCAAGTTTGGGTCGTGGGATGGACTCAAAAGGGTAGACGCATGTGAAGATCAAGCCATCATCAGTTAAAGAGACTTAGTGAAAGACTAGAGTTAAACCAACAGGCCAATGATTCTTTCACTATCGAGACATTAAATGAGGGGCATAGCCAATTGGATGTTTAGATTGTTTGCAGTAGCGCTCAGCCACTTAGCTCTTGAAAGGTCTTTCGATTAGTTAAGGGGTGCTGCATGGGGCCAAAGACACGATGAGAAAAGAGACAGACCAAGTAGAATATATGTATTGTAGGACTAATGAAGCGGACCTTTATAGATATAGGAAATCTCCGAATGAGTTCTGTACAAGGTCGACCTTGTTGGCGAAATTTAGGGAGTAGACAGAACAATTACGTCTAGTCCTCAAGGTACGCACTGTGTGGTACATTGTGGATGTCCGAGCACTAGTATAAGCTAATGCGGATGCACTTTCACATTTTCCAAGCAAACGATGGAATATTTGTATTGTAGGCCTCATGAGGTAGTCCTTTACAGAAGTACTTTTTCTAGTTCTAGCAGCGAGACGATAGAGTCCTTTTCGAGGAGGATACTAAAGTTACTATAGGTAGTACCTAGGACCGATGCGGTCATTTGGCATGTAGCTACATATATATTAGTTATTATGTTTTAATCTACTAGGGAGTAGATGGGTGCGATTCATACATAGAGGCGAGAGTATTGTAAATCCTATAAACCTAATATAACAGAAAATGGAAATAAAATGACATAAGTATAATTAAGCTTAAAAGTGCATAATTTTTCAATTCAATGGAACTTTAGTTCTGATCCTCTCCTCATATCATCCCACAGATAAGGTAGATAATAGAGACTTTTCAGCTTTGAGACACATGTTTAGAAAGTGTTATCATCTTGGTGAGTATTTACTTACTATTATATTTTAGTCAATTCCGCCGTGAAATATTTATTTGAGCTATGATATATTTGTCTTTGCCTATTTGTAGGATACCAGATAACCAACTCGGGCTTCAATGGGTTTGGATTTTAGCATTTCTGCGAAAAATCCAAACCCACTGGAATTCGGGTTGTTACATTTGGTATCAAAGCTTAGGCTAGTAGTTCCTAAGTATATTAGTAAATGTGAGTGAACATATTTGTATTTTTGAATAAAATATAAATATATTGTGTACAAAAATCAAAATAGTCCCCAATTATAGATTTTTAACATATGGAAAGTTTTTAGAAGTATATTTGTGCATAGTTTGCTAGTTGGGTTTGGGATGACCCAAGGATGTTTAACCTTATGTTACCACCAATTTATAGTGTACAACAAGCTATGTTTGAGAGAAGATTAGTATCTATATGTTATAGGAAGTAGGAAAGTAAGGGAAGTATTTTTATTTTGGAGGGAATAAGAGATTTTAGTAAGAAAATGAGATTTCCAAGGTTTAGGAAGGGTATTCGTAGGGTAGTAAAAAGGGATTCCACTTTATGTCTAGCCCAATAAAATGAAACTTTTGTAATTGAAAAGTTGAAAAATAATTTTTTTTAATATGTTTGAGGAAGTAAATGTTGGGTTTTTGAAAAAAAAGGCGGTATGAGATTTAAATTGGTTTTTTATATGATGTAAATTTTGTCAAAGGTGAAATTCTTTTCGAAGAATTATAGAGCATGTATTGCACGCTAGTTTCTTTGTGTGTAAACAAAGATTTTAAATATAAAAAACCTAGAGAGTGTTAAGTATCGAAAATGTAGGTTACAACATTTATTATCGGATATTTTTGCGAAAAATAAAGGAAGCATAGACTATAATACTATTTTTATAGTAGGTGACTCCCAAAGGAAATGTTTTTACATAGCATGTGAGTTTTATTAATATTTATTTTAATGGAATTCATGTACTAGTATATTTGGGTTGTAGTATGGTGTTTTACGCAACACGGGTTTGACCCAAATAATGTTATGTTTTGAAAATAATTTCTAAGTGTAGAAATAAAGTGGTCTAGAAGTACACTTGTTATTTAAATAAGTATATGGACATGTTTTCTAGTTATGAAAATATTAAAACAGTTTTGAAAATCTTCCAAAGAAAAAATCATATATAAGTTAAATATTATGAAATTAATAAATTTCGTAGGAAGTATCTGTTGTAAGTGAATATAAATTAAACATACTTAGTCTATTGGATGAAGTGAATAATGATATGATTTTCTATGAAACCAAATCACAAATAAAGATGTTTTGTGCAAGTTATAAGGAATACGTGAAAGAGATGTAAAAGGTATGGAAAGCACCATATTTTTATAGCCGAGTTCGAAAAAATTATAAAATAAGTCCCTTGTAATTTCACATAAACACGAAATTCTCTTTTAAAGGATTCATAGAAGTTTTAGGGTTAATAGTTTCTCATAAGAGAAAGTAGTTCCAATATATTAAGGTATAAAACCATTAGGTGTAATAAGAAGGGTAATGATTAGAGACAATGTTAGTTGGAGGGATATTATAGAGAGCCTTAGTAGGAAAGCCAAGCAATGAAATTTTCATATTTTTCCGTTGATTATGTGCATTAGTTACTTGCCTTTGTAGAAAGTTCCCATTTGTAGTAAATTAGAAACTCCTCCAAGGTTAGGTAATTGGAAGAGTAAGAAAGTTAAGGGATTTTTGATAAAATAATTGTTCTTCTCTACTCCGGTTTTTGCAATCTGAAAATTTATGAAAAGAAGATTATCTGAAAACATGTGAGGATGGTTTTGGAAGTCAAAAAAGAATGTTTTAAGGATAAGCAGGCATGTTTTAAAGAAAAATGGTTTGGTGAGAAAATAAATAATTTTTTGGAAGAGAAAAACTTAGTAAACAATTAAATTTAAAAATCCAAATTTTGTTTGTGGAAAAGGTCTTTAAAAGGAAAAGAGGAATAAGTCTTGAACTTAAAATTTGTAAGTTTTCCCCTCTAGTTTGGGGAATAATTTAAATTCAAAGAGCTGGTAACCAAGTACCTTTGAATTTAATAGAAACTTCAAAGTAACACTTTGAAAGGCAAAGATTTTTTAGATTTGATGTTTCAAAAATTCAGAAGCTTTAATTTTTGAAATGAAATGATACATATCAAACCAAACTTGTAAATATGGAGTAGATAGGAATCATTTCCTATATGTGATGGGAAAAGTATAAGGCTGTGTAGGAGATAGTAGTGATTACTTTTAGTGGTAATAATAAAAGTTCTCGTAAAGTGTATAGGACACTAGTGGGAACCTAGGAATGTTAATTGATGTGTATAGACTATAGAAGAATAGTGAATTGATATTAGTAAGATAGTAAGACACACGTGGTTGGGATAGATAGACCTTAGTTGGGGAAAAATGAAAGGTAAAGGTAAAGAGAAAATTTTCCTAAGCGTAGTTGTATTTTTAGATAGAGACTGCATAGATTGAAATCCTTATTCGCTGCAATAAATGAGACTTAGTTATTCCATTTTGAGTATGGAATGAAAGAGATGAATATATCTTATTCATCGTGAGCAATACGACGTAAATTAGTAACGAGTAATAGGCGGCAGAATGAGCATATGAGTTACGTGATTTCTTAAGTAGGACCTTTCTGTGTCAGAGTGGACATGGTCCTAGGCCTCCTAGCCGTACAGGATAGTTATGTTTAGTTTCTATATTAAAGAAAAGTAAAAGCAGATAAAAGTAAGTAAAAGAAAAAAATCTAAAGAAAGCGACAGGAACATCAACAAAAAAATTTGAAAAGAAAATTTTCTTATGTAAATCGTGCTTGGGATATAAAATAGAGATTTTATAGAATAGCGACATAAGTTCCAAGTACGGAGAAAGGAGTGCGCAAAAGTAAAACAGTAAATGCGAGGTTTTCTATTTTCTACGTCTTTCTGATATAATAAATTGAGTTTCGAAAATTAGATTTTTCTGAAATTCGAATATTAAAAGTTGTGTGGTAGTATTTCGATGTAAATATTCGTTGAACTGCTCCCCTATTTAGCAGGAGTGTGGGAAAAAATGGATGAAAAACGTTTTAAGTTTTCAAAAGATTGCATTCTTATAAAAATTGCAAATATATTTAGGATGTGTGCATCACATTTTAAAAAGGAGTTTTTAAAGAAGAAAAGCATTCATATAGGAGGTACCGCTTAGAAATTCATTTGCATGCATATTTTTATGTTGAATTACACATTGCACAAAGACACAGATGGTTGCAAAAATTGGATGTACACAAAATGGATGTGATTGATGCAGAGAATTACATTGTTTTACCCCTATCAAATTTTGGGATGAAATTTCCTAAAAAGTGGAAGAATGTAACACCTCACATTTTTAGATAATTAAATAACCAAAATAATTATAAACAGCAAAAATTTGTGTTTTTAGAGTTGTCAGAATATGGCCTCAAAACTTATACCATTGTGTTCATAGCAATTTTGATGAATTTACATATATAATATGCCTCGAACGGACTTCGTATGAAATAGTTATTGACGTTCGAAGTTCCGTATCCAAAAATAATTACACATGCAAATGTGCGTGAATGTATTTGTTTATAAATATATACACGTATAATTTTTAAAAATAACGCACGTTTGAATTTCAAAATAGACGCATGTCATAAATGAAATTAGTTGACATCAGCAATTAGAGGTAATTAATTAACATTAATAGGCAGTGTTAATCAAATCAGCAAAATTAATTAGCAAAATTTGAATTTAAAAATAAATATGTGTTATAAAGAGAATTATATTTGCAGTTGATGCAAATTAATTAGAATGAATAGGCAACAGTTAAAAGTTAACGTTAATAATTTGATTTTCATGCAATCTTGAGCGTTATTTTTTGGATTCAACGATTCGCAGCAAGCCCATGACATGGTTGCATCAGATTCAACGTTAAATCCGACGGTCTAAGAACTCCAAACTCCACTATAAATAGGATCTAAGGTCTAGCTATTTTCTCATAATCAGATTTTCTCCCAGTTGGCATCGTTGCCTAAGGCCGAATCCTTAATAGAAAATGTTTCTAGGGAGAAGATCTTCTTATTAAAAATATTAGATGCCTTAGAAGGGGATCCAGGAAGGCCATGAAGCAAAGCTAAGGATGACAAGTGAGTGGATTTAAATTATATCCCTTTTCGGTTTATGATATATATTATCGTTAGACTCCCATTAAATATTTAATTCAGCATTTATTTCAGTGATTAGTTCTACAAATTAGTTATGTTAAAACTGTAAATTTTAAGAAAAGTGAACTTATATTTAGATGTTGTTTATACGGAAAAGAAAGGAACCCAATTATATGTAAGTAATATTAGGCTTCAAAGTTGTAGAGAAAGGCATAAGCCTGAAAACGATAAATTTACAGTAAATTATGAAATGAATTAAAAAGGAGAAAATCTAATAACTTGATTTGCAAGTTAGTGATAGATTAGTTGGTTAGTTTAGAAAAAAGGGAACACAATTCCATGGTTTAATATTAGAATTACAATAAACTTAACTGCAAGAATAAAAGCAAGGAAAGTGGAGTTAGTGCAAAATAGAGGCATTGTCGTATTTTGCATTGCCCAACAATTAAAGAAACAATAAAAGAAATATCTTGCAGTTGTGAGTTATTAATTTTAGCATTATTTAGTATTAAAATATGGAAATGGATTTTTAGCATAGTTTTTATAACCAACCAAATAGAATTGAACTACTTCCTAGAATATAAAGAATAACGCGAAGCGTTGATGAAATTAAAAAAGAGAAATAATCAAGTTAATTATTTGACAAGACTAGAAATAATAAACGAAAGATGTGACTAAATCTGCATTTATTGCGTAGACAGTAGAATAAAAAAAGTAAAGCGGTTATTATGATAAGTAATTTGTGATAGTTGGACGTAGTCCCAAGCTAAGACTATCATATAATATAAGTGGACTAAAGATAATTTAGTATCATAATAAAAGAAGACAGATTAGAATAGAAAAGAGACACTTGCAATTACATTTATAACATGTAGGTTATAAAAGTAAGAAAAGAATATAAAAGTGACAACTGCAAGTATAATTGTAACACGTAGGTTATAATTAAAAAAAGAAATAGAAGAGGCTTATCAAACTTAGATCTTGGATTAAGTTAATAGGCAAAATAATAGAAGTGGTCCGTATCGGCATCATTCTCTTTCAGGTCTAGGACTGATGGTCTCACACATGGGTGGGGCTGGGCATGTTGATTAGGGTAAATAAATAGCCAACATAATAAGAAAAGTAAACTAAACGCATAACAAAAGATTAGACGTAGGGTCTAATAAAATGGTTAGGTGCGTTTGGAGCAGCCCAATAAAGAAAATCTAGATAAAGAGGCGAACGAAGCAGTTCATCACATATTTTAGTGCAGAAAGAGCACGTCCAACTTAGTTAGTTGAGGCTAGAAGGAAGTACGAGACTTCAACGGGATGTGAGGATACTCTAGGATGACCTTTTAGGGTAGGCCTAACGGAGCTGCAACCCGGAGGCATGTTTGTAGGTGTTCCATCAAGAGAGTATGCCTTGACTGATTTTGCATTACAGGCCTAACAATGCGCACCTTTGTAGGCGATCAAAAGGCTGGTGATGGAGTAGGATATTCGTATGTCCCAGTACTTGAGTTTGCACAGTGGGCGGGACCTAAAAGGATAACCGCATGCAAAGATCGAGCCATCATCAATCAGAGCGAGTTTAGGAAAGACTATAGTTAAACCAACGGGCCAATGATTCTTTCACTATCGAAACATTGAATGAGGGGCATAAATAATTGGATGTTTAGATTGTTTGCAGTAGGGCGCAGCCACTTATCTCTTGCAAGGTCTTTTGATTAGTTAGGGGGCTGCTGGGGTCATAGCCACACCAAGTAGAATATCTGTAGTGTGGGCCTAACGAAGTGGACCTTTACAGATATAGAAAACCCCCGACCGAGTTTTGTAAAAAGTAGGCCTAGTTGGCTGAATTCAGGGAGTAGACAGAACGATTACATGCAGTCCTCAAGGTACACACTGGATGGTACATTGTGGATGTCCGAGCACTAGTATAAGCTAGTGTGGATGCAGTTTCATGTTTTCCTAGCAGACGACAGAACATCTGTATTGTAGGCCTCATGAAAATGTCCTTTACGGATGTAGTTTTAGTATGCTCTAGCAGCGAGATGATGGAATCCTTTTCGAGGAGGATATGGAAGGCACTGTGGGTAGTACCTAGAACTTCAGTATGCTCTAGCAGCGAGATGATGGAATCCTTTTTGAGGAGGATACGAAAGGCACTATGGGTAGTACCAGGAACCGATGCGGTCTTTGGGCATGTAGCTACATATATATATATATTAGTTATTAAGTTTTAATCTACTAGGGAGTAGATAGGTGCGATTCAAGCATAGAGGCGAGAGTATTGTAAATCCTATAAACCTAATATAACGAAAAATGGAAATAGAATGGTATAGGTATAATTAAGCTTAAAAGTATATAATTTGTCCATTCACTAGAACTTTAGTTCTAACCCCCTCCTCATAACATCCCAGAGGTTAGGTAGATAGTAGAGACTTTCCAGTTTTGAGACACTTGTTTAAAAAGTGTTATTATCTCGGTGAGTATTTACATACTGTTATATTTTAATTAGTTTCACTGTGAGATATTTATTTGAGCTCTGATATATTTGTCTTTGCTTATTTGCAGGATACTAGATACCCAACTCGGGCTTCAATGGGCTTGAATTTTGTCATTTTTGCAAAAATCCAAACCTACTGGATTTCGGGTTGTTACAACCTTCCTTTTAAATCATTGAGGCATGTTGCCACTATAAGGTCATTAAGGCACTCCATAACAAACGTTCCATTTTCAAGAATAGAATCTTCTTTTTCTAGTATCCCTTTGGATTCAACCAACTCAAGTTTTCTGGACGTAAGACTCCCTCCCTTCCGTTTCTTCCACACTTAGGTTCTCTTCACCTAAGTGTCTAACTTCTTTTCTATTTTCTTCATGGACATTCCTAGCTTAGATGATAGCGGTTTCCACTCTAAAACCTTAAGTACCTTAAGAGAGTCAACATCTGTTATCACACCACCTCTTATCTTCTAATAAATGAAAAATCTTGGCCAATGTGGCCTCTTGCACCTCGAGCGATTTGTCATCTCGGTTGAATCTCCACCAAGGAGGATCGAAACTACTCTTGAGCTTCTACATCCACTCGCTACTCCAACGATGATATATAAGGGGGCATTAATGGTTCATCTAACGAGATGAATGCGGATGAAGGCATATATAAAGTGGTGGAAGAGAATATAACCAAGGAGATGCACGTAGAGAGAGTAGACGAAGGAGGAAGGACGAAAGGGATTCAAGAAGAAGAAGGAGACAATGAAGAGGAGGAGGATGAAGAAGACGATGACGATGAGGAATTCGACCATGAGGAACATAAATCATATGGGGAAACATCCCTTGAAGGCATAGAAATCTTTGTTACACCACGTCCTAAAAAAATAGTTGTCAAGTCCTTGCAGCAATCCTTCGGTCCAAGTACAACTCTAATTGTCAATGCAACTCCTCGCATAGAATCTTCAAAAAAATCATCTTCTCACTCAGAGATTTAGACTTCTAAACTGACAATATTCTAAAGGAGTACCCTTCGGGCTTCAATTTTCCATCAAGGGACCTCTTAGCTGAGGGAGATGAAACATCGTCCTTGCAACCCTTTAAATACAGTTCGTAGTGCACTTAGGGCAACATCAGCATTCACACATTACTAGGATCATAAACACTCATATCGTAAATTTTCCCTTACTTTAGTGCTTTGAGGCTATTACGACCCATTTTCTTCCCTTTAAGGTACAATGGAAAGAGAACGCTTCAACTATTTACACACAGGTGTCAACGAGCATCAGGAAACCACCACAAAACATTATCCTCACTACTCTTATTCATAGTGAGAAATTTCAAGGAAAATACTGGAAAGGATGGAGAGGGAATATTATGAGGATAAGGATAAGAAGAAGCATCAGACTAAAGAGATATAATACTATGATTAGGGGAAGAAGTCTCATGGCTCACATGACCATCATGGTCTTATTATTGGATCTTCCCAATCTCACCGTTGGCCTCAAACTCATCCTCAACAACTTCCAGTAATCTAACCTCCAGTTACTAGAATATCAACTTCCCAAAAATCCAAGAAGATCTCTGCTAATCTAGCTCCACCACTACCTCCTTTAGGCTTGTCCACAGCCGTGACAACAAGATGTAGGTTACCTTTCCTAGCCGTTTCCTGATAGTGGTAAAGTTTAACCACAACATTAAGGATATCCCTTGCAAAGAGGCTAACCGTAAATTTGGAAGGGTTACCGATCTTGCAGACCAATTTTTCAAATAGAATAAAATAGCTTTTGCCCTCTCTAACATCAATAGAATTAATAAAATAGACATCCTGTCATTCAAATCAAAGAGGAAAACACACAATAGGACAATAATTGACTATAAATCCAAATAGGCCAAACTCAAAAAACAAAGTGATGAGGTTCAAAAGTTGGTCATGGATTCCCAAAAATTAATTGACGAGATGTCCCATGCATTCACTCAGGACCTTAACGTAATAAATGACCAATACCACATGGCTCACCGTTAGAATGATCAGATCATAGCCCAGGTCAATGCTAAGGATGGGGAAATCAAGGAGAATGATACAGCACTTCAGTCTAAGTACTTAGCACTTCATGCTAAGGACATGGAACTTCAAACACTTTTGGATGAAGCTGAAAGACTTAAGGCCAGTCTATGGACCAAAACAAAGACAAAGATGGAAGCATGGGTTGACCTCAATGAGGCTATAGTTAAAATAAACAAATTGAAAACCAGACCGTGAACGATAAAGAACAAATAAACACAACCCTCTAGTAATTTTTTGCCCGTTTCATCAAAGAAAAGAATCTGAAGTGGTTGGGAAACAGTTATATTGTTACTTTGGTAGATGCTTGGGAGGAAATCATGCATTGTACAGTTGCATTTGACAAAACATTTACTGAAGTTCAACTGAAAGCCAAATTCTTGGATGTAGTCGATGTTACGCCCACTTTTGAGCCATGCGTTATGATGCACAAATCGATTAAACAAAAAACTACGAAGTAAAATTAAAAGGGTCTAAACCAAAAGCATGTTAATCCACTTAAATAAGATGGGATAGCTGAGCCATGAAGTGAGCTGTGCAGGATCAAAACACACACTACAACTCTAAAACAAAGAGTATATCACCTATCCTTAAGATACAACTATGCCAATATACCACGATAGAGTGCAAAGATAATAAGGCCAATAAAATTGTCATGTGCCATTGAAAGATCTACTATTAGACAAAACTCAAGTTGTAACCTAATAATGAAAACTGCACACCAATCACAAGTCCGTCATGCCACAAGCCGAAAATACAATTCATCTTAGAAACAGAATGCACCAGATGTTTGAACAAACTTTACAACCCTCATAAATACAACGTGTCACAGTATGACACCGACACACTAAGAGCTGACCGTTATGTGTAGAACTAAGTAACCAAACCATATAAAGCCAAGATGCACTGTATAAGCTTGACATAATAAGGCTACACTACAATCCTAAAAGATACTTACCACACGCATAAAGGTCTAAGGCATGGTGCAGTGGACCGAAACTACTCCACAACTAAAAACCAATCCTCGTTTCGTAAAGAAAAGAGAAGTAGCATAGATCTCGATATATGAGAAAGGCTTAGAATATATTCATATAAAGCAACTACCCTTCAAAATAGCAGTGCAGTATCCCTAACCAAGCATGCAACCCTCCGACACTGCACTATGCAGATAAAAGGTAGTTCACTTACCTAGTATTATTGATACAAAAGCAAAATCCACAAATCCTCTACCTTGCAGGATCAAAGAAGGCATAATCCATTCAAATTTGGGCATTTTCCGCCTTAATTCCATGTATTCCCAATTCAAAATCACCACCAATGTTAAACTTCCTATGCAAAGCCTCATCATCAATCTACACATGCTTTAAGCAAGCAACAGATGGATGACACGTATAAAGATCTAACGGGGAAAGGAAAGTACAGAAGGATAACTCCATCAATTCACCAAAAAAGTTCAATATAAATAAAAAGGCACCGTTGCAGTGTAGAGAATCTTATATTTTCCATTATAAGAATGTGTAAGAAGAATATATACTCTGAATGATTTGGACCATTATATTTCAAATAAGAAATAAAAGAGAGAAGAAGTTAGCCCATGGACGTAGGATTCATTAGAATTCAAAACATGTAAATCTCTATATGATTTTATTTATGTATTCTATTTTGAATTTTGTATTTCACGTTCCCGAGTCATATCAAAAATCAACATCAAATTAGACTCGACATTTCAACAAATAGTTGCAATTCAACTTCCTAATTATGTAAGCGTGCAACAATATAATTACTACTCTAAGGTAAATTTTGACATTACTTGAGTTTGCTAATTCAAAATTACGGAAGCGGTAGCATAATAATTATTCCTTAATCATTTCGATTGTTGTGAGATGAAAAATCTCACCAACATCTTAGTGCTATAAGGAGGGCGTGAACCTCCATCCAGTTTCCTTTTGACTACTACATTAACAACCACAATAAATATGGACATGGAAGAAGCCTTCGTCCATAAAATAATTCAATAAAAGTGAATAGATCCATGGTACTCAATGCAGTTTGGCATCGCAAAAAAAGGTGCATGGTAGAATACCCCTTTGTTTATTAATCATTATCATTCACGATCTTATCTTGCGATCCTTGCTGCATGACAAATACTATATCAGAAACTGAATTTTCATACTATTTACCATATTACCTATGTTTACTGTTATTTATGCATAGTAATCATGCTTCCGAAAGTAAATTAACTTAGATCAATCCTGTATCTTACTTGTTGGTAATAATCCATCTTAAAATTTGATTTGAAAGAAATGCTTTGTGTATATATGGAATAAAGCCCTTCTAATGAAGTGTCGGGCAAAATATTCATCAAATAAAATCAACTGCCCAATTCTTGCATATGATAATATATTTTTGTTTAGTTAGTATAAACAATAAGATATATTATTCCCTTAGTTGTTTTTATAACACAATAACCAATGTCCAATAATGCAGACCTGCCCTCATTACTTCGTAGGTCACCACCAATTCCATTTAGCCCAGCTAATTATGTTGTTAGAGAGAAAAAATCTCACTCTCGATATTGAGAACGGTGACACTGAACTAAGATGCACATGAGCGAGAATTCCAAAACGAAGTTCATATATGCTAGAAAAATGGCATAGCCCAAAGGAATGTGGATTCCAAAACCTAATCCTTCACGGTTCACCTCCAATGGTCATTGATCAAGCCAAACACGTGGTTAGTAGACAAAAACAACATCTGCACTAAGAACGGTATAATTGAATGCAAACATTTAAAATTACATAAACAAAATCTAGCTCTTTAGCTAAATTAATATGTTGGATGTAGGATATTAGACGATCCGAACTAGCTATCAAAACACTACTACATATACATGGTCCGACTTTATGGCCAAATTACTAAATTGGACGTAGGGAAATTGGATAGCATGAACGAGTATAAAAATCTCTCTATGCTAACCTTTTCTAGCTTGGTTAACACTTACACTCGACATTATATTAGATGGGATGAACCAGTACAAAAAACCATGCGTGTGAATTAAAAAGGTTATAAATACATAAATGACTTCACAGTCAAAATACATTCCACATCCAAACAGCGGAGCGGACCGTGCCAAGGCCACGAATATGAAACTGCACCCAAATAATATGGTAGGTCATACCAAGCATACAACAAAACATGGATGCTAAAAATCAAGTTCAGGAAGCGCGAACTACATAAGAAGTTGATCCAAAAAAAGGCAAGGAAAGAGAATGCATGGGATGCACTACAGCCTACATGTTAGGTACAGTTCCAGAAACTAACTAAAGATTGCCAGGTAAACGTCAAGAATTAAGATTTTCTCATATTTACTTAATTCTACTTATACTCATCTACAAATACTTCACAAATAAAAATAAATAAGAAAACCATCCCAACATGAGTTATATCAAAATTCAAGTTCAAGAAACTATACCTCAAAGTGAAACAAAACAACATCAAGAGTCTGACTCTGACTTAAAAAGGTATCAGCTATGGTCCTTCTGTAACGATCTAATCTTTGGCCATCTAACATCACGTGCTGAGTAGAACCTCCCCTAAGCAAGGAAATAGGAGATTGATCGTCTAACTCAGTAAGAAAAACCAATGAATGGCTAGGCGCAACGTAAATATAATTAACCTAAGGATCATAGTTAGCACCGGACTAAGCATCGAATCAATGATACAGTCCGCATGATTATATAAAAAGGTTAAGTCAAATTCGATTCTAAGGTGAGAGAAAACATCGATTAAATGCTTTATGGAAATATCTATCATGACCCTCCTGACTCTCTCTTTATAAATTAACTCCACCAAGGAAACGCTATCTGAACTATGTAGAGAAGTAATAGAGGTTCCATATGACGCTGTATCAAGAACTCGACTAAGGTTTGTGTATTTTTGGGACTTTAATGGAAAAAATTATTTTCAAAAGCATTCACATGCTCTATAGCCACACTTTAGGTATGTTCAATCTCATCCAAAAGTTGCCATTTCGTCCTCTTAGTAACACGAGAATAGTAGTCGAATAATTCATGTGCAGTAAATGTAATATGCGAGCTACTACTCCCAGTAGACTTTGGTTCCTTTTTGTAATAATTTTTTAACTCGATATACTTAGTCTTATAATAATTTTTTAATCATTCTTCCACTCGAGAACAGCATCAGGGTCTGCCCCCAAAGGAGGCGCAAGAGTGGAACTAGGCCTGGAAACTGCACTTGGAGCCGAGACCGCAGTAGGATTGACTTTAGTGCTAATTAGTTTTGTGATCTACTCAAACTCCTCGACATTGCATTCTAGAGCCTTGATATCATTTGTATATACGATCCTGTATGCATTTGCCTCATCCTTAAGAAAACCTTCCTATTTAGTAATTTGATTTTGCGATGACTTGAATTTCTTTTCGAACCCTTCTATCTCAAAACATGGTTTAGTAATGCAATTATATTGCCTTATGTTCTCCTGCTTAGACTTTTTCAACTCTCATTCTTGTTCATCAAAACATATATGTAGCTCCATATGGATCTCATCAGCAACCGACTCCTTCTTCCTAATAAGCTTTGTGCTAGCGACCTCAATGTAATGATCTACCTTCCTTACACCTAAAAATGACACTTAACACATCCTTAGTATTCATGTGTTGGTCATCTAAGTGTTTGAAAGATAGGTCATTTAGGTTGAAGAAAGAAAAGGCAAAACAGAATCTCACAAAACGTAATGAGTAATATATAATATGAACAATTCTTTACAAAAAGAGATCATCTTTATTATGCACAACATCAATGTACACTAACCTATTATCATCTTGGACATTTATAACAAATTGTCCTTACAGTTGCCGATAAATATAGACAAGAAAAAAACAAAATAGAACAGCAGAAGAATGTAAGGTACGTGAATACGTCTTGGAGAATCTAGCTCGTGACCTGAAAGCTCCAAACAATCCAGCTAAATCAAGAAAATATGATCGGGCTGACACGAGCATTATAGGAAAACAACGACCGGGTCAGTCTGGTAAAACCAGCGTAAGAAACTCAAATCACAAGGAAATTTACTATAACCTATAAAAAAACATTTAAAATCAAATATATCTCGTAAGATCATGCTGCATATAAACACAGATGAGTTTTTACCTTACGATAGCCAAAACATTTATATCAAAAATCCAGTGATATAATGATAATGTCTAGAATACAAATACATATTAATCATAGCTGAAATTATTACATTATTAAATTCCAGCATAATAGGTATATAATTAAGTCTTCATGGTTCTTATTAGAGAATGGATTCCAACAATGGAATAGTAAGGGAATACCTTTCATACCGTAAACCTCTAGATAAGATGTACCAGGGGTCAGACCCTAAACTTGGTCCATCCCTGCCAACACAAAATCGGCCTACCCTGAACTTGGACAGTACAGAATATGTCACCACCCCGATTGTTCCTAACTTTTATTTTAAGTATAAAATCTACATATTGAATATTTAAAATCAATTAAATGTTCGCAAATCAAAGTAGTGAAATCCTAGATCATTACACTCAAGCTCTTCAATCAAAATTTCATAATTCCCATTGATGATGGAAGGAAAGGAATTTGCAAACAAGGAGTATGATAAGTAGCACCAATGAAAGAAATAAGTACAGCATTTGAAAAAGAAATGGTCGAAAAAGAATCAACAAGTAGAGAAGCAATAATAATAATAAAAGGATTACATGGGAGTACATGTACAATATGCAAAAGTGTTTCATTTGAGCAGTAACTAGGAAAAAATACATAAAAAGAAAGAACCATACATTTTTCTACGCCTAAATCTATCTTTAAACCACAATAAGTGGGGACGTCCTAAGAGAAAAAATTCACTCTCTAAGATTGAGCCTCACTTGCGCAGTACTAAATTATATAGTGTGTCCCTTTTGTTAATAACTTGTGTAGCTCGGATAAAAGGCCTTGAGTATCATTTCTTAATTGAGTAATAATCTGCTCCAATTCATTTTCCCTTCTACATGCAAGGTCATCCTCGGCAATAGTCTCTCCATGGCCTGCCATTCTAAAACCTTAAATTGTTGAACTAAACTACTTCCTTCACATGACTTTGATAAAAGGGGTCATCAGTATTTAATGTTTTTACCTAAAAGATTGAAGCAGAAATTAAAACGCTAAGAAATAATTATGCATAATGACAATTTCATTATTAAACTTCAATGTTAACAAAAGGTCATTCAAGCATGCACGGTACTATAGAAAAAAATATTTTCCAAAAAAATGAGAAATTTAATAACGAAAAAGCTAGAAGGTTTAGTTTACTTCCTCGATCTTTATAGATCCTGGTGGAAAAGCCTTGGACTGCACTTTTGAAGTAGTAGGGTCTTGTTTGCACTGAAATCATCAGATATGCATTCGGCCTATGTTCCTTAAAAGGAGAAATAGGGAAGGTCATCATATTCTTGAATCCATTTCCGCATGCAGTATTCTTGGGCCTACTCGACTAGATCTAAAAATTTCAAGAAACTCATATCGACTTCTGCATCCTCTACATCAGGGTTATCTGTAAATAACTATCTCTTTTACTTGAACCTAAACACTATAAAGAACATTAAGTATGATTTTTTCTTGAACTTTTTCTACATGGTGAGCTTCCACTCTAACCTGCTTACTTTCTTCTGCTGTTGCACGGAATCTTGCTCCATGTCCTTAATCTTTTTGGATGACACCTCCAGTTGTGCTTTGTAATCTAGCTTCCTCTTGTTTCTTACTTGTATATCTAGGGAGGCGATGTCAAAATCCGATCACAGCTGCAAATTATCTTGTTTCAACTTTGAAATTTCTTCCTGAGAAGTAATAAGACCGACTCCAAATTACTAAGCCTATTGTGCAGCTCCATCCTGGGTGCAATGACCTAAAAGCATAAAGATTATAATAAATAACAATGCCTCTGAAACCATAGTAAATAAAAGAAACATTATAATATATTAATCTGGAAGCCATAATGGTGCAAAACTGAGAAGACATCCTCGAAAGGCGAATGGAAGCAGGTAACGGAGAAGGGGTCGATGCAGTATAGTCATCAATGAGTAAATGAATCATACTCTCCACCAGGTCAGATACCGTGCCCTCTCCAGGAATAACCAGGAAGCGTGAGATGGACGGAAAAGTTAATGGGCGATAGAGAAGCCACTATACCCATCAAAGAACTAGGGGAGGAGGCGGAGGATCGTCCACCTTTAGTTGCTTATGTGCACCCTTATATGCAGAAAGATCTCCTCCTTGTCTTTTCTTTTAACTTTTCTTCTTCTTCGAAGTGAAAGCAGCGGCAACATTAAATCTGCATAGTGAAATGGAAAAAGTTAATACATGTAGGCCAGTAAATTCTAATTAATCTAAATATATAACAAATAGCTAAAAGATACATACATTTATATATATATATATATATATATATATATATATATAAATGTATGTATGTATGTATATACCGCATGGAGCAAAAACATCAAAGTCATATGTATAAATGGATCAACAAAGATGATGGTGCGTGCATAGAAAATTATGTCTTTGCAGCAAATCTTTAGTTAAAAAATGTGACCCCTTACGAGCATCATCGATTAGCCTCAATGCGTCTGCTTTTCCTATCCAAGTTAGAATCCAAAAGAACTGATCCACCCATTGTTATGATTTAGGGGAAGAATAGGAAAAAAGGGATTCCATGGCCTGAAAAAACAAAAACCTAATGCATCCCAAAGAGCGGGTCTCCTTTATAGAAAACAAGAAGGCTATTTCTCTGTAAGAGGGAGGGGTCAAATTCTTAGTGTACAAGACATAAGTGTAGGTCAGAAGGTAATAAGAAATCGGTGCCAATTGAATAGGAGATAAGCCAAATATCATGAGCCACTCCTTGAGAAGGGGGGTGGACAGGCAAATAAAGGCTACATCTGATATGCTCAAATGATACAAAACCATACCCCTTGGGAGACAAATGAATATGATCGAAGGGTGAGGGAACCCTAAATTTGTAACCCCTAATCTCAAAATTAGCCAAGATCCTCTCCACCAAACTTCTCTCACTAATAAACAAAGGAAATTCAATAAAAGAAGAAACATGATTGGAAGAGCCAGGATGATCGTCGGAGACCCCTAATAACTAAACTAAGTAGAAGAAATGAATAACTTGCAAATAACATAAATCAACCTTAAAATAACATGAAATAGGACTTTATGGCATTGTAAATGAACTAATAAAGGAATTCCAATCGAGGACTTCGTCAATCAATTTAAAATAAAGATCGCATAATAACTCAAACTTTGAAATAAAAAGCAAGTTAACCCAAAATCAACTTAACAGGAAAGAAGACGCCTAACAAAAAATGAGTAGGAAATCCGACTTATAGATGAATTTGGGCTTGATTTGAAGAGAAATATGAGATTGAAACTTCTCGTATATTTTTTCTTTCTTAAACTAGCAAAAGAGGAAGATGGGAAGAAGAAGTAATATTCATAAATCAACTAATGAAATTCAAACCTCAAAACCTCGAAGTATAATGAAAGCACAGCCGTTGGATATTTTCATTCATGCGAAACAAAATATATTCTCTTAGGATACGAAATGATTCGTATAACAACGGTCAGAGAAAGCAACCAGCCATAATAGAACAAGTTTATAGAGCATAACATGTGAAATGAATGATTAGACTACATGAAAAACTAGATATGAGCTGACAAGTCCACATTAATAAGAATTATCAAAGACTTGAGGGGCAAGTGTTATACCTGTTTTTCGAGTCGTGTGGTACGATGCACAGATCGGTTAAATAGTAAGCTACAAAGTAAAATTAAAAGAGGCCAAACCAAAAGCACGATTGCCCACTTAAACAAGACGAGCTAGTTGAGCCACGAAGTGAGCTGTGCAGGTTCAAAACACACACCACAACTTTAAAACAAAGAGTAGATCACATATCCTTGAGATACAACATTGCAAATATGCCACAATAGAGCATAAAGATAACAAGGCCAACAAAACTGTCATGTCTAACTAAAAGATCTACTCAATTGGACAAAACTCAAGCTATAGTCCAATATAGAAAACTGCACACCAGTCACAAGTCTGCTGTGTTGCAAGCCAACTATACACTTCATCAAATAAATAAAATGCATTGGATGTTTAAACAAACCTCGCAAACCCCACAAATAAGAGGTGTCATAGCATGACACACTACAACCAGACCGTTATGCATAGAACAAAGCAATCAAAACAAGTAAATCTAAGCTACACTTTATTATCATGCTCTTATTTCATTATCCACTTGCTCATCAAAATTCGAAGTGCAAGACCAAGCAATCTTGGATTCGCAGTCTGCAACAGCACCAATGTCATCCAAAGTGGACCAAGGAAAGCCAAACAAGAATAACTATGTTGTCCTTATAAACTGCTCCAATTTTGATAGGAAAGTCCACTTCAACATGCAACATTGGCCAATTACATCCCTATCAAAATCAA
Organism: Allium cepa; assembly: GCA_030765085.1. Taxonomy (NCBI): domain Eukaryota; kingdom Viridiplantae; phylum Streptophyta; class Magnoliopsida; order Asparagales; family Amaryllidaceae; genus Allium; species Allium cepa. Next base: position 501,357,341 of record CM060937.1, on the reverse strand, counting down.
GCTCATGGCAATCGAACTGTGCCGGAATAGTTTAGAAGCATAAACCCTCATATTGCACCAATAAGAACTCAAGTTACAACATGTAAACCCATTCTAAACTGCGTTATATAGTCACTTCGAACCATGCTACCTTTACAACCTTGGACTGAGCCAAAATCCCATGTTGGAACAAAATCAAGATGATAAGAACTGACTTGCAGCTTTAATATTCATCTCAAATTAAACTACAACACACCTACTCAAACGACCGAACACAAGCAGGGAAGCAGCACAAACTGAAACCAACATCTAAATTGGCAGGTCTATTCTACAATATTATATCACATAACAAAGCTACAAGGACGCCCCACCATCATGATATGAAGTTGAAGAGAAAGACTGCACTGCACTGCAATCCAATGTCAATAAAGATGCACTACAATCTTGAAATAATAAAGCTGCACCATAATCCTAAAAGATACTTACCATAAACATAAAGGTCCAATATATGGAACAATGGACTGAAACTACTCTACAACCAAAAACCAAGCCTCATTCTTTAAAGACACGAGAGAAGCACAGACCTCTATATATAAGAACAGCTCAGAATATATTTATATAGGCAACTACCCTTCAAAATAGTGGTGCAGCATCCCCAACCAAGCCATGCAACCCTCCAATAGTACTGTTTGCAGAAAAAGAGCAGTTCAACGATGTAGTAGTATTGACACTTTTGTGAAATCCACAAATCCATTGCTTTGCAGGATTAGAGAAGGCATGATCCATTCAAATTTGTGTGTTTCCTGCCTTGATTCCATGCATTCCCACGTCAAAATCAAATCTTCCCACCAATAGCAAACTTCTCACCCCAAGCCATGTCACCAATCCACATATGCTTAAAGAAAGCAACAGATGGATGACACATGTAAAGATATAAGAGGGGAAGGGAAGCACAGAAAGATACTTCCATCAATTCACCAAAAAGTTCAATTATAAATAAAAAAGGCACTGTAGCAATGTGGAGGATTTTTTTCCATTATAAGAAAGTGTAAGAAGAATATATACTCTAAACGATTTAAACCATGTAATTTCAAATGAGAAATAAAAGAGAGAATAAGTTAGCCCTTGGACACAGGATTCATGGAATTTGAACCACGTAAATCTTTATGTGATTTTATTTATGTATTTTATCTCAAATTTTTATGTTCCACTTTGATTGATTCATATCAAAAATCAACGTTACATCAGACTTGACATTTAAAAAAATAGTTGGAATGCAACTTCCTAATTATATAAGCACATAGCAACATAAACTACCATAAGATAAATTTGACACTACTTGAATTTGCTAATTCAAAATTGTGAAAGCGGTAGCACAATAATTATTCCACAATCATTTTGGATGTCGTGAAATGAAAAATCTCGCCAACTATCAACATTATAACCCTAGAGAAAGGCAAGGCAGTCTTGGATATAGAGGACACAGCTGTAGGCAAGTCTCTTTCAGTCAGGCTCCTATTGATCCTACTACATTAGATCAAGAAGAACCATCGATTCCTTATTCCAAAGAGCCTACAACAGAGACTCCAGGTTCCATGGGAGCCAGCATTGAGGCCACTCTTAATTTGACTTCTGCTGCTATGACCACTAAAGAGCCTTATATTCCTCTTCCTATTCCTCACTACTACAGTCAACTACTAAAGAAGTTGAAATTTCTATCTCTACTATCAAAGAAGCTTCTCCCGACGAAGGTGTTTCTCCCATCTCTTCCATATTCGAGAAGCTTCGATTCTCGCCTGAGGTCGTCAATCCTTTACTTCACTTTTTGTGAACTTACAGATCATTCATTGTTTCCTCCTCTACCACCACAAATTACTCAGGGTTTGGGTCTCATTACTATTTCCACTAAGTCAACCTCTATCACCATAGAACTTATCACTCCAGTTCATACCTCCAATTTTGACCATGGTCCTTATTTACAGATGATTGAGGCTCTGGAAGGATAGGATGATACCTCACGGTGCCTAAGGGAAGACATTACAATTATCAGTGCTACGGACCCAACTGATTCGACTTCCATGGCAGAAAGGCTATAGCTTGACCTTAGCAAGATCAAAATTAAAAAGGAGCCAAGAACTGAGATACTTACCCGCTCAGAAACAAAAGTCCCTACTTTAAAATCCCATAAATCAAAATCAGATCTCCAAAAGAAAGTGGCATTGGAGCATCCTCCAAGTCTTTTGGCTCTCAACCTAAAAACCCCATCAACATTATAACTGGTGGAGAGACCACTTACTTAGAAGACAACAATCCTAAAAGTGAAGTTCGAAAAGGGAAAATCCAAGGATGGGAAGGATTCGAAGAAGGGCCCGATGAAGCATGATCCTAAGGATGACAACAAGCGTGGAAAGAAGAAATGGGCTTCTAATTTGGCTATTGCTCAAAACAGCTTCAGTTCTTTTAGATGTATTTTACAGATAGCTTCATCTAGTCTTCTTCTGATGTGTTTTGATCTTTCTTTTTGCATATAGGCCAAGTTTGTATGGGACTGGCCCTCGTATTATTTTCATAAAAAATGATTGTAAATAAAGATTTTTGTTCCCTATACAAACTTTGTTTGTATTTACATTCCTGTGCTTTTATTTTTCTTACCTATATACAATTGCCTGTAATGTGATCTACTTATATTCTACATGTTGGTGTCTATGCAATTATATGTAGCTACATACATATAATTAAATTTCTATCATCGCTTAGTTATATTCCATCACATAGTATTGCTTACCATTTCCAAAGTGTTTCTATTTGTACAAACAATTCTTGTTATTCGTTTAGTCATCTCCATGACAGACCTTGTTTATACTTTATCGAGTTCCTTCTGGTTGCGAACAAATTCATAATCAAAGAAATGTTTGACTTCTTTCCATTTCCTATCTTTGAGAAACAACATCTCGAGCATCTGCCTCTAGAGACCATATTTCAATTCCATATACCTTCAGACATTGATTAAATTCATTCATTAATCCTCATCACTTACCATCGGCTAGGCGTGTCTCATCGGGTCATAAGAGATAGATAGTCCAGTTACCCATTGATCCATATCTTTAGGGATCAACAATTCAGATGCTTATCTTTGAACATCAATGTTTGACATTGACAATATTCCGGTGTCAATCGAAATAGCTCCTTGAGCATCGTTATTTTATCCTCGGCTAGGAATATCCTACCGATCCACAAATGCAGTCATCAATGCTTCAATTATACACTGATTCCTATCTCCAAGGATCAGTGTTTTGGGTGCTTATCTGTTATCCTTCCCTCTCGATCTCCCCTGTCTCTAATTGTTGATCGAGAATAATTATTGCCATCCTTGCTTGTCCTCAAATGAGCATGTCTTATCAGGCCACAAGCATGGTTATGAAAGCATTGGTTGTACACCGATTACTATATCCGAGAATCGGTGCTTTAGGTGCTTATCTCTAGGTATCCCTCATTGACTTTGCCTATTTCTGGGTATTAGTCAAGACCATAGGGATAAGGGTGAATCATTTGATTGACCCTTATGATTATACTCCTTTGACCTGATCATGGATCAAAGAAATCGATCGATATCTATCTACAGGTACCTGATTGTGTTGCTAATAATGTAGCATAAGATTTACCTTATGAGAAAATGGTACCATTGGTTCAAGAAGCTAGATTTATTGATGAAAAAAGTAAGTGGCAAGTCATGCCATATTACATTGCCCCTACTTTTCTAGAGTGGCTTATTTGAATAAAATTAAAGTAAAAAATCTAAGTGAAATAGTGTCGCGATAGGTCTATCAAGTCTCGTAGGATCGGGATCCCATCAGCAGTTGCTAGCTTGAAAGTTGCATCTCCAAGCTTTTATTCAATTACATAAGGATCTTCCTAATTTGAGCCAAGTTCTTCCATACCAAGATGACCCATTTCAAAATGAGGTCCCCCACTTTGAAGACATGGTACCAGACCTTGGTTTTGAAATACCATGCTACTCTTTTCTAGTAAGCAGCTACTCTTTTCTGGTAAGCAGCTACCCTTAGTTTGGCCTCTTCTCGCTTTACGTCAACCAAGTCGTGAGTCTCAAGAAAGATTTCCTCGTTCATCTTAGGGTCATGGTACTTTTTTAGATGAGAAGTGATTTATGGTTCTATTAGAATCACAGCCATAGTTCAGTAAGCCAGAACGAATGGAGTATGTCTAATCGTAGACTTGTAGGTTGTCTTATAAGCCCTCAAGGCAAGTGGAAGTTCATTGACCCAATTGCCTTTGGCATTAGTTAACTGTTTCTTCAAGATGGACTTAATGATTTTTTGGCTGCCTCTACTTGTCCATTCATATAACGGTGTGCTATTGTCGAAATGCCCTTCTTAATTTTGTACTGATTGTAGAAATCCTTAAACTCGGTACTCTTAAATTGAATTTCTTTGTTAGTTGAAATCTTCTATGGAACTCCAAATCTACGGATAATATTCTTCATTACAAAGCTGATCACTTTCCTTGTTGTAGTCATGGCAAGCAGTTTCGCTTTAGCCCACTTTATGAAGTAATCCACCGTAATGATAACACACTTAGCTCCTCCTTTCGCTATTAGTAGCACACCGATTATATCAATTCCCCAAACTGCAAATGGTCAGGAGTTAATCGTCTTCTTAAGCTCTATGGATGGGGTTCTCGGAATTTTCGCAAACCTCTAGCATCAGTCGCACCATCCGGTGTAATCAGCACATCATGGTTTATTGTTGGCCGGGATTGTCCGTGATCTGCCTCCCGGTATGATCACTATAGCTGCCCTCATGAATTTCCATGAGGATTTTCATGGCTTCATCATTGGTCATACACCAAAGTAGGGGGTCGAGAAATTTCTACTGTATAGCACTTCTTCTTGCATTATAAATGGCAAAACATTATGAAAGAATTTCCATAATTTGTTTATTCCTTTTGGGGGAGTTTCTTTTAGCAAATAGTCCTTGATCAGAGTCATCCATAATTCCTTTTCCTCATCGGCCTCCAAGATCTAATCGACATCCATCTTGTCGATGCTTTGAGCCAACAAAACCTCTATTGGGACCAATTTCATCAACTGCGCATCCCTAGAGATGGCCAATATAGGCAATGAATCAGCTTTTGTATTCTCCTCTCCATGTATAATGCCTATCCAATATGTCCAACGTTCATTGGCAGCTCCATCTATGTATAATTTCTATTGAGAAAGCAGGACCATATCATCTTCCTCTTCTCCATCCTAGATTGTAAATTCAACGATGAAATCCGCTAATGCCTATCCATTTATCGCCCTTCTCGGATGATAAGTGATATCATATTGGCTTATCTCGATGTTTAATTTCAATAACCTTCCTGAAGTCTCGAGTTGTTATAGTACTTTCTTTAAGAGCTAATCCATCAACATCTTTAATGGGTAAGCCCGAAAGTATGGTTGCAATTTTCTCAAAGTAATCAATAAGCAATAAGCAAGCTTTTCCATCTTTGGATTGTTCATTTTAGCTCCAGTAAATCACTTGCTGATGTAGTATACTGGCCTTTGGATCCTTGCCACCTCACGTACCGATGCCGCACTTAGCGCTTGAGCAGACACTAACAAATAGATAAATACGTCTTCTCCATCCAAAGGCTTGGATAGAACAGGTGGTCTTTCCATGTGCTTTGATAATTCGTGGAAAGCATTCTGGCATTCCTTCGTCTAGACAAAATTTCCTTTTTCCTTTTAGAAGGCATCGAAGAATGGTATGCATTTATCTGTTGCCTTTGAAATGAACCGACTCACTATACCACCCTTCCCTTTCAAACTTTGAATTTCCCTCTTTGTCCTTGGGGCAGTTACATATTTCAAGGTGTCAAGCTGCTCTAGATTAGCCTCAATCTCCTTGAATTCATAATAAAACCTAAGAAATTTTCCTGATATGACTCAAATGAACACTTCAATATATTTAATTTCATCACGTACCTTCACAATACATCGAGCATCTTCGAAACATCTTCTATGTCGTTCATCGATGGTCATGACTTCACCAACATATCATCTACATGCACTTCCATTATCCGTCCGATATGGTCCTTCAAAATGGAATTCATCCACCTCTAGCAAGTAGCTCCAGCGTTCTTCAGACCAAACGGCATCACTCGATAACATTACAGTCCTAAACCCATTATAAAACTTATGTGCCCTTGGTTTGGAACTTGCATCAGTGTTTGGTTATATCAGGAGTAAGCATCCATGAAAGAAAGCAGCTTGTGTTTGACGGTCCCAAGTCTACCGGTTAGTCGATTCTAGACAATGGCAAGTTGTCCTTCGAGAAAGCTTTATTCAGGTCCGAGTAATCAATGCATGTTCGCTGCTTTCCATTTGCTATCTTAACCAACACGGGGTTCGATATCCATTTAGGTATAAAGCATTGTGGAAAAAGGCATTTGTTTTCATCTTATCCACTTCCTCCTTCAACGCAGTAAATCACCACTGACCCAGTCCACATCCCTTTTGTTTTATAGAAGATATTTCAAGTTCATATTCAGTGTGTGGCACACTAAATCCAACAATATCCTACAAATATATGAATGTGTCTAACAAACATATTTTGGTTTTCTTGGAGAAAACCAACAAATTCTTTCGTGCTAAGCTATGATCCGATCCTAAAGAATCAAGTAGGATTTTTCATATTGATCGGAACATTAATCATAGCTTAGATGGTGATGTCTGCACTTCCTTTGACTTCTTCTTGGGAACCATAGTCATAAAGAACTTGCTATAGTTCTCAAGCTAGGGCTTGAGAAGTAGCTATTATCCATCAATGACCTTAATAAAGAGATATATCTCTGCACCTTTCCCTATTTCTCATCGCTTTGCCTCTCTAAGCTCAGCAAGGTAACATTACCGACCAACACTTTAGCCGTCTCAAATTGATTTGACCCAATTCTCTATATATAACTCCATCATTAAGCACCAAGGAGATAGTGCTACTCTGAAACTAGTTAGGATCGTTCAATCTGAAAAGGCACTATATAGCTAGAATTCATCAACTATTCCAAACTTCCGAACCTGCATGATTTGCAAATTCTCCTTATCCAAACTCTGTAGACAAATCAATAGTCTCAATAGGCTCCTTTGCCTCTTCAGTAAATCCTTGAATCTTGGATTTACAAGGCTCAATCTCTCTCAGACTGATTGTCATCTGATTAAAAGTCCTTCAAAACACAATATTCGCCAAGCTTCCACAAATCCACGAAGACTTAATGAATAGTAGCTGGCCTACAATGACTGTTATCAATATGGAATCAAAGGTTGGCACTTTAATCTCATCAGAATTGCTATTACAAAAGACTATATCATCAATCATCAATCTATGTTGCTTAGTCAGAGCTTCATCCTTCATGGAAAAATAACTCTCCTACGGTATATGCTTCAAAGAATTCGCATATCGCTCCATCTCCTTCCATTTTTTATCCACTGGATATGGTCCTCCACTTATTGTATTTATCACGATCTTCTCATCAAGTCACCTTGTCCCCTCTCTATTGGGTCTAGGCTGATTTTTTTTGAGCATTCAACCCTTGGGTTTTAACATTCTTTCTGCCAATATGTGGATCCCTGACATATTACTATAGCATTTTCTTATAGATCAGTTCCTCAATTATATACTTTAAAAGATGGCACTCGTTGGTATTGTGCACATGTGTCTCATGGAAGCTACAATACTTCCCTGAGCGCCTTTTAGCTTCCTTCGCCTCCTTCAGAGGTGGCTTTCTATATCCCTCATTCCTTGCATGGCAAGGTATATATTCTTGATCGTGTCATTCAGAGGTGTGTAATCCCCTGGCCTCATATCGTTGGATGCCTTCTAGCATAATTCCTCCTACTTCAAGCGCCCTGATTTCATTTCTTCTGCTCATTGGTGTTGCTCACATTCATAGCAATATTATATGCGCTCTCACGAGTTTGTTTTATAGCAATATTACTTTGAATTACATCTCTCAACTATCCACTGCTAGTTGATTCAGTAGCTAGGTTTGCATCTCCTAAGCATAAGAACTGGTTAGCCTTTCAATTTAGTCATTTTCTAAAATATGTATCCTGGTGTATCCCTCAAACAAAAACCATCAACACTCTATGCTCTTTTGAATTGTTTGCTTCCATGATTGCAGTATTAAATCTGTTTATAAAGCCTTTCAATAACTCTTCAAGTCCTTGAGAAATGCCTGATAAGGACACCATATCCTTGGGCCAAGCAGCATGGAGTTTGAACTACACCAAAAACTTCTTGGCCAATTTATCAAAATTTAAAGTGGACTTTCACGGGAGCCAAGTGACAACATTGACGCAACTCCGTGCAAAAAGATGGGGAAACACCTATTTCAAACCACATTCATTGCCCTAGCACCATCAATGTGCCATTCGTTCACTAATAAATATTGTATGGGATCGGCCATCCTATTAAACGATGGCATCGAAGGCATTATAAACTTCCTAGGGTATTCCTCCCGCAAGATACTCTCCATGAATGGAGTTTTTCTAGGCACATAATCCTAATCTTCATTCTTTCTCCATTGATAATCCTCCTTTAACCGGGCTATAATATCGGTAACACACCCCTCACTAGCTTGGTGATCCGAAAATTGATCATCAAGAGTAGCACAGAGTGTTTGACTTCACAAATGGTCTCGATTCACTCAATGATATCAAGGCTCTCTTACTTTTGGGAGAGCCACTTCTCCGGATCTTCTTTGATGCCTAACTGGCTCTATGGCTGTCTTTGAGCACTGGCATCTTATGCTCTAGCATTCGATTCGGCCTTATTTCCTGTGTCCTTAAAATCATCCTACATTTGATGGCGTTAGGCTAAAGTCTCTTGGAAGCTTCCAAATTCATATTGCGACCGACCTAATTCTAGTTGGTACCGAGTTGTTCTGTTATAGCCAAATTTTGGCCAGTTCCTCTGGTAGATTCCTTTAATGCCATAATAGTATGCTCCTTCATCTTCTACTTCCCATCCCTTCTGTTTTTGTCAAAAGCAGATAAATTCTATTTTTCAGATCCATAAGGTGATATGACTCTCTTGTTTCACCTATGCATTTGGGATTGCTGGGTCAGAAGGAAATGCTAGCATCCTTCGTATCAATATGCACATTCTAGCTATCTGCAATTCTCTGATTCAACTCCACCATTGTCCTATCAAACTTGACTTTTAAGACGATCTTTTGAAAGTTAGATAGTCCTGGCAAAGTAGCTACCACTTGGTTAGTCTCCTTGTTTGGTGAGAAGATTCATCTTCTCTGCCAGCTACAGCTCCAGATTACCAGATCTCCTTGGGGCCATTAGTTCAACAATCGCTCCAATCAGCAACAATAAGCTATAGATCAAAATCCTATGAAGCTCTATTCTGAGTGAAGGCACCAAAAATGTTGGGACAAAAAGTGGCATAACACCCAAATTGGATAAGAACGGGTAGTTCTACTATAAATCAAGAAGAAGGCAAAGAAAACACATGGATTTTTTTAGTGATTCGGTAAATTCTGTGGCCTACATTCACATTAATCTTATTTAGAGTAGTTTTATCATAAGTATAATAACTTTTCCATCTAGAAATCTAAACATCCCTTAGGTGATAAAACTTGAGTATAAATAAGATAATGAAGAAGAGAATGACTTAAATGTCCTTTAATCATCGCTTTATGCTTGCTATTTATAGAGAATCGCCTACCAAACTCATCGGATCACGAAAGAGAAGGTAAAACTCTAGATCCAAGAAAGTAGGAGGAAAGACAAAGTCCTTCGTCCTACATCTTAGTGCAAACCATGTGATCTCACATACTTCATCTTGTCAATACCTTAGGTATTGGTTTTTATGATAACAACTATATGACATTATATAAAATATAGATACTAATGTTTTATCAAGATATATTTAATAGATAGTGTATGATATTAGATAAGTATTGATTAAGAAGACCGTATAATATCAAGATGCCGATATAAAGTTTCAAGAGTTCAAGAATGAAGACTCGTGAGTATTGAAGAGTTCAAGATTTCAAGCTATTCCAGATAAGTTATAAAGTCATAGAATTTATGTTAAAACCTTGATAGAACTTCCCCGATCTCTCTTACCTTCTCTATTATTGTTTTAAATTGTTTTTCAAATATTCAATTTTTAGAAAAATCTTTTCAAAATGTTTCCAAAATGATTTTCAAATCTCTTATAAGTATAAACATATTATTTTAGTGTTTTTAAGTTTACATTATTGTTTATAGTTTCATAATTTATATCTATATTGATTGTATTATATTATTTATATTATATTAAATATTCTTATTAAATCAGCAAAATTACTTTATAAAGTTTTATTAAGTAATTATTAAAAATACAAAGGAATATATCGACATATCATCATCAAGTATGTCGACACGCTAGTTGTATTTTTCATAATTCAAATTTGAAAGGAAGTGTCTTTCGTCGTATCCCTTCACGAATGGACATGACCGGTGTTTCCATATATATACCTGCCTTCCAAACGAATTTTCATTAACTACTTTCTTATTTTCTTTCCTCTTTTCACTCTCTTGATTTCTAAAGCAACTTCTATCAGACCTTGGTCAATATTCAACCAGATTCAAATTCAATCATTACTAGTTTGATTCTCTTTCATAATTTCTCTGATTTCTCTCATCTCTCTCAAGATCAAGTGTTATTCAAGAGTTATAGGATCAATCGCAATCATGATCGAAGATCTAAGTATGTAAACTCTATCAAATCATACATCCTTTGGAGGGATGCTTGATATCTCTAAAATCAAAGTAGGTGTGATTGTAGCTTGATTAAATCAATTGGATATGCTTAGTAGCCTATAATCTAGTAGGTGTGCCTGTGGCCTGGAAATCAAGTGGCTCTACGCAGGATTCTGAAGGGTGTGTCTCGTAGTCCTAAAATGGAGATTGTATTTGCATTTACTACTTGAAAAGAAATCCGTACAAGGAATTACGCGGACTAGATGTAGGGTAACTCCGACCCAGTATAAAATCCTGCTGTGCTCTTTCCTTTTTACTTTTACTGCATTTACATATATGTGTACTTTGATTTTTTGGTTGTTTCTGTGATTGTTAATTCCCTTATTCCAAGTAAATCTTAAAGATTTTTGAATAAGGTTCATACAATCCATAAACACAATTTACCCCACTCGTGTTAGTTTGGCCTTAAGATCCCTATTCCGATGACTTACATCAATGCATTGGTTTTTAAAGTATTCATCGTCTAATTTTGGTAAAAGTTTAAATGGCTACCAATATTGGTAATAGTACGGTTAGTAACACTGTTAATACACTTGTTAGTAACTCATTTGTCGAAGGACGATCAACTACTAGACCTCCACTTTTTAATGGTGGTAATTACACATACTGGTTAGTAGAATAAGATTTGTTTATAGTCAATTGTTGAGACACTTAGAATATCATACAAACCAAGTACACGGGACTCGAGACAAATTTTGCACAGTGGACAGTTGATCAAAAAATAGTTGCACAAAATAACTCTAAGGCTATGAATATATTATTTTGTTCATTAGATAGAAATGAATTTAATAAACTATTATATGTAAGTCTGCATTTGAAATTTGAAGAACTTTGCAAGTTACACTTGAAAGGACAAATAAGGTCAAGCAGACCAAAATTTCCCTGTTAACAAACTAGTTTCAATTAAAATGAGTACAAATGAGTCCATATTTGATATATGTATGCATGTATGTATGTATGTATGTATGTATGTATGTATGTATGTATGTATGTATAGTAGATTACAAGATATAGTACATTCACTTGTTGCACCGGGTAAAAGTTTTTCTGAAGAGGATCAAGTTAGAAAAATCCTCAATTCACTTACTCATGAATGAGATCAACAGGCTCTTACAATCGAAGAGGCTAATGACATTAGCACCCTAAAAATTAAAGATTTAATTGGCAATTTAATGTCTTTTGAAGCACAAATGCAAGGCAAGGAAAAAAGAAAAGTAATAGAGAAGAAATCTATGGCTTTAGTGCAATGATAGGTAATCTGAATTTAAACAGCAATGAAGATGAAGAGATTGTTTTTATGACAAGGAATTTTATAAAATTTTTAAAATATAGGAAAATAGACAATTTAAAAAGATATGACAACAAAAATCCAAGAAGTGGAAGGGGAAACGAAAGTGACATTAGATGTTATAATTGCGATGACCCTGGTCATTTAAAATAAGACTGTACATGTAACGACCCGCCATTCATCTCCACAGAATGACGCATCATTAATAAGAAAGAAAGGGATAGAAAAGAGAAAGAAAGAGAAGAAAGAAGAAACAACACATTAGAATCTAAACAGCGGAACGAGTAAATTATATTAATAACATATTACATAGAATACAACAACTATCAGAGATACACAGCTTATACAACACATACTAGACAGTTATAAACACCTGCCTAGTTATTACAACTCAATACAACTCTACCAAGAGATACCAAACACAGCGGAAAACTAAACATATCTACAACACCAAGCCTCCTGCTCCATTGCTCCTTCACAATTAGTCAAGCTAACCTGAATCCCTTGGCTACTCGTAAAAATTTGGGTGCCCAAGAGTTTAAGAAAATAGAAGATAAACTCCAGGTCAGACATGGGTCTGGTGTGAGTAACAGGTTAAAGTTGCTTAATTTTAAAATATCACGTAAGACTTCCCACACATAAACATGGAAAAGTTTTTACCTTACGCTAACCAAAACATTTGATAGGAAATCCAATGATATTATAATAGGTCTAGGGTTTTCAAGTAAATATGAAATAGCCGAAATTGTTAAATTTATTAAATTCCAGCTACTAGCCACAAAAGTGGGTAATACAATCAAAACCGTTGGCACTTATTGGATTTTGGATTACATACAATGGCAGGGCTACCAGGGTACCGCCCGTCACAGTACGTGGCCTAGATCACCGTACCGAGGATCACTCCCAATCCCCTGCAACACAAAGCCGGAACCATCCCATACTGGACAATCCCGAACAAGACAACCCCGCAGTTGGTGCGCATATCCAATCGCCCACTAAGCCGAATAAAAAGGGACCTCTAGACAGGGGAAAATCTCATCCTACTTGGGCATGACCCACTTAGCCTTGCTGCACCTCCCCTGTTTTAGCCATTCCCGGTTGATGAGGCTTGAGGCTACGATTACCTTTAGCGAACACATCACTTAGAATGCTCATCGTCCACCTGACGATGTTCTGAAAGCATTCGATGCATACAAGTTCGTTCCGGGTTCGAACGAAACTAAAGGCATTATCTTGTTACACTCATTTTGGAATCACCCTCAGAGTTAACGACGATAACCCTTGCACTCTGAATCTTCATCTTCACTTGAGACTCACGACCTATCGTTAATTTGGATCGATGTGGTTTTCGGATATCCAAATATGGAAACCCGATCCCGGTCTCTTCGAAATCCAAAGCGTGTCTTTTAGGTCCAAGTTGTTTTAGAGTTTAAAACAATTCAATACAATTATCTGTATACACACAGATAGATAATTCACAGATTCACAATAGATAATCAACATTATCATTACAACAGATAATCCATATTATCATTATCAAAGATAATCCATATCATCATCACAATGCAACCAATACATCCATATCACACATCATTACTTATCTCATTTCTGAGATTTCAAACCATTCAAGGCAACCTATATCATCCATTCATATATAAGTAATGATCTATAATCATACCATCTATAATTAATTTAAAATGAATTAAATTATTACATCATCTCTAATTAATTTAAAGTGAATTAAATTAATTACTTACCTCAATATAAATCTTGCTTATATATCCACTAATTAATTATAATTTAATTAATTAATTATCCTCTAGTTAATCAACTTAATTAATCACCCTTGATTAATTATTCTTTAATTACATTTTAGTAATTATCCTTTAATTGATTGCACAAGTTAATTACTCTAGACCAAATATAGTAATTAACCCTTACTTACTTCATTAATTAATTAACTATAATTAATTACATTAAACCTTGATTAATTATAATTAATTAATTACCCTTAATCACTTATTATTGATTAATTAATCTTAATTAATCAATCTTAATTACATCATTAATTATATTAATTAATGATCCTAAATTATATTTAATTAATTATCTTATTTAAATTAATTACATTCAGTAATTAATCTCAATTTAAACCATAATTATTAATCATCTTTGATTAATCATACTCTGTAATTAACTACCCTTAATTACTTATCAAATTAATTATTCCTTAATTAATTTCTTTAATTAATCCCTTGATTAATTATACAAAGTAATTTAAACCATATTACTTTCACAATTAAAACATTTTCCACTAATTACATCCAGTAATTATCATTAATTACTTCACTGAGTAATTGTACTTCATTAATTACATCAAATAATTATTAACAAATCCAGTGCTTAAAATTAATTAAAATTAATTAATTAATTTAAACCAATCACAATAAACTCCATTAATAACTTAAGTAATTAATTTCTTAATTACTTTTATTTAGTAATTATACTTAAATAATTCACAATTGATTATCATTAATTAATTAATTAAATTAATTATTTAAATTAATCACATTAATTAATTATTAAATAATCTTAAGTTAATGGTCATCATTAATCATTAATCATTCTTTAATTACTTCTCCTAATTATCTAACTTTCATCAATCAATAATAATTATAAACTAATTAATCTTGAAAAAAACAATTAATTAACCTTTAACTATTAAATTAATTAAGTATTAACTGTAACTTAATTAATTCTAAATTACTTGATTAATTAATCATTAATTATTAATTAAATCTAATTAATGATCCTTAATTACAGATTAATTATCCTTAATTAATTGATTAACTTAAACTTAAATTAATAATTTAAAACCCTTCATTACCTTAATTAATTATCCATTCCATTAATTAATTAAATAAATTATTCATTTAATTACCTTAATAATCAAATGAAATTTATAAATCATTAAATTCCAAATTTGTTTTAAGATAAAACCTTTCTTATCTATGGTTAAATGATCATTCATAAATACATTTGAAAATATTCAATTTCAAATTTCATTTTAAATTCAAACTTTAAAATGAAACCAATTTATCTTTAACCAATATAAAACTTTAAATTCATATGTTAAAGAATGCTTATAAAAGAAATTTAAAGATTTTAAACTAAATTCGTTTTTAATCTCAGATTATTAAAGTATACTTTAACTTTTTAAACTTATTTACAATATTTAAATTTATAAAATTTACTCTATTTCCAAAACTTAAGATTCGAATCAAATTTGAATTCAAATTTAAAATTCTGATTTAACTTTGTTAAATCCTTCCTTACATTTCAAATCCCTTTTAAATGCACTTTAACTTCTTAAACACTTTAATATTATTAAGTCAATTTGAATTTAAAAACTCATTTATTTCCAAACTAGATTCAAATTCAACTTGAATCTATTTTTTTAAACATAGATTTAAACTTAATCTCAAATTGAAAACTAGACTTAAATCTCATTTAAAACTTTACTTCTTTTAAATTCAGTTTTTCAAATTTTATTTTAAGATTCAAAACAGAATAACAGGTTTCTGATCTAAAACCTGTACCATACTTTAACCCGAGCCAGAGCCAATTCTACTTCGAGTCAACAAGCAAGAATCTTCGAGCAACACACAGCAATTACTCGAGTAATTCTCGAGTTCATTATGCTGGTTCCACCAGGCAACTTCCGAAACCAAAAGTGCATGGTGCACATGCACCGTGCCTCCGGTCAACTCCAGCCACCTCCGGTGGCCTCCCCACATCGGCGACCAACCTCCCATTCCATTTCGATCATCACATCGCTCACATACAACTCGAGTTCGAGTTCAAATCTTAAACCTAGAACAGAAAGACCACACCCTTCAAAACCTGTCAACGCTTCCCCCACGGCGCTCCGTCTACCAGAGAGCTTCCACCACCGGCCACATCCTCGCCTACGACCAAACTTTCAACTCCTAAAACCAAGTTGAACTCGATCATCCCTACAGGCCATACCGACCCAAAAAAGTTGCCTAGTTATAACTAGGGCTACAGATAAGAAACCATCACCGCTGCTTTCATGGTTATTTGCATCACCATCACTTATTTTTCCAAACTTCTCTGATTACTCATCTACCCACAAGAAAAATCCCGACCTTTCAAATTGCAGAGATCACCCAAAAATCCCATATTTCCATTTTCTGTTCATCACAGAACTGCATCCTTCTTCTCAATCTATAAATAATGATTAAGGTGTTAGAGATCATGATTTTGTTTATGTATTCATTTCATAATACTGAATTCATAAATTATACAGTTTGAATTTTCACATATTTTAACATGCACTGATGTTTTTATACTTCTAGTGAGCTTTCAAATTTAATTTAACTTAAACTAAATTATAAAACCTTCTGTATGACATAACAAAAAAAATTATTTAAATTCTAAGTACTAACATCAATGGGTTCAAGAGAATATGAATTTTGAATCAAGTCTTGAACTTGAAAACTGGTAACAGAGATGACAATGGAACATATACACATATCTTCGCATCCATATATATATACACACACATATATACATATATATATAGAAATTCATCGCATATAAATATTTATTCAACACACATTCATCTTAGATCTCAGCATGCAACCATAATCAATTTAAGATTTTACGAAAATGTGATGTTACTCACCATATTAAAGAAGAAGACAGAGCGCCAGATTTGATTTGAAAAGCTTGAAAACTCTGAACTCTTTTGCTTTAAAACTTTAATGCTGAAATGCTTTATCAAACCAAAAATGCTTTTGCTCGAGTTAAAACTTTGTACTTGAAAAAAGAAGTTGCTTGCAGTAAACAATTCCAGGTTGAAGAATGCAGATGCTTTTCAAAACAGATTTGCTTGAAACAGTTACAGGGAATATGATCTTGATATGAGGAGTTCAATTTGCTTATTTTCTGAGTTACAGGAATTTGCTTACAGGCTTTGCATGTTTTGAAGATGTGCAGGCAATAGATTTGAAAAGGTTTTACAGGGGAATTGATCTGGTTTGCATGTTTGAATAGGGCATTTGAAGATGATTACAGGGAAAATGATTTGCATTTTTGATTGAAGAGAATTACTGATTTCAGAAGGTTTGTTTTTTTTAGATTGGTTTGGCTTTAGATTTTAGAAGAAGAAAAGAAAAACGAGGGAAAGAAGATTTTATATAAGTTGAAATTTGATTTTATGAAAATAAAATAAAAGACACTTGTTCTAATTTTTAACATTTGTCACTTTGTAATGTTTATTGATTAACACTTGTTACATGAAGCCTTAATATATTTACATTTGTCTTTAATGTTAATTAGTTATAATTAAATGTTAATTAGCTATTAAATTAATATGTTAATATAAGATAAATGTGAATCTATGTTTAACTAATTAGTTACTTATTTACATGTAGATAATTTTAAAATGAATAAATCCAATTATATTTATAAAATAAAGTTTATACAAATATTTTAAAATCAAAACAATTAAAAATATTTATACTTTAAATTTTAAAGCTTTGAATTCAAATTCAAATCAAGTTATAAAATTAAATTTTGAAATTAAGTTATATATTTACATATATAATTACACAATTCAGTTTTGAAAAACAATTATTTTTATTAAAAATATATTTGTTAAAAACAATGTATTATTATATTTTAAAAATAACAAAATTTGATAACTATAAATAATTAGAAATAATTTGAGACTGTTGGGTTGTCCATCGAGTAGTTAAGAGTTCTAGTCGATACGCCTGATCAACTTTATCGATAGGAATCTCCTAAATGCTATGATGAGGTAATCAGACCGAGTTGTTTCAGGTATCATCTATTGGGCTTAGCTTGAAGTTGATGTTGGATATCAGCTCTTCTTTCTAGTTTAATTCTTCCGCATACTCTGATGTTCTTACATTTGATTCGATGTATATGGTGTGGTCGTGTACCACCTTTATTGTATTCATATTGTATTGTACTGAACGTGTATCAGTGTATATGTATATATATGATGTTGGTTACCGTTCTGTGATGTATCTTACATTCAGTTATTGTATTTTGTTCTGATAGATCCGTTAGCCACCCATAATTTTGGATTAAGCATTTACTGGGTATGTCGATCCACTTGAGTTGAAAAAAATTATAATGCATTTATCGACGTATTCAATGGATGTTTAAGACAAAATTATAGATGGTCGCCCTTAACCAGCCCTATTCTCCGCTTTAGCAGACGGAATTACTTGTTAATTCTCTTTGCTAAGGTGGGTCTTGGGGTGGGGCGTTACAGCTTGGTATCACACACGTTAACACTTTTCGAGGAGAATATCTGGCTTATCTTTGGTCTTGATGATTTCCGAGAGTGGCTCATCCTCATGTAGGAGTTGACGAACACTCCATCTCCTTCTGTTGATTTTGTGAATCGTATACTCTAGGAATATATATAAAATAAGCTTTCCGGAACTTTAAAAATCATCCAAATCGGACAAGAAACAAGGAAGATATGATCAATTTACTAACTGTGTTCAGTTTGGATAACATAATTACTAAAGTGACAGAGCTGAGAGTTTGCAATAGCATTTTGATCAACTTATGCTCAAAATATGCAAATGTGTTCAACAGTAAAGTTGTCACATATAAAATAAGCTTTCTATAAATTTAAAAATCATCCAAATCCGATAAGAAACTAGAAAGATATGCCTAAAATAATTTCCGTGTTTCAATGCTAAGATTAAAACACAGGACAGAAAGCTTACATCTTCTTCAAACTCAAGCTACCCTTAGTAAACAGCTTAATTACAAAAAGTAATGAACATAAAAGTTGTTCCTTATGAAATCATCTTCTGATTGAAAAAAACCTAACTCAATTTCGATCTACCATTTCAAAGTTATGGTGATTTCAATATCAGGTTTCAACAAAAATATTGCACAGAGCAGAGCTATGTACATCGGTTTTAAACCCAATTTCAACCCTCTAAACCATGGAATTTATTAAACTGATTAAAAGAAAACTTGTAGCTAATAGAATGATTTTTCAACTGCAAAAAGATTGAGCTAATTTGGATAAATTGGCCCTAAAATATCGCTGTTTTACTGCAGCAATATTTTTACAAACAATTTTCAGCAAACTACAACCATGCAATCATTCAAATTCAAGCAACCAATTCACAACTAATTTGAAAGCAATTCAATCATCAAACCATCGAATTCGACCAGCAAGTTGTACAATTTACCCGAATCCAATACCATAACCCAACATTCCATCGTGTTTGATTGTCTCATCATAGCATTTAGGAGATTCCTATCGATAACGTTGATCAGGCGTATCGACCAGAACTCTTAACTACTCGATGGATAACCCACACTCTCAAATTATTTCTATGAAAGAATACTACTCATATAAATATATACTCAAAACATTCTTTGATTTTTTTTAAATATCCCAAAACTCCAATTTCTCTTTTTAAAACTCATATTTATATAGCTTCAAAACTCAAACCAAAGAACATTAAGAGAATGCATCGAGATATTCCCAGAATACTCGATTCTCAAAATCAATAGAAGGAGATAGAGTGTTCATCAATCTTATGATGTCACGAGCCACTCCCAAAAATCATCAAGATACAGGATAAGCAAGATATTCTTCTCGAAGGAAAAGAAGAAACAATCCACGAATCACTACTTCAGTCGGAGTAATGCTAAAGGATAAAATTGATTGAGTATATGAAAAGAACACTCAAATGAAGCTGAACGATAAACTCAATCAAACTCGAACAATCTAGAAACTCACCTCATTCCTTAGTGGATGTCCTCGTGGAAGGATAACCGAAGAGCTAAGAGCCAGGAATAAGGTTACCTCAATACTCGATTGCCCGATTGGACCGAAACTAGGATTTTCTGTTTATTTATAAAAGAAATTGTTTCTTTATTAATAAATTATTTATTTTATCACACTATATCAAAATAACCCTTACTGTTATATTATTTAAATTTAAACTTGAGTTAAAACATATTTTAAACCATTTCAATATTTACCTTATGTATTTAAAATCATATAGTTAGTTATTATATACTTTTAAAAAGCTTAATATCAAATAAATCAATTTAAACAAATTAAATTTTTAGCTTATCAATTTAAAACCATAATTTTATTTATTAAATAACCTTTTAAAAGTTTAACTTTAAAATTATACACAATTTTACCAATTATATATATTATTTAGAAAACAAGATTTATTTATTTATTAAATTAAAACTATATCTATTTACAATATATACATATCTTATATACATTATAAATAGAAAACAATTTATTAGATTTAAAAAGATAAAATCTATCAATTAAACATTTATTCAATTGGATTATTAAATTAATTCCAATCTTATTTACAAAGTTATCGAATCAATTTAATTTTTAATTCAGATTATTAAATTGATATTGCTTAAAATTCCGGGTCATCACATTCCTCCCCCCTTAAAAGAATTTCGTCCCTGAAATTTAAAACAAAGGTAATTTAATAATCTATTTAAAGATTTAATTTTAAAACACAAGCATATATCAATGATATGCTAACAACCACAGCAATCAATTCATATAATCAAAATAAATCAAACTATCCAGACCAATTTCCCAAGTATATATATACCGGGATACTCGCTCTACAGAATTCAAGCAATCTATACTACTAAGCTATAGAGCTCCTACTCATCTAGATCTACAAAACTAGACAGCATATCAGACTACAGACGAGTCTGACTCGACAACCAAACCTCCTGAACTGCTGGTTCCAAAACCAGAGATAGATCATACACGTACTCCCTCAAAGATACGTGAAACATATCGAATCCCAGTTATCCAAACTGGTAATTCAATCCTGAAAACCAAACACTTATCCATCCAAAACAGAAAAAAGATCCAAACATCTCGGAGTTAGCTTTCTAGCCTTACCCCATCTTATATCTCCTTGAATCGGAGAAAACTCCAACAACAACGAAGTCTCCAACTTCGAATTCCAAATTTCTCCGTCTCCTATCCACAAAACTCATCGGACGATCCTGGGCTGCCAACATCCAAACTAATCAGCTCAATCCTTGTTGATTCCGCCAGAAACAAACTCGACCAAAAACAGCCCAACCCAATGATCTCCTCACGATCAACCTAAACCAAGTACACAACTTTACTCCATAAACAGCAGAAGACTGAACTTACTTCTCCTTATCCGGAAAAGACAACAGAAACACTCCCAAACTGCTTCCACTGCACAACTTTGATCCGAAGTAGATAAGAAAATGCTGATGAAGAACACAAGCACAAACCGGACATCACTTCCCAGAAATATAGTTTAACAAGTCCATAAAAGAAAAACTCAGAAATTCTTCCAAAAATCTAAGCTGCTTCATCAAACTCTATCTCTAGGAACCATCCTTCAACAAGCTGAACCATCGGTTCCACTCCTGGAATACTAGTCGATAAGAAAACTCAATCTCCAGATGTAAACAAACCTCTGACTTCCCTATAGACATCCAGAAAATCTCTGACAATCCAAGAGAACACTCAAATAATCGCAAGTCACTTTTGCGATCAACCAAGATCAATTTCCAAAGAAAAACCGTTCTCTCTTTACCAAACAGAACAGCTTACGCTGGTCTATTCAATGCATCGAAGAAATGGATTCACTCTGCTGCTTCTGAACTCCATATTTAGAAAAACTGCTAACCAGAAGACCTTCTTGCCAGCACACAAAATACTCCGAGCTACACTGCTGACACCGACGCCAAAGACTTCCTAATCCAAAACTCTTCGGGAAACTCGGATCTCAAACCAGACAGAAACATCCTGCTGAACCCAGCCACAACATCGAAGCAGAATACTTCCAAGACTTGTTCCAAAGAAAAAAAATCTTCGGAGACATCCATAGTCACTGCGTCTCATCACACAGCTACTAATTCTTGAGGTATCAAGATACCATTATTCTCTTCTGCCCAACCGACAGATCCAAACTCTACTTATCCAACTCAAAGATGAACTCCGAATCTTTACAGGTTACCTTCAGAGATCTATGAAATATCCACACTCTACACATCTCACTCGAGACGGTATAAGGTCTACAGTCTCGATAGATACACTTCCAACCTCAACATTCAAACTCCAACCAATGGTAGTAGTCGTGTTACACACCCCACTACCTTATCTACCTTTATAACTTATATTGGAAAACCCGAATAGGTATCCCAACAAATAGGTAGAAGTAAATATATATATATATATATATATATTCAAAATTACAAATACGCTCTCTCAAGATAGAAATCACTTCAAAGCCTAGGTATTCGCTCAACCTAGCGCTTTGATACCACTATAACGACCCTCCATTCATCTCCATAGAATGACGCATCATTAATAAGAAAGAAAGGGATAGAAATAAGAAAGAAAGAGAAGAAAGAAGAAACAACACATCAGAATCTAAACAGCAGAACGAGTAAATTATATTAATAACATAAGTATTACATAGAATACAACAATTATCAGAGATACACAGCTTATACAACACATACTAGACAGTTATAAACACTTGCCGAGTTATTACAACTCAATACAACTCAACCAAGAGATACCAAACACAGCGGAAAACTAAACATATCTACAACGCCGAGCCTCCTGCTCCATTGCTCCTTCACAATTCGTCAAGCTAACCTGAATCCCTTGGCTACTCGTAAAAATTTGAGTACCAAAGATTTAAGAAAACAGAAGATAAACTCTGGGTCAAACATGGGTCTGGTGTGAGTAACAGGTTAAAGTTGCTTAATTTTAAAAATCTTTTGAAAAGAAAGGTATCACATAAGACTTCCCACACATAAACATGGAAAAGTTTTTACCTTACGCTAACCAAAACATTTGATAGGAAATCCAATGATATTATAATAGGTCTGGGGTTTTCAATTAAATATGAAATAGCCGAAATTGTTACATTTATTAAATTCCAGCTACTAGCCACAAAAGTGGGTAATACAATCAAAACCGTTGGCACTTATTGGATTTTGGATTCCATACAATGGCAGGGCTACCGGGATACCTCCCGTCACAATACGTGGCCTAGATCACCGTACCGAGGATCACTCCCAATCCCCTGCAACACAAAGCCGGAACCATCCCTTACTGGACAGTCCCGAACAAGACAACCCCGCAGTTGGTGCGCATATCCAACCGCCCACTAAGCCGAATAAAAATGGACCTCTAGACAGGGGAAAATCTCGTCCTACTTGGGCATGACCCAATTAGCCTTGCTGCACCTCCCCTGTTTTAGCCATTCCCGGTTGATGAGGCTTGATGCTACGATTACCTTTAGTGAACACATCACTTAGAATTCTCATCGTCCACCTGACGATGTTCTGAAAGCATTCAATCCATACAAGTTCGTTCCGGGTTCGAACGAAACCGAAGGCATTATCTTGTTACACTCATTTTAGAATCACCCTC
This sequence comes from Allium cepa, assembly GCA_030765085.1. Taxonomy (NCBI): domain Eukaryota; kingdom Viridiplantae; phylum Streptophyta; class Magnoliopsida; order Asparagales; family Amaryllidaceae; genus Allium; species Allium cepa. Next base: position 501,333,743 of record CM060937.1, on the reverse strand, counting down.
AAAGTTAACGACGATAACCCTTGCACTCTGAATCTTCATCTTCATTTGAGATTCACGACCTATCGTTAATTTGGATCGATGTGGTTTTTGGATATCCAAATATGGAAACCCGATCCCGGTCTCATCGAAATCCAAAGCGTGTCTTTTAGGTCCAAGTTGTTTTAGAGTTTAAAACAATTCATTACAATTATCTATATACAGACAGATAGATAATTCACAGATTCACAATAGATAATCAACATTATCATTACAACAGATAATCCATATTGTCATTATCAAAGATAATCCATATCATCATCACAATGCAACCAATACATCCATATCACACATCATTACTTATCTCATTTCTGAGATTTCAAACCATTCAAGGCAACCTATATCATCCATTCATATATAAGCAATGATCTATAATCATACCATCTATAAATAATCTAAAATGAATTAAATTAATTACATCATCTCTAATTAATTTAAAGTGAATTAAATTAATTACTTACCTCAATATAAATCTTGCTTATATATCCATTAATTAATTACAATTTAATTAATTAATTATCCTCTAGTTAATCAACTTAATTAATCACCCTTGATTAATTATTCTTTAATTACATTTTAGTAATTATCCTTTAATTGATCACACAAGTTAATTACTCTAAACCAAATATAGTAATTAAACCTTACTTACTTCATTAACTAATTAACTATAATTAATTACATTAAACCTTGATTAATTACAATTAATTACCCTTAATCACTTATTATTGACTAATTAATCTTAATTAATCAATCTTAATTGCATTATTAATTATATTAATTAATGATCCTAAATTATATTTAATTAATTATCTTATTTAAATTAATTACATTCAGTAATTAATCTCAATTTAAACCATAATTATTAATCATCTTTGATTAATCATACTCCGTAATTAACTACCCTTAATTACTTATCAAATTAATTACTCCTTAATTAATTTCTTTAATTAATCCCTTGATTAATTATACAAAGTAATTTAAGCCATATTACTTTCACAATTAAAACATCTTCCACTAATTAAATCCAGTAATTATCATTAATTACTTCACTGAATAATTGTACTTCATTAATTACATCAAATAATTATTAACAAATCCAGTGTTTAAAATTAATTAAACTTAATTAATTAATTTAAACCAATCACAATAAACTCCGCTAATTACATTAAGTAATTAATTTCTTAATTACTTTTATTTAGTAATTATACTTAAATAATTCACAATTGATTATCATTAATTAATTAATTTAATTAATTATTTAAATTAATCACATTAATTAATTATTAAATAATCTTAAGTTAATGACCATCATTAATCATTCTTTAGTTACTTCTCCTAATTATCTAACTTTCATCAATCAATAATAATTATAAACTAATTAATCTTAAAAAAAACAATTAATTAACCTTTAACTATTAAATTAATTAAGTATTAGCTGTAACTTAATTAATTCTAAATTACTTGATTAATTAATTATTAATTATTAATTATTAATTAAATCTAATTAATGATCATTAATTACAGATTAATTATCCTTAATTAATTCATTAACTTAAACTTAAATTAATAATTTAAAACCCTTAATTACCTTAATTAATTATCTATTCCATTAATTAAATAAATTATTCATTTAATTACCTTAATAATCAAATGAAATTTATAAATCGTTAAATTCCAAATTTGTTTTAAGATAAAACCTTTCTTATCTATGGTTAAATGATCATTCATAAACACATTTGAAAATATTTATTTCAAATTCAATTTCATATTTCATTTTAAATTCAAACTTTAAAATGAAACCAATTTATCTTTAACCAATATAAAACTTTGAAATTCATGTGTTAAAGAATACTTATAAAAGAAATTTAAAGATTTTAAACTAAATTCCTTTTTAATCTCAGATTATTAAAGTATACTTTAACTTTTTAAACTTATTTACAACATTTAAATTTATAAACTTTACTTTATTTCCAAAACTTAAGATTCAAATCAAATTTGAATTCAAATTTAAAATTCTGATTTAACTTTGTTAATCCTTCCTTACATTTCAAATCCCTTTTAAATGCACTTTAACTTCTTAAACATTTTAATATTATTAAGTCAATTTGAATTTAAAAACTCATTTATTTCCAAACTAGATTCAAATTCAACTTGAATCTATTTTTTTAAACGTAGATTTAAACTTAATCTCAAATTGAAAACTAGATTTAAGTCTCATTTAAAACTTTACTTCATTTAAATTCGGTTTTTAAAATTTTATTTTAAGATTCAAAACAGAATAACAGGTTTCTGATCTAAAACCTGTACCATACTTTAACCCGAGCCAGAGCAAATTCTACTTCGAGTCAACAAGCAAGAATCTTCGAGCAACACACAGCAATTACTCGAGTAATTCTCGAGTTCATTATGCTGCTTCCACCAGGAAACTTCTGAAACCAAAAGTGCACGGTGCACATGCACCGTGCCTCCGGTCAACTCCAGCCACCTCCGGTGGCCTCCCCACGTCGGCGACCAACCTCCCATTCCATTTCAATCATCACATCGCTCACATACAACTCGAATTCGAATTCGAGCTCAAATCTTAAACCTGGAACAGAAAGACCAACACCCTCCAAAACCTGTCAACGCTTCCCCCACGGCGCTCCGTCCACTAGAGAGCTTCCACCATCAGCCACAGCCTCGCCTACGACCAAACTTTCAACACCTAAAACGAAGTTGAACTCGATCATCCCTACAGGCCGTACCGACCCAAACAAGTTTCCTAGTTAAAACTAGGGCTACAGATAAGAAACCATCACCGCTGCTTTCATGGTAATTTGCATCACCATCACTTATTTTTCCAAACTTCTCTGATTACTCCTCTACCCACGAGAAAAATCCCGACCTTTCAAATTGCAGAGATCACCCAAAAGTCCCCTGTTTCCATTTCTGTTCATCATAGAACTGCACCCTTCTCCTCAATCTATAAATTATGATTTAGGTGTTAAAGATCATGATTTTTTATGTATTCATTTCATAATACTGAATTTATAAATTATACAGTTTGAATTTTCACATATTTTAACATGCACTGATGTTTTTATACTTCTAGTGAGCTTTCTAATTTAATTTAACTTAAACAAAATTTTAAAACCTTTTGTATGTCATAACAACAAATTTTATTTAAATTCTAAGTACTAACATTAATGGGTTCAAGAGAATATGAATTTTGAATTAAGTCTTTAACTTGAAAACTGGTAACAGAGATGACAATGGAACATATACACATATCTTCGCGTCCATATATATATATAGAAATTCATCACATATGAATATTTATTCAACACACATTCATCTCAAATCTCAACATTCAACCATAATCAATTTAAGGTTTTAAGAAAATGTGATGTTACTCACCATACTAAAGAAGAAGGCAGGGCCCCAGATTTGATTGGAAAAGCTTGAAAACTCCGAACTCTTTTGCTTTAAAACTTTAATGTTGAAATGCTTTATCAAACCAGAAATGCTTTTGCTCGAGTTAAAACTTTGTACTTGAAAAATGAAGTTGCTTGCAGTAAACAATTCCAGGTTGAAGAATGCAGATGCTTTTAAAAACAGATTTGCTTGAAACAGTAACAGGGAATATGATCTTGATATGAGAGTTTGATTTGCATGTTTTTTGAATTACAGGAATTTGCTTACAGGCTTTGCATGTTTTGAAGATGTGCAAGCAATAGATTTGGAAAGGTTTTACAGGGGAATTGATCTGGTTTGCATGTTTGAACAGGGCATTTGAAGATGATTACAGAGAAAATGATTTGCATTTTTGATTGAAGAGAATTACTGATTTCAGAAGGTTTGTTTTTTTCCAGATTTGTTTGGCTTTAGATTTTAGAAGAAGAAAAGAGAAATGAGGGAAAGAAGATTTTATATAAGCTGAAATTTGATTTTATTAAAATAAAAGAAAAAAAATAAAATAAAAGACACTTGTTCTAATTTTTAATATTTGTCACTTTGTAATGTTTATTGATTAACACTTGTTACATGAAGCCTTAATATATTTACATTTGTCTTTAATGTTAATTAGTTATAAGTAAATGTTAATTAGTTATTAATTAATATGTTGGTATAAGATAAATGTGAATCTATGTTTAATTAATTAGTTAATATATACTTATTTACATGTAGATAATTTTAAAATGAATAAATCCAATTATATTTATAAAATAAAGTTTATACAGATATTTTAAAATCAAAACAATTAAAAATCTTTATACTTTAAATTTTAAAGCTTTGAATTCAAATTCAAATCAAGTTATAAAATTAAATTTTGAAATTAAGTTATATATTTACATATATAATTACACAATTCAATTTTGAAAAACAATTATTTTTATTAAAAATATATTTGTTAAAAACAATGTATTATTATATTTTAAAAATAAAAAAATTTGATAACTATAATAATTTATAAAAGAAATTATTTCTTTATTAATAAATTATTTATTTTATCACACTATATCAAAATAACCCTTATTGTTATTTTATTTAAATTTGAACTTGAGTTAAAACATATTTTAAACATTTCAATATTTACCTTATGTATTTAAAATCATATAGTTATTTATTATATACTTTTAAAAAGCTTAATATCAAATAAATTAATTAAAACAAATTAAATTTTTATCTTATCAATTTAAAACCATATTTTTATTTATTAAATAACCTTTTAAAAGTTTAACTTTCAAATTAAACCCAATTTTACCAAATATATATATTATTTAGAAAACAAGATTTATTTATTTATTAAATTAAAACTATATATATTTACAATATATACATATCCTATATACATTATAAATAGAAAACAATTTATTAGGTTTAAAAAGATAAAATCTATCAATTAAACATTTATTCAATTGGATTATTAAATTAATTCCAATCTTATTTACAAAGATTATCGAATCAATTTAATTTTTAATTCATATTATTTAATTGATATTGCTTAAAATTCTGGGTCATCACTGTACACATCCGATAAACCGAAAACTACACCAAACATAGATTCATCCAGAAAATGGAGAAGATTCTATAGATTAATAATAATATTGGCTGAATATTGTGTGATTATATTTTATATATTTTAATAATATAATAGTAATATAAAATATTTAAAAAAAATTAAAAATAAATAACTATAAATAGATCTATATAAAAAAATATGAAATACTTAAACAAAAATCATTTTTGAAAAATTCGACCTATATGTCGGCATACCGCATGAGAATATGTCGACATATGTAAACAGACTTTGAATTTGAATTTCAAATTCAAAATTTTAATTTTCCTCCACTTTTCACTGACTCCTATGTTTTGAAATTTTGACTTTCTACCAGAGAACATATCCTTTGGTTCTCTATTTACTTACTCTATCTTCATCCATTCATTTCTCACTTTCATTTTCAAATTCAAAAATTATAAACTCTCTTATCTCTTCGAACTATTCTTCAATGGCATCCTCGAGCAATATTAAGACAACCATGAGGCTTTTTAAGAAAATAAAAGAATATATTTTCAATGATCAAAAAGCCATTTAAACTTATGTAGAGTATTTATCTTTCAGAAAAGTCTTTCCTAGAAGATTTGCTATTTTTTTCAAGATTTTACTACTTATGATCATTTCAATCATTGTTTGCAAAATGAAATTCTTGGTTTAATCGATGCTTCTCAAAATGATTTTATTTGTTATCCAAAGTCTGTAAAGATGTTTTATGCAAATTTAAAAAGAAAGTTTTATGATGATAGAGAAGAAGAAGTTTGAAGTAGTGGTTGACATAAATTATTTTAAATTATGAACTTTTAGGTCACATTCTTGGATGCATATCTAGTGGAATGGACCTTTCGTTTTTAAATTGATTTTCAAAATCGTAAAGTGATCATGATATTTTCGAAAGTGACGATGGTTTTGAAACCAAAAATAAAAATTGTCGCTCCTAAAACAGGTAACTATAATAACCCGACTCAAAAGGTTTTCAAAGATCTTTTCGCAATTTATGGTCGATACAACATAAATTGGTCTCAAGTCATTTAGGATGAAATTTTTTTCTAGGAATCTTTCTAAACATGAAACACACTATTTCATGGTGTGTATCTTACTCATGTTTTCATTTATTTTGGTATTGACCTTAAAGGAGAGGAAACAATTCCTCAAAAAAATATTTGACAAGACCAACATTTTACTTATGCATATTTCATCCTTTTTCGAGCCTTATGAAATGCTTGTAGAAAACGAACAAAGGCTGGCATGGGAAGAAGAACATGAAATAAGAGAAGAGGAGGAAGAGGAAGAGGAAGGAGATGAAATGGTAGTCGAGGAGGAAAAACAACAAGAGGGGGGTTACTTCTTTGGAAAGAATCTAAATGCCACCAAATCCATCCAACAAAGATCTTCTCAAAAATCAAGAGAAGATCGTCCATAATCAAAGGAAGCTTAAATCATTTTTAAAGAAATTTACTTCAATTTCCAACAAAATGGATAGATTCTTTGGAAAGATCATTTGCAAGCTTGGTGGTTCTTCATCATCTTCATCTGTATCTTTCTAGTTGTTTAAACTATCTTGTATTTGGATTTTTTAGTTTTATTTTATGTGAATCTTATGTATCTTTTCATTTCTTTGTGTTATATGTAATCTTTATCTAAGTGTCAATGAAAATTTATTTACTTGTTGTTATACATTGTTTAAAACATAAAAGTCTTATAGTGTAAGATAAATACATTAAAATATCAGAACAAAGTTGTTTTGAAAATTTATGCATATATGTTGATATACCCTAAGTACGTATGCCGACATACATCTGTAACTTTTCAAAAAAATTAATTCGAAAATTGAATAGACATCAAATGTCTATTCATTTCCAATGAATTTCCACCCCTTTAAATATCTGTTAAGACCAGAGAATCATTATTATCTGCTCTCTTTCTTTTTTACTTTGCATTCCTAAACTCTAAAACCCAAATACCTATCCAAAAACTAATCGAAAACCTTGAAGAAACTCTTGAATCATTCAAGAACATTCATATTTTCATCCTAAGAAAGCAGAGGCACTTAGAATTAAGTCAAATACAGATGGTCAAGGAGCAAGAAAGGCATTTCGACGCGATCTAGTGGATGATTACTACCTTGAACAAAGAAGAACCAACCACCAATCCAGAGTGCACCATCAACAAAGATGAAGAATGAGATGCTTTGAAAGTGGATCCAATTTTTGGCACTGATGGATGGTTTGAAGTTCCTCAAAATACCTAGTTTAAATAGGTTTGATTGTATATAAATAATAATACATAGTTTGGTTTGGATTTGATTGGTTTTGACTTGTATGGATTCATTTGAATGTTGTGTGACATAAACTTAGTTTGATTAGATGAATATTTGGATTGATTTTTTCATTTTACGTATCATTTATTGTTTGTATATAATCTTTCTCACAATCATTATATATAATTCTATTACAGATTAATTAGTACTTTATTTAGGAAAGTTAGAGTTAGGGTTATAGTAAAAATTAGTGTTAGCGTTATAATTTAAGTCAATTATTTTTATTGACGACAAAGGGGAGAAATATATAATCCAGGAATAGATTAAGGAGAAATTTTGTAATTCAGGGGCAGTTATAATATATTTTATATACAGAGTTGTCATCATCAAAAACAAGGAGATTGTTAGTATAGGTATTGATTTTGATGATAAAAACTATACAACATTATATGAAATATAGATATTGATGTTTTATCAAGATATATATAGTATATAGTGCAGGATATTAGACAGTGTCGATTACGAAGACTGTACTGTATTGAGATGTTGATATCATGAGTAGATTCAAGATGCTAATATAAAGTTTCAAGAGTTCAAGAATGAAGACACATGAGTATTGTAGAGTTAAAGATTTCAAGCTATTCCAGATAAGTTATAAAGTCATAAAATTTATATTAAAATCGTGATACCACTTTCCTGATCTCTCTTACCTACTCTAATTTTGTTCGAAATCGTTTTTCAAATATTCTATTTTTAAAATAATCTTTTAAAAATATTTCCAAAATGATTTTCAAATCTCTTGTATTTATAAAGATATTATTTTAGTGTTTTTAAGTTTGTATATATATTGAATTATTGTTTATACTTTAATAATTTATAACTATATTGATTTTGTATATATTATTATTTACATTGTATCAAATCATCTTATTAAATCTTTCAAAATTACTTTATAAACCTTTATTAAGTAATTTTTCAAAATACAAAGGGATATGTCAACATATCTTATGCAAGTATGTCGACATACAAGCCGTATTTTTCAAAATTCAAATTTGAATGGAAGTGTCTTTTCGTTGTACCTCTTCGTGAATGGACATAACCGTTGTTCCCTTATATATACCAGTCTTCCAAAAAAAATCATTAACTACTTTCTTGTTTTCTCTCCTTTTTCACTCTCTTAATTCCTAAAGCAATTTCTATTGAAACTCTGTCGACATTCAACCAGAATCAAATTCAATCATTACTAGTTTGATTTATTTCATATAATCTCTGATTTCTCTTATCCCTCTCAAGGTCAAGTGCTTTCAAGAGTTATTGGATCAATTGTAATCAAGATTGAAGATCTAAGTCTGTAGACTTTATTAAATCGTGTGCTTAGTATCCCTGAAATCCAAGTAGGTGTGATTGTAGCCTGATTAAATCAATGGGTGTGCTTAATAGCCAATAAATCTAATGGGTGTGTGGCTAGGAAATCAAATGCACTACCTAGAGGCCAGGATTCTAAAGGGTGTGTCCCGTAGCCTTGAAATCAGAATTGTATTTACATTTACTACTTGAAAGAAAATCCGTACAAGGAATTGTGCGGGATTAGATGTAGGGTAACTCCGAACCAGTATAAAATCCTTGTATGCTCTTTCCTCTTTACTTTCACTGTTGTTACTTTTATATGTACTTTGATTCTCTAGTTGTTTGTATGATTGTTAATTCCATCAATCCAAGTAAAATCTTAAAGAATTTGAATAATATTCATACAATCCATTAAACACTATTCACACCCCTCTAGTGTAAATTTAGCCTTAAGATCCCTATTCCACTGACTTACACATCTTGTGTCTTCGATTCTTCAAACCGTGAGTACTTTTGCATGGTACTCTTGCTGGAAACTAAAATGATTTGATTTATCTAATACTTGTCCTTTTCTACATGGCCTTTTGAAATTGTTTAACCACTTCTTTTGAAATGGTCCCCTATACGACCAATTTAACCATCCATATATGGACTAAAAGATTAGAGATCAAATGAGCTTTTAAAAAGAAATCGGTACCAACATGAAATCATGTCGGTACCTACCATTTTCCTAGTGTGCTTACACTCCAAACTTCTTGAAGTCCTAACCATTTCCATTCCAAGCCTAACGACCCGATTCGTTTGAAAGCTAGTTGGTTTAAAAGTTGGATGATATATATATAATCATTAAACATAAATAATTTTTTGTAGTAATAATAATTTTTAAAGTATTACTGAATAAGATGGTATGATAATATTAAAATATTAATAATATTAATTTTTTATTTGTCTAATGCTAATTCAACATGTATCTACTTTATACATAAAGATTTAAATATTTATATTAATGAATATTGATTTAAAATGATGAACAATGATTTTAAAAACATTTCTAGTTAATAATTATAATATAAAATATATATAGTTATATGTGTCCAAATTGAATAGTTTGAAAGTTTTATTTATTTACTATTTTATCAAATTATAAGTCAATAATAATAACATATGGTATAATTGAACAACAAGTTCTAAACTATTTACAGTG